>OY776131.1:55616631-58330659 GCA_963675135.1 Galeopsis tetrahit
CACAATGCAGTCTCAAATTATTTTTTCTTGCAACTCAGCACCATCATTTTAAATATATGAGTGTCATTGTGTGTATTTTTATGTATGTGTCTATATATATTCAATTAGTTAGTTTAATAGATTAAATAATATTGATGAATTTGAGAAACATGATAATTAATATTAATGTATTTTAATTATAAATATATATACAAAACTATTAGTATAATTATACATATGTTATGTTAGTGTTTTGAATTAAACTTAAAAACACAATATCATATTTTAAACCTGCATTTCAATTTGGACATTAGTCATAAGGTTGATAAGGTTGATAAGACAAAGAGTCATTTCATTAGCTAAACTGGAGTACTACTAGTACGTAGACTATTTATAGAGTTGCTGTATTTTGAATTGGCCAATGAAATTAATGCAATGTAGATAGCTTTGGTAATTACTCCTTATTTTAGTCTCAAATTGTCATCACTTATGCAATATAGATAAACAAATTAACAAATAATAACATAAAAAATTATATGGTTCACTCACAATATGTTAACTACGTTTACATATTGTTTACATATTGTTTGAGAGAATTTTATATTAGAATCGACAAATTTAGTGTAAGGGTTTAAGATATTTCAACATACACATTTTTTTTTTTTAGGAAAATGGCAAAAAAAAAAATTCACGACTCTCAGGAATACTTCAAACAATTACATCGTCTTACACATGCAAATAGAATAAAGCGAAAACATAGTGATTACAATGCTCTATCTAACACACAAAATAGGTTCCCTACTCAAATTCTCAAACGAAATCCAATGATGTTACATGTTAGTAGCCCTAAGCCATAAGAGACTAGCTTGATATTCTCCATCGTCCTATCTTTGATGAAATTAGCCCCTTTGAAAATAACCACATTCCTGCCGAGCCAGATATTCCATGTAGTTCCATGTCAGACACTGGCCCAAATGCGTTTAATGCCTTTCTCCATAGCCGAAATGTTAAAGTCTTGAGTGGTCCTATTGAGTCACTTTGTCAAACCAATTGTAGATTCTCTCCTAAACCTACATAATGTGATTTTATTGCCCTTTAGTATTTTAGTGTCCATATATAGTTAATGTACTCTACCACAAAAAATAAGTAACGTGAGAAAATTGAAATCTGATAATTTAAATTTATTTGGGTGGTGCAAAGTAAAGTAAAGTAGAAGTGTGACACACATTTGAAAAATAAATTACAAGACATAATATAATATTATAATTGAATCGGCGGCAGTCAATGAAGAAAAGTTAGATGCATGACATGTTCCTAGCTTTATCTAGCTAATCCAACCAATCTTACAACACATTATTAATCCTTTTTCCCTCCTTTGACATGTTCAAACAACATTTATTACACTACCAAACCATCACAATATACAATGCCACAAGTTGTTTCAAAAAATACAACCTCATACTCCATTGACTACAAATACTTATATAGAAAAACTTTTACATATATCTTTGCCAGAATTAATGAAACAAACAGACTCGGCACCTACCATATATAATTTATTATCACCACCACTATAAACAACCCCCCTCAACGGCCGCCATGGACACGCCGGACTTCTTTTCTGGCCGGTCTCCGCGGCGGGAGCTCCAAGGCCCCCGCCCTGCGCCCCTCAGAGTACGCAAAGACTCCCACAAGATCAGGAAACCCCCGGTAGCGCCGTCGCAAGGCGGCAATCCCCAGCCCCACGTCGCACACGCGCCGCCGGTCATTATATACACCGTGTCTCCTAAAATAATCCATGCAAACCCCAATGAGTTCATGTCATTAGTCCAACGTTTGACCGGCCCCAACCCGCCGCCGCAGGCTTCATCTTCGGGTTTCGGGTTCCTAGACGGTGGCGGCGCCGTGTCACCGGCGGCAAGATTCGCTTCGATTGAGAAAACGAGGTCGCCGGAGGGAAGGAAAAATCAGGTTTTCAATCAAGAAATGGTAGAGGGAATAGAGATTGGGACACGTGTCGAAAGATCAACGGGGCAATTTCCTGGAATATTATCACCTAATCCAAATGCCCTTCCTCCAATTCCACCAAATTTTTTCTCTCCTCCGGTGGATAATAATCCGTTAAATTTCTTTCATGATTTGAGCCCAGTTTTACATAGTAACAGCAGGAATATTAATTACTTCGAAAATAATTTCATAAATTCACCCTATAATATAACCACGCCTTCTCCCAATACTTTAGATCTCTACCATAGTTTATTTGATATCTGATCGATCGTACACAGAGACTACTGCAGGGAATAATACTGTAGGAAAAATAATGCATGGATTCGAGAGGGACTAAATTGGAAATTCAAGGTACATTGTAGCAAGTGGGAGCTTCTCATTAGGGGTATTTAATTTTTGTTCCCTTCTTAGCCTTCAGTTTACAGTTGAAAATTAAATTTTGTGGGCCTTATGATATATACATACATCGATCATTTTGTGGCTCAAATATTTGTTTCTAGCTTTTGTTACATGTACCCATCTTCCTAGTGTTTTTTAGTCTTCATATAGTTTACAATACCAATTCTTTTTGTCACCTAGTACGTGGTTGTAATTTCCAAATAACAATATCATTGATCTGTACGTCCGTCATTGTAGGAACAAATAGGCCTTGTTTTGGATATTTCATTAGATTTTGGGTGAATTTGATTTTTTTTAGTATCATTCGTGTGAATTCATCATATTCACGTGAACTATCATCTTCGAATGTTGTACATACACTATTTGTATGCCCAACCTGACATATATTTGGAAGAAAAAAAAAATTATATGAACTTGGGTTCAAATCAGTGTTTTGCCCATTTTTTTCATTTCAAATCCTTTATTCCAAAGGCAACCTAGCTAGTGTGTTATATATCTTCTAATGACCGTTTGGTCCTATCGGTCTAGGTATCGTTTTGGACTTGACGTGTCCTGCTCCAACCCATTTAGTCTCGTTTTTACAATATTACCCATTAAAATATTAATTTATGTCATATATTAAACATATGTTGTGTATTAATTATGTACTATTAATAATAAAAATATCATGCATAAGACTTTGTCTGTATATATATTTTGGTGACTATGAATATATACTCTCCTTTGGATGTTGCATATATACACCTGATTTGACATTTTCTTGGTGTTTGTATTATATATGCTTCGATTTATTCATGACTTGCTCAGTCAAACTTCCAATAATTGGAACAGTACTAATTAGATTTATACATTTTGTTGTTTTATATAACAGGCATGTGATCAATCTCTGCAACGCCAGGAAAAACAAGCTGTGATTAATATTCAACTTCATTTCTTGATAATTATAAAGTTAATTCCATCAGATTCATTTATACATTCATTTTCATTGTGAATAAATTTAAATCAAAAGATAGCCGGATCATTAATTATTCGACATTGTGTACGCAGTAAATATTATTTAAATTCTTTCATTAACGCATCAGTAACACATTTTAATTCTTATATTGGGATGCATGCATATGATTGAATTTTTATATATTTTTTAATTATTTAATTAAATTTTTAATTCATTAAATTAGAATTAAAGTTAAAACTCTAATTCAATTACACCATTATTGTGACTCTTTTCAATTATATATGTTTCGTGCATTAATTAATAAAACATTAAAATAAAATACAAAATTAATAATAATAGCGAATTACACCTATATATAAGTATCATCTTTGTATTGTATTCTAAAACCTTTTTGGTTGGATTATATTGTTGACGTTATTAGAGCCGTCAAAACGGGTTGGGCCCGTTGGGCTAGCCCGCCCCGCCACTTAAAACAGTGGGTTGGGCCAAGATTTTCTAGGACCGCTAGGAGGCGGGCCCAAGCGGGCTGGCCCGTTTGGGCCGCGGTCTTAGGCGGGTTGGGGCGGGCTTTGGCGGGCTGGCCCGCCAATTTAAAATTTTTTTTAAAAAAATATTTTATTTAATTAAAAAATATAAAAAACAATCTATAATAAACCTAACTAGAAGTAAAAACTCTAGAGCAATCGCATTTTTTCTCTTCTTTCTTCATTTTTTGAATTTATGTACACATAATATATATATATATTACTGTTTGTAATATATTATACAATTAATAATAACATTATTCCTATTTAGTTTTTTTTGTTCTTAATTAATAATTACGGTAATTCTTCATATTTATTCCTTTTATATACAATAGATTGAAAATATACCTTTTTCTTGATGAATATTCATGTTCTTAATTATAGACTAAAAAATTTGGGACCAAAATTGTGTACAAAAAGAGTATATTACTGTTCTTAATTATGTATTACTGTATTTTTTTATGTTTTTTGATGTATTTAATAATTATTTTGTAAAAAAAAATAAAAAAAATTTGGCCCGCCAAAACCCGCTGCCCGCCTATTTTTGGGTTGGGTTGAGGTTTTGGCAGCCCGCCTGACAAACGGGTTGGCCCGCCCTGCCCCGCCAAATGACGGGCTTTTGCGGTTTTGGCCCGCCCCGCCCCGCCGGCCCGTCTTGACAGGTCTAGTTATTATCAATTACACACATTATACAATCAGTACTTTCAAACACCTTTTGGCCGGGCGGACAAGTGAAGTCAAAAATTAAAATTTCATTCAACATATATACTAATTTAATATTAGACGTCGTGTTATATACTCCCCAAAGTTGTTCATTTGTTTATATATATATATATAAAAAAGAGTATAGAGAGAAAGAGAGGGGTGGGGTAGAAAAGAAAAAATGTGAAGAAAGACGGTGAATGTTGAAAAAAAAAAATGCAACTTTCATGGAAGGCTTAAAAAATGAGTAATTTTAAAAGGAAAAAAGAGGATATATAATTATAGAGGAAATATTTTTTTTAGTCCTATAAATTTGAGTTATTCCAAAATAAATCCTTTAAATTTATAACTTTACAAAATACATCCTATATCTTACAAGTTATTAATTTTAATCCTTTTTAAAATCTATTTTAGTCCTTTAAGTTTAAACTCCAATTTTAATAATTTAAATATAATAAAATCTGAAAATTTTAATAAAATTTGAAAAAAAAAATACTAATTTTAATGTATATTTTTTTTAAAACAATATTAAAATATTTTTTTTAAATTAAATAAAAATATCATTAAAATCTGAATTACTCAAATTCTACCTGGCCATTTTCCCTAATTAATTAAAAATATAAAAATTCGAAAATAAAAATATATTCTAAAATCTAGAAAATTGAAAGAAACTTATAAATATGTTTTAAAAAAAGGAACAACTCCAACTACTCCTATCATATTTCACAAATGTAAATTATATGTTTTATATAATAAATTGAACGAGATTATACAAGATTTTATGTATCCGTAGACCTCCCATCCAAGAAATTATTTTCCAAACTAAATTGAATGGAAGTATAATTAAATCTAAACTCTATATGTAATTACTGTGATAAACATAATATTAAATCATATAAAAACGCATTACAATTAATTTAATGCACATTTTTTAAATTCTTATTTAAGCTTGTTTGATAATTATATATATGAGTCGAACTCAAACGAGCTTTAATCGAGTCGAGATTAATTTAAACCCTAAACTCTTGTCATATTTCCCAAATGTAAATTATAAATTATTATATAAATCATATAATTTACATTTGGAGAATATGAACGGGGTAGTTGGAGTTGTCCCTTTTTTTTAATATATATTTATAATTTTCTTTTAAATTTCTAGATTTTAGTATATATTTTTATTTTTGAATTTTTATATTTTTAATTAATTAGGGAAAAATGGTTAGGTAAAATTTGAGCATAATATTCAGATTTTAATGATGTTTTTATTTAATTTTAAAAAATGTTTTAATGATGTTTTAAAAAATATATATATTAAAATTAGTATTTTTTTTCAAATTTTATTAAAGTTTTCAGATTTTATTATATTTAAATGATTAAAATTGGAGTTTAAACTTAAAGGACTAAAATAGATTTTAAAAAGGACTAAAATTAATAGTTTGTAAGATATAGGATGTATTTTATAAAGTTAAAAAACTTAAAGAATTTATTTTGAAATCACTTAAACTTACCGGACTAAAAAAAATATTTCCTCTATAATTATACACCCTAAAAAAAATATTTCCTCTATAATTATACACCCTCTTTCTATTGTTTCGTACCTATTTTATTTTCAGTTTCATGATTTATTTACTAGTATCAATCTGTATAATATTATTAATTATATGAAGTATATACTCCCTCCCTTAGTCCCTCCTTTCTTTGCGAAGAAACTACTCATGCTTTGGACAAATGATGTGATTGAAAGAGTATAAAAAATATAATGAAATGAGAGAGAAAGTAGTTTGTAAAAATAAGAAATATATATATATAGCTTTCATTGGAACGAACGAAAAAAAATATTGTTGAATAGCTTTCAAAATATAGAAACAAATGTAGGAATCTAGTCGGTGGCTTGCGTAAATTCGTCATGGAAATGCTTAACATAGGGAAACAATTAATGTTAAACTTAATTTTATTTTTGATAATATATATTGAAACCAAAATATTATGGATGAAGTAGGGCATGACTTTTAAAGTTAGATTAATTAAGTTAAGATTTAATTGAATATGTTTAAGCTACCATCTTTCCACCAAATACACGGAGACGTGTGATGATCATATTTAATTAATACTACTACTATTAATCAATTATTGAATTGATTAATAATAGATCACGACTCTCTTTGATTAATCTTTAACTTGGGAAATTGATCTTTCTTCAGACATACATTGCATCGAAACATAGTTCTCCTTTGGTTTCTTAAAGTCAATTGTGTAACCAATAAGCCCCTAGCTCCCTAATTAACTACCACTAGTGAAAAAATACAATTATTATAGCGCGAAAGTCAAATACGTTACACATATATAGATCACGGCAATTTTAAATCCAAAAAATGATCGTAGAAGTAAATAGGATAATATGGAGTATATTATATTTGTTTATCTTGTACTCCATTAAAAATGAGGAATTCATAAGAAAAAAAAAAAGGCAAATTGATTGAGTAATGCGAATGAAAATGAAATGGTAAAAGTTAATAATCAATGACCCCGCTACTATGAATATGATATCCAATGTTGAATATTAACTCATTCCCATATGACACTATTTAATTATCCACACTATATCAAAAAAATTATCAAAGGCCCCTGAAAATTACTCCAACAATTTATTCACTACTATTATTCATAATATAATATTATTACGTTGCCTTCAAAAAAAAAAAAAATTATTACGTTATACGCGCGGAAGGAAAAGTGGGCAAGCGGTATACATCGTGCAACATGAAATCAACAAGTGGTGATGACGTGTTACTACCTTAACAATGATGTCATCATCTTCCTTGTCTCGACCTTGCGCATTATTTTATGTTTCGCACAAAGTCTTCTACCAACTAGTTTTGAAGTTAAATTGATTTTCATTTTGTGTATTTTTAATGGTATTAATAGTTGTAATTAAATATATTCTCATCGTTCATTTATAAGTTATTCGTTATTTTTGGGCATATAGACTAAGACGAGTGATTAAATAATATGTATTATAAAGTGATGTGATTGAGAGGAAAAAAAAAAAGTAAAATGTAAATGTAAAATTTAGTAGAATTATATGTAAATAAGAATGAATTACATGAATATAAATGTAGAAGGTATTTGTCAAAATGAGACAAGAGAACCAAAATGAGAAGCTTATAGATGAAATTATTTTATTGAAAAGTATTAACTCCATAGTATTAGTTATTTTATTGAAAAGTATCAATTATTTTACTACTCCATTAGTTGGGGGAGAGTATAGTATTAGCAGAGGAAATCAAATGCGGACTGTGGGAATGGTTTTCAGTTAAGGAGCCTTCACTGGTCTTTCGAAGAGTGGAAGAAAGTTCCTAGATTTAATTTAGACTCTAATATGTAACTCCAAATTATGTTCTGAACATCATCATGTAATTTCAATTTGATGAATTTTGATGTTCATGTAATTTCAATTTAATGGATTCTGGTTATACCTCATAGCGGAATTCATTTATGCAATAAAAGTTACTTTATGGAGCTTATTTTTTTTACTATATAGTCTTAGTTGCAAAATAGATGCATGGAAAAATTGATTTACAAAATACTAACTCTTAAAGTTTTAAACTTGCATAAATGCTAGTTTTAAAATATTTATTATTATAATTTATAAATATAAAATGTTACTATTAGTTTTAAATATTCCTAATTTTAAAAATTATTGGTTAAACTAACTCTAGCTTTTTTTTTAAAGCAAATAAAGATGTATTAGTTACTAAAGCAAAATTCATAGAAGTTGGAAGTTCGATCCAAACATAAGGACTATCGTAAAAAACCGTTTCTACAGAATCATCGAAGAAAGCAACGTCTATATTCATCTTAACGACTTAACGTACAAGCTCCGGCGGTTGTGCCGTTTTTCACACCCTGGTCCATCAGTTTTATTCACAGCAGGGCCTCTGGATTTTACATAGCTTTTCTCAACAACAAATTGCGTGAAAATTTAATATAATAATATTAGAAAGCCAAATTGCATAATTGTTCTAATAAACTACTTACAATAATTAACAACCAATTGCAATTATTATTAGAAAGTGAGTTCAAGATCAAGATACAACCTTTTCATTTTAGAAAAACAATCTCAAACAAGTATAGATATAATCAACAACTTGGTTGTTAAATAACTACATTCATACAACAAACATGCCAGTGAGTCAATCAATAACTACCATCCAAAACAAAACAAAAAAAGTCCATTCCTCCCAACCAAAACAAGTTGAATAATTAAAGTCAAAACAAACATGACATGAAGCATCATCAGTAACAATGTAATAAATCTTGCACTGGTTCTGAATTTCCTTATATCACATATACAAGGCCAAAAATATTTGATCCATTCCAACACAGACTGTTTTCAGACATAATCGCCAAAAGGCCCTCGGAAGGATCAGTTTGCTAAACACTACATTTTCATGTTTATTTTGCCATTCAAAAGGGCATTCTCTCTATGCCGACTATCATATGCATCGTTCAGATCTAAGAACAAAGATTTATGGTAATAAATAAAAGGTTAAGATCGTGAACCACAACTCGCAGGACTCCCACCAGCTAATGTCAAAGAAAGTCTAGCCAATTGTGCTGGACGTTTTTGCTTGCTCCTAAATACGCCCCATATATAATATTTTCCCTTAAATCCTGCAGGGATATTTATTATGAGTCGTTTATTTCTACGAGTATTTATAGTGCAAAATATAGAATCCAAACTTACTCCAGTAGCGCAGGGGCAATTCAGTCGAATTAAAGATCAAGAGCTCAGCATTCTCCATGACAGCTTTCAAACCGAGTTCTTCTTTCACCATTTTCTCAACCAAGATGTCAAAATCTCGTTCACTTTCATGGGAAATTATGAAAGATTAAGTTAACTTGAGAGCGCAGAAATTTTCAAGTTAACAAATAAAAAGGGTAAGAATTTTTTTGTCCCTTAACTTTCACCGGTTTTAATTTAGTCCCCTAACTTTTTCAACTTTGTCATCTCTTTTCCTGGCTAAAAAAACAAAAAAAAATTGTACTTAGTAAACTTAAGGGACTATTTCAATTTTCAAAGTTGAAAAAGATAGCGGACTAAAATCAAAATTGGTACAAGTTAGAAACCCCAAAAAATAACATTACCCAATGAATAAACAGGAAAAGAAAACTTGGTACCTTATCCCTGATGGAAAGAAATACAGTGCAATGCTTTTATCACTCGGCTGTAATATCTGGAAACTTTTAGGCCATATCTCGGATTTTGGAAGCATTTCAAATTGAAGCTTTGGTTCAAATTTAGAAACTGCCTCATACACTTGTTTGCATGCTGCGCTCGAAGCATGAGCAACAACCGCATCAAGATTATCATATTTGTTGTTCAAAATACTGAAACAACCCCTGTCATTATTATAAAGCAATTGAATATAATCAAACTAGCAAAGAATGTGCAACTACAGTAATTATTTACCATACTATTAATTTTCTCACCTCCAAATCGGCATTTCAACTGGTCCAGAAGGTGATACACCTACATCTTTTGGGTCATCAGCCGAAACAATAGGATGATCCAGCGATCCAGAATCAGGATCTGAACCGAAAGGTCGACTTTCCACTAAGACTTTTACAGTGCTGTAATCACGCGTACGTGCAGGAAGTTGACTTTTCACTTTGACTTTACAGTCATCACAAACCCAACGAACAAATTCGTGACTTGTCTTTGGCACTACATCAAGACAGTAACTGAAAAAACAGAATATTGAGTGAATAAGAAAGTCTCACTATCTATCCCAAGTTACAGCAAATATATGAAAGAAACAAGAAAGAAAAGAAGGCAAAAAGTTTTTTTTACGTATTTTAGAGAAATAGCAAGAATCAAAATTTAGTCAAATATTTGAACTTTAGAACAAAGGAGTGAGACGTGAAGTGTATATTTTGACTTATGTAACAACGGCCAGACCATAACAGAACGACAGTTGCTTCGTGTCCTATCATCTATACTATTCTAAATTACTAAGATCAACCAAAAGAAACATATGTTTAATGATTTTGTAGAACTCCAAATCACTAATTTACTCCAAAAACGGTTGAGAGAGAGAGAGAGGAATGCTCTACCGGTGCACAGCAAAATTCAGACATTTGACACAGTATACAAAAGCATTAGTGTATCCTCTATCCCCACACGTCAAGCATATAGTCTCCTCCTGCGTGATGGATTTATACGATGGTTAATGATAATATTAACAGGTTAATCTAAGGAGCATCTTGGGATTTCTTCAAAACCAAGCTCAAATGAATGTTCTGAAGCGGGTTATATAATTAGAAGCAATAAATTAAAGTTTCCTAGCATATGGTAATAGAAATGTCCCAAAATATGTTTATCCAATAATAATCTGTTTTACCAAATATATCACCTTCTAATAGGTTGCACTTGGATTCGTCCAACAAAAAGAAGGAAAATCCATGTCTCCATAAGCATTTAATAGTTATTCTTTAAGTGCACTTTGGTTCGTTATTACAAAATCAAATCCATCAGCAAAGACAAATAAAAGGTTTTAGAAACAAAGATTAAGAGTGCCTGATATTTAAGAGTGTCTCCAATTATATTGCAACTAAAACACATCCACGTGTGCAAAAGAACGAAAATTCACATTTACCGAAACATTGATATTCGTACCTTAATTCAATTTTTGGTTCTTTCCCTCAAACTACACAAATTAGTGTCATTTTATTTTCCTAAAAAATTCAAGAAAACTGGAAATGTGATAATAATGAGAAAAAAAGTGGAGGATAGCATATCTTACATAATCAACATGTAAACTTTTTGACTGCTCTTATTAAATGAGTTTGCAATGGAAAAACTTAAAGAAAAATTACACAAACTCTTAGTAAAAAGTTTATATCATCAAGAAAAATCATTGGACTTTCAAAGATTTTTGCCAAAATATTCAAACCATATCAAATAAAAAATTAATGCCAACAACAACCATCATAAGAGCATCTCCAATGGATGCAAAATTCATCCATCCATACCCTTCTCTGCATCATCTCCACATCATGATTTTTTTTTTAAATCTCATTTTTAAACACTATTTTTTACATATTCCATATTAAGATACTATAAAAACAAATAAAATAATCACCTAGATAGGGCTCCACATTTTTCTTCGGATTCCAACCGAAATTTTTGGACAAATCACAATCTCCCTATCTAAAATTCCACTTACAACGGCAATGGCCTGGAATTCCATTCAATGTTTAAACACCCTCATATGAAGATGCTCAAGGCACTTGTGTTAACAATAGAAACTTCAATGGACAGCAAAACTTGAGTCAGTTTTCTAATTGAGATTATAAGCAACAAATTCTACATTTAATGTCCCAACAGCCCATGTGCCAAATACAATAATATATCAGAAATTGCAGAAAAGGCCAATCTTTTGCAAAAACACACATCAAATTGCAAAATGTGAAAAGCCCTGAACAGGAAGAATAAATAAAGAAAATAAGATGTAAAGTAAATGCCCTAGAATAGTCCGAAAGAGAATCTAAGGTCACTTTCAGAAGCGCCCACATCTACATGTTTAGAATGCACATTGTTTAATTCAAACATTTGCAAAGAGGAGGGAAGAGTAAGTGTACCATCGTGAAATTAAATTCAGGAACCTCAGAAACCACGAATTGAACTCAACTTTGAGCTAAAGCTCGCTCGATTCATGAAACTGGAGAACCGATTATTCAAGACAATTACTCTTCTTCCTCGCTGATTTCTTAATTATTTTCCCCTAGAAATGGAGAAAGAAACTCGAGAGTTTTAAATTTATATGGCGACAAAGAAGCACGGAATCTTGTTGATTTTTTCATTTGTTTCTTTCCTTTTTTGCTTTGCAAACCCTAAATTTTCTGTATTGCATATCAATCGTTACTCATTAGTGAAAGTAATTGGGAGCGAAAAGGTTGCAAACTATAGTACTCCATCTAACTATCTATACATCAAAATTACAAAATGTGAAATTTACGTAATATGCAAACTCGCACATGTGATTTTTCCCTTGTTCAAGCCACTACTGCACAGCCGTAGTAATTTATTTTAAAGGTTACCAGACTAAAAATCAGATCAATAAATACATACTCCGTCCATCTATAAGTTTTTCATACTTTTTTTTTTTTTTTTTTTTTTTAAATATTTTTTCTTACATTTCACTTTATATACATCTATTATTTAATTAATTTTTTTTAATCTATGTGCCAAAAAGTAATGTGAAACTTATAGACGGACGGAGGAAGTATGAACTTCTTACACCACTCGGGTCTACTTGGAGGAGGAAAAGCTAGGAAAATTGCAGCTACACTCTGGGTTGGTTTAATTTGATCAATTTGGAATCTGAGAAATGAGGTGGTTTTCAAAGGTGCTATCCCAAATCGGCACAAAATTCTGGAGAACTATAAATGCAATATGAAGACTTGGTTCTCGGCGAAAATCCCGGAGATAAAGGAAACAACAATGGCGGAGTGGGGGGCGGAGCCTAGACGAGCTCTAGGGATTTAATATGAATATTATGGATCTGTTTGTGGAGATAGGGAGATAGAAGAAACAATAGTAATCTTTAAGTTGTAATCTTTGTAAGGGTTGAGTACCCCTTGTACTCAATACTATATGAAAATTACTTTTTACCGATCAAAAAAAAAAAGACGGACGGAGGAAGTATAATTTTCAATCCAGTTTGGATCCAATCAAAAGTGTTACATGATTCAATAGTAAGAAAGTGGGGTGGATCCAATCAAAAGTGTTACATGATTCAATTGTAAGAAAGTGGGGATACAACTATACAAGTGTGTCTCAGTATTGTTTCGCACAGCCGTAGTAATTCTAACAAGGGCCATGACTCATGAGCTTCATTTTTATTTTAAATCTAAAATTTATGTTGATTTAATTTTGTTAATTTTCATAAATTATTTGCAGTTGTTTGAATTAAATAATGTGAAACATTAATATTTAACATTACCAATATTACAAAGCCAGGTTGCGTAATTGTTTCTAGTCAATATAAAAGGATCAATTTAGGTTAGGTTGGAGATAATCCGACATGTTTATGATTGATAATGTTTCATTCGTAAAACAGATATTTGTGTTAAATTAAGATGACACTTCACAATGAAAATGGAAGTACAAATTTATTTTCCCTCTATAACTCCAGATATGTTGGATGGAGATTGTCTTCAATGTGATTAGTGCTATGATTTTGTTAAAAAAAGAGAAAAAGAAAAAAAGAAAGTTGTTGGTTGCCGCATAGAGGGGTAATTGAGGAGAAATTATTATTTGAGCGAATATATTTAATCAAACGGAATGAGGTAATGATTATCTTATTTAGAAGGGTAGATACTAGATAGTAGTATCATGAATTATCTTTTATTTTCATTAATCACTATAATTACTTTATACTATTAATTTTCATTCTCATCCCCATTGAACAATTTACAACTAAGCACCAACTAAATTTTACTAGAAAGATTAAGAAGACAAATTTAAGCAGAAATAAGAGTATAGATTGTTTAAAATTTACAATTGCCTAGATTCCTAGGACTCCCGACCAAAACGAGTTGAATAATTTTTTTTTTTTTTTTTTTTTTGATTACAAGTTAAATACCCATCCCTTTTCCCCTCCCCGACTCGAACCCAGGACCTAAGGCCTAGGTAGTGGTGCTCAAAAAAAAAAAAAAAGAGTTGAATAATTTTTTTTTTTATTTTTTTTTTATTACAAGTTAAATACCCATTCCTTTTCCCCTCCCCATGACTCGAACCCAGGACCTAAGTGGTAGTGGTGCTCAAAAAAAAAAAAAAGAGTTGAATAATTTGCACTAGTGTAAAAACAAACAAGATCAGTAACTATGAAAATACAAGACCAGTGCTGGTGTTTCCTAGTTTCACAGATTCAAGGCCTAAAACAGATGATTAGTTCCAACAAAGACTATTTTCACACACATATATTTTCATTGCCAAAAGGCACCCTGAAGGATCCGTTCGTTAGACTACATTTTTCATGTTTTCTCTGCCATTCAAAGGGCTTTCTACCTATACAGACTATCATATCATTCTTGATCTTTTTTTTTTTGACTCAAAGATTACGGTAATAAAAAAGGTTAAGCTCGCGAACCAGAACTCGGAGGACTCCCAACAGCTAGTGTCGAAGAAATTTTAGCCAATTGTGATGGGCGTTTTTGCTTTCCCTTAAATACCCCCCATATATAATATTTTCCCTGAAATCCTGCAGGGATATTTATTATGAGTCGTTTATTTCTACGAGAATTTATAGTGCAAACTATACAAATCCAAACTTACTCCAGTAGGGCAGGGGCAATTCAGTCGAATTAAAGATCAAGAGCTCAGCATTCTGCACGACAGCTTTCAAACCGAGTTTTTCTTCCACCATTTTTTGAACCAAGATGTCAAAATCCCGTTCACTTTCATGGGAAATTATGAAAGATTAAGTTTAATGCGAGAGTACAGAAATTTGTTAGTCAACAAAAAAAAGAAGGGGATAAAGGTTTTTTTTGTTCCTTAACTTTTACCAATTTTGATTTTAGTCCCCTAACCTTTTCAACTTTGAAGCTCGTCTCAATTCAACTTTTTCGTCTTTTTTACAGGTTAATTTTTATTTTATTTTTTGAATTTAGTAAAATTAAGGGACTATTTCAATTTTCAAAGTTGAAAAAATTAGTGGATTAAAATCAAAATGAATGCACGTTAAGGACCCAAACAAAAATATACCAAATGTAAAAAACAGGAAAAAGAAAAATCGGTACCTTATCCTTGATGGAAAGAAATACAGTGCAATACTTTCACTCGGTTCTATTATCTGGAAACTTTTAGGCCATATCTCGGATTTTGGAAGCATTTCAAATTGAAGCATCGGTTCAAATTTAGAAGCCTCCTCGTAAACTTGTATGCATGCTGCGCTCGAAATATGAGCAACAACCCCATCAAGATCATCACATTTGTTATTCAAAATACTGAAACATCCCCTGTAATTATTATAAATCAAATTGAAAATAATCAAACTAGCAAAGAATGTGCAACTTCAGTAATTATTTACCATATTATTAATTTTCTCACCTCCAAATTGGCATTTCAACTGGTCCAGCAGCTGATGCACCTACATTTTTGGGATCATCAGCTGAAACGATAGGATGATCCGGTGGTCCACAATCAGGATCTGAACCGGAATTATTTTCTTCTTTGACTTTAGAAGTAATGTTATCACATGTAAGGGCAGGAAGTTGACTTTTCACTTTGACTTTACAGTCATCACAAACCCAACGAACAAATTCGTAGCTTGTCTTTGGCACTACATCAAGACAGTAACTGAAAAAACAGAATATCAAGTGAATAGGAAAATCTCACTATCTATCCCAAGTTACAGCAAATATATGAAAGAAACAAGAAAAAAGGCAAACAGTTTTTTTACTTATTTTACTCCAAATCACTAATTTACTCCAAAAAGGGTCAAGAGAGAGAGAGGGAGGGAGAGAGAGGAATGTTCTACCGATGCACAGCAAAATTCAGACATTTGACACAGTATACAAAAGCATTAGTGTATCCTCTATCTCCACACGTCAAGCATATAGTCTCCTCCTGCATGATGAATTTATACGATGGTTAATGATAATATTTACAGGTTAATCTAAGGAGCTTCTTGGGATTTCTTCAAAGCCAAGCTCAAATGAATGTTCTGAAGCAGGTTATAAAATTAGAAGCAATAAATTAAAGTTTCCTAGCATATGGTAATAGAAATGCCCAAAAATATGTTCATCCAACAATAATCGATTTTACCAAATATATCCACCTTTTAATAGGTTGCACTTGGATTCGTCCAACAAAAAGAAGGAAAATCCATGTCTCCATAAGCATTTAATAGTCATTCTTTAAGTGCACTTTAGTTCCTTATTTTCAAATCAAAACCCTCAGCAAACACAAATAAACGGGTTAAAGAAAAAAGGAAACAAAGATTAAGTCATAAAATTCAATTTAGTACAATCAAGCTAAAAACAAACATATCTGTGTCTGATATTTAAAAGCATTTTCCATATATTTCAACCAAATTTCCAAATCTCGTTATCCAAAAGAACACATGATTAGGTATAATTTCAAAAAAAATGCCTAGACAGGGCACATCCACGTGTGCAAAAGAATAAAAAATCATGTTTTCATTCCATCGATATTCATACTTTAATGGCGTTTATGGCCTGTGTCCCTCAAACTACACAAATTAGTGTTATTTTAGTTTCCTCAAAAAAACAAGAAAACTGAAAATGTGATAATAATGAGAAAAAAAGTAAAGGATATCATATCTTACACGTTGTATAATCAACATGTATACTTTTTGATTGCTCTTATTAAATGAGTTTGCAATGGAAAACCATAAAGCAAAATTACACAAACTCTTGGTAAAGGGTCTAAATCATCAAGAAAAATCATTAAACTTTGAAAGATTTTTGCCAAGATATCGAAAAACAGTAGTATAAAATAAAAAATTAATGCAAACAGCTACCATCATAAGAGCATCTCCAATGGATGGATGCAAAATTCACCCATCCATACCCTTCTCTCCTCCACATCATCTCCACATCACCATTTCATTAAACGTCTCATTTTTAAACACACATTCCCAATCATTCATCCATCCAATTCTTTTTTAAGGGTCCCAGCGTACACCCTTTTTTTCACATATTCCTCATTAAAATACTACTACAAAATAATTATAAAATAATCACCTAGGGTTCCACATTATTCTTTGGATTTCATCCAAAATTTTGGACAAACTACTCTCTCTCTCTCCATTCCATCTAAAATTCCACTCACAATGGTTTCATTGGCCTGGATTTCCATCCAATGTTTAAACATCCTCATATGAGGATGTTCTAAGCACTTGTGTTAACATAACAACAGAAACTTCAATGGACAGAAAAACTTGAGTCATTAGTAGCTGAACTGCTGAGCATTATTCAGGCAAGTTAATTTGTGCCCCAAGACACTTTCAAAAAAAAAAATTGGGCTCCAAGACATAAGAGAACAGAAATTGTGCAGAAAAGAACAATCCTTTGCAAAAACACACATCAAATTGCAAAATGAGAAACTACGTTGTAGTCCAGAACAGGAAGAATAAATAAAGAACATAAGATGAAAAGCTAAACAGTAAATGCCCTAGAATAGTCCGAAAGAAAATCTACGATCACTCTCCACATCTACAGATTCAGCAAGTGTGATCATTTAATTCAAACAATTGCGAAGAGGAGGGAAGAGGAAGTGTACCATCGTGAAATGAAATTCATGAACCTCAGAAACCACGAATTAAACTCAGCTTTGAGCTAAAGCTTGATTCATTATACTAAGACTGATTTCTTCCTGAAAGAAACTGGATAGTTTTAAATTTAATGGGCAACAGGGGAATCTTTCGATTACATTTTTTATCTTTCCTTTTTAAGCATTACAAACCCTAAATCTCATCTCAATATTGCAGATCAAACATCAGTATAAACAGAAAAGTAATAGGGATGGGAGAGAAAAAATTGCAGACCTCGAGAACGAGAATATTAACAAGGACTAGAAACTCTCGTGAAATTATTTCAGCGAGAAGATACCAATTTAAATTTTAAAAAATTTAATCATAATTTAAATTAATTTTACTTTGTATATTTAGGGTGTGTTTGCAAAGTAATGGATTCAAAGTAATTAAATTTGATTTTTATAATAAAATTGAAAGTTGATAGTGTTTTAAAATTAAGCACTCTAAATCAATAATTGTGTATATGTTGTGGTGTTTACAAAATAAACCACTTTTTTTTATAAATTTACAAAAAACATCTTTATTATATTTGGATAAGTAATGTTTTATTATATTTGGATAAGTAATGTGTAAGGTTACCGCTACTAACACCCCAAAACATGTTATACACACCCCATCATTTTAAAAATGAAAATAGATAATTGTAAAATGACTAAATAACCCTTATACAAATTAAAGACAATTTTTTTAAAAAAATGGAAAAAATCTTTAAAAAAGTAATTAAAATCTGAAAAGTATTTTAAAAGATTAATAAAATCTTAAAAAATATTTAATTTAAATAAATCAAATATTTTTTTAAAAATAATCTGAAAAAATTAAATATTTAATAAATTATTCAAATAAAAAATTCAAAAATCAATTAAAAATAAATTCGTAATTTTTTTAATAAATCGTAAAATATAATTAATTAAAAAATCAATTAAAATTAAGATTTCGAATAATGATAAATAAAATCTAAAAAATTAAAAATCTCCTAAATCTTAAGAATTAATTAAATTAATTATAAATATTAAAAATATAATTGATTAAATTATTTTTTAAAATTTAGTTGAAATTTTTAAATTTTATTTAGCTTTATTTATTTTTTAATTAAATATTGAGTTGATTTTTCTTTATTATTTTATTTTTAAAAAAATAATCGTTAATCATTAAGTCTTTATTTTATTTGATTTATTTTTTAGATTTTATTTAGATTTAATTATTATTTTTTCATGTTTTTAAATTTTTTAATTGATTGTTCCATTTTAAATTATTTTTTAAAATTTAGTTGATTTTTTTAAAAAAAATTCGAAGTTTACACGTAATTTGATTGTATTATTGATTTTTTTGTTAATTAAATTTTAAATTTTATACTATATTTTTATAGATTTAGTTAATTTTTATTGGTTAGGAGGATTGAAGGGTAAATAGGAAATAATTGGGGTGTGTACAGTAATAAAAATTGAATTTTAAATTTTAATGGGGTGTGTTTAACATTTGGGGTGTGTATAACATTTTATGGGGTGTTATTAGCGCTGCCCAATGTGTAAAGATGAAATATTATTTAAATTGTGAGGGCAAAATTATAAAATTGATTATTATAATGATGAGAAGCACATAGAAGCTATTAGAAGTAGGTGGGGGGTACTTCACCAAAATCACTTTTAACAAATTAACTTAATCACTTGATTGTGTTTGCCAACACTTCAAAATTTTCACTAAATTCATTTTTCTTATTTTGTGTGACACTTGACATGTTAAAAAAAATTATGGTACGGAGGGAGTATAATATAACATGAGATTAATAATCAAAAGTGGAACCATAAGAAAAAGTATTCTATTGAGCTAGCTCAAGTATATGGTTGCAGGAAAGATTATCGACATGGAATTTCGACGGTATAAGTCTAAAATCGATTATCTCCAAAATTGTTAAGGATCACTCGATTTAGTAGAGAATGCTCCTATCATCACGGATACAAAATTTAAAATTTAAAATACGAAAGATATTAAATTTGAAAATGGGATACAATTTTAGTTGTGGAGATTTTTTTGAATCATTTTTTATTTATTTTACCTTTAAAAAAAAAATCAATCATGTTTGTATATAGATCTGCCACTACTCCTATATTGTGCAAATCAAACCTCACATAGGAATAATAGTGAATGAATAATCAAGCATGCATGGTGAGTTGTTCAATGGTGTTTTCAGGTGAATAATCATGTAAAAGTGTATTTATATATGTTCATCTTGTCAAAAATGATATATCTATTTCGTATATCTATCTCCTTAAGGAAATGGTTCATTGAAAAGTAATTGGAAACGAAAAGATTGTATACCAACGAACGTTGTGATTTGTCGAAAATAATAGTAGTAATTTTTAAGACTACGATTCTAAATTGACTTGGAAATTCAGTGGTTAAAATCGAGAGTTATTTAGGAGGGGTGATTAACTAAAAAAAGTTTGTCCAAATAATTAAAAAAAGGGTGGGGCTATTAACACCCCATATACTGTTATACATACCCCATTATTACCCCATTATTTTAAAGACAAAAATAGGTATGAATAAAATGACTAAGTAATCCTTGAGTAAAATAATTTAAAAAAATAATCTGAAAAAATATATTTAAAATTTGAAAATATTTTGAAAAAGTCAACAAAATATTTAAAATAATAAATCAATTAATTTAAAAAAAATGAAAAGATTTAATAAAATCTGAAAATATTCAGAAATAAATAAAAATAATAAAATAAAATTTTAAAAATTAATTAAAAATAAATAAAATCGTAAAAATATTTAATAAATTTGATAAAGTGTAAAAAATATTTTAAAAAAAATAAATTAAATTAATATAAAAAGATAAATAAATCAAAAATATATATTTAAAAAAATCATCTAAATCTTCAAAAATTAATAAATTAAATAAGTTTTGAAGATTTAGTTGAGTTTTTAATATTTTTAAATTTTTTGTAGGTTTAATATTTTTTTGAAGATTTTTATTTTATATTTGATTTATTTAAGATTTTATTTAATTTTGTTCAGATATAATTAAAAAATTAATTTAATTATTTTAAAATTTTAGTTGATTTTTTTAACGTTTTTTAATTTTTAATTGATTTTTTTCATTCAAATACTTTTTTAATATTTATTTGATTTTTTAAAATATTTTTCAACCTTATTTAATTTTTTTTATATTATTGAATATTTTTTGTTCGGATGATAATTTTTTTTTTCGGATGATAACTTTTTTTTTTAAAATTTATATATTTTTAAGATTTAGTTAATTTTAATAATGTTATTTTGGTTTTTATTTAAATTGTATTTTGTTTTAAGTGTTAAAAGGGTAAATAGGAAAGAATTGGGGTATGTTTAGTAATAAAAATTGATTTTTAAATTTTAATGGGGTGTGTTTAACATTTGGGGTGTGTATAACATTTTATGGGGTGTTAATAGCGCCACCCTTAAAAAAAACATAGTAGTTTAAATAATTATCAAATGCCTCTTAATAAGAATAAAACTTTTGTTTGAGTTACTAATAATGCAAAATCACGTAACAATCTAAATACGTAAATATGAGAAAATAACAATAAATGAAATTATTTCATTTTTTGAGCAATCAAATAATTTTTTTATTCTTATTGGATATTTGATAATTATATAAATTACGAAATAAAAAAAAATAGTTTGAATAAAGGCAAATTTATTAATATAGTGTAGTTTTGAAATGGAATATTGAAAATGTAGTGAAAATCAGCGAAAATGTTTTATTAAAGAAAAGAAAAAAAATATACGTATATACCCGCGTCAGAGATTGTCGGTTGAGAGTGAAAAGACAATAGCATTGTTCCGCGTGCGTTCCACAGACTTGACTCCTAATTTGTCATGCGCTTGGCAGGGGCGCCTATATGTCAGAGATTTGTCAAACGACACAACTTTTGACCTTCCACTATCTGTCAGAAATTTGTCAAGTCGAAGCGCCTATATGTCAGAGATTTGTCAACTCGACTTGACGACACAACTTGTCAGAGATTTGTCAAGTCGAAGCGCCTATATGTCAGAGATTTGTCAACTCGACTTGACCTTCCACTATCTGTCAGAGATTTGTCAACTCGACTTGACGACACAACTTTTGACCTTCCACTATCTCACCCTCCCCATCTCACCTATAGTTTAATTTTTACAGAAAATAATAAAGACGGTCGGTCAAAACATTGGGAAGTATCGCTGTGGACGGACATAGGGTCAGCCAACGCGCCTATGTATATACGTATTTTCTTTTCTTTTCTTTAATAAAACATTTTCATAAATCCGGTTTGGTTGCAGACGTTCCTATGCTTAATTTCGAAATCATCCCCATTTTCACTATATTTTCAAAACTACAATATATTAATAAATTTGCCTTGAATAAAGTTGAGAGGATTTTTTTTAATAACACTTATATACAATATATAAACAAAATCAATTGGATGCTAAGTGGGTGGGTGACCGTGGGTTGGATATCTCGATATTTTGAAAAAGAATCTCGTTCCAGTAGAGATTACCTCCAAAATTTCCTAAATTTTAGGAACACACCAAACCAGGCCTCCCGAGCTACTGCCCTTATTCATGACATGATCGAGTCAGGGAAAAGAGAGATTACCCGAAAATTTGTGGATCCTAATGGCACAACGTGGAGATGTTCGCTACCGGAGAAAAACAAGTGGAACATCGGGGTTCGATTTTATCATTAGAAATGACTCGAGAGAGAATATGCTCTGAGATATTCAAGGGGAAATAGTGTTTTAGTGGAAGCCCTAACTCTGCCGAATGTGGACTTCGTAACATAGTTATTGAGTCGGATTCCGAACACTCAATGCCGAGATGGAAGCTGATCAGCAGGTAATGATGGTGGCTGGAGATATATTACCGCTCGCCCAAGAGCTGAACAATTGATACTTCTCCTTTGCACGTCGAGAGACAAACATGGCGGCCCACTGCTTGGCTCACATAGGAGAAACCGAGGGATTGGAAGATGTTCCGGAACTTGTATTTCTTTTATGATCAATGATGCTTCCACGTAATGAAATTTTATGTTTCCGTCAAATATACTTTGATTTACTATAATTTTCATTTCGGGCGAAATAACTTCTAAGAGCTTGACAAAATTAATCCACTTTATACATCCCTATTTATAAAATTAAATGTTTACAAGTTTCAATTGTCCCCCCCATGGACCCCTTAAATAAAAAGATTAAAAGTGGTGGGTCATAGAATAGCATAATCAAAACGTAAATTATATAGGCCATCTCATCTCCAAAATATGGGATACAATCTGATCATGAGAATTCACAGACGATTTGAACACACAATATTGCTAGGTCATATGTGCACATTAACAACAATGAATTCGTGTAATACAACAAGTTGTCCAATATGATTGAACCTGCTAAGGAATCGAAGCTAACTGCATCCCGAGTGTTTGAACTTCGCAATGCATCTTTCGCAACGTGTCATTTTTCTCCTCTATCAATTTTTGAAGTCTCCCTTTGAGGCTCGTATTGGAGATCTCGTCAAGAGTTTCTTGAAGGATCTCCGACTTGTGTGCTTCGTTCAGTGACGTCCTCCCCGTCCCTGTGAACACAGCATGCATGCATATTGCTAATTAGTAATCTCATTCTTTTTATGACAAACACTTGTATGCACCATGCAACTCAAGTGTATATCATTAAGGTACTCCCTCCGTCCCATTTTTGTTTCATCATTTACTATTTACGTGTAGTTTAATATGAGAGTCATTTATTAGTAATAAAAGAGATAAAATAAAGGGTATGGAAGTCTTTTGAGTAATAAAGTAGAGTAATAACGTAGAGTTATATAGTATGTACATGTTGTGTAATTTTGAGATGTTTGAAGGGTGTAATTTAAAATGAAAAGGTTGTTTTATTGCGAAATTAAGAAACGATGAATCTAATTTGGGACGTCCATTTTTTGCAAATGATGAATCTAAAATGGGACGAAGGGAGTGATTTGTTTGTTAGTATTAGTTGGGTACACTTGCATCATGCAATTGGTGTACAAGAGATTAGCTCTCTTTTTATAGGACGAATAGGTATATTGATAACCTTACCTTGTAGTTCAATTTTGGTGGACACCACGGGTTCACCCTTGGATTTTTTCTTTTTTGGTATGGTAATCGAAGTTTTGATTTCGGGGGGCACATTAGGGCAGCCTTCCAACTGCGTTATAGGATCACCACCAGCTAAATGTGCCTTGAGTCGAGCAATTCCTCCAAATCTTGAAATAAAACCACAATACTTGCATTTTGTTGCCTGTCCCATTTCATCCAAGAGTGTAGCATATTCCCACGTACTATCTACTGGCTTTTTCCTCTTAGAAGGTCTAGGAGAAGAAGCTGCTATTTCCACAGTAACAAAATATGTTACGCATGCCTTTTTTTTTTTTTCATAGATAATCTGCAACATATATATATGTGTGTATGAGTGATGATATGGAACCCGAATGTGGGTTTCTTAATGGAGCTCATCATCAACATAAACTACTTGGATCATGCTATAATGTACAAGTAGTTTGCGCTGATACTGGGCTCCATATCAAAACCATACATACATACATACATATATGAAATCATGCAGTGATGAAGGCTTACCATGAGACTTTCCTATCCAACCAGCTGATGAGGTTTTTGCCCATTCATTAAACCATTGTTCCATGACTCTTTTCACTTCGAGTGATACTCGAGGGCAACCCTGCAACTGCACTTGAGGACATCCTCCGCCTAAATGTGCCTTTAAACGTGAAATTCCTCCATATTGAGAAACAAAACCACAATGCTTGCACTGTGTCTTTTGCCTAATTGGATCCAATGGCATTGCATGTTTCCAAGCATCATCTAGCCGCCTTCCCCTTGTTTCCGGCCGCATCCCATCACCTGCATTCCCAACCCAAGGAAAAAGGAACTCTACTTGATTAGGAATATGCACAACCAAAATCATGACTATTTTTCCGGCAACTTATGCTAAAGTGGCAGACAGAATTAAATAAAAAATGTGAATAAATTCACGATCATTTTTTGTTGTTTCAATTTACTCACAAGATCATATATTTTTTCTACAATTTCATACACTGCCACGTCAGCAGGACTTGCCAGAAAATAGCCCTATGATAGAAGTGCAACAATTTGAAAGGTCTCGAATGCAAATTTTAAAAACATGTTGTAATTGAAAAGCGTGAAAAAGTCGTGATTTATTTTGCAATTAACCCAAAATATTAAATAGGTCTGCACACAATAGGAAGAATACTCAACAATTTTCATCAACAACCCATTGCTATCAGATAACCAAGAGGTTCGTCAATGAGTATTCCAGACACAGTCGCAACAAAAATCAAGTAAAAGAGAAAGTAATACAACAGCAAAAAACATGTATACATGTATACCTTGGGATTTTTTCACCGTAGATGTTGTCAAACTTCTCATCCACTCAGACATTAATACCTTAGGTTGATCCTCGCTATGCATTTTTGAATCTCCTCCACCCAAATGTGAATGAAGTGGGATTCCCTCAGGTAACGATTCACTGCTAAAACAATTGTTGTCTGTCCCCTGAAATGCTACATCTATTGGCTTGGAATGTTCTGAAGCAACATATCCTGCTGGCTCTGCTCATGCCCATCATTATCCCAAAAACGTAAACCAGAAAATAGAAACATAAACAAATAAGTATGCAGTGCTTAGATCTTCACAAGATGCATTAATGCATTTGCAAGTGACTAGGCAGTAGTTAAGTCCAAATTATTACTCTATTGTCTGTCAAAAAAATTGTTTTAATTGTATCACCTGGAAAAAGTAAGTTACTAACATTCGGTTCTTACTGGATAAACTACACTCCCATAGTACCTCCGGACAATTGTTTTTGTAGTCCAAACATTGTAATAAGCGTATGTACAGCATCATATCTAAGTTAAGCCATCATACCTTTAATTTCCTTTGCCCAAAGAGCTCTTGTGTTTTTCAGCCATTCACCAAACCAAACAGCCATTACTTTCTTTACATCAGGTGACACCTTATCACAACCTGGTAAATTGATTCCAGGGCTGCCTCCCCCCAAATGCGCCTTAAGACGTGAAATGCCCCCATGTGAAGAAACAAAACCACAATACTTGCACTCTGCCTTCTGTCTTGATGCATTCAATGCCTTTGCATGTTCCCATGCAATATCTAAGCGTCTGCCCCTTCTATCAGCTTTAGAAGCTTGAGATACTAATCTCCACACAGCAAAAGTAAGAAAGAAGCTACATTAGAAAATCAAATAACCATTGGCTTTTGGTAAAGTGAAGTAATCTAATAAAATGGTATATATTATGAACCTGAATAAGAAAGACAAGCAAGACCATCCAAGACCATCAAGTGCTTAAGAGTGTACATTTTTGCAGTTCTATTATCCAATATACTCATAACAAAGAATGAAGTGAAAAATGAAGACAAATTCAAAGAGAATATTTAAATGTCTTTTGGCTGTTCTGGGAGAAAAATCTGCAAGAGAAGGAATTTGGAAAGGGAATAATGTGTAACAAGAGCCATCCATACCTACATGACTGATAGAATCACAATAGCTGCTGTAAGCATTTATAATGTGTTTCATTGTTATTATATGACACATTATGTTAGAAAGCACAATATTCAATGGACTCTGAATAGAACGGGTCAATCACAAAAGCCACTGCAAAAAATGGGGGAGGGCCGGTGGGAGAACGGAGAACCATCTAAATCATCTTGAAGCATTAAAAGGAGCCTTTAAGGTTTGTTCTTATTTTACACATTAAACTTGCAATAAAAAATAAAAAAGGATAGCAAAAACATAGAGCAGGTGCAATTCATATTAGAGACACATATCAACTGGTATTTGTAATTTATTAATTCAGAGTGATAACTATTTTAAAATAAGTTAAATTGTATGAGTGGTTTTAGTAATTAACCCTCTATTTTACAATATGCACAACACTAGGCTACATGACACTTAAAATTTCTGTTGGCATAAATGCTTAAAAGGATTAATGGATTGAGACAAATGACACACTCAAAACAGGGAACTTACACTTCCATTCCCAAATATGAATGATGGATGATTCTACTTCTGAGATGAATTGCTTAATTTTGATTGAATATTTAAACATCTAAAATTAATGACGTGAAATACAATTATGATTAGCTTCCCTTTTTTGAGGACTTACAAGAACTGTTGTCGCTAGAAATTGTTTTTCGATTCCCCTTTCCCTTAGGGCTACTGTGATTGCCTGAATTAAGAGATAAACTCTGGCTCACTTTAATGTTTTGAGCATGGACATGATAATCTGATTGGTGAGAAGCAGCAGCTCCAGTTTGTTGTCCCCTAAAAACTCCCCAGAAATAAGGTTTCCCGTAGAATCCTGCAAATTTAAGATGACTTTGAGAAATGGCAATGTGACACTAAGCTAAAAAGCATGATTCTGAGTATACAATTAGTGTTGGACTTACTGTGAAACTTTTGTGGCAGTTGGAGAGAAGTAAATATTAGGAGTTCAGCTTCGCCAATC
Source organism: Galeopsis tetrahit (assembly GCA_963675135.1). NCBI lineage: Eukaryota > Viridiplantae > Streptophyta > Magnoliopsida > Lamiales > Lamiaceae > Galeopsis > Galeopsis tetrahit. The sequence continues at coordinate 55,644,093 of OY776131.1, forward strand.
ATTGATTTAAGGGCATAGTCAGCGTTGATTGTATGATTCAGCAGATTATCAAGAACGTCTTCGTCTCTGCAAAAGCACTTAAATTGTAAATAGGGGAAGAAAAAAGAGGAATAAAAAAATATAGGATTTTTATTAATTCGGGGATTGAAAAATAGTAAAACTATCAATTAGGGACGTAAAAGATAGTTCCTATCAATTCACGGCCTGAAAATAAGAAACTATCAATTTGAGACATGAAAGATAGAAACTATCAATTTAGGACTTGCACACGTTTGCATCTTTTAGGTTCAAGTTATCAAACAATATTTTTATAAATCACAATTCAAAAAAAAAAAGAAAAGATATTAATTTCACGCGAGTGAAAAAAAGAAAGTAAGAATAAAAGAATAATTATGTATATTAATAAACAAGTCTATAAACTATAAGATACCAAACATGGTCTTAAAACTTGTAAGTTTAACTTGATTGTTTCTATCTTCCAGTCCTCAAATTGATAAGTTCCTATTTTTCAGGTCTCAAATCGATAGGAAAAATCTTTCAAGCCCCTAATTGATAGTTTTACTATTTTTCAGGTCCCGAGTGACAAAATTCCAAAAATATATTATCACTTCTCTCCTCCCACCTTTTTTCAGGAAAGAACAAGAGTGCAGCATTGTGTTCAGTAGGTGGCGAACTCTCGAAGGATGCTGGCCATGCATCAAGACGATGAACCATTTCCAAGTGTAATGATGTGGGCATTGCACTTGCAACCTCCAACACTTTCGAGCTTGTGTTCTTGGAGACATGAGCAGCTATATTAATGTCCAAATTCAGACTGGGAATATTGAACCTTCCTCTGCTCAAAAGAAAATCAGTTATCAGCCATGTTCAAACTCTATTCCTCATTACTCAGGACATAAGGGAGAGGTAGTTAGGGTGTGTTTGCAACTTCGACTGAATTGTGTAGAATCACTTTTTTTCTCAAAGGTGCAAGACTCGGCTTTTATGAGAAGAAAAAAAGTGATTTTAATTAGGTCTCTACTTGAGTTTGCAAACACACCCTACTCAGAAACAACACAGATTTTATGGAGAAGGAGGAAGGCCATGATACCTCCATGCTGGGCCATGAACTGGAAGTACCATTGCACTTGAATCATGTTGTTGATCCTTAATTGCTGCATTCTGAAATGCCGTAGGACAAGAATTAAAAAAAATTGCGAGACGTTGATGAAATTCTCAGCATAAACAAAAAAAATCTGATATTCTCTAAAGTTAAATCTTTATAACTGAATACAGCTTTATATTGCATGTCATAACATGCAAGCAAATAAAACAGCAGCCTACGACTTAACAACAAAATACACATGATGAAGGGAGATTTACAACCGTATCCCTGAAAGTGGGCAAAAGACAACCATATATATATTTCAGGAGCATGAAAGTCAAAAAAATCAAAACAGAAAACAGTCATACTTTCGAGTTGGTGTTTGCTTCTGTCCAAAGAGATGATAATATAAATAACGAGAGAGCCAAACAATGGTACAATGACCAAGTCCAATACGCTCAAGGGATAATTGGAGTGGATTGATTAAAAGACTATATGTGATGCTAATATTCGGATAGGAATTGTTTGTTTCTCTTTTATGAGAACACTCACAGTCTCTTCTTTCCTTCAAATATGTGAATGGAGCAATTCATTGCACACAGATTGAATTAGTTTCTATTTTCCTCATCTTTCATATATTTCTTCCTTTTGAGTATCTATATATCCATGAAACTGACCCTGTGAGGCTGATCAGTATCAGATTCAGCAACAGAGATATTTTTTCCTATTAAATTGAAAGTTGAAACCAGTTTTCTTATATACGATATAAAAGTTCAATTAAGAGATTTTTCCATGGGATATAATAACTACATCAATTAACCAAAACCTTCTGCAGAAATGAAAAAATTACCACTCTGAATCTCCCAAATATATAGACACAATCACAAAATGTACATTAGTTTCATTAAATTCCAAAAAGGCCTTGATTTTTTCGCAGTGCAAAAATAAAATCGTCAGATGTCAACTGAGCCAACTGAAGAAGAGAAGTGCGATATACAGCAATTATACAAAAAAAAATAACCATAGCATCCAAAATCGAAAGACCCATCACTAACCTACAGTCGCTTATAAAGAAATTTAGTCAAAAGCTGAAGAATTGAAGATAAAAACAGAATCAGTTTCCATTTTAGGTTTAATAATATCATATTAGAATCAAATAAGAGAAGAAGATTGATTACCGATGAAAGGGAACCTGGAAACATGATCAAGCATTTAGATCAAAAGGATTTCGAAGATCAAATTCGTTCTCCTCCGTATGATTTTTTTTTTTTTTTAACTGATTTTCAGTCCGGCGCCGGGACTCGGGAGGGATGCTTCAGTCTAGAGAGAGAGAGTGAGACAGAGAAAATGACATATTCAGTTTAGCCCCCTAAGTTTTATATAATCATTGTTTAGTCCACTTTTCTCCAGAAACACTGTATCAAAATAAAGGGAAAAAGGAAAAGGAAAAGGGAAGAACTTTTTACTTTTCGCAAAACTAGTACTAGTAGTAGATAGCAAACGAAGCACTGGGAATCAATTGATAAATTTAGGTTGCTTGTCTCTATTCAAATTCTTTGCAAATGTAAAACCCAATAATATGGGTACACATGTACGATGGACGGAGTGAACGAATTTACATCGAGTGGAGTTGATAAACATAGGTTCTTTTAAAATAACTAGGGAGTAATTAAAAAGGCGTTGCTTGAAGTTATAAGTAAAAATTTGGAGACTAAGAGGATCAATGAAGATCTACCTAAAGAAATAAGCATGGGAAGAAGATTAATGTATGCACACGGCCCAACATAATTCAAATATTGAAGGTTTGAGTAGTCTGCCCAAATTATTTGGGATTAAATGTTCGGCTTGTTTGTTTGTCTCGATTCAAATTCTTTGTCGAGTAAGTCTTATGTGAATTTGGGTTCACGTGATATTTTTTTTTAAAATGTTACTCTCTCCGTCCAATTACATTTTTCTCATTCTCATTCTCATTTTTTTTATGTTTAATTTCATTATTCTCATTTGTTTTTTTAGAAATAACATTATGCATACTACTTTATTTTTATCCTCTAACTATCATTTATTTTTTCAAATTGTTATTCACTTTATTTATAAATGGCTCCGCATATCTATTTTATACATAAAATAGTATTTCAGTCTAAGGTCGTCTCTAATCTTGCTACCCGATTCTCTGTGAAGGATCTTGGCTCCCTCTTCTACTTACTTGATGTTGAGGTTCTTCGCACCCGTCATCATGTTTCCGATTTCAAAGGAATGTCACCTACCTATTGGCTCATCACAATATGCTTGAGGTTATGCATGCAGCATGTTTTAGACTCCTGGGTTCACACTTTTTCCTGCGTCGTTTGACTCTACACATATCGACAAGTTTTTGAGAGCCTCTAATATCTTATTCTCACTAAACCCAACATCGTTTATGCAGTGAACAAACAACTCTCTCAATTTATGCATGCTCCAACTGAGTCTAATTGGGGTGTTGTCAAGCGCCATCTTCGGCACTTGAATGGTACTAGCCACTTTGCTCTCCATCTGCGACGAGACTCACCTCTCACTTCGCATAATTTTCAAGTGTGGTCTGAGCCAGTGGCTATGACAATCGCACCTCCAGTGAAGTCTTTATTATTTTCCTTGGGGTCAATCTTATCTCGTGGGGGCTCTCGTAAGCAATGTCTTGTTGCTCGTTCATTAACTAAAGCTGAATATTGGGTCATTGTTGTTGTTGCGGCCAAACTGCAATGAATCAAGTCCATTTTATCGAAACTCTTTGTGCCTTAAGTGTGGTGACGATTCCCATCTTGTACAATAACACAAGAGCTACATACGGCATACCATTCTCCCAACCCTGTTTTTTCATTCTCGCATGAAGCATAATATTGTCATTGACTACAAATTTGCACACGCTACATCTGCAGAACAAACTATCACTTCTCATGAACAAGGTTGACATCATAAATCGTCCGCCATCTTGACGTGTCATATTAGGATTATTGTATATAGTTTGTATTCACTTTGTATATTCACTATTCCACATCAAGTTGAGCTTAGGAGTACACATAATGTACATGTATAAATTCATATATTCAGATTAATAAAATTATCTTTCGCAGATAATATTAAAAATTGAGAAGATGTTTTGAAAGTTAAGAAATTAAAAAAAGAAATCATCCAAGCACACTCATAATTTTTTGTATTCTTTGTCGATTTTATCTTTCATATGTTATAAGTTACTATCATTGTCTTGTCTAAATGCTACAATTTCAACGCTTCTTTTAATTAATCTTCATTTCACTCCCTCTCCATTACCTTTTTCAGATATATCAAATTAAGCTTGATTATTAATTGAGAAATTCAATAATGAAATAATTTTAATCACAAAAAAAAAAAAATTATGACAAAACTTTGAGAGAGGGAATAAATCTTTATATCTAGTTACCATTTGACGACAGTTTATTGAATTCAATACACAATAATTAAACTATATTTCCAAGTTCTCAAAAGAATATTTGCCTTTAACACAAACTTTTGACAGTAAGCAATATATATATATATATACCACTTTGTGTGCGCATGTTTATAATATTTCATTCTTAATTAATTTTATTTATTACAAAGTACGATTGGCAGTATGCATGCTAAATTTTTGTCTCAAAATCTATCTTGGGAAAAATAAAAATAATATTCTTTTAAATTCCGCTCCCAAAATTTGAGAGAAACTCCATTTACTCCTACACACAATCTCCCTCACATGTTACCACCATCGTCTCCCTCCCTTCCCTCTTTCCCCATATAGGTGCGGCCACTCTACTAAGTCATCGATCGCCGCTACTCCTCTTTTTCGTGCACCAGTTTCGATTTCAACTCCGACTTTTAGAAGCTTTATTTAGGTGTAGAGATTTGGACCAACAACTTTATCTTTCCAATGGCAACATTCATGCGATGATCAATTGGTAAATCGATTCGTTAACCCATAGATGTTTAGTTTTTAGTTTGTTGCTTTTTAAATATTTGTAGTTTTTTTAGCTAGCTGATTATATTTTCTTTGTTCTTAGTTTTTCTCACTCTCTAGTTTACTAGATAAGGTGTGTTTTTTCACGTCTTTGTGTGGTTATGTAGAATTCTCTGCATGATCTTGTGAGGTGAAGTTAGTTTGTCCTTAGTTGGAATTTAGGTGTTTAATGGATCTATGTCCTTTCTTGTTTCTTTAATTTTTTGACAAAAAAATATTTTAGTGTAGAATATTTGTCTCATATTAACAATGAAGATCTAGATGTATTTGTGATCAAATGTTACACTTGTCTCACCGTTCCTCAACTAGAAAAATGACACAAAAAATACATTATAACTCTCACGTACGGTTCAACATTAAAACCTTTAAAGTCAAAATAGATTGCAATAATACCTAATACGATTAGGTGTTTATGATCATTTTGAATTAACTGTGTAATATTAAACAATGAGGAAAAAAATTCAATACAAATAAAAATGTTTTTCTTTTAGTTCTGTTTTGTTATTTATATTAATATACTCTTGTGTCCATCAAAACTTTGTTCACTTCTTTTTAATTATAATATTTTTAAAAAAAATATATTTTAATTATAAAAAATATATATGAAATAATAAGTAAAAAATATTGTTGGTAGATACTCAATTTTGTTAATAAAGTAAAAAAAAATACTCAAAAGTTAATTATTTAAATAGAATAAACATATTTTTTGTGGACCATAAAATAGAACTGAACAAAATTTTAGTGGATGGATGGAATATATTTTTTCAGTTTAAGCAAATTAATGTTTATTGCATTTTCAATATGTGATTGCATCATAAAACCTAATCTCATTTTGTATCTTATTTTGTGCACTTTTATATCATAGATCTTTTTAAATTAATTAATATTATATAAAATATTTATGTAAATTAATATTTAATTTAATAGTTTTTAGTAAATAATATAAAAAACAAAGCAAGCTACTATTTGATAGTACTAGTATTCCTCCCGTGCGATGCACGGCTTATAAATTTTGCTAATAATATATTGATAATATTTTTTTACTAATATATAAATATTATGTTACTAATTATAATTTTAATTCATTAATAATTTTTACTTAATTAATTCACATTAGAAATTATAAAAGAAAAGCAAATAAGAATTAAGACAGAAGAATTCACATAAAAACCCGAAAGAGTTGGTCTAGTGATGTAGGTTTGGGACTAATTAGGAGTGTGCTCCTTTTTAGGTGTCAGGTTCGAAACTCCGAAAGTTTAAACAATTTTTATGGAACCTCCAAGATTAGTCGACCCTTGAATCGGATACCCGAGACTTAAAAAAAATCATAATTGATAGCTTAATTTTCTTTTAATTAAGTGGCTATTATTTTTTGACAATAATTAAGTGGCTATTAGAATTGAACTAAAAAAAAATGACGTTTTCCAAGAAAAAATAAATAAATGGCAAATATGTTAATCTTTAAATATGTACTCCCACCGTTCCATAAGAACTTTCACACCTGAGATGACACGCAATTTAAGAAATGTGTAAAAAAATGTGTAATGAGTGTTGTTTTGAGGAATAGTTTTGTAAAATTTTATGAATAAAGTAAAGTAAAAAGTAAATTGAGTGTGAAAAAGTAATGACATATGGGTAATAAGAGTATATTTTGAGGGTGGATTATGAATATATTTTCTTTTATGGGGTGTGCAAATTGTTATGAGACATTCATTTATAGAAAGTGTATAGAACACATAAGTTTCCCTCAATCTATATAATTTTTTAAATTACTATATTTTTCAAGTATTAAAAGTTTTATTTTGTTATTTCAATAGAAATAGTAAATATTCTTTTTTCAACTTACATTTTCCAATATGAAGGTAACTCAGTTATTTTCAATAATATTTTAGCTTTTTTATATATTATATGAATAAAAAAAATCTAAATAATTTATAAATTACAGCGTTAATTTCAATAATATTATGCACGTAAATTAATACTACTATATATATATATTTATTATAAATTTACATGAAAAATTCTACAATGTATTACTATTATTACAAAATATTAAATTTGATTTTGAAATGGAAAAATAAAATAAAAAATTGGACAGTGCTATTGATATGTACTCTCAAACTGATAAATTATTTAATGTTAAAAAAATAATCCACAATTTGTAGTAGTTCATAAATGTAATATTATAATAGGCCTTTATAGAAAAATGTGAAGCATGTAAAATTTGGACAGTTTTTTTGCTGCAAGTGTCTAAATAATATTTATATTAACTTGTTTTGGATGGGAAAATGAGAATTGACGGCTATTCTGTTTTTATATATAGATTATAATTTGAAATGATTTGGTAAAAGCTTATTTCAACTAGGTTTGATATAAATATCAAATAAATTTGAATAAACATTTATATTTGGTATAGTTTAAAATTAGGCTCAAGTTCAACGAGTAAAAAAAAGATAAAACAAGTGTAAAAAATCAAATTGCATGCGTACTCGAGCTTGACTCCTGTTCTGCTCGATTTAATCTCGTTTGAGTCTCTCAATTAATTACTGAACAAGGTAAAATACAAGTTTTAAAGTTTAATAACATTTTTTGTTGGGGTCTTCTAAGGATACTTCAGTGTCGCTCAAACTATCAACAGTCCAATCTGAGCCATCAGATCTGAAATCTAATGGCTTATATTTGATGACCTGCTACCTGTTGCACTTGGCGTCGCAGAATCCATCGCCTTGCATTGCACTTATTATCATTTTTTATCGCCATATCGCACTTTTAAATTAATTTTAATAATTTTAAATACATAATTATAAAATTACAAATTTATCCTCACATAATTAATAAAAAAATTAATAATAATATATAATCTTTATTTTAATTCTCATATATTAATCGTTCCAAAATTATATTTTTTAGTTTTAAGAGATAATAATCTTATTTTAAATTTATTATATATATTTAAGGTGATACTTGATCGATACACACCAATTTTAATTATTTATTTATATTTTATTTGCACCCGATCATTTAATGAGTTAGTCCAAAAATCATTTTTTATTACGGTTATAAGCACCCACTCATTTTATGATTTCACTTCCGAATAATTTATTTTATCGCGGTTATCTGCACCCGCTCATTTTACGACACTACAAGAAAACAGTGATATTCCAGCGGAAAAATTCCATCGGAAAAATAAACCGTTGGAATTTTCAAAATTCCAACAGTTTTTCCAACAACAAAAGTCACCGTTGGAAAAATCCAACGAAGGTTCCAACACCTTGTGGTAGTCATTGGAATTTACCGTTGGAAAATGCCTTGGAATTTTTAAAAAAATATATCCAACAAACATTCCAACGACACTAGACAGTTGGAATGATTATCCTAAATCAAATTATATATTTATATCTAATTCCAACACAATTTCCAACGACATGAATATCGTTGGAATTTGTTTTAATTATTCCAATTGAAATTCCATTGGTGCTAGATCGTTGGAATGATTTTCCTAAATAAAATTGCATTTTATATCTAATTCCAACGGAATTTCCAAAGTCTTGTTTTATTGTTGGATTTTTCTTTAATTATTCCAACAAAAATTCCATTGACACTCACTGGTTGAAATGGTTTCCTAAATCAACTCATAATTTTTATATAATTCCAAAAAAAATTCCAACAGACAGAAATTGTTGGATTTTTTAATTAATTATTCCATTAGAATTTCCAACTATATTGGACAGTTGAATGATTCTCATAATTTTGTGATAAAAATTCTCTCGTTGTAAGATTTATTTAAGTGATATAATTAAGTGATGGATACCTTTATCTTTACAATTAAATTGAGTACATCATTAATAATTGATATTTTTAAGAATTTGTAAATATATATATACACACACGTATTACATTGTTGTAGCTCATTTCTTAGAGTGTTTACCAAATATTAAGTAGCAGATTTTTGATAACCAAATATTTACGACATTTATTTTTCCTTATGCCAATTTAATCAAAATTTGAAGAAATTAAAAAAAAAACATTATTTCATTATTTTGTTCCAATTTTTACTAACACCATCAAATTTCTACATATAACTCAAAAAGTGGGAAAAAGAAAAGAATAGCATATTTCAAGATTATTCATTCAAAATCCAAAAGAAAAAACTGAAAAAAAAAAAAGTCATAAAATCAATCACTATGTTCATAATAATGAGAAGGAACTTCATTCTCAGATTCAAAATCTTCACTTCCTTGTGATGTTTCTTCATCTTCAATACGATCATCCACTTTATCAACATTATGTACGTATAAAGAAACTTCTGCCATTTCATCATCAGTGAGATAACGATGGATTCTCAGACGAAACTCCACCATCACCATTTCTAGGAACTCTTCTATTACTTGTATGAACGTGAGACTCAAAATAGTATGAACAAAATGTAGATGTTTCTTCAAGCACATAAGCCTCACAAATAGACCCCTCCACACGAGCTTTATTCTTAACTTTCTTCTTAAGACCATGTAAGAATCTAAAAGAAAATAATGGGCATGAATATGTGTATTGATGTTTTAAATAATAGTGAAGTAAAATGATTCTAATGCAAGAATAATATCTTTCAAATGGATACATCCATCGAAATTGCACAGGACCACCAAGTATAGCTTCATAAACCAAGTGTATGGGTAAATGTTTCATTACGTCAAAAAAACCTGGAGGGAAGATCTTCTCTAACTTACATAAGATGATAGGAATGTTCCTGTCCATCGCTTCAAGTCTATTTTTTTCTAACACAGGACAACATAAATCTCGAAAAAAATAACTCAACTCGGTTAATGATTGCCAGATTGGAGTTGGTAAACAACTGAATGCAATTGGAATCAATCTCTCCATGAAGACATGACAATCATGAGATTTCATATGTTGTAATGTGAAAGATCTCAAGTCAACACATCTTGATAAGTTAGATGCATATCCATCGGGAAACTTCAAACCCTGTACCCACTCACATATTCCTCTCTTTTGATTTATATTTATTTGTAATGGGCTTTTAGCTTCACTGTCTTTCCATTACCTGTTTTTTCCAACTCTAAAGCCCGTCGAGTACAATATAAAGGACTTTCCATTACCTGTTTTTTCCAACTCTAAAGCCCGTCGAGTACAATATAAAGGAAGATCCTTCCTAGCCTTAACGTTATCTTTTGTTTTTTCTGTAACATCCATAACTGTGTTGAACACATTTTGAAATATATTACTTTCAGTGTGCATAACATCTATGTTGTGTGGATTCAACAAATCATACCAGTATGGCAAGTCCCAAAAGATGCTGCGCTTGGTCCAGTGATACCTAAACCCCATATCCAGGTGATGTATAGTTATCACCCACATCAGTTATCTTAGGAAATTCACTTATCTTCGCAAGTAATTCAATTCCAGAGTACCGCCTAAATCAAAGTGGCATATCTTCCCCCCATTTTTCAAATAAAAAACTTTAGAACCTTCCATGCAAATAGGGCAACCCAATCTACCAGCTGTCGACCAACCAGATTGTAGATAGACATCAATTTTACTTTTAGGATTACTTGGATCTGGGATAATTATTGTTAAGAACATGTATTCCCTTTTCATACACATACTAGGAGGAAGATTATATGGGGTCAAGATCACAGGCCAACACGAATACACCTTGGAGTTCATATTAAATGGGCTAAATCCATCTAAACACAGTCCTAATCTCACATTTCTTGGTTCCGAAGCAAATACATGGTGTTTCTGATTGAAGTGCTTCCACGCCTCCCCATCAGATGGGTGTGACAACTTGCCTACCTCGCGTCGATTTTCATGATGCCATGTCATATGCTTAGCCGTTGCATTAGAGGCAAACATTCTTTGTAGTCGAGGGATAATAGGTAAGTACCACATCTGCTTCTTTGGAATTTCTTTCTTTCTATTCCTCATTGACATATTTTCCTTAAAACGAGCCTCTCCACGAAATCTACATGTTGTCCCATGTACATCGTCTCCAAAATACAACATACAACCACGTGGACAACAATCTATTTTCTTATATTCGCAGCTGGTAACACCTCTTTTATCAATGTAATAATTTCATTGATGCACGCAACTGAAATGTGGTCATTAGACTTTAAACTCATCTGAATGATCTTCACATCCATCCCATAACGGAGACTGTGCAGCACATAATAAATTGTAAAAGTGTGTATAACTTTGATTAGGTTCTTCTGGTGGAGGATTAGTATAAAAACTAGGCCCTTCGGCATCAATAACCATTCTCTCGTATGGATTCAAATCTGTAGCTTCAATATCATAAGAACTATCGAATACGAGTGGTGGAGTTTCTCCGCGATTATGCCAATAATAATAATTTGGTTGAAAATCCTTTTGATACAAATGTTGTCTCACCGAATCCGACTTATGAAACCGCAAGCACTTACATTTGGAGCATGGACATCTAAATTTTCCTTCTTGTTTAAAGACATCAAGTTGTTGTGCAGCTGAAATAAATTCTTCCACCCCCAATATGAACTCCTTTGACATTCGATTTTGTTGTGAATCTTTTTTATTGTACATCCAACGACGATGCTCTGGTATCTCCATTATCTGTCCAAATAGTTTGGGAATTATTCTTGTCCAATCAATAAAAGTATTTTTGAGAAAATTAAAGGAATTAAAACACAAATAGTCTTATCTCAATTTTTAGAGTTAATTTTTTTTTTATCTCACAAGGGACAAGAAGATCTTACTGTAGATATTAGTGATAATTGGAGCAGTTGAAGAAATCAAACAACTTAATAACATTAATTATATAATAAATTCTTCGATTGATACAACAATATCAAAAATAATATGATGAAGAAGTGGTAAATAATGTAATTTTAGACTTGTCTCATAATATTTCACCTTAACAAATGGAAGCGTGTGTTGTCCAAAACAATCTTTTTTTTTTTTTATATCAAAAAATAATTTATTGCCAAAAACACGAGTACATAAGTGCTCATTCCATACAACACATAAGCTTTAAAACATAGAGGCAACAAAAAAACTCCCCCACAACAGTGTAAAACATATTGAATGTTCTAACCACTAATCATATTATAGATCTTCCGTTGTTCAAAAAAAAAAAAATTATAAATCTTCCAACTCATCTATAAAATTAAAATTACTAAAGTGTGATTGTGATAATTAATTACATACAAAAAATAAATTTTAATCTAATATATAACACTGGAGTGTTACCACTGAACCTATATTTTATCAAAGGCGACAAAATATGTGTAGATCCTTAATCAAAGAGAACATTGTGATTACATAACAAACTAGTGTAAAATTCGTCCAATTACTTATACAAATGTAATAAAAGTAACAATGAATATTGTAAAGATAAATTACGACCATCTAATAATAATAATCATTCCCAATCAAAGCCTTAAAAGAAAAATATATAGAAGGTGTACATATAATTAAATGGCCTAATCCTATATCCAATTATATTTTTACGGCATATATGCATTCCTTATCAAACACAGAAGTCATCAAACAAGGGAATTAATTGAGTATACTATCAAACCGTTAAATAAGCAAGATGAGAGGAGCGGCAGACGCTGCGGCAGTAACTGGTGAGTCGCTGCAACTGCCGGTGGTCAGAGGGCGAGGCACGTCGAAAGTGTGTGAATGCCTGGATCAAGTCACGGCTCACGAGACAAGAGTGTGAGGAGCAGAGGAGGGAGCCTTTATATATATAACAGAGAAGAAGCAGAGTATAACATAGTTGGGAATGGCGGTAATATATATAGGAGAATAGGAGGGAGCAGATTATTGAGATAAATATTGGGAATTGGCGGTAATATAGGAGAATTGGTGGAAACTGCCGCCTTTTTATATATATATATATTAGTTAGGGAAAAATATATTGTAAAATATCTTTAAATTTGTAAAGTCCTCTAATTAAACCAATTTATGGTATTCGGTCATACTAAAAATATTCGGTCATATCAATCCCAACTTAAATTAAAAAGATTTTATTTCCAAGTTATTGTATTTTCTCATTAGATTACATAAATAAACTTTATAATTAATTAATTACTCCCTCTTCCCTCTGTCCCAATTACTTTCACACTTTCCTTTTCGGACGTCCCACAATAACTCATACCCTTAAACTGAAAAACCCTTTATAAAATTCACCCTCAAAATATCCTCAATTTTACACATATACAACAGTCAATTAATTTATTTACTTTATACATAAAGGTTTACAAAATTACCCCTCAAAATCCCCACTAAATTCACTTTTCTTATTTTGTGTGTCACTTCACATGTGAAAGAAATCACGGGACGGAGGGAGTATTACATAATTTATTTCAGAAAAAAATTGTGTAACTATATAATTAAAATTAATAAAAAAATATAAATTTAAAGACTTAAAGAACATAATAGAAAACACCAAAAAAATAAAATTAATTTAACTATGTGTTACTTTATTGAAAAGTGTACTCCACCTCAATTATCACTTATTTACCCATTTTATAATTCACTTATTCATAAACCATCACTTTATATCTACTTTATGAATAAATTATTATCGATATTTATTAAAATCCGTGTCCGAAGAGAGCATAATAAATTTGAACAAATGGAATACTTTATAAACAAAATTAGTACAATATCTAGAATATCAAAAGATTTATAAAACTTTTATCAACTAGATTGAGACAACAACTGAGAACTTAGTAGAATCAAACACGAAAAAACGTAGAGTAGAGAAAGCGAGCAAGAAAGTGTAAGCAACGTCAAGAAACAGAAGCGGCCACAAAAGAAATGGTTGTATTGCATTGATCTTGATATGTGCAATATTTTATACAAGTGTTTTGTATTTTTAGTATAAAATTGATTTACTTCTTTATTTATTCTTGCTTATTTGAGAGTATCTTGAGATTCAAATTCTACGTCACTCAATTTTAATTGAACACCGTTGTCGCTTGTGCTGCAAGGTGTTATTGTCGCATTGACAAATTCTTGTATGCAATTGAATACATATATACAGTTGGATTTTAAGTGACTATTCAATTAATTGAAATTTTAATACACACATTAAAATCAAATTAAAATCGTAGGTCAATTGCATCAATTGTATCATGCAATATTGAGTGCATACAAGAGTGATTAAAGTTAATATTGTTTGTCTATCATTTCTATTTTTTAGTCTATCGTTTACAATTTTTCAGTTCTCCTCATTCACATCATTCATTTGACATTTTTTGCTCTCTGCTATATCCAACGCAGTCTGATGTTTTTCGACGACCCATCTTATTTGTTGTGCACACCTAATTCCTTTTTTTCCCCAAAATTTAGGGTTTTCTTTCTAATTAATTAATGTCAAGATTTTTTATTGTATATTTTTTTAAAACAACAATAATTTTTTTTATTTTTTAAATAAAAACTAAATAAATTTGAAAAATATAAAACTTATATTAATAAATCCTAAAAAACAATATATTAATTAAAAATACACAAAATATAAAAAAATATACTAAAATCTGAAAAATATATGACCAACCCCTAATATGTTTTTCAAAATAAAAATTATATTGATAGAATTTTCTAAATTTGAGGGATCCTAATTGTCTTTCCAAAATAAAATTTATATTTTTGTTAACTATTAATAAATCTTAAAAGTTCTAAAAAATTAAATTGAGCGCGCGCAAGCTGGGGGCGGGATTCTTAAAATTTTAATTCGAAATATTTCAAAGATTTGATTAAATTCAATCTCCTGTAAAATATACTCTTACCCTATGTCGTGCCTCTTACTCCATTCATATATCCAAATCCTTTACTCCATTAATTGTCCCTCATACTAATCTTGGGTTTCTTAATTTTCTTCATATATCTCTCAAACCCTCCTACTCTATCGGTGCCTCCGTGTTATTTTTTAATTTGTTGACGGATACCTAATTCGCGTGGAAGGTGAGTTTTCTTTTCTCCTTTTTCATTTTTCTTAACCATGGATGTAATTATTGATTATTACTATTATTATTTTAATTTTAGGAGAAACTGCAATTTTTGTTTGTATGCGCGCGTGATAGTATATATGCCTATGTTGTGCGTGTTGTCTGTGATTATACATATATATACCTGTAATTGTCTATTGTGTGAGTAATATATATATATGTGCTATATATATATATATATATGGGTGTGTTACTGTGTTGTGTGAGTATATATATATATATATATATATATGAAAAATAGTCTTCCGCTGTGAGTAATTAATATATATGTGTACGTGCTGTGTGTATAATATAAATATATGTGTGTGTGAGAGACTGAGAGTGATATATATATATATATATACACGAGTGTGTTTGAGTGTGTATATATATCTGTGTGAATACTATATAGCTATATGTATCTGTTTTGTGTGTAATATAAGTATGTGTGTGTACTGTGTGTATATATATGAGTATGTTATTGTACGTGTTGTGTGAGTGTATATATATATATACCTATGTGTGTTTATTGTGAGTAATATATATATGTGTGCGCGCTCGTAATTAAAAAAAAAATTATATGTGTGAGTAGGCTCTGTGTGTGTATAATATAAATACATGCATGTGTGAGACCGTGAGTATATATATAGAGGGGGAGAGAGTTTGCTTCTGAAAATATGGATTCATTTTAATATATTAATTCATGTCAGTAACAATATAGAATTTAGAGAATTCAATACTATCATAAAACTACGAAATTTTAAGTAGTTCTTGTAACTAAATTAATAGCTTGAGAAAGAATTTTTTTTAATTTTAATTATAAAATTGTTATTTACCTTATATTGAAATTTCATGTTTAATGTTCACGGATGACACGTACAAGTGAACATGGTAGAGGACATTATCGGCTAATAATGATGGATGCTTGCATCGAGTCGGTGCTATTTCGATTTCGGAACATTTAAGACGACTGGTAAGCATAGTTATTTTAATTAAGTAATGTTTGTATATATATATATTTAATTTATTCATAATTATCAATTGTGGATTTAATTTAGGGAATGAAGCTTGGGAGAGATGCTATCGTTCCTGAGCTTTTTTTGAAGGTCAACTACGATGAAAAGGATAATAAATGGAAAAATTATAGAGCCGAAGGATTTTACGTAAGTATTTTTAAAATAAGAGTTAATTTTTTGGAACTAGATATTATTATATGTATAATGTATATATATTTCCTTTTGTATTTTACATTTACAAAACCTAATATATTGTACTTGTTGAAAACTACATGCAGAATAAGTATAAGAATTTAAAGGCTAGCAAGTTGTCCGAAGGTGTAGCTGAAGATGAGATGATGATTCTACGATCTTTTACAAGGCTAATGAAGGGAATAGTAAGAGAGGCAAAACTTATGGTTTTGGATCAGAAGCAGCTTTATTTAAATCTTCAAGTTCAAGATGTAATAAGAGGGGTAAGACTAGTACCACCAATCCGACCAGTTCAGAAGTTCAGAAGATGATGAACAACACATCATTCAACACTGCCCATGATGCATCTTCTTCCGACGTGTCTTCTCGTGATGCTGAGAACACAGATAATGATGAGAATGAGAATGAGAATGAAGAGGGTGATCATGCCTTTGGTATTGATGGTGATGATTATGATGATGATGATTACTAGGAGTTAATATTTATGTTATTATATTAGTTTTAGTTTATTTTTGTCGGTGATGTGAATTGGAAGGATGATCACCTCTTAGTTTATGACTACGATGTTTACAATTTATTATTTTTGTTATGACATTAATTATTTTAGATTGTATTTAATTTTTAAATTATTATATATATTTTTAAATTGATTATATAGTTTAATTCAAATGGTATATTGCGTAATTTTAATTGATTTTAATATAATTTTTTAATGTAGCAATAAAAATAAAATATTTTTTAAATAAATTCCAACTAAAAAAAGTTGTTGGAATTTACATTGGACATATTTCCACAATTGTATATTCCAACGGTATATTTTCAATTGAATTTTTAATCCAACAGTTAGATTAATGTCGTTGGAATTGACATTGGAATTGACCTGAATAAATTTCCAACAATTTAAGTTCCAGTGGCTAATATTTGTTGGAAAAATTCCAACGGAAAATTATCATTGGAATTGACGAAGAAATAAGTGATGGAAAAATTCCAATAGATATTCCAGCGTTACATGTCTGTTGGAATAAAAATTCCTACGGATTTTTTTGTTATTGGAATTATTGTAGGAATTCAAATTTATAATTTCCAACAACTAAAATTCCAAAGGTCGAAATCCGTTGGAACGAATTCCAACGGAAAATTATCCGTTGGATTCTTCAATGGAATTTATGTTGGAAAAAAAATTCAATAGGTGATAATTCCAACGTTCACAATCCGTTGGAATGTACCGTCGGAATTTTTTTCCGTTGGAATTTTCTTTGGAAATTTGCAATTCCAACACCCACTTTTCCAACTGTCGTAATTTCGATGGAATAACCGTTGGAATCAGTGATTCCAACGGAAAAAATGCCAAAATCCGTTGGAATTTTCTCGTTGGAATTCCACTGTTTTCTTGTAGTGCGAGTTCATTCCCAAATTATTTTTTTACCACAGTTATTTGCACCCACTCATTTTATGAGTTCAACCCGAATAATTTTTTATCGCCGTTATCTGCACCTGCTCATTTTACGAGTTCACCCCCAAATTATTTTTTTACCACAGTTATCTACACCCCTCATTTTATGAGTTCACCCCAAAAAAAATTTAAAAAAATAATTACATTTAAAAGACTATATTATCCTTTTATTAATTTACACAAAATATAATAAAACCAACCTTAATTTGTATATTTACAATCGGCAGTCGAGTCATTGCCGAATTACCGTCGATTCACCACCAAGTAGACATGTTCGTCGGTTGAAAACCACCGATTTCGGTTAGAAACCGGCGGTTACGGTTTTTGAAAATGGCGAATCGTAATCGAACCGCGAACCGCCGGTTTGGCGGTTTAATTTTTTTTTTAAAATATTATCTCCATTTTCGCTCGTTTTCACTCCATTTTCGTTCGTTTTAACTCATTTTTTAGAAAATACATTACTAGAATTGAATAAAAAATTATATAACTTAAATTTATACATTAAAAATAGAAGAATTGTGTATTAATTTTTTTTTTTTTTTATAAAAACTGTCAAACCGACAGTTTGCGGTTTGTCAAAATGTCAAACCGTAACCGAACTGCCATTTTTCGGTTACGGTTCGGTTTGCAAACCGTAACCGGCGGTTTGGCCGGTTGGCCGGTTTGGCGGTTCGATTTTGCGCATGTCTACCACCAAGTCATCCATATTTTTAGAAAAAAAAAACTATCGAAATTATATACAAATCTCGATTTTTTTTCTTTTTTATTTTTCTTCCATTCTCCTCTTTTTCTTTCTTCCCATTTTAAGTTTTTATTCCAAACTTCTAATTTCTTCGTTTTTTTTTTCCTTTTACAATTTTTTTTAAATTTTCCTGCCTTTATTTTCCATTTTTATGTGTATTTATTTTGATTTTAATACAAAATAATATTATATGTATAATTTTATTATAGTCGGTAACACAATAAAGAATAACTACCATTAACAGTAATTAGTAATATCTTATTTAATAACAAATAATTTTAAACATTTAATTATATTCAATATTACAAAAAATAATTATTAGTAATACCACGAATAATAATCAATAATAACATGGATATTATTAGTTAGTAATATTTTATACAATAAAAAATAATTTCACACATCTAATTGTATTCAATAATACCAAAAACAATGGAAAAAAAAAAAGGAAAATAAAGGCAGGAAAAAAAAAGTAAAAGGAAAAAAACGAAGAAATTGAAAATTTGAAATAAAAACTGAAAATGGGAGAAAAAGAGAAATGGGAAGAAAAATTAAAAAGAAAAAAAAATCAAGATTTGTGGCTAATTTCGATAGTTTTTTTTTAAATTATGTTTTACGATTTTTTTTCTAAAAATATGGGTGACTTGATGGTGAATCGACGGTAACTCGGTAATGACTCGACTTCAGATTGTAAATATACAAATTAAGGTTGATTTTATTATATTTTGTGTAAATTAATGAAAGGATAATATAGTCTTTTAAAAATATTTTTGGATGAACTCATAAAATGAGGGGTGCAGATAAACGTGGTAAAAAAATAATTTAGGAGTGAACTCATAAAATGAGTGGGTGCTCACCGTGATAAAAAATGATTTGGGGGTGAACTCATAAAATGAGCGGGTGCAGATAACTGTAGTAAGAAAAATAATTTTTGGGTGAACTCATTTAATAAAAGGATAATATAGTCCTTAAAATGTAATTATTTTTTAAAAATAAAATCGTTTGAGGTGAACTTATAAAATGAGCCGGTACAGATAAACGTGGTAAAAAAATAATTTTGGAGTGAACTTATGATTGCAGATAACCATGGTTAAAAAATGATTTGGGGTGAACTCATAAAATTAGCGGGTGCAGATAACCGTAGTAAAAAAATAATTTGAAGGTGAACTAATTAAATGAGCAGTAGATAAAATATAAATAAAATAAGAATTACCGTAGTAAAAATAATAATTTGAAGGTGAACTAATTAAATGAGCAGTAGATAAAATATAAATAAAATAATAATCTAATTCTGTTAAAAAAAATCTAATATTACTTTCTTTTAATTTAAATATTATTATTATTAATTTTAATGAAGGATAAAATAGTAAATAATAAAATAAAATTTAAATAATTATTTTAAAATATTAAAAAAAGGCAACATGTATCAAGTTAGAACGACACAGAGCGATACAATTTGACATCCGAACTATTAATAGTTCAGGCGATACAAAAACTATCCTAAAAAAATCCCTTTTAAATAAGCTTAAACAACATATTTCACTAGGCTCATTTTCAGCTCTAATTAATGGTAAAGTCTAGTATGCACTCGAGTGCATGCTGTGCACCCTAGTCCATGTGCATTTTTCAGTTTACTGACTTACACTTTTTGGTGAATGGTGTTGCACTTTTCAATTATTACTTATACAGTTTAATAATTGAAAAGTGCAACACCATTTACCAAAAAGTGTAAGTCAGTAACTGAAAAGTGCAACATGGACTAGGGTGCACAGAATGCACTCGAGTCCATAGCATACCAACCCCTAATTAATTGGTATGAATGGTCTTTAATTACTAATCTATAAAATATTGTTCTTGATTATCCTCTTAAAAGTTAGTCTAAGCAGCCATAATTAATATGAACCCAAATTATTACAACATAAATATTCATCAACAACTCCAGGTTCTGACCCAAAGAAATTGTGCTATTAAATACTAGTATATGAAAATTATTAATGCAATTCAATTCAAACTTATTACCGAACTAATCGTTAATATAGCTCAATAATATTAGTGCTTAAGTCTGCGCGCGGGCTCACACTCCAAATTATTCAGACCATATACAAATATTCAAAAAACTCCTGTACAATTTTATGGATTAATATTAAGAATCGTCCAATAATTTAAGTTATGTTCAATTTTAGTCCTATATGTATTTTTTTTAAAATTTCAATTTGATCCTTTTGAACCAAAATTAATACTAAAATGATCGAAATTGCACCAAGAGGAAAAATATACTCCATATTTTTTGACTGGACTAAAATTAAACCCGATCTAAGTTATATGTGACAATTCTTGATATTAACTCATACTACAATTAGTGTCGATATCAGACAAATCCAACTGTTAACACACATAATTAATAAACAGGGGAGTTGATGGGTGAGAAAGTGGAGAGCATGAAACTACAGTTGGAGGGGGGGCTTTGAGATCATATGAGTATCAAATCCCCATAAAGCAACAAAGCTAAACCATAACTAGTGTATATAATTAATTATAATTAAACCATTGATTAGTACTTGTTTAGATTCCACTAATTAAAAAGTGGTAAATTTCATGTAGCCATAACCATATGTCTTTAATTTATTTTGTGAAATTTGACCAATGAACTCTAGGACACGCACAAAAGCTGAAATCTGAGGTCATAGGTAGTAGTATAGTGGCAACCTATATATATATATGTTATTAATTTATTATAAATAAATGGATAATACTTACTAATTATTCATGGATATATAATATATATACTGGCCGGTCCTCACTTGCCATCATTCTCAAAACTTATATAGTAGTGCAAAATTATTTTGTCTGTTTTAAAATGGAAAAAGAAGAAAAAGTATATGCATATTCACATTTGTGTTTATACTATACATGTTGGAACAAATTATGTTGTGTTAATTAGTAGATGAAGCTTCAAGTGCTCACTTCTCAGAATCTGTCATTAATTACCATGGAGGCCTCTGTCCCGGGGAAGAAATGGATCGGAAAGGTGCTCGTTTGCGCCTTTCCGATTAATTCAAAAGCTCCGGGGTTTTTTTTCAAGTAAGTAGTCGTGTTTTTTTTTTTTTGGGTTTAGTATCATGTAGAAGTTAATTTTCAAGTTTTTGTAACAGAAAACGTTGCGAAAGACGCCCTGTTTGGTCTTTCGAGAAGTGTTGTGGAATTAGGGTTTTGACGAGGTTATGAGTTGTGATGAATTGGCATTGGAAGAGTTGAGCATATATATTAGTTCTATAGCTGGTTTGTAGTTTGTAGTTTATTGATTGGTGTTTAAGTTTGTGTCTTCATTTTTGTTGTTTGTTAACTTATTTGAATAGACATTCAGACATATTGAAATATTGAAGAATCAAGATTCATTGTTTTGGTGCTGGATCTCCATTGTGAACAATCAAGATTATGCTCCTATTTTTCATGTAAATTTTAAATCTAATAGTTATTTTATCTTGTTATTATCTCTCTGTAAATTTACATAAAAGTATTGGGGGGAGATCCTTTTCGGATGGATGATTTTGTTGGCTATTATTATTCAATTATTACAATAATCTCTCAATTTCGAAGCTTAGCTTTCTGATAGTATAATGGAGTAATAATCACTAAAATAGGCCTACCAAACCCAAGCAAATCAGGACGTGGCAAACAAAGCAGCCTGCCCTTAATTGTGGTCCTAAATCCTAATGACACAATAATGAATATCCAAAAATTAAGAAAATAGATTCATGATATTTTTATATTTTTGTAATATAATTTACGATCTTTTACTTTTAACAATGTCATATACACGTACGATTTTTTTACTTTTTGCTATTCTATATTTTTGTCAACGTTCTTGAAATATTTTGACGGACACTTCAGTAATAAATTGTCGAAATATAATTTTTTATGTTTTAGCAAGATACGTATGATCGTTTTATAAATGATGCACTTTCGATATTGATTGTGCAAACGATCAAGAAAAAGTATGAGTGTTTGATCTCATGGGTGTTTTAATTGATGTGTGCTATTTACTCCAATCGAAGTACTTCTTGGAGCCAGCGCATATATCAGGTAAGTAACAACCTAGAATGTTGTTGCATTTTTCTTTAATTCTTCTCATCCATCTAGCATTTTGGATTGAAAATGATTTTTAATGTCAGTTTTGTGTGAATTAATTTCAAACGATATTAATTATTTTATTAAAGATAAAAAAAAAAAAAAAAAAAAAAAAAAAAAAAAAAAACTTGTATATAAGACTAATTTATGTATATTGTATGATTATAAGCTTATAACCCTTACCCGAATTATCTTTTAAATTAAAATAAGGTGTAAGTGCTAAAGTGGGCTTCTGTCTATGAGAGTTCCTCTTCTTTAAATGATATTCCAATTTAACAATTTGTTTCATTAATATCAATGGTAGAATAACTACATGATAAAGCTAATTCAAAGTGGACCAATTTTTATTATTATTGTTGTAGAAGTTAGCCATATGTGATGTTGTTTTCTTTGATTTCTTGGTCAATAAAATAACTTGCTCCTTCTAAAAAAAGGTGAATTATTTGCAGTCACCCCACTATTCTACTTTGTTTTATTAAAAAAACAAAATTTGCAACGTTAAAGAAAAACTACAAATGTGAGTACTTATCATAGACAAAGGTTTCCAGATTATGCAGCAGTGTCGGGAATAAGAAGAAAAAATTGTATTACACCAAATACAATAGAATCATCTTACTCGTTCAAAAATAAGCAAAGACAGTACATGAAAAGAACAATGAAATGAACTCCACACAAGAACCCTATTCCGTTGCTACTATTCACACGCCAATTTTGTGTCGAAGCTGCTTAGACATATCGCAAACGCTTGAAACGCAGACAACGGGTAGCGATAATCCATCGTGAACATATCTTTACCAACCTTACCAAACTGCAGTATGATCTTATCCTGATCCGACTGGCTCCCGTTCGGTTGGGCCGGAGTCGGGGCCCCGGCAGCCGGTTGGGTTGACCCGGCAATGAGCTGGAAATTCTTGACCGAAGCAACAGTCACTCTCCCTCGAAAATTAAGGCACCAACATTGCAACTGCTCGTGCCATCTGGGGGCCTTATTTTTAAGTACCATGGGTCGATCCTTCTCACCACCATCTGTTGCGTCTTCCTCGTGTGGACCCAACATGTCAGAGAATCGAGCACTGCTGAATTCGGTTGAGCTGGCGATCGATTTGGAGAAGGACATGCTCCGGAAGGAATCTTCGAGCGGGTGGGAGAGGAGCTCGGGTTGGCCTGGGACGGTACCATTGGGCTTGAGTGAGGAGATAGGGATTGAGTGCATGGTGCAGTGCATTCTGCGAGGACCCCTCGTCCCAAGTACGTTCAGCTCATACGAGACCTGGGCGATACTGTAACTGCCAGTCGGGACTTTTGGGGAAACTTTTTTCGAGTAGAATCTACGGCTGGTACGACCGGGTGGGGAGATATCGGAATTGTTGTATGGTGGCTGTGTGTCATAGATTATGAACTTAGTCCCGAGAAAGTTCGACCTGATCGAAATTGGCAGCAGACGAAGTCAGTGCAACGAGACGAAAGAATGAAGCAACACCGTTTACAAATCTAACTCAAGAAAGTAGAACAAGAAAATGTGGTTGGTGGAATAGACTGACCTCACTTTCCCAATATAACTGCTGCTTGACCTTGATATATTATCAGCATCCATTGAGATCACATACTCTGTACAAGTGGTTCGGCGAATCCGTTTTGCAGAAAGAAGAAACTTACCATTCTCCACAAGCAAGGCTGCATCAATGTTCGTATATAAACAAATTAGATAAGTACTTTGAACAAATCAAAACCATCACGTAAGCAACTTGATTTAATCTGACCAGCTCTAGGGACTGAGCATGCATGCATCTAACACAAAAATACTTTCATTATGCATCCTCTTTATTTATTTTTAAAAAAACATTATGCATCTTCTTAGATCAATGAACAACTGGGGTTTCAGACCAATTTATAGAATCAATATTTATATTTTTAGCTTTTTTGCTCTGAGGGGTGTCAAAAATCCTACATTTAGGATAACTTTTTTCATTCACAGATTTCTCAGCATTGCAGATGGATGAAAATGGGTGTGTGGCCTCTCTCTCTCTGCTTATCCAAAAGATTAGTGAAGGCTTACGAGATTTTCAAATACTCCTTGCCATAAAAAAATTAACTGACTACTATACTAAGATTATAATACCCTGTTTTTTTCCAAAGAAGCAAAATCGCGAATACAATGCATACAGCTTCACTAAAGCAACAAAAAAATGAGACATGATCATAAACACAACTATGCATCAAAAGCAGCCATAGCCATAGGTTCATAGAGTGTGTTTGCAAACTCTAGTGGAGGACTACAATCACTTTGAAAAATGTGATTCTATACTATTCATTAGAAGTTGCAAATACTGGTTGCAAGTAACAAATTAATAAGAAAACTTACCAGGGCTTAGGCACAGAAACAGATGGTAGGTCAACTTAGACTTGTCTCTCTTAATGAAACATTGGATGGCTCCATCTCGAAACCCCGGCTACAAAAATGATAAACACACCATGCTTTTAGCAAAAAATAGAAGTAAATTACTGACTTCGTAAAAATCACATTCAGGCTATTCAGCAAAAGGTAATATAATATGAACAAGATAAAGGAAACTAACCTGTTTGAGAGATATTGGAAAGGTTAATTTCCCACAAAATTGGGGGCACTGAACGATTTCTTTGCACATTTCCCTCCATGACCTACACACAGCTGCACATGCAACTATGTGTTTTCGGGAAGGCCATGTACTCTCACTTTCTTCCAACCTTTGAATCACATCGCGCAGTAATTCTGGTGGAAGGCCAGCCCAACAACTGCTCTGGATAACTTCTGGTTGATCGTACAACTCATGAACTGCTCCGTGAGACTTCCCACGGTAGCTACTATGGAGCCTCAAATCGAAGCTCCGTCTTGATAAGCTTCCAATACTATCCCTCAAGTCACGAGCTAGACCACGGAATGACATCTAGTTCACTAGTTTGTTATGGATTTTTTTTCACGATTTTCTGCATTTTGAGCACATATTTAGAAATTATTAATATCCAAATCGTTTCAAAAATGTTTTAGAAGTTGAACAAATGTCTTTAGTAACAAACCCTTTTCAAATCTTAACAGAGAAGAAAAAAAAGGAAGATGAGGAAAAGCACAAAGCAAGAAAGGAAGATTCCCCAAAAGAAGTACCTCACATGGAGCCACAAAGCAGATCAAACAACATTTATTAATTAATGACTACCAGTTTCCCGCTTATTCTAACTATTTCTTGAAAAAAATCTTGTAACTTGAATGAAAGATCTTTCCTTACTTTAATGAAGTTCTTTAATCAATTTCAAAAGACAAATTCTAAACAAATAAGTAAATATCCACAAAAGCAACACTTTCAGATTCTATAAAAACAATAGGGTTTGAGTTTGTAAAATATCATAAAAATGAATAGGCCGTCACAAAATCTACAGTAGGAATTCAAAACATAGAACTCAAATCTCAATTTATCAAACAAAGTGCAATTCAGTTCCAAGGACAAAACAAAGAAACACACGAAATTACTGCTCTAATTTGTTTAATTCACTCTAATCCCACTATCAATTTGGGGAAAACGTAATCATTAAACAGATAAAATGGTTCAACAAAGAAATCCGAAGCACCCATCTAACAATTCAAGTAAAATAAAAAAGCAAATCACCAGTTCACATTTCCAAATGCGCATGTACACCAGTGGTGTGTAAATTAATCAGAATGATTTACCAAGTAATAGAAGACGAGTCCAATTAAAAGAAATAAAAACCTTGTAATTAGCGTTAAAATCCATGGAAGGCTACGACGATTGTTGTTGTTTGCATCTGTGTAGTATGCACGTATGACTAGATCCTTCGGATTAAAACACGGTTTTCGGTGATGGTGTATGTGTCTGCGCGAGCGCGTCTCTCTCTCTCTCTCTACAACTTTCTCTCTCTACAACAAAGGGAAAGTCTATCCCACCCACTTGTTCATGTCGGGTTCCACACACTTAAATCCGCTTCACGGGCTCTGCCCTCCCTCCCTGCCTGCTTTTCCTTTTAATTAAAATATAAATTAAATGTCACTAATATTAAATGCAAATAGTACTGATTAGATACCTTTATTATGTTTGTTCAAAATAGGACAGATAAGGTTTTTTTTAATCGTATTTAAGGCAATTCTCCTTCTTGTTCGTTATTTTTAATTTAAAAGGTAGTATTTGTAAAAAAAAATGTATTAGAAAAATATTAAATAAATAATTGTTTGAATAATGATTATAAATTTGAGGAGAGAGCAAGATATATCCCTTTTAGTAATGAATAGACGATAGATCCCTTGATTAAACTTTACACATGCTTTATCTTTACTAGTAGATCGTGTTTAATTGGTTGATCATTTACAAACTTATATTTCAATATCTTGTTTTATTATTGAGTACATATTATACGAACAATGATAACATTACGCTATAATATAATATAAACGATAGTTTTATTAAGACGAGGGATGGAAAATAAGAGATATAATTTTTTTACATAATGAAAACAACTTTATAGTTTTCAATAAACTTTATATATTTTACATCTGGAAATCACTGGATTTCAAATTCTTAACTACATATACGTGTAATACATTAGTATTGGTGTGAAAGAAATACTTGAGTATAATTTTTTTAAATGTACAATTATAAAAATTTATATATTTTGGTGGAGAAAAGAAAAGGAGAGAACATGATTGAAAGAGAAAACAGAGAAAAAAAAATAGAATTAGTATAAAATTAAAATTAGAAAATGTAAACAATGGAGAAGGGAGAAGAAAGAAAAAAAAAATGCAAAGTTACACAATTAGAAAAAAATGGGAGAAAATTGTTTTGTCCTAATTAAGAAGATTCATAATTAGATGGAAATGGGATGGGATTCGTTAGGTGCCACAATTCTTAATATTAGCCTTTCTTCGAGTTTTCGCAAAATGATAAAGAAAAAATAGTTTAAAATCGAAGAAGTCGGTAGAAAAGCAACATGAATTCTTATTTTAAGAAAGTAGCAACCATGCACAAATTTATGGGATAGGGCCTATATTTCAGTTTTAATTTGATTTTGAGACCTACGTACTTTTTCCTCAATTGTAAAGTTTAAATAAATAAATAAAGAGATTATTTATTTATATATTTTTAGATATGCACCGCAACCACTTGAGTTGGAAACTAAAAAAACCTATCTACTTCATTATCTATTTAATTGAATTTCAAATATATATAATAAAATTAATTGCACGAGGATAAGACAAAGTAGTAGATGAAAGAAATCGTTGAGAGGTATGTATCATGCCATTATCACAAGTTACACCATTTTTCTAATATTAAAAAAAAAGGTAAAAGAATTGCAAGTCAACGGTCGTTAATGAATTCTCAAAGGCCATTTGGTTCTTGCAGGCCTTTCCCACGGCCTAAATCTTAAGTCAATTAACGAATAAATAAATAAATAATTGCATAAATCCATTTACAATATACTTATTATTCTTTACAATATCACATCTGGTGTAATTTTCCTTTTGCATGCACATAGGATATAGATAATGTATGATTATATATATTTGTGCGTATAGTACTGATAAAACCCAAAAAAAAAAAAAAAATTGTCAAATATTGTTAATCATCCGCATATCACTATATTTTAATGGATGAATTTGAAGAATATGGTTTCAATTTATTTTCGTCATCGAAAAATAATTAAATTGGTCAATGGTCAATAGTTTGGCGGCACCTGTTCAAGTGGTGACCTCCTGCCTAATAAAAATGTAATTATAATTTCATTTTGTTACACAAATTAAGTATAAAAAGTTAAATATTATTTTTTTGTTTATAATATAATTAAAGAATATGAGTTATTAACTTAAATTAAACTCGAATACATATGCAATTTACATTAATTTCAGCTTAAACTTTATATTATATAGTATATTAAAATAATAAGAAACTAAGAAAAAAAAAAACTTGTGGATGGGTCTGATTTTCGTTAAAATATATATATATATATATATATATATATATATATATTCTAAGTCGGGATACTAGGTTATAAATTTATTAAATAAAGTCATTAAAAGTCTGTCCTCTTAAGTTCAAATTCTTCCACCCAGATTATATATAGATTATAGATTATATAGTTAAAAATTAGCTGGGTTTTCAATTGTCTCCATTTTAATACTTGAATTCAGTTATAGTGTATAAGAAATTTATGCTGAAATTAAGTTCGATAAAAGTCAAATAATTGGATTTCATATTTTTATTGAATTTATATAGTCTTTTAGTATTTTTATTTTAGTTTATAAAAGTATAAAATAGTTTTTTTTTTTTTTTTAACGAGGATAATTTATTTATGCAAACATACAGGTGTTAGGTGTAACTAATTAATACTCGGGAAAAAAAAATGGCAGCCGGCGGCTTTCATTTGGAAACGTTCTTAAGTAGATATTCCCCTTAATTTCTTAGAGAAATAAAATGCATGCGTGAGACCCAATTAATAAAAATAAAAAATAAAAATAAAAAAAACAGAAAATTGTATAAGACCATTTGGGAAATTTTTTGTTTTAGTCCTATAAGTTTGAGATATTCCAAAAAAAATCCTTTAACTTTCAACTTTACAAAATACGTCCTTTACCTTTCAATTTTAATCCTTTTTTACTTCAATTTTAATCCTTTATGTTTTGAAAAAAATTATAATTAACTAATTTGGTGCCATATGTATTAAAAATGCCACATCACTATCTCTCCTTTATATATATTTTAAAAAATAGAATTAATAACACCCCAAAATATTTTATACACACTCCATAACTAAATAATATTTACATAAATAAAGAGTAAAATAATTTTAAAAAATAACTTCAAAAAATCTGAAAAAAAAAATGTAATTAAAATTTAAAAGTGTTTTAAAAAAACTAACTAAATCTTTAAAAATAATTAATTTACACAAAGTAATTAATATTTTTGAAAAAAATATTAGAAAATTAAATAGAATATGAAATTAAAAAATAAATCATCAAAACAAAATTCAAAATATTGAATTTTTTAATAAAACGTAAAAAAAAAGGTAAATTAAAAAAATCAATAAAAAAGTAAGACTTCATTTTTTATTTTATTTTCTTAATATTTATTTTTGATTGAATTGATTTTTCTTTCATTTTTTATCTTATTTTATTTTTTTTGATCGAATCATTAATTGGTATTTTTAATTTAATTATTTTATAAATTTTATTTGATTTATTTAATATTTATAGATTTTATTTGGATTTAATTGATTTTTTCATTTAAATATTTTTTAATATTTAGTTGATTTTTTAAAATATTTTAAAATTTTATTTAGTTTTTCCTATTATTGAATATTTTTTTAATTAATTTTTAAAATTTATATATAGTTTTAATGATTTAATTGAATTTTAAATTATATTTTTAATTTTTATTCAATTTGTATTTGTTTTGAGGGATAAAGGGTAAATAGGAAAGAATTAGAGTGTGTTTAGTAATAAAAATTGATTTTTAAATTTTAGTGGGGTGTGTATAAATTTTGAGGTTTATATAACATTTTATTAGATGTTAGTAGTCTTACACAAAAAAAATTATTTGCATCTACTCCAAACTAATTATTTTACTCATCTATATATATAAAAAAAAAATTAAAAATTGCATCTACTTCAAACTAATTAATTAATTTTTTGGAAATATATTTATTTACCATGAATATTTGATAAAATGATGATATTATCATTAAATTTAGTTATACATTTCAATTAATAGAGGAAAATAATATAAGGGTTACTTAGTTATTTTATATACATTTATTTTTGTATTTAAAATTATGGGGTGTGTATAGAGTATTTTTGGGTGTTATTAACTCTATTTTTTTAATATATATAAAAAAGAGATAGTGATGTGGCATGATGATGTGGCATTTTTTAATATATGTGGCACCAAATTAGTTAATTATAATTCCTTCAAAACATAAAGGATTAAAATTGAAGTAAAAAAGGATTAAAATTGAAAGGTAAAGGACGTATTTTGTAAAGTTGAAAGTTAAAGCATTTTTTTTGGAATATCTCAAACTTATAGGACTAAAACAAAAAATTTCTCAGACCATTTCATACATTTATTTTATTATACTATCTCCGTTCTGAAAATTTTATATATTCGCCCTCACAAGTCACAATGTACACATATTTATTTTTGGGGTTCAACATACACTCAATTAAACCGTTTTATTTACTTTATACGGAGTATATAAAAATTTATAAAATTATCTTAAAACTCTAATTATTACCTTTTTCCCTTAAATTTCGTTCCAACAAATGCAAGCTTTTCAGAATATTGGCTATTGCCAACCCAATTATGTTGTAAAATAAATCATAAGAGTTGATCTGGTGTAAGTTTGACACTTATGAGTTATAGTACGTTCATTTCTAAGTAGGGAACTTCTAAATGTAGTTAATGTGTTGTATGAACTATCGTAGTCCGTTAATGTGAACCATTAAAATTCAAATTTAAAGACTTAAACTTGATGACCTGTTACATTATATGTCATATGTATTTATGGTATGTGTCGTATGATCATACTTTTATAATTAATTAAAATATATAATTTTAAAATTACATTTTTATCTTTATGTAGTAAAATATTATAGAATTGCCTGAGTTGATATACGGAGTAGTATTTTGGTAAAAAAAAAAAATTAATTTATACTGCATTAAAGAAGAGTAATATAGTAAATAATAAAATATAAATTAAAAGATAATTTAATTAACTTAAACTTGTATAACAGGTAGCAGGTTCATACGAAGCTAAGTGGCGCAATTCGACATTCTGATTACGATAGTCGGGTTGTATAATTTGATTACCAAAAAAAAAAAAAACCTTCTAAATTTTATGTTTAAAACTTTTTAAAGTTTTGGACCAGTTTACAAAGTTTTTTTTAAAATCCATTTGAACCTCAGTAGTGAATGATTGGATTAGTTGATTCACAAACTTAATTCATAAAAAAAATCATGTCTAAAAAATAAAAGTGAGTTGATATAGGAATATAGGATCCAATATATAAACGTTAAGTACTCATTTATATAACCAAACAAAAATAAATTATGACAAATGTCTAGAAAAACAGTCTATAAAGAGATAAGAGAAAAAAATAAAATAAAGAGAAGCCTTGCGTGCCATGATAGCTAGTTTAATCTATCCATGGAAATAATCAATAACAATTCCTTTAAGTAAAAGGATATATCTAATTCACCTAATTATGATAGATACACATACTAATAATTACATCTCTAAGATTGTACTATACGGATATGTACACACATATACGTATAAAGTTTTTATAGATGTTACATCTCTAAATTTGTACTCATACAATATACGGAGTATATATCAAACAAAAATTATGAGTATTGCTTGAAGGACCAACACTCGTAATACAGACCCGTTCTAAATTAACTTTGTGTGTAATGTCGTTTTATGCTTTCACGGTAGACAATTCGAGTCAAATATTTCAAGATATCATTCAGAGTAGTATATGCAACTTTTTGGCAATTGATGGAGTATAATTTATTAATCTTGTTAGGTAAGCAAATAGATATGGTGATATCATTAATTTATGCAACCCCACATGTCTAGATTTTACAAAATCTGAATTATAAATAAACTGCGATTGATATTACTTGTGATTCGTCAACCTACCAAAATGAGGCATATACATATTAAAAGGAGAGTTGAATTCAAAGAAATTGCTGCGAAATTACTGTTAAAATCTTCAAGCTGTTTCAGAAAGTGGCTTTAATTTAAAATTTCAAGTAATATTTAGCTAGATTGAGAGCAATATGATATAAATCAGCTGTGGCAGACCAAAATTTTCTGTTCAGGGTCCAACTAATAATGTTACTCATATAGTCATATACAAAATTAAAACAATATATTTAAAATTATAAATTTTAGAAAATGGATTTCAATATGAATATAAATTATGCACATATACATACATTGTAGCCATAAACTATCAATAGATAGATTACAATATAAATATAGAATTAGTGGATGAGGATAAATATAAAATTTCTACAATGACCATATAACAAAGTACTGAAAAGTCAAAACTATATGATAGTCAAATAAATGTGTTTCACGCAATAAACAGATGTATTATCAATTTTCAACGCAATATCATTAAAAAGAATCCCTTTTTAAAATTAATTAAAAATCATACTTAATGAGAAAAACATTAGTCATACTTTTTATTTTCAAAATTATACTCCGTAATTCTTTTGGTTGAAAAATAATACTCCAATATTTTTTTCTTTCTGACAAACACATTTCGTATGACAATCTCACACATATTTGGTGCATTGTTTTTCATTTTTTGGATTACTACCTGTTTTGAGATTTAGGCGGTGGATCGATGTTTTAGGAGAAATATGTGACATTAATATTAAGTAAAGTTTAAATCAGATTTACTGTTTTAACTTATTTACATTTTGTGTAATTCTAAATAATATTAGTTTTAATTTTTAAAACTGATAGTTTGTCGGTAATAATAATTTTGTTCCAAGTAGTAGTTGTTCAACTATAATGTAAGGTAATAAAAGTCAAGTCAAGTTAAACACGCAGCAGTTCAAACTTGTTTGATAATTAAACGAATCGAACTTGAATAATATTTTAAATAGGAGTCGAGCTCAAATAATTTAATATTTTTACACTTTTTTTTATTTTTTATTGAGCTTTAAATTGTACATAATATAAATATAAGATAATTTTTTTCTTATCGAACGAGCTGAAACATGCCTTTATCTAACAATTTCGAATTGAATATTAACTATTTTAATTTGATTTCAGTCATATTATAATGATAGTTACAAATTAATTATACGAAAACTCCCGTTTTATGCAATACAACTCGGGTTTGACTATTTACACCTCCATTTCAGATGAATGCACAACCCCGATTGATGCACCCCCTAAAATTGGTCTAAGATAGATGCACCCTTAATTGTCATAAATGCTATTTTTTCCATAAAAATTCTATTACTACCCACACCCCCACCAAAACCTAATTTCCCCCTTCATCTTCATTCTCTCATTTCCCCCAACCCCCACACCTGCCGTCGGCCCCTGCCGCAGCGGCCGTTGCGCCCCCTCCCCTCTCCCCCATTTTTTTTCCTGTGATTTTCCCCCACTCGCTTCGTCCGGCCGCCCCCTCCCCCGTCCACCCCCCGCCATGGCCCCCGCCCCCGTCGCGACGGTCCAGCCACTGCTTTGGGCCGTCGCGGCCCCTCACTCCCCCCTTTTTTTCTACGTTTTTGTTCCCCCTACCTCGTTCGGCCACTCCTCTCCCCCATCCACCGGCGTTGCCTCCCACCCACTGGCCGCCGCCACGATCCCGATCCAAGACGGCAGCGCTCATCACTACAAGAAGTAGGGGGAATAGCGACGAAAATTTTACGACAAATCTAAATTTCATCGCTAAAATCAATTTTTAGCAACGAAATATAAATTTTCGTCGCTAACTTGTTAGATTTAATATTTGCAACAAAATTTATATATTTCATCGCTATATTAGCAACAAATTGCTTCATTTTGTTGTTAATAATCAAAACAACAATGAAAATTATATTTCGTCGCTAATATTTTGCGATGAAATAGAAATTTCCGTGGCTAATTTCTTGAAATTATTTTTTACAACAAAATTTATATATTTCATCGCTATATTAGTAACAAATTGCTTCATTTTGTTGTTAATAATCAGAACAACTATAAAAATTATATTTCGTTGCTAATATTTTGCGATGAAATAGAATTTTTTGTGGCTAATTTCTTGAAATTATTTTTTACAACAAAATTTATATATTTCATCATTATATTAGCAACAAATTGCTTCATTTTGTTGTTAATAATTAGAACAACTATGAAAATTATATTTCGTTGCTAATATTTTGCGATGAAATAGAAATTTCTGTGGCTAATTTCTTGAAATTATTTTTTGCAACAAAATTTATATATTTCATCGCTATATTAGCAACAAATTGCTTCATTTTGTTGTTAATAATCAGAACAACAATGAAAATTATATTTCGTTGCTAATATTTTGCGATGAAATATAAATTTTCGTGGCTAATTTCTTGAAATTAATTTTTGCAACAAAATTTATATATTTCATCACTATATTAGCAACAAATTGCTTCATTTTGTTGTTAATAATCAGAAACAATGACAAATATATTTTCTTGTTAATATTTTGCGATGAAATTGAAAATTTTGTGGCTAATTTCTTTAAATTAATTTTTGCAACAAAATTTATATATGTCATTGCTATATTAGCAACAAATTGCTTCATTTTGTTGTTAATAATCAGAACAACAATGAAAATTATATTTCATCACTAATATTTTACGATGAAATATAAATTTTCGTGGCTAATTTATTGAAATTAATTTTTGCGAAAATATTTCATCGCTATACTAGCAACGTATTGTTTCATTTTGTTGTTAATAATCAGAAAAACAATGAAAATTTTATTTTGTCGCTAAAGTTTTGCAATGAAATATAATTTGTTGTGGCTAATTTATTGAAATTACTTTATGCGATGAAATAAAAATATTGCATCATTAAACTAACAACAAATTCTTTTATTTTGTTGTTAATAATTAGGACAACAATGAAAATTATATTTAGTCACTATTATTTTGCGATGAAATATAATTTTTTGTGGCTAATTTCTTGGAATGAATATTTACAACAAAATTAAAATATTTTATCGCTACACTTTTAACAAATTATTTTATTTTGTTGTTAATAATAAGAAAAACAATGAAAATTATATTTTGTGGCTAATATTAAATCAATTATGCATATTAAATCAAGAAAATCGATTTATACAATTAAATGTTTAATAATTCTCCAAATTTTATGTCTTATAAATCAGAGTGAATGTTAATAAAAATATTTATAAATATGATATGATGCAAATGAAGATGGACATAAAGATGAGAGAATGAAGATTGGATTAAATATTTATTGTTTTTTTTTATTGTTAAAGTAACATTGATTTTTTACAATTGAAATTGTTTTAAAAATTACAATATATATACATATATAATTGTTACAACTTACAAGTTAAAAATTAATCAATTAATAAATGTGAAATAAATTATTAAATGAGTAAAAATAACTACTAAATTAGTAACAATTGAATACATATATAATTAATATTAAAAACTGAATGAAAGAGCTGTCTGCCCGAGTGGTAGGCGCCCAGCTATGGGCGCCCATCCACCCGGGATCAATTCCCACCAAGATCAAATAAAATATTTATTTAAATAAAATGGGGGAGGGGGTATGTGGGTGCGGGAATGTCGCGGGATTTGTTGCTATACACCCGTCGCTAACGTGTTTGCGACAAATGTTTGATTTTCCTCGCAAACATTTTGTGATGAAACTCATATTTTCGTCGCTAACATTTTGCGATGAAACTTATATTTTT
The DNA here is from genome assembly GCA_963675135.1 of Galeopsis tetrahit. Lineage (NCBI taxonomy): Eukaryota > Viridiplantae > Streptophyta > Magnoliopsida > Lamiales > Lamiaceae > Galeopsis > Galeopsis tetrahit. The sequence goes on from OY776131.1 coordinate 55,680,174, forward strand.
CGTCGCTAATATTTTGCGATGAAACTTAAATTTTCGTCACTAATATTTTGCGATGAAACTCAATTTTTCATCGCAAATATTTGCGACAAAATTAATTTTTTTTGTCGCAAACACGTTAGCGACGGGCGTATAGCAACAAATCCTGCGACAAAATTATTTCATCGCTAACTCACGTTAGCGACGAAAATATTAGAATTAGCGACAAATTTTTTCACGGCTAAATTGCAGTTTTCTTGTAGTGCATGTTTGTTTTTTTTTTTTACTGTTCCCCGTCCAGTCGCTCCTCTCCTCCATTTTTCTATTTTTTTCTTTTTAATTTTTTTCGATTGGTCGAAATTTATAAAAAAAATTGTGATTTTTTTAAATAATTTTTTGAAATTTCTGATTTTTTTTATTTGATGGTCACCGAAAATGGTGGCGACGGCGGTCGAAAGTGATGGTTTAGGGAAAAGACAATAGGAGGTGCACCCAGTAAGGGGTGCATATAATATATATTTTATTGAACAGTATTTTTAGTTTTTTGTATAATTATTATATTATTAAAGTGAGAAGGGAGTGCATCCATCTGAAATGGAGGTGTAAATAGTCAAACCCATACAACTCCTAACATTATCGTTCGTAATTGAGAGGAATCCCACCGAAAATACGGGGCCATGACTAATACATGGTTAAATATTATTGATGTCTTTGGGCTGCTCATTAGTGGACTTCCTTTCGAAATGGGCTTCCTCATCACAAGGATCCAATTTTAGTTGGGCTTCAGTTTGGGCTTCTCGATTTTTGCCCCACAAAAAACTGTACAGCCCACTAACCAGGAGTGCTCCACCTAAAACACTGTATAGTAAACGCCAAAATAGATTATTGTTTTATTTATTTATTTATTCCTATGAATAACAAATGTATCTAATTTATATTCTCTGATGATTTTTCATTATATTTATTTTAATAAAATATACAAGGATAATTATAAAACGAGTTTGGATTCCAACCCAAATGTTGTTTTTAATTATTTATGTGCTTAGTAGATCTAGATCCTCTCATATAAATTTCATCAATAAATTCAAAAACATCAATTATTGAAAAGCAGAGGGAGTAAATGAAATTCGAAAGTTTAGATTAAAAAAAGCATAATAGTACTAATTACCTTCCCCAATGAAGAATTTCCTTGAATAAAATAGCAGAGAAGATGGCTCCTATGATAAGAGCTAATGGCCCAAAAATTGCACAAAAAACAGGACCCTTCTTCTCTATAACCCATGCTTGCAGCCAATAACACATCCCTGTTACACCAATACCCTGCACCCTTTCATTAGCTATACATATGAATTCAACATTTAAACACTTCGATTTAAAAAAAAAAATTGATTAATTAAGCCGGCAATTGTTTTAATTAAGGAAAATAAAAAATGAAAGCAAGTTGTGAATTTGTCATGTACTACGTACCATTACTAGCTATATTTATAATATATTTGATGATGAAGAATTTGAAATTAACATACACAATAGATAATGGAGACAAGAGTGACATTCCAGCCAAGCTTCCACGAGGATATATTAGTCTCGACGGCTGCACCATAAACCATTGCGGTTAGGCTACTGAAGGCACATTGTAGCGTCACCAGTCGCAGTTTTCCTGGATATTCTTTCAGAAGTGGACCCTAAAACATTAATATTCACATCCTCCATCATCCTTAATTAATCATTCATATATTTGATGATAATTAGAATTAAAATAATAAAATAAAACCTGCATGGTGAGCCAGGAGGCATATATGACTTGTGAAGCAATCAAGAGAAGAGAGCCCTTGATCCATTCTTGTTTTGTGTGAGTCGTCGTCTTTTCGTCGAACGGGTGGTGAGCGTTGACATTTCTTGAATATAAAGGAGGGCCCTTGTAGAAAGTAAAGGCCATGGCTCCACCCAAACCAAGAATGCTGCCTAATACTTTTGCCTTTCCATGCCATTCCCTTATGCCTAGCTTTTCAATCCTACATATAATTCTTCATTTCAACAAAGACCTATAGAAGATCATAGTGTGTGTGCATACTTTTTCAAGGTCGTAGAAGTCAGAAATCGATACTCGACAGATTTGCACCCTAGGTGCCTAGATTTAAAAATATATATATATATATATAAATACATTTTTCACCTTAATCAATAGAATTTGGCAAAAAAATAAGTACATCATGTCAAAGCAATGAGTATTGCTTAGAACCCCGTTTTTTCTTAAAAAAGTGTGCACGATTATCCAAATCGAACTTCTAAACCAAAAAAATAAAAAATGAATGGGTGCGTATACCGATTTTTCACAAAAAATGTCTAGAGAGACAAAATCGAGTTGATCAAAGGCCGCCTAGGCCGATTTTTGCAACATATTACAGAAAGCAAAAAATTCATTGGAATAGATTCTACTATAATTCGATCCAATGAATTTTTTACTGTTAAAAAAAAAGGCCCATTAAATTTCGAAATTCCAAAAGACGGAATAATCCATTGAAAATGTTCAATTGACGGAAAGAATTTCAACGGATAAGACTTGTGTGAGACGGTTCACAAATTAACACTCATCTTTTTCAGGTCTAGGTAAACTGTCTCACGTACCTTAGAGAAATTGCCATGATGAAGACAAGTGGAGGAATAATATTTAACATGGCTGTAGCAAATGTTGCAGAAACATATTTCAATCCAGCGTTATTTAGATTAAAACATAAAGCAATCCTGCAGCATGTATCAAACAAACAACATCTAATTATATAAAAAAAATAAAAAATAAACAAATGGGGGAAAATTAGTGCATTGTGATTATACTTATATACCCAAATGCAGAGACAAAGAAAATCTTGCAGAGTGCACGCCATGTAAGAGGAGGAGATTCCTTGCTAATTGATCAGGATTAATAGAAATTAGATGCAAGATTAATGTTGAATTAGGTGAAATTAGAGAGTAATTAGTTGAATTACCTTTGGAAGAAAAGAGCAAATGGAGTCAAGAAAAGAGTGGCAAGTGTTTGTCGGTAAGCAACGAATACACAAGGTTTAGTTCCAGAAGAAAGTGTTGCCTTTGTTAATAACAACATACCTGCAAAGCTGCACTGTATCATCATCACACTAATGTAAGCCTTCATATTTCCACACACTCTCTATCTAATTACAACTTCCAATATTCCTCTTAATTTATACTCTGCTCTCTACTTGTAGCATTTAATTAATTAATATACTGTAACATGCATTAAAGGTGTCAAATATTAAAATTACGTGATGGGACAACATTTTAAATATATTAAAATTTATGTGGGCAGTATCCCACCTTCTTTTATTATTGTTTATTAGTAGTGAACCGAAGAAAATAAGATAAAAAGAAAATGTTTTTTTATCATAAAAGTAGTAATATTTGATGTAATTTTAAAATGTGAAGGAATAGTTAAAAATAATAAAATAACTTTATCTCTATTTCAAAAAGAAACAATCTAATAAAAGATGGATCAAAATGAAAAATGAGTAAAAGACAGGGAGAGTATCATATTAAGTCAAAATAAACACCCATGGTGAAAAAACGCTAAAAATAATAGTGATGTGATGTTATTTATTTATTTTTCTTGTTGAAGAAGTGAAAAAAATATATCTTGACCAATTACATAAGACCTGTCAATAGGCAGATACTTGTGTATTAGTAACTTGATTCAATTTTTTAAATGAGTTGGATAATATTCATGGATTATGGGCTGAATTTTTAGATGAGCCCAAGTTATATATTTGTCCCTTCTTTATTTATGAGTTTACCCCTAAATATTTTAAACGAAATTACATGTAAACAATTATATTACCCTTTTATTAATTAAATTAAATTACAACTCACTAAAATTATAATTATACACTCACCCCTGAGTCACCAATGAATCACGGTTGAGTTACCACTTAGTCACATATTATACTCCATTTGTCCCAAAAAAACTTTCATATTAACTGTTCACTCACTTTTTAAAAAATATTATAATAAATATAATTTTATAAAAAAATAAGTAAGTGAATGGACATATATGTATATATGTACCATAAAAACAATTACATTAAATGTAATAATTATAGGTTTATTAGACTTTTCTAGGATTAAAAAAATACAATTATTAAATAAATTAGTTTACTCCCATATTGATCAAAGGTTGGTGGGATTTTGCTACGGACAATAATTCCAAATAATATGAGTATTATATAATGTAATTATTGTTAAAATAGACATTTATTAGTGTAACGACACTTGATTGTCATCTTAATTTATAATAAATGGTAGTGATAAGTGATACATACAACACTAACATGAAAGTTGCAAAGAAAACTGTATTAATTAATCATTCAAATTAATGTTCTCATTTCAATTCCCATTCACTTTATAAATAAAGAGGATATAAAGAGATGTGTTGTTGTCTTTCTATAAATTAATTAAGTTATCATTTAAAAGTGATATATAATGAAAAACTCGTTTTGATTAAAAAACTTCGGGGCATTTGTTATAAGAGTCATTTCACCTATAGAAACTACAAATAAAAACAAACATTTTGAAAGTTAGAAAAAAGAACAAATTGGTGGACAAATGTACAATTCTACCCTTTCTTTATAATTAATTACATCCAAAAATTCCATATTCAATTAATATAATTTATATTATTCAAATTAAGATTTCATAAAATCACAAATCATCGGAAATTACGGTAATAACTACACTCTCAAAATTCAAAACTTTCCTAAAAATGAGCTGGAGTATTGGAGAAGCTAAATTACATCAATTTTGGAAGGTAGAAACTTGGGATTTTCTGCACATTTTTAAATTTGATTATGCAAAATCCACGAATGTATATTTAATCATGGTGTTATACCCTAAAAATATCTAATATAATTTGATATAAAAAAATAAAATATGCTGCATCAACAAAATTGTTCGACATAATTTATATTTGTTTATAATTTTTATATATATATATATATAAAGAGTTTTTAGATAAAATCTACTTATAATATTAAATTTTTAAGTAAATTGATATATAAACATACCATGAGTCTTATTAAATTAGGAATAACCTCTCCATTAAATTAAGAATAAATGATTGTCATATTAATGTTAATTGTAACTTCTCCATTAAATTAGGAATAACTATCAATAAGCATTAATTTTAAATTAAAATGACTTCGTGTTATTAAAAAAAAAAAACGGTTTAAGCACAAGAATCAATAAAATAAAATAACTAAAAAGATTTACACATTTTAATATGTGCTGCATATATGCAAAATTCACGATTTTTATCTTTATTTATAATTAATATAATCATAGTATTATTACATAATAATGGTGTTATCACCTAAAAAAAATATATACAATATAATATAAGAAAACTAAATGTTATGCAACAACAAAATTGTCCCACATAGTTTATATTTGTTTATAATTTATATATATAAAAAAAGTTTTTAGATAAAATCTACTTATAATATTATTCTATTAAACTAATTAATTTATTATTTATTGATTAAAAGAATATAGGCTTGGTGATATGCTAAAGAGAAAATGCACATTTCGATATATGGAACATATATGCAAATAACATGACTTTATCTTTACAAAACAAATTAATATAATCATAGTATTATTAAATAATCATGGTGTTATCCGTCCTAAAAATATATAATATAATATAAGAAAATTAAAATATTAGGCATCAACATAAATGTTCGATAAAATTGATCTATATTTATAATTACTCTTAATATTAAACTTTTAACTAAATCGAAATATAAACATTGATGGGTCTTATATTGATGTTAATTATTAAAAAAAATAAGAGGTTAAAATCAAAATATAAAAATATATAATGTAATATATAAGAAAAGTAAATATTTGAATTAAATTATGGATATCATTGAAAGCATATAATATATTACATATAATTATTAATATTTGTTAAAATATTATTATAACATGGATACCATTTCATTGGAAGTAGATAATATTCTGCATATGCGCATTTTGCGTCAGAATAAATGCGAAAATAATATTAATTGATTGCATATGTGCATAGGATTAATTAGATGTGGGAAACAAAGTTACATCTGTAAATGTATATTAGTAATATCATATAATGATTGTCTTGGTTTTGATTGGAGAGGGATAAGTGTATATAATACGAAACCAAAAAAAAATGATAAAAAATATTACAGATGAACAATACTACAAGATAAACACCTCAAATATATAATAAGAATACAAATGAATAAAAAAAAATTATGCCAAACCAATAGAACTGAAAAATATAATAATATTGAATAGTGATTCAAACAATTCTACTGCTTCCTAATCACCGCATAACATATGATTACCACCTAGATAGTGGCTTGGTACAGAAACCAAAAATCCATATCTAAATCAATAAATTTCAAAATGAATAAGCAACAATAAAAAAAGTGAAAAACATTTTACTGGACAACAATAGTTTTATTAGTTCAAAAAACACATGAACATGTCAAGGAATCATGTCTGCCCTTTTTACCACACCTCTTACAATTGGTAGGTTTTACTTTGCGAAATTCTCCATAGGACGTCATCCTCTTCTGCTTAGGTCTTCTGGGTGGGTTCTGCAGAATTGAAGAATGGTTGTCGATTGTTGAACTGGGAATAACTTCATTTTTTCCTCATATTGGAACTTCATAATCATAGAATATTCCATTTTTCGATTGTGATTTGATCCGCAAAAATATATGGAACAATCGATTAGTAAACCCTAATATGCAGGCTTGTATAAGAAAGATATGGATTAAAATATGTCATATGCAAGAAAACAATGAATGAGAATGATGAAATCTTGAATTCTGGAAAAAAACAAAAGACAGAAGAAACTCGAAGAAACTGAAATGGTTCTGCAAAAATTTCTTATTTTTGAAAAGCAATGAAAAATCAATTGCAAATTGGGATATTAAAGGTAATTAATCAATTAAGGAAAATTTGGTATTGATTGAGTAATTTGTAGTTTATAAGGGGAATGAGAATTTAATTTCAATTTGAATAACAAATGCGTGGAAAATGTAATTTCAATTTCAAATTTATTCTATTAATCAATTAATATTAGTTTTTAAGAGCAAGGGTATAATTGTGTATTAATACATCAATTTGACCTTAATAGAAATGTTTTAATTTGTTTCCTTTGTTTAAAAATGAGTGTATAGGATTGTCCTTCCTAATAATTAAACTCAAAAACTTCAAGTTGGAAACATCAATTACTCCCTCCGTCCCATTATTAATGGAACATTTACTGTTTGTACGGGTTTTAATGTAGAATTATTTATTAGTATTAAAGGTGATAAAGTTGACTTTTAGGAGGGATATTATGGGTATCTTAACTTTATTGGAGAGAGAATATTTTGTTTGTGTGTAAAAAGTAATGACATGGAGTGTAAATAAGTACTCCCTCCGTCCCACAGGAATTTGCACACTTTCCATATATGGATGTCCCATACCAATTTGCACACTCCATAAAAGGAAATATCTTCACAACCCTCACCCTTGAAATATACTCATATTTACCCATATGTCATTACTTTTCCACACTCAATCTACTTTTTACTTTACTTTATTCATAAAAGTTTACAAAACTACCCCTCAAAACATCAATCATTACACCTTTTCTTACACATTTCTTAAAATGTGTGTCGGTCAAAGGGTGCAAGTTCCTCCGGGACGGAGGGAGTATATGTTAAGGGAGATTTTTAAAGGAGATTGGAGTAGGTGGCAAATGTTTCAATAATAATGGGACAATGATTTTTTAGAAATGTTCTTTTTTTTTTTTGATCGGTAAAAGGGATTTTATTGATATTGGGTATAAGGAATACCCACAATTTCAGTATACAATCATAATATTAAATCGAGGTAACTAAATTCTTATGCTACTCGAATCTCAGACCATACATTTAAATGGATCTGTCACCCAGGTCTTGAAAGGTGCATTGTTACGCGAGGGGTATTTGATGGTAAACGAGCTTCAGAGTCTTGCCTTGAGTTCCTCCATGATTTTTGTGACTGAGAAGGTCTCGTTCTCGTAGAGTACTGCGTTTCTCCCTTTCCATATCAGCCACACCACGCATAGCCAGATGCTTGTAGCAATCTTCTTCCCGTTTCTTCCTGTAATGAGACCTTCGAAACCAAGGAAATTATCAATTATTGTTGACGGGAGTGTAGATGGTATCTTGAGCCAAGTCAAGCACTCCATCCATACTTGATAAGAGTAGGTGCATTCCAGGAAAGTGTGTTTCTCTGTTTCTTCTCTTTCGCCACACAAAACACATCTTAGATTATCGTTCTGGTTGAGGATGTTTCTTCTTCTTAGATTGGACCGAGTCGGCAGTCTCCCCCATAAGAGCCTCCATGCATAGGCCTTTACTTTTGAGGGAACGTAGTTCTTCCAAATGCGTTTGAAGCCCATGATTAACCTTTCGTCCGGTTGAGTTTCTTAGCTTTGGTTGAACAAGCTCGCGTACGTTTCTTTTGTGGAGAAGCTTCCTGTTTTTGATGCATTCCATTTCCACGAGTCCTCGATTCCTTCTTTGGGTTGAAACCTGTGTATCATAGATAGAAGATTGTTAAAAAGCGTTAGTTCCCTATCAAAGAGTGCTCTTCTCCATCTCCATACCCATCTCCACTCCTCCACCTCCCATACACCCACCTCCCCCACTGTTTTGCCCTTATCTACGCTAATCTGGTATAATCTCTTGAACCTATCCTTAAGAGCCCTTCCGCCGTCCAGTTTTCCTCCCAAAACAATGAGTTCCTCCCATCCCCTAAGACTTTTGTCAATTTCTCATAGAACCAACTCTCATTTCCCTCTCCTATCTCCTTAAGAACATCCTTCCACCATAATGATACCCTCCCTTCCCTCCATGTTGGGAATAGGCCGTAGCCGTCTCCCCAATTTGACCCATACCTAGACCGTAACACCCTCACCCACAAACTATTTTTTTCATGTAAGAATCTCCAACCCCATTTCCCCAGTAGAGTTTTGTTAAAGAACCCTATGTCTCTCACCCCTAGCTCTCCCAGTTGTTTCATATTACAGACCCTTTTCCACTCAATCCATGCCACTTTTTTCCTATTACTCCCGCCCCCACAGAAAATTACGTTGAAGACACACAATCTCACTCATGATTTTTTTTTGGAATTTTGTAGAAGGACAAATAGTACGTTGGAAGAGAAGAAATAACCGAGTTTAGCAACGTGATCCTGCCACCCATCGAGATCTTCTTGTCATCCCATCTTGCTAGCCTGTTCCTTATTTTTTCCACGATCGAGGCCCACTCCGCTACCTTTCTGTGGTTTGATCCGACTCTCATTCCCAGGTATGTGAATGGGATACTTTCAACCCTGCACTCTAGTATCTCTGCCATGTGGTTTATCCTATCTTCTTCCACGTTTACACCTATGATCGAGCGTTTATCGAAGTTGATCTTCAGGCCAGACATCAATTCCATATTTCTCAGTACTCGTCTCATCACCCATGCGTTCTCAATGTTGGCTTCCCCCATGAGGATTGTGTCGTCCGCAAACTGTAGGTGTGACACCCTTATTTTTTCCCGTCCAATCTCTGCCGCTTTGTATATTTCTTCTTCTGTTGCTTTCTCCATGAGGATATTCAGATCCTCAACCGCGATCAGAAATAGGAAAGGGGATAATGGATCCCTTTGCCTTAGTCCCCTTTCCAACTTGAATTCTCCAGACGGACTATCATTGACTAAGACCGATGCTGATGCCGACGTAATGGGACGAAGGGAGTACTATTTTTTATTAATTTTATTTATACTTAAAATATATTTATAAATAATCAGTATATTATGAGTAATCTAGAAAAAATATATAATCAGCTCGAAGCTCTTATTACTGATGCTTGAGAACTTAGGGCATGATTGGTATGACTGAATGAAAATGTGATTGAATGGAATGAACTCATGAATGAAATGAATGTCTGAATGGAATGAAAGTCTGAATGGTCATTCTCATGATTGGTATTGACAAGGAATGGAAAAATCATTCCTTGATTGATTCCATTCTCATGATTGGTATAATAAAATGAATGCAAAATAATGTAAAAAGTTTATCTTAAATGACTAAAATACCCTTATACATATTTTATAGAAACATATTAAATTGGTTAATATGCTATTATTTTAATAATAAAACTAAATATAAATAATCGTTCATTTAAAAAAAAATGATATACATTTTTACCCATTATTATAAGATGTAATCATGAAATATATATATATATATATATGAATCAGAGATTTCTTATGTATATATATATAGAACAATACACTACTTGACTAGTTCTTCTCTTCTGCGTTTTTTCTCAGCGTTCTTCTCTTCTGCGTTTTATTTTTTTCTCAGCGTTCTTCTCTTCTTGCGTTTTTTTCTCAGCGTTCTTCTCTTCTGCGTTTTTTTCTTAGCGGTTCTTCTCTTCTGCGTTTTTTTCTCAGCGTTCTGTGTTTTTTTCTTAGCGTTCTGCGTTTTTTCTCTTTTGCGTTCTTTCTCAGCATCTTTATGAATTAGGTTAATGAATATCGTATTTAATCGTGGATTAAGGTTGGATAAGAGGGTTAATGAAAATCTTTTTAATTGTTGATAAGGATAATTTTGTAAAAATATTTTTTTAATGATTTTTTTTTTTTAGAAAATAAAAATAATTTGATTTCACGTAGAATGGAATGGGTAAAGATAGGGGGATGGAGAGGAATCAGAATTCTTTATTTTTGGGAATCACCATTCCACGAGGAATCACGATTCCGTGTAAAAAAACATACCAATCATGAGATTAGGAATAGGTCCATGAATGCTCATTCAATTCTAAGTCCATTACCCCATACCAATCATGCCCTTAGTATTACTGAGGCTTGAGAACTTAGTATATAAATAGTTCAAGGTTCAGTCAATTAAATTGGAGTTGATTTTTTAAAATAAAAAATAAAAAAATCGTACTATGTATAATGTATGTCCTAAGCCGAATTTGATCCACATCCCTAATCATAATATTCATTTATTTACTCCCATCGATCCGATTCAAATTGTGCTAATTAAAAATTTCATGACTAATTGAGGAATATCTAAAATCAAAAATTGAAATTTATTTTAAAATTTTCGTAATAAAATTACTAAAACTCTAGCAATGTCAACAAATAAGATTGTGACACATAAATATTGAAACCTCGGTTGTAAACAACTAATATAGATTCTAGTTTTACCATGTCTCATGTCACAATTTTTCTGGATATTATACTACATTTTTCAATTATAACAAATGACATTTTTTAATAATATGATACTGCACTAAAAAGATAAAAGTACGAAATATGACACTTTTTAATAATTGCAGACAATTTACAATTTTAAATTATAGTGAGTGATACTTTTATGTGATATTATAAATTTATACTGCACTATAAAAAACAAAGAATGGGGCTGCGAAAATATGTGGAAAAAATTTGAACCGTGTACCTAGTGCTTAAAAAAGGACCGCACCTCTACTTAGCTACTGCCATATCTGGTTAATTACCGAGTTTTTACGATACATATGTCGTTGACGACCCTTTTGTGTAAATGGAGTAGTGTGCAACGTACACACTACATATAAGAAATATACTCTTCATATCATTTTTTTTATATGAAGTATAAACCAGGGCATTTTTCATTTTGAGGATAATAATGTTTTGAAATAGATTCATGAAATATTTATTGGGTGTTTGGAAACACTACTATGTGCTTAAAAACACATCTTTTTTAAATAGAATCACTTTTAAAGTGTTTGCAAACACAACTAAGTGATTAAAATAATTACTTAAAAGCAGTTTTGGTGAAGCACCATTTCCCATGCTTCTAACAGCTTCTAAGTGCTTCTCATCATTGCACTAACTAATTTTACAATTTTGTCCTCACAATTTAAATAATATTTTATCTATACCCATTATTTATTCAAATGTAATAAGGGTGTTTTTTGTAAAATTGTAAAAAAAATTATTTATTTATTCTACTTTCAATTTTACTACAAAAATCTATTTTAATCACTTTAAATCAACCACCATTGTTTGCAAACACACCCTTCGCGTCTCTTGCCCCTTCTCTTCATCCCGTGGTAATGACATTGAGTCATTGACGTAGCTGCAGCTATACCTTCAAAATTGTCTTCTTCTTTTATTGGGCCAGGCAATATTTCCTGGGCTTTCATGTGGGCTTCTCTGTTTCTACCCCATAGAAAAATATATAGTCCACCAATTAGCAATCCACATATGTTTGATTTTTTAAAAGGGATGGGGTATATACCCCTCCAGCTTTGTTTAATGCACTCCCCCTTCATTTTTAATAATTCAAAATTTATATAAAATACCATATTTGCCCTTTTAATAAAGTATTATAGATACATACACCCCCTTCTTAAATCCTAATCCTAATGCATTAACCCTAAATTTTGCAGCCCACTCCTCCGTCAACCAGCAACCCCTAATTTTTGCAGCCCACTCCTCCGTCAACCAGCCGCCGCTCCTCCGGTAGCGGCCATCACCTCCGCCCCATCTTCTTTTACAGCACCAAAAATTAAAAAAAAATTTAAAAATCAACAACAAAATTTAGAAATAAACTCCCAATAGTCCACAAAACTTAACTAAACTAAACAACAAACCATAAACTCTAAACTAAAAACTTAGAAATTCAACAAAACAAAAATATATTTTCGACAAACCAGAGTCGACCAAAAATACTCCGGTTGACACTGGTTCGTCGACCAAAAATACTCCGGTCGACACTGGTTCGTCGACCAAAAATACTTCGGTCGACACTGGTTTGTCGACCAAATTTCGAAAGAAAATTAAAAAAAAAAAAAAAATTTCGACCATTATTGGTTGCCCAAAAACACTCTAGTCGACAACCTATTGTTGACGAGAGTATTTTTGGGCGACCAATAATGGTCGAAAAAAAAAAACCTGTTCTTCAACCTGGTTGGGGCGGGCGCGAGCGAGCCGCGACGGGCCGAGGGCGGCAGGCGCTGGAGCGTTGGAGGGCGGATTTAGGGAGGAGTTGCAGAAAACGGATCTGTTGCGGGGGCGGCGCGGCCAACGAGAGGGGGGAAGGGGCACGACGGGTGGTGGTAGGAGGGGGCGGCACGGGCGGATTGTGGGTGGGAGTTGCAGAAAATAGAAAAAGAAAACGAGATGGCCGCCGCGACTGCTCTCCTACGCACGGCAACGGGGCAGATCTGTTGCGGGGATCTTTCCGGCAGCGGTGCGGTGAGGGGGTTGGGCGGCTACTGGAAGCTGCAACAAGAGATGAAAATGGAAGAATGAAGAGATGAAAATGGGGAAGAAATAGAAAAATTAGGGTTAGGGTTAGAGTGGTTTTAGAGGGGAGTGTATGTATCTATCCATTTTAGTTAAAGGGCAAATATGGTATTTTATATATAATTTATAATTAATAAATTAAAGGGGGAGTGTATTAAACAAAGCTGGAGGGGTATATACCCCATCCCTTTTTAAAAATCAAACATAGTACAACTTGTGAGCGGAATTTGATCCACCTACTCTAATCACAGGATTCATTTTTTCATTCCCCTCCAATTCAAATTGTGCTAATTAAAAATGATACAAAATTTCATGACTATTTGAGCAAAATCTAAAATAAAAAATTAAAATTTATATTAAAATTTTCGTAATAAAATTACGAAACTCTAGCAATATCAAGAAATAAGCTTGTGACACTGAATATTGAAACCTCAGTTGTAAACTAATACTGAGTTTAGTTTTACCATGTTTAATCTCTAAAATCGTGAAACATTTTTTGCACATTTTTCAGTTATACCAAATGACATTTTTTTAATATAATATGATACTACACTAAAAAGAAAAAAGTACGAAAAGTGACACTTTTTAATAATTGTAAGACAACGTACAATTTATAGTTATAGTGAGTGATACTTTTATGTGATATTATACTACACTATAAAAAACAAAAAACAATGGTGCCAAAAAATGTGGAGAAGATTTGAGTTGTGTACTTAGTGCTTAAAAAGGACTGCATTTCTACTTAGCCACTACCATATCCGGTTAATTACCGAGTTTTTACGATACATATGCCGTTGACGACCCTTTTGTGTAAATGGACTAGTGTGCGGCGTGCACACTACATATAGGAAATATACTCTTCAGTCTTCATATAACTTTTTTTATATGAAGTATAAGAAAGGTCATTTTTCATTTTGAGGGTAATAATGTTTTGAAATAGATTCACGAAATATTTAGCGTCTCATGCCCCTTCTCTTCATCCAGTGGTAATGGTATTGACGCAGCTGCTGCTATACCTTCAAAATTGTCTTCTTCTTCTTTTATTGGGCCAGGCAATATCTCCTGGGCTTTCATGCGGGCTTCTCTGTTTCTACCCCATAGAAAACTATATAGTCCAACAATTAGCAATCCACACCCCAAAATACTGTACATCCACCAACAGAAAAAAATATATGATTAAATTAAGCTGGTTTTATTATTTATAAGATGTTGGATTTTCTTTTCAAATAAAGTAATTCAAGTATTTGGTTAAAAATAGATTATTGAGATTTTTAAATTGGCTTATTTAAGATGAGATATGGTAGTTTTATAAAGACTTTATAAGAAGGCCTAACTCTACACTTAAAACCAAGGTGTTAAGTGAGAGGATTGCCTAGGCTTATAAGCCCACCCAAGACCATCTCTCAATCCTATGTGGGATACCTTAATACCCTCCCTCACGTGAGACGGCTCAGACGGGGTCTCAGACGGGGACCAGGTCGACACGTGGTTCCACAGGTGGATCCACACATCGAAGTAGAGAGTTGGCTCTGATACCATAAAAGAATTTCGTCTCATCTAAAAGTCCGAACTTGTAGTGAGGTTGAGAATTAATTCTTGTATATTAATTCCTAACAGACTTTACCAATCACTTTGAATATAAGCTCTTGCACATTTAATAAGATGGGCAAAAACTTGTGTGATACCGTCTCACAGATCTTTTTCTGTGAGACGCATCTCTTTTAACCCATATTTCAAAATTTTGGGTAGGATAACCATATTTTTTTTTTCAGATTTTGATTTGTAAAAAAAATGATAATGTTTAAGTAAAAAGTGATAATATTTTTAACAAAAGTGACTGTCACTTTTTACTTAAACACTATCACTTTTTGCTCAAATATTATCACTTTTTATATATGAGGGTCGTCTCACGGATCTCATTCTGTAAGACGGTCTCACCCAAGACTAGTCCAATAAGATGTTAAGACATTTGTAAAAGTTACCGTCTTGGGTTTTGAACATAGTTTTGAAATAAGATAGAGATAATAGATGAACAAATGCACTAACCTTCCCCAATGAAGAGTTTCCTTGAGAAAAATAGCTGAGAAGATGGCTGCTATGATAAGAGCTAATGGCCCAAATATTGCACTAAAAACTGGACCTTTCTTCTCTATAACCCAAGCTTGTAACCAATAACTCATCCCTGTCACAATAATCCCCTGCATAACTTGACCATTAATTTCAACTAAATAGGGAGTAGTAAAACACAATGAGGATTTAGAGATGAGATGATGGAACATACACAATAGGTCACAGATAAAAGTTCGATGTTCCATCCAAGCTTCCATGATGATATATGTCGTTCTGTGGCGACGCCGTAAATTGCTGATGTAATACAACTGAATCCACATTGCAGAATCATGAGCCTCAATTTCCCGGGAAATTGTTTCAGAAGGGGAGCCTGCACATGAAGAAACAATTATCCCGGAGATTTGATCAAGCTTTAAATCCATGTATGCATTAGTTAATCAAATGAAAACCTGCATAGTTAGCCACATGGCATAAAAGACTTGCCCAGCAATGGCCAGAAGAGAACCCTTTATCCATTCTTCTTTTCTCTGAGTCTTTTCATCAAACACATGGTGGGCACCGTTTCTTGAATCTGAATACAGAGGAGGGCCTTTGTAGAAGGTAAAGGCCATGGCTCCGGAAAGGCCAAGAATGCTGCCAAACACCTTAGCCACTCCATGCCACTTACTTATAGCTAGATTTTCGATCCTAGATTGTTGATTTTTAAGAAACAATCATTAATCATTGGGGTTTGATGAATTATAAATATATACCACATGGATTCTAATAATCTATATTCCACAAAATCAATGAAATATATATGAATATATTCTATAGTTTGTTAATTTTGGCAAACTATTTGTTGTCCATACCTCAACTCCTTTTTTATTCATTTTTAATTGAACAATAATTCAAATGATTTGATTCTAACAAATATGGAATAATGGAATAGGTCAATTTTTTTTAGACAGAAATTAAAATTAACTACTTATAACATTCTTTTGAGTTGATTCTCTTTAAATTACTCATTTAAAAATTTTCTTATTGATGAGCTATAGCAATCACACTTATTAAATTGACTAGAATAATTATTGAAATGAGTTAAAATTGATGTGAATTATTCTAAAGAGAGATTTCATAGATGATGGGCAAATTGTGTACATGATTATCAAGAAGATAATTAATTTATACAAGTACCAGTTTCTAAACATGAGCAAATATTAAATAAATGGTGCAATTGTGGTCAAATATTTAATTATAAAAAATATGAAATATAGTACTCCTATTAGTTCACGGTTCATTTCATACAAAAATAAAATACTACTCTCTATGTACGTTCCTAGATTGTTTGTAAAAAAAAAAAAAAAGAGTAATGAGTTGTAGGATAATTTTGTAATCATCTATGAATAAAATAATTAAATTAATTGAATTGAGTGTGTAAAAGTAATGGGGTTGGTCTGCTATGAACTCGAGTGCATGTTGTGCACCCTAGTCCATGTTGCACTTTTCAGTTTTACTGACTTACACTTTTTGATAAATGGTGTTGCACTTTTCAATTATTAAACTGTATAATAATATTTTTAGTCATAGTGACTTACACTTTTTAGTAATATTGTGTTGTACTTTTCAGTTTAATAACATACACTTGAGTGCATACTAGACTTTACCAAAGTAATGATATTTTGTGTAATTATGTAAATATTATGATTTATGATATATGAATTTTATAAATGAGTGTCCTTTTTGTAGGTGTGTAAATAATTGTGGATCAAACGAATAATGTATGTGCATAAACAATTGTAAAACGAATCGTGTAGTTTATAAAATGGGCATTATTGGAGTAACACTTTTTTTCAATATGAAACAATGTTAGATCACATAAATTGATATTTTCCATTAAAAGAACTAATACCACTTTTTTCAATGATCCGCCAAAAAAGAAGAATGATTTGATCGAAAAGTTTGTGGTTTAAATTGCACAAACAGAGGCGTTACTCTCTCTCTTAATAATTAGATGGAACTTAATTATCGATGGTTTATTTTTGTTTATCTTTTACTTTAGGCAAATAAATGTGTACCTAAAATACTATGTACATTGATGTAGACTAAATTTAATTAAACATATATAAGAATAAAATAATAAATTACCTAAAACAAACCGCCATGATGAAGACCAATGCTGGAACAATACTGAGGATGGCTGTACCAAATGTTGCAGATATATATTCCAACCCCGCTAAGTTTAAATTAAAACTCAAAGCCAACCTGCACCAACTACATTCATTAATATATAATATATATCCACCTTCCTTGTCTTATTTATTTCATTTCATGTCACTTTCATGTATAAAACATTATCTAACATACATCTCTTACATGCTCTTTATTTGAGTAATATTTGTGTGCATCAGTTGCTCGAAGTCACTGACACAGTTATCACGTTTTAATAATAATATTTAAAAAGTGGAGTACATTCTAATGAAATAATTAATAATTTATGCTATTTTTTTTTTAATTGAACTCACGTCGATCGGCTATAACTATTTGGAAGAGGGATATTTTGGGCAATTACCTATATAAGAGGATGATCACGTGAAATGAAACAAATAATACAAGAAGAGTGTCATGATCATATATATATTAATATGATTGACTCAATAATGGTGGAATTTGTGCAAAATTCTTAATAAAAGTAAATTATACCAGAACACAAGTGTTTTACCCATAGGAAGAGACAAAGAAAATTTTGCAGAATCCAGTCCATGCAATAGGAGGAGACCCGGTCTTGCTGCGCATAAAAACAAAAAAATATATAATCATAAAGTATTCATTCACATTTTATGGTAAAAACACAAAGAACAAAATAAAATAAAATTAGTGGATGTAGAAATTAAGGATTTGGATCTGATGTTGATGTTGTACAACATTATTCAGTGCAATAATATTGTACAAAGGTTAACAAGATCTAACTCCACGATGTTATATTGCACAGGACGATGTTGCACAACATCAAATCCAAATTTAGAAATGAGTGGAAGACGTACTTGGAGAAGAAGAAGATGAACGGAAGCAAGGCGAAAGTAGCGAAGGCTTGTCGAAAGGCGACAAAAACAGAAGGCTTCATGCCAGAAGACATTGCTGCTTTAGAAAAGAGTATCATGCCTGCATAGCTCACCTGTAATACTATCACTGCAATATACACCTTCTGTTTCTCCATACTACCCCTTCAATCTTTTCACAAATTAAACTAAATGATGAAAGATAAGGCAAGTCCACAATAGTAATTTTATAGATCTGATGAGAAAAATGTGACACTGGTCATGTTCAAGAAAAAGTAGCAGTAGACAATAGTTTAATTAGTATAGTTTACGATCGAGAACTTATTACAGTATATCTATAAAATCTTAGTGATGCACACTTGCCGCCCGAACATGTGATCGACGTTTTTCTATAAACTTGTCCTTTAATAGTGACATATGGAATATCCATGTTTTCCGGATTAATTTTTTTTTAAGATACTCCCCGTAAAATATTGCATGTGCAATTTCACCAAATAATAATAGAGAGTTTTTTTTTATGAAAAAAAAAATACTTATTTGAGAAATTACTCAATTATTAAAGTATAATCCGTGCTAATAAATTAGTGGTTATGTTATTAAATTTAATTTCTCGATTTTTTTATTTAAATTTTATTTTTTAAAATAATTTAAATATACAATATATTATAAATACTACTCCCTCCGTCTCCCTATAAGTTTTCCACTTCCTTTTTTTGGTAAATTATTTTTTCTCTCTCAATCACATCACATATACTTTATTCATTATTTTATCGTACTTCATCTCATACTAATTTATTATTTTCTCTCTCACCATCACATCACTTGTACTACATCTATTATTTTATCATATTCCTTAATCAAAATACCAAAAAAAAAAAAAAAAAGGGGAAACTTATACCGGGACGGAGGGAGTAATTTTTATTAACATTTTTTGCATAATACACGAATGCTCATCTAGTAATACGCGGGTGCTTATCTAGTATAGTATATTAAAAAAAAAATTTAAAGACTCATTATCCTAAATGAATCAAGCAAGTTTAAACGGATTTCTCTAAAATAATCATGTATAAAAAAATTGCTTCCAAAGTTACTAGTACATGGTTATAGTAAGATGTTTCATATGGTAACACCAATGATGTTAATGTAATACTATATTTTAAAAAAGTCACACTTATGTGCACTCAATTGCAAAATGCAAATTGAACATAATTTAATATAATTTTAATGTGACAAATCAAAATTTTAATTAAACAATTAAAAATATATTTAAATTATTTAAAATTCAATTGCATTTATAATTGTATACAAAATTTTACATTTTTTAAAAAGTTTGTAATCTTTAGTGTGAACGGTGGTGCCCACACACAACCTAAGCCATTAATAAAAGTTGACTTTTCCGGCTCTCTCTCAATATTCCTATTAGAATATATCCATCCTACCTCCTCAGTCACGAGACTCGCAACTCACTCATAAATCAGAATTGATATTCCAAATTCCTAATCCAACAAATCCAATTCTAAATTCTTATTCAGGTTACGTGAAAGACTTTACTTATTTTTATTGGGATTATATTTTATAATTTAAGATTGTATTTTATCTATGTATTCAATTTTCGTGCTTGAAAAAAAGAGAGGGAATATTTCAAATTGTTTAGAATCGACTGAAATATTTCAATTTTAAATAGAACAATTTTTGTAAATACAATTTGATTTTCAATTTCGTAAAATAAGGCAATTTTTTATTCGGTTTACGATTTTGGTGGGTTTGATCGAATAAACCGTGTAATCGAAAAAAAGTGGATTTTTTTTGGTTATGGGTCATTACACACCCTTGCATGTACGTATCACAGATCGTAATTTTAATTTTAGTTTGGTGAAACGTAATGTCAATATTGTGACACATAATCTTGTTAGAAATTTTTGATTTTTTAGAGTTCTCATAGTTGGATCAATCCTTTATGGAAGACCTACTCGATTTAATTTGTGTTGATTGCTAATAAATTTGGCAAGTCTGGTTTGACTTTAAAAAATAAAATAAAATAAAATAACTTCAGTTAGAAAATGATGGTATGCGCAGGGACGGAGGGAGAGAGGGGCCGGGGGATCACTGGCCCCCAACCCATTTTACAAAATTAATTTTTAAATGTATTAGTAAAATATTAGTAGTGCGATTATTATTTTCTCCATTTTATAATGCACTTGTTTTGTATATAATTAAATAATATTTTTTTATAAATTTACCTTTCATTATCATGAAATGAAAGATTGAGAGAAAAATGAAGGAAAATATAAGAGAGTGAAATAACTTACTTCAATTATCAAGAAAGAGAGATGAAAAAAGTATTAAAATAAAAATTATAGAAATTTGCATGAGTAATTTAGGGACAAACGTGTTAAAAATAGGTAAAGTGACAAATTTTTAAAACAAGAATTAAGATTAATAGTGTCAATCAATATGAAACGAGTGAAGTATATAACAATTTAAAACATTAAAATTAAAATAAACTCGCGTATAGACTGTATAAACATTATTTTGTAGGTAATGAACGGAAAGAATAAAACTTTTATTGAAACATATTAAAACTCTACTTATTCATTAGTAATATATTACAATATATGTTTCAAACTTATATGATATTAAAAGCGAAATTTATTATTCATAATTGGGCCCCCAATCGGTTAAGTTCGGGCTCCATCACTGGGTATGGGGTCGAAGATTGAACAAATTAAACCGTAGATTTATAGGCTACCATGCAAAAAAAACATTTGATTTTGTGGATCAGTCTAAATCAAATAAAAGAGAAAGAAAAATAAGCATATAAATTAAATTAAATGTATACCTTGACAGTTGAGAGAATAAATTTGAAGATAGAATTGTAGTGCAGGCAGCCCCCTCTAAATGTAATAATGGAAATACAAACGTATGGGTAAGATTAAGATATATAGGGGAGAGGGAAGAAGATACGGAGTATTTAATTAGATATCATATTCAAATGTGGTCCACTAAAATCGGTGTGACACCCTGATTTAATTCTACAAGAAATATTTGTGTATCTAACAAGTACAAATAGTAACACTTTAATAGTCCAAGAAATTGCACAAATTTCTTTAAATAAAATTTGCACTTCCTTCGCCTCATCCTCGACCCATATTTTTTGTTTTATTTTTTAAATACTCAACTTTCTTATACATTTTCTATTTACTACATCTTTAAATTTTACTTTTCCTATTTTTTTCTATTTTATTTTTTCTACACGTATACTTTTTGCAAAAATAAAAGAGAAAACTAGAATGAATAAAAGTTGTATATGAAAAAAAAATAAAAAATCAAAAGAGTAGTATTATGGGTTGGTCTGCTATGAACTAGAGTGCATGTTGTGCACTCTAGTCCATATTGCATTTTTCAGTTGTAATAACTTGCACTTTTTCGGGACTTACACTTTTTGGTAAAATGGTGTTGCATTTTTCAATTATTAAACTGTATAATAATATTTTTATTTATAGTGACTTACACTTTTTAGTAATATTGTGTTGCACTTTTCAGTTTAATAACTTACACGTTTCATTAAAAATTGTGATACTGACTTGCACTTTTTAATAATATTGTGTTGCATTTTTCAGTAAAAAAAATTGTTGCACTTTTCAGTTATTGACTTACACTTTTCATTAATATTAATTGTGATGCTCTTTTCAATAATACCGACTTGCACATTTCACAAATATCGTATTTCACTTTTAGTTATACTAACTTATACTTTTAGTAAATATGGTGTTGCACTTTTTTGTTATATCGACTTACATTTTTTAGTAATTTTGTGTAAATTTAATTTAAATGGAGAATGTGTATATTTTAAAGTAAAAACAAAAAAAAAAGTAAAAAAATAAAAATAAATTAAATAAAAAGAAAAAAAAAAGCAAAAAATGAAATAAAATGAAAAAATAAAAAGAGCTATTTTATAGGTCATATAATTATTTTTATAATAATAATAATAAAATATTGGAATAGAGTGTAACTCAAATGTATACTAAATTAAACAAATGTATACTAAACTAAACCTAGTATTATTAATCAGAAAGTAGGGATGGTCATATCTTCCATGTCTTTCTATAAAATAATCGTGTAACAGTGTTTTGATTCCTTGGTTTTTTTTCTAGTGTGTTTTACTGTTACTATTTCATCATTTGAATTTTTAACACGCGTTGTCAATAATATTATAGGAAGTTGTTTATTTTTTAATATCACATTTTAATTATTTATATAGTAAAGTAATATATGTAACACTAAAACTGGAAAAAAGTGTTTTCATTCTCTTTAATAGTAGCATATATATTGGAATATCTATATTTCCGCAGGGATTAAATTGATACACATGTATATAAAAAGAGATGATGATTAATTAAAAAAGTCACAAACAACTGTGAGACTTTGTACGCACAATTTCCCTCTATTTTTTAGAATAGTTTTCGTCATATTTATTCATATATTTTTGATCCTGTAACCCTTTAACAAAATTGAAGCGAGAGAAAAAAAAAAGAGTGTCGGCCGCCCATGTAAGAAATGGATGTATGCCAAGAAAGGAAGTGATCATACGTGGTCCAATAAAATCAGAGAACGTGAGGTGAAGGGTGTGGGATTTTTTTAAAATTAAAATAAATATAAAATATAGCAAATTTATTTTTCAAGGTTGCAAGTTGATAAATAAGATCTTTATCCTTTGTTAACTTATTCAACATTCATGGAAGCACGTAGGAGTGGCAACGGGGCAGGGCCGATCGACGGGGAATTTTTATCCCCGAACTCAATCCGAATCCCGACGAGGAAAATTTTAAAATCTCCATTCCCGCCCCGATCGGTATTGGATTTTCTCGACTCCGACCCAAAAACTGAATTATTTATTTAATTATTATTTTTCTATTTTAATAATTATTATACCTCCCTAAAAAATTGTTATATTATTAAAAAGTTAAATATGTTATAAAACTATTTGAACCGCACTTATGTGCAATATTTCACGTGAAATATTAGTATATTTAAGGAAAGACCAAAATTCGCGGATCTGTAGCAGGTTTGATCGGTCAAACAAATATTTCCTTAAAAATCGCGGAAAAATCGCGCGCAGGAGGCTAACAGGATAACGGGTTTCAGGCCTGTGTTACTATAAAGGCAATTATATGTTACTATAAGACCAATTATATGTTACTGTACGGACAAATACGTGTTACTGTAAGGACAAGTAACACACAATTGACTACTGAGTAACACATATTTGACCTTAAAGTAATTAAAGTAACACAGAAAAATGTGTTACTATATAACACAAGTGTATTACTGTATTAAGAAATATGTGTTACTACATAAATAAAACATTATTATTGAGAGGGAATGAGATACCCACATTAAAAAATGAAGAACAATAATTGAAAACACGAAAAACACAACTATGTTTAATAGTTTATCGTTAATTCATTCAAAAAACAAAAATAATAATTTATCTGCTTGTTTCGTGATTAGCAGATCAAAAATTTGAACAATTTCTAATTTTTTTTTTATTGAACTCTGCGATTTCTCGCAGCGGGCAGAAGTCGCGCGCAGAAGATAAGGCATCGCGAAGAAGGAGACCGACACACAAAAGAAGGCAGCGAAGAGGAGTGACCGGCTACGTACAGAAAACAGAAGAGTGAAGAAGACGGGATACCGGATAAAATTATAAGAATAAGTCATATTGCAACATAAGACTATGGTGAAATATTGTATATAAGTTTTTGGCAAACTATTAATTAAAAAATAATTTAAAAGAAAAAAATATGAATAATATTTAAATATATATAGATATATGTGCATACATAAAAAAAAAATGTATATAAAGTATATCGAGGCGGGGCACGGGGCGTGGTATATAAATACCGTCCCCGCCCAGCTAGCTATCCCCAATTTAATATTTTTCAATTTTCTCCGAAAAAGAGATCAAAAAACTGCTTCGATCGAAACAAGGGCGGGATGAATCCCCACGGATTCGGTATATAAATTGTGTGAGAATTATATTAGAGAATATTATAGAATAATATATCTCACAAATTGTCACGTGAATCTATACAATACTCCTATGCGTTTTTTGGAAAAAAAAATAATGTAAAATTTACCTTCAAGTACTACATTTCAATTTCATTTTTGAGTTTACTATCTATTAAAATTCTCTATGTACACTTCATTAACTTAAACAAAAATACATATACATGTAATACCAAATTTCTGTTAAAAAATTGTTCGTCTCTTTCAATCATACACTAAGCACTCATTCAGAGTGATCGTACACTATGCATTCCGTTCAACTTACTAAGTGAATAGTGACATTCTTTCTTTTCGTGTTATACTTTATTTATATAGTCCTAGTATAGTTTTATCTTAGATTATGTTTTGATGATAAAATTTGATTTGAGAGGGTATTTCAACTAAAACTCAATTTGGATGGATGGATTTATATTTATGGATTTTAAATTCACCATTCAAATCCACTCCATTTGTTTGGATTATGAATGTATTTTAAATACTTAAATTTTTGTACACACATTTTTTACTTAAAAGTGAGAGGATTTCAAATCCTCACTAAAATCATGTCATTTGAAATTCATACTGTATATTTTTATCTCCTTTCATGCATGCCTCATCAAATCAAATTCCCCATCCAAACACAACCTAACGGAATTTAAAAATAAATGAATTTCAAATGACAGAATTTTATTGAGAATTTAAAATTATTTTAATTTTAACTAAAAAAAAAAGATGTTAAGTATTTAAAATCCATTAATTTATTTTTTAATCCAAATAAATAGAGTGAATTTAGATCATGAATTTCCATACCTAAATTCCTCGTCCAAACAAATCTTATACTTTTATTTCAATTAGAAAAGCTACGTGATGCATCATTACTTCATTAGTATATCTAATGTTGTATTTATATTAAAATATTTAACTATAATAAAAATATATATGTAACAATATTATTTGTATTAGTATTTTAGTCCAACCAAAAAGGGACCATCATTAGTTTCTTTTCATATTTTGACCAGCTTTTCTTATTGTCTCTTTGGTCTCATTTTTTTAAACCATGTTAATAAGAACTAGTAATTCTCCATTTTGACCAGCTTTTCTTATTGTTTCTCAGTTCATTTTTTTAATGATTATTGATTAGATATTAGATAATGTATAAAGTATATAAATTGTGGTATAATGAGATATTTTGGAATTTAAATAAAGTGATTATTATGAATAATGGTTAGAGAATGGAGATAAAATAATGTGAATTATATTATTTTTAAAAAAGAATAAATATAATAAAATTAATATAAATCTAAATCCATTTTGTTCACCAAATTTTTTTTTATAAACTTTTCAATTATTTTTGAAATCGTCTAGTTCGTCTGGCATATTTGTTTTTGGAATTTGTTAAAAAAAAGGAGAGAGAGAATGATTTAATATTATATTTTGAAGTACTATCTTAATTATTTTTAATATTAAAATATAAAATGACAAAATAAAATTTAAAACACGTCACACAATTTATAAACTGAAATTTAAAACACGTCACAAAATTTAAAACACTTCACACAATATATAAATAGAGGTCATCTGCATTCTTAGTTCTCCAATTTTAATATTGGATTGAAGTTTTCGAAAATTTATTTAAATTTTAACTATTGCTGATCAAAGAATATTTGTTACATGGGTTTTCTCGGTTCAACTGGTGTACTAATGGTTTTCTCGGTTTTGGAGTAAATGGATTTTTATGGCGAAAAGAAGTTAAGTTTGCTGAGTTGCAGACATGAAGAAAAATATTTTAATATAAATAATTCAATAAAAGATGTGCTCCCATCTTTCTTAGCAATTGTTGTTACAATTATTGGTACTTTATGTGTAAAAAGAAAAAGGCAGCTGGCTGAATTTAAATAAAAAACATTTTTTTCAGAATTAAAAGGTGTAAATGGGCGGAGAAATTGAATATTCTATTATTAGCATACTATCCTGTTTATATATATAGACAGATTTATGTGAGATAAATTCATATACTATATGTTAAAAAAGAGTGAGATTTAAATACTAAAATGGACTCATGTCTTGTGTATTTGATCATCACACTCAAGACTCTCTCGATAACGTTGATATGATTCGAAAATAAATTCATAGCATGCTAAATTACATACATAAAACAACGTTGGATATATATATATATATATATATATATATATATATATATATATTATTACATCCTTAAATAACAATTGTCTGATAAAATGTAGCTACTGAATTTGAACGACACTAAACATCCAGGTTCTGAATATGATAAAAAGTACTAAAAAATACATCTGATTGAATATTAGTAATATATTTTTAATGAAAGCATTATAATAAAATTACATTTTTTTTTAATCAATTCTGGATAATCATCTTTTTTGACACTTTTATGTCTGTGACGTAATTGTATTGGGGGATTTGGATGTAACATTAATGGATTCCAAATGGGCTACCTCTTTTTGTCGGAGCTCCTTATTCTTACCCCATAAAAAGCCATATAAGCCAGCAATCAGCATTACACCTCCTATGACACTGCATAATCACCAAACAAAGTGTTTTTTTAGTATTCAATTAAAGTTTGCATATATTTACTTTCACAACATTCCATCGTCTCGAATCCATTTTTGTCATGTTAATTAATTTCAAAATACAACCCAAACAAGTTATCACTGATTTGAATTGATGTAACATTTTTTTTCTCAATTTTCAAATTTTTGTCATGTTTAAATTCCAAAATACAACTACAACAAGTTATCACTGATTTTGAATTGAAGTGACGTTTTTCTCAATTTTCTTTTTTAATATCATCATGTTAACCCACTACTATAAGTTAAAATGACAAAAATGTTGAATTTTAAAAAAAATAAAAATTGGTAGATATACATGCATGATTAAAAAGAAGTTTTCCCTGAGCTGCGTGTACAAATTAAACAATTGACTGACCTTCCACAGTAGAGAGATTCATGAAAGAGAAAAGCTGAGAAGAAGGCGGTTAGGATTAGTGGTAGAGGGGTAAATATTGAAGCAAAGAGAGGGCCTCTATTTCCCACAACCCAAATTTGGAGTGTATAAGTTATCCCTGTGACAACAATTCCCTGCAAATTAATTATCCAAAAATTAAATCAATAAATGTGTAAATTAGTCCTAAAGATGCATGGATGAATTAAGAATTACTACTACTACATACACAATAAGCAACAGAGAATAGATTGACATTCCAAGCAAGCTTCCATGATGATATGTTCCTCTCCATAGCTGCACCATATATCGTAGTCACCAGGCAGCTGAACGCACATTGGAGCCCCGTCACCCTCAATTTGGCCGGATATTCTTTCAGAATCGGACCCTGCATAAATGTATGAGACAGTATTCCACTTTAATATTTTGATCATGCTTTTTTGATCGGGATAGTACAATGAATTAAACACGTGCTTTAAGTCTAAGTACTAATATACACAAGAAGGAGATTAATATATACAGTATATACTAAAATTAAAAATGAAATTAACCTGCATGATTAGCCAAAGAGCCCAAGTCAAGCATGAACTAAGCAGAAGAGCAGCACCCTTTATCCACTCAGTTCTTGTGTAGCTCCTTGCAATTGAATTATGAACTTCATTAATATTGGAAGTGGCGGCTGAATATACAGAAGGGCCTTTGTAGAATGTAAAAACCATTGCTCCCGACAGGCTCAGTAAAGTTCCAAAAACTTTGGCCAATCCGTGCCTCTTAGTTATACCCACATTTTCCATCCTACATATATATAAATCACTTAGTGAAAAATTAATTTCAACATGAATTTGCTTAATTAATTACCTTAAGCAAAGAGCAAGGATGAAGACTATAACAGGAATGGTGTTGTTAATAGCCGTTGCGAATGTTGCAGAGATGTAGTTGAGTGCAACGTAGTGTAGATTCAATGTCATAGTCATTCTGTTAATTCAATAACAAATTAAGCTTAATTCAGAAAAAGCAGTTTGATTCCTCTGTTCCATAATTATTTATAATATTCCACTTTTTGTATCATCATTAACACGTGTCCGTGTGAAACAATATTATTTTTTAACCCTTCCTCCGCGTGTATGGAACACAAAAGATATTGAGAGGGATTATTTCATTTGAATTACGTACCCGATAGTGGCGACAAGGAAAATCTTGCATAGTAATCTAGATGTGAGACGACAATTAGAGCTATTCCTGCATGCAAAAAAAATCATGCATTAACTAATTAACTAGCTAGCTAGGTTCATATTATAATAAAGTAGAGTAATAAAATAATACCTTTCACAAAAGTAGGCAAAAGGAGCCAAGGTGAGGGTAGCAACGGCCTGTCGATAGGCGATGAAAACGGAAGGTTTCATCCCGGAAGAAATTGCAGCTTTGGAGAGCAAAAACATGGCTGTGTAAACAAACTGCGTAAATATCATTGCAATTAAGGGCAACTGATTTTGCATGCACCTTTTCATTTTCTAATTAAACTCGATCCCTACCCTTTTAATTTATTTATCACACATATGAATGAAGAGTAGTGCACATCTCTCAATTTATAACCAATTAAGCATATTCAAAAATTATTATTATTCGATCAAGAATTAATTAATGGATTCTATCAGGCATGTATGTATGTATTATTGGAAATAGAATAGAATAGACCACAGGAAATGTTGTTTTGCAACTTGTGGTGGATACCGGCAATGAGGAGTCTACATAGAAAAAATAGGGTGGACTAGAAGTTTTGAATAAATTAATTAGTGAAAAAAAGTAAGTCAAAATTTTATTTAATTAGTTTTAAGGTTAAATATTTTTGCTAAACAAATGAAAATTGATGTGGTTAAGTGTCAGACTTATACTGAGGTGTATAATACTTGAGTGGGTTATGAGATTTTTTTTTTTTTTTTTTTACGTATATAAAAATACTTAAAAAGACAAACAGTATAGGTCGCACTCATGTCAATAAACCAGTCAACACGCCCAATTCACCAAGTCACAAGTTGGAAAGATGAAGAGGACCGCAACTCATTTGGCACATCACAACTCAATTCATTAGTTGACGGCTTTACTCATCCTCAAACCTTAAAATCCTACTAAAATCATGTCCACCGTTCTGTGACTCACGCGGATGCAGTCGGGCTAGATGAGACAGTCTTATACATGAAACAAGTTATCTTCACATATATTTTTTTCGCTTCATTAAAAGCTACTCATGGAATTTGAATGCGGAGGTTAATAAATATGATAGAATAAGTAAATGTATATATTAGGGAAGATGTGATTAAGATAGAAAAGAATATAAAAAAAATGTGAGAGAGTTGTTTGTCAAATAGAAAATGGGTAGCTTTCATTAAAGCAAACGAAAAAGAAAAATCGGGTAACTTTCAATGAGACAAAGTATATATATATATATATATATATATTATGATATCCATGAACTAATGAGTATACTTAGTATTTAAAAATAAAGCAATGTGCAAATGGAAATAAAATTGTATCTAATACATGGATCGTAAGAAGATTCGTTTGTTAGATAATTGATGAAGCATTAAATATATAATCCACACCGCTTAAAAGTCCAAGTTCAGTCTCAGCTAGCTACTACAACATATGACTGACTACTTAATTTGTGATATACTATACCTCAATAAATAAGTAGAAATGATGATAAAAAAAAAAAAAAAGGAAGAACTTATTTTCATAAATAAATAAGTTCATGATATTTCGGGCGGGCTACTAATTTGAACGTCAAAATTGCTAAATATAATTGCCACTTGATCAAATTTAGTCAAATATGTTGAAAATCATTTTTATTTTTTTAACCATGTCTTCTTCCTGTCCCTGTCGTTTCTTATTCTTTGATCTCCTCTCTTTTTTTTTTTCTTCATCATTACACTTGTTTATTGCTTTTATTCGTGTTCATTAAAATATTTTAGCTTCGGCCAGTGTCTAGAAATGATATTATGTTTTTCATTTAATTGAAAGTAATACTTTTATCTTATAAAATACTTATATTAAAATATATAAGTATTGGAGTACATGCTAAATTATAAAACCTTTTTTATTTGCTAATGAGTTTTCAAGAATTGAACCAAATGATGGAACCAAAAGTTCAAATAATTTTTTTTTGAGAAAAAAAGTTCAAATAAAGTTCAAATAATTGAGGCCGGGAACCTAGCTTATGGCCCAGGGCCAGGAGACATAGAGTATATATGGAGTAAGAATTAAAGAGAAAAGAGTTTTGATGGTAGCCCATGCAGCTAATTAACTTGTTACTATCAAACAATAATATCCGTAAGTCATGCAAACGCATATATCTGGAATACTGTTCGAATAGAATTAATTAAATTCTCTTCCATTACTCATTGTCATCACTCATCATATATGCTTCCTATTTTATTTTATTTAAAAAAAAAAAAAAAAGAACCCCAGTAGTACTAAATCTTTAACTTATTGACTTGCGCGCAAAATCAACACAATCCATTAAAGATTTGAATATCGACTAATATATATATGTACGTAGTACTATGTAAATAATCAAATTAACTTTCTCATTCGATTTATTTTTTCTTTTTTTGAATTTTGTTGTATAATATATTTCATGGGTGAGTCGTTCCATATCGAAATTTTTAAAAGTTAGAGAATATTTATTTGATGAATATTTAATTAATTTCTTGCTAACGATGAAGAAACATAAAATTTTCAACGAAAGTATAAACATATTGATTGAGTGAATTTAAATTATAGATTCAATTTAAGTGAATTTAAAATTATTTTATTTAAAATATTTATCTTTCAAATATTCAACCAAAATAATATTCTTTGTGATAAATTAACAAATGCTGCAATATTAAGTTTGAAACAAAAGGTTCGAACACAATCTTGTCTAGGCATACTAGCAAAACATTTTTTTTAAATATTTTTAAATTTAATTATTATTTTTTTCTTAAAGAGAAGGTGCACTAGCCTAGCCAAATTTGGTTTCGAGTAAAGTTAAGGCCCACGCCCTTTTACTTATAATATCCATATGCAAAGGTTAAATTCAACCATGTCTTCACTCCAAGTTGAGTTCACATTCCCGTAAAATACCACAACTACCCTCACCCACTTAAACACCCTTGTACACCCTTTCATTCTCCTTCCTCTATTCAAACTTTTTTAATTTTAAACTAGTTAGACATAATTTTGTTCGAATTACACTGACAAAATTAAGTTTTTGCATGAATATAAGTCTCAATCACAAAGTTTTAGAATAGTGTCAAACTCGACACTGATTTATCGAGGAAGAGAAAAAAAAAAACTCAATTTTTTTTTTTGAATTTTCAGAGAATTATATTCTCGACCAAAAATTAAGAGTTTTTGTCAAAAAATGAAAAAACATGTTGTCAAAAACTCAGCAATTTTTTTTAAGGGATTGATGTTGAAGATTTTTTTTGAAAAAACTCAGAAATTTCAGCCGAAAATTGTGAATATTCTCGGTGAACCAGAGTTTTTAGTCTTGTAATTTTTTTAAAATAAAAATAAATAACACTTACATATTTATACCGAAAACTCCATTTTGCAACAATTAATGAAATTGAAAACCAATTCCTCCATTTTTTTTTTTGGGTGGGGGAAGAAATACATGAAGTTTTTGTTTTTGAGTTTTTGGGATGGGGTGAACTCAGTAAGGGGAGTAGAGTCTTCTTACTCAAAATTTCAAAAAAAAAAAAAAAAAAGTTAGTTGTGAAAACATAACAAACGGGGGCATTTAACCGTGGCCTGTCTATATATATGTGGGCGTTAAATCACTTTGGCCCATATTATTCAGTGCAACTTGGCCCATATTTGTTGGCCACTTAAAACCCAATTAATTTATTCAAAATGATTCGTGTTTGGATAGCTCTATCACAATTGATTTTGTGACCATATTATATACCATGACTCCATGAGACAATTACTCTTTGCAAAAAAAAAAAATTAAAAAAATAATCAAGAAAATATATTTATTGTTTTTTTTGTAAAACTTCATCAACCCTTATGTGCATATTTAACTTATATTTAGCTAGTTATAGTATGGGGCCGACTACCGGCCGAGTTTATCTGGTGCACATCTTCAAATAACGGATATATATATTCATACACCGTTCACTTTTTTTGGAATATAAATTCATTTTAAAATGGACTTTCTAAAACAAACTCGTGTACGTTTTAGTTTTCGGTAAAAGAGATTCAATAGTCATATGTTTGCACTCTATAAAATAGATTTTTACAGAAGCACGCTTATTTTATAAGCCCATTATGAAATTACCACCTAATGTATAATATTTGCTTAAATAGAATTTGAAGACTATTTACCAAACAAACTGAGTCACTTTATGTATTTCTTTTTCCTAATAACCAACTATACATGGAATTATAAATAAATTTAAAGAAAAAGAAATTGCGGAGTATATATATAGAGTATAGGGCGTAGTGCTATTATTCGAACCATTCGAACCGAGCCTTAACGAGACTTGGCTCGGCTCGATAAGGCTCGACTCGCTTAGCTTAATGAGCCGAGCTCGAGCTCGTTAGATACTCGATTTATTAACGAGCCGGTTCGAGCTTGATTTGTTAGGTTCGATAACTAATTTTTTGTAAAAAATTCCATTAGGCTCGACTCGATAGGCTTGTTAAGCTCGTTAGACTCGTTAACGAGTCGAGTCGAGCTCGGCTCGATAAAAGCTCGAGTCGAGCTCGAACCTCAAATACTCGGCTAGACTCAACTCGAATAACAGCTCTAATAGGGCGGGCACCTATATTACATACGCTTGGTAAGAATGAAAAAAGAAAGAAGGGAGGGGAAGTTGGGCATTAATAAATAGCTCATATATATTCAAGTAGATTTACCAAGAAAGTTTAATCACTTGTGGGTGGTCTCTTAAGACCATAAACAAAAAATGAATCTCTACTAAATTTGGAGGTACGAGATTCGGTTAATGAGGAGGATATAATTAAATCGAGAGGTACAAAGTTTGATTCATGACTAGCATGAAATCGTCTCGCACAAAACTCGTTGATATAAATTTGATTTGAAAATAGCGGACCGATAACATGTACTAAGATAATATTTTGTTGAAGTGTTATCTTGATTCTTGATAAAAGAATATTTACACGAGGTAATTAAACTAGACAAGTGTGTCCTCTTTGGGGTCTGCAGTTGACTCTTCTTTTTGAGCTTCTTTGTTCCTCCCCCAGATGACGCAGTATAACCCTCCTATAAGTAATATAGCTCCACATATACTGTACCAAAATATTAGTATAAGTTAAATATTATTTTCTAAATTAGGAAAGTGTAAAAACTAGGAATATTACAAACCTTCCCAAATATAGCATTTCCTTCCAGATTAATGCTGAGAGGATTGCAGTAAAAATTAATATCAATGGAGTAAAAGATGCGGCAAAAAGGGGACCTTTCTTCTCCACAGCCCACAGTTGCAACCAGTAAGACAATCCGGTTACAACTACACCCTGCCACATATTATAAAAAAACAGTGTAAATAAAGAACCAAAATACCAATTTTGTAGAAGAAAATGCAATCTGAATTTTGATTTAATGCATAATGTGTTGTTCGATATGTTTTAACAGGGACGGAACCAGAATTTTCTTGTGAGGGGGCCCAAAATATACAGCTCATCATCACTAACATATTTTCTATATTAAAATTTAGATTTTTTAAAAAAAATTTACAAGTATATCAAAAATTCATAATTAAATATCTAAAAATATATAAATATGGCATTAATATATAAAATGTAGCACGTGTCACTTGCATGTTTTTATATGTATGTGTGGGTGAATTTATTAATTATTTTACTGTAGACTAAGTGAAACAGAAATAAAAAATAAAAAATATTTTTTTCTCTACTAGTGTGAAGTATGAAGCCGTGAGAATAAGAATATGCAAAAGATCTCCAATTTCTAATATTCATTGTCTATGTAAATATTTTATTTTAATGTTTTTTATTTATGTAATTTGGGCTGAGTTTAATTTATTCTCGGACTTAATTTTTAGGGCCCATTTAATAATGTATGAGATACACAGGAGTCCAAACAAATAAATATAAATCTATTTTATTATAACTCAAACTATAGGTATAATAGTAAAAAAAATTGAAGGGGGCCCATGGCCACCCCAACCATATGCATAGTTTCGTCCCTGTGTTTTAATGTGTTGCGCAATACAACACATTAAAGCACAATTGAACATTGAACCGTGTGTATTGACTAGCATAGAATAAACTCAAATTTTCTATTACATTTATTGTTTTCATTGGCAATCATATAAATAGTCATACCCAATTATGACAAACTTTGTAATTTCGTTGAATTTAAATTTTCAGTTTTGGATTATTAATTCAGTGTATGACAAAGTATTATGTGCACAGTTCAATATTGCTCTCTTCGAAAGTTACTATTTTGTTGTTTTTTGGTGTCTCACCAAAGTTATAAATTTCATTTTTTGCACACACGGTCTCTTTCTACATTTTATTTTTTTCATCCCTCTCTACCTTTTCTTTTTTCTACTTTCCTCCATATCTTTTTCTCTTTTCTATCTCTCCCTTCATAAACACTATAGTCTGCACATTTAATACTATATGCCTTAATCGATGTAGTACATGAAATAAATTGGCAACTTTCTAAAGGACGACAAGTGTTATTTATAAATATTTTTCTCTAAAAATTAATATTATTACTTATAAGACTTAATACAGTGGCTAGTAGTACTATATAGTTGCACAAGATCCAAATAATACATTATTTTCGGTCAATATATTTAATTTGTTTCACTAATTCCAAGCATTGTTTTCATTAGTAAAGGAAGAACATATATTGTAATAAAATTAAATACGGAATAAATAAATTTCTAGACTTGAGATTAATTTCAATATTATATTAAATTTTTATCACCAAGCTACATAGTTATTTTATAGGGATATTTCTTCTACTTAGGTGGTCACATCCATAGCTTGATCGATAATGGACATTTGGACATATTGTTACTGTGGATCGTGGCCTCTTTTTGAATCATTAAGAATAGACAAATACCCAAAATACGTGCGTTTATGCTACTACATTTTGGTTAATAATGCCTTCATTCTTTTTTTTATATTACAGCATCAATTAATATTTAACATTTCAACACATTGGCTGCGATTTAAATTATATTTGTCGTAATAAAATATTTCACATAAATTTTTTTTAAAAACAATCGTTGAATATTAATGTCCCACTATAGAATCCAAGTCTAATTCAGTATCAATTTATTAGGTGAATACTTCCAAAATCAGGTTAATTTGTTTTGCAGGGATTCTCCTATTTTAATATGTATTTTTAACCTGATATATATATATATATATATATATATATATATATATTGCTTTTAATATTGACTAACATGCATGTCACCAAACAAATATAATTGATCACTAACAAAAGTACGAATGAACAAATTAGTACATGATTTATGTAACCTGGACTTATTTTAAATATATATTACTCCAAGTGCGGCCACAAGTCCATAACGTCTTATCAAGACACTTCACACACAAACACAAATGTACTGATGTACATATATTTTATTATGTACTTGTAAGTAGTATATATAAAACTAATTAATATTAAATCATTTAATTGCCAAGGATAAAACTATGACAAAATCTTACACCATCCTAGCTCCCAAAAGATTTACATTTTTTTTTTTTTGTGTCAACACAAACTATACATTCTTTTATTTGGCAAGATTTGCTATATTTCTTTGCATCTTTTTTTCATTCATATATATATTTTTTTCTTATCTCTCTCTACATCTTTATACATCAATTATTCACTACACGTTTAATATTATACTTCCGTAATCGATGTGTTAAAATTAAATGTAAACTGAGATGGAGGGAGTATATAATTTTAAAATGTATTTCCTAGTCATGCCATTTCTTAGGAAAAACGTCATATCGGATCCTAGTTATGTCAAGTCCTGACTTTTTAAAGGCTAAAACCTAATGGCATTAATTATATCGTATTTGGTATTTTTTTTTCAGTCTCTTTATATTGTTGTGGTATCATATCATATCTATATTGTGTCCATGTGCTGCTGGAGTGCTGGTACATATCAATATGACAATATATACCATATACTACTTGCTAAAAAAAAAAAATCTTTTTTCCTAGCTTCCTTTTCCCCCTCAACTAGTAGAAGGGAAAATAAAAACATATATTAGGTTTTAGTAATTATATTAATTTCACAAATATCAAATTGTGTCGTGTAACTATTAAAAAATCAGATTTTTTAATTCCAACGATAGGTAATTCATCTAATATATATGGCCAATTAAGCATGATATAATCAAAATGAATCTCAAACTTATAGAATATTTAATGAAAAGCAGGAGAAGCTAGTAACCTAAATAAAAATTACTACTACTATTATTTTCTGAAAAGGCTAGCTTTTATAAGTGGGGTTAAGGAAGACATACACAATAAGCGACAGATAGAAGATTGAAATCCCATTGAAGCCTCCACAAAGATATGTCCCTCTCCATGCTCATCGCCCATATTGATGATTGTGTGAAGCTGAAAAAGCACTGCACCATTGCTAGTCTAAATTTTGCTGGATATTGCTTCACTAGAGGGGCCTATTTATTAATTATATATTTAATTTGCAATAGAATAATTAATTAAGCTCTCATGCATATATTTAGCTAGAACAGAAGAGAGAAAATACGTACCTGCATAACGAGCCAGGAGGCCCAAGTAATGTTGGCTGCAAGCATAAGCAGACAACCTTGTATCCACTTCTCTTTGGGAGTAGTACTGGTCACCACCAAATGTGTAGTACTTGTCGCCTGCAGTGACCAGTTGATGAGTTGGGGCCCTTTAACCAATGCGAACACCATTGCCCCCGACACACTGATCACACAACCTACAATCTTCGCCACCCCTGGAAATTCCCTCATCGATAATCTTTCATACCTTTTTTTTTTTTTTTTTTTTTTTAAGAAATTAAAAAATAAAAATTGAAATTAATTAATTTTTTCCAACTTAGCTTGTTCGTTGCATGAAAAAATAAATAAAAGTGTAGATTTAATTTATACCCGAATATAACCGCTATTACAAAGGTTATTGCTGGAATGGTGTTAACTGTGGCAGAAGCAAAAGTTGCCGACACGTAGTTTATGGCATATGTGTAGAGATTCAAACTCAAAGTTGTCCTGAAAATTAATTAATAATAATTACAAACTGTGTGTTGGTTGATTAGACTTTGAATATTACAAATTAATTAAACCGTACGTACGTACCCAAACAAAGAAATCAAGAAAATTTTCAACATTAAGGTGTACGACATGGGATCAGCTTTCTTCCTGCAGAAAATTAAACAAAATATAATTAATAATATATTAATTTAAAGTCTTAAAAAAAAAAAAAGTAGGTACCTATCAAGAAAGTAAGCGAATGGAGCTAGAGTAACGGTGGCGAATGCTTGGCGATAAACAACGAAGATGTAAGGGTTCATTCCTCCTTTATCGATGGCTGCTTTAGCAAACATGGACATTCCTGAAAATACAATCTGCACTATTATCATTGCCAAACAAGCTTTTTTTTTCTCTAAAATATTCAATAACCAGCTTTTGTAGCTTATCCCCATTTTCTCTGTCTTTGTGGTGTGGGATTCTAAGCATAACCTCTACTCTATTTATAAATAAACCTACTTACCAACTCCAGATTTTAATATTTTTTTTTTTAAATATATATAAATGTTCTTTTTTTTTTTATTGGTTTTACAACGTCACGCATTTTGTGTTAATTGCAGTTCAATCAACATATTAATTGGAGTCCGATGTTATAATTAAAGTCCTGAATTACAATATACAACACCACAATAAATCAAAATATATTGTTTAAGGCCTAATAATGTTAGACTCGATAAGGCAAATTAAAAGAGATGCTACGTACATATATAGAATTAGTTTCAATTGAAAATAAGTTAAGTTGATGTTTGATCTAACGTTGTCCAATTCGATCTCTATAAATTAAACTACAATTAACATAATTTCCGTGATTTTAGCCGCGCATTTAAACTTTTTTTTTTTTTATCTTGATCTGTATATAATTTTTTAGAATATGTTCTCGTTGATTGGTAATTTATATATGTCTAGTTTTAGAATTATGAATGTGAGGTCTGATATGACACCACTTCAATAAATGGGCAGAACATGCACAGTATGGAAGAAAAATAAGTAGATATACAATTGGTACTTATTTTACCACTTGAGATTGAACCAAATATATATAATTGCGCTGTTGAAACCGATCGATGCCCGATTTTTATCACTTGGGCCTTGTGTTGGAAATGAATTGACACCACTGGTTTATATTCATATGCAAATTAAGTTTCTATAGTACTCTTGTCTAATTAAATTGAAAGAATAGACAATACTTCCTCCTCCATCCTACAATAAATTATGTTTTAGAATTAAGAAGTATATATTAATAAATTCGTTCTCAATTAATTAATGATTTTATCTTACTATAAAGGTAAACTAGAAATTTTCAAGATTTTTTTTAATTAAATTAAAAGAAGAGTGAAACGGGAAGGTGTGCAAAAAAAAATAAAAAAAAATTAATTGTATACTTGTTAAAACGTCATTTACTAGAAAATAGAGGGGTGCGTAAAGATTTGACTAATCTACGTCAGTATAATATACTCCATATCTTGAAGGATTCTCTTTGCAAAAACATCATTTATAAAGCCACAAATATTATAAATGTTCTTTACTTCAAAAAATTGAAAAACTCAATGTTATTGTGAGTGTTCGTCTCCACTCTCCAGCGTTTGAGGGTAGTAAATGAAAGAGTTTAGGAGATGAACACATATTGGTGATATATACTCCCTCCGTCCAGTGGCGGAGGGAGAGGGGTACTTTGGGTACAGTTGTACCCCCAAAATTGAAAAAATTTCACTAATATATATCATGTAAAAAAATATTGTATCACAATTTTAGTTTTAGTGTAGAAAAATATTATAAATTAATATATAAGAATTAATTTTCAACAATTTTTTCATAGTATCAGAGCCTCCCGTTGGAAGCAACTCCACCTATTTAAATTGTTCACTCAATGAACCCCGTAAGAGGTGATATTTCGGCACACGAGTGATAGAAATTAATATACAAGAATTAATTCTCCACCTGTCTACAAGTTCGTATTGCTATATATATATATATATATATATTAAATTAGTTAATTGAGATAAAATTGTGAATGAGTTGTTGTTTCAATTGTGAATTGTTCATAATAATCATAATAGTTGCAATTTTATTATTAACTATCAATTCAATTAAAAAAATGTTGAATGGTACACTTAGTTTCTTCATGAATGACGTCCAAACAATATATAAAAGAGTATAATCGGTGAAAAAATGTTTCAATGACATGCCACATATCCACATATTGCATAAACAAAATGACAACTTTACAAACTCAGTTGTATTTATAATTTTATTTGCATGTTATGTGTCTTTTTTTAAAAAATTTAGTTTGCATCGAGTTGTATGACTTTAAGTGTTTCGTACCCCCAAATCTAAAATTCTGGATCCGCCACTGCCTTCGTCCCATATAAACTTGCACAGATGACACACAATTTAAGAAATGTGTAAGAAAATGTGTAATGAGTGATGTTTTGAGGGATAGTTTTGTAAAGTTATATGAATAAAGTAAAAAGTAGATTGAGTGTGGAAAAGTAATGGTATATGGGTAAATAAAAGTATATTTTAAGGGTGTGGGTTATGAAGATATTTTCTTTTATGGAGTGTGCAAATTAGT
Source organism: Galeopsis tetrahit (assembly GCA_963675135.1). Classification (NCBI taxonomy): domain Eukaryota; kingdom Viridiplantae; phylum Streptophyta; class Magnoliopsida; order Lamiales; family Lamiaceae; genus Galeopsis; species Galeopsis tetrahit. The sequence continues at coordinate 55,720,538 of OY776131.1, forward strand.
ATGAGACATCCATTTATAGAAAGTATGCAAATTTATGTGGGACGGAGGATAATTTGTATTATGAGACATTGGAAATCGGTTAAATGATTACTTTGAATTTTTGAGGAACAAACTAGTTGCGTGCGGCCATGAAGCAGAGGTGGTCGTCGGATTCCGCTTTTTTGTTTTACGAGGAATTTGGACAAAAATTGCAATAAAATGGTAAATATATATATATTGGGCATAAATTACTACCCTTCTAACCTGGAGGAAACGTACTCAATAGATTATTATATCATGACTTGATCTTGTGTATATTGCAATTAGGAAATTAATGACTAAATAAAGTGACTTGACATATATATAAATTAAGCTCATTTGGCTGAATCTTATAACTGAACTACAGCATGTGTTTACAAATCATCCCATTGCATGTAAATTATCTGACCAATCGTTGGGCTTCACATTAGAACGAGAATCGGTAAAAGGTCTGGGTTGGGAACGAGTCAAAATTATTGTATATTCTTTTACTTTAATTGAATATTATATGATTGAGAAGTAAATTGATATTATTACATTGTTTCGATTTATCATTTTGTAATTTTTAATTATTTTGATATTTTTTTAATTAAGATAGGTTGAAGCATTTTTAAAATATATAGACGAGCCACATGTAAAAACACGTGGATAGAGCCCGATAAATAAAAGAGAAAAGAAGCCCAAAAATTTCAGTCCATAATTTTATTTTATTTTTGATGGTTTAACCCATTAATTGTGACGTGAAAATGAAATTAATTGGAGAAGCTTTTGATGAAGCACATTATCCAAACTAATTAAGGTGCTGTTTGGTTAGGGATGATGGTGGATGAGATGATGATGGAGATTGGAAAAATATGGATGGGGTAATCCATGAATAGTAATTGAATAAAAATTGTGTTTGGATTGAGATTGAAAAATAGGTGTGGATGGAGAACTTTATGTCAAATCAAGTATGAGAGAGAATAAATGTGTGGAAGAAAAGTAAGAGAGGGAATAAATGTGTGGAAGAAATGTAGGAGAGAGAATGAGTGATTAAAAGAAAAAAAAAAGAGTGATATGATTGTATAAAAATAGGTATAAAAATAGGTATTATAGGAGTGGATGAGTATTTGAATGAATATTTGAATGGAGAGATGGGATGGCGATGGCCCATCCAAATTGGGATGGGCCAATCCCAAACCAAACACACGGGTTTGACCTAGTGTTTTTAAATTAGGGGGATAGCCGTGAGCTTTGGGGGTATGTAGCAGCAGCCGTTTGGGCAGGAATAGAAGAAGTCAACGCGTGAGTTTGAAGGCAAAGAAAAACAGAATTGCCATTTTAGTTTTTATTCTCTCTCTTGCAAATTGAAAATTATGAATTCTTGTTTGTTTTGATTAACGGATTTATTAGGATATCCGAATTTATTTGTTTATCAATTCTAGTTAATTCATAATTTATCATTTGTAATTGTTATAATATTCTGGAAGTTAGAGCAATTAAAACAGAACACTTTAATAGCGTCTAGGGTGTATGAAAAACATCTCGTATTCATAGTTTAGTTTTTTCTATTATTTTGGTTCGTTAATGCGTTATTTGAATTGATCGTACCTTCTAGTTAATTAAAAATAAGAAATAATTTGAATTAGTTTGATCGTATCACTGTTTTAGAAATAAAATTTAAGATTAAACTGAAATTCTGAATTTATTAATTAAATTGTTTAAAATATTCAAAGAAAAAGTTATTTGAGAGCTAGTTCGTTCTCAATATTTGATTTCTCATTATTTTTCATAGAATTTTGTTATTTTTCTTGCTTTAATTTCTTGTAGTTATTCCATCAACCATCCAATTCTTCTTTCTTTATTGTTCTTTTAACACGAATTATTTTGAGTAAATTACACACACAGTACACACTACTACAGTACTACATAGTGGCCTCATTTTAAATTACACGTGCATGTCTATAAATATTTCAATTATTGTAATGGAATGTGAAAAACAGTCTTCAATTAAATCGAGAATTCGTCCAATGACTTTAACTAATTCTTGAATGTAGGCTAATTGAGAGTTTTGAATTTTGATACGGTATACCCCATAAACCCCTGTCATAAGATTTTGAATACACCTTTTACAATTTTACCATTTAATTATGATGTTGCCACAGTACGTAACATGATTATATTTCACTTTCAGTAATTATTAATCATATGAATATTTTTCTTTTTCGAGATACACTTCCGCGGCAGTTGTACAAGAATCAAATATTGGGATATAGTAATGTGATGGAATTTGATACTCTAAAAAAAAATTATACAGTAATTTTTTAATAAATTAATTTACAAAAAAAAATTATTAAAAGAAATGTAGAGGATCATCTGTCATTTGATTCTTTGTTACCCAGGCCCCTTTCGTTTTAATTTTATACTAGCTTTTCATGAAATTAATTAGGGAGTAACAGTTACGGTGAGAACAATCAGAACATCCAATAAGCGAAATTTATCATGAGCACGATAAGAACCAGTGTGAGTAATAAGGATAGATGTACCGTTCGCGACAATAACATGATCATTACCATTATAAGGGGTGAGATCATCCATAGTAGTAGAATACAGAGTCATGTGGACAGAAGCACCAGTGTCGAGAAACCAAACTAAACTGGGAGAGGGAGCAACCGAACACTGGGACTCGAAGGCCTGAGCGAGATTAACAAATGGATGAGGCGAGCGAGCATACCTCTCGGGACAATGACTAGCATAGTGACCCGACTGGCGACAAATCTGGCACGTAGGAACAAAAGATCTTTTGCTCCGAGTGCCTTGCTGGGCAGAGGAAGGGCGACCACCTGAGTTACCAGGGGGGCGACCACCATGACCAGTGGGGCGAGCATGAGAAAAAGATCGAGGCTGCGAGGAGACAGAGCGTCGATCAGTAGCAAAGGCAGGAACAGGAGCAGTTGGGGCGTCCATGGAGCGCTGCATCAGGTCAAAACTGACAGCCTGATGAACCAGATTGCGAAAAGGAGGCATCGGTTTCATAGACATACGAGTGTCAGAGAAACCAAGAAACTGAGGGCTGAGACCGTACAAAAACCAATGACTCTTATCAACGGCATCAACAGGGCGGCCAATAGAGGCTAATTGGTCATAGAGAAGCCGTAACTTCTTGCTATATTCATCAACCGAGGAGGTGCCACGTCGTAGGTTGAACAATTCACCACGTAACTGGTTGTGGCGAGAGGCAGATGAATGGCTGAAGGCCTCCTCGATGGTTGTCCAGACAGATCGAGATGAGGTGAGGCCGATGACTTCAGCCATGGTGTCTTCAAAGAGAGAAGAGAGAATAAGGTTTAGAATCTTCTGATCCAACGCAAACCAGGCAGTATAATCCGGGTTTGGGACATCCTTGCCATCGGACTTGACGATTTTGGGTGGTACTGGGCAAGAACCGTCAACATGGGAGAATAGATCGTGGCTGCGCTGGTGAGAACAGGAACGATCTGATTACGCCAAACCAGATAGTTTGACGCAGAAAGCTTCACGGTAAGCATGTGCACGAGAGTGTTAAGAGGAAGAGAGGAGGAGGAGGAGTTCGCCATGACGCCAGAATTGGAGGAACGAGCGACGGCAGTGAAAGGAGAGGGAGAGGAAGAATTTAGCGTGAGGCTATGAGTGACGGCTAGAGACATGATTTACAAAAGATTTACAAGAAAATAATAACTTAATTATTTATTTTCTAATAGTTACTTATTGATAACTTAATATATGAACTTGTTACCAAAAAAAGGTAAAATTTTGACCTTTTATCGATTTTCAATGGACATGATTAATGGCTTTTATGAGTGGGATTTCACTGTGTAAGCCTTTACAAAACGTGCTTATTTCGACATGCAACAGTGGTTGCAACTTATATCTGCAGGTCAATTTTGAAGCCATTAAAAGAAAAAGATGTGGAAGTATGATGGAGATCAAATCATGTTATAATTTGGATAGGCATCATCTCTAAGTTAGAGACATTGGAAACAGGATCCCTGTTTCCACGGAGTGACTACATGCTTCAAATCATGTTTTTTTCTTTCAGCTTACTCCTATAAGTTTGGCTTAAAATTACAAAAAAAAACTTATACTCCCTCCGTCCCGCTATAAACTTCCCCTTTCTTTTGGGTGTTTTGATTAAGAAATATGATAAAATAATAGATAAAGTATAAGTGATGTGATGGTGAGAGAGAAAATAATAGATGGGTATTAGATGAAGTATGATAAAATAATAGATAAAGTAGAAGTAATGTGATTGGGAGAGAGAAAATAATATGCCAAAAATGGAATGAGAAACTTATAGTGGGACATCCATGTGGGAAACTTATAGTGGGACGGAGGGAGTATAAAATATTTCATACATGAAAAATAAAACAAAAAATTACACATAAAATATGATTATTATTTTTTAAAACTATTTAATTAAACATATTTAATGTGTAAAATATTTCTCACAGTTTCTGTACGTTGATTGTAAAGATTTCATTTCCAATATGTGCACGTTTTCTCATAGAAAAGATCGCACTGTATAAAGAGACATAACGTCACACTCGATTAAATTAGCACTTCATATGTGCTGCTGCGCGCATCTTAAGAGTTGATATTGTAAAATCCAGTCTATATATCCATTATTTGAGCAGAGAAATTGGAAATTTTGTATAGCCCTCACTCCTAAATCCTAATACGAATTTCATTTATTTTATATATTATACTCCCTTCATTTGTTAATAATTGTCATTTTGAATAACAATAAATTATAATTTCATGTTAATATTATCCTCCATTAATGATAACAATGAAGTGTTTACCACATCTAGAAAGTTACTAATATTTTTGTTTTTGGTAAACATACTTTCTCATATTTTATTATATTTTATCTTTTTTAGTCACATCATCTAACACATCTACTTATTTTATTATATTTTTTAATCTTTGTGTTTAAAATTCATTGATAGCTTTCATCGAGACAGAGGGAATAGATAATTTTATATATTGATTTTTATTGATAATAAATGTAGCGTAGAAGGTAGAGATAATAAGAGCTGATTTTAGAGAATTTTGTTGGAAAGATAATTATGAGAATTATTTGCGAGTAAATAAGGTTATAAAATGAGAATATTTGAGAAAAAATATACAGAATAAAAAGTTTTTTTTTTTTTTTTAAATGTAAAAACCAAAAATACATTTATTACGAAATGGAGAAAGTATAATTTATGAAACTTCAAAGTATGATTTAAATACCAAGCACGGTCTTTTATATATAGAGATCAAGTAATGGTATACAACTTGTTAAAATTGTATATTTTCAACTCAATTTGCAATGTGTAGTATGTACAATATATATAGAAGGAGACTCACATTCTAGAGTCTTCCATCTAACTAACTAACAACTAACAACTATTAGTTAGTGAGAACTACTCTTCTTCTAGAAACTACATTAGTAAGGCATGTGTGTGTATTAGTGTGGAGTTAGATGTTGGCACATTTGCACACACATAAGCATGCATTCTGCATGTATTCTCTTGATACTTCAATATCATTATTCTTTAGAAATTGAGAAATGCTCATAAGATTTTTTGTGATTGCAGGCACATGTAATACATTCTCCATGGCTACATTTCTAGATTTATCACAAGTAGGTAGACTGAAAGAACCAGTATGTGATATAGGAACAGCAGTACCATTTCCAACAATAAGGGAATCCATACCTTGATAAGGAGTGGAGATGTTCAGATTTGAGAGTTGTGAAGTGACATGATGAGTTGCTCCACTGTCCACAAACCAAGGGAAGATACCAGTGGAGGAACCTGAATCCAATGAGGCATTAGAATGATTAGTGTTAGGAGAAGTAGATGACATAGGAGTATAGTGAGGGCGCTGGGGTTGATGTTGAGCATAGTTTGCATGAATCAAGTGTGCAACAGGAGTAGGAGAAGAGCGAGGAGGAGGATTGAATTGTCTAGACTGTTCCAGACCATGAAAAGCTTGATCAAAGCGTTTGTAGCATTTAGCAGCTACATGAAACTTACGGCCACACAGTTGACACACAACCTTAGGTTTCTGGAACACCCTGCCCTTGCCATTTGAAGATCCAGATGCATTAGATCGAGCTACTGCATTAACTGATGGTGTAGAAGTAATGTTACCACCAGCAATGGTCAAGGAATGAGTAGAATGACTGTACATCCTCATTTCAAAAGCTTGGAGTATAGATTGCACTTCTGGCAGAGATGGAACAGAGCCTCTAGTGGTGAGAGAGACTACGACTGCATCAAAATCAGCTCCAAGGCCACCAAGGATATACAACACTAATTCATCTTCTCGAATTGGTTGTCCGGCATGAAACAAACCATCTGCAATCGATCGCATCTTCAAAATAAAGTCATCAACACTGAGATCTCCTTTCCTCAAAGTTTGAAGTTGCAACCGAAGAATCATTGCTTTCGCAATAGATTGCGATTGAAATAGAGCCTCGAACGTGAGCCACAATTGAAATGAGTGCTCACATCTACTAACATGTCCCAACATCGACTCAGAAACAGAACTCAGGAGCCAACTGAGGAGGAATTGATCCTTTCTTTGCCACGAAACCGAATCCGATGTAGATTCTGACGGATTCTGTGGCACAACCTTGCATAGAAGAACATCTTCAAAGCAATGAGCTCGCACAGATGCGAGAACTTGATTTTTTCAGAATGGATAGTTTTCATTATCTAGGCGAATTGAAAGAGTAATGAAGCGAGGAAGAGTAGAAGAGATTGGATTAGTCATGATCTGTAAGTGAAGGTAGAAAAACAGAGTAGAATAGCGGAAGGATTGGATCGAAAGCTGAAAAAGGAGTTGGTTATAAGAAGAACAGAGCGGTTACAGAAAAAATATGATGAAGATATGAAGAAGTGAAGAGGAAGAAGAGTAAAATCTGTAAAACCACACACTAAAGCATGAGAAATCCTGCTCTCATGATACCATGTTAAAATTGTATATTTTCAACTCAATTTGCAATGTGTAGTATGTACAATATATATAGAAGGAGACTCACATTCTATAGTCTTCCATCTAACTAACTAACAACTAACAACTATTAGTTAGTGAGAACTACTCTTCTTCTAGAAATTACATTAGTAAGGCATGTGTGTGTATTAGTGTGGAGTTAGATGTTGGCACATTTGCACACACACAAGCATGCATTCTGCATGTATTCTCTTGATACTTCAATAGAACTCGATGATGTGTTTCTTATAAAATTCACCACTGGTATTAATCACATGTATATTATACGTATAAGTATTTTATATAGGTGATAAAATATGAAAAAAAATTGATCATCGGATTACCTATCAAGATTGTGTATATATATGTGTGATATTTCACACAAAACTCCTCATAAAAAAATAATTTTTACCTACTAAAAATATAGTTAATTGGAAAAATATAATATCAATTTTGAGTGAATTAATTAATTAAAATATATTCGTATATATCCGAATATACAGAAATAAAATGCAAACGTGCATTAATAGCGACTTTAGTATAGACCATCAATATTGTTCAAGTGCAAGCAGTGGCCAATATATATTATATACCCTACCACAACATTATGCTACTTCAATATGTATCACTGTTTTTAGTGTCGAAACACTAAAAAATAGTTGCATTTAGATTGAGAGATTAGATCTATATAAATTTACAATATGTAATTTAGATTTTAATTTAGGCTCAAATCACTTGAAAATTATTTAAATTAAAGTAATAGACTTGGAGCTTTGCTAAAATAAAAAGCAATCGATTGTTGACAAACATTTTAAAGGGAATGTTATCGTCTTCTCATAATGCTCCTAAAAAGTAATTAATATTTGATAATTATAACCTGATCAAATATAATCAAGACAACAAAAGTACGGTTTTCAGAGGAAGTACAAAGTCTGAATTTTGATATTCGATGGATCATTCGTGAATTTTAGTGAATAGTCGAAAAGTCGACTATATTGATTCAGACATACTACACTTTCATCAGATTTAGATGTGCTACAATTTTTAATTATTAGTCGATAATTAATCATATGTATATGAACAATATTAAATAAACTAACATTATATTGATCGATCTCCTTTGTATTAATATAAAAGATATTTAATTAACAAATGTATAGTATTTCTAATTTACGGATTTATAAGCAAAATAAAATTTAACTAGATATATAAGTAAATTGGCAATACACATGAGTCAGAGTCCAATGCCTATAAGTGCAAAAGGCCGTTGTATACAGTTAAACCATATCTAAAAGTCTCGCCTATATACATACAAGAAAGGTAGTTTAGTTATGTACTTCACTGGCATTTCTGTGACCTCTGTATAGTAATTTGACCGATCAGTAAAGAATACTCATCCCTTTTTACGATGACTTGCACTGTTTGATCAGTGGTTGGTGATGTAAAATATATTTTAATGATTTAGTGAGGTACGGAGTAGATAAAAAAGAAGTGACAATTTTAAAAATAAATTGATATTAAAAGGGTATTAATTTTATTAAATATTTTAATATTAAGAGATTCCAAGTAATCTTGAACATCCTGTACAAATAATCACATGATGGAGGGAGTAATATTAACCCACTTGCATAGTGCCCCTCATTTTGGTAATCTTTATATTGTTAGAAAATTTACTGAAATTTGTAATTTTCTTTAATGAAGATAATAGAAAGGAACCGTGTTTCGTATAGATGTAATTTGTTCGCAACTATTTGGATCTTTTCTTTTTTTAAAGTTTGTTTAAATACAGGAGTCGAGCTCGAGTCCGCATTTCAGTCCGATAATTTTACTAAGCCGAGTTCAAACCTGAAAGTGTGTAGTGAGCTTCCATTATTAATTTTTAACTCATTCAAATTAATTTTACTTTCTTCACTTTCAAATTTTCAATGCATAATAATGCTTGAATGTTGGGATAAGTTGCAATCGATAAATTTCATATACTATAAGTGCTATCAGGTAAATAAAACTGTGTAGGTTGCAAATTGAAAGAGAAATATATATATATATATATATATATATATGTCCTGTAACTTTCATTCCTCTTGAAAAAATGTTCTAAAAAAGAAAAACAAAGTTCCATTGGTTAATATACGCTTAATTTTTGTTGCAGACATCAAACTTAATTTTTGTTGCAGACATCAAAACGACGTTATTTCACTCATGCCTTTATCACGTGCGCATAATAATTGTGGAAAAACGACGATAAGTATAGCATAATCGAGCTCGACTTGTATATATTGTGGAAAAAAATTGTCATTTGAATTTAAAAAAAAATTATAAGTCACTATTTATAATTTATAGAATGAAGAAAATAACGAAAATTAAACAATTTGCGAATTTATTGGACACAGATTAATTTTTTTTAAATCTTTTTACTACCCTATTTTTTTTTTAAATCTCCGGAGTTATAAACACTTAATTTTTTTTATTTATTAAATAAAAATCATATAGTAGAATTTAAAAAAAAAAATTAAACTTACCATACAAATTTATTAGAATACATAAGAGAAGAAAAATAAAATAAATAATAATTAATTTTAAACAAAATGTATGTACGTATATGTTAAGTTATTAGTAATATATTAATTATTATATAAATTTTATTAATATTGATTATTATATAAATTTTCAAGTTTATTTAGATTTTATATATTTATTAATATTATAAAGTCCATTTCGTATTCTTTATAAAATCTAAATATTATAAAGTCTATTTAAATTTTATATATTATTATATAAATGTTATTATATACGGAGTATTAATTAATAGTTTATTAATAAATAATTTGAATAATAATAATTAATTAATGAGTTATTTTTTCACTTTTGGGACCAATTTTGCATTTTTTTGTAATGTTTGGGATCAAGTTTGCAAGATTTATTTCGTATGGGATCAAATTTGCAAGATTTATTTCGTATGTGACCAAGTTTGCAAGATTTATATCGTATGGGACCAAGGTTGCAAGATTTATATCGTATGGGATCAAGTTTGCAAAATTTATATCGTATGGGACCAATTTTGCAAGATTTATATCGTATGAGACCAAATTTGCAAGATTTATTTCGTATAGGACTAAATCCAAATACAATGGGACCAAAATTCAATAAACTCATGGTTAATGAGTCCAAATCTGTAATTTTCTCAATGAACATATATGCCCTTTGAAAAGTCAGCAAAAAAAAAAAGTTAAAACACAGTTTTCCGCACACCTCGGTGTGCAATTTTTTTCGGGATCAAGGGGAAAATATTAATTTTCTAAAAATGGTATACCATTTGTTTGTAACATGGTTAGTGCTTTTTTTAATATACATCTAATATATTTTTTATGATTCAGGAAAAAATATAAAATACCATTTTTAGTTGTTTTTTATTTATTTAAAGTTAATACAGTTGAGTATAATAAATTCAAACTTGGGGGTGGATCTCATTAGGCCCCTACCGAGCTCTGGCCCAGTTGAATAACTTCTCCTTTTTTTGTCTTTTTAACTTAATTTAAAGATGAAATACAAAAATAAGTATTTAAATAATACTATACATAAAATTATAGGAATGCAAGAAAAAAAAAAAGGCTCAACCATTTTCAAAATTTACCTATTATTTGAAAAAAAAAAAAAGTGTTAATATCTACATTTCCATAATGTATCCTCCTTAAAATTCCATGTATAATAATTTATTTTTTAATGTGGTGGGCCAATAAGTCGGCCCAAGACAAATGGACCAAATAGGCCCGAGGCCATCAGCCCACGGGCCACTTTTAACTTGCCTAGTTTAATTTTCATCAAACGAATGAAATTTTAACATTTAATTGGTGAGAAGATGTAACAATGAATATTGAATTAATATGCTATGTAGCGACAAATATGAATCCATCATAATAATATGATTAGGGAGTATAACTTAGAAGAAATACGTTCTTTAATAAATTATGTATATTGGAAAATATAATTTGTGTGTTTGGACATATGCAGATGTAGAGTAGAAAATTGAAATACTAGGAGAGCGATATATTTAATAATTTAGACAAAGTGGGATAGCTCAAGTGGTTAGAGCACTACTACCTAGGTCTTAGGTTTCGAGTCATGGGGAGGGGAAAAGGGATGGGTATTTAACTTGTAATAAAAAAAAAGATATATTTAATAATTTAGCGATTCCAGAAATTACGGATTTCAGACATCTCACATGTTGTACTTCCTGTTATATTTATTGCACTTGACATATAATTAATCACCAAAGGACCCGACTAAACTTAAATTCTAATTAATATACTTTTGCTTTTGTACTATAGAGTAGATGATCCGTATGTTAGTAGGTAAAAATATATTAATCACTCAATTTATTAGTAGTATAAAATACTAATTATGTAAATACACTTACTTTTAAGGTAAATATCTTCATACAGTAATTTGTTACCACATGCATGTATTTAATTATTTATAAGTTATTGCAAATGATGTTTTCAAACACATTTTATTAATGATGATTTGTGGTGATATTTAAGATGAAGTCTGATTTTTCTATTTTCTTTAAACTTGGACTACGATGATTATCACGTTTTTTCTCTTCCATTTATGATTTAATTTATATCAACTTTTCTTTTTTATTAGAGATCGAGTCATTGTTTTGAATGGTATATTTAATTACTTATTTATGAATAAAAGTCATCTATTAAAAAAATAAAAGTCATATACAATAATTAACTAAACTTATTTTTAAATAAGTATATAAACTCTAGGTTTAAAATTTTCCTCCCTTTAAGAAAATTCCAAAGTTGATGTATAAGTGTACACCAATTAATTAAGCTTGCACGCTTAGTTAACTTATTATTGTAGACATTTCAATAATGTTCAAAATTGAGGCAACGATATATGCAACTGATAAACCCTAGCTAAAAAAGTATTGAGTTTATGTATGCTTGATCAATGACCAGTCTAATTTTGTTACTACATTTTTATCCCTTTTTTTTTTTTTTTTTGGAGAAAGATATTACAGTTTTATTTTTTATTCAAATGTTTGAGTGAATTTAATTTTTTGTACTTGTATCAACTAGCCTTATTAAATGAGCACAAACAAGATCATATAGTATTTTTTTTAAGTGGAAGCTCGAATAATCTATAAACCATTTGATTTGATTATATTCCAACCACAAGTACATATTTCACCAATATCAAATTGTTGTTCAGCGTTGTAAATCGCTTGAAATTAACATACTATTAGACACATGCTCATGTGTGAAGTGCATGTTTGTTGTATAAAAAAATACCGAGTAAAAAAAAAAAAAGATTGTACCTTCTTTTGTAATTTATATTAATGATTTCAACTCATAATCTATCTAGAATATTCCAATTTCCAATCCAAATAAAAAATATTTATATTAATTCAGTTTGAATAAAAAAATCAAATACTTTTCCCCCCTAGAAAAGAACATAGTGTAAAAGTACATACTAAAGTTGCTCAAATCTCGATATGGGTAATTGGGTACTATGATTAATATATCATTTTTCCATATATATTTCGACAATTGGACAACTGTACGTTTTTTCTTGTCATGGAATCTAACCATTTTTAAATAAAAAATAAATGACTGAGTAAAATAAATTCCTAATATATGAATTGATTTAAAATTCCATACCAAATTGAAATGATGAGACAGATAAATCAAGAAGTTGTAATAATGAAAGGGAACAGTATTATATGCATTTTACGCTTTACGAATTCATTTTCAAGAACAAGGAGTAGTTGTACGTAATTTCCCTTTTCAAATAATACGTTGCATTGGTGATAGTTTTTTTTCCTATAAAGATTATTTATTATTTTTATTAACTACGAGTTTACGTAGGGGCAATGTGTTTCACTTTCTTTAATGTGAGTGTTATCTCATAATCTCAAAATCAGCACAGTAAACTACTGAGCTGATTGGATCAGATAAGATGACTTAGGTCTTATCAGATGAGTTGAATGGTTTCAATCAGATGAGAAGGTGATGCTTAGAGTTCAGCAGAGTGTACCAAGATCAGTACTTCAGCAGAGTAGATCAGCTCAGTACTTGGGTCAGCACAGTACTTGGTCAGTGCAGTTAAGATCAGCACAGTATGAAGTCTATCAACAGAGTTAGCTTTTGATCATTAGAGCAGAAGAGTTGGGTATCAGAACACTAAGTAGTGTTCTGATCTTTATGGGCAAGTCTTCTGGTTCGAAGTTAGTTAGTTTAACTAACTGTTTTACTGTTACAACAACTTGAGGGCATAACTACCATTTCAGTTGGGCAATAACAGAGCACATGGGTTGTTACAAGCGGTTGCAAACGGTTGATAACTACTCAAAACAGTTCCTAACAGCAGCAACTACCTTTGGTCTTTATAAACTCTTGTTTGTGTACATTGTAAAGGTTGGATGCATTTGTAGTACGTTTTGTAATCTTTGAGTTGTGTGAGTTCACGAGTGAAGTGAGGAAATATCCTATTCCGAGTGAATGAGTGTGTAAACATTCTTGATCAATCAAAGAAGTACTCGTCTGGTCCAGTGGATGTAGATCACATTGATCGAACCACTTAAATTCTTGTGTGCTGTTTGTCTCGTTGCTTACTTTTTGAATTACTATCCTAGAGCAGTTGTTTCTTATATCTTCAAGTATTCTACTTGGTTGGAGACGTCTAACCTACACGAATTGCTCGACAATTGGCGCCGTCTGTGGGAAACCGAAGTAGCTGCAGATCGAAGATGGGGAATTCTACCAAGTACAACATAGAGAAGTTTACAGGCACGGGAGATTTTGGGCTGTGGAAGGTCAAGATGCAGGCCCTCCTTGAACAACAAGGATTATTCGAGGCTCTCGAAGAATCCGAAGAGATTGTAGAGGAATCTGCAACAACTGCGGCTGAAAAGAGCAAGTTGCTCAGAAAAGCTCGAAGCACGATCCTACTTTGCCTTGGAGATAAGGTCTTGAGGGAGGTTGCTAAAGAGAAGACAGCGAAGGAGGTTTGGGATAAGCTTGAGAAGTTATATATGGTGAAAACTCTTGCTAACCGACTCTATTCGAAGCAGAAGCTGTATGCCTTTAGAATGGGAGATGACAAACCCATTACGGAGCAGCTAGATGAGTTCAACAAGATTCTTGATGATCTGGAGAATTTGGATGTCAAGTTAGATGAAGAGGATAAGGCTCTGATCTTGTTGAGTGCTCTTCCTAAGTCCTTTGAAATCCTAAAGGACACCATCTTGTATGGTAGAAAGGAGGCAATCACATTGGAGGATGTGATCTTGGCTGTCAAGTCCAAGCTGCTGCATAATAAAACATCTCAAGGAGATAAGAGCAGTAGTGGAGAAGGATTGGCAATCAAGGGAGGTCAGAAGAAATCTGTCTCCAAGAAGGGGTCTAGTCAACCCAAGGGAGCTGATAAGGGAAAATCAGTTGTGTCAAATCAAGGGGAAGTTGTATGCCACCATTGCAACAAACCTGGGCACTTTAAGAGTACTTGTTACAAGTACAAACAGCTTATGAGAAAAGCTGGTCCCAAGAACCCTGTTGATAAGAATCAAGCAAATCAAACCCAAGAAGATAAGGAGCAGAAAGGCTATGAGTCAGCTCAGTCCCTATCCATCACTTCCACTAAAGAAGAGCAGGATTGGATTTTAGATTCAGGGTGTTCTTTCCACATGACTCCAAGGAGAGATTGGTTTCATGATTTTAAGCATCAGAATGGAGGTTCTGTGTTGTTAGGGAATGATCACACTTGCAAAGTCAAAGGTGAAGGTACAGTACACTTGAAGATGTATGATGGAGTAGTGAGGATTCTCAGGAGGGTCAGGTATGTTCCTGAACTCAAGAGAAATTTGATATCTCTTGGTATGCTGGATTCAATGGGCTACAAATTCCAGTCAGAAGATGGAGAGCTCAGAGTTTCAAAGGGGGAATTTACTGTTCTTAAAGGTGAGAGAAGGCAAGATCTCTACTTTCTTAAGGGAGGAACAGTAGTTGGGAGATCAGATGTGGCAAGGGTGCAAGACAACTCAATGTTGTGGCACAGAAGACTAGGTCATGTAGGAGAGAAGGGCCTACTTGAGCTAAGTAAGCAAGGATTGCTAGGTGGTGACAAGATCACAAAGCTTGATTTGTGTGAGCACTGCATTCTTGGGAAATCCAAGAGATTGAAGTTTGGGAAGAGTTCACACTCTACCAAAGGAATTTTGGACTATGTCCATTCAGATTTATGGGGGCCAGCTAGGAATCAGACCAGAAGTGGTGGGAGATACTTCATGTCTATCATAGATGACTACTCAAGAAAGGTATGGATCACTATCCTGAAATCCAAGTCAGAAGCATTTGAAAAGTTCAAGGAATGGCTCACTGAGGTTGAGAATGTCTCTGGAAAGAAGCTCAAACATCTGAAAACTGATAATGGGCTGGAATTCATATCAGAAGAGTTCAATGTTTTCTGCAAGAAGAAGGGTATAGTGAGGCACAGAACAGTACCAGGTACACCTCAGCAGAATGGAGTTGCTGAGAGAATGAACCAGACTTTGCTTGAGAGAGTTAGATGCATGTTGAGCAGCTCTGGATTGCCTAAAGTATTTTGGGGAGAAGCAGTGTCAACACCAGCCTATTTGATAAACAGAAGCCCTTCCTTAGCTGTGCAATTTAAAACCCCAGAAGAGTTATGGTCTGGCCATACAGCTTAGTACAGTAATTTGAAAGTTTATGGTTGTTTAGCATATGCCCATGTCAAGCAAGATAAGCTTGAGCCTCGAGCCTTGAAGTGTGTGTTCGTAGGGTATCCTTCAGGAGTGAAAGGGTATAGGTTGTGGTGCCTTGAAGCTGGAATGCAGAAGTGTATTATCAGCAGAGATGTAACTTTTGATGAAAGTAGAATGCCATTGAAAGAAGAGGCAAGTTCTAGTTCAGCACACAACAGACCAGATGAGACACAGGTTGAGGTGGAGCATGTTGAAACCAGAACAGTAACTGAAGATCAGATTGATCCAGATGAGGAGGAGACTACTCATAGTGATACTGAGCTTCATGACTATCAGCTCACTAGGGACAGAACCAGAAGAGAAGTCCACCCACCTCAGAGGTATGGTCAAGCTGACATTGTATCATTTGCATTATGTGCAGCCCTTGAGGTGGAGTATCTGGAGCCTAAAACTTACACAGAAGCCATCAACTGCCATGACAAAGAGAAGTGGTTAGTTGCTATGGAGGAAGAACTGTTATCTCTGAACAAAAACCAGACTTGGGAGATTGTTGAGAGGCCTAAGAACAAGAAACTTGTTGGGTGTAAGTGGATCTACAAGAAGAAGGGGGAGGCTCAGAGAGGTGGCAAGATTAGGTACAAGGCAAGGCTTGTAGCTAAAGGATTTACACAGAAAGAAGGTATTGATTTTAATGAGATCTTCTCTCCTGTTGTTAAGCATTGTAGCATCAGAATCTTGTTGGCTATGGTTGCTCAATATGAATTGGAGCTGCATCAGATGGATGTGACCACAGCATTTCTTCATGGGACTCTAGATGAGAAGATCTACATGAAAATACCAGAAGGGTTGGACATAGAAGATGGAGAAGACAAAGTGTGCTTACTCAGAAAATCACTCTATGGCCTCAAACAAAGCCCCAGACAATGGTACTTAAGGTTTGATGAGTACATTTGCTCAGCTGGTTTTGCAAGAAGCTTGTATGACAGCTGTGTTTACTTCAGAAGAGTTGGAAGTTCAGTTACCTATCTTCTGTTGTATGTTGATGATATGTTAATAGCTGGGGAGTCTATTAACAGTATCAATCAAGTGAAAGAGATTCTCAAAAGGGAGTTTGAGATGAAAGATCTTGGTGAAGCTAAAGTGATCTTGGGGATGGAGATCAGTAGAGTTGAGGGAGCAATTCAGCTGAGTCAGCCTACCTATCTGAAGAAGGTGCTAGAGAGATTTATGATGCATCAAGCTAAGTCAGTTTCTACACCAATTGGCCAGCATCAGAAGCTATCCAATCAGATGTGTCCCAAGAACAGCCAAGAAAGAACTCAGATGAGTAAGGTTCCTTATGCCAGTGCAGTAGGGAGTTTAATGTATGCTATGGTGTGTTGTAGACCAGATTTAACTCATGCAATGAGTGTAATCAGCAGATACATGAGTGATCCAGGCTTAAGTCATTGGGAGACAGTTAAGTGGGTCATGAGATATGTTCTAGGATCAGCTGAGAAAGGTCTGAAATTTCAGAAGATATCAGATGAGGGAGAAGCACTTGTGGGATATGTTGATGCCGACTATGCAGCCAATGTAGACACAAGAAAGTCCTTGACAGGGTATGTATTCACCTTATTTGGTACAGCTATATCATGGAGGTCAATACATCAGTCCGTAGTTGCATTATCTACTACAGAATCAGAATATGTGGCCTTGACTGAAGCAGTGAAGGAGAGCATGTGGCTTAAGGGGATCTTGAAGGAGTTTGGTATATCACAAAGAAGTGTGACTGTCTTCTGTGATAACCAAAGTGCAATACATCTTGCAAAGCATCAGGGGTATCATGAGAGAACTAAACATATAGATGTGAAACTGTACTTTGTAAGAGATATTGTAGAGAAGGGGGTGGTCCAGGTAGTGAAGATTGCTACAGAGGAGAACCCTGCTGATGCGTTCACTAAGGCATTGCCAAAAGAGAAGTTTGGTTTGTGTCTTAGACTTATTGGACTGCATTAATTCCTCTGAGGAGAAGGCTACTGTTCTTGTGGCAGAAGATCAGTAGTGGAGGCTATTCTTTGAGGAGGATAGTGTTGGTGTTTTTGGTGGAGGTTAGTTCGATTATGAGCTAAAGGTGGAGAATTGTGAGTGTTATCTCATAATCTCAAAATCAGCACAGTAAACTACTGAGCTGATAGGATCAGATAAGATGACTTAGGCCTTATCAGATGAGTTGAAGGGTTTCAATCAGATGAGAAGGCGATGCTTAGAGTTCAGCAGAGTGTACCAAGATCAGTACTTCAGCAGAGTAGATCAGCTCAGTACCAGATCAGCACAGTACTTGGGTCAGCACAGTACCAGGTCAGCACAGTACTTGGTCAGTGCAGTTAAGATCAGCACAGTATGAAGTCTATCAGCAGAGTTAGCTTTTGATCATTAGAGCAGAAGAGTTGGGTATCAGAACACTAAGTAGTGTTCTGGTCTTTATGGGCAAGTCTTCTGGTTCGAAGTTAGTTAGTTTAACTAACTGTTTTACAGTTACAACAACTTGAGGGCATAACTACCATTTCAGTTGGGCAATAACAGAGCACATGGGTTGTTACAAGCGGTTGCAAACGGTTGATAACTACTCAAAACAGTTCCTAACAGCAGCAACTACCTTTGGTCTTTATAAACTCTTGTTTGTGTACATTGTAAAGGTTGGATGCATTTGTAGTACGTTTTGTAATCTTTGAGTTGTGTGAGTTCACGAGTGAAGTGAGGAAATATCCTATTCCGAGTGAATGAGTGTGTAAACATTCTTGATCAATCAAAGAAGTGCTCGTCTGGTCCAGTGGATGTAGATCACATTGATCGAACCACTTAAATTCTTGTGTGTTGTTTGTCTCGTTGCTTACTTTTTGAATTACTATCCTAGAGCAGTTATTTCTTATATCTTCAAGTATTCTACTTGGTTGGAGACGTCTAACCTATCCGAATTACTTGACATTTAACAAGCCTTGCAAAATCAATTACTAAAATACAAAAAATTAGGTAAAACAAATCAAGCATGATCCCTTCATATACATGACGGTTTTCTATAGAGGAGAATTATTGAATTATACACATTTGTATTAATTATTAAATACAAAAATTTAGGTTAAACAAACTCACATATTAAGTTAAATAAATTAGAAATCAATTAATTAAATTATGTTATTAAATTTTTTTTTTCTTATTTGCTCAACTTTCTTTTGATTTATGCAAAATATATATTTGTAGATAAACATTTTGTTAGATTCTGTGTTTCATATGATCCAATTGCCTTTTAAAAAGTACATGTTCTAATATTAACTGATATTACCTCGGATCTACTATAATGTTTTACACGGATAACAAAAAGTCATAAATTAATAACAATAATATACGTATGATGTGACGTTACTGTCATTGTGTTTATGCGTAGTATATTCATAATTAATATACACTATATATCACAGAAATTAAGTAATGTGACAAAATTGGAATATGAACATTTTATTCTTTTGATTAAAATGATTTACTATTATATTGGGATAAAATATACTCTTTTTAGAATGATAGTTAAAATGGACCGGAAGGATTAATGATTATTGATGTCAATTAATAATATATATGACATACATATATATGTTAAAAGATTAATAATAATAATAATAATCTCTTGTTTCTCTTATTATTATTATTCAGTTGAAATTACTTCCATCAAATTCAAAGGAACATTAATTTGCTGAAGCTGCCTTATTTGCAAATCACTATGATGTTTGCTGCCTTATAAAGGAATATATTTAGAAAGTAACATTAATATATAGGAGTATAAGAATATATATAGAGTTATTAATTTGATTCAAAATAATGGAATGTAAGAATAAAGATAAGCAAGAGGTGCATGTATCAGAGGTTTTTTTTTCCCTAAAGACAGTGTTACTAATATTATTACTCGACCCAAATATTGGTGCTGACTTTTGTCTTATTTAATTAAAGACCTTGTTTTTTTTAGCTACTAGATTCGTAACTCAAATATTGGTTCAATTTCAACTCAAATCTCTTCGCTCTACATTGTATTTTGAATTGAATTGTGTACCTAAAATTAATCCCACTGATTTTTTTCCTAATATTCACTACAACAGTGACATTTAATTCTCTATTGTATTCTCTTTAGTTTTTTCTCTTATAATATTTGATATTAGGTAAAGTCTAGTATGCACTCGAGTGCATGTTATGAACCCTAGTCCATGTTGCACTTTTCAGTTTTACTGACTTACATTTTTTGGTAAATGATGTTGCACTTTTCAATTATTACTAAAAATATTATTATACAGTTTAATAATTAAAAAGTGCAACACCATTTACCAAAAAGTGTAAGTCAGTAAAACTGAAAAGTGCAACATGGACTAAGGTGCATAACATGCACTCGAGTCCATAGCAGACCAACCCTTGATATTATATGCAATCTTTTATTGGGTCTTAAATTTATGTTTCGTATATCAGTATTAATGATAATTATAACTCTACACGCATAAACGATATTAAACATATTGAATTATGATTGGACATTTAAATCTCATATTTGTATAATTAAATCTACTTTCTTAGAATTGTTGATTCCGCAAGTTTAGCATGACCAAAGGTGCGGCTAATTGTAAGGAGAATGAACTATAAATACCATGTTCACAACAAAAGCCATGTAACAAATCCAACTCTAAGGACAAATTGATGTAAAAATGGTTCACTAAACTTTTATGCTAAATTCTATTGCAAATTATCACAATTTTACGAAGAACAACGTACTCGTAAAATCAAATTATTAAAAAAGTGATATATACTTTGTATGAAAGTTCGCGTGACTCTTATTCATGAAAGTTTACAATATCTTATTCGCTTTTGTATATATTTTTTTGAAATATATTCAAGCATGTATACTCTAATGTATATATGGTCATAATAATAAAAAATGGAGAATGAACATCTAACTACTCTTTTTCATAAAAATAAAATAAAAAGAAAACATAAAACTTCAATAGTCTTAGAAATTTACACTCCATAAAGAAAAGGAAAAATGAATTTAATTTAAACAAAAAAAAAAGGTGCAAATACTATCCCCCATTATTAATTCGTTTGTTTCACCCTTTCCCTCAATACATTTATTCTCAAAATAATAAATAATTTTATGAAAAACGGTCTATGAACGAGAGAAAGAGAAAAAAAAAAAAAAAAGATTAATCCCACTTACCTTACGGCTTACACCCTCGAACCCACCCACCCCTAACCACCCCCCTTTTTTAAAATTTTAACTGCGACCCTAACCCATCTGATTGCCAACCAACCCGTTTGTTCCAGACCAGACCCACTTATCTCCTCCCCCGCCCCCCCTTCTGACATCTTCTGCATTCTGCCCCACTTGCCACCTTCTTTAACATCCCTCCACCCTTTCTCTCTCTTCATCCCCCACCTCTTCTCTCTCTCTCTCACTTCACTCCACCGCGTTCGTCACTTGTGGCGGCTTGTTGGCGATTATCTCGTACCCTCCAACTTCATCGTCTTCGTCATCCTCATCCTCGTACTCGTCCTCCTCCTTCTCATTGTCGACATGCAACGCCTGGTTCTGCGGCCACTGCTGCTCGGGTCGGGCCATTATGGCCACCATCGGGCTCTCCGCCTTCACGGCGTACCCCACATTGAACGACGAATGATTCTTGGCCCGCTCTTTGTATATTGCATCCAGCTGGTGGAAGTAGGGGCATGTTTTCGAATCTTCGGGCCTCTTCTTGCTGCTTTCCTTCACTTTCTTGAAGTATTTGTTAATATTCTCCCATTTCTCCTTGCATCTCTTCGCATTTCTATTGTACCCGATCCCCGCCATTGCCTTTGAAATCTCCTCCCATAACGGGCCCTTCGGCCCGTTATCTTGATACTTAACCTCAAGCCCCGTTCGGAGCTTTATCAGGGCTTCCACTTCCGCTTTCGGCCACCGTGACGACCCGCCGCCCGGAGAGATCATCACATCCTCACCGCACCCGCTGTTATTTCTATTCAAGGCTTCCACAACAACCTTTGTTGTCTGTTGCTGTGGCGGAGTCACCGTCACAATGTGCTGTAACTGTGACGGCGGTGGTGTTGTCACCGTCACTGTCAGCTGTTGTTGTGACGATGGTTCCGCCACAGGCGGTGGTGGAGGCGCAGTGGTAACTGGGATTTGCAAATTAGCATTTTCCCCGGTTACCTTTTGCAGGAAAGCAATCACCGCCGCGTCTTTAGCTGTGGCGATGGATCTTTCCTGCACTAACCGTTCGTGTTCGCGGTTGAGTCTAGCCATTTCTTGAACTCTCCAAGCTTCCTCCCGAGCTATCCGATCGCGCTCCCGTTTCTCCAATGTTTCAAGAAACTTCTTCTGCAATTCCTCCTGTTTATGAACCACGTCCGTCAATAACCTCTCGAAGTAATCCTTCCACTTTCTCTTCCTCCCTTGCCGGCGGTGAATGTCCTCGTCGGAAGATGTCGACGAGGAAGTCGAATTCGACAAAGGGCTTACAGGAGGTACTAATTGATGAGGTGAATTAATGGGATTTGGTACAATTTTGGGTGGCGCTACATTTAGAGGTGTAGGACTAGTTGATGAAACAGTAACATGTGGTACCGCCATTGGCATCGGAGCCGGAGGCTGAGGTCGCGGCGGTGGAGGGCTGAAGTGAGTGAAATTAGCAGTGGTTGTTTCTAGGGCCGCTAATTGGTCGAAAAAGCGGTAAGTCTTGCCGTCCGGTTTAGAAGCTCGGCCGTCTTTAGTTCTTTTGTGATACTTGTACACGTTTTCGAATTTCTCTTTGCATTTCTTGGCGTTTCGTTGAAATCCAAGCTCCCCCATTTTCCTGAAATTATATCACAATTAATTAATCATCATCATGACATAAAATGAACAAGATTCGAAATGATTAACTTCTGAGCTTTGGGAAATTAAATATCTTATTATTCAAAACATTTTGATCGATTTCAGTGCACCTAATTAAATTTGTGAAAAAGAATTATATCGATCTACGATTCAATTCATCGTCCAACCTATTTATATACTAAAATTAGCCAAAAACAAACTGAACACAAGGGGTGAGCCCGGCCAGAACAATAAAAAGCTGCAGAATTCAGTTAAATTGAGGAAAACCCTTTGTAATCAAAAGCAGTAATTCGATGGATGAAATTGCGATCCACAGATTCCTTTTCCAGATAAAAATTCAACAAAATCCGGAATTCAATCAGCTGCCAACACCAGTGTGTTTAATTAATTTTGTAGCAACACAATAAATGAAAAATAAAAACAATTAATTTCAATCATTTTATTTTTCTTACCTGGAAACTTCTTCCCATAATGGACCTTTAAGACTTGCATCTTTAAAAGTAACATCCATATCAGACCGAATTTTGAGCAAGGCCAATGTTTCTTGCCTCGGCCACCGATTTCCTCCACTGCCGCCGCCGCCGCGGCCACCGCCACCGCTCTCTAATTCCATCCCACCTCCTCCTGGTAGCTCGCTACTGCCGCCACTAGCGCCGCCGCTCTCCGCCACGACAGCGGGAGCGGCTCCGTCGGCCGTGATGTGGCCAAGCTGCATCATGTAAAGTTTTTCCAGCTAGCTAGCTAGGTTGAATTGGAAAAAAAAATAAAAATAATTGTATATATGTATAAACAAGAGATGTGGTGAATTCTGTGGGTTTTTATGAAGATAGAGAGCGTGGTGAATTTATTTAATTTATTTCGGTGGGATCTGCCTGTCAATCTCACCCTCTTCGAAATATATTTTAATGACGGAAAAGAGTATTT
Organism: Galeopsis tetrahit; assembly: GCA_963675135.1. Classification (NCBI taxonomy): domain Eukaryota; kingdom Viridiplantae; phylum Streptophyta; class Magnoliopsida; order Lamiales; family Lamiaceae; genus Galeopsis; species Galeopsis tetrahit. Next base: position 55,744,096 of record OY776131.1, read on the forward strand.
ATTTTTTCTTTTTTTTCCTTTTCAGCTGAGGAATCTTTTTGCATTTTCCCCTTGCCCTCTTTATTTGGCAAACTATTTTTTTTTTATTTATTTATACACCCAATACCTGAATTTAGGGTCACTAATTCATTTCTCTTCATGCACACACAACATTTGCTTCTTACTCCTTCCATCCTCTTTACAAAAATTTTAATAATAAATAATACATTCAAAGTTAACTTTTAATTAATTGAATTTTTTAACATGGCAAAATGCTAGAGAGTTTATATGTGAATGGGATGGATAAGTCAAAATTAATTTTAATAAAAAAATCTATCCCATTATAAAAGTATTTAAAAATTAAAATGGAGGTGATAATTGATAACCTATAAAAGCCATATATTCATTCAATTGATATAAAAACAAATAGTTGTACTTTAGGTAAATATCACTTTTTTATATGTACAACTCATATATACATATTTCAATGAAAAAAACAATAATGTCTTGTGACAAATTCTTATGCACACAGTACAATAAAAAAATATGAAAAAAATTCACCTTAATTCGAATTTGCAAGACACTTACTCAAAACTTATTAGTTACTTATTCATTTATCACCGTATTTTAGTTAGTTACTTATTCATATATTTATCTACTTAGTGTTTTTTATTTTTGACATTGAAGCGGTGCCACTCATTTTATTTAAATACTACTGTACAATATTGTAAATGTATGTAACAAACTACCTAAATTCGTCTGGGTAACGGAAATACGTGTATCTATAGGTGTATGTATTTTTGGTGGGGTGGGGGTGAGCAAGGTGCAGATAGCGACGATGGTGATAATAAGTTGGTTTTTGTCTGTCCAGCTAAATATAGTTAAAAGCCGGCCCACGTAGGTCATCTTTGCTTTTTGAGGCATTTTCTAGCAATTTTTCGGTTTTTTATTTTATGCCCATCTTCTCAAAAGGTCCATATTACCCCTCACATGTAAACCATTGACCTTTTTAAATCATCCAACCCCCCTTTTTTTTAATTACTCATCAATCTGGATTTGCTTCAAACGGGATTCTTCGATTTCCATTGGACTGAAATACCCTTGGGGTATGTTTGGTTATGAATTTTTTGATGAATAGTAAAAGTCATATTTGAATTTTGTATATGGTTGAGATCAGGGTTAATTTTATAGATTTTAATATGGTAGAATTTAAAAAATGAATGGGGGTAAGTGGTTGATTGTGTATTGAAAATTACATGTAAAGTAAATGAGGATTAGTAAAGTAAAGTAAAAAAAAAAGAGAGAGAGAGAGAGAGAAAAGGAATGTTGAGTTGAGGAGATAATAATACAACATCTATTTTAAAATGATTTTCACATTTTCTTTTTTGTTCCATTCCACATTAATTTTTACACTGAAAATTTGAATTTTCTTACAACTTATATTCTCAAAATTTCCACTTATTCACTCTTTATGTCATTACATTTTTTTGCATAGTATTCTCACTTAATCACTTTAATAAAGTAGAAAGGATCACAATATTCTTACTTTATCACTCTTTTTTTGTTCCCGTGTTTAAACCAGTGTGTAAACGGATCCGGAAATTTTATACGGAGTATTATTTTTTGTAAAATTTAATGTGAGACTACTATCTTTAGGAACAAAGTGAGTACAATAATTAAAAAGTAAAAGTGAAGTATATATACTAGTAAAATTTAAAGAAGTAAAGAATTTACACCAAAAAATTCAAATAAATACTACTCCATATTTGAAATATAAACAAACATGGCGTTAATGAAGATAGAAGTCGAGAAATGAATAATTAGTTACTATGGGAGGCACTTGTGGCGCCACGTCGTGGAAGGTCCCGAGTGTGAGGGCGATGTTGCAATTTTGACAGAGTGTCCATGTTTTTATTTATCAAGGAGGGAATGTAAGTTTTAAAAAATAATATATTTGCCCCAAAAAAGGGTCAATTTAAAAGGTGGGATCCATGGATGGATGAATTAAAATCTAATTAGATGTAGGCCATATTATTAGGCAAACTCATTTATGAAGAGAAGTAAATAGTGGCCAATTTCTGTTAGGTTGCAACCTACCGTAATAAATAGAATTCCGATTATTATTTCATATGCATGATTGATCATTACAAACATGTATCACCATTAAGTCTACCTGTAATACCCCACTTAATTACACGTATAATGTAGTCCCAACATTTTTTATTTTTTTTTGCCGTGATTGACCGTAGTAAAATTACGGACGGTATTAAATTTTGAACTTAAAAATGATTGAGAACGCATTGATCTCTAGAATATTTTGATCCTCTCTATATCTTTGAAAGTGTCTTTTTCTTTATATATTTTACATTTACAGTAAAAAAAAATGGCCAAGGTGCCCAACATCAATATTTGATTTTAAAAAATTTAATATGAAATCCGACAAAAATATAAAAAATTAAATACAACTAATTTCAAATCAAGAAATTTTGGACAAAGTGGGATAGCTCAAGTGGTTAGAGCAAAAAAAAAAATCTTCTAAGTTCAGCCTTATAGCTCTATGTCTGAATTTAGGAACTTGTTTAGTGGGGGTCCGGGCCCCGGGGGATATATTTTAATTTGGTGTTATATACCTGATATGTTAATTAGTAATGCCATTTAATTTGTGTATGATATATATATATATATATTTTTTTTAACGGGTATGATATGTTTTATTACCATATAGTAAAATTAGAATCTAGATCTAAAACCATTTTAATCAACAACTTGCTCGTAACAGTTATAAAACTACGTACAAGTTGATATTAATGAATTTTTGGAAGTATTTTCATAGTTACATATATTTTCACTCATATATTGAGATGTCAATTGTCAGAACGAATATTTCAGCTGACCCAAATTGAATTGTAGATTATATATCTTTCGATTATTACGCGTGTTTTTATGTGTTGAATTGAAATTTTATTTTAGATCTGATCAGACAAATTAATTATCTTAAGCTTAATTATTCGTCTATTTTGAATTAATCTACCCTACCAAACTGGTCCTAATGTTTATAGATGATGCAGTTTGTATTTTGTTTTGTTAATTGTTGGACAGTACTTGATTTAGCGAGTTTAGAATTATTTAAATGGCACCAGCAGATATCATATCAACCCAGTTACAATTATTTATTAGGAAATTTTAGTAAACAACAAACATTTTATATACTTAATTAATTTTATAATACTGACTTCAGGTGCCAGTTTGGCTACAGTAATGGTGCCAGTGTAAGGAGTTAATTACATGAATTTTTAGTATTGAATCTTGGCTGCTGTTTACTTTCTGATAATTGATAATGGCTACCATGTTTATAGCATCATTAATTCTTGGTTATTGCAAACTAACCCTAATTAATTTAAATTATCTAATTGCCGCATTTTTTGTTAATGTGTACACCTAACCTAGATATAATTTGGAGTGGGTGGTTAATTTGATTCTGCCAAAATACATACGGTATAAAATAATTTGACTTTTTGCAAACACAGTTAAAGAATTGAAACTCTCATTATTTTCTCGAGACACGTCTCGAATATAAATTTTTTTATGAAGAAATAATTTGTTTTTTTGTTACTATTAGCCTAGCTAGCTTCTTTCAAAATATTTTACTTTGTAAAAGTAATGGAGGAATATAAGATAAAAAAATTAAACTAGAGTAATTAATAAAAATCAATAGAAAATGAATATAATTATGTAGTGTTAAAATAGTATGATCTCTTGTTTCGACTAGGTGGAAATAGGTAGACCAAGTTAGGCCTAATTACATGGAAAATTTTGGGTCTGATTTATAAAAAAAAAATAGCTTAAATTTGACCTATTATTTATAATAGGCATTTTTTACGGGCTTAATCTGAGTTTCTAAATAAATAATTCAGACCTACAAGATTTTTTGAAGTCTCTTAAAATATATCCAATATAAAAACGCGGTTCAATATTTAAAATTACAAACAAAATTCACAATTAAAATAGATGCATTACAATTATAAATTCAAATAATAATAATAATTTGTCATGAAGTACTAAAATAAATTTTAATTTATTTTAATTTATTTTAATTTACTATAAATTTTAATTTATTTTAATATATTAGTGTTAGTAGTAGATTTTAAGAATTATTTTATTATGAAATATATTATATAAAAATATATAAATAATAATCTACAAATATGTTTAAGTTCAATCTACTTAATTAAATACTCCCTCCGTCCCGAATTAACTTTCATACTTACTGTTCACCCCATTTTTTAAAAATATTATAATAAATAGAATTTTGAGATATAATTTTATAAAAAAATAAATGAGTTGACTTATGTGTATGTATGTATTATAAAAATAATGACATTAAATATAATATTTTAAATATTGTATGGGTGGAATTTCTAAAGGATCGAAAAAGTAGGTGTGAAAGTTTCTTTGGGACGGAGGGAGTATGTTTTTTGTAATCTCCCCACCTTGTATTTTAAGTAGGTAGGTCAGATCAGACGTCTTTTAAAAGGTCAATATGTAGACTCGTGTCGGGTGCCTTACGCATTCGATGGGGTTGGACGCTAATGTATACAGCTTCCGCTTGACGATTGCGGTGCACACATGGAAGAGCAACGTGCCCATATCTCCTGAATACGCCGATGCACGACCGACGGTGATGGGGCATATCGTGGCGCATTCGGTTTGGCCTTGGCCATTTGGTGCCCCGCGTCGAGCAATTGGGGAAGAACACCCACGCGTTCGGATGCGGTGCTCACGCCTACGATGGTGATTGACGCCAATTTATACGGCCTCCGCGAAAGGACGAAGTGCCCCTTCACTCCCGAATTTTTCGACGCACGGGCGCGACAGTAGCAACAACTCGTGGGATTTCGGTTCGGAGCTCCGCGTCGGGAAACTCGGGAGAGAACACGCACGCGTTCGGTTGCTGTACTCACGCCTTCGATGCGGATGAACGCAAATTTATACGGCCTCCGCTTGTCGATTGCGGTGCTCCGCGGAATGACGAAGTACCCATTCCCTCCTGAATATCCTAACGCACGGGCGAGACGGTAGCAACAACTCATGGATTTTCGGTTCGGCGCCCCGATTGCCCCTTCGTCTCCTGTAGGCCCGAACAGCTGATTGCTGCAACAGTCGAAAGGGCGAGGGACAGGCGGGGTGTCGCGTCCAGCGGCACATTGACCGGGCCCAACCTATTTCCAGCCTTAGTCTCGACTTTTTTATTTTTTTAAATTCTCTATTTTTTTAGGATTAAGAAGCGGATACTTACCATTGTAATTTTTATTTTCATAAATAATGTCAAGACAAGTTGAGCCTCGACTCTAATATTTCTTTTTAAGTGGCCTAAAATATTGTTAAATTCATAAATGTTTTCTCTGAGAATAATATATTGCAATTAAATAATATCTAGAAATGTGTGTACTTCTTACTATCTACAGATTATGATCTCATCGAATGGATTTATTAATTAATATCCAAAGAACAATTTCAGGCATAATTTCTTGTCACATGAATTTGTACACCACGTTATTATCATTGTAAAATATAACATTTCTTCGTAGCATGAATTAATTAGATAGAGTATATTGAACTCAATATTAAATTCCTTTCAGTCCGATTTCAGAATAAATTGTTTTTGCTTTAAACAAAGTACAAGTACTTTTTTACTAAAACTGACTTCAAAAATTAATAGTAATATTATAAATTACCGATGACATGACTAAAAGAATACTTGATTTGTATACACAATTATCTCCCATCTATTTTTAGTATATCCACAAAATTATTAATTAATTAAATAGACAGGATAAACATTCCGCCACCAAAACACAATTAAAAAATAAGAAAATAAAATATGATTGAGTTTGAAAATATATTGAAATACAGAATTGGTCCACAGGAACAAAGTAATGTTTTTTCGGTTGAAGAAAAAGAAAATGGACCATTCCGCAAATAATGAAAAATGGTGGAGCCATAATAAATAAGGCATTTAATGCAACAATGGTGAAGGAAAGCCATGTTCCTAGCTACATCTTATCATTACGTATACAATTTAGATAAATGTTAGAAGGGGGGTAAAATAGTCAAAAGGAAAAAGATGAAGAGGCAGGGGCAAGATAGTAAAAGAAGGATAAATTGAGGGGTAAAGATGAAAGGCGCAATAGGCACCGCTCATGTTTGTCTACATATTATTGATCGAGAGGTGAATGGTACGTAATTGATGATGAGATGAAGACTACTCACATTTATTTTCTCCTAACTTGAATAGTCTACGTATATGTAATGTGTATCACTAGTTACACTATATATACACAAGTCTCTCGTATGCAACCGATGCACCGTATAATTGGACACAATTGTAAAATGTGACATTGATTTAACTGAAACGAGTAAGTTAATGTTTCTTTTGTCCCTCTAAAAATTGTTCATTTATTTTTTACACATTAATAGTTGAGTGATGTAGTATTATATGTGTACTTAATGAGTTGATGAGGTTGATAAAAATAGGAAAAATGAAAAATAAAGTAAACAGATGTAGAAAAGAGAAAAAAAGTAGAGGGGGTAGGAAAGAAAAAATGCTGAGAGAGATTGTGATTGTTGCAAAATAAATAAATAAATATATATATATATATATATAAAACTTAATTTTAGTGGAACACCAAAAATGATAAAATGAGTAATTTTCGGAGGGACAGAGGGAGTATAACTTAACAATATTATTAATCTACGGAGTATAAAACATGACACTAACTTTAATTAAGATATGACACTAATTTTAATTAAAATAAAGCGAGTACGCGAATCTAAAAATTGTGCACCAGGTGTATATGACACTTGACAAAATACTCCCTCCATCCATGAAAAGTAGGGACATGGGGATGGGGCACAAGTTTTAAGAAAATAGTAGATAAAGTAGATAAAGTAAGGGTATTATAGGGTATTGTGGGGTCCATTGTGAATAAAGTGATTGTTTAGGAATAAAGTTGATGGCAAATTGAGTAATTAAGTGATAGTTGAAAGGTGATAGTTTCCATAAAGTGCATGTGACTACATTTGGTGGACAAAGAATATGTGTCAAATGGGACTACTTTTCGTGGACGGAGGGAGTATTACTTATGTCAAAGAAAAACATAAATACTAATTTATAATGATAATAATTTTATATAAATATATATTCTCTATATTTATTATATGAGAATATTATTGTCAACTTATCGAGAAACTTTGAATCATATGACGATCACTTAGGCTATCGTGGCCATTTCGGTTTTCGTGAGTGACTTTTTTTCAGGCCTCTCTAACGACTATATGGAGGAGTCCTTAGATAATACTTAGAAACTAATGACGGTCAAAGACGCCCTTAATCATGCTCTTGTGGTTCCTAAAACAAATCTTGGTGGGCCCCGGTTGGCTGGTGGGGAAGTACGACAACCATCTCCTAGAGGCACTCGTTCACCTGGACAACTATTGGAAGATGTCATCGACGAGTTTAGCGCTATCACTACAAAGGCATTCACAATTGGTTCTTCGTCACCCTTTGCCGATGAAATGCGTCTTGTTGCCTCGTTTATGGGACGATGCCTTTGATCCACCTTGATTTTTAGCTCGATTTTCAATCCAGTTCTCGTTTTTTGGTGTTTTTATTTTAGTATAGATGGGTGTACATTTTTTCCCTTGACCCGAGTTTTGTCTTTTAGGAGGGTTTTTCCGAGCAAAGTTTTAATGGTGCTCTGATCTCTAGTTCGACTTGTGAACTTATGGTTCTAATTTTTTTTTCTTAATACATAACCTTTATTTGTCAAATATTTAATTTATTTTAGGTATATTTATTTTAATTGAGATATTTTTTGTTCAAATTTATTTTTTAAATTTATGTATTAAAGTTTATTATCATAATTCATAAAATTTCATGTTAAAATAATTATAATGTTCCATCACTTTTTAAAATTTTGTCGACAATATTCACTTTAAAATTTTATTTCAAACTCTCTCTATTTATATCTTATAATATGCACTTACAAAAGGTTATGTTATTTTTCAGAACGCATGCAATGAATAAATCATATACTCCAATTTGCAAATTGCAAAAGAGAGGTAAATTGAAGAAAACAAATTAATTAAATGCGGCGAGGTCAAGTGAGTGATGCAATGCACATGTGAAGGTTCAAACTTGGGAATTGAGGCGCAAATTTCCAACATAAAACCATACTCATTTCATTATTAGGGCCTTCTCTTAATTTGTATATTCTTATACTTATACCTAGGGACTCGGGGACTATATTTTTACTTTTATATATATCTCTCTTATATATTAATTCTGAATCTCTTTTTACTGACGTGACTTCTCTAAACGCATTCGTTCTCCATTCTCTTAAATTCTGTAATTTTGATTTTTTTAATTATTTTTTCTCTTTCCTCTCTCTTCTCTCTCCCCTCAATTTTCTCAACTCCTCTTTTCTCTCCTCTTTATCCATTTACATTTGTAATTTTATATTTTATTTTAATTTTTTCTTTAAATCATCATTCTCAAACAATTCTATTTTATATTTTCTCTCTAAAAATTTTAATCTTAAAATTTCTTTAATTCTATAATTTTAATTTTTTTAAAAAAAATAAAATTATTTTCTCTTTCCTTTCTTGATTTGCTTGATTTGCTTTTTTATTAGTGTTTTTTAATTCTATTTTATATCTATTCTAACTTATAATATTTGTTTTTTCACAACCCACACCGAGTCTTAATGTCTTATACTAGTGTGTATATATATATTAGCATCCAAAAATTAATTGAAACGGATCGAAAAAAAGAACGAGGTGAATTCTTGACTCAATTTAATTTAGCTAACTCTCGATCATGTAGAATCTAAACAAAGCAAGATTAAAAAAAAAAAAACGGGATTTTACATGATCCATTACAAATCTACTAAATTGGGTTCAAACCCGTCTCTAACAGAACTAGTTCAATACTTATACGAGTGTTTGAACCCAACACATTATTATGCATACCTAATTTGGAATTTTTTTGTGGACTCACAATTCTTTCCAAAATCAAGAAATTAGAGTTACTTTTAAAATGACATAAAAACTTATATAAATCTAATTCACAACTTTAATTTAAAATTCGTGAACGTTTTTATTTATTTTTGACAGAATAACTCTATTGATTTTATCTAACAAACCTTAAAAGAGTTCTATATTCATGATTTTGTCTGACTCATTTTGTAAATGAATAAATAATATGAATTCCCAAAAGTATTACTTTTAAAATGAAATGAGTGGATCGTTTAAGATGAGATTGTGCCCTCTCACGGCTTTTCTAACTAAAATTTACCATTTTTATTTAAATAATTAAATATATCACTTAAACTTATTAAAATAAAAAGAATTTAACTCTAAACAACTTAATGGGTATGTATTGCCAGTGCAGGTAGAATTGATTGTTACATCACATGCATTCCACAACCAGATAAATAATAATAATGAAGTAAATAAAAAGGCTATATATTAAATGAGAAATGATAAGGAAAGAGAAAGAAATAATTAAAAGTAAAATCAATTAATAAAACAGATGTTTCGATATAATCAGGTAGTATATAATTTCTACAGAAAAATAAAATAAATGTTCTACACTGCACATGATTATAATTACTGATTGAAAGAATTACATCTCATCTAAAAGTTTGAACTTGTACAAAGGTGTAAAATTAATTCTTGTATATTAATTTCTAACACTGATCATCGGGCAACCACGCACTATGATTCATTCAAATAATTAAATATAAAAAAGACAATAATATTTGATGTATAGTACATACAAATGAGTTTTAAATAATTTTAATATATTTTTAATTATTTAATTAATTTTTTGACAGAATCAAATTAAAATTGTAAATTAAATAATATTGATATTTAGGCATTAATTAGTTAATTTACTAATCATCATAAATTAGGGAAACTATACGTCCAAAAACTGTGGGATTTATTTGTAAATATTATTAACAATAGGTTCACTAAATAATTAGTACGAGTTCGAGTTTGATTACGATGGAACATCAACATCTCAAAATTGGACAACAACAATAAAAGTACATTACTAGTCTCTCACATTATTAAAATGGAATATCCATTCATATCTATGAGAAATTATTTTATCTGTTTGATTGTAGGGATTGGTTTGTATGTCAGTAGTATTTTTTTATAGACTTTATTGCGGCTGTAACCTGCAGCCAACTCTAATAAATTATCTGTGTAAATTAAAGTCATTCGTAGGGTAAAATATACTCTTAACTTTAACCCCATTTTTCATACCTTTTCAATTCTTGAATTTCTTAAAAAATAACGATTATACATGAAGTATAAGAAATCACAATTGTCGAAAAAAAAAAAGTATAAGAACTCACGAATCTATCGTTTCGCTATTATTTTATTCCAGTCCAACTTTGGACTTTACAGTCACAAATTCACATTTAGTCCTGATAGAATCTCTATTATTTTATTTACCTACAATGGTAGTAATTGGACTGAATTCAAAATTTCGACCAACTTATGAGACCAAAATCAAAATGTGTATTCCATCAGGACCAAATTCAAAATTAGTCCAACTTAAAGGACTAAAAAAACTATAATTCCAATAATATAATAATGTCATTTATTTTTATATAGAGTCATAAAAATATGATTTATTACATTAATCTGGAGATTGTTCCTAAATAAAACTAATTTCGATTTCAATTAGTATATAGAGATTATCTCTAGTATCTAACATGCCACATGCAAATTAGCAAGATCGTAATGATTAAGTGTAACATCCATCACAAGAAAATATAGCTTTAAATGAACATATATATTTCAGATAAAATACTTACACGTGTAAGTATACAAAATAAGATTCATTTTCAGTTCCTTAATTTAATATGAAAATTAAAATAATTAATTTATCGACATCCAAATTAACAACTAATTAGTTAACAATTACACGAACCAATATGAGTGGTGTGATCTGTAAATTTGAGGTGGGGTCATGTTGAAAAGTTACAAAGGATTAATTGAACATGGTGGGCATGTGAAATATAGACATAAATCATGTGTCATCCATGTGGATTTATACCCTATTTTATCTGGCATTAGCTAATTAGTAGCCACCAAAGTGACATCCTTTTTATTTTCAATTATTTCGGTTTAATAATTTTGTATGTATAATTTTTTTACAAAGGATTATATATTGAAAGCAAGACCAATTATGTAGAAAAAAGTGCATTAATAAAGCCAATTTATTTAACAATCGCATTCCTACTCTTCTAACTTTATGTTTTGGAGGTGGAGCCTGTCTACAACTTACAAAATACAAATAAAAAAACAATTATATATGAAGTCTAATAACTATTAGAAAAACAGAGAATAGAGAAAAAAAAAATCAACAAAAGTGGATAATTTCATTTGAATTTAATTTGCACGTATAATTAAGTCACGTACGGGAGTATAAAAACTACTGGTTAGATGAAGGGTGTACACAAGTGAATTGGCCAAAATCTGAAACTCCCAAATTTGCAAGTTACTTAATTCTCTAGGAAAATGTTTAACATCTTAAGATCTTAAAATATTGATAATTTCTATATTTCATATCTCGAATTAACAGTGTTATATTTTTTAGATCCTGAATCCATAAATTTTTTTTTTGATAAATTAATAATTTTACTATCTTTTAATATATATAGCATATAAATATATAATTATTGCACAACTACTTAAAGAGTTCATTCATGTGTCATTATCTCAACGATTTCGACACACGTCAAAATTTGAATCTATCTTGATATAGTATTTGTTTTAGTGTTTTATTTAACATATAATTATCTTAGCTCGAATCGTAGTCCATAATAATTTACATATTATGAAAAATGAAATATTTAATTTGGATAATATAAACTCATTGTCTTTTCTTTTTATTAGTATACAATACTTCCTCCGTCCTAGATTATTTTTACATTGATATAAAAATAACATAAAAATTAGTTAATTTATAAATTATACTAATGTATTATTCCCAGTGACGGACCTAGGTGGTGCCCAGGGGCACTTGGGCCCTCCACTAATTTTGTAAATTTGTTAGGGGTATTTTGGTAATTTAACACATATTAAAATTAATACTCTGTTTTATAATTATTTGCACATTTCTGATATAAAAATAATTCATAAAATTAATATATATCCGAACATCATTTTATTTTAAAATCGTCACTAATTTTGGGTCTACATTTTATCCTAAATTTCACTAAATCTATTTTACATCCTACTAAATTCTTCTTACACCTTATCAAATCACTCAAAATACGCTTTCTTATTTGACTCTACACCACTAAATTCAATTGTTTTTTCAAGTGAAAATGTGCAAGTTATCACGGGACAGAGGGAGTATTAACTTGTACCAAAATATAGCAAAAATCAACTTATCCGATCAATTTAATTTAATGAAATGTGATCGTATTGACAATTTTATAATGTAAAATTTTGATAAAAATAATGAGTACATGTATTTTTTTTTATAATAATGTTAATCGGGCACCCCTACCGAAATTTTTTGGGTCCGTCACTGATTATTCCATTAGTAAGTAATAATATTGTTTACCATACATGCAGTTTTCAAGACTCTTTTGTAGGTTATGCTCGCTTTCGTGGATCTATATATTTTTAGCGGGGTATATTTAAAACTTCTTAAATAGTAAATATATTTAATTTTTTTTATGTTTAGGAATTCATGAAATGTTCTAGATTTTGGTTTGGTGTTATATTGTAAAAAATGTTATGATCTTGAGAAGGAAAGAGAGAAAAATTGCATTTCTGTATTTGAATTATACTTCACTTTGAGATATGATTGGATAGGAATCTTTTAAAAATTGTTTGATATTTAAAATAAATACTCCGTATTAATTAATGGAAACCTGATTTTTTAAAATTATTAAGACTAAGTATAAGCTTATTATTAGAATAAACTAAGATTTTGAGTAATATTTACGACATTAAAAAGCGGCATTGCTACCAAAATGACACATGCAGTTGAGGAGAATGAATATTTTATTTACAATAATAGATAGTACACTTTATTAATTTGTATTACCCTATGCTATGTAATATAATGTAACATGTAAATTGGAGATGCCGTTGGTCGAAAGTCACATAATTAAATTTAAAAAAGCAATATAAATGTAGTATAATACAGCTAAATAGCATGAGGTAATGAATGAATGAAAGGGTATGAGTTTGGTTGCCTGCCTTTTTATTACAAGCTAGTTATTAATTAACCTAAGATCGATAGACATCTCACCCTTATCTCATTATGTTACACCCCTTAGCTACCTGTATATATTGTAATACACACTTGCATGTGGTTTACATGATGCTTTGTTCACATGTTTCTCTATTTACCAACATATATTACCTTAACCGTATTTTTCGTTTTGAGATTATGTACGACAGGGATTTTCGAATGGAGAAATTCTGATGAATATTGATTATGTGTGTTGGTTTTGAAATTTTGAGTAGGATAAGATATAGTTTTATGTTAAATTAATTGTGTAAAAGTGAATAATATTGTATTATATAATGTAAATTTATGTCAAATCAATTGTATAAAAATGTATGATGTTGTATTATTATAATAGTATATAAGTATATATGTATTTTTTAGGGTGAATGGAGTTGAGTAGTGAAATCTGAATGTAAAATCTCGAACTAGAACAGAATGGGAATGTTACGTCCCCGTCTGGACGTGATAGTCCCAAAATAAACGGGCCCTAACATCTTTATCACTTATTCTCTTTAATTCTGCATTTAACTCACCCCACATGCTTCCCTTACCTTAATCATCACACCAAAACCTTTTTTTATTTTCCTCCTCATTTCTGTTGTTATTACACTCTAAATCCCTGCCTTTGAATTGTTGATGTATCTAAGATACATCCAAATTAATGTAAAAAAAATCCAAACTAGTGTAATTTAACCTTTTTTTTTTTTTTTCTTTTACCTTTTTCTAAATATATATAACAAAGTTAATTTGTAAGTTAGAATGTTTGTTACGAAATCAATTCGTGTCATTGAAAAGTAATAATATATCGCCTAATAAGACATACAAAATCAATCATCAAACCTAAAACAAGCATGACATGCGTGAACAAAGTATTCAATTTGTTTCAAACTCGATATTACTCACTCTATTGAAAACATCAACACAGAATTAATTCAATGGCTTCAGCAGCCTAATTAACCCATATGGTAATTAATTTGTAATATCAATAATTCTCCTTTCAATGCATATGAGAAGTAATGATATTGAGAATCAACTGCAAGCAAAAACCAAATATACACTTTAGTGTACAAGTGAATCCACCATCTGGTTCTAAATTAAAATTGTGAATATTAAAAAATATTGTCTTAGTACGAATTTGTAGAGATATGGAGAATTAATTCATTTATATTAATTCTTTAATACTCTCCTCCACTCATGAGCCGGATTATCACATCTACCATTTGGGGAGGAGATCCATCAAGTGAACAAATTAAATAAAGTTGCTTTCAGTGAGAATTGAACTAGAACGTTTGCTTGATGCTCTAATACCGTAAAATAATTTTATCTCATCTAAACGTCCGAACTTATAGAGAATTGAAAATTAATTCATCTATATATCATATTTAATGAGTTATGCAGGTATATGTTTCATAAGAATCTCATTTGATTTCATATCCATACCGTTTCACTCATTCATTTTAAAGTTTCCTTTTGACTACCGAATTTTGATACGTCTTGCATGAGATTGTTTAAAAATGTTTAAATTACAAGTATACACCAAAACGAAACTTCAATGTCAGGAAGAATAAATTATCCACTTGGAGATTATTTAATTGTCTTTAGAGTATTTAGCTAGGTTAATAGATTATTGGATACACATATACTTATTGTTGACTTTGATATAGATAAATACAGGGCTCACAGATATCTTTTACACTAGCGGACGAGATAAAATATATTATTAAATTTTAAATAAAATTGAAGGACGTAACCACTGCATATAGAATTGTGATCTAAATGTAACAGTATGTATATAGGTTTTGACAACTGTGGTGCATCCCTTATAATGTAATTAGTAGGCGACATAATAATTTTTACTATGGTTGTTTGTTTGCTTTTGTCTCATTCTTAATTCTATTGGATGTAATTATTATTTTCTCATTTTAATTCTGAGTTCAACGTGTAGGCACCCTCTCCGTGATCTAACTCTGGCGATTACTCTGCTCTATCTTGAAGAAGCTCGATATAGACCCTCGTTTGATCAGGACAGATGCATCACAATCAAGAACATCAGACGGTGTTATCAATAAATTAAACGGTATTGCCTTGAAGCCTTTCACTGTAAATTTTTCGACACCCTTTTATCAATGAAATGCATTCTGTAGCCTCGTACAAGGGATGATGAAGTGTTTTTATCCTCCATGATGTTTTGTGCTCGGCCCTAAACGCGTTCAATTTCTTATTTTTCTTTTCAATCAATTTATAATTGATTTGTTATTTCGAATTATTCTTGATTAGTTTGGTTTGATTCGGAGGTGAGTACCTTTTTGGGAAAATTGCACTTTTAGTCTTGTAGGAATTTTTCAAAATCACTTTTGGTCCTGAAGTTTGTAGATGATCCTGTTTATTGCGGATTTGGTCCTGTAAGATAGTTTTTTTGATTGAAACCATTAATTTTTTGTTGGAAATCATTAGTTGACCAAAAAATATTTCTAAGAAAGTCATTATAATTAAAAAAAATACCAAAATAGTTTTAAAATTAATATTATATAGAATTAAAATATAAATAAAATCAATAGAATTTAGAATATTAATTCTTTTACTATAAATGAAGAATTCTAACTAAGTTATATAATTTAAATTTTTTTTATAGAATCTATTTTTTTTTTAATTCAAGGATTTGAATATAATAAAAAATTACTAAAACAAATAATGTAATTTATATTTAAATAACTTTTGAAGAAATTTCTTGTATTAAAACTGAAATATACAAAAAATACAAATTTAAAAAAAATAATTTGAATATACAAAAATATAAAATTGAAAAGTATACAATGTATATTCAAATATAATCTCCAAATTTAAATTAATTTTTAACCCCATATAATTTGGATATAATTTGAAAATACAAAAAAAAAAAATATATATATCGAAATTAAGTCAAATACTTTTTATTTTTTTTGCATTGATTTGAGATAAATTTCAGATTTAATTGAATAATTTAATTTTAATTTTATATGTAATTGATTGAATTTTTAGATCATAAAATTATTTTAATTAAATTTATCGATTTTATATAATTATTTAAATAAGTTGTTAAAATACATTTGGTAGTTTTATATTTTTAGTGATATTACCAAAATTTTAATCCAATATTTGGCTTTTGAGTGTCTTTTAAGGGATGTGTGACTTTCACGCAATTTTCTTCCGTTAAAACAAACATAAATTTATTTATGAGACTAAAAGTGTATGAAAAATGACCGAAAGTGATTTAATCTCATTCTTACAAGATCAAAAGTGAACTCTTTAATGGTTTATGCAATTTTCATCCGTTAAAACTAACGGAAATAAACTACAGGACCAAAAGTGTATGAAAAATGATCGAAAGTGATTTTTACTCATTCTTACAGGACCAAAAGTGCAATTTTTCTGTACCTTTTTTTTGCCTCAAATTTTTTCGTAAGGAGAATTGCTTTAAAAAAAATTTTTTACGTGAAACCGAGTTTAGAACGTTGGAATAAATTTCACCTCTTAGATTCACATGAAATAGTATAATTTTGGCATCCATTACACACACACAAAAATGAGTTGTCACGCATAGTTCCATTCAATCTGTATTATCTGAAATGAAAGCAAAGTGGGTTGAATCCAGGAATTCGGACAATGTTGCATTTATTCCACTCGAATCGAAACAAAAATTAATTATGATCACAAATTACTAAGAAGGTTCTAATCATTGTTTTTTGATTTTCAAATGGGGACGAAAAGAAGATAAAACTCAGAAAGTCACATCATAATTAATTAATTAATCTATGCTAATTATCATTTCAAATGGGCCCCGAGTTAGCCCCCCATACTACTATTGTAATTTGGGTTCCATGTTAAAATTTATATTTTTTGTTGCAAGACGAGTAGTACGAATTTAAATAAGTGCATTTTTATTCATATAGTACTATTTATTATATTTTTTTTTAGAAAATGAATAGTTTTGGCAATTTAAAGTGAAAGATGTATTCGAAAAAGTTTAGATAAAAGAAATACATTTTCAAAAATTGCAATGAAATTTGTACTTTTAAATTTTGGTAAATACTCTTTCAATGTAAATATTTTTGCAATTAAAATTAACGATCATATTTAAATTGGATAAGTGACATGTCATTTTAAAAAAGAAGCTAACTGCACGATAGTTTGAATTGCAAAGAAATTTTAAATTGAAAACTTATTTACTATAATTTAAAAGGATTGGTCTGCTATGCACTCTAGTCCATGTTGCACTTTTCAGTTTTACTGACTTACACTTTTTGGTAAATGGTGTTGCACTTTTCCAATTATTATTAAAAATATTATTATACACGTTAATAATTGAAAAGTGCAACACCATTTACCAAAAAGTGTAAGTCGGTAAAACTGAAAAATGCAACATGGACTAGGGTGCATAACATGCAGTCGAGTACATACTAGACTTAATGAATTTAAAATTAGATTGTAATTTGCAAAAAGCTTACTATTATATCCGCAATTAAACTTATATTGTTTATAAAAAAATAAAAAATTAATGTCTTTTTTGTTATACAAATGAAAATGCAAATTATGCAATGTCCAACTCACAATCATAACGTGAAGTATCCAAACAACACCAATTAGGAATTTAAGTACATGACTTCACCATATCTAACATATTAATCTCTCTCTTTTTTTTTTTTTTTATATCATCACCCTCTTATAACTTATAACATCATTGTTTTTATTTTTTCGTAAAAAAAAAAAAAAAAAACATCATTATTTTTAAAGTGAAGGTAAGATTGTACTGTGTACTTTGAAATTTGATTTATATATATATATATATTTTTTTTTTTTTTTATTTATTTATCTTATATATTTTCAAGTTTTTCTCTTATTCTGTATGGCATTTCGAAATTTTATTTGAAATATGGCATTTTGGTGAGTTTGTCTTTTTATGGCTTTAATTTTACTTTTTTTATTTAATTTGGACAGTGTTTTTTAATTTAAATTTGAAATTTGTTGACTTCAAAACCATCTATATAATATGACAATAAACTGAACTAAATTAATCGAACTAAATAAATATTTAATATTTTTAAACATAAAATAATGATACAATTTTTTTTAATCCCATAGTTCTATACTAATATATTCTCTCTCTGTCTGCTTATAATTTTACATTACTTTTTGTTAAATTGATTAAATAATAGATATATGTAGTGTTTGCAAATACAATAAACTGCTTTTAAAATTATTTATTTTCAAAAAATTCTCTCACAACTTTGGAATAAAAAATGATTATGGATGCGATTGAGAGAGAGTGAAAATAAATATAAAGTGAAGTAGAAAAATAACAAATTAAAAAATATTTATAAAAAAATGTATAAAAAACTTATTAACGGACGGATCAAAATGTTAAAATGGAGTATATAGAAACTGATGGCGGTGAAAGGCCCAAGATGGCATTGAGAAAAAGAAAAAAAGGGTAAAAATAAAGATAAATGTGGAGGTCCATGAAAAGGATGAGTGGTTGATAGAGGTCCATGTTTGAGGGGTCATATGGACCAAACTAATTAAGCACTCCAAAAGCCCAATATCAACCCCATTGTAAACGATGCTCATCACACACACACACACACACACATATATATATATATATATATATAAATAATGTCAATTTCATGAATTAATTTAACTTTGTTACTCATGTCACATTCCATGATATGAGTCACATGAGGATAAGCTTCTTCCTCCCAACATTCACAAAAAAAGATAATCTTTATACCACTTTCACCCATTCCCTCTTTACGGCTTTAATCATTTTAAACTTTATCAAATTTAAATTAAAAGTTGTGGCATGTTGTCATCACCAAAGTAGTGAAAATATAATATCATATGCACTCCAACAAACAATGTCTTACTATATATAATTAACCTATATATACATATATATATATATATATATATATATATATATATATTCATTTTTATCATGCACTTTATACATTTTGTTTGCGGTTAATTTTGAGACATACACAAGTTGTTGGATCATAGACTAACACATTAATATATTCACTATCTTCAAAAAAAACACATGAATATATTCACAATAGAATTATGAGTTCTTCAAAGTAAAATCTCGATTGATTAAAGTTAATCAAATCAATTTAATTGATTGACCTCATAACTTTACAAGATAATTTTTTTTTGGTAGGGTAAATAAGTGTCGAATCCACAGGGAACGGTGAAATTCAATTGAAAAGTTCGTGTACGAAAGCAATAAAATGGGGAGAGTTTGATTGGTTGACTAACTAATCAATAGAAAACATGAAAAATAACTATAAAAATAAATAGGAATTAAATAAAAGGAAATTCTAGTTCTCAGATTTGCATCCACTTGAATAATTTTCATATACAATTAAAATTCACAAATATCTAAACTCTTCTTTGAATCTTGCCCCTAAATCAGTGGTACGACCAAACTAGTTCGAATTATTTCTTAAGTTTAATTAATTAAAAGATACTACCTCTAATTAATCTATTCTAATGAATAGCCCCAAAACATGTATTCGAGATTCAACTCATAGAATGCATTAACGATCCAAAATAATAGAGCAAACTAGACTATGAATACGAGACGCTCGTTTCATACAACTAGACTTCGCTATCCCTAGAGTGTTCTACCCTATTTGCTACTTCAATTACACAATTATAACCACTACGGATTATATTGTGCAATATAACTAGAAATAAATATTTAATCATGCAAGTTGACCAGGGTCACAAAATCAATAAATATCACATGCATACAGGTCCGGTCCTAATGTTAGGCCAACGAGGCGATCGATTCAGACCCAAAAATATTTCACTTTTTAGGGGGCCATTTTTTAAGATATATATTATAATTTAAAATATTTATATAACTATATAAGACGCATAAAGAGAAGTGCTAAAAAAGTAAAAAGAATTAGTGAAGGGAAGGAAAAGTTAGGAGAAAAAAGTATCAACAAATGCCTAATTCAATTTATATTTTTAAGTTTTCACTTTTTTAATTTACATCTTAAATTTACATTATTTTTTATCCAATTTACATCATTTTCGTCGAATAATTAAAATTTCGGACTAATAGTTCAATTTATATCCTTCAAATTTAAAAATAAAAAATTAATATTAAAATTTTCTAAAAATCTCATAAAAAATTACTCGTATAAAAATTAAAAAAAATCTAAAATTCAAAAAATCTAAAATTGTCTAAATAAAAAATTCTAAAAATCTCATTAAATTTTCTAAAAATTATAATAATTACATTAAAAATCTGAAAAATCTCTTAAAATAAATTTAAATAACATAAAATCTAAAAAAATCTATTAATTAAAAATTAGAAATTCTAAAATGTGTAAAAAAAATCTATATTGTTAGTCCTTTAAAAATTATTTTACATTATATTTTATAAGTTCGTATATAATAAAAAATATGAAGGGACGGGGCCTTGTTTTAAAGTTCGATTCAGGCCCAGATATTTCTAGGACCGGCCCTGCATGCATAGCATAAAAATAAATAACGAAGAAATCAAAGATAAAAGATTGAGAAATCTGTTACTGAATAAATGCATAGTCAAATCATAAAATTAGGGGTAACACTTACGTACACTCGTATGCACCGTACCCCCTAATTTTAATTTTAATTTTTTATTTATATTTTACTTGTACCTGCTAATTTAATGAGTTCACCCCCAAATTATATTTTTACTACAGTTGTCTGCACCCGCTCATTATATGAGTTCACCCCCAAATCATTTTTTTACAACAGTTATCTACACCCGCTCATTTTATGAGTTCACCCCAAATCATTTTTTTACAACAGTTATCTACACCCGCTCATTTTATGAGTTCACCCCCAAATCATTTTTTACAACAGTTATCTACACCCGCTCATTTTATGAGTTCACCCCCAAATTATTTTTTTACTACAGTTATTTGCACCCGCTCATTTTATGAGTTCACCCCAAATCATATTTATACTATAGTTATCTACACCGGCTCATTTTATGAGTTCACCTCCAAATCATTTCTTTTTTACAAAGGTTATCTACACCCGCTCATTTTATGAGTTTACACCCAAATTATTTTTTTACTACAATTATCTGCACTCGCTCATTTTATGAGTTCACCCTGATTCGGGTGTAAATTGCATGACTTTAGTGCATATTTAGAGCTTATATTTTTTGTATTTTCACATTATATTGGCCAATTGTAGAGGATTTGATTTAATTATGAGAAAGGTATGCGTTTTGCTATTTTTGTAGGAAAAATGAGATTTTTTAGAAGCAAAGCACACGTCTTAATTATTTTGTGAAGACAATTAAAGGAGTGGAAAGAGAATCGAATCGAAACGACAATAATCGAGAAATGGAAATTATTTGGGCCAACAATTTAATTGATGGCCCATTTAATTAATTGATGAAACACATTACAAGAGTTGAGGCCCATTGATTAATTGAAGAAAGAAAAAGAATTGGCTCTCATATGGTGTGTGGTGACCATTTCGTGATAAATCAATTGGAGAGAGAGAGCAGATGGCCCCACGCATGCAAATATTAATTCCAGCTGGAAGCTACTGCTGAGGAAAAAAAAAAGAAGTAGTCATCTCTCCTGGCACGCCACCCAAAGAAGCTCCTAGCTTCAGCTTTGAGCCCAACGTTCCCATCAATCAAAGAAAAAGTAGACTGCGACTATTGTAATTTGTTTTCCACGCAGAGTTGTCAACTTAGAGAAAATGGAAGAACAGATTTCAGACTATTCAGCACCGGGGAACAAACGTTGTTACATGGAGTTGGGGAGTCGAGGCCACAACCGAGCTGGATATATGCAAGAGTGAAGACTCGGCCGAACTGCAAAATTCGGTCGAGCTCAAAAGAGATTCCAGAAACTGGAAGATTGAGCAGCTCGGCCGAACTACGTTATCCGGCCGAGTCCAACAACTCGACCGAATGAAAGGTCGAATGCAGAATCTGGAAGTCGGGGTGATCCGGCCGAGCTGTACAATCCGGCCGAGTGCACTGAAAAGTCTAAGGATTTTGTTAAGGCATGATTCGGCCGAGCTACGCAATCCGGCCGAGTGGAATTTCATTCCAGAATCTGGAATGATTGGTGAACCGGCCGAGTTTCCTGAAAAAGGGGAAAGGCATTCTACGGCCCGACTCGGCCGAGCTACAGCACTCGGCCGAGTTGCTGAGTGAACAAAAAGGCAAAACACGTTTTTGGAAGTGCCCGACTCGGCCGAGCTATCGATTCGGCCGTGTAGCCTCTTATTTTCGCCTAAAATCGTGTTTCTACCTTAGGGCACATGCCAAGCACTTTTGGAAGAGTATATAAGGCCCACAGTTCGTTTTTGAAGGGGAATTCCACACATTGAGAAGACTCTACACATAGTTACACATAATGATAGGTTTTTGATATAGTTTTCTTCTAGTTTTAAGGGATTAGCTTAGAATTTAGTTAATTTGGTGTTTTATTACTCTACTTTACAATTCAATTTGGTATTTTGTTTAATTCTCATTTCTATTGCTATTTCACCATGAGTTTGATGTCATTTGTGGTAATAGCCATGGGATTCTCTTCTAGAACCATGGGCTAATCTCCTATTGCCTTGGGTGTGGATGTTTTGATGAGAATTTAGTGTAATTGTGAAGTAATTGCATGATTAACTTAGGATTTAGGTGTTAATGTTTCTAGAGTTGTATTGTGATTGATTCATTTGGTTGATCAACCCTATTAGCGAGCATGTTCGATTGTGTTTATTGCAACGAGAGTTGGGTAGCATGATTGGGAGTGTGAGTGTGAGCTTTGGTCAATTGAATAGAAGTTAATTAGTAATTAGCTCACCCGAGAGGAGTGTTAATGGCTAGACCGACAACCTTAGACACTAAACGAGTAGAGGTCGTCTAGGAGTTTGGTGAGAGGGCGTTTCATAAGCATTAGTAACCGTGTTGAAAGTGCTTATGAAACACTATCTTAGGGGATTATGGTATTTGGTTAGATCCTATAATTGCTAATCAATGCACGATGTTTACATATGCCTTTCGAGGGGGTTTGCACACTTATGTGATAGCCTTTAGCTTGATCCAAATTTGTAGCAAAATCATGTAATTGGTTCACTAGTTCACTTAATTGCTCATAAAACGGAAACACCCGAGGCAATACACTTCTCTTGCACTTTCCAAAAGAAAGTTAGATAGCTTGTTATTTCTTGTCATTAGTTCTAATTACTTTAGTGAATCTAGTTTAATATTTTTGTGATTATTCCCGAAAATCCAAACATCATTTAGTTACTACAATGGCATGATAACTTGCAACTTTAGGGACTCATTTTCACTCAATTAAGTCCTTGGACGATAATTACTTGGTATACTTATTATACTACTAGCGAACCCATACGCTTGTGGGGATCGTATAGTTGTAAAAAGTGTGCAAAAATACGAAAAAGTTAACAAATATTTTTTTTAAAATAATTACATTTAAAATATTATATTATCTTTTTATTAATTTACACAAAATATAATAATAAAATTAACCATAATTTATACATTTACAATCTTGCAGTTGAGTCATTGCCGAGTTACTGTCGATTCACCACTAAATCACCCATATTTTTAGAAAAAAATTTGTAAAAACATAATTAAAAAAAATTATCGAAATTAGGCACAAATCTCAATTTTTTTTCTTCTCATTTTTCAGTTTTTATTCCACACTTTTTATTTCTTCATTTTTTTTCCTGTTTTTTTTTCATTAGTATTTTTTTTTTATTTTAATACAAAATAATATTATATGTATTATTTTATTATAGTCAATAATACCATAAAAAACAATAATCACTAATATCATTAACAATAATTAGTAACATCTTTACAATAACAAATAATTACACACATCTAATTACAGTAAAATTTTATACAATAACAAATAATTTCACACATCTAATTATATTCAATAATACAAAAAACAATTATCAGTAATACCATGAACAATAATTAGTCATACCATGAACATTGATTAGTAATATCTTACACAATAACAAATAATTTCACAAATCTAATTATATTCAATAATACAAAACATAATTATCAGTAATACCATAAACAATAATATGTAATACCATAAACAATACTAATAATCAGTAATGCCTTACACAATAATAAATAATTCCACATAATCAGTAATACCACAAACAATAACCAATAATACCACAATTAATAATCAATAATACTGTAATCAATAATCATTAATATTAATTCAATAGTGAATTAATAGTAATACCACAATCAATAACTAGTAATACATGCACCACTAACAATAATACCATAAAAAAAGTGGAGAGAGTACAAATCGAGGTGTAATGAAAAAATAAGGGGTGCACATTACCAAGCCCAATTGAACGGAACCTTAGCCCAATGGGAAGGCACCCTAGGTCAGCAGTCGCCGCCTGAGATTTCATCGGCAAGGTCATCGGCTCCGAGAGCCGGCCGATCAGAGATCCATCAGCAACATACTCACAGTCCTCCGTCGGGCCGTCGTCAGCCGGAGGAAGAGGCTGTGCAGGAGCAGGGTGAAGAAGACAAAGCAATGTAGCTTGGATTTGGAGAGAGATGAACGACGAGAGCGAGGCGGCGTCGATCTGAGTGTTGTAGGCGAGCGCCATTGATGTCGGAGAAGATCCTGGATCGCGAACACAAGGGAGATTGATGGAAGCAGTCGCGTCGGTGGTCGAAATGAGTAGAGATTTTCGGCCGAGATGGAAGATGATGTCAATTGTCATGGAAGTGAAGTAAAAGTAAAAAAAAATGGAAAAGAAAGGCATTAAAAAAAAAGTAAAAGTAAAAAAATGAATAAATAAAAAAATTGAAAAATAAACTGAAAATGAGAAGAAATAAAGAAAAAGAGAAGGAAGAAGAAAAATTAAAAAGAAAAAAAATCGAGATTTGTGGTTAATTTCGATAGTTTTTTATTAATTATATTTTTACGATTATTTTTTTAAATATGGGTGAGTTGGTGGTGAATCGACGGTAACTCGACTGCATATTGTAAATATATAAATTAGAGTTTATTTTATTATATTTTGTGTAAATTAATAAAATGATAATATAGTTTTTTAAATATAATTATTTAAAAAAAATTTGGGGTGAACTCATAAAATGAGCGGGTGCAGATAATCGTGGTAAAACAATAATTTGAGGGTGAACTCATAAAATAAGCGGGTGTAGATAATCGTGGTAAAAAATGATTTGGGGGTGAACTCATAAAATGAGCGAGTGCAGATAACCGTAATAAAAAATGAGTTTGGGGTGAACTCATTAAATGAGCGAGTGCAAATAATAATAGTAAAAAATAATTTGGGTGTGAACTAATTAAATGAACGGGTGCAGATAATCGTAATAAAAAATATGTTTTAGGTGAACTCATTAAATGAGCGAGTGCAAATAATAATAGTATAAAATAATTTGGGAGTGAACTCATTAAATGAATGGGTGCATATAAAATTAAAATTAATTGATGAATTAAAATTAAAATTAAAATTGAAGTATGCACAGTACATGCGAGTACATACAAGTATTTGCCTAAAATTAGCCGCTACAAAAATGTCACGATAAACTCTCTTTGAAAACTCTTTTTTCCTTTCAAATTTGCTCTCTTTGATATCAATTCGGCCGCTGCCTTTTATATTCATGCACTTTCTTTGTTTCACCATCATGGGCCTCAATTGCATGCCAAGCCCAACAATATTAAGTGATGGTCTGGGCTTAATCCTCTTGGCGTTGAATATTTATGGGTCTGACTATTTACACCTCCATTTCGGTTTAGAACACTTCCCCTATGAGTTTAATAATATAATAATAATGTAAAAAATAAAAAATACCATTTAAATCACATTACACTACTAAATGCACCCCTATTACTAACTGTTTCACTCCTTCACCTTTAAACTCTAAACCTAAGTTTTATCCAGTCACCACCGCTGCCGCCACCACCAAACCACAAACAACAAAATATCACCACAAACAACAAACAAAAAAAAAAAAAAAATCAGAACTTAGAAAAATTTCAAATTTTTTTTTTAAATTTCGACAAACCAGTGTCGACCATATTCACTCTCGTCGACACTGGTTTGTCGACGAGAGTGTATATGGTCGACCTAAGTTTGGTCGAAAAAAAAAATAAAAAAAATCGACAGTGTAATGTCGACCATATAAACTCTCGTCGATACCCTGTTGTGGACGAGAGTGAATATGGTCGACATTTGTTGGTCGAAAAAAAAAAAAAATCGACCACTTTAGGTCGACCAAAATACACTATCGTCGACAAAATGTTGTCGACGAGAGTGCATTTTGGTCGACATAAAGTGGTCGAAATATGAAAAAAAAAAAAATCAAACCTGGTAGGCCACCGGTGGAGCTGCCGCCACCGGATCGGGTTTGGGAAGGCAGCGTCTTGCGTGGGGAGGCCAACGGTGGCTTATTGGGTGGGTGGCCGTCGGCGGCGAGGGGGTTGATGGAGGTGGGGGCGACGGGAAAAATGACGGGTGGGGGCGACGGGAAAAAAAGAAAAAAAGAGGAGAAGGGCGGTGGTAGGCGGCCGCGGTGCTGGACGGGTGGGGGCGGCGGCCGCGGCGCTGCTTCTGTTTTTTATTTTTTTTAATAGAGAATGGGAGAGAGGCGTGGGGTGGAGCAGTGTCGATGGGAGAGAGAGGTGGAGGGAGAGAGGTAATTATCCAAAATTAAATAAGAAATTAAAATATCAAGGTAATTAGAACCATAAAATAATGAGTCAAAAAAATACACTAAAATAGAAAATTAATTTAAATAGAATATTCAATTAAAGTACAAAAACATGCAATAATCCCAACTTATAAGTAGATATATAAAATAATCTAGTCTCATGCAAAAAATTGTCTAGAAAGAAAGATGAAGTATATATAATCTCAGCTCATTTATGTAGGAATAAACTATATGAATAATTAATAATAGATAATTTTTTGTATATAGTAATTGAATTATAAGTTATTTGAATATAAGGGAATCCTACCTAATCTATTCTAATATAATCTATCATCATGCCTTTTTACTTGCTTACTAAAGTACAAGCTCATAAATCCTCTTTACTAATTATCCAAAATTCTCGATTAACGTATATTAAAAGGGGTTTTCTAATTGATTTACCCACGAACCCAATCCTCACTCATACATTAAACACAAATATCCAACTCTCACTTCAATAATCATGCTTCAAATACAAATTAATAATTAAAATTAAATAAATATCAATATTCAATAATTTAAATAACACACCACAAATAAAATCAAACAATCTAAATCAAGTTAAATTAAATTCCTCACTACTCCAAACAACCAAACACAATTAAGAAATGAAAACAAACTTATAAAGTATAAACAAAGATGAAATTAAAGAAATATATCACGATTCAAAAAAAAAAATTTAAAAAATATATCAACCTAAATGATCTTCAAATTCTTCGTGGCTAATAATAAAATAAATACTCAAGTAAAATGTATCTAAAAAATGTAAGGGAAATAAAAATTAGTCTAAACTATTAAGTGAAGCTATCTATTTGCTCTCTCTCTCCCCACCCCACCCCCACACATGAAATGGCTGCCCCTGTTTTCTTCTCGGCAATTGCACTGAAATATCATCAAACTTGGGCTCAAATACAAATTAGTTGGCTGGGTCCAATTAATTTTTCAAAGTACCCCACTAATAAACTTGGACACCCCTCTCAAAAAAAACTTGGACACACTACTTATTTTTTCAAAAATCACATTTTTTTTTCTTATTCTTCCATTCCCTCCAAAAAAAAAACTTGGATACACCCCACACCTATTTTATTTATTTTATTTTGGACGCTAGAGTTTGTTTATTTTGAATTTTACCGACGAAATATATTGTCGGGCGATTAGCCGGAGATGATGGTGGCAACCGCAGCATCCTCAGATTATTATGATTAGGTGTGGGTGTACTTTAAAAGTCAATTTATTTAAAAATAAGAAAAAGGGTACGTAATTTCAACATTTCATACATGTCTTGAATTAATTAAAAGTAAAAGTAGGTGTACTCAATAAGTCTATGTGTGTATAACATAGGCCCGTATGGATATGTTGCGTTCGAATTAGCATAGAAAATAAGCTAGTAACATGGGCTTCAATTTCTATTTAAAGGGTTTGACTATATGCACCTCCATTTCGGAGAGATGCACTCCCCCAATTTATACACTCCTACAAAATTGGCACACCCCAACCCTTAATTGTCATAAATACCCCTCCCTTCATAAAACTCCTATTACTACCCACACACCCCCTCAAACCCTAAATTCATCTTCATCTTCCTCCTCCCATTTTCCCCAATCCACCCCCCTCCTCACCATCACCCCCGTCGCCGGCGACCCCTACCCCACCCCCCGTCGTCGCGGCCTCCCCCTCCCTCCCCCCTTTCTGTAAAAAAAAAAAGGAAACTTTCCGTCGTGGCCGCCCCCTCCCCACGCGCACCCTCGCCGCCTGCCAGCGGCTGCTCCGGCCGCCGCGGCCCCCACTCCCCGCCGTCGCGTCCCCGTCCTCCCCTCCCCTATTTTGGAAACTCCAATTGGGTATTTCCTCCCCCTCCCACACAGGGGCCGCCGCCACCGTCGGCCACCATCGCCATCGCCCCCTTCGCCACGCCACCGCGAGCCCGCTGCCGCCCTCCCTCTCCCCCAAATTTCTGTAAATTCTCCCCTCCCCGAAACCCCATCCGTCCGGCCGCCCCCTCCCTCTATCCAGTCTACGCGTTGGCCCCGCCCTCGCCGCGGCGGCCCAGCCACTCCCTTGGGCCGTCGCGGCCCGTCCGCACCCCCTATTTTTTTGTCTTCTCTCTTCCCCGTTCGGCGTCCTTCCGCTCGCCGCCGCCTCCTTGTTTGTCCAAGATGTCGGCCACTCCATTCAGGTTTGTTCATTCGTTCTCCCTCCCCCTCCGTCGATCTTGATTCCACATTTTTTTTTTAGGGTTTTCTGCAGAAAAAATCTGCAAATACCTTTTTTTTTTCGACAGCTTAATGTGGATGAAACACACTCTCGTCGACAACAATCAGCCTCGACGGTATATACTTTCGTCGACGAATCGTTGTCGACGGGAGTGTATATGGTCGACCCTGGTTGGTCAAAAAATTAATTTTTTTTTAAATTATTTTTACAAGTATTTATTGTAATTTCTGAATTTTTTTTTTGTTTTGGTGGTCACCGGAAATGGTGTCGACGTCGACCGAAAGTGGTGCTTTAGGGGGAAAGGGAAATAAATGATAAAAATGGTGCATCCAGTAAGTAAGAGGAGTGCATTTAGTGCCAACAATTTACTTAAAGGGTATTTTCAATTTTTCACCCTATTATCTATATATATATAAAAACAGCCAAGTCTGCTGCCAAGTTTTCCCGCCCAGTAAAATTACTATGTATGGTAATTGTATTTTTTTTATTATTATTTATCCAGCGTATTTGATGATTATTGCTTTTCTTTATTATTATCTCTCCATCAAAACACACCCTCCAAAAAAACACTTCCTGCCATTGACCAGTGTGCAGTCTACTTATTACAGTTAAATAATATACCTATAAAATACATGGGCCTTTTCATATTCCAAGTAAATTTAGAGATCTAACTAAATCTGTTTCAATATTTTTGAAAAAATGGTACAATCTGCGTTTTCATATTCCAAGTACATGGACTTTTACTTTCTTAAAACATGAATATTCTAGAACATTAACTAGAATATAAATCATCTTCCTCAGCACTCATCTGAAACACTTAGCTGTTTTGTTAATTTATATAACCTTCTTGTGTTTTATTCCAAGTATTTACTTTTCATTTTCTATCGCAGATGACCATCCTCTTTCAATTCATCAAGGAGATTGATTCTTCTAAGATGTCGTGGGCTCTTTAGATTCGATTGATTCGAGCATATCGTGCATATCTGCATTTGGAAACAGGAACTATCAGAATTCGAAACGTATATTCCGTGACACAGAGGTATGAAAATCAGTTTTTGTATATCAAAATTTACATTTTGTATACAAATACTTGAAAATTGCTTTATTCCCTGTTCAAAAGCACTTTATAATGGAAAATCTGGTTCCTATTATAGATAATGTGTATGGAGCATTGCTCACAACACACGTACAATGACACAAGATGATGGTGGGAGCCTGGGTGGGAGGGAGGTAAAAATGAGATTAAAGAGGATAAACAACCTTTACAAAGTTATTTTCAGGTGTGTATTTTTAGCATTCCTCTATGTTGTAGCTCTTCACAGTGACCTGTGAAAAACATTAAGTAGATGATCCATGATCACATTTGAGATCTTATCTAAACTATCCAAATTCAAAACAAGCAATTCAAGCCTAAGGATATCTTTCTGTACATTAGGCATTCCTCATAAAACACACCACAACACCATTCATATACACTACAACACCAACTGATTGAAGTGGCAAGACGCCATTCATATACAGATTCATTTAAGTGGCAAGACACCAACCTTCACAGTGAGCCTGGTTTTTATACTTTTAGATGTAACAGATTCATTTAAGTGGCAAGACGCCATTCATATACACTACAACACCAACTGATTGAAGAGCAAATGAAGGAGCTTACAGGATCTATTATCTATACAAGCAACTATGAAAGTCCCTATGGTATGTCCATTTGTAAATCTTTTTCCATAATTGTCATTTTTCAAGTTACGTTTCATGAGCACATAAATTTAAAAATTATCATATCTTCCTAATGATGATGAATGGTTATAGAAATTTTATGAAATACTACCTTTTATTTTGTTTTTAGCATCTGATCTGTAGGCAACATTAATTTTTTGACAAAAAAATCGCAATAAGAATGAACTGCAAACCCAAAACTATATTAAATGGCGATTTCTTTCTGTTCATTTCAGATCCAAAAAGCCAAACATAAAATATAACTTTAAGATTTGTGTTATACCTTTTCTTAATTGCAAAAAACTCAGGTTTTTTTTTCCAGGTGAAGGAAGACTCCTTCTCTTGAGCATTTTATCGAGCACATTGTGTGCGTGAATGTTGGAGGCGCTGCAATAAATCGTGACGGAAATACAACGATGTCAATGAACCTGTCAGCGAGTGGAGACGGGGCTGACTCCTTCTCTTGAGCACTCTCCTTCGGTCTTCATCGAACAACTTATATTTGCCAGCGATGACAACAACTTTGGACGGCGACGCGCGCGGCTAGGACAGAGCATTGGCGAGGAGGGTAATGCGGTGTGGAGGCGTCGACCTCACGCTGGCAACGATGGGGTGGACGGTGTGGGGGTGAATTGAAATAATAAAATGAGACGGCAGTGTGGGACTAATTAGGGTTAAGGGTGGGAGAAGATAATCGTAGCTTGGGTGGGGATTTCAATTTAGCGAAGCTTATTATCAACAGATTTTAATGCTTAATTTGTATGTTAATGTTAATTTTTATGATAATATTTTCATGTTATTTATTTTAAAGTTCTTGATAACTCACTGTAATATTTATTTATATTTCAGATTTTAAAATTTTACCATACAAATATTAACTCTATAAATACTTATAAATTACTCTATATAGATACCTATAAAGCATACACTCATCTTACAGTATAGAATTAAATTATATCCTATTTAAATATTAAAACATACAAGTTATTAGCATTTTAAAATTTACTAAATTTTAAAATTCTCAAAATTTCAAAACAAACCTACTCTCAAGATGGTTGTTAATTCACCTCTATAATGACATTATTCAAACTCACAAATATATATATATATGTCGTTGAGAAATTATATGCGGATTTATTTTAAGTGATTAAGTTTTAGAATTAAGTGTTTTTTATTTTTTTCACTGTTTCTTTAAATCATAAAATTTTGTGAATTGAGGAAGAAAGATTTGTGTATGAGATTATGAGTTATAGAATGCATGATTGAGGTAAAAATAAGTTGTTCTTTGTATACAAGATTTCATGAAATGCATACTTAAAAAAAGTTAATTGTAAAAAAAGGTACTTAGGGTGTTTATCAATTACTGTACAAATTATAACATATATTTTTTTTCTTTATAATTTAATACACTACTTTTTTAAGTTTTACCATTCAATACATCTAACAATTTTCTGACAACAATTAAATCACGATGTGATTGTTGGAGATGTTGAGTTGCCACATAAATGTCACGAATAATGAATAATTTATTTTTTTAATTTTAAAACGATTTTAACTAAAAGCCATACTAAAAAAAATGTTTTAAACTAAAAACAATACATAAATTTATTTTTATAAATATACCATAAATCAATTTAATTATTATCATTTTCCCTAAAATTCAAAAGAATAAGATGGCGTCTTTCAAATCTCAGTCTACGAAAAAATAATGAGAAATTTTACATATTGTTTTTACTTAAAAAAAATATTTTTAAATTAAAAAATATTTTATTCACCATTCATGACATTTACGTGGGCATCTTTGTAGCACCTTAATGCAATTTTAATATATACATCATTTATGTATTGTCGAAAAATAAAAACATGCATCGAATTACAAAATTAAAAAAATATAGTGTATCAAATTATAAAGAAAAAAAAATATAACGAAATAACCTAAAGGTGGTGATTTTTTTTTCACCTAACCCTTTTAAAAATCATGTGTAACACACATGTAAAAAAGTTAATAAAATATTGGCTTTCTGACATTAGTTTAATGATTTATGTGTGAAAATTATGTCAAGTGGTATAAATATAATTTCGATGATAATTTGGTGAATTTAATGCGATTAAATCTTTATAAAAATATAACTAATTTGTAAACAAAAATTTATTAGTAATATAATATTAAATTATACATTAATAAAATAAATTAAATTCTTAAACCGTTCATCGCAAGGGTGAAATACTAGTTTTATTAATAAATGAATTGGGAGGGTGCATCTCTCTGAAACGGAGGTGCATATAGTCAAACCCCTATTTAAATTGTTAATTTAATTAAATGTGTTTCAATTTTTCCTCGATATTGACTCATCTTTTGACTTTAAAATATACTTGAGGCGTCACATTTTTTTTTCAAATAAAGTACAATGAATTAATTTAGGGGTGTATTGGTTGTGTATTCTGTAGGATTTTTTTTTTACTTTCAAAGTTTTGGGGTATTCAATTCGAATTTTTAAAGGTCTTTAAAAATTTTGAGGTATTCAATACGGATTTTAAAAAGTCTTTAAAAATCTTTAGGTATTCAACATTTATGGATTTTAATACTCTATGGATTTTGTTGGATTCTCCTAAAAAAAATATAAATAAATTTCATTATCAAAAATCTCTTCTAAAAATCAGAGATTTCAACGAATTCTCACAGAGAACTCTGAATACGAAAGATCAGAAATAGGGATGACAATATTGACCCGATCCACGGGTACCCACCCCACGAGCTTTGGGTCAGGTCGGATCCGCCCCATATTTAGTATGGGTCGGGTTTTTTCTATTGGTAAAATATTATATATATATAATATTAATTTTAAAAAAAATACTTCACATAAAAAAAAAATTATTAGGATCAATATCGGAGTTTATGAAAATTTATGTAAATCAATAAAAAAAAAATATATTCCACAATCATGTGAAGTCTATGAAAATTCATATAAATCAATAAAAAAAAATTAGTCAAACTCTACATGAACTTTATGAATTTTATAAATCAACACTTTTTAAAGTAAAAAAATCCAATAGAATCTCAATTGAATACACACTCAAGTAAATAATGCAATAAAATCTATAAAGTTTTGAAAAAATAAATATAAGAATTATATGTAATTTTTACACTAAACAACCCTCCGATTTTATTTTTATAATCATTAGACTTAGGTTTGATTAAATTGAATTCAAAAGTTTGAATGTGCATTATAGTAGGGATCCAACTCATCATTTTCCACATTAACGAGCAACATTATCAAGGAGACTAGCACATGAATGCCAATCAAGTAGGACATTCCTAACGTGAAATAGTAAAATACACCAAATGCTCCAACTGGTTGCCCCAAATTATGATTAACCAAAAAAAGATTAAGAATCTGGTTTACATGAATTTTATGATGAATTCTAGCCTACCAAGTATTACAATTTATTGACTTTGAAAAGAATAACAAATAAAACTAAACTAAACATTTTTTATTTTTTTGGAAAGTAAATGGTATTACGAGCAATTGGTACAAAAATCAGGCAGGACATCCGCAAAATTTGGAAGCTCTACCCAACAGCGAGGACTCTCAAAATATCGAGAAGTCCTTGTAAGAGAGTGTGCTAGTTTATTAGCATTTCGACAGACATAAAGTATTTCAAAACCAGGGTTTGATACTAAGATTTGCTTCCCTTTGGTTCCTAGGTCACCAAAAGTCGTCTCGTTCCTGTGATGCTCCTTCCTTGAAAGTTCGTCTCTTGTTCTTTGGCTATCCGTTTCTACATGCACTCGTGTGTACCCCAATGCGCTGGCCCACAACATGCCTTCTACAACACCCCAAATCTCTCCCTCCTCGACATCCATAATTCCTGGAACTGTCATTGTGCGTGCAGCTACAAAGTCGCCCTCATCATCTCGGATCACCATGCCAATTCCAGTCATCAAGTCCTCCTCAAAGAATCCGGCATCGACATTGAGCTTCACGTAATTTCGTTTCGGTTTATGCCAGGCCGTGCATCTCGGTGTCTCGGATTGGACCCCCCTCCCCCGTGCATGAAGCCATTCTGCAAGATAGCAATCGGCCCTAAACACGACTTGCGGCGGAGCCCACCGCGTTTGGTTCCATAAGACATCATTCCTATTCTTCCATATTTGCCAAGCAAGTGTGATTAACTTTCCTTCTGTTCCTTTTTCCATTTCGCACAGAAGACCCAGAAAGAGGGCAGTGTGATCTGTTACCACTTCCGCTTTCCTCACAAATAGGTTCCATAAGCCGCTCTCTTGCCAACACCTTTTCGTAAATTCACAGTCAACTAAACTGTGCCAAACCGATTCGTCAACATTGTTACAAACTGGGAATCCTATCGTTACTTCCATACCCCGTCTAACCAAGTTTGCTTTGACTGGAAGCCAACCCTTACAGAGCCTCCAGAAGAATTCTTTGGCTCGGGGGGGAGCCGTAACCTTCCACAGACGCTTCCACGGTGACTCCTCGTTCTCCCAATTGTCCGACACTATCCTCGTCGCCAATTGATATGCCGATTTAACCGAGTACCGACCATCATTTGAGAAGTGCCATATCATTTTGTCCTCGACTCCTGGTGGTGCTGGGGTGGTTTTCAGTATACTCTTGTAGTCATCTTCAGTGAACACTTGGCGAACCAAATCAACATTCCAGACTCTAGAATCTGGCACAAATAAATCGTTCACGGTCATGTCCTCAAATGTGTGGACATGTGGTGTAGAGATGTGAAACGATGAGTCCCTTTTGAGCCAAGGGTCCCCCCATATTCGGACTCTCTCTCGCCCTCCAATTTTCCATCTCGTCCCCCGCTGCACCAAGTTTTTTGCTTCATGAATTCCTCCCCACGTGAAGCTTGGATTCGATCCCAACGCTGCATTGAAGAAGTCAGTGTGGGGGTAGTACTTTGCTTTGAGGATTCTGCTTAACATGGATTGCGGCTCTTCCACCAATTTCCATCCTATTTTCCCAATCATAGCGACATTGAATAAATGTAAGTTTCTGAAACCCATTCCACCACATCCCTTGTGCCTGCTTAACGATTCCCACGACTCCCATTTTATGCCCTTTTTTGGGTCCGTCCCATGTCCCCACCAGAAAGAGTTCATCATCCGTTGCAATTCGTCTAGAAGGCCCGTAGGGAGAAGGAATATGCTCATGCAATACGCTGGGATGCCTTGGGCTGCTGATTTCAAGAGCACCTCTTTCCCCGCCTTCGAAAGTTTTTTCCCCCGCCAACCCTGCAGTTTGTTCCATAGTTTCTCCCTGACGTACTGGAATACCTCTTTCTTACTCCTACCAATTAGAGATGGCATCCCAAGATATTTACCCGTGTTTAGAGGATTATGCACCCCAAGAATAGTACATAATTCCTCCCTTGAATCTGGGTCGACATTCTTGCTGTAGAAGACTCCTGACTTAGCGTAATTTATGGCCTGGCCAGAAGCCATTTCGTAGGCGTTCAAGATTCTCTTCAATGAGGTGCATTCCTCCCTCGTCGCTTGGCAAAATAGTAGGCAGTCATCAGCGAACATCAAGTGAGATACCGAAGGCGCATTTCTGCAGATTCTGCTCCCATGAATATTCCCTCTACTGTTTTCATCTTTTAGGAGGCTGGATAATCCTTCCGTGCACAATATAAATAAGTAAGGAGAAAGAGGGTCACCTTGTCTAAGTCCCCGTCCTGGAACGATCGGCCCTACACACCCTTCATTGATGAGGAAATTGTACTTCACTGATCGAACACACATGTTCATCCAGCTAATCCATTGATTCGAGAATCCCATCCTTTGTAGCACTTTCTCAAGATAATTCCAATCCACGCGATCATAGGCTTTGCTTATGTCAATTTTGAGGGCCACATCACCTTTACTTCCTCGTCTTTTGCTCTTCATATAGTGAATAGTTTCAAAGGCCATAAGGACATTGTCTTGGATGGATCGACCCGAGACAAAAGCGGATTGAGAGTCATCCACTAAAAACGGCAACACCTTCTTCATCCTGTTGCAAAGCACTTTAGAGACTAGCTTGTATACCACGTTGCAAAGGGAGATAGGTCGGAGGTCCTTGATTGACGACGGGTTTTCACATTTGGGAATTAGTACCACATTGGTCTCGTTTAAATTCGGAGGGAAAGCCCCTGAATCGAGCCAATCAATGCAGGTAGTCGTGATATCCGGGCCAATTTGGTTCCAGAATTTCTTGTAGAAGCCGGGGTTGAAACCGCCAGGCCCTGGTGCTTTGTCGCCGTGCATTTGCGAGATCGCGATGTGGAACTCCTCAGCCGTGAATTGGGCCGTCAGCATTCTGTTGTCTTCATCAGAAATGTGTTTGTGGATTACATTTGTCACTGCGCGGCTGCGCCCACCTCATATTTTATTTTATTTTTAAAAAAAAATCTAGTCTCAGGATCGAGAACGGAATCATAAAATCAGAGATTCAGAGAACATTAATCCTGAAAACATAATTTTTTTTTTAAAACCTAATCTCAGGATCGAGAACGAAATCATAAAATCAGAGATTCAGAGAACATTAATACTGAATCCATGTTGGAATATCTACTCCTATCCAATCTTGAGGATATGAAGAGTCAATAACCGAATGTGCCAAATTATGGGCAATAACATTAAAGCACCTTGAGATTTTGCAAACTTTTCACACTAGGAAGGGTCTTAAGCGACCGTGGATATCAGTGATGACTGCCCCCCATGACCAGGATTAGCCATAAAATCATATATGAATTTCTCAGCACCACTAGAATCAGTAAACACCACCACCTTAGAGATTTGTAGAGTTAGGCATTTGTCAATGCCTTTTTGAATTGTCAAGAGCTCAACCTTTAAAACCAATTTTGGGTTCCCAATCCTCTGAGCACCTACAGCGATGGCCTCCCCTTTCTTAGAGATGATAACAAAACCCACCGTGTAGAAATCCGTAAGAGGATTGTACGCAACATTAACAAAGATCGAGCAATGGGCGTCCCCATGTGAATAGAAACGAGGATTATATATCTCAATAACCTTGACATTTTTCGACTAAAAGTCCTCAAGAAAGCAAAGCGCCCAATCCATCGAAGACTCCTTCAAGTTAAAGACCGGTTGACGTTTAAGATCAACATTATGAGTCCAATTACATCTTTCTTTCCAAATTGCCCAGACGATCATAATAATCTTATCAAAGCTCACTTTCGAATTAAGAAGTTCGATCTCTTGTAATAAATCATGTGCACCCATATCTTCCTTATTGCTGGAACAGTCAACGAAATATCTATCAAGCCCATATCTAGAAGATACTTAATAGATACCATTCTGTCCAGGTGGCCAGTATCTTAGATCCCCTCTCCCTCTATTGGCGTATTAAGGATGACATCGACTTCAAAAGGTAGGAAAGTTTGACGAACCAGGTCTTCATTCCACGTCGATCTTCAGCTTCCAAATCTGTTCCCAAAAAACTTTCAGCCCTTTCCTATTAGAGGGGCCAACATCTTCCTTATTGCTGGAACAGTCAACTAAAGATCTATCAAGCCCATATCTAGAAGACACTGAATAGACACCATTCTGCCCAGATGGCCAGTATCTCAGATCCCCTCTCTCTTCTCCCTCTATTGGCGTATTAAGGATGGCATCAACTTCAAAAGGTAGGAAAGTTTGACGAACCAAGTCTTCATTCCACGTCGAGTTATCCAAAATAAACCTATAACCTGGGAGCCGCTCGCTATTCACAATTAAATTCTTCCTGATTTCAGTCTCTTGATCCAAGCATCTTTATAGACATGAATAGTACTCCCATCTCCCACTTGCCAATGGATGTTATCCTTCAAGAGATCTTTGCTCCAGCAGATCGATCTCCACAAGTAAGAAGGGTTAGAACCAAATCCAGCATCAGGAATATCTTCGTGTTTAAATACCTGGATTTAAACAGTCTAACCACCAAAGATTCAGGGTTACTTATCTTCCTCCACGCTGGTTTATCCAGCAAACACGATTAAAGGCCACCATCTTGAGAAAACCCAAACCCCCCATCAGCTTTTGAACAACACAGTTTATCCCATTTCTTCCGGTGTAATTTATTTGTATGCTCATTTCTACCCCACCAGAAGTTAGCAATAACACGTCCAATGTTTGCACACGTCAAGACGGGTATCCTAAAACAAGACATTGCACAAGAGGGGATAGCTTGCAAGACAGCCTTAATAAGAACTTCCTTACCGCCTTCCGAGAAAACTTTACTCTTCCAAGAATTAAGCCGACTAAGAATCCTATCAGTCAGATATTGTAATTGAATATTTTTGTTCCACATTGAAAAGGCAGGCAGACCCAAATACAACTTATGTCCTTGAGAAGATCTAACACCAAAGGCTTCTTTTATGAAGTCTCTCTCTCTACTTGAAGTCCTTCCACTAAAGGTGATAACTGATTTGTCATAATTAATTAAATGTCCCAACGCAGCCTCATAGAGACCAAGTCAAGATTTGATATTTCTACACTCCCTATCTGTGGTTCTGAAAAATAGAAGATTATTATCCGCAAAGAAGAGGTGAGAAATGATTGGTGCTCCTCTCGCAATTGTCACCCCCGAGATTTTTTTATCATCTACCCCCCTAAGAATCAGTGAAAACAGAGCCTGAGCACAGATAACAAACAAGTAAGGAGAAAGAGGGTCACCTTGCCGTAGTCCCCTGGATGGAATGACATTGCCCGATATCTCCCCATTAATCTTAAACGAATACTGAATAGACGTCACGCATCTCATAATAAGGTTAATCCAGGAATCAGTGAAGTCCATCTTAGCCATAACAGCACTCAAAAAACTCCATTCAACCCTATGATAAACCTTACTCATATCCAGCTTAAGGGACGCAACACCTTGTTTGGTTTTTTTTGTCTGAATCCAATGCAAACACTCAAAGGCAATGAGAATATTATCATAAATAAGTCTCACTGGGATAAATGTGCTCTGGCTCTGATCAATAACAACATCCATAACTAAGTTTAATCTATTTGTAATCGTCTGGGCTAAAATACGGTAGGTGACATTACAAAGGCTTATAAGTCTAAAGTGATCAACCATGGTTGGATTCTTAATCTTAGGAATATATAGCATTTGATTAGCCACTAATTCCCCAATGATATTCCACGAAGCTTGAAAGAAGGCAGTTGAGAAGCCGTCAGGGCTCGGGGCTTTGAGTGGGCTGACATCCTTAAGAGCTCGAGTAATCTTCTCCTTGGTAAAAGGGGCAGTCAGAAGGGCATTCATATCAATAGTGACTGCCTCATTCAAAGCACCCGTAGCCCTCAAAATGGTCCCCGTATCCAGGCATGAAGAGGCAAAAAGTTCAGAGAAATAAACCGATATAATATTCTGAATATCATCTTGAGAGCTCGTCCATGAACCATCCTCCGTATAAAGACATTTAATGGAATTGATCTGCCTCCGCACACTTGCTCTTTTATGGAAAATTTTTGTATTCCTGTCACCTTCCTTAAGCCACAAAACCAGAGACATTTGTTTCCAATACAATTCTTCTTGGGAGTAAAGTTTTTCTAGGTCACTGTCAAGTTGTTTGACCTCAATACAATTCTGGATGGTATTTTCATTATTAAGAATAGCTGCTTTCTTAGCATTTATAGTTTTGATACGATCCTTAATCAAACCACCCTTACCTTGTGCCCAAATCTTCAAGGCTTGATTACAAGATTTAAGTGTGTCATGCAAACCTTCATTAGTTGGGCGTGAGTCCCAAGCATCTCTCACCATGTCAATAAAATCAGGATCTTTAATCCAGGCATTTTCGAATTTAAAGGAAGAAGGCCAATTAAGTTTGTGGATTGGGCCGCGATCATTAAGCAAAAGCAGAATATACCTATGATCTGAACTATCAAAATCAAAGTTTCGAACTTCATCAAAAGAGAAAAGAGATAGTCAATCTTCATTAACAAAGAAACGATCAAGACATTCAAAGATAGTGTGATGTCCATTCTGGTTACTACTCCACATGAATTTTAGGCCTTTAGCAACCAAATGATCCAAGCTAAGGCTATCAATAATATCCCTAAAAGCTGAAATTTGAGGAAAAGGTCTAGACTTCCCCCCTTTTTTTCTCATGAAAATGTAAAATTTCATTGAAATCTCCCCCAATGATCCAAGGTTTGATATCCGGGGGGCCAAGCAAATGCAATTTATGAAGTAATTCCCACGAATGCTTGCGTAATGAAGTGACATAATTCCCATAGGAACACAAAAGCAGGCTGAGAAGCCAAGTTTCAAACGGAGTACAAAAACATAGTGACTAATACAATGCGATTCAACAATAAAATAAAGAGAAGGACGATGCAAGAAAATAAGCTTACGAAGATGATTGAATGCACGTGCATTATTAAGCCCACATGCGTTCCAAACTAAGACTTTCATTCCAAACAGTGGAGCTGAGCATCCCCAACCTCCGTTTTCTTGTTTTTAACAGCATGACCCTTTACGCTTCTCATACTACCCTTACATTTAGCTCTTTTAGATGGGCCCTCATCTTCAGTTCCGGTCCTGTTGCGCTGTACTTTGACTGTTCGGTGTGGAGGAGCTGAGCTTTTCTGGGCTTATTTCTTTTTTTATGCCTCCGGAGTCGCTTCAATAGCAAGTCTCGTGGAAACTGGGGAGTCTGCATCCGAGAAAGATCCCAAAACCATTGGTTGCTATGGGGATAGATTCCTCACCATTTGGGGTAATTACGGTTGCTCTCCTTCACCAATAATTTCCATGAAAGCTGTGTAATTAAAAGTACTAA
Source organism: Galeopsis tetrahit (assembly GCA_963675135.1). Classification (NCBI taxonomy): domain Eukaryota; kingdom Viridiplantae; phylum Streptophyta; class Magnoliopsida; order Lamiales; family Lamiaceae; genus Galeopsis; species Galeopsis tetrahit. Next base: position 55,785,930 of record OY776131.1, read on the forward strand.
TATTCCTTCCAACCAAGTGAGTAATACGATAGTCTCATCCGTTATCAACAGGGAAAAGGGGCTCCTTAATCAAGTTATACTCAATGTTTTTAGGAATTGAGAAAGAAAGAGTTTCAAGGACATCACCTGAGCGAGGATCGATTTTAGCGTATCCTTCATATGGTGTAGTGCAGTTTGTGTTAGCCGGACATAATGCATGCAGCATCAGTTGATCAAAAGAGTTAACCACCTGGTGAGGCTTGGATTTAAGAGTGGGGGAGGTGATGTGAGCCTCATCAATAAGGATCCTTTTACCTTTATTGACATTGGCGCCATTGTTAGAAGAGGTAGAGGCCCCTTCAAGCTTTTCCGCTGCCATGCGTTCAGTCGCATCAATGCACTACTGCATCTCCTCCAATGTAGGTGACTTTCACTCGAAGAATCTAAGCTTTGGTAGGAATCTTCTATTCGCCACACAACATTTTTCGATTTTCCCAATAGCTTTAAAACATTCTTTTTCACCATGGTCCACCTTTCCATACAAATAGCAGAAATCCGAGAGTTTTCATAATTGAAGAAGACATAGACAGTCTCTTCATCAATAGTAATGGATGATCCACGACGGAGAGGTTGAGTAACATCCACAATGACTCGAGCTCTCAGATATCCACCCCAGCACTATCATCATTACGACCTTCAACCTCTATGACTTGTCCAATGACCACACCAACATGAAGACCCACCGTCACGAAGTAAAAGGCATCATGTATTTGCATCCAGAAAGGCACATTGGTGAGTGAAACATCAGTGGGGCGGTTATGGCTTTTCAGCATCCCCATCACCATCAAGGCTTTCTTGAAATTTCCTGGCTGCCTATGGAGCACCATAACCATTTTAACTTTTTCAGAAAATTCAAAGGAGAAGAGGTCTCCACCCACAAAGATAACTTTTAGGGACCCTTCCAAGTTCCATACTTTACGAAGGATATCACCAACATCCACAGCCCCAAACTTCCGACGGGAGGCGAATCTACAAATCAGAGTATTTCTAGGCGCGACAAGCACATGTACTGGGACATTAATATCGGGGACTTGTCCTAAGTGAGTGAGAAACGATCCATAATGGAATCAAGAGATTCCTCCATAGAAAAGGAAAAAGGGCTTCTAAAGTTTGGATTGATTTCGGGAGAAGGGTGAGAATGGAAGTGTATTTTCAGGCTAAAGGTTTGCCTCATATATATAGCCTCAACAGTTTTAAGAACATCCAGTTTTGCGTAACACATCTTCCAAAGTAAGATAATTAGGAGATTGTTTGCTTGGAGAAGAAATCAGACAAAACGGGAGGAAAATTAAATGAAAAGAGGGGAAAACCGCCCTAATGATCAGTGGAATTCTCGGGAATAAGAAAAACAAAGAAAAGGGCCAAGATATGATCTGAAGGAAGCAATGATGAGAATTCTCAATAAACTCACCGGAGAGAGAGAACAAAAAGAGATGGAAGTCGAAGAGGCTTACTCACGAAGCCAGAAAAAATAGATAAACTATCGGAGGGGCTGGGATGATTGCACCAAGAAACGGTGTAATCGCCCACACAAAAGCACGTACACAGGCGCGTGACGACGGATTGGGTTATTAACCTCGTCAAATCACTAATATAACTTAAAAATCACAACAATTGATCTAAAAGATAGAACTTAAACAACAAACTTGCAAGTGTCACAAGATTTAGTAGTTAGGTACAAATGGATAAATTTAAAAAACTTAGCATAAAAATGTAATTGAGTTGGTCTTATCTTTTTTAAACGAGTGTGTAGCAAGTTTGTGAATTCTCTAGTGTAAAATACAAATTAAAGAAAGTTAATGAAAAATAGATCCCATAAGCTCATGCGTAATAAACGTGTAGTTAAGAGGATTATAACAATGATGATTCTTCACTAACCTTTCCACTTTACTCAGGATTTTTTTCTTGAAACCAAAATCTTTTTCTCTGCTAGATGTCGGCTTCATCAAAATGGCAATGTAATAATGATTCAACTCTTGTGTGTCTAAAAGTTATATCATAAAAGTTGGAACACAAGAATGAATATAAATAATTAATAGAAGATTTAAGGGGAGAGCGAAAAAGAAAAAGTGCAAAATATAGTTAAAACACAAATACTATAGTACTTTGAGATCCTAAACATTAACAAAAGAAAACAAGTCAATTGCTTTCAATGGTCATTTCCTTTTGCTTAAGCTCCAAAGCCATACGTTCATTCTCCAACCTCGTTCTCTCAAGTTTCATTTTCATCCTCTCTAACTCCCGCTCTTTTTTTTGACAAAATCTATGCCATTTAAATTTCTCTTTCTCCAGTTCCAATGTTTGCTCTCGTATATGCAACCGTTTTTCTTCCAACTTTAGATTCCAATTATTCATCCAATCCTTTTGTGGGATAACTGTATTTTTACCTTCAGTCAAGACTTGATTCACATCATCTCCACCATATTCAGCTTGAATACCAAGAGCTTTGTTGCAATCAAGCGAGGTTATAGAATTTCTGAAACTAAAATCTTCATGCCCCTGACATTGCTTCACCCTCTTTGAAGACCCATCTCCATGCCTATATGAAAACGTCTGATTCTCCTCAAATCCATCAAGATCGTCAAATTCAATTTCTTCATCAACCTCGTACTTTTCATCGTGCAAACCCTGTTTCCCATCATTGTCATCATGATCATCTCTAGGAGGCATAAGGGCTAAACGTAAAGATCGTTGTAGTTCAAGATCGTGAGGCAGATGTAACCGATTCCCATTATGGTAAGAACACATCTCCTCATAATGTAAATGCTTTGAGCTCAAAATCTTTATAACTTCCTCTTTAGCTTTCTCTGAGACGTGATCCATCATGTCTAGAAGTGTCGGGTTCTCGACAACTTCACAAGAAGTTCCTCTCCCAAGAATCTCATTCAACCTCTTGTACCGTTTGTTGAGATCGTTGAACTTATCCTCGCACTGCTGGGGCGAAACGAAATGGCCTCGTTCAGCCATCACTTTCGAAACGGACTTCCATTTCCCTTTTTTATGTAAATTTGATAATTTCCTTTTCAAACCACCAACAACCACCTCTTCACTTATATAAGAAACAATGTTCACCAATAACCGCACCATCGTATATGTCCATTTCACACGCTGCCATGGGGAAGCCTTCTTTCCTTCATCCATAAAGTTCGTCTCATCTTCATCACTTCCGATTTTACCCTTGTCTTGTTTATTGAAGCCTGTATGTGATGCAGTTTGGTAACAGTCTTGAGGATTTCCAATCATAAGTGAAAAATTAGTGGAGCGGGCTATTGATGAATTTTGTTGAGGATGATGGTGAAAAACAAGGGGATGCAGAACTTGAATCGGGTTTTGCAAATCGAAACCTCCATGGGAAGTATTTGCTTGCATACTATTTCTTGATGATATATTGTCTTCCATCATTTGATCAAACACTTTCAAGGCAACAAAATTCACTTCGCCTATGAATTTCTACAACAAAACCACCAAGCCCCTTTTGAATTTCCTTATTTAGTTTAATAAAATGTTCTTTAAATTACCAAAATTTGCTTTAAAAAAAAAATATATATCGAATCGAATCAAATGGAGAACAAAATTCACCTATGAATTTCTGCAACAAAGTCAGCAAGCCCCCTTTTTTGAATTTCTTAATTTCACAGATTGTTCATCCTACAAGTCCGCGTGACCGTATCTAATTAATTATCGATTTAATATTAATCTCCAAAACATAAAATAAAATCCTTCTACGGGCTAATATAGAATTCCAAATTATCATCAAAATTGAAAAAAATTATCTACAAAAAAAGGGGCACACGCAACCAACAAAAATAGATATGAAAACAGTACCCCCTTCTGAATTTGTGAACCTATTTTTTTCCAATCATAGATTTTCACCAACATAAACCATATTAAAAGCAAACCACTATAATTCAGAAAATGTAATTAATACGGAGTAGTAACTTCTACAAGATACATATATTTTTTTTTTTTTTAAAAAGGAAATAAACTTACATGACAGTGATGAAGTAGGAATCAAGATTGGAAGTTGTAGCTGTAAAATCTGAAATCAAGGGTGCAACAATGAAAAATGCATCTCATGAGTAGACAATTTTATATAGTAGAGGAGAAGAAGAAACTGTCACTACATACTAAATATTACCCCCTTTTGTTTTATTATGTTTGTCGTTTTTCTAAATACAAAATTAAGTAACATAATTTTTTTTACAGATTTATTATTTGTAATTATAAAGGAAGAGGAAAAATAAAGAAGTGAAGATTAAAGAAAATGAGAAATATTTTTTTCTCAATTATCATAAAAAAAATGTGTATAAAATGAGAAATTATTATTTTAAATAAATTGTTTAGAATCACAAAACAAACGGAGATTTAGAGTTTGAAATCTAATTCCAAATTTTCGAAAAAGCATACTACATTACTTTTTTCTGAAAAGGGAAAAAGGCATACTACATACTCAGTCATACCTGTATATTTTTAGAACAGAGCTTTATTACATTTGTGAGCGGTGACGAAATTGAATGCTACGTCGCTTAAAATATACTCTTATTTTTAATAAAATAGCTATTTTTTGTTTTCACAATATATAATTATTTCTTTTTATTAGTTTTTTGTTATTTTCTTATTGGTTTATTTTGTTTTCTTCCTATATTGATAGCAGCAGTACTTTATTTTAGCATAAGCAAATGAACAAAAACAACTTTGCCCATAATATACTCCACGGACAATCAAACTGAAATTCAGGTGAAGAAACAAAATGCCAAAATAAAAGTGGAATGGTACTTGTTTTAAATACATGTAAAATACAGCTCTTTTTAAGGTTTTGGAATTGAATTTTTTTAATTCTATTCTATAAATACTTTTAAATTCTACAAAAGTGTGATTCTAGTGTTTTATGTTTATAAAATTTATTTAATTAGTGTTAATTTTCTTTTAAATTTCAAGGACCTACTGTGTTTGCTTCGAAAAAAAAAAGGACTTATTATGTTCAACTAGTGTTAATTAATTCATTGTTGATCACCATCAGTTATAATTATATGTATTTGTTTTGAGATTTAAATACATTATGATTTAGTTTTATGTAGAATTAATAAATTTTTATATAGAGTGAAGTTTAGCCCAGCTTTGCTCAACTCCCTCCACTTTCTTTTTAATATACTAATTTCCCTTTAATTTGTTTCTCGATGTGGGACTCGCTATTAGTACAATGAATCTTGTCAAATGGACTACTGCTATTATCTACAAACCAAGTTTCCGAACATATATAGATTGGTCGACGTGGGACAAATATTGGTACATTTTACAGTACAGGCCTCCCTTCATAACATTTTGACAGCGTAATCTCCTAAATTCTTCCACTGAAACACACACACACACACACTCCAATCGAAGATATGCATTTAATCACTCAAGCATTCAAACAGTTTTGAATTACCTTAAGGCCTGGACTTTTGTTAGTCATTGCTCGGTTGCACGTCACCTGTTCGATGAAATGCGGCACTGAATTATTCCAAGCTTTATATAATTATCACTTCTCTTCACTCAGCTCCACTTAGCAAAGTAGCAGCACGTGAGTTGGAGTTTAATTTGCTGAAATTGATTGTTTCAACTCTTTAAATATTCAGTCCATATTTGTTCTCCTCATTTGAATATCGTGTTTCATTAGTGTGGATTATTGTCAAGATCTTGTGACGTGACTCTGAACTTTGATTTTGCGTTCAATCAAGTGTGAATTAAAAGGAACTCGAGTCATTTTGATTTTCAGTCTTGTAGAAATGTGAATATTCTGCTATTTCATAATTTTCATTCTGTTTCTGATTCTTGTTTACTTTAAGTTTCTTCCAGAGAAGACAAAACGAGTCTGCTTTCACTGGTGTTGTCTGCTTATGATAGTTTCTGTAGCCTTAAACAGGTATTTTCTGATTTTCTCGAACTATGTTTGCCCCAATTGCTTTGCAATTCGTGGAAACATGATAAAGTTTATGAGATCAGTGATGAAGGCAAAGTAGAGAATCTGGAGAGATCCTGCAACTAACTAGGCTCTCACTTTCAATGGCTTTCTTCTACATTAAAACGTTACCTTTCTCTAGGACAGTAGAGTAATAACACAGTGAGTTTCACTTCATGAATACGGATTTCTTTTGGTGGAATATGTGGCGCTTTCTGTGTTGAGTGGTCAATATCTGATTAAATTACAAATTTTTAATAATAATTTACTATATTAACTTGTTTCATGTATATAGATGGGGTCCAGTTCTTGAGAGAGGAACTTACAAGAAGAAACCTTTCGGAACAGGTGATCTTTCTCATTTATGCATGATTTTATTGGCTATTTGCTAACAAATAATTGACATGTTGGTTAATTAATATTTGTGCAAAGACTGCTATTAATTATTTGCAAGATCTTGTGAAGTGATGTTGCGTTTTCATCGTGTTCAATCTTGAAACTATGATAAAAACCAGATTTGGTGCGACAAGTTCAAAGACATGATGTTTCTCACAAGAAGAATTAATCGCGTTTACAACATCGATCAGAACCTGAATATTGCTTGGCTTCATTCTTCCATGGATAAGGAAGCAGATATAGAAAGGATTGTGAGAATTATCAATGACCATCCTTTTCCTGATAAGCCATTGCATCCCACTCTTCGGCATCAAATTCCCAGTTCTTCCTTGTCAACTCCTTTTATCGAAAAGGTCCTTGGAAACTTGTTTGGTGCGCATTCGAATGGCCTCAAAGCGTATGAGCTCTTCAAATATTGCCTTGAGAGTAACCTGTATGTTCCCAGTTCGGGTGCTTTCGAGAAAACACTACATATACTTGCTCGTATGCGTTACTTTGACAAAGCATGGGAGTTAGCAGAAAGAATCAAGAGGGATCACCCATCCTTGCTCACTCTCAAGTCAATGAGCATAATGTTGTCAAGAATAGCTAAATTCCAGTCCTATGAGAAAACCCTTGAAGCATTTGATAAGATGGAGAAGGTTATATTTTTGGGGAAGAAATTCGGGACAGACGAGTTTAATGTGCTTCTCCGAGCATTCTGCACACAGAAACAAATGAAAGAAGCACGCTCTGTTTTCCACAAGATGCATTCTCAGTTCCCTCCCAACACTAGGACCATGAATATTCTGTTGCTGGGGTTCAAAGACTCGGGTGATATTACGGCAGTGGAGTTGTTCTATCATGAGATGGTTCGAAGAGGTTTTAAGCCCAACAATGTCACATATAATATCAGAATTGATGTGTACTGTAAGAAAGGGCGTGTTGGTGATGCTTTGAGGCTTCTAGAAGAGATGGAACTTGCGGGTTACTCGCCCTCGTTGGAAACAATAACCACGGTGATTCATGGAGCTGGAATTGTTCGGAATATCTCAAAGGCTAAGCATTTGTTTGATAACATTCTTGAAAGGTCTTTAAAGCCTGACACTGGGGCTTATAATGCTTTATTGTGTTCTCTCATTAGATCAAAGGATGTGGGGTCTGCAGCAAGCTTGATGAACGATATGGAGAAGAGAAACGTTGAGTATGATAATGTTACATATCATAACATGTTTTGGGGATTAATGAGATCAGATGGTATAGATGGGGTTGTTTCACTTTATATGAAGATGATTGAAAAGAAATTTGTGCCCAAAACAAGAACAGTTGTAATGTTGATGAAGTTCTTCTGTGAGAATAGCAGGGTTGATTTGGGGTTGGATTTGTGGAATTATATGGTGAAGAAAGGGCACTGTCCTCATAGCCATGCATTGGACCTCCTGGTGACGGGGCTCTGTGCTCGTGGGAGAGTTGAAGAATCGTTTGATTGTTCTAAGCAAATGTTGGAAAGAGGTCGGGTTGTGAGTGAGCGGGTGATGTTAATGTTGGAGAGGTTTTTGGTGGAGATGGAGGAGATGGATAAATTGGAGGAACTCAAGTGTATGATGAAGAAGTTAAAGCTATTGTTGCCTCCTAAACAGCAATGCATGCTGTCAAGTGGTAAGACCGATCAATGAAATTCCATGTGGGAAGTGCCTTTGTGTTTCAATAGTAGAATTTAAGGAATAAAATGAAACAGAAGATACACTTTGTGGAGAATTTTAGATTTGGATATGGACTTGGTGAGAATATTTTGTCTGACATTAATCTAACTTATTCAGAAAGTTGCAGAGATGGAAGACAATAAGTTAGTTCTATTATGCAATCTGGGAAATCTGTATTCCTTAAATTAGAAGGGGAGGGGAATCGTTCTTGGTTGAGAGAAACAACGTGAAAAGTGCAACGAGAATAGTATCATTGGAGCGATTCAATGCCTTGCTCAGCTGGTGTAACTGCAGAAAACTGTTGTACATAATGGCCTGATTCTTAATGTTATTCATACTCCGGGTATTCTGCTAATTCCTTTAGATGATTTATACTTTGAATATTGCTTATTTCAATTCCTCATTCCAAATACTGCATATTTCAAGGGTGATTGTGAATCATAAGAGGAAATACAGAGCTAATGGTTGTGTATCTTTACTTGGATGATCAAAACAGTAGGTATTCATTTACTGTTGTATATGTAAGAAACAAGTTCATATGTGTTGGAAAGATTTTGTATTGTGTGATTAATATAAGGTGAGGAGCTTTAATGCATAAAATAGATTAGAGATCATGTTTGCAATATAAATGAAATAATGTAAAATTGTGGCCTTCTCCCAACTTATCTCGATTCTTTGAGATAAATATTGAACGCAAGTTGCACTTGTGTGCACCCAATTAAATCACAATTTTGCAGAGTTATTAATTTATATATATATATATATCTGTGTATGAAATAATTAATTAATTACGCTATGTTACTTCAATCAATCATTTGGCCAGGTTTCTTTTTTAATCACATACTTCCCTTGGAACATAAATAATTGTCTCCCCCACATATTCAGCTTGAAGTTTCAATACTTTATTCTCATACACACCTGCCACGTTCTAAATTTGACCTTTGACAATTTATAGTTTATTTACATATTATGGTTTATCCTAATCTCATTCTAATCTCATTCGGATATGATCCTACTTTACATATTGACTCAGATCCTTCTCACTATCATTCATGACATGGAATATTTTATTCTTGGGTAATAAATAATTCAGGGAAATTCATTAACTGATAATTTAATTAAGAATATACAGTTTCATAGATCAATTGTAGGTCGGGGTGTAAACAAGCCGAGTCGAGCTGAGTAATGCTGATCTCGAAACTCGACTCGATTGGTATACCCGAAGCTCGAAACTCGACTCGATCGAGCCTAAAATTTTAAAGATCGGGCTCGACTCGGCTCGACTCAATTATCTATATATTTTTTTAAAATTAATTGTAAAACATATTTTTTTTTAAATAAACTTGAGCTCGACTCGACTCGATTACTTGTATATAAATTAATGGCAAAATAATAATATTCTTCAAGCTCGATTAGACTCGCGAACCTTTCGAGTCTAGTATTTATGTGCTCGAAACTTGACTCGATTAACTTCGAATCGATTTTGATCTTTCTCCGAGTCGAGTACAAGTAGCTCGCGAATAGGCTCAACTCACCTACAGATCTTATGTGAGGTTTTTGAATGTTTAGTTATAAGAATTTCAATCTTCTATATGAATATTACAAATAAGGGAAAATATTAATTTTGGTCACCCACTTTTACCTCTTTTCATATTTGGTCACCCCCATTTAGTCACTATCAAAATTGGTCACTCACTTATTATATTCTATCAAAATTGATCATTACGTTAGTCAATCTGTCATTGACTAACGGAAAAAGAGATGCATCTTCTAAAACTAATGAAACAAACGACTGGAGCATGAAAAAATACCCATGGAAGAATCTTAATCAATCACAAAAATTATAAATTATTTCTTATTTCAATTTAAGTTTTAAGTTTTTTTAAGACAAAATTATTTATCTATTAGAAAGAATTCTCATGCATGGAACGTGTTTCAATCAACTTGCTGAGTAGTCAAAAAAAAATTTAGTAAATTTTTAATAATTATTTAACTCAATAACTCAATTATGAATTCATTTGTTGTTGGTTTACTTTCTAGAACGTGATTCAATCAACTTGCTGGTACTCAAAAAAAATTCAGTAAGTTTTTAATAATTATTTATGGTTTTTTTTTGAACAATTGTACTTTGTTTTTCAATTCTTGATTTCATATTGAATTTGTATAATAAGTGAGTGACCAATTTTGAGCTCAAAACTCTTTCTCCCCGTTAGTCAATAACGGAATGATAGTGACTAAATGGGTGACCAAATATGAAAAGAGGTAAAATTGGGTGACCAAAATTGATATTTTCCCTACAAATAATTAATCAATATAATAACCATGCATGTTACATAGAATTTCTGGTTTATTATATTCACACATTGTGAATTCGTGACACAATTTCAAGAAGCTTTTATTATAATAATAATATATGTTCCCTCCCTCCCTCCCATTCCCATGAAGGCTCATCAGCCGCCATTAAAAACCAAGAGCAGACAAAAACCCTGTAACCGCCGAGAGGAAACAAAAAAGGTTGCAACTACACATATAGAGAGGGAGATATTATTAAGTGAATAAGAACAAAGAATCAATAGGGTAGCATCAGAATAAGGACATTTACGATAAAATCAAGAAATCGACCATCGCTGCAAAGCGAACCCTTCACGCCATAGCCACCACGTGTCACGCCCCTTCACACGTCCGATTAAATTATCTATCCAGATAATACCCCTCATTTTTTCCCTCCACTACTGCCTCATCCATCTTTATCCACCTATTCCTTGAATCGCGGTCCATTTTCTGATTTATAAATAAACGTCAATTGAGTGACCGAATTCAGTTTCTTGGAGATATTAAAATTTAGGGGCAGTTTGTTCGCTCAAGGGTATAGATACAGGTTTTTGTGTGTAGAAGCAATGGATCACGCGGCGGATGCGCATCGGACGGATTTGATGACCATAACACGATATGTGTTGAATGAGCAATCCAAGCACCCCGAATCGCGAGGGGATTTCTCTATCTTGCTCAATCATATTGTTCTCGGTTGCAAGTTCGTCTGCTCTGCTGTTAATAAGGTCACTGCATTCGATTTATTTATTTTTCCGAAATTTGAGTTTTGATTATTGATATGTCGTTCTGGGAATATGAAATTCAGTTATAATGAAACTTGATTATGATTGATTATTATGTTATTATAGATTGTGAATTAATTACTGAAAATGCACAGTGTTGTATTTTGTGATCACGGGTATGAGTATGAATGATTGAAAGTGAATTTTGTTTTGACTTGAGATCACGTTAAATAGATGAACTCAGAGGACAAATATGAACTAGACTACATTTTATCCTACACTTATTTGCATTTCTTGGCTGAAAAGAGCATTGTCATTATCAGATTTGATTTGATTTTTTTAATTCGAACCCTTTTACAAATTGGAAATTAGGGGTTGGAAAAGGTTCAAAACTGACCTTGAATTGAGAAGGTTAGGTTAACAAAAGTTTGTGATAAAACATATTTAGCCTCGACGAAGTCTAATTGTGTACTAAAAGCGAAAACGAGGTCATAACTGGGTAAATTTAACTTACTCAGTCACAAACTGATCAGCTGATATCTTGAATTTTTATATTCTTGTTTTCAAACTGTGATTATACATTCTGTTGCTTTTATGCACTTTGAAGGTGAAAGAATTTAAGTTTTAGCATATTGTTTCACGTCGGACCCCTATTTTCCGACCATTTTTTCTGCTTTATCTGATGAAGTGTGCTTGTGGACCACAGAAAGGCTATCAAGTTGATTGTAATTTGAGGAGGTATAGATTCCCTGTTCAAATGGGGACCAGACATTTGTTGACTTGTAAAGATAGACCCTATTTCACACTACAACCAACAGTTTTCGTAAATGATACTCCCTCCGTCCCACAAGTGTTTGCACCACAAAATGGGCACACTTTTTAAGAAAAAAGTGTAATGAGTGGAGTGTTGAGGGGTAATTTTGTAAAGTTATATGGATAAAGTAAAAAGGTGATTGGAAAGAGAGTAAAAGTAATGGCATTTTGTGTAAATATGTGAATAGTGTGAGGGTGGAGTTTATGAGAGAGTTTCCTTTTATGGCGTGCAAACAATTGTGGGACAGACAAATAAGGTAAGTATGCAAACAGTTGTGGGACGGAGGGAGTAAGATTTATAAATTATCTAAATAATAATTATTCACCTTAATGATATGAAATTCTTGATCAATGGAAAAACGCCCTTTTTGTTCAATATGATATCAAAGTGGATGATTGACTCATTCCATACTAGAAATAATAGCAGGAAATCCTTTGATAACGGATTCCTATTTCTCAATGATATATTCTACAATCAAGACAATTGGATGAATCCTGTGAAATCATTTCATAGAAGTTCATTGAAATCTTCTTCTTTTTTTATGAAGGAAATCGACTTCAATAATAATAATAATAATGTCTAAACCATAAATTTTGTGGTTTGCAGGCTGGTTTGGCAAAACTTCTAGGACTTGCCGGAGAGACCAATGTGCAGGTAATTCTAGAAATTACCTTTGGATGCATAATATTGCTTTTGTCTTCTAGAAACTTCTGAACTTGTTAATTTTGTCTTCTACAAACTCCTGAACTTATTGATTTTGTCTTGTGAAGGGTGAAGAGCAGAAGAAACTAGATGTGCTCTCAAATGAAGTTTTCGTCAAGGCGTTAGTCAGTAGTGGTCGAACTGTAAGTTATTGATATATTTTTCATCATTTTAAGACTTAAGAAATTAGATATGCTTATAAACTTGTGAATTACTGGCACAGTGTATCCTTGTCTCTGAAGAGGATGAAGAGGCAACGTTTGTGGAACCTAAATATCGTGGAAAGTAAGTGCCTCTCATTTTTTTAGATCCATCTATATTTGGAATACCATAAAGATCTGTTTTCATCAGTGTCTATTCTGAACATGCAGGTATTGTGTTGTGTTCGATCCTCTGGATGGATCATCCAATATTGACTGTGGTGTTTCTATTGGAACTGTATGTTTTTTTTTGCCTAGATTGATGCACTAATTCATCTCAAAATACATTTTGAAATACATAAGTGATCGGTTTTGATATGGAGCCAACATCAGCATAAATGTTTTTACAATGTACAAGCAGTTTATGGTGATGTTGTCTCCATAAAGAACCTACAATTGGGCTCCATATCATTACTGTATAAGTGAGAATGATTTGGTGCTTCTCTTTTGTTCAGATTTTCGGGATTTATGCAATCGATGATTTTTCAGAACCAAAACTAGAAGATGTGTTGAAGCCGGGGAAGAATATGGTATCTGCAGGCTACTGCATGTATGGAAGCTCTTGCACGGTAATCTCTAAAATGAACGATGTTTTATTTCAATTTTGCACGATGACAGATCTTAATCGTTGTGCGTGCTTTTATTTCACAGCTTGTAATTAGTACTGGAAGTGGAGTTAATGGATTCACACTCGATCCATCTCTGGGAGAATTCATATTGACTCATCCTAATATCAAGGTCATATTTTTCACCCTTTGCAACTTCTCCCTCCTTTCTTTCTTTCTTTCGATCTTTATGATTATGAGAATAATTTTTTTGGGGTAATTAATGAGATTCTAAGTGTTTTTATTGTTACAGATACCCAAGAAAGGAAAAATTTACTCTGTTAATGAAGGAAATGCCAAGAACTGGGACGAACCAACCGCGAAGTTAGCATATATCCTTGAAAATAATAATCTTATGTTGTATTAGATTTATAAAATCTCATTATTATTGTGAACACCAGGTATGTGGAAAGATGCAAGTTTCCGACAGATGGATCGTCAGCAAAATCTCTTAGATACATTGGAAGGTAAATCTGAACTTTAACAAACCATTGAGTAATTAGCAAAGGCCTTTGATATGTGATTTTGCCATCACTTGTTCAACTTTTTGAAAATTGAATATGAATATATATTGATATTGTTTTGATCATATCTGATTTCCATTCACTATATTGTTGTTTTCAGTATGGTAGCTGATGTCCACCGCACATTGCTTTATGGAGGCATCTTTTTGTACCCAGCTGATAAGAAAAGCCCCAATGGAAAACTCAGGTAAATCTTCATGTTATGATCAATCAAATTATATGCAGAGAGTTGGCTTAATTAATAGGGAAATTGTTTGAAACAGGGTATTGTACGAGGTGTTCCCTATGTCGTTTCTGATGGAACAAGCAGGAGGACAAGCTTTCACGGGCAAGGAACGGGTAAGTTTCCACTGCCGAAGCAACGTGACATTAATCTACTGTATGAGTTAATATCAAGAATCGTCTTGTAACTTAATTCGTGTCCAATTGTAGTTCTGTATTTTGTTAAAATTTCAATTTTTGGTCCTTTTGGAACAAAATTGACACTACAATGTCCAAAATTTAAAAAGTAAAAACATACATGATTAAAATTGAACATGCCTGCGTTGTAGGACGATTCTTGATATTAACTTTCGACTATATATATAAGTTTGTTGATCGGGTATTGTAATATTACAGGCCCTCGATTTGGTTCCCCAGAAGATACACGACCGTTCCCCAATATTCCTCGGTAGCTATGACGATGTTGAGGAGATCAAAGCATTGTATGCCGCTGAAGCCAAAAAATAAAACTACTTGTAATGTCGTTTCTTTTCAGTTTTACCTACTCACTTCAGTTTCTGGTAATTCATATACTGTATGTATCTACACTGATACATAATAATATTCTTTAGTTTCATTCGAATGTTGACATTGATTGTAGTTAAATAAATAAATGAAACGTCCATGCACCGTGAGATCAAAAGTACTTTTTTAAAAATACTGGATTTTGTTGATAGTGTGGAATAAAAAGTACTTTTTTAAAAATAAGTTTTGGGCCCCAATAATAACCTGGAATTAATTCTCCTTGGGCCGTCTACTTCCTGCTTAAATAATTCTTCAAAGGCGACGTTATTTGCACTCACCAAATTGATTAGGACACCCATTAGATATCTAATGCTTCAACATTATGAAAGACGTAAAATACCTTTCTTCTCAATAATCCTAATTCTCCAATTTCCCTCATTTTCCCGTTGTCTCCCTAATTTCAGACATTTCGATTATAATAACTAAACTAAATATGTCAAAAGTCCATTTTCATAAACCCTAATCCTCATATTTGGCATAAACGTGTATAAAAAGGATTCATGTTTACAAAGTTAAACGCATCTAAACACATTTTATCAAACGGTTTCCTCCTCATTCACAGAAAAGTATATATAATGACAATTTGCGAGTACGAAGAGCTCAACACTGACCTCAAAGAGTTCATGAGCGTTTGGTGGGGAATTGCAACACTGAATCAATATCCAAGATTTGTGAATTCTTTGTGGAAGATGGGACTATTTTAACACAACAGAAACATTATTCTATATATATTACCTTAAACATAACTCATGGCTTCCATTAAATTCCCTTTAACAAACTATACAAAATTTTCAAAGTTGGGACTATTTTTACACCCTCAAAATTGTTAAATATTATATGCACTTATCATTTAGTCAAATTTGGTTGTTATTAATAATTAAACGTAGTAAAGTACTCCACAAATAGCATTATATTCTAGAAATGTCCATATATTTTCCAAATGTCATTTCATTTTAAGCCTTGTTATTCTTTTAATATATTCTGAAACGAACTAAATAAAAAGTATGTAGTACTTAATTAAAATGAAAGATGACTTTCAGAAAATATAAGGATATATATTTTTTAAGGCCTAATTGTTTAAATTCACCAAATATCATTGAAATTGCACGTACGTAAACTATCGATTTTTTCACCAAACTATCAATTTTTAACACAGTACATAAATCACTGAACTAATTTTCATCAAGCCAAATTTTTAATTGTACATGTGTGTCATACATGACTTTTAAGACGGCATCCCAGTCAAATTAATGAATTATGTATATTTACTATGCGAGAACTTTTTGTTTGTCTCCTCTAGATCTACAACCGATTCACAAACTCCTTTTTTCCAATTTGTAGGGTTTAAAGACAAAAAAAAAATAAAATAGTTTGTTCTTTGTATATAAATTATAATACAGAATTTGATAGAAATACTCCTTTAAAAAAGCACGATGCAATCCACATATCAACAATTAAGGGTTGGTTTAGTGATTCATATATGCGCAAAAAATTAGTACTCTTAATTTTAATAGTATATATAAAATAGTTACTACGTGGTTTAGCCGTTTAGGTGCCATTTGAGTGATACTCCCCTATAAAATAATAAAATTAGTAAGGGAATTTTAGTGTAACCTTTAAAATCATTTATTTAATAAATTTGATATCAATTTAACCAAATGATTAACAACATTTCCCAATATTAAAAATACATACGTACATATTTACAATCCCCTAGATCCAATCAACTTGGTGAGGCCAAACGTTATGGCCATGGCCAGCCACCCTCCAACCAACACCCTAACCGTCGATCGCACCACCGGGGCCCGCCCCAACGTCGCCCCCAACCACCCGAAAAACACCAACGCCCCACTCACCGCCCCCACTATCGACCAAATCCTCAACTTGTACTCCCCTATAAATGACGCCGCCAGCAACGGCACCATTGCTCCGACGGAGAACGCCAGCGCGGAGGCCGCCGCCGCCTGAACAGGGTTCGGCAGGCTCTCAGCTTTTTTCCCATCAGGTCCCTCCTCCACGTCAGCAAGTTCCGGCGCCCTCTTCTCCTCTCTCTTCATTTGCGCAACCTCGATATCGAGCTGGGAGTAAACGGAGACGAATTCTCCGATGGCCATTGAGCAAGCTCCGGCGACTAGGCCGGCGAAGCCTGCTAGGATCATGGTCTTGATGGCATGTTTGACGGCGCCGACGCCCATCATTAGTGAGGCGGTGGAGACGAGGCCGTCGTTGGCGCCAAGCACGGCGGCGCGTAGCCATTGGGAGCGTTTCGAGTAGTCGAATTCGTCCTGGGCGACGTCGTTTTGTGGTTCTAGGGTTTGTGATGAATTGGAAGCCATTTGAATTGAATTAAGTAGGAAATATGAGTATGGTTGGCACACGCCTTAATTCCATGGTATTTATAGATGGGAAAAGTCCGATATATTTTAATTAATTAATTTGCATTGCATGGGACCAATTTGTATAAGATAATTCATTTTCATTTTTTGTGTTCTCACGTACTTCTTAAATTTGATGCGTGTATAAAAAGATCGTTGATTTTTTTTTTTTTAGCAACACTGTATAAAATATTTCACACATTAAATATGTCTAATTGTGCGGATTATAAGTCCGGATCTAAGTTGTTCTGAATATTGTCACTACAAGGTCAAAGTATTCCCACTACAAGACCAAAAGTTTACTATTATTTGTCTACAAATATTATGGCAAACTCACCCAAAAAATCTAAATGTCCATAATATTTTTGAACATGTAGTAATATACTTTTGGTCATGTGACAAAATTTTGGTCTTGTAATAATATAGTTTTGGTTCATTTGGTCTGAAAATTATATTGAACAAGCTTGGTTCATTTATGTCTGGAGAGGCTACCCCCAAACTTTTTACTCTCATTTCTGCATAATAATTTATATATTGTTTTCTATAAACATTGATTTTTAGAGGAGTTTGCCTTTTTTCTCAACCTGGGTTTATCCCTAAGGAGGGTTTTTCCAGTCAAGGTTTTAATGGCACTCCGGCCTCTGGCTCGACCGGTGAGCTTATGGTGGTCCTAGGTTTCTTTTCTTCTTTTATATGATTTACCTTTTATTGTCAGAACAGTCTAAAGTTTGGTTCATTTGGTCTGAAAATCAAAGCAAGCTATTGAGAAAAAAAATTGTTTCTGATGCGGATCAAAATATCAAACAAGCTTGAACATACATTTATATTCAGTACAGTCTAAAGTTTGATTCAAGCTTGATAAGTAAAACATATAGTAAAAAATATCAAATTACTTGAACTCGACTCGTATTCGGCTTAGTGGTCATTGAGCTAGACTTGTTTATTATCTCAAATAAGTTCAAACATTTTTTTAAAAGCGTACGCGTGATAATATTTTAAACAACTTTAAACTGCATCGCGTTCGGCTCGACTCACCATTTACAGCCACAAGATCATATTATTAATCAAAAAAAAAAAGAGGATATATATATATATATATTTTCCATGGATGAGATTTGTCCAAATGATGAAACAGCATATGTGCATAGAAATGATCAGTCTACGATTTACATGATAATGGAATATGCATGAGGACGACATGATAGAGATCGAAGAGAAATATTTTGGTGTCTGCAGGAGATAAGACCTTATAAATCAATTTAATCAATTAATTAGTGCTTTATATCTTCATATTAATTTTAGACGTATCAGAATCTCTTTCAGCATATATCATCATCATGCCATTTCCGAATTATCTTTACGTATCAATATCTTCTTTCCATTCCAAATTTTTATTAAATAAATGTAATGACCGATCGATGTGATTTTTCCATTATGGAAATTTGTTTGATATTATCGCGATGTTGCAAGAAGATTATTTTTTTCCCTCTTTGTACTAATTTTATTATGTTGTGTGCCACGAAAAATATATACAAGAATATTTTAGTACTAGCTAGTATAAGATCAACGTTAACGTAATTATTATGCGAGATTGTGAAAAAAATATTATAATTAAAATTTAATATAATTTTTTTTAAATATAAATGTATATAATTTTATTTATTTTATAGAAAAGAAAATGAAAACTAATTTAAAATTAAAAAATTTAAGAGATTTCATAACGGTGGATTTTAGAGAAGCTTAGTCAGCATTTAGAATTAGTAATATGGAAAGATTAATACAAATATTTGAGTATAATTAATTTGATTGGTTTATTATTTTAACGGCTCAACTTATTTATTGGATATAGTGGGTATATTATTAGCAAACAGTTTCAGAAGAGGGTGCAGAAGACGTGAAACAAACAAAATATTGACACACACAGCTAAAAAGTGGTTTCATTTTCATTTTTGTTAAACAGAATAAAATAGAGAGAGCAAAAGACAATTAAGATTCACATGCATTGCGTTCCTTGCTAAGAAAGTTTATGTACTTGGCAAGCAAGCACGTAGATGGACGTATTGTTGAGTGTTGAAGTGGCCGGTGGAATATTCAATAATTTTAATTTTCTAATTACACGAATTTTTTTGGATTGATATTAAATCAGTACTAGTATTTTTCATTTTTTACCATACATAACAGTGTTTTTTTTTTTTTTCAATTTGTGATGATACTCAAATTTTAAAAGTATCACAGAAATGTATAAAAGTATCGCGTTAAAGATGAGCAATTAAAGATGTCAAATTGAACTACATGTAAAGAATAGAGATGAACAATTTGATATATTGTTTATTCTTCGATTCGCTATAAAATAGCGGTGAAAGATGGTGAATTGCTATATTTTATATTTTTCGACGAAATTGAGCATAAATTGCAAAAAATGGAAACCAATAAATAGCCAATGGGATCAAATTGCTTCCCCCTGTCCTAAAGGACAAGTTTTCTTAACCCTAATATATATGACGGATATATTTTGCAATTTTCCCCAATTAACATTATCATGTGTCCATCTAATTTCATTAAAATCTAGCTAAACAATTATTTTCGCGAAACTAATTTCGTGAAACCGAATTTACGCTTAAATCTAACCCACTGCTCATTGGGCATTATGAGGTGATAAATAAAATAGATCGATTATGATCATCAATTTAACCTGAGATTCCGTTTTAACACTTTTTTTATAAAAAAAAATGTAAGCTAAATTTTCTTTATTGCAATCACATAGCAAAGAAGATAGTCCAACCACATTTATTGGCGGATCTATCCAGACCATGTTATTCCCTAGCTATCGAATGTACCACCATATTAGCACCAGGGATGGCAATAGGACGGGTCCGAACCCGAACCCGCATGAAACGAGTATGAACCCTGTTAAACGGGTATGGGACGGATCATGATTTTTGCCAAATCCGTCCCGCCTATCCGTATCCGTTATATATAAATATAGTTTATATAAACTTATATTTCATATATATATATATATATATTTCTATTTATATAAATTTATATGTATATTAATGTACTAGCCCTATACCCGCGTTTTACGCGGGATCGATTTATTAAAATAATAATATTAAATATTATATTAGGGTCAATTTATTAAAATAATAACTTTAAATACTATATTAATTTTTATATCTTTTTCTTCATGATGGTCAGAGTATATGTGAGAGTTAAACTTTTTTTTATTCTAATATATTTATAACATATACATTTCTACAAATTTGAATCTATATTATTATATTTATATTTTTATATATTATAAAGTAATATTTTTTAATATATTAATAACATATACATTAATAAATAAGGGCATTATAAAATAATTTTATTAATAAAAAAATATATAAAATTACAAATTTCTAAAAGCTTCACAATTCTACAAAATTACAAAACTAAGGAGGGTGTATTCAATTGAGATTCTATTGGATTTTTTTGGACTTTAAAAATTACGTGGATTTATAAAATCCATAAACTTGACAGGATTGTGGAATATATTTTTTTATTAATTTACATATATTTTCATAAACTCCGATATTGATGCAAAGAGTTTAAAAGTTATTTTTAATATTTTTTTTAATTAATATTATATATATTATATAAAATATTTTACCAATAATATATATAAAGTTTATATATTAAAGATACCCGTGGGTTGGGCATAAGACCCAAACCCAACTCATACTCAATACGGGGCGAATCTGACATGACCCAAAGCTCGCGGGTGGGGTGGGTACCCGCGGGTCGGATCAATATTGTCATTCCTAATTTTTAGCCTTCAGAGTTCTATGAGAGAATCCGTTGAAATATCTTGTTTTAGAAGAGATTTTGGATAGTACAATTTATTTATATTTTTGGAGGAGAATCCAACAAAATCCATAAAGTATTAAAATCCATAGACGGTTGAATACCTAAAGATTTTTAAAGACTTTTTAAAATCCGTATTGAATACCTCGAAATTTTTAAAGACTTTTTAAAATCCAAATTGAATAAGACTTTGAAAGTCCAAAAAAATCCTACAAAATCCACAACCAATACACCCCCTAAGTGGATGTTTGTTTTGGAATTTTAAAATTTTTGAAATCTAGTAGATTTTGAAATTTTAATGACTTGGGAGTATATATTTTGTATTTATTTTGGAATTTAAGTAGGATATAATTTAACTTGTATAGAATTATGAGTTGGTCTCCTGTGCATAGTGTGCACGTGCACACTAATGCACAGGGGTGGTTATAAATATCCTTCACAAGCATGAGGTCACAGGTTCAAATCCTTCCAAACTTTTTTTTTTCCGTTTTTCTTTTTTCCAAACTTATTTTTTTTTTCCATTTTTTTTTTCAAACTTATTTTTTTTCCTTTTTTTTTTCCAAACTTATTTTTTATTCCTTTTTTTTTTGTTTCTACTTTTCATTAATAAAATTTCCACTTTTCACTAATAAATTTTTTTTTTTTTTTCACGTTTTTTTTTCTTCGTTTCTACTTTTCATTTTTTTTTTCTTTTTTGTTTTTTTTTTTCGTTTTTATTTTCACGTTTTTTTTTCTTCGTTTCTATTTTTCATTAATAATTTTTTTTTTTTCGTTAATAAAATTTTCACTTTTCATTAATAAAAATTACCACTTTTCACTAATAATAGCTACCACTTTTCAGTAACAAAATTTCCACTTTTCAATAATAATAATTACCACTTTTCAATAATAAGAATTACACTTTTCAGTTAAAATATCTACCACTTTTTAGTAACAAAATTTCCACTTTTCAATAACAAGAATTACACTTTTCAGTTAAAATATCTATCACTTTTCAATAATAAAAATTACATTTTTAAGTTAAAATATCTACCACTTTTTAATAATAAGAATTACACTTTTCAATTCAAATATCTACCACTTTTCAATAATAAGAATTACACTTTTCAGTTAAAATATCTACCACTTTCAATAATAAAAACTACATTTTTCATTTAAAATATATACCACTTTTCAATAATAATAATTACATTTTTCAATAACAAAATCTACCACTTTTCATTACTTAATTAATTACAATTCTCATTTTTATCGATCAATATTTACAATTATTAATTAACTTAAAATTCTCATCACTTAATTAATTAATTTACAATTATTAATTAATCTATAATTTTCATTTTTATTTTGCTTATTGTTATCATTGTTAACTTAATTAATTAAAACGAGTATATTTAATTATAAATTGTACCGTTAAAATTATTATTAAAATTGAAAAAATGTTATTTTTATTATTGAAAAGTGGTAGATTTTGTTATTGAAAAATGTAATTATTATTATTGAAAAGTGGTAGATATTTTAACTGAAAAATGTAGTTTTTATTATTGAAAGTGGTAGATAGTTGAACTGAAAAGTGTAATTCTTATTATTGAAAAGTGGTAGATATTTGAACTGAAAAGTGTAATTCTTATTATTGAAAAGTGGTAGATATTTTAACTTAAAAATGTAATTTTTATTATTGAAAAGTGATAGATATTTTAACTGAAAAGTGTAATTCTTATTATTGAAAAGTGGTAGATATTTTAACTGAAAAGTGTAATTCTTATTATTGAAAAGTTGAAATTTTGTTACTGAAAAGTGGTAGATATTTTAACTTAAAAATGTAATTTTTATTATTGAAAAGTGGTAGATATTTGAACTGAAAAGTGTAATTCTTATTATTGAAAAGTGGTACATATTTTAACTGAAAAGTGTAATTCTTATTATTGAAAAGTGGTACATATTTTAACTGAAAAGTGTAATTCTTATTATTGAAAAGTGGAAATTTTGTTACTGAAAAGTGGTAGATATTTTAACTGAAAAATGTAATTTTTATTATTGAAAAGTGGTAGATATTTTAACTGAAAAGTGTAATTCTTATTATTGAAAAGTGGAAATTTTGTTACTGAAAAGTGGTAACTATTATTATTGAAAAGTGAAAATTTTGTTACTGAAAAGTGGTAGCTATTATTAGTGAAAAGTGGTAATTTTGTCACTGAAAAGTGGTAATTATTATTAGTGAAAAGTGGAAATTTTGTTACTGAATAGTGGTAACTGTTATTAGTGAAAAGTGGAAATTTTATTAATGAAAAATAGGGACTATTATTGTGGAAAAGTGAGTAATTATTGAAAAGTGGAAGTGAGTAAAGAAAAAAAAAAGAAAAAAAAAAACAAGTTTGAAAAGATTTGAACACCTCATACTTATGAGAATTGTAAATTAATTAATTAATTGTTGAGAATTGTAAATTAATTAATAATTGTAAATATTGGTCGATAAAAATGAGAACAGTAATTAATTAATAATGGTAAATTAATTAATTAATTAATTAAGTAATGTATTATAAATTAATTAATTAATAAATAGAAAAAAAAAAGAAATTATAACCATAAGTAGAGAAAAAATGATAATAAATTAGGGTGGGAGGATAAGGACAAAAGCATGTGCATCAAACCTGTTTTGGTGCACATGGTGCATTTGAGAATTTCCCTAGAATTATATGTGTTTATATATGTTATTATAAGTATTTATATAGAGTTTGTAGATATTTATAGGGTTGACTTTTCTAGGATTTATAGATATTTGTAGGGTAAGTTTTTAAAATTATAAATCTAAATTCTAAAGTAGAACATGGTTGAAATTTTCCATTCCAAAATAAATATCCACTTTAAAAGACAAATACAATGATATCTTTAAATATAATAAATTATTATATAAACAATAATAAAATATAAACAAATTTATAAAAAATAAATAAATTATTAAAAACGATTATACTATAACAAATAATTGTATAATTATAACAGGGCATATTTATTCGACATTTCAATTAACTAATCAAACTTTGTTGGAATTTCTTAAATTATTCTAAACAATTACTAAAAATTCTCTAAAATCCTCCGCAATATTCTCTATATCTTAGAAAGTTTTTAAAATTATTTTAGAATACATTCACACTCTATATCTCAAGAAAATTATATATACATTCATCCCGACAATAATTCATCTTAAAGTCAAATATATATAATTTACGGCAATAATTCATCTTTTATAAAGTCAAATATATATAATTTATTTGCACTTCATTCTTGATGATTGGTGCAATTAAAAAAACTTTAACAAAATAAATATATAAATATATGCACTTCCAGTATATTATAAAAAAATATTTACATAAATTACATTTAAGTTACATAAAATTCAAATTTTATTATATAAAAATTGAACCTTTCTTTTTTTCTTTTTTTGGAGTCGGACAAATAGGAACCTACCTAAGAATATTGGGAACCTAACAATAATATTGATCCTAATTTGATTTTATCGTAGTTAAAAATTTGCAAGAAAATATTTAATTTATTTAAAAATGAGTATACAAACCTATTAAGTTGTATTTTTTTTAACTTATAAATTTACGGCAATAATTCATCTTTTATAAAGTCAAATATATATAATTTATTTGCACTTCATTCTTGATGATTGGTGCAATTAAAAAAACTTTAACAAAATAAATATATGCACTTTCATGTATATTATAAAAAATATATTTACATAAAATATATAAATTACATTATTTAAGTTAACATAAAATTCAAAATTTATTATATAAAAATCAAACCTTTCTTTTTTTAAAGTCGGACAAATAGGAACCTTCGTTTTTTTTAAAGTCGAACAAATAGGAACTTTTTTTTTTTTTGAGGTCGGACAAATAGGAACCTAAGAATATTGGGAACCTAACAATAATATTGATCCTAATTTGATTTTACAATTTGTATCGTAGTTAATAATTTGCAAGAAAATATTTAATTTATTTAAAAATAAGTATACAAACCTATTAAGTTGTATTTTTTTTAATTTATAAAATGAAACATTATTTTCATCTCATAATACGTTAAAATGAAACATTCGAAATTATAAACTCAGATTTTTAGATATGATTTTCTTAAAGAAATAAATATAAAATAAAATATTAAAAAAAAAAAGTAATATACAAATTGATAAATTCTATAGTATCGAAAAAGAAATAACATGATCTTGGAATAAAATGTACTCCTACATCTCTAAAAATTAATTACATGATCTTGGAATATAAAGTACATCACTTATAAGAATTTTCAAAAAAAAAAAAAAAAAAATTCAACAAAGTACATCTCTAAATGGATTTCTTGTGCATTAATTACACATGACTTTTAAAATTTACATCATTGTAGATCTTGAACTTGCATGAGATGTTTCAAATGAAAAAACGAAGATGAAAATCATCAATTCTGCAAAACATGAGTACACATCCATGCTTTATATAGTTGGAATTATGATTTGAATGTACGATAATTATGATAATCTTAAATTTGAATATTCAAAATTGCATTTGTTAATAACATATTTTTACGTTGAAATTCTGTTTCATGAAGTATATTTAAATTTTAATATTCAAAATTAATATTTAAAAGTGGACATTTAGAAGATAAGATTAAAATGATTTTTAAAAAATCTTACGTCGGGTTAAAATTAATAATTAAGATTAATAAAATATTAATAATTATTAAATTAATAAGAAAAAATCAATTTTGAAATAGAATAAATTTGAGAAAAGAGAGATTGAAAGATTAAGATAAAATTAAAATTATGATTTGATTAAAAAAATATCATGATTAAAAAAATATATATAACGTGATTAAAAAAAAAACCGCTCAGCCCAAATAAAGAGAATAAATAATGTGATTAAATTTTAAAAAATAAATAATATTGTAATTAAAGTTTAAAAAATAATAATTATGATTTCAAATTTAAAAATAATAATTATGAGTAGATAATATGTAAATTATTATTTTGAGATTAAAATAGAAAAAATTGATTTTTTTAATCAGAATGCCTGAGAATGCAGGAATTTTGAAATAGACGATTTTGATTTTGGTGAAGAGAGGGATTGTGTAGAGTGATAAAATTGTGACACGTGTCCCATTATATTCTCACAAATATAGAGTACTAGCCCTATACCCGCGTTTTAAGCGGGGTCGATTTATTAAAATAATAACTTTAAATATAATTTTTATATCTTTTTCATTGTAGTAGGTGAGAGTTAAACATTTTTTTTATTCTAATATATTTATAACATATACATTTCTACAAATTTAAATCTATATTATTGTATTTATATTTTTATATATTAAAATATTTTTTAATATATTAATAACATATGCATTAATAAAATTATGATTTTAATTGTAAAATTAAGAAAATATTTTTAATAAGTAAAGACATTATAAAATAATTTTATTAATAAAAAAATATATAAAATTATAAATTTCTAAAAACTTCACAACGTTGTAGTATGCTGGCATGATTTTTCACAATGACAAAATACAATAAAATTGACTTCTACAAAATTAAGGGGATGTTTATTTTTATTTATATCCGTACCCGTTATATATAAATATAGTTTATATAAACTTATATTTAATATATATATATATATATTTCTATTTATATAAATTTATATGTATATTAATGTATATATGTTTGAAAATACCCGCAGAATAAAACCCGATGAGTTTTTAAGTGGGACGGGACGGGTCCGGGTATGGGAATTTTCTGCTGGGACGGGTCCTGGGACAGGACATACCCGTCCCATTGCCATCCCTACCCGTCTAGCAAAAACCACCCTAACATTCATAAATTGGAATAGTAAATTTTGTTTTAGCATAAAACGATCTTGTACGAAACATTTTCCATTTAATGATACACAAATATTTTCAGAACGGTTCAACTAAAAAACGGTTGATCCAAGAAAAAAAAGAGGTTGAACGGATCAAGCCGGTTCTCGTTTGACGGTGGGTTAATTTTGAATACGTACAGCACTAGTTTAGCAAGTTTAAATTTTGGTATTTGACTAAATTATACAACTATATACTCCATTTTAAACCAAGCTTTGTTAAATAATTATTCAAAATTAAAATAAAGTTGAAAATCAATCAAATCATACAAGTTAGATTAATTATAAACCCATTTCTACAATCTGTTATACATATAGTACGTACTTCTACGACTCTATCGGCAAAATAGACAATATTAATTGAACTTAGAACCATATATATTTGTATCTTCTTCTTTTTGTCAAGTCATGTCTCTCTTCACAAAAAAAAAAAAAAAAAACCTTTTGTTTGCATAGTCTCCAAGTGGACAAATTAGTTTTAAGTTCATAGAAACAATGATGAGAAATAAATTTTTTGTAAGATCACAAAAACCCAGTGTGCCTCATGCAAGTACACTACGACTTCTTGTCAACTTTTTTATTTTCTATTCAAGGTGGAAAACTGTATCTATAAGTCTTCTGCATATGCGTTCCACAATACATGCATTCCACTATAATTATTTTCCGTATACAGTTATACTATATAGTAAGACAAAGGAAGTATATAGAAGGAAGCCAATACATTGGACAAAAACTTGTTTATATCAATAGCACCATGCAATTTAAGTGTACTTACTATATATAATTTGCTAGTATGTTTTTTAATTATATATAGTTGCACCTTATAATTATTGTACAATAGTGATACTCAACAAATAGATGTTCCATTTTTTTTTTAAGTGACGTTTATGTATATTTATGAATATTTTTTTTTTTCGGATTAATTAATTCATGGAGTATTTTCCAAATGGGTACTTTTGGAAAAGTTTGAATCTCACAATTTTTTTCTTCGAAGTTTATTTATTTTTAATTAAATCATCTCCATATCCAAATGCAACATAAAATATTGAAAATATTGCCGATCGGTCTTCATGATATGCAAGAAAGTAAACTATAACTGATTAAGGACGACATAGATATATATATGGCCGTATGTATCAATTATTACTTTTATAGTTTGTGGAAAATAATTATCGACTTTTTTAAGAATATTAATCCTACGCCATCACTTTTAATTACTTTATGCACGGTAGCGGTACGTGCTGTTCACGTCGATAGTTACCCATCAATTTTAATTTGGATGAGATTGAATATTCAAATTTTGATGTTTATATTGATTGATATGTGTTATATTAAAAAATAATCAACGTCCTATAATATTTATAGCGACACATGTTAAAAATCTAACGGGGTAGAATATCGGTGGAACACGAAAAATGAAACAGGAAAATCGAATTGATTTTAATTTGTCTTATATGACATTTCACTTGATTAATGTTTCTCATTGAAGTTCTTGTCTTTTCGTTTGATGGGTATAATACTTGGCCCTAAATTCTCTTAATTACCACAAAAATTTGTATGAGATCTTAACACTTGTAGCACAATGATATATACTTCATACTTGAACCTCCTCTTATACACTTAATTAAAAGTCTCCTATAATATGATTGAACGCTTTAACAGTACATTTGAAGAACAAGAATAACTAATCCTATGTCATATTAGTCCTACCCCTTTAATAAAAAGATAAAAAGCTAATTAAAGAGGAATAAAGGAAACCTTAAAGTAATCAGTCACACCAATCTCGTTTATTGCTCACACTTTATTTCGGAAATGTCCTAAATATTAAAGGTTGCAACTTTTGTGTATCAGTTATATATATATATATATATATATATATATATATATAACTTGTTTCTATTTAATATTTGAATGAATAATATACAATATGTGGACTAATACTATACTGTATTTAAACTAATACTATACTCTATTTAAACTAATATTATATTGTATTTGCCATAACTCATGAGTAATATTCACTCATTTAAAAAATTGCATTAAATAGGAACAAGTTACATGTATATATATAACTGGTACACACAAATATTTGTCAAATATATATTAATGCCACGAAATCTCTAAAGATGATATACATATATATATATGTGTGTGAATTTAAATTCGGTGCATGCAGTACAACACCATTCAATACAGTTAAAATGGAGGAAAAACATAGAATTGCATGGTTCTATGGTCCATTGAGAAAAAAGGGAAAAAGGCATAGATTCATGTGATTTTATGGTCATTTTAGTGCACACTCCTTCCTATGTCTCAGATTCGAACTCCAATTCTTGAACCGGATACTCGAAACTTCAAAAAAAAAAAAAGTCACATATGATTTATTCTAAAATTGGAATAACTTTGAAGTTGGAAGTAATTTGTCTTGCCTTCTTTTTCTGAAAATTAAATACGAAAAAAAAAATCATCAATTTTCCTTTTTTATCATCAGGAATTTTGTATATTGCATGTCTTAGCTTTGACACTATATGTTGCACAAGAATTATTGATGATTAATTAAGTTGCGAAAACTTTGTCGCGTGTTACTACTTAGGAATTTCATAATTGTAGCTAGGTAAAAACTTTTTTACACTAAAGTTTTGAAGTAAAGTATATCTTTAATTGATGTGATTTGATTTGAATATTTTGCAATTGCCAACATAGTGATTTAGGTAGCTACACTGGACCAATTTAAGTAATTTGATTATATAGTTGCAATAAAGGTACTAGTTTGTCTGACATGATATGTCAAGTCGACAAAGCTCATCTTCATTAATTAATCGGTACCCTTATAAGTTTCCCATTTCTTTTGTTTCTTTTAATTAAGAAATGAGAAATTCTCATATGCATGAAGAGTGTTTTTCGGGAGATGACAATGGATTTCGCCGGAGAAGACGATGGATATCGCCGCGGTAGAGTGTTTTCCGGCTAGAGCGAGGGAGAATATGGAGGAGTGGCAGAAGTGCTGAACATGGAAGACATCGGTGGTGGTGTTTGGTGTGCTGAACATGGAAGACATCGGTGGTGGTGTTTGGTGTGCTGAACATGGAAGACATCGGTGGTGGTGTTTGGTGTTAGGAGGCTGAAGAAGAAGATTGTAATTTTTGGTAATTTTGTTAGTTTTGATTTATTAAAATATTTCAGGACATAGGTTTTGAACCTGTGACCTTATATCCGTTTTCAAGTATCGTAACCGCCAGTCTAGCGGTTACTTTGTTGTTGAAAATTCGCGTTTTTGTGTCTTATAGTTGGTCACTGGTCGCATAGGGTGAACGTGCACCCTATGCAGGAGACCAACTCTTAAGAAATATGATTAAATAATAGATATAGTACAAGTGATGTGATGGTGAGAGAGAAAATAATAGATGAGTGTTAGATGAAGTATGATAAAATAATAGAATGATGTGATTGGGAGAGAGAAAATCATAGGCTAAAAATGAAAAAAAAATGAAATGAAAAACTTATTGTGAGACATCCATAAAAGGAAAATGAAAAACTTATAGAGAATGGAGGGAGTAGTTTTTATGTAAACGAGAACAATTATTTTATCTTTATTCCATAACAACTTTCCAAAATTCTTACTTTGCTATCCTACAAAAAGGTACGGAGTAATATTGAGGTATTAAATTTTTTGAACGGAATTTTCAGGTCTAATTATTATTCATTCTCTAGAGTACAGGTTCGTACGCAAGGCTCATTCATAACATAAAATTTTATGTGTATTTTGTGCCCTGTCTATCACTAATATTACTATTTATAAAAACTTATACTACTATTGTTTAAAGTGCAAGTTGTAGAAGTATACATAATATCTTCTAAAATAATTTAATTATACTAATCTAACAAAAGGGTGCGCGTGTTAGACTATACTTTCTCCATTTAATAGAAGAAGACAGCATTGAAAGAGAAAAGGGAGGCCATCTTTCGATTTTAAGATTAGAAAAAGCAATATGAATATATATATAGAAATGGATGGATCTAGGATTCCATTTTAATGGTGGCGAAATTAATTGTATTATATTATAGTAATTCACATGCATAGTTGAAATTTAAGGGTTAAAACAAAAAAAATACATTTACAGATATGAAAAATTAAAAATCCAAAGGGATGAATACACTCAACCGATCTCCAAGGAATTGGTCTAATAATGTACACTTGGAACTTAGCATTGTGTTTCTCTTTAAATTTCAACTAAATTTTCCAAAGTACAAATAATTTATAATTAATGGGTCAGTCCACATAACTCATGCTCTAACTTTATGCGAAGTCCCTACTAGTGAACGGTGAAATTAGTCGGTTCTTGAGGCAGATATTGAGACATAAAAATAAACCCAACCCCGAATATATTAAGGGATTGAGTAAGATATAATATTATTTCGTGTGGAAAGCACACTCCACCCATTTAGAAATATTTTCTCACTCCCAACTTGTTGTGTCTCTAACTTTCCCCTCTTTTGATTAATAATGCATTCCTCTTCAGCAATCCATTTCCCATTCTTGATAATGATACCTGCCTGGCTAAATGCGTATGCCATAAATTTGGTTGTTCCTCAGTTCATGTACCCTGGCCTGATGCAAATATAAGTATATAATAATAATAATAATCAGTATATGTAATTATAATATAGGTGTCCACCAACCGACGTAAAATAATGTGGTCAATATTGATTATGTGTCAAAATATAAAGAGTGAAGCTAGTATTGAGGGCTCCCCACAAAACGAGAAGCCCTAGCAAAGGGTATGTGTTATAACATTATAAGTTATGAAATTATCTCTTCCAATCCTTACATATATAACATTAATTAGTAACTTTCTTTAGAAATAGTATAAATTATTTTATTAAAAAATATTAATTGTATATTAGTTGCGTTGTGTAATTTGTGCGCCAGATAATATGTGATATGTATGGTGTATCACAATCCCATGAGTTGATGCACGATCTCATTAGATAAAGTGAAATGACTCCAATTTAGGGTGGGTATATATGTGTCTTAAGTTGACAAAACTAAAATCTCCCAATTGCAGTTAAAGATGAAACATGCGTGTAGACATTCTTGAGTTTATTACTCCTACACAATCATTAAAAGTATGATCATTTTTTTTATGAAAAATCATTTTGCATAAATGAATTAACACTTAATCTTTTTTCTTTAAATTTGTGGTCAAAAGTTGGGAAAATTTCAAAATAAGTCCTGTAACTTAGATTGATTCCATTTTAAATCCTTTAAGTTTTCACTTTTTCAAAATACATCCTAAAGTGTCCAATTTACATCCTTTTGTCCAATTTACGTCCTGTAACTTAGGTTGATTTCATTTTAAATCCTTTAAATTTTCACTTTTTCAAAATACGTCCTAAGGTGCCCAATAACCAAATTTGCCGGAAGCCCCAATTTTAAACAAAAGTTCGAGCCGCGCATGACAGCTTTTAGAAAAAAATTAATTTTCGATAAAAAAATGATGTAAATTGGACAAGAATAAAACCCTATCTTATTAAAAATAAAACATGCAACCCAACTCGACTAATTATACCCAATTGCAAATTTTAATCAATTAATTTAATCTAAATGTAAAGGGTAAAAAAGAAGTACCCAAAACATGGAAGATTTTATACACACTAAATGTTCATGGGCCGTGGCCCAGCCCAATAAGACCACTTAATACTTAGAATCATTGGGCTTGTTAAATCACTTTTTCTAGTAAGCGGGCTTTACGAGGAAAGCCCAGAGTCAAATTGAATTGAGTAAAATTGAAGTAGATCATGATTCTAATTTTTATCAATCAAATATGCCTAAAGAATCTACTTATATCAAATGGAGTAGTAAATATATTTTATTTTTGACATTAAATTACAAACAATCTTGTGAAGTGGCGTGTGGAGTACTACTTTTGACTTTTGAGGTACACAGTCATACTTTGAAGGTAAAGTCGAAGACTATTTGTAAGTGAAAATTTTATAATCCAATGACAAAAGTGTTTTAGAATTAAATTTGATTGTATAAATTCCGACGAGTCAGTATAAGTGAAAATAATTACTTACAAAGTGTTGTGTCTTCATATTGTTGATTAAAAAAAGATTATTTTTTTGGATGGAAGAATATTTTGGAGTATAAGAACTTTCTAAATGAAAATACTTATAATTGAAAAAAGTCGATATTGAAAATCATCAACTTAAAGAATTAAGTCATGTTTTTCTTTAATCTACTTTTAATTGCGAATTCTGCTATGATTTTTACATTATTTATGTCGCAAGAGAGTTACTCCTACATAATTTGTTTATAGTTATAACTTTTGGTTTTGATTTATCTACTTCTTATTTCCCCTCTCCTTCCAATGTCGAACCAGTGGGTGGTAGGTCTATTTTGATGCTTTAATTCTACTGTCGAGTTGGAGTGTATGTGCAAAGCTCGGAGGGGGAATTTGTCCTATTCAAGTATAATATTCTTCATGTTCACAATTTTTTTATTAAAACGTCCTAAAATTACTTGTACAATTTTTTTTATTAGAACATTCTAATTTCTAATATTATTTGCACACTACTAATATGAAAATAATCCATGAAATTAATATATTTACAATAATATTTTATTTTCAAAATTATCACTGCTTTTAGAGGTCATTATACATTCAATTCAACAATTTTTTTTTCTATAACTACTTTTTCAAAATTCTTACAAAACTTTCATGGAATGGAGCCATGAAGGGAGTGTTTGCCTATTTATAAGACTATTTAATTTTTTTGTTGACAACTCATACTACTTCTTAGTGTGAATTTAACGTAATCTCAGAAATAATTTAGTCACATACTGTATGATAATAAAAATAAAATATAGACATTAAGTTTAGTATAACAAGTTACATGAGAAATTAAAATTAAACAAAATGTGTCACTATAACTTAAAAGATGTCTTTCTTATGGTTCAATCTTTTTAAAACATGTCTTTCTTATGGTGACAATTGATTACAAATTCATTGACCTTTTTTTTCTAGGTCCTAGTTTTTTTTGTTAGATTTCTTATTTTAATTTGTTTCGCTTTGTGTTTATACTTCCATGCACCACCTCTCCTCTCCTTGATGAGGCTTTTCACGGCCTAGTGTAGTTTCTCGTGAGACTTGTTTGTTCATTTTTGGATTTTTAATAGATCAGTATCTTTCATTCGACCCGATTAACATGGGTTGACAAATGTACACTTGTGAGGTACTAATTTGATTCGCTGCAAATTGAAAATCTTGAGTATAATAGTCAAAAAAAAAAAAATCGACATTAGTATAATAGTCAATTTAATACTATCGTAATCTTATTTAAAAAAAAAAGGTATTCCAATTTATATGTTGAAGTGTCTATCTCGGAACCAAGTCCGACCAAAGAAATTCTTTATTAGCCAAAAAGTAGCATATTAAAGTGGGCCCACTCTCTCTCTGTCAAGCCGCTAACCGCCACATGGCCACGGCGGAAACCGGTAAGCGGGTCCCGCGAGGCTCCAATTTAGTCAAATTCATAATTCTACCCCCAAAACTTTTCTTCCTCAACTTCAACAAACCTTTCCTCCCCAAACAAAAATCGCGAAGCTAATCATTGTTATCACTAATCACTCACTAATGCAATGATGGACCCCAAGTTCGGAAAGCCTCCGTGCCGGATAGACTTGGACCAGATGCCCGAAACCCCAACGCGGGCGGCGCACCACCGCCGTGCCCACTCCGAAACCTTCTTCCGTTTTCCTGACCTCGACGATATGCTCGTCGACAGCGTATTCGGTGACCTCGTCCTTCCTGATGAGCCGCCGCCCCAGCCGGAGAGGAGAAACGAGGCCAAGGCGGCGCCGAACCATTTGCGCAGCCTGTCGGTGGACGCCGACTTTTTTGACGGTCTTAATTTGGACGAATCGCAACCGGTGGCGGCGGAGACTGGTCCCCGGCCTAGGCATAGGCATAGCAACTCGATGGATGGGTATTCCAGTGCGACGTCGTTTGAGGTGGACGATTACGCAAAGAAGGCTATGGCGAATGATAAACTGGCGGAGCTTGCTTTGATTGACCCCAAGAGAGCAAAGAGGTTTGACTCTGTTCATTGCGTTGACTTTTTTGCAGTTTTGTGGTAATTATTATGTATGGTAGGACTGCAATTTTAGTGCCTTTTTATCATTATGTAGGGTTTTTGTGTTTGTTTGTTTTAGCTAATAGCATGGATGTTTTTAGCTTTGTGCCCTAAATCTGGAAACACAATCATGGAGACTCAAAGACAAGGTCATATGGCTTGGTCATTTTAATTTATAAACATAAAAAAAAAAAAAAAAAAAACTAAAAAAGACTGTAGATGGCATTATCAAGGTTTCAAGACCATATTTCATTTGGAATTCTTAAGATGTATCTATAAGCATGTATAGTTATAGATTGAGTAGTATATGATTTTCTTGTTAGTAGTATTACATATTTGATCTTGGGAGTTGTTTGCAGGATACTTGCGAATAGGCAATCTGCTGCACGATCCAAAGAAAGAAAAACACGTTATACGGGTGAGCTGGAGAGGAAAGTTCAAACTTTACAGACTGAGGCAACTACACTATCAGCTCAGGTCACGTTGTTGCAGGTATTTACTTTTTTATAACAATAAACAGAAATGCTAGCTCCACTCTTTCAATTGAACTGGTTTAGATGTCAGCTCGGTGAACACTCAAAACTGAACAATACAAAGCCTTATCCTACAGAAAACTAGAGATCTAAGCTTGACTGAAAGTTTTAATATAGAATCAATTCCCTATCAAGAATGGCTAATAAGGATATGGATATGATTGGAGTGAATTTCTGGAAAGTTGTGTGACTGAAAGTGCAACATTGGAGTTCCAAATATGGCATTAGAGTCAAAATATTTCAAGATTAACTTATGCATTAGGTTTTCATGCATTCCATCCTGTATCTAATTGATCCTACCTGAGGAACTATAGAATCTTGTCATAACCTGTCTTGTTTGCGTTATGCAATTGTAATTATCAGGACCTTTATTTTTGTGTGGTTAGTTGTTATTAACTATAATTATCTTATTGATTCGTGTCTTTAAGTTGTTTATTGTTTATAATCATCAAGGCTAATATACTTAGAAAGTTGTTCTCTTGTCCTAGAATGGCATATGCTATAGAATTTATCAGTGCCATGATTTTAAATTTCTGCGTGTTCTTGTCAATGAAACTTGAAGGGAAATACTTCGAATCCATTTTAAGTCATTTAATCTATCATCAGTTGCCCACGCCAATAAACACCATAATCACTTTGCTCTAAGAAGCCTTTGTCAACAGTTGTTTGAATAATGGAAGTATTCTCTATTGTTCTAAGGAAGCAGCTGGATATCTCATTTATTACAAAGATTTACATATACATTTTTTTGGTAATCTTATTTGTGAAAATTTTAGTAACAGCAAGAAGGGTTATATAGGATTCTGGGAAAAGGGAGCAAAACAGAGAGTCAGAGATAAATATGCAAGAGGTTAATGTAGGTGTAGGATGGGTGATCAAGATGCTAGATGGTTTTTGGTTCATCTTGTGATAGAGTATAGAACAGTAATGTACCATAATAACTGAATATTATATTATTAATATTGTAGAGGATAAATATGAGAGGGATACAAAACTCCGGGATAGATCCCAGCTCATCCCAGCCTAAAGGCCAATTACAATACTTAACTCGAGTCTGCCTTCTACATTGTCCTAACCCCCTTATTTATATAGTCACATACCTTAATTTAAGCCCCTATTTATATGCATTATTCCATTATTTCAGGCCCTGATTTATTTGCTGAAGTTACTCAAACTTTGGTTTCCTTGTATTGTATGGGTTACTATCTACTGTATCCCTTTTTTGAAATAGACATTTCATACTCTCATTCCAAATTTAAGTTTCTTTCTTCGACTGCATGCTGACACAGAAAATACTTGTACCATTTACTTTATGTTACAATTTTTCTTCTAGCATTTGCATCAATTCGGATGGAAATCTCAATAATCTTAAATTGAATTTGTTATAGCTGATAAAGGCAATATCATTTCGTACGTGAAAAATCAACCTGAGTCCAATTGGTCCATGATAGACCCTATTTGTCTAAGTACTAAGTAGGAAGCTATCTTTGTCCCTAATGTAGCAATAGATCATAGGACACAATAAAATTGAATACAAAGAAATGCACAAGTCAACTCAGTAAGCCTTATTTCGTGTTGACCAAGAGTGGACTGCATGGATCCTGATTGGTCTTCTCTTGTTATATTATGATATATAAGCCTTCACGTTTAGAAGAGTGATTGACACTGATTGTAGCTAGTATGGTTATATTGTTGTAGATTACCTTTTCTCAATCCAATTCATTGCAGGCATATCAATACTTCTACAGTGTTCTACTGTTCTTGTCTATGTATGCCTTGAAAGACACGATAAAATGACCAGATATTTTCTTGTATCTCAGAAAGCTGGGGAAAAGTTCTAATTAGTTGTGTGCTTGCTCCATTAAAGCAGCATACACCAATCTTTTAATGGTCTCGATTAGTCTGGGTGAACCTCTAAGCCTTTTAAAAGGAAAATGGGAAAATCCTGAAGTAATTGTGCACCATAGCAACATGTTGAATACTGTGCCGTAAAAAAGGATTCTTAAATGAGGAAATGGCCTGGCATGTATATTTATGCACCTCGTGAATTAACTTGAACTACCACGTGCTCACTTTACTAAATCACAGCCAAAAAAATTGGGGCCTAAGTTGTGTAGGTCCCTCGCCAAAAAAAATTAACTCGGAAAAGAAAAGTTTATGCTGCAAAGCTATAAAGAAGTCAGTTACTAAACCTATCCAACTTGTAGCATACTTACTCTTGAGATGTTACCTACTCAGCTCAGCAGAAGATACTGCTTTGGAAGAAATCTATCCAACTTGGATTTTTTTGTGACTAAAAGTGCTTGTGGAGTGAAAATACAATGACCTATTCATAATCGTTAGAGGCGCAAAGGGTCTGTCGCCTCGTGTTGTGTCTCACATGGGGTGCAATTTTTTTTTAAGCCAAGAATATGTTAAAGAATTAGATAAATCCTTCATATTTTAAATGATATATATGTAAAGCAAAAAGACCAACTCCACATATAAAAGAAAAAAAGAGGGAAGTAGACAGCCTAGGAGGAAATTCAGACATATATTTTACAGTTTTTATGTTCTTAGAAATGTGTTTTGGGGGATGAGGGAAGAAAAGAGAATAGCTTGTACCAGAGGCTGTAAAAAAGGCCCATTGAGGTGAATGTATTGCCCATCTCTTACCGTCGCCCTCTAATAACTATGATGGTATTAGGTTCTTAAGCTTGTGAACATGTATGTTATAGAGCAAAAACAAGTTGTGTACGCAGTGAAAAATATAAA
Source organism: Galeopsis tetrahit (assembly GCA_963675135.1). NCBI lineage: Eukaryota > Viridiplantae > Streptophyta > Magnoliopsida > Lamiales > Lamiaceae > Galeopsis > Galeopsis tetrahit. The sequence goes on from OY776131.1 coordinate 55,824,222, forward strand.
TAAAGAGCTGAATAGAGAGTGGGAGCTTTAAATAAGAATTTAAGGGTTATTAATAGTGGAGAGAGGAGTCGGGTTACATAATTTTGATCTGGATACGATGTGCCAATATGGGACCTAGAAGTGACCCTGATTACTTGGTTATGCATTGGAGATACCGTAGTAGATGAAGAATTTTCTTAAAAATATATTTTCTGCATTGATTGTAACTGGTCTCTTGTAGTGCTATGAAAACTTAATCGGTGAAGAATAGTGTCAAATTAGTAAGAGCGAACTCATCCATATATTGTGACATAATGCAGAGAGACACGAGTGGGTTGACAGCTGAGAACAAGGAACTAAAACTGAAGTTACAGGCTATGGAGCAGCAAGCACACCTTAGAGATGGTATGCATGCATGCACATCTTACTCCTCATTTCACACACTTGGGAGTTTTTCCGTGTTTTTTCTTGTGGTTAATAATGTTAAAATTTGAATTGTAGCTTTGAATGAAGCATTGAGGAATGAACTACAGTGGCTCAAGATTACAGCTAGCCAAATCCCTAATGGAAACAACAGAGGGGGGCTGTCGTCCTCTCAACCTCCTCGAACAAACAATTACTTTGGTAATGATCAGCCACAGCAGCGCTAGAAGCAGAAGCAGCAGCAGCCCGAATAACTTAATTTAATCACAGTGTCTGTCTGATGATGATATTGCTGTTGTATGATTCAAGTTTGGAAACCATAACTAATTTCTCCAGCTAGGCTTTTGTATATATATTTGTATTGTATCCATGTTTGTGATGAATCTTGCTTATCGCCTGCACACACTAGATACAGATATGCCCATCTATATACCTAAAAAATGATGTTATGTATGTATGAGTATATATGTAGAGTTAAGTTCTATGATGGTTTAAAAGGATCTTGCAGGCTGTATAGTTATATGCAAGGTTGAACACGGTGGATATATCAATATTGATAATCTAAAAAAATGAAGATTTTATTATAAATTTAAGCGGTGACTTCAAGAGGTTTTTTTAATAGAATATTAGTATTTTAAAATTGATTTAATAGAATATAATTGAGTTAAAGGGGTTTAACAATAAAAATAAGTGTTTAAATTTGTATTAATTATTTTACACATTCCTTTTACAAAGTAATCTCGTGGCTAAAGAGCATTGCAATAGAGTGTTAAGATGATGCAAAATTAGTAATGGATGTGATCAACTCCGTCTCAATCATTTAAGGGAATAGAATAGGGTATGAAAAGTTTATAGGTTTGAGAGACCCTTATATCTCATTTAATAGAGGAATGGTTGAACTTTCAAAAGTGAGTTTTTTTTTTTTTTTTTTTTTTTTTTTGTGGGTTTTGTTAATTATATATGTGTGTGTGATGAACACAGAGACAGGTTGTAGTGGCAACTTCAATGTACGTTGGAACTCTTGAACCATTTCCAAAAAAATAAGATAATAATGTTGGAATCAATAATGCCAAAATTGGCCATTTCCAAAAAAAAAAAAAAAAAGATAATAGCAGCAGCATTGTATGGTCGGCAAACACAAGTTAAATGTCGCCATCCTGTGAGATTACAACAACCTAATCCGTCATTAGTCAAATGAAATTTACAAGGTCTTCCACGTGTCATGATCGAAATAAATAAGCATTTGAAGTGTAAGACAAACCAGTTTCAGTCCTCCCTCCTTGTTCCCTTCTTAGTATAGTTTTTGTCTTCCACACATTTTGATTCCCAAGCTCAAAACAACCAACCAAAACGAGTTAGTATTCTAAACCTCATCATAGTAATCATCATCCAACCTGTTGTTAAGACATCACCTAGGACTTGCAGAATTCTCACTATATAATAATAAGCCACACAAATTGAAATGACTTGCAGAATTCTCACTATATAATAATAAGCCACACAAATTGAAATATTCGTGCTAAATTTATCAACCATCACCGAAATTTTAGAGCACCTGGTGAAAATAATAGGTATGTTGACACTAGTAGCACTCTTCTTGTTCTTTATATCTTTGGCTTTTTTGCTGCGAAAACGGTCTGCCCCCAAGGCAATGGACAGGATTCCAGGGAGTTTAGGGTGGCCTATCGTGGGGGAGAGTTTCTCGTTCCTCTCTTCGTTTTCAAGTCCAGCCAGTATCTTTACCTTCATGCATGACAGGCAGAAAAGGTTAATACATTATGAGTTATTATAACAAGTTTTAAAATTTGGTGAAAGAGTTTATGACCTTGATCTCATAGATAACTCTTTGTGTTAGGTATGGGAAGGTGTTCAAGAGTAGTGTATTGGGGAGACTCACTGTGTTCATGACAGGGAGAGAAGCAAGCAAGATTCTGTTAACGGGCAAAGACGGGCTCGTGAGCCTCAATCTCTTCTACACAGGGAAACAGGTTCTTGGCCCAACGAGCTTGCTTACACAGAGCGGAGAAGCACACAAGAGACTACGTCGTTTGATAGGGGAGCCCTTATCAATGGATAGCATGAAAAAGTATTTCCCATTCATCAACACTTTGGCTGAGGAGACGTTGGATCGTTGGAGTGGGAAGAAAATTCATGTTCTTGAAGAAGCTTCTCTGGTTGAGTTTTCTAACCCAAGATAACACACACACATATATATATATGTATGTATAATACAGTAACACTGTTGCACCGTGAAACTGGTGCACAACTAATAATATTCAATGACTAATATTATTCAGTGAAAACAGCTAATACTAACCAATTGATACCTTATAGTAAAATAGCTAATACCATTTAAAAAATGAACTTGAGTTGCACGGTGCAACTGGTGCATAAAAGTATTTCCCTCTATAAAAGTGTTTTAAGCATTGGTTTCTGAATGAAATTATTTCCATTTTTTGCAGTTCACATTGAAGGTGATAGGCCACATGATCATGAGCTTGGAGCCAACCGGTGAAGAACAAGAAAAGTTCCGGTCCAATTTCAAGATCATTTCCTCCTGTTTCGCCTCTTTGCCATTTAAAATCCCAGGAACTGCTTTCTATCGTGGTATCAAGGTAAAGTTCAATCTAGTATTGAGCAAAACGAAAGTAAAAGACATACGTACCCTGATGCAGTTAATATCACAGTTTATGATGAATTCGACCAATAGTGCTTATACAAATCCTCCATGTTGATAGGCTCGCGATAGGATGTATGCCATGTTAGACTCTACGATAGCCCAAAGGAGAAAGGGAGAAAGCTTCCAACAGGATTTCCTCGAATCCCTGTTAAAGAAGCACAGCAAAGAGGGAGATGATGATGATGATGATGATGATAAGCTTACAGATAAACAATTAAAGGATAACATATTGACGCTACTAGTTGCAGGTCATGATACCACTACAGCTGCTTTAACATGGCTCATCAAATTTCTTGAAGAAAATCCAGCTGCATTGGAACGTTTAAGAGTAATATCTTTATATAATCGTGCAATCATATCATTGTTTAATTAAACACCACGAGTAGAATTAATCAAGATTGAGGGTTTTCAGGAAGAACATCAGAAGATTCAAAGTAGCAGAAAAGATGGATCTAGCCTTACATGGGCAGAAGTGAACAGCATGCCTTATACAGCCAAAGTTAGCTGCAACCCATCACTTATGTTGTTCTTGTTATTAAGGTATTTTAAGGTTACTAACTATACTTTCTTGGCCTTGAACTCACAGGTTACCAGTGAAACTCTAAGACGAGCAACAATTTTGCCCTGGTTTTCAAGAAAAGCAGCACAAGATTTTGAAATTGATGGTACATAATTTATACCAATTTGATCAGTAATTTGTGATGAGGATGATGAAAAGAAAAATCATGCAGAATACTAAATTGCTCCAAATGTCAGGATATAAAATTGAAAAAGGATGGTCTGTGAACTTGGATGTTGTGTCGATTCATCATGATCCGGAGATTTTTCCTAATCCAGAGAAGTTTGATCCTTCAAGATATGATGTAAGCTTTCAAATACACAAAATCAATGGGTAACAATTCACCTAAATAGGGTTCCATATAAATAAGTATCGACTTTTGTACCCATTTTTTAATGTTTCAGGAGCCAATAAAACCTTACAGCTTTCTTGGATTCGGAAGTGGACCACGAATGTGCCCTGGAATCAACCTGGCCAAACTGGAAATTTCTGTTTTTATCCATCATTTGGTCTGTAGATACAGGTAACAAGATCAGCATCCAAATTATATTAGAAATAGAAAAACAAAGAATTAAACAAGAATTGGATACTGTGAAGCTAAGAAAACAAAACTGGAGAAATCATTTAAGATTGAGATACACTAACTATTTTTGTAAGAATTCATTCATTTATGAAGCGACTCCTGGTTGCAGGTGGACACCCCTGGAGAAAGACGACTCTGTCCAACCAACACTTGTTCGGATGCCCAAAAACAAGTACCCTGTCTTCGTAGAGCCTCTATAGAGAACACCTGCATACAAATAGCCAAGGCATTTAGTGAAAAGCATGAAGAAGCTGACACTTGGCTTCCATCAATAAAGTCTTTCACATCAGTTTATTCCATCAAGGATGACAGGCTACTAGGAAAATCTTATGGGGTCTTATATGTTGTTCGATACTTCCGCTATTTTTCTCTATGTCACCTGGATCATGAATTCAATAATTTTCAGTTCAACAGAGAAAAAAAAAATCATCAGGAGCAAAACCAGAAAGCTAGCACATTAAAACAAGTAAAAAGACTATTTAAGCAATATCAACACTCAGTAAGTGATTTAAAGAAAAACAAGATGATCAAATCATCAAACATGCACTTCCATTGGAAACTAATGTGACATGAATGCAATACAACAAACACCTACATATGGGTGCTACTCGTTGAAGAAACTACAAGAAGTACATCCAATTCTTAAAAATGAAAAAACGCAACATATTTATCGATTTCACTACAAACACAATGAAAAGATGGCTTCAAAGGAAAAGAGTCTCGCTACAAAATGACAAAGAAACCAACTAGGGTCCTCAAGTCAACAAATAAATTACTTGTGAAGAGGACAAGAACAGTTTTCACTTCCTATATCCGCTGCAAGACAAGGAGGCTTTGTTTTTTCATCTTTATACCAGTTCGATCGCCCTGTTATTAACTCATCCAAGAAGGTATCCAGCTTCTCAACGGAGACACTGGGCATCACAATAGCGTGTGCCATATTTCCTTCACAAGCAAGTTGCCAGCGGCGAACAAACTCTACATCATGGGGCCGCTCAAACACCACTGTACTGCTCAGTTCATTTAGCATGGCGCTGATTCCGGCCGCCCTAAGGCGGTCTTTCAAGTAGTGAGCATTTCTGAGGCACTTTTGAACTTCTTTTTGGAACCCTTTGTACCCTTTTTTGTTTAGAGTGTACCAGAGGAAGATTGGAGCATGGCCATTCCGGCTACCCATGATTGTTGCATCTCTTGAAGCGAGATACTCTACGTTACTTGAAAGAGCGTGTATGTGTTTTAGTCTCGTTAGTTGCACACCACAAGGCATTGGGCATCCCACAAACTTGTGGCCAGAAACGCTGCAACTTCCAATGGGCTTCTTGAATGTGACTTTTGGTGCCTGAACAAGAAACCAAACAATTTAGCAAAAAATAGGGGCAAGAGCAAATTCATTAATTAATTTCATTCAAGTCATAAAATTAATGGATGAGATGAAGATTTTGTGAGAAATCAATAGAAGGATAATGCCAGAGTTCATTATACTTGAAATGACCAGCATTAGATTCGTACACAACTTCTTTTCATTTTCAAATACTAGAGAGGCGTAAGTACTAAGTATTACGATGTTTTCAAAGCCAAAGAATATTTAGTAACGCAAACCCCCTTAGGCTGTATCGTTAATTTATTTCTAACTGCACATGTATCCACAGTATCATCAACTCTTCAATGGCTTCTTTTGCATATATTCCATGGCATGATAATTCATAGCATAAGTAATTACCTCTTCTGTATGATTGTGTGGAAAGCCCATATATTGAAAAACTAGAAGCAAATAGGATAGGAAAGAGATACATAATGTGAATGAGACAGCAGACTTTGTATACCTTTTTTACAAATGGCATCATAAGCCCAAACAGAGCACCATCACAATGGATGTAGAACCTATCATGTGAGTATCCACATTCTTCCAGGGTCTGTATGACAAGATCAAGGTCGTCAACAGCCCCTTTAACAGTAGTTCCTGCAATTTGGGTTGTAATTGGACAATTTCAAAATCATGATGCTAAATATGCCAGCGAAACACACTACTTACACACATGTTAACTAACATTTCTTATTCGCACTTGCAGTCAAAATAGACAAATGAGAAAGAATTACCTATGTTAACATTGAGGATTGCTGGTTTATCCTTGTGTGGAAGCAGCTTCTTTTTTAAATCTGCGCAGTCAATTTCTCCAGTGATCAGAGTTCCAACCTTTTCACACTCCATTCTGTACATTCTTGCTGCTTTGAACACAGAGTAATGGGACTCCTTTGATGCATACAAAACTCCATCAGGAAACACTTCTCTCCTGTTCAATTAATAATGAATCAGTATCAGAATATGCTCCAAACTGCAGCCTACAAGTGAAACCCATGTTTCTAAAATTTGGGACTCAAGGAAAAAAAAAAAAAGAAGCAAACCAAACTTACCCAACAAGGATCCCATGAAGATTACCCTCAGTACCACAGTTTGTGATGTATCCCCAGTAATCATTCTTCTCAATTTCCCACAGGCGGGCAAACCAATCCAAAACACCCACTTCAAACTGCCTTGAGTGCACACCGTAGTTGCTTTCAATAAATGGATCGCCAAGGTTGTTAATAGAGAAATGCTGCAACTGACTTAGTGCGCCATAATCAAAGTCCAGATTGTATGGATATCCTGTGTATAGAGAAAAATATCCAGAAAGCATTCAGACCAATGAAATTACAAGAAGGGAGCATAACAGCTTCATTGAGCAATTCAAACTACATACTTAAAACATAACTTCAAGACTTTTCAAAGCTGACAAGCAAGAAACCCAACCAAATGATGGTAAACAAATTCCTGATAGAAAGTATCCATGGTCTCAACATACACCGCCTCAATTACAAAGGCAAACAGAGGATCTGAGTGTTGATTGATCCTTTCAGTACCATTGGAAGCAAGTAGGTAAACTTAACCACGTTTAAATTAAGCAAGCCATATGCCCTCCACCCCCATTAAGACGTCGTCTTCAAAATATGATGCAGCTAACAAAATCAAAACATAACAAACGTATCTCATACTAACTCAGCATCAGAATCTAATCCAGCTAATATCATTTTCCCAGCAGAAGTCCGTATAAACTTTACAACGATGAAAGTGAGACCAATACAGCCAGTTCAGATGGAGTTTCACAAAAATCAACTGGATCCTTTACCATTAAATCAATCCCCAAAAACTATAAAAACAACCAATTATATTCCGAAACTAGCAATATCAAAAACAGATCAGAAATGAGAAAACCAACAGGATTATACCTAGATGGTGCTTGGTCCGTTCGAGGAGAATTTTCCGGTATCTCGCCAACACACTGGCCATGTAGGCATCCTTATCTCCGGTAGACTCGTCATCGGCGTCCGGCTCCGTCACCTCATGGGACATGGTGTGAACGTTCCTCCCTAGGACCATCTCTCTCTTTCCGTTCGACTCCACCACCGGCGGCACCTCCTCCGACGGCACCGAATTCGGATCAAAAGACATCACAGCCGCCATCGTTAATTGATCCTCTGATTTTCCGTTAGCCCAAGATCCGTCAAATAAGTCCGTTGCCTCAATCTCAAAGCTGCTCCCAACCATTACCTCGGCTACTTAAAATGTACAGAAGTAGACACATTATTAGTTTCAACGGAGATAAAAAATTCATAACGGAACAACCGAAAATCGAGAAAAATGCAGAAATAGTGGAATACCTGAAATAGGAATGCGACGAAGTATTGGAGAAGCGGAGAAACCGGCTGGAAATGGAGGCGGTGAATAGCGGAGTCCTGAGGGACTGTGTGGGTGTATATATTTATATACGTAATAATATTACAGTTTGGTGAAGGTGCCGTGTTGCATTTTGCCTATGTACAATCATTCAAGGGCGGGGTACCATACGAGTGTGCACGCGTTGAGCAGCCGACTTTAGAATATGACAGTACTCCCTCCGTCCGCCTATAAGTGTTACGTTACCAAAAAAAAAAAGTATGGAAAGCTTATAGGCGGACGGACAAAATGGTAAAATGGGAGTAATAATTAATTGAAGAAAAAAAATCCTAAACGAATAACACCTTTTAAGTGGAGAATTAGTGTATTACTTAAAGCACCCAGATTTTATGAATGAAGAATTTAAAGAAAAATAAACTCAAAGACTGGGTGACTTGACTTCCGAGTTGATCAATTTTATCAAAAGACTAGTTTTGGCATAGAGATGGCAGCGGCAATTTGCCCCCTCTCATTGTTGTCGTTGGTAGGGGGATCCAAAAAAAAAACACAAACGCACTTTATATAAATCGTCAAAAAATAAAATAAAAACATTTTATATGAAAAGGGAGTATATAGTTTCTCCATTTTTTAATAAATGTCACTTTAATTTTTTATAACAAATTATTACCCTTCATTAATTATAACTAATTTTAATATATAAATTTTATTTAATAAAGATTGTAATCAAGAATGCATCCAGTATTCCTAAATATCCACTATGTTTCTCTACTTTTTCTATTTCATATTTCTTTACTTTTTTCTATTATTTTGTATATCAACAATCAACTACATATATAATACTAATATATATACAAAAAAATAAATGAATAACTTATGAAAAGAGTAGGGATTTAACTCTATGGTAAATTAATATGTTTGATAATAGTAATTCTGAGTGCTAAATTTTAAATTCTAAAATATAATCGGCTTAGGATATTAAAATATAAAATCTCATTTTTAAACATAGGCTCTAGAATAAAGTATTCAAGAATATTTATTGTCAAAAAAAAAATGTATTCAAGAATATTGGAGTATTATTTTATTTGGGTGGGGGTGGATTTAATTTGATTGGAGAAAATGATGGTGTATCACGTGGCGCAAATGATATTTTGAGAATCTTAACATAGAACTCATCACCATTGGTGGACCACACCACACTTTAATATAGGACAAGGTCTCAATCCCAATGGCTATTGGGTCGATGCAAAAGCCAAAACCTGATTTTTTTTTTTTTTTTTTTTTTTTTTTGTAATTATCAATCGTTCACGGCAAACCCGTTGCTTTTCTTTTTAGAGAATCCTACACAAGATTATTTCATGATATTCTCATAAATTTGTTTATACGTTATTATTACTTTTTAAATAATAAATACTCCATATCACACGGTCTCGTATACATTTCATATTTTATTTAAGGGAAAATATCAATTTTGGTCACCCAATTTTACCTCTTTTCATATTTGGTCACCCACATTTAGTCACTATCAAAATTGGTCACCCACTTATTATATTATATCAAAATTGATCACTCTGTTAGTCAATCTGTCATTGACTAACGGGGAGAAAGAGTTTTGAGCCGTTAAATTTCTCAAAACCTAAGATTAAAACTCTTCTAGAACTAATGAAACAACGCGCAGAAGCAAGAATGAAACATGTGCAAAAATTACCAATATTTACATTATATTTATAACAGGTTAGAAGGAGTTCTGATGCATCTTCTAGAACGTGATTCAATCAACCATGTTGTTGGTTTACTTTTTATTTTATAGATAATGAGAATTCTTTCTCATGCATCTTCTACAACGTGAAACTTGGTAGTCAGAAAATTTTAGTAAGTTTTTAATAATTATTTAACTCAATTATGAATTCATTTTTGTTGGTTTACTTTTTATTTTACAGAAAATGAGAAACTCAAGAGATAGAATGCAATTTTGTACCCTGTTTTTTTTTTATAACAAATGTACCCTGTTTTCCAATTCTTTGTTTCATATTGAATTTGTATAATAATTGGAGATATAAACATATTTCAATTCATTTCCATATTTATAATTATTTGAGCATAATTTGTGGGGAAGATTAATCGTAAAGAATTTTCTAAAATCCATTCAAGAAAATTTCATAAACTTATTTTTCATTATTGCAGATTTCTTAAAATGTTAGTCAAACAATTGGGCATTGGAAATTAATTGAAATAAATTTATATCTCCCAAGTTTCTCATTTCCTAATTATCTATAAATAAAAAGTAAACCAACTAATCACATTCTACAAGATGCATCAGAATTCATTCTGACCTATTATATCACGTTCTACAAGATGCATCAGACCTATTATAAATATAATGTAAATATTGGTAATTTTTGCACATTTTTCATTCTTGCTTCTGTGTTTGTTTCATTAGTTCTGGATTCTTGCTCTTGTGTTTGTTTCATTAGTTCTGAAAGATGCATGAAATTTTTTTAATCTCAAGTTTTGAGAAATTTCACTGCTCAAAACTTTTTCTCCGTTAGTCAATAACAGATTCACTAACAGAGAGTGATCAATTTTGATAGAATATAATAACTGGGTGACCAATTTTGATTTTGACTAAATGTGGGTGATCAAATATGAAAAGAGGTAAAACTGAGTGACATTTTGATATTTTCCCTTTATTTAAACTCAAATAACTAAACTATGTAGACTTAATCTAATTTATATATTTTTTAAATGTTCCCTAGAATTGGGTAGGGTCAGGCCCAGACTCGAGCAAGTTGGGTTCGGATTGTACTGAGCTTTCTCAGACCTCGAGATCTACAGTTCAGTCGGACTCAAGAAAATAAATTTAAAATATTTTTTAAAAAATATTATAGAATATTTCAATAATTTTATATTTTTATTGACCTGAGATTAAATTAAGGAAGATACAATGAAATTTAATTCATTTTCATTGATGTCAATGCCATGATCCACGGGCATCTTGTTAAATTTGTACATTTTCGTCTAATTCCACGGTCTTATAATGGAATGGCTTGCCTTTTTTTAATTGCATTTTTTTTTTTTTTTGAATCATAGAATAAGGAAAATTGAACTATGAAATAGATAGTGTATGAATATAAGAATTCAAAGATGTAGTGGGATCTGATTTGATTTAGGGCAATTTGAGAAGTAATAATTGTGTAGAATGAAATGAAAGGAGCACGTGGGTGGGGGCCCTGGTTTTGTATGATTGAATATTCCGAACGATCTCATCTATACGTGTGTATAAGGCGCATATTCAAGTGGGCCCATGAATCACGAGCCTTGCGTTGCCCACACCAGAATAATGGTGTGGGTTATTTGCCCCTCCAGCACTCCTCCTAATTTATTAATTAAAATATTCAATTTATCATTTTAGTAAAATATCTCATGATAAATACACTTTTTTAAAAATTTAAATACACTCTAACTCTAACCCTAACCCTAATTTTAGAGGAAGCAGTCCTCACCGTCTAAATAAAATTTAGACTTAAAACTTAAAAATCTAAAAAAATAAAATATTTTGACCAGTGTCTGATTTGTTGACCATAGAGTATATTTTTTGCAATAGTTTGCAACGAAAAAACATCATTGTCAACAACATTTTATCAAAATAAAATTTAAAGAAAAAAATTATAATTTTCGACAAGAAATTGTCGAAAATAAACATTATTGATAACAACAATTTATCCACAATAATGTTCTCTTATCGAAAAAAAAAATGTTGAAGAAACAAGTGTATGAGGGAAAAGGTGGGGACGATGGTCGACTTAGGTGGGATTCAAGTTGGGCGACGGGAGAGAAGGTGGCATCGCTGGGCAAAGGGGGCGACACCGCCGTGTGTGCGTGAAAAAAAAAAAGAATGAAGGAGGGCGGGAAGCCAGGGGATGAGGCGGCACTGGGCGAGGGAGGGTCACCTAAAACCTGTGAGCAGAAGTGGAAAAAAAAAAAAAAGGAGGGAGAGGGGAGCAAGGGCGGCGAGTTGAGCGATGGAAGGAAGAATGAGGAAGAAAAAGGTGGGGGAGTAAATAGGAGAATTAAGATTTTAGAGAGGTGTCCATTTATCATACAATTTTTTTATAAAAAAAATTATATAATAAATAATTTTGGGGAACTATGTCTATTTTGAAAGGTATGTGTATCTAACATTCATGGAGGAGGAAATAACCTACACCCAAAATAATATTTCTTCTTTTTACGTCACCTTGCCAACAAGGCCACGGATAAACCCCCATATTATGTTTTCACCCACACGATGATTTTACCCCCTATGAGTTCACCCTTCCTCCATCCAAATACCACAAATAACCTTTTTCTACTAACACTTTAATACATATTATTTATAAAAAAAAAAATTGACTTCACCCACCTTAAAAAAAAAAAAAAAAAAAAACTTTTTTTTATCTTGGAGCAAATTTTCTACGCAATTCACCTTCTCTTTTTGTCGTAGGTTGCCGCCTACAGTCCCACATCGCTATGGACAAAGGTAAGTGTAGTTTGAATGTTTTAATTTTAAAATTGAATGTTAATTTTTTATTTAAACGTTAAAATTTGAATGTTTGTTTAGTTTTTAAGTTGTGATATACTCCCTTTTTCAGTAAAATTTTGTTCACTTCTTTTTATATATGTTTTTAAAAAATCATATTTTAATTATAAAAAATATATTTTAGATAATGAATAAAAAATATGGTTGGTACATACTCAATCTTGTTAATAAAGTAAAAAAAATATTCAAAAGTTAACTATTTAAATAGAATAAACATATATTTTGTGAACTCAAAAATTGGTTTGAGCAAAATTTTACAGGACGGGGAGGGAGTATGTTATATGTATGTTAGTTTAGGTTGATAGTTCATGAAGAAGTTAAGATTTAAGTTTTTTTTTTTCAAATTTCTACATTTTAAAAATTGATTTTCATATGTAAAATAGTCTTTGTTGTTTAATAGTTGTTATTGGAAATGATTTTGATTTTCGATTGTTGAATAAACTTGGTTTTTGCACAAAACGGGGCAGAGGGAGACGAAACGGCGAAATATGGGTTTTAGCCGATTCAACACTGGTTGACCGTGTTTTGAATCAAAACGTGGAAAAGTCGATCAAGTTTTGATTCAAAACGTGGGCAAGTTGACCGAGTTTTGATTCAAACGTGAAACTTATTTTCAAAAAAATCACAAAACTCGGCGAACTAGTGCTGAGTCTTTACAAAACACAATTAAAAAAAAAACTCAGAAATAAAATACACTACAAATACATTTATCACAACTATACAATCATGCAACAATATGATCAAATAACAATAACAATAACATGAAGAATAATAAATTACAAAGAAATACGGAGTACTATGTTTTGGGTGGAGGAGGAATGCAAAAAGTGTTTTTTTGTTTAGAGTGGGGTGAACTCAACACATCAGCATAGTATAATTTTTTTACCTATTAGTTCAAAATATAAATTGGGATGGGGTGCATTTATCCGCCTACCAACAATCACTCAACTATTTCGAATTGGGCTTGGTTTAGCCCAACTTCATGGGTTTGACTATTTACACCTTCATTTTGGAGAGATGCACTCCCCCGATTGATGCACCCTCCAAAAACCTGACTAGGATAGATCCACCCTCCCCATAATTGTCATAAATACTCTTTTGTATTTAAAAAAAAACATTTATTAAATACACCTCACCCCTAAAAACCCTTATTTCTCTCCTTCCTCCTCGTTTCCTTCTTCTCCACCCTATTTCTTCTTCACCACTTCTCATTTATCACCCATCCAGCACTGTTCCACCCAAACTCTCCGCCGTCAACCACCAGAGCCGTCGCCACCCTCTCTCTTCTCTCTTTTCTACAAATTTTTTTTTGCAAATTAAATCTGCTCTCTCCCTTCCCACACTCTTCAATTCCCCATAAACCCCCGCACCTTACTGTCCAACACCTAAGGCAAGCACCCCACCCCAAAAGAAAATAGCAGCAACGTGCCCCTCACCCAAAAAAATTCGCGCACGCAATAAGTTCTTTTATTTTTAATTTCGACATACTAGGTTCGATCATTTACACTCTCGAAAGTGTATATGGTCGACCCTTATCTGTCGAAAATTATAAAAAATATTATGAGATTACTAAGTATTTTTTCTTCTTCTTTTGAGATTGTGGTGGTGGCGACGAGTGACCACTGTTGTTAGGGCTTAAATATTGAATGGGAGTGTAGATAATAGTAAGAGTGTATTTAATAGTAGTATTTTACTTAAAAGATATTTTAGATTTTTTTATATTATTATTTAATTAATAAATTAAAAGGGGGAGTGCATATCTCCAAAATAGAGGTGTAAATAGTCAAATCCTAATTGGCCCACAAAAATGGGCTATCTCACTCCCCTTCCATTTAAAAACAAAAGACAGGATTTTTTTTTTGCTGACTAAAATTTTATGGTCACGGTTATTTTCATTCACGAAATTTTTGACTGAGTACACCCACCGATAGGATTTTTACAAATTAACCATGTATGAAACGTCAATTCTACCCTCCTCTCAAATTCAATCGTGATAAATACACTCACCATTATTTTCACGCAGAGAATGAAGATTGTCACTTGGAATGAAAAGTTTTCAAAATAAAATAAAAGTGCACAAATTTAAATTGTTTCGTGTCACGTCGACACAAAAAATATTATATTATTATTGTATTCATACATTTTTGTATCGATATGAAATACGACATGATAACACAATTTATCAAGCCTAAATTATACTGATATAAAATTTTGAAAATAATCATAATTTACAACTTTTTTTTTTTTGACAATATCATAATTTACAACTATATACATAAATTTTGTATTTTCTTTTCAAAATTAACACCTACAGATAAATTATTAAAGAAGAAATAAAATGCAAGTATATAATTTATGCTAGAAGAAGCATTAAAACACAAGTTTCCATCAATTGATTGGCAAAAACGCAGCCGTTTTACAGCCCAGCAGCAGGGGATCCTTGTCCGGAAAGCAAAGGTAGAGTTCCGCGCTTTTCAGTTACAGCTTCATACCATTTTCAGTTAAAGTTTCTGTAATTGCTGCAACTCCCTTTTCCTCATCTTTGACTCGCACTCTCTCTCCTTCTTTCTACCCCTCTCTCCACCGCCAACATTAATTGCTCAATTCGTATATTGTTTTGTCTTGCTGTTTTTTTTTCGGCGTCGTAGGAGCTGTAGAATCGCCGGGAACCACCGTTTTCTACTTCCGGTGGTTACGAATTTTGCAGTCAATCGGAAGGACGGAGGACGGGAGTGGATAGGTTTTTTTCAGATCTGTGGAGACACAAGGCGTGGACTTCGCTGTTGGATCTTGTTAGCTACGGTTACGCTGATCGTGAAATCGAGCAGGTATATTTCCCTTTTGATTTGGTAAATGCGATTCTATTTAACAATTATGATTTTTAAGTAGTTTAAAGTCTTTCTTCTTCTATTTTATGATGAAAATTGTGATTTTTATGAATTCTTCTTTGGATAATTAGAGTTTTTGCATCTACTTAAATGTATATGTTTTCAGAATTAGTGATTTTGGCTGGAACACCGTCGTGTGTGATATGACTTAAGAAGTAGAACTAGCCCTTAAAACGCAGAATTTTGGCATATGGAGGAAACCTAGAATATTTTTGGTTTCAATTATATTGTCATTAGCATTGCTGATCATTTGCTAATTGATATCACGAAGCTCTTAATTTCATAACAGTGAGTTTTTGGTAGATGCTGATTTGAGTATCTGATGTGTTAAATATTGAAGAATTAATTAACTTTCTAGGGTGTGTTTACTGTTTAGTTCTGAGCTTGGATTTTCTTATGTGTTCATGTCTCTTTATCTGATACTAATATTGGAGCATTTGAAGGATTGCATATGCCGTTATTGAAGCAGATGTCACCTTCCAATGGAGATCTCGTGCCTTATTTATATCATCTTTTATGGAGTATTACCTCTTAACCTTAACTTTGCTTGATCGATTTGTTGGAATGACCAGTCATTTAAAATAAAATAAAATTAAGAAGTAATACTCCATAAAAGATGATACAGAGGATCAACATTTTGAGAGTGAGTAGGTCGGGATAACTTGAATGGTTGCTTTTACTGTTAAGCTAAGAGGAATAAAATTTATATCGAGAATATCATTATTGTATAAGAGAGACAACACTGGTTTGTTTTAACTAGTGGAACCAGAATGACGCATATATTATATCATACTTTTCATTGGTTGTGTTCTGTAGAAAAATATGATTAAGAAAGGCCTAAAGAAGCTGATGTAATTATTGTTAAAAATGTGAGCAAGAGACTCCTCAACGTATATAGATAGGCAATAGCTGAAAATTTTCAGACACATGTAAAAAAAAGGGTACAGTATGTGCATTTATTCACTTCATTTTGTTTGTTTGATTAATCTGTTACTGCAAAATGCTTTTTCTAGAAAACACTGCTGCATATGGCAACTTTACATGATTGACTGTTTGTTACTCAATCAATAATGCTTGTAATGTCCTCCAAATCCAAAACATTTATACTGCATATAGTCACTAACATGAAAGTAACTAACAAGTGGCGAAATAATGCTAAAGCCTCTGTAGTTCTAGCATTAATTAGCTTAGTCAGCAGAACAAAGAAAACAAATTTAATGGAAAACAGATAAGATTTTATACTTTTTTCTGAATATTTAAATGTTTATTAGTGAAATACATCAGCCCAATGATTTCTCAATTTGCTAGAAAACCTAAGGTAGTTCTGAATCCATTTTCTTAAGTTTGATAAATGGATATTTGATCTATAACCTGAATAAGTCATTTTATTCCTCAAGTCTGGTCACCTGTTCTCTACAATTGTTTTTGACTCAAAAGTGTGATTAGTGTCCAGATTAGAACTTGTATGTTTGTTGACATAAAGTTGGTTAGAACTTGTAGAGTCACCAGCCGTATATCATTTTTTTTTTTAAAACTGTTAAATGTTCCATTTGAGATTTCATCTTCACTTTGTGCAGGTTTTGATTGCTCTAAAGAAGGGAGCTCAACTACTTTAATATGGATGTAAGGGAAACCCCTAAATTTGTCCATTTAGACTCTCTTATGTAAGTCTAATATACCATATGCACAATGCTTTCTTGCAATATACTTTTATAGCCCTTTTTTTTTATACTCGTGTTGTTTGTCCTTTTTTAATGATCCACTTTAGCAATCACTTGAATTTTCTTTTCCTTAAATTTCCTCAAGAATTGATGTATATGGTGTTGAGTTGGTGGAAGGGACTAGCTCGTGATTGATCACCTATAGTGATGATTAAATTTTATAAATACACGTCTCTTGCCTTTAAATCTATTTTTTTATGACTTGACATTTCTGATACTCAGGACTCATGTTTTTGTGAAATTTTACATTCCAAACGATTTGATTATTGTGTACTGATTTAGTTAATCATTTCGAAAGAGTCGCGAGTCAAAACAACATTTGAAGTTTTACGGAAGTGGTCTTCTAATGTATTTAGTTTGCACTTTATATTCTTGATATGAAGTATATAGTGCTATCTTGGTACTGGCTTATATATGGTAGAAGTAGAATGCAGATCTTCACTTTATTTTTGTTTTTTCTCATTTTTGATTTCCTAACATGCAAAAGCAAAATTGCTTATAGGAGTATGTGGTATGCATAGAACCACTTTTGAAAATTGTGGTGAATATTGTGTTTAACTAGTACTCCCTCTGTTCCTCGTTAAGTTACCCATTTTGCCTTTTTGGACGCCCCTTGTTAAGTTACCCATTTCCATTTTTGTCAACACCCCACTATCTCTCTCTATCTTTGCTCTTTCTTACCCCCCTCTACCTTTTGACTTTCCTATCTGGCTATCTCTCTCTACTTCAATCCAACGACATATTAAATACTACTCCCTCCGTCCCGCAATTACTTTCACACTTTCCTTTTCGGGACGTCCCACAATAACTTTCACACCCTTAAAATGGAAAACCCTTTATAAACTCCACCCTCACAATATTCTCAATTTTACACAAATGCCATTACTTTTTCTACACACATACCCAAAAGTCAACTCATTTTTTTACTTTATACATAAAAGTTTACAAAATTACCCCTCAAAATCTCCCACTAAATTCACTTTTCTTGTTTTGTGTGCCTCTTCACACGTGAAAGAAATCACGGGACGGAGGGAGTATATTCCTTAAAACATGTGCAAACGGTAAATGAGTAACTTAACGGGGGACGGAGGGAGTATATCGTAATTTGATATCTTAAAATATCATATTACAATTACTTTTTTTCATTTGAAATCCGTGATTGCTTACCTTTTGATCATGATTATAGGGTAAGACCCATTTGCTTACGACAGAGTTAGATCTTTTATATGCATGGCCAGGAGGAGGAATAGAACTAGTCCAGAGTCATAGGTATATTTTAGAAGACTAAGAAGAAAGGATGCCATATGACAAAATCTTCTGAAAATTAACACTCTTAAGTCACCTCTTTATGCTTATACTTAATAACTAGCTGAATAAATAGTATCCAAGTTATAGCATTATAGCATATCACAATTGGTATTCAAATAAAAACTAAACCCTAATAAACTGATAGAACAAGTCAACAAACAGCAGTCCAGTCATATAATCGTTGAGCTAATTAAATGACATTAATGGGGTATGTATAAAATTCATTGTTGTGAAGTAATCAAATGATGAAATTTCTAAAGGGACTCTACTTCCAACTAAATCTTGCTGCCAGTTCAGGTAACTTCATCGGTGATTGATTGATTTCCCGATGAAGTGTTCTTATGGTCTCTGTTGTGAATTGAAATTGGACATGCTTGAACCTGAATTGGCTTTTATGTTTTTTCCTCTTTCCTATTAAAATTTTAGAAAGAGTTTGTTAAACAAGTTAAAACTCTCAAAATTTGTCTAATCGCGATTTTGTTTTTTTGACACAACATGACTGAATGTCATATGTTACCTTAGTTATTGAATAACTGCAGTTTTCCATCTCAGTTGATACATAAATATTTTACAGCATCATCATTTTTTGAGATTTTTTTGTGTTCTTGTTATAACATGCTGATTATATTCAATTTACTGTTGTAGGACGAAGCATCATTAATTTGTATTTCTAGTAGTGGTGAAATAAGTATGAAATAGCTGTCTCTCTCCAGTCCCCCCTCAAAATTTCGACCAAAACATCTTCCTTAAAAACTCCGAATTCCAAGCAAAGCAAGATTTATCAATCCTTGTGCTCCTGATTCCAATGGATTCCTCCCCGTTCAACAGTCTACCGCAAGACACCCTCCACAACATCTTCTGCCACCTTCCCCTCCACGAAATAGCTGCCGCAAAGTGTATTTGCAAATCCCTTTACTCCGCTCTCTCCGCCCCATCGTTCCTCCACCTCCTCCGCACCCAATCCCACTCGCTGCCTCTCCTTGCTCTCAAGCCCTCTCACCGCCATGTGTCCACTCATCCAACCCTTCACGCCTTGGATCCCACCTCAAATCAATGGCTCAAATTCTCCCTTTCTTTCATCCCCTTCTCTGGTCTCCACCCCATCACCTCATCCCATGGCCTTCTCTATCTATGGGCTTCAAATCCCCGAAATGCCCCCGCACAGAACTCTCAAAAAGCCCTTGTCGTGTGTAACCCTTTGACTGGCCAGTACAAAACCCTTCCTCAGCTCGGCTCGGCTTGGTCGCGCCATGGCTCCGTCCTAGCTGGCCCGCTTAATGTAGTTGTTGTTCTCACAGAGCTCGCCATTCTGTATTATTCCGAAAATGGAAATATCAATTCCAATGATGCTAACTTAAATCCCAATTATCCGAATAATTGGCTCAAGTTTTCTTCAAATCTACCCTCGAAACCCCGGAGCCCTGTTTTAATTTCCGATACCATACTCACATTGTGCGATGTGGGGTCCCCATGGAGGTCACAGTGGGCAATGTTTAAGGTGAAAACTGTGGACATGAAGAAAATAATGCAGTGGGTTAGATTGGAAAAACAGGAGTGGGGGGACATTTTCGACATCTTGAAACGGCCCAGGTTGGTGAAGGCAGGGAACGATGGGAAGGTGTATATGGTTGGTGGGCTGAAGAGCTCGTACGCTCTACAGAGCGCGTGCACTACTATCTTGATACTGAGATTGGATTTGGAGAGCTTGGAGTGGGAGGAAGCTGGGAGAATGCCAGTTGAGATGTACAGTTGTTTCATGGAGAGTGGTAAGTTCAAGGTATTTGGTGGGGGGAGTAGGGTGTGTTTTTCGGCAAAAAGGGTCGGGAGATTGGCATTGTGGGAAGAGAAGGGGGATGGGAAGACTAATTGGAGGTGGGTGGATGGGGTGCCGGGAAGCGGAGACGGGCTCTGTCGTGGTTTTGTGTTCGAGGCCAGGCTTGACGTCGATCCATAGGTGAGTGGGAACTATTACTTGTTTCTGATGTTATGTGCTGCATTTCAGGATTTGAAATTGTGGTTAGACGCTGTTGTTGTTGTTGTTGTCGTGTTTGTTTCGACTTTTGTGTTGTAAGAATTGCTACTTTTCTCCAGATTTGTTGTGTCATGATTAAGACTCATTGTTAAGGAGTTGGAGCTTAAAATTATAGTAAATGTTTCTGAAAATCTAGTGGCACCTTAAGTTTGAGAAGATAAGTGGGCATTAGGAAGTATTCTTGTGTTCTTTTTTCTCAATGAAGGGGGGTGGTGCTCTCTTTGTGTTCCCATATATTTTGCAGATTTTAATTCCTTTTCAATCACAAAGATCACCAATTTTCTTGGGAGAGTCTCGGGCTTATTTGAATTTTCTGAACCTGTGACAGTAAAAAGTTTTCAAGGTTGTTTTTACTGTAATAATTTCATGAGCATTGCAAGAGCCAACAATCTCTTTGCCTTGCATCCTCCACGATGGATTCCAATTTACTTGCTTGAGTTGTTGTGGAGTTTGATTTTATTTGACAAACACCACAATAGTTGTAAAAGAAGAATTTTATTTTTTTGGGAATATTAAAAGTGATTTAGGCCCTGTTTGGCGTTTGACTGCACGGGTAGAAACACTTTTTTTGCGTGGGTAGAAACACCTAATCGCTTTTTTAAAAAAGTACTTCTACCTAAATGAATTTGCAGTCTGCAGACACACATACCCTTATTTGAATGATTGGGCCGTTTGTGTATTTTTGGACCATTGCTGTTTGGGTCTTGCTATTCAGGCCATCACACAGGCCTTTTTATGTCTTGTTTTCTGGGCTTTTATGTAAGGAATTTTAATACGGCGTTGGCTATATACCCCTCCAGCTCTGTTAAGTATACTCCCCCGATTAATGTACTCCCTTAAATATGGTAAATGTTAAATGTACTCCCCACAAAAATACCCAAATTACCCTTTTCTTCAAAATGGACAAATATTAAATATACTCCCTCTATTCAAAACCCTAATATCACTTTTCCCCAATCTTTTTCTTCTTTCTCTTTTCTAAAAAAACACAAAACCCTGTTATCTCCACCAACTGCCGGTGTCGGCGCCGCCGCCTGCATCCGCCGCCTCTACGCGCGGCCCCCGCCGCCGCCTGCGTCCGCCGCCTCTGCGCGCGGCCCCCACCGCAAGAGCCTGCATCTGTCGCCCCTGCGCGTGAACCCCTCCCCAGTCGCCTCCCTCCGCGCGGCCCCCCGCCGCAGCCATCGTCCCTGCGCGCGGCCCCCGCCCCGACGACCATGCTCAGCCGCCGCCGTCGTCTGCAACCCTGGTAAGTTATTATTATTTTTTTTTTAAATTTTCGGTAATAATTAATTGCCCAAAAACACTCTCGTCGATAAATCAGTGTCGACGGGAGTCTTTTTGGGCGATCCGTCTTTGTCGAAAATTTCAATTTTTTTTACTTTTTCTTTTTTTATTTTCTTTCGACTAGATCTTACCGACCAAAGTGTGTTTGGTCAACAAACCAGTGTCGACGGAAGTGTTTTTGGTCGATCCATCTTTGTCGAAAATGTCAATTTTTTTTTTTTTTTTTTTAAAATTTTCTTTCGACTACTCTTACAAAACAAAAGTGTATTTGGTCGACAAATCAGTGTCGATGGAAGTGTTTTTGGTCGACTCTGGTTTGTCGATTTTTAAAATTTTAAGATTTTTTTTAATTTCTAAATTTATTTAAGGGGCGGCGGCGGTTTGAGTGGTGGCTGATGGCGGCGGCCGGAGTGGTGGCTGGCAGCGGCAGCGACAGAATTGAGGCGGTTGCTTTTTTAGGGTTAGGGTTAGGGTTAGGATTAGGGGTGTATTTATCTTTTATATATTTATTAAAAGGGTAAATTTGGTATTTTACATTAATATTAAATTAATAAATAAAGAGGGGGAGTATACTTAACAGAGCTGGAGGGGTATATAGCCAACGCCTTTTAATACGGAGTATCACTTTTGAGTCTTGTGTTTTGTTTGGTGGGTCACTACTCTTTTCATTTTTTTTCTTTTATAATAATATCGTCTTATTTCTCTCATGGATCAAAGCATCGGTTGTTTTATGTTATGTGAATAAGAAATGAGGATAGCAGAATTCAGAAGAGTATTTTGGGTGATGAATCTTTAATCGCTGCTGAAAGAAAATCTATAGGACATCAGTGTTAAGCTGCTTAAATAAATGCCAAATTTATAGGAGCAAGCTGCTAACTCTTAAAATAAAATGTGGATAAGAAAACCTATTAAACATTGGAAATAAATTGTTAAATAAGACAATTTATTATATACTTAATCCAGAGGTAAAAATGTACTCCCTCCATTCTAAGATTTTCTGCACAGATACTGTGACACATACATTAAGTAGTCAAATAAAAGAGGAGTGTCTTGAATGATTTAGTGATGTGTACAAAAGAATTTAGTAAGGTGTATTGAGAATTTGGTGATGTATGAGGTAAAATGTGATCCAAAGTATGTGTGTAAATAATTGTGAGACGAAAGTATTAGGTTGTTGCTCAATAGGATTAAGGTCTACAACTCAGCTCAATATGAATTTGTAGATGATATGTATAGAATAATACCAGGCCATTTCTTTAATATGTATACATAAATAATGGAGTAGATACTGCATGTTGTGTTCGTGGCCACGCAGTACAAAGAATGAAATTCGAGATGGTAGTATATCATTTAAATTGAAAGCTACTTTGAAATTTGTCTTTTTTAAAAAGAAATTAGGAACATGCAAGTGGTTTGGCAAGGACTACTTTTAGTTTAGTACATGGGGACCAAACTGTTTTTCTTAACCAAAATAGAAGCCGAGTTTCGGACACGGCAGAATACTCACGTTCTTAATTACTAAGATATTTAAATTCATTATCTCAATTTCAAAGTACTTAAATTTTAATGAATATTAATTAATTTATGCATTAAGTAGATATGTTGAGAGTTAATTGACCACAAACTCACTTTTCAAAAGTAATATATTTACCAGTTGTAGTAACTATTTAAAAAATGTTGCTTGTTTTCTTAAAATGACTGAACATTATATTACGAAGTTCATCATAAAGTTTCCATGAACATCAAAGTTTTTGTAAAGTAGAAATATTTTAAATAGATTGTTAGTAAATTATATGGCAAAATATTATATAAAGTGTTTTCATACTAAGATTTATAATGAAAATAATATAGATCAATAATGTGCATCTTGAACTTATGATTCATGATAAACTTTTCAACTTATGGTAATAGTACATACAAAACGTGCTACGTAAATATATTACCGGGTGATTGAAATTATGGGATTGAATCACCTACCAATCCAATCCAAACCAAAGTCAAAGTGGTGTGAATATAGTGACTTGACGTAGTAATACAAATGAAAAAAAATGAGATGAGACAAAATGTGAATAAGTCCAGAAAGACAGTAATTGTTTTACAAACTTTAATTGTCTGCTTAAAACATGGTAAAATATAAAGTGGTATTCAAATAGCTGGCAAGGAAAAATACCATACGTCTCTCATATTTCAAAGTTTTATGAGGACTAAATTAAATGAAAAATAAGATACTCTAGACACTTGGAACAAAACAAATTGCGAATTCGTTTGGAAATTCATTTTAATTCCATCGTTATCAAACTTGACGTGATTTTATTATCATATATGAGCATTTTTCTACTCCACTTTAAGTGGGGGATTAATTGTTGGTTAAAAAATTCAAGATTTTCAATTCTTGATAGTGTCTTAATTGGACTTTTGTGGATGATTCAAAAAGTAATTTGTCCAACTTTTGAATTATGTGCAAGAGTGAAGGGTGAAATATAATGTGAGTTTTTTTTTAATAAAAATAGTTAAACTGTGCTGAAATTTAATTATCCGTCACTAAATGTTAGAAAAATTAATATTAATATAAATGAATTGATTTTACATTTCTACCCCTAAAAGTTAACTTTTAGATAATATAAAATTATTTAATGATACCAGATTTTAAACTTTGTTCTGAACTCAAATCTCACTAAAAGGCGAAAACAACCCTACCCAAACTCTCCCGAGAGTAGAGACCAAGACCATAATCCAGTCTTATTTCCGGGTTAAATTAATTAATATGCGTACATTATAGTGAGAAGAAAATAATAAAATTGACATTTTTTTGAAACCCAAAATTGACAAATTCTTCGTAATCAAATTATGTGTCTTATGGGTTTAAACAAGTTGTGCGAGAGTCATTTAATGCCCAAATAATGGATGAGGGAATTTAGGTAATTAAAATTCATATGTCTACGTATTTCGAACATATATCTCTTTTAATTTAAATTCTGAATATCAATATTTCAAAATGCTACGAAAAAAAATCCTATTTCATAAAATTATAGCTTTTGAACACACTAAAAATTCTTTCAGAATGATAGACAAGTGGAATGGATAATGGCCAATTGTTACGATTTCAAGATTCATTAATCTTTCTTCTTCAATGTAGTACAAAACTTTTGCTATATTCTTATTCTCTAATTATTTAATGTACGAACATGGTAAATGAATGCTAAAATCTCCCATGGCTATTGTGTTAATTTAATTGAATGACAATTGACAACACCCTAAATTCAAATTAACTGTTAACTTTGGAAATTACACCTACACACAAACAAATATATATATATATATATATTTATAATTGTTTATTATTTAATTAATGTGTTTAGTCATGGTGAAGAGTCTTTGGTATGCACATATGTCCAGATCTAGTAGGTGAAGTCATGTCTCCTCCGATTTAATTAATCAGACTCTTCAACATCGAATTAGTCAATGAATATCACAATTTAAACTAATTTTCTTCTTAATAATCACTCCTAGATATATATGCTAGCTAGCTAGATTTAGAATGTCAATCCATAATTTCAAATACTACATACATATTAGGTATTTAGGTAGATCGTAATTAATTAAATGATGCCTAATATGGACAAAAAATTAATTTATTATATGTTCGGTTAACTATGTGCTAGACTATTTTAGTTCAGTGCATATGTGCATGGTCTAATTAATAATTGATACTTCCTCAATCCCTAATCAGTTTTCACACTATTATTTTTAGTATATTTTATATTAATTTTTTCACTACTCTTGCCCTTACAAATTTCAATTATTTACTCTCTATGTCATTATATTTTCTTACACAATATTTTTATTTTATCATTTTAATAAAATTGAAAGAACTCAATACTCTAAAAATAATAAACATCCTAAAATGATTGGTGCGAGACGTATTAAAAATTAAATAGAATGAAATTGATATCAATGGAACACGAAAAGTGAAATAGAGAAATCAAATCGATGCAATTGATGCAATTGAACTACAATCTTGACCTTAAAAATTCAATTGGACATTTAAAAAATGATCAGCTTTTGGTCACGAAGAAAACCTCTGCAAAGTGTCATGAATGAATGAACAATATACGTCTTTTTTTTTTTTTTAAATAATCTTGTAATACTTTGATTGAAAAATAATAATTTTAAGCTTTAAATTGAGATATAAAAAAATTCTTGATTGGGTTTGATAGTAATTTTTTTTTATCGTTTTAAAAAATTATTAGGTAACTATTTTTTTTAAAGAGAAAAACTTATGTAAAATATTATACTATATTAGTAGTATATTTAATGAAGGGGCAAAAATTTGTGGATCACTTGCAGGTCGAACTGGGTTAAATGGATTCCCAAAAAATCGTGCAAAAGGCAAACAAAAACTTGCTCCAAGCTTGTGTCAATGTAAGGTAAACACGTGTTACTGAAAAACTCACACTTTCAAATATTTGTCCTTGTTACTGAAATGACAAATATGTGTTAGGGAATTAGTAACAAATACTTGTCATTTAAGTACACTTACTCATTTTATAGTAATATATGCACGATATTGAAAATTGTGTTATTATACGAACACAAACATGTTACTTTTATTTAAAAAAATGTATTATTATATGAACAAACACTTGAGAGTGAATAAGATACACATGAAAGAGATGAAAAACAAACATAAAAAATATGAAGAAAAAAAATCAAGATTTGAAGAATATAATTAATGATTAAAACTAAAACTTAGCCGTGATAAATTGCTATCTCAAGAATTTGAAAGATGAAGGGAGAAAGAAAAAACAAATGGAGTAGATGGAAGAATGAAAGGAGGTAGGTCTCCTATAGAATTGATTCCATATAAGAAATTGAATTTTTTGTAACACTTTTTAATTGTAGTGACTTATATTTTTTAAAATAATATTTTAAGTTATATTGATGTACACTTTTTAGTAATGTATTATATTGCACATTTTAGTTATAT
Organism: Galeopsis tetrahit; assembly: GCA_963675135.1. NCBI lineage: Eukaryota > Viridiplantae > Streptophyta > Magnoliopsida > Lamiales > Lamiaceae > Galeopsis > Galeopsis tetrahit. Next base: position 55,850,957 of record OY776131.1, read on the forward strand.
AGATTTGCACTTTTCAGTAATATTGTGTTGTACTTTTTAGTTATAACGACTTACACTTTTCTTTAAAAACTGTGTTGCACTTTTCAATTATAGCGACTTACACTTTTCTGTAATATTGTGTTGCACTTTTTAGTTATAATAACTTACACTTTTCAATATACATTTAGAAAAAATAAAAAATTGACTTTTGGTCAACTCGATTCCTTATATAAGGAATCGAGTCTATACAAGACCTTGGCATGAAAGAAATGTCATGGAAGGTCGTGTGGGAAAAGATGAACGTCGTGATCGTGCGAGAAAAAATGAAAACCAAATCTTATTTATAGCCATAGAAACGCAAAAAAACCGTCGTGAAAAAACAACACGTGAAAAAGAGGGATGATTCGAATTCATATATACAATATTGTATAAAAGTTTTTGTGTTTTTTTAAATTTTGATTTTATATTGAAAGAAATTTATTGGTTAATTTAGCATATGCAATTTGAAATAAAGAGTTTCTTAATCACACTTAAGAGAATAAATTTTCAATTACCTTAACTTAATTAGGTATTATCGCATGTTAAAAATGCTTCTCTAGCTAATATATTTATAGGGATCTTATTCTGAACTATAATGTTCTTTTGTAAATCAAATTGTTTTGAACTGACTTACATCATCCCATTTTTTTTAAAGCAGTTTCTTTAAAATTGAGTAATTTAATGTTCAATAATCCCCGGTGGTGCAATGTTGGCCATTTTCGAAAGAATTTAAAATTAACAATACGCGCGGCAATTAAATGTCATGAAATATTAGTACATTTGAGCGCATATATGAGATGTAACCTTCATTTTTTTAATGAAATGAACCATCGTTATATTTAATTTATTTAATTAAACAAGATTTATGATAAATATTTATTTAATCAAAAGCTTGAACTAAAATTATTATATAAGGGCCACGATGTATTTTATATAAAGTTAAAATTATGCATTACAATGACAAAAATATCGTCGAAGAAACAAAACACACACCATAATGAGTACGTAAAATCACACATTTCCATGTACGTACGCGTCTAACATGGATGGCTAACAATTATTATTCCCACAAATTTATATAACACATATCTTCCAATGAAGCTCTTTCACAATCTTTATTTGGTCGCAAGTATGATCTCTTATTTCCTGCAAATATATGATTAGACCAAGCATCGTTAGTTAATCTGAGAGAAAAAAAATTAGACACAAACTATAAATTAATCTTTCACATGTAGTATACGATTTTCTTTACTTGGAACTACATTTACCTTTAGTAATGATTGGGAGGGGGATGAGACTTGTATTTGTAAACTGGAGTTGGTGGTGGAGGCGATTTGTACACATAGTGTTCCTTTGGAGGTGGTGGTGGAGGGGATTTGTACACATAATGCTCCTTTGGAGGTGGGGGTGGTGGAGGTGATTTGTAGACATAGTATTTCTTCGGAGGTGGTGGTGGTGGAGGAGACTTATACACGTAGTGCTCCTTTGGTGGCGGGGGTGGTGGGGGTGATTTGTAAACATAGTGTTCCTTTGGAGGTGGCGGTGGTGGAGGAGACTTGTATACGTAGTGCTTCTTCGGCGGTGGTGGTGGGGGTGACTTGTATACGTATTGTTCCTTTGGTGGTGGTGGAGGTGATTTGTATATGTAGTGTTCCTTCGGTGGTGGTGGTAGAGGAGGTGACTTGTACACGTAGTGTTCCTTTGGAGGGGGAGGAGGCGACTGGTACTCATAGGGTTTCTTATGTGGTGGCGGTGGAGGAGGTGATTTGTAGATATAGGGTTTTTTTACCTGCGGTGGCGGAGGTGATTTGTAGATGTAGGATTTTTCGGGAGGAGGTGGAGAAGAATATTCATATTTTGCATTAACTTGAGAAGAGAAGCTAATTAGTGAAACTATCACCACCAAAAGAGTGGTAAATAGTGAGAGCATTGAGCCCTTCCCCTTGTTCTCCATCTTTGTTTGCTATGGTAATTAATTAGTACTCTCTACCCCTATATATAGATATTTACATTTACCCATTTAATCTAAAATTTGAAATTTTCTATGTAAATTTTCAACGTTTGAAAAAGTAATGTTTGCATTAATATTGGTGTTGAAAAACTTAAGCATAGAGAACATTCTAGGGCTCTTCTTACGTAGAATAAATCAAGTGCCAATATTGTCAAAATCAACATTGAAAATCAGGAAGTGAGGTGATCTTAATAAGCTAAAGTCTAGTATGCACTCGAGTGCATGTTATGTACCCTAGTTCAGTTGCACTTTTCAGTTTTACTGACTTACACTTTTTGATAAATGGTGTTGCACTTTTCAATTATTATTAAAAATATTATTATACAATTTAATAATTGAAAAGTGCAACACCATTTACCAAAAAGTGTAAGTCAGTAAAATTGAAAAGTGCAACATGGACTAGAGTGCATATCAGACCAACCCTCTTAATAATTGTTTCATGATATTGAGATCGATCAATGTGAACGTTATCTCTTAAAATATATACTCCGTACTAATTAATAGAGTCTATTGATGTGTTGATTGCTGATTAATCTCGATGATATGTTGTTTGTATCACTATAAGAAACTTAATCAATATAATTAGTTAAATATTTTTAATGATATAAATTAATTTTTAATGATAAATTCTAACAAAGTGGGATAGTTCAAGTGGTTAGAGCTAAACCTTAGATTTTGGATTCGAGTTATAGGGAAAGGAAAAAAGGATTAGTATATAATGTAATTAAAAAAAATGATAACTTCTATCAATAATTCTCAATTTTTTATAATAAAAAATGATAATGAGTTTTTTTTTTCATTTAAATTCAAAATGAATTTGATATTTAGATTTATAATTTTAAAATTTTATTCATTATATTTATTTGTTTGTTCACCAAAAGTGAGCATATTTATTTTATGAAAATAATCATTTTATTTTTACACTATTATCACTTAATTATTTAAATTTATGGATTGAATTTTAATTATCCAGTAATTATTTTATTCATAAATAAATCACTCAACATTCCTACTTTATTCATTTTTCTTTAAAATATGTGTGTTGAAAAGTACCCAAAAAAAATAAAAAAAATTAGTTGGTGAACCGCTCGTGCTTCTAGAAAAAAAGAATTTCAAGAATTCAATAATACAATGATACGTAATTTTTATGGATAAATTCTTGTATGCAATTATATATATACATGTAATTAAATTTTAAATAATTTTAATATATTCTCCATTGTTAAATTTTTAACTAATCATATTATAATTAAAATTAAAATTGTGAATCAATGTAAATACTAAATACATGTAAATGTGACTCATCTTTATGATTAAAAACATACTTTAATTTCTAGCCTCCGCGTTTATTTGGACCCACCGTATCGGATCATTGTCTTCCAACTTTTTCCCTTTTTTTTTTTCTTTTTTCTTTTTATGTGAATTACTTTTGCGTAAATAATCTTTCTTTTTTCCAATTCTTCTCTCAATTGTTTATTAGTAGTTTATATTTGTCTTTTATTACCCCTTGATATTTCTCAACTATATATTCTGCCAGACTTGAGCATCTTATTAATTTATTATATATTCTCAATGATATAAATATTGGTGTAAGTTGACTCGATTGCACGTTTAATTTCATCATTTGTCAATTATTGTCTTGTATTTTCTAAAGCTATATATAAAGTAAATTGTAACTAATAAAAGTATTTTAAACGAATTTTAACCTAAGGGGATTTTAACATATATATTGACTTAATTAATGCTTGAAAAACACGTACATATTAACTTAAGTATATATGGCCACACTATTATAACAGTCAGGACTCGAAATTACTTTAATGTCTAGAGAGCCTTAGATGAAATTCTTTAATTTGTGCCTGATTAGTAAATCTTCATTTTATTTTTCAAAAAACAATTAAGTTTTACCAAGATTTTTATTTTTATTGTCGGCAATCTTTAAAATAAAGAGGATAAGAATAATAAAAATGTGTATAAGTACTTAATTAAGCGATCCATCATAACAATATATATTTCCTCTCTAATAACAATGACTCTTTTTTTTTTTTTTTTTTTAAGTAGGAAAAAGACATTAATGAATGCATGGCCCATTAAAGCCAACTGCAATTTCATTGCACAATATAGGATGGCAGGCCTCGTGGCCACGGGGATGATCGAACTGCACACATGCTCAGATTCGAAGCTTCATGGCTGCAAGAGGAGCAGTGTTCTTCACTTATTCGTTCGGAGTGGACACGGCGAGGTGTGGGTTTGTCTATGGAAAATCTGGTGGAAAAAATTGATTCTTGTGGCAGTGCATTAGCAACATGGGACTCCCAGAATTTTGGGAACATCCCCCGCGAAATTGTACGCTGCAAAGCTAAGCTATTGAAGCTCCAAAAGGTGTGGCAAACTACTGAGATTGTGCAGGAATCTAGGGCTTTGGAAAATAAGATTAAAGCTCTAATTAGGAAGGAGGAGTTGTTCTGGTTCCAACGATCGCGGGTAAGTTGGATGAGAGAAGGTGACAAAAACACGGGATTTTCCATAAAATTGCAAGTGGTAGGAAAAAGAGAAACTTCGTGCATGACATAATAGGCACGAATGGAGTCCGGGTATCAGACAAACAGGAGGTGAAGCAAGTCTTTTTGTCCTACTTTGAGCGGTTATTTACGGCTTCAGAGACCCTGGATATGGAGGAGGCTATTGGAGTTGTGGACTGTAGAGTGACAGAAGATATGCATTCGAGGTTGGCTCTACCATTCACGGAGGCTGAAATATCCAAAGCCCTATCCCAGATGCACCCCACCAAAACTCCAGGTCCTGATGGTATGTCTGCTATCTTCTTTCATAGATTTTGGGATGTGGGTGGTCCCTCTGTCGTATCTTCTGTCCTTAGCGTTCTTAATAATGATTGCTCTCCCGGGGCTGTGAATCATACATTCATTGCTCTGATCCCTAAAAAGGAAAACCCTTCTCTCCCTTCTGATTATCGTCCTATTAGTTTGTGTAATGTTGTTTATAAAATTATTGCTAAAACTATTGCTAATCGTTTGAAGCCTGTTTTGCATAGTATAATCGATCCCTGTCAATCTGCTTTTGTTCCGGGACGTTTAATCACTGATAATGCATTATTAGCTTTTGAAATCTTCCATCACATGAGACATAACAAAGCAATGACTAGAGGTTCATATGCCTTCAAACTAGACATGAGTAAGGCCTATGATAGGGTGGAATGGCCATTTTTGGAGGGGGTGATGAGAAAAATTGGCCTTAATGATTCTCTTGTGTCTATTATAATGCGGTGTGTTACTTCAGTTTCTTTTGCAGTTCTAGTCAATGGTTCTCCCACATAGACGTTTCGACCGTCTAGGGGGATTCGACAAGGGGACCCCCTATCTCCATTTTTGTTCCTATTTTGTGTTGAGGCCCTCTCGGCCCTGATTCGAAGACACATGGAAATGGGATCGTTGCATGACATCCGTGTTTGTAGACGGGCACCTCCTGTGTCCTGTCTATTTTTTGCTGACGACACAGTGATATTTGGGAGGGCTACCTGCACTGAGCTCCAGACAATAAGGAGAATTTTACAAGTTTATGAGGGGGCCTCAGGACAGGCTATAAATCTTGACAAATCGGAAATCATTTTTAGTGGAGGTGTGTCAGATGCAAGGGGAGAAGAACTAGCGGACTCTCTTGGAGTGAGAAAGGTGAATGAGCATGCGATTTATCTCGGTATCCCGACTCATGTGGGTCGCTCCAGATCTGCAATCTTTCGTACGTTAGTGGATAGAGTCCACAAAAAGATTAAGGATTGGAAGAGTAGGTTGTTGTCGATGGCAGGGAAAATTACGTTAGTTAAATCGATCATTCAATCGATCCCGACATACCTAATGACATGCTTTAGGATCCCTGCAAATGTTATTCATAAGATCGAAACAGCTGTGGCACGGTTTTTGTGGGGGCAGAGTGGGGAGGAAAGGCGAGTTCATTGGTTGCGATGGGAGATCTTATGCAGACCGAAGGCAAGAGGGGGTTTAGGACTAAGGAGATTAGCAGACTTCAACTTATCACTGTTGGCGAAACAAGGGTGGAGACTGATTCAAGACGAAAACACACTACTGGCACGAACTTTGAGAGCAAGATATTACCCGAGGGGATCATTCCGGACTGCAACATTGGGATTCAATCCCAGTTTTACCTGGAGAAGTGTGTTAGCTAGGTGGTCAGTGCTTGAACGAGGTTTGATATGGGTAGTGGGCGACGGAAATACAATTCGGGCGCAAACGGATCCATGGATATTCGATGGAGAAGACCCTTGTGTGCGGCCTAACCAGGTTCTGGAAGGGGGAGAACAACTCGTCAGTGAATTTATTTCACTAGAACCGCGCGGATGGAATATGCAACGATTGAGGGAGGTTTTTAGGGAGGAGGTGGTGGATCGTATTCGAACGCTGCCAATAGCAGCGACTACTGAGCCGGACAGAATGATATGGAGACATACAAAAAATGGAATCTATAGGGCTAGTTCTGGCTACGCGAACAGTCGAGAGGAAGATGACAGTGAGCCTAATATGTATGGATGCTGGTGGAAGGGGGTATGGGCACTGGATGTGGCCCCTAAAATACGTGTTTTCTTATGGCGCATTTTTCATGACATCCTCCCTACGAACATTAACTTGATTGGCCGGTTCATCGATGTTGATCCTATATGTCAGTATTGTGCTGAGGACATAGAGACGGCAGAGCATATGGGGCTGGCGCATCTGTAGCTGGTCCAGATTATTTTGGGAAGTGGCGGGTGTAAATGCTTCAGATATGCCTGATCAAAGCCTCGGTGCATGGGTGAAGAAGATGCTTGACGACGCACCAGATGACCATCACCGAACCAGGTTTGCGACACTTCTGTGGTATTTATGGTTTGCACGTAATGCTCGGGTGTTTAGGGAAACCGAGTATACGCAGCAGCGGGTGGTACAAATGGCAGAAGAGTATATGGAGGAATATCGTAGATCCAATATTAACACACCAAAGCAGAGGATGCGCCGTCAGCACATGAAATTGATGCCACCAGAATTGAACTCTATTAAGATTAACACAGATGCATCGATAAGAGGGGAGATGGGAGCTGCTATTGGGGGTGTAGCCCGTGATGCACAAGGAATGGTGCAATGGTGCTTTGCTGCGACGTTTGGGGCCAGTTGGGAGGTCGACATGGCAGAGGCTATTGCAGTTAGAAGAGGGCTACAATTGGCTTTGGAAAAGGGAGTTGCTGCTGTGATTGTGGAGTCAGATTCTCAGCTTATCATTAATGGATTGCTGGACCCGAAGCCCAATTTATCGTACCTGGGAGGTGTAATCAAAGACATATTAAACCTGAGTAAGATGTTTGATTGCATCTCATTCTCTTGGACACGAAGAACATGTAATAACGTAGCGCATCGTTTAGCTTTATTTGGTTTTGCTTGTTCAACCGAATTTATTTCGGAACATGTTCCTACTCACATCGAGTCGGATGTTTTAGCCGATCTTGCGGCTGCTTAATATATTTTACTTTCCTGTAAAAAAAAAAAATATATATTCAATGATTTTTATTTGGAAAAGAAATATTTCTCTAGTAATTAAAGTTTTATGTGAACCAATTTTATTGTGAAATTAATTTGTATTTTGTGTGTATTTTTTAATGATATTAATTAATTATTTTATTAAAGTGTATTAGTTTGATAGGATTAGTTGTTTTACTATAAAGTACTAATTTAATTGTATTAGTTTATTAGTAACTTGTTGACCTGACCTTTTCAAATAACTCCATTTTGAAATTTCTCAAATTTTATAATTTTGGATTTTATTTTATCTATTTTTTAATCGTTTATGTCTAGCTACTTTCTTTTTTCCCATCCATTTATATTTTGTAATTCTAATTTTATACCAACTTTATATTTTTTTAAATTTTAATTATTTTCTCTTTTTCCTTTCAATCATTCTCTTACTTTCTTCCCCATTAATATAAATATAATTATATATATATACATTTAATAATGGGGCGATACGTGTTAGAGATCCAACGATAGAACATCAAGTGAAATAAAATAGATAAAGAAGGTGCCATGCGTTTAAAATCCTTTCTTTTTTTCTTTTTTTTTTTTTTTTTGGCTTCGCAACTGTTAATTAATTCAAGCTTTGGAAAATGGATTTTTATCTTGGAAATATTATTACGGAGATTTTGGAATTTTGCAAATCTTTTTAAAGGATTTTGTTTAGCTAGGGGCAGGGTTGAGTATGTAATTTAATTAGTAGTATATAAATTATGAGAAAATATCAATTTTAGTATTATACGTAGCTTTGGTCGTGCTCAACTTTTGTCGTGTAGGCTGTAACTCAATTTAACAATTTTAGTCATATAACTTTGCACTAAAATTGAAGAATTTATTTATTTATGTCTCATGATTTTATTTTATTTTTGAAAAACCTCCAATAAAAATAAATATAAAAGATTAATTTGATTCCTGCTATAAATTCATCTTTCTTTTTCAGCTTTAATATATTCCTTCTACAATTGCAATTTGCAACACCATGTATGGAGGTCAATTTATATACATTTAACTTTTCTCTAAGAAAAACAAATCGAATAATTAAAATATCTCTTTTTCATTGATTTGTAAATTATTAAATTAGATTAATACGCATTCTAAACAAAGGTTGTGAACAGCTAACAGAGGCAGATAACGCAAAAAAAAAAAAAAAAAGTTCTTTTTTTGGAGAAGGGACAAATAATTAAGTTGTGAAAAGAATAAATTCGAGCAGGGAAGTGGGAAACAGATGGATTTCCAGGTTACAATTTGTGTCCACAACCTTCAATATATGATTCCGCATATTTTAGATTAATTAATTAGTTGCCATAAATTTAATTTTAATTAGGCTTTCAAATTAAAGGTTTTATATGAGTAATTACATATATAAAATTCACAATCATCCACAAATTTAAAGGAAGTGGGATTTTAATTAGTTGACACTCCAAAAGTCCTAGCTAGCAATTTCTTATAATTTCAATTGTTGAATAATTATTAATATGGATGTTTTTTTATAAATTTGTTACTAATCACTAATTAAAATCATGTTAATTGGTAATTTGGTACATTGTTGTTATATCAGAACGTGTAAGTAGTAGATATTTCAGAGGATGAAAAGTCAAAAAAGAAATGGATAAGTGAAAAAGGAATACATTATTACACTTGTTGTGTGCGTAGGATAAGCCATATTAAGGAGACGGCTAAGAAGACGGCTTACATGGCTTGAGGAACCAAGTCAAACTAAATTACGACAACTCAGATACGGACACTGATCCTACTGATGGCTTTTTTAACCCATGGGTCCTACTCCTATAATATACTACTCCATATAGTACGCTGTAATTAAGAAATTTGTAAAGGTATTTGCAAAGTACGTAGTACACGCCCGTTAATCCCTTTTACGGATAGATCATAGATTAACAAACTTCTTAAAAATGTTTAATAAAAAAAAGTAGAGTTTAACAATAATTTTATATATAACGTAAATAAATAAGTTGATTTGTGTATATACTTCAGCTTAAAAGTACTAACAACATTTTTTTTTTTTTTATATTGATGGTGTAAAAGTTAAGTAAAGTTGGGTTTGCCAATACTATTAATTGCTCAAAACAACTTCCATACTCCAGTATACACGCGCTCATGTTGAAATCCGAAATTTAATGAATAAATAAATTGATTTAAGATTAGTCTATAAAAATTACTTAATTTTATATCACATATAAAGCATCAAACATGTAACAAATAATGTAAATACTTCAAAATGTATTTCTTCTAAATTTACTTTCACATATATGTGTATTTCTAATACTATATTTTAATTTTAGTTAAGAATGTCTTTAAGAATTTATATAGGGTTGTCTGATAAGAAAATAATGAATTGAGTAATATATATATTAACAAATTAATAAGACCTGTATATATATTATTGAAATTCTAACTTTTAATATATATAGGATGTAAAAATTGATTACTTATTGGTATATGTGGGTGTGTGTGTACCTTCTTTTTTTCTTCTGAAGGGTGGGGGCACATAATCATAACATGATATAATTAGTAGAAATAACAAGAAATTGGAAGATTTATTGGATAAAACAAATTAACCTCTGCATTCTGCTATGAGATTAATTATTATAATATAGAAACATGAAATACAAAGATATATGGGAAGCAAACATATTGCACTACACGCTAATTAATAAAAATAAGCAAACCAAAACATGAAACAAATAATTATAATGATAAAATATTGACTGCATTGCATTGCCTTATTATAAATAATATATAATACTCTTTCTCTCTCTTCATCTCTCTTTCATGACGCGTGAATGATCCATTGCTTTCCGATCTCATTATTAATTTTTTATTTCGAACATTCTCCTTGCCTGCATCATCAATAATTAACTTATTAGATAGATCACTCATTAGTCAATAAACATCCTATTTTCATATGAATAAATGATTGGTCAAGTTTTCATGCAAAAATATGCGTTTCATAAATAAAGTGAATTAAAACTTCTACGTGTTTCTTAATTAAAAATAACATGTTTCATTTTTTAGGGCAAATAATTGCATTAGACATAATGATGAAGCTTACTTGGAATGTGTGAAAATTCGTTCGTTGTTCAGTAGTGATGGGGAGGTGGTGGAGAGCTGTAGATGTATGGTGCTGGCTTGTGAACCGGTGGTGGTGGAGACTTGTATTTGTAAACTGGTGTGGGTGGGGGTGGAGACTTGTATTTGTAAACCGGTGTTGGTGGTGGTGGTGACTTGTACTTGTATACTGGCGTAGGTGGTGGTGGAGACTTGTATTTGTAAACTGGTGTGGGTGGTGGAGGAGATTTGTACTTGTACACTGGAGTGGGTGGTGGTGGAGACTTGTATTTATAAACCGGTGTTGGTGGTGGTGGAGATTTGTACTTGTACACCGGGGTGGGTGGTGGTGGGGATTTGTACTTGTACACTGGAGTTGGTGGTGGTGGAGATTTGTACTTGTACACCGGGGTGGGTGGTGGTGGGGATTTATACTTGTACGCCGGGGTGGGTGGTGGTGGAGATTTGTACTTGTACACCGGGGTGGGTGGTGGTGGGGATTTATACTTGTACGCCGGGGTGGGTGGTGGTGGAGACTTGTACTTGTACACCGGGGTGGGTGGTGGTGGGGATTTATACTTGTACACCGGGGTGGGTGGTGGTGGAGACTTGTACTTGTACACCGGGGTGGGTGGTGGTGGGGATTTGTACTTGTAGACTGGAGTGGGTGGTGGAGGAGATTTGTACTTGTACACTGGGGTGGGTGGTGGTGGAGATTTGTACTTGTAGACTGGAGTGGGTGGTGGAGGAGATTTGTACTTGTACACCGGTGTGGGTGGTGGTGGAGATTTGTACTTGTAGACTGGAGTGGGTGGTGGAGGAGATTTGTACTTATAGACTGGAGTGGGTGGTGGTGGGGATTTGTACTTGTAGACTGGAGTGGGTGGTGGTGGGGATTTGTACTTGTAGACTGGAGTGGGTGGTGGAGGAGATTTGTACTTGTACACCGGGGTGGGTGGTGGTGGAGATTTGTACTTGTAGACTGGAGTGGGTGGTGGTGGAGATTTGTATTTGTAAACCGGTGTTGGTGGTGGAGGAGACTTGTATTTGTAAACCGGTGTGGGTGGTGGTGGAGACTTGTATTTGTAAACCGGTGTTGGTGGTGGAGGAGACTTGTATTTGTAAACCGGTGTGGGAGGTGGTGGAGATTTGTACTTGTAGACTGGAGTGGGTGGTGGAGGAGACTTGTATTTGTAAACTGGTGTTGGTGGTGGTGGAGATTTGTACTTGTAGACTGGAGTGGGTGGTGGAGGAGACTTGTATTTGTAAACCGGAGTTGGTGGTGGTGGAGATTTGTACTTGTACACCGGAGTGGGGGGTGGTGGAGACTTGTATTTATAAACTGGAGTGGGTGGTGGTGGAGATTTGTACTTGTAAACCGGAGTGGGTGGTGGTGGAGACTTGTACACCGGCGGTGGTGGAGAAGAGTAGTGGTAGGGAGGTGGTGGGGATGAGTAAGGGTAGTTAGCATTGGCTATGAAGGGGAGGGAAAGAGCCACAATGGCTACTAGCAAAGTAGCAAAGAGAGACCCCATTGCTGCTTTGGTTTCCATCTTCGATCGGATTCTGTTTTTCTTCCTACACAACCTTCCCTTTTTATAGCTTGGGTTTCACCATTCTTAATGCCACGGTTAATTAAATCTTAATTTCTGATAATGGTTAATTAAATCTTGATTGGTTGTCCATATATGCTTTGTATTTGACTAGCAATAGTTTAATTATAACTACCATTTGTTTATTAGCGACAGCTAATGAGTTGGTAAATTTATGTCAGAGGTTAATTATTTGGTCTTTCTCATGCAATAATTCAGAGAGAAAAGTCTTCCATTGCTGTCTTTCTTTTGCTTATACACATCCCTATCACAACCAATATCCATATTTAAGTTTTAAAATCTTGGGATATATAGCGATAATTTATATGTGATATACCCGTAAAATATCAAATTGAAGTTTTAATACATGTTGTATACAGCATGTATATATGCATCCAACGGTGTATTCAAAATTTTAAACGATCTAATTTCATGAGAAGAAAATACATATTTTGAATATTTTTATGTTTTTTTTTTTTTTTATCATGGTGTCCATGTACTTTATTAAATAATCTGCAGCTAATTTGCATAACCTGAGTTATTGAAAGTATAAATTAAGATTTAATATTTAAAAATATAAGTAAAGAGTCTTGAATCTTGATTTATAAGATAATGAAAATTTAATTCAAGGACTTAACTATGCAAACACTATGTATAAGTTAAAATTTACTCCCTCCGTCTCATTCATCAATACCAAAAAAATGAAAACACAAACACCAAATACGAAGTAACCTTTTTTCACTCTAAACAAACATTAAACTACACGTACACAGTAAATGATAATACTAAAATTGAATGGAGAATCCCAAGTAGTTGACCTAGTGGTATAGGCTTGGGACTTAGGAGTATACTCCTCTCTAGGTCTCAGGTTCGAACTGACTTTAAGGATTGGTTCTCCGGGATTAGTCGATCATTGTATCGGAAATCCGAGACTTAAAAAAAACTAAAATTAAATAATTTAATGACGTAACTATGCCTTTTTTCCCTAGAACAAAAAAGTAGAAAGGGTGAACTTGAGATTTAAATAATTTGTGCGAGTCCATAGAAATAAAATAGGTTTGAAAACGTGTGTGGAAAGGCTGCCCAATTTAACATAATTTCTGGAGGGGGGACCATTTAGCCTGTCTCTTCTTCTATTCATATTTGCAGGACCTCTTTTTCCGGTAAAAAATAAATATAAAATTACTTTTTAAATGTATATATGTATATATTATATACCTAATTTAAATACGTTTTGTTCTCTTCTTTCTTGTTTATTGACATTTTCTCTTTTCACACTTAATTACTCTGCCCTTTAAAATGGCTAAGTATGGGAAACTCATTATCTTTAATTAATTTCATAGTTTTTTTTGTTTTTTTTATAGCAACGACTGCATTATTACATCTCAAAATCATGAAGGATAGGTATGATAAATTAGGAGATTATTCACTCTGTTTCACTTCATTTAGAAGAAACAAAAAATATTCCAATTATTTTCAAAAGGTAATAAATGATTTTTTTTTTTAATTTGCTCATTTCTTGATTTGTGTGATAGGTATGATAAATAATCATAAATTATTCATTATTAATTAACCCGTAAGATGGTATACTAATCATTTTATAGAAATAATTATTGGTATTAAATGGTTTTTTTAATATACTAAATATTTTATACAAATAATTATTAGTATTAAATGATTTTTTTTTTAATTCCAAATTGTATTTTCTCCTACTAATTTCACTCTCATATTTTGTTTTATATGATTATACATAGTAATAATATATATGCACTCTTTGTACAAAATGGGGTTGAGAGATAAAGACTGAGAGGTTACGTTTTGAAATTTCAATACTGGACTAATCAATGAAGAAATTGAGTTTGAAATTAACTAGCTAACTAATTAAATAGATTAATTAGTTTCATGGAGGATATATTAGGTACTCAATCGTGATCAGCTTTTTTTAATTTTAGTTCTTAAATATGAAATAGTACGTAATTTAATTATTTTTAATTAATATATATTTCTTTGGCTAATCTTTTTTGAATTCTAGTTTTTTGTTAGTTTCTCTAAATGACACTGGTTTTAACTCTATTATTGGATAAAGTGAAAGTGGAATGCTTTTTCTTTATATATAAAAAAATAACCATTTGCATATCACTATCCCCCTTTCTTTTTTAATTTCTTTATTGCCAGACAAATTGTACAACTTGGAAAAAGAATTTTGGTTTTTACGCGTTTTTATTATCTTTTTTATTCAATTTTTCCATATTTTCTTAATTTTCTGGTTTGAAAAATATTCAAATTAAACCCGCTGATCTTTATTACAGAGAATCAACGCCCAAAACCAGCCATTTTTTTAATTGAAATTTGCAAGCCAGGTGTCTTGAAACAATTCTAATTATATAAATTATCAAATTATGGCCAGCCCCAGCTATATAATTTTCACGTCGTCTATTTTCTTGATTACGAATTTAATTAATTAACTCACAAAAATATACTAGGAAGTAGGAAGCATAAAGTTGTAGAATCCAAATCTCCAAATTATTAATGACTTGTTGGTGGTGTGCTTCACTAATTTCTTTTCAATTTAGATTATTAAATATAAATATATGTGATAACAAAATTAATGGACTCTATATATATTATAAATTATGATTTACTCTAAGTCTTACATGCAGATGTTGAACATATTAAGAGTTCGGATTAATTGATTCAAGTTACATTTGTGGTTTAATTTATTTAGTCACGAAATCTAGCTACTCACATATTTTTGGTCAGACATAATATTGGCAATTAATGGATAGAATCTATTAGCTTTGAGAAATTGATAAGAAAGTAAAAATAGTAGATATAATAATTGGGGTTTTTACCTAATTAAATAATTAATTAACAGTGGGCTTGGTTTGAATCTTGAAATGCAGGTAATTATAATTCATACGACAATATCACGTGGAATTCGATTTAGTTAAGACGTGACGACATATGGAAACTAATGTCATTGTAATTTAAGATTCCCCTCTATATTAGGTGAAAGACCAAATCAAACTTTCTCACTGGGAGGTAATTAAATAAAGTAAATGACGTGAAGGGGTTATAACACTTGTGTGCATCAATTGCATCGTGTGTTAGCGAAGCAACTGATGCATGATTACAAAGGCAACTGATGCATGATTACAAAGGTATATTTGGAAGAGTTTCAATAAATTTACAGTGAAAAGTATAAAATGTTATATAATTTGAAAAAAAAAAATGTCAAAATGTTGATTATTAATAATTTATTATATCGTATTGTATTACTCCGTATATATGTTCTAGAAGCTTCCTCCAGTTACTTTATATATAGGGGAGACTAGAAAAAGGTAGGGAATTGGATCTATGAAATGTATATGTACATGTATTGACTGCGTGACGCAAACTAATTTTGAATTACTCTTAAGTCAATTTTTCTAACTACTAATTTAATATGTAGAAAGAAAGGACGCAATTTTATAATTATGATATCAATCTACTAATTCTAGCTACTCAGTCCAAAACGTTTTTTTAACTCGCTGAACATTTATATATAATCTGATTTCGAGGCACACAATTTGTTCTCTAGGTTGACTCATGTAAAAGTAACAAAGTAGTACATCTAAATTGGTTATGACATCTTACAAAGCGAAAATAGGAATCTAAATAATTAAATCAATCATAATACTTCTTTCGTCCCAAAAAAATAACTACATTTGACTTTACACACAAATTAAGAAAAATCAATAAATGTAGTTAAATTTAGCTAGCGCTAATTAGGGGTAAAATTGACAATAAAGCATTTAATACTAAAGTAAAAGATGAAATGTAGGTAGGACATCCAAAAAAAGAATATGTAGCTATTTTTGTGGGAGAAAGAGTATTGTATTGTGAAATTAATTCCAACTAAATATATTTAATCAACATACATATTTAATATTATGATTTTAATTTAGTTTGATCGAGAGGATAGCACATTTTCACATGCGATTGAGGTAATTAATTATATAATAAAAGTTTCACGATAAAATGGTCCCATTCTCAACTCTCGAGAGCCATTTTCAAAGTTTTGTACTATTAATTTGATGGGAAGTTACTTTTAAAATAAATGACAAATTTCCATTTTGAAATTAATGGTGAAAATGTATATATTTTTAACAAAAAGTTGTATTACACAATCTCATATGGAGTATGTAAAACGAGATTGATTTACTCGTGTAACTATATGATCTGTTGGCAGTAAAGCCCCCTCAAACTTTACATACCCCGTAATAGTAGTACTTTAGTAAATTGAAAATTATTATTTGTGTTTCTAATTTTAATTAAATACTAATTCATAAAAAAATTACAAATTTTCCAACAATTATGACTATTGTATTTTCAGTACAGAGGAATCAGCTCTAAATATCATTACATGTTGTGAAAATAGTGCAAATTAGCATGTTCTAGAAAATGATCAATCAGACTTTATGTGGCAATAATTAAGAGTAAATTAATTATAAATTAAAGAATGAGAAAACAAATAATGCAACATGTAGTGGAAAGGTGAATATAATTGAAGAGATAGATAAATAAAGATGAAGATGTTCCCAGAAAAGAAAGGAAAAAATACATCAAGTTCTAATAGTAGTATATTGTAAGCATAGCTGTACGACATGCATGCTTAAAACAAACAATGGCCATGTTCTTGGTTTTCCCACGAAAATTCAGGAAAAAACATATCTCAGTTTGACAAAACAAAGTATTCTATATTAAACAAAACATTAATTCTTAAGCATCAACAAACCGACACTTCTTCAGAGGTTTCAGAAACCAAATTAATGATTATGGGATCTATGAAGAAAATGTAGGGAAATTTCCTTAGAGATAACAATATGATTTTTTTTGCATTATATTTTATACGTACTTAATTATGATCGTGATCATCAGCTTGAATTAATTAGCCAATTAAAATTTATAATCTTGGAAGACTTCATTTGAGGAGGCCTTAATTAACGATAAACTTGAAAGTCTAGAGATCTATCATGCATCCATCAAGAGTTTGAGATTGGATCTGAAATTAAATTGAGCACAACGCTATTTAAATTTTAATAAAATGAAAATGTCAACAATACTGTATCATGGGCATACATTTCTAAATAAATCATATATCACTACAAATTTTGGCCCTGGTACCGGCCGAGGGACGGGGCGAGGGGCATATTGAGCGAGGAAAAGCACCGAGAGAAATAAAATCCCTCACTAATTGGCGAGGGAAATTAAATCCGTCGGCAATGCCGAACAATTTTTCGAGGAAAATCAAATTAAAAAGTTGCCGAGGGACTGATCCTCGGGAATATGCCAGATTAATTTTTCTTTTTCATAATAAGGCCAAATTAATTTCATGATTGAATACGTTTGTTCGTTTGTTAGGATTTTTTTATATATATTTATCTAACACTGTTTTAAATGTTGGTGAAAAGGGATGAGTTTAGGGATGCGTTTCTTAATTTTTAATTAGGATAACAATTAATTAATATTGCTAAATTATCTGGCATTTGAATTCTTCAGTTAAAATAGCACATTTAATTATTAAGTTGCAGCTGAAGCTAGCTTTTCAGTTAAAAAATAACATATTTTTCAGTCAAAATAGCATATAAAATTTTATATTTCTTAAAATTTAAAGGAGATCGAGGGAATAGTATATATATATGGTTGGATGTAACTTTCATTAAAAAAAAGAGGGGGAGAAAATAAATAAGACAAATAATATATATATATATATATATATATTATTTTTTAAAGAAGCCACCATCTCATAAATTTGATTGATATTGGTTATTGGGTAGGTAAATTTTAAAAATTGGTAGGATTGATAATAAAAATAAAATACGCAAAAAACATGTATGATAATTTACTTAGCTTAAACAGTTGAGAATAGTTTTTTTATGTTGAGGTCTAGTGTTCAACTCTTACGTCTAACAATTTTCACACATATTTTTTTTTAATTATAAAAGTGCATGTTGAAAATAAGGAAAAGTGTAACATGCAATTTACAATTTTTTAGCATGTTATTTTGCAATAATAATTTCAGTTATAATGACATACACTTGTTAGTGATGTTATGTTACACATATTTTGTTGCACTTTTCAGTTGTAGTGACTTACTATTTTTAACAATATTTTTTAGTTATATTGATTTACACTTTTTAGTAATGTTATGCTACACATTTTAGTCATATTTTGTTGCACTTTTCAGTTGTAGTGACTTACAATTTTCAACAATATGTTCGGTTATAGTGACTTACACTTTTTAGTAATGTTAATTGATTCTATATAAGACCAATTCTTGGTTATTTGACTTAATTTGAGATTATATACTATGCATATATACGTGATTAAATTTAATTATAAATATTAGATATATATAATGATTTTATTAAGAATTAGTGCATCGATCATAGTTGAAGATTTTTTGCAAAAATACTAAAGGATAGTGACAATAAAAAAGTTAGAAAAATAAACTAATAGAAATTGAAATAAAGGATGTAAAAAAAAAATTAATAAGAAAAAATACAACAAAAGGCAAAATAAAATAGCAGAAATTGAACTAAAATGTTGTAAAAGAAGAATTAAATAAAAAAAATAGGAAGAAAAATTAAATAAAATGTTGAACTAAAAAAATTAAAAAGAAAACGAAACATAAATTTTAAACTAAAAAATAGAACAAAAAAGCAACAAAAAAATGGGGCTTATATAGTTAAATAGTACATAAATTATTAAAAAGACATAGACTGAAAATATAATGTATATATTAAGACATTTAAATTATAAATGAAAATAGCTCCTAGCCTCCATACAGCTTGAGGGAATTAAATGTCACCAAGGTTCACTTTTTTTAAGCGAGGAAATTAATCCCTCCCTCAGGAATTAATTCGGCATTTTGTTTAGCGAGGGTAATGTTCGGTATTGCCAAGGGATTTTCAAATTCCCTTGGGAAACAATTGTAGGGTAATGCTCGGTATGGCTAAGGAATTTTCAAATTCCCTCGGGAAACAATTGTCGAGGTTATTTACTTTTTATATTAAAAAGAACTACATTAATTATCATGTATCGTACGTTAAATTAAAAAAACAAAAGTAAGCTAGGATCGATCGATGGACGTTCAATAAATTCAGTAATTTAGAAACTAATAATTTCAGCAAAATGTTACCATTAAAAATAGAGACAATAAATATATATGAGCCGTACTAACTAAATTATTATAGTTAGGGGGGCCGGAGGCTTTAGAGATATGTAAAATTTACAATGAATTCGAATTAAATGCTGATATAAATTTTCCGTATGCATGTCAGTTAAATCCATTAATATTATTTACAAATTAATATATAAAGAAAATGTGAATTCGTGAATTATCACTCTTGTTGAACTTTCAACTTTTATTCGATACTAATTCCTACTTTTATTCAATTTAGTCTTTTTTAATTTCTATCATCAACCTATTATATACTATGAAGATTAATAATTTCAAAACACTGCAATTTTTTCATTTATATCTTAGCGTGTGTAGGGGTGATCATTCATTCGATAATAGCCATTTCCCAACCGAATCGAATTAATTGAATTCTGTTTATACAAAACCAATCCGATTTTTTGAAGAAACAAAATCCAATTAATTTGGTTAGTTTGATTACATTGATAAAAAAAAAAAAAAAACTAAAAATTGCATATCTATCTTTTTTATTTGTATTGAAATATTTTCTTATTTTTAAAATTTCACACCTTTTAAAAATATCCCAAACAATTAATCGTCTTATTATTGTTTTTTCGTGTGACTTTAAAGTTGAATCGTGGGAGTTATGAAGCATTTTTTTTCTTCGTGTTCTTTTTATTAGCCATCTATTAAAAAAAAAAAAAAGTGCACAAATCCGAAGTAATTTTTTTTTTTTTAGGGGAATCCAAAGTAAACATTAATGAGAGGATGAAACAAATAAATATGGATGATATTCTGTTATTTCAACTCAAACTCAAACCGAACCTAATTAAAGGAAATATTTATTAGTTCAGTTTAATCGATTTTTTTAATTTTATGTTAATTAAACTGAACTAATAAATATTTAAAAAAATAATAATTTTGGCGATAAAATTAATGATTTGAGGCTTCAAGTCGTAAAAACAAAACACGTGCGGACAACATATTAGATTGCAATGATTACTTTGATTTTGGGATAAAATTATGGGAATGGATGAATCTGGACATCTTTCCATGGTTGATACGTGTAAATTTTCTGCTAAGATATTTTTTCATCCAAAATAATTTAAAGTTGATGAGGACATGGTATTATTATAGGGAAATTTCGTCAATGAACTAATATAAAACAATTAATGAGAGAGAGAGGTTTATTTAATGTGATTCAAATTCTTGTACCCCATAATCCCAATTACACATTATTTAACCATGTTTATTACGAGTAGTAATGTTTTTATTATTAAGAAATTAATATAAATAAATTAATACCATATCTCTATAAGTTCAAAGTTTTAGTTGAAATGAAATAAAATAAAATGTAAATTCAAAAATCCCACGAGGACGAAATTATTAAATTGAAAATAGACAAGAAGTCTTCGATAAAATTAAAGGTTCAAACAAAGATTATTTTGAACATAATTAAAAGTGCTTAATATTATTAAAAAGGTACAGTTAACATATAAACCACATCTTCACTAATTAATTGATTATAGATACTCAAATAATGACTATTCACTTTTTTTTTTTTTTTAATATTATTGATAC
This sequence comes from Galeopsis tetrahit, assembly GCA_963675135.1. NCBI lineage: Eukaryota > Viridiplantae > Streptophyta > Magnoliopsida > Lamiales > Lamiaceae > Galeopsis > Galeopsis tetrahit. Next base: position 55,871,981 of record OY776131.1, read on the forward strand.
TCAAATAATGACAGTTCACAACTAAATCTTTGCCACGATTAACTGAAGGGACCAAAAACTTTTGCCGATAATTAACAAACAATACGATAATGAATAACAGGCAATACTTTAAGGACGTTTGTTTTATGTGGCACCTCTTAAAATATGAATTGTAAGTTCCAAGTATTTCATTTCAATTAAAATGGATTTGAAAGGGTTTATATATATGCGGTAAAATTTTTTAGAATTCATGTTCAGTGAACTTTTTTCTTCTTCGAGTGTTACTGTGAGCGTACATAGTAACACAATTTAAAAAATTCCTTAATTTTTACACAAGGACACCCCATATGTATCACAGTGATATTTTGAAGAAAAAACAAATAGTTAGTGTGATATTTTGTCTAATTAAAGTTGATATCTAATAAATGTATACTAAGAAATTAACTCACACTTCATGTAATAAAGGAGAGAATAATAAATCATAAAGTATAAATTAATTAAATAAATCATGAATGTAGGTAGGTATAAGGAGACACTCTTCTTTATCTCTAACATTAATTTGATATTTAATCTAATTCTTATTGTAGCCTCATATTTATTTGATACCAAGTTGATATTTTCGTGTGAAATCTAATTCATTTTTATATCCATACATAGTACAAAAAAAATAAAAATGGAGAGATATTAATTATAAATAGATCATAGAAAATTTGAAACTTCTACCTAACATGGATTCGAAAATAATGTATCGGGGCATTTTGATATCATGTCACGTTCACGTGCACCTACCATAGTTAGTTAGAATATTAATTAGTCAATGCAATATAATGTTCATTAATTTTATTTTACCTCTCTAATGACTAATTAATTAATTAATTACCTCTGTATAGATCTTAATTAGTCCACTTTTCTTAATTACTAAATTATTCACCGACGTGACCAATTGAATTAATTTTATTAAGACTTCTAATATCCAAAGTCATGAAAGTACTTCCCAAACAACTAGTACATATGAGACGTACACGCTGTAATATTATAAACATAATTAAATTTCTCCAATATCACTCAAATAATACTATTTAATTAAAGATTAGTCACTCAAATCACACATTTTTCTGACTCAAATCACACCTACTCCCTCCGTTTTTTATTAAATGTCACTTTGCCTTTTTTAATATTTTCAAAATAAGTGTCATTCTTATACATTATACTCTCTCCATTTTCTTTACCTTACCTTGATTTAAGCTTTTTCCCTTTTGAATATAATACTATAGCATAAATCATGGATAAAATTTAATTATTGTATAAATGAATATCACCTACAATATTGGCCACATTCATTACTAAAACATAAATTTAATATTAAAATTGGTTATTATTAATGAAGGGTAAAATAGTCCATGATTATATATCTTAATTTGTTGAAAATTGTTAAAATGACACTTAATTAAAAGTGGAGAGAGTATTTCTTATTAGGAGTAATAATTAGATACTCTGAAATAACTCAAATAAGTGACGTGTTAGACATCATATATTTGTATTTCCTTCGTCTCGAAATAACTTTCATATATAGATGACACATAAATTTAAAAAAAAAAAAGTGTAATAATGAGTAAAGTTTTAAGATAATTATGTAAACATTTATATATAAAGTAAAGAAAAAAGTTTTATGTATACGTGAGTTAAAAGTAATAACATTTTATGTAAAATTTGGGATATTGTGAGGGTAAAGTTTATAAATTTTCCATTTTAAGGGTGTGAAAATTATTGTGGAACGTCCCGAAAAAAAAAAGTGTAAAAATTATTGTGGGACGGAGTGAGTATTATTTTTTTCAATATTACCCTTTTTTTAACTTTAAAAATTATTTATAATTTCTAACCTATCTTTATTAACAATGAGATCTATCTCATTCTTACTTTTTCGCATATAATAAGCTTTTTTTTTCATACAAATTTATTAATATAAAATAAGGGAATTTCATTCATATTTCTTCTAAATTTAAGAACACACGCTTATGTGTGGAAAAAAAAAACACGCTTATTTATGAATGGAGGGGTATAATTTACTCCGTTAGTTTATTTTTATTCGATATTATATAGGGTATCATCTTTATTTTAAATTATTTGATATTTTAGGATATTAATTTTCACTCTTTTCACAATTTCAATTCTAAAAAGATATCATAACTTTTAAATTACTTTTATAATTATTGTAGGATAATTTTGTTATTAGTAATTCTTCCATAATTTCAGCAACCTAATAAAATATTAAATAAAAATATAGACGGGGGAGTATGGGAATAATACCTATTTCCGCGTCTCAGGGCATAAAATAAATATTAATCACTCAAATCATGGACGACTTTGTTGATATTTTTTAATTTTTTTCCGTTAATGGATAATAAAATTAAATGGCAGTAATTTAATTTGGTATAAATTGATTTGACGTGAAGTCAAGAGCTGTTAGGTGAGTATTTATAGCTGTTATCAATGATAATTGCCTCCTTACTGTGGACAAAATTTGAAGATATATAAATTTATACCCATCATTTTTTAATACATATCATTTTGACTTTTTACAACAATTTAAAATTATAAATTTATATCTATAATTTTCTTCATGTTAGAAAAAATTTATTTAATAAAAAAAACTAAATAAATAATATTTATAATTTTTCATAAATTTTACAAACTATATATATATATATATATATTAAATCTTTTAAAATATAAAATTATATGAACATAATTCTTTAAAAAAATTGGAGTCCCATTAAAAAAAACCTTCTTAGTGGAAAATCCTACTTAGGGATAAAACATTGAAAAATGAAAAGAGAGTCCCTCTAGAAAGATAGAATCATGTAAAACGAATAAGGATAAAATAGTCAAATTTAAATAAAAAAATTCAGAATGACATGTATTTTAAAAATACAATAGAAACTCTATAAATTAATAATATTGGGATCACCCAACCCAAATTTATTAATTAAAAAAGTTACTCCCAATTTATATATTTTATTAATTTATGAAGTACTCCAATAAAATACTCAATTTATAAATATCATTTCAAACTTACAAATGCAATTAATTATTTTGTATATCGAATAAAGGGCCTAATTTGAAAGAATAATTCAATCTTCCACATTATGCTTCTTGTGTTCATGGTATCACTTTATGAAAATTAAAAAATATTTTCTATATAAATATACAAACACAAACAAAATCATACACACAACATGACTTCTCATCTTACAAGTGTGAAAAAATTAACAATGACCGACGAGATTCGAAAAACATTATGCAAGCACAACAAGGATAATTCAAGTCTCATTCAAAATTGTGTAAACCATAAAACTCTGACTTTAAACGAAATTCCCGTAAGACGATAGGATTGATTCTCTTGAATTAGTTGATCATTGGACTGGATATAGAGATTTAAAAAAGGTAAAAAGTACTCCTTCCGTCCGTCTATAAGTTTTACATTACTTTTTGGCACAAAGATTAAGAAAAGTGATTAAATAATAACTTATAGGCGGAGGGAGGGAATAATATTAATTTCAAATTATTTGAGTTTTTTTGGATTTAGAAATAGTGTTTAAATTTGATTTGACTCTCAATTAAATTGAACTGGAACTTGGAAACTAAACTTGAAAACTAAACTTGAAAAAAAATAAGTTAAACTAAATTGAAGTCAGAGTACTAATGCATTTTTTGCCCTTTTTTCTTACTACTCAACATAAACTATGTTGAATTTCATATATTGTTTTAAAAGATTATATTTAAACAAGTTTAATATGTTTTGTGAATTGAGTTTAACTATTTTAAAAAATTGTTATGAAATAATTTTCGTACGAATAGAGGGATAGTAGTCCAAAACCACGAAGTGCAGAAAATAGAGGCATCAGGCATCGTACAAGACTCTACTTAGTTTTTTAATGCATTAAAAGATTTAAAGACAACATATTGTAATAATTATTGTTAAGCATATGCTTTGCAGATTCTATGCTAATTTTAAAGTATTATTATCATGTGGGACACATAATGAGACTTTTATCTAAAGAGGTCGAATGAATCTTTCAAAAAAAAAAATAAAAAATTGCACACAATAAACATAGAAGTTCATTCACATATTTGTACAATTGTAAAAATAATTATGTGTTATTGAATAAAGTTAGACACTCTATAAAAACGAAGGACATATATAGACGACCATTTGAGCAAATGCATATTAGGATATACTCTTTCGTTCTCCGTTTACTCATTTACTATTTGTACAACTTTTAAAAAATAATCAATTTATTATTTTAAAAGTTATCAATTTTATCATTTTTTGTGTCTCATCAAAAGTTATTAATTTTTTATTTTTTTATCAACATCCTTTCTATTTTTCTCTACTTTTTTCTATTTCTTTTTTTTCTCCCCTCTCTCTACCTCAACAACTTATATAATATTATATTCTTAATCGGGTGTAAAAAAATAAATGAGTAGCTTTAGAGAGAGAGAGGGTGAAGTATAATATTTAATGTAACGCTTAAAATGAAAAAGAATAAATATGGGAGTATATGTGATTTTTTTTTTTTTTTTTGTATTCATGTACAAATGGAAATTCATGAATTATAATCAAGGCCCAGTTGCAGCAGCCCAGGTCGTTGTTTTATGGGCGCGGCTAAAGGCACCCGGCGATCCTATGAGTACACCCAGGTAAGTTTTTTTTTGTGAAAAGGGTGCAGCGAAATTACGTTTTTACCCCTCCTGTATATTTAAAAAAAAAAATCCCGGATGAGTACACCCACCTCTTTCTAAATCGCGGGAGAATTCAGAGAGTCATCACAACTCTCAAAAACAAAGTTTCCATTTATGCAATTTCCATTTCTAGAGCTAACATGGGGTCGAAAATGGTCGATTATGATGTAATAACTACGAGTGGTGGTGCCAATGACTCATTTGTAAGTTATTTATGATGTTTTGAAAGTTTTTTTTTTCGAAAGTGAAAGAGTTTTTATGTTTAGGGTTTTTTAGTGTTTGTGTTGGTGTTTATGCTTGTTTTTTTTGCATCTTATGACTTTATAGTGGTATGTAGTTGAAATAATATGCATTTAGGACATACATTTTGATATTATGTATAGCATTTTTCGTTTTTAAAAAAAACCCCTTTTCGCGACTGGTTCTGCGAAGAAGACGACCATGTTCGTGTTTTTTTTTCGGACATGGTCGTGTTGTCCGAAAAAAAGTTCAAAACAAATATCTTTTGTTTTGAACTTATTTTCGAACATAGGTCTTTTGTTTTGAATAAATTTTCGAACATGAAGTTGTTGTTTTGAACTTTTTTTCGAACATGAAGCTGTTGTTTTGAACTTTTTTTCGAACATGAAGCTTTTGTTTTGAACAAAGTTTCGAACATTACTTATTTTTTGTTTTTTTGAATTTCAGAATTCGGGTGATGAGAAGGACGAAGTTTGGGTGGACGAATATTGTCTCGAAGAGGAGTATGAGGAGTACAATTATGATGATGAGTGGGCGAATGACTCTGTTGTTGAAAGGGATGTTGAAAGGGAGGATGATGATGTCCAGGGTCATGAAATTATTATGGACTACACGGACGTCTTCACGAATATGGCTTTGTTCGAGTCTCGTGACGCACTCTTGTCTTGGGTGCGTAGTACGGGGAAACAACACAACATAATTATTGTTGTGAAGCGGTCGGATAACGGCCAAGGTACTAAAAAAGGTCGTATATTCTTGACGTGTGAGCGTGGCGGTGTGTACCGTGAAAAGAAGAAGCCTACAACTCCTATGAAGAAGAAGGCTAAGAAGAACGAGGTGGTACAAGAAAAGAGTGGAAAGGTTACGGGCACCAAGAAATGTGGGTGTCTGTTTATGTTGAAGGGTACAGAAGAAGGTGAGATGCAGTGGAGATTAGAGGTGAAATACGGTACACATAACCATCCAATATCCCGTTACCTTGAGGGACATTCTTATGCCGGCCGCCTAACTACCGAGGAAGAGGACTTCGTTGTCGAAATGTCCAAATTACACGCTCCTCCTAAGTCTGTATTGATGAAGTTGAAGAGGAACAATGAGAACAATCACTCGACTCTTCGAACGATCTACAATGTAAGGTTGAAGCACAAAATCCATCAATACAATGGACGTAGTCAGTTGCAATATTTGATGAGTCAACTTGTCGAGCAAAATTACTTTCACGCCACACGAAGATGTGAGAAGACAAACACTCTTAACGAGTTGTTTTTTGCACATCCCGTCTCACTCCAACTGGTGTGTGCTTTTCTGAAGGTGCTCATGATAGATTGCACATACAAGACGAATATGTACCGGCTACCTTATTTGGAGATTGTGGGGGTTACATCGACTGGGATCACATTTTGTGTTGCGTCGGTGTACCTAATGGATGAGAAAGAAGAAAATTATCAATGGGCGTTGGAGGTGCTTCGAGACGTGTTGGGCTCATCTTCTCTTCCCGATGTTATTATCACGGACCGTGAGCTTGCATTGATGAATGCTGTGGCCAAAAAATTTCCTGAAGCCCGTCATTTTCTTTGTACATTCCACATTGACCGGAATGTACTAGCCAACTGCAAGGGTGCATTTAAAGATGTCAAAAAATGGGAGGTATTTTTATCTCATTTCAACTATTTGTGGAGGTCCGATACCCAGTCCGACTTTGAAGAAGCTCTTGCTAAGTTCAAGTCCAAATTTCCCAAGAAGCTAGTTAATTACGTGTTGAATAGTTGGATTAACCCTTATAAAGAGAGGTTTGTAAGGGCTTGGACGAATGAATTTATGCACTTTGGCAACACCACAACCAACATGTATGTTTATACTTTTGTCTTTACACGTAAATTATTACTTTAATTTATAAGTTGCCTAACGTTTTAAATTTTCTCTGATCAGGGTCGAAAGCCATCACGCCGCGTTGAAAAGAATGCTCGGCAATTCATTAGGAAATTTTGAGACATGTTGGGAGAAATGTCACACTCTATTCGAGGCATGCCATGTTTCAATTAAAGCCTCCTTCGAAAAGAGTTTGAACGTAGCTCAACATAGGTTCTCCTCAAACGTTTTCAATTACTTACGAGGGGCGGTGTCGTTTGTGGCTCTAGAAAAGATATTTGATGAAATCAAGGTGATCAAACGACCCGGATTCGATCCTAAAGAGTGCCAACACATCTTGAGGAAGGTATACGGTTTGCCATGTGGTCATGAGATCGAAGAGTATGTTTACTGTGACAAACCGATACCCATGAATGCCATTGATCCCTTTTGGAGAAAATTGGATATGGAGCCTGCCCCAACCACCACATCGGTTGACCCCGTTCCCACCCACAACAAAAATCGCTTTGAAGATGCCGTAGACGACATGGCTGAGGTTTATAAGAGCTTCTCTCAGGAGGAGAAACTCATCTTCTTAAAGCGTATGAGGGAGCTTGCAAACCCCGAGACTACGACTCTTATTGAGCCACCTCCTAAGGAAGACACTCGTGGTCGACCCAAAAAAGGAAAGAAGAAGAAGAAGGCCGATGCGTCCACCAAACGTGAGCCTAGCCTATTTGAGCTTGTAGAGAGTCAAGTTGCAAGTTGCTCGGTGGTACAAAAGGAGCAGACGGTCATCAATGTAGATAACTCGCTCTCATCCCCGTCCTTCCAAAATAAAGGGATTCCAAAAAAACAACCGGTAATTCTCAGCCCTTGCATGTTTATTTTTGTGTTTTGGTGATGTGTAATATTTTTGGTGATTTTTGATTGTAGATGTGTAATATTTTTGGTGATTTTGTTGTAGATATGTAATATTTTTTGGTGATTTGGTTGTAGATGTGCAATATTTTTGGTGTTTTGGTTGTAGATGGGTAATATTTTGGTGATTTGGTTGTCGATGGGTAATATTTTGGTGATTTGGTTGTAGATGGGTAATATTTTGGTGATTTGGTTGTCGATGGGTAATATTTTGGGTGATGAGAAGGACGATGGGTAATATTTTGGTGATTTTGGTTGTAATATGCGTAGGTACCCCGTCGGCGTACCCGAGCCTCCCAAGGAATGGACTTCATCGGATATTTACCGATCGAGCATCAACCGTACATTATCGACATCAAGAACGTTAAGGGTGACGGACACTGCGGTTTTCGAGCAGTGGCTGGGCTTATGGGATTCGGTGAAGATGAGTGGGCGAGGGTTCGGATGGACTTGATGAGCGAACTGTCCCGCAATCTAACGTTGTACAACAACGTGTTCTTGTTGAAGGATTACGTCCATGTTGTGCTTGGCAAATTGAATTGCTTTACGGAGTTTGCACATAAAAAACATTGGTTCGGGTTGCCGTACATGGGATATCTAGTGGCGTCACACTATAATGTGGCGGTGGTGGTTCTTGATACCCGTCTATGCCTTACGTATCTGCCGTTCAACAAGGACCCTCCTCAAGAACCGAGGAGTATTTGGTTGGGATTAATTAATGAGAACCATTTCATCCAGGTATTTGATTGCATTGCTTTAATGAATTTATTTACACGTATATGTTGCATATTTTATATATAACACATAAATCTCGAATGCGTGTAGGTTATGATGGGTGCTGGGCGCACTTTGCCCTCGGTCATTACTTCGTGGAAGCATGAGGGTCAACACATTTCAGCCGGATGGAAAAATGCATATGCGTCCGGAGGAATTAATTAGCTGATAGTGGTTAGAAACTTTTTGGTTAGAAACTTTAGAATACTTTTGTGGTTAGAAACTTTGGAATACTTTTGTCTTTTTGGTGTAATTTGTGTACAAATTGTCAACAAACAACATTTATAGATAATTTCTGTACAAATTCTTGATGTGTAATATTTTTGGAACATGTATACGGTTTCAACGTTACAATGGATGACTTGTGTAATTTAATTGCTCTATTTTTTGAATGGTTTATCGTGCTTGAATGAGCCACTACAATTGTGTTAAAAGTATAATATGGTGTATAAAACCTATAGTTGGGATCATTTTTTTCAAAAAATTGACTTTTGTTCGAAAATAAGTTCCCAACAATTGGTCCATGTTCGAAAATATGTTCCCAACAATAAGGCCATGTTCGAAAATTTGTTCCGCGCGTTTTACTTGGTCGAATTTTAAAACCAAAAGTTTCTGTAACGAACTTTTTTTCGAACATTTGGGCCATGTTCGAAAAAATGTTCCCAACAATTGGTCCATGTTCGAAAAAGATTACCCAACATATGCCCAATGTTCGAAAATTATTTACGCGAGTTTTACTTGGTCGATTTTTTAACCCCAAAGTCTCTGTTACGGACTTTTTTTCGAACATATGGTCAATGTTCGAAAAAAAGTACCCAACATATGTCCAATGTTCGAAAATTATTTACGCGAGTTTTACTTGGTCGATTTTTTAACCCCAAAGTCTCTGTTACGGACTTTTTTTCGAACATATGGTCAATGTTCGAAAAAAAGTACCCAACATATGCCCAATGTTCGAAAATTATTTACGCGAGTTTTACTTGGTCGATTTTTTAACCCCAAAGTCTCTGTTACGGACTTTTTTTCGAACATATGGTCAATGTTCGAAAAAAAGTACCCAACTTATGCCCAATGTTCGAAAATTATTTACGCGCGTTTTACTTGGTCGATTTTTTAACCCCAAAGTCTCTGTTACGGACTTTTTTTCGAACATATGGTCAATGTTCGAAAAAAAGTACCCAACATATGCCCAATGTTCGAAAATTATTTACGCGAGTTTTACTTGGTCGATTTTTTAACCCTAAAGTCTCTGTTACAGACTTTTTTTCGAACATATGGTCAATGTTCGAAAAAAAGTACCCAACATATGCCCAATGTTCGAAAATTATTCACGCGAGTTTTACTTGGTCGATTTTTTAACCCCAAAGTCTCTGTTACGGACTTTTTTTCGAACATATGGTCAATGTTCGAAAAAAAGTACCCAACATATGCCCAATGTTCGAAAATTATTTACGCGAGTTTTACTTGGTCGATTTTTTAACCCCAAAGTCTCTGTTACGGACTTTTTTTCGAACATATGGTCCATGTTCGAAAAAAAGTACCCAACATGTGACAAATGTTCGAAAATTATTTACACACAAATAATATTTGTTCGAAAATGTGTTCGTGTTCGGCAATAAATATCAGGCATATATCATTTGTTCGAAAAAAGGTCTCGTACAAAGGTGGGTGTCCTCATCCAAAACAGTAATCATGTGGGTGTTCTCATCCAAACTACTTTTAATTAGTAAAACAAACTATAACCTTATAAAAACCATATAAAAACCATATAAAAACCATACATTCATAAAGCATTTAAGTTAACATACATGTTACAATACATGTTAAAACACTAAAGTATCATTCTGATCGATCAAACTACGATTAATAAAACACAACATGTGACAAATGTTCGAAAATTATATAAAACAAGTTTTAGTCAAGAACGCCTAGCCCTTCCACGTCCCCGATCTCTTCCACGTCCACGACGTGCACTTGATGATGACGGTGCATCTTCTCCTACGTCATCGGATGTTTGTCCACCAATCTGCCTCACAACTTCTTCAATTTTTTGCATTACCCCATCGATTGTTAATGGCTCATCGTTCCTCCACTTTTGCAACAACAAGGTCAACTCAACCTTTGCAAAATCTACCAAATGCCCTAACTCAGCCCTACGTGGAGGCTCACGAGGAGGAAGTCTCCTATTTTCTGGATTTGAAACGTAAGGACGGCCGTTGGCGAGGTACCAATCAATATAACCATCGCTGCAATCCGAATCTTGGATACAACGCTCACCAAGTCTATCATCCGTAAGCATGTGTGCGTCCCACGTAGAAAAGTACTCCGCCATAGCACCCCACACTAGCTTTGTTTTCTTGGATGTGGAACCGGTCCTCTTAACACGGGCAACAAGCGGCTTCTCAGGAACGGTTTGCACGTACCCGAACTGTCTGAGCACTCTATCCGGCATGTACGGCTCAACAATATCTCCGCACACAATGCACCCATGAAAGTAAGATACCTCATCAAATGGATGTCTTTCTCGTTCGGGACGATATGGATTCCAGTTAAACTACAACACCCCATTAAATTAAAAAAATGCTTACTTATCTTAAGAACAAATAAACAACAGACAAATATTTCATTTAGTTAATAACGTACCTCGCTTGCTAGGAGGGTATCTAATCGTTCTCTAAAGCCTCTTACTCGGTCGACACAGGGGCCTGTATGAGCTTCGGGTGCATAACGCATCGACAATGGATCCGAACGGCCCAAGTCTAGATTATGAGGCGGCAAGATCAAAGTAGGGAAGTGCTCATAAATCCAAGCCTACAAGTACAATATTATTAGGTCAATATCAAATGAAAAACATGAAATATTAACAAACTTATTTAAAATACTTAATACCTCCAATAACGGAAGGTAACCACCAATCTGCCTACACTTGAACTTTGACGCCATCCCCAATTGTCTATACAAATAGGCAAGCGCTGCGGTACCCCAAGCATAGTTCGAAAATTCTGCCATGTCGTCCATATACTGCAACCACTGTACGTGAACACGAGTACCACTTTTTTCCGGAAACAAGGTGGTCCCAAACATGTACAACACAAACGCTCGTGCTGAATACAACACCTCGTCCTCGTTGTCCGAGGACATCATGGGCATAAAAGTCTCCCTTAGCCACGATAGCTTCACGGAACCCCCTCGTTGCCCACTTAATGCTTCCTTGGCTTGTACTAATGATAAACCCAAATATTTCATCAAATAATCTGAAGCCAAGATATGTTCTTCGGACGTAGACTGCACCGGGAGACCATTAACTTTCAGATTCGTGATGCAACGGACATCATCGAGGGTGATTGTCATTTCTCCGAAGGGCAAGTGGAATGAGTTGGTCTATTCGTGCCATCTCTCAACGAAGGCTGTGATAAGATTCTTGTTTGAATACTTGTAAGCCCCACGTCTAACATGAATCAACCTAGATCCTCTCAAAAACCTCCGCCAATGACGCCAATCTTCATCATCATCGAACTCCCAATGTAATAGTTTTGTCACATGACAGTGACACTTCAACACATCTCGCTCCTCACCCAACCATATGTATTTGGCTACATGCTCTTGGAAGCTTTTGAGAAGGGGAGGTGCGGTTACCAATGGTCGATCAACCGTCACAACTCTTCTTTCTTCCTCTCCCTCTTCCTCTTCCTCTTCCTCGTCCTGTCCATCTCCGTCATCGTTTCCCTCATCTACTTCCGGTTCTTGTAGAGTGGGCACCGGTTCTTGTGGAGTGGGCTCTTGAGGATTGGGCTCTTGAGGATTGGGTTCTTGTGGAATGGGCTCTTGAGCAATGGCATCTTGTGGAATGACCTCTTGTGGATTGGGCTCTTGAGGAGCGGCCTCATCGCTAATATGTTGCTTCTTTTTCCTGTTGGAAGCAGTCGGTCGAGCCCTACTAACACCCTCTACAAAAACCAACACAAAGAAGCCATGTTCGAAATTAAAACCACAACAAAAAAGCTATGTTCGAAATTAAAACCAAAACAACCAAGCCATGTTCGAAATTAAAACACAAACAAACAAGCCATGTTCGAAAATTATATCAACACAAACAAGCCATGTTCGAAAATTACTACATGTTCGAAACTAAACCCAAAACAAATAAGCAATGTTCGAAAATTATACCAAAACAATAAACCAATGTTCGAAAATCATACCAAAACAAAAAAGCCATGTTCGAAACCTAAACCAAAACAAACAACCCATGTCCGAAATTTACTTCTGGACAAGCATCAAATGTGCGAAAAACCAGTAAGAAACACTGCAATCGTACTAATCCATCAAAAATTAGATGCCTATTGGTTTATTTTCATCCTAACCCATCAAAAATTGATACATTCTACACATAAACATGATTATAACACAAAAAACCAACATTAACCAACCTTAATCAACACATGAAATTAACACCAAATTCAAAAAACAAATTCTAAACCCTACAACAATAAAATCAATGTTTCAACCAACAAAAATCGAAATTAAACATGCGTCCTACTCTTCTTATCAAATAAAAGCAAGAAAAACTAACCTTTACCCATTTTTGCAAAAACTAACAAAAAATCGCGTCCTCTTCGAAAAAATAATGGAGTGGGGGAGAACGGTGCAACGGTGCTCTCTCTTTTCTCTTCTTCGACGTCGCAGGTATGCAAGGAGTGTGCGAAAATGGAGTGAGAGAGTGGGAGTGCGAATTTTGGTTGGGGGAGATGAGAGGTTTGTGCGAATTTTGGGAAGATGGAGGGTGGGTGTACCCAATCGAGAGAAGGGAGGGAGCGAATATTTGGTTAAAGGAAGCGAGGGCATTTTTGGTTTTTTCAGGTGGGTGTCCTCATCCGATTGGCGTGTGTCCTCATCTCCTGGGTGTACTCATAGGATCGCCGGGTGCCTTTAGCCGCGCCCTTGTTTTATTCATTAGCCCAACCAGTTATGGGCCTCAGTATCTAGAACCGTTAATTTGGATCTAGTTTGACGGGTTTACTTTACAAGCCCAGTAATTAATTAAAACTGGTCCTGGGCTTCACTTTAATAGAAGGCCACGGATAAATGCCCCTCCAATTATTATGTGTTCACCCCTAGATGTCTTCAACCCTCACATATGAGTTCACCCATCACTTATTTTCCAAAATTACCCTCCTTACTCATAAACTCTAATTTTCCTCCTACCTCACCCCTTTTTTGGATTTCTCTTCACCATGATTCGATTTCGCACTCACTACTCAATATATGTGTAGTGTATTTCATTTCCAAGTTTTTTTTTTACAAAAATCGCGTTTTGCAAAAACTCAACACTGGTTCGCCGAGTTTTGTGAGATTTTTTGGAAAAAAATTCCAAGTTTTGAATCAAAAATCGATCAACTTTTCCACGTTATGATTCAAAACTCGGACAACTTTTCCACATTTTGATTCAGCACTAGTTTGCCGAGTTTTGAATCAAAACGTGGAAAACTTGGCCGAGTTTTGAATCATAAGGTGGAAAAGTTGACTGAGTTTTGATTCAAAACATGGAATTTTTTTCCGAAAAATCTCACAAAATTCGGCGAACCAGTGCTGAGTTTTTGCAAAACACGATTTTTGTAAAAAAAAAAACCGAAAACGAAATACTCTACACATATATTCATTACAACTACATAATCATACAATAATACGGTCAAATAATACAATAATAACATGAAAAATAATCAATTACAAAAAAATACTATGTTTTGGGTGAGAGAAATGTAAAAAAACTGTTTTTTTTATGGGTGGGGTGAACTCAACATACATGGGTAGCATAGTCTTTTTACCTATTGATTCAAAATATAAATTGAGATGGGGTGAACATATAATATGTGGGGGTCATTTATCCGTGGACTTAATAGAATTCTTTTTATTTGGACTTTATCAATAAAGTCATAACAATAAATGTCAATTTGAATTTTAAATTAAAATTCCTTCTTGTAATAAGTGCAACGACAAGATGGATGTATCATAATTTATTCATACAATAGAAAAAATTATAAAATGAAAAATTAGGGAAGATATGCTTGGAAGTTGGAACAATGGATTTTTTTTAAATGTTAAAGTACTGCAAGATCCTCCCAAATTATAACATGGCGGGTACGGGTAGTTCAAAAGGAATTTTGAGACTAGATCGATTACTCTGTTCCATTTAGCATATTTTATTTGGTGTTCAACCTCATTTTATTATTAACACGTGTTGATGTGATATATATCGTCAATTGAGTATTTTCTTCCTTTCACGTGTCATTCCTTCATACGGTAAAATACAAAGTGTACTAGCAAATATGAAATCAATGATTTCATTCATATATGGAGACAATAAATTCCATTTGGGTAAGGTACGGGGTCATGCCCTACTACCCGTTATTCGAACCGTTTATTTAGTAATAACATGCATTTAATTTAATTTTACAATAATGTAGTAAACTAAATAATTATTTGATTTGCATATTTAACGTTTTAAATGTATGTATTTTTTATGCACTTAACGTAATCATATATTCATATATATATATATATATATAATTAAATATTTATTTGCGAATTAATTATTAATGGATAGAGTGTTTTATAAGTACGAACTTGCATGCATGTGGTCACTAGCTTTCTATCGGTATATTTAAAAGCCTATTGAAAATGAAACGTGTTTCAATATTTTGTTTATAATGAAGTATGCATTTTTAAAGGAGATTATTAATTTCGTATCATATGAAATGGTAAGAGTTAATCACTTTGCTGAAATGAAGAATGCAAATTGAATGATTAATTAATAGGTGGGTAAATAAGTGAGATTAATAGATTAATTCTACCATGTTAATTGAAACAATTTCATTTTATCTCAAATGTTCATGAGGGTTAATGGAAGATTTAGTTGGGTTTAATTATTATAATACTAATGTTTTATTATACTAGTCTGTAGCACCACTAGAACGGTGTATATATATATATTTTTCTTTTTTGAGAACATAAGAATGAAATTCATTTAAACGGTTGTAGGCCTAGGCCTTACATCTTCGATAGCAAGTCTATAATAATTACTAGGGACTTCATCAGTCCAGAATTCCTCAAAGCCTACAAAGCTACCAAAATGGGACAAATAGTTATCCACTTGATTTGCATCTCTTTTCACAAAACAGAATTATGAACACTGGATTTGAACAACTATTTCTCTAATATCATCAACCATGAACATCGTGTATGCATCGGCTTCGTGCTCTTAGAGAAGGGCTCGAATCAAATTCAGGGAGTCGGATTCGAGAATCATGTTATGGAGGCCCTTACTTGCTGCAAAAACGAGGTCGAAACGCAGCGCGAGGGCCTCGAGAAGAGTGTTGTTCCCACCTCCCATCATCCTCTTCGATCCAGCTCCAAGTATACGTCCCTGATCGTTTCGGATAACAAACCCCAGCCCCACCAAGCCGTCTTGGAAGAAGCCTGCATCAGAATTAAGCTTAAGAGAGCCCAGTTCGGGTTTTTTCCAAGAAGCGCGCTCCACGTCAGTCACCAATTGTCCCCGTTCAGGATTTGGGTAGAAGGAATACGCAAGGGAAAGGGCGTGAGAGGTGATCATCAAAGGGTCCTGTGGTCGCTCCTCGAAGATAAGTGCATTACGGGCCTTCCACAAATTCCAAGCAACAAGAGCAAAAATTGATTTCCCCAATGATGGGAGGGAGTTCAACATATACCAGCAAGTTACCTTAAAGTCCTCGAGCAAGGAAGGGCGATGGATGATGCGAATAGGACTAAAACCCCAAGATCGGACTGTCACCGGACACTGGAGAAGGACGTGGGCTACAGTTTCACGATCTGTTCCACAACCTGAACAAATCGGGTGGAAGTCAAGGCCTCTCCGAGACAAAGCCATCTTTGTTGGGAGCGATTCATGGCAGGCCCTCCAAAGGAAATGACAGACCTTTGGAGGGATTTTACACTTCCACGGTGCTTTCCATTCTGGGGCGTTGCTGCTAGGTGATGCCAGATTGTTTCCACATTTGGAGAACTTTTGGACAGCAAGTGCATAGGCCGATTTAACCGAGAAGCGGCCATTTCGATTAGGTTACCATATCTTTTTATCCGGTGGGAGTCTCGGGCTGAGTGGGGTTTTCATTATCTTCTCGAACATAGAGGGCTCGAAGTGGCTAGCTATTCTCTCTCGATTCCAGCACTGGCCAGTCCCATCAATGATATCCGCCACTGCAAGATCGAGATTCCCTTCTCCCAAATGGCGTGGGGTGATGATGCCCTCTCCATCGAGCCATTTGTCCCAAAAGCAGCGGATAGATCTCTCATTTACCACTCTCCAGGATGAGCCTTCAAGAATCAGTGAGCGAGTTGTAAGAATGCTTCTCCACAAGAAGATAGGATGATATCCCAAAGTTGCGCTTTCAATATCACCTATCGGGAAATACCCGAATTTAAGAATTTGTGCAGCCAAGGAGTTCCTATGAATGGAGAGTCTCCAATATTGTTTCGCAACCATGGCAAGATTGAAGTAGTACATTTCACGAAACCCGAGGCTTCTGCAATCTTTCGAGCGGGAGATTTTTTACCAACTCAACCGGTGGACCTTCCTTTCTCCTGGAGCTGCCCCCCAGTAAAATTGAGCTACCTTCCTTTCAATTTCTTCACACAACGATTTCGGGAAAAGAAAACAGCTCAAGGCATAATTCGGTGTAGCTTGGGCAACTGTCTTCAACAGGATCTCACGTCCGACCTTTGTTAATGTTTTCTCTTTCTACCATTTTAGCCTACTAATCACCCTATCAACCACAGTTTGAAACACCTCTTTCTTTCTCCGCCCAATTATCGTTGGGAGAACCAAGTACTTTGATTGGTGGGAGACTGTTCTTGCTCCTAACTGGCTGCTCAACTGTGACACCAAATCAGCAGGTACATTACCACTGGCGGTGAGTTCTGATTTGTCAAGGTTGACTCGCTGCCCCAATTTCGCTCTCGTATGTTGATATAATATCTTTAATTTTCCCTATCTCCCGTTGGGTAGCCCGGAAGAAGAGAATGTTATCATCGGCGAAGAGTAGGTGAGAGACTAGGGGGGGCGTATCGTGCCACTTTAATTCATGAGATATCGCCACTTCTTTCAGCCTGCTGTATAAGAGCCGAGAAACCTTCTGCACATATAAGAAATAGATAAGGAGACAGGGGGTCTCCTTGACGAAGACCCCGACTAGGGATAAACTTTTCAGAGGGAGAGCCATTTATAAGAATTGAGTAATAAACAGTGGAAACACATCTCATGACAAGATTTATCCAATTTGCATCGAATCCAAGTTTTTGGCACATATGTTGAAGAAAGCTCCACTCAACCCGATCATAAGCTTTACTCATATCAAGATTCAAAGCTACCCACCCTTTTTCCCCTTCTTTTTCTTTTTAAGAAAAAAAGAAAAAGAAACATCTCAAACGCAACCATAGCATTATCCGTAATAAGACGATTAGGGATGAAGGCACTTTGTGTGGGAGAAATCACATCCTGAAGGATGCCCTTTAGACGGTTCGCTATCACCTTGGTAACCACTCTGATAATCACATTACAAAGGCTAATAGGGCGAAAGTCTTTCGGGGTTGATGGGGTTTTGACTTTTGGGATGAGCACGATAAAATTATCATTAAGTGGGGTAGGGTTAGCACTAAAGCTCAGGATATTGAGACATGTGTTAACAAAAGAAGTATGTATAGTAGTCCAAAATTTCTGAAAGAAAAGTGGAGGCATACCGTCGGGGCCCAGGGCCTTTGCCGGATGCATCTGCTTAAGAGCTTTCTTAACCTCAGACGTGGTGTATGGTTCCCGAAGAGACTCATTCATGGCTGTCGTCACTCTCGATTATGTTGCATCTGTGGTCCTCTGTGTACTTCTCATGTCATCCGAGGTGAACATCTCCATGAAATAATTTTTTAAAACTTCTTCCACTTCCCCCTGACCCTCCTCCACCCAATCACCATCACTATTCAAAATTCTACTCACATGGTTCCTCCTCCTTCTCTGAGATACTTTGGCATGAAAGAAGGACGTATTACGATCCCCATCTTTGAGCCACAAGGCCCGTGAGCGCTGAAACCACCAAATCTCCTCCAGTTTAAGTAGCTCGTCCAAGGCCTGTTGTTGGTTTTTTGTTTCCCCGATGATCTCTTCACTTTGAATTTGAGCCTGGAGGTATTTAATCCTCTCTCGTACATGACTCACCTTTCTGCCAATATCCCTAAATGTTTCTCTGCCCCATTTTCGAAGTTTTCCTGTGCATTTTTTGATCCTGGTGGTGAACGGAATTAGTTGATTCTCCCACTACAAGAAAAACAACTTTTAATGACAAGAAAATTAATGAGAGGATTAAATACTCTCACTAAATGTATAATTTTTATAGTTTTAATGTGGGTATATAAATACTCTAATTAAATATCTCATTGTGAGCAATCTACTGTCACTTAAAAGGGAGTGGTTCTTAATGACGGTGGATTATCTTAAAATAATGTTAGTTTATCATTTCCTCAAGTTATTAATTCATATTTTTTATTTCTTTCAAAATGTAAATCTAATTAAAAACTAGAGTATAAATAAAAAGAGAGAAAATTGCAGATTTGGTCCCATTAACCATGGGTTGGTTGGGTTTTGGTCCCATTGTATTTGGATTTAGTCTCATACGATATAAATCTTGTAAATTTGGTCCCATACGATATAAATCTTGCAAACTTGGTCCCATACGATATAAATCTTGCAAATATGGTCCCATACGAAATTAATCTTGCAAATTTAGTCCCATATGAAATAAATCTTGCAAACTTGGTCCCAAACATTACAAAAAATGCAAAATTGGTCTCAAACATTACAAAAAATGCAAAATTGGTCCCAAACATTACCAAAAAAAATGCAAAATTAGTCCAAAAAGTAAAAAAAAACTCATTAATTAATAATTATTATTCAAATTATATAATAATGAACTATTAATTAATATATAATAACATTTATATAATAATAAATATTAATAAATATATAAAATCTAAATAGACTTTATAATATTTAAATTTTATAAAAAATACGAAATAGACTTTATAATATTAATAAATATATAAAATTTAAATAAATTTGAAAATTTATATAATAATCAATATTAATTTATATAATAATCAATATATTACTAATAACTTAACATATGAGATACATACATTTTATTTAAAATTAATTATTATTTATTTTATTTTTCTTCTCTTATGTATTCTAATAAATTTGTACTGTAAGTTTAATTTTTTTTTTAATTCTACTATATGATTTTTATTTAATAAATAAAAAAAAGTAAGTGTTTGTAACTATAGAAAATTTTGATAAATTACTCATCGCCCTTATTTAAATATCAATAGGAAGGGATAGAGCTATTATTAATTTATCATCACTAGCTATAATCATTTTGTCGATGTGTAATTTAATTATTAATGTAGTTATTAATTTGATATTTATTCATTGAGGAAGACATGTCTCAATTATTGTATTGACAAGTTTGATATAACTTCCATTGTTATTATTATTTCTAAATTTTACATTTAAAAAAGCATACATTGATGAGAAAATTAAGTTATACTTTAATTTAATAAAATTATAAAAAAAAATACAAATTTAATCCCAAAAGTGAAAAAAAAAAACACATTAATTAATTATTATTCAAATTGATATAATAATTAACTATTAATAATATATAATAAAATTTATATAATAATCAATATTAATAAATATATAAAATCTAATCAATCTAAATTTTATAAAAAAGAGTATAACTTAATTTTCTCTGTATACTTTTTTAAATGTAAAATTTATAAAAAATACTAATAACAATAATAAAAGTTATATCAAACTTGTCAATACAATAATTGAGACATGTATTCCTCAATGAATACATATCAAATTAATAACTACATTAATAATTAAATTACAACAAAATGATTATAGCTAGTGATAATAAATTAATAATAGCTAACCCTTCCTATTGATATTTAAATAAGGGTGATGAGTAATTTATTAAAATTTTCAATAGTTACAAACAATTAATTTTATTTATTTATTAAATCAAAATCATATAGTAGAATTTAAAAAAAAAAAAACTTACAATACAAATTTATTAGAATACATAAGAGAAGAAAAATAAAATAAATAATAATTAATTTTAAATAAAATGTATGTATCTCATATGTTAAGTTATTAGTAATATATTGTTTATTATATAAATTTTATTAATATTGATTATTATATAAATTTTCAAGTTTATTTAAATTTTATATATTTATTAATATTATAAAGTCTATTTCGTATTCTTTATAAAATTTAAATATTATAAAGTCTATTTAGATTTTATATATTTATTATTATATATTAATTAATAGTTCATTATTATATAGTTTGAATAATAATTATTAATTAATTAGGTTTTTTTTTTTTCACTTTTTGGACTAATTTTGCATTTTTTTGGTAATGTTTGGGACCAATTTTACATTTTTTGTAATGTTTGAGACCAATTTTGCATTTTTTGTAATGTTTGAGACCAAGTTTGCAAAATTTATTTCATATGGGACTAAATTTGCAAGATTTATTTCGTATGGGACCAGATTTGCAAGATTTATATCGTATGAGACCAAGTTTGCAAGATTTATATCGTATGAGACCAAATTTGCAAGATTTATATCGTATGGGACCAAGTTTGCAAGATTTATATCGTATGGGACTAAATCCAAATACAATGGGACCAAAACCCAACCAACCCATGGTTAATGGGACCAAATCTGCAATTTTCTCAATAAAAAGATATATTATTCTCTCACAGCTCACAGCACCGATTGATATTTCCTCAGTCCTCACTTCACTGGACCTATCTCGTGAGCTCAGTCCATGTTGAATTTTCATTCCTGCTACTCTCAATTAGGTCTCCCTTTTAAAATCTCTCTTGCTCGATCAATTCGTCCTGCCCTAGGTTTCTCAAATTTAAATTCTCCTTTCAATTTTGGAGCAATCTTACCTTAATCGGCAGAGAATCAGAAGAATAAAATTTGCTGAAGCTTCAACATCATTTTCCATCGTGTGTTTAGTTTTACGGTTACTGTGGAGGCCTCGTTCTTTTCCATTTTCATCAGCCTTGATAGTTTGGTAAGTTTCTCTGATTTGATATTCACATCTGTTTTTAGCTTTCGATTGTGTTGTGTAGCTTCCTAAATCGCCACGGCGTTTCCGGGTCGGAGATCCATTCTCTGAAAGTTGAGTTCGTTTTTCCATTTCGTCTGTCACTTTATCTACGTTCCATGTTTTGTACCATTTCCAAATTACCCAGACTATATAGATCCAAAGTCCAATTGCTATCCTGTTCCCAATTTTACCATACAATATATTGGAGAAATGGAGAAAATTAACCTAGAAGTTATCATGTAAGGCAATGGGAGATTTCCACCATTGCAACATCTTATCCCAAGCCTATTTCACCAGTTTGCATGTCAGTAATAAGTGCTTTGCAATTTCGGGAAAATCTCCACATGCCGTGCAAAATGTTTCGTCCTCTGTCTCTATGATATTCTTTTTTCTCAATTCTGCCCTGGTTGGGAGTCTGTTCCACAGTAGAAATGATGTTTCGTCCTTGTGTTGAGGAATTTTTTGAACTATTTTGTGTAAGAACATGGAACTGGATTAGGATAAGAGGGAAGGTGGCCACTTATATAGGGTAATCTGTTTTCTAAACAATTTACTTATCCTATATCAAGGTCCATTTATATAAGGAAACATGTGTTAGTTGGATTTGGTGTACGTTAAGCTTCAGTTACTGGTAGGTTCTGCTTGTTTCATCTGTTATGAGGTATTTGCATTTAGAGTTTATGGTCTTATGATCTTTTGTTTTGATGGATTAGGTTTTGTATCATATGTGCTTCTTTGATTTCTTCTTTCACAATTGAGTCACTGTTTTTTATTAGTGAATTATAGGCTAGCATAAAATCTTCGCAATGCTTGATACACATGAATGAGAATGAAATAAGTTAGTTTGATTGACAGGAATACTAGTAATATCAGAAAGTTACCTATTTGAATATCCTGCAATTATTTATTTTCTTTCTTTCACATCCGTAAACTTATCTCTATGTTGGTAGGTAATCAAGGAGAGTTGAAAAGGGCATATGCTGGATTGTTGTTAAATGCAGGGGGAACACTCCCGTATGCAGTTAGCAAAACCGGTAGTAGAAAATTACTTGACCATTGGCAAAAAATATAGTTAGTTAATATAAATCTGCATTTCTTATTAATAAAGATGATATCATGTAGGAGTAGTATTTAATTGGTTTGTTTCTACTTTCTATACTCAAATGTGTGTGGTGATGTTAATATACTATGTTGAATTCTTGTGAACTACAGGCCTGGAATCTACTTGATCAGCTGTTATAAAACAAGGTTTCAAGAGAGCTTTCTCTGCTCCCTGGCCTGAGAAACTACGGTACAAGGTTAGCAGGGGACAATTTCTTCTTTGAAACAAGTATGTTGTTGGGATATGAATCCTATAAATAATGTTCTAATTGATGATTGTATGTTTTGATGGCCAAAAGTAACTTTAGAGTTAATGATATATGTGATTATATGTTTGTATATGTGAGATACATGATATAAGATTACTGATCTTAATGTGTTATGTTATTTAAGTTTACTGATCTTAGTATATTACTAATCTGATATATGAACTGTTTAAGAACTAAGCTGATGGAAGTATTGTATAGACAACTTATAGTATAGGACTTAGTTATACTCATCTGTATGTAGTTCAGTTGATGTATAGATAGGTTTTATATTTGTAAAAGTTGTATTCTATTGTATTCAGCATTGTAATAGTTAGAACAGTAGATTTGTAAAAGTTGGAAGTCAGATGACTAAGAAGACTACTTCAGAGTTTGAAGAAATCAAGTGAAGTATTTGAAAGAAGCTGAACAGTTTTGAAGAACTGTGCTGACTGACCAAGAGCAGTAAAATGAAGAAGAGTAGTTTACTGTGCTGAGTTGGTTTATTTGAAGAATAAGTTTGGATGACTTATTTAAGGCGTAACTGAAGATATATATGAAGATAAGCTGACTTGGAAAGATAAGATAAGTTGGTTACAAAAGAAAGAAGTTACAAAACAAGAAACGATTATGAGTTAGTTGAGAGTTAGTTCACAAACTGCTAACTGTCTTACTAATGCTTATAAATACCGTGTGATCTTCTACTTGAAAAGACTACTGACACTACTGATACAATTACTATTCAAGAGCAATCAAGAAGTATTCAAGCACTCATAGAGTTGAAGATTGAAGAACTGAAGAAAAGCCACAGATCTGATTTGAAGAAACAAAGGCTATCATCAAGAGAAGTTTTACTTTTCATTTTAAGTTTGTATTGTTGTAAACAAGTGTGCTAGTTACTTGTGAAATTACTAGTTGATCGAAGATACACTTGGAAGTGTAATCGACAAGATCGAAGTCTTAATCTTGGGACTCTAAACAACAAGTACTCAAGAAGGAAGAGTAATAAAACATCACGACTGGAGTTGTGAGAGTGGATGTAGACATTTGTCGAACCACTATAAAAATCTTGTGTTCTTTACTGTTTTGTTTTGATTAACTGTTGATATATTTGTTGAATAAGAACAGTAAGTTTTCTAAAGAAAAGATTTAAAGAAAAGTTGAGTATAAAAGCTAAACTGTTTAGTACTGAGCTGATTTTAAGAACAGTACTGTACAGAACACATTTCCGCACTTAAACTCTGATATTTTGATAGAATTTGAAAAGTCTATTCACCCCTCCCCTCTAGACTTTTTCTTAGCTTACTCAATCTTAACTCAACTTTTGGGACCAACAAGTGGTATCAGAGCAGTAGTTCTTTGGACTGCTGTTTCTTGATAACCTTGTAGACTTTGGGGAAAGTCTAATTGTCTCTCATTACTGATACTTGTTTCTTGATCTTACTTGTCTTTCTTGACCTATCTGTCATACTACTGATCTTAATTGTCTACTCTATCATGGAAGAAACTAACATCAATAAACTTCCAAAGTTCAAAGTTGCAGATTACGATTACTGGAAACTAAGGATGGAGGCCATCTTTAGTTCAACCCATGATCTAATTATGTCTGTGATCAAAGAAGGGCCTATTACTACCATGATACCCAACACTGCAAATCTGGAGCCTTCAAAAGCCATTGGTGTTCTCGTGCCAAAACCCAGAAGAGAAAGGAAAGCAAGGAGAGATCGCAAATATGCAAAGGGTAAGAGGGCAATGGTGGCTAACAATGAATCTGATACGGATTCAGATGAGTTGCCATCCTCCTCCTCTGATTACCCTTCCAGCAGTGAGAAAGAAGTCTTCATTGCAGATGATGGACTGGTCATGATGGCAAAAATAGATCAAGAGGTATCATCTGTCACATCTTTTCAATCTTGTGATGAATCAGATTCTGATTCTGATTTATGTGACACTGCTGATAGTAGTGTAGGGAGTAGTCTTCACCATTCCAATGGAATGGATGAAGAAGACCTCCTACCAGCTAACAAAGCATTCATAGAAATCAGTGATGAGAACATATCTTTAAGACAAGAAATCATGAGTCTTAGAGAAGCTCAAATGAAAGTGGATCCTAATATAACTATTCTAAATGCACGACTATCAGAAGAGTTGTCCCAACTCAAAGATAAATATGCATCTATGGACAAGTTATATCAGGTTATGCTTCATACACAAGCTAAAGAGACAAATGAGTTCAATGACTTAAAGATTAAATGTGAAAAACTTGAAGAGCGCAATAGATTCTTAGAATCTGAAGTACTGAGCTTGGATCTAAAGCTATCTGATATGATTAATTCTTCTAAGATTAATCAAACATTATCAGACAGATACAGAGCCCCTTATGATAAGAGTGGAATAGGTACTGATCTGCCTAGTCCCTCTACTTCAGGCATTAAGAACACTACTGGAGCAAGTTCAAGTTCTTTGCAACTAGATAAAGGAAAAGAACCTATGATCTATGATAATGAACCAAACTCCAAAGTACAGTCTAAATACATTCCTCCTAATGCCAAGAATGGTAAACAGAAGAATGGATCTAGACCAGTACAGTCAAGACCGTACCAGAAGAGTTCTACTCCTCTGACCAGAGCTGAAAAGTCCTGGAATCAGAAGAGGCAGACTCAGAACAGTAGGTCAAGACAAACTCAGGTAAGTTGGAAACAGCCTAGACCTCCTTTCATAAGGCAGTCTCAGCTGTACTCAACTAAACCTAGGAAATTTGTGCCTCATTATCATAACAAACCTGTTCTTTATCCTCCACCTTTATCTTATGATATCATTGGAGAAGAAAGACCAAAACGCATCTATAAGCCGTATGGTCCACAGGCTTTTAGGCCATATGCAAACTATTACAGACATACTAATCTTCCTGAAAAAGGGATAGAACCAAGGAAAGGCTATCTCAGAAAAATAGATCCTAAGTCTGCTGATAATTTGGATAAGGTCAATAAAGTACTGTTCTGTGATAAGCATGGTAGAAAACTTAAGAGGTCTCAATTATTCAAAACTTCAATGTTTATTTGGATACCTCTTACTACTAACCCCCAAGGACCCCAATAAAGAAAAGGTACCTAAATTATTAAGATCACTACTTGCAGGGTCGACTGGATCTTTACAAGAAAGGTGGCTCAGTTGGAGAAACTTGGTACATAGACAGTGGGTGTTCTCACCACATGACTAGTACCAAGCCTCTCCTTTCTGACTATCATGAGAAGAAAGGACCAAAGGTGATCTTTGGAGATAGTTCTATGGCAATCACAAAAGGATTTGGATACATCAAGAATGGAGATGTAGAGATTCAAGACGTCTCTTATGTTGAAGGTCTGAAATATAATTTGTTATCTGTCTCTCAATTTTGTGACAGGGGTTACAAAGTTTACTTCAAAAGCACCAAATGTGAAATCTGGGATAAAAGAACACATACAATTCTACTAGTTGGAGTTAGACAGGGCAGTGTCTACATTGTAAATTGGAATAGTTGTCCTAGGGATGCTTGCCTTCTTTCTAAAAGTCCTAAAGAAATCAGTTGGCTATGGCACAGACGCTTATGCCATCTGAACTTTAAGATTATTAACAAGATTGCAAGAAACTACCTTGTTGAAGGTATCCCTAATGAAATCTATTTCAAATCACAAGTGTGTGATGCATGCCAAAAAGGTAAACAGGTAAAGGTTTCCTTTAAGTCAATTCCCACTCTTTCTACTTGTAGAGTCTTAGAACTCTTGCACATGGATTTACATGGTCCAATAAAACCTCCTACACTGAATGGTAGAAGGTACACTTTGGTTGTGGTAGATGATTATTCAAAGTACACTTGGACAATCTTCTTACACAAGAAGAGTGATACACAAACCCAACTACCAGATTTGTTAAAGAGGTTGCAAGTAGAAAAAGCATTTGACAAGTGCAGCCAGGACACCCCAACAAAATGGTGTAGCTGAGAGAAGAAACAGAACACTAAAAGAAGCATGCAGAACCATGCTTGCTGAGTACAACACACCACAGAAGTTCTGGGCTGAGGCAATCAGCACTGCCTGTCACACTCAGAACAGATGTGCATTCAACAAAGTACATGGTAAAACTCCTTATGAGGTATGGAAAGGTAGAAAACCAAGAATTTCATATTTTCATATCTTTGGATGTAAGTGCTTTATTCATAACAATGGAAAGAGCAAATTAAATGCTTTTGATGCCAAAGCTGATCAAGGAATATTCTTAGGATATTCTTCTACAAGCAAGGCATTTAGAGTATTTAATTACTCTACTCTATGTGTAGAAGAAACACCCCATGTTGTCTTTGATGAAGTTGTACAGGACTCTGCTGATCATCAGATCAGTAAGAAAATTGATGATCTGACCATTCAAACTGATAAAGACAGTGAAGAGACTGAACTCTATGAATCTGTACAAGCCTACAATCCATTTCTGAATGTTCTAAACAAAGATGATGATGTAGAAAAGGTAAAAGACAATGGTAAGTCTTCTAGACCAACTGACATGCCTGAATTGGTTGACTGTTCTCCTGTGAATAAACCTGCTGAAAATGATGATATTGATATTGATGATTCTGTTATACATGATGTGGATGATGAAAGTATTCCTGTTAAGACTAGAAAAACATGGAAATCTGCTCATTCCACTGATCTGATTATTGGTGAATCCAATAAAGGTGTTAAGACCAGAAGACAACTGTTTGATTCTAAGCCTGAACCCAGTAATTCTCTATTTTGTTGGTGTTGCTTCTTATCTTCCATTGAGCCTGCTAATGTGAAAGAAGCTTTATCTGACAGTAACTGGATTATTGCTATGCAAGAAGAATTAAATCAGTTTACTCGAAATGATGTATGGGAACTCGTAGAGAGACCTACTGATCACAATGTGGTAGGTACAAAGTGGATTTTCAAAAATAAGAAAGATGAGAATGATCTTGTTGTGAGAAACAAAGCCAGATTAGTGGCTCAGGGCTACTCTCAAGCTGAGGGTATTGACTATGATGAAACATTTGCCCCTGTAGCTAGACTAGAAGCTATAAGATTGTTTCTTGCTTATGCTGCTTATATGAAATTCACTGTGTATCAAATGGATGTGAAAAGTGCATTTTTAAATGGTATACTTGTTGAAGAAGTTTATGTAGAACAACCTCCTGGATTTGAGGTAAGTGGTAATCAAGTATACAGGTTGAAGAAAGCACTATATGGTCTGAAACAAGCTCCAAGAGTCTGGTATGACACTCTTTCACTATTCTTAGTTGAAAATGGATTTACTAAGGGAAAAGTGGATCGAACTTTGTTCAGAAGACAAGAAGGTACAGACATTTTATTAGTCAAAATTTATGTTGATGATATAATATTTGGATCTCCTAACAAGAGCATGAGTGAGAGCTTTTCAAAACTCATGCAAAGCAAGTTTGAAATGTCAATGATGGGAGAAATGACCTATTTTCTTGGACTTCAAGTAAAACAATCATCTGATGGTATCTTTATCAATCAAGCAAAATATACAAGAAATTTGTTAGATAAATTTGGTATCAAGACTTCTAAAACAGTTGGAGTACCAATGCTGCCAACATACAGAATGGACCCTGATGATCAAGGTAAGTCTGCTGACCAATCCTATTACAGGGCTCTAATTGGTTCTCTACTCTATTTAACTGCTAGTAGGCCAGACATTGCATTTGCAGTAGGTGTATGTGCTAGATTTCAGGCCAACCCCAAAGAAAGTCATGTGGAGACTGCTAAAAGGATATTGAAATATCTAAAGGGTACCATTAATCGAGGTTTGTGGTATTCTGCAGACGATGATCTATCCCTAAGTGGTTATTCAGATTCTGACTTTGGTGGTTGCAGGATAGATAGAAAATCAACTTCTGGTTCATGCCAATTTCTAGGTTCTAAGCTCATATCATGGTTTTCAAAGAAACAAACAAGTGTGGCAACATCTACCACTGAGGCAGAATATATGGCTGCAGGAAGTTGTTGTAGTCAGCTTCTTTGGCTAATGCAACAACTTAGAGACTACAACATTGTGGAATCCAATGTACCTATATTCTGTGACAGCAATAGTGCAATTGCCATCACTCAAAATCCCGTTTTACATACTAGATGCAAGCATGTAGATGTTAGGCATCATTTTATTAGGGATCATGTTGAAAAGAAAAACATTAGAATGGAAAAGATCCATACTGATATCCAGAGAGCTGACATTTTCACAAAACCTTTGGCTGAAACTAGATTTGGAGAGCTATGCATAAGTCTAGGATTGATAGATATGGATCCTGCTTGTATGTAGAGCTGTATACTAACATTTCAGGTACTGAGCTGATATCAAGATCAGTTCACCAAGAAGGGTAATTCTGAAGAACAGACCATGTCACGACCTCTACATTCATCACAATCAGGTAAAAAGGTTACTAAGGTGCCTAATTCCCGATGAGGAAGCTGGTAAAGCTGAGGGAATTGAGAATATACATTTAAGGGGGAATCTATGATTTCTGAAAAATCATGTATGTTGACTCACAGCACAAGTCACCTTAGAACAAGCCCTATATAGACCTATTTTAATTATTCTTTACTATTCTGTACTGTATTTCACCATCTATGCATGAACTAACACTTCTACCAAGGTGAAACAGGCACAGAAGAGGAGTTCTCCACTGAAGGGGGAACTGATCTGATTTGATCTGTCTACAAATCTGATCTGATTACAGTACAAATCTGTCTACAGACATGTTCTGACTATTGAATTGGCTGGTCTACAGGACTGTTCTGATTACAAAGTTAATTTATCTACATAACCTTTCTGACTACAATACCATTCTCTCTACAGAACTGATCTGATTACTGATTATAACTGTCTACAGAGCTTATTTGATTACAGGAAAATTTGTCTACAAAATATTTTCAGTACTGATCTGAGAAAGTACTGTGCTGGTATCAAAAAGGTGAAAATCAGAAGAGTTGGGGAACTGATCTGATGACTACTGAGATGACCCAACTACTGAGCTGATCTTCAAAAGAGTACTAAGCTGATCACAGTACTCAGCTGAACCCAGATAAGTAAAAAATTCCATATAGTAGTAATAAGAAATTGAAGTATAGTGTGTATGGAAAACAACTGTGCTGATACACATCAGAACAGTATCCTGTCTTAGAATTCTTCTAAGTCAAGGACTGTTCAAAGTTAGATTACTTATAGAGAAGATTAATACACTCCTCTATTTTTAACCTAATTTAAAAGGTGTATTTATCAACACAAGTTGGCTCCAAATTGGAATTGAGCTGTTATGAATCTGGAACGTTTCTCCCAATTTACAACTCAATCCAAACCACACAACGTGGAAATCAAAATCAATCCAAGCCCTAGATTTGCCTTGATTTTTGATTTACACGATCACATTAACTTCTTCTTCTCCATTACTCTAAATCTTTCTGCTAAATTCTCTAAGCTCAAGCATTTTCGATTCTTCCTACCCTTGCAACTACACTTCTCTATTTCTCTCCTATGGCGATTATCGATATTCTTAACGAAGAAACTGAAGTCGCAGGAACTTTTGATTCAACCCAGATGGATGCGAGAGAAAGGAATCTTCGTCGAAAACTCCGTTTACTTCACCGGACGTCAGAAATCTGAGAATCAAGCCATTCTCACCATGTGTGAAGAATGTGGGCTACGGAAATACCTAGAATCATATCCTGAAAAGGTTTATGAACTTGAGGCGATGGAATTCTTTCTTCAGGTACAGGGTGACTCAAACAACATTCGTTCGATCATTTCTGGCCACAGGGTTGTCATTTCTAGAGAAGCCCTTGGAATCGCATTCAATCTACCAGACGGGCCAATAGACATTCTGAGCTATATGGCAGGGCAAGAGAAAGTTCGCGTAGGCAGGTGGTTGAATGTTGATCCAGCAACGTTGTCAAATTTGAAGAAGGATATGCTTCCAGAAGGTATGCAATTGTTGATGGATATTGCTGGAAAATGCTTGTTAGGGCAACATTTCAGTCAAGACGCTCTCACCAATCTCAAGATTTGCATTATGGCTGCAATCACTGATCGTGTCAATGGTGATTGGCAAGGATTTCTGCTTGGCAGATTATTGGCTGAAAGAGAGAAAGTGGTATTTGATGAGGTCTCAAGAGAATTTTCCATTAAATCCATGATGGGTTTTGGAAGTAAATTGAGCATACTGTTGCCTCAATTAGCTGAAAGGAAGATGGATTGGAGTCGTCCAAAAAGATTTCACCAGGGCAAATTCTTGTTCAAAAAGGAGTCTACTTTGTTTGAACAAAGCCAGAGGAATCAACCACAAGAATCTGGTGGTTCTATGTTCCGTTCTGACAATGATGAGCCGGAGTTGAGAACAAAGGCTAGGCATGATCCTCACCGATCTGGATTAAGAAGAGGCCGATCAGCTAGGGTCGTTCCTGAAAAGTCAGAAGAGTCAGTTGCCAATGTGAAGGAGTCTTATGTGGAAGAGGTAAGTTCTCCAAGTCTTATCCTTTCACACAAGAGAACTAAAGTTTCTGGTGTTCTTAGACCCAGAAGAGTCCTCAAGAACACTACCCCTTCTCCCTCAACCTCTCATTCTATTCAAGCCCAACCCCATGAAGCTGAGCCTTCCTGTTCTGAGGAGTCAGTTCACTACTCTCCTATTCATCAGAACACTCCTCCCTCAACCCCTCAGAACACTTCTTTTCATTCCACTCCTCAAGCTAATCCTCACCATACCCCTACTCCTCATTTTTCTCCTGAATTTGAAACCGAACCAGTTCATGATCACTCTACTGAGCATGAACATATACCTTCGTCTGAACCAATTGAAATTACCTCTTCTCCCGAAACTGAATTCATACAGCCAGAATCAGTGTTCTTGATGGATTATCCTGTTTGTGATAAGGAAGAGAGGATCCGATTTAAGTTGAGAAATGCTCTTCTCAAAAGTTTTCATGGATTAGATGACAGCACTAGAACCTTTGAGCAACTTCTAAGGATAGGTACTTGGGTATATCTTAGAAGTATAGGTCTAGATCAGCTGATGGTTGTTGCTGAAGGTATGGGTGGTCTTTCTGTGTTTCATGATTGGGAACAAGAACAGAAAGAAGCTGCAGATGTTAATTCTTATACTGAGTTATCAAATTTAGAATCTGTTATTCAGTTGATTGAAAGAATAACTGGTTGCAAATATTCCATTGTTAAGTCTGCTGATGTGGATGTTGATACTGATGTCAACATGGATGCGGATGATGCTGAAGTTAAACATTCTGATAATCAAGCTGATGTTGAAGCTGATTATGAAGCTGATATGGAAGCTGATTATGAAGCTGATACTAATGCAACTGAGATGTTTGAGAACACAGTTGTGGCTGAAGACACTGAGGTCTTAAAGGAACAATCTTTGGGTGCTAATGAGTTGGAGAGCACACCAATTGATGTTGATCAGAATACTGTGCTTGATGATGTTCAAGAGACAGTAAGAATAGTTCCTTCTGAGACAGCTCAAGAGAACTCTAGCTTTGAATTGTTGAAAAAGCATAATGAAGAATTACAAAGTAAGTTGAATGATACTTTGAAGAGGTTTCAACAAGCCACTGAAAAGTTGGAAAGTTTGACTGCTGCAAATTCTTATGACAAGATAATGGAATTCACTATGAATAAAATCTATGATCTGCATAGATTACAAGAAAAGTCACTTTCTACTGAGCTGCAAAAGAAAGTAGAGATACTTTTAACACCCTTGAAGGAATGGCAAGATGAAGACAAAAAGGGGGAAGTAAAAGTAATGAAAGTGATGGAACAAACTCAATCACAACAAGCTCAATTGGTTGTGAGTCAAGATGAGTTGAAAGTCAGCATTGATGATTTGAAAGAAGAAATCATCAGTCTGAAGCTAAAGTTACAAAATCATGATTCTGTTACTCAAGAAACAACAGCTACTCAGAAACATGTTGAATCTTCTTCTGGAAAAAGAAAAAGAAAAAGAAAATTCATTATTGATGATGAAGAAGAGACTGAACAGATTGGTAGAATTACCAGGTCTAAAAGCAAGCTAAAGCATGGTGATACTGAAAATAGACCAAGTGATGTGCTGATAGCTGAATCAGTTGAAAAGCATAATCAGATGCTTGCTCAGAAGAAAATTGAAATGACTGAGAAAAGATCTGCTGAACAGATTAGAAAACAAAAGATGAAAGATGTAGAAGCTACAAGAAAGAAGTTTGATAATAGAGTTGCTGCATTGAAAAAGAAAATGAAGTCTAAATCTGTTAGAACTGTTCTGGATGAACAATTCATGGAATTTGTTGTGGATCCAGAAGATATGGAGTTCTGGAATAACTTGAAAAAGAAATGGCAGATTGCAAATTTTATTGTGAAGAAATTTGGTAACCATTCAAGCAAGGAAGATGAATATTCTGACTTTGATGCATTCATGATGAATATCTCAAGAGAATTTTGGGAACATATTCTGTTGTTAGCTGCTAGTACAGGTATACAGATCTTATGTCCTGAAGAACCAGTTTGGGAACCTCCAAGACTTGAAAATGGTGAACCAGATTACTCAGAGATCAGAAACATAATTTCACAAATCATTAAAGATGAAGGAATCACTGATCATAAGCACATGATGGATATCAAAAACAGATTGTACTTAGCATTCAGAATTCCTGATAGAGACTGAAGATGAAGGACTATGCTGAAGAGATAACATTTCTTATCCTTATCTTTATTTCTTTATTTCTGTGATTATGTGACTTAGTTGTAATATGTGATATATCTGATCTGATTTGAATCTTAATCTGATGTTTTGAATTGATGAACTAATATGATTAACTATATATCTTAACTACTGATCTATTAATGTTTAAGTAGTTTTGGCTTCATCAAAAAGGGGAAAATTGTTGGGATATGAATCCTATAAACAATGTTCTAATTGATGATTGTATGTTTTGATGGCCAAAAGTAACTTTAGAGTTAATGATATATGTGATTATATGTTTGTATATGTGAGATACATGATATAAGATTACTGATCTTAATGTGTTATGTTATTTAAGTTTACTGATCTTAGTATATTACTAATCTGATATATGAACTGTTTAAGAACTAAGCTGATGGAAGTATTGTATAGACAACTTATAGTATAGGACTTAGTTATACTCATCTGTATGTAGTTCAGTTGATGTATAGATAGGTTTTATATTTGTAAAAGTTGTATTCTATTGTATTCAGCATTGTAATAGTTAGAACAGTAGATTTGTAAAAGTTGGAAGTCAGATGACTAAGAAGACTACTTCAGAGTTTGAAGAAATCAAGTGAAGTATTTGAAAGAAGCTGAACAGTTTTGAAGAACTGTGCTGACTGACCAAGAGCAGTAAAATGAAGAAGAGTAGTTTACTGTGCTGAGTTGGTTTATTTGAAGAATAAGTTTGGATGACTTATTTAAGGCGTAACTGAAGATATATATGAAGATAAGCTGACTTGGAAAGATAAGATAAGTTGGTTACAAAAGAAAGAAGTTACAAAACAAGAAACGGTTATGAGTTAGTTGAGAGTTAGTTCACAAACTGCTAACTGTCTTACTAATGCTTATAAATACCGTGTGATCTTCTACTTGAAAAGACTACTGACACTACTGATACAATTACTATTCAAGAGCAATCAAGAAGTATTCAAGCACTCACAGAGTTGAAGATTGAAGAACTGAAGAAAAGCCACAGATCTGATTTGAAGAAACAAAGGCTATCATCAAGAGAAGTTTTACTTTTCATTTTAAGTTTGTATTGTTGTAAACAAGTGTGCTAGTTACTTGTGAAATTACTAGTTGATCGAAGATACACTTGGAAGTGTAATCGACAAGATCGAAGTCTTAATCTTGGGACTCTAAACAACAAGTACTCAAGAAGGAAGAGTAATAAAACATCACGACTGGAGTTGTGAGAGTGGATGTAGACATTTGTCGAACCACTATAAAAATCTTGTGTTCTTTACTATTTTGTTTTGATTAACTGTTGATATATTTGTTGAATAAGAACAGTAAGTTTTCTAAAGAAAAGATTTAAAGAAAAGTTGAGTATAAAAGCTAAACTGTTTAGTACTGAGCTGATTTTAAGAACAGTACTGTACAGAACACATTTCCGCACTTAAACTCTGATATTTTGATAGAATTTGAAAAGTCTATTCACCCCTCCCCTCTAGACTTTTTCTTAGCTTACTCAGTCTTAACTCAACTTTTGGGACCAACATATGTTTCTCAATCTTTGCCTTTACATTATGTGTCTATTTAACCCTGTTTCAATAAATATTAGCCTCTACAGTTTTCTGTTTCTCAGATTGACATTATGTAGACAACCATTTTTATATTTTCCTTTTATCCGGATTCTGAGATTTCTGGTGCTAGATTTAGTAGCATTGTCATGTGGGGTGTATGTAATTCTATGAATTTATTTTCAAGATCATTGCAGATTTATATTCAATCTTCTTAGTAGTTATAATATACATGCGTGATCTTTTCTTAGGAGATTTCACGAGTGTTTTTTTTGGGTCATAACAATTTTGATAAGGTTTTCTAAGGATGTGCTCAACAAGCTAGTTTATGACTTATGATTTATGCATCAACTATTTAAGGGACTACTTTATGTTTCTAAGCTTGTGGGGATAATGTCATAGTTAAGACACAAACAAATCCAACTAAAGAATACAATAGTAAAGAGCATCATAATTTTGCTGTAAAGCATTTTCATTAATATATAGCAGCTAACTTTTTGTTTACATGTAACTTGGTTTTCATTCTAAGAAGTTGTCTAGTCGCATAGTTTCTTTTTTTTTGTTTTATAACTTTAACTGCTTCTCTATCTACTTCTCTAGTCATGAAAACTTAATGTAAACTGCACCACATGGTGCTTACACTACAAGAAATATCACTTTTAGTTTTATCTAGCTCTTAAATTGTAATCTTGGGGATTTAGATGTTCTTTATTTGAGCATACATTAAATTTGTTTCCGGAATTAATATTTTGTTTACTGTGAAATTTAGATGTTGTGCCCTTTCAAAATTATGGAAGCAATAATTTGGTAAGCCTCAATCTCACCTCTAGACTATAGTTCTGCTAGGTTATACGTGAATCGTCTAAAATAGGACACCAATAATTAATGTTAAAGCCTCAACTGAACAATGAGATGGATATAGATAAAGCATCAACTCACCTCTAAATCGAACTTTCTAAGAGAATGGAAGCATTTACCTCTAAATCGAGTGGTTCGTTTCCTCAGAGAGAAACGCGACGGGGCTGCTGAGAAACGAGCTCGTGGGCAACGAGATGAGATTATCGAGAGAATTTTATTGTCTCCCTTCTTTCTGAGAAGAGAATCAAATTGTGCTACTTATTATTATTTTAAGAGGGGTGGGGGTTGGGGGATATTAAATGGTGTCTGGTCTAATGATGATCTAGGCATGCAGATTAGACTTGTAGGCCTGCAGATTAAGCTGGAATAGAGGATCCTTTTCAGTAAAAAAACAGTATATTTTAAAAGGATGTTATAACTGTGCAAGAACAGTTCCTTTGGTTGTATCCATGCTACATCACCCTTATTAATGTTACCCATTTAAAAGGATCCATGCTACAACACCCTTATTAATGTATCCATGCTGCAACACCCTGCAGATTAAGCTGGAATTAGAGGATCCTTTTCAGTAAAGCTGCAGTATATTTTAGAAGGATGCTATAACCGTGCAAGAACAATTCCTTTGGTTGTCTCAATACCTTTATTAAGATTATTGTGCCTCATGCCTCTATTCTAAACAAACCGAATATCAAAATTTAAAATTGATTAAACCTATCCGATATCTGTAAAGAAAAATATGAATTTGCAAATCTTTAAATTAAATAAAAAAAATTAAATAAATATTTCAGGTGTGCAATATTTTGATCATCTATGACTATGACATTAAGGATCGGCAGATTCATATTGTCTTGATTTCCATACCTTTGAGCAAAATGGGGAGAAAGTTAGACAGAATTGAGGAATACTTTTACATAGTGATATAGATATAAAGATTTCCCTATTGCATAAATAATCCTCTTATTTGCACCACAACATATCAACAATTTCCCCAAAAAATCACATCACATGAACAACTCACACATAAATCTACCTCGTTTGCAGAAACCCACAAAAGTAATCGAACTTTCCAAGAGAATGGAAGCATTTACCTCTGAATCGCGCGGTTCGTTTCCTCAGAGAGAGAAATGCGACGACAGCAGGGCCGCTGGGCAACGACGACTGGCTCGGCGGGGACGAGATGAAATTATCGAGAGAGAGGTGCAGCGTAGAGAGCGAGAATGTAAGGGTTTCAGTCTTACAGTATAGTAAATGAAAGCATATAGAAAAGACAGTCAATAGAAAAGATGAAAGCATATGAAAAAGAGCATATGTGGAGTCCGGACTTCAGAATTGAGAATAATAGACCACACGAGCTGTCAACTATCTGACCCAGCAAAAGCCTAAAGGCGATGAACAAATAGGGGAGTTCTAGAGAAGAAGTGGATGTGTTAGAGCACACGAGCTGTCAATTATCTGTACCAATTGCAGGTGCTCATGCCCGGAGATCGTTTACGTTTAGCATAGAAATAATTAGAATGGAGCGCTTCTTTGTTAAGAGAAAAGAAATAGACATGGATAAATTAGAAAAAGCTTGCACTCTCAGGATATTTCTTTGTAAGGAAGTATCAAAGAGAATCTAAAAAGATGGTGCACCAGAAAGTCCATGGAAAGAAAATTGAACATGCATATTGACATACCGAATGAGTTACATTTTCAAGAGAATCGACAATGCAATGAGCATAGTCATAACTTGCGTAGACGCACCACTTGTCTCCTGCACGGCGATGAGGTGTGAACTGGACAATGAAATGTAAGATTAGTACACTAGTAACTCTTATAACTTCTACAAAGGTAGGCTTTAAAATTCACAGATACCTTGATTCAATAAGCAATGAGATCATACATGTTGAAATTATCACTCTGCATGTCCTGCTTCATTCTTAGTGTTGCTTCTCCTTCACTGAACAATCCCTACTTCATTCTTAGTGTTGCTTCTTTATTCATTTTTCAATTTCCAGGGTAAAAAGGGTCACATGATATCACTTCATTCATTTTCAGCTTCTTTGGCAGCATCATAATCCTGAAACGGAGTTTTAAGAGCAGGTGTTAAAGGTGAACTGAACACATTACACGCTGATGGGCGTTCGTATAGCAATTTACATATGTGATTGTTCGCCCGAAAATTTTACTGATATGACACGGCAATATCCACAAATATCACTGTAAACTCTAGAATCCAGCAGCAAGTACACTATTCCAGCAAGTATAAACATGCTACTTAACTGATATTCCGATCTACGAGTCCATAACTGGAAAAATCTTCCTAATGCAACCAGCTAATTGAAAAGGGTAATTCAGTTTATAGTTACTTATCTAGAGACTTGCACTTTTTTTAATAAAATGCACACCTCTGGATTGAGAAGTCAATACGTACAGGTTTTGTATTGTTCAGGGTCCTCGAGGAATCTAACCATTCCATCCTTTCGGTTGATTGTAGCATAAATGTCGCCCTCTTAAATCTATATCGATAAAGAGACAATAACATTACATAAGACCAAGAGCTCCTATACATTCCAAAACCAAGTAAGCAAAACTATGCTCAACTTACAATCTCAAGAGCTGCAAGATAGTTCTTGCTTTATTTTGTTTGATACCCTGTTCAGTTGAGAATGAGCATTTTCAATTCACGAAAAATATACATGGCACAATAAGGGTAGTTATTGCCATGTTGGATGGACTAAAGTTTACCTGCATCAAAACTCACGTGCATAGAAGGTATGTACTCAGACATATTAATACAGAGGCTTGAGGTACTGAAGAGAGAAGTTGGACTCATTAGATATACATGACAACTAAATATCCATATTAGAATCTATATCCTCAATTCGCCAAATAAGTGTCCAAGAATTTGAATCTGGATTTTAGAAGATTTTAGAGTGATTTCCATATTAGTCCAACCACTTTTGTTTGTTTAATGAGAGGTTACTGGTTAGACGTAGGAATAAAGGATTTCCAAATTAGTCCAACCACTCTTGTTTGTTTAATGAGAGGTTACTGGTTAGACGTAGGAATAAAGCAATAAGGACAACACCAAGCCACTGCTCCACATAAGGAATCTCCTAACAAATAATAAGTTCACTAGGAAAATAAGTTAAATATTCCGATGTCATGACTCTGTGCAATTATATTCAACAATGATAAATACTTGGAAAGAATTATATTTTGTTATAACAATTATATTCTGTTAAATAAGAATTATATTTTGTGCAATTATAACAATTATATTCTGTTAAATATTTCGAAGTTCACTAGGGAACAGCTAATCAAAGGACACTAAATACACTCCGCCCTAAGCCGCACGTAACATCCCTATATATCAAGTCGTCAAGGACTACTATACACATAATAAATACTGATACCAGAATAGTTTACTAAAACAGTATTCACAGCAAAAGAATAGACCACCATACCTTCATGGAAAACGAGGAAAGAATCATATCAAAACAGCCATACAAACCATAAAATAGCAGCCACTACCATGCTCCGTGACTTTTCCTTCCATGTTCATCATTGGGCAAGTAACACATAATTCAACAAGTATTAGGGACATAGAAGCATATAACACTCATCCATAAGATCAAACAGACCAACTAGTGGCACTCATTTAAATGCTATTTATTTCTTACCCTTAGAAAATTAAGTAAAATTTGGTTGTATTTAATATGCACATGTCTATTTTTCTTCAGATGAAGTGCATGCTTGTATTGTTACTTGTGGTGGTTTGTGTCATGGGCTGAACATGGTGATCAAGGAAATTGTACATAGCCTAGACTATCTAGCTGCAAATATTTTATAGAATCTCTTCTGAATCTTTTGATTTTTTTTAGCTTCCTAGCTCTTTTGATTTATTGACTGAAATAAGAGTTTTCTTACCACACTACTACTCTTTAGTGTTTACATTTAAATTTGCTCATGATTCTCTTCAAATATGTAACAGGGCTTGCCACTTTATTAATGTCTATTATGAAGCCGAGATTCAGTGAGAGTTGTTGTTTTGCAGTTGTATTCTTCTTCTTGAAGTATTTACTCTTGTTTGTTTTTAGTTTTTATGATTTGAAGCTAATTTTGTTCATATAGCTTTGTGGTGGGCATAACTGTTCTTCTTACTTGTGTTTGCCAGCTTTGTGTAGCAATGGTGCAAAGAAGCTTCTTGAAAATGGAGAAGCACTTCTAAAACTGGTGGTGTACTACATGGACAGTTCACATACAAATCAAGTTCGCATTGAAGCATTTAAACTTGCTCATTGTTTAGCGGTAGCCTTTCTTAATTGAACTTTTATAATGTGAGGAATTATTAAGTTTATGTGTCTAAATCTTACATGAATTCATCAGCTCAGCAGAAGAGGTCGTACAAGAATGATAAGCATATGTTGTAAGTCACTTGTCAAAGCTATAATTAATGCAATGGACAACAAGAGATCACAATCTGAGAAATTTGATAAAAGCCAATGGTCTGTTATGGAAGAGGCATGCCGTTTGGCTTCAGTCACCTGCTGGGCTGGACAACACACACTTTTGGAAAGCTGGCGTGGATAGACTCCTTCTTGACCTTCTTCTGGAAAACTATTACAAAATTCACCAAAACATCTATTTTTTGTAAGCTTTCCATTTGTTCCTTTACTGCTTTATTTTTGCTACACTTGACTTAACTAGCTTTATTTTTGAAGAATTTGCTACACCTAAGTGTTGCAGCTTGCTTGCTGAAAATGGGTAAATTCAGGAAGTTAATTGAAACTTGCAACAAGGTATTCCTACAAACTTCAAGGTGAAAATGTCCACGTTCTGTTGTGTTTTAGCCAAACACGATTTCAAAATTGTTTCTTCATTCTTCGATAGATCATTACTTATGATGACATTAATTAGTTTTTACTGATGATTTTACATGTTCCATTAATCTAAGGTAGTGAGTGTTCTGTTTTTCTCCTATGCATACCTTGCTCTAATAAAAAAAATCTTATAACTCATATAGTTTTGTGGCTGTATTAAATATGTTATTGGTTGTGCTTTGCAAATTTCTGTGGGCAAGTATCAGTATAATGCTTTATGTCTCTAAATTACTTCATTTGAGATATACAAAATTATTTATAAAAAATTATGAAGCCACCCTAATGCGTTCAGGTAAATTCATAGTGCCTTTTTTATTCCCAACTCTTATTCAGTGTGATAGGTATTTCATGAATTTCATGAGTTTTTGATCTTCTATATACTTAATCCTACATGACTTGAGTTTGGTGCATTACAGGTAAATATTTATATTTCTTCACAATGACTTGTAGGAACCTTCTTTGTTGAACACAACTAATCAAGCTCGTGTTATATTCAGTTCATTTGAGGTATGCTCATTATTTCCTGTCAATTCAATTATTTGTATTATAATGAGACTTAACTTATGTATGTGTTCACTTTTTTAAAGACTACTACAGTGCATGTATGATTCGGTTGTAAATTGCATAAGATTTCATGTGTTTAAGTGATAAACTTTGATGGTTTTTCATGCATTTTCACACTAATATGCTTGATTTGATTGAGAAAGGTATTTGAGCTCGTTTTGTAGGAATACGATGTGAATTAGGCATTAAAATCGTAAAAATGAGTGTTCAATCATCATTTGAACTCACTGTACTGAAGCGAGTATTGCACCATTGGATTCGCCTCAAAAAATGGAGTGGAATGGAAAAAAGAATCAAGTCAATCGGAGGTCGGAAGCTCGAGATATGAAGGGATGAAGACGGAGGACGGAAGTTGGGCCGAAGTATCCGCCCGACCGGACTGACCCGCGGACCCGCCCGCCCGACCGGGCCACAGTATCTGCACCCAACTTTTTGTTAAGTTCAACCCCTGCGCTAATTTTGGCAAATTTCAACTTACGAAAGTATCGCCCGGCCGGGCCACTCAACCGCCCGGTCGGGCCACCTGCTTCCGGCCCATTTCGCGCACCCACATTTTTTATAAGTTCTCCCATGCGTGTATTTTTTGCCCAAATCAACTTACGAAGTTTTGGCCCGGCCGGGCCACCTGTTTACAACTCATTTTCGGGGGTTTTGTCCCATTTTCTCCATTTTTGAAGGGCCTAATTGCAAAATTCACCCAAAACTTCCACCCCAACTATAAATAGACCAAATTTGAGTTTTAAAGTGGAGTCTTACTCCTTTTACAAGCTTTCTTCACACACA
The DNA here is from genome assembly GCA_963675135.1 of Galeopsis tetrahit. Lineage (NCBI taxonomy): Eukaryota > Viridiplantae > Streptophyta > Magnoliopsida > Lamiales > Lamiaceae > Galeopsis > Galeopsis tetrahit. Next base: position 55,914,418 of record OY776131.1, read on the forward strand.
TTCACATAGTAGTAGGTGTTCTTCATAGATTAGTTTAATTTTTTCATTGGATTAGATAGAATAGTGGTTTTTACTTCAAATCAAGCTACGATTATCATCGGGCATCGTCTATTACATCGGTTTGTAGCTAAATTCTCATGATCAAGGTGATATTATTCTATTTTACAATTCAATTTAGTATTTTCTTAATTTCTTCAATCTTTTGCTATTTTACCATTAGTTTGATGTTATTTGTTGTTGTAGCCATGAGATTCTCTTCTAGAACCATGGGTTAAGCTCTTATTGCCTTGGGTGTGAATGTTTTGATGGGTGTTTAGTGTAATTATAGATTAATTGCATGATTAGCTTAGGAATTGGGTGTATATGTTTCTAGTGTTGTAATTTTCATGATTCAATTGATTAATTCACCCTATTAGCTAGCATTGTTAGTTTTGTCGACTTCAACGACCGTATTGGGTTGCATGATTAAGAGTGTGTGTATGAGCTTGAATTAATCGATTAGAATTAACATAGTAATTAGCTACACCGACCGGGGGTTGATTGCTTAGATCGACGACACTAGACACTAGTCGATTAGAGGTCGTCTATTAGATTAGTGATAGGGCGTCTCATAAACATTACTAACCGTGTTGAACGTGTTTATGAGACACTATCTTAGGAGCTTATGGTATTGATTAGACTATATAATTGTTAATTAATGCACGTGTTCACCTCAGCCTCACGAGGGATTGGTCTACACACACGAGTGATAACATTTAGCTTAGTCCAAAACCATAGTTTAATTCATGCAATTGGTTCGTTAACTCATTGAATTACCCATAAAACGGAAACACCCGAGGCAATACCCTTCTCTTGCACTTTCTCTCGAAAGTTAGATAGCTTGCTATTTCTTGTGTTCATTTCTTATCATTCTTAGTTAATTTAGTTTAATTCTTGTGTTTTAAATTCCCGAAAATCCAAACAAACACGTTTAGTTACTACAATAGCATGCATACTCGTAACTTTAGGGATTCACTTGCATTTAATTAAATCCTTGGAACGAACAAACTACTTGGTCGTGCTTACGTACTACAATCGGACCCATACGCTTGTGGGGATCGTATTGTTAAGTGCTTTAAAAAGTGTTAAAAAACGAGACAAGTCAATGTAACATTGCATTTTTATCTTAATAAGAAATAATATAGTTATATAAGGAGACAAAATTATTATCCTTAATATTCTCCATGTGGCAATATTGTTTTGATTCAAGTATTGTTGTTTAAGTTCAGGTTAATAATTAACCACTCATGGAATCAAGTAGCTATTAGAAACGATCATACCTTTTTAAATTACAGTCACTGATCTAATTAACTAGCTAGCACAGTTGCGTTGCTTATGGTTTGACTTCAAATGTCCTAGTTCGGTATATAATCAATAGATGTTCAGCCCATTCATAAAGAATTGATTTATCTTTCCAATTTGTTTAATTCTCTTAGTCTTAGCTCATTGAAGATACCAAATTAGATTATATCTTCATAATCTTTATATTGTGTAAACTGAGCTTGATTATTTGTGCAAACTTGACCTATTATGCTTACACTTTCATGAGTTAATCCAGTTAAAAGAATAGTTCAAGTTAGGCTTATGTCGTTGCTGCTCTCAACTGTTCTTGTTATATCAATCAATAAATTTTCTAGAATGAATGGATGATTGTGTTGAGACGAACAGTTTCCAATTCACATCTTATAAATGTTTAATATGAGCTAATTGTTGGTTAACTAATTATATGTATACTAATAGTAGAGAATTTAATAATTTAGTTTAACTTCTCACATGGGCGTGTGGATGGAGACGTACAAATGCGATTGCAGTCCATCTCTGCAAGTTGGGTCTTCTTCTTAGGTTTGTTTTATGTTCTTTCATCTTTAAATTATTTTTTAATCATTCATTACTCAAATATGGTCCATTTGTTCTACTTGTCACGCCTTTTTAAATTCCTAGTATAATGTTTATTCTACAATTTTCTATGTTTTGTGGAATTATATTTTGTTGTTATCATCTTTTAGTCCTTGATTCCTTAACTTTAATAAACGATCTCATGCTTTATATGGGTTTATTTTTATACATATATTTTTTATTTTTTTTCCTTAAAGTTAGTGGTTGAGTAAATGACAGATTTTAGTTGCTCGTGCATTATACACAAGATTTAACAGAGGAACCAACTATGAACAAATGTATTTGAGTTTGATGCAAAGGAATTCTCAGTTTGAAAGATTCTTGCTGATACACGTGTTATGCAACACTAAATAAACAACTGCAAGTGTACGGCGTCTATCGTAGTGTGATAAGCACGAGGTCGATCCCACGAGGAGGTTAAGCGTAAAAGGGTAGTTTGCTAGTCGAATTCTAAGTAGACGTGATCGATAATTTGAAGGTTGACTTACTCCTAAGATTGTCTAACAATGTGTCACAAATAAACAACGAAAGAGTAAATATGAAATCGATCAACTATCATGCAATTCAATAAAACAAAAGTGAAATAGATGAAAACTCAAAGAAGAAAAGGGTGGGTTCCAAGGCATATGTCACACTAAAGATTAAACTTATGATTAAGGGCTTAATTAAGTGGTGGTATGTTGATTACTATAAGGTTGATCACAAAATGGTGAATTAAAAGTTCTCTCGATCCAATTAATCCAAGAGACATATCATACAAACTAGCATCTCTACTAAGCATGCATAAGAAATCCCCAAAAAGTTCCTAAGATCATCTAATACCCTCCCAATAATTGATCCTCTCTCTCGAGCTCACAAGAATATTGGGTCGAATGCTTAAATACGATTAACGAAAGAGATTTCTCAATCCAATTTCAATTAACAATAGATAAAACATACTATCATGGCCATTGACAACATGTTTTGCAATGAAAGTTAAGCATTCAAATAGAAATAGCAACACAACCACCAAATAAACAAGAAATTAATTCATAAGCATCATCCAAAGTATAAACATAGCCTTAGAACCACAAATTGTGTTTAACTAACTACAAACATAATCAAATTACAAAATCCAAATGAAATAACTAAATAAAAAGGAAAAGAAAGAGAAAGCTTAGTCTAGAATGTGGTAGGGAATGGAATTTGGGAGCTATTGCATCATTTCTTCCTTGATTTGATGAAGAATTGAGAGAGAAATGGCCAAAACACCTCCAAGTATGTGTAACTATGTGTGGGAATTGAAGAATTGGGGGAAAGTGTCTTGGGTTTCAAGAATGAGGCCTTATATAGTGTTGGGGAAGGGTTTGGATGCCAAAATTTGCAAGTTGGTACCTCAAAAATGGAGAAAATGGCCAAAATACCCCGAAGTTGATGCGACCCGGCCGGGTGGCTCCCACCCGGGCATGCCACCCGGCCAAAATACGAAGCAACATCAATTTTGGCCTTGCCCGGGTCGATACCACCCGGCCGGGTGGGTTTCACCCGGGCCAAATTCGAACATCCATCAATTTTGGCCTTGCCCGGGTGGTTTTGACCCGCCCGGGTCGTTTCTACCCAGGTATGTTTTTTTTCGTCTCTTCGTATCTTGAGCTTCCGACCTCCGATTGACTCGATTCTTTTTTTCATTCCACTCCATTTTTCGAGACGAATCCAACGGTGCACTCCTCTTCCTGATCCAGTCACTTGTGGTATGTGTTTTGCTACAAATTCCATCGTTTTACCTATAAAATCGACAAAACAATACCTTTCTCTCATTTTGACTAAAACAATCATATTCCATGCATAATTCAATGAAATCCACATCAAAATATACTTCACATGTGCATCTAAAACACGTAAATTCCACCCGAATCACTTGCTTGGTTCTTTTCTTGTTAGGTTGTATGTTACTTTAAACAGGGTATTGAGATTAATTTACTACTTTGTTTTGTTCGTTCGTTTACTATTCTATTTCATTCATTTACTATCACGTTTACGTATGAAATTTAGTGTTCTCTACAACTAGTTGTCTTTGTTTATAGTTTCACTCGTTTACGTATGATGACAAACATTCTACAACTAACTTATGTTGTTTAGTGACGGGAGATTTGAATTATATATAATAAGGGAAATTTTGTAATTAAATGCATTTATAATGAGGGTCAAAATGATGTTTTAATGACAGAGATTCCCATCACTAAAAATCTTTTAGTGAGGGTAAATTTACTCTAATTATACACTTATTAGTGAGGGTAAATTTACTCTAATTATACACTTATTTGTGAGGGGACCCTATCCAATCACTATTGACTTTTAACTAGAGAAGCAGTAATCAGGGGTCATGAGAGGCAATTTCTTGTCACTAAAAGTCATTAATGACAGGATATCAACTTTTAGCCACAATTTTTACTCTCACTAAAAGCGTGTTTTCTTGTAGTGTCCTTGTTCCAACCCTTCTCAACAACGTTGATGCAGTTTTCATCTTCACACCACATTTTCTCAAAACAAAATTTTTTTCTAGTAGCTGAACCACCGTTGTCAATATTCGGCTGGGACCTGAGTGCTTCAATCAGAATGGGCGCATGATCAGAGCAGAACCAGGTTAGGTGGGTGACATGGGTTGCTGGGAATAGGAGTCGCCATTCAGAATTTGTCATAGCGCGATCCAGACAGACCTGAATGTTATTTTCACCCGTCCGACCATTGGTCCATGTAAAGTGAAGGCCTGAGAACCCCAGGTCTTGAAGATCGAGGGCACACACTGTGTCGCAGAATCTCTCCATTTGGGTGGTGTGTCGAAAGTTACCCCCTTGTTGTTCCCAACTCCATAGAATCTCATTGATATCCCCCACACATAGCCATGGACTCTCGGAGGGTGCGGCTATGCGTTTGATAAGTTGAAAGGCCAGCTCACGTTGTTCCCATTGGGGCCAATTGTAAATCCCACTGAACTGCCAGGATGGGTCATCATCTCCCGCCTCTACCCTCATGTTGATGTGGTTCTTTGAAAAGGAAATAAGAGAAAGGGTTCGGTGATTCCTCCAGAGTAGGCACAGCCCCCCACTTCTCTCATGCCCCGATCTCGAGCAGTCGACCGGAAAGCATCCCCCACTAGAACGTGTATATAAATGTACGCATATGGTATAAATTTAAATACTAACTGGAAATTATGGTTCTCTTCCTAGTTCTCCCTTCTACTTAATTCATTTAGTCAAACACGAGTATAATGGAGTACTTTTTTATTGAATTTTTAGGTCTCACAATATTTTAGTAAAAAAATTTTGGAAACGAAATATATATACATTAATTTGATCGAACACGAGTATAATATTGGAGTACTTTTTTATTAAAAGAAACTGTCTAAAAAGATATGAGATCTTTATTCTAAAATGACATAAATTTGTATCTGGAATTACGTAAATAAACAAATGAAATTATTTGTTCTATATTTAATGTTCTACTTTGTATTTTATAGTGTGAATGAATTATATTTGAAAGTTAAAAAAAAAATGGATTGTAAACACCAACATGAGTTAATGATCAATAAGGTGTTATACGAGAATTGAATAGAGGAATGGAACCGGCAAATGAATGGAGATGCTCATATATATTCAAAAGATTCATTTATTTAGTATGCAAATTACAGAATAGTTTTTCCCTAGATTTATACATGTTCAATCCATTAGAAAATCATAAAGTTTAACCCAAAGAATCATTTAAGCGTGCATAAAAAGTACTTTTATCTACAAATAAAAGAAGATGAAAAACTTTTGCTGTTTATTTTGCTAAAAGCATGCATGAAAATAAAATTCAAAATTTGGTAGCAAGTTTCCGTTTTTCCCTTTTCTTTGGGTCAATGGAACTCGACTGGATCATCCCGAGTTCCATTCTGATTCCTTTGTACCAATTTTCATATTTTACTATTTGAATTTTTAATGCATATTACCATGATTATTATTGAATGTCAATTATTTTTTACTTTATGCATATCAATAACCTAAATAGAAAAATGTAGAGTGAAATACCGAAGTAAAAATATAGGCATTTCAATCCGAATTATCCAAAGATGCTTGCAGAATAAATGACAAGCAAAATATTTTGAAAAAAAAAATACACCAGACAAATTTTACACTATTTGACCCTTAATCAATCTTATCTTTCCAATATTCTATCTTCTAATTTATTTCTTTTCACATTCATTTTCTTAAATATTACTCCCTCCATCTTTTAATTTGATTTAGTATGTTTAACTTTGTTAATACTCCCTCCATCTTTTAATAAGTGTCATTTTAGCTTTTTTTTCAACAAATTAAGATTATAAATTGTGGTCGATATCACCCTTCATTAATTATAACTAATTTTAATATAGAAATTTTGTTTGATAAAGAATGTAGTTAAGAATATAGCTAGTATTCATAAACCAAATTAATTTTGGTATAAACAATTTTTGTGGAATTTATTAATGAAAAATATTTATGGTAAATGAATAGGGATAAAATAGTCAAAATTAAAGAAAAAACCATAGAATGACACTTATTTAAAAATTAGTTAAAAAGTCAAAGTGACACTTATTAAAAAACGGAGGGAGTAGTAAATTTAAAATAACAGTGAGAGTATGATATAGGATTAAAGATATGAGACAAATAATAATAAAAAAAAGTTCTTAATTAATTTAAAGAAAGACGCTTAATAAAAACGCTTAATAAAAAAGGGGAGTTAAGATTTTTAATCGTTGGTTCACCTACCTCAATAATTAGTACTATTACAACTTTAATTTCCTGAAAGATATTGCATCACAAAAATTATTTGATGGGACATGTAGTGTCTGTTAATTTGCAATGATTCAAAATAAAATATTATTTAAAAGTGTAAATACAACCATACACTAATTTTTAAGGTTTATTTCTGGATCACTGTGTTGTGCTTTTTCAGGGAAACCTAATAATTTGATTCGCTTACACAAGAAGGGGTTATTATTGTATTATTTAGAGTTCAAACATTAATTTTTCCCAACAACAATTTCCTTCTTGGCCCTGTCCTAGATCTATTCTAAAATCAATTTCTTAAAAAATTAGTGGCAGTATTTTTATGTAATTATTAGACTTGTTTGATTGGATTATATATATATATATATTCTGAAATAAAGTGTACAAAACAAAATCATTTTACTAATTCAATATATCCTTTAAATTTTCACTTTTTTAATTTTCGTGCGGGGTGTCCAATTTATATCCTTTCGATCCAATTTACATCATTTTATCGAAAATTTGAAATTTCAATCAAATAGTTCAATTTTCGTCCTTTAAATTTGAAAATTAAATATTACTCTCTCCGTCCAATTTCACTATTCTCACTTTCCTTTTTTGGTTGTCCAATTTTATTATGCTTCATTCCCTTTTTGGAAACACTGTTTTATATCCATCCTTCAACCATCACTTATTTACTTAAATTGTCACTAACTTTATTCATAAACAAACATTTTACCTATAAATGGAACCACAACATCCCATCCTACCCCCAACTTATTTACTTTATACATAAACTAATCAATATTCATTAAAACTCGTGCTCGGAGAAATTGACATAATAAAATTGGACGGGGGAGTACTAATTAAAATTTTCTAAAAATCACATTAAAAAAATCTAAAAATCTCATTAAATTGTGTAAATTAGAAATTTTGAAATTCTAAAAAAATTAAAAATTCAAAAAATGTGTAATTTAAAATCTCATTAAATTTAACTATTTTACTCTTAAACTAATTTTAAAATACACGTCATTTTATCTTTTAAACTATTTTTAAAATACACGTCATTCTAAAAAAAATTCTTTAAATTTAACTATTTTACTCTTATTCATTTACCACAAATATTTACCAAAAATGAATACGTTGGTATAAATAGTTTGTAAAAATCATGAAAAATTATCAATATTGTTTATACCAAAATTAATTTAATTTATGAATATTGCCTACATTTTTTGTCTGATTCTTTTTATAATTAAATAATTTTTTTATATCAAAATTAATTACTCAATAGTTATAAATAATGAAGGATATTAAAGATATAAATTTATAATTTTAAATTGTTGTGAAAAGTCAAAATCACCGATATTAAAAAATATATAAATGGAGGAAGTGCATGAGATCTCAATAGGATTTTAATAAAAATCACAATTAATTGTTGTTACATCCTAGTTTCAATGGGGTGAATAAAGTAATACTCCGTAATATAAAGAAAAAAAACCTAGGGTGGAAATATCCAGAAGATCGAATAAAAGAAGTTTCAATACATGTGCAACCTATCAATGAATATTTCTTAGGATTCACACTCCACTCTTCAGCAGGAAAAACTATACGTACTCCACAGAGACCTCATTCACCACCATAATCCACTTTTAATTTTATCCACAATATTATTAATTCGACTCAAACAATGCACACCTATATACTAATAGCAATACAAGCCTAGCTAATTTCTTACACATTGTATAATCGATCTATTTTCTATGATCCGTCTAATTGCACAATTTTGTTAGTTTATTGTTTACAAATATAAATAATAATAAATTAAAAGTGTTTTTGTCTTTTATTTTCATCAAAGTGTATTGAAATGTTGTTAACTTGTTATGTTATTGAGACTAGCTATTTATTTTTTTGGTAAAGATAACATTAAAATCATAATGGAGCTGTAACTCTTACACAAGAAGTTTATCAATAATTACTTACAACAAGGACATTAAACTCCAAGATACGATCTAGCTAGCTAGGATCCACGTACTGCGAGGCACACGAAACTAACTTTGCAAGCTTAATTGGTTCTTTTGAAGATGTACTTGTTTATACTTTTTCATATTGACCTGCATATCACACCAATCTAAATACTTGTTGCAAATTTAGTTTTTTTCTCAACTACGAAAATCTCATAATACATGGGAGTAGGTGGTGGTGGTTGAGAATTGTATTTATGAACCAGTGTTGGTGGTGGTGGAGATTTGTATGTGTACACCGAGGTGGGTGGTGGTGGAGATATGTACTTGTATACTAGGGTGCGTGGTGGTGGAGATTTGTAAGTGTATGAGTGCTTGGGTGGTGGTGGAGAAGACTTGTATTTGTAAATTGGGGTAAGTGGTGGTGGTGACTTGTATACGTCTGAGTGTTTGGGTGGTGGAGGAGGAGATGTGCGCTTGTACACTGATGAGCTGGGTGGTGGTGACTTGTACACGTATGAGTGCTTGGGTGGTGGGGGAGGAGACGTCGTGTGCTTGTACAATGATGAGGGTGGGGGTGGTGACCTGTGGACGTGGTGGTGGGGAAGACTTGTACTTGTAAATCGATGGTGGAGGAGGAAGTGATTTATAAATGTACGAGTGTTTGGGTACTGGTGATGGAGACTTGTACATCGACGGTGGTGGAGAAGAGTAGTGGTAGTTGGCATTGGCTATGCAAGGGAGGTGTTGTACGTGCTTTTGTCGGGTTGACTCGGATGTGGACTGTTTATTAGCACGAGACAAACATATATGATTATCGGGGGTTTATTACGTGTTTAGAGAAGATTAATATGATGATCTTGATGATCTATTGAAGAACGAAGCAAGAAGGATCAAGAACAAAGATGTAGCTTCTTGGAGAAGCTAAAGCTTTAGAAGCTTGGGAGTGTTTATTGCTTTGGGTAGGGAGTGATTTGTAGGAATCGGTAACCTGTGTACAAATGAGCCTCTTTTAGGCATTATATAGTGGTTTCTAGGGGCTGCCCGCCCTTTACACGTGGCACGCCCTCATTGGACCTGTCTTCTGCCCGAAAAGGTGATTTGATGGCGCATTTAATGCTAAACCGCCTTTGGTGCTCGTCCTCGCCGAGATGCTGAAGAGCTGAGCTACGGTGGTCGCCGGAGGACCATGTCGAGGAGTGTGGTCGCCACGCTCCATGCTGTCTCCCAAGGCTTCAGTACTTAGACTATTCTAGCTAAGATAGATAGGTGCTCGCCACACATTTGGGCGAGCAGCTAACTGAAATAGGTGCTCGTCAACATCTTTGAGCGAGCACTTAAATATATTAAATACATCTATTCTATTACATTTTCTTGGTCTTGTTGACTAGTCGTCGCACGACTTTGTTGACTGGTCCTCGCCACGTAAGCTGGTGACTAGGATTGACTAGTCAAAGATCGACTTCTTTGACTAGGTATAACATTTGCCCCCTGGTCGCCTTTCTTCGTATTCGTAGAATGGTAAGGCGAGCAGTATGGTCGTCTCCCTGGATGGTAAGAATTGTTCTCGACAACATAATCAAATTTGAGATCTTGATGACGTGTGATGGAGGCGGTCGCCTCGTCTCCAGCGCCGAGCACGATTATCGAAGCAACTTTTCATAATGACGGATCTGACCTGTGTCAGACGCGTGGGCGGCGCATAGAATTTGAATTTGGCGCGTGGGGCGCGTGCCGACCTCAAAGGTCGCGCGTGGGGTCCACTCGCCGAACTCAAATTCGGAAATGAGCCCAAATTTTTGGGAAAATTATGAATTTGACCCCGTTTTTTGCACATAGGTCCCTGCACAATTTTGCCTATAAATAGGCCTTTCTTCCTCATAACAACACTTTCACAATTCTGCAATTTCGAATTTCCTCAAGTTTTCTTCCAAGCTTTTCCGGCGAGTCTTGTGGTGGTTTTCGATCGATACAAAGGTATTTAACTCTCATTTTCTTCTTTTAAAACTTCTTCTTCCCCCATTTCTAAGAAAAAATGGAGGTTGGTGGTGGCTCCGGTGGTGGTTCCGACGGCGGTCCGCCGCCGTTGGTGGGTGGTTCTGAAAGCTCCGGCGGCGGAGATCGTTTGGCCTTGGCTTTAATGGAGAGGGCATCCTCCTCGGACTCTAGGATCCACTCCCCTGAACCCATAAACGTTGGAGTTCGAAACCTAGGAAAGGCAGTGGTCGTCGACGTCGACGAGCTCGATGATTCTGACAGGGATGATGCCGGCAACGATGCCGAGGAGGGGGATGTCGAGGAGACTGACTCAGATCTGCGTGATCCAGATTTGAATCGAGGGGAGGGCGAACAGCTAGATACTGCCCAAGTCGAGGAGACCCTGACGAGGAGTCTTCGCGAGGACTTCGAGGAAGTTGTTCAGTATGCAGAGAGCATAAAGGACATTTTGAGTGGTAGGGAGAGGTTGGATGGCGATGAGGTCTCGAGGGAGGCCTATTACAAATATTTCTGTGAATATCCTCCTCGAGAGGTTCCTCGCTCGCACCGAGAAGCTTTCGAGTCAATATATGAAGCAAGCAAGTATGCGAGCACAGTCTCCTCGCTCCAGCTAGAAAATTCCCGAAAAAAGTACCAGCTGCCGGCCGATGTCTGCTTTTTTTGTTCCTCGCCCGGATGAGAGGGCCGACCAGCCGCCAGAAGGGATGGTCGCCGTCAACATCGGCATGATGGAGGCAGGGCTGAGGTTCCCCCTGCACCCCAGTATCTCAAATTTTTTACATTTCTTAAAAGTGGCCCCTTCTCAAATTTTGCCGAACGGTTGGTCGAATCTGATCGGCATTCTTACACTGTTCGGCCTGGTGGCGGCCGAGAACGGATGTCGGAACACATGGCTTAGCCCGAAAGAGATTAACTATCTCCTTCAGGCGGCCGAGGCCGGAGAGAAAATGGGCCATGGATACTACTACGTGAGGGGCCGAGACAATTTCAAATTGGTTGAGGGGGTTCCCAACAAGATTAGGGATTGGAAGACCAACTGGTGGTGGGTAGCCGGGGACTGGAAAAGTCCAGTGAAATCGGATGGCTCCTCTGATCGCATTCCCCTTGATACTGAGTATCAAAGAATTCGTGGTAAGTTATTTTTATTTCTGCTCGCTCTTTCTATACTGACTAACTCCTCGCTTTTGTAGGTGAACTTGTTCGCAAGAAAACTCCCGAGCACCGTCTTACATCTCTCTTCCAATATCACATTTGCTGCGTTCTCAACCGTCGCTATCTGGAGAGGTCCTGTCGCTATCTGAACAGGGAGTGTATGCGTGAGCGAGCAGGTCTCAGAGTACCTCCTCATCACTTCACTCGAGAGTTCCCTCCAGGTATCAACATGTTTCTAAGTTGTGGATTTGCTAAGTTTTGTGAAATTGCTCCTCGAAAATATTAACATGCTTCTCGTCTTCTTTCTTAGTAGTGGTCCCGGAGAGAGTTGTCACTTACCTTCCTCCATCCATCGAAGTTGATCGCATACTGTCGAGCAGGATGATGCAACAAGCGAGAATGTTGCGCGAGCGCAAGGTAGTTGACGGCTCCGGCAAGAAAAGGAAAGGGGCGGAGACCTCGGGGGCTCCACCCAAGAAGATCGCTAAACCAGCCCGAGGGGGCTCTACTCGCCCCCTTGCTACCGAGCAGAGGATCTCGCCGAGGAGATCTCCCTCGCCTCCCCCCACACAAGTCGTATCCCCTCCTCCCCGTACTACTCGGTCGCGAGATATCGCCGCAAGCTCGTCGGCCGGGGAGAGGGCTCAGGGAGACAACACCCTTCTCGGCTGGGATGCCGCAAGGGTTGCCAAGTAAGTTATTTATCCATGAGGTTTTTATAATATTTTCAAGTACCTTTTTCTAAATTATTTTCTTCTTCTCCTATAGAGTTGCCGACTGCCAGATCGTCGAACCCTTCAACCCGAACCTCCTCGGCTACTACCGGTCGCGGGATCCGGTCGACAGAGAGCCCCTGAATCCGATCGCACTAAGGGCTGTGAAGAATCTGCCTCGATCGCTGACGACCACACTGGTCGACGAGGTGGACAATCATAGCTCGCTGGAGAATGCGAGATTGGTCGCCATAGACTTGAGCCGGGCATCTTATACGATGGAGAAGCTCGCCTTCCAGATCGCCGAAAGCCGCAAAGTCAGCGAGGACAGGAGTGCGAAACTCGCCCAAATGGCCAAGGCTAAAGCTGTTGTCGAGAGGAAAGCGGTCGACCTCGAGACCAAGTTGGCCGATGTCGAGGCAAAGTTGGCCGATTCTGAGGCCCAACTTGAGACGATTCGAAAGAAGGATCAAGAAGATCTCCAAGAGATCGAACGTCTCCGTGCTCGCCTCAAGACTGCCGAGGACGAGGTAAGAACTCTTCAAAATAAATCCGCAACTGACGAGGAAGAGTTGGCCACTCTTCGGCAACAGCTGGTCGACCTGACGGAGGAGCGAGATGAAACCAATGAGCTCACTGGGGGCGTGGCCATGTTATCGGTGGCGCTTACTGCCCACGGGCTCATTCATCGGTTGTTGGAAGTTCATCCAGGAGTGGATGTGACTCCACTCGGCGGGTTTTTGGACGACCTCCTTATGAAGGAGAATCCTCAGCCGGAAACAGAACTCCCTCTGCTTCCTTTGATGGAGTTGGGACTCCTGTTCCCTCGACTGTTGGGTGTTCCGGTCCTCTTCTCGAACCCTCCACAAGACTCCCCACCTCAACAGGGCGAACAGGATGCTCCTGCCGAGGAGGTTGTAAATGAAGAAGAAGCCGAGGAGAATGCTCCAGTAGCTTAGTTTATTTTATCTGTTTTTAGGACTGCTCGGCCATTAAGGCCTTTTTGTAATTTCAGCCTCTTAAGGCTTTTCAATGAATGAAACTTTTTGCTTATGATGTGTTCTTTTATTTTGTTAAATATTGAGTGATCGTTCTCGTTACTGCTTTCTGACTTGATAAGTACTTGTCTTTTTGAAAACTCCTTTTATTGCGAGCATTTTTTGATAAGTACTTGTCTTTTTGAAAACTCCTTTTATTGCGAGCATCTTTAAGAAAGAGTGCTCGTCTTTTGTCTTTGCGAGCACCTTTAAGAAAGAGTGCTCGTCTTTTAGAGTTAACCATTCGTCGGTTGAACTCTTTTTTGTTTGGTAGGTAGTGATCGTCGTCGCCACTACCTTGCGAGCATCGTTAAGAAAGAGTGCTCGTCTTCCTTTTGCGAGCATCTTTAAGAAAGAGTGCTCGTCTTTTAGAGTTAACCATTCGTCGGTTGAACTCTTTTTTGTTTGGTAGGTAGTGATCGTCGTCGCCACTACCTTGCGAGCATCGTTAAGAAAGAGTGCTCGTCTTTCTTTTGCGAGCATCTTTAAGAAAGAGTGCTCGTCTTTTAGAGTTAACCATTCGTCGGTTGAACTCTTTTTTGTTTGGTAGGTAGTGATCGTCGTCGCCACTACCTTGCGAGCATCGTTAAAAAAGAGTGCTCGTCTTTGTTTCCTAGATGGCTACGCAGAGCCTTGTCTAAAAATTCAAACTTATCTAACACTTGATGAAATTTAAACTTGACCTGTATTGAAATGATGACTTGGTACAAATTATATAAATATGAAAAAATTAAAAACTTACTGGTAATACTTCTTCAGCTTGACCGCGTTCCACGGGTATTTGCTCGGCTTGCCCTCTAGATCTTCTAGCTCGTACGATCCGTTCAAGAGTGTGCGCGTTATTCGGTACGGACCCTCCCAAGTTGGGCCAAGTATGCCAATGGACTGCTCCGTCGCCCTCCGAAGTACGAGCTGGCCGATAGTGAATTGGCGAGCACGTACTTTGGTGTTGTAATAGCGCTCTGATCTTTGCTTGTACACCACGTTCTTCTCGTCCGCTGTTAGCCTTCGCTCTTCTAGGAAGTCCAAATCGGAGAGTTGTGCATCGTTATTCAACTGCTCGTCATAATTTGCTACTCGAAAAGTTGGGACCTGCCCCTCTGCTGGTATGACAACTTCGGTTCCGAACGCGAGCGCGAACGGAGTTTCACCAGTAGAATTCCTAGTGGTCGTCCGATATGCCCACAGAACCATGTGCAGCGCGTCCGCCCATTTGCCCTTCAATCCATCTAGCTTAGCTTTCAAGGTGTGTTTGATGATTTTGTTGATCGCCTCTACTTGACCATTTGATTGTGGATGATAGGGTGTTGAAAAAAAATTCTTGATGTTCCATTCTGAGCAGAAATCCAGCATATCTCGACTTGTGAATTGACGCCCGTTGTCGGTCACTATTGCTCGTGGTAGGCTGAACCTGCAAATTATGTTTTTCCAAATGAAGCTTGTCATCTGGGCCGTTGTGATGGTCTTCAATGCCTTCGCTTCGGTCCACTTGGTGAAGTAATCGACTGCTACGACTACGAAAGTTACCCCCCGACGCTAGGCGGGAAAGGTCTGATGATGTCGATGCCCCACTTTGCGAAGGGCCAAGAGCTGTAGACGGAGATGAGTTCGTCTGGAGGTGAGTGAATAGCTGGTGCAAAAGCTTGACATCTCTTGCACGCCTGGGCGTAATGAATTGCATCCTTCTTCAGTGTTGGCCAAAAGTAGCCTTGCCTCATGATTTTTAAAGCGAGCGCTTGCCCCCCTGTATGATTTCCACATGATCCTTCGTGGATTTCGTACATGACGATCTTCGCCTCGTCTTCTCCGAGGCATTTCAATAAAGGCATTGAAAAACCCCGTTTGTACAGCTGGTCGCCAACAACAGTGTACCTTGCGGACCTGAGCTGCAATCTGGTTGCTTTCACTTTGTCCCCCGGGAGCTCGCCGGTCTTGATATACTTGATGATCGGCGATCTCCAGTCCTCGTCGCTGGTCGCTTCAACCTGCAAAATCTGACCTCTGTTCACCGATGGGGAAGAAATTTTAGTGATGGTCGCTTCTGAAAATATTGCCTCCCCCTCTGAAGTGGCCAGTCGAGCTAACGCATCTGCTTGCGTATTGTCCTCCCTAGGGATTTGCTCGATGTGGAATTGATCAAATTGCTCGAGTAATCCTTTTACTAGCTCTTGATACTTTATCATTTGATCGCCGCGAGCCTCGTAGTCGCCCGTAATTTGATATACAACCAGCTGAGAGTCAGAAAAAAATTTCAGTTTTCTGGCGCCCACGGCCATAGCCATCTTGATTCCTGCAACCAGCGCCTCGTACTCTGCTTCGTTGTTGGTCGCCCGATACTCGAACTCGATCGCCGAAGCAAACGTCTTTCCGGTTGGGCTGGTGAGGACGATTCCTGCCCCTGCTTTGGTGCTCGTCGAAGAACCATCGACGAACAGTGTCCAAGGAAGCTCGATTCCCTCGTCCACTCTCTCCGGGAAAGTGAGCTCTACAATGAATTCAGCCAGCACTTGTCCCTTGATTGCCGTTCTGGGTGCATAGGTGAGCCCAAATTGCCCTATTTCCACTGACCATTTCAAAAGTCTTCCCGTGGTATCCGGACGATGCAGTGCTTGTCGGAGTGGAAAGGTGGTGAGGACGACCACCTCGTGGTCGAACAGGTACTGCCTTAATTTTCTGACGCTCATGACTAGTGCGTATGCCAATTTTTCCATTGGAGTATATCTCAACTCCGCATCTCTCAGTGTTTGACTTACGTAGTAGATAGGCAGATGTGTGCTCCCCTCAGCTCGGACGAGCACTGAACTGATCGCACAGTCAGTGGCTGCCAAATATAGATATAAAATTTCGTCGGGGATTGGCTTAGACAGGATCTTCGGATCCGATAGATATTCCTTTAATTTCTCGAAAGCTTTCTCACACTCATCGGTCCATTCGAACCTCCCTTTTTTCAGAGCATCGAAAAAAGGTTTGCAACGATCGCCCGTTCGTGCAATAAATCTGTTCAGCGATGCAAGGCACCCTGTCAACCTCTGTACTTCTTTCACGTTCCTTGGGCTTTGCATGTTAATGACTGCTTGAATTTTACTCGGATTCGCCTCGATGCCCCGCTGGCTAACCAAGTGCCCCAGAAATTTTCCTGAGCTAACTCCAAAGCTGCACTTCTTCGGATTTAACTTCATGTTGTACTCCTTTAGTATATCGAACGTCATGGCAAGGTGGAGTAGGTGATCCTCTTTTCGCAAGCTTTTGACAACGATGTCGTCGATATAGACCTCTACCATCTCGCCGATGTGTTTCTCAAACATCTTGTTTACTAGTCTTTGGTATGTTGCCCCCGCGTTTTTCAAACCGAAAGGCATTCTCTTCCAGCTG
Source organism: Galeopsis tetrahit (assembly GCA_963675135.1). Classification (NCBI taxonomy): domain Eukaryota; kingdom Viridiplantae; phylum Streptophyta; class Magnoliopsida; order Lamiales; family Lamiaceae; genus Galeopsis; species Galeopsis tetrahit. The sequence continues at coordinate 55,931,352 of OY776131.1, forward strand.
TACATTTCGGTGGCCGTCATGAAGGCCGTATGCCGCTGGTCGTCGGGATGCATCGCGATCTGATGGTAGCCTGCGAAAGCATCCATGAAAGTTAAAATCTCGTGCCCCGCTGTATTGTCTACCAGGTGATCAATGTGGGGCATCGGAAAGTGATCTTTCGGACAGGCGTCGTTTAGATCTGTGAAGTCTATACACAACCTCCATGACCCGGTCGTTTTTTTTACGAGCACTGGATTGGCCAGCCACTCGGGATCAGTTCCAGTTTTCTCGATTAATTTATTGTCGATCAATTTCTTGACTTCGACTGCCAAAGCCGCATATTTATCAGGCCCAAATTTCCTTCGTTTTTTGGTGATAGGTCTCCTTGCTGGATCAATATTCAATCTGTGGCAGGCATGATTTGTTGGAATGCCCACCATATCCTCGTGCGACCAGGCGAATGCACCGATGTTTTCTTTCAAAAATGCGACCATGTCCGACCGCAAATTTTCTGGTAAATTCGAACCAATGAATACTTCGAGTTCTGGACGAGCTTCGTTTAAATGAATGGTTTCGAGGTCCTCCGCTGAAGTTGCCCGCTCTTTAGGCTCCTTCCAACGAGGGTCCTCGATTCCGAACTCTGGCTCAAAACCTAGCCTAGGCTCCAAATCTGGAATGTTTTCTGGCAACTGGTCGTCGGGGAGCTGGTCGCCCGAGACTGTCTGCTCGTCGATATCCATTGGGGTGTGGTCGTCCACTTCCATGGAGGCGTGCTCGTTCGCCTCCACTTGGTGGTCGTCGTAACTACGACTGCACTCCCCAATTTCAATCTTTCGGTACTTGCTAGGAAGACCCTCCAAGTAGTTCACTTTTTCTGTTTGTGTTTGACACTCAATATACTGGCCAACCATAGTAGATTCCTTTGAATGACGCTTTGCAAAACGGACGAGACACTCCCTCGCCCGCGTCTGATCGCCCTTGACGGTTATAACTCCCGCCGGGGATGGAAATTTTACACAGTAGTAATAAGTAGAAACGGCCGCCTTGAACTCGTTGAAGAAAGGTCGGTCGAGGAAAACGTTGTAGGACGATGGCATGTCGATGATCAAGAAGTCGAGCTGCCTAGCATGGTGCATTTCTGGCTCTTTCGACGATGCCAACTCTAAGGATAGTCTGATTTTCCCAATGGGAAGATTGCGCGTATCCCCAAAACCTACGATTATATCATCGCAAGGCTCGATGTATTCCGCATAATCACCGAGAGCATCCAGAGTATGCTTGAAAAGGATGTTGGTGTATGCCCCAGTGTCGACCATCATGCGATGGACGTTGGTTCCCATGATCTTCCCTGTGATGACTAAAGCATCATTGTTCGGGTGCACCACGCCGTTCAGGTCGTCGTCCGAGAAAAGGACTTGATGAGAAAGAGGCTTCTCGGCAGTCGGAGCGACGCACACCTGGTGCACATTGTTCAGTGCTCGCTGCTCGCTCTGAGCTCAGTGAATAGATAGCTCTTTCCCGGATTGGGTTCCCCCCAACGGGCCTTCAATCACCAAACAGGCTCCGCCCACATTATCGATGTCGCCGCCAGCATGTTGTGGCATGGGAGGAGTTAGCTTGGGACGATTCAGATGTTGGCGCAGGTCGTCGCCGTCGTCGCGACGTTTCTTCCCCATGTTGTCGCCATTTCCGAGAGGCTTGATGAACTGGGCGAGCTTGCCCTCATTGTATAACTTGAAGAGGTTTCTCACCAAGTCTCGGCACCCATTGGTGTGGTGGCCAATGGAGTTGTGGTAGTCGCAGAATTTGCTACCATCCAGCTTTTCATCACTTGCATGCATTGGTTTGGCCTGGGGGAGCATATTCTTTCCCCTAACTGCATTGAAAATGCCCCTGGGATCCACCGAGAGGGATTCTCTGAACTGGATGATCTCAGGAGACTCCTCGAAAGGCCTGAAGTTGGCTGGGCGAGCATTGCCAGTTTGAGTGGTCGCCTTTTTGGGCTGGGACGACTCCCCTGTGTTTGTATTCTTCTTGGGCCAGACCCTCTTGGACGCCTCCGGCTGCTCGTTAGCCTTGGCGGCGTCCATTATTTCCTCCATCTGAATGAAGTTTCCAGCCCTCGTGCGGAAGTCCGCATAAGAACTGGGGAAAGTAAGGTGGATAGACTCCCAAAGCTTGGTACCTATCCTCAGACCGGAAACAGCTGAGATCAGCTTCGTTTCATCGTTCACGGCCTCCCCATCAATCACCAGCCTATCGAAGCGCTCGATGAAGTCCTTGTCCGACTCATTTACAGATTGGCGAACGTTTGCCAAACGTTGCTTTGAGGCTGGGCGAGCAGCAATGGACCCGTAGTAGGTCAGAAAGAGTTGCCCCAGTTCAAGGAATGAGGTGACCGATCCGGGACTCAGCGTTGTGTACCATCGGTGAGCCCGGTCTCCCAAAGTTAGGGAGAAATTTCTGCATTGGGTGGCGTCCGTTGCCCCGATTGAGGCCATATAGTTGGAGTACTTGGACAAGTGTACTCTGGGGTCGGATGCACCATCGTATGCCGGCATGGAGGGCATTTGAATCTTTCTTTGAATGGGGGCGGTAAGGATTGCAACGCTCAAAGGAGGTGCGGGCAGAGTGATTGGTGGGGTGGTCCCTAGCTTCGAGGCGACCACCTCAGCTCGCAGAGTTTCCATCTCTATCTTCATTAATTTTTGGGTCTCGAGGAACTGGGCGATTTGCCCCTCCTCGGCAGTTTGTGCTCGGGGGACGACGACCTCGTCGCGTCGGCTCCCTTGGGATGCGGCCGGGCGATCATCATGACGTGATCGCCTGGGGGAATGTCTCTCAGACTGGCGGCTGCGATAACTCTTCGCAGGAGCTCGCGAACCCTTCCCTGGTCCCACTCGATCAAGAGCTGAGACTCTATCACCCTGATCTCTCTTATCAGCGTGATCTCGGTGGTGGTCGGCTCTGCCTGGTCGGCCATCCACATTGAAATGCACCGGGCGAGGATCCCTCTTATCTCTGTCATCCATCCGGTTGAAAACCGAATTTCGGTGTCGCGAGTCTCCCGTGTGGCTATTGTGGGAGTGCTCGGCAACTTTGCTTTTGCCTTTGTCTTGGGGGCGAATGGGGTGTGAGTGATAGGAGTGGTCGTCCTCCTCATTCCCCTTGGCTCTGCGAGCTTTGTCGAAAGCCTGATCTTTGGCCTTCTCCAGCTCCTCATTCTGCCTCTTCTTCTCATTGAGATAGTCACAGAGGTCTTTCAGATGTTGGGGATCATTCAGAATGTCCCCCATATTCACGTTTGCAAACGGATTCACCGCCGGCGCCGGAGGGCGCTCGTTCCCTCCGGGGGGTAAGATTCCGTCTTGTGGAGTATGATGAGACATCGTTTAAAGAGTGTCTCCTGGAGATTATTACAAAGATATGACTGTTCTTAAGCTTTCGACGCTTAAAAACGAAAGATTAAAGTTCTTGCGCAGAAGAACGTGCTATTACAACTACTTACGAGCAAAGTAACAACAACTAAAGCTTAAAAACAAGATTACACGGAGATCAAACTCCAAAATATGTCTCGAATATCGCAAATATTCAAGAACACGAAGAACACGAAAATATGTAAATAAAGCTTTAAACGGCGGAACTACCGATTAAAAACCTGAAAACGGAGTTTGCAAACCGATCGCTCGATGATCGGTCGAAACTGAGAGTGATGAACACGTAAAAGGACCCCTCCTTCTAGCGCCAAATGTTGTATGTGCTTTTGTCGGGTTGACTCGGATGTGGACTGTTTATTAGCACGAGACAAACATATATGATTATCGGGGGTTTATTACGTGTTTAGAGAAGATTAATATGATGATCTTGATGATCTATTGAAGAACGAAGCAAGAAGGATCAAGAACAAAGATGTAGCTTCTTGGAGAAGCTAAAGCTTTAGAAGCTTGGGAGTGTTTATTGCTTTGGGTAGGGAGTGATTTGTAGGAATCGGTAACCTGTGTACAAATGAGCCTCTTTTAGGCATTATATAGTGGTTTCTAGGGGCTGCCCGCCCTTTACACGTGGCACGCCCTCATTGGACCTGTCTTCTGCCCGAAAAGGTGATTTGATGGCGCATTTAATGCTAAACCGCCTTTGGTGCTCGTCCTCGCCGAGATGCCGAAGAGCTGAGCTACGGTGGTCGTCGGAGGACCATGTCGAGGAGTGTGGTCGCCACGCTTCATGCTGTCTCCCAAGGCTTCAGTACTTAGACTATTCTAGCTAAGATAGATAGGTGCTCGCCACACATTTGGGCGAGCAGCTAACTGAAATAGGTGCTCGTCAACATCTTTGAGCGAGCACTTAAATATATTAAATACATCTATTCTATTACATTTTCTTGGTCTTGTTGACTAGTTGTCGCACGACTTTGTTGACTGGTCCTCGCCACGTAAGCTGGTGACTAGGATTGACTAGTCAAAGATTGACTTCTTTGACTAGGTATAACAGGAGGGAAAGAGCCACTATAGTTACTAGCAAAGTAGCAAAGAGAGACACCATTGTTGCTTTGGTTTCCATCTTCGATTTCTGTTTTTCTTCCTACACAACCTTCCCTTTTTATAGCTTAGCTTGAATTTCACCATTCTTAATTAAGTCTTAACTTAATTCTCATAATTAATCTGCATTAATTCATGAAATAATGTTTATATAATTAATTTATATTAAATCTTGATCAATGGCCATATACGCTTTTCATTTGATTACCAATAGTTTAATTATCGCTATCATTTGTTTGAAATACACTCGAATGCACAAGGTGCACTCGAGTATTTTTTATTTTTTTTTTGTGCGCCTATAATTTATGTAATTTAGTTTTTTTTTTTCCTTCTTTTTTTTCGCCTATTTTTTAGTACCTGAATTTGTTAATTAAAATTCGCATTTTAGTAGCATTTTAGTTTTTCTTTTTTTCGCCTATTTTTTAGTACCAGTACCGGTATTATTTTTTGTTAATTAAAATTCATTTTAGTTTTTCTTTTTTTCACCTAGTTTTTAGTACCAGTATTATTATTTTTTCGTTTATTAAAAAAATGGATAGAGAAATATGCACATTCTCCGGGTTTAAACTTTTAAAGGAAATATTTTGTTCAGTAGTACAAACAGAGTATAACTGCAACTTGAAACTCGAACCCATAACATTGTGCTAAAATAAGGGTCACGAACTAATTTAGTAATGTCGTCTTTACTATTACGTACCCAATTTTCTGGACTCGAGTGCACATAGGCCTTACTCTTCGTTTATTAGCGACAGCCAGTGAGCTTGTAAAAAAAATATATATCAAATTGAAGATTTAATTCGTGTTGCATCTAGAGCTGGCAAATCGGGTCATCCAGACCAGCCCATCGGACCAGGCGATGTTCGTGTACTGGGTCGGCCCTCGGGCCTACGAAATTTGAGCCCAGTCTATTCCACCCTAGCCCGCTGGGCTAGCGAGCCGGTTCATCCCATGCAATTTTTATTTTTTTTAAAATATTTGGAACAAAAATTATATATATATTTATATATATAAACCTTGTTATGTATTGGTCAACATGCATACTCACATATAATTTTTATTTATACAAATAATTATAAAAATATACATTCATAAACGGTTATAAAAAGTATAACATTACACTATATAAACTACTCCCTCCGTCCCGGGAGTGTTTGCACCACTTTGTGTGCACACTTATTAAGAAAAAGGTGTAATGAGTGGAGTGTTGAGGGGTAATTTTGTAAACTTATATGAATAAAGTAAAGAGATCTCCAAGTGCTATCTTGGAGAGCTTTTCGAAAAAGTAGCTCTCCAAGTGCTATCTTGAAGAGCTTTTCGAAAAAGGAGCTCTCCAAGTGCAGCTCTCCAATCTTAAATGTGTAGTAGTGAGAATGGTTGAAATTATTGTAATAGTAATGGCATTTTGTGTAAATATGTGAATTTTGTGGGGGTGGAGTTTATGAAAAAAATTCCTTTTTAGGAAGTGCAAACAATTGTGGGACGGACGAATAAGGAAAGAGTGCAAACAATTGTGGGACAAAGGGAGTATTAACTATTCATAAGTTCAATTTTCAAAGTCAAATAAAATAAAAAACACAATAATATTTAAAAATAATGTACTTTACTTATTTTAATTATTTATTTACCTAAAGAAAAAAAAATTGATCGGATCGTTGTCCATGGGCCGGCGGGCCAAATTCACCCTAGCCCATTAGGTCCGTCGGGTCTATCGGGTAGGGTCAAATAGGTCCGATTCTATATGAACCTCTAATTTTAGAGTCCAGTTTATACTAGATTTTGGGTTGGGCCAGCCCTTCGGGTCGGGCCCAAATTACAGGCTCTAATATAATGGGGATAGTTTGTTTTGAAATTCTAATAACTTGTATGATTTGTGTTTGTTTTGAAATTCAAGTAAGGTATGATTTAACTTTATATTGTCAACTAAATTGAAACATAAAGAGTGGTCCAAAACAATAAAACAAGTGCACTTTATACATGCAGATTTAACTTGTATGATTCTCTAAATTAAAGCTACGTGCCAGCTAGAGCTGAGGTTTATATGCATGCTTTCCTCTGTGCAAGACACGTTTTAAATACGTGGTGCAATGGAAACAATCGGTAACTTTTCAAAGTCCAATAAATTGAGGAAAAAAAAGAAAAAAAAAATAAAGGAAGAAATAATGGAGGGTGCAAAGGAGAGTAAAGAGCAGATGAAAAAGCATGTGCATAAGGATGATGAAAAGCCATTAATGGATAATAAAGTTAGAGAGGTAATTAGAGAAGCTATAATCAGTATAAGTGATTGTCATGAGAAGGATGATACTGCAGCAGCAGCGACGAAGCCGGAAGATATTTTGGTTTAATCAAGAGCTGTTCACCACACTGATTCTTCGCTTGAATGAATCATCTGCTTTTTTTTTACGTGAGTTTGTTTTTACCTTGTTTCTTTAAATAAATGTCTCAGGTGTGTCAATTTAATTATGACAACTGATCTTGTAATTTAATGTATGATTGTGTGCCAAATATTTTCCGGATGATCATTTTACCTCTTTTCATCTAAAACCGCATACCCGTTTGACTTTTGTATACACTCAAAACTGAACAATTTATCTATCTTGTATGAAAGCGCTTTGTTTATCAATCACGAGTGGTAAAACCTTCCTCAATCTATTAGCAATGATTTTTGCCACAATTCTATAACTTACATTGCTCAAACTGATTGGACGGTAGTCTTTCAAAGTTTCCAGCTGCTTAACTTAACTTTGGGAATGAGAGAAGTGAGGGTCTTATTCCATGCATGCAAATCCTGCCTTTCATTCAAAATCTTGAGGACTACTCCCTCTGTGACAGTCGGTCCCACCATATCCCGTAGTAAGAAACGGGCATTGAATCCATTTGACCCAGGCGCTTTGTTCGGGTGCATATCAAAAACAGCCTCCCTCACTTCTTCCTTAGTATAAGGAAGTTGCAATGTTGAATTCATCTTTCTATCCATAAGAGCAAGTGAAGAGTTTGTAATCATCTCAATTTGCGATTCAGTAGGGTTCGTAGAACTGAAAAAGCCTCCATAATATTTTTCCAATAAATCAGTAATGCCCTACTTTGTTGACACCCAACTTCCTTTCTCATTTTTTAGCTTAGAAATTGAATTTCTCGACCTCCTTTATGTTGCACTTCTATGAAAGTAAGTCGTGTTTCGATCACCACTTTTCATCCAATTGATTCTCGATCTTTGTTGCCAGATCTTCTCATGTCGTGAAAATAATTTCTCGAGTTCCTCCTCCATGTCCTGGATTTTTTTCTCATTTTAGTCACTACTTTGTTGATCATCATTCATTTTGAGTAATGTTGTCAATTTAATTACTCTCTTGTCAATATTACCCACTGTGTTCTTGGCCCAAGTATCAAGTTCTGCTCCACACTGTTGCAAACGGTCTGACAATAGGATGGTGTGTTCATGCCTTTTTCAGCCCTTGTTGACAACTTCTTTGATGTTCTTCTCTTGTAGCCAAGCATTTTCAAAGAAAAAAAGCTTCTTCGAGTCTCGTGGCCAAGTGTATCTATGTCTTTTGATATGTAATAAGATAGCTCTATGGTCTGATCCGTACTAGTGCAAGTCGAAAAATTCAATCCAATCTTTGGTAGCTACGAAACAATCCAGTCTTTCTTTAATCAAATGAGGTCTTTTTCGTTTATTCGTTCAGGTGAACGCAAGTCCTTTGAAGCCCAAGTCAAAAAGGCCCAACTCATTTAGTGTCTTGCCCAATCTGGTCATACTATGCTTCAAATTACTATCAATATTTCCTCTTAGTTTCTCGCTAGTAAGAAGAATATCATTAAAGTCACCCCCCACAACCCATGTCATTGTTGAATTATGTGTGCTTCGATTTTTTTTAAGCAAGTCTATAAAGTGGTGTCGAAGGTTGGGGTTCGGGTTTCCATGAAAACGTGTGAAATACCAACTAAAATCTTGAGTCTTAACCAAAACATCAATATGTCTAGAAGAAAAGGATCTCAAAGCTACTTGTATTTCAACATTTGTAGCAAAAAGGAGTAGACCTCCCTTAGAACTAACAGGATCAACAACAATACACACATCAAAATGTAACAACGATTTCCAAACTTGAGCTATTCTAGATGGAAGCTTAGACTCCATAACAAATAAGATAATGGGTTTATGTAGCACAATTACTCGCTTTAGTTTATGGAATGCATTCGAGCCCTTCAAACCTCGCGCATTCCACCTTACAATATTCATGGAGAGTGGAGGAATCGTGAAGTTTTTTGTGCAACACTATAAGAGATTAGTTTCAAGCAGAAAAGTAGAACCTCAAATTCTGGAAGACCCGTTTTACCACATCCCTCGTGCAAATACTTCACACTAGACACCAACAAAATAAAGTCGAGGGTCACACTCTCCAAAACACCCACCAGACAAAGAAAAAATCCAAATCAATCCGCTCTCACTGTGGCGTCGTTTTGTTGCTCCGACGACGGTAAAAAAACAATGTTGATCGACCAAGACAAATCTGATTGCAAAATTTGGAACCTATTCTACTTTCCGAAACTCCCAAATTCACCGAATTTCGAATCCAGTTCCCAGGATTTCCACAATAGATTGGATTTCTGTACACAAATTAGATGGCCATCAAATTTCCAATCCTAAACCTAATTTTTTTTATTTTTTTTTTTGAAATCTCATAATTTTTTTTTAAAAAAATATCAACATACCAAAGTCGGCCATATACATTTTCATCGAAAATTGTTATCGACGAGAGTGTATATGGTCGATCAACAATTGCCCATTTTTTTAAAATTTTTGACAATCGTTGGTTGATAACAATTTGTCAACGAAAATGTATAAGGCCGACACTGATGTGTCTAAATTAAAAAAAAATACATACCAGGTATGTCCGACGACAAGAAGGATATGGTGGTTTGTTGAAATTTTTTAAAAAAATATATATCTACAAATCCGACGGTGAGGAAAAGGAAAGGTTGGGGAGGGGGTGTAGTAAAGGGTGAGGGAGGGTGGTGAATGGCGAGGCGAGTGAGGGAGGGGCTGGGGGGATTTTTTTTATTTTTTTTTAAAGTAGCGCTGATGCGTGAGGAAGAGGAAAAGAGAGGGCGGCAGCACGGCGGGCCAACAGCGATAAAGTTTGAAAGAAAAAGAAAAAGAAAAATGAGGAAGAAAAATAAATATGATGATAAAATTAGAGTTTAGAGTTTAGAGTGGGGTGTGAAAAGTAAAACACATTAAATGTTAAAAATGGCATTTATTTGAATCAAAAAAATTGGGGAGGTGCATCTATCAGGGTGTGTTCTCAACCGAACTGGAGGTGCATATATATAGTCAAACTGGTCCTGGGCTTCACTTTAATAGAATTCTTTTTTATTTGGACTTTATCAAATAAAGTCATAGACTCATAGCTATAAATGTCAATTTGAATTTTAAATTAAAACTCCTTCATGTAATAGGTGCAACAACGACAACGATGGAGGTATCATACTTTTTATTTAATTTTTTTTTTTTATTTTTTTTCACGAAAAAAGAAATTAATTTGGTTCTTAAATTTGGTCACTTTGAGAAATTTTCATATTCTTGTCTTTTCGTTTAACTAGGGGAATTCGAAATGTAGGCCTCATTCATACCTTGTTATACAAACTGAAACCACCCGTAGAGTTGAATAATCATGATTGAAGTAGCAGCTGCATAATTATTTTGTGACAACAAGTCAGAAATTATAATTGGTGATGATTAAGTAGCGTGACAATTATATTTGTTGCCACCCTAATGTTCCTCCTATATATGGGCATAAAATCAAATAAAAACTATCGGATTGTACTATATGGTTAGCCTATTGTACTCTTAAAGGGCCTCAATATCAACATCATTGAAGTAGTTGGTGCCTAATTTCACAGACATTGTGTAGTTTGGCCCCACTATCATACAATTTAGTAACAATCGAAAGGGATAATACTAGTTACACTTACAATCTATCTAATTGCAAAATCATCCCTATTTTAAGTTGTTCTACCTATTTGGAGATAGAAAGTTTAAAATGAAAAACTAGGGAACGGGTGTAATATATAGTACTATTTATTTATTACTCCATTGTTCTTCCTCCACATATTTTCTCCTCCCCATGACTCGAATCCATTGTTCTTCCTCCACATATAACTCGAACCCAGGACCTAAGGCCTAGGTAGTGGTGCTCTAACCACTTGAGCTATCCCACTTTGTCGTCTTCTTTTATATATGGAGACAACAAATTCAACTTGGGTAGGGTACGAAAATTCGAACCACTCACCTAAAGATTAGTGGACTAAATACATAAGTTTTGCATGATTAACTTTTACAAACGATTTTAAATGTTTGTATTAGTGGGATTTTTTTTATTGAATTAAATAAGTGAAATTAATAGATTTGGTTTCATCCCACAAAATATTATATATATATATATATATATATATATATATATATATATATCTTATTTTAATACTCTATATTGTGAGAATATAATGGGACACGACACAATCTCTCTCTTCACCAAAATCGTCTATTTCAAAATCCCTGCATTCTCAGCTATTCTAATTAAAAAAATCCATTTTTCCTATTTTAATCTCAAATTTTTAAATTATAATTATTATTTTTAATCTCTTCCCCTTCAAATTCTTCCATTTTAAAATCTTAATCTTAATACTCTATATTTGTGAGAATATAATGGGACACCTGTCACAATTCTATCCCTCTACACAATCTCTCTCTTCACCAAAATCGTCTATTTCAAAATCCCTACATTCTCAGCCATTCTGATTTCTGATTAAAAAAATCCATTTTTCCTATTTTAATCTCAAATTTTTAAATTATAATTATTATTTTTAATCTCTCCCCCCCCCTTCAAATTCTTCCATTTCAAATCTTAATCTTAATATACTCTATATTTGTGAGAATATAATGGGACACGTGTCACAATTCTATCCCTCTACACAATCTCTCTCTTCACCAAAATCGTCTATTTCAAAATTCCTGCATTCTCAGCCATTCTGATTTCTGATTAAAAAAATCTATTTTTCCTATTTTAATCTCAAATTTTTAAATTATAATTATTATTTTTAATCTCTCCCCCCTTCAAATTCTTCCATTTCAAAATCTCAATATTGTCGAGCATTCTTATTAAAAAAAATTATTTCTCCTATTTTAAAATTTATTCTAATTTAAATATTATCTAATTTTGATTTTAGTGATATCAGTCCCCCTCTTCTCAATTAATTTTATTTCAAAAAAATTTCTTCTTATTTTATTTTATTAATCTTAATCTATGCGAAGGTATCTTCTAAATTCACTTTTAAATATTAATTTTAAATATTAAAATTTATAAATTAGTTATACATATATTAAATATTAAACTAAATATATATGCAACAAAATTTTGAGGAACAGAAGATTCTCGAAGGATTTAAAAAAAAAAATCCTATTAACAAATTCAATTTTTAATATTTAAATTTAAGATTATCAGTAATTTTCATCTACCTTCTACCTTAATTATCGTACATTCAAATTATAATTTCAATTATAAAACGCATGAACCATTTGTTTGCTTCGGTTAGTCTATATGAGACTATGATGTTTTAGCTTGCGTTTTATATAACGGTAAATTTATGCTCTCAGAACATCTACAACTATTTCGATCTTTTATATTTCTCTTAAATAATTGTTTAAGTTCTCTCTCCTTTCTCTTCTCTACAACTTTCTTCAATTTTCATTTACTTTTTTTTTTTTTTTTTACAATTTTATTTTCCTCTGTATTTTCAATTTTTTTTTGTTCTCTCTTTTTTTTTTTTTTTGATGTCTACCTTAATTATTTTATTTAATTTTTTTTTATTGCTTTTACAATTTTCTTAAATTTCTCTCCCTTTATAATTTTTTTTTTAAATTTTTTTTCAATTATTTTTTTCCCCACTCTTTCAATTTTCTTTTACAATTTTACTTTACAATTTTCTTTCTTTGTAAATTATTTTCTTTTAAACTTTTCTTCAATTATTATTTTTGTTCTCGCTCATTTTTTTTCTTTTTCTCGTGTCCACAGCTATTTTACTTAATTATTTTCTTTTACTAAAGAGAATAGAAGAATTATTTGAGTTGCTGGTCATTGATGAAAATGTGTGAATTTTTATTCTCCATTTTATGTAACTTTGGTTTATTCTCTTAATTTTCATTTCATTTTTTTATTCTCCATTTTATGTAACTTTAGAGAACAAAAATATAAGTTACTCTCCTTTCTCGATTTCTTCAAATTTTTTTATTTTTTTAAAGTTTTTCTAAAAAAAAAAATTAGTTATCTTCTACTTAATTTTTTGCTTTCACTCTCTTTGTAAAAACACCACTTATCACCTGTATTTGGAAATGTGACTATTTCTAAATCTTTCTCTGTTTTACACACTAATGTTTATTTTTTATTTGAAGATATTATATCACTTATTTTGAACATTTTTGACATTTTTTATTTGAAGATATTATAGCATTTTCTAATATATTTTTCAATTAACAATTTATTTACACAAAATATTAAGTTCTTTCATTTATTTGATATCATCTTCTTTTGTTAGACATACGAAGATGAGTTGCACTCAGTCCATTATAATTTTTCTTTTGTTAGACATACGAAGATGAGTTGCACTCAGTCCATTATAATTGTTTTGGACTATGCTAAAGTTTAAACATTGTATATGCCTAATATTGAAAATAGTTGCCCTTATGTTGAAGACAAGCGCATGTTGTATGTTTTGAAGTGTTTAGGAATTTATAATGTATAATACTACTTCTGCTTATTCACTACAAATCTTTATATCATAATAAATAAATAGATAATTTGCTACCGTATATAATAAATAAAAATTAGTTAATAGTGATTTCTTTTATAAATAATATTTTTATTTTTTTATTATATTATTGTTATCTTAATACTCTTGTGAAAATATAATGGACAATTGTTAGAAAACTTAAACGAAGAATTGTGTATTTATAATTAGTGACAACGCATAATGTTGAGTTAGTTGAGAAAATAATGTAATTATTTAAATTTTAAAATAATTAAATATATAAAATTGTTATAAAATGGTTTATAAAATAATTATTTAAAATTTAAAATAAAAATTTATGAAAAAATAAAGCAAACAATTTATAAAGAGGCAATTGAAATAGAGTAATTATGTTGGTGATATTGTTGGATAAATAATGTATAAAAAAAAAAAATTAACGCTTTTTTAGCCCGGCATATAAAAGGAACAGGTGATTTTTTATACTTCAAAAAAGCTTTATACTTCAAAAAAAGCGGGTCGTGACGGATTCATCTAAGAATGCTTTACCATGTAATAGTGGTTTAGTAAAGCTGTCTGAGCTATCGGCTAGAATTGAATAAATGAACATTCAATTAAGATAAAACAAGATCGCTAGGCGGCCGCTTTGCGTTCTGTTTATCCGGGTTACGTTACTTACACAATTATTATCGTTGCACCTAGCAAACCGTTATCTCACCACTCGCTCAATAACCTCATCTCGATGTATTTATTCTTTATTTATTATTAATATTTTTTTATATATTTAATATTTATCAAATTATTATACTAATTTTTTTATTATTGTTTATATAATATTAATTTATTATGTTTAAAGATATCATCATTGTAATGTTAAAATTGAAAGGAAAAAAACTTAGACGTGAAAATTAAGGACTATTTTGGGTGTGTTTGCAAGTTATAGTGATTGATTCAAAGTGATTAAAATTGATTTTTTGCAATAAAATTAAAAGTTGATAGTGTTTTAAAATTAAGCACTTTAAATCAATTGTTGGTGTTTACAAAACAAAGTACAAACCACTTTTTTTTATATAAATTTACAAAAAAACACCTTTATTACATTTGGATAGGTAAGGTGTAAAATTGTAAAATTGATTATTATAATGATTAGAAGCTATTAGAAATAGGTGGAGGGATACTTCACCAAAATCACTTTTAACAAATTAACTTAATCACTTGGTTGTGTTTGAAAACACTTCAAAAGTGATTATATTTGAAAAAAAAAAGTGCTTTTAAGCACCTTATAGTGTTTAAAAACACCCACTTTGTGTTATGAAAATAGGTTACTTGGAAGATGTCACAGTTCTTTCTTTAAGAGAAGTTTGTTTTGGATGGGCAAATTTCACTCATGTTCTACTTTAGAATTTTAAAATCTTACTCTACAAATTATTATAAACCCTACAAAAGTCAACCCTATAAATATCTACAAACTCTCTATATATTTTTTTTTGACGGGACAAACTCTATAGATACCTATAATAACCTATATAAACCCACATAATTCTATAATATAAAGTTAAATGATACCCTACTTAAATTTCAAAATAAATATAAAACATATACGTCATTAAAATTTCAAAATCTACTCGATTTTGAAATTCATATTTTAAAATTTTCAAAATCTATTTTATTGTATTTTGTCATTATAAACATACAAACTCTTTGATGTTTTTAGAAATTTATAATTTTATATTTTTTTTATTAATAAAATTATTTTATAATACCCTTACTTATCAATTTTTTTTTTAATTTTACAATTAAAATCACAATTTTATTAATGATTAATATATTAAAAAAAATATTATAATATATAAAAATATAAATACAATAATATAGATTTTTCAAATTTGTGAAAATGTATATATTATAAATATATTAGAATAAAAAAAAAATCAACTTTCATAAACTCATGAAAAAGATATAAAAATTAGAGATTATTGCCTAATAAGTCCACTATTATAACCCATTAATCTAATAGAGACACCAATATGTATACTTTTCTAATAGAGTCAAAATAGAGTTAAAAATACAAGAATACCCTTATATAAATAAATAAGAATCCTATACTCATTTAATTCATTCTCCACATTCACCAAAAACCAAAATTAAAACCCTAGCCCCTCCCCAACATCCTCTCTTGCTGCCGCTCCGACGACCGTTCAAAAGGCGGAAAACTCGTCCGATGAATCTCAATTGAAATCATTTCTGGATCAAAATGTACTGAAATTGAAGCTCAAAGCTAAGAGTAAGGCGGATTCGAGTCCAGATTTAGGAAAACCAAAGAGAGCCAATTTTGCGATCAAAGCTCAGATCGCTTACTCTCCATACTCAAATACAGGAATTCCCGACAGATCGAAAGAGGAAATTGCCTGTGAGGACGAGATTATGATTTCGAGGAGGGGGCAACAGCCGATTTATGGAATCCCTAAACCAAATTTCAAACCTAGATCGGGCGAATTGTTCAACAACTTCGATCCAAACAGCCGCCGATCTGCAACCCCCTCGACTCCGATGCGCCGATCTGCAACCCCCTCGAAGACGAAGCGCTCACGTGACGATGATATCAATTTTGTTCGATGGGGTCATCTGAAAAATCTAGTGCAGTCAGGGAAACAGAAGGTACAAATATTATATGAATGGCTAATTAGAGATAATTACTATTTTGTGGAGATGTATGGTTCAACATTTCAAGAGATTGTTGTCTTAGGGGCAAGGTATTTGTAGGTGTGTTTGAAGAGATTGTATTCACCTTTACCTTCCCAATATTGGATTTGAAGGTTTGCTATATTTTGGGTTTCTCTATTCAAATTCATTATGTATCGTCATAGTATCTTGTACTGCTCGGTATATAAGCATAGATTGGTACATGAAATGTTTTTTGTTTCGTTTTGTTCTGTTTTGATCAGTTCTGGCCTTTAAGTGTCTGTGTAAAGATTTTTTGTACAAGAGGCCTGTGTAATTTGCGTTACGCTGTAAGATATCCTTGTAATACGATTTACATGTTGTATTTCCAGTAAATCTTTCTCGATTTTTTAATATGTAGTTCGATTTGTTTTACTTACATACATGTTATCCATTTGGTATGAATTATGCATATCACATTTTAGGAAATGATATGAATTGTGCATAATGTGATATGCAAAATTGTTATCATATTTCAATCGAATGCATTATGCATAACGTGATATGCAATATAATCATCATATTTTGAATTATACATAATGTTATATGCAAAATAATCATCAGATTCTAATTAAATTGGAAGAAATTATTTTGAATTATGCATAAGTGTTTAAATGATATGCATTAACTTCTGCATTTGAAACATGTACAGACATGTCGACTCCTGTGCACAAACATATTCTACCGATATTTAAGTGTTTAAATGATATGCACCTACTCACGCATATTATTATGTATGCACATGATATATGTCATACGGATATGCAATGTCTTAGTTGTTGATAGTTTACGTGGTTCTATAGTTTAAAGGTTACAAGTTCATATGAATATGCATTCGACACTGCATATACGTGGGTTGAAATGCAGATTTCCAGAATCCCTTAAATTAACGAAATAAATGGAGAGACCTACCTTTTAGGAAAGTTTTTAAATTTTAGAAAGTAATAGATTTTCGGGAATTTGAAAATTTGCATTTAATAATTGATTGGATGTTTAGTTGACTAATAATTGTGTATTTTATAAATTCAAAATTTCAAAATATGGTGGAAGGGCATAATTGACAAAAAATTCAAATTTTGACTCTATTAGACAAGAATTTATGGTGTAGGTTTTATTAGAAAAAAAACTAGTAGTGAAATGACCTTATTAGTTTATAACCCTAAAAATTAATATAGTATTTAAAGTTATTATTTTAATAAATCTAACCCTAATATAATATTTATTATTTTAATAAATCGACCCCGCGTAAAACGCGGGTATAGAGCTAGTGTATATATATATATATATATATTTATTTATTTACGAGGGTAAATGGAAGATTTACTTAGGCTCAATTATAATTATGTTTTATTATAGTCAGAAGCACGTATATATAACGGAAATGATATAGAGCCCACCAATTGTGCCCACCAGTTTTGCCCACCGCCTATGTGGCATTACACGTCAATAAATTCTTATTTATATTTAATTTAAATTTAATCTTAATCTAATATCAATATTTTATTTTTTATCCATATCAATATTTTAAAAAATCTTTTTTTATATTTAATTTAATATTATCTCTATCAAATTACGCTAAACTAACGCCATAAATCTTTTCTCAAATCTTTCCATCACCATTAATTTTTTCTCAAATCTCATATCAATATTTTATTTTATGTAACTAACCCATTAATCTTTTCTTAAATCTTTCTATGAACCATTTGATTTTTTCTCAGACTCTTCTCCACCACGGTAGAAACTCTCAGAATCTCTTCTCTCCAATTTGCATTATTTGAAACCTTATATCTATATACAGGAATGGAAGAAGAACAAGATGATGCAGTGTTTATCCCACAGGTTGCAACTAATTTTATTCCAAAAATTGGACAGGAATTTCAAACATCAGAAGAAGCATTTGAATTTTATAATGCATATGCGAAAGGAGGAGGCTTTAGCATACGTATCGGGAATAGTAAGAAGGATAGGGATACAGGTAATATTTGTTGGAAAATGTTTGTGTGCTCAAAGGAAGGAAAGACAAATGAAAGTCATAGAAAGAAAAATGATGTGGCACCGACAGGGGAAAGGAACCGAGGACTTACTCGATGTGAGTGTCAAGCAAAAATGACAATTAAGAGATCTAAGGAGGATAATACGTGGCTTATTAGTTACTTTATTGAGCAACATAACCATGCTTTGACGACTCCTAGTAGAGTTCATCTTTTAAAATCTCATCGAAAAATATCTACGGTTCAAAAAGATCTTACTAAACAACTTTCAGAAGCTAATATACCCGTATGTCAGCAAGTACGGTTGTTAGAGATAGATGCTGGAGGTCCGTCACAAATTGGTTGTTTGGAAAGGGATATTAGGAATCATAAAAGAAGGGTTGAAAGTGAGTTTTTTGGGCATGATGCTGAAACATTAGTTCAACATTTTGAGATGGAAAAAGAGAAAAATGCCAACTTTTATTTTGCTTATGAAACAGATGATGCAGAGGTTTTTCTCAGATGTTTTTGGGCTGATGATGATTCAAGAAGATCATATGCATATTTTGGTGATACAATAGTCTTTGATACAACTTATAATACAAATAAGTATAGCATGGTGTTTGCCCCCTTCATTGGAGTCAACCATCATCGTCAAACTACTATGTTTGGTTGTGGATTGTTAAGTGATGAGAAGATAGATTCTTTTACATGGTTATTTTCTAAGTTCTTAGAGTGCATGCCAACCCAGACACATCCACGTGTGATTATTACTGATCAGGATGCAGCAATATCACGAGCCATTTCAGTTGTGTTTCCTAACACGATGCATCGATTTTGTTTATGGCATATACTTAACAAGTTTTCTGAGAAATTGAACGCTCGTGTATTCAAGGATTACTATCACAAACTATTAAATATTATTAAGGAGTCGGAATCAGCTGATGAGTTTGAAAATCGGTGGTTGGAGTTGATGAATTCTACTGAGTTGAAAAGTAATGAGTGGTTGAGTAATATGTATGAAATTCGACGTCGATGGGTGCCTGCATATTATAGACATGTCTTTGCTGCTGGTATGTCTAGTAGCCAGAGAGTTGAAAGTAACCATTCTTTTTTTAAGCGCTATGTTAACCATAAAAATTCTTTGGTAGATTTTATTACTCGTTTCAATAGAGCAATTGTTCACCAGAGGCACGAAGAGTTAATTGCAAATCATACTGATTGCAATGAAGTACCACGCATGGCTACAAGATTGTTTATGGAGCAACAAATGTCTTCAATCTATACAAAAACAATATTTTTATTGTTTCAAAAGGAGTTATTGGACAGTATGATATATATTTGCAAACCGATTTCGAACACAGATGAAACTCTTACATACACAGTGCAACGTTTTGATCCCAACAAAATTTTTAACCGACAACGTAAGTTAACACATCATTTGTCATCTGATTTAGTTTCATGTAGTTGTCAGTTATTTAATTTTGAAGGATATCCATGTCGTCATATGCTTTGTTGGATGCGGGTTACTCAAGTAATGATGTTGTCAGATAAGTATATTGTGCATAGATGGACTAAGAAGGCAAAAAATTTTATAGTCGATGGGTTAACACCAGCCTCTGTGGAAGACCAATCTTTCATTTCAAGACGTAGGTCATTGGCCCAAGTTGCAATGCATTTAGTTGATGAATGTTCTTTAACAGAGACTCGCACCGATTTTTTAATTGAAGAACTACAAAATCTGAAGAAAAAGATAGCAGAAATTGATGAGGATGGTAAAAATAATAGAGAAATAAATGTGAGTCGTGAGTTTTCACATGGTGTTCAAGACCCACTTCCTGTTCGTACTAAAGGATGTGGCAAACGACTTAAATCATCAAAGGAGATATCAATGGCACAAAGCAGCAGGACATGCAGTGTTTGCAGTCGAAGCGGCCATGATAAACGAACTTGTCCCACTCTAGACCCTAAGAAGTACGTTTTTTTTTTTTTTTTTTTTTTAACTTTTTTTTTTAAGCTAACACGACTATTTCATGATTTGTAATAGGTCACAAGTAGAAGAACAATGTACGCAAGGGAACTAATGAACAAGTATCAACTTTTACGGGAGCATCTTACACATTACCATCAATTTTTTATGTTTTCTGAGTTTTTTTATTATTTGTGTTTCTTTTGCATGTTGCTGGATTTTTGAATTTTTATATTTCTTTCATTGGTTGACATTTAGTTAATTTTTGTTATGACAATGAGATTATTTTTTATTTTCTTTAATTTTTTTTTGTGGAGAAAAATTAATGGTGATGGAAAGATTTGAGAAAAGATTTATGTGGTTAGTTAGCGTAATTTGATAGAGATAATATTAAATTAAATATAAAAAAAGATTTTTTAAAATATTGATATGGATAAAAAATAAAATATTGATATTAGATTAAGTTTAAGTTTAAATTAAATATAAATAAGAATTTATTGACGTGGTAATGCCACATAGGCGGTGGGCAAAATTGGTGGGCACAATTGGTGGGCTCTATATCATTTCCGGTATATATAATATGTTATAAATTTAAATACTAACTGGAAATTATGGTTCAACGATTTCAAATGATCGATACTCCAAAAAATAAAACTATAATGAAAAAGAAAAAGAAGTGACCACTAAAACAGAGATATTAAATCTGGAAATTAAATTATTATCCTGAATTCACGTACTAGATTTCGTTTTAATTTTATTTTTTTGAAAAACTTTAAAAATTCGTTGTTACACAAGACGATTATGACGAATCTTATGTATGTTAAATCCATTAGAAAAATCATAAAGTTCTAACCCAAGAATCATTTAAGCATGCATGAAAGTACTTTTATTTGTATAAAAACTTTTGCTCTTTTTTTTAAAAAAACATAAATTAAAAATGGGTAACAAGTCTTCCTTTTTTTCTTTTCTTTGTGTCAATGGAGCCCACCGGGATTATCCGAAGATGCTCGCAGAAAAAATGACAAGCAAAATATTAAAAAAACTAAAAAATACACTAGACAAATTTTACACTATTGACCCTTAATCAATCATTGTCTTTTCAGTGTTCTATCTACTGATTTATTTCATTTCTCGTTCATTTCTTTGAATATTAGTATAATATAGGAGCAGTGACGGAGCCAGAAAATTTACAAAGGGGGCCCAATCAAGATTACTTTTAACACTGAAATAATATCAAAAATTTCTAGGGGAAGTAACATTTTTTTCATTATAGTATAAATATCTCAAACTATATTAATATTATAATTTATAAAATACAACATATGCATTTTTATATATAAATGTTCAAAATCTTAAGCAGACCAAAATAAACAGTGAAATATTATTTCACCATTAAATATTCAAATCTCATTACAAATATTATTTGAAAAAATGGACACAAAAAAAGAACATATGAAACTATTAAAAATCTAAAGCATTTGAAAAGAGAAAACAAAAGGAAATAATATTTGCTGAAGCTGGGAATTGAAACCTGTTACAAAAACTCTCTTAAAAGAGTTAAAACATCACATTGAAACCACTAGGCCAAACAGAAGTATAACAAATAAGGAACCTATGAATATATATAATAAAATTTGAGAATTGTAGTGGGGGGCCCAATGCCCCCGGGCCCAACGTGGCACCGTCCTTGTATAGGAGTATGAAAGATATGAGATAAATAATAAATACTTTCTTAATTAAAATATCCTTAGAGATATATATATGAATGAGATTAATATTCTTAATATATCGCTGGTTGACCTACCTCACTAATTACAACTCTAATTACCTAAAAGAGGGCATCACAAAAATGTTTGAGTTGACTTGGTCAATTTAAATCTTAAATATTTAAGAATATTGTGAACTCTAAATATTCAAGAATATTATGAATAAAATTTTTGATTTGATTAATTTTTTTTTTATTTTTTTTTTTGTAATTTTTTTTTATTGATAATTTTTTTTCGAAATTGTGTGTTGAAAAATGTAAGTTAATATTACTAAAAAGTGTAACACAATATTACTAAAAATTGTAATACATTTTTTTATTAAAAAGTGTAAGTCACTATAATTGAAAAGTGCAATACAACTTTTAATGAAAAGTATAAACCATTATAACTAGAAAATGAAAGTTAGTATAACTAGAAAATGCAAGTTAGTATAACTAAAAAGTGCAATACAATATTATTAAAAAGTGCATGTTAATATACTTGAAAAGTGCAACAAAATATTTTAATGAAAAGTGTAAGTTATTATAACTAAAAAGTGTAACAAAATACGAGTAAAAAGTGTAACATAACATTACGGGATTAAAGTTTTTTTAGTCCTTTAAGTTGGACTAATTTTGAATTTGGTCCCGATGGAATACACATTTTGATTTTAGTCCCATAAGTTGGTCGAAATTTTGAATTCAGTCCAATTACTACAATTTGAGGTAAATAAATCGATCAAATCCTTTGATTTTTGCATTTTTCTGCACATGAGCAAATTCACAGTTGATTTGAATTGCACACGAGCTAAGAATTTGATCGGTTTATTTACCTACAATGGTAGTAATTGGACTGAATTCAAAATTTCGGCCAACTTATGGGACCAAAATCAAAATGTGTATTCCATCAGGACCAAATTCAAAATTAGTCCAACTTAAAGGACTAAAAAAACTATAATCCCTAACATTACTAAAAAGTGTAAGTCACTATAACTGAACATATTGTTGAAAATTGTAAGTCACTACAACTGAAAAGTGCAACAAAATATGTCTAAAAGGTGTAACATAACATTACTAAAAAGTGTATTTGCAAATATTGCAAAATAACATGCTAAAAAAATTGTAAATTGCATGTTACACTTTTCCTTATTTTCAATATACACTTTTATAATTAAAAAAAAAATATATGTGAAAATTTACTCAATTCCACAAAAGACCTGCCCAAAATTGTTTGATGGAGACATGGAGTGTCGGTTAAGTTGCAATGATTCAGAATAAAAGATGTGTTTCTTAAAAAATTGCATCATTTTATGGGCACCCAAGTTAACAAAAAGTGCACACCAAAAAAAAAAAAAATGTTAACAAAAAGTGTAATACTTAGTTTAGTGAGAGATAATTTTGTAATTTTTTTTATATAAGTAAAAAAATAGTTTAATTGAGTGTATGTAGAGTTGTAGACCCAAAAGTAATAACACACGTAAATTTCTGTCAATATGCATATATATTAAGGGAAATGAAATCTCAATTAGGGAGTTTAAGTTTGTCAAGTGTCAAGATGTGGTTAATTTTGATGACGTGTCTTATAGAGAATAATTGTATTACATGTGTCATGATTATGTTAATTAAGTTAATATTTTTAGAATTTTAATGTGTATATTTATTATTGGTTAGAAAACATATGAGTCATTGATATCAAAATTGAAAGTTATGCCTGAAATTAAATTAAAATCAATTATGTTATTTTAACTACACTTTCTTTATATTGTTTTTATTTAAAAATATATTTAAACATTTTATAAAATATATTAATTTAATTAATCAATGTTTTTTAAAATTATTTATAGGACTAGCTAATTCAAATAAAAAAAAACATTTTAATCAGTATAATTTTTTATCGAAAATTATAATTTAATAAAATATTTAAAATAATTAATTACTCGTATATAATAAAATTTAAAATTATAGAAAATAGATATTGTTATACGAAGTATTAAATTTTATTAATATGGCGAAGTCTAGTATGCACTCGAGTGCATGTTATGCATCCTAGTCCATGTTGCACTTTTCAGTTTTACTGACTTACACTTTTTGGTAAATGGTGTTGCATTTTTCAATTATTACTAAAAATATTATTATACAGTTTAATAATTGAAAAGTGCAACACCATTTACCAAAAAGTGTAAGTCAGTAAAACTGAAAAATGCAACATGGACTAGGGTGCATAACATGCACTCGAGTGCTTAGTAGACCAATCCTATTAATATATAGCTAAAAATATGAGAACTATTATTTACATTATTAAATAAAATATGAATAGTAACTTTTACGAATAGTTCGCGTAATACGCGGGAATTCTATCTAGAGGAAGAAATATAATAAAGTAATAATTAAAAAAAAAGTACAAAATCGATCAATACAATTGCGAGTTGATATAAAAATATTATATTACAACTAATACCAATAAACCAATATTTTTTAATAACATAGTACTATAATTTATATTATATGTTTTAATGAAACAACCCATACTATATTTTTTAATAAAACGACTAGGAGTAATACATTTTTCATTTTTGTCTACAATTGCATGCTCTTAGGCATCCTTTTTTTTAATTTTATAAAAATAATCATATATTTGTTTTTTTTTTTTTCTCTCCACCGAAACTGTAATAAAAAGACGCATATATATTGATATATACATATCTAAAGTGTGAACTGAACAATAAAAAAACATAATGCAATTCGGGGGCCGACCAAAGTAGTTGGTATTGTCGTATTCAAAATCTTATTCCAACTTTAAAATTTGGCTTCTTCCCCTACAAAGTTAGCCTTTGTATTTAATTATTAATTGGAATCATCATTGTTTTTCTTTTTATTTCAATAATTTTCGTCTGGTTTTCAGTTGATAATCATTTCAAATATGTCATTTTATTTTTCAATCCTAAGAATGATTGCAGAAACGCAAGGCAAAGGCGGCTTTCAGACCAGGAATCCTTATATAATCACATGTCTGATTGCATTATGCTATTGCTATCATTACTAATAAAATTGCATTTTTGTTATAATATAGTATTATTATATACTAATACAATATAATACCATGTTAAAATTGTATATTTTCAACTCAATTTGCAATGTGTAGTATGTACAATATATATAGAAGGAGACTCACATTCTAGAGTCTTCCATCTAACTAACTAACAATTATTAGTTAGTGTGATAACTACTCTTCTTCTAGAAACTACATTAGTAAGGCATGTGTGTGTATTAGTGTTGAGTTAGATGTTGGCACATTTGCACACACATAAAACATACTTCAATATTGTATGGCTTGAAGCAAGCTCCCAAGGCTTGGTATGATACACTCAAGGCATTCTTGATGGATTAAGGCTTCACTCATTCTACTTCAGACCATTGTTTGTTCCACAGATTTTTGAATGGAAAGATCACCTTACTTCTAGTATATGTTGATGATATATTAATCACTGGTTGTGATTCAAAGCTTGTTCAGCAGCTTATTGAGGCTCTTCACTCTCAATTCTCTCTTAAACACTTGGGGGAGATTAACTACTTTCTTGGAATTGAAGCTCATGTCACTCCTACCTCCATCAAGCTTACACAATCCAAATACACTTCTGAAATCATCTCCAAAGCCAACCTTGAATCCTCCAAATCTTGTTCCACTCCACTCTGCCCCTCATCTTCTCTATCTCTATCTGACAACCCTTTGTTTGATAACCCTACTCTATATCGTAGCATTGTTGGTGCTCTTCAGTATCTAACCCTCACACGCCCTGATATTTCCTTCAGTGTCAACAAACTCTCTCAATTTCTGCAAAATCCCACACTAAATCATTGGAAAGCTTGTAAAAGAGTACTTCGTTATCTTAAAGGCTCTACATCTCATGGTTTATCTTTTTCTAAAGTTTCTGATTTCAGGTTACAAGGATATGTTGATGCTGATTATGCCTCAAGCATTGATGATCGACGGAGCACTTCTGGTTTCTGCATAACCCTAGGTGGCAATCTTATTTCATGGAGCTCTAGGAAACAAAGTGTTGTTGCACGAAGCAGTACTGAAGCTGAGTATAGAGCTCTTGCATTGGCCACCACTGACATCTTGTGGATCACAAGCCTATGCAAGGAGCTTCTTCTTCCCATCTCCACGCCTGCTGTTCTTTGGTGTGACAATCAGGGAGCCATCACACTTGCTTTTAGTCCAGCGTTTCACTCAAGAACCAAGCACATTGAGGTCGACGTTCATTTTTTGAGAGAAAAGGTTCAAGCCAAGATTCTTGATGTGCGATACATTCCATCCGAGGATCAACCTGCAGATTTACTCACCAAACCACTCTCTCCGGCTCGTTTTGCGCGCTTGGGAGCTTGGTTCAATCTTCACTCTCAGGATAGTCCATCTTCTTCCGGGGCATATTGAAGTATGTTTTATGTGTGTGCAAATGTGCCAACATCTAACTCAACACTAATACACACACATGCCTTACTAATGTAGTTTCTAGAAGAAGAGTAGTTATCACACTAACTAATAGTTGTTAGTTAGTTAGATGGAAGACTCTAGAATGTGAGTCTCCTTCTATATATATTGTACATACTACACATTGCAAATTGAGTTGAAAATATACAATTTTAACAGCCATGTATCTTTAAAAAAATTTAATGATGACAGGGGAAAAGAAAATGAAAGATTTAAAATACAATTAATACTCCCTTGAATATGAAATAGTAAGTTCTCTAGTTATGTAGGAATATCTTTTAATTGGTATTTGATGGAAACATGTTTAAGCTCCTTTATTTATACTTCTTCATAAGACTTGTTTAATGTTATTTAGTCGATCATATGGTATATTAGAACAGGATTTATATTATGTGCATCCTTGTTAATCTAGTGGTTGTGGAATATTCTAATTTCAAATAAATAAATAAGACTATATGTTTAACAGAAAGTGAAATAGTTTAATTTTCAACTTTCCAAATGCAAAATTTTAAGACATTAGTAGTATATATATTTTATGATCACATGTTTTTTGACGTAATTTATATGTTTTCATTTTTTTAAGACATTAGTAGTATACTTCCTCCGTTCTACAATAAGTGTTATTTTAGTCTTTTTCTCTTGTACACAAATAAGTGATGTTTTAGAATTTTTACACTATTTGTTCCCATTATGCCCTCCCTTTAACTTTAGAAAATCTCCTAATTTCTAACTTACTTTTATTTGAGACGTAAACTTGGAAATAATTGAAAAAGATTAGTTAAAAGAATCTGGAAAGATTTGAAGGGAATTAATGTGATTAAAATCTTCCATTATTATGTAAGGGTATATTTGTCAATACATACTCTTTCTTAATTTCAACGAATTTCATTTTATTGTAGAACGGAGGGAGTATATATTATGTGATAAAATGAATTCGGGATTTTCGGACCAACACCGCCACTATACTACTAAAGAACACTCTAAACTCTCTATAGAGAATTTTAGAGGCTTGCTTCTAACTTCTAAGGATCCAAATGAGTTGAAGAAGACCCATTTATATAGGTTTATAACTTGTGGAACCTAGGGTTTTTATGGACCAAATCTGATAAGCTAGAAATATTTGTGCTAAATTAGATAAGACTCAATCAAATTCTTATTTACAACTTTGAATTACTTGATGGGCTCAGAATATCAGATTTGAGCCCGATTTGATTTACTGGACTTTAGATACTCGTCTTTATTTACTGGACTTTAGAGGTTCAATCTTAATTTGTTGGACTTTAGAGGTCCGTCTTGATTTGTTGGGCTTTGGAGACTCATCTTGATTTATTGGGCTTTGATGATGCCCAAATTAATTGAATTTTACTTGTCTACGCGGACGTCAGTTGAGATAAGGAATGTAAATACCGGTACAATTTAATACGATTTTGTATATCATTTTCGACACATTCGAAAACACACACTAAACATATTTTCACACATTCTCGCCGAAAATCACCATTATAATTGTTTTCGGCACCTTCATACACTGAAATAGTGTCGAATCCACCCGCATGGGATGTGAGGTTTAAAGTGATTCAACATAGGAGCTCTTTCTTTGAGATAAATTAATTGTATATCGCCTTTTTCATGAGATTTTCGTTTCTAACTTAAGTGTCGGAATCTTCGCGCCGGAAATCTCTCCGGATTTTTTTACAGGTAATGGAACGTGCTCAAACAATAGCAGCAGCCCACGATCGATCTTTGATTGTCAATTTTAGATCAAATTATTATTTATGTATTGTTGTTGGGTTCATTTTAAACGCATCATATTTATTATTTATAAAAAAAAACATTTTAGGCGATAAAAGCATCAAATCCGAACATTCATCATTTCATTGGTGAATAGTATACCCGACTTAAATAAATATTTTGGTCGGCAAACATAAAGAAATAAATAGTAAAGAGGCTTTATAGTGCTCGCATAATGTTATTCTTTTCCAGACTTCCTCAATAAATAAATAAAGGGGCTTATATTATATTGCAATCCTTAAAAGTAAATTGTCATGTGTGACAGACAATTAATTAATGAAGAATTAGAAAAAATGACCTATTATATATTTATAAAGCTATATTAATCTTCTTGGATCTTAAATTGATGACATTTTTTATAAGTGCATGTGTGCGAAATTGATGTCATCGAGGATAGTAGTAATGTTGCATTCATAAATTTAATTATATATATTTTTTTTTGGTCGGTAAAAATGTTCTTGTATTCAAATTTTCAGGATATAAGTAATATCCTAACAAAAATCAGTACAGCACTACACCATCTCCTCTCCACTATACAGTAAACAAAATAAAAAACTGAGCATCACCTATTCTCATTGTATGCTCACTCTATGTGTGGTAAAGGGTTGTTCATCCAGCTTTTGAAACAAAATCTGTCTCGGAGAGAAAATTTAGTTGCAAACCAACTCCATAATCTTGCTTTGAATTCCTCCATGAACTTTGTATGATTGAAGATCCCATTTCTGAAAATTATCTCGTTCCTCTTTTTCCAAATCATCCAAACCATACCCAGCCATATGCAAACTGCCTTTTGTCGCCCCTTCCTCTGGTTAATTAAGCCACTGAAATTGTGCAAATTCTGGACTGCATTCGGATGAATCACTGTCGAGTTCCCCAGCCATTTGACTACCTCCATCCATAGACTGTGTGAATGAGTGCAATCGAATATTACATGCGATTCTGTCTCCTCATGGAGTCCACAAAATACACACCTAACATCATTGTTTGGCATTGAAACGCCCCTTCTGTGCAAATTTGATTTTGTTGGAAGTCTACCCCACAGGAGTCTCCAAGCATGGGCTAATACCTTTGGAGGCGCAAAATTCCTCCAGATTAGAGAGAATGCTGCTACTGTGTCCTCTTCAAGCTGAGGTTGGCGATCCTCTTCGAGCAATCTCATATATGTCTCATTCGTCGTGTATTTTCCAGCCTTTGCGTGCCTCCATTTCCAAGTGTCGTCACCTGTAGGCTGTAAACGAAATCTACTCAACAGAATTAACATGTCATTCAGAATATTAGTTTCACGTTCAAACAATGTTCTCCTCCAGTTCCAGACCCACACCCATTCCACACCCTCCCATCTCCCCAACTCCCCCACCCTCTTATCTTTGTCTAAACTGATATTAAACAATCTAGGAAATAAATCTTTCAAACAGCCCTCCCCAGTCCAATTTTCCGCCCAAAACGAAGTGTCTCTACCATTCCCCACGACCTTCAACAGTCCTCTCTCAAACCACCCCCCCTCTCCATTACTCGTAATCTTACAAACATCACTCCACCACAAAGATATCTTCCCCCTCCTACCCCTAGACAATCTACTATCAACCAAACGCCCTTCCCCCCCATACTTCGATCTAATTACCCTCACCCACAAATTTTGGTGTTCATTCAAAAATCTCCACCCCCACTTCCCTAGTAACGATTTATTAAAAATATCTAGATCCTTAACCCCTAGACCCCCCAACAATTTAGAATTACAGATCTTCTTCCATTCCAACCATGCAATTTTTTTATTCTCTCCCCCCCCCCCAAAGAAAATTTCTCTGCAAACTTACAATGTCTCTCAAGGCTTTTTTTGGGATACGATAGAAGGAAAGATAGTAGATAGGTATCGAAGAGAGAACCGAATTGAGAAGCGTGACTCTGCCCCCCATCGAGATTTTCTTGTCACCCCATTTTCTGAGTCGATTTCTGACCTTTGCTGTGATCACAGCCCATTCAGCCACCCTTTTGTGATTGCACCCTACCTTCATTCCTAGATATACAAAGGGCATCTCACCTACGACACAGCCGAGGACTTCTGCCATACACTGGAGGATCTCCCCTTCAACATTTACCCCCATTAGAGAGCATTTATCATAATTAATTTTTAGGCCCGACATCATTTCCATATTCTGCAAAATTCCTTTCATAACTCTGGCATTTTCGACGCTTGCTGCCCCCATCAAAATGGTATCATCAGCGTACTGTAAATGAGAAATCTTCACCTCGTCTCGGCCGATCACAGCAGCTGAAAAATGGCCCATATCCGTCGCTCTTTGCATCAGGATACTAAGTCCTTCCGCAGCTATCAAGAAGAGAAAAGGAGAGAGTGGGTCTCCCTGTCTCAGCCCTCTTTCCAATTTAAATTCTCCCGAAGGGCTACCATTTACGAGGACAGTAGCTGAGGCTGTAGAAACACACTCCATAATCCACTTCCTCCACTTAGGGTGGAAATTAAAGCGTGTCATCATTATCCTTAGGTAATTCCAGTCCACCGAGTCATACGCCTTTGCAAAATCTATTTTGAAGAATACCCTCTCAATCTTATCCCTCTTGGCTTCATCAATAGCCTCATTTAGGATAGCCACACTGTCCAGAATGAATCTCCCACCCAGAAAAGCGCTTTGTGCATCAGAAATAATTGACTCGAGAACTAACCTCAATCTTCTTGCTAGGATTTTGGACAGCAGTTTATATATTCCTCCGATCAACGAGATGGGTCTGAAGTCGTTTAGCTCGCAACACGTTTCTTTTTTTGGAATCAACACAATATATGTTGCGTTTGACCCCCTTGCAAGTCTGCCGTTGCAGTGGAATTCCCCCAACATCCGCATCACTTCTGGCTCGAGTACTCCCCAATTTGCTTTAATGAAGCCAAAATTAAATCCGTCCGGACCAGGGCTTTTAGTGTTATCACATTCCTTCAACGCTTCTCTAACCTCTTCCACTGAGAATGGAGCTACGAGCTTTTCATTTTCCTCCTGTGATATTTTTTTGTCGGTAAAACCATCTGCTGGGATCGATCTCCTTTGGCCCTCTTTTTTGAAATGTTGCTGAAAATACTCAAATACACCCTTCTTAATCCCAGTCACCTCCTCTATCCACTCTCCATTCAATCTCAGCCCCAATATCTCGTTTCTTTTTCTTCTTTTATTAATCTGATTGTGGAAAAATCGAGAGTTACAATCTCCTTCCTTTAACCACTGACACCTTGCCTTTTGATAGTCCATGCTATTTTTTCTCTTTAATTCCCGAAGTAGAAGAGCTGTCCTCCTATTTCTCTCAATGATCTCCTCCTCCTCCAGGCCAAACACTTCGTCTACAACATCCAGCTTTCGGATTTCTTCCTTATGATTCTCAATGTTATACTCAATCCGTCCAAACACCTCCTTGTTCCATGTCTTTAGGTCAGCCTTCAGGCACTTCATTTTTTCTTTGATAACGTAGCTCCCCCAGCCCTGAATATCGTATCCTTCCCATTTTTCCGACACAAAGGATTTAAGTTCCGGATGAGAGAGCCAAGCATTGAGGCACCGGAATGGTTTGTGCCCCCAATCCTTCACTTTGATACCTAGTAGAATCGGGCAGTGATCAGAAACAGTTCGTCTTAGCCCTTTTAGATGAGTACTTGGCCACTGTTCTATCCAGTTCTGATTAACCATAGCCCTATCCAATCTGCTTTTACATTTCCCATCAACTTTGTACCAAGTAAATCTTCTCCCGTGTAGTGGTAGGTCGCATAGATTTACGTCACTGATGAAATTTGAGAATGACAAAATATCTCTGCGGTTTGGCACTGCTCCAACTCCTTCTCTCTCCGCTTCACTTCTGACCGAGTTAAAATCCCCCACTACACAAATGCAAGCCGTCTGATTTTGTCCAACTACAGATACAATCCTATCCCATAATTCTTCCTTTTCAGGTAATGTGCAAGGGGCGTATACATTGATGATCATACAGCTAATCCTGTCCTGCCCCCAATACCCACTAATAATCACCGCCCCCGACATATACCATGAACTAGAAACTGAAAATACCTCAGGGTTCCATATCGAGATGATACCTCCAGATCTCCCAGTTGCTGGAAGCGCGTACCATTCCATTTTTCCGCTTCCCCAGATTGTCCGACACGTATCCTCCTCATATATATTAAAATTGTTTTAATTTGAAACTAAAATGTTAATTGAGGATATATATGTTATTTTTTTATTAAATATTTTCAATTATTTTAAAATAAAAGAATATTTATATTTTCATCATTTTTTATATATATATATATATATATATATATATTAATTTAATTTACGGGTATAACAATGTAGCGTGATTGTATATTGTATAAAGTCAAACATTAATACAAAGTAAAATTATATAAAAAGTTGATATATTAAATGAACAATTTAATAGTATTTGAAGGATTATTTGCCTTAGAAAAATTAACTGCCTTAACCTAAAAAGAACCATGCACTTAAACTCCGATTATTAGCTTTTCAAATGTCGTCAATCGTCATTCTACAAATATATAAGAACTCAAAGTATAATTTTTTAGTATTGGGCCACTTTTTTATCCATGAAGAATAACCTGTGAATTTTAATAATTTTTCCATATTAATGAGTACTCTACACGTAATATTCATTGTAGATCGAGTCTATAAAAATTATTCCAAAAATCGGAAAGACCACAATTTTGAAGAGTCAAATCAAGAATAAAAGTCAACCAAATCGGCGGCTGTGAAATCAGACTTTGAACAAGTTTTGTGATCTTCCTCCCAACCAGCTCGAAGTAGGCCCCACCTCACTTTTTTAACAGTGGGCCCTCAGGGTCCCTGTTGGTTCACCTATCAAATTCCATTTCGAATTAGATTATCTCATTTTGATTTATATTAAAATATGTGTTATGTTAAAAAAAAAAAAATTGTTTCATAACAATAAAAACAACACATAATAAAAATACAATAACTAAGGAAACAAATGAATTGATCAAAGGCTCGAATTCCAAACAAAATTCTTCCTTTCCAGAATAACGGCTCAAAGGCTAAGGAAGATCACATTATTAATTACTAGTATTAAAACAATCATTAATTTGTGTGACATTACTTGGAATTTGATCCCTATTTATTTCATTATTTACCTCGGATGAAGTTCTCCCTTCCAAGTTGCCACATTGTAGTAATATTTTAACACCATTCTTAATTAGCGGTAGTTTGAGGGAACAAAAACTTATAATTTGAATACAAATCAAATCTTAATTCCTCGATTATAATTAAAAGATTATTATTAATATTATCGAATTAGTAATATGCTTATTAAATAAGCCAACCATCTATGAAATTTCTCACTGTACATGTTGTATGTAAAATATTATACTACACAATCTTAAATATTTTCAGTTGATTTTGAAAATGAAAAAATTAAACGCAATGATTTTTTTAAATGTTGAGTTGTCTTTTGCTAAAATATTTGATGAAATATTCAAGACTGGGTTGTAGAATTGTTTTATGATTAGAGAACTGGCGTATCTTAATTTTCTATTAACCGTGTAATTGGATTCACTGTACTCGGGTATGCCCTACCCTCTTTTTATTTTCTTAATAAAATTGTTAGTTTCACTAATTAAAATAAAGCTAATTGCATAAAAAAAATCATGATCTTTAGAGTGTTTATCAATTTCAACATGTTTGTTTTAATTACAATTCAATACACGAATAAATTAATTATTGCAATTCGATACAACTGTCAATTTTCAGACGATATTAAAGTTGGCGTGGCCGTCCGAGATGCCACGTCACCAATTCAATAAATGTTTTGTTTTTAAATTTTATTTATGTACTCTGCTTCAACTCCATCAACGCCACGTGAATACACGGGTAAATTTTCCATGTCGCCGTTTACCCATCTATACTGTTTCAACTCCATCGGCGACGTTCCACCACTCTATGGTGGTTCATGGTCTAAATCACACAATATTACACTTCAATCATTTGAGACGGAAAACCATTGACATTGTTAAATTCTTGATCTGTCCTTTCTGAATCACACAATAACTCCTCAATCATTTGTGATGGAAAATTATCGTTACTATTTTATTTTTTTTGAAGTCTCGGGTATCCAATTCAAAAACCGACTAATTTTTGGAATTGTTGAGTTAGATGGAATATTGGAGTCACAAATATAGTTGTGTACTCTAATTTAAATACATTTTACAAGGTTCAGTTACGTGTGTTTGATTTAAAACTAAAGCTAGAGTAGAGCATTGTATAGACATGCATCATATGAATTATTTGCACCTTAGAGATTTTAAATTTAGAAAGAAGCACACTTCTAAATCACACATCTACACCGTCAGATCAACTCCATGGAATTGCATGGTTCTACTTTATTTTTACGTTTCATTTCATATTTCGACATCGACTTTAATGCAAGATGAAATATTGGAGTGAATTCGAGAATCTTAATTGAATTATAGTTTGATGAATTTAATAAATTTTGTGGACCATTGAAGGATTTTGCTAATTATTGACAAATGTAGATATTCGTAAAAATTATAAGTGAATTATAATTTGGTAAACTTAAAAAAATAAAAAATATATTTGATCATTTTGACGATTTTTTATATCTAATATGAGTTAATTGCACTAAATATTTTAATTGTTTTTTAAACAGGTTCCATGTGTGACCCAAAGATTGATATACATATATCATTAATTTGGTTAGTTGGTTTGAGTGTTGGCGGCAATGCCACGTGAAAAATTGAAGTTTGGTGCAAACCGGGTTTATTTATTGATTTTTTCTGCATTTGCATCAGATTTTGATTTATTAAATCGAGTGATATAATTTTTTGTCTTTTTTTTTTTTCAGTTTAGTGAAAAATTATGAACTTTATTTTTTCTCAACACTGGAATGGATCCCATATTAAAACGAATTTGTTCTAAATAAATTAAAATTTATTTAAAATTAAACAAGAAAAAAAAAGGGAGATGTAAAACCCCATGTCCCACTTTTTCTCTCATTAATATTAAAATAGGTGATTACATTGTCCCACCCACAAATTAATTGGATTTCTTGATATCCACATTAATTTAACATGAATTTGTTGGAGTTGTATTATTATTGTTCAATGTCCCCGAAGTAGTTAACCTAGGAGGACACAAAGAAAACAATTTGTTTCATTCCAATTTGTCCCTTGCTGAAAATGAAATAGTGCTTCAAATTTGTCACCCAATAAGATATTTGAACTGGATATTGTACAAGTATACTAAATAATTTAAAAAAAAAGAAAAAAAAAAAGAATTCAATTCGAGCCCAACTAAAGCAATAAAAATAAGGATTTAATTTGTTTAATAAGGGATTGAACTGCATTGTTGATTTGTTGTTGATCTACGCCATGCATTTCATTAAACTCCATCACATAGATAGTAAAATTATATATATAAAATTAACAAACTTTTACAATGAAATTTTGACAATGATTCGATTAATGTATACCTCTGATAAAGAACGATTAATGTATAGCTCTGATAAAGAACACGCAAAACTAATTTTTTTAGTAAATATATTATCACCTTAATTTTAGTATACAACGTGTTGTTATTTAAAAATGTTTGCTTCATATATTCAACAGTAACACTTAAAATACTAAAAAGTGATTTAAAGGTAAAAATGTATTCTAAAAAAAGGAACACATAGTACATTTTCTCCTAAGAATAACATTGGATCATGACAAAGGCGAAAAAAAAAAAAAAAAAACATTGGATCATGACTGGATTTTTTAATTTTTTTATTTAATGATTGGAATTTAGTTGCTCCTAGTTATAGGAAATATCGAATTTCATTTACTTTGAGGTTTCCCCAAGGTAGTAAAAGGAAATATATCATTCACAATATGTATTTTGTAAATATATACTGTAATTTAATACTCCCTCCGTCCCATGATTATCTTCACATGTGAAGTGGCACGCGAAATAAGAAAAGTGAATTTAGTGGGGATTTTGAGGGGTAATTTTGTAAACCTTTATGTATAAAATAAAGAATTGAGTTGACTTTTGGGTATGTGTGGAGAAAAAGTAATGGCATTTGTGTAAATTTGAGGATTTTGTGAGGGTGGAGTATATAAAGGGTTTTCCATTTTAAGGGTGTGAAAGTAATTGTGGGACGTCTTAAAAAGGAAAGTGTGAAAGTAATTACGGGACGGAGGGAACAATAAATATTGGATCCAATCTTTTATTTTTTACTTAAATGAAAACACATTGCATAGTTATGCAAGATATGGACCTATGGTACATATATATTTATCATATCCAGTATTGTAGAGGCAATAATTACGATACGGTTAGAAATATAATTTAAATCGCGAGTATTTTATAATATGGTATTTTTATTATAAATAATGTTTTATTTGTATAAAAATACTTATAATATTGCTAGTATATACGACATATAATAATAATATTAATAAATATTAAATGTAACTCCATCTACAAACATAAATCTGGCGTGGTCTAGCTATGTGGCATAACAATATTTTGTGAGTTAACCTGCACGGCGGCACCTACCGTACTAGATCTTTGCTCACTTTGGATTTTTTCCCTTCTTTTAAACTTTGTATAAATTTTTTTTTCTTCTTCAATTAAACTTAATATGTCTTAAAATAGAAACAATGTTTTTATTATCTCATTCTAAACTATCACTTATTTATTTAAATCATTATTAATTTATTCTACACAATTACTTTATTTATAATTGAATCTTACAATACTCTCATAATCAGAGCCAGACCTAGTTTGGGACATGGGGTACTAACCCCAAATCCCAAAAAAATCATTTTTTTAATGTATAAAAATAATTTTATAATAATGAATAGGTGAAAGATGATGAAAAGTTCAATACATTTATCTTCTAAATTCATTTAAATGTCTTTGGGCTTATTTTATACTCCTTTCGTCTTATTTTAAATTTATCATTTATAAAAAAATGGACGTTTATACGAAGTATATTTTATTTTTCATATTTTGTCATTAAACCATTTAAACCCTTATAATTTATATTAAAAAAAATTCTAATGAAAATTACAAGTATGTCATTGAGCCATCTAAACCTTATTTTTCATATTTTGTCGGAATACTTACAACTCACACATTATTCATATTTTGTCGGAATACTTACAAACTCACACATTTATTTGCATATATCTTAAAACATTCATACATATATTTATTTGTATGGTAAATATCTGGTTCATTTACACATTTATCGTACCCCAAATTCAGAATCCTAGGTCCGCCACTGTCCATAATATTCTTCAATACATATACTTTATACATTTTTTTTTTATTAGTAAAGAAATGAATTTTATTTATGAACATAAAACAATTCTAATTACAAAGTTCTCATCAACCTCTTAAATATATTTTATACATAAATCTCCCCTATATACTAATTCTGAATCTCATTATGCTGACATGGCTTCTCAAAAAGCCTTTGTTTCACAATCTCTTAAATTCTGTAATTTTAATTTATTTTTTAAAATATTTTTTTCTTTCCTCTTCCTTGCCGTTTCCTTAATTTCATCTCTCCTCTAACTTCTTTTTTTATTTTTATGAAACTTAATTTTCTCTGTCCTCTAACTTCTTTTTTTTATTTTTATAATCTCGCGTAATTATTTACGCGAGTTAATATTTCATAAAACCTATATACAAAATCTGAACTGAAGGAGCATTGAAAAGAAAAATTTAGAGAAAATTGAAATAGGAGTATATCATAAAACATAGAACTCGAGAAATCAACCCCGTCATCTAGAGAGGAAAGGGCATTTTGGGGAATGCACTTATAGCATGCAGAAGCATTTGGTCCACTTTACTCCCTTTGTGCCCATTCCCGACCACCTTCATTCGACCGGTCCAGTCAAGAAAAACTTTAGGTCCAGCCTTTTTAGAGGATTTAATTTATTTATTAATTATTACAAAAATGGAGTAATACTCAACAATCAACATAAATACTTGGTCATTAATTTCAAATGGAAGATATTGATGTTCAACGCTAAGAATTGATTGACTAGTTAGTATATCTACACCTTTGGACGATCTAGAATTTTGTAATCGGTTATACACAAATAATTATATAAAAAAAGATAAAATTATATAGAGTTATAATAATATTATATTTACAAATTGCAAGCCTCATTTTCTAATTTAATTATAGTAAACTCGGTATCACTATTGAATATAAAAAATAATAGTATTATTTAGAATACAAAGTGTAATTGCTTAGTGAATTTGAGAAAAATTACGCACAAAATCAAACATTTTTAAATGATGATAATTTCAATGCTAAAAGAATGGTATTATTTTAAAGAAAGAAGTTCACAAAAACCTTATTTATATACCCACCATCGAGTTCTATATATGTGAACGGCTCATATAATGTTTTTTCTCTTAAGTTAAAATATACTTTTTTCGTCTCAACATTACTTGCATAGTTTGACTAGCAGGATTTTTAAGAACGTTAAATTTAGTGGTCGGTGATGTAAAATAAAATGAGAGATATTTTAGGTGATTTGATAAGGTCTAAAGTGAATTTGATGAGGTGTAAAGTAAAATGTATGAAAAAGAAGTAACAATTTTGAAAATAGAATAATGTTGAGAAGATATTAATTTTGTATGGCATTTCCATATTAAAAGTGTGCAAATAATTTTAGGACGTTCTATAATAAGAAAAGTGTCCCGTTTTCTCTCAAAGAATTATGTGTTTGATTTTCTCTGATACATTTTTACAAATTATTGATTTTGATCAAAGTTAACTTTGAAAATTTTCTTCGTCCAATATTAACTAACCACATGTAATACGATTCACTTATATTGACTTTGAAAAGATTGATATATCATTTTTTTTTGTTCTTACGTAGGAAAACAAGAGACTTTGTCCAACCCAAACCAAATGGAATTGGCGGTTCAAAGAATTTGAGTAAAGTTTTATACTGTACTCCATATAACTTGGTTGACTTACAAATAAACCCAATTTATTTCATTAATTATTTTTATAATTAACTTGAAAGTATAAAAAATTCAGAGAAAAAAGGATTTTTTTTTTCTTCTTAAAGCTACATTTGTTTTAAGATTTAGGTGTACAACCTAAAAAAAGAAAACCCCAGCTTTAATATCCTGGTAAATAGTAAAAGTTTATTTTAAAATGTTGGTAGAGTGAATTTTACTATTAAATTAATATTTAATAATTTTGTACTCCAAAATAAGTGATTAAATCAGTATTTATTACTATGATTAACGGGTATTATTATATTATATTAAGTGAGGTAAATGTAGATGAAACAAGGGATTATATTTTTTTTAGTCCATTAAGTTACCACAATTTTGAATTTAGTCCACCAGGTTACCACTTTTTGAATTTAGTCCATTAAGTTTCGATTTATTTTAATTTTGGTCCAGTTACCTGCTATAGCAGGTTTAACAAGTCATTTTTTAAAATATACCCCATAAAATGTTATACACACCCCAAATATTAAACTCACCACACTAAAATTTAGAAATCATTTTTTATTACTATACACACTCCCAACTATTTCCTATTTAATAAATTGCAAAAAATAATTAAATTTAAAAAAAATTTAAATCAATATAAAATATAAATAAATCTATAAAAAATCGCATAAATCTTTAAAAATTAAACAAAGCTAAAATAATTAATTTAATTGATTTTGAAGATTTAGTTGATTTTCTACTATTTTTAAATTTTATTTAGCCTTATTTTCGACGTTTTTTTATAAAAGTTAGAACGCAAATAAAACATTAATAAAGCAATGTAGTTTTAAATTTATTTTATTTTATTTTTATTTTAAATATTTCTTTTACATTACATGATCCTACTAACACCCACAAATTTTATATACACTCCAAACGTTAAACAAAAAAAAAATTCAAAAATCAAATTTAGTTAAATAAAATTATAAACATATTTAATAAATTGATAAAAATAATTAAATTAAAAAAAAGTAAGAATTCAAATTAATATAAAAAATATAAATAAAACCTATAAAAAAATCACTAAAATCTTCAAAAATTAAACAAAGCTAAAAGCATTAATTAATTTTGAAGATTTAATTGATTTTTTTACTATTTTTGAAGATTTTTAATAAATTAAAAAAAATCAACTTGAAAAAAATTATTAAATTAAATAAAAAAATCTTTAAAAGTATTAAAAAATCAACTAAATTTTTAAAACTAATTAAATTAAATAATTTTTTAGCTTCATTATAATTTTGAAGATTTATGTATTTTTTATAGGTTTTATTTATATTTTTCATATTAATTTGAATTCTTATTTTATTAATTAAATTATTTTTGACAATTTATTAAATATGTTTATGATTTTATTTAACTATATTTGATTTTCGAATTTTTATGTTTAACGTTTGTAGTGTATATAAAATTTATGGGGGGTTAGTAGGTTTAGATAATATAAAAGAAATATTTAAAAAAAAATATATATATTAAAACTCCATTGCTTTATTAATGTTTTATTTGCATTTTAACTTCTATAAAAAAAGTCGAAAATAAGGCTAAATAAAATTTAAAAATAGTAGAAAATCAACTAAATTTTCAAAACTAGTTAAATTAATTAAAATAAAATTTAGCTTTGATTAATTTTTGAAGATTTAGACGATTTTTTATAGGTTTTATTTATATTTTTCATATTAATTTAAATTCTTATTTTTTTAATTTAATTATTTTTGACAATTTATTAAATAGGAAATAGTTGGGGGGTGTATAGTAATAAAAAAAATGATTTTTAAATTTTAGTGTGGTGTGTTTAACATTTGGGGTGTGTATAACATTTTATGGGGTGTGTTTTAAAAAATGACCTGTTAAACCTACTGTAGCAGGTAACTGGACCAAAATCAAAATAAATCGAAACTTAATGGACTAAATTCAAAAAGTGGTAACCTGATGGACTAAATTCAAAATTGTGTAACTTAATGTACTAAAAAAAATATAATCCAATGAAAGAATGAGTGATGGGAATCATGGGATGTTAATGCTACTGTATTGAATTTTGTAACAATATGTGTAGGGAGTATCTTGGCGAATTGATTGTCTACTGTTTCAGTTAAATTTATACATAGGGGTAAATTCATTTACGCTTGTGATTGGACTATCAAAGTAACATGTTCCTCTCAATAATGAGAGCTAAACTTTCTTACTTTAATATTATATATATATAAAAGTTTGAATGTTATGTTTCGAAAAAAAAAAAAAAAAGTTTGAATGTTGAAAAAAAGATGTAGAAATTCTTAATTGGAACGAGAAATGACACAAAGTTTTGAATCCATATGAACGAGTTAAAAAAAAAAAACAAATCATAAAAATTGGGATGCTAATTCTTGATTGAACTGACTGATTTAAAATTTTGAAAAAAATAATTTGATGCATTATTGAGATTATGAGAATAAGTATTAAACGTACATTTTAAGAAAATTTGAAATCTTAAATTTCAATTAATTATTAAATTAATTTTTTTAAAAAAATTATTTAAAAATAAAAAAACTCTTTCAATTATTAAAAGTTACGGAGTACACTAAATAATAAAAAAAAAAAGAGAAAAAAAAGGGGAAAAGAAAAGGTTTTTATGCTTTTAGATTGAGAGAGACACAGGGGAAGCAGAGGTACAACTCCCCGCATAGTATCCCAGCTCAATGCATATTTTCTTCTCGATTCTCAGGCAAAGCTTCGGAATTGCTGCAACTCCTCCTGCTTTTTCCTAATCTTTGACTAGTAGTCTCTCTTCTTCCTCCTCCTCCTACGCGCGCACCACCTCCTTCTCTCTCTCTCTGCTCCGCCATTTTTTCTCTCTCCAATTTCTCATTTCATATATTCTTTTCTCTAGCTGTAATTCTTTTCCGGCGCCGCGGGAGCTGGAAGAATCGCTGGGAACCACCG
The DNA here is from genome assembly GCA_963675135.1 of Galeopsis tetrahit. Lineage (NCBI taxonomy): Eukaryota > Viridiplantae > Streptophyta > Magnoliopsida > Lamiales > Lamiaceae > Galeopsis > Galeopsis tetrahit. The sequence continues at coordinate 55,973,319 of OY776131.1, forward strand.
TTTTCTACTTCCGGTGGTTACGTCTCTTTATATCGTCTGAAGCAGTCAATCGGAAGGACGGAGGACCTATTTTGACTTCGGAGTTCCGCAGAAAGGGGAGTGGATAGGTTTTCCAGATCTGTAGGAGACAAAAGGCGTGGTTTTAGCTATTGGATCTTTGAGGAGTTTTTAGTAATTTGAACGGGAAGGGAGGGAAGTCAGGTGGTGGTGTGGATGGTAGTGTGCGGCGGAGGTAGTGGTGGTTTGGCATGATAATGAGTGGAGTGGGATGGTGGCGGCGGTGGTGTTGGTGTGGAGGTGACCGCTTCACATTGAATGGCAGATCTTGTTAGCTACGGTAATGCCGATCGTGACATCGAGCAGGTATATTTGCCTTTTGATTCGCCTATGTTGAATTGTTGTTGGTATGATCTTTGAGCTAGTATATGTCTCTCTTCTTTTTTATGATGATGAAATTTGAGGTTCTTATGAATTCTTGTTTGGACTATTAAGGTATGTTTGTTTGGAATTATGGTGAATTCTATTGATTTGAAAATTCTGGTAAATAGAAAAAATATGTGTTTGTTTTGGGAATTAGGTAGAATGAGATTTTACCTATGTCAATTCAACGTGTAAGAGTGATTGACGTTGTATTATTAGAGTGTGTAAAGTTTATTTTACTTGGGAGTGTAGTAACAAGGTTATAGGTATTTTTTCATATATGGACTGTAGTGGGATTTTGAAATCCAAAACAGAGCGTGATGTAGATCGCGAAATCCTAAATTCTTATGGGTGAATCCCAAAACAAACATACCCTTAGAGTTTTAGTTTTTATTATGTGTGTGTGGATGGAATTTTTTTGCTGTACTTAAATACATATGTTTTCAGAATTAGTGATTGTTAGGACCATGGTTTCACATTTGGAGGAAATTCACAATCTTTTTCTTGGTTCCAATTGTATTGTATTTTTTAGCATTGCTGATCATTTGATATTATGTAGCTCTTAAGATCTTATCAGTGAGTTTCTGGTTGAGGCTGATTTGAGATTCTGTTGAGTGTTATAATGGATGAACTATTCTTTCGCATGAGTTAGTTTTTTAGCTTGTCTTTGCTTAATGGGTTCATGTCTCTTTGTTGGATGCTAATATTGGAGCTTTGAAGGATTGCATATGCCTTTATTGAAGGAGATGTCATCTTCTATTGTAGATCTCGTGTCTTCATTTGTATATATATTTTTTTGGGAAGAAACACTTCTTAATTTTGCTTGATTTGTTGGGACTGGCCAGTGATTTTCAAATAATGTAAATTTAAGAATTGACATTTCAAGAGTGAGTAAGTCGGGATAACTTGAATGGTTGCTTTTACTGTTAAGTTGAGAGAAGAAAAACTCAGATAATGATAATATCATTATTGTATAAGAGAGACAACCGGATATTGACTAATTTCATCTTCACTTTGTGCAGGCGTTGATTTCTCTAAAGAAGGGAGCTCAATTACTTAAATATGGTCGTAAGGGAAAGCCTAAATTTTACCCATTCAGACTCTCTAACGTAAGGCTAATATACAATATGCAAAATGCTTTCTTGCGTTCTACTTTTGTACTGCTCATACTTGTAGTACTGTGCTGTTTGTCCTTTTTATGTCCACTTTACTTTGACAATCACTTGATTTTTCTATTCCTTAAAGTCTCTTCACGAATTGATATATTATACCGCCAATCATTAATGATACTAAGGAGTGATGTGTTTTTTGTGATTTTTTTTTCCAAATTATATTTTTGTGTTTTAATTTAGTTAATCGTTTTGGAAGAGTTTCCAGTCGAGCAACATTTGAAGATTTACAGAAGTGATCCTCTAATATACTTTATTTTGCACTTTGAATTGTTGATGTAATGATGTGAAGATATGATGCTATCTTGCTCTTGGCTTGAATGTCGTAGAATGTAGATCTTCACTATATTTTTTTTACTCAATCTTGATTTCCTAACAGGCAAAATTGTGTAATCACACATGACCTTAAAATATACATTTGTACATAGGAAGTTGGATGTAGTGGAATTAGTTGATCTAAGTTATAGGAATGTCAGTAAACTTAGTTTCATTAGTTCTATCTACATTTCAAAACCCCAGAGATCGAAGAGTGGTTTGTTCATGCCTAAGTACTAAAACTCAGTGGTATGCAATTAACCACTTTTGATACTTCAAGTGAATATTATTCAATTAGTGTTTATCTAGTATATGTTAATTGAATATCTTAAAAATAGCATATTCCAATTACTTATCAGAATTGTCTCAACATCATGCAATTAATCATGAGATTGTCATTTAAATATGTAGAAAATTTAGAAATTTGAAAGCTGCAGCAATCGAGCACCATGGAACTTTTCTTCGTTCGAAAGCCATGATTGATTACCTTCTGATCATGATTATAGGATAAGGCCATTTGCTTACGACAATGTCTGATCTTGTTTGCACGACCAATAGGAGACGTAGAACCAGCCCAGAGATGACAAAAGTCATCTATAATTAACACTCCTTAATACCTCTTTATATGGATAAAATAATAACTTACGGATTAAATAGCAACCCAATTATAGCATATCACAAGTGGTAATCAAGTGAATAGTGAGGCAAAACCCCTAATAAACTGACATTAAAAGGGTCATAAAATGAATATGAATAAACAGCAGTTAGGTCATATAATCGTTGAACTAATTAATGACACTAATGGGTCCATATATAAAAATCATTAGTGCCAGTTCAGGTAACTTCATTTGTGATTGATTAAATTCCTGAAAATATGTTTGTATGGCCTCTGTTGTGAATTGAAATTGTATATGTTTGAACTTGAATCTGTTTTTAAGTTTTATCCTCTTTCCTATCAAAATTTGTTTGAATCTTATGATGGATAATTAACAGTTAAAGACCATCAAATATTGTCCAATCTTGAATATTTGTGTTGACATACACGTGGTTTAATGTTATATATGTTACCTCATATATTGTATAACTGCCGTTTTCTATCTCACTTGATAAATAAATGTTTTACAGCATCATGACTTATTATGTATTCTCTGTTCTCTTGTTTATGTTATAACATGCTAATTATAGTTAAATTTACTGGTGTAGGACGAGACATCATTGATTTGGATTTCGAGTAGTGGTGACAGAAGTTTGAAGTTAGCTTCAGTTTCAAGAATTATCCCCGGACAGAGAACTGTGAGATTTTAAGATCTTATTTCACCTCACCTATTCACTTTATCATCTTTGGTTTAATCTTCTCACTGTTGATCTTTTTGCATGTGCAAGCCACATTATATCTGGTGTTCCATCTCAGTGATTATTATTGACTTGTTTTGCAGGCCGTTTTTCAACGTTATCTCCGCCCAGAGAAGGAGTACGTATCCTTTTCTCTCATATATAACAACGGGAAAAGATCCCTTGACCTGGTTGGTGATTTTGCTAAAGTTCTTAAAAATCAGCTATCATCATGCATTTCTTAATAATTTATCATGGAAAAAATAACTTCTGCAACTATTTGTTGTTTATAACTAGATTTGCAAGGACAAAGTTGAGGCAGAAATCTGGATAGCTGGCCTCAAGGCACTAATAACATCTGGACAAGCTGGGCGCTCGAAAATTGATGGATGGAATGATGGAGGCCTCTATTTCGATGTGAGTTTTACAATCTGGAATTATCAATTTGTCATTTGCATATGAGGGTTTAGTTAGGTTTGGCCTATGTTGCTTGGACTCGGGTATGGATATGCGGTGCAGGTACTAGGAGCCTGATTGACACAGCTAAAAAGGATCCAAAATTAGGACAAGGGCAGGGGGAAATGTCTATAAATACACATATATAATTTAAATTTATGATTAACTAGATAATAAGGTTTAAATCCTAAATAAAAATAAAATTGCATTTATTCTTCAAGGTTAAGATTCCAAGCAACTAATAAATTAGTCATACCTGAAGGTCATATTTCTAATTAGTCAGAGCATCAGAGTTTTTGGCACCACAATTCTCCTGAGGTGATTCCCAATTTTAATTTTGGATTATAATTTATTCTTGGTTATTGTCTAGAGTTACAGCATTGTTGTTTCACATGAACTAATTGATGTTACCTATCTTATCTTGCCTTTTCATATTAAGCATGATGTAAAATGTAGAATTTTTGCTTATTTGCAGTATCTTAATTTATCATGCAAGTAAGTTGATTTTTTTACTAATAATGATCAATAACTTGGTAGATTGTTCGATCTATTTTCTGGTACTTAACTTAATCATTGAGCATGGCATGTATGCCCGTTACTTTATTGAAGATATTTAAATTCATCTATGTAAATTATGGTTCACTGGCAATCAGACATCTCTTAACCTGTCATATCTAACTAAATGATTCCAGGACAACAGAGACTTGACATCAAATAGTCCAAGTACTAGTTCCGTGAGTGCAACACGAGAAGTTAGCTCACCTGAGGTTTCCATCAGTTCAAGCATAATTGCTTCTCCAAAGAGCTACCGCCCTGATAATTTGACCTATTCAGAAAGGTCACATGTAGCATTAGATCAAACAAATATGCAAGTGAAAGGATCTGGCTCAGATGCTTTTCGGGTTAGTGTATCTAGTGCCCCCAGTACATCCAGTCATGGTTCTGCACCAGATGATTGTGATGCGCTGGGGGATGTATACATATGGGGTGAAGTTATATGTGATAACGTTGTCAAAGTTGGGCCAGAAAAGAATACAAGTTCCATTAATACAAGAGCCGACGTTCTTCTACCCAGGCCATTGGAATGCAACGTAGTGCTCGATGTGCATTACATAGCATGTGGTGTCAGGCATGCTGCCCTCGTTACTAGGCAAGGTGAAGTTTTCAGTTGGGGAGAAGAATCGGGCGGACGCCTTGGGCATGGAGTCGGTAAAGACGTCACTCAGCCTCGTCTTGTCGAATCTTTAACATTTAGCAGTGTTGATTTTGTTGCATGTGGAGAGTTTCACACGTGTGCTGTTACAATGGCTGGTGAACTTTACACGTGGGGTGATGGGACCCACTATGCTGGGCTCTTGGGCCATGGTACTGATGTGAGTCACTGGATACCGAAGAGAATTGCGGGCCCCCTTGACGGGCTTCAGGTTGCAACGGTTACTTGCGGGCCATGGCATACGGCCATGATAACGTCAACTGGACAGCTGTTTACTTTTGGAGATGGGACTTTTGGCGTTTTGGGGCATGGGAATAGGGAAAGCATCTCGTTTCCAAAGGAGGTTGACTCTCTATCGGGGTTGAGAACAATTGCTGTTGCCTGTGGAGTGTGGCATACAGCTGCTGTGGTTGAGGTTATTGTAACACAGTCGAGTTCAAGTTTTTCGTCTGGAAAACTGTTCACTTGGGGAGACGGTGATAAACATCGCCTAGGACATGGGGACAAGGATCCTCGACTGAAGCCCACTTGTGTCCCCGCGCTAATCGATTTCAATTTTCACAAAATCGCGTGTGGCCATAGTTTGACCGTTGGGCTTACGACAGCTGGCCGTGTTTTCACGATGGGAAGTACAGTCTACGGCCAGCTCGGAAATCCTCAATCCGACGGAAAGCTACCTTGCTTGGTGGAAGATAAGGTTGGTTCTGAATCCATCGAAGAAATTTCTTGTGGTGCGTATCATGTGGCTGTCTTAACATCCAAAAATGAGGTTTATACATGGGGTAAAGGGGCTAATGGAAGGTTAGGGCATGGCGATATAGAAGACAGGAAAATACCGACTCTAGTTGAAGCTTTAAAGGATAGACATGTTAAATTTATTGCTTGTGGTTCAAATTATACGTCTGCTATATGCCTTCATAAATGGGTGTCTGGTGCTGAGCAGTCCCAGTGCTCATCTTGTAGACAGGCTTTCGGTTTCACAAGAAAACGACATAATTGTTATAATTGTGGATTAGTACATTGCCATGCTTGCAGTTCTAGAAAAGCATCACGAGCAGCGTTGTCACCGAATCCCAGCAAGCCTTATCGTGTGTGTGATTCGTGTTTTGTTAAACTATCTAAGGTGGCTGAAGCTGGAGCTAATAACCGGAGGAATTCTGGGCCTCGACTTTCTGGTGAAAATAAGGATCGTTTGGACAAGGCTGATCTAAGGCTGGCCAAGGCGGGGATGCCTTCAAACTTTGATCTGATCAAACAATTAGATACAAAAGCAGCCAAACAAGGAAGAAAAGGGGATACATTCACTATTGGTCGTTCGTCTCAAGTGTCCCTATTTCAACTTAGAGATGCTGTTATGTCAACAGGTGTTGATGTACGTAGGAATGTTCCAAAGCCAATTATTACAGCCTCGAGTGTTAGTTCGAGGTCCGTGTCACCCTTCTCGAGAAAGTCTAGCCCTCCAAGATCTGCAACCCCGGTTCCTACAACAGCTGGCCTCTCATTTTCGAAAAGTATTACTGATAGTTTGAAGAAGACGAATGAACTTCTGAATCAAGAAGTGCATAAGTTGCGGTTGCAGGTATTATACCTTAGCTTTTTTCTCACTTTTTTTTCAGATTTCAATAAAAAAAATTGCAGTACTTGTAATTAATGGAGCATGAACTTAAATCAGGCAGAGAGCCTTAAAAACCGATGTGAGTTGCAAGAATTGGAGCTCCAGCAATCGGGAAAGAAAGCTCAGGAGGCAATGACTTTGGCGGCTGAGGAATCTGCTAAATGCATAGCTGCAAAAGAAGTGATTAAGTCACTTACAGCACAGGTTCTGTTCTGTTCTTGTTATGTGCATCTTATCACATACTACATGAGACCCCGTATATACCGTGGAATATTCGTAAAACAAATTTACAACCTAATGCATTACATATATGTACTACAAATTTAAAATAATATGTATGTATAAAATTAGATTAATATACATTCATAATACATATTTTATAGCTTTATTTTAAATCCCCATTCATATAATAGCTTTATTTTACATCTACAAAAAATATCATTAATATATTTTTTTTTATTTAAAATTTAGTATTATTTTAGGATTAAAAAATTGGTTGAAATTGTTAAATCATTAGAGGATGTTAATACAAATCTATATTTTTAAAAAACAAATACCAAAAGTGTTAAATAAATAAATATTCATAAAATATGTAAATATAGAGATTTGTTTAATTGGTAAGCATGAGGTACAAAGTTTAAATCAACGTGATTGCATTTTTTCAATTAAGACTCATATTAATATGCAAACATAATGTCAAACCAATAGAAAATTATCATCTCAAAACATTAATAATCTCCGAACATAATGACATGATTTAAATTAATCATAAATCAACAAATAAGCTAAATTAACCACAAATCGCCATATCACTATATCAGCATACTAAACTCCCTATTAGTATGTAGGGTTGATTAACTTGAAATTTCACAATGAAAATATCATTTGTATTTTTTCTTCAATCAGCGACATGTGTATTTCTGCTTAATAATATACATAATTTTTATTCTGTTTTTCAAAGAAGGAAAGAATAATCCACCCCATATCTATGATAACAAGATATAAGTTGATAAATGTTTTACGGAGTATTAACCTGTGCCTTTTCTCATCTTTCAGCTCAAAGATATGGCGGAGAGGTTGCCACCAGGGGCTTACGACCCTGAAAGCCTCAAGCTCATTTACCTCCCCAATGGATTGGAATCAAATGGCATACACCATCCCGGTGCAAACGGAGAAAGGAATTCAAGATCAGATGATATCAATGCCTCTTATTTGGATTCAGGTCTGCAAAATGCAGCACAAGGTCCATCTGAATTGCTTCGAGATGCTATGGGAAGCAACGAGAATAGTTTAGATGCTCAAGGGATGGAACGAGCCTCGTCTAATGGCACATTTGAGCGTTCGGATACCCGACTTTCCAACGGTGGTGGAAATACTCAGTCTTACAGGAGCAGTGTGTCTGAGAGTCTCGATGGAAAAGATTCTGAGCCTAATCGGGACAGTGAAAGTGGATTGAAATCGAGAAACACTGTTGTGCCGGGCAATGCCAGCCAAATTGAAGCGGAATGGATTGAACAGTATGAACCGGGTGTGTATATAACACTTGTAGCCCTACGAGACGGAACGAGAGATCTCAAGCGTGTACGCTTCAGGTATTTGACATCATCTCTTCTAATTTTAATTGTTATCATTTGTGTTGTTCCTAATAACAACCACCACCTTGCAACCCATTCTTGACACGATGAAGAGCTTAGGGTAATGGTTGTGTATAGAACAAATATATGCCATATGTAACAATTTCGGCCAAAAGCAAGAATTTTAGGGTATGTTTGATCTGTGATATTTAGTAGATTTTGAAATCTGGATTTTAAAAACCAGTGGATTTCGAAATCTGGATTTTAAAAACCAGTGGATTTCAAAATCGTGATATATAGTAATAGCGTGTGTTTGTTTTGAGATTTAAGTAGGATATGATTTAATTTTACGTCATATTGATGTGTAAAAGTGTGATGTATTATTATACTATTATTGTTTGTTGTAATTGCAATGATTAGATGACTGTATAATAATTGATGTGTTTTATTTAAAGTAGTACAAGTGAGAAAAATGTGTAAAAAGTGATAAATAAAGGAGTGAGAATAAAATATATATTTGCATTAATAAGTCATTGGAGTTGATGTTATGGAGATAAAATGGTATTGTAGGTTTATAAGTATTTGTAGGTGTGGATATGCTGGGTTTTAAAAAACCTGAAATCCCGATCTTAACATTTTCTTGGAATTTCATGTTGTCCTAAAATGTTTTTCATGTGCAGTCGGAGAAGATTTGGGGAACACCAAGCGGAGACATGGTGGTCGGAGAACAGAGAAAAGGTTTATGAAAAATACAATGTGCGTGGATCGGATAAGTCGTCGGTTTCTGGGCAAGCTGCCCGAAGATCTGAAGGAGGTCTTTCACCTACCTCCCAAATTTAGGCCAATTATTGGAATGTTGAGCATGATGTAGTTTCAGACCAATTGTATTGTAGGAAACACAGACCCTTTTTTTTTTGCCCTTTCACTCTTTTCTTATTCTTTTTTTTTTTTCTTAATTATTAATTTGTTTTATTTAGAGTATTTGCCTACTATAACATCTGCAGGGGAAGGGCATCCGATGGTTTATATGGTCATAGTTTGTACATATGTCCCCAAGTTATTATGATTACATTAATGCCCCTATATTTTTGTACTCCTATCCAATGTCTTTTTTTGAATAATTTTTTTAAGAAAGAGCAAGACGGGGTCTTTAACGGTGAGTTTTTTTTTATTTGACAGGCTTTAACGGTGAGCTTATAAGTTGTTTTAGGAAAGGAAAATTATTTAAATTTAATTTCGTCATATTTTGTTAAATTTTGAAAATTAGTAGGAGACTAATAATAGTTTCTCAAATGGTTTTAATTGAGAGTGTTTTTTCTTGTATATTGGTTTTATATATCCAAGATAAAAAGAAGAAGAAAGGTTCAAATGACTGATAAGGAATACAGAAACAAAAGTAACAATCGGACAAAGGAAATGCAAATGAAGACATGGATCAAAGACAGTCAAGTACTCGCTCAATCAGTTGGGGGATACATGCACTGATGCACAGTAAACGTTGTTCTCATAAAATCACAACTCCTATTTTTATTTAGAAAATTATTGTTAATATATATATATAAGGGGACATTTTAAAATTGACAAAAACTTGTGTACGCCAAAGTAGTGCTGTTATTCGAACCGAGCCTTAACGAGACTCGGCTCGGCTCGACTTGTTTAGCTTAATGAGCCGAGCTCGAGCTCGTTAGATACTCGATTTACTAACGAGCCGGCTAGAGCTCGACTTGTTAGGCTCGATAACTAATTTTTTGTAAAAAATTCCATTAGGCTCGTTAGGCTCGACTCGATAGACTCGTTAACGAATCGAGCCGAGCTCAATTTTTAACTTGGCAATGTTATCGAGCCGAGCTCGACTCGATAAGAGCTCGAGTCGAGCTCGAACCTCAAATACTCGGCTCGGCTCGAATAACAGCTCTACTCCAAAGTGATGTACATGCCACTTGCTCCATAAAATAAATCAAAGATAGAAAAGTAAACTGAGAAAAATGTTGTACTATATAAAAGACAAGTTCTCTCGTCTAATTGAAATTCAAAAATGACATATATTACCTTAACAAAAAGAATGCAATTGCTCTTTAAAAAAAAAAAAAGGAATGCAATTGCTATTAAGAAATGTAAAATTTCGCCCTAAATATAGGCAAATAAAAATACGGGGGTTATCAACGGTATCGTGTCAATAAGATTACTTTTTTCCTAAACAATATTACTTGTTGACCTACTCCAACATGTAAGTACTTGTTTTTGCTTATAAGAAAATATTGTTTAACATAAAATACTCAAATACATCCTTGTCCATTCACTGAAATTGTGTTAATTTTTCTTATTTATAGGGGGTGTATTGATTGTGAATTCTGTAGGACTTTTTTGGACATTCAAAGTTTAGAGGTATTCAATTCGAATTTTCAAAAGTCTTTAAAATTTTTGAGGTATTCAATACGGATTTTAAAAAGTCTTAAATTTTTTTTTAGGTATTCAACAGTTTATAAATTTTAATACTCTATGGATTTTGTTGAATTCTCCTTCAAAATTATAAATAAATTTCACTATCCAAAATCTCTTCTAAAAATCAGAGATTTCAACGGACGGATTCTCTAATAGAACTCTCCGAAGACAAAAGATCAAAAGTAGAAATGACAATATTCACTATCCACCAACCCCTCGAGCTTTGGATCAGGTTGGATTCGCCCCATATTGAATATGGGTCGGATCGCGAGTATCCGACTCGCCCCGAATTAATATATAAACTTTATATAGTATATATATATATTTTTTTTTATTGGTAAAATATTATATATATATATATATATAATATTAATTTAAAAAAAAACACTTCACATTAAAAAAAAACTCTTCCCATCAATATCGGAGTTTATAAAAATTTATGTAAATTCATAAAAAAATATATAAAAAATATATATTGATAGATGAAGTATTATTAAGCATCCTTTATTTATTTTGTCAATTCTTGTTAAGTAACATTTTTTAAGCAAGTATTTGTCAATTCTTATTAAGTAATCAAGACATTTTTTTATAAACAAAAAAAAAAAATCAAGACTCTATTAAATGCAGGCCAACAATATGCAGATGTCATTTTTTTTTTTTTTCAAACTCTCAATTTATCAGCGATTCAGATTTTTGGATCCGCTCTCCTCCAATCGAGGGGCTCGAGGATATCAGAGTAGCCGACCTTTTTATCCCCGGTAGACACAGTTGGGACATGGAGTTTATCGAGTCCATAATGTCTAACGAGGACGCAACCCGGGTAGCAGGTATTGCGATTGCACCAGCAGGCTCTATGGACAGACTCACCTAGCACTTCGCTAGAAATGGACTATATTCTGTAAAAAGGGCTTATCGCCTAGCGATGGGAATGATCCATGAAGGGGTAGAAACTATGGGAGAAGACTGGAAGGACTTATGGAAAATTAAGGCACCGCCAAGAGTAGTGAATTTCATATGGCGAGCATGCAAAGAGTTGTTGCCAACGAAGGTGAGGTTAGCCAGGCGAAAGATTTTAGAAAATAAATTATGTCCCTTTTGCTTGACGCAAGATGAAACGGAGTGGCACGTCTTCTTAACGTGTGAAAAGGCAATAGAAATGTGGAGGCATACGAGATTCCGAGGGGTGATGGGTAAAATGATGCTCGCTTCAGAATCTTTTGTGGAATTAATATTCATGCTGCTTAGGGAATTGGAATCTCAGGATGTGGCGCAGGTGGCGATATTATTATGGAGCCGGTGGAAAAACAGAAACAAAATGGTGTGGACGGGAGTAAATACTCCAGGAGCCGTCGTGGTGAATATGAGCCTGAGGTATCTAGGCGAATGGGAGGTTGTACAAGAAACCAGCAACATGTTGCAAAGAGTGCAGGTTTGGCACAAACCCCCAGATGGCTTTATTAAAATGAACATAGACGTTGCCTTCTTTGCCGACACTCTGCAAATGGGGTTTGCGGCTGTTATCCGCAACAATACTGGGGATTTTGTGTGCTGTCGGGTGATCACAGTCCCAGGCTTGCTACGAGCGGATGAGGGAGAAATAATGGGTCTACATGAGGCCCTATCATGGATCAAACAAATGGGGTACAACCGAGTCATAGTCGAGATGGATGCCAAAGGGGTAGTGGAGGCCTTCAAGATGCTGCTAATACACAATTCTGTTTTTTGAGACTTTATTCAAGCATGCAAGGCGTTAATGTCTTCCATTCCGTTATGTTTTGTTCAATTTGTCTATCGTGACGCCAATGGCTTGGCACATAGAATCGCTAGAGTTGCTAGGACGTTTCCAAGTCCTCATGTATAGTTCGACCTTCCGACCTTTGTGGATGACGTTCCGAATGTTTACTGCAACTGCTAAATAAAGAGAGTTCTTTGACCCTAAAAAAAAAAAAGAACATAAAACATTAAGAAGGTTGTCTACAAACGCTCAATTCAAAGATAAGAATTAAAAAACGACCTAGCATTTCTAGTAAATTGTATGGTTCTCTAGAAATTTAGCTCAACGTAAAACTAGCTAGGGTTATTGTTTAGTTTCTATGCGTAGATCTTTGTCATATTGCTGAAAATCAACCTCTCATGATTATATGCATTAACACAGTTTACAACCACTTTCGAATCTGTCTCTATAATCAAGGGTGGAGCTATGTATGGACTGAGGGGTGGCTGTAGCCCATCATGATTTTAAAAAATAATATACTATAATATATATATATATATTATATTAAAAAAAGAAAAGCCTTTCAACTCAACCAATTCAAAACAGCAACTTCCACTTAGATGAGAGATTTTACCACTAATTCATATTTATTTTAGTTTAACTAATGATAAAATATACTCCATAGTACATATTAATTTTTCACATAATTTAAATTTCAATTAGATAAAAAATTATAAACTAAAAAACTCCCAATTTCAAACCTCTAATGTAAAAATGCATATTAAATTTCAACTATTGACTTCCATACAGATCTAGTTGATGTATTTAACAATGTGCATGATATATACTCAGTTCAATAGTATATTCAAATTATCTCTTTAATAATGTCTTGAATTTTACGTTGTTTAATAAAGATTTTATTTATGATCTCATCGACAAATTTTATCATTTTCAAAATCTACCAAAATTTCGAAGTAAAGATCACCTTATCCATTAATTATATTGGATAAAAAAATTGTAGGATGCAACTTATGTAATCGTATTTTTTTTTTTTTACTTTTTTTTTGTACTAAATTTATTTTAGACTTCCAATCCGTCCTAATTTTTTTTCCTAGCTCCGCCCTTGTCATTAATCCCAATTGTTTAATACATGACAATGCTTCAATAAACCCATATCCTCGATACAATCCCGATAATTAAGAGCTTCGTACGGCTGCTCACGAAAACTCCAATCCTACTCCCATCTCATACATAGAGTGGCAATATTATAAACATACTGTAAACGGAAAATTAATTTAAAATGTGTTATAACTTTAATAATTTGGAATTAAAAAAAAAAATAGTTCACCAAAAGTTGTTTATCAATATTTCGGTGTGAAGCGCGCACGCTTTAATTAATTAATTGAAGCGTGTTAATTATTTGATTAACGTCTTTCTTGGTACGATATAATTAATTCATGTTGTATTAATTGTGGTTTTGATTACGATATTTAACCACTATGCTACAATTTTAATTCTACGCATTTGGCAGTCCCATCTACAATTTAGTACTAATTTATATATATTTTTGGTTTAAGGTATATGATGAGGAGGAATAAATTGGTCCACGAAATTCTAATTTATTATTTTTAAAACAATATAATAGCAACGAAGTTAAGCACGAGCGATGTTGATGCATATTAAGGGTCCATTATTAATCTACATTTATAAGGTTAACATTTATTTGAATAGGTGATGTGTATCCGATATTAATTAATTCTTGATGTCCATAAATTATTTAGGAATTTTTTGAGATGTCCCCAGTTATGGAATTAATTATTTGAAAAGGTAAATTACACTATGACTCTATGAGGCATGCTGTGTAGGTTTTACTATGCCTTTTTTTTTTATTAATTAACTGACTTATTTTTCAAACAATACTTCCATAAATTTTTTTTAAAAAAAATGTCGTACTAATATCTCTAATTGTATTATTTTATCTGGTTTTCAATTTAAAGATATTGATTTTTTTTTTCGATCTTTTTTTACATAATTAAATATTGATTATTTTGGTAACTTATTGGACCTACAAAAATGTTCCTATTTTCCATGTTATTCTTTTATTTATATTTTTTTGCAGGCATATATTGAAAATCAAATTGCAAAATTCATGTGTATATTAATATTTTGATTATGTAAGAGATGTTTTATGATTCAATAGATTAGGATTTAGGAATATAATGATGCATATTGTGATACTTAGTCACCGGTCCCCACTCGACTTTTTGCCCCCCAGATTAGGAATGTAATAATGCATATTGTGATACTTAGTCACACTCGATTTTTTGCCCTCCATTTCAATGGTTCAATTTTTCGGTTTAACTTATATTTCACCCGTTGTTCCTAATATCATGTTCATATAATAAAATAAGATGTGAAACACCAAAATTAAAAGATGCGATCTCATTTGCATTTTGCTCCTGACCATCAGTATGCGGATACGTGTCATGATAAGTTGAATCAGCTAAAGTGTATACAACAATTTCATGGGTGTACGTATGTTGAGTTCCCCACCAACAAAAAAAAAATCAATTTCGATTTAACCAACATTGACATTATTGCTTTGTAAACTTTCCTTTTTAATTCTTAGTTGACTTATAACAACAATTCAATTATTTTAGTAGTGGTTTCGGATTTGGTAGGAATGTTTGAATTTCATGGTGTCTTTGGACGGCAAATGACTTCGAACTACTATATAAAATTTATTTAACTTATAAATCTCCTAATGATATAATGTCTTACCAATTGCTAAGATTTAATTAGGGAGATGTTTTGTCTTTCGATTTGTATTTAATTTCCATTATTGATGAATATATTTAATTAATTATGTGACCCACAATTAATTCTCCAATATTTAAAAAAAAAAAAAAAAATTACGTCAAAAGGAAATTGTGTTTGACGTACGACAACAAAATGAGATTCGAAATAGACATATAAGACCATTAATTAATTAAATTAAAGGCGTCGATCGAGATCATTTTTGGATGCAGATAATGAAATTGTTTATGTCCCTATCTCCTTAATTTGTCAAAAAGTTGGCTATAATTATTATATTTTTATTTGTTTTCACATAATTTGGGCCACATAGTACATATATAGTGTGAAACGATAATTAATTAAATCATAGTATATATACAACATTTCGTCGTCCCATGTGTTTCTTAGTATTTATTATAACACGCTTTTGTTTCTCTATCGATAGGAAATTTAATAATGACAATCTTATCCTTTTGAATAGGTCAATATCGATCATATAGTACTACAATAAAATTCAAAATGTTGAATTAGTAAAACACGCAGATAGTCAAATAAACATAACTCAAATGATATTTAATTTACAGAAATATTTTATATATACTAAGTTAATACTGGTTAATAACTTTTCCCCCTTTAAATTTCACATTTCTGTCATGATAAAACGTACTCCCTCCACTTTTTAACTTTTTAATAAGTGTCACTTTAGATTTTTTCAACAAATTAAAATTATAAATTGTGGTCTATATTACCCTTCATTAATTATAACTAATTTTTATATAGAAATTTTGTTTTATAAAGAACGTGGTCAAGAATATAGCTGGTATTCATAAACTAAACTAATTATGATATACACAATATTTGTGGAATTTATTTATGAACAATATATATGGTAAATGAATAAGGATAAAGTAGTCAAAATTAAAGAAAAAAACCCAGAATGACACTTATTTTAAAATTAGTTAAAAAGTCAAAGTGATACTTATTAAAAAAAAATGGAGGGAGTAATTTTTAGGAAAAGTTAAAACACAAATAAATTCTGAAGGACGTCGACATGCAATGTGAGCTAGGAACCATATTAATTTAATGTATATGATGATTTTATGGAGAACATATATATATATAATTAAGCTTGAATTAATATAGCATAACTCAACACAGAAACTGGACAGAATAATATTCTAATTTGTTATTTAACGTTTCATAATTTTATTTAAACATGTACACAATTAATAATCTGTTAATTAATTATGATATTTAATAAATATATGCGGTGAATTATTAGTATATTGGAATACGGAATACCAAGAAGAAACATGAACTGGAATGGGAGATTTCAAATCCACATACAAATATATATAATTAAAGGGAAGTGAAAGCCATATATATATTTAAAAAAAAAAGTTGGAGAAATCGATATATAACAT
This sequence comes from Galeopsis tetrahit, assembly GCA_963675135.1. Taxonomy (NCBI): domain Eukaryota; kingdom Viridiplantae; phylum Streptophyta; class Magnoliopsida; order Lamiales; family Lamiaceae; genus Galeopsis; species Galeopsis tetrahit. The sequence continues at coordinate 55,989,789 of OY776131.1, forward strand.
CCTTCGATCATGCAGGAATGTAGAAATAATAACATGCAATTATAATCTCAAAACAAATAAATGAAATGAAATTAGAAAAGGGAAAATAAGACGATAATCAGTATGTATTTCGTATAATTATTAATTCAATCCTTGTTATTTCTTTGGATCACATAGAAGAATAGCCGCCACAACTAAAATTTGTCTGAAATGAATTGATTCTATGATCACATATATATAATTAACTCTATAACTCTCTAAACTATAATATATCTCTCAAAATTAAAAAATATATAGTAGTATATATCAATCTATGATGATTAAAAAAAACTCCTCTGATCCTCCCTCTTCCTCTACAAATAAATTAGACATACATACATGTGTTTGTATAGCAGCTTCTCAGGGCGATCCTCCGCCGCCATCCAAGCCGATGTCATTGTGCCTCCTTGAAGGCCCGGACGGCGGAATCGGCACTCCTTTTGGCAAAAAACCGGTGAAAGTATCTCCTCGGAATTTGGAGCTGGTTGTGCAGGCTTAACCTTGAGAAATTGTGTGTGCCTCCCTGCACTAACATTTGTATGATCATGATCACAGCTAATTATGATGATGATGATGATGAAAAAGAGTAGAATTAATTCATGTCTTTTTCCCATCACGTACACACATATGCTAATTAACTGGAGATATTAATTTCTAAGGATCCAGAGAGAGAGAGAGAGAGATGAGAGAGAATGAGGTTTGAAAAGGAAGGTGATGTCTGCAGTTGAAATAGTGTTAGTTGATGAAAATGGTATTTTATGTTTGAATTCTATATATATATATAATGAATGAGAAGAAATTAAACAGGACGGAAACTTGTGTCTGAAGTATATGTGTAAGCATGGACCGGCAGTAATTTTTGTAATTTATTTCACACTCACCAAAACCTAAACCTAAACCTAAACCTACACGTTTGTTTTTATTATCACAACAGTACGTATGTGAGATGTTACTTTTTCCGTGTTTTTCATTAAAAATACGAATTTTAAAATTCACCCTAAGTATATATCAATTAATTTGACATAAATTTTGATTTTAATCTCAAAACAAACATGTATGCATCCGAAACTAGACATAGTCCTCCTTTTGATTGCTTGTTTTAGTAATGTCAACACAGACAATTTGATTAATTCAACTTCTTCTATCTTTTTAGAAATTGCGCCCATGTACGTGGCCCATTGTGTGTATTATTAAAACATCATGTCTTACACTGTCGACCATGTTTATATTTAATTCAAACTACAATATGCCTTTTTGGATTTCTTTTTCAAAAAAGGCCGGGTAAACAATTTTTTTTTTTTTTAAATGCAGGTCTTTCCACATTACCAAAAGAATCATGTAATTGGAATAATTGTTATATTCATCCAGAAAAAAATTGCTCAACTGATGGAGAAGTGAAAGAAAAATAAAAATCACTTGTACATGTTTTTTCCTCATATTTGCATTGTTAATTTTATGTGATTCTGCATTACCCGTAGGTCAAACGAATTTTTAGTATTTTCATGAAGTATTTGAAGAAATTAACCATATAATGATTAATGAGTAATGAAACGATCGTCGGTGTGTATAAATTACTATAATATGAGGAAAAAATAAGAAAGAAAACGGTTGCATTCGGAATTATAGTTATTAGTTAGTTGGAAGAATATCTAGTTATTTAATGGGCCGTATCCAGTGGGTCTCCATTGCAGGCTCTATAGTCTTGCACCACCCATCAAATTTGAAATTAATGTGCAAAAGGTCAAGACATGCATATGTAGACGAATATATTCTTTATTATATTTATCTATTCAATCCGTCTTACAGAATGAGATTCGTGAGACGAATCACCCTTGAGTCCTTGACCCTTATGTAAAAAGTGATATCTTAAACATTATCATTTTCTTTATAAATATAGTACGGAGTATCTAGTAAAAAAAAATGAATTGTGCTCTTCCAAAAAATTTAAAATGTGGATTAAAAAAGATTGTCTCACAAAAAAAAATATAATACGGTCCTACATAAATTTTTGTCTTATTTATTTTGTTCACAATGCATTCGACTTTAATTATCAACTTTACCGGATACGATGCATCTTCATGTTTAACCTCGAGTTTTTATGAAAAAATTAATATATCCTAGAAGTATTAATTTATATGAAAAAATGTACTAGTTCATAAAAAAAAACATTAGCTTGTATGTTAAAAATATTATTATTAATTTTTTAATATACAACAGATATTTAGTTAATAATTTTCGTCACATAAACGCATTTTAACCATGTTTTTATGATTCACGAAAAGTATAAAAAATAGTTTGGCTACATCATAACATGGTGCAATTGTTTCGTCATAAAAGATTACTTATTCTTTAATAATTCCTCCGTTTCATAACAATCGTCATTTAAAGGTTAAATTATATGACAAATTAAGTATTTTTAATTCTTTTTTTCATAATTTACATAATGTGTATCCCTAAAATAATTTTAATTTAATGAAGAATATTTTTTTCATTCTTTACTATTCAGTTACATTAGGTTACACATTTTAATTTTTATTTTATTTTTAAAACGGTAAAGGTAGTATTACTCTTGAGTACAAAAGTTACTCAACCTGTATAGTACAATGATGTTTGTTTAGATACCATGCTTTCTACTTCTATGCTACTCCATGTTGCTTTTTAACTATCTAAGCAAATATAATTAAGGAAATTTTAATCAAAGGTAATATCACATTTAAGTTAAAATTAGTGTCACGTTTCACTCGTATGCCTAATTTCACAGTGTAACTAGTGAACAAGAGACTGATAAGAGACATCACGAACACCATAAGTATGAATATAAATACAGTATAATTATAGGAAACAAGATTTATAAAGTTAAACTACGTACATAAAAAAAGGGAATGGAGGAAAATTATAAGTAAGAACGGGTCTTAGGGAAAAGTTGTTTGGAGGGATGAAATGAATATGGTAACATGCCAAGACTACATATCTGAGGAAAAAGAGGTGCAATGTTGCAGGGTTTGGTGGACAAATGGGTCCCTATTCAATTTAATGCATGGCCGACTACCATTCATCTTCAGGGGTAAATATGTCCTTTCACTCTATGTCTTGTCTATTCCACTCAAGTCATCTTTTTTATTGTTATTTTCATCATCTTTTTCCTTCTACCTCAACAAGGGTCCCTATTCAATTTAATGCATGGCCGACTACCATTCGACTTTGAATTGGCTTTATTTGAACAACTTGATATAAGTTCGTTCGAGCTTGACTCGATTAACTATTAAATAAATTTAAACATAAATTTTAAAGCTCAATAATATATGTATTTCAAACAAGACCAATTCTTATATGCACCATTTGCACCGTGCAAATTAAGCGCGTGCATGTTTTTATGGTTTCACTTAGAATATTAATTGTACAATAACTTGCTCGCTGCAACTGGTGACTGACACACAAGTTTTACCTTGAACAATTGTGTCATTTACAACCTTACTGTTGCAGCAGGGGTAAGATTCAATTGTTGCTAAAGTTATTGAATAAACTTTGCAAGTAAATGCAATTAAATAGAACTCTCAGTTTAAACATATCGTTATCACCTATCTCCCGTATCATAATGCTTGTCCTTTTAAAATATTTTTTTTACAAATTTATCACTCATTATCATGATAGAAGGTCTATAAAAAAGAGAAATTTAAAAAATACAATAATTACATACAAAGTAAATTTAAGAATAAATATGAAAAATAACACATATTTTAAAATAAAATTTAAATATAAAAGCGAAAAACAAAATATGAAACGAGTGATTTTAGGAAAGGGGCGGTGGGAGGCATTTTCGTTCGAAACTAGAAACCTAACTTTCGTGAGTAAGTCGGAATTCACATTTATGATGCCTACAACAATTTACTCAAATTGTCGGCTAATATTAACCCTCTTATTTTGTCTTTACCCATATTATTTTTTTTTTTATTTTTTCTATCACTTTCAATTTGACATTATTAGCTATTAGTATTATACTAATATGTTTAATTTTGTAAACTACAATATGCTGCAATAATGATAGCATGCTGACATAATACCAATTGACTTTGTTTATGTCGTAATTTTCATGAAATAAGCGTATAGTACGTGTAATCACAAATTCTTACAGAGTTTTAAGTATTTTACTTGCTAACAACTACAGGTCATGACATATAATTTAAACTGTGGAAACATATTAATTTATAGGGTTGCATATTCTAGATAAGATTTAACTTTATTTATCGTATAATTAGTGTAATAGAAATTCATAAATTATTACTAGTCGATTTTTTTTTTTTTTGTGTGTGTGTGTGGGGTGGTGGGTGGCCAAGAGGTGGGCTTGGAAGCAGCCATCCTTTGAAGAAAGCGTAATAGCTCACTGGTCTAGCTCCATGGCACCGAAAATGTATCAGGGCTCAAGTGATTCACCAAAGCGACGAGACCTTGAAAGCTGCTTTTTCAAGTGTCAGTAGCGGATTCTTCAAACCACACATTGTTTAACCAAATCCAATTCTCTCTCGATACGTTCCTCAAAAAATTCGATTCGTGCGGATTCTTCCCCCAACTAACGAAGAGATCTTGGCGAAATTGCCACATATGAAATTGAGCACAATTTTGCAAAGAAATAGCCCACTTGTTTCTCGAGAGGAGATGGGAAACATGCTCAATATCATTTGATTGAATAGTTGACCCAGCCCTTTGTTGTTTGAAGAAACCCTCCACTTCAATTGGTATTTTTTCACGAAAAGCAGACATGAGATAAGAAAAATAAAGATGTTTCTAGATTGTTCGGATTTCTATGTAGACTAAACGAGTCCAATTCCATATACATAATGTTATGAATTTTTTTTTTCATTTTTTTTTGTCAGATAAATCAAAAATTCCAAAGTATATCTTCCCACGGGTCAAAGCAAAAAAGACCCTTCCAATATTTTATATTCTTGATCATGCTCAATGATCTTGTTCGACAAAAGGTCCATTTGTATACAATAATCATATTGTAGCGGGTATAGTTTAGTGGTAAAAGTGTGATTCGTTCTAGTAATCGTTAATAGTTAAAGGGTCTTTCGGTTTTATTCATATTCCCAACAAAAACTTTATTTCTTAAAAAGATTTAATCCTTTACCTCTCAATGAGAAATTCGAGAAAAAAATACGAGTGGGTTTTTTCGTTATGGGCCTAGCAAAAGAAAAATTGGGATAGGATCCTATAGGATCTTCCCCCCCCCCCCCCTCAAAATCGGACGTGAAAGTTTCCTTTCATCCGGCTCAAGTAGGTACACCAATTAAAGAAAGGAGTTTTCGCTTTCAAATTATAGAAAACCCAAAAATAAAAAGATCTACTCTTTACTCAAGTTCCCAGTGAAGAATAAGCAAGATTTCATGGATTCCGGGGGGAGATATAAAAAGAAACTAATCTCTCTTTTGTGGTGCACACTTATTATGAAAAATGTGTAAGGAGTGAAGTGTTGATGGTTAATTTTGTAAACTTATATGAGTGGTTGAAATAAGTGTAAAAGTAATGACATTTTGTGTAAATATGTGAATTTTATGAGGATGAAATTTATGGAGAAGTTTCCTTTTTAAAGTATGTAAACAATTATGGAACGAATAAATAAGATAAGTGTGCAAACAATTGTGGAAATAACATTTTATCATATTATTAAAAAGTAATTTTGTTTCTCAATTAGTTGAAGGGTCTAATTAGGCTGACTCAACTTGAATTTTTTCAAGTCTTGTTGAGTTAAAATCATTTTAAGTTATAAATTTGGTCAAATTCAATTTAAACCCATCCATTTTCATCATTAGAAATGTAAATGGAGTAAAAATTAAATAAAAGTTATATTAATTATAATAATACTAGTGATGATGATCATGATTTGTCATTTTTCGCTTTAATCGTTAGGCCTGGGCCTTCCTCTTTGGACCTGGACCATATTAAGCAAATGTTTGGGCTTGGGCTAAACTGAGGCCCGCTGAATTCAGATTAAATTGATAAATTTGAAATGTCAGAAGGACTTTATACCTATGTCATGCATTAATATAAACCCATGGCAACTTTGTAAATAACAGCTTACCCATTTTTTTTAAAATCCGCAATTGAATTGTTATGAACTTATTTATAGCATTGAGTGATCCTATATAAGCCCAACAAAATAAGAAATATCAACCCCTGCGTGCTAGATTGTAAATAAATAAAGTGAATCATCCTCTATTTAATTCGTGAGAAAAAAATGTAAAAAATAAAAGACAAATTAGTGAACATTACAAAAAGATATACTTCACATTTAATTGACCTTCACCATCTTTGCCGTGTTAATACGGAAAATTCGAAAATGCAACAAACTAATTAACTTTCAATTTTGAAAAAAAAAATGTACTCCCTTCTCCAATTTTATTATTTCCATTTTTTTTTTAAGTTGTTCAATTTTATAATGTCTATTTCTTTTTTGAAAACAATACTATTTTTTTATCTTCATCCTTCTAACATTACTTATTTACTCATTTTGACATTCATTTTATTTATAAACAATCACTTTATTTATAAATGAACCCCACAACACCCCCATCATATCTTCAACTTATCTACTTTATTAATAAACTAATCAATATTCATTAAACCCGTGCCCAAAGAAATAGACATTTTAAAATTGGACGGAGGGAGTAATAAAGAAAAACTAATCCAATTTTTTTTTACTAAATTGTAGCTCATAAACATTATTTTTACATTAACACATATTTGCCCTTATACATAGCAACATATTTTAGTTTTGTAGTAACACAAGATTGAGCTAAAAAATCTATTTCATTTAAGTTTGGCCCGCGTTAATCTTGGTTTAACCCATTAATTTTTGTTAAATTTATCTTAATTAGTTATATTTTACGTATATATTCTCACAATCTTTTTAAAGTAGTCTATTTTTATTTATTTTTTAAAAAAAATATAGTATTATATGTATAGTGAGTTGTTAAAGTTGAAAAAAATAGGAAAAAAAAGTTGAAAAAAATAGGGAAAAAAGTTGAAAGAAATAGAAAAAAAAAGGTAGAGATAAATATGAATGAAAAAAAAGTAGAGAGATCTTTTATGGGATGCCAAAAATAATAAAATGAGTAAGCTTTTGAAGGGATATTGCACTTTAATTGTACGGTTCACTAAATATATATAGGGTTTTGTCTCAATTTAGGGTGATATCTTCAGTTTCTCATTGGAAAAAAATTCTTGTTAAAGTCTTATAAAATTCGAGTTTTGATTAGAATTTTATTATATATTTCATTTGCATCAATTATATTATAAGTTGATTTAACTTTTTATTAAAAAAAAAACTTAATTTTTATTGACAGAACAAACTAGACTAGTAAATTCTATTATAATTATATTTAATAAAGGTTACTATATTTTTCAATGTCATTGAAAATATAACACTATAACGAAAATAAATTTATATAATTGGGATAAGAAAAACATGAATAGATAACAACTACAAAATGGACTAATTCAAAATGACTAGTGAATTGGTCAGAGTCAACCAATTCATGGTTCAAAGTAGAGGGAGGAAAAAAATAACCCGTGTATGTTTTTTCCTCGTCTTTTTTTTTATACGTCACAATAATTTAATTAATCGTTTATTGAATTAATTTACACGCATCACACATTAATTCAAACTTGCAAGTTTTGAATTGTTATTTTGTATCTGCCCTTGCCCCTAATTGCATTCTAAATTAAGATACATGAAAAATCCATTTGTAGCACAACAGTGTTTGGTGTAAAGTTGTTGGGCAAATGTCTTTCTATCTTGAGAATATAAATTGCGAAATCTTGTTTTTATATATAAAAAAAAATTGACAAGTTGTTTTTATATAAATTAATGTTATACTCCCTCCTATTCTTTTTATTTGTCGTTCTGGCCATTTGCACAAATTTTAATTAAAAAAAATTATACCTAAATTAACCTTATTAAATGATTATTAATTATCTTAATTTTTACTACACAAGTCTGATTGAGAACAATAAATTAGAATACGACTCATTTTACTCTAACAAATATCCCTCATTTTAAAAATAAATCTCACCATAAAATTAAAATAAAAAAAATAAGAATAACACAAAGTAACCGCTATCTTCATCTATTTTTTCTCAAACAATTTTGTAAAAATTTAATCGAAAAAAAATTAAATTAAAAAAAATACAGTAAAAAACTCACAAATTTCAATCTTATTTTATCTCCAAAATATTTGGAGATGTTTGAAATTGGTGGTGGTATAAAAAATTAAAAGAGGAGAGAAGAAGGTGATCCATCAAACATAAGTAATGAAATAATCAAAGAATTTAATTAGACACTAAAATTAATATATAAAAAAATGAGAGTAGGGGTATCTTTGGTACTAAAGAGCAGAACGACAATTAAAATGCAGAAAGTTAAAAATTTAAAACGACATATAAAAAGAATAGGAGGGAGTATTATTCCTCAAATCAAAATCCTAGAAACAGTTATTGTGGATTTCGTTTATTGTGTATTATCCTTTTTATTTTTTTACAAAAACAAACAATTGGAGATTCAAATTCGAAGCTATTTCATAGGATGATCAACAGCAGAAAATATGGGAATTCAATTAATGGCCTGTTTGTTAATGGCCGATAATATGAATTTGTGCCAGGGGTTAAAAATGAGATTTTTAGGCACTTCAGCACACACTACAAATCAGAATGCTTTGTTAAGCCAAAAATACCACTGGACACGATCAGATAGAAACTTGATTCCTGTGATAACGCCTTCCTCGTGGCAGAATTTAGCGAAGGGGAGATTAAAGAAGCCGTTTGGGATTGCGATATTTCAAAGAGTCCGGGACCGGATGGATTCTCCATGGGTTTCTTCAAAGAGAATTGAGCACTGCTGAAACATGAAATCGTCAACATGTTGTCCGAATTTCATCAACATGGACGCTTAGTGAAAGGCCTGAACCCGTCTTTTATAGTGCTATTGCCTAAGAAATCAGGAGCGCAGAAGTTGGACAACTTTCGGCCTATATCTCTGATTGGAAGCTTATATAAAATTATCGCCAAAGTCCTCGCAAGGCGCCTGACTAAGGTGATGGAGTCGATTATCTCCAATTGCCAATCCGCTTTCATAGGAGGGAGACAAATTTTGGATGGGATCATTGCCGCTCATGAGGCAATCGACGAAGCAAAAAAGAAACGAAAGAAAACAGCCATCTTCAAAGTGGATTTTGCAAAGGCGTTCGACTCGGTCGAATGGACTTATCTTGATAGCATGATGCAGGGCATGAACTTCGCACCAAAATGGAGGTCGTGGATTAAAGAATGTGTCTCAACGGCTAGTGCGGCAGTGCTAGTTAATGAAAGTTCGTCAGGTGAATTTAAATTGGAGCGGGGACTCCGCCAAGGTGATCCATTATCGCCTCTTCTTTTTCTTATTGTTGCAGAAGACTTAAAAGTTCTAGTGAATAGGGTTGTTGAAACAGGAACTTTCGAGCCTATATGCATGGGTAGAAATAAAGTGCAGGTTCCTTTGTTACAATATGCAGACGACACCGTTTTCCTTTGTAATGGCCATTGGAAAGATACCAGGGCAATCAAACTTATACTGAAGCTGTTTGAATTAATCTCTGGGCTTGGAGTAAATTTCAATGAATGCAGCCTTGTGGGTATAGACATGAGTGATGAGGAAAAGCACGAAATGGCGAGTTTCTTGGGATGTGATACACGTGTTATGCAACACTAAATAAACAACTGCAAGTGTACGGCGTCTATCGTAGCGTGATAAGCACGAGGTCGATCCCACGAGGAGGTTAAGCGTAAAAGGGTAGTTTGCTAGTCGAATTCTAAGTAGACGTGATCGATAATTTGAAGGTTGACTTACTCCTAAGATTGTCTAACAATGTGTCACAAATAAACAACGAAAGAGTAAATATGAAATCGATCAACTATCATGCAATTCAATAAAACAAAAGTGAAATAGATGAAAACTCAAAGAAGAAAAGGGTGGGTTCCAAGGCATATGTCACACTAAAGATTAAACTTATGATTAAGGGCTTAATTAAGTGGTGGTATGTTGACTACTATAAGGTTGATCACAAAATGGTGAATTAAAAGTTCTCTCGATCCAATTAATCCAAGAGACATATCATACAAACTAGCATCTCTACTAAGCATGCATAAGAAATCCCCAAAAAGTTCCTAAGATCATCTAATACCCTCCCAATAATTGATCCTCTCTCTCGAGCTCACAAGAATATTGGGTCGAATGCTTAAATACGATTAACGAAAGAGATTTCTCAATCCAATTTCAATTAACAATAGATAAAACATACTATCATGGCCATTGACAACATGTTTTGCAATGAAAGTTAAGCATTCAAATAGAAATAGCAACACAACCACCAAATAAACAAGAAATTAATTCATAAGCATCATCCAAAGTATAAACATAGCCTTAGAACCACAAATTGTTTAGCTAATCACTAACATAATGAAATTACAAAATCCAAATGAAATAACTAAATAAAAAGGAAAAGAAAGAGAAAGCTTAGTCTAGAATGTGGTAGGGAATGGAATTTGGGAGCTATTGCATCCTTTCTTCCTTGATTTGATGAAGAATTGAGAGAGAAATTGCCAAAACACCTCCAAGTATGTGTAACTATGTGTGGATTTGGGGGAGGATGTCTTGGGTTTCAAGAATGAGGTCTTATATAGTGTTGGGGAAGGGTTTGGATGCCAAAATTGCAAGTTGGTCCCTCAAAAATGGAGAAAATGGCCAAAAACCCCCGAAAATGATGTCACCCGGCCGGGTGGCTCCCACCCGGGCATGCCACCCGGCCAAAATACGAAGCAACATCAATTTTGGCCTTGCCCGGGTCGATACCACCCGGCCGGGTGGGTTTCACCCGGGCCAAATTCGAACATCCATCAATTTTGGCCTTGCCCGGGTGGTTTTGACCCGCCCGGGTCGTTTCTACCCGGGTATGTTTTTTTCGTCTCTTCGTATCTTGAGCTTCCGACCTCCGATTGACTCGATTCTTTTTTTCATTCCACTCCATTTTTCGAGACGAATCCAACGGTGCACTCCTCTTCCTGATCCAGTCACTTGTGGTATGTGTTTTGCTACAAATTCCATCGTTTTACCTATAAAATCGACAAAACAATACCTTTCTCTCATTTTGACTAAAACAATCATATTCCATGAATAATTCAATGAAATCCACATCAAAATATACTTCACATGTGCATCTAAAACGCGTAAATTCCACCCGAATCAGGATGCTCCTCTGGTAGCCTCTTAATGGATTTTCTGGGTATGAATGCAGGTCTCAATCATCATAAATCGACTTCATGGAATGGTATGCTTAAGAAGATTCGAGGGAAACTCGAACGATGGAAAGATAAACAAATCTCAATGGGCGGGAGAGCGACACTTGTGCAAGCTGTACTTTCTGCAATCCCAACGTAATACCTTTCTTTCTTCAAAATCCCGAGATCTGTTCTGAATGAGATAAAAAAACTACAACGAAATTTACTATGGGGAAGGGGGACGGGGGAAAGCAGAAAAATCTCGTGGGTAAGCTGGGATGAGGTATGCAAAGATAAATCCAAAGGGGGTCTAAGAATTAAAGATTTGGATACATTCAACACCACGCTACTCGGCAAATGGATTTGGAGATTTGTCACTGAAAAAGAGAACATGTGGGTGAGAGTTCTAGAGTCTAGATACGGAGGCCTAGGAAATGAGGAATCGAACGATCGCAGACCAGGCGGGTCAAGTTGGTGGAACGAAATAAAAATTATATATAGTACAATTGGACGCACAGACGCGGCTTGTAAGCTGCAGCGTGTGATAGGCAATGGAGCAAACACAATGTTTTGGAGAGATAAATGGATGGAAGGTGAAGAGGCCATTTGTGAAAAATTCCCAACGTTGTACAATATCAGTGGTCAAAAAGAGAAGGCAGTTAGCAATATGGGATCATGGGGAATTAATGGATGGCAATGGGAATGGTCATGGGTAAGGGCTTTAAATGATAGCGAAATAACCTCTCTAACTAAATTAATTGTTTTCTTGGACAGGAACAAGCTTGCTCGGGATGTGTAAGAGTTTTGGAGTTGGGATCTCGCACCGACGGGACGATACTCGACGCGCATCGCTTACGCCAAAATGATAGAGGACAAAGAAGATGGGGGGAAGCGGCAGAAAATAAACCTGAATTTCAAAATCTTTGGAACAGCTATGCGCCTCGGCTGGAAGGCTCTCCGAGGGAGGCTTGCGACGATAGATAATTTAAGAAGAATGGGTATCCACTTTGCAGACGGAGAGGCACGATGCTCCCTATGCGAAAGCGTGCCGGAAAGCAACAAACACATTTTGATAGAATGTACCTATGCAGCAACATTTTGGCGAGAGTGCTATAAATGGCTCAAAATTAACATAGTTCCTCATTCCGACATAACCATTCACTCTCTCCAACGCAGTGAAGCCTGCTGTATCGGCAAGGAAAAAAGAAAATTCATGTCTAGTCTCTGGTTATGTATCATTTGGGAACTATGGAAAATTCGTAATGCCAGGAGATTTACGGAGGAACGACAAAACACTAAGAAGGCTCTGGAGAACATAAAAATAAATTTATGGACGTGGTTGGAGGGAAAAAAATATTGGTTCCAAATTCATCCGTTTCAGTTTGGTTTCATGATCCGTTTCAGTGCATCATTGAGTAAATTGCACGAGGAATAGACAGCAAAATAGTTCCATCTTCATGTAACATAGATCTTTGTATATGGGTTGGGTACCCCGTGTACCCGTGTTGATATAAAAACTTTCTTTCGTGTTCAAAAAAAAAAAGAGTGGATCTCACGTAAATTCTTTTTTTTAAGCATCACTTTTTAGTATATGAAGTGACATTGTTTAACATAAAAAAGTGTTATTGTTTGAAATTTTTGTAAATCAAGTTCATTGATATTTTTGTACATCACTATTTAATAATTTACGATCTTTTTAAACAATGATATTTCATAAGATAACAATATACTAAAAAAGTAGTTCATGGTGAACCCGAGTTTACACAATATATATATATTTTCAATTTCAGGTGAGGGACAGTTAACCCAAACACGATAAATATGGTCATTTTGTAAAACTTGATCAAATTTGTTAAGAAATAAAACTACCCTAAAAATTAATTAGTTTATATAATAATAAAAAATGCACTTACATATCCTAATATTAAACATTTCATCTTAAGTCTTCATTTTTTTTTCTAAAAATAAAATAAATAAACATAGGACTTTGATATCATTTTCAAAAGTCGAAAGAAAAACGAGTTTAAAATGAAAAATATATCATTTGAAAAACATAAAAACAATTTTGAAGGTATAAATTCATATGAGGCATACATTTAACTATTTATTAAGCAGATTTGACCAAGTGATGAGTGTATTTAACTATTTTAGTCGTTCAAATAATCTATCATCCTATAACTATTTTTTGTGCAAGACGATGCAATGTTACGACGCATCCAAATTAAATGTATCCTAGGCGTGCGTATTCTCATCTCTCAAAATACATTTTTCTAATTTAATTATATTTTTTTTCTTACTCATTAATACATTTTGGGTCATCTCATTATACATAGGTATATATACCTCTAAATATAAAGGAGCTATTTTGGCAATATACCATGAACTTTTATATTAATAATTCAAATATATGAGTTGTAAACCAAAACATATTCCCCATTTCATGATTCTATATAAAATGCAGTTCACATGGTCATGAGTATATCATGTAAATGAACTACTTATTCAAAGTGCGCATTACAGTTTGTCACACGTTGCTTATTGAATATGTTCTAAAATCTCTTCTCTTCTCTATTACTTAACTCAAATTAAATAGTTCGTGCACCATATAGTTATAGTGTACCCATAACCCCCTACCCGCACTATCTTTTGTCTAACACGTATTCTTTTCCCTCTTAAAATTAGGTGGGTTGGACACATTGATCCTCATACGGGGCGGGCGAGTCTCGGTCCATGAATTTTGTGGTGCGGTGGATCATGGGACAGGACAACCCCGTCTCAGACCCGTTCAATTGTGATCCCTTAATAGTAATATTTTTAAGTGGGCACTTGAATAAAAAAAAAAAGCTCTTACACACAAAATTTCCTTCATTTTAACATAAAAATTTAATGATATAATCTTACTTCACGAAACGAAATTCCATGATCATTATTCTAACTCTTAAACCACTCTCATGAACATTTTAATCGAAACTTGTTGTGGGTGATATGAAAGCCTTTTGGAGGCCTTCTTTCCAAAATGGTATACATAAATGAGTACAAACATAAACCTTGTGTGAATCGTAAATTATATGATAAAATAAATTAAAATCGTCTCAAACACAAAGATCGTTGATTCATTGAACTATTTACTAGTTCCAAAGTTGATATTTTAATCCAACATAAAGAGGGAATGGATTCTTCAATTACGCAACAACTGCTTACTTTACGCCTTTATCCCTACTTCCACGACCATCATGCACAAATTCAGTTCAACCCCGTCTTTTCCTAATAAAATAATTCCCCACTTGCATATATGTATATATTTAATTGAAAAAACTAGAATAATAAGCATGAAAATTAGTGCACATAAAAGTTTGACTTTACCCTAAATCCATGCAAGAATTTCATGCAGATATCCCATCAATTTCTTCAACGCGAGGGCCCCTACCATCTAATTAAATTCCTACTCCTATTTTAAAATAGAAAAATACTTGTTCAAACTTTTAGACTTACCGATTAAACAATTTCATTTACCTAAAAACGCGACTCTATTTTTGGTCATTGACCAAACGACGTCACATCTTCCCTACTTTGACTCTGTTTTTATAAAACACGCTTCACTTTCTCCATAATGCAAAACAGAGCGATTTTGTGTTAATAACTTAATATGACGAGAGATAACATGAGAGAAGAACTGTACGTTACTGTACCCAGCCTTTTCCGGTGTCCGATCTCCATGGACGTCATGAAGTCTCCGGTGAGCCTCTGCACCGGCGTAACCTACGATCGGAGCTCCATCGAGAAGTGGCTCGCTCTCGGCCACAATACATGTCCTGCAACCATGCAAACTCTGCCTTCAACGCACACCACACCTAACCTCACCCTCCGCCGCCTCATTCATCTTTGGCTCTCTCACGCCGACGTCACACAGGCCTCGCTGTTTACGTCGCTCTCCAAGCAGCAGGCGGCGGACATAATTAAAGCTGAATTTGATTCCGACTCTCTCGCGAAACTGATCGGTTTCATCAAGGCGTCAGAGGAGAATTTGAAGTTCGTCGCGTCATCAAACGGTGCGGTTTCTAGATTTGTTGAAATTTTCACCAAATCCGATGAGATTCGAATTCGCGAGCTGATTGTTGAGCTTTTGGATTTGATTTCACCGGAAATCGGTACGAGAGAGAGGCTGAAGGATCTGATTTTGAAAAGCGGCGACGGAAGGGGTTGTTTGTCGTCATTCGAAACCGTTTTACGAGAAGGAAGCGCCGAATCAAAGGTAAAATCCGCAAATATTCTGAAGCTAATCGCAGTAAATCCTGAATCACAGCACAAAATCGCAGAACAACCAGGAATACTGCACGAATTGTACAATCTAACCACCGCAGAGACCGACATACCATCGGTAGAAGCCGGTTTGTCATCTCTACTAGCGATCTCAACCACGCGGCCGGTCAAAAAGGAGCTGATCCGGTTCGGCATAGTCCGAACCGTAGGGAAAATCCTCTCCAGTCACAACGCTCCGGTTCACACAGTAATCGAAAAGGCTTTGGCCATACTAGAAAGAATTGCGACGTGTACGGAGGGGAGGGGTGCGATCGGGGAAGATGAGGAATGTGTGGCGGAGATCGTGAAGAAGCTGATGAAATGTTCGGGTGCGGCGACGGAGCACGGTATAACGGTGCTGTGGTGCGTGTGCTGCCTTGCAAGGGACCGTTTGGCACAGGAAACAGTGGCCAAAGTTAACGGATTAACCAAGGTACTAGTTGTGATGCAGAGTGACTGTTCATCAAACACAAGGCAAATGTGCAGGGAATTGGTCAAAGTTGTAAGGGCCAAGGGTACAAAGTCCAATTTAGCCCCTTATGAAACTAGGACCACCCACATTACCCCTTACTAAATTAACTCTTAACCTTTTTTTCCTTAAATTATTTCTAGTTTGGTAGATGTGCACAAAAATATATTCAAATCTGTACATGGATCATCATACAAATCAACATATTTATTTCTTACATTTTATGTGGGATTCCTTTTCTTGAGTTTTGTTTAGGAGATCAATGATGAAAAGAATGCCATGTTAAGGGTTTATTTAGGCAGTTCGATTCTTTGTACTGCGTTTTGAGTTTTACGTACTTTTTAAATTATTAATGTGTCATAAGCCGTGTGAGGTGGATTTTGCTAATCGAAAAGGTTAAAATTAATAATTGTTAATTGTTGTTGTGTTGATTTATTTCGCCAACTCGAGAGGTGCAAGAAAATTTGTTCTCTGCAAGCAATATTTAAAAGGAAGTAGGTGCATAAAATATGAATACTTTGCTCAATATGGCTGTCCGTTTGTTTGCCTTTACATGATGCACTATTACATTAAGTAGACATAATTTAGGGGTGGTCGGCTGAATAGTTTGAGAGATGAGAAATATAATACTAATAATGGGTCAAAAGTGGACACCCATTTTTTTTTATATAAAGTTGACTTTGGAGAAATGAATCGATCCCCTCTAAATAAGAGAAATCAAACTATTTATCAGTAGAGTCGTATTCGATTTATTAAATTGTTCTTTGTCATTATACTTGTGTTGTCCAAAAACAATGGACAACAATAAAGTTCATTTAGAATGACAAGTCACAGATTTGACAAATTCCAAGAATATTAAGCTATATATCGATTTAAAAAGAGTCGTTCCAATAAAATTAGGCTATCTATTCATCATCTTATGATAATATGATGGAACATAATATTTCTTCATTTGTTTTTGACGGGATTGTTGTTTGATTTGTTGGTATTGGTTAGTTGTATGATTTTTCTAAACATCTTATAACATACTGTATTTTTTTAATTATTCCCCTGCAGCAGATAGCAGAAGCATCTCATTCTTATGTTAGTCCCTTCTTGCCTTTTTCATTAATAATAAATAAAAGCTTTGATTTTCTTTAGAAATAAGCACTCAATTTTTTTATTTTTCATTTCAATACATCCTCTCATTTGATATTGGATTTTAATAAAAGTAAATGCGGAAAGACAAGGAATGGTGCTTGGATAACAAATTCCAAGTCCAATAAGGAGGCGGTCCAAATTTATCATGCAACATGTTGCACGAAATTTGGACTTTTTGGGTTGTATTACAATTGTCAAATCCAAACTACTAATAATGTACTCAAATTATTATTATTATTATTATTACTACTACTTTATGTTGAAATTCTGTCAAAAAAAAATGTTGAAAAAAAAATGTATAAAAATATAGAGTTATACACCTATACAATTAGAATTTATTCCAATAAATTGAGTTAAATGTTGAGGTCAAAAATTAAATTGAGTAAAATTAAAATCCAAATGTATATAATTCCATCCTATAGTATGATTGTGTGAATATTGGAAGTTGAAATCCTCAATAAAGGAGTAGAGGTGGGAAATTTTGATAATCTGCATCTCTACTAGAAATCACCAAACATTAACTTTCCTATCAATAATTGTTGGTAAATTGGAACAAATGCCTCTTTCTAGGATAAAAACGGATTGCTCCCCTCTGTAATTTTATTGTGAGAATTCCTTTTTTTTTTTTTTTTTTTTTTTTTTGGAGTAGTTTATTAAGAAAATCCTTACTAAACATAAAAAAAATGTTATACTCCCTTCGTCCCAAAATTTTGTGCACACTTTCCTTAACGGGCGTCCCAACATTTTTTGCACACTTTAAAAAAGGAAACAACTCACATAATTTTTACCAATAATATCCCTCCGTTATTCTACTTTCTCTTCCCTTTAGTCAAATCTCCTCCACTTTAATTAATAAATTATCAATAATATCTCTCATTTATTTTACCTTACACATCACTTTATTCCATTTTTTTAATTTCCGTACCAGTCAAAGTGTGCATAAAATCTTGGAACGGATGGAGTAGTCGCTTATTGTTGTAGCATA
Source organism: Galeopsis tetrahit (assembly GCA_963675135.1). Taxonomy (NCBI): domain Eukaryota; kingdom Viridiplantae; phylum Streptophyta; class Magnoliopsida; order Lamiales; family Lamiaceae; genus Galeopsis; species Galeopsis tetrahit. The sequence goes on from OY776131.1 coordinate 56,008,007, forward strand.
TAGTTTTCTTTCAGTTGAACTAATTTTAAATTTGATTCTCATTGAATACACATTTTGATTTTAGTTTCATAAGTTTATCCAAATTTTTGAATTCAGTCCAATTACTATGGTAGATAATTGGATTGAATTCAAAATTTAGATCAGTTTATGGGAACAAAATTAAAATGTGTATTCTACCAATATCAACTTCAAAATTAGTCAAATTTAAAGGGCTGAAAAAACTTTAATCCTAATTAAAATTATGGAAGGGATTATTTGTTCAAATTTTTGACCTGGCCTCAATAATCCATAATTGTAATACACCAATATACAAATCCAGTGCGAGGGAAAAAGACGCAAATGGAAGAGTTGAAACACAATGAAACGTGTACTTTTTTTTGAAATAGTACAATACATCAAGGAGCTTTTTAAAGAAAAAAACCTATCTAAGTAACTAACTCCTTAATATACTAAAGAAAAAAAACTACAAACCAATGGTGAGGTAATGAAGAGTCCAATGCCATCTGAGTCAGTTTATGAGCAGCCCTATTCAAATCCCTAAATACATGTTGACAATCCTAAACTAGAATTTTCCTAAGGATACATTTAATGCAATTAACAAGCCTGTCTTCTAGGCCATCAAGCATAACTCGGGTTGTGATAGCATTAACGGCTTCTATCAAATCTGACCGTATTCCATGTACGAAAAAACTTTGATCCATACACTTATTTAGCCCTACTTCAATAGCTTTTAATTCAACTGCCACCACAGTTCCTGGATTATAAATTCTATGAAATCCCGCAAGCTTAATGGTAAGATCCTTATTGATCAGAATATAGCCAACAGCAAAGAAATTCAAATCTGTGTTAAAGACAGCATCTATACACTTTCCATCTTCCAACATGCTTACTTCACAATGATAAAGCATCACACAATCAAAACAAGTCTTTTTTCTCCAAACTTATCAAATAGAAAGCTTGAAAATGGCAAGGGTATGATGATGCTTGATGGAAACATAAAGAAACACACAACCTCATACATACATGAGATCAAACACATTTAAAAAAGTTGAATTGTAAATAACTAACATTTTAACCATTGTCGGATACGAATATCGACAAACTAGAAAATAACAAACAGGGATAAACTAAACCTTAATCCATTACATGGATTGCAGCAGTCCAAAATGATGTAAAGATAAACAACTTAGTCGAGCACGGTTTAGACAAAAAGTACTTGAGAGCTGAAATTATATTGAAATCGGAAAGCATTGATCTTTCTTGTAGACACCCTCCAAACTGGCAAATCTGTAATCAACAACACACTTAATAAGCTGCTGATCCATAATGCCTATGTAATAACAATGATGTCTATGTAAAGAAAATGTTGCATACCTATCATGAACGGAAGCCACCTGACGAGGGACGCTCATACGGTCCAGATCTATCACGACTATATTTATCATCCCTCGATCCACCATGGCTACTTGAGTCCCGGCTTCGTCCAGAATGTCTATCTCTATCTCTATCCCTATCACCATTACGATCAGGTCCATGGCGACTCCCTCCTCCGTACTTATCGTCCCTTCCTCCATATCTACTACCTCCTCCTCCTCCTCCTCCTCCTCTAGACCCTTCTCCAGACGGGCACTCCCGAGCAAAATGACCAGGCTTTCCACATTTGAAACAGTCCCCACCAGACCCACGTCCACCCCCACCACCACTGTCACGATTTCTACTCCTATCACGGTCACGTCCCCTGTCTCGGTCGTGGTCCCTGTCCCCATCCCGGTCTCTACCGCCCTGGTTAGGTTGAGCTTTATCAACAGTAATGGAGCGCCCATCCAAATCCATGCCATTCATTGATTTGATTGCTTCCTCCATGTCTCTCTCATCTTCGAAAGAGACGAAGCCAAAACCACGAGAACGACCAGAAAACTTGTCAGTTACAACCTGACCAAGAAACGTTTAGATTGTCAGAGCTAAATAGAAATAAACATGGAAAAGAAGTTAAAGACTTTTTGTCAATTTAGGGCCAAAATATAGAATAACAATCAATTCACGACCTGAAATATTAAAACATCAATTTAAGACCTAAACAATATCAGTTCAAAGAACAACAAATTGAAGGACTTGTTTGACATCTTGTAATTCATTGCCTTAGCATTAATATATATTTATTTTATTCTTTATTTGCTTTTTAGTCGTTCACATATATATGAAATTAATCTATCCTATTTTTTTAGATTATGTTTTTTAAATTATCTTTAAATAACTTAAAATTATAAGATGTCAAACAAAGTCTTAAATTTCTAGGACTTTAACTGATAAGTTTTATCTTGCATGCCCTTTATTGATGTTGTTATCTTTCAAGCCCCAAATTGATAGTTATTCTAACTTTCAGATCCCGAATTGATAAAAGTCCAAATCATAATATGTGAAATATCTTGCTGGAAGGATAGACCTTATGATGCATAACCACTTCAGCTTACCCACACCTCAGTTCACTGAATATCATCTTTTAAAAGAACCTCTTTTCAAAATACACATGTAATGAACTTCAAAGATCAGGTATATTTAACATTCAATGTTCATCAACATGAGTACACCTCTAATTCCTCCAACAGTACATTTTATCAGTAAATAATTCTGGCATGAACAGAGAACAGACAGTCCCATTTTTTCCTGCACCTAGCACTTTGAGAAAATTTAAAGAAAAATCAGGTCAAAACTGGGAAATGATTCACTGATGACTAGCCATGTTCACAACTAACAGCTTGCAGTATTTGACACCATTTTCCAATTCTAATATCATATAAGTTAAAGCTAAACACAATGTGTTCTGGATACCTAATACAATGTCAGTATTTTTACCTTCTCATGAGGGGCTTCAAAAGCTTAGACTAAACCGGCAATAACTACTATCACAATCAAATATAAATAAAGGAGGACATATTGATACCAAGCAGATTGACAAGTGAATTAAATACTAACAAGCAAGAACTCCAAACATAACTTCAACTCTAAAGAGGAGCCTAATATTCTATAACAAGCACAGCCACAAGCAGGGAGCCTAAAAATAAAACCAATAAACCGCCATTCATCAATTAAAATTCCTGAACTAGAAAAAGCAAAGAAAAACAGATTTTCATACCTTTGCATCCACAAGATGGCCAAACTTTTCAAATGCCTGCTTCAAACCTCTGTCAGACGTTGACCATGAAAGATTACCAATGAAGCAGCGATACTCATCTTGGTCCGCCATTTTTCACTGTGCATAAAACTAAGTGAATATATGAAAACACACCGTGACTCAAAAAATATAATAAAATTTACCAAGCTCAAAATATTTAAGGATATTGAACAATTTATTTTGTGGGAGCTAAAAGAAATTGAAGTACCAAGGTGCAAAGAAAGAAAGATCAAAGTTGGGTGGTAAACAATTAGAACACATGTGCAATCAAGCTCACACAGTAGTATAATATTTTAGCTTTTGCTCATTAATGTATGCTTACAAAAAATTGACACAATAAGGACTTGAGAATTCAATGAATGAGAGACTTCCACACAAGGCCAGATACAAATTTCAAAGGCAACAATCCCTTTAAGAAATTGCAAAAATGAATACGTTTAGGAACCCAGTGTGACTGGCAAACCAGATAGCTAATACCAACATGCACCAATAACCAAATAAAAAAGATATTGGCAAACTACATTTCCCAGGTGCGTCAAATAACAAGCACAATACTGTGAAAGATCCCAGGATTCTTTTCTCCTTGAAAACTAGACATATTAAAACTTTGAAAAATAGTAAATGCAAGGAAAATCAGAAAGGCTCTGTCCAAATTCTTTTTATATACAAAGCTGACCTACTCAGCAATCCTAATTTACCACATCTCATCAGGGTAGGCTTGATTGCTCCTTCAATCAGGTTTTATTGAACTCATACATACTTCAGTAACAACAGAACCATTAACAATGTGGATAAATCTGGTCACAAGTCCAAAAGATTGTTCAAAATTTACACAGAAAAACAATGGCCGCTCTTGCTCTCTAAGTTGACAAACAAAATTCATAGTACTACAACAGTAAATTTCTCCTCTAAAAAGAAAAAAACTCTACAATTAAAAGAGTACACAGACTTCGCAATTTCTTAAATAGAACTGCATATTTACATACAACGTGGACATGAATCAAGGGTTCTTGTTCGCAGGATATTAAATCACTTAAACGAATCAGAAAGAAAACAATCCGTAAATACAATTTGTGTGCAAATAGAAACGCGGTTTTGACAGAAAAGGGGGGATTTTTTTTAAATAAAAAAAAAGGAAAAAGGAAATCCGAAGTTCCATTGAAAGAAGATAGTGAATTCGTGCTAATAAGAGATTGATAGCTACAAAAAAAACTGAACCTGCTGCGAGGATTTGATTTTCAGCGTTGAGCGGTTTGCGATGAGCAGCAGCTTCTACTTCTTCTGCTTTGGGGCTGTGGCTTTGTAAAACCCTATATTCTCCGTTCTTCTGTAAAATTCTTAAGAAATTACAAAGGGGCCCTTATACTTTCAGATATTTAGAATGTTAGCCTATTCCCAATGGGCCTATGTCATATCCAAACACGCCCAATTGCCCATCTGCTCGTGTATCCAAACACGCCTAATTTCAATCCCCCGACCTCAACCTCAAGCCATCAATCAGCCTTTGCACTCAATTCAAACCACCAAAAAAACGCTTCAATGGAAGCTTCATCCCGCGGCAAAGCTCTGATTCTTGTCTCCCCAAATTCACGCTCTTCTCACAGTCTCATTGACTTCAATTCTGCATTCAACAACCTCAATACCCTCATTTCCACCTCAACTCCTAATGCCAATTCACCTGCACACAAGGTGTTTGCTAAAATTCCCAAATTAAGTCTAAATTTTTCATCCACTACCATTTCCAATCAAGAACACGTAAAGATCCTACCAAAGAGCAGTTGGTTGAAACCAGCCATTAGAGGGTCTCCTGCAGTCCACGCTCTGTTCAAGAATCTGTCCGTTCTTGAAAGGGCGCTCATTGGTGCCGGCGCCGGTGGCATTGCCGGCGCTTTCACTTACGTTTGCCTTCATCCTCTCGACACGATCAAAACCAAGCTCCAAACAAAAGGGGCATCGGAGATTTATAATGGTGCATTTGATGTTGTTGTTAAAACTTTTCAAAGCAAGGGAATTCTGGGTTTCTACAGCGGGGTTTCCGCAGTCATTGTTGGGTCGACCTTTTCATCTGCAGTTTACTTCGGGACTTGTGAGTTTGGTAAATCAATTCTGTCGAAAATTGAGAACTTTCCGCCATTGTTGATTCCTCCTACAGCTGGTGCGATGGGGAACATTGTGTCATCAGCAATCATGGTGCCGAAGGAACTGATCACTCAGAGGATGCAAGCGGGTGCAAAAGGGAGATCTTATGAGGTTTTGTTGAGGATTTTGGAGAAAGATGGGATATTGGGGCTGTATGCTGGGTACAGTGCCACATTGCTTAGGAATTTACCAGCTGGTGTTTTGAGTTATTCTTCATTTGAGTATCTTAAAGCTGCTGTTTTGAGGGAAACCAAACAAACGAATTTGGAGCCGTACCAGAGTGTTTGCTGTGGGGCATTGGCTGGGGCGATATCGTCTACTTTGACAACCCCCTTAGATGTGGTGAAAACTAGGCTGATGACTCAAGCTCATGGTGAGACTGTGAATAAGGCTGCTGCTGTTGTGTATGGTGGAGTTTCTGCTATGATCAAACAGATACTTAAGGAAGAAGGGTGGGTCGGATTCACACGTGGGATGGGGCCTCGAGTTTTTCATAGTGCCTGCTTTTCAGCTATAGGGTACTTTGCGTTTGAGACAGCTCGTCTTACAATTTTGGATCAGTATCTGAAGCGAAAGGAGCTTGAAGACGCTGCTGCCAATCAAAGTGGATGAAAATGAAGAAAGAGTATTTGTTCTCTAATTCATTTTCTGAGGTTTGTTCAGCTACCAGTATAATAAGTGGCTGCAATGTTATCTTGTCTCGTTTTGGACTAAGCAGGGCTGGTTATATTTGTTTGCTCTAGAAATGGGTTCCAGTTTTGTAGCCTTAGAAACAGTTCAATTGGTTCTCATTTGTTTTAATGTTCTCTATGTGATACTATGATGAACAAGTGTATGTTTCTTAATAATGATCTACACTGCATATTTGAATAACAGATGATTAACACATACTGTATCATTTTTGGTAATTGTTTGCAATTACAATATTTGAGTGAAGATGATTGTTGGATGTTATGAGGAGATGCATATTTTGGAATGACATACAATAGTAGGAATATGTGTTGTCTGAATATTATGTTGTGTGCAATAGGTGCAGGGCTTTTGTGTTAAACATCAGCCTCAACTAGTTGAGTAATTCTATCTAGTTTCTTGCTCCTTGTCTACTAGCTCTTAATCACTTGTTAACATGTAAGCATAAGTTTGCTTTCTTTACAACACCACATTTCTCTACATAAATGGTTTTACCAACGCAAACGCTTCGTTTTCATACACAAGACATTAACGATAACCATGTCGGAATTGATGTGAAGAAGATTCTATCAATTGCTTCCATTGATGTATTATCAATTTGAGGGAAATAACATCTTGGATTGAGTACAGAGATTCGGATAAGATGATCCGGGTATGGGTCGGGTACTCAAACCCCAGAACCCTGTTCTTAGTGTCGAGATCCATCTATCTCCAACCAATTCAAGGAATTGAAGCGAAAGCAGGCTAATAATGCTGCTGCTGCCAATGTCATTGCCAATCAAAGTCGAGTATTTGTTCTCTTTGAGGTTTGTTCAGTGTTAGTTATCTCAGCCTTTGATCTTGTCTCATTTTGGATTATATTTTATAGACACTTTCTATCTCATACTCTCAGCTGTGTCTTAATCGTCATCTCCACTGCATATTTGAACCCCAGTGTGTGTAATTATGAAACATTACCTATTGATTATTTATTAATTTACATATCATTAAATACTTTTTTTACTTCCTAGAATACATCCTATATAAATTGCTCAAGATATTCATATAGTTGAGAGTTTCTTTTCTGTATAGAATAACAAGAATATTATAAAATGAAAAATTAAAATATATCATAATTAAATGTGTTAGAGGTGATTGATTGAGAGAGAAAAAAATATACTTTAAGCGATTTTGAGAGGAAATTGTTTGTCAAAAGGGAATGAGTCATTGAGACGAACGAAGAATGAAAGTTGACTTTCTTTTAGACACAGGATGAATATGATGTACTAATATATATTACTATGACATTTTATTTTTTTATTTTTAATAGAATAAAAAATGTATAAATTTATAGTATATGTTTTAAAGATTAGTTTTTTAATTAATACAGTACTATATATTATAGTGTATTAGTATTTGTATAGATAAAGGGATGGGGTATATACCCCTCCAGCTTTGATAGATGCACTCCCCCGATACAACTACTCCCCTCAAAACACATCTACGATATGCACTCCCTCCAAATTATCTATTATACCCTTTATCTTAAAATTCAATGTGATAAATGCACCTCCCCTATAAAACCCTAATTTTCCTCATTTTTTCCCCAAATTGGCCCAAACCCATCTCCTTCACCTTCTTCTTCTTCTTCACGCCGGCACTCCCCCAACGGCAAGCTCCGCCATGCCCAGCCGCCGTCGCCGTCTCACTCTCCCTCCCTCTCCATCGTCGTCGCACTCCCCCTCTTTTTTTTTCATTTTCTGCACTCCCCCTCCTTCCCCCTCTCGCCGTCGCGCCATATGCCCTTCCTCCCCCTCGCGTCGTCTGCTCTTCCTCCCCGTCGCACTCCTTTTTTTTTCGTCTTTGCAACAGGCGGCGGCGCCACCTCCTTTGTCGAGCGACGCCGCTGGCTCTTCCCCCAACCAGCCACGCTCCCGCCGCCTCCCTCCCACTTCCGTCGCCGGCCGCCGCTTCCGTCGTCAACACCTCCAGGTTTGTTTGTTTGTTTTTTTTTTTTTAATTTCAGCAAATCGACCATAAACATTTTCATCGACCCTCGATGGTCGATGAGAGTGTTTATGGTCGACCCTTTATTGTCGAAATATTTTAATTTTTATTTTTTAAATTCTTTCGACGAACCAGTGTCGACGGGGATGTGTTTGGTCGACAAATCAGTGTCGACGGGGAGGTGTTTGATTGACAAACCAGTGTTGACGAGAGGGCTTTTGGTCGACACTGATTTGTCGAAAATAAGTTTTTTTTTTTAATTTCTAAGTTTTTTTTTTTTTAATTTCTAAATTTGGTGGTGATGACTACGGCCGGCTGCCGGAGTGGAGGTGTTGACGACGGTCGGCGGCCGGAGGGGAGGTGTTGACGGCGGCCGGCGGTGGGTGCCTGCCCTAAAATTAGGGTTAATTCAATTAAATTAGGGTTTTGAATAGGGGGTGTATGTATCTTTAATATTTTACTAAAAGGGTAAATGTGGTATTTTATATGAATATTTAATTAATAAAAGTGGGAGGGGAGTGTATCTAACAAAGCTGGAGGGGTATATACCCCAACCCAAAGATAAATAGGTTGAAGTATATTGGGCCGTATCTAGACCGTTTCTATTGGATAAGCCCAAAAGAAACGTATAATTGGGCCGGAGGTCTATAAATACACCGCCAATTCCCTTTCCCATTCTCACATCGAAACCCTAGCTCTCTGCAACCCCATAGCCGTTCGTTTATGTTTTAGCAGCAATTTTCCGTTCTTGGCTCGATCTGGATCCTTGCAGTTACTGCAGAAGCCCCTTATTCGTTTTTCGCTATTTCCATGCTTTTTCTGTTATTTTTTTGTATTTCTTATCTATATTTTTCTTGATGCCCAGTGATGGAAAACTTAATTCATTGAAGTGGCATGATGGCTTTTGGTTCATCATTGGCCTTTGTGCATCGCCGGAATAATCCGCTGCCTCGGCCCCCGCCACCTCCACCATCTCCGCCATCTCCACTCCTATTCTCCATATCTCTCCGCACATACACGTCACACATGCACTCCGGAGTGGTTGGTTGTTCACGGCGGTGCATAAAAGGCCTCTGATGAATCTGGCCGTCAAAGCTGCATATGATTGTTAAAAGCTATGAGATCTGAGGGCTTTATTTTATTAAACTTAAATTATTTATGATATTATAAATATATATTTTTTCCTTTTTCATTTATATATTTTTTTCTAATCATTTAGTATATATTTATTAGTAACTACTTAGATTTTGAAAAGATCTTCCATCGTATATAAAAAAAATTACGACTTCTTTGGCAAAATATATATTCAACTTCCTCGTTCTTTAATTTTATTTTATCTATTAAATTTGCATTTGTCATTTTTACAATATTAGTTGTTTGGCGAGATATTTGTGGACATTTGATTTTCGGATTGGAAAACCGTCCATTATGGGAAATAAGAAACTACCCACTTCTCTTTTTAGAGTCCCGCAAAGTAGTAACCATTATAAAAATAGAGAATAATTTAATTTAAAACAATTCAAAAAATCTAAAAAAATATATTAATAAAATTTGAAAAGTATTTTTTAAAAATTAACTAAAATTTTGAAAATAATTAATTTTAAATAAATCAATTAATATTTTTAAAAAAATCTGAGAAAATTAAATAAAATCTGAACTTTTTGAAAATAAAATAAAATTATAAAAATATTTTAAAATATAATAAATCCTCGAAACTAATTAAATAAAAAAAATAACTAACAAAGTAAGAATTTTAATTATTGAAAAGAATAAATAAAATTTAAATAAATATCACCTAAATCTTTAAAATTAATTAAAAAACCAACTAAATCTTCAAAATTAATTAAAAAATCGCTTAAATCTTTAAAATTAATTATAATTTAAATTCATTTAATTGGAAAGGACCTTAAATGAGTCTAGTCAAGGTCGGTCCACCGGGTCACCTTTTATGGGCTGAGCCGGGTTGGCTGGCCCTACACGGGTCTATTTGGTTTTGGGAAAATAAATAAATGTTACTGTAATATTTATAATTAAAAAAAAAGTAAATTGAATCCAAAGACTGTCGTGTCATAAAGAAACAAAATACTCCATGTGTCCCAAAATTGGTTTCACATTTTCTTTTTTAAACGATATGCAACAATTTGTACAATTTTAAAATGAAAAACTATATAAATTTAACTATTACAATATCTACTATTTTTCATAAAATATCGTTAATTTCGATCTCATTTTTACTTTTGTACTTCATAATTGGAATATCAACCATTCAACATGTTGTGGTGCTTTTCTAATTTACAAATACTTATGTGTATCAGTTACATACATGCAACCTCTTTTTTTAATTAGTTATTTACCTTAATTTTTATTCCAATTTTTTACATGAATTATTAATTATTTACCTCATGTAAAATACTATATTACAATTTTATCAATTAAATTAAAATACAACTCATTAAAATTATAATTATACACCGACTATCGAGTCACCAATGAATCACCACAATGAACCACCACGAAGTCAAATATTATTAATATGAAACTCAAAAATAAAATTATGAAATAAAAATTTCAGTTTTTTTTAGAAAAAAATTTTAAAAAAAATTCGAAAAAAAAAAAATAAACTAAAAAAATTCAATTTTTTTCTAATTTGGGTATAAATGTATGAATATTACATGCTCACTTTCTACCTTTATTATAATAACTAAGATTATTTTGTTATTTCTTCATCATTTCTACAATGATATCTGGTTTGTTACAAGTTTTTTTAAGTTGTAGATTATTTTTTAAGACTAATTAATAACATAATTTAATTGAAAAATAAAATTTATATTTAGAAACTTAAATGAGTGGAGAATTGGAGAAGAAACCAACATAATATTGCATCATCTTTATTATTTTCTTTGTGGTCATCGCCGTGTTGATGCATTCATATGTTTATTGAGCGTGATCGTATCTATTAACTGAATTGTGTGTTCAGTGTGATTCATTCTCACTTTCGTTCTTCTTACGTTAGTTAATATCAATCTTTTAATATTGATGTATTAATTTACATGGTATGCCTGGAATTATGAATGTTATGTATTTTTTGTTAAATATAATATTAGTTTAAATACGATAATTAGTACGCCTATAGTATAGTACTAGTTAATATATTGTATAGTACTAGAGATTAACGTGGGTATAAAAATATTATTTAATATATAAACTAATAGTATACAATATGTGAATTAATACTATATTATATTTGAACTAGTACCATAGAGTATGTGAACTAATATTATACTATATTTGAACTAGTACCATAAATATGTGAACTTGAAACATTAGAACTTGAATATAAATTAATATTATATTGTATATGGACTAATACGTACAGTACTACATATTAACTAATAATATTTCATAATACTTATCAACTGTTATCATTATAACACTTATAAACTAAAAGGTATATTCATAAAAAACTAAAATAAAGTGATTAAAAAATGAAAGTTCGAATAAAAAAAATAATTAAACAATGTAAAACGAAGTTAAATTTGTAAGGAATGAAATAAAATTTTAAAAGGATACTGTGAAAATTATACACCAATTAATTAAAGTAAAATAGTACCTATAGAATTGAACACTTGCACCTAAAAGAGATGACAGTTTTATTTTGTAAAACAAATTATTATTACTATTTAATACTTAAAAAACAATTAATATTATTTTTAAAATTTTCTTATTAGACTTTAAAATTTTAGAATAATTATTTGTGGCATAAAAAGAAAGGACGTGAAAAAAATTATCATTTGAAGCACAAATGATAAATAGAAAGAAAAATAAATTTAAAAATAATATTAAAAAGGGAAATATAAATATCGAGTAAAATAAAAAATAAAATTTTAAAAAATTAATGGAGTATTATTTTTTAATGAGAAAATAAAAAAAATTAATTGAAGTAAAATAAAGGTCAATGAAAAAATCTATGTGCTAAGTTGATATAGTAAATGAGTCATGTGTTATTTGTAATGGGTTATTGGATTGAATATAGTAAATGAATTATGTGTTATTTGTAATGTGTTATTGGATTGAATATAGTAAATAGATTATGTGTTATTTGTAATGAGTTATTGGATTGGATATAGTAAATGAGTAATGTGTTATTTGTAATGAGTTATTGATCCAGTTACATATATGTAACTGGTACACAAGAGTGCAACCCTTTCTAGTTTTATTCATTGAGTTGTTTCAATTCTATCTGTTTTGATTGTACTATATTAAAGTAACCCTTGTACTTATTTGTTAATAACACATTTTTTATCTAAAAAAAATATCACTAATCACAACCTAACTTTCTAGGAGTAAATTTTAAAACAAATTACTTCTGCCAAATCTATCTAGAGTTCGCCCCTCACAATTGTACATCTGATCAAATAACATCTATATATATATATTTACAAACTTTTATTGTGACACATATCACAACCACATTGATCTATTTTAACCTCCTCTTCTTAAAATTATTCCATTTCAAATTTTTTCTATTCTCCTTCATTTTAACTTTATCTTCTAATCTCAACCATTTATTTTAAATTTTAATCTCAACCCTTAATCTTTAGTTTTTACTCCTATATAAACCCCAACCCTTTAGTTTCATGTCAACCACTCAATGTTTATAGATTTTTTTAGGGTTTCTTTAAACTTTTTTTTTTCCTAATGTAGTTTGATTTATGTATGTTTGTATTTTTTGATAGATATGATGTGTAGTTTAGTTATTGATTTTTAGTTTTGTTTGTCAAGGTTTGATGAAGGTTTTCAAGATTTCATTAGATTCGCCCAAAGATTTATGAAGGTTTTCAAGATTTAATCAGATTCATTCGATTCGAAGACATATAAAAGTTTTCAAGATTTCATCAAATTCAAATGATTTTTGAAGGTTATGAAGACACTTACAACAATGTCAACACATTCATGAACATTTGCAACAATTCATCCATCTACACTAATTGTTTTAGGATGATTACACTAATATGTTTAGACGTTAATTTCATTGTTTTTAATTCTGTAAATTATCCTTTATCCATAATATTTTCAATTGATTATATTTTAGATCATTTCCTTAAACTTTGCATTTGTAATTATGTGTAAATCTTATTATTTTTTACTAATGTATTACATGATTTTTAGAGGATAGAAAAATTCCATTACATGAAATTACTCAATTAAATCCCAAATTTCATTAATCTTGCAATTGTTATACCGATTTTCAAAATACTTAATCAAGAGATAAATTTGATTGTTTATAATATTTAGAATAAAGAAATTACATGGAGGATTTCAATGGATGTACTCTTAATTAAATAATAATAATAGATTTCCAGAATATTTAATTAGGAGATAAATTAGATTGTGTGATTTGTGTTTAAATAAATGATTTTTTTTTATATACATAGCCCATGAGACGATATTTAGTGTGCTTCTTGGTAGTAAAAATATATGATATGACATAAAAAAAATTATTGCATAGGACATATATGATATGATATTGGAAATTTTGTAAATAAATTTGACCAATTTTAAAAACGTTTAATCAAAATGTGTTGATTGCATTGTTTTTTAAATGATTGTAATTAGTCATTAATTATTTTCGATATAATAGGTATAATTGTGCACATTCATTATTAATTTATTGATATAAAACTCTTAAATTATTTGAAATGGGAAAATTGCACTTTTAGTCCTGTAGGAATTTTGTAAAATCACTTTTGGTCCCGAGGTTTGTAAATGGTCCTGTTTATTGCAGTTTTGGTCCTGTAAGATAGTTTATGAATTGAAACCGTTAGTTTTTGGTTGGAAACCATTAGTTTTTGAATGGAAACCGTTAGTTGACCAAATAATATTCCTAAAAAAGTAATTATAATTAAAAAATACAAAAATATTATTAAAACTAATAATAAATTATACTTATAGAATTAAAATTTAAATAAAATCAATAGAATTTAGAATATTAACTTTTTTTACTATAAATGACGAAATCTCACTAAGTTATATAATTTGAATTTTTTTTATAGAATCTAAATATATATATTTTTAATTCAAGAATTTGAATATAATTAAAAATTACTAAAAAAAATAATTAAAAATTACTAAAAAAAATAATGTAATTTGAATTTAAATAACTTTTGAAGTAATTTCTTGTATTAAAACTGAAATATATATAAAAAAAAAAATACAAATTTAAAAGTAAATTTTGAAAAATATTTTGAATATACAAAAATATTAAATTAAAAATATACCCGGTATCTTCAAATATAATCTTCAAATTTAAATTAATTTTTAACTTCATATAATTTGGATATAATTTAAAAATACAACAATCGAAATCAAGACAAATAGTACTTTTTATTTTTTTGCATTGATTTGAGACCAGTTTTAGATTTAATTTTCATTTTATATATAATGATTGAATTTTTAGATTATAAAATTATTTTAAGTAAATTTACCAATTTTAAATAATTATTTAAATAAATTGTTAAAATACATTTGTTAGTTTTATAATTTTAGTGATATTACCAAAATTTTAATCTGATATTAAGCTTTTGGTTGTGTTTAAGGGATGTGTAACTTTCACGCAATTTTCTTCTGCTAAAACAAACATAAATTTAATATGAGACTAAAAGTATATGAAAAATGGTCGAAAGTGGTTTAATTTTATTCTTACAGGATCAAAAGTGAAATATTTAACGGTTTATGCAATTTTAATCTGTTAAAACTAAAGGAAATAAACTACAGGACCAAAACTGCATGAAAAAGGACCGAAAGTGGTTTGAACTTATTCTTACAGGACCAAAAGTGAAATTTTCCCTGTTTGAAATACTTGAAAATTAATTATTTAGCGAAATTTAAGGGTGACCCTAAAATTGCTACATAATTTCTTTGTTTAATTTATTAGTTGATTTAGTACAACATTATTTCAAATCATCATTAACATCTTATTAAATTAAGTAATTAGTTGTAAAAATTAATATATAAGAGTTCTAATTGATTATTGTTTAAACACATTTCTTTTAATCTTATCATTTGTTAATTAACTTTTTCTTAAATTATTTTATTAATGAGTTCTCATATTTTAATAAGCTTTTTAGATTTTTTAAAGGAATTTTTAGTTTTTTTTTTAATCATTAATTTTTTATTTTTAAACTTAAAAGACATAAATTGAACTATTTGATCGGAATATCAATTCATTCCACATATGTGCATGTTCACATTTTCGGTGAGTTTAATTTTTTTTCGGCCATATAGATGTAAATTGGATAAAAAACGGACATAAATTAAAAAAGTGATAACTTAAAGGACATCAACTGGATTATATCTAATTTATAGGTAGAATTTTTTTTTTAATATCTTTAAAAATTATGAAAATAATTAATATTTTTTACTAATTTCAAAAAAATTATGGAAATAATCGCTTATAAAATTTGAGTAACACAAAATATTTTACACATTGCAATTTCTAATTAATTAGAGATTATTACCTATGAATTTTTGTCTCAATTTAGCCTTAAGTAACAATATTTTATTTATGAACTATTTCATATAAATTTTTGTGTTAAAAATTAAGGAAAGATAAAAAAAAGTATGAATCCATGAAAAATAATTAATCAATGGATTTTGATTCAATCAATGTTAAATTTAAAGATTAATTAATAATTTTAACTAATCTAAAAAATAGAAGTATGTTTGAAAAAAAATGGTAAATTAATGTATATTATTATAGTTTTTTATTTTCAATTTTTGTTGTGAAGTGTATATTATTAATGACGGTAGTTTTATATCAATTACATAATAACACTATACTGATTTTCTCTTTCAATAAATTAGAATCATCGATCTTTGTTGTGTATATTAGTTTATGAACTACAATTTTCAATCACTAATTTAGTTGACACTCTTTGACTAGATTGCATAATTTTACATAATTATTTTCTTATTTATTTTCATAAATCAAGATTGCATAATTTTACATTATAATATTTATTTAAGTACGTGGATAAAAAAAGTTGATGTCTCGATATCCGATTTAAAGACCAATTAATTTGAGGGATCAATTCCACTGTTTATTTACGGCGCGAAAATCCCGTTTAAAGCTATAATTTTGCGCTTTATATGGATTTGACACTTTAAAATTTAAGTGTAGATAATTATTTCCATGAATTAAGATTTAAGATTGCATCAATCGTTCCCTATATTTAGTTACTTTGAATTAAAAAATTTAATTAATTTAAATGGATGTCAACTTATTTATTTCTAGAAATTACTAAATTTCAATTACTACATTAAATGAAACTCTTAATTTTAAAATCATAATATTACATAAATCTGTATTAGTTTCCTCGATTATTTACAAAATTATAATTACTATTTTTAAATATATTTTAGTACAAACGTATAATTTACATCTCAAATAGAATGCGTAAAATAGACCTCACAATAATCTTATATATATATATATATATATATATATTTTAATTTTTTTAATTATTTAAATTGTGCCAAAATTAAATAATTATATTATCCTCAATGCACATAATTAATATATATTGAAAATTCACAAATCCGTAAATTTTCTAATTAATTACTATAACTTAAACTTATTTGGATACTTATTTGAATAAATTTATTTTATTACACTTAGTTAGATTTTGAAATTAAATTAATGTAATTAATTATAGTATTTGTTTAAATCATATAACAATATAATGGTATTACTAATTATTGAATAAAGAAAATATTTAATTGATTGTCATTTTATTATCTTAATATAAAAAAATGATGTATCAATCAAATCTTTTTATTTTTAACCAGGTAAATCTTCTATCTACTAAATTAAATTTATAATTCTTCTTTAATGAATAACACTAATTAAGTATTCTTTCATGAACAACCCTAATTAATAATGACGTTTAATTATGAATGTCGTCATGATCGGTTATGTTTTAAAAAATATGGTAATATTATTATGTTATTAATTAAAAATACTATATATATTCCTTCCATATTTATTTTTCTATTTCTTTTATGTAATTTGTATATACACCCAAAAATTCGTAAATTGATTGATTATAATAAATCAATTACTGTGTGAAAATATTAAAGACAATATTTTATTTTATAGTAATAATTATAAAATTTATAGTAAAATTTATTTGTGTATTATTTTTTACTCTATCTGTTTCATAATAATTTGAGTTAATTGCAAAATAAATCACCACCTTTAAGTTATTTATCAATTACAACATATATTTTGTTCCTTTGCAATTCGATACACCACCTTTTATAATTGTGCAATTTGATATATCTGCCTATTTTTCTGCAACACATAAATGATGTAAATGTTAAAGCCGCATTGAAGCGCTACATAAATGTCCACGTAAATGTAATACTAAAAGATAATATGCAAAATTTTAAATTATTTTTTGTGGACAATAATTTGGAGGACGCAATTCTATTCTTTTGAGCTTTAAGGGGGAAATGATAATAATTTTAAAAATAAAACCGATTTTTTAGTATTACTTTTAAATTTAAAAATGATTTTAATATTTTAAAATTAATATATATATATATATATATATATATTTATCAGTCATGACATTTATGTGACACATCTGCAACCATATCATAATTTAATTGTTGCTAAAAAAATAGACAGATGCATTGAACTACAAAACTTAAAAAATGTGGTGTAAAGAAAAAAAAAATGTTATAATTGATAAACACTCTAAAAATACTTCTTTTTTTTTTTTTTTTTTTTTTTTTGCAATTAATCATAATATTTTTCACATTTATTTTTTGGGACGTCCCATAATAATTTTTACACTTTTTTTTTCGAACGTCTCACAATAACTTTCACACCAACTTCTAGCTCTTTATAAATTTCACTTTTACAATATTTTCAATTTTACACAAAAATATCATTACTTTTGAGTCATGATCATGTATATAACTATATATATATATGATGTAATTTTTATTGCTACAATTGCATTTCAGTTTTTATCTTTTAATAGAATAAAAAAATTCAAAATTTATATATATGTTTTAAAGATTATTTTTTAATTAATAAATTAAAATATATTACTCTTATAAATTTATTTCAATCTCGCGTAAAACGCGGGTATTACACTAGTGTTACTATATTAAAACGATTGTAAGCTAAAATTTAAAGTATGTTTAAAAGATTTCGTGTGTGAGTAATGACACTAAAATAACATGTATAAATATTTAGAGTTTAATTTATTTTAATATTGTAGTTTTTTAAATAGATATCAAAATTGTAGTGATAATTTAAATCCTTTAAAAATTTAACAAACATTTATATAAAACGTAAATTTTTATTATTTTCAAGTATTATGATTGAACCATTTAGAAGGAGAGATACTTATATGAAATATTGTATGTGAAATATTAGTATACTTAAAAAAGGGTCAAATATTTGTGGATCTTTTGCGGTCTGATCAGGTTAAACCGATCTTTTAAAAAAAAATGTGCAGAACTTTTCAAATGAAATATTAGTACAATTAATTTAAAAAGGGATTATAAACTCACATATTTTTTGCAATTCATATCAAATCAAACAGATATAAAAAAATAAAATAAAAACTCAAAAGACAAACAAAAAATTTTGTTTATGATTTGTGTTACTATAAATACAATTACATGTTACTGTACATACAAATGTGTGTTATTGTAAGGACAAGTAACACATATTTGTCATTAAAAAAAAAAAATTTAGATCCACGCATCTTGAACAGTTCATCCCTAAAATTACAAAATACAATATAAAAATTAACATTTAATTAAAACAGGTACACATATGATTTTATCTTATTCAATTCTTAGTTTTATGTTTTTGTATTTTTTTAGTAAAATAAAAAACGTTAAACATATATCAAATGTTAGTTTAAATATTAGATAAATGGTTATGACCCTACAGATGGTTCTTCTGTCTGATAAAAAAGGGGGTGGTGAATTCATAAAATATGGAGGCAAATAACTATGACCATCCAATATAAATAGTCGACCAGATCCATTTTTTATATAAAAAAAGAGGGGGTAAACTTATAAAATAAGGGGTGGAGATAAATTGAATATGGTAAGTCAAATCCACATAGATTATTGGGATAATTGCAAAAAAAAAAAAATTACAACCTTTAAAACCTTTATCAATTTCAATGTTTTTTTTTTCTTTACAATTTGATACACCGCCTTTTTAAGTTTACAATTCAATGCATCTGTCAATTTTTAACAACAATTAAATCATAATATGATTGTTAGAGCTATCGATGTGCCACTTAGATGTCACGAATGATGAATAATTAATTTGTTTTAATTTTAAAACATTTTTTTTACTAAAAATAATACTAAAAAAATCATTTAGAACAAAAAATAATACTAAAATTATTGTTTTTAAAAATAAATTATAAACCAATTTAATTATTATTATCATTCCCCCTCCCCCTCCCCCAAAACCTCAAGGGCATGTTTGTTTTGGGATGAAAAATCCGGATTTGGAATTTCGATACCTATAATCATATAAAAGTCAACCCTATAAATACCTACAAACCACCTATAAAACCTATAATTCTATACTATAAAGTTAAATTCTACCCTACATAAATCCCAAAACAAACACAAAACACATTAGGATTTTGAAATCCACTAGATTTTGAAATTCGGATTTTAAAATCCTCAAAATCCCGAAACAAACATGCCCCAAAAGAATAGGATCGTGTCCTCCAAATGACTGTTCACAAAAAATAATGTGAAATTTTGCATATTATTTTTATTTAAAAATATTTTATTGATCAATCATGACATTTACTTGAGTATTTGTGTAGAATTTTAATGTGGCTTCGGTATATACATCATTCATGTGTTGTTGAAAAGTAAACACATAACTTAAAATTGTGGTGTATCAAATTAAAAAAAAAAAATGTTAGTAATTAATAAACACAATAAAAATAGTATTTTTTTAAAAAATTAACCCTAAATTTTATATTTTGTAAAACTATTATAAAATATTTTACTATATAATTTTTTAGAATTGTATTACTAGGCACTAGCAATTAGAGCTGTTATTCGAGCCGAGTATTTGAGGTTCGAGCTCGACTCGATAACATTATCGAGTTTAAAATTGAGCTCGACTCGACTCGTTAACGAGCTTAACGAGCCTATCGAGTCGAACCGAGCCTAATGGAATTTTTTACAAAATATTAGTTATCGAGCCTAACAAGTCGAGCTCGAGCCGGCTCGTTAGTAAATCGAGTATCTAACGAGCTCGAGCTCGGCTCATTTAGCTAAACGAGTCAAGCCTTAACGAGTCGAGTCTCGTTAAGGCTCGGTTCGAATAACAACACTACTATCAATGTTGGATGGGTGTTGACTATTTTGACCCCTGGCGCCCCCCACCCACCAAAACCCCAGCTTTTGCACACACTGACTGCGGAGGTATTCTGCAAACGAAAATGGTGGAAGCGAAGAGGTTAAACAAAGCACTAGTTCCTCAATCCCTCATCCCTCACCCTTCTCCAGCGAACCTCCAGTCCACCCGTCTTGCGCTCCATGTATTCTCTCTCTCTCTACGCATTTCATATTTCTCTCCGTCTTCCTTTTTTCCTGATTCTTCAATTGTTGGTGCTGCAGACCAATGGAGATGCTTCATCATGCTGGGTTTACCTCGCCTCTGGCTCCCGCGTTTATAAACTCCTGGTCAGCCCTTTACACTTACAAATTGATGTACTGTATCCGAAATTATGGGCTGCTGTGAATTATTTGAATATATTCTGTTCTTTTTTGCAATTCTTTTCTTCAAGTCTACTGCAAGCATGTGTTCATTGATTTCCTTATCCTGAATAGCGTCAACAGTGTGCTAATGAAATGTTGATGTATGAATGCAATGACTTGATAACCATGTTGTAGAAATGATATTAAAGAATGGGGTTAATTGCACGAAAAAACATTTTAGTTTGGATATGTTGCGAGAAATCCCCTTGTTTGAAAATTGCATGAAAGGCCCTAGTGGTTTAATAAACTAAACAAACTATCCATTTGTTAAGAAATGAGCTAACAATTTTATCAATTCTTTCTATTTCACGTTATGTCCTTCATATTATAGTCTCAAAAGTTCAATATTTGAAAAAGAGGAGAATTCACTTAATTTCATGCAATTTTCAAACCACATGGTGATTTCGGGCAATATTTCCAAAACACAAGGGGGTTTGGTTCTATTAACCCTTACTAAAAGGGTACTTATAAAGTTTTTTGCTTGTGTCATTCATCACTGTTTTATCTTTCTAGTAATATACTACTGTATGTGGATTGTACTGAAGTTATGTTTAGATTTCTGAACTGGAGTTAATCAAAGTGCAACATAGCATATAGTTGTTTGATTGAAATGGGAGTTTGGTATGTTTCAGATCTCAATGGAGGACTCATCTGTTGGTCGAGGAAAAGAGAGCCTTCTAATCCCTGAAGAAGCTCAGGTACTCCTAGCCTGCACTCAAGTGACTGATTCACGATAGCTGTATTTCTAAAAACTAGCAAATTTGATCTATAGCTGATTAAATGAGCTACTTAATGAAGGTCTTGGAATCATCATTGGTTAGTCGCTGTCCTCATCGATCGGAAATTCAAAGTATCGTGCTTGCTGAAATTGAAAGTGAGTCTCTGTTTCTCAAATTCATATTTGACTAGTTATGTGACATATATGATTGTGCAGTTTTCCATGTGATTCTGGTTTGACTCTTTTCCTTTTCTCTGTTTTAGTTGTAGAGATCATATCCGGGAAAGAATGCTGACCTTTTCTTTCAACTTGTAGGAATTGTAGTATATATTTGCTGCATGGATTTCTGACTAAAAAATAAGATCATGGAAAACATTGAATTTTTCTTTTCTTTTATGCAAGACAAGAAACCTATAAATACATGCAGTCAGCTATTAGAAAATCAAAACAACTTGTTTGAGAAATATTTCAGCAACCCTCCTGTTTTTGCTAATAATTTCTAAATATATAAAAGATGCAAACATGATGAGTAATATAATACTAATGTTTTAGGTGGCAACATTGTATTTATTTTGTAAGATTTTGCTGATACCCTATTTCCACTGCTGCAGGCACGGGTCACTATATTTTGGGAAGCGTAGACTCTTATGGTCACCTTATTGTTTCTCCATTGGATACTAACAATACTGGTATTACTCCTTAACACTTTTTCCAATCCCCCCCCCCCCCCCCTGCTGAATGCACATATTTTGCTCTGATGCCATTGATTTTTTGCTGTTGAACCTCATCTAGAGAATTTTTCTCCTTCTCTGGTCATAATATGCTATTTTTTCAACACTTGTGCAGATGGGCTTACATATTCTGTATCTCCTCGAGATTATGGTGTTGGAGAAGGTAGTTGGTCAGGGCTTTGCTTTAATCCCACTCAATTGTCTATGGTACTTAATTTCCTAACTTGACCTCCCTCACTACTTCAATTTTTAAGTCTGGTCTTGCTGGTCTCAAAAAAGTAGTTTTTTTTTACCCCTTTCTGTATAAATGCTGCATGTTCTTGTATGTTAGTGCCAAATTCAAGATCTTCTTTCATGCATATCCTCGGTTTAAGGATGAATGTTCTTGTGAATGCTTCACATGAAATTGTCCTTCTGATAAAAAGCTACCTTGTGGGGTAGCATTTTCTGGCTGAATGTTATTGTGAAAGCTTCACATGAAATTCCATGGCTGTATGGGGTAGAACTTTTATATTTTTAGGATGTCTATTTGAGTTAATAAATATTCTGCAACAGCAACAAAAGCTTAAATTGCCCTGCTTTCATTTTCAGCTTTGTGATGTTAGGACAATGTGTGTATTCCTGTATTTGAAGTATCTAAGGATAATATCGGTTTAACTAGCTACTTGTTTCTGATTCAGGCAGCGGTAGCTCGCAGCTTTTGCAAAAGCATTGATGTTTATGATCAAGATATTCATCTTCGCACTTTACGTACGTGAGTGTTTTATTTCTATTTTTCTTCTATCCCCCCCCTAATCTTCTTCTGCCTTCGATTTTTGGAATCTTTAGTTATCTGGTGTCTTTTTTCTGAAGATCAAAACGAGCTATAATAACTGCGTCCTTATCCACAATTGGGGTCTGCTATATGGAACTGGATAAAACTCAATAATATAGTAATAATATTTATCTCCTTTATGTTCTGGAATATGGAATATTTAGTTGACGTCGTAGGTTTTTCTCGTGTTCTACCAATGAAATATGAGTTATTATCTGCAAATCTGCAATTTTTTTTAGGAACTGCAGTTTGTTTTCGAAGCTATTTTTTTTTAACTAACTTTATCAACTGTATCAGTCAAACTGAAAATGTATATGAATTAATAAAATCAGTGAAGCCATTCTCCAGCAGGCCTTGCTTATCTAGGGTCTGATCTGATAGAGATTTTGTTCATGAGTTAAAAATTTCAATGTAAGATTCAAATGTATGGTTTAATTGAATAACCGTGTGACAGAATGTGGAATCCTACCTCGCTAATTTTCATGGACAATTTTAGTGAGAGTGGAAGCTCAATGCTAGCCATCACAGAAGGTTCACAGGTGTTTACCATTTATTTATGTTATTAAATAAAAATGTTTCATATTCTCGTAGGATGATGAATGCGATGTTTTAACATCTTTTGAACTGGTGCAGCTAAGTATATGGGATTTACGAGTGAAAGAAAACGGGGGTTGTGTGCATAGAATAATGGGATCTGTTGGAGATATGTTATACGCGGTCAGTATGTCTTCTTCTGGTTATATTGCTGCTGGTGGGGCGGATCGCACAGTGGCTATCTATGATCCACGTAGGTTAGTATGTTTGGTTCCTACCAAAAAAGAAAAGAAAAGAAATTATAGTTCATGCAACTGAAATATATAATGGGCATCGTTGGAACTGATTCAGCTAACTTATAAATGGCTGCAGATGGTGTGCAGTATCCAGATGGATGAACTGCTCAAAATATGAGGTAAGTTGGCTGCATGCACAATTTTTTTTTTATGTCAACTGAATAAAGGGTTATGTAAATTGACAAAAAACTGGGTATGCTAAATAGCACTACTTGGTATGCTACCAAGTTCACCATAAACCTTATGTGAACCAAGTTCATAGAAGTTTTTGTGATTAGTAATTAATCTTGAATATTTGTGTTGTGCCTGTGCAGATAAGTGGGCTTGCCTTTTCATCTGCGGATCCTAATTATATCTATGTGCAAGGAGTTGATTATGAGGTCTACTCTTATTATTTCTATTCACCTACACTACACTCTACATATAAAAACAGAATGTGAAAGTTAATACTCCACTTTGCAGGTTGTGTGTGGAGAGTGGAGAGAAAACAACAAGGCCTTCTCATTTAGAGGCGACTCCAATTGGCTTGGATTTAGCAAGGTTCTCTCTCTCTCTCATATTGTGCACATGAAAGTAGAAAAGTTTGTGATTAATATTTGATTTTCAAAATGAATGCAGTGTGGCAATAGCAGCAATAGGAGGGATATTTTGGGTGGATGGTGCGATTCAGGTAGTGTGTTCCTTGCCCAGGCATCCTAGCCTCGAACAAGTATTTATTTACCTTAATTACTCATATGCTCCTAATTCAATATGTAGTTTTTTTTTAGTCTTGAGAATGTAAACTTTATTACTTACAGTACTATTTTTGAACCCTAGTTTTTTGCATTTTCCCTTTATATTATTATGCATTTAAATAAAAATGAGATTTAGCAATTTTATTTTCTTTATTAGCAATAGTTTTATCTTTATTTATTTTTTTTTACTTTTTTTAGAATTTATAATATTAGCAATCTCATAGATTCATAATTGAGGATTAACGAAACCTAGCTAGTAGAATAAATGGAGAAAGTGTCCACTTCGAACCTCCAATTTGTATATTCATTCTCATTATTTGGATGGGATCATATTAAAATCGTAAACGATTGTGGTTCATGATCATTCTTAATGTCAAACTAATATGAACATGATTTATAATATGAATTACTCTTATTATAAATATGGATTTTAGATTGGCCCAAATTGCTCTAGACAAAAATTTATACCTAACCTGAATAAAAATCAATTGAGTGTATAAATGCAATCAATTGCACCCTTCAAACAAATTTTTTATTTTATTTTTATGGAGGGTTTACAAGATCATAAAATAAAGATACAAATCACGAGCCTAAAATCTTGATCTTCAAATCAAACGGATATCGCCGTCCACTCCAATCGCGTGAAGAGGAAAGACGAGTTTCCCTTTGCCTTACCAGGTGTCCAGGTCTTCAATCTTTAAATGAGACAACCCCACACTAAGGTGTTCTCAAATCATGAATGACTTGTTCGTATTTTTAGATAAGTTTTTCCCAAGTATATGTTCGTTCCAAGGACTTAATTGAGTGTCAATGAATCCCTAAAGTTGCAAGTTATCATGCTATTGTAGTAACTAAGCTTGTTTGTTTGGATTTTCGGGAACAAGAACAAAGATATTAAACTAAATTAACTAAAGTAATAAGTAATAGTGACTAGAAATAGTAAACTAACTAACTTTCTTTTGGAAAGTGCAAGAAAAGTGTATTGCCTCGGGTGTTTCCGTTTTGTTAGGAATAAATGAACTAGTGAAACAATTACATGAGCTAGATATGAATTCGGATTAAGTTAAAGGCTATCACATAAGTGTGCAAACCCCCTCGAAAGGCATAGGCGAACATCGTGCATTGATTAGCAATTATAGGATCTAACCAAATACCATAAGCTCCTAGGATAGTGTTTCATAAGCACTTTCAACACGGTTACTAATGCTTATGAAACGCCCTCTCACCAAACTCCTAGACGACCTCTATTCGTTTGGTGTCTAAAGTTGTCGGTCTAGCCATTAACCTCCTCTCGGTTAGCTAATTACTAATTAACTTCTATTCAATTGACCAAAGCTCACACTCACACCCCAATCATGCAAACCCAACTCTCGTTGCAATCAACACAATCGAAAATGCTAGCTAATAGGGTTGATCAATCAAATGAATCAAACAAAATACAACTCTAGAAACATTTACACCCAAATCCTAAGTGAATCATGCAATTACTTCACAATTACACTAAATTCCCATCAAAACATCCACACCCAAGGCAATTGGGGATTAGCCCATGGTTCTAGAGGAGAATCCCATGGCTACAACACAAAATAACATAAAGCTCATGCTAATTGATAAAGAAATTGCAAGATAGAAAGTAATTACCAAATTGAAACTTAAAATTGAGAGATATCACCTTGATGATGGATTTGTAGCTACAATATGATGAAATAAGCAAAGCCCACTACAATCCTTGATTGAAATGACAAATTAACTAAGTATTAAGCTAATCTATGGAAAACTATAAGGAAAAATGCTTCAAAACCTATTACTATGTGTAGAGTCTCTTCAAGGTGTGGAATACCTTTTAAAAACTAGCTAAGGACCCTTTATATATGTTGTGAGAAATCCCCAAAACAAGAATTGCACTTAAGCCCTTCGAATTTGAAGAGTTTTGATAAAGACCCCCGAAAAATGCGCCGCCCGGCCGGGCGGGTGAAGTGGCCCGGCCGGGCCAAACTTTCGTAAACTTGGTGGCCTTTTGATGCTTGAACGGCCCGGCCGGGCGAGTGATGCCGCCCGATCGGGCGAAAACTTCGTCTTTGGAGCCAACTGTTGCGCATGAACGGCCCGGCCGGGCGAGTGATGCTGCCCGGCCGGGCGAAAACTTCGTATTGGCGTTTTTGAGTATAGACGGCCCGGCCGGGCGAGTGATGCCGCCCGGCCGGGCGGAACCTTCGATTTTGGCCATTTTCCGTTATTTTCATCAGTTTTCCGCCTCGAGTCTTCTCAAACGTTTTGTACATTGCTCCCTAGCCTCATTGCTACGTCTCATACGAGTGTCAATAAAGATTGACACTCGTTTTGTGATTTTGACGCCTAATTCTCTTCGTATTCCTACAAAACAAGCTCACAAACCTTTCTCCAACAAATCAAGCCTCTTAACATGAAAATGCATGTAAAATCACCATAGTTTATCACTAAAACACACAAGATCTCATGCAATTTACAACCGAATCAATGAATAGAAAACAGAATAAAAAGACAAAGTTCCACCGAGTACTCGATCTAAATGTACCAAAGCACCAGGGCTCTCCTATCTCAAAGAGCCCAACCACAAAAAAAAAACTCACAACTACAGCAAAGTCCCAACATGGACAACTAGACGTGCACAACAGAAACCAAAACATAAAACTAAGCAAGCATCCAAAACTACCTAGAAAAAACAGTAAACAGGATCAACGAAGAAATACCCGAACGGCCACCGTGGCTCCGTTCCGGGTAAAATCTCCATTGATCCCTAACAAGAAACAAAGAAAAATTACATAACAAATGGCTGGAACAAACGGCGGCGGCAGCGGCGAGAGCTACGGCCGACGGAGATGGCGACGGTCGACGGCTAGAACAAGTAGATCTGAGGATCTGTAACCTAGATTTGATGAAAACGGCGACGGCGGCGACGACTAAAGCATCTAACAAGATTTAACAGATTATTTTGCAGATCTACATGAGGGGGAAACTTGATCGAGAGATTTGAACAAACGAAAGAGAAGAGAGAAACGAAGAGAACATCGCCCACACTTGTGCATGAAAATCGCACACACTCACGGTGAAAATCACACCTTTTATAACATCAAACCTTAAACTTACACCCTTCAAACAATATTGAATTGTTAAAATACACCACTATAAATGGAGTGGGATAGTGAGATGTTGACAATTTAAGAAATATATTATATCCGTTTCAATTAGATAGGCTTGTTTATTTTTTCATAAAAATTAAGAATTTGTATTGGGGAGACATTTTAAACAAGCAAAATTTCTATGAGATTATATTTTTTTTAGTCCATTAAGTTACCATGTTTTTGAATTTAGTCCACTAGATTACCATTTTTTTAATTTAGTCCATTAAGTTTCGATTTATTTTGATTTTGATCCAGTAACATGCTATACCAGGTTTAGCATGTCATTTTTTAAAACACACCCCATAAAATGTTATACACACCCCCAATGTTAAACACACCACACTAAAATTTAAAAAACTTTATTATTACTATACACACCCCAATTATTTCCTATTTAATAAATTGTCAAAAATAATTAAATTAAAAAACATAAGAATTAAAATTAATATAAAAAATATAAATAAAACCTATAAAAATAGATCTTCAAAAAATTAAACAAAGCTAAAAAAATTAATTAATTTAATTAGTTTCAAAGATTTAGTTGATTTTTTACTATTTTAAAAGATTTTTATTTTTTTTAAAAAAATTTCAAAAATATTAAAAAATCATTTAAATTTTTTAAAATAATAAAAATAATTATTTTTTTTAGCTTTATTAAATTTTGAAGATTTATGTATTTTTTTATAGATTTTATTTATAATTTTCATATTAATTTGAATTCTTACTTTTTTTAATTAAATTATTTTTGATAATTTATTAAATATTTTTATGATTTTATTTAATTTTAATTGATTTTTGAATTTTTGTGTTCAACATTTGGAGTGTTACTAGGTCCATGTAATATAAAATAAATATTTAAAAGAAAAATAAAATAAAAAAAGTTAAAAACTCCAATGTTTTATTTGCTTTCTAACTTCTATAAAAATGTCGACAATAAAATTAAATTAAATTTAAAAATAGTAGAAAATCAACTAAATCTTCAAAACTAATTAACTTAATTAATTTTTTTTTAGCTTTGTTCAATTTTTGAAGATTTAGGCGGTTTTTTATAGGTTTTAATTATTTATAAATTTCATATTAATTTGAATTCTTATTTTTTAATTTAATTATTTTTGACAATTTATTAAATAGAAAAGAATTGAGGTGTGTATAGTAATAAAAAAATAATTTTTAAATTTTAGTGTGGTGTGTTTAACATTTGGGATGTATAAAACATTTTATGGGGGGGGGGGGTGTGGTGTATTTTAAAAAATGATTTGTTAAATCTGCTGTTGCTAGGGCTGTTACAGTTCGTGCCGCTCGTGAGCTCGACTCGTTCGTTAAATGAGCCGAGCTCGAGCTCGACTTGTTGGACTCGATATCTATTTTTTTTTAAAATTTCATTAGGCTCGATAGGCTTGTTAGGATCGTTATACCC
This sequence comes from Galeopsis tetrahit, assembly GCA_963675135.1. NCBI lineage: Eukaryota > Viridiplantae > Streptophyta > Magnoliopsida > Lamiales > Lamiaceae > Galeopsis > Galeopsis tetrahit. The sequence goes on from OY776131.1 coordinate 56,037,224, forward strand.
TTTAACGAGTCGAGCCGAGCTCATTTCTTAGCTCGTGAATGTTATCGAGACGAGCGCGGCTCGATAAAAGCTCGAGCCGAACTCAAACTTCAAATACTTGGCTCGACTCGAATAACAACCCTAAGCCTGTTGCAGGTAATTTGATCAAAATCAAAATAAATTGAAATTTAATGGATTGAATTCAAAAAGTGGTAATCTGTTAATAGACTTAAAAAAAAAAAAAAATTCCAATTTCTATTATAACTCTATTTAATGAATGTTATAAATTTTAATGTAATTAATGTATCAAGTTATATTAATAAATGAATTTATTTTATATGAAAATAAGACTATTTAAATGAGATATTCATAAATGGTAAATAAACATATCTAATTGGCACGGAGGTAGCATCAATTAAAGTCGGATGAAAAAAAAGACAAAATGAGTGCACAAGATAGAAGAATACATTTGTAAGCTACAAAATCAGGCTTCCCGCCATTGTTGATCTTGTTGAGTTCATTTCAATTCAAGAAAACCCCTGTATAAAACCCTATTTTCCGTTCCGTCAACAAAAATCCAGATCAATTTCAAAGAATGTATCCGTCTTCTCTGAAGATCATCTGCGCCCTTTCAATCTTCTTCATCACCCCATCTTTCTCAACCCTTTACATCCCTTCTGAAAATGTCACTCTCCTCGGTGACGCTTTCTCCAGCTTCGACTCCATATTCCTCACCACTCAAAAAAACTGCACCTCCCCATCCCCGCCGTCGCCCACCTCATCTTCCGGCGTCGGAAGAGCATTCTACGCCACCCCCGTCCGATTTCTTGACCCTTCAACCAACGCAAACGCTTCATTTTCTTGCAGTTTCTCTTTCACCATCGCCAACACACCTTCTTGCCCCTTCGGCGACGGCCTCGCCTTTCTCATCACTTCCAATACCACCGATTTCAGTCTCTACAACGGTTACATGGGCCTCCCAGATGAGATTCACTACTCCCCCCAAATCCAAGAATCCTTCCTCGCCGTCGAATTCGACACCAGTTTCGACCCCAATCTTGACGACATTAACGATAACCATATCGCAATCGACGTCAATAAGATCCAATCAGTTGCTTCCGTTGATGTATTGTCAACAGGAGCCGTCGATTTGAAAACCAACAGGGAAATAACTTCTTGGATTGAGTACAGAGATGCGGATAAGACGATCCGGGTATGGGCCGGGTACTCCACCAAAACCCGACCCCAGAAGCCTCTTCTTGCTCTCAAAATCGATCTATCCGATCAATTCAACGAGTTAATGAACGTCGGATTCACGGCCTCGAATCTCAAAGGCTCCTCCGTCCACACCATAAATCGGTGGCGATTCAAGACGTTTTTCGGATTCGTCCCCTCCTCAATGCCTTTGGATACAGTCGAAAAATGGGATACGGATATAGAAATCGGGTCGTTCAATGTAAACGGGTCGAGTAGACGGATACTCGGGTTGGTTCTGTTAACATTGGCCTTTGTTGCACTCGCAATCCTGATTGCTACATCTCTTGTTTGGTATGCGTTACAAGTTAGGAGAAGAAGGGCTAGTATTATAAGCGTTGGCAGCTCAAGGAATTTGCAGAGGTTTAATTTTCAAGGGGGAAGAATGGTGCCTGAAATGTTATCTCTAACCGAGATCAGATCTGCCACAAATGGATTCAATCAAGATCGGATAATCGGAGAAGGAGGATCGGCTACCGTCTACGAAGGTAATATCCCCAATTGCGGAGCAGTAGCGATTAAACGGTTCAATCGTGAATCAGGTTCTTCGTTTTCGAACATTCCGTTCAAAACGGAGTTTGCAACAATGGTGGGGTGTTTGAAGCACAGGAATTTGGTACAGTTGGAAGGATGGTGCTGTGAGGGCAATGAATTAGTCCTTGTTTATGAATACATGGCTAATGGAAGCTTGGACAAAGTTCTTCACGAACAAGGCTGTTTCCTCACGTGGGAAAGACGATTGAAGATAATCCACGGCGTCGCTTCCGCTTTGATCTACTTACACGAAGAATGCGAAAGCCAGATCATTCATCGTGACATCAAAGCGTGCAACGTCTTGCTCGATTCTGACTTCAACGCCAAGCTTGGGGATTTCGGGTTAGCTGAGGTTTACAGGCACAGTTTCAAAACACGAGATGCGATTGTGCCAGCTGGCACGATGGGGTACCTAGCTCCGGAATATGCTTTTACGGGTGTTCCGAGTGTGAAGGCTGACGTGTACAGCTTTGGTGTAGTGGTGCTGGAGGTGGTGACGGGGCGGAGGGCAGTGGACGGGGTGACGGATTATGTGTGGGGGTTGTGGGAGAGGGGGGTGATCATTGATGCGGCTGATCCGAATCTGATGGGGCGGTTTGATTTGATTGAGATGGAGAGGATGCTGATGGTGGGGCTGTGGTGTGCGCATCCTGATAGTGAAAAGAGGCCTAGGATGAGGGACGCTGCAAGGATGCTTAGAGGAGAGGCGCCGCTCCCGCTTTTGCCGATTAGGAAGCCCACGATCAGGATTCAATCTTTTGTGCCGACGGGATGTGAGGAGGAGATTATGGATGCTGCCGTGGATGAGACGCCTTGGTCGACGCCCCGAACGCATTTTAGCAAGGTTCACTATTAGAGAGTATAATACTAGTTTCATGTATGTAGTATTTGTTGTTGTGTTTAGTTTGAATACTTTGGTATCGTGAATCCATATGCTAGTTTAATAGATTCATTTTGTTCGTACAAGTTTATGAGCAAGACAAGAGGCTACAGGACTGTATGTAAATTACATTTTGTTCTATGTTGTTTGCACATTGTTATTTGGTGAATATTGTTAGTAGGAGAAGAAGGTATATGAGATTTGAGTATATGAAGAGAGTAATTAACCTAGAAATTATTATATTGCATTTAATTTTTTATAATTAACTTGGTTTGTAGATAATAGTAGTGTCCATTTGACAAGATTCATTGTGAGTCCCACATCGAGAAACAAATTAAAGGGAAATTAGTATATTAAAAAGAAAGTGGTAGAGTTGAGCAAAAGCGGGGTTTGAAGTTGTTGGAAGGGTTTGAAAAGGGATTAAAGTTTTTTTAGTCCTTTAAGTTGGACTAATTTTGAATTTGGTCCTGATGGAATACACATTTTGATTTTGGTCCCATAAGTTGTATAAATTTTAAATTCAGTCCAATTACCCGTCATTACAGGTAAATAAATCGGTCAAATCCTTAGTCCGTGTGCAATTCAAATCAATCGTGAATAACCGTGAATTTCCTCATGTGCAGAACATTTACATGCAATGGTAGGTAATTGGACTGAATTCAAAATTTTTGCCAACTTATGAGATCAAAATCAAAATATGCATTCCCTCCGGACCAAATTCAAAATTAGTCAAACTTAAAAGACTAAAAAAACTTTAATCCCGTTTGAAAACGAGGGGGCGCGACTGCTGAGTCACACGCTAAAAGCGGTGTGTTTGGTTGTACCTATCCCATAGGGGTAGAAGCGGACCCCATAGGATCCGATTTTTCGGCTGGACCACAGGTCTTTGCCAAGCATGCATGGATTGGGCTTGACAGAGCCAACCCCGTTGCATTTGTAAATACCCACCCTTCGGTGGAAGAACTCGCCCCTATCTTTCTTCAAACCCAACCTTCAACTTTTTGCCAATATACTTTTTTTTTTGCATATTTCATTTAGAGTAAATATATTCATATTTCAATTAGCACATGTATCCAACTTTATTATTCACATTTCTTATTTAAAAATTGAGTTTAAAAGAGACATCCTATAGACACAACTAGAAAAAAAAACAAAATTCATAACCAAATAACCGCCCTTTATGCTACACTAATAATTGAAATTAAAATTAGATTTTAAATTTTAAATCAATTTAATATAAAATTAGATTTTAAATTTTAAATCATAATATCTCATAACAAAATCATTCCATGGTCAATTATCCAATCTTCGATATCTCATACCTAATCAATAATTCGATACCCAAATCCCATATGCTATACGCAATAATTCGATACCCAAATCCCATATGCTATACACGATCACTGTACTAAAATACATAAAATCTGGCGATCATGACCGAAATTCCCAAAATACAGAAAGTTTGATCTGCAATATCTCATCCGATAATCATTCCATTATCAAGGTATGCAATTTTATTCGGTGTTGTCTTAATGCAATAATCAATAATTCGTTTAGTTCATGGTTCTTCCAAATTCATAAAGTCTGATCTTCGATATTTTCTGCATCGTCACTATTTTATATTATGCGATTTAGGGCTTTATTGAAGGAGTTAATTGGAGAAGCTAATTTACAGAATCAGAGATGGAATATGCTGTGATTTTAAAGTTCGAATTCGAGGATAAAATCAAGTTGATCCGTGTTCAACAATCTTCAAAGTTCGAAGACATTGTTAATGAAATAATCGGTATGTGGCCCATATTATCGAATTCTAATATAGGCATGTGTTATTCTGTTGGTTGCATAAAGAATTGTTCTTTATCATCTGATTTTGATTTAGTTAGTTTAGTTGAATTTTGCTAGATTTCATCGGAAAAATTAGTTGAAGTTTATGTTTGTTCTACACAGTCTAAGAATTTAGTACTTGATATGCATAATTCACAAAGTTTGAGCGTTAGTTTGGCAATCAGCGATGATCGTGTTAATGCTTCTGCATCCCAGACTCAATTGTCAAATATACTTGATAATCGTGTTGACATTGCATATGTTTTTTTTGTTTTTTGTTTGTTTAGATGATATTTTTTTGCATATGGTTTACAATCTTATTTTGAATTTAATATTTTATCTTATTAAGAAGGTTTAAAATTTCGAACGCAATTATGACCGAGATTTCCGGGAATTTAATATTTCATCAGTTCCTGTTTTGAATTTCCTATTTTATCTTAATTGAATATGCAAATTTCGATTTTATTTATAAACGGAGGTTAAAATTGTACTTTTATAAATCAAATTGTCCTTCTTCCTAACTTTTAAAATTTTTGTCTTTATTTCGAGTTTCTATAGGTGAAATGTCCTATATACTAATTTCCCCTTAAAAAAATTATTATTCACACTACTTTATCTTCACCCTTCAACCTTCAACCATCATTAATTTTATTCATAAATAATTACTTTATCTATAAGAGAAATTCTCAAATGCATACCGTGCACCAAACATGTTTGGTGCACACGCTTTTTTTAACTTTTTTTTTTTTTTTTTCTGTTTCTTTCTCCCTCGAATCAGCGTTTCGGCGAAGGTATACCGCAGTCCCTTCCCACCAATTTTTTCCTCTTAAACCCCGTATAACTCACTGAAATTACAATAATTTCTCTTAAATTGTTGTGATTGAGAATTTATGGTCTTTTATCCGCTTCTCTTTTGCATAAAGATACCGTAATCGATGATACATATATGAGATCTAGAAGTGATGAATTCGATGATCATTCTGATGGGCACAAATGCAAAGGAGTTGTCTAAACGGACACAACCACATCAAGCATTTCTGGAACACTCGAGTGAAGCAGGAAGCTAAAAAACTCAACTGTGATGTCAAAAGTGACGAATTCAATATGGATGGATGGATTAATTAATTCTGTTATTTTATGAGTAAATTGGGAGTGATTCTTCAAACATGACCCATCTCTGGTAGGTAGGTCATGAACAAGTCCATTCCAATTATTTTACTGGATTTTTTTTTTTTGAAAAGATGTAATTTTGTTACTGAAAAATAGTAACTACTATTATTGAAAAGTGGAAATTTTGTATTATTGAAAAGTTGAAATTTTATTATTGAAAAGTGTTAACTATTTTTAATAAAAATGGTATTTAAAAACTGTGAAATGGTAAAGTGGTAATAATTTTTTTTAATAAAAATACTCCTACACTAAATCTAAAAAATTAATTACTGTAAAGTGGTACTAAATTTTTGGTAATTAAAAAATTAAATTAACAAATTTTCAAACTCATGACCTCATACATAACTTGGATGGCAGTAACCACTACACTAACAATTAATTTGTTGTTATTTTTTGTTTTTCCTAATTTATAAGAATTGACCTGTGCATTAGTGTGCACATGCATATTATGCACAAGAGATCAACTCTAACTATAAATGGGCTCCACAACTCTACCATTTCGAAAAACTGAAATGGAGGAAGAATTAGATACAGGATGCTTTTCAATTGTTTTCATCTCTCCTGTAGTTCTTTCTCCAAAAAAAACATCACATCATACTCCAAACTTATCTACTCCCTCCGTCCCAGGATTTTATGCACACTTTGACCGGCACGGAAATTAAGAAAATGGAATAAAGTGATAAGTAAAATAAATAAAGGAGAAATATTATTAATAATTCATTGATTAAAGTGAAAGAGATTTGATTAAAGGTAAAATAAAGGAGGGGTATTATTGGTATTATTGTTTCCTTTTTTTGAGTGTGCAAAAAATGTTGGGACACCCGTTAAGGAAAGTGTGCATAAAATCCTGGGACGGAGGGAGAAACTCAGGATATATAAATTTATTTCAATTAATTTCAAATGGTCAATTGTTTGACTAACATTTCAAGAAATCTGAAATAATGATCTTAATAGAAAAATATTTAGAATGAAAAATAAGTTTATGAAATTTTTTTGAATGGATAATTTTAGGAAATTATTTACCATTAATCTTCACAACAAATTATGCTTCAATAATTATAAATAGGGAAATGAATTGAAATAAGTTTATATCTCCAATTATTATACAAATTCAATACGAAACCAAGAATTGAAAAACAGAGTACAATTGTTTAAAAAAAATAAAAAATACAAAGTTTCATTCTATCTCTTGAGTTTCTCATTTCCTGTAAAATAAAAAGTAAACCAACAAGTTGATTGAAACACGTTCTAGAAGATGTAGGAGAAAAAATTCTCATTATCTATAAAATAAAAAGTAAACCAACAACATGGTTAATTGAATCATGTTCTAGAAGATGCATCAGAATTCCTTATAATTTTTGCACATGGGTTGGTCTGCTATGGACTCGAGTGCATGTTGTGCACCTTAGTCCATGTTGCACTTTTCAGTTTTACTGACTTACACTTTTTTTGTAAATGGTGTTGCACTTTTCAATTATTAAACTGCATAATAATATTTTTAGTGATAGTGACTTACAATTTTTAGTAATATTGTGTTGTACTTTTCAATTTAATAACATACACTTTTCTTTAGACTAGGGTGCACAACATGCACTCGAGTGCATAGACTTTACCTTTGCACATGTTTCATTCTTGCTTCTGGTTTGTTTCATTAGTTCTGAAAGATGCATGAGAATTTTTAACCTTTAAATTTAAAAGGTTTTGAGAAATTTCACGGCTCAAAACTCTTTCTGTGTTAGTCAATGACAGATTGACTAACATAGTGATCTATTTTGATAGAATATAATAACTGGGTGACCAATTTTGATAGTAACTAAATGTGGGTGACCAAATATGAAAAGAGGTAAAACTGAGTGATCAAAATTGATATTTACCCTAAAATTGTCGTCATAAGATCATTTTATATAAATGAGAATGGCTTAAATTGTTTGTTCATATGGGGCCTTTAAATTGTAAAACTTGGTTAATAAGAATAAATATTAATTTTACTTGGATTACATAAAATGGTGATTGGTCATAATAATAAGATTTTGAGTATGACCCAATATGAGGAGACGGTATTTTATGAATCAATTAATAAAAAGAAGATTTAAGAATTAAGTTATACATAATGCGGACAATAATTTAATCACACACTAAAACTACCCCATAAATAAGAATTAAAATGTAGTTTAGTATCCCACATCGAAAAATAAATAAAAAAGAAATTATTATATTAAGAGGAAATTGGTGAGAGCCAGCAAAGCTGGGCTTGGTAGCGCAAGCCTGTGACCCATGCGGGAGCATTAAGGTTTTGTTTGGAGGGTTTAAAATTAAGGAGGAGGGAGTGGCGGCTAATTACTTGAAAGCTGAGGGGAGTGGCGGCTCCTTACTTGAAGAAGGAGGGGGGATTAAGGTAAGGTTTTTGTTGTTCGAGTTGGACAACATATTTATACAAAGCGCATTCAATGTTTGGGTTGCTCTTGTCAGAGCCACCAATACCCACTGAGGGAATGTGGAAGAGCCGCCCCCCTCCTTCTATCTTCAAACCCAACCTCAATCTTTTTTTTTTGTTGGCCCAAAAATAATATTACTTGGAGTATAAAATTTTAGATATTTTTGCAATTGTTAAGAAACGAGAGCACCCGAATAATTTTTAAAGTTTTAGGAGTCGAAATCCGATTTTGGCAAGCGAGTACACTTTTTCGAGTGGAAACGATGTTACGAGTCAAACTCACTTCACTGTGACATGTGACGTTTTATGTGACGTTTTTTGACAAAATGAGTATCAATTTAAACACGACTTTTACGATTATTATAAAAAAAAACTCTAACCTTTTATCGTGTTGCAATTAGATACACATTTTTTTTCTCCGATCAACAATTGATGATGTGGCTTGCCGGAGCTTGTCACGTCAGATTACACATACATATTCTTTTTTTTTTCCACATTAGATTATACTTTATAAAAATAAAACTCTCACTTCTTCTCCGTCTTCTCCTTCTCCGCTTCTCAAACTCATAGAGTTCTTCTTCTCAAACTCAATCAAGTTCTTCTTCCCTTTTCAACCATTTTATATATTTTTTTTCAATAATCGTAAAGATTGTGATTAAATTGATAGTGGGACTAAATGTGGTGTATTTATTTAGAATTAACCATATATTTTTAATTTATGGAATTTTTTAGATGCTAATTCAGGTGAAATTTACACGTTTTAGAGGCACATGTGAAGCATATTTTAATGTGGATTTCATTGATTTATGCATTGAATATGATTGTTTTAGCCAAAATGAGAGAAAGGTAGTGTTTTGTCGATTTTATAGGTAAAACGATGGAATTTGGGACCAAAATACATACCACAAGTGATCGGACCGGAAAGAGGAGTGCACCATTGGATCCGGCTCGAAAAATGGAGTGGAATAGCCAAAAGAATCGAGTCGATCGGAGGTCGGAAGCTCAAGAAACGGAGGGACGAAGTTGGAGGACGAAAACGAAGGACGGAGCCAAAGTCGAAACTTTGGCCCGGCCGGGCCACATCACCCGCCCGGCCGGGCGGCCGAGCACCAGAATTTGGCCACAAGTCGAAGTGATGCCGCCCGGCCGGGCCACTCGACCCATGTTTCACTCTTGGTCGACCAACACTCCGCCCGGCCGGGCCACTTCCCCACCCGACCACCCCAATTTCGGTGCCAAACTTGTATTTTCTCCATTTTTGAGGGACCAACTTGCAATTTTGCCATCCAAACCCTACCCCAACACTATATAAACCCTCTTTCTTGAAATCCAATCCATTCTCCCCCAATTCCTCAAATTTCACACATAGTAGCACATACTTGGAGGTGTTTTGGCCATATCTTCTTCATTTCTTCATCAAATCAAGCAAGAGAGGATGCAATAGCTTGGAATTTCCATTCTCTACCACATTTTAGACCTAACTTTCTCTTTCTCTCTCTCTTTTTAGTTAGTTATTTCATTTGATCTTGTAATTTGATTATGTTAGCTCTTGGCTAAACATTTGTGGTTTTAAGGCATTATAAATACTTGGATTGAAGTTTATGATTAATTTCTTGCTTTAATTGGTGTTTGTATCTTATTTGTATGCTTAATTATTCCTTGAAAGCATGTTGTTATTGGCCATGGTGATTTGCTTAATTCATTGTTAATTGGGATAGTATTGAAAGATTTATTTCATTAATCGTATGCAAGCATGCAACCCGATATTATTATGATCTCGAGAGAGGATTAATTATCGGAGAGGGAAGTAAATGATCTTAGGAGCTATTTTAGGCGATGTGACGTTTGTGATGTAGAAATACGAACCTATTGTTGCATGCTCCTTTGAATTAGTTGTATCGAGAGATCGCTTAATTCTTCTTGTGTGATCACCCTATACGAAGACAAATTTAATGGCCATTTGAACGAGTTTCAATTCATAAACGGATATCTAAGTGTTACAATTGCCTTGGAACCCACCTTCTCTCTTTGAGTTTTCATTCGTCTTACTTTCGTTTCTTGATATTGCATGCTAGTTGACTGATTTCTTTATTTACTCTTTTCATTGTCTATTTGTGACACATTGGTAGGCAATCTTAGGGGTAATTCACCATTCACGTTATCGATCACGTCTATTTAGAACTCCGTTAGCAAAATACACTTTTACGTTATACCTCCTTGTGGGATCGACCTCGTGCTTATCACGCTACGATAGACGTCGTACACTTGCGGTTGTTTATTTTAGTGTTGTATAACACGTGAATCAAGTTTATGGCGCCGCTGCCGGGGAGGTTTTATAGCTCTAGAGTGTAGGTTAATAGAGTTTTAGTTTAGACATTTTACTTGCTTTATTTATTTGCAAAAATCCAAAAATATTTGTGTTTGTTATCTTGATCTTTCTTGCAAATCTCACTCTCGTTTGCTCTTTTGATAGACATGGTTTATGATCACACGATCTAGGAGGAACCAACAAGAAGTGTTACCCTTAGATCCGGAGATTGAAGCCAATTGTCGAAGAAGGAACGCCGAAAGGAGAAGAATAGAGTTGGAAAGAATGAATCGAAGGGAAAATCCGGTTGTAGAAGAAGTAGAGGAGGAATTTGAGAATCAAGGGGTCGAAGGAGTTGAGGAACCGAATAGAAATGGAGGTAACCGACCTCACAGAGTGCTAAGGGACAACTTTCGTCGGAGAGTTGAAGAAAATATTGGTATTGGTATGGAAAGAGATGGTAGACGAAGGGAGGATGAGGAACCACAAAGAGTCTTGAGAGACCACTTCCGTCCTATCCCAAGGCCCTATGGTGGAGCGGGTCGGGAACCCGTTGATGCACACAACTTTGAACTCAAGCCGGCCTTGATCGTGATGGTGCAAAACAACCAATTTGGTGGGCTTTCCAAGGAGGATCCTAACCTCCACGTGTCCCCCAAGACTACATCCGCTTGCAACTCTTCCCCTTCTCACTCCGGGACCGAGCAAAGCAATGGTATCTCTCTCTTGACTTGAGGACCATTGAAAATTGGGCCGAACTTGTTGATGCCTTTTTAATGAAGTATTTTCCCCCAAGCAAGACCATCAAGATACGAGGGGAGATTTCTTCATTTATGCAAGATGATGATGAGTCATTAGCCGAGGCTTGGGAGCGTTTCAAAGACCTCATTAGAAGTTGCCCTCAACACGGTTTCTCAAGAGATCAATTGATATGTTACTTCTATAACGGAATGGATCACCGTACGAGAGGGATGGTAGATGCCTCGGCCGGTGGAGGGTCTTTGTTGGGAAAGACAACGGATGAGGGTTATGTGCTTTTGGAGGAGATGGCTAAGAATGACAACCAATGGCCATCCGAGAGAAGACAAAACCGAAAGATTGTCTCAACCCAAGATTTGGATGAGAATGCTAAACTATCCAACAAGGTGGACAAATTGATATCTCTTATGACGGCTAAAGATTTAGTGGGGCCACGTGACGAGCAATATGAAGAAGCCCATTACATGAACAATCAAAGAGATAGACAATTTAGAGAGAGAGGTTGGAACGAGAGGCAAACCCGTGAGAGTCCTTCCAATCCAAACCAATATCATCCGAGTTTGAGGCAACATGAGAACTTTTCTTATGCTAACACAAGGAACGCCATCATACCACCTCCAACTTTTCTTGTGTGATTTGGGAGCGAGCATTAATCTTATGCCTTTGTCTATATGCAAATCTCTTGGTTTGGGAAAGCTTACACCAACCACAATGAGCCTTATATTGGCGGATAGATCCGTGACATACCCTTTGGGTATAGTGGAGGATGTGTTGGTCAAGGTTGATAAGTTTATATTCCCGGTGGACTTTGTGGTGTTGGATATGGAGGAAGATAAGTATATTTCATTAATCTTGGGAAGGCCATTCTTGGCAACCGGTGGGGCTATCATTGATGTAAAGAAAGGAGAGCTAGAACTTCAAGTGAACAATGAGAAAATAGTGTTCAACATTTATAGAGCTATCAAAGTCCGGGATGATGAGGATGGAGAGTATGGGTATTCTAGAGGAGACCACCCTCCAATGCCAATGAAAGAGGAGGTGGAAGAAGATCTCAAGATTAATTTTGTGAAAAAGGACCCCCAAGTGGAAGAGAATGAGTTGAAGATGGACAAGAAGGCCAAGAAAACTCCCCTAAATCAAGAAAAGTTACTTATACAAGCTTGGGGGTAAATGAGGCATCAACCTCTTATGACATGATTGAAGAGCCGGATGGGCTAGCTAGTGGATGTTTTGATGGACTCAAGAAAGTTGCATGGGCAAAGTAGTTTAAGAGCAAGGATGATGATGGGGTGACTTGATATTCCCTCAAGGAAGAACCGTCCGGCATAGGACGTTAAAAATAGCGCTTCTTGGGAGGCAACCCAAGGTTTTATTGCTTTGATAGTTGTGATAGCTTAGTTTATTTTGTAGGTATGGATGAAGAATACTATGGACATCATATCTTGAAGAATGGAGAAGGAAGCAAAACCAACTTTGGAGAAGAGAGCAAGTGGTGCAATGGTGATCTTTGAAGAGCATTGGATGTGCAAGGAGGGAGGTAACAACTTGTAGCCCCAAACTTAGAATTTTTTGGGGGGAGTTATTTTTCTTTTATTTTTCTACTAGTTGTTACCCTTGCACCGGTTCGTCATTCTACTTGTGTCACATTTTGCACCGGCGCACACTTAGCTTTCACATGCTTATATTGTTTAAGTTGGTTTTGATCATTTGTTGGGTAGTGGATCTTTGGTGAAATGTGAGCATGAATAATCATTGGAATCCATTGTTGAGTAGTTGTGGTGATGTCTATTTGCTTTGAATGTATGTATGATTGGTGTTGGAGAATAGTATCATGTTGTGTTCATATTTGTGATCTTTGATAGCATGGATGCATGATGTGTTGTTGTTTGGGAACATTTGATGAATGTGAGAGTTCTATTGAATAAACCAGTGAGAATTGAGCCTTAAATCGAACATGTAATCCGGTTTAGTTCATTTGAGAGTGGACTAGGTTATTGCTAGTGATTCTAGAACTTTCCTAAGTTCTTGTTTGAAAGCATGATTGTGTGAAACTTTGTGATGTGATATATGTCATCTTGTTCTAAAAGAGTCACTTAGCCAAAATTTCCCTAAACCGAAGTAATTTTCCGTAGTTAGCCCCTTGAGCTTAATTCCTCATTTTCTTGGCAAACTAAAATGTTAACCACTTAGCCTTTTTGAGCCTTTGATTCCTATATCTAGTGGGGGATGAAAGACAAAGTGGAAAAACATGTGCTTGAATGAATATCTTTGGTGAAGGGAGAAATTGGAAGAGTTGAAAGAAAAAAGAGAATGATGAAAAGAAAATCAAAGGAAAAGAAAAGAGGGACAAAGGGCCCCAAAAGCTTGAAAAAAAAATGGTTCAAAAGATGAGGTGATGAATGCTTGAAAAAGAAAGGAAAATGAAAAGTGAGGATGGAGTTTGTAAACTTTGAAAGTAAAAGCACAAATTGTAAAACAACAAACTTTATCCTCCACTAGAAGAGTCACAAATTCCCAAATTCATCCCACCTTGTCCAAAGAGCCAATGTTACATCCTTGATTAAGTCCTATTGATCACATTGTTGAGCATTTGAGTGTTGTGGAAAGTAGAAGTTGGGCAAGCATATAGTGATTGCATAGCATAACTTGGTTGATGAGTGCATTAATATCCTCAATTTATTTGTGTGTTTGAGAGAAACACTATATCATGTGAGTAGAGGACTTGAGCATTTGGATTATGTTTCCCATTCACAATGTGTTGTGTGTTTGTGCATTCTTTGATCCATGAGTGTGAAGTGCAATAATGAGCCTATGACCTTCATTGAGAAATGCACTTTGAGAAAGAGATATCACTACACTTTACTTTGCATGTGTGATTTGCATTGAATATTCCATTGTGATCATTCCACCCTCACTGCTTTAAGTGCTTAGTTGTTTGAGGACAAACAACATTTTAAGTTTGGGGGAGTTTGATTCGGGTGGAATTTACACGTTTTAGAGGCACATGTGAAGCATATTTTAATGTGGATTTCATTGATTTATGCATTGAATATGATTGTTTTAGCCAAAATGAGAGAAAGGTAGTGTTTTGTCGATTTTATAGGTAAAACGATGGAATTTGGGAGCAAAATACACACCACAAGTGATCGGACCGGAAAGAGGAGTGCACCATTGGATCCGGCTCGAAAAATGGAGTGGAATAGCCAAAAGAATCGAGTCGATCGGAGGTCGGAAGCTAAAGAAACGGAGGGACGAAGTTGGAGGACGAAAACGAAGGACGGAGCCAAAGTCGAAACTTTGGATCGGCCGGGCCACATCACCCGCCCGGCCGGGCGGCCGAGCACCAGAATTTGGCCACAAGTCGAAGTTATGGCCCGGCCGGGCGGCATCACTCGCCCGACCGGGCGGCCGAACAAGCCACATCGCCCCCTCATTTACGAAACTTCCGCCCGGCCGGGCGGCATCACTCGCCCGGCCGGGCCTCTCGACCCCTGTTTCACTCTTGGTCGACCAACACTCCGCCCGGCCGGGCCACTTCCCCACCCGGCCGGGCCACCCCAATTTCGGTGCCAAACTTGTATTTTCTCCATTTTTGAGGGACCAACTTGCAATTTTGCCATCCAAACCCTACCCCAACACTATATAAACCCTCTTTCTTGAAATCCAATCCATTCTCCCCCAATTCCTCAAATTTCACACATAGTAGCACATACTTGGAGGTGTTTTGGCCATATCTTCTTCATTTCTTCATCAAATCAAGCAAGAGAGGATGCAATAGCTTGGAATTTCCATTCTCTACCACATTTTAGACTAAGCTTTCTCTTTCTCTCTCTTTTAGTTAGTTATTTCATTTGATCTTGTATTTTGATTATGTTAGCTCTTGGCTAAACATTTGTGGTTCTAAGGCATTGTAAATACTTGGATTGAAGTTTATGATTAATTTCTTGCTTTAATTGGTGTTTGTCTCTTATTTGTATGCTTAATTATTCCTTGAAAGCATGTTGTTATTGGCCATGATGATTTGCTTAATTCATTGTTAATTGGAATAGTATTGAAAGATTTATTCCATTAATCGTATGCAAGCATGCAACCCGATATTATTATGATCTCAAGAGAGGATTAATTATCGGAGAGGGAAGTAAATGATCTTAGGAGCTATTTTAGGCGATGTGACGTTTGTGATGTAGAAATACGAACCTATTGTTGCATGCTCCTTTGAATTAGTTGTATCGAGAGATCGATTAATTCTTCTTGTGTGATCACCCTATACGAAGACAACCTTAATGGCCATTTGAACGAGTTGCAATTCATAAACGGATATCTAAGTGTTACAATTGCCTTGGAACCCACCTTCTCTCTTTGAGTTTTCATTCGTCTTACTTTCGTTTCTTGATATTGTATGCTAGTTGATTGATTTCTTTATTTACTCTTTTCATTGTCTATTTGTGACACATTAGTAGGCAATCTTAGGGGTAATTCACCATTCACGTTATCGATCACGTCTATTTAGAACTCTGTTAGCAAAATACACTTTTACGCTATACCTCCTTGTGGGACCGACCTCGTGCTTATCACGCTACGATAGACGCCGTACACTTGCGGTTGTTTATTTTAGTGTTGTATAACACGTGAATCAGGTGCGAGGCCTGGAAGATGGATTAACTATCGAATTAAGGCCTAAAATAAAATTCCTATCGATATAAGGTTCGATTCATTAAAACTATCAATGAAAGGCTTAAAATTTTAACACCGTTAACAATCTACTTAACGGAAGCTGACGAGACAATTAATTATCTGTGGCATCTAATTCAATTAAAAAATAAGATTTTGTTATCTTCTTACTCTTCCATGGACGCTGATACTCTGTTTCTCTCCCCAATATTACAGTAGTTATCTACTATTGGCTTCAACTATTGGACTAGTCTTATGTGAAATATTGCATACATGCATTCCATCCCAATTAGGAAGTCAAAATCCTAAGCTCAAAAGTTAAATTTAAAAAATTCACGGGTCAGAAGCCTGGATCCGGGTTGTCCAAAAAATTTGCGGGTTGCAAACAGGTAGTTTATTACATGACCAAAATATTGTTACTACAAGACCAAAATATTGTTACTATAAGGCCAAAATATTACCAATACAAGGCAAAAAATTTAATACTACATGTCAAAATATTCTGACAAATTCACCAAAAAATTAAGTCTTTATAATATTTTTGAACATGTAGTAATACACTTATGACCTTGTAGTGATAAAATTTTGGTCTTGTAGTAACATTGTTTTAGTCATGTAGTAGCCTAATAAGTCAAAATTACTCCCTCCGTTCTACAATAAGTGTTGTTTTTATGAAATTTATTGGAATTAAGAAAGGGTATGTATTGACAAGTATACCCTTAATAATAAAGGAAGATTTTAATCATATTAATTCTTTTTAAATCTTTTCAAATTCTTTACCCAATCTTCTTCAATTATTTTCAAGTTTATGTCTCAAATAATTTTCAAATCGGAGGATATAATGGAAACAAACAGTGTAAAAATTCTAAAACAACACTTATTTGTGTACAAGAGAAATGGGCTAAAACAACACTTATTATAGAACGGAGGGAGTATTTTAGTAATTTTTTGCCCAAAAAAATAAGTGTCCAGAATATTTTTGGACTTGCAGTAATACACTTTTGGCCTTATAGTGACAAAATTTAGGTCTTGTAATAACATAATTTTGATCATGTAGTAAGATAATATTTTAGAGTGAAAATAAATATTCTAATTAAGGTTGACCCGCTTTAATCTGCATTGACCCGTATTGACCCACGAATTTTGACCTAATTTACCTTAATTAGTCAATATTGCATGCATATAAGTTTTTGCCTCAACTATTGCCATTAGAAACAATTGAAGATAGCAATGAAGATTAAAGCTTTTTCAGCCATGAATACTTGCATATACACAGAAAATAACACGATTGTTTTTCTCAATAAATTTCAAATCAATGGAGCTCAATCAACATGAATTTTTAATTATATAAAAAATTATATATTGTATATTAGCTATACGATAAACATCCAAGAACCAAAATTCACAAATTATATCACCAAGAGAAAACTCAATTTATAACTAGAGAAATAAACAGAACATGTAGTATTACTATCAATTTAAATTAAACAGAAACAACAATGAATATGTCAAATGATTAATTGCGACTGTCCTCTTGAATTAATTCCCGCCGTCAAAGAAGAAGAATGGTTTTTTTTAGAATCCGCCTCGACATTTCATTTAAAAACAACTCTAAATGAAAGGAGCCACCACAACTGTATACACAATGATTGGATTTTGGTGCATACAGAGCGAATCGAAGTGCGACATGCGAAGACCGGACAGGAAAGATGGAAAATCCATAAATATGTAACGAACATCTCCTCTCCTTTTTCCTTTCATGGAAGAATACCTCTAGTACGCGATCCCGAAAGGGGTGAAAGGTATGGTCCCGATCTTTGTCAGTAGTTCTAATGAGATTTCTCCTATTCATCATCACTTCATCAGAATCAAACTAGGGCGCCGCTTCCTGTGCCTCATCCCTGCACATCACTCCATCTCCTCATCACAATCCAGACATTTCGTGTGTGACGAAGTTGCTTTGACTTGGAGCGAATTGGATGATCGGGCCGAGGGCTGCCCCCTCTTCCCCTCACTCTCCTTTCCCTATTATAATTTTATTTTGTTAACTTTCTAAGTTAATTAAATGAAATTGATGCAAAAAAATTAAATGATTGTTTGATCACTTTCATCGAGAAAGACTTATTTTTACAAATTTTCAATGAAAATGTCATAGATCGCTTTCAAAAAATGAAAATTCATCGGACTCAGTTGTAACGTGTAATTTTATTTTACTTTATAAAATATATTTTATTTATATATAAAACAATGTTTGTGTACAAATATTTTTAAATTATATATTGTTCAATCGTCCTCCTAGTTTTAAAATCTTGGATCCACCACTGCGAGCAATGAAAGAAAAATAGGACAAAGAGTTGAAGAATTGTGAAGGAATTAATTCGAGTTAAGATAGAATAAGTGATTGTCAAGTTTCACATCGCATGTTCAAACTTTATTGTCTGCGTTTTTTAAGTTAAACTCGAAATGTAGAATTTAACAAGTGTAGTCAATAACGGACCGATAAATTACGGAGTACTCAAAAGCGAATTAAAAATAAAGTTGAATTTATGGGAACAAATATCACTATAATATTGAATTCATTTAACAATATAGTTCTTAAAATAGACAATTTATTTAGAATTGTTGTGAAATTAAAGTCCAATGAACCTGCAGAGTGCATATGCAAGTGTATCTGAATTATAAATGCGGTATTCAGTTGTTAGACTATGGTTGCTCATATCTCACATTCACATAATAATACATACATACATATATATATATATACTCTAATTTAAATTAACAATTATTTTTTTGGGGCATTATTTAGCATGGCCAACCTTATCTGGACAGTGTCTTAATTAATAATAATGTTTTGAATTTTGGATACCAACACTTAACCTACCCAAAAAAAATTGAAAATTGGGGTGAGAAATAGAGCCAGAATCATTGGGTGATGTCACATAACGTGTAATAATTTTCTTTGTTCAATTTGGATATGAATAGCAAGGGTTTTGATTTTGAATAAATCAAAGAATAGTGAAATATGCAATAATTTAGTAATGTAGTGTGATATATATATATGGTTGAAGTGGTAAAACTACCACTAAAAAAGATATGTCCCTTTCTTTGTTTTGTTTCGTTTTAATCCGTACTAATAATGTATTGCTTCATATTTTCTGTATATAAGATACAATTGCAAACGTAGTAATGATCTCATACACAACCAAAATCATTTAAATATGAATTGATTTAAGCTCATATAAAATTAAAACAAAATAAATATATCAAAGTACACATTCGAATTGCATCCAAGCACAATTCAATTAGTAGTTAAACGTAGATAATCTATTTTGTAATTTTAGAATAATAATCCTTCCAATCAAGCGTTTTTAAAACATGATATTGTGTAAGTTAAATTAAATTATTTCATGGTATATTAAACAATACTACTCTTAAAAAGTGAATTTGTGGACCTGATTCACAAAATACAAACCCTTAAAACATAATATTATAACTCGATAAATTTTCAAATCAGTATACATAAACCATAATACTTTACACACATATTCAATCAAGCTCAATTCAAATTGAATATGTATATATAAACACTCATTTACAATATTTATATCATATGCCTTAAAATAGACTTGCTTCTTTCTTTTTTTTTTTTTTGCACAAGCTCTTCTTCCATATTTTCAGATTTTTGTCAGCGCTTCTCATTTTAGGCTTCAATTAAATTTGTTTTACTGTGTGTGCATTTTTTCGTATTTTGTTCTCCATTTCTTAAAAAAAACATATTTGAAACTTTTTTTTTTCATATAGTAACACACAATTTTCTTTATAAAATAATATTTTTCTATTTATATAGTCATATATTTTTTAATATCTTACATGCGATAATGTAAGGATCAATATGTGTTACTTAATTTTATAGTAATAAATATATGAAAGCGTAATATTGTATTTATCTTTACACAATTTTTTCATAAGACCTGATTTGAACTGGTTAATCAGTAAAGGATGCACAAAATTCCTACCCATCTTCTTTAAAAGTGCTAATATTGCACACAGTGACGGAGCCAGAAACTAATCGATGGGGGGCCCAATTATGAATAATAAATTTCGCTTTTAATATCTATAAATTTTTTTGAAACATATAATATATTACTAATTAATCAAGTTAAGTTTTAATATATTTCAATAAAAGTTTCATTCATTCCACTCATTACCTACAAAATAATATTTATACAGTCTATACACGAGCATCTTTTAATTTTTATGTTTTAAATTGTTATATACTTCACTCGTTTCATATTGATTGGCGCTATTAGTCTTAATTCTTGTTTCAAAAAATTATCATTTTTAGCTATTTTTACACGTTTCTCCCTAAATTATTCATATGTAAATTCCTATAATTTTTATTTTAATACTTTTTCATCTTTTTTTCTTTATTATTAAAGCAAGTTATTCCACTCTCTTATACTTTCATTCATTTTTTTCCCTCAATCTTTCATGATAATGAAAGATAATTTTTTTTAAAAAAAAGTTATTTAATTATACACAAAACAAGTACTTATAAGACAGAAAAAGTAATAATTGCACTACTAATATTTTACTAATACACTTAGAAATTATTATATAACTATTAAATATGATTAATTATAATTATTTTTCTTTTATTTTTTATTATTTAATATTTTTAAAAAAATTATTAAAAAAAAATTGTAAAATGGGTGGGGGGCCCAGTGACCCCCCTGGGCCCTCTCTCCCTCCGTCCCTGATTGCACATCATGAAATTGATTCATATATATTGTATATTATTTTAAATTCAATTACCACTTACTCTAATGTGCCTTAATTACTTTAGAACTAACCTTATAAAGATAGCCCAACATATTTACTTTACATATATTCTTGGAATGTGTCAAACATGTTCTTGTAACATGTCTTATACAAACTGTGCACATGTCACCCATTCCTTTCGCTATGATGATTTCTAACAAATCAACACATCTATCTAATAAAAATAAATGCGAATATTTTTCTCTAGAAATATGAAAGATTCAACTTGTTTAGCAGTAACATGAAAGTGTTAGAAATTAATATACAAGAATTAATTTTCACCCTTTCTAAAAGTTCGACTTTTAGATGAGACAGAATTCTTTTATGGTATCAGAGCAAACCAACTCTAAAAATTCGAACTTTTAGATGAGACGAAATTCTTTCAGAAAGCTATATATAAAATACTCCAAGAATTTTTACTATTTTAATAATATTATAAATCAATAATTAAGTTGTTGTTGTCTATCATCTGATGCATTTATTAATTGTGGATTTTTTTTGTCCAACAATTATTGTGGTATTTGTGCTGCTGTTCAGGTACACGTGTTTTTTGGGAATACATTACTTTTATTTGGACATATTGAGTTGCAAAAAAGTGATTTTAATTGATTCTTATAGAAAAATTAAAAGTGAACAATGTTGGAAAACAAACTGTTTTTGACCGAATTATTGAGTAGTTTGCAGTGTGTATTTAAAAAAAAAAAAAATTGTATAACTTTACAAGAAAAAAGCTCTTATTTCATTAAGGCCTCGTTTGGTTTATGTGAAAAGGTGGGAAAACATAAATAAACCCACTTAAGCCCATGTTTGGTTTATGTGTATTGGGCCCGGGTTTGGGGCTAGGCCCGATTCCTGTTCAGGAAATAAACCCAAGACTTTGAGTTAAATGGTCCCAGTTTTTGCGTGAGTTAATTTAGTCCCACTTTGAGGCTGTTAAGAAGGTAATGTAAAAAGTCCATACTATCCATCAATTTACATGTTTTTTGACGAAAATGCCCTAACTCCTTACCCAAATTACCACCTGCCACATATATATACAATGAAACCCTAACATTCTCTCATTGTGCGCCGTTTTGAGAGTGAGAAGGTAGGGGACGCAAACGCAGTAGTTGATTCTTCCTCCTTCTATTTCGATTATGCCATAACTAATGCCTTTCTCCCCTTTGTTCTATCATAGCAGGTTAAGAAGATAACATTGTTGCGCTGTTTCTGCAGGTATTACAAACTGTTGTTTTTTTTTTCCTTTTTCTTTTCATTTCAATTTGTGTAGTAATTGTCTTTCTTTCTCTCTTTTATTCTATGACAACATTGTAGTTTATTGAAAAGGGTCGATTTTGTTACCCCCAATTTGGCCATCGATTTTAGATTGGAATATTATTTAAGAAAGTTTGCAATTTTGGTTGGAATATTAGATGAAAAATTGCAATTTAGGGGTGGGACAAATGATTTTGTGGAAGCATATTAAACAAAGAGATGTAAGCATCTTCTCCTTTGTGTTTTTCTGTTTTTTTTTTTTTTTGAAATTCTTTTGAATTGTATTGAAGGATGGGTGAAGAACAGGAAAATGCAGGGTTTTTTTGTTGGTTCTTATTTTTTTTTGAGTTTTTATTTTTGAAATTATGTTACTTTCTCGGAACTTGTTATCGATTTTTTGTGATTTTCTTGAAAAATATTTCCAATATTTGTGGTTAGTGACTTAACAAGAACTCAAGTCAGTGGGTGTACGAATAAGGTTCTAAGAAACAAAAAAACAAATTATGTTGTTTCAAACATTGAATTAGGGCATTTCAAACGTTGAATTAGGGCATTTCAAACATTGAATTAAGGCATTTCAAACTTTGAATTAGGGCATCTAAAAAATGCAATCCTACCATGTAATAAAATAAACTGACACGAAAACATCAAACTTGCATTCCAGATAATTTCAAATCTAAAGATTAATTGACACAACAATTCTTACCTTTAAAATTGCTACAATTCAAACTGCAACTACGAGAGGAGCCGATATGGTTGGGCACGATGTTTGTACGGCGAACTGAATGACACTATTTTTGCTACCATCCAGACTACAACTACGAGAGGAAGAACGAATTGACACGAATTGAATCGAGACAACCCTAAACCATCGTATGTCTTATGCCCTAAAAAGCGAAAATGAGAGGAGAAAAATTATGAGAAATTGCACAGTGGGATGGAAGCACGGAGAAACACGCCGAATTTGAAATATGGAATTATCAAAGTGACGAAGAATAGAGACGCTGGATGATTTCAAAATTCAATTGAAAAGAAATCGTGAATGGGGAAGAAGGAGTTTACGATTCCTGTTCACGCAGTAATTGAAAAAGAAAGAAAAGCAATTGAAAAGGGTATTTTAGGAACTTATTCATTAAAACAAATTTATCCCACAAACCAAACTACAAAAGTAGAAATATTATCAATTTTTTAAAATTTTAATCCATCAATCCAAACATGAGCAAATATTCAAATTTAGATTTCAATGAACAGTACAATCCAACAATTTCCTATCCATATTTATCTTTCCCATCTAACAAACCAAACGAGCCCTAACAAGTTAGAGTAAGTTGGATTGATATAAAAGTTATGAGGTTATAATTGTAAAAAAATTCATGGTATCAATCAAATCCCGAAGAATCAGTTTAAAGTAGCTAGAAGCCGGTGGATAGATTCTTTGCAAAATCTTGATTTTAACAGATTTAACAATCACATCTTAGTGTTTGCAAGCACTAATTTTTACTCCATTATTTATTTTTTTAAGGAAAAGTGATTTTAAGTGGATAGTGATACAGTATTTGCAAAATCTCCCTGGGAAGGAACACATAGGGTCGAGCTTATAATATGGATTTTGAGCTCATTAGTACTGATTTTTCGTTTTTGCCCGAAAATCTCGTCAATTAAATTATAAAACTATATTGATACTCGTTTAGAAGATCTAAATTATAAAATTAGCCTATATTTGTTGAGTATACACTTGTATCAGTTGTATGCTTCCAAGTGCATGTGCAATTGAACTAATATACAGTATACAATATTTTAGCGCGCTTATGTGTAAAATATTTTATGTGTAATTGATTCCTCAAAATTAGTCGTTCTTTGAATCGGATATTCGAGTCTTAAAAAAAATGGGTAAAATATTTTAAATAAGTGTTCCTCATAATTTCAATTTAAAAATTAAAAATATATTCAAATCACTTAAAATTTAACTATACATATAAAAATTTGTCAAATTTGTTTACAATGTACTCCCTCCATCCAATTTCATTATTCCCACTTTCCTTTTTTAGTTGTCCAATTTTATTATGCTCATACTCTATTTGGAAACAATACTATTTTATATTCACCCTCCTACCATCACTTATTTACCCACTTTACCATTCACTTTATTCATAAATAATCATTTATTTATAAATGGCCCCACAATACCCCATCATACCCTCAACTTATCTACTTTATGAATAAACTAATCAATATTCATTAAAACCCGTGCCCGAAGAAGTGGGCATAATAAAATTGGACGGAGGGAGTAACTTAATGGATGGGATAGAAAACATATTACTCGAGCTATTTCCAACCCCTTTACCAGTTCGAACTTTTAAATGAGATAATTTTTTTTAATGTTTGAAGAGTCTCCGAACAAACACCTTGATTAATTTTACCGTAAGACCGTTTGTAAATTAATACACAACTTTTTTAATGTGCTAAAAGACATCATAAGTCTAAATTCATAAACAAATTATTTAATACGTCATCACCAAGTCTGTCTAGAAAGGGTTACCATTTTATTAATTTTTAGGGGCAGAAATTAATATTCCATGTAGGAGTAATTCGATGTTGAGTGGTGCGTTGACCTGGTCCAGCCAACTAAGATCCAGCTCACCCCCGTGCGCATCTATTTGGCCCCTCACAAATGACATGTACCCAATTACTTCATGCCACGTTGTCAACTTTTATAAATATCCATTTTCACCACACTAATTTTATTTTAAGAGGTAGAAAAGATCACACGCCAATCCATCTAATTCAGAAAATGGACAAATACAGTACTACGGGTCTTTTTTTTTTATCCGTAAACGAGCCTTTTACAAATTACAATTGAACGGTGAGATTAGTCCCTCAAATCAAATTAGGACTGAATCACTATACATAGAAAAAAGAGAGTATTTATATGCATATAAATTGATTTCTCTGATTTAAGGTTATTCAATTAAACTCAATGTTTATATATTTTTAATGACTATTTTATTTATAACTTCTTAATTTTTCATGTAGCACTTATATATGACATAATATTTTTACAATGCTTTTAAAAAATGGGTATTACAAGTATATATTACGTAGCACTTCTCATGTATGAGAATGAGACATTCTATTCTTAGTATTCTAAGTTTTAATTTGTACTTTCTTCGTCTGCCTATAGCTTTTTCGCTTTTCTTTTTTTAATGTTTTACAATAAGTTTCTTATTATATTTTTAACACAATATTTTATCTCTATTAATCCCGTCATTTGTATTACATTATACTTTATATCTATTATTTTATCACAATTTATATAATACTTATATACTCCATTATATATTTTTTTAATTACATTACTTAGTACTATACCTAGTATTTTATGATTTTTATCATATTTTTTTACTCAAAACACACCAAAGAAAAGAAAGGGGAAAGATATAATTTGACACCATGTATATTATGAATGTGAACTCATTATTTTTTACTGAAGTGTTAGATGCATAATCCCATGGATATTTCAATTTCCAAGATGGTTTTGAGTTTTAAATTAACAATCTTATTCTACTTCACGAGATTAGATATAATTTTACGCCGTGGTGTCTTAAGATTTCCCGACATGTTTGAGTCATATATCCAACATACTGTTTTAATAGAATATATATACTATGATTAGACCAAACTAATACTACTGTGTGTTTTATTGTACTATATTATTGTGCATACAAGGTGTTTAGCAAATAGCAGTAGCCTACAAGCTATACACAGCAAATCTCTACTATTTGAATAATATTATAAAAAATCAATAATTAAAAGCTACTGTAGTATATAATTTACCATAAAAGTATTTAAATATTAATTACTGAAATAGAACTAATTTTAAGTGAAACCGTCACTCAAGTTATTTTAAAAAATTCGATGGTATTCAGAAATTGAAGTAATTACTCCCATTTCTGGAAATTAAGCATTAATTAGATAAATTGGGGTGACGACGAATTAGTGACTCATTTGTTTTTATTTAATTATTTATTGACTTTGTCAACCAGCCCAGATTACGCGCCAACCAAGACCCAGCTCCCACCCATAACACCCCTTCCACTTACATAATCTTGATACTACTAATTATATTTACATAAATAATTTTTACCATAATTTTTAACAAGATAAAGTAAAACAAACATATATGATATATGTCTCACAATATACCTATATTTTACAATTAACAACAGATCAGGATCATTTTAAACAAATTAATGTTAATTTCTACATGCACCCTAACATTTATAAACTGCATTAAACTACTTAATTAATATTAATGCACTTGCAAACTATGAAAACGGGTTATTTAAATAAATAAATAAAAGAATCTTAAGTTGGACACCTATAACGACGTGTTACATCTCAACTTTAGATAAAATGGGACCTGATCGAGATGAATATTTCGTGTTCATACTATTTTTTATTAGAATAGTAATATGCGGTGACGTTGTCTTTTATTTCTTATTAATTAATTAATAGTATAATGATAAAAGCTTCATCATATTTTAACTATTAATTATGAATCACTTTCACTAACTACTAATGTTCTTATCGTCGATTAATTACTTGCTTGCTATATTCTTACAAGTTACACCTCTCTTTTTTTTTTTTTTTTCTAATTCTATTATATTAGTCACCGTACGTCTATATATGAATATCTGTTAATCTTTATTAATAATATTAGTTTGTTTATCGTGTAAACGTCAAATTCATAGAATCGGAGCACATTTTTTCAATTCCGTTCATCAACTACACATAACATAAGCATAGTTTAATTTGGTAATTCTATGATTATATTTTCTTAAAACTTTTCGTAATAAAATACTTTTTTTTTTTCCGGATAGCTGAATCATTTCTTACGAATGAAAGCAAGGGTATATAGATTATAGAAAAATCCAATCACATACTCACTGCCCAACGATGCAAAATAATGTAGTAAAATATTACGGAGTATAATATACTTTGGTGCATTGTGTTCATACCCTTTTCTCATAAAAAATAGTTTTCTACTCACTTAATAAAAAAGAAATATATAGGTGCAGTGGGTTCATACCCTTTTCTCATAGAAAATGGATTTATACTCATTTACATTTTTGTACAATAACTTTTACTTCTTTTTTCCAAATCGTTCCAATATACAATTTTAAATTTAGTCTGGTAATTTTTTATATTGTTCAATTTGTATCAAAAAAAAAATTCAAAAAATGTTGTTTTCACATATTTTTGGTTCTATAACGTTCACTTTTTTTTTTCTTTTTGTAAATCGTCTTAATGCATGTGTCAATTCTATGTTGTTCGACAAAATTGAACATAATTGAACCATTTAAAAAGTTATGGGACTAAATTAAATTATTTTAACTATATATCTTGAAATGATTTGAAAAAAAGATGAAAAATATGGGTCCAAAATTATTTTAACTCTAAAAAATACTTATCGAAACAATATTAAAATATGTACCGAGACAATATCCAAATACACAGTTTAAATACTTTCACGCGCGTTGTACAAGATTATTCCCTGACACAAGGATTATATTTACCGAGACAAAAATAAAATAAAAAATCAATTGTAATTATTCAAGACAATAATCACATATTCATACTTTAAATATTGACTGAATAAGTGCTCCAATACAACAATATTTCCATCGAGGATTATACATACCGAGATAAAAAAAATAAAATTCAATTGTTAATGCCCAAACATATAAATTACAAGAAAATAAATCCCCTTAAATACATGAATCACAACTTTTTTTTTTTTTCCGTTTATTTCTTTGCACGTACATTACCATCCAATTACATGAATCACAAAAAAGCAAATTAATGAAAATAAATTATTTACCTAAGTCGTGAGGTAATTAAAAAGATGAAAAATAGATGGATAGAAATGAATTTGAGGAGTAGTTTATGTACAAAATAAATGAAGAATAAAGGAATGAGAAGTGGGTGTGTGTCTTTAATTAAGTTCAGTACAGTATTTTAAAATAATCTCTTTTATTAATAGAAAACGCTTTTTTAATAATATGAATAAAGAAACTTATTTTATTATGGAAATCGGGTAAACCTATGTCTTAATGTCTAGCTTATCATAAATATTAATGTAATCCATGTTTTGTGACTTGAATACCAGACCAGAAATTAAAAATACTTGAAGTACATTCGTATTATACATATTCGTCAGACAAAGTATATATATGTAAAATCTAAATATTTATCTATTCATGTATAAAATCAGTACAATTATTCAAGTTGACAGACAACTGTACTCATTCTGACACAGCGACACGCTACGTGCATATTTTGATTTGAATAAATATTAATTAAACTCCCTAATCACATTTAAAAAATAAAAAATACAGTTGCTGCATCCAATTTATTAAAATCCTAATACAACATCTACATGATCGATTTGTGTGGCCGTCTAATTAATTAGTAATATAAGAAATTGTTGATTAATAATATAAAGGAAAAGGATTTTTTTTTTTTTTTTTAGAGAATGGAAAAATAAAACACATTTAAATTATCCAGTTCATATTTTTATTTTTAATTATATAGACTATTGAGCCCTTAAACTTTGTTCACATAAACTCCTCTGCAGGCAATCATTGTACTGTATGTTTATATAAAATATAGTAGTATAAAACAATATCTGAAAAACGAACTTAAATTATCCCTCATGGGTAGGTCAAACAGGCAAGTTTTAGATAAATAATATTCTGTTCTTATTTTTTTAAGGATAAGATACATTAATGTAGACATTTTAATAATCTTGCAGTATTTATGGACTTAAAATTATAAATTACGAAAATTAATTCTACTGAGATTAAAATAACAAGCCATGACTCACTTGGATAAGTTGATCGTAATTAGTACAATAGCTAGATTTTCCGCATCTTCCACCCTTCAGATACTAATTTTATTGTACATAACCCCTTCAAGAATTGAATCCTTATTAAATGACCCCTTCAACTATGTTGATGGTTGGTTAATGCTTTAATGGTTTGACTTGAGAAAGAAATTAGGTTCAATTTCACTTGTTATATATTTTGAACTTTTAATAGTTCGAGTTGATGAAACAAGTGTGACAATCGAACATCATCGTGTTTTTAAACTTTATTGCCAGCATTTTCTAAATTAAACGCACGATAAAAGATTTGACAAGAGTGTGGTCAATGACGGACCGAACTATAAATTATATTCAGGAACAAATTTTATAGTAATTTTTTTTGAATTTATGCAAATAAATTTCACTATAATATTGGATTCATTTAACAATATAGATCTTAGAATGTATCATAATTGATACACACATGCATAATTCAAGTAAAATAACTATTAGAATTAATATCAAGAGATGTTTTTGGCTTAGTTTAGAGACTGGATTTTTAACTTTGACCTACCACTCCTATTTGAATCTCACTTCCACATACAACATAAAATAATCAGAGGGCATTCATAGGAGGAAGACAGATCCTTGATGGAGTGGTTACACTGAACGAGGTGATAGAAGATGTCAAGAACCGAAAGAAGAAAGGTATGATCCTGAAAATTGATTTTGAAAAGGCATACGATTCGGTAGATTGGGGTTATTTGAGATCCATGTTGACTGGAATGAATTTCCACCCGAAGTGGATATTGTGGATCATGGAATGTAACCTGAACGTGAACTGCGACTTCTGCAATCACCAAGAGGAGACGGTCAACCATGCCTTATTCAGCTGCCAAGCATCATACCAGGTTTGGATGGGAATTTCTAATTGGCTGGGCTTTCAGACAGTGCTGCCTCTTGATCCATTAGACAATTTACTCCACTTTAGTGGATTGTTTAATGGAAAAAGAGGCAAAACGGCGGGGGCTAGTATATGGGAGTGTGTTGCTTGGTCTTTATGGAAGAGAAGAAACGCAAAAGTATTCAAGAACGAGGGAAGCACGGAGAGCAAAACGATAGAAGACATTATTTCAAGACTTTGGAGTTGGATGGTGTGCAAGAAAATGGTGAGCACTGATACAACTCTTGCGGAATGACTCAACTCACCCAGGAGGGCCCTTGGTGTCTTTGATAACGGATAAAATACTGTTGTGCCTTTTTTCTCTATTTATTGGGGTATAAAATTAACTGTAAGCTTCTGTTTCTTTCTGTAACAATTATTTTGGGTCACTTCTTGTGGCTTCTTGCTTTGATTAATATAATTCTCTTTTGCCTGACCAAAAAAAATAAAAATAATCAGCATAATTAAAGAAAATTTGACAAACATGTGAAAACATCAATCCAAACATAACCTAACATAAATTCAAAACTCTACCCTCTTTGTATTCCTTCTATGATATATTGAAAAGAAACGCTAAAACAAATTTTTTAATCCAAACACAACCTAACTCATATACTTATTTTACAATATATTGTCTCTTGTACTAAGGATAAACACATTTTTAGTTCCTAGTACTTCTATTTCACTATATTGTCTCCTAGTACTTTTGAAAATTCACTTTTCAAAATAGGAGCAAGTGCATAGGGCAAAATATTAGAAATGAAAAATAGAGGGAGCATAATATTAAAACAAATAAAAGAAAAGGTGAAAGAGCAAAAAAAAAAATCAGTAAACACTATACTGTCAATACATAAGGGGAAAAAGTAAAAAATAATGAAAGCATAAAGAAGGTATCATCATTCCTTTAATTTATTCCATTTCTACGTAATTTCAATTAACACTTTTTCCAAGACTTTATTTTCTATATCAAAATATATGACACATCAATATTGCTGCCCTAATCTGCAATACATTCAACTAATTTATTACTAGTAATAAAAAAGATGTAATTGCAACCTTTTTATTTATATTGGTTTCGATATACATTGATTATTAAATAGATGATTGTTAATGTTATATACTTATATCTATTAACATTTGTTAAATGAACCTTGCATATTAGATTGTATTCGTAAATCTCATACTTTTAATAATGCTCCATGTTTTGGAATTTTAAATGAAAATTTCCCTTCTAAAATAAAAGTAAAAGTAACTAAATTACTTTGACACGTGTTTCTTAAATTACATTAATGAAAAGAAAAACTAACCCAAAATAGAACTTGTTTCATTTCAGGTATAAAATTGTCTCTAATAAAATTTTATCTTATTTTTTTTGATATTGTCATATTTTTATTATTGTTCTAATTTTTTTTAAACCATAATCCGTAGTGACTCATTTAATTCGGAACCGGTTCAAGTTAGAATTAATCCCCACTATTAGTTGATGTAAACTGTCTAGTTTGTAATTCTTCATCCGTCTGGTTCTAATTTGAAATTTAACATTCCAATTTTCCTATTCAATCACATACACCACTAAAAATACATAAACATCAACCAATCTTACACAATTAATTTTACATAAAATCCTAAAATAAACACACACAATCATTATTTATCGAGATTTCCCCAATCCTACAAAATTTCCAAACAAACATGGTCATAGACTCATAGGGCCTAATGAATAGAGTTGTTATTCAACCCGAACCGAGTACTTGAAGTTTGAGTTCGACTCGATAACATTAACGAGCTAAGAAATGAGTTCGGTTTGACTCGTTAACGAGCCTAATGAAATTAAAAAAAAAAAAAAAAGATATCGAACCTAGTGAAATTAAAAGTTTTTTTTTAGATATCGAGTCTAAAGAATCGAGCTCGGATCGACTCGTTAATAAATTGAGTATTTAACGATCTCAAGTTCAACTCATTTAACGAACGAGTTGAGCCAAGCTCACGAGCAACTCGATTTGTTTAACAGCTGTTACAATGAATTAATACTAGTCTACTCATAATGTAGAACATGAGGGTGTTAACTGTGAATGAAACAAGATTTGAAGGACGAAAATGTAAAAAAGACAAGAAAAAATCGCGTGTCCATAGCGTGTTTTGTGGCGTGTGAAGAAATTTCCGTCCCCCAATCAGAGGGCCCTCCGGCTTTACATTTTCATTTTCACTTTTCACTGATTTATTTTCCATTAATTAAAATTTACATCCTTAAATCTGTGATGAGACTTTTATTTTGAACAAAATACTACTTGCTTGCTTGAATATTCTCTCTCTTTCCCAACGAACCATAATACGCGGTCCAAATCGCCCCCAATATAAGCCTCACCTCCTCATTAGGGTTTCAAACATCCCTTCTTCTTCCCTCTCCGCTTTATCCGAAACTTTCGATCCTTCTATTTACTCTCTATTTTTGTTATACGGATCCTAAAGATTGACGGGCCTGCCTTCTATTGCGTGAATTTTGACTCTTTTCTTTCAATCTCCGGTGTGAACAAATCCAACCCGATTTTCCGCTTTTTTTTTTTTTTAGGTGTGTTTTGCATCTGGATTTGTTTAGAAATTTCGTTTGGATACTTGAATCGTCGTTTTTTGGCTAGGGTTAGTTCGTTTCTGATTGGAATTTGGTTTTTTCTGTCATGGGTCTTTAGCATTTTCCGATAATTTCTTCGAATTTGTTTATTAGGGCTCAGTTCTGAGATAAAAGAAAAAGAAAAAAAAGCTGTGAAGATCCTGTTTAGGCTATAATTCGTTTTGATTTTGATATAATTTTGTTACATGTAAGTTGAGAATGCCAGCAACAGAATATCAAGAAGGATCTTCATCTCCTTCGAGCTTCGGATTCTCAATTCTGAGTCGACGCCGCGATCAGGTCCATTCCATGGATTCTCCACACGAATCCACCGGCCAAGATGCCGAGCTCGACTCGTTTCAGAGACAAGTAGCCGATCGGTTCCAAGATTTAGCAGCGGCCCATCCTGACGAGCTTCTCTCTATTCCATGGGTAAGGAAGCTTCTAGACACATTCCTCTGCTGCCAAGAGGAATTCAGGCTGATTGTTCTCAGCCATAGAAGTCAGCTGAATAAGCCTCCCATGGATAAGTACATTTCCGATTTCTTCGAAAGGAGTGTCAAAGCTTTAGATGTTTGTAACGCTATTCGGGATGGAATTGAGCAGATTAGGCTTTGGCAAAAGCAGCTAGAGATTATCCTCTGTGCTTTGGATAATCAGAGAAGCATTGGAGAAGGGCAGATTCGTCGAGCTAAGAAGGCTTTAGTCGATTTAGCTATCGCAATGCTCGACGAAAAGGATTCCACCTCGTCGGTTTCGTCTTCGCATAGAAACCGATCATTTGGGCGCCACACTGCTCAAAGGGAGCAGAGGTCTTTCAGCAATTTCAGGTCTTTGTCGTGGAGTGTTTCGAGATCATGGTCTGCTGCTCGACAACTTCAAGCGATTAGTAACAACTTAGTTGCTCCAAGGACTAATGAGATACAATCTACAAATGGATTGAATGTGGCTGTTTATACTATGAACTATGTGCTGTTGTTTGTAATGTGGGCTCTTGTGGCTGCAATTCCTTGTCAAGATCGGGGCCTGCAGACGCATTTTTATGTGACGAGGCACTTTATCTGGGCGGCCCCGATTCTTAACCTCCACGAGAGGATTACAGAGGAGTCGAAGAAACGGGATAGGAGGAATGCGACTGGATTGTTGAAGGAGATTCATGATATTGAGAAATGTGCTAGGTACATGAATGAGATCACTGATTCTGCGCAATTCCCATTTACAGAAGAAAGGGACAAGGAAGTAAAGCAGAGAGTGGAGGAAGTTAGAGTGTTGTATCAAGGTATAAACAATGGGTTGGACCCTTTGGAACGATTGGTTAGGGAAGTGTTTCATAGGATCGTGCGAAGCAGGACCGAGGGGATTGACTCGATTAGTCGAGCAACTACTCACGATTGAGATATCAATCTGAGGGAATGAATGTATGTGGTTAGAATAAAAAGAGTTTATGGTTGTATGTGTTGGGCAATTTCATCATGTAAAGAAAGAAACTACCATTTCCTGGTGTTTATCAAGTTTTTGGTTTTTGTATAATGAATTTCTTGTTATGTTTTGAGTTTGACAATGTAACCATTGTTTGTATACATAGCTTCATCATTAACTTGCTGTCTGCCAATATCTTTTAGCATAGTGTGATTAGTGAATCCCCATTTGGTTTATGACTTAATCACTTGTATGTATGAATCAAGATTTTTTTGTTTTTTGGTGGTGTAATCTCAAGACAGCTTCTTTCTGATTAATTGTTGAATTTTGATTTTGTTCGTGTGAGACGGTCGCACAAAAGAATGTATCACGAATCAAATTGAAGTTCTCCAGTCGTTTTCGTTGCGAAATGCTGGCCAAGAGGGTTGCTGTCATTCATGTCTATTCCTATCTACAAGTTTTCCACAACGTAATATTTTAAGGTGTGATGTTATAGTCAATTGAAATGGACATATATTTTGTTGACCTGACCAAGTTTTCTTGTAATAATTTACTGAATTTTATAATCAAAGGAGATGTATTCAACTCAACCATACAAAAAAGGTTTCTTTAATTTCTTATTTGCCACCACGTTTTCCTCTCTATATTGTACAGTATGTTAGAAAAATTACGAGTCTAATTAATAAGCACTATATCACAATCAAAAACCTCATCTCCAGTTTCAATCTCCAGATTTATGACTACATATTCATTGACCAACTCAAACGTTGCTTACATGCCAATCCTATATACGTACACAAATATTCCCGTGTAAATATTATCTGGTGAAAGTGATATTGATTTATGGTTTTTTTTTTTAAAAAAATGGGTGGCTATTGTAGCAGTGTTAAGTCACAATAAATTGATGTGGAAAATGAAAACAGAGTGGAAGAAATAGAGGTCAAGAATAGCAGAGGAGAGGGGTTTTAGTACTATTATTTTTTTTGGAAACTGGAATGAAGTTAATTGCAAAATTCCAAGTGTACAACTGTAGATTATGGGGTGTGTCTCTTATCTGGGGCTTCAAGTTTTATCGATCAAAAGATGTTTGGCTACATGACAAGTGGTGGTCCCTACAACATTGAATTACAACTTAGCAAGATAGACCATGGTCATGACTGTAATGACCAAGAATTGTAAATTTGGGATAGATATCTAATTTGTAAAATATTACTACTATTTAATTTTAAAAAATTTACAACCTGATGAAAATTTATACACTCATTAAAAAAAAACATCAGTTTTACAATCTCAACCAAAAAAATGATAATTACAAGGAAAAATTGAGGTACAAAATATTTAATTTTCTCTTTTAACAATATACAATAATGGATTTATTTTTCAAATTATAATTGGTTGGTGTCCATGGCTTTAATTAAGATTGCATTAGAAAAAAGAAATAGCATTAGAGGTTGTAATGGGCTATGGGCCGAGATAGCAGATTATTCTTACGGACCTGGGCCCCCGACATGAAACGACACCTTTGAATTCCGGTTGACCCGGTAACTTCGGGTCAGTTTTTACGAGTGCCCGACTCATTATAACTGTCAATTAAATTATAATTCTGAAAACCTCCGTTAGACAAAAACTTGTAGTAGTATTATATATACTCCCTCCCTCCACCAAATCTAGTTCCATTGGAATGGGGCACAAGTTTTAAGAAAAAAATAGATAAAGTAAGGGTATACCCGTATTCCGTGATGACTTGCATACTTTAACAAGTTCATTTTTTAAGAAATGTGAATTTTTAGTGATGTGTGAGGTCAAATAAATGAGTAGTATTTTGAGTGATTTAGTGAGATTTAAAAGAAATTTAGTGAGGTGTGAGTTCAAATAAATGAGAAGTATTTTAGTTGATTTAGTGCGGTTTAAATGTGATCTAGTGAGGTATACGGAAAAATGTGGAATCAAAATGAATGACAATTTTAAAAATAAAATAATGTAGGAGAGTATATTTTTGGGTAATTTATTGAGGTTTAAAAGATAAGTTAGTAAGGTGTAGAGAAGAATGTGGATAAAAAATGAGTGACAATTTTGAAAATAAAATAATGTAGTAAGAGTATTAATTTTGTAGATTATTTACGTATTATAAGTGTGCAAAAACATTGAAATATTTAAATAAAAAAGTGTACAAATAATCACGAGACGGAAGAAATATATATATTAAAAATAAAATAAAAATCAGTGGGGGGTCCATTGGCCCCCATGGACCCTACCTAGGTCCGTCACTGATTATAGATTATAGGGTATTGTAGGGTCCATTGTGAATAAAATGATTGTTTGTAAATAAAGTTGATAGCAAATTGAGTAATTAAATGATGAATTAAAGGGTGATAGTTTCTATAAAGTGTATGAGACTACATTTGGTGAACAAAGAATATGAGGAAAATGAGACTATATTTCATGAACGGAGAGAGTATAAAATTATTCACATGATTATGATTATACGTGAATTATATTTTAAATGTAAATATTAAAGTGCAACTCCATTTTACTCAAAAGTTTCTCTCTAGCTAAATACGGAATAGATTTTTTTTTTGAACGGTCAAAAAAATTATATAGCCTTAAGTAATTGGGGTATTCAACCCATTACATGTACACGTATAATTTATATTACAAAGGCTACCTCTATATCATCACACTTTTTAACATCTCACCCTCCTGTTCTAATTACTCTATTCAACTAAGCATAAGAATGGGTCACGACACCAAGCTGAGATAGACGAGTTATGAGTTATAAGTTTCTTCCCATAGTGTAGGCATAAGTTATGTTATCTTTTTTAATAGACATGATTTTTTTTTAGTAAACAAACCACGTCTATTTAAATTTAAACTCAGGCAAGTAATTCACTCCAATTCATCAATCTTTGAAAAAAATAAAAAATAATAGTAACAAACACAATAAAAAAATTATGCTATTCATGAATATATTAACTCTAAAATTTAGGCAGCATGGTTGGTTTACATGAATTATTATTATTCAAAATTCTCTTTGAACCAAGTAAAGGAAGGTTGACAATTAACTCTACAATATAATGATGCTAAACATGCCTTGCCTTTTTTCTTTTTTTTAATTACATTAAATATCCATACCTTTTCTCCTCCCCATGACTCGAACTCAGGATCTAAAGCCTAGGTAGTGGTGCTCTAACCACTTGAGCTATCCAACTTCGTCTGCCTTACCTATAATCAACTACTAAGTTTCTTGTACACAGGTGTATGTTGTAACAAAATACAGTACAATTAGTAGTATTTTACAGTAAAAATAATTAATATTGTTAAATAAAAATAATTAAATTGATTAAATAATAATTTTTTAGTTAATACTTCTTCATATTTAAAATAAGTGTAATTTTAGATCAATATATATATTTTAAAAAATAAATAAATTCACATTATATCCTTAATAAATGTTGATTTATCTTATTAAAAAACATATTTATTTGAGTATTTAAATGATTTCAAGAACAAATTAAAAAAAATACAATAAATATACATTAAAACGTTATTTAATCTTTGAAAACTTGAAAGATCAAAATAACACTTATTAAAAATAGAAAAAGGTACAAAATTAAAAAAAATACATTTAAATTGTACGATTTTACATGTATATAATTTATATATTAAGGTATTAATTATTTTATTAAAAAATATTGGGTTGTTAGTATTAACGGTTTGACTAAAAAAAGATACTCCTCCGATCCAAAAAGTTTGTCGCATTTGGACTTTAAATTTATTTTAAAAAGTTTGTCGCTTTTTCTAATTTTACCAATGGGGGGAGAAAATAATGAGGGATAAATTTGTCAAAAAAATATGTTCCTTAATTCTATACAAAATGAGAAATGCGACAAACTTTATGAAACGGAGTAAGTAGTTTGCACATCAATATGGTACGGTACAAGAATGCACATGAGACGTCCGACTTATTGAATAAATTTATACTTATTTATTTAGTTTACAGTTTTTATTACAATACAATCAATATATTATGTATATTTTGGTTTTCTATACATGTATTAGAGCACATATACCTTTAATTATCCATCGAATTGTGACTGCAATTTCCTTGTTAAAAACAAAATCATTTAATGATTGGTCGGTGTCCCCATGACACGGTGAAGCCACCCTTCAAAAACAAAGATTTATATAAGGAAACAAATTGAGTTAATTTGTTAAAACAGGAAACACCAATTGAGCCTTACATCCTACAGTAAAAAAAAAAACAAAAAAAAAAACTTTATTTTTGAAGAATTCATACTATACATACTCCATTAATGAACTAATAAAAATACGTAATATAGTACACCTTACAATAATTAATATATATATCTTGATTAGCGGGAAAGGAAGTAATATTATAGATGCAATTTATAACTAAATAGTTTAATGATATGTTGGTAACTTAGACAAAAAACACGTTAGCTCAGTCTTGAAATTATTAAATAAAGAGATATATTTCATATACATTTTTTCTTTATTCTGGGTAGTTTCAGTTTGTTTGTACCTTTGAATTAATTGACAGAGAACATGATGGAAAACAACAACAAAAGAGTTTTACTTAATTACTTAACTAATTACATTCATATATATATAAACTTGTACAAGAAGTGAGAGAAATTCCATTTATTTACTACTACTATATTATATGATCCAAGAGTTTGGAGGCTCTAAGTCTAACTAGACTATGTTGTAAAGAGAAATATGACTTGGAGCTTCCTGGTTTCTTATTTGGAATATGAATACGAATGGTAAAAAGTATGATCCTTATTGTTATATTTTTTGTTTGATACTGAGAATGACTATCATTACGAATGGTAATTAATATCATTTCTCATTACATTGTCATTCCCCTCATATAAAGTTCTTAACTAATCATTTTCTAAAATATTTAAGTGACACACTGTTTTACTAGTTAGTCAGTAAACGCGATGTCTTTGAATTGTTAACTGTTTTGCACTCCACTCAAGTTCCTTCTAACAACTCTCAGTTCTCATGTTTATATTCGTTTTGACCTGAACATTCATCTGGTTCTGTAAGAATGTTTACTGTTTAGAAACATGTCTTACAATATTTCCTTCGAAGCGGCCCCACTTCTCTCTTACATAGGTGATCCTTATAAGAGTATCTCTCATAACTCTTCTTGAATATGGATATACACACCACCATTCATGATCGTGTTCGTTATCAGAGGGTTGGTCACAACTCCTTTGCACAGGTCCATTACGAGACTCTTCTAGTCTTCTGCACCTCTTGTAAGATTGTGGGTCACACTTATGCTGATTGTCGTAAGTCTGCTAAGGGTCGAGAGAAAAAGGGCTTTTGCTCATAGGGACATAAGTTCATCTAGGGCTACTAAGCAAGATGAGAAGGCTTTGGTTATAGCTATATCTGTTCCATTGGGAAACAATTTTGATTTTGGGGCATTGTTAGATGATACTTCAGATCATGCCAATGAGGACGATATTGTTGATTTTAGGGCATTGGCAGATGATACATCGGATCACACCATTGAGGACAATATTGATGATCCCAAATCAGCGCTGGTTATAGCTAAATATGTTCCACTGGGGAACATTTTTGAGACTTTGGCTGAGGACACACCGGATCACCCCGTGGAACATTATGCTCCTCTTCTAATTCCCATCAGAAGGAAGTTATGAACGGACTTATGCATTACTCAGAGAAACAATCAAGGAACCCTTTGTTGTTGGTTCACGCGGTTCTGGTTCTTCAGAGCTCAAAAATGTGGTCCATCACATCAAACGTTGGTCGGATGCATTGGATGACTCTGATTGATTATGAAATTTTTACATTTTTTTTAGAGTAGTATACCTTTTTCCTTGACCTCGAATTTTATCCCTGAAAAGGGTTTTCCCATGCAAGACTTTAACTACACTTGAGCTCTAATTCGATCTGTGAACGTATGATTTTAAGTTTTCTTTTTCTTTTATA
This sequence comes from Galeopsis tetrahit, assembly GCA_963675135.1. Taxonomy (NCBI): domain Eukaryota; kingdom Viridiplantae; phylum Streptophyta; class Magnoliopsida; order Lamiales; family Lamiaceae; genus Galeopsis; species Galeopsis tetrahit. The sequence continues at coordinate 56,076,938 of OY776131.1, forward strand.
CATCCCGACAAGATTTTGATAAATGAGTGAAATTAAAATGCTAAAATGATGTAATAAAATTTACAAGAAAGAAAACAAGTAAATAGTAGTAATGGATTACTTTCGAAAACAAAAGTGTAAAGAACAAAGTGATAATGATTCCAAAGTAGGGTAAGGACATCAATATTACATATGGTACAATACAATAATCATCACCCTTAAAGCCACTTTAGATTCAATTCAAAACTACCACCTCTCCTCTACTCTAAACCATCATTATAACCACAATTACACAGCTTAAAGCTTTTTGAATCCCCACCATCTGCAACACACAAAATTCAATCACCAATCAAACACACAATCATCTGCTTTTTAATCTCTGCACAAATAATTACATGCCAAGAAATATTATGTCTTGAGTCAAAGGTTTCATGAAATTAATCTTTGATCTAAGGGGAACATAATACTATATTTTGTTTCTTTAAAAGATGGAGGACACATATACTCTTCTTTCAGATACAATAAAACCGCATGATTATGCAATAGAACAATAAAGTTCTATTGTACATTTTTTTTAATGTTGTGATGTACTGAATCCAAATACACAATAAAACTGTACGATTTTGTTCCACATGATACCACTATGTGGTGTGCAAAACAACATCAAGTCCTATTGACAAGGGTTGGTATATAAAATGGATAATATAGATTCCATTATGGTTCTAAAGTATTTCAAGAAACATACATACATAGGTCACAAGTTTCATGTTTTGAAAATTCACAAGTTAGTTGTGTAAGAGCCCAAGGAATAAATTGCAAATGTACAAAAATATTTGAAATGTCATGCATGACATTTAATACTTATGTCACTGGTCCTCAATGTGAATTATTATTAATTTCAGTGATGCAGAAATTGATGATACAGGTCCACAGTTCAGAAATTATCACAAGAATCACAACATATATTATCCGTGAATTATTAATTTGTCATATGTTCTGTCCACGCAGCGACAGAATTCAATAAGCTAGTAATTTTTTTGTTTCATTTTTTACCTGAATTAAGAAAGTTATTTAATAATTTTCAATATATATATAATGACCTTATTATTCTAGGAGTATTATTTAATATAAACTGATTTTGAACATAAATCAAAATTTGAAATGTGAAGTAAATTGCTTAATTAATGTATATATATCACAAAAAATAATATAAATATATAACTCACTTTCTACCTAACATTTATTTGGCTCATTTACTAATATATCCCTATTCAATACTATTACAGTATTATTAATTATCAAGTTATTCTTTTTAATCTAGAAAATGTAGAAAATTACCTTGTCATAATAATTTTATAAATTTTGTGTTGAAAACAATCAGCGGAGGGAGTAGAGGTATGAAATTGTTTGTGGTTTATTTAATTCTTTCAGTGTGATTGTAAAATAATAATAATAATTCTGAAACAATTTTTTTTTTCCTAACGAACAATTAAAATGGAGGATGTGACATCTATATGTCAAAATTATTTATAATGACAAAATAAGGTAAAAGTTGCTGCTGGCCTTTGCTGCAACAGTAGTGAAAGGGTTCACCACTGTTTCAATGGTGGGCCAATAATAAAATAGGAAATAAATAAAGAATTTAAAAGGGAAAGAAAAAGGAGGAAAAAAGAGAGCAAAAGAACAGAAAAAAGTAAATATTTACAGAAGATGCTAAACAGTATTCAATTTTTTGTTAAGTACTGAAATATTAGATGTAACTACACTATTCTAAAACTAACCAAATTATGCGAAAAAATATATATCTAGTTGCCTTGTTAGTTATTAGTCGGTCAAATAAATATATTATAATTACTTAATTATTTAAATTGTGACTCAATTTTTTCAATAATGATGAAAATAAAACTTTTGGAATTTCAAGAATGAAGCACACAAATTACAAAACTGACCTGTTGATAAGCAGCAGAAGTAGGAAAAGGGCGAATTGTAGCAGAATCAACTTCACCAGTAGGGAGAGGCACCGCAGGGTTGCTATTGATAAATGGGATGCCTTCTTTTCCCGGACTGGTGGCGCTGGGAGCCGGCGCCGGTGAATCGCTCTCTCGGGGCTTAAACGGCCAAGGAAAAGCCGGAGATGACGCCACGTACCCACCGGAGCTCGGCGGCGGCGAACCCTTAGGGGAAGAGGCCTCGAACAATGTGACTTTCACAGCTAGTTTTTGGCCTTGTAAGCATGACTTATTTGTGCCATTGTAGAATGAAAAGTAGAACAATCCAGTCCGTGATGTGTGCCACTAAAAAAGATAACATTTTTTTTTTTGATTAATTTCAGTTGAAAATTAGTACTACTTAATTAAAATTAAAATTAGCTTACTGTGTAAACAGAGGAAGTGGGGTTTGTCAAGATTGTAGCTTGAGTGAAGTTGCAGAGAGAAAAAGCTTTCTTGTTCTTGAAAATGTAGAGACTGTAATTATACTTGTGCTGAAATACTAAGAAAAAAGCAGACACCAAAATTAAATTGAATGCAGACAGTAATTTATTGCAACAAATTTAGAAGAAAAAAAATGAGGAAACTTACTGACAGAGTCTCCTATTTGGACCTGAGGGTTTTTCCATTCTGAAACTCCATCAACAATGACTGTTGCACACTGAGAAATTTGCAGCAGATTGACAATACAAATTATGAGGAACAAAATTGAAGAAAATCCCATTATTCTTTATGGGTTTTTTTAGAAAGAAAATGGAAAATTGGTAGGAAGATGGAGAAATTTTATAGCAGAGAGAGGGAGGGGCCTCTTGACATAGTTGTCAGAAGTGGTTTGACAGAAAGGGTTGGGACATGGGAGACTGTGAATTAGTGACCAATTTTTTTTTTTACAGTAAAAAGTGAAATGATTAAATTATTTCATAAATAAACTGATGAAAAGATAAGTTTTTTTTTTTTTTTTTGAGTGGGATTTGATACTGATGATGGGTATTATCATTCTTAAATGATTATGAACCTGCAGTATATGCACTTGCATAGTTGTAAATTTATTTTTATATTGAAAGTTTGATACTAGACTACTAGTATAAACTTTTGATGATGGTGAGGAATGCAATTTTAGTCTCTTTTTGACATTTTGAGGATTTAAAAACATTTGATTTTTACTTTTATATTAAGATATGCGTCAAGACTCAAGATTGCAGATTCTCAATGTAGCATATTCTTGATGAAATAAATTACTCCTAGGAAACATATGGGTGTGGACTAAAAATTTGTGTCATAATAATAGTGGACTTACCTCTTACAATAAATGAATTATTTATCCACACAAGTCCAAGTGTCATAACTCACAAGACTCGTAACAAGAGCTCCCCCTCCAACCTCAAATACTGATTAAATAATACTCTCTCCCTGTACATAAAACTATGCCTCTTTGGGTGTACAAATTTTAAGAAAATGTAAAAAAATAGGTTGTGAGATAAAAATAAAGTGGTTGTGAATTGATAAATAAGAAAAATGAATATACTTTTTTTGTGGAGAATATATTGCTTATATGAGCAGTTTCATTATATCTACTACTTGTACTGTTGAAAAAAATTAATATGTTTTATAAATCACATGTACACATTGTTAAAGATTTCGATGATAAAATATTATAAACACAAAAAAGTGAAATAGAGGAATCAAATTGTTAGTCCAGACAAATCCTTATGTGGGACAAATAGACAAATCATAAGATGAATATAAACCAACCGTAAATTTTAACCCCAAATTCATTTATCCGCAAACTCCATACCAATTTTCCTCTGATTACTAGATAAATATTAGTTGTGACAGTCTTCACAAAAAATTGTCTCTTATCTTATAGTCAACTTAAATTTTGTTAAATTTATATTTTCCACTGATAAATTTAACATACATGCATGTAGATTTTAGTGAGCAGTGTTGTATTTAGTACTATAATTAAATTAGAAAGTATTAAATATTGTTGAAAATAGCGCAATGTATTAGTAATTAAAGTGGTAAAGAATAATAAGATGGAGAATAATGGAGGGATATTTTTTATTGCAAAGGTTAAAGGTTGGGAGAGGGACCAGACAGGACAAGAAGTAAAAAACCATGTACGAATGTCCAAATTTGTGTTGAACATATATATATATGCTTAAGTTAAAAGAAGAGAAAGATACAACAACACTGCAATACATTCCAGAGGAAGAATACATGTACGTATTAAGACAAATACTATACGACAAAAAATACACAGTCTCAGGAGATCCATTGCTTGGAATTTATAACCCAACAACCTTTTACTTTATTGGTACTACTAATTAGCTTAGCTAGGGCTTATTCAATTAAAATTACTGCATGCTACCTCATTTATATATTAACTATCCTATTTTATCTCCACTTAAAAAAAAAAAAAAGTCACTTTATTAAACAACCTTCCTAATAAATACTACTACTTGTAATCGTTTTTCTGTAATTGTGGTTAATTAGTATGAATAAATAAAGGTATAAGAGTCATTTGATATTCTAATTAATGTGTGTGAATTGATAAAATGAAATAGAGGGAGTATAATAATAATTATATATGGTGGCTGATTATAATAAGCACTATATGGAACGTCCATAATATTATTGAGAGTACAAGTAAGTCAGAATTAATAGAGTGAGTGAGTTAGTTAGAGCAAAGAATATAGAGAAAAAAGCACATGGACATTAATGGCTGCAGATTGTACAAAATCGAATAACTTTCGGGTATGTTTGTTTTGGGATTATGTAGGATGGGGGAAATCTTGGATGGGGAAATCTTGGACGGGGAAATCCTGATAAATAGTAATTGTGTGTGTTTGTTTTGGGATTTTGAGTAGGATGAGATGTAACTTTATGTCAAATCAAATTGTGTAAGAGTGGTTGGATGAGATGTAATAGTAGGATGTATAGGTATTTTTAGGGATGAGTGTAGTTGGATGGGGAAATCCGGATGTGAAATCTCGAAATAGAACAAGGACGTGGGACGTTACGTCCCACGTCCGGACGGGTGAGTTCCAAAACAAACATGCCCTTCTAGTTTTGCCACAAACTCATCAAAATGGTTAAAAAGAAAATATTACTCATACACAATACCTTATTTATAGTTTATTTTATTTTGAGGGGACTTTATTTCTATTTTATATTCATCTTTAAACTTTCACTTTTAAAATAAATAATTTCTTTTTTAAAACACGTCTAATGAGAATTATATATATATAAAAAAAAAAAAGACAAGGGAGAATTTGAATTTGATGGATTGTGGGTTTATGGGTTGTCTGTTTCGCCTCTGACTTGTTTTGTTTCCAGTGGCGTGCCAATGCCCTGTTTTATAAAGGGGTTTATTCATTCTTGTGAATCTAATCCACTACACTTGGATTATATATATATATATATATATATATATAATGTTTGTTTGAATGATGATACAACATTGAATTTTTTCGACATTTATTTTATTTCACTCTTAAAAAAACCTAAGACCATTTAATTTTAACATTTTGTCATAAATGACGATACACAAATTTTATCATTCCTGTTTATCCAAACATAAACGAACAAGGTTGAATTTCAATCTCAATGGTGTGATGTGTGATGTCTCCTGATGTGCCAAAAATTGCACGGTCGGATTATATATCCTCGGGATCAGATATCCAAATTTCCGAGTGCTTAGACCTGATTTGGGTACACTGCTTTCGCTGGAATGATCCTCCAAGAACCTGCAAAAGACACACCGGAGGGGGCTCCGGTGCGGACGCTCCGACGCTCAAGTCAGTATAAGAATCTTCGTATATCACAAGGACTTCAAAGTCCTTGATTTATCAAATCAAGCTCTCAAAGGATCTCGCAATGTATAATAATAAGAAATATATTCAGTCTTGTAAGAGTAAAAAGTCTAACCTCGAAATGTATCTTGCTTTACCTATTTATAGAGGACTTCCTCTTAAGAGGAAGTTAAAGTTTCCTCCTATCTCGAAGCTACTCCTTGGACTTAGCCTGCTGCGTTGACAAAGTCCTCCACCCTTCCACTTCCGGAAAGACCGGGGCCACTCCGCCTAGTGGACTCCTTCCACTAAAATGAAGGAGGGAAGAATCTTTCTTTGGTCAGTCTTAGTCCGATTTATGTGGAGATCTCCTATATTCTCGGTTCACCAATTCATATCAAGATCGAGTCTTCCTGATGTTTCTCTCCGGGTGGAGCTCCCTCCGGAGGGACCTCCAGGAGAGATTCTTTATCCAGAGAGTATTCCATAATCCAATACTTCCACTTTTATCCTATCCTCCATACACGTGTCGACTTCTTATCGGATGACATTTTTAGGCCGCATCATCTACTCCCCCTACTCTCGTAAAAGGGGTATATCTTTTGTGAGAGTAGAAAATTTCAGTGAGCCTAGTACAGAGGCGTTTCTGGAGAGACGTGTATTATTCTTGCTTCGGAGAGGAATTTCAAAAGTGCTCCCCTTCGGAGATTTTTCCCGCCTTGGCCGCCTGTAATTTGGCAATGGCCTAACTCTTGGTTTCATAACCTTCAAAGAATTTTCTCAAGAACTTTAGGGAATCTCTCCCCCTTTCAAGGAATCACCTCTAGTTTCAAGTGGCTCGAGGAGGTTTTCCTTGACTTTAGCGAAATTTTTATTTTCTAAGTATCCATCTTGGGTCTTGGTTATGGGGAGATGCTCCCCAGTTCTCCTTGGCCTCTGAGCCTCTACTTGTCTCTCACTTTCGTTAAAAAGATTTTGATTCATAAAATCTTCTCATTTCATTGATTAACCCTTTTGGGTTTCAAACATGGTGAGGGCTCTCTGGAGCTCCTCGGCCTCTAGGCCTCTGAGTGTTTCTCACTCTCATTCTTAAAAGATTTTGATTCATAAAATCTTCTCATTTCATTGATTAACCCTTTTGGGTTTCAAACATGGTGAGGGCTCTCTGGAGCTCCTCGGCCTCTAGGCCTCTGAGTGTTTCTCACTCTCATTCTTAAAAGATTTTGATTCATAAAATCTTCTCATTTCATTGATTAACCCTTTTGGGTTTCAAACATGGTGAGGGCTCTCTGGAGCTCCTCGGCCTCTAGGCCTCTGAGTGTTTCTCACTTTTGAATTCTCATATCTCATATATGCTCAGTGATCTACAGATCCTTCATCATTTCATCACTCCTAATTTTCAAACTTAGCCATCCGGCTACTCAGGGTGGTTAGCCCTCCCGCGTTTCAGAATGCTCAAAGTATGCTTATGAACCATATCTTAAATTGTTAGGAAATATGTGCTCATACAAATTTCTAAAAATCTCCAAATGTTTTCATCACATCTCATAAAATCTTCAAATATTCATCAAAGATAAAGATACATTTTAACATAATTTAGAAAAAATTAGACTCATCACTAATCAAAAACACGTTCTTAACCATGCCTAAATTCTCAATCATTCTCTCGATTCAATCACGAAATTCTCTTAAGTAATCACCTTAGCATTTCTCAAATCAATCATTTCTGAAGCTTTAGCAAATGCTCATATGCTTCGAGGTTTTATGCTCTAAACAACTACGTCTAGGTAACTCATATCATATCACAAAGTAAAATCTAAAGTAAAAAAGTAAAATATACACTTTTCACTTACGTGGCTCCATATCAGCATCTCGGAGGTAGTAGGCCTAGACCCTTCATCACCCCCTTTAAGCATCGAACTGTAAGGCATTTGCAAGGTCCGTCATCATGCTCGTCTCTGAATATCGCATCTCAACACCCTAAATGATCTTACTCACCTAATAGATCGACTCTTGGGTATATCCTTCTTTACAGTAGCCTTGTAGCCCTCATGACTACCTGCACATCCTTCATTGGTTTCTTTTATCATGTAATCTCCTTCGGGAGACATCTTAGATAGGGATGAGTCAACGATCGCTTGTATAATAGGCCACCCAAGATGCAGTATCTTAACCGCAAAGCTCGAGCTTCTCAAGAAGCTGCAGGGGCTGGTCCTTTATTCAGCTCTTCCAGAATTTCTTTCCTTTAGTCATCCCCTCCAGGCTCTACGGAGCTAGCCAGCTTTGACAGACTGTCAGTCTTCATATTCTTCGACCCATTCTTTTACACTCGATCTCCTGGTTTACCCAGAAGCCTCACAGGATCTGGACGAACTTAATCTGAAATCTAAAATCTAAAATCTAAAATCATATTTAGAATATCTAGGCATGTCAATCACACATAATTCAAAGATATTTAGCCTCATATTTTAAAAGCATGGACCACCATACATCCTCAATCATGAATTATAAAGCATATAATAACCACATAAACTCATTGACTTGTTCGTATTTTTCGGATAAGTTCCCAAGTAGATTTTCGTTCCAAGGACTTAATTGAGTGTCAATGAATCCCTAAAGTTGCAAGTTATCATGCCATTGTAGTAACTAAGCTTGTTTGTTTGATTTTCGGGAATTAAAACATAAGAATTAAACTAAATTATCTAAGAATGATAAGAAATGAACACAAGAAATAGCAAGCTATCTAACTTTCGAGAGAAAGTGCAAGAGAAGGGTATTGCCTCGGGTGCTTCCGTTTTGTGGGTAATTCAATGAGTTAACAAATCAATTGCATGAATGAACCTATAAATATGTGATAAGCTAAAGGCTATCACTCGTGTGTGTAGACCAATCCCTTGTGAGGCTTAGGTGAACACGTGCATCAATTAGCAATTATATAGTCTAATCAATACCATAAGCTCCTAAGATAGTGTCTCATAAACACGTTCAACACGGTTACTAATGCTTATGAGACGCCCTCTCACTAATCTAATAGACGACCTCTAATCGACTAGTGTCTAGTGTCGTCGATCTAAGCAATCAACCCCCGGTCGGTGTAGCTAATTACTATGTTAATTCTAATTGATTAATTCAAGCTCATACACACACTCTTAATCATGCAACCCAATACGGTCGTTGAAGTCGACAAAACTAACAATGCTAGCTAATAGGGTGAATTAATCAATTGAATCATGAAAATTACAACACTAGAAACATATACACCCAATTCCTAAGCTAATCATGCAATTAATCTATAATTACACTAAACACCCATCAAAACATTCACACCCAAGGCAATAAGAGTTTAGCCCATGGTTCTAGAAGAGAATTCCATGGTTAAAACAACTAATAACATCAAACTCATAGTAGAATAACAAGAGATTGAAGAAATTAAGAAAATACCAAAATAAATTGCAAAATAGATTAATATCACCTTGATCATGAAAATGTAGCTACAAAACGATGTAATAGACGATGCCCGATGATAATCGTAGCTTGATTTGAAGTAAAAACCACTAATCTATCTAATCTAATGAAGAATCTAAACTAAAAATGAAGAACACCTACAACTATGTGAATGTGTGTGTGGAATTGCTTGTAAAAGGAGTAAGACTCCCTTTTAAAACTCAAATTTGGTCTATTTATAGTTGGGGTAGAAGTCTTGAATTAATTTTGCAATTAGGCCCTTGAAATATGGAGAAAATGGGTCAAAAACCCCGAAAATGAAGTGACCCGGCCGGGTGGCTCCCACCCGGGCATGCCACCCGGCCAAAACACGAACAAACACACTTTTGGGCCTTGCCCGGGTCGAAACCACCCGGCCGGGTGGGTTTCACCCGGGCAAAATACGAAACTACTTCATTTTTGGCTCTGCCCGGGTCGAAGTGACCCGCCCGGGTCGTTTCTACCCGGGTGTGCTTTTTCGTCTCTTCGTATCTCGAGCTTCCGACCTCCGATTGACTCGATTCTTTTTTTCATTCCACTCCGTTTTTCGAGACGAATCCAACCGTGCACTCCTCTTCCTGATCCAGTAAAGTATGGTTGGTGTTTTGCTCCAAATTCCATCGTATTTCCTACAAAATCGACAAAACACAACCTTTCTCTCATTTCGGCTTAAACAATCATATTCAATGTATAATTCAATGAAATCAACATCAAATGAGCTTCAAATATGCATCTAAATAGTGTAAATTCCACCCGAATCAACTCCCCCAAACTTAAAGTGTTGCTCGTCCTCGAGCAACGAAAGAATTACAATGTGAGGGTGAAATTTACAACTAGATGATCAATGAAAGATCCCACTCATCAAATGACATGAAATGAATTCTTCTTCCTCAAGATACATTCTCAAAAATGATCACAAGTTCAATATTGAAAATCAAACTAATTACCCCACACATGCTCAACATACAATAACAAGTGATGGTGATGACAATATCCAAATGCTTCAAGTTCAACTCACAAGATATAGTGTTTCTCTCAAACACTCAAACAAATTAAGGACAATAGACACTCATCAATCAAATCATGCATTGCAATTACCATAAGCTTGCCCAAGCTCTACCATCTTTCCACCACAAACATGTTCAACTATGAGATCAATAGGTCTTAACCAAGGACGTAACGTTGGCTCTTTGGACGGGGTATGATGAATATGGAGGAAGTGACTTGTCTAGTGGAGAACGAAAGTTGTTTTTCAACACATCAAGCTTATGCTCATAAGGTTTATACACCTTCATTCTCACTTTTCATTCAACTTTCTCACAAGCAATCATCTCCTCATCTTTTTGTAGAAAATTTCTTTTCTTTTTAAGCTCTTGGGGCTCATTGTCCCTCTTTTCTTTCTCAATTATTTTCTTCACTTCCATCTCTTTTTTTTTTCTCTTTTCACAACTTTGCCAATTTTCTCTTCAAACCAAAGGCACTAAAGCACATGTTTTACCACTTTCTTTTTATTCTCCACTAGATTTGGATATCAAAGGCTCAAAAGGCTAAGTGGTTAAACATTGTAGGTTGCCAAGAAAATGGGAAATCAAGCTCAAACGGGCTAACTACGGAATATTACTTTGGTTATTGGGAAAATTTTGGCTAAGTGACGTGTAGTACGAAAGATGGCCTACATCATATCTCAAAGTATCACACAAGCATGATTTCAAGCAAGAACTTGGGCAAGTTCTAGAAAAGCAAGCAATGAATTGATCCACTCAAAAATAAAATAAACCGGATTAATGCTCGGTTCAAAGCTCAACTCTCACCGGTTCATTCAAGACTCAAACATTCATCAATCATCACCACACATAACTCATTGTGCATGCAAATCATTCATAGGCAACAAGATGACAACAACACAAACAAGATGATTCATTCCAATCATGTACACATTCAAGGAATCAAATTCACAACAAATCACCATCAAATGTGTCTCAATGATCATTTAAGTTCAAATTACACACATACACAAGAATACACATTGGTGTCAATAGAAAATGTAAAAACGAACATAACCCCCCCAAACTTTTTCATTGCAAAGCAATTAAAAGTTTGGAAAAATAGTGTTGCATTGATATTGACACCAAGTGCTAACCATACAAATCTACACACATGGGCCACTATCCCATCAATTAAAACTAAGAGTAGTTAAGCAATCAATGTCATGAACAAGAATATAAATTCCACTACCCCCCCAAACTTAGTAATTGCTATGCAATTCCTAAGAATTGGGGTGGGCGTACCTCTTACGATTGCTATAGCTACACCTTCTTCTTAGCACAAAGTTCCACTTTCAATCCACTTGTCCATTCGATTCAAGCTTCTCCAACTACATCAAAACTCACAAACACGTCAAACTAAACTAACAAAGCAAATAAAATGAACAAAATTGAAATAAAGCAAGTAAAAATGGGTTGCCTCCCATTTAGCGCTAGGTTTAACGTCCTATGCCGGACGGAACTTAACAAGTTCATACTTCCCTTTCTTTGAATGGAGGATGATAGTGCTTTACATTGTGCTCATCGGTGATGAACACTCCATCCTCCTCACTTTCCAACGCAATGCCTCCTCCATAGACCAATTTCTTCATGACCAACATTTTTCGTTCTTTGAGCTTCATCTTTCCAAGGACTTCCATCACTCCCAAGGTGCCCCATACCACCGTATCTCCAATTTCAAATTCCTTCTCAATCTTTCTCTCCTTTGAACTCTTTCTTCTTCCCTCTTCATCTTCACTACCCTCAAGGAACTTATCAAAACTCTTCTCCTTATAAAACTCCCCCAAACTTGAGTTTTGCTCAAGTTTGGGAGTTTGCTTCAATTTGTTATCATCTCCCGGATCTTTCAATGGGATTTTTGGTAATGGCTCTTTCACATAAATGTCACATTCTTGGATGGAGGGGGATTCCTTTTTTCTTGGGGAACTCTCAATTGAGCCATCTTTGGAGAAAATCACTTTCTCTCCATTCACCTCCAATGTTACCTCCCCTTTTCTCAAATTGATGTTTGCTCCCCCCGTGGCAAGAAACGGCCTCCCAAGAATCAATGGGATATTTGCATCTTCTTTCATATCTAACACCACGAAGTCGGCCGGAATGATGAACTTGTCAATCTTCACCAATACATCTTCAATGATCCCTTTAGGATGGGTGATGGAACGATCCGCTAATTGGAGAGTAATTGATGTGGGCACTACTTCTCCAAGTCCCAAACGCTTGAAGATTGAAAGTGGCATCAAATTGATGCTAGCTCCCAAATCACAAAGAGCTTTCATCATGGGACCATCACCAATCTCACATGGGAGAATGAAACTACCCGGATCCTTGAGCTTTTCGGGAGGAGTTCGTTGAAGGATAGCACTACACTCTTCGGTCAACTTAATCTTCTCATCATCCACTAGTTTCTTCTTGTTTGCTATTGCATCCTTTAGAAACTTCATGTAATGAGGTACTTGCTCTAAAGCATCCGAAAGTGGAAGATCAATGTGGATTTTCTTGAAGATATCCAAAAACTTCCCAAACTTCTCATCCATTTTCTTCATGTATCTTTCCGGGTATGGAAGTGGCTCATATGTAATAGGCACCCCCCATTTATCACAAGGTACCTCAAGCTTCTTCTTCTTCAAATCTTTTGCAATTCTCCACTTTGGAATTCTTGGAGCAACCTCTTCACTTCCAACTTTCTCTATCCTCTTCTTTTCCTCTTCCTCCCTTTCTTTTGCCTTCAACACTTCACCATCTTCCAATTCAATTGAAGAAACTCCATAATGTTCACCACTTGAAATTGTAATAGCATTACAATGCTCACGTGGGTTTACCTCGGTGTTTGAGGGCAATTTACCCTTTGTATGTTGAGATCCAATGGAAGTTGCCAATTGTCCCAATTGGAATTCCATTGATTTTTGATTACTCATAAGTTGGCTAATCATGGATTCCATTGATTTTTGGTTACTCACGAGTTGGGCAAGGATGGAGTCGGATGCTTCGGATTTCTTCTCACTTGTCTCCATTCTCTTCATGAGGAGTGCAAGAAGTTCATCCGTGGAGGACTTCCCTTCTCCACTTGGGAGTTTTGCTCCGGGATCAAATCCGGGAGGATATTGAATAGCACCCTTAGGATTGGCATATGACAAATTGTCATTCCTCTGAAAATTCGGGTTTAGAGGAGCTTGGTATTGAGGGGATGGTCCCCCTTGTCCTTGAGATGATGAAGATTGCCCTTGGAATCGGTTTTGAGGAGGAGCTTGATATCCTTGACCACGATTTTGATACGGTGGTTGGCCTTGATATTGTCGATTCCCTTGAAAATTTTGTGGATGTCCTTGTTGACCCATGTATTGCACTTCTTCCATATGTCCCATTTGAGGATCTTCTTGCACAAAGGATAAATGATTATCTCTTGTTTGAGATAAAACATTCACCTTTTCAATGAGTGTGGTCATCATTGCTCTTATGCTATCATTAGCATCCACTTGGGCTACCCGATTTTGTGCTCCACGGTCTACTCTCATCTTGAAAGTATTGCTTGATATCCCCTCGATTATGTCATTGATCTCCTCCACCGATTTCATCCAAATTGAACCCCCCGCACAAGCATCAATGTGGTGTTGATCTTCCAATCGTAACCCACCAATGAACCAACATGTTGTTTGTTCTATTGGGAAACCATGATGGGGGCATGTGATGAGAAGACTCGTAAACCTTTCCCATGCTTCTTTGATTCCCTCATTTGGACCTTGTTTGAACGTAGAGATCTTTTGCTTGGCTTCCATCGTCTTTGAAGGAGGGTAGTACTTCAATAGAAATCTCTTCTTCAACTCTTCCCACGTCCTCACTTCTCCGGCGGGAATGCTTGATTGTAGCCAAACTTTTGCTTTCCCCGACAATGTAAATGGAAATAGCCTCATCTTTTTAGCATCTTCCGACACTCCATTTTGCTTGAGAGTGTCGGCTATCTCCAAGAATTGAGCAAGATGTTCATTCGGGTCTTCCTCAAATCCTTCCTCCGTCCTTCCTTCAAATTGTCTCTCCCTCAACATCCTTAATAAAGAGGCACTAATCTCGAAGTTGTTTGCCTCCACCCTTGGTCTTGCCAACCCATCGTAATGTTCCCTAGGTTGAGGCTCAAAATATTCTCTCATTGGCCTTCCATGGTAAACACGTTGAGGCTCTTCCATATGTGGAGGAGGAGGGATGTATTCCTCTTGAATGTGTGGAGGTGGAGGATATTGGTAAGGTGGAGGGTAAGGGTGTTGAGGTGGTGGATATTGATGAGGTTGAGGTGGTGGATAGTAGGCTTGTTGTGGAGGTGGATAAGGGTAAGGATAGTATCCTTGATATGGAAGGTGGTTTTGAGGTGGATATTGTGGATTGGGATTATGGAGATTTGGTGGAGGGTTTGGAGGTGGATTCCCTCCAACTTGGTTTGCAACTTGGTTGTTCTCTCTTTGAGGATCATCATCTCCATTTGGTGGAGGATTCATCTCTTCAATGTTCTCCATCTCAAAATGCTCTACGACTCTTTGATGGTTTCTACCTCGATTTCTTCTCCTTGCGTGTGCCTCGATCTCAAGATCCAATGGTTCCAAATTTCCTCCACGAGATCTTGTGATCATACACCTACAAAAGACAAGTATCAAAGCCCACAAAGAGAAACGAAAAACAAGATAACGAAAAAGAAATGCTACTATCAATAACACTCAACAAACTCTAAGTTTCACTAATAACACTCGCTTAAATCCCCGGCAGCGGCGCCATTGACTTGTTCGTATTTTTCGGATAAGTTCCCAAGTAGATTTTCGTTCCAAGGACTTAATTGAGTGTCAATGAATCCCTAAAGTTGCAAGTTATCATGCCATTGTAGTAACTAAGCTTGTTTGTTTGATTTTCGGGAATTAAAACATAAGAATTAAACTAAATTATCTAAGAATGATAAGAAATTAACACAAGAAATAGCAAGCTATCTAACTTTCGAGAGAAAGTGCAAGAGAAGGGTATTGCCTCGGGTGCTTCCGTTTTGTGGGTAATTCAATGAGTTAACAAATCAATTGCATGAATGAACCTATAAATATGTGATAAGCTAAAGGCTATCACTCGTGTGTGTAGACCAATCCCTTGTGAGGCTTAGGTGAACACGTGCATCAATTAGCAATTATATAGTCTAATCAATACCATAAGCTCCTAAGATAGTGTCTCATAAACACGTTCAACACGGTTACTAATGCTTATGAGACGCCCTCTCACTAATCTAATAGACGACCTCTAATCGACTAGTGTCTAGTGTCGTCGATCTAAGCAATCAACCCCCGGTCGGTGTAGCTAATTACTATGTTAATTCTAATTGATTAATTCAAGCTCATACACACACTCTTAATCATGCAACCCAATACGGTCGTTGAAGTCGACAAAACTAACAATGCTAGCTAATAGGGTGAATTAATCAATTGAATCATGAAAATTACAACACTAGAAACATATACACCCAATTCCTAAGCTAATCATGCAATTAATCTATAATTACACTAAACACCCATCAAAACATTCACACCCAAGGCAATAAGAGTTTAGCCCATGGTTCTAGAAGAGAATTCCATGGTTAAAACAACTAATAACATCAAACTCATAGTAGAATAACAAGAGATTGAAGAAATTAAGAAAATACCAAAATAAATTGCAAAATAGATTAATATCACCTTGATCATGAAAATGTAGCTACAAAACGATGTAATAGACGATGCCCGATGATAATCGTAGCTTGATTTGAAGTAAAAACCACTAATCTATCTAATCTAATGAAGAATCTAAACTAAAAATGAAGAACACCTACAACTATGTGAATGTGTGTGTGGAATTGCTTGTAAAAGGAGTAAGACTCCCTTTTAAAACTCAAATTTGGTCTATTTATAGTTGGGGTAGAAGTCTTGAATTAATTTTGCAATTAGGCCCTTGAAATATGGAGAAAATGGGTCAAAAACCCCGAAAATGAAGTGACCCGGCCGGGTGGCTCCCACCCGGGCATGCCACCCGGCCAAAACACGAACAAACACACTTTTGGGCCTTGCCCGGGTCGAAACCACCCGGCCGGGTGGGTTTCACCCGGGCAAAATACGAAACTACTTCATTTTTGGCTCTGCCCGGGTCGAAGTGACCCGCCCGGGTCGTTTCTACCCGGGTGTGCTTTTTCGTCTCTTCGTATCTCGAGCTTCCGACCTCCGATTGACTCGATTATTTTTTTCATTCCACTCCGTTTTTCGAGACGAATCCAACCGTGCACTCCTCTTCCTGATCCAGTAAAGTATGGTTGGTGTTTTGCTCCAAATTCCATCGTATTTCCTACAAAATCGACAAAACACAACCTTTCTCTCATTTCGGCTTAAACAATCATATTCAATGTATAATTCAATGAAATCAACATCAAATGAGCTTCAAATATGCATCTAAATAGTGTAAATTCCACCCGAATCACTCAACATGCGGGTTTTCTACTCATACTTACTGAGATCATCAAGTCATTCTCATATTTAGAGCACCTACGCAAAATAATCATAAAAATTCACGGGGGTTGTACTTAATCCAATAAGAAATAAGCATGGTTCTCATATATTAGTCACATCAAATCAACCAAAATCATAACCCATCCATGTCATACTCATTATGACCTCAAGTCATTGTAAAAATATATAACCTCTCTAACTTCATCAAATACATGTACTAACCGGTGGTCCCAAATGTACTCGTCATTTGGGGATCAGCCCAATAACAGGTTGGGTGTTATGGTCAAGCGACTCGGCTGGTTTTCCATGGTTCCGTTCTTTCTTCGGTAATCTTGTTCTCTCGAGCTCCTCTAGTACTTCTAGGTTCTCTAGGTTTACTCGTATATCAATCCCGAATTGATCCTGTAAAGATACACCAAAAAGGGGCCTCCAACACAGGCTCTCAAGTGCTCAGATAAGCTTCATAAGCCTCAATTATATAATTTAAATATGAAATAATTAAAGAATGCAAATCAAGTCTCTTTTGATCTCAAACCTGAAACCTGTACCCTTTCCAGGACCTCCAGTCTCGACAAGATGATTGGTCTCTCTAATCTCAAATCTTGGAAGAGGATCATTTTCTTTGATCCTCGAACCTCTTACGTCCTCGCGAGCTCTGAAATCCTTCCCGGGTCTCAACTCAGGAATATCAACTGAGGGGGTCGGCTTTTATCCCGATTCTGGGAGACCTCCTTCTTCTTGGTCTTCCTGTCCTTAAGTTCTCTCCTCTTCTGCCCTCGAGGGCCTCGGTCAACTACGTAAACAAATTCTCTCAGATGTCCAACTTGAATCATTCTCTCAATTTCATCCTCCAAATGGTAATATTGATTGCTGTCGTGCCCATATTCATTGTGGAGTCTCCAAAATCGGTCCGACTTGGGCTTTTGGGGACCTCGGTTCCTCGAGTAAGGGAATTTCAGATCTGGATGATCTTCAGCAACCTCCAAGACTTCTGTAGGTTCCAATCTCAGTTGGGTGTATTTCTAAAACCTCCCTCGAGGCCTAGATCGGGATCCTCCCGTAGCATTGCGGTTTCCTGTTCCTCCGGAGTTTCGGGGAGCTTCTGGGCTGGACCTTCTTGCTGTAGATTCTCTCTTCCTCTCTCCACTAGCTGGTTTCACCTCCAGCCTCTTGGCTTGCCTCACCTCTTCGAGGGTGAGATAATTTTCGGCTCTGAAGATTCTCAAGTTCTCTACCCGCTTCAGGTAATCAATCATCCTCTCTAGTTTTTGGATTTATCGTTTTGTCTGTTTAGGGCTATTGACCTTGATCTCAGGGACCTAAATAGGCTCAATCTTCACTTTCCATTTCCGAGCTTATCCCGAAATCCTCCAGGACTTGGATAGAATCAACCTATAATCTGAAATCTTCTGAACCTACCCAGAGATCCTCCAGAACCTGGATAGACTTAATCTATAATCTGAAATCTTCTGAACCTACCCAGAGATCCTCCAGAACCTGGATAGACTTAATCTATAATCTGAAATCTTCTGAACCTACCCAGAGATCCTCCAGAACCTGGATAGACTTAATCTATAATCTGAAATCTTCTGAACCTACCCAGAGATCCTCCAGAACCTGGGTAGACTTAATCTATAATCTGAAATCTTCTGAACCTACCCAGAGATCTTCCAGAACTTGGATAGGCTCGGTCTGTAATATGAAATTATATCTAAAATATGAAAACATGTTAATCGTGTGTAAAATCATAATCATCATCAGCGTCTAATCATTAATCATCATCAGCGTCTAATCATCATCAACGTCTAATCGTTAATCATCATCAATGTCTAACCGTTAATTCTACCACATAAAGTAATCATAAGATTCAACATGTGAATTGCTTACCCATGCTTCTACGATTTCAAGTAATTCTCAATTCTAAGATTGTTTTTAGAGTATCAATCATGTAAGCTTAGGAGAATCATGTTTAATTCAATGGAAAGAATAAGTTCGTGTCATATATGTCAATTTCATTAAAATATGCTTATAGTAATATCAAATTACTATAAAAGATCTAATATTTTAGGCTCTATCAAACACTTGTACTAACCTGTAGTACCGATGCACTTATCATATCTCTGCCTCGTACTCCCACGTTTAGATTTTGGACCTCGAGGCCCTAAATACTCTTCCTCATACCTCTAAGTTTTGATTATGGACCTCGGGGTCCTGAATACTCTGCTGCTCGTGGAGGGGCACAAATGTTGTCATCCCCTGCAGTAGCTGGAGGTATCTCCTTGCCAGGTCCACTCCCGAGGGCTCCAGACGTGCCAACAATATCACCCCCTGTAGAGATAGGGGTGTCTCGAGCCTCTTCCTGGAGTTGGTGTCAGTGGCGGATTTGATCCGGAAGGAGTATGAACTGGATCCTTCCCTCGGCCTCCCTTCGGTGTGGGATCAGTTGGCAAAGGGGGGTTTTCCCCTGGCAGAGTCTTCTTTCCTCCACCCATCACTCGAACAGATAGAAATTCGTGAGAAAATCTTTTAAATCTTTCCCACAGACGGCGCCAGTTGATGTGCCAAAAATTGCACGGTCGGATTATATATCCTCGGGATCAGATATCCAAATTCCCGAGTGCTTAGACCTGATTTGGGTACACTGCTTCCGCTGGAATGATCCTCCAAGAACCTGCAAAAGACACACCGGAGGGGGCTACGGTGCGGACGCTCCGACGCTCAAGTCAGTATAAGAATCTTCGTATATCACAAGGACTTCAAAGTCCTTGATTTATCAAATCAAGCTCTCAAAGGATCTCACAATGTATAATAATAAGAAATATATTCAGTCTTGTAAGAGTAAAAAGTCTAACCTCGAAATGTATCTTGCTTTACCTATTTATAGAGGACTTCCTCTTAAGAGGAAGTTAAAGTTTCCTCCTATCTCGGAGCTACTCCTTGGACTTAGCCTGCTGCGTTGACAAAGTCCTCCACCCTTCCACTTCCGGAAAGACCGGGGCCACTCCGCCTAGTGGACTCCTTCCACTAAAATGAAGGAGGGAAGAATCTTTCTTTGGTCAGTCTTAGTCCGATTTATGTGGAGATCTCCTATATTCTCGGTTCACCAATTCATATCAAGATCGAGTCTTCCTGATGTTTCTCTCCGGGTGGAGCTCCCTCCGGAGGGACCTCTAGGAGAGATTCTTTATCCAGGGAGTATTTCATAATCCAATACTTCCACTTTTATCCTATCCTCCATACACGTGTCGACTTCTTATCGGATGACATTTTTAGGCCGCATCATCTCCAATAAGGATTTAAATTTTAGTATCTTTTTCTCAATTTAAAATTCAATTTCATTCTTTTTATATCAATGCATTATTTTATCATTTTATAAGAAACTTAAATATAATAACTCCTTCGTTTCCAATCAAATTTTAAAATATAATGTACTATCAAATTGAATTTTTTTTATAATTTTTATTCAAGTGATTTCAAGTGATTTTTTTAAGTGATTTTAAAATCAAGGTGTATGTCATTTTTTTGTTAAGGCCCACTAAAAGTGTGAACCGACTCGACTCTCGCTTGGCCCGATTGTTGCCCCGCCCAGTTCTACATAAGGTTAGGGACTCGACTCATGCACATATGAATATTAATTGAACTTTAAAAACACATATGTTCTTGATTAGTTGTTTATTTTATTATCATTTAATAAAAATTTCATTTCCCTTCTTCTATAGAAAATGTTAAATGCCAACCCCGTAAAAATGAAGCCAGCTCTATTTATTAGAGTATCTAATTATGATAAAATCCAGAAGTTTCTATTACAAACAGTCTCTAGTCGCATGACTCGCATCGCATGACTCTTTTTGTTTTTAAAAGAGTTTCTACCCCTATACCCTTATTACACAAAATTAAGCATTAAACTTCAAATATGGTTAATCAATAATTAGCTTAATTTAGGAAAACATTACAAGAGCAACAGAACATGAAAATATATGGCACTTCACAAAACCTCAATATAAAGCCTTTTTTTTTTTTTTTTTTTTTGTAATTGCCTATTTACACTTTGCCCAGTTAAATGACTCGGATTACAAATAGGCTTTCTATGCATATACATTGTGTGTGCAAATCTGAGCTTAAAAGAAAAGAGAGAAACCCACCAGAGTAGTATACTACTCCATATTGCATTCAAACTCTTGATTTTATGATACAGATCCAATCTTGATCCTATTACTATTTTCATTTTACAGCAACAACTAATACTTCTCTTGTGGAGTAGTTAATAATTATCGGATTGTGTATGTGAACAGAGATGAAGATCATCACTTAATTTAACATCATCCTAAATCAGAAAGAGGGTAAATTGATTCTTATCTATATTTCCTGCATTTACGTCAGATTACCACTACACGGAACGTACTCTTTGCAGACGAGGTGGCTTTCGCTTCTCCAAAACAGGAATCACATTTTCAATAAGCTGCAGAAAAAACAAGTAAATTAGTTATGCAACTGTCTCAACTAAACAATCCCCAACTAACATTTTAGTTCTCTCCTTCGGCTGAAACACTTTATTATGGAATATATTTTGGCATACCAAAATCAACTAACCCTCCAAGTCACTACTCCAACCCGACCACCAAAAAAAAAAAGGAAACGGAAAAAATGAATGGAAGGTCCCCTCATCAACAACAACAGAAAGGGAACCATCTTAAAAACGAATAATGCCATCTGCTTTCTCCAGAAACTATCTTCCAAAATACTTACTAGACTATGTAAAATTCACTATATTTCAACACTTTCAGGCCAATTCACAGAGAAAACGATTTCAGAATCTGCCTTTTGGAGATACACAGAAGCAGACACATAAATATAAACAGAAAAACTCAATTGTTGATTTCCCTAAGCAAGGTAGATATGCCTATATTTCTCTGACCAAAGATCTATCACTATGCTGTGTGTCATGCCATACTAACCACAAACTATAAAGTTTTGATTTGCATGTTATTTGTCATTAGAGTATAAGTATCATTTTTTCACTAAAGTAACAAAGCATAAAAAGTGTTATCTGATGAAACTTCATACCTGCTTAAGCCTTTTCTTCCTCCATTCTGCCTGCGATAGGAAATGAATATTTTATTGTGAGACCAGAAGGTCATAAAATTATATAATGGAAAATCATCAAACCACACAATTACAAATAGCATATTAGACCATATAGCTGCATCATAGTTAATGAAGACATGCAGATAAATATGTTAAGTGAATACACATGGAACAATAAATTAGCACATTATGATTACCGTGAATCAATCACAAAAATCCACAAATCATGGTATAAAATGAAGGATCATGATGAAGCATAGAGTACTCAATGTTTCAAATGAATCTAAAACAGCTGGCATTCATCATTATCAAATTAACACAAAAAGACAAACTACTGCACGGAAAAGGAAATTGAGATAGAGGATATAGAAACTTGTAGCAATTATGCATCTCATTTAATCTTATAGATACCTAGGCTTCCCCATATAAACTCAAAAGCTCATATGGATTTTCACAAACTTCAAATCTATAAAATCAAGTGACTTAATTTGCAAATGATCAAGGGCAACCCTCGATTAAACATAGTCAACATGTTACGAAAAATTTATTCATTCATTTACAATGCAAGAACAGAGACATACTGATACATCTTCCGATAAACAAACAAGTAAAATATTGACTATAGTGTGTCACTTGTCACACGTCAATAATTCAAGAATTAGACTAAAAATTACATTCAGGAGTAAATTATCAGCGTTGACTAGATAACCAATGCTTTCTATACTGATGAGAAAATTTTAGGGAAACTATGTTGAGATCACAGGAAGAAAAAAAAACATGTTTTTCCTCAGTTAAAAATAAGGTAGAGAGTAAACTGATGTTTCAGATATTGATGAATTTTATATAGATATAGATTCAGTTAACAATATAGATATAGATTCAGTTATTGATGAATTTTATATTTTGAAGTCTTGTCAGTGAACATTGAAGATATTTTATTATGTAGAAATAAATTTATTGTAATTATTTCCTAGCCCGCCCCATTATAGATTTCTGGATTCGCCCCTGATCAAGAGAAAAATATAAAATAATGTCCGATACTCTAGAGAACTTCTCCCTTTACCAATTTATTTTAGCATGTTATACACAGAAAATCAGGTCAAACTTAAGAACTATAATTTGGAAAAATCAAGTAGGCTTTCAAACATCCCCAAGAATGCTAAAAAAATTGATGATGTATCTAATAAGCTCACACAAGATACATAATTACATACAGAAATAAGTATCTGTTGCAGGTGAGAGGATGAGAGGGGTAAACAACAAGGCTCACAGTAGCATGCCAATGAACACAGGCTTCTGATGGATTTACTCTGGACTATGTATACTCAGCATGATATTAATATCATGAGCTAGAGAAGAGCAACTACATTACCCAAGTCTAGTTTTGCTTTAAATTGTGTAATCTCACCTGACTTCGATTCCACAAGGATCTAGAACAAAATTTATGACCAGACATTCAAATTGGACCTTTTTTTTGTACTTATGTCTGCAATGCGCTCTTTAGCAAACAATTCAAAAAATTATTATCCAATACAACCTTTTTTTCACAAACAAAAACAGATTATTTGATAATAGTGCAACTTGGCAGCTAATCTTTGGAGATTTGGCGTGGAATAACTATTTATTCTGGACATAATTATGTTCAAGAAATCCTATACTGAAACAGAAGAACAAAATATAAAGCTACACATCACTAATCATAAAAAGATAGCTCCTTGCAGCCACAAATGATCTTAGTTTCTAAGGGTGAGTGAGTAACTCTTACGGCCATAATCTGATAGATATTAGCAGGAAGTCTATTTGGTTCTAATTAAAGATCAGGGGATATGCATGGGATAAATGCTGCAGCTCAGAAAGTTAAAAAAGAAACAAATAGCCGACAACGTGCATATAGAAAAAACCAACAATGGCAATAAGATCATACTGATAGAAATAAGAACATAATATTAAAAGAAGTCTTTATAATGCAAACTCATTATCCTATTACAAAATACAATAATGTGAAAAAGCAGATCAATAACCAATTGGCCATATAGATAAGACTATCAAGTTCGATTCAAATGTTAACAAAAGTAAGTTAACTAGAATTACCTTGCATTTATTTGATCCAATTCAACCATTCTTCAAAAATAAGCGCACCAAAATGAATAAAATCAATTCCGCAAATTTTGAAGAAAAAAAAAAACACCGTACAAACAACTCCGGAGTCAACAAAAAGCAAGATGAGACGAATTACCTCCTCTTTCAACAGTTGTTCTTTTTCTTCCTCTAGTGCCACTGCCATTGACTCCAATTCGACTTGATACGCCTAATAAAATCACAAGACACACATCATCAGAATCCAGGAAAAAAACAAACAAACAAATCACCCATGTATCAGAAAAAAAGAAAAAAATCCAACCTGCTTACGCTCTCTAGACCTCGCAGCAGACTCCCTGTTCTTAATCATCCTTCTCTGCCTTTGCTGCGATGCCTTATCCAAAGGTTCCAATAAACTCAAACTTCTCCTCCCTGTCCCCCTACCTAAACCCCCAACATCCATCCCCATCCCACTTCCTGATCCAATTGCAGCAGAACTACTCTCATAACGGAAAATACCCCCACCCGATCCCTCCTCCTTCACCTCCAAATCTCGCTTCCTCGTCGGCCCCTCCTCCTCCTCCTCCGCAGCACCAGCCTTGGCCAAGAAATCCTCTAAAGTCATCATCTCCTCCTTAGGCTTCCTTTCACTTTTCTTCCCCGCCACAATCTCCCTCCACACATCATCCACTGTTTTCCTAACCGCCCTCGGAGGCTCCAGTTCTCCGTCGACGATTGGAGTAACGGCATCTAGAAGCGTGATCTCCGCATTCAACAGGGTATTCGAACTAACACCCGGGCGATGACCCTGATCTGGACCCGAATTCCTTTCCACGTAGGCATTCCTCAAAAAGGCGTCAGAATCGGGCACGGAATTATCGCGAGCATTACTGCTGCTATCAATTCTAAGAAAATCCGTAGTTGTAGTAGCGGAATTACAGACCGAGAGTTTACGCTTGAGATCCGAATCCCGAGATGTCGAAGAAGCCATGAGCTTCGACGACGCCATTACACAATCAAATCTTCAATTATTGAAGTTAAACACCTCAATGATTGATTGTGCGTCGACAAATGCATATACTGGAGTATATTACTCCATAGTCTATACATACATCTATGTAATTATGGAACTATAGATAGATAGAGGTATTGAGGTACGTGATGGTCGTGTGCAGAGGTAGACAGGTACCTAGGGTTTTGGTTAAGGAGTATTTGGGGATTATATACAGAGTTTGGTTATTCGGTTTTGACAGACACAGATACATACTACTCCAGTTTGAAATGAAAGCGCATTTATTGATTCTTATTTCCTTTTAAAAGCGACTTTTGTTGGAACTGGACGACAACGGATTATTAATATAATAGGGAGGGGGAAGAGGGTTCCAGAAGCCTTGCAAATTGTGTTTGGCCTGCGGAGAAACGCAAGAGTCGTTCACTTTTATAAAGTGTATAAACAATACAATACAATCCAAAATAAAACAATCATGCACGGAGTTCTATAATTTTATTTTTTTCCTCAAATGACTTTTTTTTTTGGATTGTATTTGATGATGGGGTAGAATCGGTAGATTTCTGTATTGAAAATAAAGATCTGAATGTTATCGTGAATTTGTGGATAAATAATATACTCATCTACTTACTTTTTCACAATTGAAGAAAGCAACGATTTTGTATTAATCTGTCTCGAATTAAAGGTTTTTAGCTTTGAATTGTATAATTCTATGTAATGTTCTTGTAAATCCATAAGTAAAAAATGTTATCTTGAAACAATATTATGATAATTTAAATATTGAACAAATAAAAATCATTACAATAACAATTAAATTAAAAGAACTAAAAATTAACAAATGAAATGTTGCATCCTGCGGTAATAATACACGTCTTAATAGAGAGTTGGAGCGGAGTGTATGCGCGATTTTCACACACTCCAGGTGTGATTCGCACACAGTCCCGTCTCCACCTCTTTCTCTTGTAGATATGCTAGTTTCCTTGTACATCTGTGAGTTATAGTGCCAAATCTTTCCGTCGTCCTTTTCAGATCTAGGAAGCAGATCCTTAGATCTACTTTGTTCTTGTTGTCACCGCTGCTTCGGTTATTTCAATTTTTTCCTTCTCTTAATAGAGAGTTGGAGCGGAGTGTGTGTGCGATTTTCACACACTCCATGTGTGATTCGCACACAGTCCCGTCTCCACCTCTTTCTCTTGTAGATCTGCTAGTTTCCTTGTACATCTGTGAATTATAGTGCTAGATCTGAACCGTCACTGTCCGCCGCCTTCCGTCGTCCTTTTCAGATCTAGGAAGCAGATCCTTAGATCTACTTTGTTCTTACCGTCACCGCTGCTTCGGTTATTTCAGTTTTTTCCTTCTTTTATGTAGTTGTTTTTTGCTTTTGGGTTGGGATCAGCGTAGAAATTATCTCGAATGGAGCTACGGTGACCGTTCGTGTATTTCTTCGTTGATCTTGTTTAATGTTTTCTAGGTAGTATTTGTGCTTGTTTAGTTTCATTTTTAGTTGCAGTTTGTTACACAAAAACGATTGAACTTAACTTTTATTAATTGCAGTGGCCTAACACAAAAACATAGGAAATCGAATTATGAATAATTATTGTCAACTATCCCAACCACATAAATTCTCTTTTACTAATATCAATTTTAGTAAAAAATCAAATTATCAGATAGATAGATATACCGCTATTTACACCTCCATTTCGGTTTACAACACTCCCTTAGTCAGTTTAATAATATAATAATAATGTAAAAAATAAAAAATACACTTTAAATCATATTACACTACTAAATGCACCCCATTACTAATTGCACCCCTCTTTTACCTTTAAATCCTAAACTTAATTTTTTTCCCATCACCACCGCCACTGCCGCCGCCACCACAACCACAACCAACAAACAACAAAATTTCTCCCCAAACAAAAAAAATTCAAGAACTTAAAAAATTTCAATTTTTTTTTTTTTTTAAAATTCGACAAATCAGTGTCAACCACATTAACTCTGATCGACACTGGTTTGTCGAAATTTTTTTTAAAAAAAACTTAACAAATTCGATCTTCTTAGGTCGACAATATAAACTCTCGTCGACACCCTGTTGTCGACGAGAGGTTACATGATCGACATTACGTTGTCGAAAATTATTAAAAAAAAAAAAAGTGTGTGCTGCAAATTGCAGAAAACCCTAAAAATTAAAATTGCCGCCGACCGAACTTTACCAGATGGCGGCGGCGATACACTTAACTAGGGTGGGGGTGGTCGGCATCTTCGACCAGGAGGCGGGGCGGCATCTTCGATCGGGAGAGGCACGATGGGTTGAACAAAAAATAAATTGCAGAAATCAGAGAGAGGGAGGGGAAGGGATTCCGTCGCGGCCGAGGGGAGGGAGGGGAAGGCCGTCGCGACCGAGGGAGAAGGAGAGGGAGGCTGTCGCGGCTGAGGGAGAGGGAGGACGCTGCGTCCGTGAAGAGACAAGGAGGAAGAGGGCGGGGGCGGCGACGGCGACGACAAGGGGCGGTATGCGGCAAGGGAAAATGAGGAGAGAATTAGGGTTTGAGGGAGGGTGTGGTAAATAAAGTTGTATTATATATATATATATAAGAAAAAGGTAATTAAGACAATTTCATGGGGTGCATCTATTCTTACAAATTTTAGAGGGGTGTATCAATCGGGGGAGTGTTCTAAACCGAAATGGAGGTGTAAATAGTCAGATCCTATATCATTCAAAACATAAAATTTGAAGCTACCCAAAAGCACACGATAAAATCACCATAACATAGAAGGACGCGGTTAAAGACACACACCATTGTATTGAGGTCACCCACGCGAT
Organism: Galeopsis tetrahit; assembly: GCA_963675135.1. Classification (NCBI taxonomy): domain Eukaryota; kingdom Viridiplantae; phylum Streptophyta; class Magnoliopsida; order Lamiales; family Lamiaceae; genus Galeopsis; species Galeopsis tetrahit. The sequence continues at coordinate 56,104,716 of OY776131.1, forward strand.
GAGGACCCACACACTGAAGATGAGGACACCCACGGTAAAAATTCAAAAATACCCTTTCCCCATTAAAATCTTAAAACCTAGATTTCACTCATTTGGTACACCCCATTTCCCTCACCTCCTCTCGTCGCCGGAAGCGGCGCCGTCATCCCCCTCCCCTCCTCTCGTCGCCGGAAGCGGCACTGTAATCCCCCCTCCTCTAGTCGCCGTCTCACCCTCCCCTCGGCGCCGGCGACCTCCTCTCTTATAAAAAAAATTCTGCAACTCCCGTCGTTTCTCTCGTCGCCGGCGGCCTCCCGTCGCACCCCCTCCCTTCCCCTTCGCGCCCGTTCACGGCCGCAACGGCGCAACCCCTCCACCCTCTCTCACAAACCTCGTCTGTCGCGGCCGCCGTCGCCCTCCTCTCAAAGACGCGGTCGTCGCATCCCTCCTCCCCTGCTCGCTCGCAATCCTCCTTCCTCATCCGCCGCGGCCGCCGTCGCCATTCCTTCCTTCCCTTGCATCGCCGCTGCGTTCAAGTCCCCTCCAAGAAACGCTACCCGTTCGCCGCCTCTCTTCTCCCCTCGCCGCCGCTCGTTGTTTCAGGTAAGATTAGGGTTTTTGAAAATTTTAGGAAAATTAGGGTTTTTAGAAGTTCGATAATTATTTTCGAACATATTGAGTTTGTTTTGGGAAAAATTTCGAACAATTTAGGTTTGTTTTGGAAAAAATTTCGAACAATTTAGATTTGTTTTGGAAAAAATTTCGAACAATTGTTCGATTTTTTTTTTCGGACAAATTTAAGTTATTTTAGAATTTTTTTCGAACATATTAAGTTTGTTCATTAAAATTTTTCGAACCACTACTTTTTCGGACAATGTTGATTTGTTCGAAAAAAAATTCCAAAAGTTTTGGTATTTGTTTTATTGTGGATGGTCCGATGGTGGGATGATTCTGTTGAAATGGAAAATGGAAGTTGAAAATTCACGAGGGTGTACTCATCTTGGTTTTTGGTTTAATTTTGTAAGAGGGGTAAAAATGACATTTAACATGCCACTTATCATTAAAAAAAGTTTTGGTGGTGTACTCAATAGATTGGTGTGTGTCTTTAACCGCGTCCAACATAGAATAGCCCAGGCCCAAGTTACACGCAAAGCCCACGTTGAAATCCCCCCTTTTTTTTGTGTGTGTATTTATTCATTTATAGTTTCATATTATCGATCCCATTAAAAAAATGGCGCTAAAGACATTTAGAACTTTCATCTTTGATAATAGCGTTTTAGTTAGAGATACAACTAGAGCTGTTAAAACGGGTCGACGGAACGGGTGGACCAAAATCACAAAAGTTCGCCAATTAATGGAGCGGGAGCAGGTTGGCCCATTTGTTAGGCGGGCTGTCAAAACCTCAGCCCAACCCAAAAAGGAGCGGGCAGCGGGTTTCGGCGAACCAATTCCTTTTTTTTTTTTTTAAATAAAACCAATTCCTTTTTTTTTTTAAATAAAATTATTTATTAAATTTATCATCTTCAATTCTAAAATTCAAAGTCTCTTAATATTTATCTCTTACTACACGCTCATTATTAAATCTATTATCATAATCTAAAATTTAACAATGAAACTATAACTAGAAGGTCAACGTCTGACGTTGAAAATAAAACAAGCAGCACGAATTTGTAATGCAAGACAAAAACTTGTTGTGCTTAACTGTTTTTTTACTTCTAAATTTTAATTGTTAATTGCATGCACACAACTGGATTTTAAGTTGTTGAATAAGTCTCAAAGACGTGACAAACTTTTGTTATTATTCTATAATATTAAACTAATTATAATAATAATATATTACTAATTTTTTTTATCTAAAATAAAAAAAGGCGGATTGGTCCGTCCCAACCCTTCAAAACCTGCGGCCCAAATGAGGGGTCCCTCTAGGCCCGCCTCCTAGCAGGCTGAGAAAAGTTGAGTCCAACCCATATTTTTTTATAGTCGTTGGCACAATCCATTTTAACAGCTCTAGATACAATTGACACAATTGTTCTATCTATTTAGATATTGAAAATTAGACTCGTTAAATTCACGATGACCATTAAAAAATCTTTTCTAGTATCAATCATATCTAGTTATACTAATATATATCGATGAAAAATTTCTATTAAATTTTATTTCATTTAAAAGTTTGTAAAAAAGTGGGTCAACAATTTATTTATACTATACTAATTTTTCTAACATAATATGTCTTACATTGTCATGACACGGTTAAGTTATACTCCATTAATATGAACATTTCAATTTCACGTATTTCTATTAAATTAATTTAGTGTATCTACATGCATGTTTTTAATTATATTAATCAACATGTTTTATTATGTATGTGTTCAATTGCATAGTGTAGCTAGTGCGCACATGAAACCGAATTTTAATATTATTATGCAGTTGCTTTCTTACCCAAACAAGAGAGGGGGAAATGTTTCGTTATGGATAAGGAAATGAAAGAGGCTTATAGGAGAAATATTAATATTCCGAAATTAGTACATGCACCAATGTTCTCAAAATTAAAGGAAAAAGAATGGATTTAGTTGCATGCATAACTACCTCAGAACTTCAACTTATATAACTACTACCAATTCCATATTGCGGCGCCTTTAGCGGTGGCGATTGGCGGCGCCTCCATATGCAATTATTCACGTTATTTCTCCCATGTCCTGCAACTGCAAGAGATTGTTATCAATATGCCACCGCCTTCCTTACTACCGGATGCTCTTCTTATCTTGGCAAGTTTGTTAGAACTTAAATTCTTCTTTTTCAAGGAATCTTATGATTGGAGGACAAACACGCTTTTAGGTTTAACACTGATATTTTGGATTTTCCAGTTTCTTTTTATATAATATAGCAGATCCATTACGTACAGTTACTGAATTAATTAATGAATTTGAAAAAAATTATGAAAATCTACCTAATAATTGAGACAATATTAATTTTAAAAGAGAAATCAATCTATATATATAATTGAGATGCATGAAGGGAATAAATTATGTGTCGCTTTTAATCTGAAATTTAATTCATTTGATCAACAACTCGAAATCTTGAATGCACCTGATATATACGCTAACGTGTATCGACATTCACTATAAATCTCGTTTTATTATAAAAATAATGCATTTAATTAAATCATGAACGGAATTTATTCTACGTACCAACTTGTAAATAATTTTACTTCTATTGAAAATAATACCCTCTATAATTAAAATTGATATTATGTACATGCAGTATTAATTTTGTGGGAAAGAAGATTGAAGTTGAAGAAAAGCATATTAGACGAGTGAATTAAACAAGAAAAGTATATACTTGAATTTTAATGTTTAATTTATACAATTTAATCTTTAATCTAATAATTAGTTTAATTAATTGAAGTTCAATTTCAATTGTATATAGATGCAATCAATTGCACTAAATATTACTCATTAAATAAATTTAAAATTCGTGCACTTAAATATAAAATATAGTCTATTTCAAAAAAAAAAAAAAAAAAAAAAAATATATATATATATATATATATATATATATATATAAAATATAGTCCAAATTATACGGTCATTGGTCAACCACATAGTCCAAGGCTAACTTGATTTAAACCGAACCTACGTATAGTTAGGTTCAAACGCAATCACAACTGCATTCCAATGTTATATTTATTCTAATTTGTATTTTCTTTTTTTACTAATTTAAGAGAAAATTTATTGAAAACGAATCAGTATGAGACATACATACCCCAAGAGAGTATATATATATATATATATATATATATATATATATATATATATATCAAGACGATTATCAATTTAATTAAATTGTCTCATAATATATTATCAATATGTTTTATTGGCTCCATAGTTTTCTTCATTCAAAATTAATTCATCAAATAAAAGAACTTGTTATATATGAAAATGAGAACCACTATTAAAAACCTAAAAAATAAATATGTAAGTGTATATAGAATTCTTAGTTAACATTATATTCTCAGCTAGAGTGCAAACAAATCCAATAAATATATAACTTATTAATACTCCCTCCGTCCCCCTATAAGTTTCTCACTTTCCGTGGATGTCCCACAATAAGTTTCCCATTTCATTTTTTTTCCATTTTTGGCATATGATTTTCTCTCTCCCAATTACATCACTTACACTTTATCTATTATTTTATCATACTTCATCTCACACTCATTTATTATTTTCTCTCTCACCATCACATCACTTGTACTACATCTATTATTTAATCATATTTCTTAATCAAAACAACCAAAAGAAAGGGAAAACTTATAGCGGGACGGAGGGAGTATAATTTTAGATATATATATATATATATGATCATGACATATTTAATTGGGTAGCTTGAGCAAAAGTATATCGATCGACGCATGCAAATAGTATATTATATATTATATTAATAAACGACGACTGTTGTCTTGAAAGAAAAATATTAATACGCATACGAAATAAATCTTGTACACTATTCATTCATTGTGAAGATGCCACGTTGTGTGTTGTAATGAGAGGTGAATAGTGTAAAAGGTTGAAGATTCCAAATTAAGGTTGTTTATTTGCCAAACCTTTCTCACTAAACAACATCAATCCAGCTACACCAACCAATATAAACCACACAATCATTGCCTTTATACTACGTATATACGTATATATTATTATTTTTTTGTTTTCTTTAGCGCGTATGAAATAATCTTTCTATCAATAAATCATTATAGACGAGTGAGTAGTTAATTACACATCAGAATCCAGCCTAGAAAATAAGATTGTAAAATGTACTAAGGTTAGGGAAATATATCAAAATTTCGGTATATCGAACTTTTCGTATCGAAAAGATATCAAAATTTTCAGTACGGTATGATATCGTAGTGATTTTTTTTGGTGCGAGGTATAAAAAATGATCATACCGCAATATTTCGGTATGAAACAGTATACCGGTATATCTAAGTTCCGAAACATTAATAAAATAATAATTTATAATTTTATATTATTTTTTAAATTAAAATAACTTAAAACTTAAATAAAATAACTTTAAATAATTAATTTATGTATAAAAAGATGGTTCAATATTTTCAGTATGAATTAGTATACCCGTATTAATTTCGGTATGAAATTAATGATAATTCAATATTTTTAGTATGAATCGATATACCGGTACCATATTGAAAATTCGTATACCGAAATTACGGTTCAGTATCGGTATGCATTTTTTCAATATTGAAATTTTCGGTATGGTCGGTATACCGTACCGAACCACCCCTACCATATATAGACTGTATAATAGTATAGTAACGTGACACAAATCATATCCAGACGGACTGGGATATAATCTTTTTTCGTCTCACAACTTTTTAAAATGGTTTAAAAAATTATTATATTACGATTTTAATTTCAATATGTACCAATTTCGTCACAAAGTTATCAAAATCCTTAAAACGACGTCGTTTTTAATCATGTGTACGTTCGGCATGTGGGCCGCTGAGCGATCGAATCTGACAAAGTTACTGACAAAAAACAACATTATTTTGATAATTTCAGTAACTTTGAGATGTAATTGATACATATTAAAAAATAATTGACACTAGATACATATACCTATCTTTTGGGGACTATTTTGAAAAAGGTGAAAGGTTAGGGACGAGAAAATATTTATCCCATGTCCATGCCTTTTTTTTTTTTTTCCCTGTACTAGTATGAAAGTTTCCTTTTTGTAATAATGGTTTGGTTTACTCGGAGAAGTTAAAAGGCCGAATAAGCAAGCGATTAGCTATAAAAATGAAATATATTAGGAAATTAAGATAAATTATTGTATTATTTGTATACACCATGGAGGTAGTATCATAAGCACTTGAGTGAATATAAAAGAATACTAAGATTATATTAGTATAGATTTATCTGATATTAATTTTTCGATACCAAAAATAAATTAAACTAAACAATATTACTCGTATTATTAGCTATTATCTTACACCAGTGGCACACGGTGCAGTCAGTGACGGAGCCAGGAAATTTCGTTAGGGGGGCCCGATTATCATTACTTTAAAAATAAAATAATACGTACTTATTATACTTATCAAAATTTTACATGATAAAATTGTTAATACATTTCATTAAATTAAATTGAACAAGCTAACTTTCATTTTATTTTGAAGTTTTGATAGTTCGATTCAAAATTAAACATTTTATTAAAAAAACAAGCTAACTTTCTTCTTCGGTTGTAAATGTCTTTTAATTAATACATTAATGTGTTCCAATACTCTATTATTTGCACGGTTTGATCGGCACAATTTTTAAGAAAAGTGGATTTAGTGATTGGTGAATAAAGTATGAATATTTTGGGTGATTTGGTGAGGGGTAAAATAAAATGTATGCAAAAATGAGTGATAATTTTGAAAATAAAATGACGTTGGGAGGATATTAATTTTGTTGAGTGTTTTCATATTAAGAATGTGCAAATAATCTTTTGACGTCCCAATAAAAAAAGTGTGTAAATAATTACGGAACAAAAGTAGTATATATATAAAAAAAAAAAAAAAAAATTGGTGGGGGGAGCCCCTGGGTGCAGTTACTTGGAATATATTTGTGAAGCATCTTTGACACGTCATTTCTCATAATTATTTAATGCATATATATTATTCTCTAAAGGAAATTAATTTTTTTAAACACGTACGTTCTTCTCTAAGATAATGATAATTATTATATTACGAAAAAGGAAAAATACAAAATTTGAAATCGTAAAATGCATGCTAAAATAAAATGTAGGAAACAAGAAACTAAACTTAGAAGACACAAACTATAAAAATATAATAATCCGAAAAAGAAGTATTTTATGGCGATTTGTTAAAGAAAAAGATGATGAAATTAAATTGGCCATTTAAAATAGTCGTCTTTTTATGATGTAAACATTTAATTAGTGTAACCAACAAATTAATACTAGTATCATGTATATCATGCAGATAAAGGTTGCAATATGACGCAGGATAAAAGGGGTTCCTTATAACCTAATATTCATTCATCCATATATCCTCTTTCTCTTTCACATCATCCTTAAACTTAGCTACCACCTTCCACCACAAGTCTCATATACATACAAAATCTATATGTATATATATGTGATCCTCAAACCGAATGCTTTAATTTCTCAATTAAGCTTAAGAAAAGCCTTTGCTCATCTTACAAATAAACTTAGAAGGACGATTTACATGTATAATATTTTTTGAATTGTTGAAGCTGAAATCTAGCTCTCAAGATGTGGCCAAGATTCAAAACCAAGAAAGGTGTTGCATAAATTCTTTCTAATTGTAGGATCATACATATCTTCTTGTACAAGATATATTTACATTTAATCATGATTTAGGGAGTTCAAAGTCTTTTTTTTTTTTTTTCTATGTCCAATTTTGATCCCAAAATAGTTCATCTTTTTCAATTACTTCAAATATTTTTTTTAGCCACATAACTTGTCTACTGTCCAATTATGTTAAAAATTGGTCTCATAACTTAGGAATCAAATTAAGTACTAATATGTAAAATGTTGGTTGCAGAGAAGGTGAAGATGAAATTAGAGGCATGTAAAAGCGTGAATGTGAACGAAGAATACCTATGCGCAGTTAGAACAAAATCATTCGCAGAATTCTTCGTAAAAGTGCAAATTCTGGAAAACGATTCTTCGTCACAAATTCTTCTTGATCCGGGCCAAGAAACCTGCATAAAATCACTTCTCCAATATTCATCATCTCATCAGGATCTGAAGCCCCTCCTCTTCGATTACTTCGACATGAGCGCGGAGGCATCGAATTTCTGCTCTGAGCTCCTGAGGAGCCTGAACCAGCTTCAAGATGATCACAGATGCATTCACAATGCAATCAACGGTCCAGATATGATGTCAGAGCTCCGGTCACGTGTACTCCTCAGCAGCAGCAGCAGCTTCTCGAAGCAAGCTGATTTCAGTTGCATCCATGACAAACACTCGTCTGTTTTACAACAACTTAAAGCAAACAGAAAAAGGGTCGCTAGAAAGATCAAGATGATTAAATTCTTCAACAAGGCATCAGGTTAGTTAGTTAGTACCCCTAGCTTTATTCAAATTTAATTAAATTGCATTTTTTTTTCTATATATATACCGTCAATTAATTATTGTTATATATATATAAAAAAAGAATGAATTCTTCCCCCATTTATTTTTTGAGTAGGTATATTCACGTTAACTTGTTTTCTTTAAACACATTCTAACTTGATTAAGTATAATCAACAAGTCTCAAATACCCTTCATCTCAAAATTATTCTTATACTTTAAAATATGTTATAATATTTTAAATTTTAATCTCGTTGTCCCTTTAATTTTCAATATTGAAGATAAAATTGACTATGTTACGATTTTCAAAATTGTTTAGACGAGAAAAACGAGTTAAAATGAAAAATATGGAGTAACATTTATAAACAATACAATAAAACTGATATTTAATGACAAAAATAATCCTATTATTATAGTTTTTCAACATTAAAGTCTTTAATGACAAGTTATATCATTAATTTTCAATGTGCAATCATTGAAGATTTTTAGCTTGAAAAGTTAATTATAATTAATGACATGATTTCTGTTATTAAAAGTTACTCCCTCCATCCATGAAAAGTAGGGACATGGGGATGGAGCACAAGTTTTAAGAAAATGGTAGATAAAGTAGATAAAGTAAGGGTATTATAGGGTATTGTGGGGTCCATTGTGAATAAAGTGATTGTTTAGGAATAAAGTTGATGGCAAATTGAGTAATTAAGTGATAGTTGAAAGGTGATAGTTTCCATAAAGTGTATGAGACTACATTTGGTGGACAAAGAATATGTGTCAAATGGGACTACTTTTCGTGGACGGAGGGAGTATTTTTTTTTAAGTAACCAATAGAGTACTAAAGTTACTTTATTTTGTCCTTTTAACTTTTACTAATTTCTAACTTTTTCAAATTTAAAAATAAAAAAATCATTTGACAGATTTTTTGTTAAAAGTATGTTTAACTAAATTTGACCAAGTTGGGGTGTATTAGGAATTAGAAATAGAGGCGTGAGTAGACTTTCCCCAAATGTTATGTAGGAGTACTTTTTTTTTTTTTTTTTTTTGTATTTTTTGAGGTATGAAATTATTTGTTACTTTTGATTTTTCACTATCTAATTTATTGACATATATTATGTTAAAAATAATCAACGACTCATACAAAATTGATGGCAGGTGTATGTGTGACAGCAGTGTGCGGATTAGTAGCAGCAGCAGCTGTGTTTGTAGCAGTGCACGGTCTAACAGCATTAATAATGGGGCCTTTGATCATGACCATACCCATCAAACAATTGAAGAAAAAATTCCGAGGGTTTAGGAAACATGGACTAATTCTGAGACGGGCTGCCGACCAACTCGACGTAGCTGCAAAGGGCGCGTATATACTCAACAGAGATTTCGACACGATGGGGCGCCTCGTTGCTCGTCTGCAGGACGAGGTGAAGCACAAGAACACCATGATCCAGTTGTGTTTGCAGAGAATGGAAGCTGATCGGTTTAGTTTGCATGTGTTGAAGGAGCTAAACAAGTATGAATTAGGGTTTAGGAAACAAGTTGAAGAGCTTCAAGAACACGTGTACCTCTGTCTTGCTACAATTAACAGGGCTAGAGCTTTGGTCGTCAAGGAGATTAATTTCCAGGATTAATATATATATATTGTAATATTTGTATAGTTATTCTTATTTTCACTTGTGTATATTAGGTTAAATATTATTAGTTTTTAAAAGATGTATGTCTTGTAATGTATTATATACGTCCCAAATTAGATTTATCATTTGTAAAAAATACACGTCTCAAATTATTAAAAGTATCACAATATTATTTGAAGGACCAGGAGTGAAGATTTTGCTTATTTTGTGTTGGAAACTATACGCCTGATAGTGTATACTGCAATATCGAAGAATCAAATAACAAACAAGTCGAGTCAAGGGAAAACCCTTTTTCCGCAAAACAGAATACGCCCAGGTAGTGCTCGACTGTTATGGCGTTCCGTTCCCAAAGGTAAAACGACTTCTACTTCGTACACAGTAGCACCACTGTATACGAAGCCTTGGCGAACGTACTAAGTACGAACTGAACACTCTCGGAAATAAATCCAGCACGAGAAAAGAGCAGTGTATGGCTTTTGGGAGCTCAACACTGCAGAGAGACGAGAGGAGAGTAGAGAAGCAGAGGGACGAATTTCAGCGTAAATGAGGAATGAGGGAAGAGTCTGTATTTATAGACAGATATCAGGCCTGGAGGTTGGAGAGAATTGTGGAGATACTTGCGCCTAAATTCACGCACACGTGGGAGATGGCTCTTGACCACTACGTTTGAGAATCCAAATTAATTTCTCACTCATTAATTCCAACAATCCCCCACATGAGTGAAAATCGTGTCTATACAACATCAGACTCAGTGTTCAGTTCGATTGAGATCTCCGTGCGTCCGGAAAAGTAGTTTTTGGCTTTGAACTTTCTGTAGCCAAACACTATCGGGTACACCGGCGGCTTAGTGGACGCAGTGCCTTGAACTACTCCTCCATAGTGTATACCTAATCAACAGTGTCAGCACACTTCAATCTCGTCTTCGTGACGTTCTCACGTTTTTGTCCGTTTTGGCTATGGACATCCTTTGTGTTCATAAAAGTTTGGTCGAAGCGGCCCTCACTTCTCATTTATATAGGTAACCTCCTTTCGAGTATCCCGTTATACTCTAGGAATTATTAAGAGTCAAAGACTCAACCTTTACCACATTTTACGGGTTGCTAACACTTGAGGTTGTGCTGTCAGGAATAGTCGTGGGTTTTCAAGTGTTTTATCACTAACTTCCACAGTTTCGTTTTCCAATTGAACCAAGTTCTTGGGATCTCCAGTCATCATGGTTGGGTTTCCACTGCTTTGGTTTTTCTTGTGGGTTTTAGACCCATTCCTTCTACCAGCTTGTTCAATTGATGTCGGTTTATGCTCTTCGTGAGCGGATCCGCTATATTGTCCTTTGTGTTGACATAATCAATGGACATTACTCCAGTGGAGATCAATTCTCTAACGGAGTTGTGTCGACGACGTATGTGTCTCGACTTTCCGTTGTACATGACATTCGTAGCTCTCCCAATGGCAGCTTGACTGTCACAGTGTACCGTCACCGAAGGTACTGGTTTATTCCAACATGGAATGTCTTCCAGAAAGTTACGCAACCATTCAGCCTCTACAGCGGCTAGGTCTAAAGTGATAAATTCTGATTCCATTGTGGAACGGGCAATACACGTTTGTTTCTTGGACCTCCACGACACTGCTTCTCCTCCAATAGTGAATACATATCCACTAGTGGATAACGAATCTTTGGTGTCTGATATCCAATTTTCATCACTGTGTCCTTCGACTACAACTGTATGTCTTGTGTAGTGAAGCCCATAATCAAGGGTGTACTTCAAGTATCTTAATACCATTTTCAGTGCTTTCCAGTGTTCATGACTTGGATTGTTCGTGTATTGACTCAACTTGTTTACTGAACATGCAAGATCAGGGTGTGTACAGTTCGTGATGTACATCACACTTCCAATGATCCTTGTGTATTCCAGTTGAGCCACTGGTTCTCCTCTATTCTTTCTCAAGTGAACATTGAGTTCCAAAGGTGTCTTAGCAGGTGGATCGTTAAAGGCATTAAATTGCTTTAGTACCTTCTCCACATAGTGAGATTGTGTCAAGGAAATTCCATCAGACGTTTTCTCTATCTTGATTCCAAGAATCACATCTGCCAATCCCATGTCTTTCATGTCAAAGTTTCTACTCAACATGTTCTTCGTATTAACTATGATATTGTGATTGTTACTCATGATTAACATGTCATCGACATATAAACATACAATAACAAATCCATTAGGTGTATCTTTCACATATACACACTTATCACACTCGTTAATTCGAAACCCATTTGACAACATTGTATTGTCAAATTTCAAATGCCACTGTTTTGGAGCTTGCTTAAGTCCATACAGTGATTGAACGAGTTTGCACACCTTTTTCTCGTTTCTAGGAGCAACATATCCTTCAGGTTGATCCATGTATATTTCAGCATTCATCTCACCATTAAGAAACGCTGTCTTAACGTCCATTTGGTGTATTTCGAGATTGTGCAAAGTAGCAATAGCGACTAACACACGAATGGAGGTGATTCTTGTCACTGGTGAGTATGTATCGAAGAAGTCATACCCTTCCATTTGTTTAAAACCTTTTACAACTAGACGAGCTTTGTACTTGTCAACAGATCCATCTGCTTTGTACTTTCTTTTAAGGATCCACTTGCATCCTAAGGGCTTGCAACCTTTAGGGAGGTCGACCAACTCCCATGTGTGATTTAACAGAATTGAATCGTATTCACTTTTTATGGCTTCCTTCCAGAGGGGTGCATCTGGTCTTGCCATTGCTTCTTTGATAGTTTTGGGTTCATCCTCTTCCAATACATAAGTAATGAAGTCTGAACCAAAGTCCTTATCAATTCTAGCTCTCTTACTGCGTCTTGGTCCTTCCACTCAAGAGTCATCCATTGCTTCATGAGTTCTTTTATTCGAACTCACTTCCTCTTTTTTCTTAAACGGGAAAATATTTTCAAAGAACACTGCGTTCCTTGACTCAATTGTAGTACCTTCTGTCATATCAGGTATTTCAGATTTGTAAATCAGAAATCGATAGGCACTACTGTTCGAAGCATATCCTATAAAGATGCAATCGACTGTTTTAGGACCGATTTTAACTTGTTTAGGAAGTGGTACTTCAACCTTAGCCAAACACCCCCACATTTTGAGGTATTTGTATGAAGGTTTTCGTTTCCTCCATACTTCATAAGGAGTTTGATCCTTAGTTTTATGTGGAATCTTATTCAGAATGTGGTTAGCCGACAGAATGGCTTCACCCACAGGTTCTGAGGTAAACCAGAGTTGATTAACATAGCGTTCATCATCTCTTTCAGTGTTCGGTTTTTCCTTTTCCGCAACACCATTAAACTGAGGTGAGTATGGGGCTGTCGTTTGATGAATTATTCATGTTTCAACACATAATTGTTCAAACGGAGCTACGTACACTCCACCTCTATCACTACGGATTGATTTAATTCGAGTGTCTAATTGATTCTCTACTTCACTTTTATAACGTTTAAAAGCTTCTATAACTTCGTCTTTACTTCTTAAAAGATAAACGTAGCAGAATCTTGTACAATCGTGTATGAAAGTAATAAAATACTTTTTCCCTCCTCATGTGGAGCTTTTACTCGAATGTGATTTTTCAAGATGAACAAATCCACATAACTTGTGGAAAACATTCCACTGAATTCAACCATTTTAGGTTTTTCCATATTTAGCTTTAAGGTCACACCTTAGCTACCCCTTTTCATTCAAACATGTCGACGGAGACCTCTCTCCCTCACATTCGAATGTATCCATGTGAGGAGATGCGTTTCCCCACATTCGAGTTGCTTGCCACTTTATTTGTGAATTTCTCTTATTCACCAAATTTGGACACAACCTCGATACATTAAAAAAATCTAGCGTTGTTTTTTCTTTTATTAGAATTATTTCCAACTTCAAAATTAATTTAATCTTTGGTCAACATACCAAAATTAAATTCAATTTCAAATGTGACTTTTATTGTCACCCGTGACTTCGAGCATAATTTTCGATCACATTATACTAGTCAAAATCTTTTGAACTAAATTCAAAACAAATTTATGCTCTTGAGCACAAATATTTAATTCTATATCAAATATAATTTGACACTCCTTCTTTGAGCCCAAAAATTAATTAATTAATTTTTGTTGACAGCATAAGATCCAGTCAATTTGAATCAATCATGAATTGATGGCTTACAATCCAAAATTCAATCCAAACTTTGCCACTTCTTCTGAAATGGTTGTCGTATATAGGAGAAATAACATCTTGTTTCAATTCTCTTTGTTAATTTATCAACACAGGTGCAATTCCAATTTAATCCTCTTGATTAAATTTAGTCTACTTGATTAATTGATGTAATTAATCAATCATTTAATCCTCTTGATTAAATTAAATCCACTTGATTAATTGATGTAATTAATCAATTTTCCAGCACATGTACAATTCCAATTTAATTGGATCTCAGAATCCTGCACCAAAACTTTAACCTGGAGCCTTAGATCAACTCCCAGAACTTTAATCTGGAGCTTTAAACCAACTCCCAGAACTTTAATCTAGAGCCTTGATCAACTCCCAGAACTTTAATCTGGAGCTTTAAACCAACTCCCAGAACTTTAATCTGGAGCCTTAGATCAACTCCCAGAACTTTAATCTGGAGCCTTAGATCGAGCATTAGAATTCTCTTTCTCCTCATTTCCAAGACTAGCATGAGACGGACCCCTTTTGTTTTGCTATCTCATTTATGGTATACCGAGAAATTTATATAGAATAGTCAGGCTCTGGTTTTGGATTCTCTGGAGAATGGTCCCAAGAGATAATTAATAATTAAATTTGGATATTACTCAGTAATCCAACGAAGCCATGCTCCAACGAAGCGCTCTCCATGATATCAATCCCAACAGAAATTAATCCACCAATTAAAATCTGTTTTCTATCTCCTTCTAGATGTCCAGAAGAGCGTGCTTTGATATTTATATATCGACGCAATAATTAATTAATCAATATATTGTCCAGTAATTAATTAAATTCAATAATTAATGATCAAATATTTAATATTATTCGATATTGCAGCGTATTAATTAGATCCGAAAATAAATTTAATTAATTAAGTCTGAAAGTAATTAATAATATTATGTTCTGCAATGGTTGGAAACTATACGCCTGATAGTGTATACTGCAATATCGAAGAATCAGATAACAAACAAGTCGAGTCAAGGGAAAACCCTTTTCCCGCATAACAGAATACGCCCAGGTAGTGCTCGACTGGTATGGTGTTCCGTTCCAAGTACACAGTAGCACCACTGTATACGACTTCTACTTCGTACACAGTAGCACCACTGTATACGAAGCCTCGACGAACGTACTAAGTACGAACTGAACACTCTCAGAAATAAATTGGCACGAGAAAAGAGCAATGTATGGCTTTTGGGAGCTCAACACTGCAGAGAGACGAGAGGAGAGTAGAGAAGCAGGGGGCGAATTTCAGCGTAAATGAAGAATGATGGAAGAGTCTGTATTTATAGACAGATTTGCGCCTAAATTCACGCACACGTGGGAGGTGGCTCTTGACCACTACGTTTGAGAATCCAAATTAATTTCTCACTCATTAATTCCAAATTGTATTCACACAAAAGTAATAGAATCAATAAAATAAATGTGATTTTATTAATTAAATAAATAATAAAAGTAAATTGTTATATGCAATTGAGTGCACGAGTTTCAAGTGAATAAGTATATTTCTTACATTTTTCATTTTGTTCACATTCCCATTAGGACTCGCGAACTATTCATGTTGCAATATTTTAATTTATATATTATTAGGTGGCTTCCCCTCTTATTATTATATTTTGGATATGCAGAAGTGTTAGTTCACCAATTCAGGTTAATCTGGTGAGTGTTAAATTAATCAATTGTTTCAAAGCCTAACCTCATTTAAAACAATTGTTAATTATTAATTTAAAACAGAGATCATTATTCAAATTAAAAATCTTTGCAACAATCTTGCAATACAACTTCTATATATCACTGTCACCATTTTCATGTAACGTACCTGCGCGGTTGAACGACAAAGTGGGATAGCTCATGTGGTTAGAGCACCACTACCTAGACCTTAGATCATGGGTTCGAGTCATGGAGAGGAGAAAAGGGATGGGTATTTAATGTAATTAAAAAAAAAAAACCTGCAGGGTTGAACAATTCGACGGGACGAATGCAATTTCCCAATCCTGGCCTTATACACACCTTAAAATAACATCTACTCTAAATAATTTAAAGACAACTATGCAAATCTGAGAAAACAAAAATTGAGAGAAAAGCCAACATGTCCTATAAAAAAAGTGAGTATATATTATTTGCAAATGGGTGGTGAGTGTATTGAATATGACTTGATGAATGCATTGAATATATATGTTTGGTGGGGTTTGTTTTTACAGAAGGGAAATAAATATGGAGTACATTATCATGAATATAAAAATATAAAAATATATATCTTCACCCCATCTTATGTATATAGAGGTGGTGGTTTTTCTCAAATCTTCTTTTCAATTTCTCAATTGACTTATGGTAGATCAAGTTAAATTGTCTCTTCCAACATGTAATTAGAAAAAAATTTAAAAAGAATTGGGGAATCACCGCGAGGACAGAAATTCTCTCAAGAATGGGGACAATTTTTCCCGTGCACCTCAAACTACACATACCCTTTCAATAGAGACGAAGTTGGATAGCTCAAGTGGTTAGAGCACCACTCCCTAGACTTTAGATCTTGGGTTCGAGTCATAGGGGAAAAAAAAGATGGGTATTTAATGTAATTAAAAAAAAACATACCCTTTCAATAGAGTTGATTTTTTTATTTTTTTTTATAATGAAGTTAATAGTTTTCTATATAAACCCCTTCAATATAAAATTCAAGATTACCAAACATCATGTAAACAGACTTAACTTATCTTTTGATAAAAAATATAAAAAAAAATAGGATTAATGAAGTTACCTTTTTGTTAAAGATTCACATAGCAATTGCAGAAGTTGAACAATCCCATAACAGTTAGTATTCATAATTTCGTGAATTCAAATTAAATATAGGAGTGAACAAAAAATCTTACTCCATTAGTAGTAGTAGTAGTATATGAGGTTGACCACACACAGTCCACTTTCTTCTTTTGTTTTGTATATTCTGCGAATATCATGTGCTCTCTGCCTCAAATCATCACGTTGGAAATTGGGTCCGCCAATCCCCATAACCAATTAATCTTTGCTTGTTGTGAGTTATGACACCCACATTATTTGCTGTTTAATTAATCTGGTAAAAAAAAATCCATCTTTTATTCGCTGTTTCCAGTCAATCGCTTTGTTCATGGTCAAACGCTGGTTAATTGTAAACTGTAATGATAGTGACGTAAAAATAAAATTCCGTATAATCCTATTTAATTAAAAACCCCTAGTCTCGAATTCACTTGTTTTTACCAAGGGAGCCACCGAAGCGTCCTCCAACAAAGGTTTTTCTACGAATTCCTCCTTTGAATGAATGAGCTTTTACCAAGTTCAAAATAAGCTTCTTTTAACACAATTTTAGTTCTGAATTTTTTATGTGTGCAGTTCAGTGCAGTAAATTAGTAGTTTCTTGGAAATCGTTAGTAGATAGTCGATTGATTGCTCATTTCTGCACTTGATTTTGTTCTTGATGGACTGTAAAGTTTGATTTTGTGAACTTATTTCTTGTTATTACCGAACACCAAAGCACGTGGAATTGTGTGGTAGGTGCTTGGGTGATTAGGTTTGGTGTTGGCTATGTGTAAAGTTAGGGATGTTGAAAGCTTTTTGCAGTTTATTATGGCAACCTTCCATTATTGCCATCATTATTCCTCACATGTTTGTTTCACATTTTCTGTATAAATCGCTGGCAAGTTTGGGGGCTTAGGTTTCAGTTGCTCCTATTTTAAGTGTAGCAAGATTGTAGGTTTCTTGACTTGATGTGTTTTTATCTTCTTATAGTTCCAATTTGTGGGGATTTTTATTGAAGCCCTGAAATTCAGTTGAAAATTGCTGTTGAGTTTCTTGGAGTAGCATTGACATTGTACCGAAACAATTAGAAAACGGGGTAGAAAAAAGTAGTATGGAAGATCAAAAAACAAGTAGGCCATCGGGATTAGAGAACGGGCCTATAGACGAGCAATCTCATTCGCCCTCAACACCTGTATCCATCAATCAAGGAGCGAATTTGGTGCGGAGAGGTCAGCACTCGTACTTCTGTCTATATGCTGAAGTTTCTGATAGTTCATTCTATATTTGCCCACTTATTCCCATCATTACATGGTGTTTTCTCACTTTATCATATTCTTTGAAACTTTAGGATTGGATCATTCCGTTACAGCTCCTGTGCAGAGAAATCTGTTCCTCGAAAGCCAAGAGGTTGCATTTTCACGGTCAATGACCGAGAGGTGGAGTAGTCCAATTTCTGCTCTAAAGTTGGATAGACTCTCGGAACGAGATAAGGTAAAATACTGTGGTTTATTCTATTTGTGTTTCTGATTTATTTGATGAAGCAGCTCCATAGTTTAGATGACTCCCCTGCCTATTCTGGCTATACCTTTTTCGTTTATCCTCTATTGTGTAGCTTGATAATGACTTTAGGCAGATATTATTGCTTGCTTAGTTCTATACTTAATATCATGATACTCGTTATGCCCTCTGGAAACGAGACTTTGTTGAAGTGCCCTGTACTGGAAAATACGCGTTGTCCCTTTATTTTTGTTCTGACCAAATTAATCTCCTACTATGAGCTTGAACATGTGCATTTACGAAAAAGTCTAAATATGAAACCAGCTTTGCATTTTTGTGAAAGGGGACTGATCAGTTTATCATCTATAACATTTGTGATAAAACAATCACTGATGTAGGACAATCAAAATGATGCTGTTCTCCAACACGGCTTGTATACTACGGAGTATATATTATATCTGCTTTTTTGGTATGTGACGTCTCTTTGACTTTGGTGAGGACTTGATTCAGTACTTAAGTGCTTTTAAGGGTATCCATATCTTAAAATATACATAGTCCTCAAGAACGACACATTACCAAAAGGCCACTTTTGGGATTAAATGTTCATGTTATATTGCTCCTATAATTTTTATAATCAAATGGTACAATTTTTTATGAGTTTTGGTTTCACTTCCTTCAGCCATTCAATTTAGTGGTTGTTGCAGTCTAATAGGCATGACAACATTTTTTTTGATGTTATGTTACTAAGTTTTTGTATGAAAGCCATTTTCAAATAATTATGTTCTGTATTGGGACTAATACACAGCTTTATCACCCTTTATTAATAGTTATCATCGTGTAACCATCTAATACAAATAATTTGATATTATTATCTCAAAATGGTCAAAGTTAATGCCTTGCTTGAATTTTTTTGTGGGGATTAACTTTTTTAGTCTCGTTAACGAGTTCTCTTTACAAGATTACAGTTTGGGGGTTAAATTCATATTTGTTCTAATAATTTATGTTTTTTTACACAGAAAAAGTTAATTGTGGAATTAGTGAGGATTCAAAAAGATGGGACGGTGGAGGTTGACCTGAATAAGGATTCTCCTGTAGCTTCGGAGTTATTAGAGCTCCATTCACTTGAGAGAATTTCGTCTACTATTGATTATATCGTGACTGATAACAACAAAACAATTCCTAAACAAAAGATTGCCATGCTTGTTGTTGGAACAAGAGGAGATGTTCAGCCTTTTCTTGCAATGGCTAAGAGACTTCAGGTAAGCAATGATTTAGCAGGTGCTTGTGGTAGTTTTTTTAATAGTTTCTCATTATTAGTTTAAATATTTTCGAATTTTACAGCCTTCACTGTTTTTTCCATGGGAAGGTGTGATTATAGCTTCTCAATATTATAGTCCCATGATTTGGGAGAGTCCTATTTAACTTATGAAACAATAAATAGTATGCCATTAACAATTTTGAAATGGGTATTTCATCCCGAACTCCATGTATATGGGTATTAACAATTGTATTCTATATGGAAATTTATTAAAGTAACTTGGGAAGGGATATCAATTGCTGACCACCAACCAATTTGATTTTCTTATTAATTAAAATTGCTGCTAGGCAAATGCTAATCATGATTAAAAAGTAGCAGTTATATTAATTAATTGAGTGAAAGTTGTGATTGGATTTTGGACCAAAGATGCCTTTAAGCTCAGGGAAGCTGTACTTTATCAAATGTAAAGACAAGTATCCATGCTCATCTTTTTTTTTTTTTTTTTTCAATCATGAATTTGGCAAAATAGATGTTATTTATACATTTTGTATCGGGTTCCTCATATTTTATTTCAAATTTTGCTCACTAAGCACTTCCTTATATATTTCTAACCAACTGCATTCTACATATGACAACAGGCGTATGGTCATTGTGTAAGGTTGGCAACTCATTCCAATTTTCGTGGATTTGTGAAGTCAGCTGGGGTAGACTTTTACCCACTTGGTGGTGACCCCCGTGTTTTGGCTGGATGTAAGAGGTTCTCAACATGCATATGCATTTTTTTTTAGATTCTGCAATATTTAACATCCCATAATAACAACAGTAACAAAAAAACTAAGTCTTTAACATGGGGTCAGCTATATGTGTCATATCTGATATCTCACTATCCTGATCGGTTGTAACACGTGTTCATTTGACCATAACAGATTTAACTAAAAGATTATATATTATGAGTCTTCTCTGGTCTTTCTGTCCCAAGTGCATAATAAATTATGCTGTTAAGTCTTTTATTATGCATTATGTTACTGATTTAGTTCATAGTTAGTTTGCACTTCAACTATGCCTATGTCTCATCGTAGTGTTATTCCAGAGCAGGTCATGAAATTCAGATCATTGTTTTTCTTATATAACCTTGAGAGTCCAAGTAAAGCAGTTCCAAAATGAGATTTAGTTCTTGAGATTAATGATAATTGCTGAGTCTGAGCATTTCTTGACTGAATTGAATTTATTTAATGTAATTGTAGATATGGCCAGAAATAAAGGTCTTATTCCATCAGGACCGGGAGAAATTTCTATACAGCGTATGCAAATAAAGGCCATTATTGAATCTCTACTTCCAGCTTGCACAGAACCAGATCCAATAACTGGCGAATCTTTCAGGGCTCAGGCAATTATTGCAAATCCTCCTGCTTATGGTTAGTTTTTGCTAACTATATTTTCTGCTTCATATTTTACATCTTAACTTAGTTAGAATCTTTTGTTAATATCCCTCAAGCAGCAATTGTAATTAATAAGATCCCACAAAAGCGATACCCATTATTATGTTTAAACTAGCTTTTCATTTAGAAAATCTTGTCTTTTAATAATGTTCTACTGTAACTAATATTTCAGATGCACGTTTCTTTCAGTTTTAAGAAGATTCATCTTCTAAATATGATGTTCTTGTTAATTGTTATCAGGACATGCACATGTAGCTGAAGCTCTTGGTGTTCCTTTGCACATGTTTTTCACGATGCCTTGGACGTAAGCTTAACTTGTTCTTCCTCTTTTTCAGTTGTCTGAACTACAATGGTTACTTATTATTTATCCTGCTCAATATTGAGTTCCTTGATGTTAATAGATTTCTTACATAGTTTTGGATTTATGTTATCTTGATCAGCTGTTTTTTTTTTACAACGTTCTCTTTGTAATTTAAAATAAAAGAAGTACTTATGAATGTGCTAAATGACAGGCCCACATATGCATTTCCTCATCCATTAGCACGTGTACCTCAAAGTGCAGGATACTGGGTATGTTATGATCATTCTGAGACTTTTTTTTTTTGATAGCTCCACCAAATTCTCTAATGACTATTTGTTGCTTGATCCAGCTATCATATATTCTTGTGGATTTACTTATATGGTGGGGCATAAGGGGGCATATAAACGAGTTCCGGAAAAATAAGCTGAAGCTTGCCCCTATTGCATACTTCAGCACCTACCATGGCTCAATTTCTCATCTCCCAACTGGCTATATGTGGAGTCCCCATCTTGTACCCAAGCCAGAAGGTAAGGACCTCCTGATAGTGTTTATTTACATTGTTGCCATTTCAATTTTTTTTTTTATTTGGTACCTCATTCTCCATTTAACTTCCAATCGATGTTTCTCATTCCTTTCAGTTTTGAGTTAGAAGTTCATACTCGTTTTTGGCACATGGGATTATGTTAAATCTGTCAACTGATATCCTTACTTATTGACAGATTGGGGGCCCTTGGTTGATGTTGTTGGTTACTGCTTTTTGGACCTTGGATCCAAGTATCAACCATCTGAAGAATTTACTCAATGGATACAAAATGGACCTCCACCAATTTATATTGGGTTTGGAAGCATGGTATGTTGGTAAACTAAAAAATCTAATTCGGTCTTGCTTTTCTTGGATTCTGTAGACATGTTTGTTGAATATAACATAAGATGCAGTATGATTATCTTATCCCTTGCCGTGAAACTATGTTACAAAAGACGAGAAAAATTGAATCATCAACTTCAAGAATGCTTGTGAATAGTATTCCTTCATTTCGTCATATTCTCAGAAATTCTAAGTGGCTTTTAGACTGAATATTTTACATTTGTGGATCTCGATTCATATTCTGGTGACCAATTAAGAGTTTGTACTTGAAGAGATCAAATAAAGAAGTTGCTTTCATGATTCATATACTCAGCAAGTTATGTACTAATGGCATTATTTTATTTTGGTTTTGTAATGGTTTGGCTAATTTTATTTATAATATCCATTGAATGCTTGGTCAGCCTTTGGAGGATTCAATCAAAACTACGAGTACCATATTGGAAGCATTACAAATTACAGGTCAAAGAGGAATAATTGATCGAGGGTGGGGAGACCTTGGCGCTCGTAAGTTTTTGATCTCGTCTTTTTATAGCCACTTCTTCTGTCAAATCTTCAGCATATGACAATGTTTAATATTAGCCAGAGTTAAATTTTGGCATGATTGTTCTAAATGGTCGTTTTCTTGCAGATTCAAATATTCCAGACAATGTTTTCCTGCTTGTGGATTGCCCTCACGACTGGTTGTTTCCTCAGTGTTCAGCTGTGGTGAGTTTGCACAATTTTCCTTTCTGGGATATTTTTTGTTCGGGATTGTGGAGAGTACGGTGATCCAGTAGCTACAGAGATATGATGATCGTACATCATCAGTACCAGTAGCTACAGACATATGATGATCGTACATCATCAGTACATATGTTTGTTGTACGTAAGAAATGTATTTTCCATATCCTGCTCAACTCATTAAAAATGTATTTTCTTGTGAAGGTCCATCATGGTGGAGCCGGAACGACAGCTACTGGACTTAAATCAGGGGTAAATGTCATCAACTGCCTTGAAACGGCAAAAACATTGACTCAAATTTGACTTATCCACAAAAAAACTGAAATATATAATGAAAAGTATTAGTTTATACGAAAGAAAGTATTAGTTTGTAGGTTGAACATTATTAATACTTTTTCAATGTACAACTAATACTTTTCATCATATGAGGTGATATTTTTCATCACATGAACTAATACTTTTCGATCGCTTTTTTCTAAAACTTGCAAAGAAATAGCTTCGTTGAATTTTTTAAAGTCAAAATTGGGTAAAAAATTGCAATAGCTTACACTTTTGAAACATTTACTTCTTGGTGCTCTAAATCTGATTAGGATGACGCACTCACTTTTAACAATACATTTTGCTTGCTTGGTTAGTTGTAACGTGTCATTTATTTTAAATTGATTATACGAGCTTGGAATGCAGTGTCCAACGACCATTGTGCCATTCTTTGGAGATCAATTTTTCTGGGGAGAAATGATGTATCAGAAAGGACTTGGGCCTGCTCCGATCCCCATATCACAGCTCAGTGTTGAATCGCTATCCGAAGCTATAAGATTCATGCTCCAGCCAGAGGTATGAAGATTTAAAGATAAAAACTTCTATGAACTTGGTTCACGAAAGTTTTATGGTGAACTTGATAATGCTTTTTAATATACAAAGTAATTTTTTTAGCAATAAGTATTGCGGGTTAGTGATTTTGAGAACAACACAAAATCAAACATCTTTTAAAACGTGATACTTCGTATGCTGAATAGTATACGAAGTAATAATATGCATATTACTTTGAAAAATAGAGTTCGCGTAAATCTGGTTGATAGGAGATCTACTCTGATTTAAACATTGCTTCTCTCGATTATTAATATGCATTGCGTTGCGTTGAATTTTGGAATGATGTGGCAGGTAAAATCTCTAGCAATGAAATTAGCAGAGTGCATAAAAACCGAAGATGGAGTTGGAGCGGCAGTCGATGCCTTCCACCGCCACCTGCCTCCGCAGCTTCCGTTACCGACCCCAGCTTCCGAGAAAGAAGATGGACCAAATCCTCTTCAATGGATTTTCATTCAGATTGGCAGATTATGCTCCCGACCTTGTGCCCCTTAGATCATTGTATAGTGTATTTGCTTGCAGTGTACATAGTCTTCTATTTTATTTTATTTTTTATTTTTTTTCGGGTTTTGATATAAATTACTTTTAGTAAATGTTTGTGGCTTTAGTGATAGAAAGAAACCAAGTTTGGCTTTAGATTTTTCTATTAGACACACATAGATGCAATATGCACCATGCAGAAACCAATAAAAGGGTGACAGTATATGGTTTTCTGATATTTTTATTTAATTGGGCTTGGAGTGGAATATTTATATATCATCTTTTATGTATGTTATTTATAAATTCAAACGTTGGGTCTATTTGTCCATTTATACATGACAATGATATGTTTTGGTACTTAAATCCTCCAAATCATTGAATTGATGAGTTTTTTAGATCCAATCATGCTGCCAACACACAAGAACCCAACGGATTTGATTCTACAAATTGCTTCAACAAGAGAAGAAGAATTTTGGTTCAAAATCAAGAGCAAAAAGGATGGAATTTACTAGAGAATCAAAATCTTTCTCAACACATACAAAGTCATGGTTGAGGTTTATGTTTTCTCCCATGACAATAAAGAGTTTTGGTGAATTGAGGAATTTTGCAAGTATGCATAACCATTGTTGAAAGTACAAACACTTTTGTTTAAAGTTGCATTGATCCGTGAAAATCAATTCACAATCCAACTTAACTCAATGCACGACTTGAAAAGTTGGAACAAGCACCAATGACAGATGCACCAGAAGAGGCACCTCTACCTGTTCAAATGGACGAGGCTGAAGAGTCTAATGTGGATGGTGTGTTGAGGGGACCTTAATCTGGTGGTTCAGATGATCCGTCTTTGCTGTCGAGTTTCAAGTGCCATGTAGCTTCTAAGATATAGAAATGTTAAGAACGCGAGTTGTTGAAGGTGCATTGCCACATGAATAAGTTATTGGATTGGGCAACTGATCAAACCTCTCATACTTGGAGGGATATGGTCAAGGATAGTGGAATGCTAGCTCAGCCAGATTTTGCTTACTCTAGTTTGAATAGAGTTCTGATTTGTACTTTTGTCAGGTGATGACATCCTGAAATGAATATTTTTTATATGCCTTTTAAAAAAATGATGATCACGTTGGACGACATGCGTTGTTTGACTGGACTTGAGATTTGATTCGGGTGGATTTACACGTTTTGGAGGCACATGTGAAGCATATTTTGATGTGGATTTCATTGATTTATGCATTGATTATGATGATTTGAGCCAAAATGAGAGAAAGGTTGTGTTTTGTCGATTTTGTAGGAAATACGATTGAATTTGGAGCAAAACACTAACCACAATTCACTGGATCAGGAAGAGGAGTGCACCATTGGATCCGGCTCGAAAAATGGAGTGGAATAGCAAAAAGAATCGAGTCAATCGGAGGTCGGAAGCTCAAGATACGAAGGGACGAAGTTGAAGGCTGAAAACCAAAAACGAAACTTCCACCCGACCGGGCCGATCTGCACCCAGACTTTTGGTAAATGCACCCCGCGCGTATTTTGGCCCAAATTCAATATACAAAGTTATCGCCCGGCCGGGCCACTTCCAAACTCGGGGTTTTTAGTGATTTTTAGCCATTTTTGAGGGATTTAAGTGCAAAACTTCCACCCAAACCCTACCCCAACACTATATAAGCCCTCTTTCTTAAAATTCAAGACATTCTCCCCCAATTCTTCAATTCTTCATCAAATCAAGCAAGGAGGCCACCATTAGCTTGGAATTTTCATTCTCTACCACATTTTAGACTAAACTTTCTCTTTCTCTCTCTTTTTAGTTAGTTATTTCATTTGATTTTGTAATTTGATTATGTTAGTTCTGGGCTAAACACTCTTGGTTCTAAGGCTTTGTAAATATTTGGATTGAAGTTTATGAACTAATTTCTTGCTTTAATTGGTGTTTGTCTCTTATTTGTATGCTTAATTCTTCTTTGGAAGCATGTTGTTATTGGCCATGATGATTTGCTTAATTCATTGTTAATTGGGGTAATATCGAGAGATTTATTCCATTAATCGTATGCAAGCATGCAACCCGGTATTATTTTGATCTCGAGAGAGGATTAGTTATCGGAGAGGGAATTGAATGATCTTTGGAGCTATTTTAGGTGGTGTGATGTTTGTAATGTAGAAATACGAACTTATGTTGCATGCTCCTTTGTATTAGTTGTATCGAGAGATTGATTAATTCTTCTTTTGTGATCAACCCTATATGAAGACAACCTTAATGACCATTTGAACGAGTTACAATTCATAAACGGATATCTAAGTGTTGCAAATGCCTTGGAACCTACCTTCTCTTCTTTGAGTTTTCATTCGTTTTCCATCTCGTTTTCTTGATTTGCATGTTAGTTGATCGATTTTACATTACTCTTTTAATTGTTTACTAGTGACAATTTGGTAGATAATTTAAGGGTAATCACACCATTCCACTTAATCGATCGCGTCTATTTAGAATTCCGTTAACAAAATACACTTTTATGTTATACCTTCTCGTGGGATCGACCTCGTACTTACTTCTCTACGATAGACACTGTATACTTGCGGTCGTTTATTCTAGTGTCGTAGAATACATGAATCAAGATTGAAGGGTGGCTTGTGGAGTTTCAGGTAGATAAAGACAAAGAAGATGAAACGACCTGCGTATCACAATTGTTGGAAGTTAGCGAGCAAATGTTTATACTAAGCTACATCGTGTACATGGTAATTCGATAAAGTTGAGTTGGTTGGTCAATAATTGGAAGAATGAAATGACATTTGATGATCCGC
The DNA here is from genome assembly GCA_963675135.1 of Galeopsis tetrahit. Classification (NCBI taxonomy): domain Eukaryota; kingdom Viridiplantae; phylum Streptophyta; class Magnoliopsida; order Lamiales; family Lamiaceae; genus Galeopsis; species Galeopsis tetrahit. Next base: position 56,131,626 of record OY776131.1, read on the forward strand.
ACAGGTTAGATTGTGCAGCCCAATACTTCTTCCACCATTTTTTTTTATCTTGTCTTCCTCTCATTTTTGCCAACACTCGATGCATTCTTACGAGATACTCATTCTGTCCATTAAAAATGTGTTCACTTTTTTTTACACATGTTTTAAAAATAATTCATACTTTAATTATAAAGTAGATATGTGAAGTAACGAGTAAAAGGTATTGTTGGTAACTCATCAACTTTGTTAATAAAGTAGAAAAACTACTTAAAATTAACTATTTAAATAGAATAAACACATTTTTTGTGAAAAAAAAAAATAGAATTGATCGAGCACACTTTGGTGGATAAAATACATTTTTCTGAAATCACAAAAGTTAACTTATTTCACAAGTAGCATTAATATCAAACCTTTTAATTAGAATATTCACGTTACATTAACCTAACTAATCAACTCATCCCTAAAGTTAAAAGAAAATAATTGTTGTGAACAAATAAACATAATCTAATTCTATTTCCTTTTCATTTGATTCCTGCCCCCAACAACAAAATTAAAATAAAACAAACCTTTTATACAATTGTATATTCATGCAGAAAAATACAATTGTTCAACTGTAGTTCATGCTGAGTTTTACAATTGTTCGACCCAAAGTTTATGTAGAGTAATACAACCGTTCAGTTAAAAGTTCATGGAAGGTAGTAGCACAACCAGCTAAAACGGTTGTACAACACTTAGGGCATGTTTGTTTTGGGACTCACCCGTCCAGACGTGGGACGTAACGTCCCCCGTCTTGTTCTAGTTTGGGATTTAACAATCGGATTTCACCATCTAACCACATCCACCCCTAAAAATATTTATATATCCTTCTAATACATCTTATCAATATATTACTTTCTTGAAAATCACACCTAACATCATTTTCTATTTTTCTCTTACCTCATAAATCATAATAAATTTCAAACTCGCACTCAATCGAATAAATTTTAAACTCGACTCCACCGACCCTAAAATTTCATGATTGAGCTCGACTCGACTCGGTACCAATATAATATTCAAAATTAATTAATAATAAAAATATATATATTTTTAAAATAAATTCGAGCTCGACTCGAGCTCGATTATCTGTATATAAATATAAATTATATATTAATGGGAAAATAGTAAATATTGTTCAAGCTCGATTAGGCTTGCGAGCCTTTCGAGCCGAGTATTTATGAGCTCGAACTCAAACTTGGTAGCTACTCGAGTAGCTCGAAACTCGACTCGATTAACTTCGAGTCAATTTCGATCCTTTTCCGAGTCGAGCACGAGTAGCTCGCGAGTTGGCTCGACTCATTTACACCCCTACTTATGATTGAATGAATAAGGTTATTGAGCTGTATAATTCACACTTTTATGACCCAATTACACACTTTTGTATATATACTTTTTTAGCATGAACTTGCAGACAAAATATTCTAAATTCACATATACGTAGAAGTCCAAAATTAATTATATGTTTAACGTAAATTTATTTATATTTTTTTATTTGCACTCTCGTATAATTTTAATTCATTTTATAATAATTTAATCATCTAATAATTACTCAAATCATTCAATTATTACTATACTTCTCAAACAATTAATATAATAATATAACATCACTCATTTTTACATAATTGATTTGACATAAAGTTACATCCTATCCTACTCAACATCCCAAAACAAACACACACAATCACTATTCATTAGGATTTCACCATCCAGGATTTCACCATCCCCATCTCCCACATCCTACATAATCCCAAAATAAACATGCCCTTATATAGTTAAACTTCAAAAAAATAAATTACTCCTCTGTCCCGTGATTACTTGCACACTTTATTTATTTGGACGTCCCAAAATTATTTGCACACTCTTAATATGGAAATACCCCACAAAATTAATACCCTCTCAACATCATTTTATTTTCAAAATTGCCACTACCTTTTTACATACACACTTTTCTTAAACAACGTGCCGGTCGTGCAAATAATCCTGGAACGGATGGAGTATTGTAATGCAGTTGTACATTCCGTGATATGTTCAGCCTTGATTACGGTCGAATGATGTCACGAATGCTCTTAAAAATACACAAATCATACTTTAAAAAAAAAACAATGATAAATATTATAAAAAAAACATTAAATACACCTAGATTAGCGTTCTCCATTAAATTTTCCTTGCTAGTAATATTTGTCTTCATTATTTCATCAAAATTTAGGTGGGTTTATCTCTTATAGCAATAAATGACGAGTTTATTATGAAAGTGTGCAATTAAAATCTAAATTTTTTAATATTTATAAAAGCCTAATTTATTCTTTTACTTTATTATTTTTGACAAAAATTATTGAGTTTACTTATAACTTTATGAGGTTTTTATGAGGTGCAAGTAATTCACCCATAGCTAAAGTGAAGGCTTGAATTTCTAATTTGGGAGCTAGCTTGATTCTTACCAGAGCACTGTACTTCTTACCACAAGCAAAAATGCGTATGCCGGCAATATGGCGGCGCCACCGCCGCGGAGGTTCCGTCGGCTTGGGGATCACCGCAATAGCGTACGTAGGCGTAGACTACGTCCGGCACCTGTCGCCGGAGTGGCACGAGCGTCTGCAGCCAGTTCTCTGGGAAGCCCTCGCTATTGCAGCCATAATTCGTGCCATTTTTTACAAGCACTGGTCATTGGAGCTGCGAGCCGCCATTCCTTTCATTCTTTCGATACTCTTTATGCTCTCCACCCTTCTCTTTGAAATGATTTCAGTTCGCTCAGTAACCGCTGTCCTTGGTCTTGATTGGCACAAGTATGTATACAAACACAATTTTGTTTTCGATTTCATAGAATTGTTAATTGAAACTTGGGGCTCTGGCTTTATTTGTTGTGATCTTTGCTTGTTGCCATAGATTTCCTTGTGTGAGATGAGAATTCTGTCGATTGCATCTCAGATTTGGTGTTTGAAATCCAGTGATGTTATACTTCGATTAAGTAGTGGTTAATGCTCTGAATCTCGCTTTTCCGTGATTTGAGTTGCCTTATTGAGTTCTAGGATTAATAAAACTGGTTTTGGATCATAAATACAGAATTACGATTGTTAATCTAGAGAAATTAACGTGATGTGAAACAAATCTGATTACACTGGGTTCGCACCTAGTAATTGCTCCTTTTGTCCCAATTTTATATGCTTGTTTTCCTTTTATGGAAGTCTGTTTCCATATACAATCTAATTTGTTTACAAATACAACTCTATGCATTAATTACATTAGAAAAAGTATAATATTCATTAAATAAGGTTTTAATAGAAATTTTACTTGTCTATTGTGCTTTCCAAAAAAAATAAAAAATCTTAGTGAAAAGTCTGCACAGCCTATAATTGGGACGAGGGAGTAGTCAATATTTCCCGGTGATCTCTTTGCTGTGTATTGGAAGTTCTTACATAGTTAATCTGGGCCAAATAAAAAAAGAAGAGTAGTTCACCTGCTTCCTAGCCTATTATAGAACAGAATACTACTTTGATTAGTACAAGAGCTTCATGTATTTGCTGAAACATGACAAACAGAAACGATACCTTTCATCAGCAGGCATGAGTTGAGCTTTCATTTCCACCTTTTGGCATTTTTCTGTTACATTATAAATGTTATATTAGTGTAGACTAGATGTTTAGTAAGTACTATGCTAAGTTCTAAAGGATTTCATATTTAATAATACACTTCTCCCTCGTACATGATATATGTTTCAGTAATTATATCAGCAGTGAAGTTTGAGATAAACTCTGATTGTGTCTATCAATGTTTTCCTACAATCTAGTGTTCCTAGAGTTGTTTCTATGTTTGTTGAGATTAATGGGGTTGCTAATGATTGACAGTAATACACCGCCTCTCCCTGATGTTGGCCAATGGTTGCTGCTTTCACTAAACGAAAAGTTACCTCAATTTGTGGTTGATATATTGAGAGCTCGTATTATTGGATTGCACCATTACTTGATGCTGTTTATAATGCTTGCATTCTCAGTTTTATTCAACTCAGTTGAAGCCCCTGGTCTAGGACTAGGAGCAAGATATATGTTCACCATGGGTATAGGGCGGTTTCTCCGGGCAATAGCTTTCGTCTCTACAATTATCCCCTCACCACGCCCATGGTGTGCATCAGCTAGATTTCAAGTGCCTCCACACCCACATCCTTGGGCTCAGAAATATTACATTCCATATGCTAAAGATTCTAGTGCTATACATCATATTATTCAACATGATATGGCTTATGGTCCACCTCTCTCTCTCTCTACTTTAGCCAATAAAATATAATATATATTGGAAGGTTTGTGTTAACGTTCTCTGCTCTCTTTCAGGCGTTACAGGGGAATACGCCCCCGACTTCCAACCAAACTGGGGATCGATGAACTTTCTTGCTGAATTTCTCCGACCAACAGCTTCTGAAGGCTCGTCCCCGTGGTACCATCTTCTGAAAAAGGCTTCCGGCGGGTGCAATGACCTACTCTTCAGTGGTCACATGCTCGTTGCAGTCTTAACAGCTATGGCATGGACGGTATAATATACAAATCCAAGTGTCTCTTCCCATCTTAGGGCTCGTTTGGCTAACCTTATTTAAAAATATTATAAGCACTTACATCTTATAAGTTGTTTCAAGAGCTTATAAGATGTAATTTTTAAGTAGGTCTTAAGTTGTTAAAGTGTTTGGCTAATAAAACATAAGTTTACCAAACACTTTCCGAGATCTTATAAGTTCCTAAACATCTTATTGAGTTGTTTTAAGGAGCTTATAAACTTTGCCAAACATCGTACTATATAGCTTTTGTGTAAACTTCCAACATTATACCATGATGAGTAACTTCCATTGTCTTTCCTGAAAAGGGAAAAAAAACAACACAGTTTCCCATTCATTATGTTTACGTAGAAATAATTGCAGGAAGCTTATGGAGGGTACACGTCAGCCCTTATCTGGGTTCTCGTTGCCCACAGTGCCCAACGAGAAATCCGAGAGCGCCACCATTATAGTGTGGATTGCATCGTAGCCATCTACATGGGCATCCTCTTGTGGAAGATGACAGCTCTCTTTTGGCCAATCAAGGATTCTTCCAGACATAATCGGTTAAATAAACTAGAGGAAATACATAATGGATTACTAAAAGCAGCTAAAGACTCGGATATTGAGACAGTCCGGAAACTTCTGGAAGAGGTAGAGTCGAGCAGTCCGATAAGTGAGAAGCCGAATAGTAGAGCTATGTGGTTCTTTTCTGGCGGAACTATTTTATTTACAATTGCTATTGTCCTTATTGCTTTCACGATGTTAAGCGATGGCTGATGATTTGATTTTTGTCCTTGTTGCCTTGCCTCAGATTCTTCATTTTCTGCCTTAGCTTTAATGAATATAATCAGACTGGAAATGTATTTTTTTTCCATGTATTGTATGTGCAGCTATGAGATTAGCCTGTGTTATAACATGTTCTGTAACATTTTTAGATAGATGAGGAGTATGTAAGACAAGAATTAGATGATCAATGAAAGGATGATAACAGTGTAACAGTGTTAATTATCGTTTGTTCTTGTTAATCATTTAGTAAGTGTAACAAAAGATGTTAAATAACCGGCTTTAGGATTCACATCAAATCACTCTCCTTTCAATTTAATAAATTTAAATTATAATTATAATTTACATCATACAATTATTGCAATTAAACCCTTCATTTGATATAAAATTATATTTCACCTTTTTTTTTTTGAGAAGAAATTATATTTCACCTTACACACACTAAAATATTTATCAAGATCTTATAAATTTAAAAACACACTGTAAACCAAAAACAAACATTGTCGTTGAAGTGGTGTTGAGATGGGCTGAGATGAACTCTACCCAAATTGTTCATAAATTAACATAACTAAAATAAATAATATTTTTTTTAAGTGTTAAAAAATTATGTTCAAATTATACTTTGATTTACCGTGTTGAGATGGGCTGAGATGAACTCTACACAAATTGTTCATAAATTAACATAACTAAAATTAACAATATTTTTTTTAAGTGTTAAAAAATTATGTTCAAATTATACTTTGTCTCACCATAAAACGATCTCATATAATATTTTCCTTAACAAAAAATATCAACATATGAGTTACAACAAATCCATTTTTGTTTCAATAAATTAAAATTATCCATTTTTTTAATTTCATTATGGGGAGCAACGTAGATTCCTTCATAGTTCATAGGTTATAGAGATAACATAATAGGCATATATGAGTTATTATAATTATAATATAAAGGTGGACTCACATGACATTAAACATAAAACTAGTTAAAATCATTTCAATAATTTAACTTGATCTAACAATGTTTGTAATTAAATTTATTAAATTATTAAAAAAAACTTTTTTCTAACTGAATTAATTAAAGCTGTTTGATTGCTTTCTCGTGCAATTTTTTTTCCCCATCATTTCTTTTATTCCACACGCCATAATGACGTGCCATTTTTATTATAATAAATTAAATAATATTTTGTCTTGCCTTTAAAATTAAAAAAAATAATAATAAATAACTTTTACAATTACTGTATTATTTTATCTCCAACTTTTGCGCCTCTCTTGTTTTTCCCTTCAATTTTGGCATTTGGCTCTCTTTCTTTCCTTCTCACCTCTCAAACAAATAAACGAAAAAATGGCGATTTCCACTACGGCTACAGTTCCCATCATCGCTAAAACGTCGCCGTTTTCTTCATTGACGAATTCTAAGCTGCCTCAGTTCTCATCTCTTCAGTTTCCGATAAAGCTCCGCAGTTCCGGATTTCCAAACCATTCTCTAAAATCTAATCCACGAACACTTACGCTGGTAAGTATTTATTCTGATTTCGGATGATAGAGATTTAATTTTAATTAATTTGTATCTAGGTCTTGTTCACAAGTGTTATGAATGTTGTTCAAATGCAATTTTGCTATGAAATCTTATCTATTGGCTCCTTGTCCTGAATTGCAAAGATGTTTGACTTCAGTTCATGTTAATTTTCCCCTTTTCTTTAGCCTTGTAGTAGAAATATTAGAGTTTTAGATAACTAAAATGTGATGGACATTGCATGAGAATTGGCTCGGGGAAATAGGTTCTGATTACAGATAAGAGTCTCAGTTTGCATTTATTCAATGTAATGCGGGGGCCTTTGGTGTCCCTTCCAGTCAAGAATTGGGTCTCTCAACAAATATTGTGTTGGAAAATGAATGAAAACAGTTTCCAGTGAGTGTACTGGTCCAATGCACCATATTCATATGCATTAATGCATGCTTGGAGTAATCAAGATGAAGTATATGGTCATGTTTTTATAATAAACCTCAAAGAATGAGGTTGTTGGAATAGAAACAAAAGCTTCTAATGATTAAAGCCTTTTAAGACACCTTAGTTGATACTTGAAATTGGGAATGCTGAAGTCCAAATATTGTAAGATAGTTAATATTTACGAGTTTTTCTCCTAGGTTGCATCAAAGAAGCAGTCATTTTCGTCATTTGAGGAGTTGTTGGAAAAGTCTGAAAAACCAGTTTTGGTTGACTTCTATGCTACATGGTAATTTCTTCTATACTTGATTAACTTGCATCTCTAATAGTATTGTCTTTATTTCCTCTTGGGTTCTAGTATAAAGCCATTAATGCTATATATAAAAGTACATGAATAATTTTTGTTTCGATGTCCCCCACCCACAATCCCTCAAGTCTCACCAGAATGGAGGATTAGTATTCTGAATCATTTTGTAAGTAAATATTATAATTTTCTTTTACCTTCTCTAGGTGTGGTCCTTGCCAATTTATGGTTCCAATTCTGGAACAAGTCAGTGCTTCATTGATTGATAAGATCCAGGTTGTGAAAATTGATACAGAGAAGTATCCCACCATTGCCAGCAAATACAACATAGAAGCATTGCCAACTTTCGTTTTGTTCAAGGACGGGGAACCACATGATCGCTTTGTAAGTAATGATGTTTTGAATTTTTACTCCTTGACCATCTTAAGATCTCATTCCTTTCTTAAGATGTTATATTGAATGATAGTTTTGTACAGTCTTTTAACTACTCTGTGTTATCATCCATTTCGTGTATATTAACTGAAGCATGCCTATATGAGTCTGGACTGGGTTCTATCCCCATAACTGGACACAAAAAGAACCAGGCCATAGTTGGTGCTACTGGAGAATACTTGATCAAAAAGAACTACCTAGTTACTTCAAATGTTCGACCTACATACAACAACTAAAGCCCTTCGTTTTTTTTAAAAAAAAATTCAAGCACCCTTTGAGGCTTATATATGGTTTGTACAACACCTTGTATATGTGAAGTTGGCAAAATATAGATGGATATTAAGGGATATTTTATATTTACAAGTTAGATCATTGTTTTCTGCAATTAGACCAAATCTTAAAGATTTTTATAATTGTTATTAACACTCTTACCCTACACCCCATTTTTCATTCCTTTCATTCTAGAGCAACATTTTAGTTGTATACGAGTTATCCGAGGTTCAATTTTTATTTGCTTCAGGTAATAAGTGGTGCTCAATTACAACCCAAAAGTTCAAACGTCATCCGACCAGATAAAATCATTTTATAATTGTTAGATCTTAAAAATGTATGCCATAACTTTAACCGATGCCCCTTGTTGATTAAGATGTGTTGATAAAATATCTGACACTTCAAACAGGTTTTGTTTCTTAAGGTCGGTGATGTCAGGCTACCATACTGATGAATTTTATGATGCTTTGCAATAGGAGATTATATTAAGCTACAAACAAGAACCCTTTGTGGTTTCTGATGATTTAATTGCTGGTATCCTGTTGGTTCTTATTTTCGTATACATCAATTTCCAGGAGGGTGCAATGGGTGCAGATCAGCTTATCCAACGCATTGAGGCTTCACTCCAAGTTAAACAATAGCAGCAGTTAATGGTAAGTGAACTATTCAAGATGCCAGACATCTTATTTTAATTAATAGTGGAAATTTATTCCAACCTCAAATTCTTCCGAAATTTTCTATTTCAATCACCGGTGTGTTGTGCCTGATAATGTGGGTAAGATTGTCGATTCTTCTATTCCGTTCATCATTGTATATGGTCAGATTCGAAATCTTGCAACTTGTATTTCTTATTCAATTTATTTTCAGGAAATACATTTTATAGTCGGATCAATCGTTCATTGACTGTGTTTGCCATAAGATTCGAAACACATGTTAGGAGGAGTGTTTCTTACTATGTAGTGATCTAATATTGGAATTATTTTCTCAGCTTCTTCCTAAACCCTTAAGTTTTATTAGATCTTCTTGGATGAAGAATCATATATCAGGCTTATGATCCATCATCAACATCCAAGATCCATCTGCCTGTTGAACCATTCCTCTGTTCTTCTCACACCACCAAGAAACAGGTACACAGTGCTCATCCTTCAACACATCCAGATGTTTGTTAACAAGGGCGATATCACGGTTAATTACCAGTTCGAAACCCCCTTGGCTCCCCAGTGTCCCCGCAACTCCATGCAAGTAAATCTCCAAGTTGTGCTGAATATCCACATTCCCTGGCTTCAAGTAGCTCGATTTCCTCGTGTCAATGGCTAACTCTTCACCAACATCAGTGTATCCCATCATGGGGTACGTTGGAACGATGTCTCCGGCGTTCTTTACACGCAAGATATGAAGATCGCTTAAATTTGAAACGAAATCATGAAAGTTTTTGCCCCCAACACGAGGACTGGCAAACACCAAGGCTGTAACGGGACATGCCTTATCGGGCATGTCCCGTGGCTTGTTGTACCCGTTGACAACGATATCAACAGCGTTTAACGTAGAGACTGCCGCGCCCAAGCTATGGCCTGTGATTGTTATACTGATCTCCTCATTCTTGTACTGTTCTACCAATCTCCTCACCTCACCAAGAACCTTTAAACACATCAAAGTGAGAAAAGTAGAAATCTTTATATAATGAGGGACGCTTGGTTCATAATTCTTCAATTGGAAAGGTAATGAGAATTAGTATGGGTGATTGAGGTAGTTAATGAGAATAAAAGATGGTGAATTCACATTTATCATACTTAGTACAAGGTAATGAGACTCAAAATAAGTTAATTATTACTCCATTTTCATTAATTTTTCCCCCTCCTGTAATAATTCTCCTCAACCATTCCATCATTTTTGTGTCCCTAATTATTACTTGCAATGTATTCATCATTTTCATTGTAATTTACTGTTCAATGATTTTCATTACCATTCTCGATAAAGAATTTGAACCAAGCGTTGTGTGAGTGAGTGAATCATAAATTGTACCTGTTGCCTGGCACTGTCCTTGTTGAAGGGAGATTTTGGATCATCAGAAGTGTAAATTGAATGCCATCCATAATGCACCTTAGGATCATCCTTCCCTTGAAAGATCTCTGGAGCTGAGGTGAATGTAAACTCTAAATCATTCACCCATTCAAGACTACGGACGGTCCCTCTCCAGGCGATCAAGATATCCCTACGGCCCAAAGCTGATTTGCCTTCCTCTGTCGCCACAGCCACGTAGCCCATCCAGTTTGATTCCTTGTTCCACGCCTCCCTCGACATTGACTTGAAGATGAAGGCATTGGGTAATGGATTTGATGATGTCGCGTAAAAGTACTTTGTAACACTGTACTTGTGTGGTTTGCCCTTGTCTATCCCCACACTAGAGAAGAGGTCTTGTTTGGCATAAATGCTGCTTCCTGCATGCTTCGATGCCTTCTCGGTGTTAAAAGTTTCATAGGTTACTTCAGCCATTGCCCCGTAATGAACTATGTAACGACGAAGATCCATGTCTAATGGATCTAATAAACCTTTCCAATTGTCTTTGCCACTCAGAAGCTCCCATCTTCTGGCGATGGCCCTTTGCTCATCGTCTCTCGGTGTCTTCATCGTCTTGGGATAGGTAAATCTCGGCCCTTTTTATGCATGAAAAAGCTTTTCAAGTCAAGATTTTTACAACCTTTGTAAATAATGGGAATCCATTATTTAGTCACAAAAACTTATGTCAGACCATTTCACAGCAAAACGTATTGTTCCTTAATTGTACAATCAAATTGATGATTCAATTCAAACATGTAATGTTCTTCAAAAACAACAATACAAACATATAATGCCATTTAGCCATATCATGATCATTTTTACAAGATCAATTTCACATACATGCATTAAACGAGACGTACCCATATGTTGGTGTCTTAATCTTTGTTCTCCAAGAACCAAAGCATGCAACTGCTGCTGTGAGATTAGTACACAAATGAAATGTACTAAGAATAAAAGATGAAATAACATTGTAACAATTCCTTGATGCTAAGAGAGTGATGGTGGGTATGCAACAGTAGGAGCAAGCGTGTATATATATGTATACAGATATATCACACAGCTATTGCAAGACAATCTCTTTCATATACTCACAACGTTTGAGATTATCCGTGACCCAAAAATTGGCAAGAACTATCAATGTTTTAGGATCAATTTAAATATCATTTGCTACTTTCGACTTTCTTTGATTAAAAGACCAATCCACTCGATATAAAAGCAATCAAAAAGTTATCCTAAATATGTAAAAGGATTGTTTTCATTATGAGTAGTTCTTCTGTGAACAAAGTTCACATGAATTCTCTTTTTTAAAGTATTATTTTATTCTTCTCATACTAAATTGAGCATTTACTTTTATATAAATTTTAATGTAGAAATTGATTAAAGGAATAAAATTACTTTTTTGGGGGATATGATGGTTAATTGAAGAGAATAAGACGAAAAAAAGGATAATGTAGAAAAAGCAATGACATGAGGCGTAATTTTAAGATGTTTGATGGACATAATTAAATAGGGGTGAGTCTCTTGTGCACTCAAGTACACGGTGTACTTGAGTGGACTTTGACTGGTCAACGATCAATTTTTTTTTTCGATTTTTTTTTTTACATTTTTTAATAATATTTTCAGCTATATTAACATACAATACTTTTCATTTATAATATCATACATTTTTCAGTTATAATAACATACATTTTTCATTAATTATAACTTACATTTTTCATTAGTAGAACATACACTTTTCAGTTATAATAACATACACTTTTCATTAATAGATTATACACTTTCAGTTATAATAACATACACTTTTCATTAATAGATTATACATTTTTCAGTTATAATAACATACACTTTTCATTATTATATAACTTACATTTTTCAATTATAATGTCATACACTTTTCAATTATAATGTCATACACTTTTTAGTTATAATAACATACATATTTCAATTATAATAACATACATATTTCAATTATAATAACATACATTTTTCATTAATATAACATACACTTTCAGTTATAATAACATACACTTTTCATTTATAAGAACATACATTTTTCATTAAAAACAATGTTGCACATTTCAATATAATAACATACACTTTTCATTAAAAAAACAAAAATGCACTTTTCAATATAGTAACATAGTAACATACATTTTTTCAAAAAAAAAAATTTTTTTTTTAAAAAAAAGGTCAAAATTTGACCGTTGACCAGTCAAGGGTCCACTCAAGTATACCGTGTACTTGAGTGCATATAAATATTTGGCATCAAAGAGTTGTTTTATTTTCATTTAAGGAAATATTTAAGCAGACAAAGTATCACACTTTATCATATGAAATATCACCATTTAAAAATGGGTTAATTTTAAATAAATACACCACCTTTAATCTCAATATCAATTTAATCACGACTTTTATGATTTTTTTTTAAAACCCCAACCTCATCATGTTGCAATTAGATACACATTTTTTTCTCCGATCAACCATTGATGATGTGGCTTGCCGGAGCTCGCCACGTCATATTACACATATTTTTTTTATTTTCCACATGAAGATTACACTTTATAGAAATAAAAATATAAAATTTTATAAAAATAAAATTTCATCCGTCTCCTCTTCTTCTCAAAGTTTTTCTTCTACCATTCTCAAACTAAATCAAGTTATTCTCTTCTAATAATAAAAATCATTAAAAGCAAAAAAAAAATCATGCATCAGATTTGGTGGTTTATTTTTTCAGGAATTCTTAAATTATTTAATAATTTTGTTGTTTTCTTCGACTAGTTCGAGAACTATAATTTTTTTCGTGGACCTCAATTAATTATTGTATTTGGGTGTATGCTGAACATAAAGTTTTTTATTATTTTGTTCAACTAGTTCGAGGATTACAATTTATATGTTTTATGAGAGAGGAAAATATTCTAGGAATTAATGTGTTTAACACTAATGATTATTGCAACAAAAATGTTCTAACAAAAATGTTCTATCCTTATGATTTTGATTTTTAGGATTTAAAGAGAAGAACTCGATGGACTGAGTTTGAGAAGTGAGAGAGAACTCTGTTGAGTTTGAGAAGCTAAGAAGACGCAAAAGAGGTGTTTTATTTTTATTTCTACAAAGTGTAATTTTTATGATTAGAAGAGAATAACTTGATTTAGTTTGAGAATAGTAGAAGAAAACTTGATTTAGTTTGAGAAGCAACGCATGGAATTTTATTTTATTTTTATAAAATTTTATATTTTTATTTTTATAAAGTGTAATCTTTAGGTGGAAAATAAAAAAAATATGTGTAATATGACTTGGCGAGCTCCGGCAAGCCACATCATGAATTGTTGACCGGAGAAAAAAAAAAGTGTATCTAATTGCAACACGATAAAAGGTTGGAGTTTTAAAAAAAAAATCGTAAAGGTCGTGATTAAATTGATATTGAGACTAAAGGTGGTGTATTTATTTAGAATTAACCCTTTAAAAATATATAATTTTATATGTTATTCTTCTTAAAATCCACTAAATCGGGTATTGATTTCGCTATAAAACTTTTTATTCAATTTACATCATTTTGATCGAATAATTAATTTTTTTGTCGAAAACCGACACGTGCGACTCCAACGTGTGTTTAGAATTGGGGCTTCAGACAGATTTGGTGACTAAGTGTCACATTTAATTAAAAATATGGACACATCATCATCTCTTCTCTTATAAATTTAAACAACAAACTTTGTTTATAACAAATGTTCTAAAATACACCCACAAAACTCAACTCGATGGCTCCTAATAAAAAGAAAAAAAAAAACTCAATTTGACGTGACCATATTTTTAATTACATTTGCTATAAACAAAATCCGATATTTATATTTATAAGAGGGGATGATGATGTGACCATATTTTTAATCAAATTTTGAACACACGTTCATGTCAGTTTTCTGCGAAAATTTTAATTTTCAATAAAAATGATGTAAATTGAACACCTTAGAACGTATTTTAAAAAAGTAAAAATTTAAAGGATTTAAAATGAAATTGACCTATAATTTGAAAATTTTCAAGATGTAATTGGACACCTTAAAAAACGTATTTGGACTTTTGAAAATTTCCCCATACAATTACTTGTCTTTCATTATTTGGGCAATGTGGGTATGTGACAAATTAAAGCAATTAATTATTCCTTTTGTTTTACAATAAATAATATTTTAACATTTTATTTTTGTAAATAATTAAATTATGTTTTAACATTTTTGCATCATTTTTTTCAATTTTACCCTTCTTTTAATATTAGAAAATACTCTAAATTTTTAACTTGCCTTTATCCAAAACTAAAATCATTCATTAATATCAAAGGGTACACTTGTCACTCTTTTTAATTCTAAAAAGGAAAAGAAAAATAAAGAAGGGCAAACATGTCGACAGAGAATGAAAATTAGGGTAAATAATTGTGGTAGTTGAGATGAAGAGTGTAGAGAAAGATGTATTATTAACTGGGACAAAACCCAAAACACCAACATCTAAGACTAGTCTAATGAAGTGGATTACGCAAAAAATATTAAGACTCCCTTTTAGTTTTTGTTCCTTGCACTACAAAAAAATTGTCCAAAAGGCAACGGATATATGCGAGTGCAATGTACAGTCGTCAATTTGGCAACGGATTATGTTCAGTATCATTTTCAGTTATAAAGAAGTTGAAAAATCATTGTGAGAAATTTCGGACAAATTGTGAAGCCATAGATTTAATTTCTATTAATATGTTGGAGAAGATGGAGATGTTTAACATGCATGAGATTTATGGTGGAGCTAAGCTAACATGGATTATAGATATATGATTCTTTTACATATTTGATTTTGTTAGTCGTGGAAAGCAATTACTGATCAACAGATCGATTTATAGTGATGGACGGTTATTTATAAAAAAAATCTTGTAGTATTAAAAAAGAAATTAAAATTTGGGATCTCATTGATTAGGTCTAAATATTAGATACAAATCGGTGGAATCCCGACTGTCCAATTAAGCTCTCCCTCGGTATTTGATTAGTCATAAACAACCTGTACTAATACCGACTTAATCTATATGGGACTAGTCGTGACCTCCATCACCTCCAACCCTTTTACTAAATTTATCATAATTTTATTTCTCATCTTTTATACCCCCTCCATCCATCGAGCGTAGTCTCATTGATAAAGTAAGAGTATCGTGAATTTCATTGTGAATAAAGTTGATGACAATTTGAGTAGTTATTGTTGAAGGATGATAGTTTTCACAAAGTGTATGAAATTACATTTTGTGGACGAAAAATATAAAACAAATGAGATTACATTTCGTGGAGGAGGGATTACATAAAAAAAACATATGAGCCAAATTTATGGTATATCGGTTTCACAGTATAGCTGAGGTACATGGGTAAAATATTATACTCCATAAATTTTAACTAAAACGTGTCATTAGCTTTAATTGAAGCGTGTGAATTTATATTTACAAACTTGGTTCGGTTGTCTTCTTCACTTTAATAGTAGTCGTGTATATTGAAAGCTTCAATTAAAATGGATAAATGGTCCATGTAGATGTGCACTGATCTAAGGCTCCGTTTGGATGGAGGGATTTGATCAATGGATTTTAAATCCACTCCACTTGTTTGGATTAAAAAACAAATGAATGGATTTAAAATTCTTAGCATATTTTTTTAGTTAAAATTGAAAGGATTTTAAATCCTCCCTAAAATCATGTCATTTGAAATCCATCTATTTTCAAAATCAAATTTATGCACTAGATACACCGCGCATATGAGACTTTATTGAAAAAATATTATTCTAATTTCTCATGTGAATTACTTAATCTCTTAACTTTAATTATTTTTTTACTTTATTCAACATTGTCTATAAATATAGAACTCGCACATTAATTTTTAGACAATATTTCATATCATAAATAATATTAATAAATAAGGATATAAGCTAAAGATGATTTTATTATCTTTTTAATTCTATATTAATAATTTCTATCATTTTGATCTCGCATTGATAGTTTACTACTATCATTTAGGTCAGGTAGTGTAGAAAAAAGACCTTAAATTAATAGTTTTAGTTGACATTTTGCTATATATATTATAGAGGGAATAAGCAATAATTCCAATTTTTTATACATAAATTTGATTGTACTTTACCTTTTCCATTAATTCACCTGGCCACATAATTCTTGAAATTTGAGATTCATACTCGAATAAGTGCACCTTGCAATTTTGTCACTTATAAATAGCATGCACTTTCATAAGTCTGCAGTACTAGTGTCGAGTTATATAATTACTCCGTATTAATTATTATCTGCAGATTGAATATGGCTGAGCACCACCACTTCCACCACCACAAGGAGGAGGCGGAGAAGCCTATTGATCATGTGAAAGACGAGAAGGAACATAAACACAAAGAGCACCTTGGTGAGATCGGCGCCGCCGCCGCCGGTGCTTTTGCTTTGGTAATTTATCATTGCATACTAATTAATTGAATTTGTAAATATCAATTGATTTTTTTTATACGTACCTACATGTATTTTTCTTACATTTATTTATGAATCTTCCCCGTACTATGTGACACTCCATTTTTTTCATCATTTCATTTTCTAAATTTTTTTAGAACTATACACTTCTTTTTAATGTAACTACTCAACGTACTGCTTATTTCATTTCTTTCCTCTCTACTATCAATTTTTTTTTCTTTTTCTTTATGGTGTATGAAAGAAAAAATAATTGAATTTTTCCTTTGCTTTGAAAAAATTAATGAAAGATTAAATTATTTATTTTTAAATATAATGTAAAGTGTAAACAATACTTTAAATATTTTCACATTAAAAATATAATACAATTTAAATTATATATATATATATATATATATATATTTTAACATACTATGTAATACACGGATCTTACACTAGTATATATATTGCTGGGAATTGCAGTATGAGAAGCACGAGTCGAACAAGGATCCAGAGCACAAGCACAAACACAAAATAGAGGAGGAGATTGCGGCGGCGGTGGCCGTTGGATCCGGTGGGTACGCGTTCCACGAACATCACGAAAAGAAGGAAGCTAAGAAAGAAGAAGAAGAAGTCGAGGGAAAGAAGCGCCACCACCTTTTTTAAATGTGTTGATTTTTCTGTGTGTGTGTGTGTTTTTTACCTGTGACTATACGGATGATTTTACGTGTGACAGCTCTTGTGTTTCATTTTGTATTTTATATTTTGAATAAATAATATGCGGACCGGATGTGGTGGAAAAAATCAATATACTTTACATTCCACATATGTGAGCATATATAATTTCTCAGCCAAAAAGTCATATCGCCCAGATATGTAATTATGAAGTTGGTATTATGGAAATGTATTTTACAATGTAATGAAAGTTTCATACTTTTGGTGCTTTAAATTATCCAAGTTTCTACATGTTTCAACACAATTATTTTGTGAATACGTCTTTGGGAGCGTGTACATATTTCATATTTGTGCCCAAAATTGTAGTTAAATATATCTAATTTCATTCTAAATAAATTTTTAGTATCCAATTTATATATTCTAATCTATAACACTATACGGTTATTGCAAAGAAAAGAGGATATAAATTTAAATTGGGGTAATTTAGGGAGAGACGTGAATGTTATGGCGGCGGCAACAAAAAGTGATAGTAATTTATTAAAGAAGTTGTTTCTCATTCCTTTTTATTTTTTTTCATTTTTCTCTTAATTTTTAATAATAATTGAGGATAAATTTATGAAATATATATATATATATATATATATATATATATATATAATTTTATACAAAACAATAAAAACAACAAATATTATGAAACGATGGAGAGAGGAAGACTTCAGATTTCATTATTACTTAGCGGATCCACAACTCTAAATTGAATAAACTTCTTGTCATCTGTTTCGTTTTATATTTGTAATAATAAAATGCTTCACTATATTATTATATCGTAAAAGTTGTAGTATACAGTAATTAACAAATAAAAAGTGCAATATTTAACTAGAAAATCAAAACAAGTTGATTTTTGATCGGTTATAGAGAAAAGATCAATTCACATTTTAATAGATTTTTTAAAGTAGATTTTTTTACCTCAAGTTTCATATTTTAGTTACGTCATGCTTACATGATTGATGACATTATTATGTAATGTTTACAAATAAAAGTTTTAATTTCAAAAATAGAATAAAATACTATTAAAAGATATAGTACCGTATAAATAAAATGGATCTTGAGGGTGATCACCCAAATACGTGTGTATGTCAATTTTTGCTTAATTCAACGCTTTGGACTAAAATTATTAATCCTTTTAAAGCCACGACAATTAGTCGAGAGTAACATTTAGATTGAACGTACAGCTGGTTTAATCTAATTCTAAAAAATGTCGCATTTAAACTGATTACAGAATTAGTTGATAGTAACGTTTAGATTCAACAGGTGGCTAACTTAATCTAATGCTAAATGTACGTCACATTTAAAACTGATTAGAGATGACAATTCAGGATCGGTCAGTCTAATAGATCAAGTGATGTGTCACCAGTTTAAATAGACAAACAATTTGATACTTCTCATATTTTATTATTATTTAAACCTTTGTTAAAATATCAATACTATTTTATTATTTATACTATATATATCATTATTTTTTACATACTAACAAAAAAAGTTTTGTTTTACTGCTATTCTTATATTTTTATAAACACAAAAAATTAAAAGTTAGATAGTAAACTTAAACATTTTTCTATTTTTTCTTTTCTTTTTACCTATCTTTTAAAAATTAAAGCAATTATATAAATTGATTGGTTAATTAATTAAAAAATAAATTGATACAATTATATAGAAGTTCCTTTTATTTAATTTCAATTATTGTCTTTATATTATATAAATTGATTGGTTAAAAAAATAAAATTTGATACAATTATATAGATTATAGACGTTACGTTCCTTTTGTCTAATTTCTCCGGAGGGTAATTTTGTATTTTTCATGTGGGTGTCCTCATCGCGTGGGTGTCCTCATAGGATCCTTGGGTGCCTTTAGCCGCGCCCATAGTAATAAATCCCAAAATTTTGAAACCCAAATTAATAAAGTTGGGCTTCACCTCAAGTAATGGGCCTTATTCTGAAAACAAGAAGGGGTGGGACTATTTACACCTCCATTTCGATTTAGAACACTCCCCCTTTCAGTTTAATAATATAATAATAATGTAAAAAATAAAAAATACCCTCATATTACACTACTAAATGCACCCCTCCTTTCCCTTTAAACCCTAAACCTAATTTTTACCAGTCGCACCACCGCCGCCGCACCACCACCAAACAACAAAATTTCACCACAAACAACAAACAAAAAAAAATTTAGGAACTTAGAAAATTTTCAATTTTTTTTTAAAAATTTCGACAAACCAGTGTCGACCATATTCACTCTCGTCGATAATAAGATGTCGACGAGATTGAATATGGTCGACACCGGTTTGTCGAATTTTAAAAAAAAAAAAATTGAAATAATTCGACGAACCAGGGTCGACCAAAATACACTCTCGTCGACACCTATTCGACGAACCAGAGAAAAACCTACCTTTTCTGCAGCAAACGTGAGTGTATAGAGAGGAGTAAAAAAAAACAGAGGAGGGGAATGGCGTTGCTACGTGGAGGCAGGGAGGGGCAGTGGGGGGGGCGGTGGGGAGTGGGTGGGCTGGGGGGTTGAGTTGAGTTTTTTTTTCTTCTGCTGCGATGGAGGGATGAGGGAAGAGATGAAGGAGGGGAGAAGGAGAAAAAAAATATTAGGGTTTGGGAGTGCATTTAATAAGGGGGGTGTGTTTGGAAAATGTATTAAAATGATAAAAAATGTATTTATGACAATTCATGGAGGGGTGCATCAATTCTGACATATTTTAGGGGGTGTTTATCAATCGGGGAGTGGGAGTGTTCTAAACCGAAATGGAGGTGTAAATAGTCAGACCAAAAAAGAAGTTGGAGCCAGCTATGTAATAATGGGCCTTATTTCAAAACAATTTAAATCGCCAGCTATGAAAACACGTTTTTTGAAATTTAAAAGCTGTCCATTTCCCATATATACAACCCAACGGCTACACGATTTTCTTGAATCAGCCTTTTCTTGAAACCCCACAGCTTCTTCAGAAATTCCATGCGCGCATACTTGAATATGTATATTGGCGCGAAATTGATGAAGATTGGGTAAGGGTTCTTCTCTCTCCCTATCCCTCTCCTTTTCTTACTTGATCTCGAACACCGAACACGTTTATTGATTTTTTTTGTTTTGAATTTGTTTTTGTTGCAGAGGAGTTAGCGAATCTCCATTGGAGCAAGTTTTAGGGCAATATGAATGAAGTAGAAAACACCATCAATATGGTATTGTTACTCTGTTTTTCGTATTCTGATTTTGTTTCAAAGTTTTATGATCTGTTGTTAGAACAAGAATGCAACGTTAAAAAAATTGGGGTTTCTGAAAACCCTGTTTACTTTTTGAAATTCTTTAGTTTATATTTCAATTGGGCGATTACTCTTCATTTTCGTATTGTTACTCTGTTTTTCGTATTCTGATTTTGTTTCAAAGTTTTATGATCCATTGTTAGAACAAGAATGCAACGTTAGAAAATTTGGGGTTTCTGAAAATCCAGTTTACTTTTTGAAATTCTTTAGTTTATTTTTCAGTTGGGGGATTGCTCTTCATTTTCTATCACTCTGTGTAACTGTGTGCGTCTTGTAATGTTAACTTTTTTTTTGTTTTTGAATTTAAAGTAAGAATGAAATGTTCATCAACTTTGTTATTAGAAAAGCTGGTTTACTTTTTGAAGTATAGGTTAAGGGGCTAATTTCTTTGCCAAACTTTTGTTACAATTTCAATCCTTCCAACTATGCACTTCATACTGAAATTTTTTATTTTATTTGAGTCTTGTGTGTACGTTTCTCTTGGTAGTTTACGTGATTTGAAACAGAACAAATTCTGAATACACACATGAGAATTAGTCCAAAAAGATAGTTAGGAGTTTTAAATCAATTGCCAAATTCTTTTAATCCAAAGTTCCTAACACGACCTTTTAATTTTTTGATGAGCGCATCAGAATTGTTCCTACTTGTGTAGCTGTTTCTATCGAGAAAGATCTTATATTCTCTTATTTTTCTTCTTCGATTGACTCCTTTCCCTTTCATTTAATGGCTGGTATGTCTTGGTTTGTGTAGTAGCTTATGGCTCTTACCCGAGAAAAGGTGTCAATGTACCAGTGGCAGAAGTTAAACGTCGGCGATCTCATGCTTGACAAAGTCAAAGGATGTCCGATGTGGCCTGGAACTCGTGTATGTCTACTTCTCTTGTACACTGCCTTTTAATGTTTTTGATGAGGTGTGCATCAGAATTGTTCCTACTAGTGTAGCTGTTTCTATTGAGAAAGATCTGATACTCTTATTTTTCTTCTTCGATTGACTCCTTTCCCTTTCATCTAATGGCTGGTATGTCTTGGTTTGTGCAGTAGCTTATGGCTCTCAAGTCTTACCTGAGAAAAGGTGTCAATGTAGCAGCGGCAGAAGTGAAACGTCGACGATCTCATGCTTGACAAAGTCAAAGGATTTCTGATGTGGCCTGCAACTCATGTATGTCTACTTCTCTTGTAACTGTGTGTGTCTTGTAATGTTAACATATATACTTTTTAAAATTTAAATTAAGAATGAAATGTTAATGAACTTTGTTATTAGAAAAGCCGGTTTACTTTTTGAAGTACAGTATAGCTAAAGGGGCTAATTTTATTTGCCAAACTTTCTAACCTGCACTTCATACTGAAAAATTCCATTTTATTCTAGTCTTGTATATATGTATCTCATGGTAGGTGATGAGAATTCTTTGCCGGAATCCTCTTGTTTATGTGATTTGAAACAAAGCATATTTTGAATCCACACATAAGAATTACTCCAAAAAGAAAGTGAGGAATTTTAAATCAATTGCCAAATCCTTTTAATCCTAAACACAACATTTTAATGTTTTTAATGAGGCGTGCATCAGAATTGTTCCAACTCGTGTAGCTGATTCTATTAAGAAAGATCTGATATTCTCTTTTTCGATCGACTCATTTCCCTTTCTCCGGTTTGTGCAGTAGCTTATGGCTCTTACCCAAGAAAAGGTGTCAATGTAGCAGCAGTAGAAGTGAGATGTCGGCGATCTCATGCTTGACAAAGTCAAAGGATTTCCGATTGGCCTACAATTCGTGTATGTCTATTTCTCTCTCTCTCTTTTAATCCTATATAGCATATTGTTGCATGCTACTTTTATTGTTGTTGAATTCTTTATCTATGTTGCTTGAATAATATGGTAACTAGTAATCCATTGTTAGAATAAGAATGAAACATTATCGAAGTTGGAGTTTTTCACAAGTAGATGCTATTAGAAAAACCGGTTTACTTTTTGAAAATGTGCTAAATTTCTTTACCAAACTTTTGTTGCAATTCCAGTATTTCTAAATATGCATTTCATATTGAAAAAGGTGTTAAACCAGTTTCCTCCTCCCTTTAAAATTGATATGAAACTCTAATTTTGAGTGCTCTCAATTTTTTCATCCAAAATTATTTCTCCACATGAAAAATACTCCATCCCTCCTTTTTGATCTCCAATTTTAAAAATTTACTCGCTAACTCCAATTTTAATAAAAAAACGATTTTGCATCTAAATTTTTGGCCCTTCCTTTTTAAATTGACATGAAACTTCGATTTTGAGTAAAATTCGAATTTTGTCCTCCTTTTAAAAATGTGTCTCAAAATTTCATCCTTCTTTTAAAATTGACATGGAAATCTGATTTTGAGTAAACTTGAATTTTTATTTCCAAAAATATTTCATCCCTCCTTTATCTCACACACACACACACCCCCTTTTAAATTGACTTGTTAACTTCGATTTAAAATTTTTTTTGCATGTTTTTCATCAAGATTACGTCCTCCCTTTAAAATTGTCTTGAAACTCCGATTTTAAGTAAAACTCGAATTTCCATCTCTCCAAATTTCATCATTCTTTTAAAATTGACATGAAACTCTAATTTAAAGTGCATTCGAAATTTTCTTCCAAAATTATTTTCTTTCACATGAAAAATATTTCATCCCTCCTTTTTCATCTCTAATTTTAAAAATTGGCTCGTTAATTCCGATTTTAATAAAAACTTGCCTTTTGCATCTAAATTTCGTCCACCCTTTAAAATTGACATAAAACTTTGATTTTGAGTAAACTTGAATTTTTCATTCCAAAAACATTTCATCTTCACATGAAAAATATTTCATCCCTTATTTTAAAATGACTCGTTAACTTCGATATTAAAAAAAATCTTGCATTTTTTGCATCAAAATTACGTCCTCCTTTTAAAATTGTCTTGAAACTTTGATTTTGAGTAAAACTCGAATTTCCATCTCTCCAAATTTCGTCTTCTTTTAAAATTGACACGAAACTCTAATTTAAAGTGCATTCAAAATTTTCCATCCCTCATTTTTCATCTCTAATTTTAAAAAAAAGGACTCTTTAACTCCAATAAAAAAAAAAAAAAAACTTGTTTTTGCATCTAAATTCCGTCCTCCCTTTAAAATTGACATGAAAATTCGATTTTTAGTAAACTTAAATTTTTCTTTCCAAAAATATTTCATTTTCACATGAAAATTATTTTATCCCTCATTTATCATCTTTTATTTAAAAATTGACTCGTTAACATCGATTTAAAAAAAAAAAAAAAAACTTGTATTTTTTGCATCAAAATTACATCCTCCCTTTAAAATTGTCCTAAAACTCTGATTTTGAGTAAAACTCGAATTTTGATCTCTCCAAATTTTGTCATTCTTTTAAAATTGACATGAAAATCTAATTTAAAGTGCATTCAAATTTTTCTTCTAAAATTATTTCTCATTTACATTAAAAATATATCATCCCTCCCTTTTAATCTCTAATTTTAAAAACTCGAATTTTCATCTCTCCAAATTTTGTCATTCTTTTAAAATTGACTTGAAACTCTGTAGGTCCCCAAAGTTGAGTTAATAACGAGTAAGCTAGTGAAAATGTCTAGAGGGGGGTGAATAGACTTTTCAAAATTCTATCGAAATATCAGAATACAATATGCGGAATACGAAATTAACAATGAGCCCAATTCAAGTTTATACTCAACTTCTATATTCGAGAACTCTGTTCTATACTCAACTTGTTTAGTTTAGTAGTAGTTAAAACAGTTAAGCAATTAAACAATTAAAACAGTAAAGTAAACAACACACAAAGATTTATAGTGGTTCGACAACTTGTCTACATCCACTCTCACAAACCCAGTTGTGATGTTTCCACTAAACTCTTCCAATCGAGTACAAGTGTATAATTCCTGTCTTTTGAGTCCCAAGAAGAAGACTTAGATCTTCAACAGACTATACCTCCAGATATGTCTACGATCTAACTAGAAATTTAACAAGTATCTAGCAACTTGATAAAAACAACAAAAACTAAAAACTTCTCTGATCTTCAGTAGCAGTCTTCTGGATTTCTTCACTTCACTTCTGACTTGCTTTCTGAACTTTTAATGAACTCTGAAAGTAATCTTCAATATATCTTCAGTATGTAGCTTCAGTATACGTAGTTGCAGTAGTCTTCAAATGATCATCATCATGAAGTATTTATAACATTCAAGAACTTAGTTAGTTGTAACCAACTTTTCTTGATAACTACCTTCAACTGAATCTTCTTATCAATCCACGCGTTTCTGTTACGAATTAGTTATTCCATAACTAACTTCTAACTTTATCTTTATACGCGCTTCACTTCGATTTAAACTTTGACTTTAAGTAACTCTCGTTGACTTGTCTTGAGTAGACTTGTATGCACTTGTCTTGTCTTGTCTTGTAGTCCTCCTTATCTTGAGTAGTAGACTTCAATCTTCTTGACTTGTCTTCCTTCTTCAAACTATAGACTATACTAAACTTATCAAGACTATTACATTACTTTAAGCTTTCATAATACAAGCTTAGTCAACTTATAAACTATACAATCAATCTAATCTATTACATATAAAATCATGAGCTCTATACAACATTTCAAATAGCTCAGTAACAAACTTAAACAAATATGAAGTACTTATAAAAACGTACTTATCTTTTAATATGAACTTATGTGAACTCATGTGAACTCTACTGGTCTTTGCACAAGATGACTCAACTCAACTAGACTAGATCAGTCAGTACTTAGAAAATATTCAATCCACTTTTGGCTTATCAAAACTTCATCTTATCTTTCATCACTTAGGACTTGTCTAGGATTCATATCCCAACAATTTCCCCCTTTTTGATGAAGCCAAAACTACTTGAATCTTTTCTCATAAGTAGACTAGTTAAGTAGTTATCTTGTCTTTTAACATCAAAATATTTCTTATCTTTCATTCATTCAAAATAGATCAGTAGATATTACACATACTTAAAAAAAACTAAGTATCAGAGCAAAAAAAACTTCAAAAAAACAAAATCAACTAGTCTGAAAGATTACCTCCTTCTGGGTTTGGAACATGAAACGCATCGAGGATCCTTCTATGAATCAGACTAATATGACCATCATCTACGATCTTCTCTTTGTCTAATAGATCTTCTTCAAACTTCTTTATACGACTCATATCAATCCTTTTACCTGAACTTGTCATGGGACATTTCCAGTCAGGAAATTCAGGAACAAGGATATTGAAGTTAGCTCCAGCCGATATCCTTAGAATAAGATGCCATAACTTCCTGTGTTGACCTTCCATGAACCTGTCAAACAGTTGATAAAGTTCATCTTGATTTTAAGCATCACCAAACTTCATAATTATCCAATGATCAAGTTCCCATTGATTCTTCACTTCAATCCATTCAGCTCTATGCTCATTATCTATGAAGTGATCAATGAACTTGTCTTCCATCTGATCTTCATCAGCTTTCAATTTCTGCAGTCTTTCAATATGCTTGACAATCTTCTTCTTGCTAGCATAATGAATTTCATCATCATTAATCCTTTGTTTCTTTTCAACAATTGTAGTAGCAGTAGCTTCTTCAACATTCAGTTTTCTTTTAGTTCGTCTGGTCTGAATTTCAGCTTCTGGAGACGCAGCTTCTTCTTTGCCTTTGATCAATTTCTGCTCTTCTGATCTCAGCTTCTCTAAATCAGCAGTCTTGACCAGCTTACCTCTCTTAGGTCTTTTGAGCTCTTGAATAGTTTCAGCTGCCTCCTTAGCTTCCGGTTCAGCTGACTTCTCTACAATACTTGAATCTTCCCCCTTTTTGGCTTCATCTGCCTTAAGAGTGAAAAGACTAGTAAAGCGAGTCATTTCTTCCTTAACAGCTTCCTTCATGGCTTCAGCAGCTAACTCAATCTGCCTCTGATGCGTCTTCTCATGACTCAGCTTGTCAAGACGATCAGTAGCCAATTCCAACTTCCTTGTACATGAAACCAGTTCATTTTCCAAATGAGTAGCCGTCTGTCGAAGAAGAGTGTTCTGAGAAGTTAACTCGGTAAGAATAGCTTGAGAACGCACCAACTGATCTTGTGCTTCTCTTCTTTGATCATCAGCAATGGCAACCTTAACACTGTAGAGTCTCTCCATTTTGCTTGATTCTTCAGCCAAAGATCTAGCAAACTCAATCGATCTCTTTTCTGAAATATCAACTTGTTTCATCAGAAAATTTTCAACTTCAGCACTCATCTTCTCTCGAAAAGTTGAGTCCAACTTGCTGACTTCACCAACCATCAAATCTCTGGTATTGTCAACAATGAACTGATTTTGGTCAACTAACACATCCTTCATCTTCGAGTGTAGAAACTCGTCTATGGCAGTTTGAACAGTACCTTTCAGATCGATCTTCAATTCATCCAAAAATCTTTCTGAAACAACTTGAATAGATGACTGAGTCTCTTGCACTTTCTCAACAAGCTCATCTTCATTAAACATCTCGGCATCCATAAAGTCATCATCCTCTTTACCAAACTGAAAAGAGTTTGAACTTTCAGAACATTCAGCTTCATCTTCTGAACCATCCTCTATTTCCAAGATAGGTTCTGAAGTCTGTACTTTCAACTCGGCTTCTTCAGGCTTGATCTCGTCTTCCACCAGATCAGTCTGGGTTCCGACATCAAACGAGAATTCATCTTCAAGAACACCATCAGGAATGTTCAGTAGCTTCTTGACTAAGTTAACCAGGGCCTTGCGGGGAAATAGTTCGGAATGATCCTTAACTCCACTATTCTCTTTCTGTTCCATCTCCCAATCCATGAAATTGGAGATGCCGCCTTTGCCTTGAATAACTTCAAACAGATCATCCGTAGACGACTTCTTCAAAGCGAACCACGTGCAGACTCTTACAAGCTTCTCAAACTGTTCAGAAGCCGTGTCGATGTCAAGAGTCGAGAGCTGCTTTTTCAGATTTCTTGAAACTCTGGCACGGACCCTCTTCTCTCGAAGACACATAGGATAGTATACAAGGGATTCAAATCTAACCTCAGACGGGTCCTGAGTAGATGGGGTCTCTACCTCAGTTGTTGCAGTGGCAACTGGTGATTTGTCTGAAGTAGATGGGATAGAGGGTTCACCATATTCTGGTGAGGGAGAGGGAGTGAAAGCAATGGTTTCAATGGGCTTTGATGTGGTTTGGTCAAGTGTGACAACTGTCTGAGTATCAGTTGTGTCCTTTTTGGGAGTGATTTGGGGTAGGCTTGCCCTCAGCGGATATGCTGGCAATGCCTGAGAGGTTAAGGGTAAAGGACGAGGCCTAGATCGGTGTGATCTAGCCTTGGTTCGAACAAAGGGGAGAGAGAGAGAGGGAATTGACAAAGATTTAGATGAAGAACCAACCTGGTAAGTCATCTCTTCTGGTGGAGGTGGAGTACCAATCCTTACAAGACGAAGAACTTGGGTCTCCTTCTCTTCATCATCCTTCTTCATAACATCAACTTCCTTGTCTGAGTGAGTCTGTTCAGAATCATCTCCACTCGACTCAGCTTTTGCAGGAGCCTTCGTCTCTTCATCCTCGGACTCATCTTCTGAAGAACTAGATGAGTTGCCATAAGGCAAGACGTCAGAGTCCTCAATCTGGACACGTCTAGGGGCAGCTGGCCTTGTAGCAGCCTGCTTCCTTACAGCCTCTTTCTTCAAATAAAATTTCAGCGGATGGAATGGTTTTCCTTTACTCCAACTCGACTTGTTCGGCAGTAGACGAGGAAGTAGAATACTGAGCATGTTACCATATCCAACAGCCGTAGACACCACCCAATTGCGAGTGTGGTCATCTACTCGAACGCTCTTCTCGAAATACATGATTCGATCTGCAATTAACCTGAACCAATCTCCTTCAGTTATGCCATCATAAATTGCAGCCATAACCCTTGCTTTGGCAAAAGTCACCGAGTCATGCGAACCAGTGGAGCTGAGTAGAATTTTGCTGGCAATATCCAACAATGTGCGATACTTGTCTAGAAGATCACCCTTCTTGACTGCAGCATATTTTCCATCTTGCTTTGGTTTCAGCCTCCTTCCGCAAAAGATACTCAAATAACGAACTTCTTGCCCTAGAGCATAATTCTCTATATCAATCGATCCAGTGGGCAGCTTTAGATATTTGAACAACGCCTCTCGAGTGATTTGCACTCGATCTTCTCCAATAAACGATTCGAGAATGTCACCTCGTCTGGTGACATTGGCATAGAACTCGAGCACTTCTTCCTCCAAAACAACTTGAGGGAAGGCTTCTAAGTAGGGCTTCAGACCACATCTTGTGCATTTGGTCAGAATCTCTTCATTATCAGCTGTGTGTTGCCCTTTAAAGAACACAGAAGGTTCTACATTCACCTTGTTGTCGGCAATGTACCGGCCTAGGTCAAATGTGACCTGCATGTTTGTTCTAAT
Source organism: Galeopsis tetrahit (assembly GCA_963675135.1). Classification (NCBI taxonomy): domain Eukaryota; kingdom Viridiplantae; phylum Streptophyta; class Magnoliopsida; order Lamiales; family Lamiaceae; genus Galeopsis; species Galeopsis tetrahit. Next base: position 56,160,830 of record OY776131.1, read on the forward strand.
ATCGAAAATCGAACGAGTAGACATTGTATATTACGAGAAGTTGCAGTTATCTTGAAGAATAGCACGAAATCAAATGCTTCAAAATAGAAGAGTTAAGAACAAAGTGGGGTAAGTCGTGTGAGAGTAATGAAACAGTAAAGCTATTGAGTGTGGAAGATGGGTTTTGTTAAAACTGTAAGTTGATCCAACGGCCACGATTGAAGGATTAGATCCAACGGTCGAGACCTTTGGGATTCAGTTACGGAATCGAGAATATAATGTGATTTGATATTGTAAAATTTGAAATCCGGCTCTACTTACTTAGGACAGGGGAGTGAACTCATCTGACCTAAAGTAGTCGTGTTCGAACTGGGTGTATACACCTCATTAAATGGGAGTGTATAAATCCAATTCTAGGGTTTTCAAATTCTAGCATTATCTAATTACAAAAATGCCCTTGATTCGATTTGTCAAAACACTTAACATATATCAATCACTAGAAACACTTAGCTTGTCTGTTCGAGTCTATCCAGAACAGACGAGTAGCCTTTAAGCTTCACAAGACGAGTAGCCTTAAGTACACCAGTCGAGTTCCCCCTTCGACTGTGCTTGTCTATCTCAATCGTCGAACGTCTTCATGTACCTATCTTTATCATTTGCAATGCATAATCGTAGGTACAGGTAAAATAACATAAATAAGATGAATATCAATCGAGAGCAATGATCAAGGTTTCGAACAAGATGACTGTATAACACGCATAAGAGTCAACGTAAGGATATTTAAGGAATCACAGATTCCCCCTTAAACGTTTTATTCCCTTAGTATTACCCTCAGCTTTACCAGCTTCCTCATCGGGTTGTTTGGTCATCTAGTCTAGCCTTGTATACCTGTCTATTGCGTGAGTGGTCGAGTGCTCTGGTCTAGTGATCTTGTCTCCTCTTATTGATGTACCTGTCTTGTTAGTACATAGCTATAGGCAAGTAGGGTCTAAATCAATTAGTCCTAGACTAATGCATAACTCACGAAATCGTGCCTCAGCTAATGGTTTTGTAAAAATATCAGCTCTTTGAAAATCAGTATGAATCTTTTCCATGCGAATATCCTTCTTTTCTACATGATCACGTATGAAATGATGCTTCACATCAACATGCTTACATCGTGTGTGCAGAACAGGATTTTGTGTAATGGCAATTGCACTATTACTATCACAGAAAATAGGAACATTTGATTCATGTATATTGTAATCACGAAGCTGTTGCATGAGCCAGAGTAGTTGACTACAACAGCTACCAGCAGCCATGTACTCGGCTTCGGTAGTTGAAGTTGCTACACTAGTCTGCTTTTTAGAAAACCAAGATATGAGTTTTGTGCCTAGAAATTGACAAGAACCAGAAGTAGATTTCCTATCTATTCTACAGCCTCCAAAGTCTGAGTCTGAATACCCACTTAAGGATAGATCATTATTTGAAGGATACCATATACCACGATTGATGGTCCCTTTCAAATATTTCAAGATCCTTTTGGTAGTTTCCATGTGACTTTCTTTTGGATTGGCTTGGAATCGAGCACAAACACCAACAGAGAATGCAATGTCAGGTCTACTAGCAGTTAGATACAGTAAAGAACCAATTAAGCCACGATAATAAGATTGGTCAGCACATTTACCGTTCTCATCTGGATCCATTCTGTAAGTTGGTTGCATTGGTACACCAGTGGACTTACATGTTTTGATCCCATACTTGTCTAAAAGATTTCTACTGTACTTCGCCTGATTTATGAAAATACCTTCCGGAGTTTGTTTTACTTGAAGTCCAAGAAAGTAGTTCATTTCACCCATCATAGACATCTCAAATTTACTTTGCATGAGTGTTGAAAAACTTTCACTCAGCTTTTTGTTAGGTGACCCAAAAATGATGTCATCTACGTAAATTTGGACGAGTAAAATGTCCTTCCCTTCTTGTCTTCTGAACAAGGTTCGATCGACCTTGCCCTTAGTAAAACCATTTTCCAATAGAAAAAGAGATAGAGTGTCATACCATGCTCTTGGAGCTTGCTTTAGTCCATATTTCTTGAAGATCGAAATTCTATCGAAATATCAGAATACAATATGCGGAATATGAAATTAACAATGAGCCCAATTCAAGTTTATACTCAACTTCTATATTCGAGAACTCTGTTCTATACTCAACTTGTTTAGTTTAGTAGTAGTTAAAACAGTTAAGCAATTAAACAATTAAAACAGTAAAGTAAACAACACACAAAGATTTATAGTGGTTCGACAACTTGTCTACATCCACTCTCACAAACCCAGTTGTGATGTTTCCACTAAACTCTTCCAATCGAGTACAAGTGTATAATTCCTGTCTTTTGAGTCCCAAGAAGAAGACTTAGATCTTCAACAGACTATACCTCCAGATATGTCTACGATCTAACTAGAAATTTAACAAGTATCTAGCAACTTGATAAAAACAACAAAAACTAAAAACTTCTCTGATCTTCAGTAGCAGTCTTCTGGATTTCTTCACTTCACTTCTGACTTGCTTTCTGAACTTTTAATGAACTCTGAAAGTAATCTTCAATATATCTTCAGTATGTAGCTTCAGTATACGTAGTTGCAGTAGTCTTCAAATGATCATCATCATGAAGTATTTATAACATTCAAGAACTTAGTTAGTTGTAACCAACTTTTCTTGATAACTACCTTCAACTGAATCTTCTTATCAATCCACGCGTTTCTGTTACGAATTAGTTATTCCATAACTAACTTCTAACTTTATCTTTATACGCGCTTCACTTCGATTTAAACTTTGACTTTAAGTAACTCTCGTTGACTTGTCTTGAGTAGACTTGTATGCACTTGTCTTGTCTTGTCTTGTAGTCCTCCTTATCTTGAGTAGTAGACTTCAATCTTCTTGACTTGTCTTCCTTCTTCAAACTATAGACTATACTAAACTTATCAAGACTATTACATTACTTTAAGCTTTCATAATACAAGCTTAGTCAACTTATAAACTATACAATCAATCTAATCTATTACATATAAAATCATGAGCTCTATACAACATTTCAAATAGCTCAGTAACAAACTTAAACAAATATGAAGTACTTATAAAAACGTACTTATCTTTTAATATGAACTTATGTGAACTCATGTGAACTCTACTGGTCTTTGCACAAGATGACTCAACTCAACTAGACTAGATCAGTCAGTACTTAGAAAATATTCAATCCACTTTTGGCTTATCAAAACTTCATCTTATCTTTCATCACTTAGGACTTGTCTAGGATTCATATCCCAACAAACTCTAATTTAAAGTGCATTCAAATTTTTCTTCCAAAATTATTTCTCCATTACATGAAAAATATTTAATCCCTCATTTTTCATCTCCAATTTTAAAAATTGACTCGTTAACTCCAATTTTAATAAAAACTTACTTTTTGCATCTAAATTTTTTCCTCCCTATAAAATTGACATGAAACTTCAATTTTGAGTAAAACTTGAATTTCGTCCTCCTTTTAGTTAAAAAGGTTTCTCAAAATTTCACCATTCTTTAAAATTGACATGAAAATCCATTTTGAGTAAACTTGAATTTTTCTTTCAAAAAACATTTCATCTTCACATGAAAAATATTTCATCCCTTATTTTAAAATTGAGCAATTAACTTCGATATTTAAAAAAAAACAACTTGCATTTTTTGCATCAAAATTACGTTCTCCTTTTAATATTGTCTTGAAACTCTGATTTTGAGTAAAACTCGAATTTCCATCTCTCCAAATTTCGTCTTCTTTTAAAATTGACACGAAACTCTAATTTAAAGTGCATTCAAATCTCACTTCCAAAATTATTTCTCCTCTACATGAAAAATATTTCATACCTTTTTTTTCATCTCTAATTTTAAAAAAAGACTCGTTAACTCCGATTTAAAAAAAAAAAAAAAAAAAAAAACTTGTTTTTTGCATCTACATTTCGTCCTCCCTTTAAAATTGACATGAAAATTCGATTTTAAGTAAACTTGAATTTTTCTTTTCAAAAATATTTCATTTTTCACATGAAAATTATTTCATCCCTCTTTTATCAATTATCATATCTTATTTTAAAATTGACTCGTTAACTTCGATTTAAAAAAAAAAAAAAAAAACTTGCATTTATTGCATCAAAATTACATCCTCCCTTTAGAATTGTCCTATAACTCTGATTTTGAGTAAAACTCGAATTTTGATCTCTCCAAAATTTGTCATTCTTTTAAAATTGACATGAAACTCGAATTTTCATCTCTCCAAATTTTGTCATTCTTTTAAAATTGACTTGAAACTCTAATTTAAAGTGCATTCAAAATTTTCTTCCAAAATTAATTTCTCCATTACATGAAAAATATTTCATCCCTAATTTTAAAAATTGACTCGTTAACTCCGATTTTAATAAAAACTTACATTTTGCATCTAAAATTTTTCTTCCCCTTAAAATTGACATGAAATTTCGATTTTGAGTAAAACTTGAATTTCGTCCTCCTTTTAAAAATGTTTCTCAAAATTTCATCCTTCTTTTAAAATTGACATGAAAATCCATTTTGAGTAAACTTGAATTTTTCTTTCCAAAAACATTTCATCTTCACATGAAAAATATTTCATCCCTTGTTTTAAAATTGAATCGTTAACTTCGATATTAAAAAAAAAAAAAAAAACTTGCATTTTTTGCATCAAAATTACGTCCTCTTTTTAAAATTGTCTTGAAACTCTGATTTTGAGTAAAACTTGAATTTCCATCTCTCCAAATTTCGTCTTCTTTTAAAATTGACACGAAACTCTAATTTTTAAAGTGCATTCAAAATTTTCTTCCAAAATTATTTCTTCTCTACATGAAAAATATTTCATCCCTCCTTTTTTATCTCTAATTTAAAAAAAGGACTCGTTAACTCCGATTTTTTAAAAAAAAAACTTGTTTTTTGCATCTACATTTGTTCCTCCCTTTAAAACACATGAAAATTATTTCATCCTTGTTTTTACATCTCTTTTTCTAAAATTGACTCGTTAACTTCGATTTTTTTTAAAAAAAACTTGCATTTTTTGCATAAAATGTACACACTCCCTTTAAAAATGTCCTAAAACTCGAACTTTCATCTCTCCAAATTTTGTCATTCTTTTAAAATTGACATGAAACTCTAATTTAAAGTGCATTCAAAATTTTCTTCAAAAATTATTTCTCCTTTACATGAAAAATATTTCATCCCTCCCTTTTCATCTCTAATTTTAAAAACTCTAATTTTAAGTGCATTCAAAAAAAATTTCCTAAATTTTTTTCTCCATTCACATTAATTTTTTTTTCGACTCGTTAATTTTGATTTTAAAAAAATATATTTCGTCTTTTCTTTAAAATTGACATGAAAATCCAATTTTGAGTAAACTTAAATTTTTCTTTCCAAATATATTTAATCTTTCATATGAAAAATATTTCATCCCTTGTTTTAAATCAGACATTTTAACTTCAATTTAAAAAAAAAAAAAACTTGCATTTTTTACATCAAAGTTACATCCTCCCTTTAAAATTGTATTTAAACTCTAATTTTGAGAAAAAGCTTAAATTTCCATCTCTCCAAATTTCGCCATTCATTTAAAATTGACATGAAACTCTAATTTTGAGTGCACTCAAATTTTTCTTCCAAAATTATTTCTCCTTGAAAAATATTTCATGCCTCCTTTATCATCTCTAATTTTAAAAATTGCATGTTTTCATCAAGATTACACCCTCGCTTTAAAATTGTCTTGAAACTTCAATTTTAAGTAAAACTTGAATTTTCATCTCTCCAAATTTCGTCATTCTTTTAAAATTGACACAAAACTCTAATTTAAAGTGCATTCAATTTTTTTCCAAAATTATTTCTCCTTTACATGAAAAATATTTCATCCCTCTTTTATCATTCCTTATTTTAAAATTGATTCGTTAACTTCGATTTAAAAAAAAAAAAAAAAAAAAAACTTGCATGTTTTTCATTAAGATTATGTCCTCCCTTTAAAATTGTCTTGAAACTCCGATTTGAAGTAAAACTCGAATTTCCATCTCTCCAAATTTCGTCATTCTTTTAGAATTGACATGAAACTCTAATTTAAAGTGCATGCAAATTTTTCTTCCCAAATTATTCCTCCTTCACATGGAAAATATTTCATCCCTCCCTTTTCATATCTAATTTTTAAAAATTGACTCGCTAACTCCGATTTTATTAAAAACTTAATTTTGCATCTAAATTTCGTCCTAACTTTTTAAAATGACATGAAACTTCGATTTTTAGTAAAACTCGAATTTTGTCCTCCTTTTTAAAACGTTTCTCAAAATTTCACCCTTCTTTTAAAACTGACATGAAAATTCGATTTCGATTTTGAGTAAACTTGAATTTTTCTTTACAAAAATATTTCATCTTCACATGAAAAATATTTCACCCCTCTTTTATCATCTCTTATTTTAAAATTGACTCGTTAACTTCGATTAAAAAAAAAAAAAACTTGCATTTTTTGCATCAAAATTATATCCTCCCTTTACACTTGTCTTGAAACTCTGATTTTGAGTAAAACTCGAATTTCCATCTCTCCAAATTTCGTCATTTTCGTAAAATTGACATGAAACTTTAATTTAAAGTGCACTCATATTTTTCTTCAAAAATATTTCTTCTTTACATGAAAAATATTTCATCCCTCTTTTATCATTCCTTATTTTAAAATTGACTTGTTAACTTTGATTTTAAAAAAAAAAAAAAAAAAAAAAAAAACTTAAAACTCGAATTTCCATCTCTCCAAATTTCATCATTCTTTTAAAATTGACATGAAACTCTAATTTAAAGTGCATTCAAAATTTTCTTCCAAAATTATTTTTCCATTACATGAAAAATATTTCATCCCTCCTTTTTCATCTCTAATGTTAAAAATTAACTCGTTAACTCCGATTTTAATAAAAACTTAATTTTACATCTAAATTTCGTTCTAACTTTTTAAAATGACATGAAACTTCGATTTTGAGTAAAACTCGAATTTTGTCCTCCTTTTAAAAATGTTTCTCAAAATTTCACCTTTTTTTTTTAAATTGACATGAAAATCCAATTTGGACTAATCTTGAATTTTTCTTTCCAAAAACATTTCATCTTCACATGAAAAATATTTCATCCCTTATTTTAAAATTGACTCATTAACTTAGATATTAGAAAAAACTTGCATTTTTTGCATCAAAATTACATCCTCCTTTCAAAATTCTCATCAAACTCTGATTTTGAGTAAAACTCGAATTTCCATTTCTCCAAATTTCGGTTTCTTTTAAAATTGACATGAAACTCTAATTTAAAGTGCATTCAAATTTTTCTTCCAAAATTATTTCTCCTTAAATGAAAAATATTTCATACTTCCTTTTTCATCTCTAATTTTAAAAATTGACTCGTTAACTCCGATTTTAATAAAAAACTTACCTTTTGCATCTAAATTTTTTCCTCCATTTAAAATTGACATAAAACTTCGATTTTAAGTAAAACTCGAATTTCGTCCTCCTTTTAAAAATGTTTCTCAAAATTTCACCCTTCTTTTAAAATTGACGGGAAAATCCGATTTTGAGTGAACTTGAATTTTTCTTTCCAAAAATATTTCATCCCTCGTTTATCATCCCTTATTTTAAAATTGACTCGTTTACTTCGATTTAAAAAAAAAAAATCATTTTTTTCATCAAGATTACTTTCCCCCCTTAAAATTTTCTTGAAACTCTGATTTTCTTAAAAAAAAAAAAAACTTTCATTTTTTTCATCAAGATTACTTTCCCCCCTTAAAATTTTCTTGAAACTCTGATTTTGAGTAAAACTCAATTTTCCATCTTTCCAAATTTCGTCTCTCTCTTAAAATTGACATGAAACTTTAATTTTAAGTGCATTAAAAATATTCTTCCTAAAAAATTTTCTCCTTTCACATGAAATTTTTTTCTTCTCTAATTTTAAAAATTGACTCGTTAATTTTGATTTAAAAAAAAAATTTGCTTTCGGCATCTATATTTCGTCCTTTCTTTAAAATTGACATGAAAATTCAATTTTGAGTAAACTTAAAATTTTCTTTTCCAAAATTATTTCTCTTTTACATGAAAAATATTCCATCCCTATTTTTTATCATTCTTTATTTTAAAATTGACTGGTTAACTTCGATTTAAAAAAAAAAACTTGCATGTTTTTCATCAAGATTATGTCCTCCCTTTAAAATTGTCTTGAAACTCCGATTTGAAGTAAAACTCGAATTTCCATCTCTCCAAATTTCGTCATTCTTTTAGGATACTCTAATTTAAAGTGAATGCAAATTTTTCTTTCTAAATTATTTCTCCTTCACATGAAAAATATTTCATCCCTCCCTTTTCATATCTAATTTTAAAAATTGACTCGCTAACTGCGATTTTATTAAAATCTTAATTTTGCATCTAAATTTCGTCCTAACTTTTTAAACTGACATGAAACTTCGATTTTGAGTAAAAATTGAATTTTGTCCTCCTTTTAAAAATGTTTCTCAAAATTTCACCCTTCTTTTAAAACTGACATGAAAATTCAATTTCGATTTTGAGTAAACTTAAATTTTTCTTTACAAAAATATTTCATCTTCACATAAAAAATATTTCACCCCTCTTTTATCATCTTTTATTTTAAAATTGACTCGTTAACTTCGATTTAAAAAAATAAAATAAAAAACTTGCATTTTTTGCATCAAAATTATATCCTCACTTTACAATTGTCTTGAAACTCTGATTTTGAGTAAAACTCGAATTTCCATCTCTTCAAATTTCGTCATTTTTGTAAAATTGACATGAAACTTTAATTTAAAGTGCACTCAAATTTTTCTTCAAAAATTATTTCTCCTTTACATGAAAAATATTTAATCCCTCTTTTATCATTCCTTATTTTAAAATTGACTTGTTAACTTCGATTAAAAAAAAGCAAAACTAGCATGTTTTTCATCAAGATTACGCCCTCCCTTTAAAATTGTCTTGAAACTTCGATTTTAAGTAAAACTAGAATTTTCATCTCTCTAAATTTCATCATTCTTTTAAAATTAACATGAAACTCTAATTTTAAGTGCATTCAATTTTTCCTTCCAAATTTTTTTCTCCTTTACATGAAAAATATGTCATCATCCCTCTTTTATCATCTCTTACTTTAAAATTGATTCGTTAAAAAAAAAAAAACTTGCATGTTTTATATCAAGATTACGTCCTCCTTTTAAAATTGTCTTGAAACTCTGATTTTAAGTAAAACTCGAATTTTCATCTCTCCAAATTTTATCATTCTTTTAAACTCTAATTTAAAGTTCATTCAAATTTATCTTCCAAAATTATTTCTCCTTCACATGAAAAATATTTCATCCCTCTTTTTAATCTCCAATTTAAAAAATTGACTCGTTAATTTCGGTTTTAGTAAAAACTTGTCTTTTGCATCTAAATTTCGTCATTCCTTTAAAATTGACATGAAACTTCGATTTTGAGTAAAACTCGAATTTCGTCCTCCTTTTAAAATTGTTTCTCAAAATTTCACCCTTCTTTTAAAAATGACATGAAAATTTGATTTTGAGTAAACTTGAATTTTTCTTTACAAAAATCATCCCTCTTTTATCATCTCTTACTTTAAAATTGACTCGTTAACTTCGATTTAAAAAAAAAAAAAAAAAAAACTTGCATGTTTTTCATCAAGATTACGTCCTCCAAATTGTCTTGAAACTCCAATTTTAAGTAAAACTTGAATTTCCATCTCTCCAAATTTCGTCATCCTTTTAAAATTGACACGAAACTCTAATTTAAAGTGCATTCAATTTTTTTCCAAAATTATGTCTCCTTTACATGAAAAATATTTTATCCCTCTTTTTTATCATTCCTTATTTTAAAATTGACTCGTTAACTACGATTTAAAAAAAAAAAAACTTGCATGTTTTTCATCAAGATTATGTCCTCCCTTTAAAATTGTATTGAAACTCCAATTTTAAGTAAAACTCAAATTTCCATCTCTTCAAATTTCATCATTCTTTATAATTGACATGAAACTCTAATTTAAAGTGCATTCAAATTTTTCTTCCAAAATTATTTCTTCTTCCCATGAAAAATATTTCATCCCTCCCTTTTCATATCTAATTTAAAAAATTGACTTGCTAACTCCGATTTTAATAAAAACTTAATTTTGCATCTAAATTTCGTCCTAACTTTTTAAACTGACATGAAACTTCGATTTTGAGTAAAACTCGATTTTGTCCTCCTTTTAAAAATGTTTCTCAAAATTTCACCCTTCTTTTAAAACTGACATGAAAATTCGATTTCGATTTTGAGTAAACTTGAATTTTTCTTTACAAAAATATTTCATCTTCACATGAAAAATATTCCACCCCTCTTTTATCATCTCTTATTTTAAAATTGACTCGTTAACTTCGATTTAAAAAAAAAAAAAATCATCAATATTACGTCCTCCCTTTAAAATTTTCTTGGAACTCCGATTTTAAGTAAAACTCGAATTTCCATCTCTCCATATTTCATCATTCATTTAAAATTGACATGAAACTCTAATTTAAAGCGCATTCAAAATTTTATTCCAAAATCATTTCTCCTTCATATGAAAAATATTTCATCCCTCTTTTATTATCCCTTATTTTAAAATTGACTCGTTAACTTCGATTTAAAAAAAAAAAAACTTTCTTTTTTTGCATCAAGATTACGTCCCCCTTTTAAAATTGACGTGAAACTTTAATTTTGAGTGCACTCAAATTTTTCTTTCAAAATCATTTCTCCTTCACATGAAAAATATTCAATCTATCATTTTTCATCTCTAATTTTAAAAATTGACTCGTTAATTCCTATTTTAATTAAAACTTGTCTTTTACATCTAAATTTCGTCCTCCCTTTTTAATTGACATGAAACTTCGATTTTGAGTAGAACTCGAATTTCGTCATTTTAATAATGTTTCTCAAAATTTCACCCATCTTTTAAAGTTGACATGAAAATTCAATTTGAATAAATTCATAGAATTGATGGTGGTAGAATTATAAGTAGTCGTTTTGTTTGTGTGACGTTTTGTTTGTGTGACGTTACAGTAGTATATGTAGTCGTAGACTTGTAGTCGTGGTAGTAGAAATCATTTGGATTCATAGTCCCAGTAGGCTAGTACCATAATTAAAAGTTAGGATGCCCAAAAATACCGAAACATTGGTCAGCGATTGATGTTTCGAACTATTAGATTTCGATTAGGGAATTCGATGTATTATTTATATCAGATCAGATGATGAAGATTTTTTCTTTTACAGGAAGGTTTTTCTTAAAAAATAATTACGCTCAACAACTCAACTACAATTTTAACAATTCACCATATTAATTCACTTATAACTCAAAACAAAATACGGAAGTGGGAAGAAATAGATAAATAAACAACATTCATAGTCATACATTTTTTCATGAATTATTAACATGAATTAGTTTGACAAACTTATAAATTAATAACAATGACGGGAAGGGACAGCGGGCAGAGCGGCGCATCGGGGCAGCGTAGGCGGAGCAGCGCAGAGGCGACGGTGCAGCAAAGGGGCGGCAGGTGAGCGTTGTATCTCAAGAACAGAAAACGCAGGATTCTTATTTTAGTTTAATTTGATTTTTATTTAAGTTTAATTTGATTTTTTTTGTTAATTTTATTAATAATATAATATAAAGATAAATAGGTAATTTTAACAATACACATTTTAATTAAATTAATAAATATAATATAATATTTTAATATATAAGGATAAAAATGTAAATTTATAATTATATATTTTAATTAATAAAATTAAATATAAATGTATGGCACCATACGACACATACGATAAATATATTCAACACATATTTCAAAAGGTAACAGGTCATCAAATTTAAGCTTTTAGATTTGATTTTTAATGGTTTAGATTTAATTGACTACGGTAGTCATACGATACCATACGACACTCTAACTACATGTATTGTTAAAATTACCTATTTTACATGTAGTTAGAGTGTCGTATGGTATCGTAACTACATAGTCACTTTGTCGAATCGCGCCAGCCATGTGGCGTCGTAAACGTTGTAACGGCCTGCTACTTGTTATACAGGTTTAAGTTATTTTTATCTTTATTTAAATTGTATTTTGTTATTTACTATATTACCCTTCTTTTATTTAAATTATTTATACGAAAGTTTAATTTATAAAAAACAATAAAATTACTATCCTACCCTTTTAATACAAATATTATAATTTTAAATTTAAAAAATGAAATAAACAAATTCCAGAATAATACATTACTTTCTTCTCCACAACCACATCGCGTTTTATGTTTCTAAGACTTGAAATTGAAATTAGGGTTATCTCACTGTTGGTGATTCCTCGCTCAATTTCCGATTTTCGCCGGCGGTCGCTGACTCCAAAAGGCGGACAGAGATATTCGTCGACGGCCGCTCACGCCAAGAAAATCGAAAATACTAACCTGGTTTTCAAAATCAGTGCGACTAGCAGAAGGCAGGAAAAAAACAATTGAAAACGCATGCTAGGTTCTAATGATTTTAATTCCTTTAAGTTATAATTTAATTTATTTTTTATTAATTAATTGATTTGATTTATTCTTTTGTTATTAATAACATAAGGGTAAATATGTAATTTTAACCTTACATATTTTAATTACATTAACAAAAATATAATAAATTATTTTATTGTATAAGGATAAAAATGTAATTTTACAATAATATATTTTAATTAATTTAATTTAATAAAAAATACAAATTTATGACATATTACGACAATACCTACCGTAAAATTTACAAAAGGTAACAGGTCATCAAATTTAAACCACGTTTAGATTAGATTTTTAATGGCTTAGATTAACTGACTAAGGTAGTCATTACGACATGTTACGACACCCTGACTACATGTAGAAGTTCCATATATGTATATTACTATATTTTTATGCATGGATTAAATTTCACATCTCAAGCTAGCAACATAATTAGAAATGTTAGTAGTGTACAACAAGAAGAAGTATTTAATTCTTGCTTGGAATTTTGGTGCTAATGGTGTCTAGCCCTGTACCTCCTGGTGCCATGATGTCTAGCCCTATCAAAATTCTCCTCCTCCTCTTCCACTCGAATGGAGTGAAGCTGATGCGATACGCCTTTGTTCTTGAGCCTCCCGTGCTTGTGAACATGGTGAAGATAATCACTACCTCGTGGCCTATGACCACCGTGTTTGTGATGATGATGTCTTTTTTCGTGCCTGTGACCACGTTTCCTCAAGTGGGCGAGCGAAAGGTCAGCGTCCCTGTACCGCTTCGTTTGTTCATAAGACGAGAAATGATCGTCCCACCACTCGTATATAGGATCGAACAACCCTTTTTCATGTAAAAGCCAGAGTAGCACAACGCCTGCAACTCAGAAAGATGAGAATTTAAGATAGTAGCTAGTTCGTGTTTTGGAGAATGTTGATGAGTATGAGTATGGAGGGTACCCGTTGGAAAGATTGCGAGAAAGAGACCGAACATCAACATCCAACTAATGCAAATGTATTGTATATGGCAGCTGAAGTCGAAAAACCCGGAGCACTTCCTTCTGCTTAGTATGCCACAACCAAAATTATCATATCATATTATATTTTGTTTTTTACAGCTTTAAAGATCATGAGAAGGTACCTGCAATTTTTCCCAGTGATGAAGTCTGCCAAAAATGTCCAAAACTTGTTCCACAGCTGCTCAATGGATTCAAAGAAACCATTTATACTGGTCTTTGGAGGTTGAAATGGAATCTGAACAGTGGCATTGATTATTGTGAGCAAGTATGCAAATTGTTTACAGAAATAATCATCAATTATAAGATGAATGGAACAATAAGAAAGAGAATGATTTAATTCTAGGCAGACTAATAACAAAGAGAATGATTCAAATCACATTTTCATCTTTCTTCAACTTGATATAATTCTTTGTGGGATATTGAAGTGTGGCCAAACCTGTGATCCATTCTCAAGAATCGTTGCTGTAGTAGTAAATTGACATTCTGCTCTATCAACTTCACTAAAATCAGAGTCCTTCAGGATGGCTGTAATCATGTGTAATCAATAAACCTCGATGCAACCCCAGACATATAATAGTTACTCATAACAAATTCAGTTATACCTGAGCACGCGTATCTTGCAGCTTGATCCGTAGTTGGATACAATTTAAACGACCTGGTTATTACTTCTGTTGGCTTCATTATATAAAATTGTTCCTGTGCTATCACAAACAATATGATGCATTAATCATAGGCAGTATTCAACATTGAATACACTATAGAAATTCTAAAGTATTACCTCCATCTGGCTGACTCCAGATGAGCAATCAAACTGCAACAAAGAAACATAATTTTTGTGACGTCTTAGCTTCTTTCACAACTATATCAAAGAAGAAAATTTTGATAGTGTATTATTTCACACATGCAGTGCAGCCCCATCATTTTCCTACCTTGTATTTTGGAATCCAAATACCTAGCCTAACTAATAAGAAATACCCCCTTGACCCCTTGAGAGTGTATGTAAGTCCTGCATATGAAATAGGCCTATTCATTTATGAAATGGTGATGGAAGGGTATATAAAAAGGGAAAAGATAGGCTTGGTATTATAAATTAGAAAAAAAGAGAGAGAGAGATCTAATGAAACGCAATATAAACAGAGTTGGGGTTCATATTCATAGAAAGGAGTCATCTATGATTGAGTCATGGAAATTTCTGTATAGGTTTCTAATCTGCACCAAAATTTTCTAGTTAACTATCAGTTTAATATGGAATATTTAACATTTTATAATACTAGCTTTGAAGCAATAATCTTACAGTAAGGCTGTAGGATGCTTCAACTTCGCCAATATTTTTTGTTGTAATTGTTGCTGTCCCGAACTGTGTCAGAGCTTCAAAGGTTGGCGCCGTGATGCCTAATATCTTTCCAGGGCTTCTGCAAAAGGTGAAAACTGGCAAGTCTTCAGGTAATATCAAATTTTAAAGTGAGAAGGAAAGACCTTATGTCTTATGCCTCTTAACTTAACTTAACTATTAACAAGTCATTAAACAATATCAAAACACAAAACAAAATTTCTATTCTCAACCTTTGATAGACATATTCTATGTCATCAGCTCTGAGTTCCACCAAAAGGTTTGTGTTGAGAACTTCTGTGATCCCTATTGAAAATGCATGACTTCCGGCATTCTGCAGATGTTATCAAATGATGATTAGGCATTCAATAATGGTCATTCTTGAAGATGCAAAAACATGATTAAGACATTACTGGGTGCTGATTTATCCTTTCAAACCTTCCTTGGGCACAATAAAGAGGAACCTGGTTCCGGCTAATTCGGTTCTGGTCTGTCTGAAAATAAAGAGAAGTATTGTTTTGAGTTGATTGTAACCCTTAAAGGAACTCAGATTACATGATAAGCATCTGAAAAGCATGAAAAGAAAGATACTATGTGTAGCAACATCACATCACATATCATTGGAGAACATAATAGAAAAATATTTTTCCCTATGATCATTTGCTGATATTAGTAATTAAGTCTAGCAGCAATGAACCGTAATATCACTTGATAACTTGAGCAAATAAAATGAGGCTGAAGCTATAGCATTAAGAAGCAGAAAAATTAAGAGTGGGGACAAAAAGTAAATGCAGATCCATTCATATTTACACAATATCTTGTATAACAGCAAAAGTCTAGCTCAAGCAAGGATTCAAGAGACTACACACATCCCAAAAGTTCCAGAGTTGATTATGCAAACAACTCCAAAATGGTGCAGCACAAAAGTCTGGCTGCGAGTTGAAAGCCTCATAACTAACACCAATTTTGTTGCATTCAACACCATCTAGTGAAAATCTGACTCGTTCCAAAAGCATCCACATTGTAAAATTACTTCCAAGATTTTGAGGTTGGCCTGGAACTCCCTTCAATAAGAGGGGAAACTGCTTAGAAGTCATATTATAGGACACAAACAGACATTGAGTAAAAGCTGTTTTTTTTAAGGTCATTCATTCTTTAGTGACTTAGTTTGTATAAAGGTTTGGTTCAAGCATCTTCATGGTGCATAATAAGCATGCAAAATTGTAAACCAGCTCATAGAACTAGCACAGGGCAGCATTGGTAAAATTGTCATTCAAAGCATTGATCAAAACCAAGCCAACACTTGGAAGATGGGACATATATAAAGCACTCGATCGAAACTACCTGTCTAGGAATAACAAGATAGAAGTCATCAAATGAAGGAATATCAGTGTATCCAACATAATCTCCAACCAAGTTCACCCTCAAAAATTTATCGTTGGATATTGCAGTCCTATTTTCAGGACCCACAATAACTTCCTGCAAAAAATCCACACATCCGATTTGAAAATTATAAAGTGCGTGCAGCTGATGAAGTGTTATATGGCAAAATAAATAAGGTATCAGTGAATGTAAAGCGTATACTTTTACTATTTTACCAGTATTATTAGATAGAACCAAATTTGTTTATTTAATAGGTTTATAATAAGATAAACTACTGTTGAGGTTTAACTTACTTACAAAACCAACTAATGATGTTGTTCCCTTAATAATACTCCTTAAGTATTTGTTTCAAAAAACTACTACTTAATTATAACAAACAACCCTAAAACTAATGAAGTTGGTTGTGTTACAGATACCCATTAAAGTATTACAAACAATCCTTTGAGGTTTAAATTTATCTAACAAACATGATCTCTATTGGTACAATTGGTAAGGAAACAAACTTTCATTGATTCTATATAAAATGAGGCTAAAGTTCAGGATTTGAATATATACAATTTGTGGAAGAAGATTCATATCAGTGAAGTTGTGAATCATAACTTGATCAGATATCAAAACTTATACAACAAAAAGAAAAGAAAAAATATTGGAGGAAAGGATAACATGTATGCAAACAAATTACACAACACTTAAAACTTGTGAGATGTGACCACAATTGTATTTATTTATAAATGGCTTACCGATGTCTTGGAGTTTATCTTAACCTCAATCCGAATACTAAATCCAACAGAGCGTTGTCCTATGCCAAACACGTGGAACCTAATATCAACATAATCAACAATTAGTTAATGGAAATTAAGAGCACTCTCTTCAAAAGCAAAGGCAATATTATCTGTTAATTGCAGAATGATTTATAAAGAAAGTGTATGCTGTTTTAGCTGATCAATTGGCAGTGAGATAAGTTTACTCATCATGCTCCAATGCGGATGATAAAAGCTTATAAAATTCAAAACCCAAGGATACACTTTCTTGTGATACAGTCTTCTGTGAAAAGGGTCAAAATTCATTAATTAGTCAGACACATTTAATTTAGATCGTTGATTCTCACTACTCGTAAGGCAATAGATTCACCATCTCACACAAGAATTTGCCAAGCCCATATTTTGACATAGCATTCATGTCTTAGTTATCAAAAATCTGTTGCATTTGACATGGAAAATCCCTTGGTACAAGAAGAATGAGAATATATAAAGGAAAGTGATGTCTTACCAATCATCTGTAAAACGAAGACAGTGTGCTGTATTTGCCTTTCCTTTTACCAACTTGTCAACTAAATATTCAAAAAAAAAAATTGAAATAATCACAACCATTCAGATACATTAATTCCACAAAGATGGGTTCATGTGTATACACTATACTTACAAAATTTTCCACAAGATGACGGGACTCTTCGCTGGTCTCCACAAGGACAGCAAGTTGGCTGTACAGACAACAGAAAAAACAATATCATTAAATAAAAGGTGTTCAAAGTTACAGGCACTGCTGTTCCAATAATAACATTCAAGATTAATTAAGCAGGATTGCACACGAGTCCTGGCTTTTGAATAAAAAATCATTCAGTTAGAACTCAAGTTTCTTTCCTTATTGACCCAGCTTCTAGCTCCCATGGAAAACCACTAGCACTTGTTTTCTTAGGAAGAAAATTGAAAGCTAACAGAAGCTTAGTAGAATATTTTGCAAATGCTTTCATTTAGTGACAAACTGAGAATGAAAGCTGGAAGCCTGGAACTATATATTTTTGTATTTCATGAGCTCATTTCTAATGAATATGCTGTCAACTCTCAAGGGTCCATGGTTAAATGCTACAAGCATGCATTAGACCAACTAGGTATTTTATAGCATTAAAAGTACTGATAGATATATTTTGCTTGATCAAGTAAGGTTTTTATTGCTATAGCTGCTCACCCAGAATTAGAGTATCTGTTAGGGCCATTAATAAAATCTGATGAACTGATTTCTTTATCAAGTGATAGGCCTTCAATAATCTAGGTATTGATTCACTATGAATCCAATAAAATCTGATGAATTGATTTTTTTTCTTATATTTAATATCAGGAAAAATATAAAATCATCAAAAACTGCATGACATGAAAGAGCCAAAATTGATTATTACCATCAGGAGAAAAAGAAAAATAAACTTCCAAATTATACCTGAGTGTGCTCAATAATATGACCATTCTCATCTCGCAACCTATATAACCAATTCAAACAAACAATAGACCACCAGAAAAATGAAAGAGTTACATTCTGACTTTGAAACTGCAATCTTATTATACCACATGCATAAGTAACAAGGAACACTTCTGGATTGAAGCCTCACAAACAATTCATATGCTTCACCAATAACCAGTCAAAGGCACATGTTCAAACATAATAAAATAAAATTGTACATGGCTGAATTGAGCTAGGAAAAAAATCATGTCGAGAACAAGATGAAACAACACTTTAACAGGCCAAGTGTATGGTAAAAAAATTGTTTTTCTCCCTGCCTGTTGTATTCTGGTTCAGTGGAAGGTTTTAACTAATGCACACAAAATGAAATTAGAGAACTGAGACACACCAAATTCAGATAATACCGATGAGACAAACATTCAGATACCCAACGATAAAGTACTGAAACGAAGGATAATAATTGGGGAGAAAAGCACATCAAAAAGTGCACTTACCTCTCACAAATTTTAACGACGTCTGAACCAGCATCACGCTCACATTTTCTGGTTTGAACATAAAATTCTTGGGGCCTATATGCAACATCCTATTGCATAAAATCCATATTTAAAACATAAAACATTTTTTGAGGAAACAGAATCAATGGAAGGGAAGGACTCATAATTTTAACATGGGATCGTCACAATTCATAGACAGATTACACTAACATAGATTAACAACCCATTCCCAATAAATTTACTAAATTCTCATACTGTATAAAGTTTGATAGCATACAGGCAAAATAACATGCAATTTTCTATAATCCCCAACTGAGAGGCAAAATATGTATATAAATGTGGAGAATAAATTAGAAGGAAAGCATAAAATTTTCAACATACTCGTATGTAGGTCAATTCGTACAACGCATAAGCAGCCGATTTTTTAATAGTAATCACCGGCGGAACTCGAAGCGTGCGCATGTGGTTGCTGGAATTCTCCTCCGCTTCCACTATCTCTGCCACCAACGACGCCTCCCTCCCACTCTACAACGCACCGAAACTCAAGATCATTCTATCAATTGTAAATGAAGTGTAAAAATTACGCATACCGATTCACTAGGAACAGCCAAATTGAGTAAGATCTTAGAAGTGCAGTTGAGGCCATCGGATTCAGAGGATTTTTCGCATTTTTCGAGTTTCGATTTGGAGAGGATTTGGAGTGCTGTGGCATCTTCGGAGACCGAAAACAAGGTAAAAGCTATCAGAATTAGGGATTTCATGATGGGAAGTAACAGTTGTGGGAGAGGAGTGGAATGAAAACTATTTCGTGGAAGACGAATTTTGGCGGGGAGAAACTGCATTCATCAACGGTCGAGTGGATTTGCAAGTGAAGTCCCGGTAGATTGGTGATATTGCAAATGATCTCTTATAAATTATATTTTTGGCACAAATAAGTTTTCCCTCATCCCCTTATATACTAATAGGGAGTTTAAATTGATGATGTGTCATCTTGTGGTTAATTTGGCTTATGTGTCATTTTGTGGTTAATTTGACTTATGTGTCATAATTTAAGGAGGTTGTTAATTTTAAAAAGGGTTAATTGCAAATTAAATCACCACCTTTTGAACATTTGCAATCTAATCTAAACATTAAAACAATTGCAAATAAATCATCAAGTTTAAATATTATTGCAAATTAGACTTCTTGGAAGTCTAAGTTGTCCCTAAATCATATCTTATGATATTTGGTTTGATTAAAAAATAATATTATTTTATTAAGGAGTTGTTATGTCATTAAAAACTCTAAATTATGTTAGATTCGAACACAATTGAAATTGTCAAAAAGACTAAATTGCAACAATATTTAAAGTTTGTGATTTTTTTTTTGCAATTATCTTAAAGTTTAGATTAAATTGCAAATGAGGAAAAGGTTGTGATATATATATATATATTTATTTTACCAATTATCTTAAGTTTACTTTATTTTACATTCTGATATTAAGTCTTTCAAATCATACAAGTAAAGCTTGAGAAGACAGATCTCTGTTAGTTTGTGTTTTTGCGATGATCATTAATAAAAATAAAAAATATAATTTTTTCAACGTTTATTTATTTTCTTTAAGACCTGTATTATCACATAACATATGATGAACTTTATGTTCAGAGTTTTAAGTGTAGAGCTAGATTCAAAATATATTAAAAATATTTTGTCTAAGTAATAATGAAAAATCTTCTAACTAAACTATTAATGTTGTTTAAAAAAAAGTTCCAAAATCTCAATTAAATTACAACACGATCTTTCCATTTATGTGTTTTCGTTTATTAATTTATTTTGAATGGTATAATATAATTACATTTACATTAGTTTCTCTTTTACATTATAATAGTTGAATTTAAAATTATATCCAATCAATTTTTTTAAATATAATTATAATAACATATCATGCTAAAAAAAAATTAGATTACGCAAATAAATTAAGAAATAATATTGAATATTAAAATATTTATTTAAAACCCCGGGTTCTACACTAGTATAATATGGTCTTGAGTCTTTTCGGTTAAAAACCGGTCCAGCATTGGAGAGAGCATTATTTATTCAACCTCAAAAGTGACCTTCTTGGGCCTCCTAGCCCAACGAAGTACGCATATAAAGCCAGCAGTGTGGCACAAATGTCTCTCCTTTATAGTACTTTTTCTATCCATTAATATATATTTTTTTATACTATGTGCTTTTAAAAAAATTACTATATTTTAATTATAGAAAAGATATGTGGTGTAACTAGAAAATAATATTATTGGTAAATACTCAATTTTATTAATAAAAAAAAATACTTAAAAGTAAACTATTTAAATAAAATAAACATATTTTTTGTGAATAAAAAATACAAGCGAACACACTCTTTGGTGGACGAAGCTAGGGAATAATTAATTAGAGAATACTAGAATAGTACTCCAGTAGACATTATCCATGGGCCTTCATTTGGGCCCCATGGGTCATTGTTATCGGAACCCACTGAACAATTACTAGAACAAGAAACTAAAAATAATGTGGTGAACAAATATGAACTGACGAATGTTTTATGACTATATATAGTTTAATGACAAATTCTGAATCACCAAACTCATACACTTTTAAACTCGACTATGGACTACTCCAATGACGTTTTGTAATTAAGTGGTATTTACTCTAAAATCCATCTCTAAATTTTAATTTTAATATTTCTCTCTTTATGTAACTTAACTTCGTTTACATTTTCTTTTTTTAGTTCATCTCAATTAAAGTCTATATTTTATTTTTCATTCTTATCTCTTATTCTTAAAATAAATGGTCTTCCTATAAACAGACATTTCCTTCCTATCAATATCATACACTGATGTGAGCGTAATAATTGGAGTCTATTTTTAGATCAATAATCATTTTCTAAAGTTTATTTATGGAGTACTTCTGTTTATTTAGATGTTTTAACTGTAAAGTTTCACTTCTTAAAGTACGTTAATTTTAATTATAGTTTTCTACTTTTATTAGTACAATAATTGAGGTTGATTAGTGGTGGAATTAATTAATAATACAACGTTTGGAAACTACATACAAGTGTGTAAGCAAATTTTATACCAAACTTTTGTTCACGTTCATAGAGAGGCTAATATTTTAATTCATTGTTTAGTTAATGCTTCTAAAAATGTACTCCCTCCGTCCCATATTAATTTTCATAGGTAGATGGGCACAAATATTAAGAAAGTGTAATAATGAGTGGAGTTTTGAGGGGTAATTTTGTAAACCTTTATGTGTAAAGTAAATAAATGAGTTGACTTTTGTGTATGTGTGGAGAAAAAGTAATGGCATTTGTGTAAAATTGAGGATATTGTAAGGGTGGAGTTTATAAAGAATTTTCCATTTTAAGGGTGTGAAAGTTATTGTGGGACGTACTAAAAAGGAAAGTGTGAAAGTTAGGTAGTATCTAACTCTTATATTTGAGTACTCTAGACTTCAAAATATTATGAATAATTGTTATTGAGTTACTGAAGTTATTTGCTTTGGGGAAAAAAATAGTCATTGACCTTTAGAAAGGTGCTGCGAATATACAGCTTTTCCATTATTTAATTTCTTTTGTTCTTAAATAAAAAAAAACTTGAATATTATTTAATTTAAAGCGAAAATAAAAACACACAGAGTGAAATAGTCTCGTACCATGTTGGGCGACAGCTCATGACAACGACAGTCGGCAAAAAAATATGGTCTTTTCAATTAGCTGTAAGGCTGGCCCACTGTGCTCGACACGTGGCTTATTCTGGAACGTTGGTTAGGACGATTGGTTTTTGTCGGTGTAGGTGGTGCATTGGCGCACCCGTGGGCCTCAGCGTACTGAATACTAGCGCGCCTTTTTTAATTGATTAATTGCCATATTGGGCTTAATGGGCCCCTGTGTTACCATTATTTATTTTTTGTTTTTTTAATAAACTAATCCTCCCACCGACGAAATAGTGGTATGGCGCGTGTACTTCAAGCACGCATGTCGCGTGGTTCCGCATGCTTCTTAAGAGTCCAACTGCATACGTGGATGTACTTTTGCCAATTATTGTCCGATGGAGTTTCTATATCTTTTTTTTTTTTTTTCAAACAAATTGTATATATTTATATCTTTTTTTTTTATTCATAACTCATTGTTCTAAAATTCTATTACCAGGATATTTATAATATTTAATGTACCATAAACTTTATAAGAAAATTATGTCTCCGGCAAGTGTTTATGACATACCTTATGCTTTAAACTACCGTATAAAAAACAAATATACTTGAGTAGTAATATATTTGAATAAGATTTTGTGTGAGACTGTTTTATATATAATGCATAGTTATACAATTATTGTTTTTAAACATAATCGGATTTGGGTTTTATAGACTCATGAGGCATATAATATACATTAATTATGATCTATATCATATATTTTCTCCGTTTAAATTCATTTTTTTAAGCATGTGTTGGGTGTGATAATAATAAAATTAGACGGAATATAAGTTTATCTAATACAACTTTTTGTCAGTATTATTTTTATATTGAACATAATTAATTAAATATTTAATTAATAGTTTAATATAAGCTGAAACAACAGGTTTTCACTTATAAGTATCTTTTATTATGATTTTTGAAATATGAATAGATTTTCTTGATTTGGCATATTCTTTAAAAAATAAAATACTCCATGATTACTTGTAGATACTTGAGCATTTTATGAGCAAATGTAGCATGTGGAATCATTCAATTTTTTATTCTTCGATCATGTGACCTATATGAATATTCTTTTCTGTTAATTATTGGAAAATGCGTTTATCAAATCGTCCCAATTAATTGACCTGTTTGCATATGCTGACCAGCAACTTTGGTTATATATGTTGATATATTCCCAAGTGGGCTGATGTCAATTGTCTTTGGAGATGAATCTGATTTAAGTATATTTGTTTTATTACTTAATTACCTATTCAATTCGTTTATTTTTTTTTCCTATTTGAATATATAATTAACAAATTTTAATATGTTTTAAGTAAGATGATTTCACTGTAGGGGTCTCAAAATATTGCCTCATAAATCACACGTAAGATTAGTTAAGTTTGTAATGTTAGTTGAAGAATTGAAATATTAATTTAAGCGTAAACTCTTGAGAAAGGGATTGAGAAAATTAAAAAGTATAATGTTCAGTTGGTTCTCCTCTGGCCTAGGAGTTAGAGTTTTGTAATATTGATACTAAGGTTAAGGTTATATGATGCAATTGGGGCTTATCACATAAACGAATCAATTTAGATAGTTCTTTGTAGCTTCGATAACGACTAGACCAACGGACTATTGCTTTAATTAAGAGAAACTTTCATCGAAGTGCACTATAAATCTTTGGGTAATTAGTATGAGATTTATGGACACTATATAATACTAGTAAAAAGTATGAAGTCAGATTCACCCTACGTCTAATTAGCATAGAGAAGCATATAAGTGAGTCGTCCCATCCTCAAACATTATAACAGAAAAGTTATTAAGTTTTAACATCATATAAAACTATAGTATTTAATACTCCAATCTTGTAACATTAATATGTCATTTGACCACAAAGTAAGGGGAAGTAATAAACGATACATCCCCCTATCTCTCTACAATCTACTCCCACTTCCTCACTAGAAACATTGCAACAACTTCACAAATAATCATTGTATGATGAATCATTCATGTTTGTTGGTTGATCATCAAGCTACATGATCAAGCTCACAAAAATCGACTAACAACACAAATTGATATGTTTAATTTACACTTTTTTTTATAAACTATGGATTTTGGTGATAGTAGTAGGAATTAATATATAAGAATTCATTTTCAATCTCTCTAAAAGTTCGAATTTTTAGATGAGATAAAATTCTTTCATGGTATCAGAGTCTAAAGGCTCACCCCCAAACATTCGGGTTCGATTCTTGTTGAAGCACTCCATCCAAATATACAAAAATTAATGCTCCACCCAAATATACAAAAATAATGTTTATCGATCAAAAGTTGAGAAAATTTGGTGGTGAGAGAGTAACTATAATCTGATAATCATGATCATATAAAGTAGCAATCTTACTAATTAATTATCTAATTAATTTTGTTAACCTCAAATAATTTTGTCAACTTACTTTCAAAAAAAAAAAAAAAATTGTCAACTAATTAGAACATATGCAATTTTATATTCTCTACAACCCGGAGAAACCTTCTCGTTTTTCCAATTCGATTCATTCCAGAAGTACTGATTCTTCATCTTCATATCACAACAATCTTATTAGTCTTGTGTCAAAAAAATATGAGAAACTTTTTTTGAGATGAAAAAAATATAATGGTGATTTTATAGACATGGCCAAGAAATATAAATAAAATAAGAAATCGATAGTTTCGCAATTTTTTTTTATGGATTTTGTTGCTTGTGTAATATGAAGGCGCCAATCCCATGTAAATGGCAAAATTAAATTTGTGATTAGGTAATGATTAAAGCAGTGATTGCTAATTTGGAGATGCATGTGGAATTGTGAAGCATCATATGGTATGTCTCAGTCTCGGGAAGTCCCTATTTACACTTTCTAGAAGAATGTCTTTCTTTAAATAAATACAGTTTAATAAATAAATAAACTAATTTTGTTTTAAGACCTTTGAAGTGCAAATATGTTATTGGTGATCAAGGCTTTTATTGTTGCACCTACAAGCATTAATCCAATAATTATGAGTCTCAATTACTAATGCGAGTGCAAATTGGTACATGTTTATCATTTTATAAATAGTGCATTCATTAAAAAAAAAAAGTGCATTCATTAAAAAAAAAAGTGCATTCATATCCAAAAACTTTGGGATGAATCATTCCTCACCATTCTGGTTGAAATGACTCGAACTCATTTTAAAATTTTAACACTATCACATAAAATTATCAACCAAACATCAAAACTATAACCAATGACAATGGGTAACACTTTAGGGCATGTTTACTTCATGGGTTGAAATAGACAGGTATGGTGGGATATATAAATCTTGACTTCATAAATTCAAGGGGAGGTTAGATAAATCCAAGGGGAGACAAAATTGTCTAAACCCATGAAATCTAGTTTATAAAAAATCGGGTTAAATTATAAACTCGATCAAAGTGTTTAAAGTTATGAGAAATCAAACATGGAAGAAGATGGATTTACATATCAAACCCATCACTAAATCCTCGTAAACCCACGAAGCAAACATGCCCTTAATATACCAATTACACCGTATAACACTTTAGTGTACCAATTACACCGGATAACTGATGCATAATTAATTTTGTTGTAAACGAGCTCTCAAATTAAGACTTTGAAATTCATCTTCTACTCTTGCTACGTATGTATATTTTCTCATATAAATAGTTGAATATATCAAAGAAGCGGTACGATTGATGTAAATTATAATACAGCATGTTGAAAACAAGAAATGTAATATCTGAATTGAAGAAGAAGGCTAACAGTTTTCAACGTAATACAAAGAATGAGTAGAAGCCCCTTCTTATACCCGAAGGGGATTAACCACCTAATTAACAAATAGACTATCTTGCTATACTAACTGACTTTTGGATGAGTCTTGACACCCCCCCTCAAAAGGGGAGTGGGAATGAATATTAAGAAGTCCCATTTTGCCTTTGATGTGCTGAAAAACTGTTGGAGGCAGAGGCTTTGTCAAAATGTCTGCAAGATTTTGTTCCGTCGGTATTTGAATAATCTTTAGAACCCCCTGTTGAATCTTTTCTCTCGTGTAGTGGTAGTCTATTTGGATATGTTTTGTCTTCTCATGGAGAACAGGATTGTGGGCTATACAAAAAGCCGACCTGCTGTCAGTATAGATTATAGCAGGTTGTGGATGATCAATCTTCAGATCTTTGAGGATGTAGAGTACCCACTGTACTTCAGAGGCTGTGGAGCTCATTGCTCTATATTCAGCCTCAGTGGATGACTTGCTGACAGTTGCTTGTTTCTTCGATTTCCAAGAGACTAAAGAGTTGTCCAAGTAGACGGCATATCCAGTGATACTTCTTCTAGTGTCTTCACACCTTCCCCAATCAGAATCTGTAAAAGCTTGCACTTTGAAAGTATTTTGTGAGTTATAAAAAAGACCTTGCCCTATGGTTGATTTTAGATACCTTAACACTCTATGGACAGCAGCTAAATGAGCCTCATTAGGCTTGCTCATGAATTGAGACAAGGTCTGTATTGGATATGAAAGATCAGGCCTTGTGATAGTGAGATACAAAAGTTTCCCTACAATCTTTCTGTAGGTAGATGGATCCTTTAGTAACGGAGCATCATTTTTAGTGAAACTCTGTTTAGAGTCCATAGGTGTAATACAAGGTTTGCTACCAAGATAACCACAATCAGTTAACAAATCCAGTGCATATTTTCTTTGACAAAGTTGCATCCCCTTGTTACTTCGTGCTACTTCTATGCCTAATATGTATTTCAGGATACCAAGATCCTTTATTGTGTATTGGGTATGCAAAAATGTCTTAACTCTCTGAATTTCTGCCAAATTATTACCAGTCAATATTATATCATCAACATAACATAATATAACAGTGAAAGAAGTAGAAGTTTCCCTAGTGAACAAAGAAGTATCAGCTTTAGACTGAACATATCCAATGGCAATTAAGGATTCAGACAACTTATTGAACCACTGCCTAGAGGCTTGTTTCAAGCCATACAAACTTTTATTAAGTTTACACACTCTCTTATCATTATCTAGAAGATAACCAGGAGGAGGAAGCATGTAAACCTCCTCAATAAGGTCACCATGTAAAAAGGCATTATTTACATCACATTGATGTATAAACCAACCATTAGCAATTGCAACACAAAGTAAAATTCGAACAGTTGTTATTTTAGCTACAGGAGAAAAAGTATCAAAATAGTCAATTCCTTCTTGTTGTGTGTAACCTTTTGCAACTAGCCTAGCCTTGTATCTCTCTATATGTCCATCAGGTTTATACTTTACTTTAAACACCCATTTACACCCAATGCAATGCTTATTACTTGGTAAAGATACAAGAGACCAAGTATTTGTTCTTTCCAAGGCTTGAATTTCTTCAGCCATGGCCTTTTTCCAATTTTCATTCATAGCAGCCTGTTTATAGGTTTTAGGTAGTTGAATTTGGGAAATAGAGGCTGTAAAAGTTTTATGAGAAGCAGAAAGTCTATCAGTAGACAAAAAATCAGAAATAGGATATTTGACTAACATATTGGTGGAAATTTCACCATTGATTAGATGCATGGGTTGCATCGTTTGTCTACTCTCTACATCAACGTTCAAATGTTCAATTTGGTGTGGGATTCTATTCTCGAAGGCCACCTCTTCATTGCAGATATCATTGCATCCACATTGTGCTACTCGTAATGGTTTGGAGCTTTTTTTTTTAACAACAAGTTCAAGATGTGCTTGATTACCATCCATGCTCATCTTGTGGGAGGGTGTGAAGAAATGATCGAACGAGGGTGTATCTATTTCGATTGAAACGAGCGATATGTAACTGATACCATGTTGAAAACAAGAAATGTAATATCTGAATTGAAGAAGAAGGCTAACAGTTTTCAACGTAATACAAAGAATGAGTAGAAGCCCCTTCTTATACCCGAAGGGGATTAACCACCTAATTAACAAATAGACTATCTTGCTATACTAACTGACTTTTGGATGAGTCTTGACACAGCATAATTAGCTAGCATTCAGTTTTATGGTGTAATTTAATCATACTTTTAATTTAATTTTTATTAGATTGTAAAAAAATCATTTGAATAATTGTGGGTATATCAAAATTATTTAAATTCAAATTACATGGTACATATACAAGAATTTATAAATGATTAGAATATGACCCAAAAAAAAAACTTCTAATTAGTCTTTTCCCTAGTCTTTGTTGTACAATTCTGGTAGGGGTAGCTAGGATAATTAATACTAGTATGATATATACCACATAACCACGTTCAATTATTGATGTTCAATTTGATACAACTTTTTGTAATAATATTATTTATAATTTTCAAGCTTGATTGAAATAAAAATTAATCTAATTTTATGTAAGAACATAAAAGTCTGAAAAAATAAAAAGACACAGTTTTCCTGCAAAATCGCATTTTAAAAAATAGAAACTTTTCTTTCTTTCATCTAAATTTGAAATTGTACTCCGTTTTAAACATATAATATATCAATTTTTTTTATAACTTTTAATTTGACATTCATATTGCATGTATACAAATAAGCATTAAAATTTAATTAATTGTAATTTGAAGTATTTTATTTTATTAATTATCAATTTATATCAATTCACATAACAAAAACGTTATTACTAGTCTTCTAGTGGGCGATAATTTTTAATGAGTATGTAAAAATATTGCTTAAATAATTGAAAATTTAAAATATATGTTTAAATAAAATTATGTTGTTAGAGTCTTAGAAGTTCACATTATTATATTAAATTTAAATAGAGTAAAAAAACACACGAAAAATATGAAAATGGACTGGCCAACTGAAGTGACAAAAGCATAGAATATATAGTGGGGTCTACACCACATCATATACAGGATTACTAATTACTATAGCTGTCACACCTTCAAAAATTAAATTAAATTAAAATAATTGACATTTGTAGGGCATGTGAGTGCATTAATGTTAAGGAAACTACCAAAGTGTTAATTCTTTTATTAATTCTTAAATTTAAGTTAGATACCTACACGTCGTGCGTTATTATACTCTAGTAATGTGTTTACTGTAAGTATGTGACACTGACGTGATTTAAAAACCATAGGTTGCAACCAATTTTCTTTTAAATAATTAGTGGTAAATTTATTTTCTTCTCATTACCTTTTTTTTTCACAAAAAGGTTTAAAATAAAAATAATATTATCAATTTTATTTTATAACTCCTTAATTGATCTGGATTTACTTTAAAGATCGCCAGGATTTGAAACGCAATATCGTTACAATCACACCTTATGAACTTTTTGTAAAAAAAAAAATATATATATATAGAACAAATTTCACAGCCATATGTATGTTAACAGAAATCAAGTTAAATTCCCTAAAACAAATAAAAACAAAATGTCAATATTCATTGAACTTTTGGAGTTAAATGGGATAGTTATAGGAACGACAATGAGACGGATTTAAATTTATTCTCGTGAAATATGGGGAAAAATTTTAATCGTGGTTTTTATAGAATCTCCGTGCAAATTCGTCTTAGATCCGTCACATTAAGTAATACTCCGTATATATTTACATAAATCTATATTTAAATTAATGTATGTATATAGATTACATTGCTATTTTGAATTATTAAAGAATATTAAATGTTATTTTAAAAAAATGATATGCAAATAAGCATTATTTAATGTTAAAATGTTTGTTTTTTTTTTGTATTTTAAGAGTAATTAAAGTGAGTTGGACTTAGCAATAACTTGTGTGTTCGGGAACTCTTCTGTTTTTAGCTTGACGAACAACTTTAGTTTTCGAAAAATGAACAAATCCTGAAATTTTCGTAAAAGAGGGACGAGTGGTAGGAGCTGCAAAATAGTGTTGGTTCTGTGAAGTCAAGTCTTTACATTTATAGGAGCTCCCTTTAGCTACAAGTCTCTTAGTAGCAAGTCTTTTAGGTGGTGTTTGGTTTGGGATTGATTTGGATTAGATTTGGATTGTGATGGATTGAATTGGGATTTGGGTAATCCATGAATAGTAATTGTGTGTAAGTTGTGTTTGGTTAAGGATTAAGAAGTAGGGGTAGATTTAACTTTATGTCACATCAAAAGTGATGTTATAATATTTTATTATTGTTAGTAGTGAAAGAAAAGTAAGAAAGAGAAGAAAGTAGGAGAGAGAATGAGTGTGTGAAAGGAAAGGAAAGTAAAAGAGAGAAGAAAGTAAGAGAGAAAATGAGTGATTTGATTGTATAAAAATATGTGTATAGGTGTATTATAGGGGTGGATTGGTACTTGAATTTGTATTTGGATTGAGATGGATTGAGAGAGATTGGATTGGGATTGGGCCAATCCAAATCCGGATTGGCCAATCCCAAAACAAACACTGTCTAAGAGAGAGAAGAAAGTAGGAGAGAGAATGAGTGTGTGAAAGAAAAGTAAGAGAGATAGTGATTTGATGGTATAAAAATAGGTGTGTAGGTGTATTATAGGGGTGAATTGGTATTTGAATTTGTATTTGGATTGAGATGAATTGAAAGAGATTGGATTGAGATTGATCCAAATCCGGATTGGCCAATCCCAAAACAAACACAGCCTTAGAGTCTCGGATTCAAGAAAATCTCGACGGGGTTTAACATGAGATCGGCCAAATTTGTTTCAAACCCGTAGCATTTTCATCCCTAATCAAGCCGTCATTAGAAAAGAAAATCCATTTGATTGATTCAATTCAATTAAAAACAGAGTTGGTCTAATGTAGCAAGGAATTTGGCCTAAACTTAGATTAAGGTTTGTCCTTATTACAAGGAAGAATGCATGTGAGTAACTCGAATTCTTCCATTTCACATGTTATGCGTGTAGGTGGAGCAATTGCCACACTTTCTCTCTCTGACACACACACACATTAGAAGAGAGGGAAAGTGAAGAGTGTTCCATATATATATGTCTAACGAGAAAAACAAAAGGTGTCAAACAGAAGATCACGTTTTTAGTGGCTACTTGGCTGAGTCTTGAAGCCTGCAATTCTCTATGATTCCAACAGGTGGGGTTGACCTCTGTAATTTCTATTGTTTTCCATAATTATTGCAAATTTCCCACATTTACTCTAGAAGAAAATGTCCATTTTCATCATATTAAAATCAGATATTAATTGGAACAAATCAACCTAGCAGTTTAGAAACATGAATCTTAACTATAGAGGTATTATCCGGATAGATCTAGAGGTAAATTAGGAAAAAATGTGAAAAAAATTATAAAAACGATAAATATTTAAAAAAAAAAAATTAAACTTAGAACAACAAGTATTTTAAAATGGAGTATACTTCTTTAGTTTTGGATTAAATGTCTTTTTACCTTCTAAATTTTGTTCATAATTATTTATCTTTTTAACTATTTTTTCTCACTTATTCCCACTTTACCTCACCCTAAAAAATTGGTATAAAATTGTCTAAATTTTAAGTTCCTCGATATTTTTTTTTAAATAGTTAAGAAGACATTTAATCTAAATAGAACTAGATATGCTAACAAGTTGACTCTAACTTATTAGGATCAGTTCTATAAAACTACAATCCTAAACAAAACGGAATTTTTAGCGGTTTACTCTAACAATTAGGATCTAAATCTAATTCTAGTGGATTACGGACTAAATGCTAAATGAGTCACGGGATTAAAAAAAAAAAAACCACAAATTTCCAGATTCTCTAAAATAACATGGCAACAAGATGATATTATTATTAAGGAAATCATTCCTCCGGTATAATTTGGAATTCTCATCATTCAAATATAAGAAATTTAAAGATTCTAAAATAACAAGACAACAAGGAAAGTGTATTAGTACTATTTATATTTTTATTAATCTAATTGATTTAATACGTAAAAAACATTATTAATAATAAATAAAAAAAAATTGAGTCACGTCGACAAGTTAGATCTTTAGCCCACGTGCTAATGGGTCCAAACCAAAAAAAATCCAAACTTAAACGGATCATTAAAATCACAAAAATCTAAACATACTTTAGTTCAGGAATAAAGGGTTGGTTTGATAGTTCGCTATCCGTTTAAAAGTAAATACAGTATGATTATAGATGTACTTTCCTATTTTATAATAGTAGTAGTGTGTTTTATCTTTCATGCGACAGTAAAATATTTTTGATCTTATAATAACACAAGATCTAGGGGCTAAAAAAGTTGTTTCATTTACATTTGACCCGAGCTTGACCCGCACTTGACCCACAATCTTCTACCCAATTGACCTTAACTAGTTATATTTAATGTAAAAAAAGTTATTGGCCTATATAAATTTATGTATTACAATTAATACTTTTTAATAAAACAAATAATACTATCAAAATAATATCTTTTAACAAAACAACTAATATCATTAATAGATATACACAAAATACAAATCCGTTTCACAATAAAACTTGATTCATACAAGCACTACAAGAAACAGGAGGAATAGCGACAAAAATTTTACGACAAATCTAAATTTTATCGCTAAAATCAATTTTTAGCAACAAAATATAAATTTCCGTCGCTAAATTCCTATATTTAATATTTGCAACAAAATTTATATATTTCATCGCTATATTACCAACAAATTGCTTCATTTCGTTGTTAATAATCAAAATAGCAATGAAAATTATATTTCGTCGCTAATATTTTGCAATAAAAATTATATTTCGTCGCTAATATTTTGCAACGAAATAGAAATTTTCGTCGCTAAATTCTTAGATTTAATATTTGCAACAAAATTTATATATTTCATCGCTATATTATCAACAAATTGCTTCATTTTGTTGTTAATAATCAAAACAACAATTCGCAAATATTTTGCGATGAAATAAAAAATTTCGTGGTTAATTTCTTGAAATTAATTTTTGCAACAAAATTTGTAAATTTCATCGCTATATTAGCAATAATTTTTTTCATTTTGTTGTTAATAATCAGAACATCAATGAAAATTATATTTCGTCGCCAGTATTTTGCGATGAAATAGAAATTTTCGTGGCTAATTTCTTAAAATTAATTTTTGCAACAAAATTTATATATTTTATCGCTATATTAGCAATAAATTGCTTCATTTTGTTGTTAATAATCAAAACATCAGTGAAAATTATATTTTTTCGTTAATATTTTGCGATAAAATAAAAAAAATTGTGGCTAATTTCTTGAAATTAATTTTTGCAACAAAATTTATATATTTTATCGCTATATTAGCAACAAATTACTTCATTTTGTTGTTAATAATCAGAACAACAATGAAAATTATATTTTGTCACTAATAATTTTGCGATGAAATGGAAATTTTTGTGACTAATTTATTGAAATTAATTTTTGCGATGAAATTAAAATATTTTATCGCTATACTAGCGACGGATTGCTTCATTTTGTTGTTAATAATCAGAACAACAATGAAAATTATATTTCGTCGCTAATATTTTAGCGATAAAATTGAAATTTGTATGACTAATTTTGTGGATTTAATATTTGCGAGAAAATTAAAATATTTCATCACAGCAAAATATTTTTTTATTTTATTGTTAATAATCAGAACAATAATGAAAATTATATTTCGTCTCTAATATTTTAGTGATTAAATAGAAATTTTCATGTTTAATTCTAATGAGTTAAAAATGGTTGTCGTTTAAACATAATAAAGGAAAAAAGTTTGAGTGCATGCATAGTGTAAAACAATAGAGACGATTTCAACACTATGATGTTTGAAATAATAGGATCAATATAATTTCATTTACACTCATTAATTTGACATATTAAGTTTTTTGTTTGATTTATTTTGGCGTATAATTCTTGATTTCATGATGTATAATTTGTTTTATGTTTTTCTATTTTTTTATTTTCTTGATTTCATTAATTATTTGTTATTATTTCTACTAAGCATGAGGGAACAGTACTACTTCAACTATGCATATTAAATCTATAAAATCGATTTAAATGTTTAATAATTCTCCAAAATTTTGTATCTTATATAAATTAGTTTGAATGTTTATAAAAATATTTATAAATATGAAGATGCAAATGAAGATGGACATAAAGATAAGAGGATTAAGATTGGATGTAATATTTATTACTATTATTTTTTTGAAGTGTTAAAGTAACATTGATTTTTTACAATTAAAATTATTTTAAAAATTATAATATATATATATATATATATAATTGTTACAAGTTAAAAATTAATCAGTTAATATATGTGAAATAAATTAATTAAATGAATAAAATTAACTAAATTAGTAACAATTGAATACATATATAATTAATATTAAAAACTGAACCAAAGAGTTGGCTGTTCGAGTGGTGGACGCCCAGCTACCCGGGATCAATTCTCACAAAGACCAAATAAATATTCATTTAAATAAAATGGGGAGGGGTATGCAGGTTGAGTGTGGGTCGGTTTAGTCGGGTTGGGTGCGGGTCGGTTGCGGGTACGTGTCAGTTAAGTTGTGTTGGGTGTGGGTCGGGTTGAGTGTGGGGCGGTTGGGTCAAGTGCGAAAGTGGGTTTAGAGAACAATTCGTAAATCGGATATCCTGGCCAAATATTAGCGACAAAAATATGAGTTTCATCGCTAAACAATATATGCAACGAAATTAAAATATTTATCGCAAAAAATTAGTCACAAAGTAAGGAGCTACTATTTTAGACACGAAAAAAATTTGTCGCTAATTCTAATATTTTCGTCGTTTAATGTGAGTTAGCGATGAAATAATTTCGTCGTAGGATTTGTTGCTATACACCCGTCGCTAACGTGTTTGCGACAAATGTTTGCTTTTCCTCGCAAACATTTTGCGATGAAACTCATATTTTCGTCGCTAATATTTTGCGATGAAACTCAAAATTTCATCGCTAATATTTGTGACAAAATTAATTTTTTTGTCATAAACACGTTAACGACGGGTGTATAGCAACAAATCCTGCGACAAAATTATTCCATCGCTAACTCACGTTAGCGACGAAAATATTAGAATTAGCGACAAATTTTTTCGCGGCTAAATTGCAGTTTTCTTGTAGTGAAGACTTTACCATAAATTAAATTGTACACTAGTCTAGAGTCTAGACACACACATGTATATACATATTTAGACAAAAATTTATATGCTACGATTTTATGTATGAGACGAGTTTTCATGATATGTTTATAACTCGTAAACTTATGATCATACTCATGTTTTAAAGTTAAAAAAAAAAATATAGAGTGGAGCTCCACTCCATACAAAACTTTCTCATATATATTTACAATGTATTTATATACTCCCTCCATTTACGGAAAGTAGTCTCATTTATTTTATATTTTTTATCCACAAAATGTAATCTCATACCCTTCATGAAAATTATCACCCTTCAACCAACACTTAATTACTCAAATTGTCATCAACTTTATTAAAAAAACAATCATTTTTTTAACAATGGATCCTACAATACCCTTACTTTAACTACTTTATTTACTTTTTTTTAAAACACATGTTCCACTCTAATGGAACTACATTTCAATGGACGGAGGGAGTATGTATATTCGGTTTGAATAAAGATTAAAAAAAAGAGCAAACTTGTTTTCAAGAAGACAAGTTGATAGTGATTTCTAGGCATAATTATTGATCCTTTTTTTAAAGGACCATTTGACACTATTTTCAATTTGATAGCATTTATATGTACCAATTTACATGTCTGAAATAATTTTCAATTCTTCATGATCACGTACGATACATCTACCTACCACTCTTACAAAGAGCTTAATTGCCACTTCAAAATTTATATTGGTTAGGCCACCTTGTCTCTATACTTTATTGTACCATTATTTGTTGGACAATAATTTTAACTAATGTTTTCAAATTTATACTTAGGTGTTTTTGGACAATTCTCTTTTGAATTGACAACTTTGTTATCCTGCTTCAATTATCTATAGATTTCAGAAACGGCATTAGTTTTTTTCTTTTTTCTTTTAGGATATACAATGATAGATTAATCTGATAATTCTGAAAGATGTAAATTAAACTAAATAAACTATTTATAATGAGTTCGATTATAAAAACGTAAACATAAATTTGAACTCATAACGTTTAATCCAATGTCATATTGACTCATATACTCAACTACTAATTTATTACTCCGTCACTCCGTGTAACAATTGTTTTCAAAATAGTTAGATTGGTGACATTATTTAGGTATTAAGTATTATTAAATAATGGGAAGAAACATTTTATTGGGTGTACATAGCTTTTTTTTTTTTTTGGTCAATTCAAAGATGTGATAATGTAACCGACACTCACTTCTAAAAAAAATGTACTCTCTATTCATATTGTTGAAAGTATGTAAATCAAAGGTACTTACTTTCCTCCCCATAAATTGATAAAACGTGTCGATTTAATTATCCAAACTTTGTTTCATTAATCTAAATATACATTTCTTTACATATATTTGCAGTGACACAATCTTCCCGAAACATTTTAAAAGCACGCCTCCTTCAAATATAAATTAAAAAAACATACCAAAATAGTGATTATTAGTTCACGAGATAAAATGCAAAACATTCTTTCCACTCATGACGATTTACCTATCTTGACTGACTCAATTTTTCAGAAAAAAGTGAAATTCGGGGATGAAGGATAAATAAATGAGGAATATTTTATGTGATTTATGAAGTGTAAATGAAATTTAGTGGGGTGTACTATGATGATCATTTTTAATTTAAAAAAAAATGATATGCAACAACTATTCAAGATGTGATCCGAATAAATGTAGATAATTAGAAATTTAAAATGTGATATTTAATTACTACATTTGCATACCTAATAACCTAATACACCAAGTCACACACATATATCTACATGTATTAGAAAGGTTAATGGTCATCGTCTTGCTAACATGTAAAGTTGTGACTGAGAACTTGGATATTGAAACTCCAATAAATCAAATTTTAGCCTCCCTTCTAAAAAATTTATCGTTTTAAAATGTTTAAATATTAGTAAACGTGTGTAATACTATCATTTAATGCATATCATTTTAAATATAAAATAAAATAAAGGACATTAATTGGTTTGAATTCTTTCTATTGTATGATTTGCTTCTATATTTAGTTATATTTATGAAAAACAATTAAAATGTATTTAGCGCAACTTAATACTTTTGCGTTTGATAAAGTAGTTTAATTATTTTATTTTTATAAATATTAAAAAAAAAAGTATCATTAATTATGAATGATGTGTCGTTTTATAGAATTTAGTAATCGCAATGATTAAATTGGAATTAAAATTTTGTACCTAAAAAACTTTAGGTTAGATTTTTGTTACTTAATTTCGATTTTATTGAACAATGTTTTTTCTAGTAAAAAATCATACCCTTTTAATAAATTGAAATATTAATTTAAGTACTTCTGCGAACCTCTAGAGATTCACAAAACAATAGTATTAATAACTACAATCTACTATACAGATTAAAATGTAAAGTGTTATACATACTCCCTCCGTTCTACAATAAGTGTTGTTTTCATGAAATTTGTTGGAATTAAGAAAGGATATGTACCGACAAGTATACCCTTAAATAATAAAGAAAGATTATAAGGAATTGAGTAAATTTTAAAAAATTGGTAGGATTGATAATAAAAATAAAATACGCGAAAAACATGTATGATAATTTGCGTAGCTTAAATGGTTTTTGCAATAATAATTTCAATAATAATGACATACACTTGTTAGTGATGTTATGTTACACATATTTTGTTGCACTTTTCAGTTGTAGTGACTTACTATTTTCAACAATATTTTTTAGTTATATTGACTTACACTTTTTAGTAATGTTATGATACACCGTTTAGTCATATTTTGTTACACTTTTCAGTTGTAGTGACTTACAATTTTCAACAATATGTTCAGTTATAGTGACTTACACTTTTTAGTAATGTTATGTTACACTTTTTACTCGTATTTTGTTACACTTTTCAGTTATAATAACTTACACTTTTCATTAAAATATTGTGTTGCACTTTTCAAGTATATTGACATGCACTTTTTAATAATATTGTGTTGCACTTTCTAGTTATACTAACTTGCATTTTCTAGTTATAATGACTTATACTTTTCATTAAAAGTTGTGTTGCACTTTTCAATTATAGTGACTTACACTTTTTAATAAAAAAATGTGTTACACTTTTTAGTAATATTGTGTTACACGTTTTAGTAATATTAACTTACACTTTTCAACACACACAATTTCGAAAAAAAAAAATTATCAATAAAAAAAAAATTACAAAAAAAATAATAATAATAATAAAATATTAATCAAGTCAAAAATTTTATTCACAATCATTTTAAATATTTAGGGTCACAATATTCTTGAATATTTAAGATTTAAGTTGACCAAGTCAACTCAATTCCTAAGGAATTGATTCTATATAAGACCAATCTTTTTTTCAATTATTTCCAAGTTTATGATTCAAATAATTTTCAAATTGAAGGACATAATGTGAACAAACAGTGTAAAAATTCTAAAACAACACTTATTTGTGTACAAGAAAAATTAGCTAAAACAACACTTATTATAAAACGGAGGGAGCATAAGTTTTACCGGACAATTGATTTTACATAATACCTAACTTAAATAAAATCTGTATAGATTCTTTTGGTAGCTTATATATCATCTCTTTGTTTTTTCACCAAAACAAAAACAATACTCCAGTATTTTTATTTTGTTGTTGTTCGGTTCAAATCCGAAATATGTGGACATTGATCACCAAAAAATGCATTGGATACGAATTTGCCTTGCCCAGTAAAAGTCATAATCTTTTATTTGCTAGATTCCAAACACCAGAATTTAATTAGAATTTTTGAAACAAAATAATATGACTGGAACCATGACAGAGAAAAATAATGTTTTGATCGATTTTGTAAGTATTATATTGAAATTTTAACCATAAATATCTCGCAACACTACAACTATTGGACCTAGAAGAATTATATAGTAAGAAGTGCTACTAACAGACGTTCTATTTAAAGTAAAATAATTTGTCACTCTAATTAATCCAAACATAAGATCGTAACATAAATCAGACGATTAACACCATAAATTTTCAATTGTCATTCATTTTTATGTATAGATGAACCATACATATGTGTACGTTTATGTTTATACATATATTCCAATAATATAAATATATAGGATAATGTACTAATTGTATTGTAATTTAAAAATATATCATACCAAGAAATTTTAGTATGATTCAGTGACTACACTTGTGTATTAGTTATTTTTAAATAAGTATAGAATTAATATATCTTTTTAAAATGTGAAATCAACAAAATTGTGTGCATTGGATGTAGTATAACTGTATAATAAAAAATGTTTATTCAGGCAGGACCGATTAACCCTAAAAAATGCAGAGTTAGGGTTGATAAATTGTAGGCCTAATTAAATTCGGACTTTTTTTAGTCGAACCGGTTAGCCCACGAGCTAAACGGACTAGCCTGCCAGCCCATATATATGTTAGTATAGATGTCCTAGAGACAATCATTATAAGGACATTATACTTGATCATATTCGGTTATTTAAGTATTATTAACTTTAGTAATAATATTCGGTAATACACTTATAGAATGTTATGTTTGATTGTTTGCATTCATTCTTATATGTGTTCCCATGAACCAATGATGTCGTTGAGATGTGAGATCTCGATTGACTATATCATGGTTCTTAAAGTAGCCCCAATCAAGGATCATCGAGATTGGGATATCGATGATGCGATTGAGATTGGTGTGCGATCTGCATCATATCCTTAGAGGATGTAGTGGTTCTCACAACTACGAGATACTAGGTATCTCATGATGGATGCACGGATACTTTGAGAGTATTGGCTTGCCCAATCGAGAAACCGTTTGGTGTATTCTATTTACGTGTCTACGGGAATATCGATTTGTGGAGCAATGTAATGTCCTTCGACTTGAGGTCAATACACACGACATGTATGGCGTGATGGGCTTTGACCATGACCGACGCTTGCACTCCTAACAGGGTAGATTAGGCATGTGTTGGGCACACCATAAAGTACATGTGCGCGGTAGTTGAGCCAAGAATAGGATTCATTCCTCAAATAGATTTAGAGAGAATACTCGTCTTCTCATAACTAATTGGATCGTTAGTCATTGGCCAATGCACGTCACATTTGGAATGGTGTTCAAATGCGACACTGTGATCAATTAGTAGAATGAGATAACGTGATTAAATTATTGGAATAGACACATCATCATGTTCTAGATTTAAGGAGTATTCGTGAATGAAATGATCATATCATTGTGAGCTTCACATTACAGGTTGTTGCTATTTCCTCGCAATGTACCTCACATATTGAGATTGTCTGGTTCATTGTCTAGGGTTCTGCTAAGACCGTTAGTTTGACTAATAGCTTGATATGTGAGGGTCTATGGGTCACACAACAAGTAGTCTTAATTTACGAATTAAAGTTGGATGAATTAATTATTTGATTTGATCAAGATATTTAATTTATGGAGAAATATAGAATATAATTCCATTGGATATAATTATAATTTATTTAATTAAATTAGATTTAATTAATAAGATGATATATTAGGTATATCATAAATATGGTAAAAGATATTTTATTATATATTGGATTTGCCAATAAAATAAAATATATACGTGGGCTCAATGTGCACAGATAGGGTTTCTGTTTTACTATATAAAGACCTCTAGGGTAACAATTTTACCACTCATAATATTTCTCCGGTTCTCTCTATAAGAATTCTCCTAGCGAGTTCTTTTAGAGAATTCCAATTTGGATCACAAGTTCGTAGACGAGGATTACGTGGATACCGTAGTAGAGGATCTCGCATACGAATCACTGTAAGGATTATTTAACGCTTTAATTATCCTTCAATTATGTTATACGTCATATCAGGAATCTGTGTTGGTGAACAAAATTTTCAACTTTCGCTGCTACGAGCATGGTGTTCGTACCTCGAAAACTCAACAATATATATATATTTTAATAATGTTTGTATACATTTAAATTTTAGTCCACTGAATGGCCCATTTAAATTAAAAAAAAAAAAATTCTCAACTCATTTAGTGTCATTAGTTAAATACTTAGGTACATAATTTGGTAAGACATTATGTCATAATTCAATATCAAAGACAACCGCAATTCGTCCAATACTTTTGTTCCATTATTTATCTATCCTTAAATTATTAATTACTCCCTCCGTCTCCGAAAAGTTTGCGGGAAATTTTAGACACATTGTTTAAGAAAAAAATGTAACGATGAGAGTGTTGAAGGGTAATTTTATAAACTTTTATATATAAAGTAAATAAGTAGATATGTTGACTTGTTGAGTGTATGGTGGATCCCAAAAGTAATGACACGAAGAGTAAATATGTGTATATTGTGATGGTGAGGATTGTGATGATTATTTCTATTTTGGGGTATACAAACTTTTGAGGGACAAACAAAAAACGAAAGTATGAAAAGTTTTGGGGAACGGAAGGAGTATTTATTTTGCTACTTTATTTAATTGTTGAATATTGTCACATGTGGCTTTTAATTTTAAAATTCAATTATTTAAAAAAAAAATTGTAGCTCGATAGTGGCCCGTTTAATCTGTGACCCGCTAGGGTTAGGGTTAGGTTTCCAACTATTCATGGATTGATTAAGAATGAACCGGTTAAGGTTCTAACCCATTTAGCATGTAACCCTGTAAAAATGATCTTATAGGACTAGGGCTTGCTCGATAAACATCTCTAAGTATAATATTTCTATCAAAGTTTAAGTTAGATTTAACCGTAGAAAAAGTTAAATTATGAAAAATCTTAATTCATATAAAGAAAAGTATCAATACTTCATATACTATCTCCGTTTTGAATAAAAGGATTTTTTTAACATCTAAATTTGGCTCGTAATTCTTTTCTTTTAGTTATTTTTACTAATTTCTTCCCAAATTACCATACTTGAAAAAATCTTTTAGTATTTTTTAGTTAAAGAATTTCTTATTCACCAACTCTTTTAATTTCTCAGAATAATCTTTTTTATGACAAAGTGGGATAGCTCAAGTGGTTAGAGCACTACTATTAGGTCCTGGGGACGGAAAAAAAAGGGATGGGTATTTAACTTCCAACAAAAAAAAAAAAAAAAAAAAAAAAAACTCTTTTAATTTCTCAATCAATTATCTCTCATATCTTTAATACACTGTTTTTTTTTTTAATCATATAATATATGACCTTCTCCCAATTACTGTGTTATTTTAAATTTACATGTGCAAATAATTTTTAGTTAATTGATCATAATTTTAAAGGGAGAGCATGTATATAACGATGTTATTTGAGTTAAAATAGAATAAAATAATTAAAGTTCGAACTCGACTCTATTATTTATCGAGACAAACTCATTTATGTTAATGAGGCGAAAACAAAGTTCAATTCGACTCATACACAAATAAAAATACCGAATGAATCTAAATGTCACTTTAATTATAACCACTTTATAATAATTTTAAATATCAAGTCCAATAAAACGAGTTTAAATTAACTTATTAGTAAATCAAAGTATTTTAGCATCTGAAATCGAACTTATTTATTACTCCAATTCCAATACTCTTATAAAGGAGGTAAATTGAAGTTTCACGAATTAAGTTCAGCTCACTAACAGCTAAATACCCAATGCTTGTGTGTGTTACTTGAAAAGACATAATAGTAGCGTTGAATATTCAAATCCTCACTCTTCGTTATTGCCCTTTCTCTCTCTATACTAACCTTGATTTATTTTCTATTTCTTTTTATTTAAAAAAAAAAAGAAAAAACAATTTTGTATTTTGTCTTTGTCGATCCCTGCTTTCAACCCACTTCTGTGATCCACACACACACCGGTAGTACAGCTCACAACAAGTTCATCAACACCATGAGAGAGAAAAATTAGAGATACTCTTTTTGATATACTGAGTATATCTCTCAAGAAAAGAATCACAAACAAAAACCCACCCACCAAAACCCAAAAAAATACTCTCTTTATATTAAACCGACACTTCTTCACCGAATGTAACAATAGTTTAAGTCTTCTGTGTTTTCTTCGGTGTCTGTTAATGTGTCATTTTCAGTTTATTGTTATTGCAAAGGGGCAGCTGTATTTATAAACAAAAGGGCCATTGCCATTTCTTTCTTGCTTAATTAGCCCTTGTGTGTTGAACACCATTTCTCTTTCTTCTTTTGAGTTTGAAGATGTGCCTTGGCGTATGAGTTGAATAGAAGACAGAGAGATTGTCAAGTCAAGATTTTGTTTTCGGTGGTGATGGATACTAAAGGGAGGCTTGTTGCTGGTTCACATAACCGGAATGAGTTCGTTCTCATCAATGCTGATGAGATTGGAAGAGTGAGTTCTTTATCTTCATCCC
This sequence comes from Galeopsis tetrahit, assembly GCA_963675135.1. Lineage (NCBI taxonomy): Eukaryota > Viridiplantae > Streptophyta > Magnoliopsida > Lamiales > Lamiaceae > Galeopsis > Galeopsis tetrahit. The sequence goes on from OY776131.1 coordinate 56,204,875, forward strand.
TTTCTTTTTGTTTCCTTCCCTAAATTACTCTATTTTTGCAGTTTTGGGTATTTTTTTATCTAACTTTTTAGTTTAGTAGTGCCTTCTCTCTGCTAGTTTTTCTTGGAATTTGATTATTTTAGTTAATACTTTATCTTCATAAGTTCCTCCTACTCCTAGCATCCTTTTAGCTTTTCTAGATTTCAGGGCCTTCAATCTCTTCTCACTAATAATGCTCTTTGCTTTTTCTTTCTACTTCACAAATCTGTACCATTCTTGAATTTTGACAATTTCTTGATCTGATTTGTCAGGTAACTTCCGTGAAAGAGTTAACTGCACAGATTTGTCAGATTTGTGGAGATGAGATTGAATTCACTGAAGCTGGGGAGGCTTTTGTGGCTTGTAATGAATGTGCTTTCCCTGTTTGTAGACCCTGCTATGAATATGAAAGAAGAGAAGGCAATCAAGCTTGCCCTCAATGCAAAACCAGATACAAGCGTATAAAGGGTATGTCACACTTCTCTCCATTAATCCAACCTCTTATTCCATTTGACTCACCGATTTTCAACGTTTTCAGGGAGCCCCCGAGTCGATGGAGACGAAGATGAAGACGAATTCGATGATTTGGACCGGGAGTTCGATTACAATGGCCGGAATCCTCACCCAATGGGAGAAGGGGTATATTCGTCTCGCCATAATATTGGCCGCACTGTTTCTGGGATCACTAATTCATCTGAATTGGATCGCGCAGCTGTTAATTCTGAGATCCCTCTTCTCACTTATGGCCAAGAGGTAGATATTTTTTTACCTTTTTTGCTTTTGATACTAGTTTCTTGATTGTAAATGTTGATAAAGTTTGCATCTTGATGCAATTTCAGCTGACAATCTTGTTTGATTTTAGTTTCTTGATTATAAATGCTGATAAAGTTTTCATCTTGATGAAGGATGACACAATTTCAGCTGATAAGCATGCTCTCATTGTCCCCCCTTTTATGAACGGTGGAAAACGAATTCATTCTGTGCCGTCTAGCGATTCTTCGATGACTGGTACATGTTTTTTGTAATCAATTTCATCATTTTTTACAAGTTATTTTCGTTTATCGGTGGCTTAATTTACGAGCATTGTAGTGCCTCCTCGACCGATGGATCCGAAGAAAGACTTAGCGGTGTACGGTTACGGAACCGTTGCCTGGAAGGAAAGAATGGAAGAATGGAAAAGAAAGCAAAATGATAAGCTTCAAGTTGTTAAGCATCAAGGAGATAAAGGTGGAGATGAGCTGTTTGACCCTGATTTACCCAAGTAGGTCCAACACTTTTTTGTTGTTGTTTCCTTTATCATGTGCAGCTGTATTATAGAGTGTCGGTGGGATGGCATTTAATGGCTCATTTACTGGGGTTTTATTGTCTATAAAATAAGTGCAGGAATTGACTTTTAGCTTTTGTGGCCGTTGTTAAATTGGAGAAAGCTTATCAATTTAGCATTGACCTATTTGTGGTACCAATAATTAAAGACTTGGTTGGTTATAATATGGAGTTGTTGTTGCTTTAGAAATAACAAATAATAAATGGTTTGTTTACTTATTTTACTGGACTGGACTAGAGAACAAGATCAAGATGCAGTTTGACCTTTTTCATATGCCGATCTATTGTCTATGCTCGTTTAAGGAAACATTGCGAAGCCGTGTAATTATCGAAATAATTATCTTTTTTTGGGAACAAATGTGATTTCTATTTTGGTTGTAAACTATTAAATCCGAATTGCAAAAAAGCTGTAGATGAATCATAATCTATAGAAAAGAGTGCATGGTTCGATAAATCAAGCTGGAGCGGACGAACCTTTGGATGGTTGAAATGCAGGAATCTAAAAGAAATAATACTGTTAATAAATGTAATTTGTTTACATCCATTGTACTATAAGATTGCATTAGATGTTTCTCTGTGATTCTTATTTTAGGGGCAATGCATTTATTGAGATAATTTCTTCCAGTTAGAAATCCATTATGCAAACCCTCATAAGTATTTATCTGCTTTTAAAATTAATGAGAAAGTAAATAATACTACTTCTTCCTTGGATTGCAGCACATTGGAAGGTTCTAACTTCTTCACTTCCCATTAAATTCATCTAATAATTTGAATATATTTTGTCCATAATTACAGGATGGATGAAGGCAGACAGCCTCTTTCTAGAAAGATGCCAATTCCTTCAAGCAAGATTAGCCCTTACAGAATCATCATTCTAATGCGAATGGCAATTCTTGGATTGTTTTTTCACTACAGAATCCTCCACCCTGTTAAAGATGCATATGGGCTGTGGCTAACATCGATTATATGCGAGATATGGTTCGCGGTCTCTTGGATATTCGATCAGCTTCCAAAGTGGTTTCCAATCGAACGAGAAACATACCTCGACAGACTCTCACTAAGGTCTGTATATTGTATATTTGCCCCCCACCCCTCCCCAAACCAAAAAACGAACATGTATTTGAGCTTCTGCATGTGAACTTGTGTAACAGATACGAGAAAGAGGGTAAACCCTCTGAGCTGGCTGCTGTGGACATATATGTGAGTACAGTGGACCCCTTGAAGGAACCTCCACTTATTACAGCGAACACGGTTCTTTCTATACTTGCTGTGGATTACCCCATCGACAAGGTTGCCTGCTACGTGTCTGATGATGGTGCAGCAATGCTTACTTTCGAAGCTCTTTCTGAGACGTCTGAGTTTGCTAGGAAATGGGTCCCATTCTGCAAAAAGTTCAAAATAGAACCACGGGCCCCCGAGTGGTACTTTGCTCTAAAGTTTGATTATTTGAGAGACAAGGTTGAACCAACATTTGTGAGGGAACGTCGAGCTATGAAGGTATCTTCTGCCTCTCCGTTTACTTGTTTCCTCTTTGTTGCATTAGTTTCCTCTTTAACATTCAATTTTGACCGAAGTTTGACTCATTCACAAAAGAAAAGTATTAGCTTGTAGGCTGAACAATATTCGTACCATATTGGTTCTTGTTACTGAAATTATACGGAACCTGATAAGTCATCTAAAAAAGTTGATTCGGTTGAGTTCCAAATCTGATAACCGGGCTTCTTTTATTTCTATTTTGGTACAGAGAGAGTATGAAGAGTTCAAAGTTCGTATAAATGCACTGGTTGCCATGGCACAGAAAGTTCCCGAGGAGGGTTGGACTATGCAAGACGGTACTCCATGGCCGGGAAACAATGTGAGGGATCATCCCGGAATGATCCAGGTACATCGAGCAATCTATTTGCATGATATCTATTAGAACAATTGTTTGAGTTGTAATTATTTGATATTAAACTTATTAATGTTTGCTTGAAAGGTGTTCTTGGGTCAAAATGGTGTTCGTGATATGGAAGGAAATGAGTTGCCTCGTCTTATCTATGTTTCTCGTGAAAAGAGGCCTGGATTTGATCATCACAAAAAAGCTGGTGCTATGAATGCTTTGGTAACTATCTTCCAAGTTATTTTTTTTCCCTTTTTGATTAATTAGAATGGTGTAACCTTTTGTTCTGGATCTCTTTCTCACTTAATTTTTCGTTTTCTATTTTCCAGATGCGAGTTTCAGCTGTAATCTCTAATGCCCCTTACATGCTAAATGTCGATTGTGATCACTACATAAATAACAGCAAGGCTCTTAGAGAAGCTATGTGTTTCATGATGGATCCTCAATCTGGCAAGAAAATATGCTATGTGCAATTTCCGCAAAGATTCGACGGCATTGATCGGCATGATAGATATTCTAATCGTAACGTTGTCTTTTTCGATGTATGTATAGCTCCTTCCAATGTTCCATACAACGAGCTTTTGAATAGTAGTTTGGATTTATGAATATATTCAAAAGGTTAATTAACAATTGTTTTAACAGATAAACATGAAAGGGCTCGATGGGATCCAAGGTCCCATATACGTTGGAACGGGATGTGTTTTCCGAAGGCAAGCACTTTACGGATACGACGCCCCCAAGAAGGCAAAACCCCCGGGTAAAACATGCAATTGTTGGCCAAAATTGTGTTTCTGCTGCTCATTCTGCTCCAAATCAAGAAAGAAGAATAAGAAATCGAAGGACAATAAGAAAAAGACCAAGGGCAAGGAAGCTTCTACACAGATCTATGCTCTTGAAAATATTGAAGAAGGAATCGAAGGTGAGGACATTGGTTGTCTAATTTGACGAGATATAATTGTTTTTCTTGATCGTAAATGTATACTTCAATTGGTTATATGATCAATAATGCCTTCATCTATCTTAACTTTTTGAGTAACAACTAATACCAACTTTTTGTTTATGGCAGGAATTGACAGTGAAAAGTCTGCACTGATGCCCCAGGTAAAATTTGAGAAAAAATTCGGACAGTCGCCCGTTTTCATTGCATCGACACTTCTAGAACAAGGTGGTGTTCCATCGGGGACGTCATCTGCATCACTCTTGAAAGAAGCTATTCATGTCATTAGTTGTGGTTATGAAGATAAAACGGAATGGGGAAAAGAGGTAAGCACATAATTACTTTCCCTTAACTGATTTTCGAATTTGATCTCAATCTCACAACTTTTTATTACCAGATTGGATGGATTTATGGCTCGGTTACTGAAGATATCCTGACGGGGTTTAAGATGCATTGCCATGGTTGGAGATCAGTTTACTGTATTCCCAAAAGGCCTGCATTCAAGGGTTCAGCTCCAATCAATCTTTCTGATCGGCTCCACCAGGTTCTTCGATGGGCCTTGGGATCTGTCGAAATTTTCTTGAGTAGACATTGCCCGATTTGGTATGGATATGGGTGTGGTCTGAAGCCTTTGGAGAGATTTTCATACATAAATTCCATCGTCTATCCATTGACATCACTTCCCTTGATTGCTTACTGCACGTTGCCGGCTATCTGTTTGCTTACCGGGAAATTTATCGTCCCCGAGGTGAGCCTAGTTTACTAACCGTTATGATCGGGTTAATATCATTTTGGTCCCCCTTGTTTACTTACTATCAAGTTTGGTTTTGGAAATACACTTTTACTCTCTCAGTCCCACTGTCCATCAACCAATATAATCAACTATTTTGGAGTGTTCAAAATATTTTATTTTTAAAAAAATGTACTTGATTAACTTGAATATAATTTTTTTTTTTTTAAATTAAATATTACCATTTAGCCACCCAAATTGTTGATTCTGTCAGTCAACTAATGGTGAGAGTAAAAAGTGTACTTTCAGAACCAAACTTGATACTGAGTGAAAGAGGGGGACCAAAACTGGAAAAAATCAACTTTAGAGAATTTTTTATTATTATTATACCTTTTTGGTCAATTCTTGAAAATGTGAAGAATTTTAGTTGACATGTGTTTATCTTTTTTGTTAACTACAGATAAGTAACTATGCAAGCATACTTTTTATGGGGCTTTTTATATCCATTGCTGCAACTAGTATCATGGAGATGCAGTGGGGACGAGTTGCAATCGACGATTTGTGGAGAAACGAGCAGTTTTGGGTAATCGGTGGCGTGTCTGCTCACTTTTTCGCTCTAATTCAAGGTCTTCTCAAGGTTATATTCGGAGTAAACACCAACTTCACAGTCACATCCAAAGCAGCCGATGATGGAGAGTTCTCTGATCTTTACCTCTTTAAGTGGACGTCGCTTTTGATCCCGCCGATGACGTTGCTTATTATCAACTTGATTGGGGTCGTAGTTGGGATATCGGATGCAATAAGCAACGGGTATGAATCGTGGGGCCCACTTTTCGGTAGGCTCTTCTTTGCCATTTGGGTGATTGTTCATTTATACCCCTTCCTTAAAGGTTTCATGGGGAAACAACAAGGGGTTCCCACTATTATCATAGTGTGGTCTATTCTTCTTGCTTCTATATTCTCATTGTTGTGGGTGCGTATCAACCCGTTTGTGTCGAGAGATGGGGTCGTGTTAGAGGTTTGTGGATTGGATTGTAATTAGATACAAAAAGTTTAGGTTGTGTTTTAAGTTAATATGTAGAAGAAGCCTCTGCAAAATGGATTTTAACCTTGGGGCGAAAATCGAGCTTGAAGGTGATGGAGGAGAGTTGGAAGCAGCTCTGAGGCGATCTGTGTGTAGATAAACAGAGAACTGCGATCGGGCACACATTTGTATTTGTTATGGAAAGTTTCTATTTATTCTTTGGAAATTTGTGTTGTATCTCAAAAGAATGTCGAATTACACTATCATAATTTATTTTTCCTTCTGAATAAAAGGACTGATGCAAGAACGTTTCTTTTATCGTTTGGAAATTTATTGTGATGTTTTGTCAGACAGAATCGAATATTTATGGGATACATTTTCTTTGTATTGTTACTATTGTACCACCACATGGCATTATACGGTTATAAGCTTCCTTTCTAGTTATTACAATCTAATTTGATCTGCAGTTAGCATGAAAATGACAATGGTTTAAACAACTGCCAATTTAGAAGCATGTACCTTAGTGAAGAAGAAACCAAAAGTTTGAAAAAGATGGCATCATAAAAAATAGTAGCAGTTGGAAGTACAAACAAAGAGGTTTATGTTTACAATAACTGAAACAAACAAACTAATGGGATACAATTGATAAATAATATTTGCACGAGATATGCATTGCACAAGTCCTCACTCTTCACACCATACCAATACGTCCTGAAAACTTTACAAGAAAACAAACACACTTCTATTTAAACCGAAGATCCTGCAATGCCCTTCGTTTTGCTGGTCTAACTGTAGTCAAATCTCCGACATTTGAGCTCTTACGCATTGGCGCATTCTCTTTCATATCTGCTGTTGCTGGCACCTTACCGGGGGTCCCATGAATCAAAATGGTTCTTGCGTTCTTCTTTGCAGTTGAACATAACTGTTTCTGTGAATCAAGCTTAACATCAAATCCTACAACAAATCCATTAAAAAATATCAAGAATTATGTAAAACGCCACAAATATCAAAATTTGATGGAGTTATTATATAGTGCAGGTTTCTAGATTTCAGTTTCTTTACCTTTTGTCTCAACCAATGGCTTGGTAGCAGTGGAATCTGAAAGAGAGATTCAAAACGAAAATTATTTGTAAAGCACAAATGCAATTAAGACAATTTAGAGCTCATATGTAATAATTTGTATACCTTTAGCTAGGAAATCAACACATGGAGCAGGTTCGACAAACGATGCTGCTTCTTCAAGCTCTTTGCTTTCTGTCTCAAGATAGTCAACAGATTGCTTGTCAACTTCATCCTCAGCAACTTCTTCGTTTTTTTCACACAAGGCAGCAATATTCTCATGCGTCGTTTGAAAATCATCATGTGCCAATTCATTGATGGGGAAGCTTACACTGGAGTTCTCGGAGGTCATAGACAGTGAAGATTCGGAATCAATGTACTCTTTAATGGTATCAGCCACATCACTTTCTTTTAAAATTTCAGTACATTCAGCAGGACCAGGACCGACATCTGAGATATTGTGAATATGAGTGTTGAGGACTTCTGCTTCTTCGAGTTGAAGCTGTGGAATGGAAAACTGAACCAATGAAGCAGTTACACTTTCGTCAGCCTCTTTGTTAATCTTCACATGGTCACCTTCCAAATTATCATCAGATTTATCCCGAGAGGATCTTGAGTTGCCATCTTTTTCATTCCAAGTGTTGGCTCCACATAGATCATCATCCTTACTCACTGAATCTTCTTGTTTTGTAACTTCATCAAATTCAAGGAACTTTGAAAAAAGACAAGGAGAGGTACCTAAAAATATAAGAGTATAACAAATATAAGTCAGTTTCATGATTTCACTAGCATAAAATTTCAAAGCCCATAATATCTTGAATATTTCGTTAATACATTTTATGAACTGTGTTGGCTCCACAAGACAATCAAACTTACCGAAAATGCCATCATCAGAGCAAGCGGCAAGATGATTACTCTTTTCAAATACAGCTTCATCAATTTTTGTCATATCCCCCTCAGTTTTGTGATAAAGTCTACTCTTACAACTGATGCTTTGTGACAAAACAGTATCTGTTAACATGTCTTGACAGCCTTCAATTTGAACTGAATTCCTCAGTGAATCAGAAGAGTTAATACAATTTATTTCTGTCAACTTGTTGTCATTACCTGGTGCTTCATAAAGACAGGATTCTTCCTTGTCTTCTTCTATTTTTAAATTAGTTTCTTTCAAGCAATCGACTGTGCTCTCAGTTAACTGCTCCTCAGAAGCACCATATTCAGCTTCAGTAAGAACTGTACTGGAGATATTCATCATACCTCCAATACTCTCAACCTCTTTTAAGCCTTCACAACTGACACCTTCACTGTTTTCTGATAATGTGTCCTTTTCATCAGACTTACTTAGAGTCGCCACATTCTCCTTAACTGATATCACAGTTCTATCCAATCCTCTGCCATGTGACCAGGTTTCATCTTTCTTTATTGGGGTTGCAAGCTGATTTTCTACATAGATGATCAGATGAAAAACAATCAGGCCACGCAAAATTTTGACTACAAAAATATTGCTAAATTTAAACGTCAGTTAAAAAAGGAATCTAAATTAAATTTATTTTGTTTATCCACACAGTGATCCTCGGATATTATGATTTTTTCATACTTTTTTAACTATACGAATTTTCTTAGATATTATAGATGTGAGTCTCATAATTATTACTCCCTAAAAGGCTAAAACTGTGTTCATTTCCTTTTATGAAAATAATTATTTTATATCATGTGCCTTTTACAAATGCCTAAATTTTAAATTTTCTTCAATTCTGTTAGTTTGAATTTTAATTTTTTTTTTTTTTTCTAAATCAGTTATAACTGTCTTCTTCCTCTCTTTTTTCATCCATTTACATTTTTTAAATCTAATTTTATATCAATTTTACTTTTTTGTTTTTTTTATTATTTTACTTTTCTCTTTCAACCATTTTTCTATTTCAGCTTACAAATATAAATAAAGTTACATACATATACATTTAAAAAAATTATACTCCGTATTAAATTTCGTTAATTATTTTTTACAATCCCGCGTAATACGCTGGTCTTACACTAGTTATACACTGTACTCATCCCAAATACAAAAATTTAATAAACGAACAAAAAACATTTTTTTAATTTAGCATATATACTCAAAATTAATTAAAAAAACATATTAAAAACAGTAAAATTCATATTTTAGATCTGAGTTTTATTATATTATATATGCAATACGTATGTCAAATTAATATCATAAAAAACGATTAATTTTATACATAGTATGTTAAAGATAGAGAAACAAAAGTAAAGGTTGGTTGATAACAAGTAACTTTCTTTGCTAGAGAGTGAAGTTAACTCACTCTTCACCATAAAGCAAGTGTGACTAACCTTGCTTAAATAGACATTTAAGAAAATTTCACAACTTTTATTTATATGTAGTACAGATGAGCATTGTATTAGTGATTACCTTCCCTGTCTGCATTCAATCCAGCATGTGATACTTCAATAAAACTGGTTGGCAAAACCACAATATTATTTTGAAGTTTCTCACACTCACTCCTTTCATCCTCCATCTCCATTTCCTTCTTGGACAAAATGTCGCAATTTTCGGAAATTGATTTCGTTATATGAGTCAGATTTGCAGCTTCAGCTTGAGAAGAGGAAGTATCATTTAGGCCAGGAGTATCATTATCAAAAATTGTGCCGAAGAGATTGTGGAGTTCAGTTTCTGCAATATTACAGAAAAATTAATCTACAGAACATCACATGGAAGTAAAATCTAGTATGTGAACTAACCTGTCCAGCTTTGCTTAGTTTTCACATCACTAGACTTTTCACATATAACTGACTTGCCCTGCTTTTCTAGCAAGTTGATACTTTGCTCTTCAGCTTCCTTTGTATCTTGAGACTTCATATCAGTAAGCTCTTCAACCCATATTTTGTTGATAGAGCAATCATCTTTTCCTTCACCACAATCTGTATCATTGGCTATAATAACAACAAACATTTTCTCAATAAATCCAGAGAAGACTGTATATATAAACAATTAGCACCAAGAAGATTGTAGTGTATAAGAGTGAAAAGTTTATATCAGAACTAACCATCATCAGTATTGCAGCAAGTTTCTGGCATTTGAATTATGTTTGCGACAGCAGAGGTGTCAGCAAAGGGACTTTTTGGTTGATCTGCCATGGAAAATAATCATGAAATAATGATCATATTTGACATAAGAAATCAAGTCTTTATAAAATAGAAGTTGGAATTTTTAGTATTAATAAGAAAAGCATAGCAGATACTTTTTGAGAATAAAAGTGAAAATAATTATTTACCTTGAGATTCAGAAACGCCCAGGGATTTAGATGGACTTATTTCCAGCAAATTTGAGCTATCAGCATCGAGGTCTGCTTCATTATCGTTTTCACACGTGGTTGATATAGCAGGGACACCAGGTATTGCAACTTGTTTGTTAGAATCCTCGCTTCTTTCACCATCAAATAGATTAGAAATAGTGAATTCCAAGTCTTCATCTTTTGAGCTCTCGTGACTCTCCAAGCAGTCACTTTCACGAGTATCAACTTTTTCTGACTGTTCGTCCTTACATGTATTGGCTTCATATCCTTCAAAAATCAGATTTACCTCATGATCCCTTGCAGAAGGGGAACCATGAAACATCCCCTGCTCATCAAAATCCTTGAGAGAATATTCATCAGAAATAGCTTCTTTATCTTGAGGCATGCTCCTGCGCCTTCCTTCAGCCTCAAATAGATTAGACACAATGAATTCCACATGTTCATCACATTTGCTATTGAGGTAGAATTCACCTTCATCAGTTTTACCGCCATCTGAATTTGAACCATGAACCCCATGGCCTTTATCTTGTGGTGCTATCTTAGCAGTTCCTTCCCCATCAGTAAAATCAGGAATACCGAATGCACTGTATCCATAGCTTGCACTTTTGAGGAAGTCAAAATTTCCATCTTCATCAGTTTCAGTCAGCTCTGAAGATACCTTATGGAAGAAGGCTTCATTTCCTTCAGTCATATTATCATCTTCATCAATAAGTCTCTCTGATACACACGAAATAGAAAAGGGAACACGGTTAAGGTAACATGTCCGGAAAAATGTAAAGAACATTCTATAATCTAGTAACAATACATACCACAAGACTCAACAGCTCCAGCATTTGAGAGTGTATCTACATTATTATTGTCCAGAATATTATCAGATTTTTCAAAGTGGTCCATATCAACGCGGTGGCATGAAACTGGAGAGCTCATATAGGCTTGCTTTGTTTCATCAAAGTCCACATTTTCTTGAACAGAAATACTTTTAACTTCATGATCAACCCCATTGGGGCTTGATTCTAAGAGATTGTCTCCAGCATTAGTCACTTCTAGATCAGCTGCAAAGTAGTTAGTAATGTGAAAAACAGCTTTTAGTAGGTCTGTAACAACTAAACGCAATATAAATATCAAGCAAGTGAACTTTCTTACTTCTTGTATCTGTTCCGTCATCAGCAAAACCTTCAATTCCACCGACATTTGAAACTTCCTGGTTGTCCTTCGTTTTCTCATCAAGACCCAGATTCTCTTCAACGGAAAGTCCTACGACTGTAGGAACATGGTCAACCACATTGGGACTTGGTCGTAAGCATTTATCGTCTTCAGCCTGTACCACTTCCAGATCAGCTGCAAAGTAGTTAGAAGTATATTAGCAGCTTTCAATAAACAGTTAATAAAAGCACCATATATCAATTAAGGTCCTACTCATAATATCTGTTTGATCACCAAGTAAGCGGCTGTCTGCAGAGGAGACGGTCTCAGCAGAACTCTCCTTTCCAGAGTCATTAGGAACTTCCAGTAATACAAGGTCGTCTTGTTCAGTTTCATCAGAATCCAAGTTCTCTTGAGTAGCAATTACTTTGAGTTCATCAACTACACTGGGATTTGGTTCTAAGCATTTTTCTGATTCAACCTCTGTCACTTCCACATCGGCTGCAAATTAATTAGATAAGTGAGCAAAGGCTTTACTAAATTCAACAAATATATAACATTAGAAACATCCTTACTCATTATATCAGTTTGGTCACCAGATAAGGGGTTGTCAGCAGAAAAGGTAATCTCAGCCAAACCTTCCTGCACGGAAATTTTAGAGCACTCTAGATGTACTTGGTTATCTTTTATCGGTACATCTGAACCCAGATTTTCTTCAAAAGAAATTCTTTTGGCTTCACCAACACGATCAACCACATTGGGACTTGGTTGAAAGCATTTATCGGCTTCAGCTTGTGCTACTTCCAGATCAGCAGCAAAGTATTTAGATAAGTGAATGAACAGCTGTCAATAAAACAATTAACTAAAAGCACCATATATCAATTAAGGAGCACTCTTACTCGTAATATCTGTTTGATCACCAAGTGCGCGGCTATCTGCTGAGGAGCCGATCTCAGCAGAACCCTCCTTTCCAGAGTCATTAGAAACTTCGGGTAATACAAGGTTGTCTTGTCCAGTTTCATCAGAATCCAATGTTGCTTGAGCAGCAATTACTATGAGTTCACCAGCTACACAGGAATTTTGTTCTAAGCATATATCTGCTTCAACCTCTGCCACATCCACATCAGCTGCAAATTAATTAGAAAAGTGAGCAACCAGCTTCACTAATTGTAACAACTAAATTCAACATTATATATCAAGTGAGGAACGTTCTTACTCTTAATAGACGAGGTATTCTCAGCCAAACCTTCCTGCTCGGAGCACTCTGGACGCATTTGGTTGTCTTTTCTTGGTACATCAGAGCACAGGTTTTCTTCAACAGAAATACCTTTATCTTCACCAACAAGATCAACGTCATTAGGACTTGGTTGCAAGCATCTGTCCACTTCAGCTTCTGTAACTTCCATGTCAGCTGCAAAGTAATTAAAGTGAACAACAGCTTTCAGTAAGTAGTTAACAACTAATAGAAAATCATATATCGAGCAAGACTCTTACTCTTAATATCTGTTTGATCACCAAGGCTGTCAGTAGAAGATCCAGTCTCATCAAAACCTTCACTTCCAGAAACATTTGAGCCTTCTGGAATTTCTTGGTTGTCAATCTTACTATTGCAGTCCAAATCCTCTATTTCACTCAACACATGAGCTTCAGGGTCATTCTTATCCATGTCTGTTATATTTTGTTCCAGTAATTCATGCACATCAATCTCCAAGGGAGAATGATCCTTTTCCACATCTTTGATGTTGCTAACAGAAACTTGTTCGCATTCAAAATCTGTGAAGTCTGTTTTGAATTCTGTGTTTCTGGGTGCTGAATTTGTATCTGAGTCCACCACTTTCCTTTCATTGATCAATTTCATATCAGAACTTCCGTCATTGTCTGCAATATTTCCTTTTCCACTTGTGTTAGCACCAAAGCCCAAATTGCTAGTACTTCCCAAACCTTCTGACGGAGAAGGCAGAGCTTTTGTAAGAAAATGTTCTCCGACTTCGAAATCATTATGAGAAGAAGCATCTAACACTTTAAAATCACTCGATCTATAAGTTTGCTTCCCTGAGTCAGCAACTTTTCCTGATGAAGCTGCGGGCACAGCTTTCTTGCAGCTAGTTTCTTTGATGGTCTTCATGACATCACTTTTTCGCTTCACTACTTTATCCTCTTGGTGAATAATAGAATCTCCACCAATCTCACCTGGTGATTTACACTGAGAAGCGATCCTTCTTGATCTTCTTGTACTCTGCTGAACTGCAGAACACTCCTTTTCTACAAGACGTGTCTTTTTAAGATCTTCTGCCTCAAGATTCTCCAAGGTAATTCCTTCATCAACCGGTTTGAAACGTGAAGTTTTACTCACTGACATCCCAGTACCAATTGGCTGGAGAACCTTCTTCACATCTTTAGATTCTTCATCAGCAATTCCTAATTGTGGGACTGAACCCCTTAAAACATGACTATTCTCAATTTCTGTCTCAAGCTTCTCCACAGCTAATTGAGTATGAACTTTTTCATCTTGTGAAACTATTTTGACACTTGAAGTTTTACACCTTGACCTCCGCAATACACCAGTTAGCTGAAGAACCGTCTCATCTTTAGAAACTTCACCATCAATTCCTAATTCTGGCACTGAATCACTCAACACACGTCTAGTCTCAGTTTCACCAGCAGAATCTAATTTGACACTTAAGGTTTTACGCCTTGACCTTCCTGTAACTCCAGTAGGCTTGTGGACTTTCTTCTCATCAGTTTCTGCATCAAGATTCTCCACTAGTTTGACACTTAAAGTTGCACGCCTTGACCTCCTCGTAACTCTAGTCGGCTGGAGAGCCTTTACCTCATCTTTAGAAGATTCATCAGCAATTCCAACTTGTGGTACTGAACACTCCGAAGGGTGTCCGTTTTTAGTTTCTGCTTTAAGGCCATCAGCTTCAATCACATTTTTCCTCCTATTACTTCTTCTGGGTTCCACCTTTATGGGTTCTTCCATTTTCAAAGATACTCCTTTGCCCAGATTAACTTCACTTCCATTACCTTCTCCTGAACCATTTGTCGCCATCAGCTTTGATTTTTTTCTTAAGCTGGTGCCCTCACCGTTTTCATTTTTCCTTTTATCAGCATTCAATATCTCAGAATCAGCAACCATGTTCGTATTCCCTTTGGACCTCCTAATAATTTGAGGTTCACTCACATTATGTTCCTCGACTGTCTTATTCTCCAGTGATTTTCCCTTACTTTTCACCCTCTCCCCTGAATCGTTAGCCAATTTCTCTTCAGCTGCATCCACTCTATTTGTAAAGGAACTCGTACCCACTGCTTTGTTCTCCTTATTTTCAGCTATAACCTGAGCTACATTTCCAATTCTTTTAGCTACTTTTCTGCCTAGATTCTCCTCCTTTGCAGAAACTTCAGACAACTTCTGCACTCTAGACCTGGTTACTCTACCAGGGTTATCCACAATTTTCTCGATGAGCTTTTCATTATCAATATTATCTAAAGCTTTCTCATTGTGTTTACCATCATCGTTTCCCCTTTTGTTGGAACGGTTCTTGCCTCTCAACAGCATTACTTCACCGGAGCTATCTACATCGCCCTCCTTTGACTTGCCATTATCAAAAATTTCAATGGCAGAAGCATTAGTAGTTATGCCCTTGTCTTTTTCAGGGTTTTTTCCTCCCTTCTCATTCACATTACCCTCCATCGATTTCAACCCTCTAGATCGCAGAGCTCTGCCCGGTCTACCTAAATTTTCTTTCTCCGTGTCACTACAACTAACATTTACAACGGATAAACTACTTGATTTACTTACAACCATATTTCTCCTACTTCTTCCGTTTCTTTTTGGAGATCTGGAAAACATAATCAGATCATGTTCCGGACTAAATCTTACCTTCTTAACTTTCTTATTCACAGTCACATCAGCAGATTCTGTTTCAGTCACATTCTCATCCTGCCCCTCCCTTCCCTGAATTCAGCAATGAATAAAACTATAACATTTTCAAACCGCCAAAAAAAAAACCTTATATACCTAAAAAAAAAAAATATTGTTTTGAAAAACATAATTCGACGTTTCACTTTGCATGGCATACTCATAAAATCAAAATCAGATCAATATTACCTTGAGAACTTCCGAAATTCTGTTGGCCATCTCCAGATTTGATAGATTGGCAGGAATTTTATGCTGTTTACATAACGCCTGCAGCTGTTTACGCTTCATACCATGGAAATCCATTTCTAGATTAACTAAAAACAATATTTAACCCTAATTCGTAACCATTGATGTAGAAAGAAAATATATGTGCATGGCTTGTGAGTGAACTTTTTGGAGTTAGCAAATTTATTTGCCGCTGAGGAACTGTTGAATTAAAATGGAGGAAATTTGAATTTTGAATTTGAAAGGGTGGATTTTCCCGCTCGATTTTGGTTGGCACGTGGCCTCCATCTGAAAGGAGAGGGAGTTGGGGAAATGCGAACGGATAAAACAGGACCTTTTGACTTTGAATACGTGGCCCTTGACCATTTGGGCATTGGTTCTTATATAATCCACTCGTATCTAATTTTAAATCTTCTCATAATTTTTTAATTTTGCATTTTTTTAAATTATAAATATAATAATATAAAAAAATTATTTAATAATTTTATAAAATATAAATTATTACGCGGAATTTAAAAAGAGTTTATACCATCTTCATTTCTAATGATATTTTAACCAATTAATTTTGTTTATAATTATTATTCGTTTTAGGTAATTTTCAGTATTTGTTCTATATCTATCTAATTTAAGGTTTTTTATTTACATATTAATTAATGAATTTCTTGATTGTTCACCTGTTTTAATTATAACTTTATCACATATGGAATTATACCAATGGCTAAAGAAGTGAGTCGTGCATTATTTAGAACGGTAAAAGTTAAAAGTTATTTTGAGTCGTGCATTATTTTGAATGGAATTATAATTTATTTTGAACTGAAACACTAACAACCAAAAAATAAAAGTTTTCGTGTCAAATTCGTATTGTGCTATCATGTCGTGTTCAAAATTATCACCCCTAGATAAAATTGGAAAAAAAAAAATCCAACACATCAATTTACACTCTATCTCCCAATACACTTTTGAACTTTCATGAATGATAGCATTACTTCTGCGTCTAAAAAAAATTGTGCAATGAAGACTCCAAAAGTAGTACTCCGTATATTGAAGACTCCTTTCATATTACTTCAAGTAAAATGACCTACACCACTGTGCAATCGTCGAGATCCACAAGGACCACAACTAAAAGTGTTAAAAATTAAAAGACTACAAAATTTAGAGAATAAAATAGTACTCTTTATCAAATACTCCCTTCGTTCCCGTGATTACTTGTACATTTTTTTTATTTGAACGTTCCAAAATTACTTGCACACTCTTAATATGGAAATGCCCCACAAAATTAAAAATCTCACAACATCATTTATTTTCAAATTTGTCACTCCTTTTTTCCATACATTTCATTTTACAAATCATCAAATTACCTAAAATACCTCTCATTTATCTTACATCATCAACCACTAAATTCACTTTTCTTAAACAACGTGCCGGTCAAACTATGCAAGTAATTTTGGGACGGAGGGAGTAATATTTTAACTCAAATTTTACTAAAAATGAATGGTGAAAGTTGTTGTGGAATAAATATAAAGTAATTATATTATTCTTTAATTTCTTAATGAAAGGGTACAACAACTAAAGTACCTTTTAGGCCCTAATTCATTCCATTGTCTAAGGATGTTAATTGCGTAAAATTATCATAATTAATTAGACATTTTAAATTGTATTTCAATTTACATCATACTTACTCAATTTATAATATTTGTTCGACGAGCTGAAAATAACACATGTCGATATTGGCACACAACTTTCGGCAACCTGATTTTGAAAATGGAAGATCATCCTCAACAACAATGCGTTCTTTAAAATTTATTATATTTCTTGTATTGTCAATACTTTGACACATTACTTTGCTAGGAACTCTCGTTGATTCAGGAGTTCTCACCGTTAAATCGAACCTCCAAAATTTATGGAAGACCTTCTCAATTTTTTAACCAAATAATTAACAGGAGTGCAAGCAACGTTCAATATTTTATGGACAAATTTTGAGTTGAATTTACTTGTAAAAGTTGAATTTCACTCGGACAACAAAAGCAATGATAGTGACGTGGAGAATTTAAATTGTAATTATTATACAATTATAATTCATCCAAAAGTATTATCATCTTAAATGGTTTATTAAAGTATCTTAATAGATGCTTGCATTAACAAAAGGTTTACAAGACACAGTATGAAAAATGACTAACATCAATACTCTTGGAATTGAAGAAAAATGAAAAGAATAAAAAAAATATGAAACAATTTAAATAAATTATGTTATAAAGTTAACAACAATACATTTTTTAAAAGCTGAAAGTGTCAAAAATCATAAGACTATAAAATTTGGAGAATAAATTAGTACTCTTTGTATCACAAAACATTTTAACACAAATTTTAAGAAAAAAATGGACAAAATTTTGTGAGATAAATATAAATTAAGGGTCAGTCTCTTGTGCACTCAAGTACACGGTGTACTTGAGTGGATTCTGGTCAAATCGATCAAACTTTGATTTTATTTTTATTTTTTTTGGATTTTTTTAACAGAAAATTACATTTTTCAATAATATTTACAACTATATTGGTTATAATATTATTTCTTATTTATATTTAATTTGAATTTAATCTCATATTAATATTTTATTTTATTGATATTAAAATTATAAAAATCTTTTTTTACATTTATTTTAATTTTATCTCTCTCTCTCTCTTATTAGATTGACACCTTTTAAAATATTTTAGAAAGACTTGTCCGCAAAATAAAAATTAATACCTTTAGAATGTTTTAGAAAGATTTGATGTATCATAAATTAAGAAAATCACTCGTATATATAGATTATCAAATGAAAATTTCATTCATCCTAAATTATTTATGTCCAATTATATGAATCAATTGCTAGATAGAAAAATTTGAGAAAAGATTAATAGCATATTATTTTGTTTGACAAAGATAATATTAAATTAAATGTAAAAAAAGAATTTATAATTTTAATATGGATAAAATAAAATATTAACATGAAATTAATTCAAATTAACTCTATATCATTTTCGTATAATAACATAACCGTAACATAAAAAAACATAAGTGCTGCGAAAGTAGTCTTCCTTCCTGTATGTGTTTAGACCTCCTAGAAGAAAAATAAATGAAGAGGAATGCCGGAGAATTCAGCGCCAGGGTGGGTGAATGTGGAAGAGTAGAGGAATATTGCACATTGCTATACGCGTAATTTGAGAAATTAAGTATTTACGTGACAAAATATAAATAAGGAGAGGATTTTGATGGAGTAGGAAGGCATTGTATACAACTGTAAATGCACGTTCCTTTATTTTTTTTATTTTAAAATAATTACTCTATGAAATATAGTAACTCATTTTATTCTTGCCGTTCTTCCCATAAAAGTAGTGAATTCTATCAATATTGAAAAAAATGTAATAGTTGTTTATTAATATTTTTCAAAACATTTTTTCTCACTTTTAGTCTAAATATCAATTTAATTACAACTTTCACGACACAATTATTATAAAAAAAACACAACTTTTCATTGTATTGCAATTACAACTTTCACGACACAATTATTATAAAAAAAACACAACTTTTCATTGTATTGCAATTTGATACACATTTTTTTCTCACGACACAATTATTATAAAAAAAACACAACTTTTCATTAGGTTGCAATTTGATACACATTTTTTTCTCTGGCCACGTAACTTGCCGGAGCTCGACCACGTCAGATTACACATATTTTTTTTCTCAAATCACATTATAAATTGAATAACACTTTATAATAATAATGTTAGGAAATAAACACACGCACACGATAACGAAAGAGAAAATAACACGCGATTTGTTTACCCAGTTCGTCTTGCGACTACGTCTGGGGGCGATGCTAAGCCAGGTCTTTCACTATGTTTTTCGGATGCGCAATGATTACAAAGAGAGAACATCTATTTATAATAGAAAACTTGTCATAATTAACCCTAAGCCCATTAGGAACAAACTTGCTCCCTACTCCAAGCCCATGAGGAACAAACTTGTCATAATTAACCCTAAGCCTATTAGGAACGAACTTGCTCCCCACTCCAAGCCCATAAGGAATAAACTTGTTCCCCACTCCAAGTCCATTAGGTTAATTCAGGCTCCACACTCCAACAATCTCCCACTTGGAGACTGAATCCTCCATGTAATCATATCTTCTTAATTCTCCTCCCGTATCCGCCTGGCATCGCCAAACCTTATCTTCAAGTTCCAAGTCCAATTGAAGTTATGCATAGCTTCAACTTCTCTAAGGTCACTACCTTAGTAAACATGTCTGGTGGATTCTCACTTCCAAGGATCTTCACAAGCTGCAAGATTTTCTTCTCTAAAAGGTGACGAATGTAGTGGTACTTCAACCCAACATGCTTTGTCCTTGAGTGGAACGCCGGATTCTTTGCAAGAAATATAACACTCTGACTATCACTGAAAAGAGTGTTATTCTCATGCTCCTTCCCAAGTTCTCCCAAGAAATTCTGCAACCACACCATCTTCTTACTTGCCTCTGTCACAACTACATATTCTGCCTCATTAGTGGACAGTGCAACAACCTTCTGCAACTTAGAAGTCCAAGATATAACAGTACCACCATAAGTAAAGACATACCCGGTTGTACTTCTTCTCTCATCAAGGTCGTTTGATGCCAAGTCTACATCCACATAACCTACCAACTCCATACTCTTGCCTTTGAAACACATGGCCTTGTCTGTAGTACCTCTCAAGTATCGCAGGACCCACTTGACTGCTTCATTCTTAATTCGGTAGACCCACTTGTAGTGCAAAACCTTCTTGCCCTTTGGGAGCTCAACAAGTTCTCAAGTGTCGTTCAACAGAAGAGATGCTAACTTATCTTCCATAGCAACTCTCCACCTCCGTCTATCTGCACCCTGCTCTGCCTCTGCATAGCATTCAGGTTCACCACTATCAGTAAGTAACAAGTAGTAGTTAGAGGGTGAATACCTATTAGGTGCACGTCGCTCTCTAACGGGTCTCTGCAGCGGATTCTCCGGTGGTGGTGGGGTCCTTGGTTCTTCAATAAGAACATCTTCTTCATTCTGACTCTCCTTACTCCCACTCGAGTTTGAGATGTCTAACTCGACATCTTAAGTATTGGTTTTGTCAGAATCTGATGCCTCCAATCTGTTCTTGTACATAACCTGTTCATTGAAAACTACATCTCTACTGCAAATAATCTTTCGGTTATTCTCATCCCAAAGTCTATAACCGAACTCATCACCACCATAACCAATGAACGTACACTTAACATATTTAGCATCTAGTTTACTTCTATCAACAGAGCTAACATAAGCATAAGCAACACAGCCAAAGACACGCAAGTGAGACAAATTTACCTCTTTTTCCGTCCATGCTTCCTCGGGTACCCTATTCTCCAACGGAACTGATGGACCTCTATTAATCAGGTATGCTGTTGTGTTTACTACATCTGCCCAAAACGTCTTAGGCAGCCTACTCTTCAACCTCATGCATCCGGCTCGCTCATTCAACGTTGTGTTCATTCGTTCTGCCACTCCATTCTGCTGGGGAGTTCCTCTCTCGGTCTTCTCCATGCGAATCCCATTCTCAGCACAATATTCCTTGAACTCACGGAGTTCATATTCACCTCCATTGTCAGAACGAAGACACTTTACTTTCAGCCCTGTTTCATTCTCTACAAGAGCTTTCCACTTTCTGAAGGTATCAAAAGCATCCGTTTTATTTTTTAGAAAATAAACCCATACCTTTCGAGTGGAGTTATCGATGAAGGTCATGTAATACTCCGAACCACCAAGAGACTTCACGGACGCTGGTCCCCATAGATCGCTATGCACCAGCTCTAGCTTTTCTGCCTTCAATGCTCTTCCACCTCTCGAGAAACTCACCCTTCTTTGTTTCCCGAAAACACAGTCCTCACATAGGCCAACCTTAATAGATTTCAGCCCTGGAAGTCTCCCTTTCGAACACATTACCTTCATCCCTTTCTCGCTCATGTGACCCAACCGACAGTGCCACAAATCAACGTTGGTCGTAGCTCCCACAAGGTCAATACAATCCTTGGGATTAGATGTAGTATACAACGTAACTTCCTTCTTCCCCCGAGCTACTATCATGGCTCTTCTACTGATCTTCCAACTGTTGCTGCCGAAAGTCACTGAGTATCCTTCTACATCAAGCTGCCCGATTGAAAGTAAATTTCTTTTCAATCCTGGAATGTGTCTTACACCATTCAGCTTCAACATCGACCCGTTTGGTGTGGTTATCCGGACATGTCATTTTCCCACGATTTTCAGGGGCTCATCATCAGCAAGGTAGACTTGTCCAAATTCGCCAGACACATAGTTCTCCATTATTTCAGCATCACTGCAAGAGTGGAATGATACTCCAGAATCCAACACCTACGATTTTAGCGGACTACTGACACTTAAGACCAACGCGTCTCCAATATCATTTGTGGTTGCGTTTGCTGTCTTCTTCTCGTTCTAGCCCTTTTTATTTTTCTTGGGTGCTGAAACACTGGTTCGTGTAGTGACCAAACTCATCACAGTTCCAGCACTGGATCGAATATTTATCTTTCTTGGATCGACTATTTCCTCTGGACTTTGATCTGCCACGATTCTGCCTACCCTTCGATCTGCCCCTTTCCTCCGTGTTCAGCGCTGACCCTGAAGTGGATCCAGACTCTTTCCTGCGAACCTCCTCGCTAATCATCAGATCCCTCACTTTGTCAAGCTTTAGTTTATCTTTCGCGGATGAAGCGCTAACTGCAGTTACTGTTGCAGCCCAACTGTCAGACAAAGAAGATAACAAAACTAAAGCAAGTACCTTGTCACTGAATTCGATCTCGACAGAACACAACTGCCCAATGATCATGTTGAACTCGTTCAGGTGTTGTTGCACGTGTGTGCTCTCCGACATCCTGAGGTTGAACAACTGTCTGATCAGGTGAACTTTGTTCACCGTTGTGGGCTTCTGATACATCTCCTCCAAGATCTGCAGCATCTCCCTTGCGGACTTGACTTTAGTCGTGTGGTAGGCTACGTTCATGGACAGCGATAAACGTATCGCACTCATCGCCTTTTTGTTCAACAGATTCCACTCCTTCTGTTCCATCCTTTTGAGTTTCTCCTTCTTCTCTAGGGGCACATACAAATCTTTACCATAAAGGTAATCCTCAATTTGTATCTTCCAGAACCCGAAATTCGATCCGTCAAACTGCTTGATTGAAATCTTCTCGTCGCTCATCGTGACTGCTCCCTCTGAACCTGAGGTTCTTGATACCAGTTGTTAGGAAATAAACACACGCACACGATAACGAACGAGAAAATAACACGCGATTTATTTACCCAATTTGTCTTGCGACTACGTCTGGGGGCGATGCCAAGCCAGGTCTTTCACTATGTTTTTCGGATGTGCAATGATTGCAAAGAGATAACATCTATTTATAATAGAAAACTTGTCATAATTAACCCTAAGCCCATTAGGAACAAACTTGCTCCCTACTCCAAGCCCATTAGGAACAAACTTGTCATAATTAACCCTAAGCCTATTAGGAACAAACTTGCTCCCCACTCCAAGCCAATAAGGAATAAACTTGCTCCCCACTCCAAGCCCATTAGGTTAATTCAGGCTCCACACTCCAACAAATAAAAACTCATGCTTCTCCCCCACTTCCGCTTCTCTTAGTTGGTGTTTGATTTGGGATTGTGGTGGATTGAATTGGGATTTAGGTAATCCATGAATAGTAATTGTGTGTAAGTTGTGTTTGGTTAAAGATTGAGAAGTATGGGTAGATTTAACTTTATGTCACATCAAAAGTGATGTTATAATATTTTATTATTGTTAATAGTGAAAGAAAAGTAAGAAAAGTAAGAAAAAGAAGAAAGTAGGAGAGATAATGAGTGTATGAAAGAAAAGTAAAAAAGATGTGCATTACAGGGGTGAATTGATATTTGAATTTGTATTTGGATTGAGATGAATGGAAAAAGATTTGATAGGGATTGTGTCAATACAAATCCGAATTGGCCAATCCCAAAACAAACACCACCTTAAAAAATAAAATCAAAAGTCAGTTTAAGTAAAAAAATAGAAATCCATGACAAGCAATATATAGTTACTTACTATGTAAAATAGGAAAAACCACCCAAACTTTAGGGCACTTTTCATTCCTGTAATGTAATATGATGCTAGATCAAACTTTATGTATATTAAAACGGTACAACCATTTTCACTCTAAAATAATTCATTGAAGCACTTATCTAATCCTTAATTCACCCAATCCTAACCCCCCATCAAAAAAACTACTCCACGAATCAGATTTGAATCTGCCACATGTTGAGTTGCTGCTGTGAAATGTTAAAGTTGATTTATAAAAAAGAAGAGAGAAAGGTAGAATTAACCCTATTGTATTGTAAAAATAAGACGTGGGACAAAAAAAAAATAGAATAAGTAGAAGTGGATTAGCAAAACAGTTACTCACTTCCACATTAGCTAGCATACAATTATATATTCTGAGATCGAATTATGTGTTGGTATTCCTTTTAGACCTCCGACTGTCTTATTCTTCTTCTCCAGTGATTTTCCCTGCAGCTTACTTTTCAGTACCCCTGGATTCTCTTGATCAACTGCTGCTTTGTTCTCCTTATTTCCAATTCTTTTTCTGCCTCGATTCTCCTCCTCCTTTGCAGAAATTACTTGAGACAAGTTGTGCACTGATCTAGACCTGGTAACTCTGCCTCCCAACACCATTAATACATTCGACTTGCCATTATCAAGATTTTCAATGCCGGCACAAGTAGTTATGTCTTCTTTTTCTGCAGGGTTTTTTCTTCCCTTACTCTCCATCGATTTCAACCCTCTGCTCACTTTTTCTTGACTACAACTAACATTTACAACCGATAATAAACTACTACTACTAGATTTACTTACAACCATACTTCTTCCGTATATTTTTGGACATCTGCAGGAATACATAAACACTTCATCTTCACCACTAAATCTTACGCTCTTCTTTACTTTCTTATTCTCATCCTCCTTTCCCTGATCGAATATTAGTAGTATAACATTTTCAAAATATTACTGTAGTAACAATATACTTATAAAACAAAACCCTAGCTAAAACCAGATCAAAAAATTACTACCTTGAGAAGTTGGGAAATTCTGTTGGCCATCTCCAGATTTGATAGATTGGCAGGAATTTTATGGTGTTTGCATAATGACTGCAGCTGTTTACGCTTCATACTGTGGAAATCCATTTCTACATTCGTAACCATTGATCGATGTAGAAACAAACAAGATATGTGTGCATACCTTCCAACTTTTTGGAGAATTGCTAAAATTATTTGCCGCCGAACAACGGTTGTGGAGGAAAATTGAATTTTGAATTTGAAATCATAACCAAATTTTAAAAAGGAAACTAAGCAGAGGAGAGAATGGGCAATTGATTGGACATGGCAAAATAAGTATTTGCGTTGGGCCCAAGACAAAAAGGCTGTCCTCCCTCTCGGTGGATGCTTGACATGCTAGTTTTTAACAGCTACCAAGTACTAATACCCAGTAGAATTTTTTTTGGTTATATTTACATTTAAATTAAATAAATAAAATGATACTCCCATTCAATACACAATTTAATTTCATTGAAATAAGTTAATACACCAATAATAAACCAACACTAAATTTTGAGAATGAGGTAAATTACTACTTATAATAATTTTCATAGGTATATTCATATATAGATACATATATTAAAAAAGTGTAATAATTAATTAAATTTTAAGAAATAATTTTGTAAATTTTTATGTATAAAGTAAATAAATAAGTTAACTTTTGTGTATGTATGTAACAAAAATAATGACATTTGTGTAAAATTGAAGATATTGTGAAGATTCTATTTTAAGAGTGCGAAAATTATTATGAAACATCCTGAAAAGGAAATTGAAAATTATTATAGCAGGGAGGGAGTATAATTTTTATCCATTTTTTTGGATAAAAATTAGAGTGTGGGGATAGATTGAAAATGAAATAAAATTGAGACTGTGAGTATAGCTAGAGTAAATTTAATAGGTAAAAATGAAGAATATTGATGGGGTAAACATGCTCACACAAACATGTATTTATAGGTAAAAAATAATAATATTTTATTAATTAAAATAGACGTTGGACCCATTTTTATTTTTATTGATAAATTTGATACCTATTTCAAATTATTATATTTTGTTACAAGTTATATTTTTAATTTCAATTAACATAATTAATTGTATATTCAGAATATAATGAGAAACCAATTTTTTTTTTTTAAATGGAGAAAAAAGTGTGCAGCATAAACGCAGTCTGCAAATGCATAACTGTTGACCAAAATAACGTTCTTCTTCGCGTGAAATGTACACGTCAATCAATTAATGTGTGGTTTCCTCACGCAAGGTAAGTGCGCAACATCATTTTTTTCTCTTCCTGCGTCCATGGACGTTCGAAAGTTTTGATTTTTCTCTTTCCTCCATGGACGTTTCACGACTCTCTCATGTTTGTCCACTTCGTGGACAACCACTATGGTTGCTCTAAAGAGTTGTCAGCACATTAAAAAAAAAAGTGTTCATCAAGCTGAGTTGGCTGGGTCGAGTCACCCTCCCTCCTTTCTCACACTTCACTCAGTAGATTGGTTAGCTTTAATTGTTCTTTCATTTCTTATATAGGTTTCAATGGAGTATTTTATTTTTATTGTAAGCGTTGAATGATTTGAAGACGATTGATGACTTATTTCCATTATTGTAAGATTAATTTTGGTATTTCAATATTATTATCATTTCATTGCTTATTGCTATGGGCTTCATCCTATGTTTCGGTTGCTTATTGCTATGGGCTTCATCCTATGTTTCGGTGTAGCTGTGAGTTTTGCTTCTAGCATTATGGATTAAGTTTTAATTGCTTTCGGTATTGGAATTATGTGTGGATTAGTGAATTTATGGATTAATTGCATATTTAGCCTATATATTGGGCTTAATTGCTTCTACGGTTGTGAATTGTGTGATTAAACTAATTGGTCATTTATATTTGATATCGTTTACGATTTTGTGAATTGCAACGAGGTTGTGTTTGCATGATTGTGATGTGTGTGAAAAACTTAGTTAATTAGCTTAAGTTTATTGTAGTAATTAGCTCAACAGAGAGAGGGAGGGTTAATTATAAGGTCTACAACATTAGACATTAATCGAATATACCCTAAAAAAAAAAAACATTAATCGAATATAAAACGTCTAAGAGGTTAGTGAGATGATAAACCGTAAACATTAATAACCGTGTTGAAAGCGTTTACAAGTTCACTATATTATGAGCTTATTGTACTCATTATATTGACTAATCAGTGCACGTGTTCACCTAGACCTTAAAAAGAATTGATCAACACACACGTATGTGATAGTCACATAATGAAAACACGCGAAACAATCTTTTCCACTAGCATTTTCTACTCGAAAGTTAGTATAATTGTTCTTTTAATCGTTTATTTTGCTTAGTTAGCTTCGTTCTAATGTTACTTGCAAATTGACACTGTGCTTCAATACTAGTCTTCAATCAGTAGTAAAAATTAAAAAACAATCGTGTAGTCACTAAAACAACATGGACGTGCAAGTTTGGAGATTCATACTTTCTAAGAAAATAGTGTATTGATTAGAGTATTGTAGATTACTTTTGCAATTTTTTTATATATAAATTAAATAAAGTTGTTGGATTGAGTACATAGTGGAACTCAAAAGTAATAAAATAAAAAATAAATATCAGTATATGGTGAGAATTGTGAAAATTATTTTCATTTTGGGTATACAAATGAATAAAGGTTGTATATTAAGAGAGAAAAAAAGAGCTCATAAGCGAACCAGAGGACAGAAAGCCATTAAAACTTTGGTCGAGAAAACACTCTATTAGGAATAAAATCCGGAATAAGGAAAAAAGACGCACCCTTCTAAACCAATACAATAAGAACCCGTATAAATCAATCAAACCCAAAATGACTAAATAAAAGACTCATGGGGATCAAAAGCGTCGCCCCATCGTCCCAAATACAAAGTCACAAGGTTCATCTCATTGGTAAGGTCCGTTGATGGATCAACAAAGCCTCAAAGATGATAACCTCTAACTCATTGATAACGCTGCTTTTCGATGATCGTCATTGTGATACACCCATCCCAAACAAACAAACTGAGGCTTCCGGGCTCTCCGTAGAACGAAGCAAAAGCTCGTCATCCATTATTGCAAAAGCTCGTCATCCATTATTAATACACTCTTGAGTAGGGGTGTGCACCGGTCCAGAACCGGACCGGACCGGGACCGGTTTGGACCGGGACCGGTTTGGACCGGGACCGGAATTATAAAATTTTACGGACCGGAGATCGGACCGGTTGGACCGGATTTTTTTTTTTTTTTAATTTTTAATTTTTTTTTTTTAAGTTTATGGAAGCAAGAACAATATTGATGAATTTGTGTATGAAAATTAAAGTGTTTGTTCTTCATTACGCCAATGTGAATTTTATTTACATTATTATTAATGATCTTTTGACCCTAAAAAAAATTAAATATGTTTATTAAATTATATATTTGCAAAAAATGTAATAGATCTCAACACATTTTCACCAATTACTTGGTTTTGAAAAATAATTGAGAGTGCATTAGTAAAAAAAAAAAAAAAATAAAAAAAAAAATTTTTAAAAAAAAATTCCGGTCCAAACCGGTCCGGACCGGACCGGACCGGAAGACCGGAATCCAAAATTTGCCGGACCGGAGACCGGACCGGAATCTAACCGGTCGGTCCGGTTCCGGTCATTTTTCCGGTCCGGTTTTTTTTTGAACACTCCTACTCTTGAGTGTTACGGTATTAAACAAAAATGGTGAAAACCTAAAGTACATTATAAAATAAAAAAAAGAAAGGCATATGGGTTTTTTCACATAACTGAGGTGCACGATACGATGATGTTGCTTCGCCGCTGCCATTCAGTAGCACTGTCACTCTCGAAACCTTCACCGCCGCTTCCCAAACTGCCGTTGCGGCCAAGCCTCCCCTGCCGCCCTACCTATTTGTTTTCTTCTCTCTCTTCATATGCTCACACCGGCGTCTCCGTCCTTCCCCTCTCATCCGCCGCCTCCTCCGACGGTGAACCCACCGAGGAGTTATTCCACTCGAAACAGGTAAAATGCCTTTATAATCCTTATTATTGTCCCTTAGCTTTAGGAGCCCTAATTTTGTTGTCTATCCAAGTTTGCAGTTGAATTAGTTGGTTCATGAGTTTGTGATAATGCGAAGAACGATAACAAATTTTTACATGATAAGAAACACATTTGTTATTCAGTGTTTGAATGCTCAAACTTCTGTTCATTAAATTTTTTGACTTGTTAATTGTCATTTTTCTGTTATAATGCTGTCCATGCGTGCTTTATGTATACAGTGGAGGATTATCGAGTGGAACTGAATTCATTTGTTTGTGTAGATGATTTCGTTTTTTCCTATTTTAATTTGTATAGGGTCCTTTAAAACCAGGATTATATCTTGTTGGAACACCAATTGGGAATCTTGAAGATATAACTCTAAGGTCAATCAGCTTCCAAATAATAATGTTATTGGAGGTTTCAAATTCATCATTGAAGATATTTCTCGGATTTTATTTCCCAAGTTTTTTTCGATGAATGAACCAGTTGTTATTGTTTTATTCTTGTAGAGCACTGAGAGTTCTGAAATCTGCTGATGTCATACTTTCAGAAGATACAAGACATTCCGGGAAGTTGCTTCAGTCCTATAACATAAAAACTCCACTTGTAAGCCAGTTCTAATTCTATTCATGACATAAGAAATACAATTTCTTTAGATATGTGGATGTGCAGCGGCCAGCGTGAAATCATTCTCATCCTATGATTTAGATTTTCAGTTAAGCTATCACAAATTCAATGAATCTCAACGAGAACAAGTTGTGCTGAAGAGATTGCTTGGTGGAGAAATTGTGGCATTGATAAGTGATGCTGGAACACCGGGCATCAGTGACCCTGGAATGGAGCTGGTAAGACATATGTTTTCTTGCTGTTGAAAAGGATTAAATTGCAATATTGGTCCGTATCTATTGTGAGTTGACGATTTTAGTCCATACAAATTAATTTTCTCAATTGAGTCCCATAACTTATAAATTGATGAAATTTTAGGATTTATGCACGTGCCATTCACGTGAGCTGTCGGAATTCCATGTAGCAACCAGACTGATGACTTGGCATCACTTACGTGGCACAATAAGATCTCAACATATAAATTTCAACTAAAAAATCACAAATTAATTATCATCCCAAAAAAAAAAAAAAAATTGCCAATATAGGACTAAAATTGCATCATTTTAAAAGTTACGGGACATAATTATGAAAATTTATTCACATGGGACTAAATTGCGAATACCCCATGGATATGGGATCAATTTTGCAATTTACTTCATGTCTACTGCTCCAGAGGCAGAGCGAAAATTCGTTGGGCAGTTGAAAAATATGAGACTGTACTGATGTATGTTGATTTTGGAATGTGAATGTAGGCCAAATTGTGTGTATCTAAAGATATACTTGTGGTTCCCATCCCTGGGCCATCTGCTCTAGTATCAGCACTTTCTGCATCTGGTTTGCCAACTGATGAATTCACTTTTGGTAACCCTTTCATAACTCTCATACTCTTTGCACCTTAATAATTGTTGTGATACGGACATATAATATGCTGCAGTTGGATTTCTCCCTAAGCACGCCCCCACAAGAAGAGAGAAGCTGATAGTTTCTGCCAATAATGCAACCACTCAGGTGTTTTTTGTTCCACCTCACAAGCTCTGTCAATGTTTAGAAGAGATGTCTTCTATCTTTGGGGAATCGAGGTAAACTTAAGTCAAATCGATGTGTGAGAGTGTATGATGTTGTATTATTACATTATTGTTGATTGTAATTGTAATGATCAAATGATTGTATTAAAATTAGTGTGTTTTATTGGAAGTAGCAAAAGTGAGAAAAAATGTGTGAAAAGTGATAAATAAAAGAGGAGTGCGGATTAAAAAAAAATCATATTTGCATTAATTAGTCATTGGGAAGTGTGTAGTGTAGGGAAAAATGGTACATATAGGGTTTTGGTATTTGTAGGGGTGGATGTATTAGGTTTTTAAAAAGCGGATTCTAAAATGAGATAGAGTAACTCATAGAGTGTACACCCTATAGTTAAATTTAAATGACATTTTGGCTATTCACTTCATTTGCAATTTAAGTGGTATTTTGCACTTCTCAGTGTTAATTAATTATGTTTCTTCTTAATTTACCTTTAAAGCCATTAAAAATAACTTAGATAGTAATAGTCTTCATAGTCATATGTAGAATTCCAAATCAAATTAATTAAGGGTATAGTAGGATGTCAATGATTTTCTAAAAAACCGACATATATTTTGAATTGGAGGGAGATATATAAAAGGTTGTCGATCCGGGCATATCTTGATGCCTCACATTCTCTGCACATACTTCAAACAACTTTAAGAATTTTGTCTTTCAGTATCCTGTAATTAGAATAAGGTGTATATGGACTCTCTTTTAAGGCCACCATGCCACTTCTTTTCCAATCTATGATTCAATTCAAATCAAACTATATTCTTGATTTATTTTTTCTTCTGACGACTCATTCTTCTGATTCTTGGTCATTTGTAAGCAACTTCACAATTTTCAAAATCTGACTTTTCTTTATCATGTTTTGTTAGATTTTCTCATCGTTGAGTAAACTATCAATCATCAAAATGAACCCATGCTTGCTCCTACATACATATATACTTATATTTTTCTAAAACCAAATCTGTTTTTTTTTTTTTTTCATTGCTTAATCGCTTGAATTTATCGCAGGCGTTGTGTAATTGCTCGGGAGATTACCAAACTACACGAAGAAGTAAGGTTTACATTTTGTAAATTCATTCTTACCGGCATTTCTTGTTACTTGAATTAATTTCTGTATAAGAGAAATTTGAGAGTCAAATGGTATAGAAAACTACATGTTCTGTCTTAAATGTTAGTAAAACATAGAGCTGCTTCTATCCACTATTATTCATCGAATTATAATTGTCATATGATCTAATTCTGTGGTCTCTTAAAAATTGATATTGCAGACATGCTATTAACTGCAATTAATTTCACTGAAATTACTTTCTATGCTCATATATTGCTATTGGCGATGGTAAAGGATTCCAGTCAGCATTTTTCTCCGGAAAATTTATTTTGATTCAAACTAAGAAGATATTTTGTTTGGCAAGTTTTGGAGGGGTACCCTTGAGGAAGCCAAAGAAGAGTTCTCAGTCCGTCATCCCAAGGGTGAAATTACAATGTTGATTGAAGGGATAAAAATTAGCAAGGATGAAAATCTGTCTGAATCAGAACTGGAAAATGAGTTGCGAGAATTGATTTCCAAAGGGTACAGTCTTTCCGAGGTAATGGACTCTCACCTTTGTCATGGAAGTGAACAAAGGAGTTTTTATGTGATGATGCATATCCACAACTCATTTTATGTTGATGTTAGGAATTATCGAAGATTCTTTTATCTCATTAACCAACAATAATCTTCAATTTAGTGTATTTATTTGCTCTCTCTCTCTCTCTCTGATGCAATTGTATGTTTAATGTAGGCAGTCAAGCTGGTTGCAACAGGCACATCCATGAAAAGGAAAGCAATCTATTCTCTGGCGCTGCAGAAATTTGGGAAACATGGTTCTTCATCTGATCAAGATTGATTTGATTTCTGCTTGAGCTGTAAAATTTGAGTCAAGTAAGAATAAATTATTTAATATTAGGAAGCAATTCTACAATCTTTTGTGTAGAGAAATGCATTGCAAAGATTGGGTAGAATGAAGAGTGAGGAAAGTGGTTTTGAATATGGAAATCATAGGCTTGGGATGAGGATCTCAATGTTGTACTACCATTGCTTCTTCCTTAAAGTAGCAGGCTCTTAACTCTGTTAATCTTCTCGTCACTAAAACACATCATTTGCACTTTGTGTGAATAGTATAATTTAATGTGCTCACAGTCACAGACAACATAGGGTTTATTTATTTATTTTATCATTATGATTTAAAATGTACTCCCTTGTGCCACATCAACATATTTTCTACACGGTTGAAGAGGAAAACTTAGAACTAGGTGACAATCCCATTCTTCGCGGGGAACTTCCAATTGAAAATTTATCTTCTGTTAATGTAATCATGATTACCTATTTTATTTTGGTGTTTCATTTCATTTAACTAGAAATACAAGAAAGAAAAAATTCCCAATTTTTAAAAACATGGAGTATATTTTAGTTGAAACTTGGCTATGTTAAATAGACTTGCAAATTTTATAGGATGTCACACCCTCTCAATCTTTGAACACACAAACACCACACGAAATATGTTAGTGAAGGTCAAATGTGTATTAATGTAAGATTTTTTTTTAATTAATTATAATTTTTGTCTCGTTCTTTTAAAAATGTTTTTTTCATTATTTATAGGTTTATCTTTCATATCTTTTCCATGAGATATTTTATTCACGTTTATTAATGACATTTGTTTATACAATAATACATATTTTTTCTTGTAGTATCATCTTTTGTTCATATAGCAAAACTCATACATTTTCGCTCATAGATAATAAATATTATCCTCATTTATCTATGCAAACAATAACACTAATTCCTTTCAAAAAAAAATAAAATAAAAAAAATAACACTAATTTATTAACACATAGCTATGCAGTCACACAAGACCTAAAAGTGAAATAATTTATTTTATTTAAATTTTAAGTTTAACCCGTAATTTTTTTTCAAATTTATTTTAATTAGCAATATTTTATGCATAAAATATTTCATTATGAGTTTTTGTGTTTTTTTAAATTATAATCAAGTAGAATAAACATTAATAAAATTAGTATTAAAGTTAAATATGGCTGAAATTTGGAGGAAAAGGAAAGAAAGCGCGGTACTTGTCCCATCGCAGAATCACGACTTCATCCAACATAACTGATGCTAAGATTTCAAGAATCATAGCTCCCACATTTTTATGGATTCTCATCAGCTTTCTCAATCATATCCATTACCAATCAAACGGTCATTTGCCCCCCTGAATTTCCCTTCAATTTTCCAAACTAAATTTTCCCTCTTTCCATTATCCCTAAGAATTCACACCACGGCCGCGCGTCAGAACGATGCTGTTTTCAACGACGCGGCGTACGAGGCCGAGCGCCTGAAGCTGGATGCCGCCGCCCGAGAATCCATGGCGGAAAAATCTGTTTTTGAAGGGCAAGATCCGAATGACCCGAAGGCGTGGAAATGGGTCATCAGAAAACGGGTCTGGGACTTGATGGAGGCCCGAAATATAGCGCAGTTTCCAAGGCCCGTTCACCATCGCATTCCCAATTTCATGGGGGCCAATACTGCTGCTGATAAAGTAAACAATACTGTAATGTGGGTTCATAATAATTTCTTGAATAATGTTTTTTTTTTTTCTTCTTATTTTCGTTTTTGATTGATCAGCTAAGTGAGTTGGATGTGTTTAAGGAGGCAAAGTGCGTGAAAGTGAACCCAGATACGCCTCAAAAACAAGTCAGATTCCTCACTCTTAATGGTATAGCTTTTATTTATTTATTTATTTATTTATTTTATGGAGTAGCAACTGCTGCATTTGAATTGCTTTGATATATTAGAGTACATAAAGCATATGAAAACGTTTTGTTGTTGAATTGCATCGAAAAACTAGCATTTGGTAGGGAAAAAATGAGGATAAATTGCTGTCAGCTGCGCTCTTACTGTTCAGTTGAACTGGCCGAACAGTCCAAACTAGTGAAACTGATTTACATAAGACTTTGCCTTACATTTAATATGTGGCATTGCAGGTGGAAAAAAGCTTTTAACTCCTCAACCACGTCTAAGAACGGGATTCTTTTCTATTCTTGAAGACTCTATGTTAAGTGCTAACACCATTAAGGAGGCATGCACGTCTGCTGGAGTTGCCAAATATGGAAAGCCAATAGGGCTGGAGGAGAAAATAAAAGTGGACTTGATTGTTATTGGTTCTGTTGCTGTTGATCCAAAGACCGGGGCGAGACTTGGCAAGGGTGAGGTATTAGATGCAATCTTGTTTTCTAGTTCGTTTTTTTGGTCCCGGAGCCTTAATTAGAATCTCTCAGAAATTTGTCGTGTCCTTAAGTACCAAACGCTTAAAATAAAGGAAGAGAAGAGGAGACCCATACTTCATTCATCAGATATGGGGGCATAATATACAAATATAGTTCTTAGAGAAACTCCAAAAATAGAAAGCAAATATATAGACAAACAGCAATTTACCATACTAAGAGGTTCATTTTCCTTGTCATTATTTACTATATCAAATGTGAGTTGCAACATGGAAGTATTGAGTGTTGAGTAAACTCAACAGGGATTTGCAGAACTGGAATATGGGATGCTACGTTACATGGGGGCCATAGATGACTCGACACCAATTGTCACATCCGGTAACAATATTTTGTTTTTCTCTTCAGATATACTTTTGCAAACGCTTTCATGTCTTTTCCTTCTTAGTTATCATATTATATGTTGTTGCAATTTGAATCTGAATATCTGGGTCACATCCTATTATGATCTTTAATCCATATGAAATTTCAAAATCAATTTTCTTTAGATGCAAATGTTGTCCTCCATTAAGTAATTTTGTGTTTACAGTGCACGATGAACAACTGGTTGATGATATCCCAGTCGAGAAATTGCTGGTTCATGATGTCCCCGTTGATATCATATGTACTCCCACCCGAGTTATTTTTACCAATACGTCTGTTCCAAAACCTCAAGGTCAGTTCTCAAATAATCAATGTGAATCAATCAACCTAGTATTTTTTAACAGATCAATGTGAAAAAAATTCAGAGTAGGTGTGTTACATTGTTACTGTTGGTTGTAGGAATATACTGGGACAAACTATCTCCAGAAAAGCTTGGTCAAATTAAAGTTTTAAGAGAGCTCAAGAGTAAAATTGAACGTGAATCTGGCCAAAAGCTTCCGTCTGGCCCATCCGAGAAGTTACCCCCCACAGCTCGAAGAAGACGCTGAATCATTTTGTACAAGAAATAGAAAAGATGGAGCAATGTCTCAACTGCATTACCTCATGTACCTTGTTTAATACATGTAAATTTCTACTACTACAAGTCTGTATTTTGTGTGTATATTTAAACAATATTAGTTGTTATAAAGTGATAAATGTGAATCAATTGTCAGGTCGTAGTTTGGGGCAATTCACATGATTTTGTATCATGCAAATATGAAGAAGCAAATATCTAATAGAATGAACATTTCAGTACCTTTACACAAAAAACAAAGAATGTAGAGTCAAATTACGTATACATAGATGGGCCAGATTTTGGAAACAAATTGATTTTCTAAAGATATAGATAATGACTGAATCACACTAGAGTCGGTAAGTAGGTAGCTACTTTCTATTGTCATATCTGCAGATAAATAACATTTGTATCATCATCTTTGTTGCTATATCATCATTCTATTAGGAGGAATTCGATCACTCTGATGAGCCATCACCTCTACAGGAGAAATCACCTGAGGCATTGACATCCCCACTGAAACGATGATCTCTGAAATCAAACCCAAAACTATTAGTCAAAGATCTTGAGCAATTTTATAAGGCAAAAAGAACACCAAGGAGGCAACAGACTCACCGATGCCTTCTCGGATAGACAAATTTGGCCTAATTATCTCTTTTGAGTTGACTAGAAATACATCCCCAATGTATAAATGATTTGTTGGGACGTAAACAGAGCATAATTCTTCATCCCCGTTATCTCTCTGAAATCATAAAGATAACATAAGTCAATGTGAAGGAGCTGAATACAGCTAATTACGACAACATATTGCCATTTAAATACTGTTACAGTTCTGAAATGTTTCAGAGATGTAGAATGCAAATTATGCTAATTTTCAATATAGATACACATACATTTAGCACCCATGTCCAAAATTTTAAAATGTCAGAGATACTTCATACACCAAATGTCAACTGGATACAAGTTTTGGTTTGAAGATAATGAGATTAAGATGCTAACTTGATATAATTCAAAGTTCATAGTCCAATTTGAGAGAAACGTAATTAAAATTCATTTGAAAAACCTGAAGAACTACTGTCGATGTAATAAACCCCAAAGCATATTCTCCAACACGAGGGTGACGGATAATAGCAACCTCCTTGAAAGCAGTTGTGTTCTGATCTGTGAAAGAATAAATCATATATGTCAGCATCAGGCTTGTGTGTAAGAAGATAAATTCTACATCATGCAACTCAGTAATGCAAGAGGAAAATGCCAGTAAATTATGGTATTGTAAGAATTCGATTTTATGTAATGTAAACAGCAAACTCAAAGTCAATCAAAATACTATTGTATCCTTCAATGATATCAATAACATAAAAGATACCTCACAAGCCCAAAGCCAATAATCTCTCTCACGGCCAATTTAATAGCATGAAATTTGTATTAGTAACATATATTATGATCGTTTAACAATACAGGAGTGTTGGTAGAAAAACATAACAGGATACTGATTGTAAGACTCAGAGCATGTCATGCAAGCAAT
Organism: Galeopsis tetrahit; assembly: GCA_963675135.1. NCBI lineage: Eukaryota > Viridiplantae > Streptophyta > Magnoliopsida > Lamiales > Lamiaceae > Galeopsis > Galeopsis tetrahit. The sequence continues at coordinate 56,242,064 of OY776131.1, forward strand.
TCATGAGAAATGCAAGAGTTCCTTTCTATTCAAAATATGTTTCTCAATTCTCAACAATAGCATTTCTATCTAATTGCCTTCTCCACATCTCACAAATTTCACCAAAAAAATTGTGGAGGAACACCAAAAATAACATTTACCTGGAGATATTGCAGAACTAATTTGCTTTGACGCTGAATATATATGTCTTACAAAGGGCATTCGCTTTATAAACCATTCTCCTATCAAGAAAACTGTGGCACCCATCCATGATGAAGCAAATATACCAACAAAGAAAATAAAGATTAACGATGTAATGAAACCAAGGCCTGCACCAGATGTGAAGAGATAATTAGAAACAAATAAACCAGGTTTCCAGAATTAATCAAAAGGTTAACTACCAGTGAATCAAAGAAATATGGGTCCAGTAAAAATGCTTACCAAAAATGTCAATGCCAAGTCTTTCATATATAGGACTGAAGAAACCATCAACAAACTGAATAAACCACCAAGTGATGAAAAATGTAACAGCAACTGGAAATAAGACCACACTGCAATTAACATTCATCAGTCAAAATTAAGCAAATAGTAAATATTGAAAAGAGTAATCAATTATAAAATTTTGAAACCAAAACCGTTACATTCCAGTCATGAACTTCTTGGAAACCCAACTCTGAAGAACAGCATAGCAAGCCTGATAAAGTACATGTGTATTTGTTAGGGCATGCAACTTTATAATGATACCATCTGTCTCATTTATAACAGAGCCAAATAGAAGAAAATATGCAGAAAGGCTAATTTAGTAGCAAACCAGACTTTTGAAATCATATGAAAAATCTGTGGATGACTATATCGGTCAGTCCAAACAGGTGATAAGAGATGCCATGGGCTTATCTTTCTTATTTACTAAATATCCAAGTAGAATATGAACAGTAAAGCACAATTCTAGAAAAAACATCCATACATCAAATGACTGTACTCTGAGAGATAGTTGAAAGGACAGGCTTTGATCTTGTCTATGTGGTTTTCAAGAATCATAATTCAAGAAATAGCACTTATAGGTTATAGCTTTACTTAGCATTTAATTTGCAACAGAAAGATAATTGGTAACATTCAGTAGGTCATCAAGTTTTAGCCTTCAGTTTTAGTAGGGTTATATTGAAAAGAAATCAATAAGACTCCTAAGAATGCAAATGCAAGAATTTTATCTATTTATCTTTCTTGCAGAACACATTTTTCGCCTCGCAACATGAGTTTTAGATATTCGCATTCAACATTAAGCTGAGTTTTCAGAATATAATTCATTCAAATGATATTGAACTTGTGGGTTTATTCCTTATGACACTCTTCCAGAATTCAAATAATAAGCATTGACTTCATTCTTCAGAGAAAAAGTGAAAAAGCATTACTTATGAACTACCATATTGACTGAACATGTTTTTCATGAGAATTACATAACCTCGATCAATGATTGATCAGCTAACTTGCTATTCCCAAATTTGTTAAGTTTTACTATAGGTTGAATAGACAGAGAAGCACTTCCATAACTAATACTAAAAGAGAAGACAATACCATTAAAAGAGCACACGCCAACTCTTCCACTTTAAAAAGCTCAAAACATTGCTTTTTTTTTTTTTTAATTTTCTAATTTAGCTCAATTAATAGTTAACCATAACATGATGAACTCATAATCTAATGACAAAATATATGATAAATTATAGCATCCAATTCTTTTGACAATGTAAGATTTCTATATGTGGTTCAACAGGAAAGAACAATCATCTAATGGTAAAACAGGACATTACATTATACAATGTGATAACTTGCTCCCTTCCCTTCTCTTATTTACTCCTCATTACACCTTTTCTTATTATATCATATTCATATGTGTATCCTTCATCAGATCATTTATATACTTTACTACTAATGCGAATCTTGGTACAAAAAACACATGAGCATGGTGATTAAAAAAGTGAAATAGCAAATCATAAGATTCACCAAAAGTCGGCATTTAATTTTTTTTAATCATCATTCACTCAATCCAAGTGCAACATGTTAAACGAAAAATATCATTTCATCAATGCCACAGTAAGACTAAATTCTCTAAATCTTCCTCAATATACAAAATTTAAGTCCACAATTAAACCCACATCACAAGGCAACACTTCAACACATAAACATAAATAACTCCTTTTCCGAAATCCAAACAATCGAGTCAATGAATACTCAACTCTAATCATGCAAGAAGCTAATGTGATAAGATAAACCACGAAATTGAGTGATGAATATACCTTTCGAGTGGAGGAATTGTTGGGGGAGTGAGGAGGGGATTTGACGAGATCTTCAACGTCGTCGTTTAGGCGCGGCGAATTGGATAACACTAACGTTGACTCTTTCTTCCCCCGATTACTACTGCTCTCGGCCGCCATTAATTCCACTCTCATCCGCGGATGATCTGAGTTGAAGGATAGTATCAGGGAGAGTGATTTTTGGGAGATTTTTGGAACAGATTGATTTTAGTAAATTTGCGAAATCCTTGTCGTCGACATATTTTTATGTATTTTTCCATAGAAGCCCCCAAATCTACAAATATATGCTAATCTACCCCTACTTGGTCTGAGAAGTGTCAACTAGCTCCCTATTTAGTACTTGGCTACTTGCTAATCTACCCCTACTTGCGTTGATTTTATGGTCGATTCCATCACTAATGCTTTTCTTCTCTTTTAAGTATTATTTTAGGAAGATATAAGATAGTACATTATATTTTGGTCAAGCAGCTGTCACACTCTCTCGAGTCTATTTGGGTGAGTAGCATCGGCAACGGGCTCTCTTGAGTCTCGATGTCAGCGAGCAACGAGACGGTGGCGAGTAAGAGCAGATTGGGTGAGATTTTTTTTCCAATCTTAACACTTCAATATCATAATTTTTTTGCACTAATACCAACAATTAGGCAGATTCGGGCCGTCTAGGCGGGATCTAAGTGTCATGGCCGAGTATAGTTGTCGACTTGGAGGGAATCGTAACGGTTGGAGGTGCCTAGCCGATTTCTACAACAATTGATAAAATTCTAATAAAAGAAAATGAACTCCAATTAAACAAATCTATAATAATCAATGTATGTCCTTCACTAGCAAAACGTGGAGAACTCCGGTATAATATTCCATCAAATGTAGATGGTGTTTACAAATACAACAAACTGCTTTCATAATTATTTTTTTAAGTTCTCCCCCGACTTTTGATTAATAAATAATTTTAAAAGTTATTAGCCGCACCTAAAGTTGACACGACATAGGTGGAATCACATTCCATCCCCGTGATAGGCGTGAGTTATTTGCCCCTCCAAGTATGTTAGATTCACTCCTCCTATACATACACTCCCGAAAAAGGCAATTATAGATATACTCCCCCCAAATTATCTAAACTACCCCTTCTCTTTAAAAATGTTCATAATAAATACACTCCACCTAAATAAAACCCCAATTCTTTCTTCCTCTCCCCTCTCTCTCATTTCACCCCATCATTTAAAAAAAAAAATCGATAAATTAGTGTAAAAAATATTTCAATTTTTTTTTAGATTTCTAATTTTTTTTCTAATTTCTGAATAAGATGTGAGATTTTTGGATGAAGTCGACTGCTGAAGAAGAAGGAGGAGGTGGTGGTGGAGGGCGGCAGAAAAAATTTAGGATTAGATTTAGGATTTAAATGTTGGAAAAGTGTATTTATTAAGCCAATAAGTCCATTTTATTAAAAGAAAAGTTTAAATATTTAACATGCTTATTAAATTAATAAATGGGTAGGGAGAGTGCATCTAACATTTAGAGGAGCAAATAACCCTCGCCCCGGGATATGCCCAATAACAAGGTTTGGCCCAGTGAGAGAGTCTATCAAATAAAACAATGCCCAACACATTTTTATGTTATCCAGAGAGTATATAAATATGGAGCGCCATTATATACACACCAACCTATTGAGGACACCCACTGGACGAGTACACACCATTAAGATGAAGTCACCCACGTGAAAATCTAAAAAATATTCCTTCCATTTCAAACCCTAATTAAATTCCCCTTTTCCTCATTTCTTATATTTTCACAAAGGTGCACCCACCTCCCTCTTCTCCATAAACGGCGCCGGCCGACCGGCCTCCCTTCCCTAACGGCGCTGACGCTTCCTCCCTCTCAAATAGCCGCCGCCGCCCACGATCTCCTCCCTCCTAAACGGCCGTTCGCATCCCCTCTTCGCGCCCGTTCGCACCCCCCGCGTCGCACACACTGCCGCCTTCCGGTAATTTTAGAATTTTAATTTTTTGATCTAATTAGAGTTTAGGGTTTGTGCACACAAAATCGTTTGTAGATTAGGGTTTAGAGTAAAAATCTAACAATTTTTTTTTGCTATTTTCTTCGAAATCTGCAAAGAGGATAAATGTTCGATTTTTTTTTTCGGACAAATGAAAGTTGTTGTGAAATTTTTTTCGGACACATTGAGTTTATTCGTGAAAAAGTTTCAAACATCTTAATTTTGTTCGGGTAAAATTTTCGAACATTGTTGATTTGTCCGAAAAAAAATCCCGAACAACTCCTTTTTTTTTTTGGACAATGTTGATTTGTCTGGAAAGAAATCGCGAACATCTTTTTTTTTTTTTTTCTTCCTTGTAATTTTGTGTTTTTTAAGATTTTTTTTTTTAAAGATTATGGTGATGATGGAGATGATTCTGACAAAATGAAATAGATGGGATCTTCGTATTTTTTAATTTTTTTTACGGAAGATGTATATAGTATAAGTTTAGAATGAAAAATTTGTCAAATGGGTGAATAGGTTGGTGTGTGTAACCGCTCCCATAAATATCCGGCCTAGTGGAAGAGTCCAGCTAATAAAGCGATGAGGCCCAATACATATTAATGTTTCAAGAGAATATAAACATTGCATACCTTCCTAAAAAAAAAAAACATTGCATACGGGATCGCAAAAATTAATAAATATTTTGTGAAAAAACAAATTATTTTTATATTTGCATCACCGTTTTATGCTGATTTTTTTTTATCACATAATACATAACTAGAGATTTTTCTCAAGTGTTATTATTAATAGTATATTTTATAAGGTCTATTGTATATAAATAAATAAAAATGAAGAATTTGACACGTAGTTAAAACGATGAATTATAAAATTAATTTTTTGATAAATGCATATACCTTCATGACAAATATAAAGTGATCCTTATTTACCGTACATAAGCAATGATACACTATTATCATATCAGTGTATTATACAATTGAATTTTATACTCCTTATGTTCCATAGGAATTTGCACACTGTTCATATATGAATGTTCCATACCAATTTACACATTTCATAAAAGAAAATATTGTCATAACCCTCACCCTCAAAATATACACATATTTACCTATATGTCATTACTTTTTCACACTCAACCTACCTTTTACTTTACTTTATTCATAAAAGTTTACAAAACTACCCCTCAAAACATCACGTGATTTATACTCCCTCTATCCCCCTATAAGTTTTCTACTTTCCTTTTTTGGATGTTCCACAACAAGTTTCTCATTCCATTTTTGGTAAATTATTTTCTCTCTCCCAATCACATCACTTACACTTTATCTAATTCAATTTTTGACCATCCACATTAAAATTAATTTAAAATTGTGTCTCAATTATACTACTCCCCCATTCTACTAAAAGTGCATGTGGTCATTTATTTTTTTGGATCCACAAAAAAAGTTAACTTTTGAATATTTTTTCTACTTTACTAACAAGATTGAGTATCTACCAAATATATTTTATACTCATTATATTAAATATATTTTTTATAAATAAAATATGATTTTTTTAAAAACATATATAAAAAAAAGTGAGTACACTTTTGATGGACAGATGAAGTATAACAATTGAATGCACACAAATGTAACTCCTATAATATTAGTTATTACTACAAAACAACAATATGATACAATAATAACTCTTATAAAACAATAATACAGTATTAGTGATGTATGATAAACAATGTTCGTGTAATTTTTGTTTATATATATATATATATTTATTGATAAAATGAAATTAAATAGGTGTATGTGCGCCAAAAACAGTAAAATGTGTATTAAGAAGATGTCATATTTTAAAGATTTTATGTCGACATCGCAATGATAGAAACAGATAACTCTTCGCTCTGGAGAAGAAATTATCGTCAATCATGGAATATTAATTTGTGGATATAATTTTATTTTGTCCACTAGTGGCCAGTCACTGTAATTCTGTAAATAGTAAGTGATTTTTATCGGAACTTTTTTTTATTTCAAGATTTATTTTATATGTATTTACTTATTTTGAATTGAAAATATACGTGAAGTTATATTAAAATAAAAAGTCACCTAAAGTAAAATTCTAGACATGTTGTTGTCTGTGACAATTTATAGATACTAAAAATTGAATAAATTGATGATGGTACAAACAAATTTGATTAGAGAATCGATTTAATTTTTTTTCTTTTTTTCCTTTTAGTTTAGTTCCAAATTAAATGAGGTTTCATAGATATGAAGTGTTTGCTCTAAAGAAAATGTCACGCGTGTATTTATCAAAATAAATAACTTCAAACTTTTGTCCACTCAAGGATGAAAATATCAATATCGAAACAAATATCGCAACTTTAATTTTACGGATATATCGATATCGTAAAAAATTTGAAAAAATTACGGAAATCTTATTAAAATCTTGAAAATTTAACATGAAATTTTAGGGATTGTTATAACATACTAGTATGCCCCTATTCCATTAAAAATCCAATAAAATTATATGTTTAAAACAAACATATAGATAAAAACTCATATAAATACTGACTGACGAAAATCAATTGACAACATAGTACAATATAAAATGATTAAATATATAAAATAAAATACAATTAATATTAAAATGATGACCTATGAGGTTCAAATATAGTAGGTAAAATAACATTTTTGTCCAAACAACATTGATTAAATACAATTAAATACTGACTGACGAAAACTAATTGACAACACACTACAATACAAAATGATTAAATATACATGATAAAATACAAATAATATCAAAATGATGAGTTACAGTGTTCAAATATAGTAGGTGAAATGAAATATTTGTCCAAACAACACTGATACTAACTCATCACATTATAGTAATTTAAGATATAATTATGCACGTACATTCATATGTTTAAAAAAATTATTAAATATATGAGGTGAATTGAGAATATATTTTCTTGCACTATTAAAAATAAAATAAAAAATATAATTTCATACATATAAAAATAAAATTTTAAATAAGTTTGCAATTTTTTAAGATTTTGCGATATCGTGCGATATATCCGCGATATTTTTCGATTCCCGTCAAATTTTATACTACGATTGAACGATATCAGTATCGACATCGATATTTAGCGATATTTCGCGATATATCCGTGATAACCGGAAAAAAATATATTAGACCCCAATATCCATATCGCAATATCTAAATTTGCGATATATCCCCAACATTTTCATCCTTGTGTCCACTAAAAAAGAAATGGGGCTAGCTACTTCAAGGTATGAACACGATTTTAGAAAGAATCAAAATCTATATGTCCCTACTTTGAATTCTTGGATTTCTATTATTAGTAAACCCAACAATATGAGTGTTCTAGTTTGAACAGCAAGTCACCAACTAAATTGGCTTGGAGCTGATGATCGCCAAGTATTATATTTGCTTCAAATAGTGTAGATTTCGACACGTTTTATATGGTGAGTTATGTGCATACATGATACATGAATTCTTATTTTTTAGTAATATTTTTGTTTAAAAAATAAATAAGTTGAAACCTGTAATATAATAAATGAGATTAGTTTCATGTATAAAATTGTATTATACATATTTTAATCAATATATAAATGTATTCTACCGTTTATTTGCTTTTAATATGAAATAATTTGTAAGGAAATGTTTAATATGGTTTGCTTGTAACAAAATGGGTTTTTGAAAAGAGCACTTGCAACTGAAATAATTGAGCTACATTGCTACAATGTTCACTTGATTCAAATATAGTAAATTTAATATACCTAAAAATTATGATAATTTCTAAAAACCATATTACTATATCACAATGAAAGTATGAAATCAGATATATTAATTTAATACCAAAGAACTATCAATTTGCGTAAGAAAATAATAATAACCATAGACTCATAGTAATCTCTTTAAATAGATAAATAAAATAATAAATATAATGCATGAGCCATCGAAAATTAGATCATGAAAATTTTAAACAATTCTTTAAAAAATGGTAAAGTCTAGTATGGTAAGAACGGATTTCGCTCTAGTGCTCGAAAATAATATTCCAAAGCTTTCGTATGTTCTCCATTACTTGTATGGATAAGACCTATATTATAGAGTATATAACTTCGATCATAAGGATCGATTTCTAGTCGCATAGCTTCATAATAATTCTGTAAAGCTTCCGCATAATTTCCTTCGGATTGAGCTGACATCCGTTACGGTCGACATTCAATTCAAAGAATCTCCGTTCCAGAACCGTACGTGAGATTTTCACCTCATACGGCTCCTCCCTTATGTTCATAAGAAGAATAATACATGAAATCAAAAAAGATGAAAATATTCTCATTATGGACTGAGCAGGGCTAGTTTTTTTACAAGAAATCTCTAGCCAACCTTCCTGCACCCTAGTGCATGTGCACTTTTCAGTTTACTGACTTACACTTTTTGGTAAATTGTGTTGCAATTTTCAATTATTACTTATACAGTTTAATAATTGAAAAGTGCAACACAATTTACCAAAAAGTGTAAGTCAGTAACTGAAAAGTGCAACATGGACTAGGGTGCACAACATGCACTCGAGTCCATAGCAGATCAACCCTTAAAAAATTTAGGCGATGCGGTTCTCAATTATTTAGACTTTTTTTATTTTTATTTTATTAGTACACTCTCCTAGGTAGCATCTAACCAGTTTAGGAGATGCCTAATCTCATTTTTGTTTAAACGTGTCAATTCAAGAAAGCTTAGGCCAATTTACAAGAAATTAAGTCGATCGGTGATCGCCTAATTCGATTTTTACATCAATGATGCGATAATCTTTCACCTTATTTATTTATTTATTTAAAATTTTGATATTGATATTTTAAAAGATTTCTTGGAGAAAAAAATTGAGTGTATTTAAAATCCTATTCAAAATTCGAAGTAAACCCGGTAGTTGAGAATTGAGAGGGGTTTAGCCACGGTCAAGTGTGGTTGGAGTAGGTCACGAGCACTACACTAATTTTTAGTATAAAATAAAAAATACAGTAACATTTTTATTAGTAATTTTTATGATACGTCCACGACTACAACTCAACGATAATAACATAAGACTAATATTTTTGAATTTATATAATACAGTTAAATCTTATCTATAAATGGATGCACCTCACTTTTTAATGCAACATTCTATATTTTTCATTCTCTTTCACATTTTCCACTCACATCAAAAAATTTAAAGGACAGCCATTTTAAAATGGCTGAAAATAAAAGTAAATGATAAATTTATTTCAATAAATTAAATTATAATAAATTCATGAAATCACATTTTTTTAAATATATTTTTGCCGTATACATTATATATATATTTTTTCAATTCAATACACCTGTCTATTTTATGGAAATTTAGTAGTATTAATTTGATAAACCGGTCCGACTAATACATAAATTTGGATCTAGTACTCATGTGCAATAAAATGAGAGTATGATTTTTATTTTTATTTATTGTGCCTGTTTTATAAAATGTGACGTTAAATCAAAAGATGAAAACCAAATTAACAAAATATCTATATTTCTTGAAGCTATGTACAATTTTTATTAATTTTAATGGTGTCACCATCAAGTCATTCCTCGTTCACGCTGTCACACTTCATGAGTAAAAATTTGAACATCCTCAAAAGAAAATAGAAAAGTGCTAGGCATCTTCATTACTTGACGCACCGCCGAAAGTCCATCCTTTATGCATGCAAAAAAAATGTGACTATATATTTTTTAAAAAATTTATAGTAAAGGACAAAATATATATATAAATGTACTCCATTCATATTTACAATTTTACATTACAGTCCCCCTTTTCTATTTATGTCTATCTCATATTAAATTGTCACTTTCTAAAATGCTAAAAAAATAATTTAACTTTTTTCAATTATTTCATTTAAATATTTTAAAATTATAGTATCAAATGTCATTATTTTTTTCACTCAATTTTTTTTTTTAATCTTATTTTTTCAATTAACTAATACACCCTCAACAAAAAGTTATTTTATCATTAATTTATAATACTAATAAACAACTCTTATGTTTATTTTGAGATTATGTAGGACGGAGAAAAATTTGGATGAATTTTTTTTTATCAATATTATGTGCGTTTGTTTTGAAATTTTGAGTAGGATATGATGTAACTTTATGTCAAATCAATTGTATATGGGTGAGTGATGTTGTATTATAATATTGTGTAAAGATTTATGATGTTGTATTATTATAATAATATAATATATATGTAATTTTAGGGTTGTATGGAGTTCAAACCCGGTCGTAATGTAAGACCAACGAGGCCATCGATTCAGGTCCATGAATATTTAAATTTTAGGTGCCCATTTTTTAAAATATATTTTATATATATATATAAGACGCATTAACATAAGTTAGAAAGACGGTCATTGTAATTGCTTAAATGAGTCATATTTATGTAATTGCTTGTAACACCATTGTCGTATTATTTTAAATGTTGAGCAAAATTATATATTGTTAGTCCTTTAAAAATTGTTTTACATTATGTTTCATGAGTTCGTATAGAATAAAAAATATGAAGGGATTGGCCGGGGCCTTATATATTTTAAAGTTCGATTTAGACCCAAATTAAATATTTCTAGACCCGGCCTCGATGTAGTTAAATGGTGAAATTCAGATGTAAAATCGCGAACTAAAACAGGACGGGAAACGTTATGTCCCCCATCCGAACAGACTCGTGATAGTCACAAAACACCCTAATTAGTAATCAAATCTGAGATGGGGGAGTAACATTGACTTTATATATCTTTCACAAAATATGGAGCAGTACTGTTGCACTGTTATTCAATTGGTTTAACCTGATTCATCTATGTTCAGATGAACCATAAATATATATATAGTAGGATCATTAACTAATCCGACATTAATAGGAGTTAAAAAAAAAATCCTAGATGATTATAGTATTCAATGAATATAGTGCAAAAAAGGTAAAGCAAGCAGGCTTACATGTCGAAATCAGTTGTATACCTTTGCTGCTAAAAGTAGATAGTTGGGCAATTAACAAACCTTTTGTCTAGTGTAAGTTCAGTTGATGCAATATTTCAAATCATGCATTAATATTTTAATTTTCAAAATAAATAATGTAGTACTCTTACAAGAACCAACGATCGAGTTGTTGCTCTTGTTCGTATGTGTATTTCATTCAAATGTTGATGTAGAAATTGGGCTAGGCGGTAACGACCTAATTTTAATGTAATTGGTTGTTCTAGATATTTGATCTTCATTAGAGACGTCTAGACGGATGCTTAATCATCTTTTTTTCACCATAAAACGACTACTGCACGCTCAAATTCAAATTCACGAATTCAAATTGAGAGAGAATAGAAGAGGGACTCACTGAATCCTTAATTCATAGTTTATATTTTATACATATTAATTAATTGTTGTTGTACTTAAATTATATATTATCAAATAACTTTTTGATCGTACTGGTGAGACTTAAAGAGTCAGAAGATAAAAAAATGACGCCTAAACACTAGACGATCTAAATTCGCCTAACTAGCGTTTTTTAACATCAGTTAGTTTTATAGTTAAATAAGTAGATTGTATAGAAAAAAAGAAAAAAAAAAGAAAAGAGAGGCATGCCGCATGGGTTTGAGTTAACAAGTGAGTTTGGGTTTGGGGGTATTAAGTGGCCGGTATGCCAAATTCTTCTTTTAACAGCAGTTGAATAACAGCGGTTTTTTTAAGAACCGCTGTTAAATCTTAAAAAACCGCTGTCATAAGCCTATTTTTTCAGAACCGCTGTCATATGTATAATTTGTGCGCTGATAGATAGCGGTTTATAGTAACCGCTGTCATATATTTTAGTTTAGCGCTGTAATAGCTAAAATCGAAAAAATCTGATAAAATTAAATAAAATTTGAAATATATTATAAATATTAACTAAATTCTAAAAAATTAAAATAAAAAAATTCAAAAATCAATTAAAACCTATTTTAAAAAATTCAAATAAATCTTTAAAAGTAATTACTCAAAATTTTATTTGATTATTTGATATTTTTTAAATTTTATTTAGTTTTACTTGATTCTTAACAAATTTTTTTTTTTAAATTTATTTAGTGTTACAGTTTTTTTAATTATTATTGATTAGTTTTTATATTTTAATTAGTTTTTATTTATATACATATTTGTTAAGATTTAGTGGATTTTTATAATATTTTAAGTTTTTCCTATATATTAGCATATATATATATATATTATTATTATTATTAACCAAAATTAAGAAAACCTAATACTAGCCCACTTCGCCCACGTTCTGTAGAGAATTCATAACTCCATTGAATTTTCCAATATTTTGAAGTAAAATATTCTGCTCCCTCTTGCGCCTCCACCGCTACTCGCATTCTCACGTCTCTTGCAAGATTTTATCCATTCTTATTGCAGCTACTAGAGCTAGCCTCCATTTTTCCTTCGGTACTAAATTGCACCACTCCTACGTTTCGATTCGCGGTTATATAATTATAATTTATAATCGGGATTGCATTGTTGAGAAATTCAGTTTTAACCCTATATATGCAGGAAAAGATGAGGGGGTACTGGAACTTATCTGGGTTTTCATTGTTTTTCTTTAACGTGAAAAGTACGTGGGAGACATGGGAATTGTGTAAACGCGGCTGTTATTCGGGAATAAGGAAGCTCGGATCCTCGTTTTGGGGCTTGACAATGCAGGGAAAATTAACCACAATTATTCTTTGTACGATTATGTCATTTTGGCCTTCCCATTTTATGTAATTGTGTCTTATTGATTGTTATGATCTTCTTTTACGTAATTTATATTTTTCACAGATGGGTGAAGTAGTCTCCACCATTCCAAGTAAGTACTATTTTTTTTTCCACTTTCTTTTGATATTATAAATCTATCTTGATAATTGCATTTTAATGTCAAACTTAATTAATTTATTAGCGAGTCACTTTGAAGAAAATGCAGGACTATATATTTTAGATCATTCTTGTTCTCTAATTGTTATTTGAATTTGCTCTTTGTTCTTAAGTTTATTTTTGTGTTGCTACTTTTAGCTGTAAATTTTTTAAGTTAATGTGGAAACTGTGCAATATAACAACATAAAGTTTCAAGTTTGGGATCTAGAGGTACCTAATGTCTACATTTCTCAGGTTAATACTATTGTATGTTATTTGATTAGATTTGTTGCATATTGTTCTGTAAATAATTGTTGCTTCTCATTTAATTTTTTGTCTTTGATATTTTATGAATTCTGATATTATCATTCTAACTAACAAATGAAATTTATTATAACTACGTGGAAATTGAAATACTTAGTACTAGTCCCCATTAACCATTTACATTAGTAAATCTAAAGTATAGAAAGAAAATAACAAGTCTGGTTGAGTTATTTACACCATGGCTAGCTCAGTGCTAATAATAATTTTTTACTAACGTTTGTGATAATTGGAGGAGTAAATAGGTTTTGTGATGTTTGTTGCCTTTTCCATTTGATGTCTCAGATGGATCTTGCGGGTAAATTTGTTTGTTTATGAGTTGTTGCAATGACTTTCTCTAATATATATACTGGATTATTTGTTTTTTTAATTGAGGATAATCCATAGTATAGTTGTTAGTAGAGTTCTTAGTGTCTGAAATCTTGCTGGGTGCTACCAACCTAGTAGGAGTCATGATAAATAGTATTGATCTTATTTCAAAGTTATTACTGGGGCTGTAGATATGATTTGCTAGCTAACACATGTTCTTTTTTTTTTTTTTTTCTGAGATACATAATAGTTGTATTACCCGAGACCCAAGTACAAGAAATACCAAGTATCAAAGTATCTATAATTGAATGAGGTTCATTAATACTCTGTTTCAATAGTGTATCAAATAATGTTTTTTTTTTTTTTCAACAGAGATTGTATGAGTTGATGTCAACTAGAAGGAAGCAGATATGTAGGCCACAAAAGGGTCACCGAAGCAGTTCAAGGATTTGAGTTGAAGCCTCAATAACACTTAAAGTTATTTGTTGCGACTTTCTAATTTTTCTACCAATGTCCCTAGCTAGTTGAGAAAATAAAACTTATTGCAGTAATGCATTATATTGGTTCTTTTTTATTTTATCTTGTGTTTTAGCTTTCAACTAGCTTTTAAGTCTTAATTCAGCTATTAATAATTGAATATTGTACGTGCAATGATAATATATTAATCTATTTTAGCTGGGGTTTTTTTTGTTTGAAACATTGTATTTTATTTATATGAATTTAGCAAATAAAAAATTTAGATTTTTTTTTTAAAATATTGGATATTTATAACAGCGGCTAAAAACCGCTGTCGTAGCTAATAAAATCGTTGTCATAAGTAATAATACAACATCGGTTTTGAAGGAATAACAGCTGTTAAAAACCGCTGTAGTAAATCCAAACAACAGCGGTTCATAACCGCTGTCATAGCTAATAAACCCGCTGTCATAGATATTATAAGGGGTTAAAACTGAACACATACAACATCGGTTTTGAAGGAATAACAGCGGTTAATAACCGCTGTTGTATATAGATACGACAGCGGTTCATAACCGCTGTCTATCAGCGTTCCCCTTTTATAGCGCTTTGTACCACAGCAGTTGCTGATATCAATTTACAGCAGTTAAAAACCGCTGTCTATCAGCTTATTTGGCATGGGTTGGTAAATTAGGTTTTGGAATGGTTTGATTCTTTTGCCATATGTTAATATGATACGAATTAAATAAAATTATATAATAGATATGATTTATGACGTAATGTTAATCACAAATTTTCAAATATAAAAAAAGTTTTGTACAAAATTTATTGAGACGGTCTCATACATTAGATTTTCAAATATAAAAAAAGTTTTGTATAAAATTTAGTGATACGATCTCATACATTAGACGAACTGATTATCTAATAACTGATTTTCATTAGATATATATATTTTATGATTCGTAAGCTTACGATCCTAGCTACTTGGATTATATTTTAAATGTAAGATCTAAATATTAAATTGAAGATCGATCTGTATTACACATAAGATGTAATCGTTTTACACAAAACTCTGTATTTTTGTTTATAGTAAAATGAATTAGAAAAAATGTAAATACGATAGCTAGTGCCACGTGAACAAGACATGATATCACACTTTGTCTCTCTAAATTAATTTGGGCATTTGGGTGATATAAAATGTAAACACGATAGTGCCACATGCAACTTTTAAGATGTTGAAAAGAAAATGTTTAAAGAAAAAAGAAAAATAAACACAAATATGAAATCATTTTAATTGTATTAATAAAGTAATAAAAAAACAAAGCTTGTCATGATGCAAAATATGATGCCAAAACCGTGTGTACGGTGTATTAATTAAATTAGGCGGTGAAAGAGTAACGTGGCACACGCACACACGGTCTCTTTCCAGGTGCGCTCTTTTTTCATTTCATACTTCTTTACAATGAAATTCCTTTCTTACACAATTTACTTTGTGGAAGTGCACACTATTTTGGTTTGAATCCCTTTATTTAAAAAATTATGTATATTTGCTTTAAAAGAATTTGGGAAAAGATTCTTATGTGATTTAATTATATTGCGTAACTAGGTTGTATTTTATATGTATTTTAAATTGCGTTAATTATTTCATTAAAACATATTAGTTTGATGGGTAATAATAGAGTGTCCACTAGATGGCGTAAACTAATATGTCAACCGCTGATCGGTAATACATATATAAGATGCACATAATACTTTGTCTATAAAATTTTGACTCAATTTTATTAAAATTTAATGCATTAACCATCAAAATATAGAAATGTTTAATGAAAAATATTAGTTCAGATAGAGCGGTGATAAAGGTGGTAAAATGGGAGTTGTTCACAATTTAGAAGATAAAATAGTTACGATTGACAAAAATAGTTGATATGGAGGTGTAAATTTAAGAGTTAGGACCATGGCATCAGGTTCATGAAATAATTTTGTTTAATCTAAAAGACTGAACTTGTAAAAAAATAATTCCTAATATTAACTTTGTTTCAAAATTGATCAAACAAAGTCTTCCACCGAATCTAGTTGTACATAATTAGTCCACGCATAGATTAAGTGCATTGACCCTAGTCCATTAACATCTTGACCAACTACCTAAACCCAAAAAAAGGAAAAAAAAAATTAACTCCTTATCGTTTTCTTTTGTACTATCACGACAAAAAAATGCACGGGTTCTCGTAACTGCATCTAAGCCATAGATTGGAGTTGGACCCCACAGCTGTTCAAAGTGCAAATTGGTAGGTCAATACCAAACTAAAATTGAGCTAAATTTATGCGTAAAATAAGTCAATGGTCTAAAAAGTTTATTGGTTTTTAATTAGATTTTTTTGACATGGGTTTTTTAAATAGATTTGAATTATTAATGTTGATTAATTTATAAATTTTTTAGATCCATATAAATTTGCACATAAATATTTATTTTATTATAATATATATTGCCCTTTATTTCTTTATAATTATAACCAAACACATCCTAGGTTTGTTTTTATTCATTTTCGCATCTTTTGTTACACGCACATATAACTAGATTAATATATTAAGTGTATAAGATTTGCTGTAAATATTACCTCTTTCGTCCCAGAAGATGAAGAAAAAAAAAAGGAGAATTCGATTTTCAATTTTTTGTCCCATATATAAATAAATATTTAAAACTCTAGATTTATTATTAATTGGAATTTTATGGTACCCTTTAAAAAAATACTTAGCAATGAAGTATAGTGAAATTCATAAATTGAACTAAAAATAAATGAAGAGATACAAATGAGACTAATATTTTTAAAATTTCGTACATCGTACCACAAAATAAACGCATATTGTAGAGAAACATGTTGTTTTAGGACTTGCAATCCAGTCAAAATTAAACGTAAAATTGCTAGCCGACGAGTTCTTGGGTTATAGTCGATCAACTTCATGATCTCATTAAATTTATAGACGAATTTGTTTTCATCGTTTCTCCATTTTTAAATGAGCCACGCCAAACAAATCCAATAGTCTACCCTTTCTTCCACCATTAAGAATACAATTGTATTGTCGTCTAAGACAACCATCGAAGACTCGAGCTGCTAATTATAACAGATCATGCATTCATAATTTATCAGCCATCTTAATTATATTAATTAAAGAAAGCGTGTTTAGTTGCCTCCTCTTCGTTTCCGCACATGTTACATTTAATTTGTTTGTTTGAATGAATATGTCTTCTCCTTGGCAAATTTAAAGCTAGGTTCAAACAATTTTTTTAAAAGCAATTTTTTATGTCAAGTGTGAATAAAATGTAGCAAATGGACCACATAAAGGTTTACTTAAGAAAAGTAAATAAACTATATATAAAGAAAAATGAAATCAATCCTACAAAATATTCCATATACTTTTATTTTTTATGACCTTATCAAACTATTCAATTTGGGTCAAACTACAACAATGCATACCATAAATGTGGATGTGTTCAAAGAAGAACAAGTGGCTACAAACTACAAGTCATCTACATAGGTTTTAAGTATTAATACCTAGATCTATTATATATTTTTATTATACATATTAAGTTTGATTGGTTCATGGAAATTTACAGTGAACTCGATAATACTGTTTAGTATATAAAATATTACGTTAAAATTAAATATTCTTTAAAACACGATACTTTCATAATGTTAAACAATAGTATTACTTTAATTATAAAAAAAAAAGTTCACACAAACCGAATTCTATCGTAAAATTACATCCTAATAAACTTAAAAGTTTATTTTATGTCAGTATACCCCCAAATTAAATTCCATCCAAAATACTCTTCAACTTTTAGTTCACTATTAATTTTTCAGCTACATTTATAAAATGTTCCGTTCTCATTTATTCAATATTTTTCAACTTTAACTTACTTTATTTTTTTTTGTACATGCACTTTCAATTGGCCCCTTTTATTTTACGAATTCAGAAGTCAGAATTAAAGACGTGCTTTGACTGCATTACTTGTCTATTATGTTAAATAAATATATTCATTATGGCCTGAACTCGATGCATAACATAGAGAGAAAACAGTGGAGCTAAAATCAACGACAAATTTTGTTCAACATTAATAGAGTATTTTTTTATGCGTTGACAATTAAACATGCATCTAAAAGTTCGTGAAGCAAAATTGGAGTTGTACGTTTTTGCAGAAAAGGTTGAAGCATTAATAACCCCACGTCGTGGAAGAAGAAGACTACTTTGTTTTTTTATAGAGTACTAATTATTGGGAAATTAGGAGATTATTTATGGGTATTAGATGCTAAAAAACTTTATTACCACTTATTTTATCAATGCTCTAGCTTTAGTTGCATTAAATTTTAAGTTTATTAATACTAAATGTTTAACTGTATTAACCCGCTAAAAATATAGTAATGTATTAATAAAATTAATTAACTCTATTATCACATTATTGTGTGAGAGTTATTAGTAGCTCCAATAAACAACGACAAATCGTGTTTACTATAGTAAACCTAAAAAACACACAAATATTTTACATTGCAGAAAGGAAATTCTAGCTATTATTCATATAATAAAGGGTTAATTCTAAATAAATACACCATCTTTAGTCTCAATATCAATTTAATCACCACCTTTACCATTTTTTTTTAAAACTCCAACCTTTCATCGTGTTGCAATTAGATATACATTTTTTTTTCTCCGGTCAACAATTGATGATGTGGCTTGCCGGAGCTCGCCAGGTCATATTACATATATTTTTTTATTTTCCCAAATAAAGATTACACTTTATAAAAATATAAAATTTTATAAAAATAAAAATAAAATTACATGCGTCTCCTCCGTTTCTCAAAGTTTTCTTCTACCATTTTCAAACTAAATCAAGTTATTCTCCCCTAACCATAAAATTTTATAAAAATAAAATTTCATATGCGTCTTCTCTGCTTCTCAAACTAAATCGAGTTTTCTCTACCATTCTCAAACTAAATCAAGTTATTCTCTTCTAACCATAAAAATCACAAAAAAAAATCATACAAAAGAAAAAATAAATAAATAATAACTCACACATCTAATCCATGATCATTAGTGATTGGGTGGTTTTGTTCAACTAGTTCGAGAACTACAATTTATATGTTTTATGAGAGAAGAAAATATTTTAGGAATTAATGATTATTGCAACAAAAATGTTCTATCCCTTATGATTTTGATTTTTAGGATTTGAAGAGAAGAACTTGATTGATTGAGTTTGAGAAGTGAGAGACGCGCATAACAAGAATTCTATTGAGTTTGAGAAGCCGAAGATGTCGAGAGTTTTATTTTTATTTTTATTTAATTTTTATGGTTAGGAGAGAATAACTTGATTTAGTTTGAGAATGGTTAGGAGGAGACGCTGCAATTTTATTTTTATTTTTATAAAATTTTATATTTTTATAAAGTGTAATCTTTATAGGGAAAATAAAAAAAAATAGGTGTAATATGACGTGGCGAGCTCCGGTAAGCCACATCATCAATTGTTGACCGGAGAAAAAAATGTGTATCTAATTGCAACACGATGAAAGATTGGGGTTTTAAAAAAAATTTGTAAAGATCGGATTAAATTGATATTGAGATGAAAGGTGGTGTATTTATTTAGAATTAACCCTATAATAAATTATATTTTAAAATTAATTTAAAATAAACAATATTAAACCGTTCTATCGGTAAATAAATTAAACTTTTATTTTTTAATTTCAATTTATATTATGAATAAAAATATTCATCAGTATATCGATAAAATTAAGTTCATATTTTAAAGAACAATGCACATTTATTTTAAATTTATAATTTTAATTTACACAGTAAATACTAACTTTTATTTTTATGATACTATGAAATTGAAATAATAAAAAAATTAAGCAAAATATAATTTAAAAATTGCAATATCAACACTAGCTAGAAACACAAGAATAAAATTTTCTCTTGGATAATTTATTTGCTACTAAATGGAGTAAAAAAATACGTATTTAAAATGCTCAACTATCGCATTATTAATAACACGAAAATTAAATATATTATTTTTCCAATAAAACTATCTCACACAACTTTAAATCGGAAACATTTGACCAAAATAATACTACTCCGTATCTCGTGAATTATTGAAAAAAAGAAAAAAACCAAAGATTGTCACACGAGTCATGATATGCAAATGTCGTCTCAATTAACAATGAAGTCATGCCAATTTACACACAATTGAAAGAGACCACGTTAAAAAAATAATAATAATAAAAATGTATTTTATTGAAGACATAAAATGCGAGTGTGTTTTGACATCTAAACTAATTAAAGAACTAATTACACTTGAAAACTGATCTTGAAGATTATTGGACGATTCCAATTACACATAACTTTGTTGGAATTATGCCCAATTACACATAACTTTGTTGGCATTGCATAATTCACTATATATACACTTCTACAAGAAAACTGCAATTTATCCGCGATTTTCGCTAATTCTAATATTTTCGTCGGTAACGTGAGTTAGCGATGAAATAATTTTATCGCAGGATTTGTTACTATACACCCGTCGCTAACGTGTTTGTGACAAAAATTAATTTTGTCGCAAATATTAGAGATGAAAATTCGAATTTCATCGCAAAACATTAGCGACGAAAATATGAGTTTCATCGCAAAATGTTTGCAAGGAAAATCAAACATTTGTCGCAAACACGTTAGCGACGGGTGTATAGCAACAAATCCTGCGATGAAATTATTTCATCGCTAACTCACAACAAATTTTTTTCGTGTCTAAAATAGTAGCTCCTTACTTAGTGGCTAAATTTTTTGCAATAAATATTTTAATTTCGTTGCAAATGTTAGCGATGAAACCCATATTTTTATCGCTAATATTTGGCTATGGATATCCGGTTTACGAATTGTTCTCTAAACCCACTTCCGCGCTAATATTTTGCTATGGATATCCGATTTACGATTCTTTTCGTGTCTAAAATAGTAGCTCCTTACTTCGTGGCTAAATTTTTTGCAATAAATATTTTAATTTCGTTGCAAATGTTAGCGATGAAACCCATATTTTTATCGCTAATATTTGGCTATGGATATCCGGTTTACGAATTGTTCTCTAAACCCACTTCCGCGCTAATATTTTGCTATGGATATCCGATTTACGATTCTTTTCGTGTCTAAAATAGTAGCTCCTTACTTCGTGGCTAAATTTTTTGCAATAAATATTTTAATTTCGTTGCAAATGTTAGCGATGAAACCCATATTTTTATCGCTAATATTTGGCTATGGATATCTGGTTTACGAATTGTTCTCTAAACCCACTTCCGCGCTAATATTTTGCTATGGATATCCGATTTACGAATTGTTCTCTAAAACCCACTTCCGGGTTAATATTTTGCTATGGATATCCGATTTACAAATTGTTCTCTAAACCCACTTTCGCACTCGACCAACCCGACCCGCACCCGAGTGGATGGGTGCCCATAGCTGGACGACCACCACTCGGGCATACAACTCTTTGGTTCAATTTTAAATATTAATTATATGTATTCAATTGTTACTAATTTAGTTAATTTTACTCATTTAATTAATTTATTTATTTTACATATATTAATTGATTTATTTTTAACTTGTAACAATTATATATATATATATATATATTAATTTTTAAAACAATTTCAATTGTAAAAAATCAATGTTACTTTAACAATTCCAAAAAAATAATAAATATTACATCAAATCTTCATCCTCTCATCTTTATGTCCATCTTCATTTGCATCTTCATATTTATAAATATTTTTATAAACATTCAAACTGATTTATATAAGATACAAATTTTGGAGAATTATTAAACATTTAAACCGTATTTCTAGATTTAATATGCACAGTTGAAGTAGTACTCTTCCCTCATGCTTAGTAGAAATATAATATTAGAGACTAAATATAATTTTCATTATTGTTCTAATTATTAACAATAAAATAAAATATTGTTTTACTAATAAGGTGATGAAATATTTTAATTTTCTCACAAATATTAATAAATCCATAAAATTAGGCACACAAATTTCAATTTTGTCGCTAATATTTTAGCGACGAAATATAATTTTTTTTGTTGTTATGATTATTAACAACAAAATGAAGCAATTTGTTGCTAGTATAGCAATGAAATATCTTAATTTCATCGCAAAAATTAATTTCAATAAATTTGCCACGAAAATTTCTATTTCATCGCAAAATATTAGTGACGAAATATAATTTCCATTGTTGTTCTGATTATTAACAACAAAATGAAGCAATTTGTTGCTAATATAGCGATGAAATATATACATTTTGTTGCAAAAATTAATTTTTAGAACTTAGCCACGAAAATATTTATTTCATCGCAAAATATTAGCGACAAAATATAATTTTCATTGATGTTTTGATTATTAACAACAAAATGAAGCAATTTGTTGCTAATATAGCGATGAAATATATAAATTTTGTTGCAAAAATTAATTTCAAGAAATTAGCTACGAAATTTTCTATTTCATCGCAAAATATTGGCGACGAAATATAATTTTCATTGTTATTCTGATTATTAACAACAAAATGAAGCAAATTGTTGCTAATATAGCGATTAAATATATAAATTTTGTTGCAAAAATTAATTTCAAGCAATTAGCCACGAAAATTTCTATTTCTTCACAAAATATTAGCGACGAAATATAATTTTTATTGTTGTTTAGATTATTAACAACAAAATGAAGCAATTTGTTGCTAATATAGCGATGAAATATATAAATTTTGTTGCAAATATTAAATCTAAGAATTTAGCGACAAAAAATTCTATTTCGTTGCAAAATATTAGCGACGAAATATAATTTTCATTGCTATTTTGATTATTAACAATGAAATGAAACAATTTGTTGCTAATATAGCGATGAAATACATAATTTTTTTTGTAAATATTAAATCTAAGAATTTAGCGACGAAAAATTCTATTTCGTTGCTAAAAATTGTTTTTAGCGATGAAATTTAGATTTGTCGCAAAAATTTCGTCGCTATTCCCCATGTTTCTGTGTAGTGATGTTAGTGTAATAAATTATTAATTGCGAGCTATATAGTATATGCGTAAAGGAAATTATACATCTAATAGATCTTGAAATAGTGTATCCAACTTTTGGGTGCCATCCGGTCATGATTAATTTTTGTTTGTCATTTAATTTTTATTAATTTGTAGTGCGTACTTTATACATGTTGATTATTTTTCATTGAACTAAAAATATTTGGCTCTCGCGCGTTTAGACGCTTCCTAAATAGTTAGATTTTTGTAGTGTTATATATACGTATTACAAAGTTAATTACTAGAATGAACTAGTATATAGTGGGTACACTGTCGAAGCCTCCAGTTGCCTAACGTCGGAATTTATTCTTCTTATTACATATATAGTGCTGTATCTAGAACCACGACAACTATCCCCCTTTTGTTTTACACACAATTTGGACCACAAACTCACAATACTTAAAATAATCCCAAACCCCCCATTTCTTAATTCTTATGGATTGCACGAGGGCAAACCAATTTAATAATAAACTTATTGTCGATCGGTAAATTAATCGAAATTTTAGTGTTCTAACGTTTTATTTCACATTTATAATTATTCATATGCATAGTTTGAAAGGGTAAATTATCAATTTTGGTCATTGAACTTTATCACTTTTTAAAATTGGTACATTTAATCACTATTAAAATTGATCACTCAATTATTATTTTCTATCAATTTTGATGCTGCTGTTAGTAAATCCGTCATTGACTAATGGAGAAACGGTTTTAAGTGCTCATTCTTTTTTGACACCATTTTCCTATTTTAATTCATAAACCCCATCCCAATTTTTTTATCTTCAATTAGTATGTATGGCTAAGTAATACAAAATTCACAAATATAGTGATGTTATGTTAGTATGTACAAAAATCGATAACAGAAAAATATCTAGAATATAAAAGAAAGAAGAAAAATAAGTTTTTGAAATATTCTTAATATGAATTGATAATTTTAGAGAGTTCTTTACTATTAATCTTCACCACAAATATTAGTAGATGATCATGCCCGAATAATTATAAATGGGGAAATTAATTCCAATAATTTTCTATCAATTTTAGAGAGTTATTATTTTCTATCAATTTTTATGTCTGTTAGTATATCCGTCACGGAGAGAAAAGGTTTTGAGCCCGCAAACTATTTTTTGACATCATTTTCTCTCTTTTAATTCCTAAACCCTAAATCTCAAACTCCAATTTTTTTCAATTTTTACTGATTTTATTTTCAATTAATAATACTGTGGGTAACTAATAAATAAAAAAAATCACCGATTTATTTTGAGTTGCCGCTCAAAACTTTTTCTACGTTTTAGTCAATGATGGATTTAATGGATAGAAAATAATCAATGAATGACCAATTTTTTTTTATAGTTATTAAATGAGGGTGACCAAATTTAAAAAGTGGTAAAATTTAATGATAAAAAATTATATTTTCCCTCTAAAAAATAATTAACCGTAATAATAATAGAAGAGACCCACGTTATCGATAAGTAGGATGAAACATCAATTGAAATAGAAGAATTAAACGATTGATGATGCAAAGAACACAATTCAAAGATGATGACTATCTCTTACCACAGAACCGACACCACCGAACCGACATTCCGTTCCCTAGGTTGTTTGAAAGGGCAGGTTCAGGTAATCGAGTCAAAATGTACGGTGTGAACATATCTCCCCTCCTATTTTAGTCGGTTCCTATTTGCCATGTTTTTTTGCTTCCTATCTTAATTTCTTTTTTGTTCTCATCCATCATCATTTTAAAATTTAATTAGGCCAGATTAAATCACAAAAGAGGTGCATGAATGAGCTCTCTGTTTCTGTTTATTTGACGGCTATATATATTTCAGATAACCTTTCACTAAACCTTATATATTTTCTTTCATTAATTACCTCCTGAAAGAGAAAAATATATAGAGAAAGTCTACTTCAAGGATAAAACTACTAAAAAGATTGCGTCAGGGCCACCCATCATTTTCTTCATTATTTTCAAGAACTCATCAAATTCTCTCTCCTAAATTGGTTGTAGCTTACACATATTTCTTCAAAAGTTGGCGGCACAATTCTCTCAACTGGTTTGGTTAGTACATCACAAAAAGGACAAAGTCTCTAATTCTATTTGAATTTTGATCAAAGTTTATTTCTCTCTAATTCTATTTGAATTTTGATCAAAGTTTATTTCTGCAATAAATAAATTTCTTGTAGGAATTATCAAAAGGGAATTCAGTAACGATTAGTTCATCAGTTCCTATTCAAAATTCTTGTAGTACATGTGCGTATCAAAAGTGGCGAACAGACGAGATAGCGGCGAATTCCGGGCAGACACCACCAGTTCCGCCACCAGTTCCGCCGCAGCATCAACCAATGTTCCGATTTCCTATTTCCACATGCAGCAACCGGATTACCTGCTGTCGGCGGTGGTGGCACCGCCAACAGGGCAGGGTCAATCCAGAGAGATGTCAGCGATGGTGTCGGCGCTGACACACGTGGTCTCCGGACAGCGTCACGGAGGCGGCCAAGTCAGCAGCGTCGTTTCGCCATCGTCTTTTGGTGGCTCCGGTAACTTCGTGGATTCTCCTACCTCCGCTTACTCTTCGTCCAGCTCTGGCTCTTGGACAGGGCAGAAGCGGCAACGCAACCAAGACGACGGCGTCGTTTCACAGTATTCCGATCAGACTCAGAGTTTCTATCATGGGTTTGGTGAATCGCCTTCCTCTGTTAAAACTGGTTAGTACTATTTTCAATTATTAATATTTACTGGAAATTAATAATTTCCAGAAAACAGAGATTAATGTCTACCCTTTCCTTTTTTTTTTCTTTTTTCTTTTAAATCTGAGAATTTTCAAACTAGATTTCGTCATCATCTCTTTCATTAATTGAATATTACTTTTCAATCAAGATAAGTATTTGAATCATTCTCCATAACATCGTTCTAGCTAATTTCCAATTTTTTATTCGTGTTATTGCATGCGATAACAATCTTGAACAGTATATTTCCGATTCAAGTAAGATAATTTCAGGGTTTTTTTTTCTAAAAAAATATTACTAATTTCGTTCCAAATCAATTTTTTTTTCTACTAATTTGAGCACGAAAATTAAGAAGAAAGTTGTAAAATAAGCAGATAATGTTAATTTAAAGTGATAAACGTAAGAATATTAAGTAGAGGGTGACAAATGACGTGATAAAAAAGAAATGGTAAAAAGTATTAAAGGTTTGTGGACAAATTATATAATGTGTTAAAAAGACCTGCTCAAATGTGATGCATATCCATTAACTTGGTTTCTGTCAAAATCAAGGAACAAGACATTAGATTTGGATTCATATCAATAATCATTAATTACTTTTTAATATGCTTTTATTTATTTTTCAAAACCCAGAGCCAGAGACAGCAAGAGCAAGTATAGCAACAACACCCACCGCGCCACCACTTGCGGCGGAGCCAGATTCCACCCCTCTCCCTGAAGACACCGGAGAAAGAAGACGAAAATACAGAGGAGTCCGTCAAAGGCCGTGGGGAAAATGGGCCGCTGAAATCAGGGATCCACACAAAGCTGCCCGAGTTTGGCTCGGCACCTTCGACACGGCGGAAGCCGCCGCCGGAGCCTACGACGAGGCGGCGCTGCGGTTTCGCGGAAATCGCGCCAAACTCAATTTCCCTGAAAACGTTCGAATTGTGCCACCGCCTCAAGTTGCGGTCGGTCCACCGCCGCCGCCCAACCCTGCGGCGCCGTCGTTGTTCGAGAACACCGCTAGAGATTACTGGGAATACTCGCAGTTACTTCAGAGCAGCGCTGACTTTCAACAACCGCCGTCGCCTCTGTTTGGACAAATGTTTTATTCTTCTTCGAATTTGTCTTCGTCAACATCGCAGTATCCCCTGATGTTCTCAAGTGGCCAAACTATAAATTTTACGGCGCCACAACAAGGTCAAGGCGGCACACATAGCACCACTTCCACTTTTCCGGCACCGCCGTGGAGTTCAGGCCATTATCCTCCTTCCTCTAGTTCATGATATTTTTCCTTGTAATTTTGCTGTTTTATTTGTTTATATTCTTTTTGCAGGTTAATTTCGAATGTTTAGTGTATTATGTATTTTTGTTTAGGTCATACTGCACATCAAAAAAAAAAAAAAAAGTAATACTCCAATATATATACTCGTTTATTCATTACAGTCTCTTTAACTTTTAAAACAAATTTTTTATTTTCTAATTATGTAGTACGGATTTTATTATTTACCATGTGCATTGTGCGATCCTATTATTCTAGAGTTTATGAGGCTTCAATATGATTATACTTTTTTATATGTAAAATAAATTTTTGTATACATTCATTGATATATATCCTCCGTTATTAATTAAAAAAAAATTTCCACTAAATCATCTCAAATGAGAATCTTTCTTTTTTTTTAATGACAAAAATCCTTCAATAAAAAGTTTCAGATTTTTTCAATTTCATATTTTTAA
The DNA here is from genome assembly GCA_963675135.1 of Galeopsis tetrahit. Taxonomy (NCBI): domain Eukaryota; kingdom Viridiplantae; phylum Streptophyta; class Magnoliopsida; order Lamiales; family Lamiaceae; genus Galeopsis; species Galeopsis tetrahit. Next base: position 56,269,878 of record OY776131.1, read on the forward strand.
AGATTTTTAGAGACAATAATAATAAAATTTTAAACTTATTTTATTGAAGTTAATTTGATGCTTCTATCTAGGCATGATTCAATATGGTATAAGAAATATTGTATCAAATAAATTTATTGTCGGAGAAGAGACACTAAACTGGAGTCAGGGCGGTCCTAGGGATATTTGGGCCTGAATCGAACTTTAAAAAAAGGCTCCGTCCCTTTATATTTTTTATTCTATGCGAACTTATAAAACGTACTTATAAAACGTACTTATAAAACGTAATGTAAAACATTTTTAAAGGAGTAACAATATAGATTTTTTTACCCATTTTAGAATTTATAATTTTTAATTAATAGTTTTTTTAAGATTTTAAGTAATTTAATTTTAAGAGATTTTTCAGTTTTTTAATGTAATTTTTATAATTTTTTTGAAAATTTAATGAGTTTTTTAGAATTTTTTATTTAGACAATTTTAGATTTTTAGATTTATTTTTTATTTTTTATACAAGTAATTTTTAATTTTAATGAGATTTTTAGAAATTTTTAATATTATTTTTTTATTTTCAAATTTAAATGATGTAAATTGAACTATTTGCCTGAAATCTCAATTTTTCGACGAAAATGATGTAAATTGGACCATAAATGATGTAAATTGAGCACTGACGTAAATTGAAAAAGTGAAAACTTAAAAGATATAAACTGAATTAGGCCTTTGTTGAGACTTATTTTTCCTAATTTTTCCTTCCCTTCTCCTTCACTGATTCTTTTTACTTTTTTTTAGCATAGTTATATTAATATTTTATATTATAATATACATATATATATAAAATATATATCTTAAAAAATTGGTCCCTAAAAAATTAAAATATTCCTGGACCTGAATCGTTCGCCTAATTGGTCTTACATTAGGATCGGGCATGACTGGAGTTTATCAAGACCAGTGCTACAAATTTTCGGAATACAATGAAATCTTCGTCAAGTGAATCGTTATGAAAACTGTTACAAGGAATTTGTTAGCTCAGTATTTAATACGAATTATAAAATGACAGAATTTATAAAAATTATCTAATAGGCTGATCATGTCACGTATATCACATCTAAATTTATGATATTAGAAAAATCACATTGTTGCCGTACGAAGAGTTTTCGGTATATTTAAAATGCATACCCCTTTTATAAGAAAATTTTCAATATATCACTACGTACTGAATTTTCAACCTACTTCATAACGAAATATTGATATACCGGCCATTACAAATTTTAGTACATTGTTTTATACAGTCCATATCTAAATAATTATATTTTTTAGATTGTTTACTACCTAATACCCGAAATGCTGGTACACCATAATAACGAAAGTATTATTTCTTTCACTTTATTGATACCATATGAAAAAAATGTTTGATATTTTTTGACATGATATATAATTAGTAATTACAGTACGTAATTATATCAAAGGTTCCGATATTTTTTATTATTGTCCTACATATATCCGCTGGTCAAGTCACACGTGTCCATGAAACAACCACCTAGCAATAGCATGCATGTTGTATTTTTTTTTTTTGAAACGATAGTTATAATATTGTTTATAAAAATATAAATTTGTATGCATCTTACCGAAAGTGTTTCATGCAATTAAATAGGGTAAATTACCAAAAAGAAATTCGAGATTTGTCAAATACATTTTGTGATTTTGAATATTAATTACCATGCATGCTTTTAAAATGACAAAAAAATAAGTCAGTGTTGGGTCGAAAAAGATATAAGTAGTAAAAGAATTAATTTCATTCCATATTTGTGGAGATGTATGAAATCAATTCATTTATATTATAGAGTATAATTGTTCTAATATTCTTATCACTTATATATGAGCCACATTAGTATCTACTCACTTGAATACTTTGGCTCACTTTAGGAGGTGATTCATCGAAAGGATAATTTAATATAAGTATAGATCGAATTATTTTTAGCTGGGTCTTTTAATTCAAAATGTGGAAGTGTAACTTCATTTATAAGTTTGAACTTATAAGATGTGTGAAGAAATTGGAAAAAAAGAAAGAGTGTTATCTTCTTGTAACTTAATGTGACTTATTTTATTATGAGAGTGTTTTAAGCCTGTGACAATTAATCCCGTCAAGTTTCAGCTGCCTGTAGTAGTGTAAACCGTGGTTAACTATTGATCCCATAATAATTCAACTTTTTATTAATTAATTTATCCCACTGAATACAGTTACGCAACCATAGTTATCGCGTGATTCATATGCAACTTCAATTCTGGGTATATGGATTTCCTACCTACTTATGGATGGTAATTCAATAAAATTATCTTCAGTTTTTTCTACTTTGATATTTTTAATGACTTTTCAGCATATAGATATAGGAATATATATTAGTTTTTCATAATACATTCTTTCACCTCTCTACCTACAATTAGTCGTCAGTCACACACACACAACCAATCTTCTTTAAAAAAATTGAAGTATTTTATATATAGACTATACCTTCACATCAACGTGGACTTCACGAGCACGGCATCAGGATTTGGATCCGATGTTGTGCAACACCGTCCCGTACAACTTAACCGTACAGTTATATATATTATGAAAAATTTAATTATATAGCACAATGTTATGCAAAAGATTCAATTAATCCACAATTAAAATGTGAGTTATAATGCACATAATGTGATGTACAACATGTGATCCAAATGCAACATTTTATGACTTTGGAACACGGCCAGCAGGTACCATTCTCCATGTTCTAGGAATATGGGTTAGATTCTCCCTGACGATATTTTCGAATTTTTTGTTTCCTTTTTATATTTCAATACCTAATTTTTATGATCTCAACATCATTTATATTTGTTCTTTGACTGAGTTTTGTTTCTAAGGAGAGATTTCTCAAGCAAGGATTTAATGGTGCTTCGGCATCCGACTCAACATGTGAACTTATAGTCCTAATTTTTTTTTCTTTTATATTATCTACCTTTTATTGTCATAAATATTTGTTCTTGTATTTGGCTATTTTGACCGATAATTTACAAAAGAATGTTATACTAGAGGACATAAATAATCTTAACTACTTTTAGTTTGACGACGGAAAAGGAGAAGATCGGATTTAATTTAAGTTCCCCCTGATGCATAATAAATTAAATAATAGTGTGCAAATGTGTAAATTTAATTTCAATTGTGATTTGCTTGAGTTACAAGTGAGAAGACTTGAATTTGATGAGATTTGCTTATATGTACACATACATCACGTGTCAAATTCATGTATTCACCTAATGCAATTGTCAAATTTGTAATACATCACCGCAAGCATATAAAATATTATGATATTTATAAACACAAACTAGTATCAATATATATATGCATATATTATTTTCGGTGTACAACTCAAGTGCATTTTTAAAAGATAGTATTCCATTATTTATTTTAATGTAAGATATTAATTGAATTAATGTTTTTAAAACGGTTCAACCAGTGGAACAAGTGACCCAATTATCTATTTTATTGTCTGGTTTGTTGACTGTCCAGGTTTTAAAAAAATTGATTTAAAGTATTAATTAATCGAATAGTATGAATATTTTTCATAAAAAAAATATTAGTTGTGAACACAAGTGTTACTCATAAATCATATTCTACGCGTCCCTCGTTAAGTTACTAATTTTACCACTTTAGTCATCCTTGATAAGTTGGTCATTTCTATTTTTGTATGCACTCCACTATTTATCTCTACATTTTTTATTTCATATATTTCTACCTCAATACATCACTACATTAATGTTAACTATATTATTTAAAATATGTGCAAAGTGCAATATAATGATATATTGGTAACTTAACTTTGGATGGAGATAGTATAATTTTAATGGTACAAAGGAGGTGCACGACGACTTAGAGGAGAGATCATATAATAGTAGTATGTATCTTGTCACAACGTCTTATCATTAAGTTTAATTTACACATCTTTCAATTGACTATACGTAAATTTCTTTGAGTCGATCATGAAGTTTAATATACACATCTTTCATATGAATATACGTAATTAAATATCTTTTCAGACATTTTATCCGACATATCCTTACAACCTTTGTCGTGTATACTTTGATTTCGTTTGGAGTCTTTAATCAATTTGTAATATAAAAATTGTCCGTTGAATTTTTTATTGCCCCATTCAACGAAAAATATGAGGAAAATTAAAGAAAATAAAATTAGTATAAGAAATAGCCAAATTTTGTTGTTCCGATGGATATATGAAATGAATTAAATTATAAGAATTGGTGTGTGGACCAAGCAATTTAAAGGTTACAAATAATTAAGTTCCTTAGCTTAAAAACATTCTTGTGGTGTTCAATAGTACTATTTTATTATCCCTTGTTTCCTTTTTGTTTTAGAATGCGTAGAAGAAACAAATGCTTACTGACTAAAACGTGATATATATTTACAATTGAAATTTCGAAATTTTGCTTTGAATATAAGCCAATCAAACTAAATTACTTTAGCTACATATTTCTTTGTCACTTTCCATCAATTTCCGTTTGCACTTCACTTCACTATTTGACTATTTCTCATAACAAGAAATCATTTGTTACGGCAAGAAAAAATAATACGGAGTATAATTTAAATTTTTGGATAGGATAAAATTCTTCCATTTACCTTATTTAGAGGAAATTTTATTTTTAGTCCTATAAGTTTGAGATTTTCCAAAATAAATTCTTTAAGTTTCAATTTTACAAAATACGTCCTTTACCTTTCAATTTTAATCCCTTTTTACATCAAATTTAATCATTTATGTTTTGAAGGAATTAGAATTTGCCACATGTATTAAAAAATGTCACATCATAATGCCACATCACTCTCTCCTCTATATATATTTAAAAAAAGTAGAGCTAATAACACCCCAAAATATTATATACACACCCCATAATTTTAAATATAAAAAATAAATGTATATAAAATGACTAAGTAACTCTTACATAAATAAAGAGTAAAATAATTTTTAAAAATAACTTGAAAAAATATGAAACGAAATCAAAAGGAGTTTTGCAGTTATGAATGATCGATGTTAATTATGTCAATCTTATTTTCCTTTATTAATTGAAACGTATAACTAAATTTAATGATAATATCATCATTTTATCAAATACTTATAAGAAATAAATATATTTCAAATAAATTAATTAATTAGTTTGGAGTAGATGTAGTGAATTTTTTATTTTTTTTCATATATATAAGAATGATTAATTAGTTTGGAGTATATGCATATAATTTTTTTTTTGTGAGGCTACTAACATCCCATAAAATATGTATACAAACCTCAAATGTTATACACACCCCACTACTCCGTAATATTTAAAAGTCAATTTTTATTGCTAAACACATCCCAATTATTTTCTAATTACCCTAATCCCTCAAATCAAATTCAAATTGAATAAAAACTAAAAATATAATTTAAAATTCAACCAAATCATTAAAACTATATATAAATTTTAAAAATTAATTAAAAAAATATTCAATAATACGAAAAACTAAAAAAAATTAAAAATATTTTAAAAAATCAACCAAATATTAAAAAATATATGAATGGGAAAATCAATTAAATCCAAAAAACTAAATAAATCAAATAAAATTTATAAAATAATTAAATTAAAAATATCAATTAATGATTCAATTTTCTAAAAAACTAAATAAAATGAAAATGAAAGAAAAACAACTTAATCAAAAATAAATATTAAGAAAATTAAATAAAAAATAAAATCGTACTTTTTTAGATTCTATTTAACTTTCTAAGATTTTTTTCAAAAAAAAATAATTAATTTTAAAGATTTAGTTAAATTTTTAAAATACTTCTAAATTTTAATTACATTTTTTCAAGTTATTTTTTAAATTATTTTTCTCTTTATTTATATAAGGGTTACTTAGTCATTTTATATACATCTATATTTGTATTTAAAATTTTAAAGTGTGTATATATAGAATATTTTGGGGTGTTATTACGTATTTTATAAAGTTCAAATTTAAAGGATTTATTTTGAAAAATCTCAAACTTATAGAACTAAAAATAAAATTTCCTCACCTTATTTATTTTTAGAATGTAAAAGTTAAAAAAAAAAAAAAAAAAACTCCATATATAGTTTTATGTGCAGTACTACTGCACCAGCCACCAGTACCTTCTTTTCTTCGAAATATCAAAAATTAAATCGTGTTTTGTGTCTTTACTGATTGACCCAATGAATTTTGAATTTCGAAATTGTATAAATTAATTCTTTTTTCGTATTTTATTAGTTTTTTTTTGGTTCGTCTTTTATTAATTGTCTTTTCCTGAAATGGAAATAAATTTATTTTTTCTTTCGAATTATCTCCACCAAACATTTTAAAATAACATCAAATGCCATTTATTTTTCAACACAAAAGCATCCATTTTTTTTTATTATTCTCAGTTTTTTTTTTTATCGGTATTATTCTCATTTAACTAATACACCTTCAAAACAAATTATTTTATCTATTATAATACTAATAAATAGTCCTTACATTAAAACTCGAGTCATAATAACTACATTTTTTTAGTTTGACAAAGATTTGTATGAGAGATCTCATACAAAACCTTTTCTTTTAATTTATCTCTCATACTTACATCTTACATTTTTTGCAATATGAGTATAATATTAATGATTGATACTATCATTAAATTTTTTTAAACAATCCTACCAGACTGCCAAACCGGTCTTGCGATTTAGGGCCGGTGTAAAAAAAGGGCTGTTGTACAGTGTAAATGTATTTTTAAATAGTACTAATTGTTGTACTAAAATATACAGTATTAGTTGGATGATATAATTAATTTCACTTAACAATATTAATTATTATATTAAAAAAAATTGGGGGCTCTCGTTGATAAGGATAATGCTTACTACAATCCTAAAACAAAATAAGATGCATACAAAGGATCTCACCTTTCTCCATCCCAAGAATTTAAATTTCAAATTTTCCTAGCTAATTACCAAACTAATCATATTTTTAAATCATAAAAACGAAATAACATATCCAAATTTACTTAGGCCTAACATAAATTAGGTCAACAGTACTTGGTCAATGGTCGTGCCGACGGTAGTTATATTCTAAACACACACATTTTTGTATCACTTGTCCAGGTTAATAGCATACATATTCTGAAAATATTTACTACTACATTTTAGTCGGTCCAAGGACGTATATCGAGACCTCAAAAAAATAATAACAACATCATCAATACATATCACATAAATTGACGAAGTTGGATAGCTCAAGTGGTTAGAACACCACTACCTAGACTTTAGATCCTGGGTTCGAATTAATTAATTAATTAACCGAACTTGATATAACATGTATCCATCTCTAGACATCTACCGATGGAGCCTAACATTAATTTAGATATAATTAAGAACGAACAAGTGTCGCATATTGATTTTACAGGTTGGTCTAAGTGCTCAAATTATGTAATACTTTCTAGATATTGATTTATTAATTAATATTAATATTACACGTGGCTTTTATATAATACATATATTATTATTTTTTAGATATCTGCCTAATCATAGTTTTTATTTGGATACCAACCAAACCATCCACCAAGATCAAACGTTCGTAGTTTTATATTAATGTTATTCCATGGACCTAGCTAAATCCAATGGTCCCAGACTTAGACACAGCTAGCACGGATTCTCTTTAATTTCCACACTTCCATATCATGTTTCACTATTTTTATACATGACGTTATGACATACAGTACATATAATAAATTAAAAGAAATTATAAATCATTTTAATTAAGAAGACTTATGTCATGCATGTATTAATAATAGTGAAACATAAGATGAAAAATTAAAATGTGTAATGCTTGTTGAGGTGATTTATGAAATCCACCGCTACTATATTTATGTATTATATTAATGTGTAAAAATATAATTTTATGTGAAATGATTTTATATATGACACGAATCTTAAAAATAGAAAATAGGCATTGAACCGGCTAATTAATTAATTAATTACATATTGGAGTATAAAAAAAAGATAAGGATGGTAGAAGACATCATGCAGACTTTACGAGTTTTGTGTTTCCATATATATAAATAATATTGTAACTCAGACTAGTGCTGTTTGACACTCCATTCTAAATTCATCCATAAAAGTGTGTTGGGTCAGATTCGTTTAATATAAATATCAAATATATATTGCATGGCAGCGAGATTCATTCCTTTCTACATAAAAATAATTTTGGCATAAAACACGCAGATATATTATGTAGTAGTAATTAATTTATTTTATACTCATAAAAAAAACACTGAAAATTTGACTAGCTTGTTTCGATGGACAATTAATTCTTATCTGGACTCTTGATGAAGAACAAAAGTGACGGTGGATCGATATTTAAAAAATACTCACATTTTAAAAGAAACTAAAAAATGCACTTATCCCGAAAAATATATATAAACTATTGGAGCTCGATTCATGTTCGTTTATATTGAAATTAGTTATATAAACTTCAAAATTCATTAACATTCAAAAAGAATTTTCATTTTTGGTGTTCGCCCATATCTTGTTCCACGAATAATTAACATGTGTTATATTAAAAAACAATCACATCCTATAATATTAAAGGTAATACGTGTTAAAAATTCAGTAGAATAAAACATCATGTAGAACACGAAAAGTAGAATAGGAGAATCAAACCGAATCCAAACAATTGTGCATTCATTTTATTTATTCCTTCGTCCGGCTATAATTTTTTTTTGTCATTTTGGTCCGCCAATCTGTAAACTTTTCTTACTCTTTCTGTGGTAAATATATTTTAATTTTTCATTTTATATCTTACTTTTTCTCTCTATTTTTTCAACTTATATATAAGTGTACGGATAGAGTATATATTTAAAAATGAAAAAAAGATGGAATTTAATTGATGATAGGAGTGGTGTGTGAGAGAACACGTGACGGACGTGTTTGAGGTGTGGTATAACGTTTGTCCCAACAACCAACAAGCGGTCCAATTTACAAACATACGTGGCACATTCCCCTCTCGAATGATCTACTATATTTAATTATTTGTAGTTATCATAACGTACCAATACATGTGTTTTTTTTTTTAATGACCAAAATTTTGTTCCTATGTATACATGAGGACGATTTTTTTTTTTTTTTTTAAATGTGATTGGTTTGAAATTTATAAATACGTGAATCTTATAATATGATATATAAATAAGATATGTATAAATTTATAATATACGTATGACTACCTTATTAAAATATTCTGTTCAAACTCTGGGAGCAAAGTTCCGAAGGTTGTTTATATTACTTGTTCAACATAGCTACTAATTTATCATTAAAATCTATTTTGATCAAAGAGAAAAAATCAAGTATATACTATATAGGAGTCTAGGAGTATATAACTCAAATTATTTTAGAAAATAAGTCGTTGAATTGTTTGTCTATATATAATACAACACGCTATATACGTCTCTCATTGAAATTTGTGGCGAGTTAATTTCTATAACATTATAATAGAGAGTCATTGGTCTTGTATTATTTTGTTTTGTTTTACTTTTGTTCTTTTCTTTGTAAGAATATATGAATCCGACAAGTTGAAGAACGTTACACGAGTTGGTATATATATAGATACAAACTAATTAAATATATCTAATTACCAATTTGAGTTTTTTCTTCCAAATTAAATATTGGTAGAATTCTCTTGAGTACGTATATAACAACCAGGGGCGGACCCAGGATGAATAGTTGAGGGGGCCAACAATAAATTTTTTAAGTAACTAAATTTATAGTAATATATACTAAAAAGCCCACCTATAATCTATTAATTATCATAAAATTTCCAGAATATAACATTAAACTTACAACACATATATTAAAAGCATTGCTCCATGGGATACATGCTCTTCTAACGCTTGTGAATGGGGTACTTCCATATTGGTGGTCATAATCCCGAGTCACATATTGGTGGTCATAATCCCGAGTCACGTTCTAATGATTGCCCGTCAATGATTTTGTCGGAAAACTTTTCATCAATTTTTATATATTTGATTGAAATGCTTGAATATTTTTATTCTTTCTTTCAAAGAAAAAATATATTGTTCGTAACTTTTTCATTGAAATAATTAAATATAATTTAATTAATTAGAAGACTACAATAAATTTCAAATTCTAACTCTTACCCATAGTTATATGATTCTTGTTTATATTTGACCTACAAAACAAATTCTATAAATACATCAATTAATAATTGAAGGTTTAATTTTAAATTAAATTAAAGGCTAATTATGAATTAAATATTTGGAGAATTGAATAATAAATAAAATAATAAATTAACAAATAACAGAATAAAACAAATAATATATAAATATAAATTACAATTGCAATTACAAATTTGAGTGCAAAATTGATTTGAAAAAAACAAGAAATAAATTAGCGGATAAATATATTGGGCCTGAAAAGGAATTAAGCAATTAACTGGGCCTACTTTAGTTAGTTTATTATTTTGGGGAGGCCAACCAAAGAAACTACCACACTAATACGTATATACACTACTTAGTTGATAAAATCTAGGGGGGCCATGGCCCTCCTCCATGTAAGCGTCGGTCCGCCCCTGATAACAACCAACACTATACGTACCTAATGGTCTAATTAAAATTATACAGTATATCTTAAGAGATCAACAATAATTATTTTGAAAAATAGATATTATATTTTAAAATCAATTTTAAAAAATAAAGGAATATTTATTATTACTAAATAATATATAGTTACGTTATTCATACGGAGTAATATATTTTTAAAATGATTTATTTTATTAAGTCAGCTTAAACAATAAACATGCATATGCCAACTTGATAGGTTTTTAAAGCCATTTAAAAAAGTCAAAGTTGCAATTAATCTAGAATAATATAACAATATATTGAAAAAAGTGTTAATATTATATAGTCTACAAATTAACAGGAGTATTACATTTATTTTGTATGAATTAATATTTTTCATATAAAATACTACTCCAATATTTTTCATTACAATATTATTTGAGCTGTATTTTGTTTTTATAAATGAATAATAAAATTTTGATCAAAATTAAATTAAAACAAACCAATCACGTGGTGCATCCAATCCTATGCACATGCGATATATAATGACAGAATTAAAGTGATTAATAAAAATGAATTAAGCTGCTGCTCCTCCTTCAAGAAGAGAAACAAGATAAAATGCAGATGTTGCAAAGAAATCCCAAGCCTTATTCCCATTCAATATAGTGTCATCTTTGGTTTGTTGGGATTCCATAGCTTGTACGCACGGATTCATGGAGTCATAGTTTGCCATTGAAAGATCATAAGTTGCCAAACCGTAGAGAGTTGCATCACCAACTTCACCTCGGGCACTGCTCATCGAAGCTGAGGCAGAACCATACGCGTTGTCGCACACTAGGAGGGCGTCCTTGAAATCGGGTGCCAAGTTTGTCTCATTCATCTTCCTCTTAATTTATGTAATCACTCGTATTTGTTGCGTGTGACATTCCTGCTTCCATTATCGCAATTGATAGGTTTAATATGCCCGTCGCTGACATTATTTTTTCGTCCGCTTCAAAGAGTTGGACGCATAATTCCATATTAGAGGTTTTGTTGCACGTTTCTTGGACCAACGAGCTGGTATCGGCGGTAACATTAGGAGGCGGTGTTATTGCCACTATGGCCAAAATGGTTACAAGAAGAATATGAACAATTGAATAAGACATATTGATCAGATTATGATTTTGTTTATCAAGATTGTAATTAGTTTCTTTAAATGTAGATTAGTAGTTAATCTAAATAACTACTAATTAGTTAGGCAGTTCTCTTTTTATAGGTATATAAATACCTTTCTTCTTCATTTGTAAAACTCACTTTTTCACAGAAGATCAATTCAATTCTCATTATCTTCAATTCCAATCTTTGGTGTGGAGGAGGATCATGTTTTCCTCCATTTTGTTTTCTGTTTCATACCTTTACATGGTATCAGTATAGCCGTCAAGATCGTCTCCGCTTCCGCCTTTCAAGGAATTAGGGCTTTTCTTCCCCTTTCCTCCGGCGAATCCTCCGATTGACGCAGCGTTTCTTTGATTCTTTGCCGTTTCTCTACATTCTTCAATGGCACCTAATCAGAATTCTCTAGACCTAGCCAAGAACCCCCTTTCTCCTCTCGCCCTGCACCACAATGATAACCCTGCAGTCGCGATTGCCCTCGATCCGTTAATTGGTTCGAACTTCGTCTCCTGGAGTCATGCCATAAAACGTGGCCTGAGTGTCAAGAATAAATTGCCTTTAATCGACGGTTCGCTCCCTCAACCCGTTGAAGACGATGATCCGGCCATCTTCGCTGCTTGGGTTCGTGCAAATGATTTGGTCTTGATGTGGATTCTCAACTCCATCTCCCCAGATATCAAACACACTCTGGAGTACTTCTCATCCGCTCAACAGGTATGGGATGAACTTAAAATTCTCTACACTAGTTCTGATGGCACTAGGGTGTATCATCTAGAGAAGAGTCTCAGTTCCATAACTCAGGGTAGTCAATCTTTGGTTACCTACTACAATCAGTTTAAAAGTCTATGGGATGAGTATCTTAGTTTTAGGCCTATCCTATCTTGCTCTTGTGATGCCTTAAAAACATGTGAATGTGACCTTCCTAAGAAAATTGCTAAAACACAAGAACAAGATGCTGTGATGAAATTTTTGATAGGCCTTGATGATTCTTATTCAGCTCTTCGCAGTCAGTTGCTTCTAACATCCCCTTTCCCTCCTCTAGCAAAGGTTTTTTCATTACTCTTGCAAGAGGAGTCTCAAAGATCTTTAAACACTCCTTTTCCTATAACTCTTGATTCTGTGGCTATGCTCTCTAGGCAGCCTAATCCCAAATTTTTCAAAAATAAAAGAAAACCTCTCTTGTGTAGTCATTGTGGTGGCACCACCCACACTGTAGATAGGTGTTTTCATTTGATCGGCTTTCCCTCTGGTTGGAAAGGGCCAAGAGGTTCTAAAAACACTGTGGACAACTCATCTTCTGCCAATATGGATTTTCCCCCTCCCATTAAAGGGGACCTTGTCACCTCCAATCCCCTGGTCAGTCAAGAATTGTTTGATCAATTCTTGAATTTTACTAAGACACAGCAGAGTCAACAACCTCCTTCTCCCCCACATGCTGCAGCTGGGGACTTTGTGCATCAACCTGAGAAGCTTCAAGACACAGGTACATCCTTTTGCTCTAAATCTTTAGGCAACAATCCACATTTTTCCACATGGATTTTGGACACAGGGGCCACAGATCATATGACTTCTGATTTTACTTTGTTTTCTTCCCCTCCCTCTAAATCTAATATTCAAATCAGTTTGCCTAATAATGTCACTTCCACAACAACTTATATAGGGAACATTATTCTTAATGATTCTTTGACTCTTTATAATGTCCTATATGTCCCTGATTTTACACACAATTTGCTGTCCATTTCTCACCTTACTAGATACTCTAGTTGTTCTGTCAATTTCCTATCCTCACACTGTGTTTTGCAGGACATATCCACCAAGAAAGTGATTGGTTCTGCTGAACAAACTGGAGGGCTTTACATTCTCAAGATTGCAATTTATCTTGTACACTCTGCTTCTTTTTCTAGTACTTTTGATTTGTGGCACTATAGACTAGGGCATATCTCTACTAAATACTTGTCTAATATAGACCAGTTGAATGTAAAAGCAACAAACAAGAATCATGTTTGCAACATCTGTCCTTTGGCTAAACAAAAGAGACAACCCTTTCCTATTAGTACCTCTGTTTCTTATTGTGCTTTCAATTTGATTCACTGTGATGTATGGGGCCCCTTTTCTACCATTTCTCATTCAGGGCACAAATTTTTCTTGACTATAGTGGATGATTTTACTAGATGCACATGGATATATATGTTGAGGCACAAATCTGATGTTAAAGTTTCATTGCTTAATTTTTCTAATATGATCCATACACAGTTTAATGCTAGAATAAAAATCTTGAGGAGTGATAATGGCACTGAATTTTTGCTACATGATTTCTATCACAATTTAGGGATTATTCATCAAACATCTTGTGTGGAAACCCCTCAACAAAATGGTTTGGTTGAAAGAAAACACCAACACTTACTCCAAGTGGCTAGGTCCCTTCTCTTTCAATCTAGCTTACCCCTAAAATTTTGGAATGAATGTGTGCTCACTGGTGCTCATTTGATAAATAGAACTCCATTGCCTATCCTTTCTAACAAAACACCTTTCCAGCTTTTGCATAATAAAGAGGTGGATTATTCTTACTTGAGAGTTTTTGGTTGCCTGTGCTATGCTAACACCCTCATTGCTCATAGACACAAGTTTCACCCTAGAGCTATTAAATGTGTTTTTCTGGGATATCCTTTTGGTACCAAGGGGTACAAACTCTTAGACTTTAATTCTGGGAAAATCTTCATTTCCAGAAATGTCAAATTTTTTGAACACATTTTTCCTTTTGTTGCTACTCATATAACTCAGTGTGCATTCTTCTCCTGCTGTTATTAATGATGATCAGTGTTCTGAAACTTGTGACACTCCTATTGCCTCAGACCAATCTCTAAATACTACTCAGGATCTTCACAATATTGGTCCTACTACTTCTGTTCCTACTGATCCTATTGTTTATCAACCTATTAGGAAATCTGACAGAAATAGACATCCTCCAGCTTATTTAGATGTTTATCACACATCTTTACCTCATTCCATCTCTAATTCCAGCATATCTACTAAGAAAGGCAAACAATATCCCATTTCTGACTATTTGTTTACTGGACATCTTTTCAAGCCTTTTCTGTCCTATACAGCCAATATTTCACAAATTATAGAACCCACCTCTTATAAGCAGGCTGTAAAAGATCCTAATTGGCAAAAAGCCATGGACATAGAACTCCAGGCCCTTGAAAAGGCCAACACATGGACTCTTGTCCCTCTCCCTCCCACAAAACATTCTATTGGTTGCAGGTGGGTATATAAGGTGAAATACAAAGCTGATGGCTCAATAGAGAGATACAAGGCAAGGTTAGTGGCCAAAGGTTACACTCAACAAGAAGGTATTGATTTCTTTGACACCTTTTCTCCTGTAGCCAAGATCACTACTGTTAGAATTCTACTTGCTATAGCTGTAGCTAAAAATTGGCATTTGCACCAACTTGATGTTAATAATGCTTTTTTACATGGTGATTTGGATGAAGAGGTTTATATGTCACCCCCTCCAGGGTATGATACTCAGAATAGAGTTTGTAAATTAAATAAAAGCTTGTATGGCTTAAAACAAGCATCCAAATAATGGTTTCAAAAACTATCTGATTCTCTTGTTACTATGGGGTTCATACAATCTATTGCTGATAACTCATTGTTTACCAAATCTACTGCCTCTTCATTTACAGTTATTCTTTGTTATGTAGATGATCTTATTGTAACAGGAAACTCTCTTCCAGACATCATTTTCATTAAAAATCATCTTCACAAGCTTTTCACTATTAAGGATCTTGGTCCCTTGAAATACATTTTGGGTATTGAAGTGGCCAAGAGTCCAAAAGGTTTGCATTTGTGTCAAAGAAAGTATACTTTAGATCTTCTCCATGAGTTTGGCTATTTAGATAGCAAACCTTATTCTACCCCCATGGATCAAAAGCAAACTTTCTTTGATGCACAAGCTCCTCTACTTACTGACCCTACCTCTTACAGAAGCATTGTAGGAAAATTGTTATATCTTACAATAACAAGACCAGACATTGCTTTTTCTGTCCATGTTCTTACCCAATTTATGAGTAAACCTACTACAGCTCACTTGGCTGCTGTACATCGTTTACTTAGATATCTTAAGGGTAATCCAGGGCAGGGAATTTTTTATTCTTCTACTAATAGCTTTAAACTTCATGCCTTTTCAGACTCAGATTGGGCAAGATGTCAAGTTACAAGGAAGAGCATCACTGGTTATGCAATCTACTTGGGAGACTCTCTCATCTCCTGGAAATCCAAAAAGCAGCCAACAGTGGCAAGATCTTCTGCAGAGGCAGAATATAGGGCTCTAGCTACTACAACATGTGAGGTTCAATGGATTCTATACATCCTTAAAGACCTCCATATCCTTCATGATCAACCAGCAGCCCTCTACACAGATAGCAAATCTGCTCATGCCATGGCCCATAATCCATGTTTTCATGACAAAACCAAACACATCTCCATTGACATCCACTTCACCAGAGAAAAGATCCACAATGCTGTAATCAAACTTATCCATATTCCTTCTCAAGACAACCTGGCTGACATCATGACTAAGCCTCTACCACCTTCTTCATTCAATCTTTTCAAATCCAAATTGGGCCTCTTCAACATCCATGCACAATTTGAGGGGGTATCAAGATTGTAATTAGTTTCTTTAAATGTAGATTAGTAGTTAATCTAAATAACTACTAATTAGTTAGGCAGTTCTCTTTTCATAGGTATATAAATACCTTTCTTCTTCATTTGTAAAACTCACTTTTTCACAGAAGATCAATTCAATTCTCATTATCTTCAATTCCAATCTTTGGTGTGGAGGATCATGTTTTCCTCCATTTTGTTTTCTGTTTCATACCTTTACATTGTTCAACTAGTATTTAGGGTACGCACGTCCATTAAAATGTATGTTGTGAATTATAAATTTGTGGCAGCCCTTCTCTCTTCCGTTTGTATTTGTACTAAATATGCACGAGGTGCTCATTTACGGGAGGGTCCATGGCCAAGAATTAATACATCTCATCAAATTGCATGTCCCTTATTTTTATTACTCCCTCCATCACATAAAATTTGTTGCATTTCTTTTATTAGAATTAAGCAACATATTTTTTTAACATATTTACCTTTCATTAATTTTTCTCATTTCCTTTTCTTTTCCCTCTTTCTTTGACCTTTTCAAAAAAATGTCATTAATATATTTTTAATATATATATATATATATAGATATTGTAGAGATTAATAGAGGTTCAGGAAAGATCATTGATAAAAATAAAAAAACAACAAATATTTCGAAATAAAATTTAAGACCAAATGTGACACATTTTATGAAACGTGAGAGCATATATTAATTGGTAGTTGATTAAGAAAATCTGATCTCATTGAATTAGATTTATGAAATTATCACACTCAACTTGAAAATAGAATTTTTAAGATAATTAATAGGGGATAAAATATGTTTATTTTGAATAATATTTCAAGGATTTATCATTCAAGTCGAGAAGATGAAGGATTGTAAAAACTCAAATTTTATCTTAAGTTGGGAAGCTTAACTCTGGTTAAATTTTACTCCCTCCGTCCAAAAAAATATAAAAAATGAGAATTATAAAATTGGACAGATGGAATAACTTATTTGATGATTTGTTTTCAATATCCCATAAAATATTATTGATAAAAAAAAAATTGAAGGAAAATAATATTGATAAAATTGATCCCCACACGAAAGTGTTAGTGTAAATGTGGTATATGTTGGCACAATTTTCTCTCTAGCTATGATTAATTTTTAAGAAAGATTTAAAAAATAAAACTAATTTTAAATGCTATTTATAAATGTCACTAAAAAAGAAAATACAACTAGTTAAATTCAAATCAACCACAAGCTAATAAAATAAAAATTATGAAGATATAATTAAAAATTAGTCAAGGAAAAATGTGATTTCAAAACATATGCAATACTTTTTTTTTTTTTTTCGAACCAAGAAAGGCTCATATGCAATACTTAGAAATTGATTTATGATCAAAATCTTATTTAAATTGTATTGTGTTTAATCTTATAGATATAATTATTAAATAATGAATTTAAATATTTTTCAATCCAATTAATTCAAATGAAATATCACATAAGTATGTATCTCTACCAAACATGCATCATATACCCTCTCAATAGTTAATCATCTTTCGAGATCATAATAAATTGAGTGGCATGCTTATGTTCAATTAATGAGATAAATATTTTAATATTACTTTAATTAATAATATATAAGGCACATTATCATGTTTAATAATAATATGTTTTTAAATAAGAGTAGCCCAAATTAATACCATAGAAATTAATTAACCTTAAGGAGTTGGTCTAGTGATGTAAATTTGAAACTTAGGAGTGTGTTTCTTTCTAAGTTTCAGGTTCGAACTCTTTAAGGTGCAAACAATTTTTATGGGGCTAGTCCATACAAAACACAAAACTCTAACTTTAGACGGGAACTTCACAAGTGGACGGTGAAATTGATTCCTTGAAATTAATCGATTTTTGAAGTGGATACACCTAATGTAGGTGGTTGGAATGGAAAAACACCTTCCACGAGGTGTTGGTGTGTGTTCCCCCAATCGAAAAATTATCTGCTGCTCTTGGCAAAAAAAAAATAAAAAATTCTATATGGCCTTGGCTATATACACCTTCCTAAAAATATGTTAGATGTACTCCCCTCTAAAATGTCTAATATGTCATTTTCTCTTAAAATTGTTCATGTTAAGTGTACACCTACAAACATAAACCTTAATTTTTTCCTCCATCTTTCCACTTCTTCATTTTTCATTCTTCATATATCTTCCCTCCTTCAACCCACCTCCGTCGCTCGCAACCGCCGCTGCCTGATGCCCAAAGCCGCTCGCGCAGCCCCCATCCTTTTCTGCAACATCGCGGCGGCGTTGCCCTGGCTTCCCCCACCCACGGCCACCGTCACCGACCTTCCTCACTCACTCCCACAGCCGAGGTATTTTTTTTCTTTTTTCTATTATTCTCCCACCCCCAAGTCCCTCACACAATACACATTTGATTTTTTTTGACACATCAGAGTCGATTATATTCCCTCTCGTCGACAACAGTTTGTCGACGAGAGCTTATATCGTCGACAACAGTTTGTCGACGAGAGCTTATATCGTCGATCTTGGTGTGTTGAAAATTTAAAAAAAATTAATTTTTTTTCGACACACCAGGGTCGATCATATACACTCTCGTCGATATGTTGTCAACGAGAGTGTATATGGTCGACCATGGTGTGTCGAAAATTATAAATTTGAGTTTTTTTAGTTTTTTTTTTTGAATTTTAAAGTAATTAATGGTCTATCCTATTGAGTTTTATTTGACATTGTTTTGGAGGTGGTGTTGACCCCCATTGACGGGGCGGCGGACGGCTGTGTCATTAGGGTTAGGGTTTAAAAATTGGAGGAATATACTTAACATGTGTATTTTATTAAAAGGGTAAATTGAATAATTTATATGAATATTAAATTAATAAATTAGTTAAAGGAGTATATCTAACAAGGTTGGAGGGGTATATAGCCGAGCCTTCTATATGGCCATTTTACACCTAAGAAATTGGGTTGTAAGGCCCATGATACACCCCCTTTCATTTATTATTTAAATATGTATGTAAAATAGCATATTTGCCGTTATAGTAAAATATCTACACCCCTTTAAAATTCTAACCTTAATTTAGAACAAAATTCTAACCCTAATTTTAGGGTAGCCAACCGCCGTCAACCGTCATTGCCCACCTCCTCCGGCAGCCGCCGATACCCCCATCCAAAATATATTCAGAAAAAAAAAATCGACCAACTAGTGTCGATCGATATTAGTTGATCGACCATAGAATATATGGTAGACTATAATTTATCGACGAAAAACACCATTATCGACAACATTTTATCGAACAAAAAAGGAGGGGGGCGCTGGGTGGGGAAAGGTGGGGGTGGCGTCGGAGTGGAAGGGAGGGGGTGGGGAAGGAAGAGGGGCTGTCCTATTTGCAGAAGAAGAAAAGAAAAAAAGAGGGGGCGACGTAGGGTAAAAGGGGTGCCGGAGGGCAGAGTGTTGGTGAAGAAGAATAAGGTGGGAGTAATGAGGATGAAATTAGGGTTTAGGGGTATATGTATCCAAATAAATTTTAGAGAGGAAGGGGTATAATAGATAATTTGGAGGAAGTGCATATATTTTACATGTATTTTAAGGAGAGTGCGCATATAGGGAGAGTGTATCTAACATACTTGGAGGGGCATATAACCCACGCCGCTGACAATAACTGCAAATGGGCTACTTTCTTGGAGTGAATGTATTGGGCCTCATATATATACATTTTGGGTTGGGGTATATACCCCTCCAGCTTTGTTATATACACTCCCCTTCCACTTTTATTAATTAAATATTCATGTAAAATATCACACTTACCCTTTAGTAAAATATTAAAGATACATACACTTCCCCTTTTAAAACCCTAATTTCAGGACAGCCACCGCCGCCACTCCAGCCGCCGGCCGCCGTCAACACCTCCACTCCGACAGCCAGGCCCCATCAACACCTCCACCACCTTCGTCAGACCTCCACCACCTCCGTCAGACGCTGCCAACGCCACCAAATCCGACAAGAACATTCCAAAAATTCAAAAAAACTTAAAAATCTAAAAAAAAAAAAAAAAATACATTCTTTTCGACAAACCAGTGTCGATCGACACTGGTTTGTCGATCATAAAGCATCTAATCGACTATAATTTGTCGACGAAAAACATTCTCGTCGAAAACATTCTACCGATTGAAATTTTTTTAAAAAAAATTAGAATTTTCAACAAGAAATTATCTACCCTAAACATTATGGTCGACAACAATTTGTCAATCATAAGGTTTATGGTCGACAATTTTTCATTCTCGTTGAAAATGAAAAAAAAAAACTTACCTCTGTTTCGCGAAATCGCGAAGGACCGTCGGGGAGGAGGGAGGATCTGTCGAGGGAAAAGGTTGGGGCATGGCGGCGGGGAAAGGAAGTGGGAGGGGGGAGCCGTCCGGGGAGAAGGGAGGGAGGGGTCGTCGGTAGGAGTGTGCAAAATAAAATCGGACCGGACCGACCGGTCCGGAACCGGACCGACCGGTTAGATTCTGGTCCGGTCCTCGATCCGAAATTTTTTAAGATTCCGGGTTCCGGTCTAAAACCGGTGTTTTCTGATCAATCGGCTGATGCCCTTAAATTTGTGCATCGTTTCATTTTTACTACTGTTTTTTCATTTTGGACTACTGCTTTTTCATTTTGGACTTGAATTTTAATTTCTATGAACATGGTTTTGCTATAAATTAACTTTTCAAGTATATATATATTCTTGCACAATTGTGATCAACTTGATCTAAGGGCATAACTTATTCTTTAGGATATTAAAAAGGAATTTATTATAAAGGTAAATATGGAGAAATTTCTAGATCTTCAAAAAAATGTGATTCACTTTCCACTTCTTCTCATACACTAAGGAATTAAAAAAAAAAAAAAAAAAACGGTCTGAAACGGTCCAAACCCGGACCGGAATTTACCGGTCCGGTCCTCGGTTCGTAAAATTTTAAGATTCCGGTCCCGGTCCGGTTCTGGACCGGTGCACACCCCTAGTCGTCGGAGGAGAAGATTGGGGCAAGGTGGAGGGGAAAGGAAGCGGCGGCGATGCTGGGCGAGGGGGCGGCGCCGCGTCGCTGCTAGGATAGAAATTAAAAAGGAGAAAGGAAGGGGCGGCTTGAACGGCGGCCGGCGGACGCCTCGCAGGTGGGCGGCTTGAGCGGCGGAGCTTGCCGTTGAGGGAGTGATGGCGTGAAGAAGAAGGTGAGGGAGAGTGGGTTTTAAGGAAAAAAAAATGAGGAAAAAAATAGGGTTTTATAGGGGAGGTGCATTTATCACACTAAATTTTAAGATAAAGGGTATAATAGATAATTTGGGGTGAGTGCATCTATCGTAGATGTGTTTTGGGGGGAGTAATTGTATCGGGGGAGTGCATCTAACAAAGCTGGAGGGGTATATACCCCAACCCATACATTTTTTTCCTTATTCTCAATTTATTCTCACATTAACTCTACAAAAAATTAGGTATGTATTTTGTTTTAAAAAATGTTCAATTTTACCTAAAAAAAATATACTCCACTATCTTTCTCACAATAAAATGTTAACAAAATAATGAGTATAAATAATATGAAATTAATTCTATTAAATTAAGATTAAAATACTTAATAAAATAATGCAATTTTTACTCGAATCAATTAACCAATTTTTTTTTTAAATTATAGGACACAAATTAATTTTTTTATCTTTTTTTAGTATAATTAATCAATTTACGAAATTATAGGACTAAATTAAAATATTATCTTTTTTTCAACGTTTTTTTAAAAAAGGTGAAATTTACAAAACTGAATTTTTTTAGTCTCATTAAATTGAGAATAGGAGGGTGAAGATATCTAAAAAGATGGATGGGCGACTAGAAACAGAGAACACACTTCACCTAATTCCACCCACTTATCATTTTGGTGCCACATCTTCTTTTTTTTTTTTTTTTGTTACAAGTTAAATACTTGTCCATTTTTCCCCTCCCCATGACTCGAACCCAGGACCTAAGGCCTAGGTAGTGGTGCTCTAACACTTGAGCTATCCCACTTTGTCTTTGGTGCCACATCATTATATTATATAATTTCAGATTATTTATTTATTTTGTATATTTTTCATAAAAATAGTAATAAAATTTTTTCTTTATCTTTTATCTTATACTAAACGGGAATGATATAATGCTCACTGTTGGGCACTATTTTTTATGCCCCACCCACCGCTTACGTGGCATGCCACATCATTATATTATGTAATTTCAGATTATTTATTTATTTTATATATTTTCCATAAAAATAGGAATAAAACCTTTCCTTATCTTTTATCCTATATTAAATTATATTTTTATGTAAATAGGAACAAAATCTTTCCATTAACAAATTAAAAAATACGCATATCATTCCAGCCTTAATATTTCGGTGCCTAATTTTTCAATTTTGGCTTCTTTTGTTTATTTATTTGCTGATTTGTTTCATTATCATCTTAAAGGATAAGGGTTCTTCATGCTGTTCTTAATTTTTATCTACGGAATCGACCTCAGATTTATGTTTTAGATCCTAAGGGTGTACTTGAGTCGAAATGAATCAATAGACTACTACCAAGTTGAAACATGAGTCTGCTTATTCATTTTTTACTGGGATTATATTTTTTTTAGTCCATTAAGTTACCACGATTTTGAATTTAGTCCAGCAGGTTACCACTTTTTGAATTTAGTCCATTTTCGATTTATTTTGATTTTGTTCCAGTTACCTACTATAGCAGGTTTAATAGGTCATTTTTTAAAACACACCACACACCCCACAAAATGTTATACACACCCCAAATGTTAAACACACCACACTAAAATTTAAAAATTATTTTTTATTACTATACACATTCCAGTTCTTTCATATTTAATAAATTGCCAAAAATAATTAAATTAAAAAAAGTAAAAATTCAAATTAATATAAAAAATATAAATAAAACCTATAAAAAATCACAAAAATTAAAAAAATTAAAAAAGATAAAAAAAATGAATTAATTTAATTAGTTTTGAAAATTTAGTTGTTTTTTTATTATTTTTGAAGATTTTTAATAAAATTAAAAAAAAATCATCTTGAAAAAATTATTAAATAAAAATAAAAATCTTTAAAAGTATTAAAAAATCAACTAAAATTTTAAAACTAATTAAATTAATTTTTTAGATTTATTAAAATTTTGAAGATTTTGGTATTTTTTATAGGTTTTATTTATATTTTTCATATTAATTTGAATTCTTACTTTTTTAATAAAATTATTTTTAACAATTTATTAAATATAGTTATGATTTTGTTTAACTATATTTAATTTTTGAATTTTTGTGTTTAACATTTGGAGTGTATATAATATTTATGGGGTGTTATTAATGTTTTATTTGTGTTTTAACATTTGGAGTGTATAAAATAAAATAAATTTAAAACTCCATTGCTTTATTATTGTTTTATTTGCGTTTTAACTTCTATAAAATTCCTTCAAAAAAAAAAATCTTCTATAAATTAAAAAACGTTGAAATAAGGCTAAATAAAATTTAAAAATAGTAGAAAATCAATTAAATCTTCAAAACTAATTTAATTAATTAATTTTTTTAGCTTTGTTTAATTTTTTAAGATTTAGACGATTTTTTAAAGATTTTATTTATATTTTTCATTTTAATTTGAATTCTTATTTTTTAATTTAATTATTTTTGGTAATTTATTAAATAAAAAAGAGTTGGGGTGCGTATAGTAATGAACAATTATTTTTAAATTTTAGTGTGGTGTGTTTAACATTTGGGGTGTGTATAACTTTTTATGGGGTGTGTTTTAAAAAATGACCTGTTAAACCTGTTGTAGCAGGTAACTGGACCAAAATCAAAATAAATCGAAACTTAATGGACTAAATTCAAAAAGTGGTAATTTGATGGACTAAATTCAAAATCGTGGTAACTTAATGGACTAAAAAAAATATAATACCTTTTTTACTTTGCTTTCATTGGAATTTTCATACTTTTTTTTTACGGGTCATACTTTCATTGTTGAGAATTATCCCAATACCCAATAATAGTCCCCCAACAATGTGGTCCCCAATTCTTGTGGTCCCCAACTCCTTTGTGGGAAATTATTATGGGACCACATTCCCCATCTCCTTTGTGGGGAATTATTGGCACTTGTGAGTTATGGACCGTCACGCTAGGGATCCTTTGAGACTCCCGGGAATCTTTTGAGATGCCCTAGGGGATCTTTCGAGACTCCTGGGAATCCTTTGATACACCTTTAAAATTACCAGGATCTATTTGAGACGTAATTTAAATATGAATTATCATAAATCTAATTTCATAATTTAAACAAATTAAATCAACTGATTCATGTAATGAATGTACGGTAAATAATTAAATTCCTAAACATGCGGAACTAAGGGATTACGTGTTTACCTTTGAATCGAAGAGACACCGTTGAGAAGAATAACAACTTCAACCCAATTGCCTTCTCAAGTATTCCCTAAGTGCTAGCCCGTTGATCCGGTGGGAGATCTCACGAACTATTAACTCTCAAGGAAGAATTAATTTTCTCTTGTTGCACACACTGTAATTTCGAAAATTACAGATCTCTCTTTTCTGTATTTTTTTTTTTTTTTTGGAGAAGACCGATTTTTCTATATCTCTTGTCAACAAGAGTGGCGGTTTTTCCTCTATTTATAAGAGAGAGAATAGTCAATTTATTTATTAGAAAATATTGGAGATCTAGAAATATTTTATTCTCCAAATATATTATATTATTTCCATATCTTTCTCCATAATATTCTCTCCCCAAAATAAGCACTATTTTCCTCTCTTTCTAGGAACAAGATTAATTCTTATCTTTTTAAATACCTTAGTTAAATGGACTTTTATTGGGCTACTTGAGGGGCCTTTAGGAGAATTAAGATTGGACCTCCCAATGGCCCAGAAATCAATATTGAGCCACAATATTTTTCCAGCCCATTAATATTAATTCATTCCACTATAGAATTAATATTGCACTATCCATCCTAACCCATATTACGAAATATGGCTCCCGGATATTATTTCTCGTGTTTAAGATTCAATGTCCATCAATTAATTTAAGCTACTGAATGCTTTAATTAATTAATATATTTTATTCCTCGGAGTAAGGACAACTCAACATTATTATCATACCGGAAATAAATTCCACTGATCAGATTTGATATGATAAACCTTCTGAGCCCACCAATGGGACATAATCAACTTGACACTCCAAGACACGATTCTCTGTATTAATTTTGGCAATCTGTCCTATAATTAATAATATTGCCCAAAATATAAAGTATTGAATCGCATTGATTCTTTACCCATAATAAATCAAAGCAATACTTCTTAACTACAGACAATTCCATTTAAGTGACAGAGATTAAGAAATCAACAACCACTGAGGTCTAATTCTTCATTCCTTAAGTCAGTCTAGAAGAATTACCTCTCTGTAGGTCCTATTCAGCACATCATAATGCACTAGTGTAATCTCTTGGTCAAGACAAACCAATCTGAGCCTTACACCTCAACTTCTACCAATGGATTGTTCAATTCCATCTAAGTTGTGAATCAATTGTACTTATATACAAGGAACTGACAATGTGATCTTCTGTGATCTTCTACACACCACATTGTCTACAATGTAAAGTACATCTGAACGTTTATGCAATAAATAATTATCATTCATTATATTTAAAGCAACTAGTGACAAAAATTTATTCTCATTAATAAGTGCAAAAATCAGTTTGTATACATAAGTAGCACTAAAAGCATACTTGCCAGTATAGCACTAAAATCATTTCTATTGTTATGTAAATTTATTTTTTTTGCGAAAACTTTACTTATGCATATGTTTTACAGGCGTAGAATGAATGTGTATGGTATCTTCAATTATTTACCAGCTCTACTACAATGGATATGATTACAGAGTTGATATTGTGACATGAGAAAATTCTGAATACTTTGATTTATAGAGCAACAAAAAAACTCAATTTAATACGCAACATTCAAAGAAATACCGAATAAATGTTGACAAGTTTGTGAAAGAAATATAGAGCGAGCAACTACAAAACTCAATTTAATACGCAACATTCAAAGAAACATAAATAAGATACAAATTGACAGTAAAATGCTCCGTAAAATTGATACTCATCCAGTTGTTCCCTACGTACTGCCATGGAAAAATTCTGGATAGTATGATTCTGACATGAATGATTCATGTAACTCTGACCTATTACAAATCATGATAGTTGCATTAACTTAAAAAATAAATAAAGAAAAAAAAAAAAAGAAAAAAAGAAAAAAAAAATATAAATAAATAAATAACGTACGTAGTGTGTAGATCGGGACATGTTGGTTTATTTTAGTCGAGATCACGACATGTTCGTTTATCATGGCCGCTTCGACTGCAAACACTACATGTCCTACTGCTTTGTGTCATTGTATCTCCTTTGATGATTTAAGTCGTTTGCCACATCCTTTAGTACGCACATGATGTGGGTCCTGAACAACATGTGAAACCTCATGACTCCTGACTCCTTACATTTATTTGTTTATTATTTTCACCACCATTATCAATTTTTGCTGCCCTTTTCTTTACATTTTGTAGTTCTTCAATTAAAAAATCGGTGCGAGGCTTTGTTAAAGAACATTCATCAACTAGATGCATTGCAACTTGGGCCAATGACCTACGCCTTGAAATGAAAGATTGATCTTCTACTGGATATCCCTTTCCAAACAACCAACCATTGACGGACCTCCAGCATCAATCTCTAACAAATGCACTTGCTGACAGGTGGGTATATTAGCTTCTAAAAGTTGTTTTGCAAGATCTTTTTGCACAATTTTCATTTTTCAATGCGATCTTAGTAGATGAACTCTACTAGGAGTCGTCAATGCATGATTATGTTGCTCAACAAAGTAACTAATAACCTATATATTGTCCTCCTTAGATCTCTTAACTGTCATTTTTGCTGGACACTCACATCGACTATATCCTCGATTTCTTTCCCCTGCCGATGTCACATCATATTTCTTTTTCTGGCTTTCATTTACCTTTCCTTCTTTTGAGCACACAAACATTTTCCAAGAAATATGTCTCGTAGCCTTATCCTTCTTACTGTTTCCAATGCGTATGCTAAAGCCTCCTCCTTTTGCATATATATTATAAAATTCAAATGCATCTTCTGATGTTTGAAATTCTTGACCAACTTTCGGAATAATATTAGTTGTAACTTGTGGAATAAAGACTGCATCGTCTTGTTCTTCTTCCATTCCTGTTTATTTGATCTCCAAAAAATATATACTGCTAGTAAAATTAACAAGCAAAAAAACCTTTAAACTGTTGGTAAACTAAAAAAAAATCCTAAATTATTCCTAGAAACAATTACATACTTCGAGTCAAATTTATTAATTGCTATCGCATGTGCCAAATATTTATCTAGCAAATTATATCCCATTCTTTTGCTAAAGCAAATAAATAAAGTAAACATCAAGTCCAAATCCAAGAGTACCTTAAATTTCCACCAAGAACCAATATCCCAAACTAATATACAATTAAATGAAATATTTGCAAGATCGACTAATTCTTAATTTCTCTAGAATTTCTTGCCGTCAATTTATTTTTGGGGATTGTTCTAATTTCTGAGATATTCTAAATAATTATGTATATCTCTCACAAGAGTATATCTCCAACAAATTTGAGGCTAGATATTATCAATATTAGTTAAATTTTCACCAATATTAAACATTAAATTATCTAGGTGAATTTTTTTGTCCCGTAACCCTTTTTTTTTAAATATCAAAATTCTTGTTAGTATCACATACACGAATCTTTCATAATTCATGATAGCCAATTGAAAAAAAAAAAAAGGGGAAAGAATAACATACTAGTTAGTAATGAAAATCCAATCAAAATTCAAGGTTGATAAAATTGTATGGAAACAACACACCTGTCACCACCGGATCGAGCTACGTATCTCAAAGTAGTTGGAGAACGATGAATCTTCTTCTTGTCAATGAATTGAAAAACTCATCTTTGTAAAAGAACTCTGACATATTAAAATATTAAGGCTGGAATGATATGCTTATTTTTTTAATTTGTTAACGGAAAGATTTTATTCCTATTTACATGGAAATATAATTTAATATACTATAAAAGATAAGGAAATATTTTATTCATATTTTTATGGAAAATATACAAAATAAATAAATAATCTGAAATTACATAATATAATGATGTGACATGCCACGTAAGCTGTGGACACAAAAAATAGTGCGGACATTATATCATTCGGTGTATATATATATATATATATATATTAATATCTAATTAGATAATAACACTATAAATAAACATAAATCACTACAAGAAAAAATGCCTAATACTACATTAATTTTAATACACTATAAAAAGAATGTATTGAAACCTATTCTATTAGTACACTAAATTCTCATAACCTAAAACTACACTATTCTATAATCTAATAATACAATATTAACGAAATGTCATAACACAATGCTTTTAATACGTTTTGAGAAGTGTATTATTAGCTTTATTTTAATTTTAAAGAATTAATAATTTTGTAGTAGTAATATAAATAATTTTAATTATTTTTATGTCAAATTCATTTTAACTTAGAAAAAGTAAAATAAAAACATAAGTGAGAGAGCAACATTAATTTACTCTCGAAACAGGAGGAGAAAACCCAAAGTGTGGCCTCACAGTGCGAAATCGTTCTTCCCCCAATTCATGAAATCAGTTATTCTCTAAATCGTCTTCCAATTCAATTAGCAGAATCCTCCTTCCATCAATCGACCACAGTTCCTATGCTCTCAATTCTTCAACCAAATATCAACGTTATTAATCTGCAGCTGAATCTCCCTGTACAATGCGTTCCATAATATTCTTCCTCGTCGCCGTCAACGTTCAATATTCTTAGAAAATTGTTGAAGCAATTTCAAGTAAGGGTTTTGTAATCGTTCCTTCTCTATTTTTATACCGCTGAATTCATCTTTATTTTTTTAGGGTTTTGATTTTGATTAATGTTTAATTTTCCCCCAATCTCGAAAAATCTAGGATAGAAAATTCAATTTCTTGTTTGTAACATTTTTTCTTGTTCTAATTCTGAAGTATGTATGCCTATTAGAGATATTATTTATTGGTTATGGAACTCTTGCGAATTACACTTCATTCTGGTTGTATTTGGGAATCGTTTTTAAAACTTGGGCGATCTTTATCTAACAAGCAAATTAATAAAACTAATGATTAAACTATCAGATGCTAGCGAACCAAATTCTAGAAATTTCAATTACTCGCAGCAGCAGTGCTGATAAATTGATGAATATATTCTTATGACAGGATATGCTAGATGATATTTTTAATACTTGCAGCAGGGCTGATAAATTGATGAATATACAAATTATTTAAAATTGATTTCCTTTGACTTATAATTTGTTACTAATTGTAGAATTTAAATTTATCATTATGCACACTAACTATAGGAAATTTGTTCTTACTTCTAGATAGCTGATATGGTGGCTGTGGCATGAATAATGAACGCCACATTGGTGATTCCTCAATTAGACAAGAGTTCATTCTGGCAGGATACTATTACAGCTTCCCCTTGTGTTGCCCATATTGTGATGTTATATAATTTTTAACATGTGTGCTAAGGTAAATCATAAATACTTGCATCTATTTACAAAAAAATCCATATAGGTTTTGAAATTACAAATATGTAGCTGAGATATTATAGATAACTTTTAATGTTTGAATTGGTTTGCGAACTAGAAATTTTGGGATTAAAAAATTCCTGGTATGTCCATTTCCCCAACTTATCCAAGGAACATATATACTGAACTGCTTAACAATTAAGAAATTTTGATAAGTTTTCACATCATTTTGGGAGTTCCATTTCAATCTTAGATAGTTGATGCTAATGACGTGAAGTTTATCATTGTCACATCTGATAGCTTTTGCATTTTTTTGACTCATTATAGCAAGTATTATCATTGTAGATTGGGGGTGGATAATGATCTGATAGCATATATTAACCAGAGGTTTTAGGTTCCTTGTATAGGGACTTCTTCCATTTTGAAATGGTTGATAGCCATTTGTTATGATAGTGCAGTGGTATGCTTGGGATAATTATTGAAAAATAAATTAAGCACATGCCCTCAAGGATACTTATAAATTCGAGAAAATAATGAGCCCATATTATGGAATAATGCAGGTGTGTCCTTAGTCCCACTTAGGCGGATGGATATATAAACCACCAAATAGGCCAAATGCATAGATAACACCTAGTCACCACCGACCAGAGATTTTGTAAGATATATTCGGCAACATGTTATTGTATAGTTGGCTAGAAGGTGGCTGATCCTTTTATTGTATCAGATATGAAAAGGGGAACGTTGATTATTAGTGGTTTTTTGCAGTACTCTTTTATTCAAAGCATGTTTTTTTATCGTGTTACACTTGAGCTCGAGGAAGAGAGACCATAGTACGTTGAATCAATTAGGTTTTCACACAAAATTGGGTTCTTTCAACTAATTAACTCTTATTTATTCAAGCGACGCGCGCGTATTCGATATGCTAAATCTTCAATTTAACAAGGTACTATATCTTTTCATTTCTTTCTCTGTTTGATATGATTTATAATTCAGGTGGTTGAGTTAATGGTCGTCACTTAAAGAGATTGATTAATTGTTCTTGTTGATTAGGTGATAAAATATTTTGATTGTTTGTTGATTTGAAATTCGTATTTGTATTCAATTATAAAAAACTGAGATTTAACCACAAAGAAGAAGAGGATGAACAGTAGAGCCGAAAAATTGAGGTTGAATGTTACGAAATCGGGTTTCTTTTTGCTTCTTGCGTCAAATTCAAGTTATAATTAGAAAATATTTTATTTTCATTTTTATGGAAGCCTGATTACTGTGATCCTTGCATGTGGCCATGGATTTATTGTGTGGATGGTTGTGTGGTTATATTGTGTGAATCTGATTATGTGCTCTATATCTTCAATATATTCATCGTCATTTTATTTTTCTTAATTCATAAACATAACTTATGTGTTATAGTAATCTCGATGGACTTGAATTGGAAGGATCATTAGCACCGGTCTTGAAAATCTGACTCATTTAAGATATATACGAGTTATACTCTCTTTTTCCGTATCGAAATCTTTTTCCTGCATTTTTTAATATGCTAATACCTTTAATATACCTTATATTTTCTTGGCATCACATTAAATGAAGATACGTAAGCATTACATGGATTTCATAATTATCTTGGCTTCAATATCTTGAAGTCCGACTGCTTCGTGATCAATACGGAAACGACTGCAGCTTGCATTAGTTGTGATTGCAGTGTTCAAAGGAGACATCAAAGGTCATTTACTACACTACTCATATTTTTTTCCTAGTACATCATCTGTTATTATCTTTACTGAAGTTCATTTATCTTATAATATATTGAACAACCCATTTGCTTTTCTCTTTGCTGATTTTTTGTTGTATTGCATGTTAATGTGATTATCAAAGAGGCCTATATTACAATTTCTCCCCTCGAAACAACAAAGAAGCTTGAGCAGTTTGTGTTATTAAAATATGAGTGTAACATAATAAACTTCTAGATATGCAATGCACATTGTGTGTACTTTCTCCCTAAAGTTACTGGTCTATTTATGTTCATTCATATTTTCTCTCAATTTACGTTTTCTAAATTTTGTTTTTGTAGTACTTTGGATTCAAGTAATATGCTACAATATATTTTTTTGCTAAAGATGGACAGAACGTCTGGATATAAAAAGGTGAAGATCGATCGGGTTGTTGATCTTCGAAGAAGCTTTTTACTAAAGATTGGAGGATGGGAGAACCTGTTCTACTTTCTAGGAATAAACTCAATAGAGATTGTGTTAAGTATTTGTTTATATTGAAGAAAAAGTTAGAATAATATGTTTTGGTTATTTTGTTTGAATTTTTTTGGAAGACAATATTTTTAATTTACTATTGTTAATGGGAATACATTTTTTCAATATTATTTGAATATTTATTATTAATATTTTTGTAAATTGTATTATTATTATTAATCTAATAAGACATTTTAGTGTCATTTTAACCATCGAAATTAACTATTATAAAATACCTATCACCACAGTTTATATTGTATTATTAACAATTAGTTGATAAATTAATTATTAATTGAAAATTGAAAATTGGTAATTAATTAAGTGTAGTGGAAACTACGTTATCAACACATTTAATAATGTGGTAATAAGTTATTACCTATTGTTACATTAGATTACATGACATTATAAGAAAATGCCATTTTAAATTAAGTGTATTATCAAGTCACATGTAACTACAATTATAAATGTCTAGAAAGGCTGTTTTTCTAGTAGTGAATGTTTGGCTTATGTTGCTTTCTTGCAAGACAAATATGTACGTCGTAAACCAAATTGATTAGGTGATCCAACTGAAGTTAATATCATCATGGTGTCCATCAGTCATCGATGTCCTTAGACAATTTATTAATCTTGTCGGAATTTATATGGGTACTCGATTGACTGTTGTAAAACTACTAAAATTATACTATGATCAAAAGAAAAACAACAAGACGAATACAAAAACCATACATCGGAAGAATAACAAAGACCGAGTGGATAGTGAGTTTTGAGCCAATTTTAATACAGTCAACAATATTATCGTTCACACGGGATGCTCACCTTATTTATTTATTTTTATTCTGAAAGTGTCTCCTATGAGTCGAGTACATATAAGAACTCGGATCCATTTATGAAAACGGGTCAAGATTTATAATAAGTATTACATACGCGGATAAAATGAATAATAAATGTTGTAGCCGAAATGGTTAGATGACTTTTTGCTAATATTACGTTGCACCTTTTAGTTATATAATGTTCCGTCTATTTTGACTTACACCTTTTGGTAATGCTATATATGTTGCACTTTTTAATTAGTTATATAGTATGTCACTTTTCTGAAGTAGTGCGTTTCAATTTTTAATGATATTTCAAGTTAGTGTGACTTACACCTTTTGGTAATGTTATGTTGCACTTTTAATTTAGTTATATAGTGTGTGAGACTTTTCTAGGTTGGGTAGTTTTTTTTTTTTTTTTTTAATTAATGAGCTGACTGGGCCTGAACTGGGAATGGGCTTGTTGGATCAGGTCAGACTTTTAGGTTTGGACTAGAGTTCTTATTTGTATTCGACTTCATATGAGACTTTGCCTTATTCTGAAGGGATGGGGTATATACCCCTCCAGCTTTGTTTAATGCACTCCCCCCTTCCATTTATTAATTGAAAATATATATGAAATACCATATTTGCCCCTTTAGTAAATATTGTATATATATACACCCCTCAAAAACCCTAAACCTAATTTCTTCATCTCCTCCAACTTTCTGCCGCCTCTCTCTTTCTCTTTCCCCTCCCACTTTTTTTACTTTCTTTCTCCCGTCTCTTCTCCCTTCTGCACTATCTCTTCTGCCCCCTCTCTCTCTTCCCCCTCGCCGTCGCACTCCGTCGCTCTCCCCATCCCTCCCTCTCGCCTCGTTCGCCACCGCCGCCCCCCTCCCTCGTTTCTCGCCCTCCACCGTCGCGGCCGCTCCAGCTCGCCCCTGGCCGTCGCGGCCCACTCGCGCCCGCCCCCAGCGACGGCCCGTCCACGCTCGCCTCCAACGACGCCCGTCTTCCGCCGCCTTGAAGCCTTGAAACCAAGTCGCCGACGAAGAAGAACAGGTTTGGTTTTTTTTTTTTTTTTTCATTTTCGACCATTATCGGTAGCTCAAAAACACTCTCGTCGACCATATATTTTCGACGAGATTGTTTTTGAGCGATCAATAATAGTCGAAAATTTCAAATTTTTGATTTTTTTTTTTAAATTTCTTTCGAAATTTGGTCGACAAACTAGTGTCGACCGGAGAGTTTTTGGTCAATAGACCAGTGTCGACCGGAGAGTTTTTGGTCAATAGACCAGTGTCGACCGGAGAGTTTTTTTAAAAATGGTAAAAAAAAAATTTTAAATTTTATGTGGCAGTTTGATTCGGGTGGAATTTACACGTTTTAGGGGCACATGTGAGGTGTATTTTGATGTGGATTTCATTGAATTATGCATGGAATATGGCTATTTAAGCCAAAATGAGAGAAAGGTTGTGTTTTGTCGGTTTTGTAGGTAAAACGATGGAATTTGGAGCAAAACACATACCACAAGTGATCGGACTAGAAAGAGGAGTGCACGGTTGGATTCGTCGCGGAAAACGGAGTGGATTAGCCGAAGGAATCAAGTCAATCCGACACCCGAGGCGAAAGTTATGCACGAAACGAGAAAAGGCCGAAATCGAGGTGCGAGGCAACTCGGCCGAGTGACCTTACTCGGCCGAATCTGAGAGTTTGGCCTCGACTGCGCACACGGCCGAGTGACCTTACTCGGCCGAATCTGCGACTTTGGGTGTTACTGCGCACTCGGCCGAGTGACCTTACTCGGCCGAATCTGCGAGTTGGAGTTTTTCTGAGCACTCGGCCGAGTAACCCAACTCGG
The DNA here is from genome assembly GCA_963675135.1 of Galeopsis tetrahit. NCBI lineage: Eukaryota > Viridiplantae > Streptophyta > Magnoliopsida > Lamiales > Lamiaceae > Galeopsis > Galeopsis tetrahit. Next base: position 56,304,852 of record OY776131.1, read on the forward strand.
CCGAGTTGAATTGAAGATTTTGAAGATCACTCGGCCGAGTAACGCGCATACCCTGTTTTTGTGAAGATTCGACTAACACCCCAACTCGGCCGAGTGACCCCAACTCGGCCGAGTCACTTCCAAATTCGGTGCCAAACGCGTGTTTTCTCCATTTTCGAGGGACTAACTTGCAAAGATCATATCCAAACCCTACCCCAACACTATAAATACCCCAATTCTTAAACTTCACACCATCTTACCCCTCTCCCAAGAATTCTTCACACATTTACACATATTTGGAGGTGTTTGGCCATAACTTCTTCATCTCTCCACCAAATCATGCAAGGGAGGAGCCATTAGCTTGGGAATTCATTCCCCCACCACACCATAGCCTAAGCTTTCTTTTATTTTCAGTTTTTAGTGCTTTGATCTTTGTTTATTTTGTAATTTCATTATGATTGTAGTTGGCTAAACACTTTGTGATTCTAAAGCCATGTAAATACTTTTGTTGAAGTTTATGAATTAATGTTTTGCTTATTTGGTGTTTGTGTGGTTTAATTCTATTTGGATGCTTGATTTTCATTGCAAAGCATGTCATTAGTGTACAATGATGATATGTTAATCTTAGTTAATTGAATTAGGTTGAGAAATCTACTTTGATTAATTGATTGCAAGCATTTGACCTAATTTTATTGTGAGATTGAAAGATGATCAATGATTAGGAAGATGTGTGATGATCTTAGGAACTTTATCGGGTCTTATTGTGCAACTTAGGTAGAGATACTAGGTTGTGTAGTATTTCCTTTGAATTACTTGGATCGAAAGGACTTTTAATTCATTATTATGTGATCAATCTTATAGACAAAGCATAAACACCACTTAGGTAGATTATTAATCATAGATGGATACATTAGTGTTGCATGTGCTTTAGGATCCACTTTCTCTCTTTGAGTTTTCATCCATTTTTACTTTCGTTTCTTGATTTGCATGCCGTTTGATCGATTTCGTCTTTGCTCTTTGTTACTTAATTGTGACACTTGGTAGGTAAATTTTAGAGTAAAGCACCACATTCAAATTATCGATCACGTCTACTTAGAATTTGACTAGCAAACTACCCTTTTACGCTTTAACCTCCCTGTGGGATCGACCTCGTGCTTATCACGCTACAATAGACGTCGTATACTTGTGGTTGTTTATTTTAGTGTTGCATAATGCGTGAATCAAGTTTATGGCGCCGCTGCCGGGGAGGTTTTCATAAGCTCTAGAGTGTAGGCTAGGAGAGTTTTAGTTTAGACACTTTACTTGTTTTCCTTATTTGCAAAAATTCCAAAAATATTTGTTTGTTTTACCTTGATTTCACTTGTGATTCTTACTTTCTTTTGAACTTTTGTCTAGACATGGCATATGATCACCCGAGCTAGGAGAAATCAACAAGAGTTGCTACCTCTAGACCCGGAAATCGAAGTTCGTTGTCGAAGACAAAACGCCGAAAGAAGAAGGATTGAATTAGAAGCTATGAATCGAAGAGAGAATCCAATTGTGGAAGAGGAAAGGAACCAAGAGGATGTTGGAGGCATAGTAGAGCCTAATGGGAATGGTGGTAATCGACCACAAGGGGGCATAAGAGATAACCTCAACCGGAGGATGGAAGGGAATGTCAATGTTGAAGGAGATGGAGAGCAACGGGAGGACAATGGAAATCAAAGAGTTTTGAGAGACCACTTCCGCCCTATCCCAAGGCCCTATGGAGGAGCGGGTCGGGAACCTGTTGACGCTCATAACTTTGAGCTCAAGCCGGCCTTAATCATGATGGTCCAAAACAACCAATTTGGAGGGTTGTCAAAGGAGGATCCTAACCTCCATTTATCTCAATTCTTAGAGATAAGTGGAACGGTTAAGATCAACCGAGTTCCTCAAGATTATATTCGTCTCCAATTGTTCCCATTCTCACTCCGTGATCGTGCAAAGCAATGGTACATGTCCCTTGATCTAAGAACCATTGAGAATTGGGCCGACCTTGTTGATGCCTTCCTCATGAAATACTTTCCTCCAAGCAAGACAATCAAGATAAGAGGAGAAATTTCTTCCTTCATGCAAGACGATGATGAGTCTTTAGCCGAGGCTTGGGAGCGTTTCAAGGATCTTATACGGAGTTGCCCTCAACATGGTTTCTCAAGAGACCAATTGATTTGCTATTTCTACAACGGGATGGACCATAGAACAAGAGGGATGGTGGATGCCTCGGCCGGTGGAGGTTCTTTGCTAGGAAAGACGACGGATGAAGGTTATGTGCTTCTAGAGGAGATGGCGAAGAACGGACATCAATGGCCATCCGAGAGAAGGCAAGCCCGGAAAGTTGCTTCCACTAAGGAGTCAGATGATTTTGCTACTTTATCCAACAAGATGGACAAGTTGACTTCGATGATGGCGGCCAAGTCATTAATGGGACCTAGTGATGAACAATATGAAGAGGCCCATTATATGAACAATCAAAGGGACCGTCAATTTCGAGAAAGAGGTTGGAACGAGAGGCAAAACACTCCTAATCCGAATCATTACCATCCCGGATTGAGGCAACATGAGAACTTCTCCTATGCCAACACAAGAAATGCCATCATTCCACCTCCAAATTTCAATGTGAGAGATGGAGCTATTGTGGAGTCTTCATCAAAGCCATCAATGGAGGATATGTTTGGTACTTTTATGGGGGAAACCACGAAATTTATGAGAGAGACTAGAGAGAATGCAAACATAACTCGGCAAAGATTTGAGGAACAAGGAGAAATGATCAAGAATATGGCAAACAACATGAAAGCCATAGAAAAACAAGTGAGTCAACTTTCTAATGTCATCGGTAGTCAACACACTCCGGGGCAATTTCCTTCAAACACGGAGCTCAACCCCAAGGAGCATTGCAAAGCTATAAAGCTAAGAAGTGGGACGAGTTACGATGGGCCAAAGATGCCACAAGAGGAGGAAATGGTAATGGCACCCGAGGATGTCGACAAAGAAGATGGACAAGAGAAAGGAAAGCAAGAGGAGATAGTGAGGGAAGAAGAGAAAGTAGAGGAGAAAAAGAGTGAGGAGGCAATCCCTCCTCAAGACAAAGGCAAGAATGTGGTACCTCTCCCATACCCTCAAAGGTTGAAGAAGAAGGGCTTGGACAACAAATTTGCTAAGTTTGTGGAGATGTTCAAGAAGATCCACATAAACATCCCCTTCGCCGAAGCTCTAGAACAAATGCCCCACTACTCTAAGTTCTTGAAAGAAATCATGTCCAACAAGAGGAAGATGGTGGAGTATGAGACGGTGCATTTAACCGAGGAATGTAGCTCGATCATTCAAGCAAAGCTACCTCAAAAGCTTAGAGATCCCGGATCCTTCACTTTACCATGTGTCATTGGAGATGGAGGTACATTTAAAGCTTTGTGTGATTTGGGAGCTAGTATTAATCTTATGCCTTTGTCCATATTCAAGTCACTTGGTTTGGGGAAACTTACACCAACCACGATGAGCCTTCAATTGGCGGATAGATCCATGACTTACCCCTTGGGTATAGTAGAAGACGTGTTGGTTAAGATTGATAAGTTCATATTCCCGGTGGATTTTGTGGTGTTGGATATGGAGGAGGATAAGTATATTCCACTCATCTTGGGAAGGCCATTCTTGGCAACCGGTGGAGCTATCATTAATGTGAGGAAAGGGGAGTTGGAGCTTCAAGTGAACAACGAGAAAGTGTTGTTCAACATTTACAAGGCCATCAAGTTTAGAGATGATGAGGATGAGGTCTATGAGTGCAACATGATCAACCACGTGCAAGCTTGTGTGAATATGCATGCGGAAAAGAGCAATTCAAAGGATCCACTTGATTTTTGCATAAGAGAATCTCTTAACTCACTCTCTTCTATTCCCTTTGATTTCAATTTTGATGAACTTAATGATATAGAATTGTTTGAATATATGTCTTCTCTTGATGTTTTGAAGGAACTTCCAATTAAAAAGGAGGAGAAATTCATGGAGATACGACAAGAAGCCAAGTTTGGGGGGGTTTCACTTGAAGAGTGTCAAAGATTTCCTCACAAAAATCTTGACACTTGGCCCTCATGTTATGCATTGGAAGCACCAAAGGAGGAAGCTAAGGAGAAACCAAAAGCTCAAGAGAAGGGGAGGAAGCTCGATTTGAAACCACTTCCGGAGCACTTGAGATATGCTTATCTTGAACAAGGTGAACTCTTTCCGGTTATTGTTTCTTCACACTTGCATGAGCTTGAGTTAGAAAAATTGCTTAGGGTGCTTAGAACTTATAAATCGGCCATTGGTTGGGATATTTCGGATTTGAAGGGTATACCGGCTCATATTTGCATGCATAAAATTAGACTAGATGAGTCTATTAAGCCTAAAGCCCAAGGTCAAAGAAGATTGAACCCCATTATGCAAGATGTAGTAAGAAAAGAAGTGTTGAAGTGGCTAGATAATGACATAATTTTTCCCATAAGTGATAGTGAGTGGGTGAGCCCAACACAAGTGGTCCCTAAGAAGGGGGGTATGACCATTATTAAAACCGAAGCCTTAGAGGACGTTCCTTCTAGGCCCATTGTGGGGTGGAGAGTGTGCATTGATTATCGTATGTTGAATAGTGCCACTAGGAAAGATCACTTCCCTTTGCCTTTTATTGATCAAATGTTGGATAGGATGGCGGGATATGAGTATTATTGCTTTCTTGATGGTTATTCGGGATACAATCAAATTTTGATTGATCCTAAAGACCAAGAGAAATCAACTTTTACTTGCCCTTATGGTACTTTTGCTTTTAGGCGAATGCCATTTGGATTGTGCAATGCTCCCGCCACCTTCCAACGATGCATGATGGCTATTTTTCATGGTATGATTGAAAACATAATGGAGGTATTCATGGATGATTTTTCCGTGTTTGGTTTTTGCTTTGATACATGTCTACGTAACCTCTCTTGTGTTTTACAAAGATGTATAGATACCAACTTGGTGCTTAATTGGGAGAAATGCCATTTCATGGTGAAGGAAGGGATTGTGCTTGGGCACAAGATTTCGGCTAAAGGGCTTGAGGTGGATAGAGCAAAGATAGTGGCTATTGAGAGGCTACCCCCACCAACCAATGAGAAGGCGGTTAGGAGTTTTCTTGGGCATGCCGGGTTCTATAGAAGATTCATCAAAGACTTTTCAAAGATAGCCAAGCCCATGTGTGCATTGTTGGAGAAGGGTGCCACTTTCATCTTTAATGAAGAGTGCATAAAGTCATTTGAGATTTTGAAGGAGGCCTTGATTAAAGCTCCCGTGTTGGTGATACCCGATTGGAGCCAACCATTTGAGATCATGTGTGATGCTAGCGACTATGCTATTGGAGTAGCTTTGGGCCAAAAGAGAGACAAGCTCTTTCGGGTGATTTATTATGCAAGCAAAACATTGAATCCGGCTCAAAGGAACTACACCACAACGGAGAAGGAGATGCTAGCCGTGATTTATAGCATTGACAAGTTTAGAGCCTATTTAGTTGGAGCAAAAACTATTGTGTATACGGATCACACGGCTTTAAAGTACTTGGTTGAGAAGAAGGAGGCTAAACCAAGGTTGATAAGATGGGTACTCCTCTTGCAAGAATTTGACGTGGAGATAAGGGATAGAAAGGGATGTGAAAACGTGGTAGCGGATCACCTCTCAAGGCTTGAGAATGTAGAAGAAAAGGACATCCAAGTTCCTATTAAAGAGTGGTTTCCCGATGAGCAACTCCTTACCATCAAAGAAACATGTCCATGGTTCGCCGATTTTGTGAACTACATAGCCACCGGAACACCACCACCAAACCTCTCATTCCATCAAAAGAAGAAATTCTATCATGATGTTAAGTTCTATGTTTGGGAGGATCCGTTTCTTTATAGATGGTGTTCGGATATGATTATGAGAAAGTGCTTAGGGGAAGATGAGTGGGAGAAAGTGATTGAAGAGTGCCATTCATCTCCTTATGGAGGTCATTTTGGAGCAAATAGGACGGCTCACAAGGTTCTTCAAAGTGGTTTTTATTGGCCATCTATTTTTAGGGATTGTGTAGCTTTTGTGAAGAAGTGTGACAAGTGCCAAAGGATGGGAAACATCTCAAAGAGGCATGAGATGCCTATGAAGAATGTAATTGAGGTGGAGCTTTTTGATGTATGGGGGATTGATTTCATGGGACCATTCCCTACTTCCCATGGATTTTCCTACATCCTATTGGCTATTGACTATGTCTCTAGGTGGATTGAGGCCATTCCAACCACTACAAATGATGCCAAGGTGGTCCTCAACTTTTTGAGGAAGAATATTTTTACTCGTTTTGGTACTCCAAGGACATTAGTGAGTGATGGTGGTTCACACTTTTGCAATCGATGGCTTGACCAACTTTTAACAAAGTATGGAGTAAAGCATAGGGTGACCACACCATATCATCCCCAAGCAAATGGGCAAACGGAGCTTGCTAATCGAGAGGTGAAGCAAATTTTGGAGAAAACCGTTGGGTTAAAGAGGAAGGATTGGGCTATCAAGTTGGATGATGCTCTTTGGGCGTATCGAACGGCCTATAAGACACCTTTGGGCACATCTCCTTACCAACTTGTGTATGGTAAATCTTGCCATCTACCCGTGGAAGTGGAGTTGAGAACTCGTTGGGCCATCAATGAGTTGAATCTTGATTTTAAGGCATCCGGAGAAAGAAGGAAGATGATGCTTAACGAGCTTGATGAATTTAGAAATGGAGCCTTTGAGAATTCCAAGATTCACAAAGAAAGAGCCAAGAGATTTCATGACAAGATGATTGAAAGAAGAGAGTTTCAAGTTGGAGAACAAGTCCTATTGTTCAACTCAAGGTTGAGGGTATTTCCGGGCAAATTGAAGTCAAAGTGGTCGGGGCCCTTTGTGATTAAGAATGTGACGCCCATGGGAAATGTGGAACTTATTGGTAAGGATGGAACGACCTTTGTGGTGAACGGACAAAGAGTGAAGCATTACTTTGGGAACGAGCAACTTCGAATAGTGGAAACACTTCACTTGAATGAGGCTTGAAAGAAGAAACAACCGTCCGGCATAGGACGTTAAAAATAGCGCTTCTTGGGAGGCAACCCAAGGTTTTATTGCTTTCTTGTTTCTATTGATTTGATAGTATTGATAGCTTAGTTGCTTTGTAGGTGTGGATGAAGAGTTTCATGGATACCTTGTCATGGAGAATGAAAAAGAAGCAAAGCCAACTTTGGAAAAAGAAAGCAAGGGATGCAATGGTGACTCTTGAAGAGCATTGGATGTGCAAGGAGGGAGGTAACAATTTGTAGCCCCAAACTTAGAATTTTTACATAGTAAAATTCTAAGTTTGGGGGAGTTATTTTTTCTTTTATTTTTCCACTAATTGTTACCCTTACACCGGTTCGTCATTCTACTTGTGTCACATTTTGCACCGGCGCACACTTGGCTTTCGCATGCTTGGATTGTTCAAGTTGGTCTTGATTATATGTTGGGTAGTGGACATTTGGTGAAATGTGAGCATGAATAGTCATTGGAATCCATTGTTGAGTAGTTATGGTGATGTCTATTTGCTTTGAATGTAAGCATGATTGATGTTGGATATAGTATCATGATTGTGTTCATATTTGTGATCTTTGATAGCATGGATGCATGATGTGTTGTTGTTTGGGAGCATTTGATGATTGTGAGAGTCCTATTGAATAAGCCGGTGAGAATTGAGCCTTAAATCGAGCATGTAATCCGGTTTAGTTCATTTGAGAGTGGACTAGGTTATTGCTAGTGATCCTAGAACTTGCCCAAGTTCTTGTTTGAAAGCATGATTGTGTGAAATGATGTGATGTGATATAGGCCATCTTGTTCTAAAAGAGTCACTTAGCTAAAATTTCCCAAAACCGAAGTAATTTTCCGTAGTTAGCCCCTTGAGCTTAATTCCTCATTTTCTTGGCAAACTACAATGTTAACCACTTAGCCTTTTTGAGCCTTTTGATTCCCATATCTAGTGGAGGATGAAAGACAAAGTGGAGAAACATGTGCTTAAATGAATATCTTTGGTGAAAAGGAGAAATTGGAGAAGTTGAAAGAAAAAAGAGAAAGATGAAAAGAAAAATCAAGGAAAAGAAAAGAGGGACAAAGAGCCCCAAAAGCTTGAAAAGAAAAAATGGTTCAAAAGATGAGGTGATGAAAGCTTGAAAAAGAATGGAAAAAGAAAAAAAGTGAGAATGAAGTTTGTAAGCTTTGAAAGTGGAAGCACACATTGTAAAACAACAAACTTTGTCCTCCACTAGAAGAGTCACAATTCCCAAATTCATCCTACCTTGTCCAAAGAGCCAATGTTACATCCTTGATTAAGTCCTATTGATCACTTTGTTGAGCATTTGAGTGTGTGTAGAAAGTAGAAGTTGGGCAAGCATATGGTGATTGCATAGCATGACTTGGTTGATGAGTGCATTAACATCCTTAATTTGTTTGTGTGTTTGAGAGAAACACTCCATCATGTGAGTAGAGGATTTGAGCATTTGGATTATGTTTCCCATCACAATGTGTTGTGTACTTGTGCATTCTTTGATCTATGAATGTGGATTGCAATAGTGAGCCTATAGCTTTCATTGAGAAATGCACTTGGAGAAAGAGATATCATTACATCTTACTTTGCATGTGTGATTTGCATTGAATATTCCATTGTGATCATTCCACCCTCATTGCTTTAAGTGCTTAGTTGTTTGAGGACAAACAACATTTTAAGTTTGGGGGGGTTTGATTCGGGTGGAATTTACACGTTTTAGGGGCACATGTGAGGTGTATTTTGATGTGGATTTCATTGAATTATGCATGGAATATGGCTATTTAAGCCAAAATGAGAGAAAGGTTGTGTTTTGTCGGTTTTGTAGGTAAAACGATGGAATTTGGAGCAAAACACATACCACAAGTGATCGGACTAGAAAGAGGAGTGCACGGTTGGATTCGTCGCGGAAAACGGAGTGGATTAGCCGAAGGAATCAAGTCAATCCGACACCCGAGGCGAAAGTTATGCACGAAACGAGAAAAGGCCGAAATCGAGGTGCGAGGCAACTCGGCCGAGTGACCTTACTCGGCCGAATCTGAGAGTTTGGCCTCGACTGCGCACACGGCCGAGTGATCTTACTCGGCCGAATCTGCGACTTTGGGTGTTACTGCGCACTCGGCCGAGTGACCTTACTCGGCCGAATCTGCGAGTTGGAGTTTTTCTGAGCACTCGGCCGAGTAACCCAACTCGGCCGAGTTGAATTGAAGATTTTGAAGATCACTCGGCCGAGTAACGCGCATACCCTGTTTTTGTGAAGATTCGACTAACACCCCAACTCGGCCGAGTGACCCCAACTCGGCCGAGTCACTTCCAAATTCGGTGCCAAACGCGTGTTTTCTCCATTTTCGAGGGACTAACTTGCAAAGATCATATCCAAACCCTACCCCAACACTATAAATACCCCAATTCTTAAACTTCACACCATCTTACCCCTCTCCCAAGAATTCTTCACACATTTACACATATTTGGAGGTGTTTGGCCATAACTTCTTCATCTCTCCACCAAATCATGCAAGGGAGGAGCCATTAGCTTGGGAATTCATTCCCCCACCACACCATAGCCTAAGCTTTCTTTTATTTTCAGTTTTTAGTGCTTTGATCTTTGTTTATTTTGTAATTTCATTATGATTGTAGTTGGCTAAACACTTTGTGATTCTAAAGCCATGTAAATACTTTTGTTGAAGTTTATGAATTAATGTTTTGCTTATTTGGTGTTTGTGTGGTTTAATTCTATTTGGATGCTTGATTTTCATTGCAAAGCATGTCATTAGTGTACAATGATGATATGTTAATCTTAGTTAATTGAATTAGGTTGAGAAATCTACTTTGATTAATTGATTGCAAGCATTTGACCTAATTTTATTGTGAGATTGAAAGATGATCAATGATTAGGAAGATGTGTGATGATCTTAGGAACTTTATCGGGTCTTATTGTGCAACTTAGGTAGAGATACTAGGTTGTGTAGTATTTCCTTTGAATTACTTGGATCGAAAGGACTTTTAATTCATTATTATGTGATCAATCTTATAGACAAAGCATAAACACCACTTAGGTAGATTATTAATCATAGATGGATACATTAGTGTTGCATGTGCTTTAGGATCCACTTTCTCTCTTTGAGTTTTCATCCATTTTTACTTTCGTTTCTTGATTTGCATGCCGTTTGATCGATTTCGTCTTTGCTCTTTGTTACTTAATTGTGACACTTGGTAGGTAAATTTTAGAGTAAAGCACCACATTCAAATTATCGATCACGTCTACTTAGAATTCGACTAGCAAACTACCCTTTTACGCTTTAACCTCCCTGTGGGATCGACCTCGTGCTTATCACGCTACAATAGACGCCGTATACTTGCGGTTGTTTATTTTAGTGTTGCATAATGCGTGAATCACAGTGGCTGCGTCGGCGAGGGTGGTGGCTGTCTAATTTTAGTTAGGGTTAGGGTTAGGGTTGTGTTTTAATTGTAGGGGAGTGTATATATCTAACATGATTTAGTAAAAGGGTAAAATTGGTATTTCATATATATATTGAATTAATAAAAATGAAGGGGGAGTGTATTAAACAAAGCTGGAGGGGTATATACCCCAACCCTATTCTGAACCTTACCTATCTTTCAAATGTCTCCTACTTTTGGGCCAGATGACTAAGTATTCCGTCCCCTTTTCTATATGGTATCAAATCTCTTTTTCATAAACACGTTTCAATTTGATTTTTAGATTTATTTATTAGGTTTTCTTAACCCTTCACATACAATCTCCTCTGGGATAATTTGCAAAATAATAAATGTGTATATACTAAAATATTATTTTTTGAATCAAAGTTAGTATCTAATCAATCCTGGGTCTGACAAATGAATTATTGGTATGTGAAAAATAACAAATCCAAAATTTTGTTTAGGTTGGACACCCTATCGGTCTGACCCACCCAATCTAATGTTAAAAATGTTTTTTTTTTTTTAACTTGAAACTCAAATCTCGGAAAAATTACAAACGTATGACGTATCGAAGAGGTCATTCATAATAACTTAGACTCAACCTAATAATAAGGGCTAAAAAAAGAACGAGATGTTCTAACAAGTGTGTGTGTTATTATATCAGCTTCTAGACGAACTAACTTGACAAAAAACATAGGCCTAAATCCCAAGATATTCTTGCACGCGGTCACAAAAATCCCAAATGTGGTGTTATATAGAATCATGCCCACGCCCACCTCATCCGTGCCGGAAAAAAATGTTGCGTTAACATTCAGTTTCTGATATAACTTACGTTTTAATTTTTTAATTGGTCATACGGGATATTTTTTTAGTTAACTCGTTGCAGACAATTGAAAAAAATGGGCACAATTAAAGTTGTTGCGTGCATATTGACATAGAAAAAATATGAAAAAAAATAAATGTAATTCAACATTCATTTAATTTTGAGCACATATAAACATGCATAAATATGGCCAAAATTTCTTGTCAATGGGTATGATAAAGAGTTTTCGCTTAAATTATAATGACATAAATTGTGATATATTCTAGTTAAAAGTTTTTACTAATCGAAATTGATTTTTAGTGATAGATTTTATTATTAATTCTCAGATAAAATGAAAAAAATTGTCATTAAAAATCATTTTACTCGTAGTGAAAGAACATCAACAATACTAACTGCAGATGCTGCAAACGTTTCCAAAGCCTTATTCCCGCTCAATATAATGTCATCTTTGATTTGTTGGGATGCCAAAGCTTTTAGGCATGGTTCCATGGCGTCATAGCTTGCCATTGAAAGATCATAACTTGCCAAGTTGTACTCTTTTATTTTACTAACTTCACCTAGGGCACTCCTCATCGAACCTATCGCCCAACTATACGACGAGTTGCACACTTGGAGGGCATTCAAGAAATCGGGTGCCAAGTTTGTCTCTGTGAGCTTGCTCTTTATGTAATTATGCGTATTTGTTGCGTTTGAAATTCCTGATTCCATGACCGCAGTTGATAGGTCGAATAAACTTGTGGCTGACACAATTTTTTGGTCGGATTGAAAGAGTTGGAGGCAGAAATCGACATGAGAAGCTTTGTTGCATGTTTCTTGGAACAAGGAGCTGGATGAAGAGGTGGTTGCAATAACATTAGGTATTGCAAGTATGGTTAGAAGAATATGAAGAATTGAACAAGACATGATTAATGGGGATATGTAATTATTGGTATATATGAGATTAAAATGTTGTGGATTTTGTGGGAGGCCTTGTGTTCCGTTTGTATGCATGTGTTGTGTGTTTAGTAAATAATAATATGAGGTGCTCATTTACGGGAGGGTCAACGGCCAAGAATTAATACATATGAAAACTGGAATTTATTCTAAGTTATTCATTGATGTTCACTTTATATAGAGGAGATGTATTAATTTGCTGAATGGTAAAGTCGTCATCAGCATTTGAGCCCCGAATTGTCATATGCTACATGATTGTTTAAATGACCGTGATAATCTGCAAAGGTTTGACCGGCACAATTTTTAAGAAAAGGGAACTTTTTTTTTTAGACGAAAAGAAAAGGGAACTTACTGATTGGTGAATGGTGAATGGTGATGTAAGATAGATGAGTGATTTTTTAGATGATTTGGTGAGGTGTAAAGTAAAATGTAGGTAAAAAATGAGTGACAAATTTGAAAATATAATGATATCGGAAGAGTATTAATCTTATGAATAAAGAGTGCAAGTAATCTTGTGACATTTCAATAAAAAAAATGTGCAAGTAATCACGGGATTGAGAGAGTGCTATTTTATTCTCACTCTTCAATTAGTTTGGCACAGCTCGATCTGGACATTATGGAAAGGCAGGAACGCTTAGGGGTGGGAATGGGCAAGGCTACCCGACAGGGGCCTACGGCTCGGCCTATTAAAGCTCGGCTCGGCTCGTTTAATAAACAAGCCGGGCTCAAGCCTTTTTAGAAGCCTATTTAGCTAAATAGGCCGGGCTCAAACTTTTTCGTAAGCCTTTTAAGCCCAACAGGCCAGCCTATATAACTTCACACTCACACACACACACACACATATATATATATATATATTGTAAGTACGTATATAAGAAAATTTAGTAACAGTAGTTATATTTTTCTTTGTAATAGTTGAAAAAATAGTTGAATATATTTTTTGGAACATTCTATTACTTCCATTTCTTCATTTAAGAGGCCTTTAAAAGGCTTTCGGGCCAGACCTATTTATTAAAAAGGCCATGCTTGAGCCTTTAAAAAAAGCCTATGACAGGCCATGGGCCAGACTCGGGCCTAAGAAATAGGAGTGTGCAAAATAAAACCGGACCGGAAAAAAGATCCGGACCGGTCCGGTCCTCGGTCCGAAATTTTTTAAGATTCCGGGTTCCGGTCCGGTCTAAAACCGGAATTTACCGGTCCAGGACCGGAAACCCGGATTTACAATTTTTTTTTTTTTTTTATTATTTGAATTTTAGAAATTACAAATTTCATTCCTCTGGCTCTTCGACTTCCTCTCTGGCTCTTTGACTTTATTAAACCTAATTCCCTTTTTTTACCATTCTCAAAAAATTTCAACCTTTATCTGAAATGGCGCTCACCAGCCTCACCCAACCGACCCAACCGACAAGGGCGACAACCCTTCTCCAATCTCCACTCCTTGCAACCGACCCAACCGACAAGGGCGACAACCCTTCTCCAATCTCCACTCCTTGCAATTGTTTGTGTTAGTTGTGACTTGTGACTCACCCATTTTGAGAAGGTAATAGAGCCGGCGCAACGGAATACTCCACCCAATCTTCTTGCAATGTAAGTTTTCTTGAGTTATTGAGAAGGTTTAATCTATTTTACAGCTTATAATCGTAATAATTATTTTTAATTTCTTGTTTCAAAATTTTAGATGGATAGTACTCAGTCACAATTTCAATCAAAAAAGAATACCGGTGTTTTCTGATCAATCGGCTGATGCCCTTACTAATGAAGAACTCGAATGTGATCCACTCTCCACTTCTTCTCATACACTAAGGAATTATAATAAATTAAAAAAAAAAAAAAAACGGTCTGAAACGGTCCCAACCCGGACCGGACCGCTTACATTCCGGTCCTCGGTCCGTAAAATTTTAAGATTCCGGTCCCGGTCCGGTCCGGTTCTGGACCAGACCCCTACTAAGAAATATATAACAGGCCCATTCCCACCCCTAGGATGCTTGCTTTAAAGAAGATTGGAAAAGGGAACCAACCTTATGTTCTAAGTAATTTGCTTGTAATTTGTTCTCTTCCTTGTTGTACTGTTGTTGTTGGGTATTCCCGATACCCTGAAATAAAAGTTTACTGTTTCCAAAAAAAATCTCACTCTTCAATTATCACTTAGATCATGTTTGTTTTTTTTTTTTACGGGGAAAGTTAATTTCATTACGTGTTAAGAGTTGACTCGCACCTTACATCATTGATAATAACACTTTGTTCGCCTCTCTTCGCACGAAATGGAAGGAGAAACTGTTCAGCTCCCGCGCCAAACTCCACTTTGTTTTGTGATTGTAGTATGGAGGAAATTCGGATGAATAATAATTGTATATTTTTGTTTTGGAATGTTGAATATGATAAAATGTAATTGTGTAAGAGTGTGTGATATTATATTATAAAATGTAATTTTATGTCAAATTAATTGTGTAAGAGTTGATAATGTTGTATTATTATAATAGTAGAATATACAATTATTTTTAGAGATGAATGTAATTAGATGATAAAATTCGAATATGAAATCTCGAAGTAAAACGAGACAGGGTACTTACATCCTATGTCTAAATGTGTGAGTCCGAATACAATATGTGTTTATTTACTTAGGGGGTGTATTGGTGTGGATTCTGTAGGATTTTTTTGGATTTTCAAAGTATGGGTATTCAATTCAGATTTTCAAAAGTCTTTAAAAATTTTGAGATATTCAATAATGGATTTTAAAAAGATTTTATTGGATTCTCCTCCAAAATTATAAATAAATTGCACTGTTCAAAATCTTCTCTAAAAACCAGAGATTTCAATGGATTCTCTCATAGAACTCTAAAGACAAAAGATCAAAAGTAGGAATGACAATATTGACCCGAGCCCCGGGTACCCACCCCACCAGCGAGCTTTGGATCAGGTCAGATTCGTCCCGTATTAAATATGGGTCGGGTTTGGATCTTATGCCTGGCCTGCGGGTATCCACCCCGCCCCGAATTAATATATAAACCATTCCCTCTCACATTTCATTATATTCTTCTCTCTCAATCACATCACCTCTAATACATCTACTTATTATATTATATTTCTTAACCTCCGTGCCCGGAGCTCATGGGGAGCTTTCCCCGTGAGGGAGTATATTTTATTGGTAAAATACTTTATATATATATATATATATTTTTTTTATTGGTAAAATATTTTATATATAATATATATATAATATTAATTTTAAAAAAAAACACTATTCGCATCAATATTGGAGTTTATAAAAATTTATGTAAATCAATAAAAAAATATATTCCACAGTCCTATCAAATCTATGAAAATTTACTCTGGATAAACTCTATAGATTTTATAAATCCACTAATATTTAAAATCCAAAAAATTCAATAGAATCTCAATTGAATACACCATCCTTAAATTACCATCACTTTATAATAAATAATTATTTTATTTATAAATGACCCCGTAATATTACAATTTTTTTTTATACCATATACATATCCTTTATAAATAAATTAATATTCATTAAAATATGGCGTAATAAATTTCAACATAAGTATAATATTGGAGGAGGAGGTTATGTTTTTCGAGGAGAGGGATTTATTTCATTGGGTAATTCCTGCTTAAAAAAAATATACTAGTAATAAAATACTACCTTTTTTTTTTTTCCTTAACAAATTCGCACTCTTCCTCGCGGTTGTTGGCATTATCATCTAAACCTCTCAAATTCCCCAAATTCTCAGTCCACCACGTGCTGGAATTCCAATTCTGAACCCTAATTCACTTCTATTGCAAATTTTCTGGGTTGTATATATGTATTTGAGTGTTGATTATGGGGTTATTTAAGAGACTCGCGGGGTTGCTAGGGTTCGCCAGAGACGAAGACCAGCAGCACCGTGATGATTTTGCTGCTGACACCGCCATTCCGCCGCCTTCTTCCGTCGGTGCTGGAGCGGCAGCTGCTGCTTCAGCTCAGCACTTCCCTCGCAGAGGCTTCAGTGTTCCCGTTCAGGTTCCCGTCGAGCGGCCCCCACCTCCTCTTCTCGTGTTCTGCCCAGCTGGAGATGGCGGCATTCAGGTACTTTGTTAGGAACAATCATGTTTCAAGGTTGTGTTGGTTGAAATTTTCTTGCGTATTAATTGATTGAGATACTATATTTTTACGAAATAATGATTATTGTTAGCAATGTTGAACAATTGAACGCTGGGCATAAATGTAGTTTTTTTTTTCAGATCTGGTAAGTGATGAACGTATGCATAATATCTCTTGTTAGAAGTTTACTTTTAAGGTGATTCCTTACATGAATGTTCTCATCGTATAACAATGTGGTTAATGAAAACTATGGTGGTAAATTTAGTACATTACTAAACCATGATTATGGTGCTACAGAGCCTTTGAGTTGTAGCTTCCAAAGCACTTTGTATGGTGTCATTATCTTTATCATGGGTGATCCAAGCAAGGTTTATTGATGTGAAGATTAAGTCTAAGGTAATGCTTGAGATTAAGTGTCATTATTCCGATTTGTACTCCGTATTTGGCTCCCGTGTTCTTTAAGTCAAGACGAACTTTGAGTTGTGGTGTGAAGATTAAGGATCTGGCTCTATTGTGCGTTTGTTGCTTTAATTGCATTACAAGGGTATCATGCAAGGCTACTGCTGCAGAGAGGCGTGTCTGGAGAAGATAATTTTCTTGGAGAAAGAAAAGGCTCTAATTGCTAGAACAAGAGCTCAGCTTCTTAGAGTGAGATCCAGCTCAAGGGAGAAGCGCCCCTTGCTGTTGGACGAAGAACCAGAACACTTATATGAATAGGTTGATTAACTTGATCTTGTGATATTTTGTTTCTAGGCCTGCTTCTTAGGAGTAACTGAATTGACAAGATAGAAAGGGGAAAAAAAAAAGCATCAGCTGTTTACATATGTCAAAAAGATAGAACAAAACCTTCAGTCGACCATGAGGAATTTCACGAACAGGATTAGCATGACTAATCGACTACTATGTTGAGCTTAATGATGAATTGATGATGAGTAGTTATGTAGTGGAACATGCTTGATGCTTTACAACTTAAGTTATGGTTCTACTTCTCTCAAAACGTTTCATTTTAGTTTCTTATTATGGATTTAGAAATACGGTAAGCAAATATATGTTTGTCATTTGTGTATGCATATTATATTTGAATAAAATAGATTTATGTCTAGAATATAAATATAATGAATGTTTTATGTTATGAATCTAGTTACTTTATATTGTGATGATTTTTTTTAAGAAATATAGTTTTGTGCGGCTGTGCCTTACTTCAAAAAGGTGTGCCTGTTCCTTTCTTCTTTAATTATGATAGTTCATCTCCAGTCTTGCATCCATGTTTGTTTGCACAACTTGTTAGATATTAACATTGGTATATGTTTATCCGTCTATTGTGTTAGCACTTGTGTGTTTTAGCTATCTCTGGTTGCTGATTTCCTAGACCCATGAGATACTGTCCAATCATTTATTTCTAGTTGCTTTTGAAAGGGATTTGACTCCATCTGACTGGCTAAAGGCTTGGATGAAAACTTTATTCCACCTATGAGGTTTAGATGGATTACTCACATCCCCCCCCCCCCCCCACCCCCCACCCCACTCCCAACGTAATTTGTTATATAATATATCTCGAGGCTAGATATTGGGAAGCGATGGGGCTCACTTGGAGAGGGATGAATAGAGGTCATAAACATGTGTTTTCTTGAAGAACTTTATCGTCTTTCCGTGCAATAGTCGGTAGTACATAAAAGGAAGGCTTGATGCTATAATTTGGAATCCTGAGATATGTAATGACTTTTTAAGTTGAATATCCTGTTTGTTCTCTTGTGGGGAAGAAAAAGGAAGCTTACATTCAATAAACTTGCGTTGAGCAATTCTTTGTAATGTCTATAGAAGACAATAACTAAAGTAAAAGTTGGATAGAACTCACTTATACATGAATGACATAACCCTAGTAGAATACAATTGGGACATATGTAAGGTAGCATAGTCTATTACCAAAATCCTATCCTGCTTGCATTTCTATTACTGACAACTTGGGAATCAACTATTCTCATTATTATAGATTTCCTTTTTTATTAAATGGGCATGGAGCTCCCTGCCTTCTATCTGATTGTGAACAAACAGGTATACTGAATGAGGAAGTATACTGTGGTGCTTAAATAGTGCAGAGTTAAAATGTGAATACCTATATTAGTCTACTTAATGTACACAGGGGCATAACTGACTTATTTTTCAAATGATATTTACTATTATTACTGCATAAATTAAAAAAAAAAGTGAAATGTTGATGGAATATCATTTGAAGATTTTGACTTCTGTCTACCTGATGTAGTAATTAATACTACAAAATACCACAACTTCATCAACTGGCTCATGAACACATATCGAAAAGGTCGACCTCCTATTTAACTGAATAACTACTAACTAACTAGGCTAGACTTGGTAGCCAGTTCAACTCGTTTTACATCATATTATCATACAAATCACTTTTTTTTTTCATTCTATTACTTTTTTTTATCTATTCTATTCCTAATATTGCCTTACTTTTTAACATTAAGATTTGCTGATTCTGGTTTTCACTTGTCTCTCCTTATTTTCTAGACGTGTGACAATTATGTCTATTTTCTTGTCTGTACAATGACGACTAAAGTTTTTAGTTAGTTGCTCTAATCCTATAACTAATCTATTGTTCCTTTACCCATCATTCTCAACTTTCCTTAATTGTTGTGTTCAGGGATTGAGATGGTATGCAAGGCGGCTTAGAATAGACGAAGATGGAGACGTTGCTGATGAATTCCTTGATGAGGTGTCACCAGATGCATCAACGAACTTGGAAGAGCACGATAGATCATTACCAACATTTGAAGTGAAGTACAGCACAAAACCTGCTAAAGTACGGAATCTTGCACTCTTACCTAATGGTAAAATTCAACATCTTGTGGAGTATCAGGGGAAATTGGAGTGGTTGTAGATGACCTTTAAGAAGCAATCAATTACTATACCAGATTGGTTTTCATATAGTCGCTATTGGTTAACACTCGTCTCTGTGCATTTAGGGGAGATATGGGCCTGAACAGACATTCTTATTCCGTATTTATTATTTTGATTACGGTTCTTCAGTTTCCGAGGAAAAGTGCCCAAATTGTACCTTAAACCTTGAAAATGTACACAGGGCATTGAAAGTTGAGATCATGTTGCCTAACCTTTGATTCATTTGCTTTGTGTTTAATTAATATAGGAGAGTGGGAATGTATGTGCTTTTCCTGATCCAAGGTTTGTAATGGACGAAACAAAGTGTTTTTGAGTTAATAGCATGTGTGAGATATATTTTTGCGTGTCATGTCAATTAAAAACAATATCATAAAGAATATCAATTTCGATAAAATCAGTAATGATATTATTATCTTGACTTGATTATTGTTTTAAGTTGAACAATTGGTGGTGCATTGACTTGAGAGGATAATATGTGGGGACGGGTGTTGCACTATTATCTATGAAAAATGGAATGAAATTAGAATTACAATCACTCTATCTTTATTAAAAAAACTACAACAGTCAATAAAAAAGTAAATTAGAGAGTTTAAATACAGTATAAACTAATTATTATAATATTTATAAAAAATAAATATGGTGTCTTCAATTTGAATTTGATAATATATGTTTTAAAGAGAATTGATAATACAAGAATTGTGCAAACCATAAATAAATAAATTTAAAAAAAACAAATATGACAATCTCAATCTAGAATGATATAGGGAACAAACACCAAAAAAACACAATTTAAAAGAAAATGATGAAATAAAAAATAAACAGGTCTCCAGATAAATGAAGAGAGTTAATTACACAAAGAATACCAATTCATAAAACCCACTACACATATGAAATAAGGATCAGTTCAAAGTTCGTAGGGAAAATACAAAAGAAAAATGACATTTTTCCCCACCACAATTACATAAATCTTCTTCTTCACTGCTTTTGTTAACTTTTTCATGAAAATAATACAAAATCAAAAGATTATATCAAATCGATCGGAGGAAGAATGGCAGCACAAATTTGATCCTAAACAGATAGTAAAATCGACCCACTTCACCTTTTTTTCAATAGAAACAAAGAAGATCCTTCCTTCCTTCCAAAATCAAAATCCTCCATTCCAAATTACAACATTATCCAATCATTCTCATTGGAAAGCTTCTCTTGGAGTGACGAAACTACCCTCGTTCCCGATTTCCCAGTTCCCACTTCTCCCCCAACTGGGGTGCCTCACATCCAATTGGACGGCCGGGCCCCGTCTATCAGAACCTAGAGCAGAATCTCCTTCAGACGAGTTATGGTGGGGCCCATCGTCCCCTCTACTACGAATATCTGCTTCAATATCTTCGATATTATGACGTTGTGAGATCTTCAGAAGATCACCACCAATGTCTAAATCATCTTCCACTTTCATACGTCGATCATCATTAGTGTTGTTGTCTGCTTCAGCATCCCCCCTTGTGGTGGGCATAGGTGGCCTCTGGGGTTCTTCCTGTACAAAAGCTCGGAACTCGTTTCTTGATGGCTTCACTTTCGTACAAAATACTTCGAAAAAATTATTTATACAACCACGATCGTAAACGTTGATCCTGTTGTCAGCTCTGTACCGGAAATTCTCATACGTTGTCTGCAAACAAAAAAAGGGAAATGGCAAGTTGCTTTAATCTATAGTTGTGAAAATTAAATCATGGAATAATCACAATTTTCATAATGTTGAAATCCATCTTATCATAGATTAAAGACAAATACTCCTAGCGAGTGTTTGTTTATGGCGAGGCACTCCACATTTTTATTTCAAATCTAAATTCTCATTTGTCAAACCCAATTTCGGTATAAGATTTCAAATCCTATAAAATTCCACCCCATAAGAAATATAATACACCTATTTTACTTTTGTTTCAAACACAGTTTCAATACACTATCAATCAGCTAGTATTACTTATATTTTCAAAATCCCACATTATCAAAACCTACACTCTCAAACATATACTACAAAATTCAAATGCACCTTTTACTATTAAAAAATCCAATAGAATCCATAAACAAACACCCCCTATAATTTCAATACATGACAACATGGTATAGCATAAGCAACAGAACCTCAAGTAAAATTAGAAAATCATCCAGACAAAAAATAAAATAAAATAAAAACGGACCTGATTTGTGCTTATTAGATAAAGGTGAAAGCCAGTCAGCCCACCAACAAACCATAAGGATATAAAACAGTAAGCCATCAGGATCACAGATGCAGGAGATTCTTTCATTGCCTTCCAAACAGTGCCTTGATGATCATCCATCAGAACCTTGATATAGAAAGCCGAGAATGCAAACACATATATGCAAAGAAGTGTTGCTGAGGAAACGAAACAAAAGAAATAACGGTAGTTTCTCTGTAAATGAAAAGAACAAGAAAAGGACCAGTTAGACATATAAAGTGGCAATTCGACTAATAAAATAAAAATATAATAATTCTTAAAAAGGAGCTTTATCAATTCAGGGCCTGCAAAATAGTAAAACTATCAATTATGGGCCTAAAAGTTTTTTCATAACAATTCAGAACTGAAAAATAAGAAACTATAAATTCGGGATCTGAAAGATAGAAACTATCAATTTAGGACTCATTTTAAGACCATGTTTGACATCTTAAAGTTTCTAGTTATCCAACAATAATTTTATAAACCACAATTCAAAAAATGAAAAGATATGTTAAATTCATGCAAATGGAAAAAACATGAAAGTGAAGTAAGAAAAAATCACTTATAATTATGTATATTAATATAAAAGGCTATAAACTATAAACTAGTATGAGATATACCAAACATGGTCTTAAAATTTGTAAGTCCTAAATTGATAGTTTCTATCTTTCAGGACATAAATTGATAGTCTCCTATTTCTTCAGGTCTCGAATCGATAGGAACAATCTTCCAAGCCCCTAAGTGATAATTTTACTATTTTTCAGGTCCTAAATTAACAAAATTCCTAAAAAGAAAAGGAAAATTCTAGAGGATAAAAAAATAAATGAGATAAGGTATCATACCAATCCTATGCACTGCCCTACCCAGGGGCAGTGATGGTCAAAACGCTCCACACAATTGTTACAAATGGAGCAGTGTGAGCAACGAGGAGGACGATATAGCATACAAGTATCACAATATTTAACTCTAACGGGGAGACCATTAACCATTACTTCTTTAGTTCGAGGGAACTGGAGGCTTGGTGTCTGCCGTCCACCGACCTCAACGGATGCTGATGTGTCATAGCGTAAGTCTTCTTCTGGAGGGTGCGAGTTGCGTGGCACGATTCCGGGATCTCGAGATGAAGTAAGAAGCAATAGAACCAGCACCTATCAACACCAATTAAGGATAAAAATGTAAGCCACAACACATCATTCTATAGAGAATCACATTACTCCCTCTGTCTCGTGTTTATTTTCACACCAAAATGGGAAGACAAATTAAGTAACTGGGGTTTATTTACACATAACGGCATAAGGTGAAGAAACAAGTTGGATTGGGTTGACTTTATGCATAAAGTGAAGAAAAAGGGCCCATTTCAATGGCAATTTTTGTAAATTGTGAACATTGTGAAGGTGAAGCTTGTAAGTACAATTACAATTTTTGGTGGTGCAAATTGTCGAGGGACATCCGAATAAAGCAAGCGTGCAAATAATATCGCGACGGAGGGAGTAGATGAAAAAAATAAAAGGTTACCACAAGCACATAATAAAAAAAAATCAAGCAAAAACTTGCAAAGTACTGTGCTTATGTTAGTATGAAACCATACAATTAGTCAAGAGAAAAATTAGGTTCAATCATCTAATATGTGTATTTTTTTATTTTTTTTTAGAGATAATATGTGTAATTATAAATGAGGATGAATTCATTGAATTGCAGTCCCTAAAATTACTTTTATGCTTTGGAGACAAGCTCTGATGAAAATGCTAAATGGTCTTCACAATGCAGATAGTGAATTAGAAGTTATTTAGGAAGTATATATGGTAAGTTTGATTCAGAGGATTAGAACTAGCCAGATAGGAAAAGAAGGTAGAGAACAAGCACTTAATCCTGCTAGTACTAATAAAGATTATTATTTTTAAAGCACACTGACTAAGACAATTTAAAGGCTCCAGATACTACAAACTTCATTGCACTTCATATAGCAAGTTCACGGTGTGTACAAGGCCATATAAAACATTTGCACACCAAAACTGAAGTGATATCAAGTGATTCACTAAATTGTGTCTTCAAATGTAGATAAGACAATGCGTCAATCAAACTTTCATAAACCCTAAAAGGAACTTGAACTGTGGACATATTCTTCAAGCAAAGATACTTATATATCCTCAAAAACTGTCCAGAGCATTAAGAGTTCTCCTACAGGGGTAAGCTGAAAACTAGAGAAAATCTTCAACTCAAAACTAGAGAAATTTACGGTTCATATCAAGTCTATATCACAGTGGACCAGTGGTATTTCATTTTTTTATAGGAGAATATGTACTTGCAAGATTTTGACGAGATCAAGACATAGAAAATACATAAATGCCATTTGACAGAAAGAATCAAGCACATAATAAAGTATAACTGTTGATAGCCATATATGGGTAAATCTTACTGATTAGTTGTCAATTATGTTATTACTCAAGTTTTTGTACTTGAATTATCATTGCAGTATTATTAACTTTTCACATATTCGATACTGCACATAATTACACATGAACAAAGAGAAAAAGGGGAAATGAAATTCAGGAACTAACGTGAATGGTGAAGACAATAGCAGCTATGATGACTGCATATCCTGCGTTATAGGATGAAAACTCATGGCGAAGATGCCTTGCAACAAAAACACAAAAGATAACGACTGGGACGATGAGTAACAATAAGGTGACAAGCAGTGACCTTGCATCAGGGCCAAAAATCAACCTCCCACCCACAAAAAAGATCTGCAAAAGATACATGTTAAATGTGTCATGCACAAGTAAAATAGCAGAATAACATATTTTTTTTCACAGGAATCAAATATAGCCAAATAGATATATCGTTCCAGCTTCAAGTCTTTCACAAGTCATTCAGAAATATGAGAGAGCTGGAAGGATATCTGATTAATGCCAAAAGAAATATTAATAATAATAATCCATGGAGTTCCCTTAAATTGTTGCCTCTTGCTGTTTGTAATGGTTATTTATATCCCATTAACGCCCTTTTTCATCGCATAGAAATGTATAAATCTTGACCCATATCACATACAAGTTCTTTCACATTCTATGAATTTGTACAAATGTCAATTTATAATTTGTATAAATTGTTTGGTGGATAAACAGTTAGAATCACGATCAATCTATCCTGCTATAAAACAAAAAACAGAAGCAGTTACAAATGAAAAAAATCGATGCACATACATGCATGAGAATGGTTCGTACACACATTTCCACAGTTCAAACACATATAGATATAACTTCTTGTCATATAGTTCATGCTCAAATTCATATTGTCTTCTGACTTCTGAGAGATTTATAGTTTTTTCCATCCCTCATCAAAGTATGGCCTCACATTATGGTGCTGTTTTCAAACAAGACTTGAACCCAAGAATCACTTTTTTTTTTTAAGTCAAGTCTAACCAACTTTTAAAATGAAGTGATTTTAACTGTTCCAATCGCACTTGAAAACAGGCCCTATATGTTCATTGTTCAGTGTCGCAAAATACTATACATCTGCTCAGCACCTAGGCCATCTACGCAGAACGTTTTTTTTTTTTTTTGGTCATAATATGAAGAATGAGTTTCTAATGTTCATCTTTATATTTACAAGTTTTACACTGAAAGGAAGGGATTCTTTAAAAAGAAAAAAAACTACAATTAAAGAAGCTACACATCTTCCAGTCAACTATACATATGCAAATATATGCTTCTTAAAATAGGAAACATATTACAATTAAAGGACCAGCCATCTTCTAACCAACCATACAATAATATTTTGCCAAAAATATCCTACAAAATCTTTTGTCAATGGTGCCTAAGTTCGCATTTGTATTTGGTGGTTTAAATGTCCGTCCACCTAGGTGGGAACTAAGGCTCCCTACTTTATTCTTTTGTCATGGTGCCTAGGTTCGCATTTGTATTTGGTGGTTTAAATGTCCGTCCACATAGGTGGGAACTAAGGCTACCTACTTTATTCTTTTGTCATGGTGCCTACATTTGGCCTATTTGGTGGTTTAAATGTCCGTACACCTAGGTGGGGACTAAGGCTGTCTTCTGAGAGATTTATAGTTATTTCCATCCCTCATCAAAGTAAGGCCTCACATTATGGCGCTGTTTTCAAACAAGACTTGAACCCAAGAATCACCTTTTTTTTAAAGTGAGTCTAACCAACTTTTAAAATAAAGTGATTTTAACTGTTCCCATTGCACTTGAAAACAGGCCCTATATGGTCATTGTTCAGTGTCGCAAAAAAATACTATGCATCTGCTCAGCACCTGGGCCATATACGCGGAACAATTTTTTTTTGTCATAATATGAAGAATGAGTTTCTAATGTTCATCTTTATATTTACATGTTTTGCAATGAAAGGAAGAGATTCTTTAAAAAAAAACTACAATTAAAGAAGCTACACATCTTCCAGTCAACTATACATATGCAAATATATGCTGCTTAAAATAGGAAACTTATTACAATTAAAGAACCAACCATCTGCTAACCAACTATACAGTAGTAATATATTGCCGAAAATATCCTACAAAATCTTTTGACAATGGTGCCTAGGTTCGCATTTGGCCTATTTGGTGGTTTAAATGTCCGTCCACCTAGGTGGGGACTAAGGCCGTCTACTTTAATTTCCTAATGTGGGCCCATTATTTTCTGGAATTTGCAAGTATCCATGAGGGCGTGTGCTTAATTTCTTTTTCAAAAAAAAAAAAAAAAAGCACATACCACTTATTCCCCACCGCCTACTTTATTCCCTAATGTGGGCTCATTATTTTCTGGAATTTTAAGTATCCATGAGGGCATGTGCTTAATTTCCCTTTTCACGAATTTTCCCATGCATACCACATTATTATCATAGCAAAAGGCTATCAACCATATGGAAGAAGAAGTCCCTATAAAAGGGACCTAAAATCTCCTGAATAATAATGTTATCAGATCATAATCCTCCCCCAATCTACAATGATGATACTTGCTGCAATGAGTCAAAAATGTAAAAATCTATGTGATAATGATTAAGCTAAATTCCACATGATAAATTTCACGACATTAGCATCAACTATCTAAGATTGAAAATGAAACTCTAAGATTAAAGTGTTTTATATAGAATTCCACAATCTCATACACTAGGTTCCACATCAATATTCAGATCCCATTTACAATTTTCCATAAACTGTGAAAACCTGCCAGCATAAAATTATTGGAATAATTGCAGCCATTCAAAACCAAGCATAAGATATGTAGCTACCTTCGAAGGTTTAAATTGAGTTTCACAGGGAATGATAACAGTAATTTAAAAAATAAGTCGGGAAACTAAGAGATAAGGGTAACCCATAGATATCAGGGAGATTCATGGGGTGAAAAGTAAGTCTATGGGACCTAAAACTTATGTACTGCAGAAGACCGATTTTTTGTATATGACCTTCAAAATTAAGTAAGCTTGTTGTATGACAAACGAAACAATATTTTGATGTTCATGATAATGGAAGTTACACATGCTTAGAGACAGTACAAGTGTCATTTAAATTAAATTGCATTATCCTTATTTGGTAACAAATATGACCCTGTAATTGGTAATGTTAGGCCATGAAATATAAGAGTGATTCATTGATTACTTGTTGATTTATTAGCACAAACATTTAAAAAAAAAAATCATTGCTAATGCGTGACCAAAGAGAATCATATTATGCAATACAACACATTATATCCAGGCCATATTCAAACCTGTCATCAACTAAATCTCATAGGCTAAGGCAATTTAGTCCTTTTTGCACTTCAAATTCTCATAGATCCATCTCAAAATTGAAAATCAGGGACTGATAAGTTATAACCCAGAAATCATTACGACAAGTATAGAAAGGCAAAAAACATGGTTTTTCAAGAAAACAATTAATCATCCCAAACAAATGAACATTATAACACTTAAAAGAAACTACAGTACAAGACACTTTTTTATGATTTATCCTCATATACTCAATCAAAGATGCATAATCAGTAGCACTACAATTCCAAATTAAATACAACATAACTGCAAGGTAGAATACATGTAATCAGTCAATCATAACCCTAACTTGAAAACAACAAGTGTAAATTTGTCTCCATAATAGATGAAAGAACAATTCCAAAGCAAACAAAAGAAAATCCTTAGAGGCAACCCTTCAAGTCCACCCAAATATCAATCTTAACCGACCAATACTCACTTCACTTAATTTCAAAAAATAGAAAAAAAAAAAAAAAAAGAAGAAAAAAAACAGAAAGGGGAAGGAAAATGAATATGACAAAATTCATTGGCTTTACTTGTAACAAAACAAACAAATAAGCCTAAATTCTACTCAGCAGCAGCTTACAAAGCTAAGAGAAAAGATAACATAAACCCAGAAAAACAAAACAGAGCCCAGAAAATTTAAGGCAATAAAAAAAGTTAAAAAGGTACGAATCTCACATTGTTACCCTTCCAAACTTGGTACACGCGCTTCGCCATTCAGCAAAGAAACCCTAACCCAGAAAGCACCGAGGAAAACGACGCCGTCCGTCAGCTACGCTGGAAACGAATCGAAGAAATTATACTTGCATAGACACTATTCATCTCATAAACGCACGCACAGTGAGAGTGAAAACTTTTCGAGTAATTAATTCTTGGCTTTTTCTCTCTGTAATAATTAAGAGGGCTGAATTTGAAAATGCAGCGATTTATGATGGGGTTTTTTTAGGGATTTTGAATAGTTGAGGGCCTTCTTCGTCTTCGCTTTTCTGATCTGTGATTATTCAATATGAATATGACAGAGTGGAGGGAGGGAGAGGAGGTTTTGGAGTTTTCAGAGGTAACACTATTTTTTTTAATTACTTTAATTTGGAATGTTTTCGGGAAATGAGTACTTTACTTTATATAATTCAGCTTTATTTAACTATTCATATATACTCCCCATCATTTTTAATTATTTAAATAAAATTTTAACCCATTATAAATAGAATAAAATTAAAATTGTAATTTAACTGCACAATGTATTTGTGATAGTATTTTTTTTTTTAATTCGTTCAAACAATAATTGGTTAGCTTATAGTAGTATTTATTTTATTGTATGTATGTTTATGGCATGAATCGTACCGCATGTGACATTATATTTATAACATTTTCCTAAAACATAGTGTAAATTGAAATTCATGCAGCTAAGATGAGAATCAAAATTCCATGACTATTAAATGTTTCGTAAATTCTTGATATTTCATTTTGTAAGCCGGATAAAAATAAAAAGTACTAATATATTATTAAGTCTCATTCAATAAATTACTAGTTATCTCTTTATCCATTTTTAAAATTATGACTTTCCTATCTGTCAAATTTTATAGTAATTTATATTTTTTAAAAGTAAATACTACTCAACCACTAAATTATTTAGACTTTTAAACTTCTACTCTTTACATAAATAATTAATTTTTTAATAAATATATTTTTAAGTTATGAAGTTTGATAGACTGAAATATGGTCTCTACTCTAATATTTACGCGAAATAGTAAATCTCCTAACTTGGTAATATCTTCAAATGTAATTATTTTTTATAAACTGAGTCAATAAATTTGTATTCTTTATTTTTTGTTTCTATTATTTTTTATATAATTGCAGTTATATTACACAAAAATAAAATAAAATTATAAGCTGAAATATTAAATTACTATTATGGATAATCATTTTAAAGTACTATATAAACTACTTTATGAACACGGGGACAATACAATTTTGCCACTCATAACAAGGGACCACTAAAATAAAATTGTATATTTATAAAATTAAGTCATATTTAAGTTTAGATTTTTATGAAGTTTTTTCCAATAATAATATACTCCAATATACACGATTACATGAACAATTGAGACCTTATTTTGAATTACGCGTTTGGATAATATTTTTCGGCTGTCAAAATTAGTAAATATATTTCTGAATTAATGCACTAATGAATGATAATAAGACTATTTCAATGGGAATTAATTATTAATATTAATTAATTAGGGTACATAGGTCAATCTGCTGATCTAAAAGTCTATCGTATTTAAATAAAGCTAGGACGACTAAATAGAATCTAGCATGATTCTTTTACTTAGAAAGAATTATTCCGAGAATGTACTTAAATATTAAAATGGAAAATATGAAACATTAGTTGAATTGTATTACGGTTCAACTTTTATTCAATTTAGATTTTCATATAAATTTGTATATTCCAAAAAAAAAAATTGAATAAGTCAAACTTTTATTAAAATAAATAAAAATGTACTATGACTAATGACTATCTAGTTTAAGACTAAGGTAGTGTTTTCCTTGTAATAAACATTTGTTACGTAAGTATAATGAATTCATTCTTTATTTTTTTTTAAATAATATTTGTTTCACTATTTTATAATTTCTCTGGTTCTAGATCAAGAAGAATCCAACTAGTATTATAATGTAATGAATTGATTGGGCAATTTTTTATTGTGTTTATAAGTTTTGATATAAACACAAAATAATTGAAACAGATCGACTGCAAAAATAATTGGGCATGGGAAAATGAAATTTCTCTTTATCTTCCTTTTTGACTACATTAACCAAACCCTTCTACCCTACCATAATTAAAAGGGGTGCATTCTCTTGCTTTTCTTTTTTCCACCACAATGTTTTGAATATTAATCTGTACAGTTTAAATTTTATTTTGGTATTCGATTAGTTATTTTGGTCGTAGTTTTCATTGTATTGTTTTGCCTATAATTTTTTTATTACCATGTATTTTTGTTGTTGTTAATATAATATAAATAAATAAATTATTGGGATTTGACATCCGTAGAATTTTGCCTATAACATAAAATAAGTACAAAAGGTAATTTATAATTAGTTAAAGTTTTGAATAACAATTGATCAAGACAGTGCCATGCTTTGAAATATTAATTGAATATTCCCTTTTCAAATATACACAACTAAATTATCATCCATATATATATCCACTCATCACATTCAATTTGTTGGAGTGTGGAGCCTGAATATATTCCAACGGGCTTGGAGTGTAGGGCAAGTTTGATCCTAACGAGTCTGTAATGTGGAGCAAGTTTGACTCCAATGGACTTAGAGTGTAGGGCAAGTTTGATCCTAACGAGCCTGTAATGTGAAGCAAGTTTGACTTCAATGGACTTGGAGTGTAGGGCAAGTTTGATCCTAATGGGCATGTAGTGTGGAACAAGTTATATATAAATAAATGTTCTATCTTTGTAATCAGTGCGCATCCGAAAAATATAGTGAAATACCTGACTTGACATCGCTCCCAGACGTAGTCGCAAGACGAACTGGGTAAACAAAATTTTGTTGTTATTTTCTTTTTCGTCATCGTGTGCGTGTGTTTATTCCTAACACAACTGTGAAGATGATTTTTCATGACATTCATAACATATAATGTTCTTTCCACCTGACATTTATAATTGATAAAATCAAGACTAATGGGTATTCTTCATTTCTTTTAGTGTCGATAATTTTTTGAAATACGTCAATCCATTTTATATTTGAAGTATCAATATTTTAAACTAGACACTCTATAAAGTACTTAAAATTAATTATACATTTGTGCTAATATCTCATGATTATCGCACATACATCACAATTATCTTGTTTCTATATATGTTGATGGATTGGGGCGCATTCTCTTTTGCTCTACTTATCTAACTTAACTTGTTTTTTTGCGTATATTTTTATCTGATTGTTTCAAATACTCCAATATCTAGTGTAAATCACGAGGTTGAGAAATTAATGAGCGGAATCTTATAAAAGTTTCGTACAAAGTAATTGGGGGTACTTCATAAAGAAAAATAAGGCATGACTCATGAGACTTTGTCTTTCATTGCCACAATACATCCATAGTATTTTCATGTTTCGTGATTTTCTAAATATTGAAATCTTTTTTTAGTTCATACTATAAAGGACATTACAAGAAATATATAAAATCGTTATTTTATTTTTTTTGGACAAAAGAAGTAGAATAAATCAACTTTACTTAATAAATCATTGGGGTTTCATGCAATTTTCACGAGTTCACGCTACATTTTCTAATTACGGGGAAGTTTTGTAAGATTAACAATATTGAGAGCTAATTATTTACTCCTACATTACATTATTGGTTGTTGACTGTGAAAAAAAAAAAAAAAAAAAACTTTACTCTTAGGTAAAAAAAAAAAAAATCAAGAAAGAAATTGAAACCACAAAATCTTATTTTAAAGTGAAAGAAATTAAATTATATTTAGTTCATTAATAAAATTGAACAATAAGAAATTGTAAACAATTCCCGCTAGTAGAGCAACACATAATTATACAAACACAACTTTTAACTCCAATTATTTTAAATGGCTCACAAAAATAGATTAGTACTCCACTATATAAGATATCTGTCTATCATTTATTTTTATTTTTTTTGAAAGCCCTATAAAAAATTATTCCAACATGCTATATAGTTCTATTTAACTTGCCTCCAAAAAAAAATAAAAATTAATCTATATATTTTAATGATGAAAACACAGTGAATTACAGGCAGAAGCATTTGGAATTGCAACCAATCACGTTAGGCAATATTCCATGTGACAACACTATTTATTAAGCAAATATTAATTATCTGTTTCCCAAGTAGTTGAATACTATTGTTTGCAGTTTGCACCATTCAACAGCTAGCCTACAAATTAAATATTCGTTTTGGAATTTATTTATCTTCAAATTTGACTTTAAAAGTGATCATCGCTAAACAAATTCTGAACACTCGTTTGAGATATTAAAAAATTTCCAAATGATTAATTATCATTAAGAAAAGTTGGTGTTCATATGATGTAATTAATTATCCGTATATGTAGCTAGAATTAGACGTGTTAAAAAAAATTCGAAAACAGTGATTAAAGAAAGCGTCGATGGTTTATAAACTTTTTTTTTTTTTTTTGGAAAGGAAAACTTCTCTATATTCCACTACAAAAAACGCGCGGTTATGCCGACAGAAGTATACCGACGGATTACCTTTCCGACGGCTGTACCGACGGAATTGAAAGTCAGAAGACTCTGCCGACGGAATTCAATTTCCGTCGGCTTTCCCGACGGAATGCCGACGGAAACTCAGAACTCTCTACACGGTGTCGTTTTTGGGTCATCGGCCGACGGATTTTTCAGTCGGTATTGTAAATTAAGGTTACCGACGGATATTTTCCGTCGGTAACCGCGCCATATTATTGGCCCCTCGCGTGATAATTTTAAACGGGCGCGGATAAATTTAAATTCACCGTTACCGACGGAAATATCCGTCGGTAACCGACCCGCATTAACTAACCGCCTCTTGACCGACTCCCAAAATTAAATCTGGTCATTACCTATGGAGGCAATTTTTTTTTGTATATAAACTGAAGACAGATTACTCTTTCTCTTTCAAGAGAAAGAAAAGCTCCCCCCTCCCTGTTTCTATCGTCCCTCCTCCCTGTTTCGTGTTCGTTCGTCTTCATCGCGCGAAGAGGCTCTGCCGAGGTGAACTCTCGATTAGAAAATCTATACGGTACGCTTTCTTAATTTGTTAGTAATTAATTTTTAAGTTATATTGTATTGCCTATAATTATGAATTAAATTGCATGTGTTAATTTAATTTGTTATATAGATTAATATGAAATTGTTTGTAGTTGATGTATATAGTTAATTAGTTTGAATGTATGTAGTTGATATATCTAATTAATTAGTTGATATTGTACGTGGATAATTGCCTATATATAGTTGATGTATATAGTTATTTATAATAAATTGATGTGATTTGTTAAGATCGATATTGCATGTTTTGCATAATTGATGTTATATATATAGTGGATATTATTGTTTAATTTGCATATACGTTGGAGAGGAGTTAATTACATAATTAAATTATGATATTGTACGTTATAATTAGCTAGATTAATATTGTTGATTTACTAATTATGAAATTATTGATTAAATTAGGGGCTTTGTTAATTATATTAGGAAATTGTTATTTTAAAGTTAGAAAAAATTGTTACTAAATTTATTAGGTGATAGATTGTTAATTAAAATAGAAAATTGTTAATTAAAATTGGAAATTATTGAATAAATTAGTTATTGTTGAATAAAATAGGAAATTATTTATTAAAATAGGTTATTATTGATTAAATTAGGTATTGTTGATTGAATAAAAAATTATTTATTAAAATAGGTTATTATTGATTAAAATAGGTTATTATTTAGGGATTAAATTTTAATTTATTAGATTATTGTTTTTTATTAAATTAAGAAATTTATTATTAATTAATTAGTATTATATATATAATTTATTAATTTAAATGTTTAAATTAAATAGATGACTGGAGATGGTGCTGGTGCCTTTGGTGGCTCGGGATCTCACGGGGCCTCCGGGTTACGTAGCCGATCAAGGAAGAGCCGATCCAAACTTAGACCCGAGGCACCGTCTATACTGCGACGAACACCATTGTCGTCGCCTCCGCCACCCATTCCACACCCGTCGCCTCAGCCGTCGTCTCAGTCTTCTGTCCGGGACCATCTTCCTGTTCCTGCTCGGGATGGCCGGGAGCGCGTTTGGGTTACAAGAAGAGGAGTGTAAGTAATTAAATACTTTTATTGTTTAATAATTAATAATTAATTTCGCATTCATTTTAATTTATAATGTGTTTTGTTTGTTAATTAATGTCACAGATTGTTACCTGGTAACGAGGTCTCCAGGGCATGCACGATTGTTTTTGGCTCTTTACCGATCTTTGCGGATGCAATTACCTGGTCGAAGGTCCCAAAACAAAAAAAGTTGGCGTACTTCGAGGAATTTCAGGTAGTAATTAATTACTTAATTAATGTTTGTTAATTTGTTCGATAATAAACAATTTATTATATGTGCAGAAACATGTCACTTGGGATCGGGATATGTACTCAGACCAGGCTATGTTCAAGTATTTCAGTAAATCGGCGCAAGAGCGGTATAAGGATTTAATGTACGAATGGAGAATGGCATGGCGGAGCGATGGGACGACGCAGAGCTTGGGTAAGGATGATAATGATGTTGTGTTGTGGGATTCATTGACGAGGGAGTGGCTGGATCCTGAGTACATCAGGAAGTGTGAGATTGTTAAGGCCAACCGGAGATCCGACGTTGGGGGTGGGATGTCCAGGCATCGGACTGGAGCCCGGTCCATCCTTGAGCAGTCGATGGTCATTGTAAGTGTTTATTAATTTTTTAATTAATTTCAATAAATTTAATTATATATTTAATATATATAATACATAAATTTAATTATTAGGAACGGGAGACGGGGCGTGTACCCACTCACTTGGAGCGGATGAGCATTGCTC
This sequence comes from Galeopsis tetrahit, assembly GCA_963675135.1. Classification (NCBI taxonomy): domain Eukaryota; kingdom Viridiplantae; phylum Streptophyta; class Magnoliopsida; order Lamiales; family Lamiaceae; genus Galeopsis; species Galeopsis tetrahit. The sequence continues at coordinate 56,339,690 of OY776131.1, forward strand.
ATCCGTTTAATGCTGATACACAGCAATCCACATACGGGCGCACAACTAACCTCCACGTAAGTAATAAAATTGTTTAATTAAATACATTTTTTTATAATTTATTCTATTAATTTAAAATTATTAATTATGTAGTTGGAGATGAACCGGAGGATGGCCGAGATCGGAACTCAAGTCGACCCTACTCAAGCCGGAACCAGCAGTGCCCCTACAGTCGAGGAGGTGGACCGGGCTTATTTGGAAGTTGCCCCCACCACCCGCAGACGAGTTCTGGGCCTTGGTCGTATGAGCGCTGATGTCAGGTCCGGCGCTGGTCCGTCCCAGACGGCATCGCAGGGTTCCGTATCTTCCACCCCAACTCCTGATATGACGATGGCACAATTCAACCATTACATGCATGTGAATATGGGTCGAGAGATGGGGTGGTCGGACGAGAGGATCGAGGAGGTTTATCAGAGAACCATGCAAGCTCCTCCACCGACGGCCAACGTGAACGTGTTTGTTCCCCCAGCCCCCTCAGCCCCCCCAGCCCACTCAGCCTATGTCCCGACCATGCAGCAGGATGATGACATCATGGGTCAGCAATTCGGTGGTGGCGCCGACGTTGATCTTGATTTGTGGAACTTTGGTGAATGAGTGTCTCTGAACAATTTATTTTTTATTTCTGTTGAACAATTTTATTTTTATGTCTCGTAGAACTATTTATTTTTATCTGCATTATTGTTGAACTATTTACTTTTATGTTTAAGTATTAGTTGTTTAATTTTAGTTATGTGTGTTTTATGTGTTAAGAATGTGTATATTAATTTTAGTTATGTTTTATGTGTGATTTTGGATGTTATCTGTATTGGATCTTCATTTATGTTTGAATGTACTCTGTTTTTTCATGTTTGTGTTTATGTGAATGTGAATGTGAATGTGATGGGAGACTCTATGTGATAGATAAACAACATTTTCATTGAAAATTGCCTTGAAGAAAGGCTGTTGTTGTGGTTACATTACATGCATACACTTAGCATTACATAAACTTAGCAATACATATTAGAGGCATAAATTTAGCAATACATATTAGATACATAAACTTAGGATTACATCCAGCCTATAAATTTGAACATATAGGGTAGAACACATAATATTATGGCCATGATAAGAAAGTTCCTCTGCTTCTTTAGCTCTTGAACTTGTCCAGCTTGAAATTCTACTTCTGATGTTAGGTGGTCAGATGAATCCTTATAGATTTCACCAACTACTTTTGCATTATTCAGCTTGTTGTTGAGCTCTTGATTTTCAAGCAAAAGTGAGTCAATTCTCCTTACCATGCCCGAAAACATTCCGTGTGAACACGTTCCTTGTCCGTGGATTTCGTGTTCATCGGCCCAAACAAAAAAAGAGCATCCAAGACCACTTAGTGAATCTGGGCAAGTATAAAATAGTCTACCTCTGCTTTTTTCTTGCTTCGAAATGCACACACGAGCTTATTTTCCACAATGGCATACCACAATTTTCATGGATGTGGAAGATGAAGACATGAGTTTCTATATTTTTTTATTTTTTGATGTTTGTTAAGAAGTAGGTTGTTTTGAGTGTGTATATATTTTTCTGTAATTTTTATTTTTTTTATACGCGTCTTTTACCGACGGAAAGAGATTCCGTCGGTATAGACACATGTTCAATGCCGACGGATAATTTCCGTCGGCAATGTAAATACCGACTGAAATTTGGTCAACGGAATCTGACTGATTTGACGTACATTTGAAATCGGTGTTACCGACTGAAATTATCCATCGGTATTGACAATACCGACGGAATTTAGGCGCGCGATATACCGACGGAATGACATTTCCGTCGGCATGTAGTATTGAAAATTGTTCCCGAACCTCAAAACAAGCGAAAATTTTGGATTGGAGCAAAAAGTTAAGGGAAAAATTTGGATTGGAGCGAAAATTTAAGGTATGTTTTTCTATTAATTAAGTGTACATAGTTTTACTGCAATTAATTTTTATGAAATGTAATTTTAATTTGGTGTTTAATTTTTAGTGTGTAATTTTAATTTTCAGTGTGTAATTTTAATTTGGTGTTTAATTTTTTAGTGTGTAATTTTACTACATAGTTTTTACTTTTAGTGTTTAATTTTTAGTGTGTAATTTTAATTTGGTCAAATTGTTTAACAGATGGAATTGTCGGATGGTCGGTGGATGTATTGTACTCCTAGGCTCGTTTTAGGAAATGTGAATGTTGAATTTTATGATAAACTCGTGTCATTTGTTGAATTTGCAAAGCTACACCCACATTACATGTCTGAGGATTGTATTAGGTGTCCGTGTAATGCTAAGAAATGTCAGAATAGATCATTTAAAAGCATTGATGAAGTCTTAGTACACGTTGTTATGAATGGGTTCGTTGATAATTACTATAATTGGACAAGTCATGGCGAACAACGGTGGCCTTATAATTTTGATCAAGTCTTGTACTATTACACTACTGCAATTTATGAACAACCAGTACACGTTGAGCATGTCGGCACCAGTAACGATCAAGAGTTTGGGGTGGAAGAACCCGATATGTATCAAACAATGGTGATGGAAGCCGGTATGTCAAATATAGAGGAGGAACCAACGGATGAAGCATTTCAGTTTTATGAGATGCTCAAATTAGTCGATCAAGATTTGTACCCAGGGTGTGATTCTCATTCTCAGTTGTCATTTAATGCTCGACTTATGGCTATCAAGACGGAGAACAAGCTATCTAACAGAGCATATGAGCAAATGGCACAATTATGCAGTGAGATTTGTCCTGTCGATAATAAAGTACCTACGACGTTTCATCAGAGCAAACAACTGATGAAGAATATGGGTTTGCCGGTTGAGAAGATTGATTGTTGTGTGAATGGTTGCATGTTATACTGGGGTGATGACGATAGCGATCTTCTTATGTGTAGAATGTGTGGCCATCCCCGGTACAAAGAGCCACGACGGAAGGGACCAGGTGGTCAATCGAGCAAGACAAAAAAGAAAGTGCCACATAAGAGGATGTATTATCTTCCTATCATTCCTCGTTTAATGAGATTGTTTCAATCTAGTGCTACAGCTCAACACATGACGTGGCATGCAAGAAATTCTGAAGATACTGAGGCTGGGGATATGAGACATCCGTCCGACTCTGAAGCCTGGAAACACCTTGATAACGTGTTTCCAGGATTTGCTTGTGAACCGAGGAATGTGAGATTAGGCTTGAGTACTGATGGTTTTGCACCGTTTGGGAGTTATGGAAATAAGTATTCTTTGTGGCCGGTGATACTGACTCCGTATAATCTACCTCCATGGATGTGCATGAAACCTCAAACAATGTTTCTGACTGTATTGGTGCCTGGTCTGTCGAATCCAAAGCATAAACTTGATGTTTATCTCCAGCCTCTTATTAAAGACTTGATCTTCCTATGGGATAACGGAGTCCAAACGTATGATGTTTCTAGGAAACAGAACTTCACGATGCGTGCTGCTTTATTGTGGACCATTAGCGACTTTCCTGCATATGCTATGTTGTCCGGGTGGAGTACAACCGGAAAGCAAGCTTGTCCGTACTGTATGGAATATTCTGAAGCTTCCAGTCTTCCGAAGAGTAGAAAAGTTTCATGGTTCGATAATCACCGAAGGTTTTTACCTCGAGATCATCCATTTCGAAGGAATAAGGTGGACTTCACGAAGAATAGAACAGTCACAAACAATCGACCGCCCCTTCGAAATGGTATTTTATACATTTATTTTAACATGTTTTTTTGGGTTACATTTATTCTAACATTTATTAATCGTACAGGACAAAGGCTGTTACATGAGATTGAGTGGACGGGTTTGAAAAAAACTACGGAGGAAAATGCAGAAGAACACAACAAAGGAATCCCAGGTAACTGGAAGAAAAAGAGTATTTTTTGGGACTTGCCATATTGGAGTTCACTATTGATCCGACACAATTTGGATGTCATGCACATTGAGAATGTTGGGAATAAAATGATTTTGATCTAGATACCAAAACCCCTGATTGATGATGTTCAGATTAGTTGAGATATGCTCAAGTCTAGTTCAGGCAAGTTGTCTCAGTACACTTGAGTATGTAGATTGCTTAAGTAAAAAATCTCAGGAATGTTGTGAGATTTTAGTGTTCAGGATAGTTGTCCAAAGCTGGAATGTTAGGCAGCTTGATAAGTCTATAGGCCAAAGTTGCTGAACTTTCAAGGCAGACTGACCAAGTGGACAATTGAGCTGAAGAGATCAAGAGCAGTAAAACAATGCTCATAAATGCAAATGATCAAGACAGTTGAAGTACAAATGATCAAGAGCATTAAATGCCAAAGCCCACAGAAGACACATTCAATGAAGCATTTATTGTCAATCATGCCTGAACCAAGCATTGAAGACTTAGAGCATTAAAGAGTGAAGCATTGAATGAATGTTGGAACATTCTAAATTGCAGCAGGAATGTTCAGGGAGCTTGTCCCATCTGACCGTTGGTTGAGTGTAGAGTTTGCCACAAATCAACCTTGGAAAATGTGCATTTTGGAATCTGACACAAGTCTTCTCAGCCGCATTTTTCAGAAGTCAACACATTCATTCAAGCAACCATTGAAGAGCCCTTTTACACAGTGGATAAAAGGATGCCAAGCTTCATAGCCGTTTCAATGGTGCTGCAAATAAACATATTTGAATTGCTATCCCTCCAACGGTTAGTTGTTCAAATTTGTCTATAAATACAGAAGTGATCAAAGGGATTCAAACATCCAACTACAAGCTATCAAACTATCATCAAGCTTTCAAAGGAAACCAAGCTGCTCTTCAGAATCCTAAGTTTCCTGAATCACTTCAATTAGCTAAGCCAATCTTTGTAAACATCCAAAGCTTAGCATTGAGATATCCTAAGCCTTTACACTGTTCTTATTGTAAAGGATATCTCTACTAGTTGGAACCAAACCTCAAACCCTTATCTCATTTAGTGAAGAGAGTGTTTGTTGTAGAAGTGAGGAGTTAAGGACTGTTAGAGTGAAACACAGTCTTAACTCAGAGAGATTGAGCACTAGGACTCAGATTATCCTAGGGATCAAAACACTAAGAGAGTGTTGTTGATCAGTGCACCTTGGCACTATAAAATAAGCTAATTCCATTGTGAAGGAATTATCCTGTTCAATCAGGGAAAGTGGATGTAGGAGTTTGAGTCTCTGAACCACTATAAACTTGTGTGCCATTTACTTACTGCATTCTTTATTGCACTTACATTCAATCATATTTTAAAGAAGCAAAACTCAACAAGTTTAGAAAAACTGTTTTGGACAAAGTCCCTGATAACTGTATCTTTTCAGAAATTAACTTGGAGTATTTCTTTGAGTCAAAGGCCAACCACATTCCGCACTTAGCAACTCTCTTAGATATTTAGCCAACTGATCACTTAATAGTAATCAGTAGGACAAGTATCTATCAAAGTTCACACTCAGGCCAGTTGTGAGACAACCTGCCTGATAAGACCAGATTTAGTAAAAAGAAAAGAATTTGCATACACAAGTGCATTCCCCCCCCCATACACTTGTGTTATACTCCACCAAGGACCAACAGAGAAGAATGTGTTTGACATTGTGTTTCACACAATCATGAACACAGAAGGCAAGACGAAAGATACTCCAAAGTCCAGGGAAGAGTTGAACACTATCTGTCGCCGTGATGAGTTGGAACAAGATACCCGTACAGGTAAATATCCAAAGGTTTGCTACACACTAGATAAGGCACAAAAACAGGAGTTGTGTAGGTGGATTAAAGAGTTAAGATTTCCAGACGGCTACGTGTCAAACATGAGTCGATGCGTAGACACAACAAAAGGCAAAGTTGCAGGGATGAAGAGTCATGATTGTCATGTTTTTATGCAGCGCTTGATACCTATTGCGTTTCGAGAATTTCTTCCTCTGAATGTGTGGAGGGCTGTCACTGAATTAAGTCTCTTTTTTAGAGATTTAACGTCTACAACAATCAAGGTTGATGATATGAATCGTTTGGAACGAGACATTCCAGTTATTTTGTGTAAGTTGGAACGTTTTTTCCCACCTAACTTCTTTGACTCGATGGAACACTTACCTGTTCACTTAGCGTATGATGCTAGGATTTGTGGTCCAGTGCAGTACAGGTGGATGTACCCATTTGAGAGGTGAACAATTCTATTTCTCTCATTTAATTAGTTTTTAGTATAAGAAGCCTTATTTTAATTTGTTAACTATTATAATTTTAGGTATCTCCACAACTTGAAGCGCAATGCTAAACAAAAGGCAAACGTCGAAGCATCGATTGTTAATGCGTATTTGAATGAAGATGTTGGCATGTTTTGTTCATATTATTTTGAAGACCATGTCAACACGAGGATCAAGAATGAACCACGTAACTTCGATGGTAGAGGTACGCAACAAGAAGTCGATGGCATGCTCTTTGTATTCAAGTCTAAGGGGCGACCTATAGGAAAAGCCACTGAACGATATTGGTCAACAAACACAGAGGCTGAAATAGCACAAACGTACGTGTTATTGAATTGTGATGAAGTTCAGCCTTACATTGAGTAAGTATTTCATATATTTATCATCTAATTAAATAGCACTAAACGTACGTCATTTATCATGTAATTGTGTTGTGAATTATTAGGATGTATACACAAGAACTCAACATGCAGATCAAAACATCTCAGATAGAGACATAGATACTAGTCTTCAACGTCAATTTGCCCGATGGTTCCAACGTTATGTGAGTATCATTAATTGAATTTTACGTGAACAAATAATTGTTTTGATTAATGTTAATTTTAACTGTACGTATAGGGACAATCGCACGATTTTCAGAGCCGGTTCTTACAGGATCTCAGCAAAGGACCAGTACGGCGTGTGAGGACTTACAACGGCTATATTGTGAAAGGCTACAGGTTTCATACATCAGAGTATGCATCAACAAGAACGACTAACAACAGTGGTGTTTGTGTTAGCAGTGCGAATTACAATGCAGATGCAAGTGATTACTTTGGGGTGTTGCACGAAGTCGTTGAAATTGAATATTCGGGATATCCAGTGAAAACCGTAATGTTGTTCAAGTGCCATTGGTTTGACACATCCCCTTTAGGAACCAAAATTCATCCGGAGTACAAGCTTGTGGATGTTAATTCGAAAAGGAAGTATAGCGGGGATGATCCGTTTGTATTTGCCTCTCAGGTATCTCAAGTCTACTACTGCACGTATCCAGGAGCTGGAAAACGTAATAGAGAATGGCACGCTGTTTACAAAGTGAAGGCAAGGTCAATGGTGGAGGTCCCCCAAAAGGAAATCAACGATGAAGATGAACCTCCGTTTCAAATGGAACAAATAGAGAATCAAACTGAAGTGTTTGCGGGAGATTTTAATCTTTCGGTAGACTTGACGGCTGCAAATCCACAATTGATTGTTATTGAAAACGATAGTGGACATGAGGAGGAGGATGAACATGAAGAGAGGGAGGATGAAGAAGATGAGGACGAAGAGGAAGATGTGGCAAATAATGAAAATGAAGACGAAGATGAAGATGAATATTAAATTAATGTAACCTAGCTATTTTATTTTGTACAATTTATAAGATTTCATTATTTATCATTTGGTTATAACTTATAATTTAATTATTTATCATTTGGTTATGTTATAACTTATAATTTAATTATTTATCATTTGGTTTTAAAAATTCAATGGCGACGGAAAATATCCGTCGCCATTTCCGTCGCTAACGGCAACGAGCCAAAGCCGACTGAAATATCCGTCGCCATTTCCGTCGCCAACGGCAACGAGCCAAAGACGACCGAAATATCCGTCGGCATTTCAGAATATAAATGTAACTTTCTCTCATTTCACGCGTATTTTCCCTCCCTCTCTCTCTGTCTCTCCCTCTCCCCCACTCCACCTCCTTATTTTCCCTCCCTCTCTCTCTGTCTCTCATCTGGAAAAAAAAAACGCGCTCCAACCGCCTCGTCCATCTCTTGCACCGCCCTCGTCGAACTCCTCCGCCGCTCCTCACCCCGTCACATACATTAATCGATTTTTTCCCCAACCCAGATATGTAAGTATTTTTTTCGATTTCTTTTGCCAAATTTTTTTTTTTTTTTGCATTTCGTCGATTTTTTTTACGGATTTCTGTTATTTTTTGGAATTCAGGTGCGGTGGGTGTGAGAATTTTAGTTCAGGGTAGAATCGACGTCACTATTTTGTAAAAGAAATTGGTGGGTGTCCTCACTCATTCCTCTGTGTGCTCATCAACCTCGCCACCAGATCCAGATGGTTACGGTGAAGATGACCTCTCCACCATAAGAAGCGGCCGCCGCCGTGACCAATCCAGGTGAGTGGTGTTTGATTTTTTTTTGTTCCTAGATCTGTGGTGTTTGATTTTTTGTTTCTAGATTTGTGGTGTTTTTTTTCTCCTAGATCTGTGCATATACCAGATAAAAAAAATCGATTTTTTTTATTCGGAATTCAGTTAGATTTTGGTTTTTTTTGGGGTGAGAATGTAGTATTTTTCTTGTTTGTGAAGAACACAGAAAATAAACAAGTTTTTTTTTGTTTGTGAAGGGTTGATTGAAGTGGTTACTATTTTTGTTTAATATTTTATTACATTAGTTTCTTGATTTGTTGTATGCCGCTTTTTTGTTTATTATATTTTTACAAATAGTTTCTTGATTTGTTTTCGATTTATTAATTTTTAATATTTTAGGCAATTTTGTGTAGTGTAGGAAAAGACGTGAGTTCAAAATAATTGGTATTTTTTTTTTAAAAAAAAATTGATTTGTTTTCAATTTATTAGTACTCCAGTAACTAAAATAATGGTTTGCATTTACAATTCATTAATTTTTAATTCAAGAAATTCATGTAGTTAAGATATTATGAGAATGTTTTGAATACAAAATGTTATTAGTTATGGTTTTGATCCCAAGATTAATTAACTAGTCTCTGTGTGTGTTGTGTAGTTTGTATATACTGATACGATTGCATATGAGTGGTACCTTTAATTTTGTGATACTTTTGGATTTTTTTTATTGAAAATATAATTTCGGTTCTGTTTTGAGTTTTTTACTGTAAGTGATGATTTTCGTTTAAGAAGATGTAGGAATACGTTTGTTTTATGTTGTACTTTAGGTTTTGTATTGTAGTTTTTCTGATTTTCGTTTAAGAATATGTAGTTTTTAACTGTGTTTTATACTCTGAAATTTTGTGGGTGGTTTTGGCGCGCTAATTATTTGTAGGAGTAGTAACATTTATTTATTGTACTCTAAATCTCTTATCTTTGAACTACCAGCATATCGAATATTTGTTGAGACCGACCGAAACTATGCGAGCCTAATGAAGTTACTTAATCTCGTAGTATTGTTGAGGTATGTTCAATTTTTATGATAATTTAATTTATGTTTAAATATATAAAATGACAATTGAATCTTGATTCTTTGGAATTGATTTTGAAATGGCAGGGATGGAGTCGGCGAAGGACAGTTTAATCAAGTTCTTCTCTTTCCTGGTAATTAAACTGATCTAATTCTTACTCTGTGAATAAATGGAAAATAAGATTCCTACCCTCTTGTAATTCTTTTTTAAACGATTTATCTTATAATCCTCTTGTAATTTTATATATTAATTAATTTCCTTATGTGAAAAATAGGTTGTGGAGCTGTCTTTAATTTCTCAAACTCCGCTGTCTGATCTCCTACTCAATACTACAACACACACAAAGATTGCTAGATTAATAAAATCTCAAGCAACGCCTAAAGCCAAAAGGATGATATTGAAAGTAATGTTTCAAAAATCAACCAACAAGTTGCTGTTTGCTCAAGCAAAGGACGACGATTTTGTTTATTCTGTTGGATCTAATGTAGATTTATGTCACCCAACTGAGTTCGATTTTGTTTATTCTGTTGGGTCTAATATAGATTTGTGTATTGAATTATTTAAGAAATTTTGATCGGGTCGGATCCCGATCACAAATAATTTTTTTTTTTAAATTTTTGGTACTTACCGACGGAATATTCCGTCGGTTTAGCGTCGATAATGCCGACGGACAGGCCGACGGAATATAATTTTTTTTTAAAAATGTTTGGTACTTACCGACGGAAATTTCGTCGGTTTAGCGTCGGTTTAGCGTCGGTAATACCGACGGGCGAGCCGACGGAATATCATTTTTTTAAAAAAAATTTGGTACTTACCGACGGAAAATTCCGTCGGTAAATTAAAATAATAAAATTTATGTCCAAAATATACCGACGGCTCTACCGACGGAAACTTGACCCGGTTTGAAAACGGGTTGGCTTGACTGCCGACGAAATTGAATCCGTCGGTACGGGCGACCCAGTTTGAAAACGGGTTGGTTTGAATCCGTCGGTATATACCGACGGACGCATATTTTCCGTCGGTAACCCATACCGACCAATTCATCGACGACGGATAAAATCCGTCGGCAAGAGCCAATACCGACTGAATATCCGTCGGTAAAACACCTCTTTTTTGTAGTGTTCAACAACTGCAATTGTTAGAGCCTAGAAGGTATACACACCAAAAAATCTGGAGGATTATACCATTCGTAAGGACAATAGACCATCCTAGCAGTTCTAGCCATTTCATGTGCTTTTGTATTTGCACCTCTATAAACATGAGAAATAATATGCATCATGTAATCTTTACATTGCGCTATATGATGTTCCCGAAAATAGACACCATCTTCTGATTCGAGTTAATAGCATTTGCCACATTCTTCGAATCTACTTCAACCACGACCCGTTCAAGCCCCATATGTTTTATCCAAGATAAAGCCTCCATCAAGCTCAAAGCCTCCCCTTCATCAACGCTATAACGCCCCGGAATCAGATTCAGACGATCATTATGAATGATCGCACCAAATCCCATGTCACCTGAGTCGGGGAAGAAGGCGGCATCAACGTTAACCTTGGTGTACGTTGCAGGCGGAACATGCCATGCTTTGCATATCACCATTTGTTGCTGTGTTACTCTCCTCTCGCATGCATAATTCCACTCCCGTAAATAAGTCCTTGCTAAAGTAGCCATCTGATCCGAAGAATTGAAGCGTCCTGTCCAGACTTTATCGTTTCTTTCCTTCAACACACGCCAGAAAATCATAGCCATCGATCTCTGCGTCGCACTCAGCTCTCGAATTAGAAACTGAAGAACTAGCTTCACTTACCGATTCAGCAGCTAACATTGCTCTACTAAGTTCCCCTCGAAAACTAACACCCCTCCATGCATTAATAACAGCTGGGCATGCTAAAAAAACATGCCAATCAGATTCATTTGCGAACAAACCTTGGTCTGGACAATGTTTCTCCTATAAAGCTTGACTCTTGTAGGGAGAAACCCCTTGCACATTCTCCACAAAAAAATAATTACTTTAGGTGGCACCCTTATTCTCCACATAGATCGCCATTCAGCTAATTCATTAACTTAATTCATCCCCATGGACCAATGAAGTAGCTAGCCAATCGATATGCTGTCTTAACACTATACAGTACAGTCTGTCACGTGCCAAGTGTCGTCAAACTATTGTATCATTGTTCCCAACTGGCGAAATAGCAGTTTGCAGAATACCTCGGACATCATCTGGTGTGAAGAAATTAATGCTCCAGTAATTAATTCCACATCACATTGGCGCCGGGCTGGGATAAATAAGTCAGCAACCCTCAAGTCATACAAGTCATCAACCACCTGGGATCCAATCCAGAAATTATCATCACTACACACCCATGGTTGCCCCCATACCCTAATATTTTCTCCGCTCCCAATCTTCCATCTTGTTCCACGTCGAATTAAATCTTGTGCTAGGATTATGTCCTAGCCGGGCTGTCAAATAATCGTCATGCGGGAAATATTTAGCCTTTATAACTCGACAAACCAAAGAATTTGTATCAGTTTGTAGTCGCCACCAAGCACTGCCACATTAAATAGATATAGATCCCGGAACCCCATGCCACCAACCTCCTTTCGCCGACACAATTTATTCCAACTCGCCCACTGAATACCAGCATAATTTCCTCCCGAGCCCCACCAGAAGGAATTCAACATTCTCTGAAGTTCATCCAAAAGAGTGGGTGGAAGTAGAAACACCCCCATGCAGAACGCCGGGATAGCCTGAGCAGCAGATTTACTAAGGACCTCTTTGCCAGATTTGGCGAGTTTTTTACTTCGCCAACTTTGTAATTTGTTCCACAGTCTATTTTTTATATATCCAAAAATTTCTCGTTTATTCCGCCCCACCAAGGACGGCAACCCAAGGTATCTCCCTGTATTAAGGGGAAGATTCACCCCCAATATATTACCTACCTCCAACCGGAGATTTTCATGCACATTAGTACTAAAGAAGATACCAGATTTCTCAAAATTAATGGCTTGAAAAATCAAAATCGGCCGTCTATAAATATTTAAATTATTAACAGTTGAATATAGATGGCAGTGGGACTAGTGTTGTTATTCAAATCGAGCCTTAACGAGACTCGACTCGACTCGTTTAGCTTGATGAGCCGAGCTTGTTAGATACTCGATTTACTAACGAGCCGGCTCGAGTTCGACTTGTTAGGCTCGATAACTAATTTTTTATAAAAAAATTCATTAGACTCGACTCGATAGGCTCGTTAACGAGTCGAGCTCAAATTTTAACTCGACAATGTTATCGAGTCAAGCTCGAACCTCAAATATTCTGCTCGACTCGACTCGAATAACAGTTCTAAATGGGAAGGGTCCAAACTCGGACCTGCATTGAATCTGTCCCACATATTTAGGACAGGAATGGGACATGTCGTGATTTTTGTCACATCCGCTCTGTTAATCCGTAACCGCTATATATAAATACAGTAATATTTAATATATATATATATATATATATATATATATTTTGCTTCAATCTATATAAACGTATATGCATAATGTATATATGTTTGTAAAAAATATTTTATATCTAATTTTTTAATATAAAATGTTATTTTAAATAATTATATATTTAATTTAAATTATGTAATATTAAAATATTGTATACATTAAAATTAATTTTTAAAAAAAATGTGGGGCGGGTAAGACCGGATGGGTATTCAAGCGAGACGGGGTGTCCGGGTGGATCTTGTTTGTATACAATCACTTGATTTCGTTTAATTTGTTTGTCAATGTGAGATACTAATGTTGGAAATTATGAATTCTGACACCCATGTTTAACAAAGATTATTTGATGGACTAAACGTTAATTTTTAAAAAATTAAACTTGATAGAGTTGATCCGTTCGCGGAGTAGATGAACGTAGTATATTTAAAATTTCAATATTAAATTTTAATGAGTGAGAAATTAATTTAATGAACATTAATGATGAGTTTAGGTGGGAAGGACCGGAAGGTGAAAAGTTTCACTTTTTTTTTTTTTTTGTTTACAAATTAAATACCCATCCATTTCCCCTCCCCATGACTCGAACCCAGGATCTAAGGCGTAGGTAGTGGTGCTCTAAAGTATTTTAAACGTTAAAGTGTTCATGATGATCAAGTATGGTAAATGAGTAAACACACGCATGCACCACGCGCGCGCACTGCCGCCCTCTCAGTACGGATTTGGATCTGACAATTAATCTTTAAGACACATCTATTTTTTTTGGGCCGCACTTATGTGCAATATTTCACGTGAAATATTAGGATATTTAAGGAAGGGTCAAAATTCGCGGATCTGTAGCGGGTTTGACCGGTCAAACAAATATTTCCTTAAAAATCGTGCAAAAGTCGCGCGCAGGAGATTAACAGGATAACGGGTTTCAGACCTGTGTTACTATAAAGGTAATTATATGTTACTACAAGACCAAATATGTGTTACTGTAAGTACAAATAACACATAAATTGATTTTTTCACAAGAAATATTAATATAAATTAATTCAAGGAAGGATAAAATAGAAAATTTTGTTCTTAATCCGTGTTACTATAAATACAATTATATGTTACTGTACGGAAAAATACGTGTTACTGTAAGGACAAGTAACACACAATTGGCTTTTGAGTAACATATATTTGACCTTAAAGTAACACAGAAAACTGTGTTACTATATAAACACAAGTGTATTAGTTTATAGAGAAAAATGTGTTACTGTATAAATAAAACGTCATTATTGAGAGAGAATGGGATATGGACATTAAAAAAGACGAAGAACAATAATTAAAAACACGAAAAACACAATCATGTTGAATAGTTTATCAATCCCTCCAAATGTAAAGACATAATTATCAACAATTAATTGGAATAAATCTGTGTGTGGTATTATTGTTGATTTTTTTTTTTCATTCATGAATTTATTTATATCGCCTTATTTCATAATTAGCAGATCAGAAATCTGAAACAGAATAGATTTTCTGAAGAAAAAAAAAATTAGCGCATCACGATCAGAAAATTTTCTTCAGATTTCTGAAGTTTTTTTTTTTTTTTTTTAATGGAACGCTTCACACTGCGCAGAAGAGAAGAGAGAAGAAAGCTACGCAGAAGAAGAAGGGAGAGAAAGAAAAGAAGGAACAGCGTAGAAGAGAGAAGAAAGCTGCGCAGAAGAAGAAGGGAGAGAAAGAAGGACCGGTTAGAAATAAAAGAAAAGGTCAAATTGCACCATAAGCCTACTGTGAAATATTGTATATAAGTTTTTGCCATTTTTTTTTAGATCCAAAAACTCAACGAGCCCATTTTACAATTAGGCCTACCCAATTAGGCCCACGAAACAATTTGAAATTGGAAAAAGTGGTGATTTGTTGAATTGATCAACTAGTCTGTTCGACTTTTTTTTAGGAACTATTTGCAATTTTGATTATTTATTGAAGGCTAATCTTGATTCTCTTTTTTTTTTTTTTTTTTTTTTTTTGACGGGGGCGAATCTTGATTCTCATTTCTATTATTATTTGTCTTCCTCCTCCCGACGATGAACAACCGCAAACGTCAATATTCCGATAGGACGATGGACTCTAAATTATCGTCCACTTCTATTTTTTAAACCAAAACACTTACTATTAATTATCATACATTTTTCTTTTTGAATATTTCAAATTATGACAACATTTTCTCTTTTACTTAAGTATTAAATATTTTATTAATAAATTTATCCTTAATTAAATTCACTCCACACTTACTCTCAACTGATTTAGAATTTACTTCAAATTTATAAAACATTAAAAATAAAATAGATATATTAATTAAATTTAATCACATTTCTTATTTTTTTTCTTAATTTGTGTGTATTTTTTTCTCATTATTAAACCAAAAAAATGAAAAAGGAACCAAACCGTTGACTAGCCACCTGGGTCTACACTTGAGATAAAAATCCAAGTCTTCGTCTTTGAATAACTCTCTCCCCCACCGTTAATGGCGGCTATCTTCCACACTCCTCATTTCTTTCAGCAAAAACGCTTCATTACAGGAGTCTCTCTCTCTAACTCTCAATTAGCACCCCTTTCTCTCACTACATGTAAACAAAAATGGACCAAACCCTTCAAGCAGTTCTAGCTGCCACCGCCAGCTTCTTCGTCGTCACTTTAATCCTCGCTTCAATCTCGATCATCTGCAAAGGCGAATCCAAACGACGCCGTGGCACCGACCGCTCACCCTACCCGGCCCGAAATCCAATTCCCCCAAAGCCCCATATCGCGGCCGTGGACGTGGGCGAAAGCGCCACTTTTGACCCGTCTCTCAACCACGTGTCCATGCAGGAGCTCGTGGATGTGACCCGAAACTTCTCCCCGGATCAGATCATCGGCGACGGGAGTTTCGGGCTTGTCTACAAGGCCCGGCTCAATTCGGGCGCAATTGTGGCTGTGAAGAAGCTCTCCCCTGACGCCTTTCAAGGCCTGCGCGAATTTCGGGCCGAGATGGAGACTCTCGGTAAGATCCGACACCCCAATATAGTTAAAATGTTAGGGTATTGTGCAACGGGTTTAGATCGGGTTTTAATTTATGAATTTATCGAGAAGGGTAGTCTTGATCAATGGCTTTACGATACATCATCTGACGAAACTTTTGATTCGGTAGAATTAAAGTTTCCCCTGTCTTGGGACACTAGGATGAACATCATCAAAGGGGTAGCTAATGGCCTTTCTTTTATGCACAATCTTGATGTTCCCATCATTCATAGAGACATTAAAGCTAGTAATATCTTGTTAGATGCCAATTTTGAGGTGCATATTGCCGATTTTGGCTTGGCTCGTAGGATAGAGGGCTCCCACTCCCACGTCTCCACCCAGGTCGCTGGCACCATGGGCTACATGCCGCCGGAGTACCTTTATGGTGCAACGGCTCACGTGCTGGGAGACGTGTATAGTTTTGGGGTACTAATGTTGGAAATTGTGACGGGAAGGAGGCCGAGTTTCCCGTTTTCTGGTGGAGATGGGAGGGAAGTTAGGTTAATGGATTGGATTGGTAAAATGGTTGTGGAAGAACGGTATATGGAAATGGTGGATGGTAGCATTTCTAAGGATGATCTCGATAAAAGCTTGGTTGTCGAGATTTTCAAGCTTGGTGTGAAATGTGCGGATGAGAAGTGGAAAGTTAGGCCTAGTATGAAGGAAGTCGTTGAGGAGTTGGATAAGGTTTTGCCATGAGATTTTCGCGTGTAATAGCATGTTGTTATGACTTATGCGAGCGTTGTTGATACCTTTGGCTAAGGTTGAAGAGTATTCGAGTGTGGTTTCTTGTGATGCTTCAAATTGTTATTAGTTATCTGAATTGGTGAGAGATTATGGAAGATGTAAATAGGTGATTTATGGTAATTGCAAAGGATTAGATTGCATTAGAAGAAATTTCGTCATTCGTCCATTGATAATCGTGGAATTTCTAGTAATAAAATTTGGTGTATTGATCCAGAGTATATAACTGTTAATCCCCTGTCATTTTTTCAGCTAACTTTGATCGATATCTTACTGCTGGATTATGTGATACATGCATCATGCTTCTTATATAGTTCTATTGCAATAAGTATACTTGCATTATAATAGTAGAAATATGCACATTCTTGTCTTGCATTATCTCCTGCACAAATTTCATTTATGATGAAAATAATGTGGGGTTTGAAATCTTCAATTAGCCATCGCCTCCATTAATTTTTTTTTTCAGTTCGATTTTTATGCCACTTTTCGTATTTCAATTATATGGATTTGTATCACTTGTCGGAATGGTATATATAGTTCGTTGATATTTTTTTAACCATGCACGTGTCCTACATATACACTGGAGTATTTTTTTACCCCTTTTGATTTGGTCTTAATTGAAAATTCTTGTTTCTTTTTCTACTCTTTCTGCATTTGTTTGTGGTATGCCAGCTGGTTTGATACCGTTATGATCCATAACTGTCATATTCCAGCTATTATTCTTGTGTCATTTCCAGCCAATACTCTGTTATATGCTCTAATGAAGCACACGTTCTCATACTTATGATGATTGAGTTCCAAGTAACACTCTTGTACATCAGTTGTAGGAGCGTGATATGTAACACGAGATGCTATTGTGAACTGGGTTCTCGATACTATATGCGCTTGTTTCTGTCCTAGAAACAGAGTCGGCCACATTTATATTTGTGATTCATTTTTCACAAACCTTATCTAAGTAAGAATCTCTCCTTTATGCTTTATCAAAAGAGAGAGGGAGGTTGTCTCTCCTATATGTGGTAAAGATGGAGTAACATAAAGGGATTATTTGCAGTTGACTTGCTTTTGAAAAGTGAGTCAATTATTATGTTTTAGAAAATTGAGAGTGTGAGGTGTTTATGAAAACAAAATACTGAGTATTTTTTATATCAAAAAGTAGAAGTTGAATATATTTGTTAAAACATCACATATCAATTTATAATGCACTACGACTGTTTTTTACAATTAGCTTTAATATAATTTATTAATCAATACTCCCTCCGTTTTTTAATAAGTGTCACTTTGGCTTTTTAACTAATTTTAAAATAAATGTCATTCTGAATTTTTTTCTTTAATTTTGACTATTTTGCCCTTATTCATTTACCATATATATTGTTCATAAATAAATTCCATAAACATTGTTTATACCAAAATTAATTTGATTTATGAATACTAGCTACATTCTTGACTATATTCTTTATCAAACAAAACTTCTATATCAAAATTAACTATAATTAATGAAGGGTAATATGGACCTCACTTTATAATCTTAATTTGTTGAAAAATGTCAAAGTGACATTTATTAAAAAATGGAGGGAGTAGATAATAGTGATATATATCTTGTTTTTTAAATGTTATACTATGAAACTAGCGATTTAGAATTTAAAATTTCAACTTGTCAGTTGCCACACAATTGCTTTCATTTAATAACTTATCTAATGTTCAAAAATTCCTTTGCCGATTCATCCCCCGCCTCAGCCCTAAATTATGGACGAAGCCATGTGGGGACAACGGGCCACTAGACTCCTTTGTAATTTTATTTTTTATATAAAAATATTAATAAATTAATATATTACATGATAAAAAAAACATCATTTTGAATAATTATTTAGTAAGTTATAGACATCTTTTATAATATAATAATGAATTTATTATATCATAATTACAAAATACAAACAGTAATTAATATTTTGAAGGTATTTATTATTTGATTGATTTTAGTTCCAAAAGTCACTAAAATTGAAAATACAACGCTGTTTTAGAGCAGGTTTTTGGAACTTTTTGTAAAAAAAAAATGTTTAATTGATGGGGGGCGGCCATCCCGCTTCCTTGATGGACCAGTTATGGTTGGCTATTTATAAAATTTTAAATTAATTAAATTTAACAAATAAAACCACACAATCAATTTAAGTTTGAAGATAGAGGAAAACAATGGTTTTTGATTGAAGCTAACACTTCTCATTTGACTAAAAAAACTAATAGATCGTTGTCTGAAAATTAGTCTAGTCTAAGAAAATGTTTTTTCTAGACAAGATTTAGCAAGAATTGAGTTTGTACTTATCAGTAATTGACATAAAATCACATACCAATTCGAAGTGTAAACCTTAGTTTTTGTTGTAATTATTATTTATATTACTACTTTATAACTCGATCGTTTTGCCAAAGCCCACAGTCCAAGCGAATCAGCCCGTGTAAGCCCACCTTCATTTAAATATGGTGGGACGGGTTGACCCGACGGGCACCCCTTTTACCGCTCTAATCAAGACCCACCACCACCACATATGCAATATATATGTTCCCCTTAGCTTTTTTGGACCATTATTTTCATGACCCACCTGCCCCAAAATCATAGCTTATGTATGCTTCTTTTCATCATTCAGGACATGCAGGAGTAATTTATTACCACATGGATGCCTCTGATCTGACACTAATAACTATACCACCCATTAACCAAACCTTTAATAAGATGGAGGAGTATCATAACTCGATCAATAAAAGTGGACTCTGAATCATTATTAAAAGAGAATCCTAGCTAGCTGTTCGATCTAATTCATGAACTCTTTATAAAATTAACTTAATTTTGAAAAAGCAACTCATGTTATTTAATTTTAAAAGGTTTACAAGGTGGTTTATAATGAAGAGTTAGTTAATTTGATTATATAAATTAGAAGGTAGTACATAATAAGCAGGGTACAAAGTTCCTACATATAATTAAGTTGTAATTTAGTATTTGGGTTAACGGCAGAAATTTTTCGTCAAGTCACTAAAATATGATGTGGCTGTCATCTGACCTTGACCAGTTACACTACTCATCAGACGGATAATAAGATTCAACTGTGTCAAACTGATATAATTAATCACTTTCTGCATTTATTTAATCACCACTAAATTCAATTTCATGAATTTTGTACTTTTTTTTTTTTTGTTGGGTCTAATCGTCGTCTCCGTTGAGATATGATAGACACAGGCTCAGGCACCTGGGAAGGGAATCAAGTTCATACGGTAACTCTCCACACTCAAGGCTTTTACACTTAACTCTTTGTTATACTTCACAAAGAGAGAAGAAAAAATGACTCCAATAAGACTTGAGTGGGAGGCTGCCTAAGATATAAACAATTAGGGCAACAAGTTGGCTACATGCCTTTTGTGTTAAGGCCTTGGGCCTAAGCCCAACAATTTTAATATTTCTCCAAAACACACAGCGTACAAGGTCCCAAAGGCGCCGATGATGTACTCACACTGTCACGTACATATATATATATATATATATATATATACTCCGTATTTAATAATATTATGAATTTTGTTGGATTCAAACAAGTTTCACATCTTAAAAAAAAAAACATAATTTGATATAAAAGGAGCACAAATATCTTCATTGAAACTGGGCATTTTGAAAAAACTAAAGAATATTATACCAATTGAAATATGGAGGTTCTATTCCCGAGAAACCCAACAAGTTTACTACTGAATGATCAGATAACTCAGGCAATTAAAGGTTAAAATAAGGACAAAAAAAAGTGGTTTGCTGATAGTCGGTATGTATATATCGATCATTTAATGCCAACGTACCGTACGTGCCTATAAATCATGCCCACTATTGTTAAGTCTGATCCTCCTCACAATTTCATCATAAACATGGATGCTGCTTCTTCTTCTTGTTCATCAATTCCATTAATATTGTTAATTGTCTCTCTAATTCTCTACTCCCACAATATTATTGCAATTAGAGCTCAAGTACCCCTAGTTAGTGGACTTTCGTGGTCTTACTATAATGCTGCCTGTCCTAAGTTGGAATCTGTCGTTAGAAAACAGCTCCAAAAGGAGTTCAAAAAAGACATAGGTCAAGCTGCCGGCTTGCTTCGACTCCATTTCCACGATTGCTTCGTCCAGGTAATATTATATTATGTTAATTTAAAAATCAATATAATAGGTGGCATTTTAAACATATATATTTGGACTACTCAATTATATGTACTAATTAATTTTAACCCTAAAATTACTATCCTAATTAGAACACAAATGAATTAACCTCCATATGTGATAAATTAATTAGTTAGATTTGTGGTGCAGGGTTGTGATAGTTCGGTGCTTCTAGAAGGATCGGCAAGCGGGCCAGGGGAGCAAACGGCACCACCGAACCTGAGTTTAAGGGCTGAGGGCTTCAGAATTATTGATGATCTCCGGAGACGGGTGCATCAGAAGTGTGGCCAAGTTGTCTCCTGTTCTGATATACTCGCCCTTGCTGCTCGTGATGCCGTTTTCCTGGTAATTCTTTCCTAATTTTTGCTAATAAAACCAACTTCTTTTTTTTCTTAAAATTACACACTATATACCTGACTTTTATACCCTCGACTAGATTTTATTAGCATATTTTTTACACACGGTAAGTAAGGCATTATTGTTCAACGTTTACATATTATAAAAAAAACAGTGTTGTATATTTATAGATTTGTAAAATTATTGTCACAACTGGGTTAAAGTTAGGAAAATTTTCCTCATGTATATATGCTAAGCCTCTTAAATGGCATGATTAAGTTTCTTTACATAATTACCTCCTAATGTATTTAATAACCCCTTCACAAAATACAGTCGGTCAAAAAGTTAAAGGTGAAATGCCCTTCACCGACACAATTATTTGTTTACCGACACAGATAAAGAAGCAAAAAAATTACTACCAAATATTCCACAGTATGATTTCATCAAGCTGTTAATATTCAAAGTTTTTTTTTTGAAAGTAATATTCAAAGGTTTTAGAAAGTGTGTGCCACGTACGGTTTCAACCTAATATCAAGAGAAGGATATATAGCCACGTAGTTTCAAGATAAACATCGATACAGTATATAGTAGTATATGTCAGTGGGCACAAGTATTTAATTTCATTACGTCAATTTTTTCTTTACCTTAAATGTAGGATATTGATGAGATTATTTGTTACCATCCTCGAAATGGAGATTTAAATGACAGCAAACTAAGATCCAACATATATAATTATAAAATTGAATGGATGATGTGCATGTAACAGTGTGACATAATTAATTTCATTTAATTTGTGTACTATTCTACTGTATATAATTGTGTCATTTTTTTATGTTTCACTAGTCCGGTGGCCCAGATTACAGTGTTCCCTTAGGCCGCCGCGACGGGCTAAATTTTGCCACCATCCCAGCAACGCTGGCCAACCTTCCGCCGCCGTCAAGCAACACCAGCGCCCTCCTCACATCTCTAGCAACAAAGAACTTCACCCCGACGGACGTGGTGGCCCTCTCCGGCGGCCACACCATCGGAGTCAGCCACTGCACCTCCTTCACCCGCCGCCTCTACCCCACACAAGATCCCATCATGGACAAAACTTTTGCCAACAACTTGAAAGCCACGTGTCCGACTGCCAACTCCAACAACACCGTAGTAATGGATATCTGTTTGAAGTAAGAGTGAAACGCCATTAATTGATAGGAATACAAGTTGAGCTCTAAATGTTCTTGTGTATTTTCATTGATAGTTAAAACATCACAGAATAGGTACATAAATAGGGAAGCTTGCTGCAGCCTATGTGACACATGTCACCCTACTATTTGCTATCATAAAATGCCAAGAAATAACAGAAAGATGCTTTGCAGAAATCAGTCTGTTTGCTTAACAGAACCAGACTGTGGCAGCCCATTTTATCCACTACATCTCAGTACTATCTCTGTTTACATACTCTTTCATCTTGCTTTGATCTTGAACGTCCATCTTTATCATTTTATCATGCCCCTTCAATTCGAAAGAGGCTTGTGGAAGAACACTCAATTTGTTTCTCAGTCGATAGAAGAATTGGCCTGTAAGTGGCTTGGTTAAACAATCAGCCACTTGATCAATACTGGGGACGTGCAACACTTGGATTTTCTTTTGAGTGATCTTTTCTCGAATGAAATGCAAGTCGAGTTCAAGATGTTTTATCCTTGAATGATACACAGGATTAGCAGCTAAGGCAATTGCTCCTTGATTATCAACCCAAATCGTCGGCACTCGATTTTCTTTTTGACAAATTTCACCGAGCAAAGATTGAATCCACAAGACTTCACATGCAGCAAGAGACAAACTCCTATATTCAGCTTCAGTGCTTGATCTCGACACCGTTTGTTGTTTCTTGGAGCTCCATGCGACCAAATTTCCTCCTACAAATATGCAATGTCCTGAAACCGATCTTCTATCGTCCGGATCAGCAGCCCAATCTGCATCTGCATAAGCAACAATACTCATATCCTTAGACTTCTTCATGGTTAAACCAAAATCCAATGTTCCTGCCAAGTATCTCAATATTCTTTTCACAGCCTTGAAATGAGTATGCAATGGATTATGCATATATTGGCTAACTTTGTTTACAGCAAAAGCAACATCAGGCCTCGTGATCGTGGCATATTGTAATGCACCTACTAAACTCCTGTACTTTTGTTGCTCATTTATGGGATCACCTTCGAACTTAGACAAATGAGTTCCTGAAATCATAGGAGTGTTCAATCCATTAGCATCCTCCATTCCAGCCTTCTTGAGAAGCTCCCGAATGTATTTCCTTTGTGATAAGAAAATCTCATGATTTGTTCTTTTCACTTCAATACCAAGAAAGAAGTTAAGCTCACCTAAATCCTTTAATGAAAAGGATTTATGCAGATTATCAATAACTTTCTTAATTTGAACAGTATTGGACCCTGTGATGATGATATCATCCACATAAGCAACAACCAATGTAACTTCACCATTATAATGTCTATAAAACAATGCATTATCAGCTTGAGACATGCAAAAACCCAGAGTTTTGAGAACAGAAGAGAATTTGGCATTCCAAGCCCTAGAAGCTTGTTTGAGGCCATACAAGGATTTTTTGAGTTTGCACACCATATTTTGCCCCTTTGCTAACTCAAATCCAGGGGGTTGAATCATGTAAATATTTTCCTCAAGATCACCATTCAAAAATGCGTTATCGACATCCAATTGATGTAATGGCCATGAATGAGCTAAAGCTAGAGATAAAAGAATCCTTACAGTGACAGGTTTCACAACGGGGGAAAACGTGTCTGTGTAGTCGAAACCAGGTGTTTGAGTGTATCCTTTAGCAACCAAACGAGCTTTATATCGTGCAATGCTTCCATCGACATGTTTCTTGAGTTTGAATATCCATCTACAACCAATTGCAGAATGGGATGAAGGAAGTGATCGAATATCCCATGTACCATTTTTTATGAGGGCTTGATATTCAACTTCCATGGCTTTCTTCCACTGTGGGTGAGCAAGAGCCTCAATATATGTAGTAGGTTCTTCCTCACAAGCAACTGCAGTAAACACCTTCCGTTTAAAAATTCCATCTTTAGCTCGTGTAATCATGGGGTGATGAGAAATCTGAGTAGGAACCTGAAGATCTGCACATCTAGGAGACACATTAGTAGATGATGAGGTATCATATTGTACATTAGGTAACTCAACAAAAAACTGGCCATTGAGAGATGATGAAGAAGAAGAAATGGATTGCGGTGAGGCAGGAATAAAAGAATTAGAAGGCGAGCTAGATGAATTGTTTGTAGGAGGGATCATGTGATGATCAGTGGATGGTATAGAGACAAGTGGAGCAATGGCAGAAGACTCGGAGTTAGGGATGTGATTTTGAGATTTGGAGGCAGTAGCAAAAGGGAATGAATTTTCATCAAATGTAATGTGTCTTGTGATGACAACTTTCTTGTTAGGAAGGAGGGCCTTGTATCCCTTGTATTGCAGACTATATCCAAGAAAAACACTACTTTCAGTCCTATTTTCAAATTTGTGGCGATTATAGGACCTGAGCAGTGGATAACAAAGACAACCAAAGATTTTTAGGCGATGATAATCAGGTTTAGTGCCGGTGAGCCTTTCTAAGGGTGATTTATGATGGAGAGTAGGTGTGGGAGTTCGATTTATTAAGTAAACACTTGTAGAAAAAGCATCATCCCAGTGAATCAATGGAACTTGAGAATAAGAAAGCATAGCTAGAGCATGCTCGACAATGTGTCTATGTTTCCTTTCCGCCGTTCCATTTTGTTCGGGTGTATAAGGACAAGAAATGTGATGAACAATTCCAGATTCATTTAGAATAGGAATAAGGGATTTAAACTCAGTGCCACCATCTGTTTGAAGAGTTTTTATCTTTGCATTATATTGGTTTTCAACATGAGATTTGAAACAAGCAAAAGCATCCTTAACATCAGATTTTAACTTGAGTAAATAGAACCAAGTATATCGAGTAGAAGCATCAATGAAGCTCACATAATATCGAAATCCATTAATAGAAGTAATGGGAGCAGGTCCCCACAAATCAGAATGAACCAAGGCAAAAGGTTGATCAACAACACTTTCAGAAGATGAAAATGGATTTTTGTGGCATTTAGCCTTCATACAAGCAGTACAAATGGAACTAGATGCATCATCAACAAAGTGTATATGACTATTGTTGAGAGCTTTGATTGTAGTTGGAAAGGAAGGATGTCCAAGTCTCTTGTGCCATAAGCTAAGAGTTGAACTTCTTGTAGCAGAATTAACTTGAAAGGATGGAGATGGTTGATGAGTGTGAGAAACAGGAGAGAATTTCTGGAAAGGTGGAGTAGCTGTCAAACTGAATTTGTATAAGCCATGTTCAAGGGCCCCTTGCAGTAGGATGTGGTGAGTGGTTTGATCCTTCACAAAACAATGAGAAGGGTGAAATTCAAAGTAAACATTATTATCCTTTGCAAATTGGGAAACACTCAGTAAATTTTTCTTAATGTGAGGAACATGAAGCAAATTTTTAAGGAGAAAAGATGGTGAGTGTTTAGAATTAGGCACAGTTAATATTGAATTACCAAAATGTGAAATATTCAAACCTGTACCATTTCCCATGTGTACCCTTTCCGAGCCTTGATATTCAGAATTCATGCTTAGATTGTTCAAGTCGAACGTGACATGACTCGATGCACCAGAATCAGGATACCAAGAGCTCTCCAACATTGGCTCCCCACGATCATAAATGGCTGCATTGACTGAAGGTGCATGGCTCCGGTTCAACCATTGTTGCTGGTTGTTTTGACTTTGATTAGGAGGCACATAATCAAGATTAGCCCTATGATAACACTTCTCTGCAGTGTGATTGGTCTTAAAACAAATCTGGCAACGAGGGCCATTTCCTCTTCTTCCTTTCTGAAAACCCACACGAAAAGATGATCGACCACCTCTATTGTTGTTGTTATTTCCACCATGGCCTCCATTGAATTGGGAGTTGAATGGTCTGCCTCCACTCCCTTGTTGAGTAACAACATTCACAGTAGGTGTTGAACCTTCAGTACTAAATGATGAAGAGGAAATTCCTTCTAACCTTGCCTCAAAACTGAGCAGCAACGAACTAACATCCGACACAGAAATCGGATCCATCTTTGAGCTAATAGAGACCATCACAGGGTTGTACTCGGTTCCTAGACCCGACATTATGTATAACATATGATCTTCACTAGTAACTTTGTACCCAGAAGCATTTAAAGTATCACAATACCCTTTAATCTTGTTCAAATATTCTCTCATGCTTAATGACTCCTTTTTAATATTTTGAAGCTGTTGTTTGTAGTGCATAATCTTAGCTCTAGATTGGCTAGAAAAGTTAGACTCAAGGCAACTCCAGATTTCATTGGAAGTTTGCAAACCTACTGTGCTAATCAAAAGACTTTCCGAAAGAGAAGACAATAACCATGACACTAACAATTGATCTTGCCTAGTCCAAGATAAGAACTCAGGATTTGGGTTACCTTTTTCCTTGCCTTCTTTTTCGATGAGGGATGGTGGACATTTCTTGGTTCCAGTGAGAAATCCATCAACTCCATAGCCTTTAACTGCTGCAAGAACTTGCTGCTTCCAAATGAGGTAATTATTCTCATTGAGCTTGACAGAAACCAGCTGCTGGTGTGGCATATAAGCTTGTGACGATGGAAACAAGAGATGGGTTCCATCGTTTTGGGTACCCTCTCCTGAATCGGCCATTTAATGGAGGTAACAAAGTAAAAGAAAAACGAAAAGGAAAGGGTATAGAGACACTAGGGATCACCCAAGTGCTCTGATACCATGTTTGAAGTAAGAGTGAAACGCCATTAATTGATAGGAATACAAGTTGAGCTCTAAATGTTCTTGTGTATTTTCATTGATAGTTAAAACATCACAGAATAGGTACATAAATAGGGAAGCTTGCTGCAGCCTATGTGACACATGTCACCCTACTATTTGCTATCATAAAATGCCAAGAAATAACAGAAAGATGCTTTGCAGAAATCAGTTTGTTTGCTTAACAGAACCAGACTGTGGCAGCCCATTTTATCCACTACATCTCAGTACTATCTCTGTTTACATACTCTTTCATCTTGCTTTGATCTTGAACGTCCATCTTTATCATTTTATCAATATCCGAAGCCCAAACACGTTCGATAACAAGTACTACGTTGATCTCATGAATCGACAGGGATTGTTTACGTCGGATCAGGATTTGTATACGGACTCCAGGACACGGGGCATTGTTACGAGCTTCGCGATTAATCAAACGCTGTTTTACGAGAAATTTGTGGAGGCGATGATAAAAATGTCGCAGCTGAGCGTGTTGACCACCGGGGGTCAAGGAGAGATTCGTGCGAATTGTTCGAGGAGGAATTCCGGTACGGTGTACATTTCTCCGGTGGAAGACGAGGAGGAGGCTCGGTCGGCCTTTTAAGTGTACGATTTGTGTTATTTGAGGTGCAATGTCGAATATCTATCGTTTACTATTTAAGTAGCTGGTCAATAAAATTAACGTTTGTAAGACCAAAACCATATCTCTGATCGATATATTGTCGTGTACGTAATTTCATAATTAAAAACTTATATGGCCGGATCTTCCAATGGATGATAATTCACTGCTTTATATATAAGTGAATAATTAATGGGTCTTCATCTTCTCCACCCCTCTTTAATGTCTTTCAATGGATTCTTTTCGTTTGCATCAGATGTAGTAATAAATAGTATTTCCTCCCTTTTATTGTTATTTTGTATAAAATTAAGGTGCATATATTTTTTTCTAACATATTTATCCTTTCTTAGTATGCATCTTTTTTATTAAAATAAAATTTATTAGACCTAGAATGTAAACTAAACTTGTCATGATGATGCATTAATTATAAAAATTAAATAGAGATAATAAAAAAGACAAACTTTTCTAAATAAATTTTAAGATAAAAAACATCAGACTTTTTGAAATGGTGGGAGTATTTTTTTTTTGGGTACATAACGAATAACTCAGTTGATTGATAATTAATGTTGAATATGCTATGAGATCGACATTGTGTGCAACACAAACACATGTAATTTGTATTCAATTTTAATTGATGATATTTTATTTTGTGTTACACTATATTTTTAAGATATACTCTCTAGCTAGTGTCACTTTGTCTTTTTAAATACTTTTAAAATAAGTGTCATTCTACTTTTTTTTTTTTTTTTTTAATTTTGACAATTTTACCCATATAAATATAGTATAACATAAATTATGGAAAACTCATAATTATTGTATATATGAATACTAATATTATTGGCCACATTTATTACTAAATAAAAATTTAACATTAATTTTTTTTATCATTAATGAAGGGTAAAATGGTCCATAATTTAATATCTTAATTTGTTGAAAAATGTTAAAATGACACTTAATTAAAAGTAGAGGGAGTATTAAATAATCAATTATGAATAATTATTGTGCAACACTACTAGCTAGTTACACAAAACAAATGAGTAATA
This sequence comes from Galeopsis tetrahit, assembly GCA_963675135.1. Taxonomy (NCBI): domain Eukaryota; kingdom Viridiplantae; phylum Streptophyta; class Magnoliopsida; order Lamiales; family Lamiaceae; genus Galeopsis; species Galeopsis tetrahit. The sequence continues at coordinate 56,368,398 of OY776131.1, forward strand.
TAGAAGGAGATTGCAAGTTGGTCATTGATGCAGTTAATTCAACAGCAACCTCCTCTTCTGTCGTGGGGGACTATATTTGCCTGTCAATTTATTCTTAGTATTATGCCTTCAATTACTGTTAAGTTTGTGAAAAGGAGTGTCAATGTTATGACACACAAGTTTGCTCGAATGTCTCGATTCTATGAGAGCTTGTTTTGTTGGGTTGATCCACAGAACATGATCGGGCTTCCTACCACTTCATACATTTACAATAATGAAAACTAACCTTCCAAATTAAAAAAACAAAAAAACAAATGAGTAGTACATTTTCTCCTTAAAAGTGAATGAATTATAACCCCATATATGTCTAGTAAATCTTAGATTAATTAACACAGGATCTTCTAATATATAAAAAGTATTTGGTACATAAGACATATTTTATTTTAATTTTTCTTAGATTTCCGAAACATGATACTAAATGAAAGGGAAATAAATATATAAAGAAAAGAAAAAGGAATTAGAGAGTTATACACGTTTTATTTTTAATCGAGACAAGTTAAATACGTGGAGGACATGGTATTCATATCTTGTTTACCTACCCCTTTGATTTTTCTTATGACATTAACAACAACAACAAGCTGGTTGACTGGTTGTTCGATCGAGTTTTTCCTCACGAACACCCCCTAAGTAATCGTTTAAGAATATTTATTTTCCTTTTGTTGATAAAACGTGCAAGAGATATTATATACATGTAGCTATATTTGGCAAAAAGATTTATAAATTTGTGCATTCAAACTTTAATTGTTCCATCTTCTTCGACCAATCGTTGTTCATGCACGTAGATCCTACGCAACACCAGCCACATTTAATTTAAGATAACAACTTTACTATTTTTGCAAATGGAGGATATTCCTCGATCAAGCCCAAACATTTTCAACACACAAATATTTTTAATTAACACCCGCATTATAAGTGCCTAACTTTTTTTTTTGGGGGTGGGGGTCTGGCTATTTGTTACTACCATAATATTAGCTAGGGTGGCATTGATTTCTTTACCTATCGTATTCTCACGTTTGACTTGTGGTAATTACGTACAATGTGGGCGATCCAATAATAATCAACAAGAGTTGCTTTTTTGCTTACAATGTGGGTGATCCAACAATTAATAATCAATAAATAAGAGTTGATTTTGTAAATGAGATGAATATGATATTTGGGTAATGAATGTAGCTACAAATTCATGAATATATATATAAAGTAAATGAGACATATTGTCTCATATATAAGTTTTTAATATATATGCGGTATCCCTACTAAGTCAAACTATATTTTTTTGAAAATATGTATTCTTTATTATTCATATCGTATTGATCATGCATCCGCACCCGTGCAATATAGCAAAACGTCTTCTAATATGCAAATAAAACTAAGTGTGATCAAACTCATGAATTGAAGGGAGTAATCAATAGATTGATAAGTAATGCTCCATAAGTTCCCTACTTAATGATACAAAATTATTGTGCACGAATTTTAACAAATGAATTGTTTATTAGTATTATAAAAAATAAAGTGAGGGCAGTAAAGACTTTTCAATTTTATAAATAGTCCCTCCGTCCCATTTTTAATTAAACATTTACTGTTTGCACGAGTTTAATTTAATGTAAGAATTGTTTATTGGTATTAAATTTGATAAAGTGACTTTTTAGGAGGGATATAATGGGTAATTCAACTTTAGTGAAGCGAGAATCTTTAGTTAGTGTGTAAATAAGAGATGTTTGATGGAGTTTTTTAAATGAGCAAAAAGTTAATTTTTTCAAATAAGGAAATGTTCAATTAATAATGAGACGGATGTTTTTGGCAAATAATGGGATGGAGAGAGTAATAAATTTATTTTTTAGTGTAATAAAGTAGTGACATTTATTGGAATATTGTGATGTTTTAATGAGATTGTTTAAGAGTGTTTTTACTATTTTAGATAATATTAATGTGTTGGACATTCAAATTGGCAAAAAATGAGTCATCAAGTAGGGTACGGAGGGAGTATCTAGTATTGTATTCCCTTTGTCTACATAAAATGTTTTTTTTTTTTTTCTCTATAAAGTGTGTTTGCTTTATTTTTTTAAATATATTCACTATATATACTTATTTTATATATATATCCTCTTTACTTTATTTATTTTATTCTCTAATAAATTGAAAACTTGTGCAAAAAAAGCAAGTATGCCTTACGTGTACGGAGAGAGTAATATTTTACAACTAGCAAAAAAAGGATTTATACATGCATGCATTTTAATTCCCAATAATATTATTGCATAATACTATATCGAATTATGTACGAAAGTGTATGTGTGGTTGTTGTTCGGGCAAGGGGGTTGGGCCCTGTAGACTATAGTTACAGGAAAGGAAATTAATTAATTATGCTCCACAGTATTTGTAGAGGCCTCATTCATCGCCAATAAATTAGAGGTCGATGAGTGTCAATTGCATTAACATGGCTTCTTCTTATTCTTCAAGAAGGTCATGTATGCTTTTGTTTGTTGTTGTTCTCCTGAGATGCTCATATTTTGATGGTGCAAGCTGTCAAGCCATTGTAGCTGGACTTTCTTATAATTTCTATAATGTATCGTGTCCCAGCTTGAAATCCATTGTAAGACAAGAGCTGACACAGGTGTTCCAGAATGACATAGGCCAAGCTGCCGGATTGCTTCGTCTCCATTTCCACGATTGCTTTGTCCAGGTACGTAATTCCCACATATCTACTTAATTATCAGCTTCCATATATATACATGTACGTGCATTATGATGATGTGCTGGCTGCAGGGATGCGATGGTTCGGTGCTGCTAGATGGATCAGAACAGACGGCGCCTCCGAATCTAAGTCTGAGGGCGCAGGCCTTCATAATAATCAACGATCTCCGGAGACGGGTGCATGAGGCATGCGGTCGAGTTGTATCCTGTTCTGATATTCTCGCTATTGCTGCCCGCGATTCTGTTTTTCTGGTATTTAATTTCTTCAATCACACATATATATGTTGTTGTTTTTAAATCAGGACATGTTATGTGTGTGTACGTGTATATTTCCTAGCCTCTTTTATTTATGTTCAAAGTACCCTACCTAGCTCAATTAATCAATCAAAATTAAAAGCTAGGATCGATACACTGCAGCTACACATGGAACTAGCTAGGACTGGCTTGGCTTGGCTTGGTAAGATAAGAAAAAAAGTTAAAACATAATAACACATGGTTCATGATATGAACTCCAATATTCCATTTACTTTTTTTTATCTACTTACAAAAATTTGTATAAAAGATTCATTTAAGAGATTTGTTAGATAGGATCAATTGAGTTCACAAATTTCAAATCGATGAATCAGGTTTATTCAATTTTTTGTCCAAAGTAATTAGAAAATTTAAAGTATATGTGTAGTTGTGTACAACTAATTAATTTTCTCCTACATAATTAAATTTGTGGATCTAACAATATATGGGTAAAAAACTAAAAGCCGATGTCTACTGGTGTAATTCACGTTAGTAATGTATTACTGTATTAGAGTTGATTTTTTAATTTTGTAGGTGACAAGTATGTAAAACTAGCTAGTGGCCGGTATTAATTGTTGCATTTGGTCAAATAATGTACTCATACTTAAAAAAGAAGTAATTGAATCCATAAAGTCCAAAATTGAATAGTGAACTAAATTTTGCTACTTTTATCACGCCACTCAAATGTTACACTCCCCTCCTATTCCTATATGTCAAACTTTCAGTTAATTTCGAAAATTAAAATTTGTTTAAATTGTACAACTACTAGTCAGGTGGCCCGGACTATAACGTTCCATTAGGGCGGCGAGACGGCCTGAATTTCGCCACCGTCAACGCAACGCTGGCCAACCTTCCGCCGCCGACGAGCAATACCAGCGCCATCCTCACATCTCTGGCAACCAAAAACTTCACCGCCACAGACGTGGTGGCGCTCTCCGGTGGCCACACCATCGGAATCGGACACTGCCCGTCCTTCACCAACCGGCTCTACCCGAGTCAAGACCCGAACATGGACCAAACATTTGCCAACAACCTCAGAGCCACGTGTCCGGCAACCAATACCGACAACACCACCGTGCTCGACATCCGAAGCCCGAACACATTCGATAACAAGTACTACGTTGATCTGATGAACAGACAGGGATTGTTTACGTCGGATCAGGATTTGTATACGGATTCCAGGACACGGGGCATTGTTACGAGCTTCGCGGTCAATCAAACGCTGTTTTACGAGCGATTTGTGAGTGCAATGATCAAAATGTCGCAGCTGAACGTGTTGACGGGGCAACAGGGGGAGATTCGTGCGAATTGCTCGGTTAGGAATTCGGGCAGCGTGTTCGTTTCTCCGGAAGAGGATGGTGCATGGTCGGCCTTTTAAATTGTGAATAATTGGGTTGGTTTTAAGAATATGTGTGTGCACTGTAATAATCTATATATATGTTGAAACTGGTCATGATATGCCTACAAAACTGTCACTATGCTGATAAAAGTATGATCAATTTAAAGTATTTCAATATACCTGTATTGCTATTTCATATTTATGTTCTCACATCATTCATTACTATTTATGTTCTCAGGTTTGGTGCGTATTCAAAATGTGTATTTATAGAGGTAGCTATCTTGTTTGTGATACTCGAAGCCAGGAGCTATAAAATAAAACAAAAACAATTTTAGGAAGGGAATGTAGTAGTTACAAGAGATTTAGAAGAAATTAATAATATACAGAGAGAGGGATATGATTTAGTTTGTGTATAAGAAAAATGTGTCTGTGCTATAGAGGAGAATTGAAGAAACTCTGATACACACAAATGACTTCTTACAGCAATAGAAACTGACAAATTGGAGGATTTGAGTTGCAAAGAATGGTCAATCAAGATCCAGAATTCCGAAATTGGAGAGGAGGATCTTAACTTGATCAACAAAGTCTGAGCCCGTTGCATACTCCGTTAACATTCCCACAGCAAAACCAAACATTGCCCATCTGCATCACAGCAACACACATTTTTATAGCAGCATACGACCACGCAAAATAATACTCATAAATATATTCCATATGACCGAGTTTAATCATTCCAATCCAATGGTTATGTACAAGCAGACAAGTTTGCTAGATATAGACAGTCATCCTTAAACAAGCCAAGATTTCGGGAAAATGTTCGAATTAGGAAGCTGAGGACATGACAAGGTTCCCCGAGATACATCTCAAAGAGTGAAAACTAATACTAATAGGTTAAAATTTCTCAAGATTTCATTATCAACCAAAAACACTGACCAAATGGAGAAGATGAAGATCCGAGCATCACAACTCAACTATCAAGAATCAACATTTTTTTTCTTCGAATGAAGCCTAAAAGAATTAGACCTTACTACACAAGGCAATTCAAAACAGTCACCACGTATCAATCTCAACTAAACTATTGTTTTGAATGATTTGGAATCCACCCTAATTCGTGTAAAATGAAATCCTTTCATGTTATTTCCCTCCATCTCAAGGAAATCATCCTAGTTCTATGCACTAAGCCTGCTAGCATTGACAGTTTGTAAATGAAGCCCAGCTCTTTTTAGGGAATGCTTCGTTCTAAATTCTTCAATGAGAATGGCAATGATAATTAGTATGGGTAATTGTGGTGGTTAATGAGAATAAAAGATGATCAATTCACCTCCGTCATATTTCTCATGAGGTAACGAGACTCACAATTAACTACCCCTCCTATCATCATTCCACTGTTTTTCAACCGAATTATCCTAAGACTAGAACAAAACACACTATGTAACCATCATTTTCATCTTAATTCACCTATTCAATAAATCTCACACAAATCCCATCGATTTTTTTTTTTAACCAAGTGCCTTTCTAGGGGTGATTATGCCGTAAATAAATCTCCATTTCGTGATGTTTGTGTACAATGAGTTTTATACACATCCCATGAATATCTCAGGATCAAGTCTGAACAGTACAATTAGTGAATTGGTTAAATCTAATTTTGAAATTATACCATCTCAATAACCAAAACTAAGCATCTAATCCCAAGAACCAAATTGCAAACTGCTGATTACACTAAAATCTAATCAATCAACCAAATTCAAGAATACAAGGGGTTGGTAATTACCTGCCATTAGAGATCTCATTCTTGCCAATAAAACCAAAAAAGGGGCCTTGATTAGCGTTTTCAAGCTTCTTCTGCTTGAAATACTCTTGCAGTTCTTTGGCCTTCTGCCTCTGAAATTCCAAGGTAATCAAATTCTTCTCTTGAACAGGCGCCGCCTTCGGCTGCTGCGGCGGCGTCGGCGGAGAGGGCGGCACAGGCTTGACAGGTGCAGGGGCCATAGGTCTTCTGAATGGGCCTTCAGCTTGAGAGCTCCTTATGGTAAATTTGAAAGTGGGTGAAGAAGATGATGCAGAAGAAGAAGAGGGTGCATATGAAGAAGAAGATGAAGATGGGTGTGGCAAACAAGGATTGCGGGGTTTGATGCATGGAAACGAAGGAGATGATGCCACTGACATTTTTTCTCCTCTGTATTTTTTTTGATGTAGTGTCAATTTGCAGAGTATGGTTTAGATTTTATGTATGGTTGGGAGGGGGAGGAGGAGGAGGAAGAAGAAGATTGTGAATTAGTGATGGTTGGGAGTGGGAAGATTGTGGATAAGGTGCAGCCAAGTTTCTTAGTATTGGATAGTTTAGTCAAATGTGATGATACGTCGTAATCTTCTTTTACTAGACTCCAGGGTTTAAACTTTTTTGAGGATCGGTTGTTAGTGAAAATATCACTTTTGATCATATAATTTTTTTTAAAATTTTGGGTTTAGGAATTTTTATTAGTAAAAATTAAAAAAAAATTACTAGAATTTAAGGTTTAGAAATTAAAAGAGGTGCAAAAAAAATTTGCACTCAGAATCTTTCTCCCTTAGTCAATGAAACTAACAGCAACACCAATTTGAATAGAAAAAGATAAGTGAGTGAGTAAATGTCGATGACCAAATTTAAAAAGAGGTAAACTTGAATGATCAAAAGTAATATTTTCCCACACAAAGATGTACATGTAGTAATACATATTGTGGTTCTTTTTTAAATATTATAGTAACACATATTTATATACAATATGTAGCAATACATGATTGTTTGCATAGTAACAAAAAAAACTTTTCAATTATTATTCATGACACATTCCTTTATGTTCATGCCATTATTTGGAACATGACTAATTTTTTGAGAGGTAGAAACGTACTTGCAAGGAAATATATTATTTTATTTATTGCAATGTCAATGTTGCAATCAATTAGAAATACTAGAGAATCATCGACTACACTATCGGTTGTCTGAAGAAAGGAAGAAGAAACTAGTTGAAAACATGGAAAAGAAAGAAAGTGGGCATAGAAACAATAGTAGTGCACATATCTTGATCTGTACACATGGACTTATACATATGCTAGTTTGTCCGTCCCTGTTTATATTTATTTATATAGTCAATAACATAAGCATAATTTCGTGTTCCACCTGCACTGCACTATTGGAGCCCTAATTATTACTATTAGTATTACCTCCGACATTTTGTTGTTTTAAAATGTTCACACAAATTAGAATTTCATTAATAACCTCCGACATATATATATATAATATGCCTTTTTACTTACATATATAGTCATTTTATGTATATTATTACAAAAGTAAAATGTAAGGATAAAATTGAAATATGACATTTAATTTTTCTAGATTAATGTAAAATGGCAAACATTTAAAAAAAAAAAATAACATCTTTTGGAAGACAAACCAAATGGGACATTGGTAAAAATATATTATTTGGTAAGCATCTGTAAAGTTAGATGCTTCTTTAGCTTAAGCAAAAATACTAATCAGTATTTTTATCTACTTCATTATAACTGCAATTAGTTTATTAATCAAACTTTAGAACATAATACATGTGTCATTTTTGGTGCTAAAGGCGTTTAGTGCTCTTGGTTGGCAATCACTAAAAAAAAAAAAATTTAGAGTCCATAAAGTTGGTATGGAAAGGAAAGTAAGATTTTTAATAATCTTCAGATTCTCAAATTATATGAAATGCACATAAAATTTAGATATTTTATTTTCTTAAATATAAAAATTTGTGTGTAATTAATTGGTGAGATTCGTGTAACTCATCAACTCCACTTTTTTTTGTTATGATTTCTCTCTTTTACCGACAAAGTTTAAGTTTGATTGATTCAAGGATACGTTGAGTTACATTGTACAGATCATTTTATTTTTCAAATATTGGTGTACTTGTCCTTATATGAGATTAAAAATATTACTATAAGATATATATGATTTAAAATTAGGAATGTGAGAAAATTCATCTTTCATACTAGCTAATAAAAGCTACATTGTGATGTATGGAAGTGGTGAAAGTGTGGCCAAAAGTGGATTCCAATTAAGGGCTTTCTCTAGATCCTATATATATGCAAGAGAAAACCTTTGGTTTTGAACATCACCATCTGTGTTGCAGCATTATATAAGTACTAATCACATGGAAAATCAAGTAAACCTTGTCAAGATTGGGCAAGAAGGTTTTTCTATGTTGGAAGACTTTTATGGCCAAGCCAAGACGTCGTCGGAAAGCCTAACCCAGGCGCGCGAAAATCCTGTCCAAAAATCGCGTCCAAATTGGAGAAAACCGGCCACTTCAAGGACTATTGATTGCAATCAAGCTGCCAAGAAATATGGAGGACTAGTAATTATGGATAGCACAAGTGAATATCGCAGTTAAGTTTATGTTTGTTTTTTACTAGTTAATTTAAGATGTACTTGGAGAGCTATATGAACAAGTTTAATTAACTGATGTCCTTCAATAAGTCTTATGTTCAAATCAAAGTATCTACGCCTCTTCTGACCCCAAATCAGAATTGATTCAGTATTCAGTGCACATCTTAAACAGCCAGCTTCAATAGCATAATTCAATTCAATGTAAAATGTACACAGCTTTCAAATGAAATTCTATTCCATATGGACAACTACAAAATGCAGATTAATAAAATCACCCATGTTCATAATACACTGAGACGTTCCTCACAGGCTCTGTTACTCAATTCGAGAGATGTAGGACGCCTCTCCAAATCAAATAAACAAACAATCTACAACAAACAAAGGCAGAAAAAATCGAGTAGAAAATAAAAAGGCCATTGCATATCAAAATTGGAATTTAATCAAGAATATATGATCACCACATATCCCTGAATAGCCAGGAGCATCTTGTCATTCATTGCCTCGAAGTCTTCTTTTCCCATCTTTTAACGAAAGAGGTAGGGATGATCAATGGTGTCTGGATGCTTGCGCTTCAAGCAACACATCAAAAGGCTGATGGTTGTGTACAAACGAACCCCCCAGAAATTACATTATGCTGCACGAGCAAGTCTTTCCAGTCCCATGATCAAATTCATCATCTGATCCTTCTTCACTGAGAACACATGGAATGCTTAATTAGAAAGTGGAAAGACGGAATCACATCTTTGTAAAGTTATGCATGTTTACACAATGATACTCCGGGAAATAGTCCTGTAAGTTTCCCTTATTTTGGTTTTAGTCCTATCGACTCTAACGAATTGAAAATGGTCTCAATTTTTCAACATTTTGTAAGGGATGAAGCATCCGGTTGACCAATCAGAAACCACATGGACAAAACAAACTCTGTCACGTTAACGTCAACTAGATGTTTCACTTCTTACAGCTGATCACCGGACCAAAATGTAAGAAAAAAAAAAAAGGAAGTTACTGGACTATTTTTAATTCGTGAAAAGTCGACAGGACTAGAACCAATATTGGGATAACTGACAGGATTAAAAAAACTATTTTCCCTTATTCTCAAGACAAGTAAAAACACTTGATTGAAAGAAAAAAAAAAGTTGGATCTAAAATGTGATGTGAAGGTACTATGTTGGCTTCATTATCAACATTCTAAATTATAAGTTGACTACAAGTTCAACCCAAGGGAGATTCAAGAGAATCTGAGTTGCAGATTGCAAATAAGCTGAACAACAAGTGTGGGAATTCAGGAAACCAAAATGCTATTTTGCTCTGCCATGTCTTCATTTCACGCTCAAGGCTACGGTGCAAGTAGATTCCTTAAATTTTAGTTAACGAATGGTCAAGAGAGATATCTACAATTTTTGTTTAGTGAAGAAAATCGGACAATAAACTTCACAGCTTTTGATGTAATAAAGATGTTCTATTTCAAGAATGTTAGTTCACTTGATTTGACTTTAGAAGCCACTTTTTCCTCTTTTAATAGATCTGGTCAATACTCCTAGAACCACACCTGTAACCCAAGTCAGTTCACATTTAAATTTTGTCACAAATGTTGGGAGGTGGTCATTTTTATGATCATTTTTAACCTTTGGCATATCTGCTCTGCCTTATATATTTTCTACCTGACTTTTTTTTAAAGCAGTGCTTCTAATGGTAAATCTTTTTTCATTCATAAATATAATCCACGCACAAAATGGCTGTATATGGATATGATATCTTGCTCCAGAAGAGGAGATCGAAAAATAAATTGATAAAATTATGTATATGGAATTGGAATCATTTAGTATACATAGAAGTTGGAACAATCTAGAAATATCTTTCCTTTTCTCAATCTCAAGAGCAAGAACAAAGCTAATTTTAGTTAAAACTCATTCTTTTCAAAAGGGTACCAAATTAAATGACAGCTCATTCTATTCTGTCTTTTTCTAATAATCAAACAATCATCAGCACATACCAAATGAAGATCAAGCAGAACCAATAGTATAGGTGGTTTTAAAGAAACACTAAATGATTGGTGCTAGCACCTCAAGTAGCCATTCAATTAATCATCATTTGGGCAAATAAATAATGGATACAAAAAAGTTATGTAATAGATGGCCTCGCAGATTTTACTTTTTAAATTCGATATTAAGGCATCTAGCACACTTGCCGCCCGGGAAAACAAAGGTCTAAGTTTATGGATAGAAGGCAAGATTGGATCTTACATTGCATCACTCCATATTGAACAAGCATTCAAGGTAGTAAAAAATCATGGAAAATTATTTAACAGCCTAAACAAATATGATCAATTCATACTTTCATTTAAGTTATGCATGATAAGCTCATTTTACCTCATCTCAAATTCCCGAATCTCAAAAAGCTCTCCCCCAGTTGTATCTGTCCACTGCACTTTCCTCCTCTCCGTTAGACAAGTAACGACGCTGTCCTTTTCACATAATGTTTCATGCTTGTTGGTATTTCCAACTCCACCCTCAGCTGGACCAATATTTACTGATCTCTTCAAGCTACTCTTACGATCAATAACTATCTTCTTAGTACTATCATCATCACGATCAAGATGAACAACCGAATGCACTTGATCTTTACTGTCATCAAACTCAAGAGGTTCCTGTGAGACTTCTTGGTTCTGAGTGGGTCCCACTTTCAAAGGAGATGGGTTTTCAGGCCCAGCGGCAGCGCGACCAAAGCAGACGAAGGAGGCGCACCCGCGGACAAGGCGGTTCTTTCCAGAAGCCAGCTGGAGATCAGGATTCGTCTCGTGGTCCACCAACTGGTACTGACTCCACGGCGTTACTCTCATGGGTTTCTCTTCGTGTTTTTGACCCAATAAAAGAAGGGTCAACCCCTTACTATATCCAGAAGCTGAAGATGAGAAAAATCCCCCTCCTTCTACTGCTAATAACATCAGTTCTTTTCATCTGACCACAAGCAAGATACTTTGTTTACTGCTATATGCATTCAAACATTAATTCACCTACCACATTAATCCATATTAGATACTCCCCTCCGTCCATTTTTATAATTCCCATTTGAGTTGGACACGAGTTTTAAGGAAAATTGATTGTTTATGTAAAAAGTGAAAGTTTGAGGGTGGAGATGAGTAGAAATAAAGTAGTCTGTTAGTATTTCCTTTTTTGGAAATGGGAATTATAAAATTGGATAGAGTGAGTATTGCATAGATGGATTTGCACACAATTCTGTCATAATTCCCAATATTTTCTGAATAAATTTTAAATTAATCCAGATGGAGAAACAGGATGCAGAGTTCCAAATTACCAAGAACTGATATTCCCAGAAAACAATTAGGATAGAATTCGATTCTTCCTCAGCAATTATCATAGTTATCAAATACTACTTATTAGATAACACAAAGCTGATAACATTACTTAGGGTTCAAGATCAACTAAAGAAAGAGTATCCAAGTATAAATTTAGCAAAAAAAACAATAAAAAAGAGCAAGCCAACAGGATTCAGAGATTCAACAAAAAAGGCGGAATATATACACTATTATTAGACATTCAGTACCAAAGTTGAATTCCCTAAAAACATAAAATAATCAAATTAAACAACAAAAGTCTTGATAACCACTCTTTAATCAATAAGTCAATAACATCCTCCTAGTCAACTAAATGGTCAGGGATCTTGCCAGTGTGCGGCAACTATAGAGTACAGCAAATCAACAAAAGCACACGCATTTACCACAGCTACACTCGCTACATGCATATATGTCTGTGTTTTTTATATATAGAGAGAGACATGTATAGATGGAGAGACGTACAGATCTGAAAGCGATCTCCGGCGACAATTTACCGGACAATAAACTGCATCTGCGACACAAATTTTCCGGCGCAGGAGAATTGTCGAGTAGACTGAGGCAGGAAGATTATTCCAATCCAGAATAAAAATGGAATTTTCACTATTTATTAGTATATAAATTTATGTGTGGAGAGTGAGGAGTTAATTCATGAGAGCGATCGAACTGAAATGAGTGTGGCAAATTACAGTAAATAAATAAATAATTAATTAATTAAATAAAATTTGAGAGAGAGGGGATAGCAAACTGTGGCGCATGATAGCGATGGGTCCCGTATAATTATTACTCCGTATTTTATATTTAAATAAATAATTCTCTAAATACATCTCATGATTTTAATTTATGTACATTTTTTTTTCTTTCAACACTCCCTATCTATCTATATTTTTTCTCATTTTTATTTTTTCCTACATTTTTTCTTGTCTACTTCTCTTACCTTTTCCTTTTCTATTTATTTCTAACTCATCAATCTACAACACATTCAATATTATATTTTTTAAAATATGTGACAAAAATAAATGAACAATTATTTAAAAAATATATTTTATCACACTTATTTCATCTATTTTATTGAAAGTAATTTTGAAGATGGGAAAAGTGTTATTACTACTCGTAAGAAACTTAGGGGATGTTTGTTTTGGGATTATGTAGGGGGAGGAAAATCCTGAATGGGGAAATCCTCATAAATAGTAATTGTGTAGGTTTAGTAGAATGTATAGATACTTTTAGGGTTAGATGTAGTTGGATGGGGAAATTGAAATGGTGAGTTGATTTTTATTTTTATTTTGACAGGTGTAGACTGTGTAGTTGAATGTTTAAAGAATTAAAATTTATTCAATCAATCAATCAAAAAAAAAAAAAAAAAATTATTCAATAATCTATCAAAATTTGAGATTCATGTAACGAAGCACCAACTAATTCCATTTGATAGGGGGGAGGGGAGTAATGATCAAAACCCTAACCAAGATGAAAGTAGCATAATCACTAACTCAAATAATTTCAATAAACTCAGATGTAACATATATATATAACTAATGCAACCAAATGAATAGACTCAAAATCATCTTACCGCTTTCCCCTTAGAACACCAATTTTGGACCGAAATCCCATTAAAAAAACTAGTGTTATAATGATTAGTAAACTAAAAATGGATAGACAAGAGAGAAAGGGGAAAGCTTATCAAACCAGAATCAAAGGCAATAATTTGGAGCTAAATATAAGAGTAGAATCATTCCACAATTAGAGATTCGAAACAAATAAATGGTGAAACGCCATAACAAAATCAAAAATCTTGTATTTTTAACTTTCTTTTGATTAGATGAAGCAGAAAAAACTATCTTATTTATAGTTGTAATCCAAAAAAAACTTAGATATAAGCCAATTTGACCAAAATTACTTGTCAATTCTACCCACAAGAGTACATACATTAAAAAACATAAGGTGACCAAATACAGTAGGCAATTATTAGTGGAAATTAAAAAAAAAAAAAAAAAGACTAATCACCAATAAGAAAAGAGAAAGATATTGTGTCTCAACTCTTTTATCCTGGGGGCTTGCCAAAAATTCTTTTTTTTTTCGACACCAAGAATGTTTAAGTATTATTAGTGCAATTGCACGAGTTTGTTAACAGTCCATCCACACAATCCGGAGGATCTATCCACCATTGAGCGTCCCCATATGAATGGGATGCTCGAACTAGTTCGTGTGCCGCAATGTTGGCACTCCTTTTGGCGAATTGTACATTCGCGTTACCTATAGAACTGAGAGCAGTTTTACATAAGCTGATTATATCACCTAGTACTGAAATTTGGTTGGTATGTGAATTGATAGCATCCACAACTACTTTGGCATCGCTTTCTACCATTACATTTTCCCATCCGCACAGGTTAGCCCATGTTATTGCTTCCAAGATTCCGATTGCTTCTCCTTCTGCAACATGCAAATTTCCGTGTAATAATTTTGTTCTTGCACTTACAAACTGGCCATTTGATCTTCGGGCGAGCATTCCCACTCCGGTTAGTCGTGCAGCCTTGAAAAATGCCGCATCCACATTGATTTTGATGAATTTCGGTGACGGTGGGTGCCAAGAATTGCAAATATTGACTGCTCTATGCGGTGCCTCCGTTCTGTTTGATTTCTGGGATTCTCTCCACTCGACCCAGTGCGCTGCTGAAGCCCGGACAGACTCCGATGCTGTGCGACATTGGTTATCCCAGAGTTTGGCATTCCTTTCCTTCCAGACTTGCCACATGATCATTGCTATATTAGCTTTGATGTATTTGAGGGGGTTTCTGAATAGTCCGAATAATAGTACCGGGAATGTATGTGCTCGGCTTGCTTCTTCTTCAATTTTCGAGGCGAGGCCCGTCGAACTCCAGGATGTGGTTACAAATGAGCATTCTACAAAGAGATGCCAGTTTGTTTCATTTGCCGAATTGCATAAGACGCAGCTGTTGTCCTCCGTTACTCTTTTCTGCCGAAGATTTGCTCGGTTGGGAAGAACATTTCTTCCTAGTCTCCACATGAAGTCTTTTACTTTCGGTGGCACTTCCAAATTCCATATAAGTCTCCAATCTCCACCATGCACCACTGACGTTGAGGGCAGGGAGTGTGTTGCGCGCTTATATGCTGATCGTACAGAATATTGCCCACTTTTTTCATGGTGCCATATGAGCCGGTCAGTGTTTGCCTCCGGGGGCAGCGCCATATCAACGACGTTATCGGCGTCTTCTGGGATGAGCTCGTGGAGTAGTGGTTGATCCCAAGTTCTAGTATCTGAATCAATTAGTGCCGCGACCGTCATACCCTCCAGTCCTTCAATTCTATTTGAAGTTACTCGGAAACCTTCATTGTCACGAATCCATGGGTCATCCCAGATGTTCACTCTGTTGCCATTGCTGATCTTCCAGCGAATCCCATCTCTGATCAGTGATTGCGCCGCATAGATGCTAGACCATGTGTAACTCGGGTTCCACCCAAGGGTCGCGTTGAGGAAATTCGTATGTGGAAAGTATTTTGCTTTCAGGATTTTGCACGCAAGTGATTCTGAGTCCGTGAGAAGGCGCCAGCCCATTTTGCCAAGGAGAGCCAAGTTAAAAGAATGAAGGTTTCGGAATCCCCGTCCTCCGTCCGCTTTCGTCCGACATAGGTCGCCCCATTTGAGCCAGTTTATGCCTGTCGTGTTTCCTCGCTTATTACTCCACCAAAATTTATTGAACAGAATGTGTATTTCGTCGAGGAGGGTCGAGGGCAAGAGGAACGTCGTCATGCAATATGTTGGTACGGATTGCGCTGCAGCTTTGATGAGCACCTCCTTTCCGGCCTTTGAGAGGTTCTTTTTTTGCCAACCTTGCAACTTTTTCCAGATTCTATCTTTTATATGTTGGAATATCTCTTTTTTCTTTCGCCCAATGAGTGAAGGGAGCCCCAAGTATTTCCCCGTGTTTATAGAAGCCTGCACCCCCAACACATTTTTAATTGAGTTCCTTCTTTCTTCGTTAACGTTTCGGCTGAAGAATATTCCTGACTTGCTGTAATTTACTGCTTGGCCCGAAGTAGTTTCATACTCATCTAGGATCTGTCGAAGATGTGCCGCTTCTTCTATGGTAGCTCTACAGAAGAGCATACTATCATCAGCGAATAGGAGATGGGATACCTGTGGAGCGTTCCTGCAGATTTTTGCTCCATGGAGGTGGCCTTCATGTGAAGCCTTGTGTAGAGCCGCGGAGAGGCCCTCTGTGCATAATATAAACAGGTAGGGAGAGAGGGGGTCTCCCTGTCGCAGGCCTCGTTGGGGAAGAATAGGCCCTACAAGATCGTTGTTAACTTGTATCGAGTACGATACCGATCTCACACACATTGCCATCCACTCCACCCAGATATTCGAGAAGCCCAGCCTTCTTAGGACATTATCGAGGTAAGTCCAGTCGACCCTATCATATGCCTTGCTAATGTCTATTTTCAGACATAGGTCACCCCGGTTCCCTGTTCTTTTGTTCTTCATCATGTGGAGCATTTCAAAGGCCACCAATACATTGTCCTGGATTAATCTTCCAGATACAAAGGCGGATTGAGCTTTGTCTATGATGCCTGGGAGGACCTCCTTCAATTTGTTGCAAAGGACCTTGGATACCACTTTATATAGCACATTGCAAAGAGAGATTGGCCTTAGATCGCATACCTTTTGTGGGTTATCGACTTTCGGCAGCAGGACAATATTTGTGGTGTTGAGGTTTGGGGGTAGAGTTCTTGTCTCCATCCATTCCATAGCTGCTAAGTATATATTGTCTCCGACCAGAGGCCAAAATTTTTTGAAGAACGTAGGGTTGAATCCATCTGGACCTGGAGACGTGTTTTCTTTCATTTGTTTGAATGCCTCGTCAAACTCTTGTTTCTCAAATGGTTTCGTGAGGCTGTGGTTTTGATCCTCCGAGATCAATGGCTGAATGGATTCAAGAAATTCTGAGTCGTCTCCTCTATTCTGATTCGACCTGAATAGAGTTGTGAAATAGTTTTGCACAAGGGAGCATAGGCCTGCTTGCGTGTCAACCCACTGGCCGTTGTCATCCAACAGCTTGACTATTTTTTTCCTCTTTTTTCTCGCGGAGGCGGTTTGATGGAAGAACCGAGTATTGAGGTCGCCTTCCTTTAACCAGTGGGTTTTGGCACGTTGTCTCCAGAAAGTTTCTTCGTGTTTGAGGAGTGAACCTAATTCTCCTCTGGCACGTTCATATGCTGTGATGCCCGCCTCACTTCTGTTCTCTTGGAGTCTGAGAATTCTGTTTTCCACATTTCGTTTGTGTCTTCTGAATTTCTGATCAGCCCGAAAACCCCATGCAGCAAGAGTCTCGCGCGTCCCATGTAGCTTTTGCATAATTCCCGTATTGTGCTCGTTATTCCAGCACTTTTGAACAATATCCCCAAGATCCGGCTCGGAGAGCCACCTGTTTTCAAACCGGAAGGTGTGGCGTCGAATTATGTTGCTCGCTGGGTTCGTATTCAGTAGGATCGGGTTATGGTCTGAAGTTGGAGCGATGAGATTATCTAGCACTGCGTTTGGGAATTTTTCATGCCAGTTTGGAGTTCCCATGGCGCGGTCGAGCCGCTCCTCCACAAGGTTTGAGGCTGTGCGCCCTCTTCTCCAAGTGTAATTATGCCCTGACATTGGCACATCACTCAATCTACAGTCGGCTATGGCATCTCGAAACCCACGGAACAGCCATTGGGGGTGGGGGACTCGTCCCTGTTTTTCGCTAGGTGAAAGGAGATCGTTGTAATCTCCGATACATGCCCAAGGTAGAGAATCGGAGCTCCCTAATTGTCTCAGGAGAGCCCATGAGCGGTATCGGTTATGGCGTTCGGGGTAGCCATAGTACCCCGTAAGGCGCCATTCACCATCATTTTCATCTATAAGCAGGTTTATGTGATTACGGGAGTAATTCAAAAGTCTGCATGTATTATTATTATTCCATAAAACTGCAATGCCCCCACTGTGGCCAATACAATCAACTGCAAAGCAAGATTCAAAACGGAGTTTAACTCGGAGAGCTTCAACTCGAACACCAAAGGCTATAGTTTCAAAAAGAAAAATAATATTTGGACGTCTACTCCTCACAAGTTCACTGAGGGTTGGAACTGTATCGGGTGAACCCAGACCTCTACAGTTCCAGCTTAAGACAATCATTGACCCCGGCTGGCACCCGAGCCGGGGCCTACCGATAAAAAATCCTCTGATTCCTCAATGGTATCCTCAGTCTCTGTGTCGTTATTATTTTCTATAGCCTCTATCCTGCGCCTCTTTTTTTGTTCTAGATAGTCAAAGGTGGCTATCATTCCATCCACATAGTTAGCGTTGAAGACGGGATTGTTTGTGAGGGTATCTCGGGTCTGTGTCCCCCAATGAGTAGTAACTGCCTTGCCATTATTGCGGTAGATTTGGGTAGTAACAGCCCTAGCAGAAGTTTCGGCATGATTTCTGGTTTGGCTTTTATTAGGGGGAGCGTCATTATTGCTGCGATTGTCGTTTCCATAATCTTCGTCGTGATCACCGCTGTTCATCTGTGATGGAGGTCCGCCTGCGTGCTCCTCTTTGGTCAGCCATTTGTCGCCGGGGAGTGTTGTGGTGCGACGGTCCGGGGCTACCAATTCTTTGCTCCAGTTTAGGGGTGCATTCTCATTGTTTTCTTCGAAGTAGGTCGTGCATTGACTGACGGTATGATCAAGAAGACCACAGTAGAAGCAGAATCGAGCAAGGCGTTCGTATTTGAATTTAATAATCGAGACCCCTCCATCATGACGACGTAGCACCTTTTGGCGTTTTAGTGGAATCCTGGTGTCGAGTTCGACGCGGATTCTCATATACGGTTTCCATACAGCCCCCTTGTTGGTGGCGGCATACTCCATGAATTTTCCAATATAGTTTCCCAAAGTTGTTCCAATTTCCTCAGAAAAGTATCCCACCGATATTTCATGTGCCTGTACCCAGAATGGTACTTTTGTTAAGGGCACTTGGAGAGGTACGGCCCCCATCGAAAGTCGATTTAGCACCATCAAGTTTGTGCCTACCATCCATGGTTCGTTGGCCAAGATACGGTTAGTATCCATTTGGTGATTAAATTCGCGAGAAATCTGCCTTCCCCGATGTTCTTAATTGCGACTCCTCTCGCTGGTCTCCATAGGCCCGCCAGACGGCTTCTAGTGAGATTGAAGGATAAGTTGGGGTCGGTGAGAAAACGTCCCACAATGCTTAATTGGACAGTTGTCTCATTTGCACTCTCATTAGTTGTGTCGTATATGAGGTCCTCTTGTTCATCAGAAATGTTAAGGCCCTCCATTGTGTGTTCCAATGCCATATATGGATTTCCTGTGTTTTTCGGTGTATAGGCTATAGGAAAATGGTTAGTTTAAATAGGGGTGGTGGGTCAGAGTGGTGAATGAGAAAATCTCAGGGAATGAGCATCGTTAGAGATTGGGGCATGAGAGGATCCCATCAGATCTGTCAAATTGAATTTGCAGCATGTGATTCAATTAGAGAGTATCCGATTGTATGAAGGCTCGGATGATATTCAGGGATTTTTCGATTCAGGGGATCTGAGAATTATTGGTGAATCAGTGTGTGTATCGCAGAGGTTTGGCTCCAACTCAGGGGAGAATCATGGCTCCGACTACTGGGAGAATCGAAAATTCTTACTCTCTCTGTTTTGCTATAAGTTTCCTCTTTCTTTTGATTGTTTTAATTAAGAAAATATGATTAAATAATAGAGGTAGTAAAGTGATGTCATAATGAAAAAAAAAAAATAGATGAGTATGAAATAAAGTATGATAAAATAATAGATAAAGTAGTATTAAGTCATATGATTAGGAGGGAGAAAATAATATGTCAAAAATGAAAAAAAAATGATATGAGAAACTTATTATGGGACATCCATTAAAAGGAAAGTGAGAAACTTATAGTGGAACGGAGAGAGTATTATCTTTGAAAATTATAAAAAAAAACCCCTTAATATAAAATTATTTATTCATATTAAATAAAAAAAAACCCCTTAATGTAAAATTATTTATTCATATTAAATAAAAAAATATCACAAATTCTTACATATAAATAGAGGTGGCCTTAAACATTCCATGAAAATTTTCAAAAAAATGAGATATAAAAAGCTGAGAGCAATTTGTTATAATTGAAAAAATTAAAATGGCCGAAACTTAAAATAATGATGATATTAATGCGGAAATGATAACAATAAATTATTAATATTATAAGCAAAATGTAATTTCAAATATTCAATTAATTCTAAAGAAATAAGGAAAGTTACTCTAATTGCTAGGACGACAAAGGAGATTAGATCCCTATATTACTCACTCCACCACACTAATAATGCATGGCATCCACAGTGCAAGCCCCAAGTTCAGCAGATCCCACAGACGACGAAGATGAAGACGGGCATTTACACAAACAATTCCTGCAGTAGATTACAACTACAAAGCAAATGCAATATCAAAACAATTTATCCAACCATTACTATGGATCTTAGTTGCCAAAGCTTCAATGAACTATAGTCAACTGCAAGTAAGTGAAATTCAGTTGCATCACTGCTTATCATGGTTAACTAGAGAGTACCAGTGAACCACGGATAGGAATAAAGAATAAAATTAACAGCACCGAATGACGAAAAACAATCTTTCCTGCTCTTCCAAAGATTTCCTTAGATGTCCGGTGCCCACATACATACCCAAACAATGCTCAAAATGCACATACAAAGCTAAATCAATCAACAGAATACACTGGATTCAGTTCATCACCAATTCCCAGGGTTTAAAAGTGTAACAAGGATTATGTGATTTTCTAGGAATGAGGATAAAGCTAGCAGCAATTATTCTTACAAGAAACTGAAATCTTAATAAGGTAGAAAGTGAGAGAGGAGGAATCCCTAGCACGATTTACTATTGTCAAGTACAAGACATAACACCAATCTCCAACTAAATCAATAATAGGGACTTCCAAAACATTTGTGACATACAAACATAGAGCAACTATATACTATCCTATCCCAAACATAATCTAAGGTTTCCATTTACTCATCCAAAAAATCTAACAGCAATGAAAGGTGGAGACACATGTTCTCATCCATAGTCGTTCACTGCAAAATAAAAATGCATCCGTGCCAAATATCAGAAGTCCCACCTCTCATCCAGGACCATCACACAGGAACATATAACCAAAATCTCGCACAAAAAAAGGGACAAAAATAGTACACAAAAGTACATTATTTGGATAATGTATCACCTTAAGTGCTTCCAAACACGTGTAAATCACATCTCTCAAGAAAGAAAGAAAACCTAATCAAGAAGAATGTACCATTACCAGTTTGATCAAACCAATAACAATGACCATCTCAATGTAATCTGAGCTGTAATTTGTAGATCAAATAACTGAAAATGAATAAGAGAACAGAACTGATAACCAAAAAAGCAAAAGAATAATAAATTAGTAAAAGAACACTAGCTCATTGGAACCTTGTATTTTAAAATCAACACGTAACAGGGCCCAAAAACTGCACACAGAAAGCTGGATATTAACATAGTAGAAAAAATATGACCTTAACAAACACCTGCAAGCAAGTCCAGCAAGCAATAATAGAGAATATAGCATAACTGGAAAAATTCAATTATTTCCAAAGTTGAGTTAACTTATTCATGTTGTCAAAGAATGCAGTTGCAGTCAAATAGATATCGGTCACCATGAACCTAATACAACAACTATCATGGTAAAAACTTAAAAGATATACCCAAACCACCTCATCGAGCTATAGAACCTTCCTTATACCCCTGATCGGAAAACGTCTTCATGATTTAATCTATATTCCTGGGATTGGATGAGGAAGAATAGGGCATATAATCTAATATATAACCTAAACTAATTTAACTAGAAAATGGAAGGGAAATGAACTCACCAAATGAAAACTATTTCCCAGTGACACCAACTGAGAGCCAGCTGCTGCTCAATACTGGAGGCCCTTTAGAAATGGCAATAAAAAATAAAAAAAACAGATGAATGAGGACAATATACCATGCATGGTCCACACCAATAGCGTAGGCCTCAATAGAAGAATTTGTGTATCACGCAAGGACAAATGAATGAGGAATTATTGGGAACTTGAAAAGTGAAAAACATTGACGGAAAACCTTCATTCTCATCCATCTGTAGGTTGTGAGATTCCACTAGGATATCCTGCTTAAACTGAATCAGCAAACTGAAAAACCTAACATCCAAAAAAAGGTACAAAACACACATAATTTTTTTAAGACTGAAGATTACATAGAACACATTAAAGAAGTCAATTCAACAGTCGAAGAGAGACAGAGTTAAGCTAAACAAACAAAAACTATTTTCCATTAATCGATGGATGCCATATCGGAAAGCCTTCTGAAAGTACAAAATAATGATTAGCAAGGGTGATTCTACCTATGAAACAACTCATCCCAGTACCATAGAGAGAAAATGGTTACACTTTAACCATACGACTTACCACAGCACCAAACTGAACACTACCAACTATATCAGCCATCAAGATACCAAAGCTCTGAGAAGAGCTGAAAATGCACATTGAAAGATGAATATTTACTATACACCAAAATTACCTCAGAAAGGATCCAGATAAGCTGCAGATCAGATAACCGAAGATGATCATTGACTTAAAACAACAATTAAGGTAGAACGCCATAAAAGGAATATCATCATTATTCAGCACCCTCAGTGAAATACTTGACCTGATGGATGAAAATCATTATATTACTCGACATTGGATAAGTTAGAAATATAGTAAATGTATGCTAATAAACTGATCAGCAAAAAGTGAAAGGGAAACCAGCCCAACGAACCAGTTACAGTATTTGAGAACCAGCCAGCCAAAAGACATTTGATCTCTGAAAACGGAACAGCGTAAAGATAAGCAAAGAGATAAACAAGGCCAGAGAAGATTAAAAAGACAAAAATCACTATTTTACTCCCTCAACCACAGTAATAATGAGAGTCATACACCGTGCAAGTTCAAAATTCCTCATTTACTGATAAACAGATCAAGCATTGAGCTAAATCTCAATTTGTCAAGCAGCTTTATTCCAATCAACTACAAAGGGAAGAACATAAAACATTGACAACAAAAGTAGAGCAGGTCCTAGTATAAAAAGAATTCAATATATTTTATTATCGCGGCACAAAGAAACCAAGCAAAATCATTCAACTGGCCTCGGGCTTTAAGATAAAAAGGTACCGTAAATATGTATTCTAATAAACTGGTACAACAAAATTGAAAGGGAAACCAGCCCACCGAACCAGTCAATTGAGAGCCAGCCAGCCAAAAGATATTCGATCTGTGAAAACATTAAAACAGAAGAGCATAACGATATGCAAGGTGAAAAACCAAGCCAGAGAATATTACACGGTAAAAAAAACACTATTTTACTCCCTCTATCACAGTAAAAATGTGAGCCATCCACCGTGCAAGTACAAAAATGTGGGCATTTGCTGATTTAACAGATCCAGCATTGGACACAATATCAATCTGTCAAGCAGCATCATGCAACAACTACAAAACCACATACAACAAAGGTAACTATAACCCAAACAGTACAGCAGATCCAAGTATCAAAAAATTCAGTATATCTCATTATCGCGGCACAAAGGAACCAAGCAAAATCTTCCAACTGGCCTTGGGCCCTAAGATAAAAAAGTACAGTAAATGTACACTAATAAACTAATTCACCAAAAGTGAAAGGGAAACGGCACATCAAACAAGTCCATTGAGAGCGCCAGCCAGCAACAAGATATCCGATCTCTGAAAACGGAAGAGGATAATGATAAACAAAGTGGAAAAACAGGCCACAGGAGATTTAAACAGATAAAAATCACTGTTTTACTCCCTCCAACCACAATAATAACGAGAACCATGAGCCTTCTGCCGTGCAAGTTCAAATTTCCACAGATCCCACCAATACCCATAACCAAGATGGGCATTTACAGGTATACAAATCCAGCATTAGACGATAACAATTCTGGCGGCAGCTTCATTCCAACAACTACAAAGCAAATAGAACACATGCAACCACAGCCCAAAAGAGTGCAGCAGATTCAAGTATCAAGCAATTCAATATATCTTTTTACAGCAGCACAAAAGAACCAAGCAAAATCATTCAAATGGCTGTGGGCCACAGGACACTAAAACAAGGAGAAAATATCGTAGAATTTAAGACTGATAAGAATGAATTACTGATAAGTGTATTGGGGCATGCATATAATATT
This sequence comes from Galeopsis tetrahit, assembly GCA_963675135.1. Lineage (NCBI taxonomy): Eukaryota > Viridiplantae > Streptophyta > Magnoliopsida > Lamiales > Lamiaceae > Galeopsis > Galeopsis tetrahit. The sequence continues at coordinate 56,392,804 of OY776131.1, forward strand.
TACAAAAGAAGAGGAAGAATGGAAAATAAAATGTGCATTCCCTGCCAGGAAACCACAGGTATCCACTTGTCCCGGACCATCCCGCGGATACCTAGAACAAAGTCTAACACAAAAATGAAAACGGATAGAGAACACCGAGGGCTAAACAGACCTGAATAACTTAGCACCTTATGTGATTACCAACTCAAGCATAAATTGTATCTCTCAAGCCATATTCCTAATTAACAAGAAAGTAACATTACCAACTCGATCAATTCGAAGACAACTAACTTACTAATGTAAACTTAAATACGAGGAAAAAAATAAAAATTCTTAACCCATAACAAAAATAATAGCAAAAATAAAATATAATAGGAGAGCTTTGCAATTGTAGAGGAAACTGACATATATAGGTCGGGTGTGAGAGTTGACGGTTGAGATAAATTTTATCGGATGCTTGTTTTGAGATTAGGGTTTGGTGACGCGGAGAGAGAATTGGTTTTTCACACGTTCATCACGCGCACTCTCATCACGTTGTTTCCTCACGGTTTAGAAATAGACTGTATCCACCTAACAAGAAAGTAACATTACCAATTCGATCAATCCAAAGACACAATTAACTTACTAATGTAATCTTAAATATGAGGAAAAAAATAAATACTCTTAACCCATAGTTCTTGCTCATTTGAACCTTCCCCCTTAGCAATCACAGCCTACACGACTAACTCAAGGCCCAAATTGCACATAGAAAGCTAGATAAAACTAAGACAGGATATCACCTTATCCAACAACTCAATGCAAGTATCACTTCGTCCAGAACCATCACACCGAAAACCTATAACCAAATCATTAAACTTCAAATGAAATCGACTCAAAGAGACCAAATATTAGTCTAGAATTCCAAAGATAAAAATAAAATAGTAAAATGTTGGAAAAATCATAACAAAATCATAATAATGATAACAACAACAAATCATATAACTAAACATACATAATCCAGTAACATAGTACTGAAGAAAATCTGGTCATCAGCGGTGGCTTTGGGTTCGCCTGTGGTAAGAGGAAGGATAGACAGTCAATACGGCGGAATATCAAAAACTGAAAACCAAAATAAAGATCGGAAAACGCAGGTAGAGAGATAGGGATGAGGAAAGAAGGTCTGATTGAGTGTAGATTAACCAAAATCAACACACAGTCAAGCTGAAGGAGAGCGATCCATTGCATCTATCCACAACATGAAACTTTGAGTCATCGCAATACATTGAAGTAACAAAATTCCAAATACTCGTGAATACTTGAAATTGCACATCCGCGGCCCCGAGTGCTTCCAAGATTCATCAAACAGAGTCGCATAATTCGATAGAATAAGACCGATGACTTTCCCAATCAAATTCACCAAAAAGCGTTGCGCCCAGAAAACTCGAGAAACCCAAAAATCGATTCGAAGTTATCGAAGAATCAATCGGAATTAATTCAACAAGCATAGAATTCAAAAAAATTGTAGAGGACAAACCCTAAAGGACGATATCAACAAAACACCACGGATAAATAACAGGAGAGCAGATGGTTAGCAACTGTAGGTGACTCTTTCCCAATCAAATTCAGCAAAAGAGTTGCGACCAGAAAACCCTAGAAACCCAAAAACCGACTACAAGTTATCGAAGAATCAATCGTCGGAATTAATCCAGCAAGCGTATAATTCAAAAAAATTGTAGAGGACAAACCCTAAAGGACGATATCACCAAAACACCACGGATAAATAACAGGAGAGCAGATTGTTAGCAACTGTAGGTGACTCTTTCCCAATCAAATTCACCAAAAGAGTTGCGACCAGAAAACCCTAGACACCCAAAAACCGACTACAAGTTATCGAAGAATCAATCGTCGGAATTAATCCAGCAAGCGTATAATTCAAAAAAATTGTAGAAAACACCATGGAGAAATATAACAGGAGTAGAGAACGCTGATATATATAGGTTGGGTGTGAGAATTGACGGTTGAGATTAATTTGATCGGACGATGCTGGTTTTGAGATTAGGGATTGGTGACGCGCACTCTAACCGCGTTGTTTCCACGCGTTTTAGAAATTCACTGTATCCACCTAATAAGAGTGTGGTGGAGTATTAAATTTGCAGGTTAAACTTCAGTTTTTTTGGAATTAGGTAATTCTTAATAAGGTCATTTCACTCGGACTTTTATCTAATAGGGAATAGGTTTTTAATTTTTATTCAATAGAGTCAAATTGACACTTAAGAAGACAAAGTTGCCCTTTTTCCATTTAAATAATGAGTTTATTAACATTATAGACCAAGATCCTAGCCCATATTTTAATTCAAGACAAAAATTATTGATATTACAATTTAAGACAAATCCATATTTGTCATTCCTAATATGACCTCAAATTAATATATTAAAATTATTAATATTATTTAGCTACACAGTTAATTTTAAAATTGAATGTATCTTCCTTTTTTTTTTTGCCGAATTTCCCTTGTTAGGTTTATTTCCAATTTAACAATTCATTTCCAATTTCCCAGCTTAATCAAAATATTCCTCATCGTCTCCCTCTCACATCTCCGACGAGCCTTGTTCGATGGCGAGGGCGGCTTACATCTGTGCCAATCGACGCGGCCTCCATCTTCGTCGTTGGCGACCGATCTGTACGGATCTAAAGACAAGCTGTCGTCCACCTTCAACTCCCCTGCCTTGGCCGCCGCCTCCATAGCCTTCGCCGTTCGTGAAGATGGAAGAACGAGTGCCAGAATAAAGAGGGCTTCTCAGATCCGTTCGTCGATGTCGTCTTCGTGCACGACCAGATTGGCGATTTGGGTATAATTTATTTTTTTTTAACATCATATCTCACTTACACTCTTTGATCAAGATCTCTTTTTTAAAATGGGGTTTACGTTTGATGATATATTTTTGTTTTAGGGGAATTGTAGCATATTGGGGTATTGAGAATTTTATCTTGGTTCAGCAAAGGCGAGAAGAAGGAAGTAGCTCCTATTTCAATTTTCGAGTTTGGGGTCAGTGGCGGCCTCCGCCGATAAGGTGAGTCTCGCCGGGTTCTGCCCCGTGTCCGACGACCTTGAGCCGTGCCGGTGGGAGATTCTACCTGCAGGTGACTCCGATGCCCCCTCAATTTCGAGTGGTATTTTGATTTCTAACTTGTAACAGAGAATTAGATATTCTGGGGAATTTAGTTGATATTTTTCATGGGATGTTTATCCTTTGATATTGATTAATTGAATGATTGAAAAAATGTATGGTGTTGTGTTATTTTCTTTTAATTCTTTTGTAGATTCTAATTGCAGTTTTTCCACTTCAAATCATTTTCTGATTTCACCTTCCTCTACCTTACACAATCATGCTACTGCTGGGGTTGTAGTGGTGGCATGCTTGATGCTGCTGCTGGGGTTGTGGAATTGATTGTAAATTTGTTAATAAATGCTCTTTGTGTGGTCAATTTCTAGTGGGAATGTCCCTCTTGATTTGGGAGTATGTATGTTGTTTTGCAGTGGAGTCAGAATGGGTATGAAAGTATGATCTGCTTCACATATACCACAAATGCTTATACAATCACTGATCACCAATGGGATAGTTGAATGTGTGTCATTTTTGGCATTTTAACACCAGTTTGGTGAATTCCATCTGTTTGTGTTCCTAACAACTAGAAATTATTGTTATGAAATGTTTGTAAGTTGTTCAAAAGCAGTAGCTTGCCAAATGTAGATGGATTCAGTAGTTTTATTCTAATTCTAGATCATCTCCTTTTTTTTTGTTTATTCAAATATAAGTGGTTGTGTTATTAATGTTTATGAATGATGGAATATGCAGTTGGAATACGTTGAGGAGAGAAGAATCAAGGACCTCGTAAAGAAGCTTCCTGAGTTTATTAGCTATCCAATTTACCTCTGGGCTGAGAAAACAACCGAAAAGGAGATTAGCGGAACCAAAGAAGGAAGAGGAGGGAATACAAATGGAGGTCGACTTAGAAGTGAAAAGAAGAAATAACCATGTGTGATTTGGCTAGTAGATTGAGGAATGGGTATTGAATATTTGATTGATCATATTGTTTTAAATGTAATTATATATACATCATATGTAATTATATGTACGCATATTTTATATATGCATTTAATGTATGCACTACTTTATGCATATATCAAAATATATGCGCTTAATATATTCTTTTCAAATAGTGTTAAATATAGTCATAATATCTTTGACATATTGACATTTTCAAATATAATAAATTAAATATATTTATAAAAGTGGTATGCAACATATTTTTGCATATGCAACAATTTTTTATATATGCAACATTTTTTTGCATGTCAATGAGAATATGCAACATATTTATGGGAATCGAATTGGGAGATTAATAATTTTTTTAAATTTTGGAAAGTTATAAATGAGCAGAATTTTAGAAATATTTTTACCGATTTTGTTTTTAATAGTTGACTTTATAATACTAATTTTGCTGAAATTAATTTTTTAAGATTCGAAATCCATTTTAATTTTGAAGTCGATAGATTAGGAATGTTTCGAGGAATTCATATGCACCGATATTCTTGAAGTTGGTAGATTAGGAATGATAGTTTTAAATTTGAAAACTTAATTAACTCGCACAAATTTCGAGGATAACTGCATAATTTGAAATTTAAAATTAATTATAACATAAGGGTATAATTGTACATTTAAGTTGGATTTTGGCTTGATATGTAATAGCAAATAAATTTTCCTTGATTTACAAAAACTTAGGGTGAAATGGTCTATAGTGTAATTCTCCCTTAAATAATTTCAAATTAATATTAGACAGATTAACATCAAATCAATTTTATAAATGCATAGTCTTGAAAAACGCGAAAAACTATCACCTTTCTTAATTCAAATATTCCTAAAAATAAGGCAATTCGAATTAATTAGCTGACTTTTATGATCACAATTAAATTATAAAAAGACTAAATAAGTGTCATAGTGGATGCAGTTCCCGGTTATTTGAATATGCATACATATATGAAAATAGATTATGAAGTTTAATGAAGTATGAACAATGAAATGAATTTTGGTATGTAGAAATGGGTCATAATAAAATTATGAGTTTATAAGTTTAGAAAAAGGTTCATACATGAAAATGCACGGAAAATGGGGTACATGCATTTCACATATGCACATATGTGAAATGCACTATACGATATGCATGTATGCATGTATACGAGAATGTGCATATCTAATGTTCACCTCCATGTCAATCTGATGTATCCATGAAACTTCTCATTTTTTCGTCTAATTCCCGAGTACTAAGTTGCACCCTAAAGACGTAATAATTAGGGTGATTCTTGCTCAGAAAAATACTAACCGGTAATTCCAGCAGATCTGAATTCTTCCAAGCGAAGATTAACAATTCCAGCAGTGAACGTTCACCAATGGACTCTAGAAACTCCAGTTTTAATGGCGTGAACAGTGGCCGATTTCGCACCAATCGCATCAACAATGACAGATTTTGAACAAAGCTCATCAACAATGGCAGAAATTAGGACTAACCGTTTGTGATTTTTCCCAAATCGCATCAATGGCAGCATAGATTGAATCGTTTCTGTAGCCCAGCAACACAATGGTGAATTCTCCTTCGTTCCTCTCAAAATGCATCGATGTGTTCTTTCCGATTGCAGCGATTTTGGGAAAGTCAAGATTTTTTTTGAATATGCGCTATAATTGGGGAATTGATGTGCTGCAATTAAGATTTGAATTTACAATTCTAATTAATGGGTAAAATATATTAATTAAGGAATTATATGAATATTAAGGGCATTTAAGGTTTTTTTACATTAATTTGACCCTATTAGAGAATTTTAAAAGTTGTATGTTTTACTTGCTTAAAACTCTATAGAAATGACTCTATTAGAGAATAATTTCTTTGGAATTCATATACTCCCTCCGTTCCATAATTACTTGCACACTTTCTTTCCTTAGTTGAACGTCCCAAAATTACATGCACACTTTTCTTAGTTGGACCTCCCAAAATTATTTACACACTCTTAATATGAAAATACCCCACAAAATTAATACCCTTTCAATATCATTTTATTTTCAAAATTGTCACCCTCTTTTTACATACTCCGTACATTTTACTTCACACCTCATCATATCTACTTTACACATCACCAAATTACCTAAAATATCTCTCCTTTATCTTACATCATCAACCACTAAATTAAATTTTCTTAAAAATTGTGCCGGTTTTATCTTACATCACCAATCACTAAATTCATTTTTCTTAAAAATTGTGCCGGTCTAACTATCCAAGTAATTTCGGGACGGAGGGAGTATATTTTTTTATTTAATTGATAAAAAAATATAAAATTATAATATTTGATTTAATATTCGTAAATATTTAATTATAAATCCTCCTTACATCTAATCTAATTTAGAATATTCTCCCTCCTACGTGCTTCACAATTATCTTTCATTTCACTCTTCTAATTTTCTAACCACTTATTTTATTTTATTATTTATATTGTATATCTCTAAGGTTCTCCTTGTCTATTTTTCAACAATTAATTGTTTCATTTTCTTAAACTTGTAAAATACTATTTGAAATGAACAAAATATAATTTATACTTATTTTATTGTATGAAATATTTTATATAAGTTTTTTTTTAAAAAATTTAACTTATTTATGTAACCTTAAATAACTATCCAAGTAGAGCACTATATAGTGTACATCAACATTATACCTTCGCATTCCCATATGTTACATCATTTCGTTTTTTGAAGAACTTTTAAAACAGAAGTCGAATAATCAGTTAATTTGTTCATTGTGACATACAACAAAAATTCACAATGGAAGAATTCCAAATTTGGGTCTTTTATCCGTCCATCAATTTACTTCATTGCGGGAAAAAAAATACAATTCCAAGCCAATATTATTATTTAGATTTGTGATTTTCCAACACCCTCGACAAACTACTTGGCCTTAAAGTGCTTTGGCAGATAGAGAACTCACCACCTAAACAATGCACGAGACAGAAAGACTAATATATGATCAAATCAATAATAAACTTATTCACTGAAAATTTTACAGGAAACTGAAATTTTCACGGTATCAAAGATTATGCAACTTACTAGAAATGAGAAATAAAGCTAGCAACCATTATTTTATTACAAGAAACTGAGATTTTATAAGGTAGAAAGTGCAAGAGAAGAGAAATTCCTTACACGAAGAACAATTGTCAAGTACAAATCACAACACAAATCTCCAACTAAATCAATAATATGGACTTCAAAAACATTTTCTCCTCATCCATTTTTATAATAAGTCCCACCTCATTTGGACCATCACACGGAACCTATAACAAAAATCTTGCACAAAAGTACTCTCTCCCCTATCCATTTTTTTAATTCCTGTTTTTCTTTTTTTGTCTGTCTATTTTTATAATTCTCATTTTCTAAAAAAGAAATACACTTCACACATACTATTTTATCTTCAGCCTCAAACTTTCACTTTTTATATAACAATTAGTTTACCTTCAAACATGTGTCCAACTCAAATGAGAATTATAAAATTGGACGGAGGGAACACATTATTTGACTAACTTATAACCTTAAGTGCTTCCAAACACGCATAAATCACATTTATCAAGAAGAAGGTACCATTACCAGTTTGATCAATCCAAAACAATGACTTTTTCAATGTAAACTGAGCTATAGTCTGTAGATCAAATAACTGCAGATGAATAAGAGAGAACATAACTGATAGCAAAAAAGCAAAAGAATACTAATAAAATTGTAAAAGATGGAGAAGAGGCTAAAACACTGGAACTTATCTAAAAATCTGTTTCCCACGCACCTAACAGGGCCCAAAAATTGCACACAGAAAGCTGGATATTAACATAGTAGACAAAATATGACCTTAACAAACACCTGCAAGCAAGTCCAGCAAGCACTAATAGAGAATATTGTTGGAACCTGTTTAAGGCGTGTAAACTGCAATATCAAAAATATCAGAATAATCAGAAAACACAAAGAATACCTCAAATAAGTCGAGTCAAGGGAATCCCTTTTCCCGCAGAACAGAATACGCCCAGGATAGTGCTCGACTGTTACGGCGTTCCGTTCCCAAAGGTAAAACGACTTTCACTTCCTACACAGTAGCACTACTGTATAGGAAGTATCGGCGAACGTACTTAGTTACGAACTGAACACTCTTCGGATATAAATCTGTCACAAGAAAGAACAGTGTAAGGCTTTCGGGAGCTCAGTACATTCGCCGATACTTCCTATACAGTGGTGCTACTGTGTAGGAAGTGAAAGTCGTTTTACCTTTGGGAACGGAACGCCGTAACAGTCGAGCACTATCCTGGGCGTATTCTGTTATGCGGGAAAAGGGATTCTCTTGACTCGACTTATTTGAGGTATTCTTTGTGTTTTCTGATTATTCTGATATTTTTGATATTGCAGTTTACACGCCTTAAACAGGTTCCAACAATCGCATAACAGAATATATAATTAATATTTTCGAACTAAATTAATTTTTCGGACTTAATTAATTTAAATAATTCACTGCAGTATCAAAGATGAATGATAACATGGATGTCGATCCCGTTAATACGGATGCAGTACATGGTACTGAAAATATTGGCAACGATGCTAATAACGGAGCGTCTTCTGATCGTTCAAAGTCGCACAGCTCCGACATGAAATCACAAGGAAAACCGAGTGATCATGCGGAAAGAGTTAGGAACAGAAGCAATCCGCTTGAACCGTTTCCTGCTTTCCAGAACCCCACAAGGGATCCGATGTTTACCTTCTCCGCACCCGGGCCGAGGCCAATGGTCGTACAAGGAGAAAAGCCGGAAAAATTCTCCGGGACTGAATTCAAGCGATGGCAAAGTAAGATGCAATTTTACCTAACCATGCTTGGAATGAATAGGTTTCTAACCGAAACGAAACCTACACAACCTGAGGCAAGTGCAAGCCAACAAGAGAGGATCTTCTACGATCAGTGGTTGAGTGGTGATTATCTGTGCAGAAATCACATTATTGGAGGACTTTCCGATACACTCTATAGTGTCTACTGTGACATAAAAACTACCAAGGAACTGTGGGAATCCTTGGAGAAGAAATACAGAACTGAAGGTGCCGGATTGAAGAAATTCGTCGTCTCACAGCTGTACGATTTCAAGATAGACGATAACAAGTCTGTAGTGGATCAAGTCCAGAAACTGCAGATTATCTTCCATAAGATTGCTGCTGAAGATATGGTGTTACCTGATGCATTTCAAGTAGCGACCGTGGTCGAGAAACTGTCTTCATCGTGGAAGGATTTCAAATCATATCTAAAGCACAAACGAAAGCTGATGAGCTTGGAGGATCTAATTATTCGTCTCAGAATTGAGGAGGACAATCGGAAGAGAGAAGGCAAGGGACCTGCCCTCCATATTGAAGCCAAAGCTAACTTGATGGAACAAGAGGGTCCGTCAAGGAAAAGGAAACGTCCAAACGAATCTGCTGCCAACACAACGAAGATTGTGAAGGGTCCAGCCGCAAAGCAGAAATTCACTGGAAATTGCTATAACTGTGGAAAATCGAACCATAGGTCCAGTGAGTGTCGTCAACCTCGTCGTGACGATAAGGGAAAGGGCAAACAGAAAGTACAAGATTCTGTGAACCTTACAGATTTGGACATGTCCGCAGTGGTGACGGAGGTCAACATGGTGGACAACAAGAAAGAGTGGTTTGTGGACACCGGTGCCACTTGCCACGTTTGCTCGGAGAGATCTGCATTCTCAGACTACTCTCCATCGGATGGGAGAAAGTTGTTCATGGGCAATCAAGCCTCATCTGAAGTGGCTGGAATTGGGTCAGTCGTGCTTAAACTGACATCCGGAAAAGAGCTAACATTGAAGAACGTGCTGCATGTCCCAGACATCCGGAAGAATCTGATTTCGGGATCTCTTCTAGTTAGCAATAAATTTAGACTAGTCTTTGAAGCTGATAAGATAGTTCTAAGTAAGTTTGGTCACTTTCTCGGGAAGGGTTATCTCGAGAATGGTTTGTTTAAATTAAGCACAATGGTTGTAAGCCTCAACGACAAACAAGTTATTAATGAAATTGCTTCCACTTCTGCTTATATCGTTGAGTGTTCCTCTTTATGGCATTCTAGATTAGGACATGTGAATCTAAAATCCTTAAAGCGATTAGTAAATCTCGATTTACTTAAAATTGATAACGTTGATACATCCAAACGATGTGAAATATGCACGGAAGCAAAAATGACCAAACTACCGTTTAAAACTATTGAAAGGAACACCGCTGCTCCTCTAGACTTAATTCACACGGATGTATGTGATTTGAAGTTTGTACAAACTAGAGGAGGGAAAAAATATTTTATTACTTTCATAGACGATTGTACACGATTCTGCTACGTTTACCTTTTAAAGAGTAAAGACGAAGCTATCGAAGCTTTTAAACGTTACAAAACAGAAGTAGAGAATCAATTAGACACTCGAATCAAATCAATTCGTAGTGATAGAGGTGGAGAGTACGTAGCTCCGTTTGAACAATTATGTATTGAATCTGGGATCATACATCAAACGACAGCCCCTTACTCACCTCAGTCTAATGGTGTTGCGGAGAGGAAAAACCGAACACTAAAGGAGATGATGAACGCAATGTTAATCAGTTCTGGTCTACCTCAGAACTTGTGGGGGGAAGCGATTCTGTCGGCTAACCACATTCTGAATAAGATTCCTCATAAGATTAAGGATCAAACTCCTTATGAAATATGGAGGAAACGAAAACCTTCATACAACTACCTCAAAGTGTGGGGGTGTTTGGCTAAGGTTGAAGTACCGCTTCCTAAACAAGTTAAGATCGGCCCTAAAACCGTCGATTGTATCTTTATAGGATATGCTTCAAACAGTAGTGCCTATCGATTTCTGATTCACAAATCCGAAGTACCGGATATGACAGAAGGCACTACGATTGAATCAAGGAACGCAGTGTTCTTTGAGAACGTCTTTCCTCTTAAGGAAAAAGAGGAAGATTGTTCGAGCAAACGAACTCTCGAAGCAACAGACGACACTGTTAGTCCTTCCACTCAGGAGAGTGAAGAACCGAGACGCAGTAAGAGAGCTAGAATTGATAAAGACTTTGGTTCAGACTTCATTACTTATGTTTTGGAGGAAGAAGAACCCAAAACTATCAAAGAAGCAATGGCAAGACCAGATGCACACCTCTGGAAAGAAGCCATAAAAAGTGAATACGAGTCTATTCTCTTAAACCACACATGGGAGTTGGTTGACCTCCCTAAAGGTTGCAAGCCCTTAGGATGCAAGTGGATCCTTAGAAGAAAGTACAAAGCAGATGGATCTGTGGATAAGTACAAAGCTCGTCTTGTTGCAAAGGGGTTTAAACAAAAAGAAGGGTATGATTTCTTCGATACATACTCACCAGTGACAAGGATCACCTCCATTCGGGTGTTAGTCGCCATTGTTGCGTTGCACAATCTCGAAATACACCAAATGGACGTTAAGACGGCGTTTCTTAATGGTGAGATGGATGCAGAAATATACATGGAGCAACCTGAAGGATATGTTGCTCCTGGAAACGAGAAAAAGGTGTGTAAACTCGTTAGATCACTGTATGGACTTAAGCAAGCTCCAAAACAGTGGCACTTGAAATTTGACAGTACAATGCTGTCAAATGGGTTTCGAATTAACGAATGCGATAAGTGTGTGTATGTGAAGGATACACCTACTGGATATGTTATTGTGTGCTTATATGTCGATGACATGTTAATCATGAGTAACAATCACGATATCATAGTTAATACGAAGAACATGTTAAGTAGAAACTTTGACATGAAAGACATGGGACTAGCAGATGTGATTCTTGGAATCAAGATAGAGAGAACGTCCAATGGAATTTCCTTGACACAATCTCACTATGTGGAGAAGGTACTAAAGCAATTTAAGGCCTTTGACGATCCACCTGCTAAGACACCTTTGGAACTCAATGTTCACTTGAAAAAGAATAGAGGAGAACCAGTGGCCCAACTGGAATACGCAAGGATCATTGGAAGTGTGATGTACATAACGAACTGTACACGCCCTGATCTTGCATGTTCGGTAAACAAGTTGAGTCAATACACGAACAATCCAAGTCATGAGCACTGGAAAGCGTTGAAAAGGGTATTAAGATACTTGAAGTACACCCTTGATTATGGGCTTCACTACACAAGACATCCAGCTGTAGTCGAAGGATACAGTGATGCAAATTGGATATCAGACACGAAAGACTCGCTATCCACTAGTGGATATGTATTCACTATTGGAGGAGGAGCAGTGTCGTGGAGGTCCAAGAAACAAACATGCATTGCTCGTTCCACAATGGAATCAGAATTTATAGCGTTAGACCTAGCCGCTGCAGAGGCTGAATGGTTGCGTAATTTTCTGGAAGACATTCCTTGTTGGAAGAAGCCGGTACCTGCGGTGACGGTACACTGTGACAGTCAAGCTGCCATTGGGAGAGCTTCGAATGTCATGTACAACGGAAAGTCGAGACACATACGTCGTCGACACAATTCCGTTAGAGAATTGATCTCCACTGGAGTAATGTCCATTGACTATGTCAATACGAAGGACAATATAGCGGACCCGCTCACGAAGAGCATAAATCGAGATCAATTGTACAAGCTGGTAGAAGGAATGGGTCTAAAACCCACAATAAAAACCAAAGCAGTGGTAACCCAACCATGATGACTGGAGATCCCAAGAACTTGGTTCAATGGGAAAACGAAGCTGTGGAGGTTAGTGAGAAAACACTTGAAAAATATGACTATTCCGGACAGCACTATCTCAAGTGTTAACGACCTGTAAGATGTGGTAAAGGCTGAGTCTTGGACTCGTAATAATTCCTAGAGTATAACGGGATACTCGAAAGGAAGTTACCTATATAAATGAGAAGTGAGGGCCGCTTCGACCAAACATTTATGAAAGTACAAAGGACGTCCACGGCCAAAACGGACAAAAACGTGAGAACGTTACGAAGACGAGATCAAAGTGTGCTGACACTGTTGTCTAGGTATACACTATGGAGGAATAGTTCAAGGCTTCGCGTCCACTAAGCCGCCGGTATATCCGATAGTGTTTGGCTACAGAAAGTTCAAGGCCAAAAACCACTTATCCGGACGCACGGAGATCTCACTCGAACTGAACACTGAGTCTGATGTTGTATAGATACGATTTTCACTCATGTGGGGGATTGTTGGAATTAATGGGAATTAATTGGGTTTTGACACCCTTATCTAATTTAATTAATTAGACGGACTAAACGTTAATTAAGAAATAATTGAACGTGACATAGTCGATCTACTCGCGGAGTAGATGAACGTGGTATATTTAATATCTCAAAACCGAGTTAAGGTGAGTGAGAAATTAATTGTTGAAGTTGAAGGGTTTCAACTTGGAAGTTTGAGAATGTGGGAAATTGTCCCACATAGGAAACCTACAAAACATTTATGATGTATAAAGGTATTGAAGTAACATGGTAGTTCAACTATCTAAAAGAGGTACACTCCTCTAAGAGCCACACGCGCGCGCCTGCCCGGCTCGGCTTTGGATTTGGCAATTGGTCTTTGGTGCCCGCCTATCTTTTTGCAAACCCAAAAACTCCGAAAAGCCCAACTCATATATTTCCAAGAATCGGGCCTGGCCCACGCGTTTCTCCTCTCCCTCCAAGGGTTTCTTCTGCCTCCAAGGGATTCCCTTGACTCGACTTATTTGAGGTATTCTTTGTGTTTTCTGATTATTCTGATATTTTTGATATTGCAGTTTACACGCCTTAAACAGGTTACAACAGCATAACTACAAGAAAGTTCAATTATTTCCAAAGTTGACTTAACTTATTCATGCACTCAAAGAATGCAGTCAAATAGATGTAGGTCACCATGCACCTAATACAGTATAACTATCATGGTAAGATGGTACTAAAAGTGAAAAGGTAAAGGTGAAATTTAGGGGGGGAAAAAATATTATCCTAACTATATCTTTATGATATTTTCAAAGTTTGACAGGATGGGCCTTACTGCAATTACATTTGAGGTTATAAATGTCAATCGTTTCTAGAGAATATTGGAAAACCGGCCCACATATCAGTCTACATAGATTCTTTTGTCAATAAGACACTATGTGAGGCATCTTATCCTCGATCATATATCTTCATTACAAGTTGATTATTCCTCAATAATCAGCCATCACATATATTGATATAGCCAAAGAGCCTAGAACAAATGACAATGGAAGTTGAAATCATTTCTAAAGAAACGATCAAACCATCTTCTCCAACTCCAAATCACCTCAGAAACTTCAATCTCTGCTTGTTGGATCACCTCATTCCTGCAGCCTACGCTCCCATCATCATCTTTTATCCGAACCACGACGATAATCGAGTTCAAGAAAGGCTAGCTCTGCTCAAGAAATCATTGTCTGAAACTTTGACGAGATTTTTCCCACTTGCAGGCACTATCAAAGATGACCTTTCGATTGATTGTGATGATCAGGGGGCTTCTTTTATTACAGCCAAGGTTAATCGTCGTCTAGACGATTTCCTCGAATGCCCCGACCTTAAGTTGCTGGCTCCGTTTCTTCCATGTGGACTAACCAGCGCTGGATTCTGTGTAACTAACGTCCAAGCAAGTGAATTTGAATGCGGTGGGATTGCTATTGGTGTGTGTGTTTCACACAGAATTCTTGATGGGGCTGCATTAAGCACTTTCTTGAAAAGTTGGGCTAGTTCTGCTTTTACTTCATCTGATCAAGAAGAAGTCATAGCCCCTGATTTCTCTGCTTCTCATCTCTTCCCCTTGAGTGATTTGTGGCTCAAAGATGCTTCAATGACTCTGTGGGGCTTGTTGTTCAAGAAAGGCCAGTTTGTGACCAAGAGATTCGTGTTTGACAGCTCAGCAATCGCTTCTCTGAAAGAGAAGGCAACGGGGGCCCCGACTCGTGTAGAGGCCGTCTCGGGTTTTATATGGAAATCGGCAATGGCTGCCTCGGAGGCGAGGGTCGGGTACAAGAAGCCGTCTCTTCTTACGCATATAGTAAACCTACGAAGAAGGGCAGTTCCGTCTTTTTCAGAACAATCTATCGGGAACCTGATTTGGATAGCAAGTGGGAAATGTAGTGGGGCTGAAAGAGAAAGTCTTCAACTTGCTCAAGTGGTGGATGAAGTGAGGAAAAGTATATCGGGAGTCGATGGAGAGTTTGTGAAAAGAATACGAGGCGAGGAAGCGTCGAAGGTGATGGAGAAGAATTTGAAAGAGATGGGAGAGTTTGGGAGTAAAGATGTGGATCATTTTGGATTCACAAGCTGGTGTAATTTGGGTTTTTATGGTGTTGATTTTGGGTGGGGAAGGCCTGTTTGGGTTGCCAGTATTGATGCAAGTGGTCCTTTTTTTATGAATCTTGCTGTTCTTATTGATACAAGATGTGGTTATGGAATGGAAGCATGGGTGACAATGGATGAAGAAGAAATGTCTATATTGGAAAATGATCAAGATTTTAGGGCTTTTGCTTCTTTGAATCAAAGCCCTCTCAAGTGTTTAAGATGATCAAGATCATGTGCTATGATATTATCTTGATTTAATAATATGCAATTCTTCAATAGAGTTTATCATAGTTAAGCTTCAATTTAAATTTGTGATGCTTGTAATTTCTGAATTTCATATTTAGTATTATACTTTGTTTATCAATTCGATTCGCGCACAAGTTTTAATACAATACAAAGTAATTTTTAAAGTGATAAAATAGATAGGAGAGATAATGTGTTTAATACTATTTAAAGTGAAAAAATTATTTCATTTTTAGAAAATTGATAATCCAGTAATGCAACAAACAAAAATAATCTAATACTCCATGGGATAAGGGATTTTTTTATTTTTTTTTTGACATTGAGCGCATATTTATTAGTGGGATCATCTGTAGTTTATTAAATTGTTCTTTTTTTTTTTTAAGATGAAAATAAGGTTTTTTTAACTATTTCCACAAAATATCTTAAAATTACTTAAATGTCACATCATGAGTTTGGCTTATTATTATCTTCAACAAAGTGAAAAGTTAATTTACGTATCAAAATATTAATAAACACCTCACCCATTCAAACAAACATGTATCAAAGTGAAAGAGGTAAGTGTAGTAAATATAAATAAATAAGCCGCCCATTATTCGTAGTCCATAGATACTCCCATGTAAACTCTGACCAATTACCACTTTATTGTCCGAAACATCACACACCAAATACGGCAAAATAGACAAAGTGGGATAGCTCAAGTGGTTAGAGCACCACTACCTAGCATTAGATTCTGGGTTCGAGTCATGGGGAGGGGAAAAGGGATGGGTATTTAATGTAATTCAAAAAAAGAAATACGGCAAAATAAATAAATAAATAGACATGGGAACGCGGAATTAGATCGGTTGTATCATAGCCGTTAAATAGAAGTTGGCTAAATCAACGACGTCTTTGTCTAATTACTCTGCAGTTCGACAAAATCGTCCACTTTGAATCACACCACTCGGGTATCGCTCACTTGTTCCGTTCTTTTTATAAATTATGAGATGAAAAATACGCAGAATTCCTGCATTTTTCTCGTTATAGATCGCGGATTGTAATGGGATTTCGCCGTCGCCAGAATCCCGTCTCAGATCTTCTGATTCTCGCCTGTGTCTTTCTGTTTGCTCGTTTCACTTATGGGAAATCTAACGCCACCAAGGCTGCTGCTATCACCCCTATCAATCACGATCTGTACCATACCAGGTACAGTTTTTTTTTATTTTGGGGAAGAATCTAGTATTTGTGTGATTTGATTTATATACTAGTTCTTATGCAATTTACTTAGTTAAAATTGCTATTGTTTATACGGCATTGCTTGAGTTAGAATTAATCATAGGAAATAAGGAAATCTGTGTTTCAATTAATGTTGGTTTGACCGTTGACTGGGCTTGAATTGAAACTCTTGTTTTCTTGAATTTGAATTGTTTATTCTATCATGTATTAGCGAATTTCTAGTGCTTTTTTTATTTCATAATAATGAGATTCTGGATACGAATCGAAACTGAAGCTCAAAGTTTGAAGTTTCATTATTATTTTCGATTCACTGTTGGCTATGTGGTGATCGCGAGGGATGCAATTCACTGGAAGTGTATGCTGCTGAGATTGATAAAGGAAGCCTGAGTGATACAGAAACTAACTTTATTCTTACCCCTTCATAATTACTCGTACATAAATCTTTTATAACAAAGAGAATTAGTTGCATTTATCTAGTTTACTTTGCTTTAGTTTTCTCAAATTTGTGTATGACTACTCTCTTTCTTTGCAGTGGAGCTTTATTGGAGGAAATCGAATCATTGGTTCATCGACATTCAGATAAACTCTCGGTGGGTGCTCATGTTCTTAATTTACTTTATACCAGTTACTGCCCTGGTCCTTGAAATATGGGTTTCTCATTTAACTTTTGCTACTTAAAAACAGATTGAAAAAGTTACTGGTAAGAACAAAGGCTATGAGGCACAGATGACTGTAGTTACATATAACCGGGATAGAAAAGAGAGGGATGGCAAGGCAAAGCTTAGGATTCTGCTTGTAAGTATTTCTCTACTAACCATGACTAAAGTCATCTTTGTTTCAGAAGTTTATCACACTGTTTAGTTCTTTGGTTTTGTGTAGTAAGAGAAAAGGGGTACCACAATTTACAGCATCCTGTTTCAAAGTTGAATGGTGTATGATAATTCTCAGGTTGGTTATTGCTGGTGTTTTGACAGATGATTCCTTGTATTCCAGACTTTTGGACAGCATGCTAGGGAGCTTATTACAACTGAGCTAGCGCTTCGACTCCTTTCCATCCTAAGCGAAGAGGAGTTTTTACCCAATGTCAACCGTTCTGCTTTAAACAAGACACTTGATAGGCTTCTTATAAAGGTAATTTTTTTAATGAGTTCTTGGATCTTTGCATGTTATGTGATTCCTTGAGCGGTTATGTAGTCTTCGAACATGTCTTCTAAACCATCAGGAGCTTTGCATGTTAAGTTCTTTTCTTGCATGTTTACTCACTCTGGATCCCATATTTATGTTTGGGTAAAGAACCTAATATAAATTTTAGTTGGATTTGAATGAAAGATGATATGTGGTAATATAACTGTTAATAGTAGTGTAATGATCCATTTTGAGAAGGAATATCATTAACTTTGGAACTCCTATTTAATAGGTTGTACCAATGGAGAACTTGAATGGCCGTAAACTCGTTGAAGAGGGAGATCTTTGTGAGAGAAGAAACGGTAGTTTCCTTTTTTCTTTTTCTTTTCTATTATAAAAAAGAAAAGGAATGAGATATAAGATTGATCATTATACAAGTGCAAAATGCTTAAAAGTTTCATTTTTTTGCAGGAAGAGGAGTTGATCTCAATCGAAATTGGAGTGTAGATTGGGGTAAAAAGGAGAAGGTATTTAAGCATTTTCATTAGGACATGAGAATGCTATGCTTAGTTCAATATCATGGAGCTTAATTTATGAAACCTCTCCTTCTGTATGCAGATTTTCTTTTTCTCTATTCCTCCAAATATATGTGTAAATTAGTGTTGGGGCTTTACCAGTATAACCTATTAGATGGAGTGCTTCTTTAGTTTACTGAATGTTTGTTAAGCTTTTTCCCATTGATTCATTCCATTGTCATTATGTGTTAAGAAATCTTTTCACCTGTCTCAGGATTATGATCCATATGAAGAAAATCCCGGGACTGCTCCTTTCAGCGAGCCTGAGAGTCAAATTATGCGAAAATTATGTATATCATTTGAACCACACATTTGGGTTAATGTGCACTCTGGGATGGAGGTAAATTGAGCCTTTTTTTTTTTCTTTTTTTTTTTCTACTGGCATTGCTATCACTTGCTAATCAATTGGAATACCACATGTGAAGACTTGTCAATATGCCTTTCTTCTTTTTGTTATGAAATTATCGAAGTCTTTTGCTTATCTTATTTGTTCTGTTTGCCTAGGCCTTGTTTATGCCGTATGATCACAAAAACACGACCCCAGATGGAATACCTTCTCAGATAATGAAATCAATGCTTGATGAGTTGAACCATCTTCATCTCAAAGACAATTGCTTAGTTGGATCTGGTGGAGGATCTGTCGGGTGTGTACTACTTAAGATATACCATTTTTTTATATTTAATCTTTTTGAGTCTATAACATAATTTTCTGAATTAGATGAGTCAAGTAAAGCTTCTCAAATATGATTGGCATGTTTGTTTCAACTTCCAGACCTTGTCGTTGGGGTTATAGTCATTTACGAGAATGAAGAATATATGAAAATGTTTGACCAGAATTAATGCAAAATTCTTCTGACTAAAATAATACTTGAAGCAAAAATGACTATGGAAGTTGTTCCACATAATTGAAAAGTGTCATACTACCAGCGATGAAATCGATAAATAAATAAGGCGATTGATCAAAATTAATTAGGCTTGAACAAATTGCTTCGTTATTCTGATTATTGCATACAAGGTGCAATCCTTTTATATAATCCTTTTAAGCATGACAGGTTCTATATTAATTTAATCCTGCATTTTTCTGTTTTAGTTAACTAGAATTACAAGAGACACAATCTACCAACCTCCTGTTAAATGCAAATCCTTGTATCGTTTATGTACAGATATCTGGCACATGGTACAGCAACAGACTATATGTACGATATTGCAAGGGTGCCCATGGCTTTCACCTTTGAGGTCTGTGAATGCCTAATAGTTGAGTTGATATATTTTTAATCTTATTTTGGCGTCTAATGTCCTTGTACTTCACAGATTTATGGAGATCTTAAAGCCTCCTCAAGAGACTGTTTCAAAATGTTCAATCCTGTAGACATCACCTCCTTCAATGTATGTCAAAGATCATATGTTGATATAGACAAAAACTTCTGCGCATCACTGATGCAATATTGACTCATATATTGAAAAAAAAAAGGATATATTGAAAAGTATTAGTTCATATAAAGAAAAATATTAGTTTGTATATTACTAGTACTTTTCAATAAACAAACTAATATTGTTTCATCATTTGAACTAATACTTTTCAGTCGTTTTTCTCAACGAAAATTAATTCTGCACGCGGAAAAAGTTACTGTTCGGTTGAATATTTGTGGGTCAAAAGCAGAAGTGTTGCTCATTGATATATACTCCTTTCGTTTCATAAAAAGTGTCGTTTTAGAAGTTAAATTTTGTTTCTAATTAAGTTTCACTTCACTATTTGTCCACATTTTTTTCCAAATTCACTGTCATTTGTATCCTTAAAAAGTTCTTATTTTTTAATTAAAGATATCTTTCAGGATTTATATAAGGTTGACTAAGGGTAAATATGTCAAAATCTTATGACCCTTAATTTGATACAAATTTTCTGAAATGACACATTATGAAATGGAGGGAGAACTTCGCAGTAATGTTTACAATTACAATCCTCTCCCCATCATCACTCAACACAGTTGATCTTTTGAAATGCAGAGGGTTCTCAACGACTGGTCAGCTGCGTTCTTTCAGATGTTCAGCATAGGTGTGCAGCAGATGGATGGACTTCACACAAAGGCGATTGCATCGAGCTTTGATCATTGGGTATCGATTGATGACTATCTTAATGGATATTTGATGCACAGGAAAAGTAGGTACGGAAAGAAGATGGAGGTTCTTGACCTCGGATTGCAGGAGATTCGAACGTATTTCAGGTTGTTCTTGTTATCTTCTGTGCTCTTGTTGTTCATGTTTTGCTCTAGAATTTCTAAGACCACTAGGCCTCTTGTTTCTGCCATGTCTCTCTGATTACATAGGCTATCAAATTTTTTAGACTTACTTTTATTTTTTCTGGGGAGGAAGAAGTTATTTTTTTCCACGTGTATATTATTATCTAAGGATATACAATTTGTTGAGGTGTTAAAGAGTTCATTTTTCTGTATATACTCCTAAAGCATATATAGACTCTCGAGTAGAGTAATTATTTTTTATTGTGTTTGATTTAAGATTCAAATCACAACTGTTGTATATGGATGATCCGATTAGTAAGTATCATGATTGGGAATTACTTGAGCTTTATTACGTTTACACCACCTATAGAGTAAATTGTAAAACTGGTCCCGTATTTATTGGGTGGGTTCCATACAAATCAATTTTTTAATGATACAATTATATCCTATATTGAAAAAGGTTGCAGGTTTAAAAATTATGAGACCTAAAATTGAGAAAATTGATGGGACTAGAATTGCCAACCCAGTAGATATGGTACTAATTTGCAAATGTGAAGAAATAATTGCCTCTAAAATTGCATGTACTCAAAGCTTCTCCATGTTACAATGAGTTTATTCCTTGTGGGAAGTATACATAATGAATGTATGTATGAAAGTTTACATTCAGCAAATGTGAAAGAACCTGTTTTTGTGCTTTCAATTTATATTCAAAGAATTATACAAGTCACAGAGAGAAGGCTGCCCTGGAGCTCAGCCTTCGAGTCAGCCGCTGAACTTATGCATCTACATTGATTTTTCATTGCAAAAACCTGTATGTTATGTAAACACGATTACTCTCATAACGAAAACTCATCCCTTCAAATTTACACACCGTAAGAAATTACGATACTCACCTCTAATATATGGCTAAATGGTCACTGCCTTGACTCCTCAGTTTGCTCATCCATATGATAAGTGAATGAGCTATAATTTATACGTAGACTTGATGTATCTTAGAGCAGATCTTAACATTGCTCTGGCTTTTCTATCTGGAGCACACCCAGAGAGAAGCATTTCCTCAAAAACAGCAGGAACCTGAAACCATACCAAATATAAACTTCATTTCAAAAGGAACAGTTCAACTTTTGTAGGTCAGTTATAAAAATAAACCTGCTTTTCTGTTCAAACAAATAAAGGAATTTTCCCAAAGATGTTCCAACTACTATTAAATTTGTCGAAAAGTTATGTCTTGAGCCCGTTTGGCGCTTGTACAATGTTTAGGAGCTCTCTCAAGAAGTGTTCGGTAAAAAAAGTTTTTAACAGCTTATAAGATGTTCAAATAAGCTATTTGCTTATAAGCTCCAAAGAAAAAAAAAATCAACACCCCTATTTGTTTTTCTAAAATCATTTATGCCATACTTATACCATTGATTTTGTAATACTTTAAAAAAAAAAAAATCACCCAGCCCACCCCATTGTGGTTTCCTGTGTTTATGAAAAATAAAAGGCTACAATTTAATCGTGGAAACGGCAAGAGCATGGTCACAATAACTCAATTCAGGAAACACACATGTTGAAGAATTGAGTTGACTTCTCTATATTAGCTTCTAAATAATTAGCCAGACTAATAACCTAAGACCCTTGAGAGTAGTTGAGTGAGTGTAGAAGAGAAGATCAGAAGATCTCCATTCATATGTACACATCTTTTCAGTTTATCTCTATGAGGAAAACAGTAAGGTTTCATCATAAAGGTAGATCGAACAGCAAACTAGCATATACACAAAGTCTCTTATCCTAGCAAACTTTTGACAAATGACAAGACTTGTTATCAGATGATTTGTATGTTTTTTGTATTTGATATTATAACCTAACAAACAAGAAAACCTCATTGGCATGAAGAAACAAAAAGAGCACTAAACAGAATGTACCTTTTCATACTTCTCAACACGAATCAATGCTTTCATGAGTGTGGTGTAAGTAACAACATCTGGTTTCAAGTCCTGCGGTCAAAGATAAAGCATGGAGATTTAGCTACGACTATATAGACTATAAGAACACTTTTAATTTTTTGGAATAATCTTAACACAAATTAGGGTCAGATTAATGACACTTTCACTCACATTGTCCTTCATGTAATGCAAAACAGCAAACGCTTCTGCATCTCTCCTATCCTCCCCAAAAGCATTAACCAATGAATTCAAAGCTAATAGGCTAGGCTTCAAACCATCGCCCCTCATGACCCTAAACGCATTTACAGCTTGCTCGGATAATCCCTGAACATATGTAGCATAAGGTTCTTAGTACAAGCAGATAGCACACAAAATTTAGTCATCAGTAAATAAAGCACAACCACAAAGAAAAATATATTATGTTGATAAAACAGAATAATAGTAAGGGGGCACTTGGTTCATATTTCTTCAATGGGAATGGGAATGGAATGAATATAGAGTAATTGTGGTGGATAATGAGAATAAAAGATGATCAATTCACTTTCATCATACGTCATACGAGGTAATAAGACTCAAAGTAAGTTTATCAGGTTTTTAATGAGACAATTGGTGCTACGACTGAACAATACAACAACAACAGTGCATCATCGTTTTCATTGTAATTCTCTATTCAATTATACTCGTTATCATTCACATTGA
Source organism: Galeopsis tetrahit (assembly GCA_963675135.1). Classification (NCBI taxonomy): domain Eukaryota; kingdom Viridiplantae; phylum Streptophyta; class Magnoliopsida; order Lamiales; family Lamiaceae; genus Galeopsis; species Galeopsis tetrahit. Next base: position 56,416,195 of record OY776131.1, read on the forward strand.
AGAATTTGAACCAAGAGCCCCTCAAGTATGAAGGTTTAGAATTTTCTGGTCATCTACCACTAGTAAGTTAATAATCGATTGCTGTTCAACAATAAATACTACTTTGAAGTTTAGAACATACCCTCTGTGCATAGGCATTGATCAAAGCATTATACATTGTGGATGAAGGTTTCAATCCAGCCGATTTCATCGCCTCCAAGCACTCAATTGCATCATTAAATCTCCCTGACTGTCCATAAATATCAACGAGAGTCGTGTAGGTGATAACATTAGGCAATAATCCTTGACTCTGCATCTTTCCCATCAACTCATTCACATCATCCCACCGTTCTTGCACCCCAAAAGAATTGAGCATGATATTATACGTAGTTGTGCAAGGCAAACAGCCACTTTCTTGCATCTCCTCAAACAACTCATACGCTGTATTATGATGCCCTTGCTTGCAATGGCAATCGATAAGCGTATTCCATGTAACAACATCCGGCTCAATTCCCTCAACCTTCATCCTCTCAAAAGCCCCCATCATATGCTCGAGACAATTATACTTCCCAAACGTATCAATCATCACATTATAAAACTGTCTATTAGGATTAACCCCACAATTCTTCATCTCTTTAAGCACTTGAAACGATCTTTGCCACTCTCCCTTATCCCTATAACTAGCCAAGATCCTAGCGAATACATAACAATTAGGCTTCACATTATTTGCCTCCATCTCTTTCAACACAATCCTAGCACTCTCCCACCTCCCGGCATTCCCATACGCATCAATAAGCAAACTATATGTGTGCTCATCGGGCAAAACTCCGTTTCTCTCCATCTCCGATACAATGTGCTCTGCATCCTTTAGAGCTCCCACCTTTACATACCCTTTCAAAAGAGCATTATAAGCCCTTGTTCTAGGCCTTAAACCTCCCTCCTTTAACTCCTCGAAAACAGCCTCAGCCTCCTCAACCCTCCCCAAATTTCCTAACTCGTCCACTATACCAACAACCGTGCTCGTTTTTGGACTCAATCCAGTCCCCTGCATCATGCCTAGGAAGAACAGAGCCCTATCTATATCACCTGCCTTTGTAAAACCAGCAATTATGTCATTAAACAACTGGCCATCTAACTCAATCCTATCAGCTTCCATTTCACCATACAATTTCTCCAGAATGGAAACATCCAAACTGTTATTCCTCATTAAAGATTGAATAACCAAACTGTAATTAACATAATCAGATTGGTACCCATCTCGTCGCATTCTTTCCATGAGATTGAGGGCCTTTTCAAGATCATCATTCCTTGCACAGGCACCAATCAGAGCATTATAAGTCAAGGGAGTCAAACTCTGGCTCTGAGACAAGAGAAAAGCTTCGTACAGCTTCTCATTCCGCCCTAGAGCGCTAATCAAAATTGAGTAAAGAAGCTCATAAGAGAAGCAGAGATTGTGCCTCTGAAGCCAAGTGACTAAAGCGTAGGCACTAGAAAACGAGGAAGGAGAGGAAGAGAGGTTTTTAATGAGGGAGTGCCAGAGGGGGGCTGGAACGGCGCCGTATGACTCGGCGAGGTGGATTTCGGTCGGGTCGAGCCGGGTCGGCGGGTCCGGGTCGGAGGGTTGAGAAGGGGTGTAGTGAGTGGAGAGGAAGGTGAGGAGAGGGGTGAAGTCGTAGTGGGGATTGGGGAGTAAAGCGACGTCGTAGGGGTCTTGGTCGTCTCCGTTAATGGTGGTGAGATTGAGGTGTTGGGAGGTGGCGGAGAGATGGAAATGGTGGCGGCGGTGGAGGAAGGGCGGAGGAGGGGGGCAGTGACGGTGGCGGAGGTGGAGCAGTGGTGGAGGGAGTAGCAGCGTGTTCATTGGTTGGCTGATACAGTTTATCGGTTACCAAAATTTCCCCTCCCCATTCCTCCTACCATTTTTGTTTTTGGCAAAAACAGATATTTTCGGAAGATACTCTTTTTTTTATTTATTTATTAATAAACTCAGATATTTCTATTAATTCAAAAACGATTTTCTAACTACTCCATTAATTATTTAATTAAATGTTTATATGTTATCTATATCTATATATCAATAAATATATATTATTTATTTGTTTATTATAATAACAAAATCTTCTAAAAAAATTACTGCTAACTAATTTTTTCAGCTAAGAGTTCTTCCTAAACCTGTCAGATGGTCTATCTGGAGTATTTTGAACTGATTAATTAGATGACCAAGAAAATATTAACTAATGATGATTAAACAAACTTAAGTGGTCAAAATATTGTCTACATTTTAATCTTCTCGGCACATCTCACATTTTGTTAGGGCATGTACGTAGAAATGTTTTTTATACTTAAAAGTTTGTTCACATTTTTTTACATAAATTTTAAGTAAAAAAATAAATAAAATAAATGTATTGTGAAGTTGTTGTGACTTGTAATTTGTGAGTAGTGCTACTCGGGAATGATATAATACCCATCGGTGGGCACAAATTTTATGTCCACCTGCCACATAATATGTTTTTTATTCCATATTTTTAGATTATTTACATTTTACATCATAAATCTTATCTTTCCAGGTAAATAGGATTAAAAAAACAAAACAAAAAAATCATACCTAAAACAAAATACATGATTTTTAAAATAAATAAATTTATAATAATAATAATATATTATTTATAAAATAAACAACTTTAACAATGTATAAAATAAATCATTTTATCATAATAATTTTTTACTGTTATGCGTAAATAATTTAATTTTGTGAAAAAAATGTTTAATACTCCAAAACATAATTTATTCACGGACGATGTTTCAATATAATTTATATATTGCAAACTTATTCATTTAAAAATGATATACTATAATCTAAAGTTTTTTTTAAAATAAATTTGGAAATACTTCTGGAATGATTATCATTTTTTAAAAATATTTTTTAGTTTTTCAAAATAACTTTTAATTTTTTTAATAATAATTATTGTATTTAATTATTAATAAATATTCAAAATAACTTTAAAATTGATTTAATATAATTTTATTTACTATACATCGATTAATTTTTTGGAATATAATTTTCGTTTATATATTTTGTTAATCCTATTTACATGGAAAGATAAGATTTATGATGTAAAATAGGAATAATTTAAAAATATGGAATAAAAGGCATAAAATTTATGCCCACCTGTGGGCATTATATCATTCTCCGTACGGCTACTTACTTTTGTTTCTTTGTTTACATTCTCACTTTGTGTATTAGACATTGAAATTATAATCCAGCCCTATTAGTCGGTCCAGACATGTTTTTGACAATTCTACACTAGTTGTGAGGTAAAGATAAAATAAATATTTCCATAAAAAGAAATTGATGCACTTTTAATAATAAAGAAAGAAAGTTAGCACATTTTTACATCACTTAATTCAATTATTTTAAATGAGTGGATGTTATTTTTTAGTTATGGTAAATACAATACTCCTTATAATATTAATTTAAATAAAGTATAGTATTAACTTACCTATTATATAGTATAGTATTAACTCAAATATTATATAGCATTATCCAACATTAGAGGAAGAAACATTGAACAGTAGAAAAGCGAGGAAGAGACCTCACTACTTGCTTGCAACTTTAAATAATGTTTCCAAAGATTGAATTAGTCTCCTTTTTAAAGATTTGATTGCATCGTGAATTAGTTTCGCATCAACATTCCGTCGTAACCAGCTCAAAAATAACTTTTTTTTAATTAAGTTAGCGATCTTTTATTTTAGAGTGTACAAAATCAAAGATTAGATTTTACAAATATGTGTTCACATAATCCTAACAATCAACAAAATCAAAATCGTGAAATAAAAAACAATCAGACGTAAGAAATGCAATTAAAATTGGTTTTGATTCACAGAGAAATTAAGGATATTAAGGATGCCAATGGAATCTGAATAAAATCAGATTTGCCATGAAACCAACTCGTACGGAACGGGTAAATACTTTGTTAAATTTGTCTCGAGTCGGGTATGGACCCGATCAAATAATACATGTCGGGTCTGGGTGGGTAATGATATGTCATCTTATAATGAGTTTGCTGTTGTTTTGGATCCTAAATTTTAATTAAAATTGGTTCAGTTTTATACTATATTGATTTATGGTGAAAATTCAGATTCGAAGTTGCATGACATTTGTATAAGTTGTTATGATTTGATTGAGCACCAGTCTAAAGCATAGTGTGAGATTTTGAGTGTAACATTAGATACGAGGATGACCTCATCTAGTATTTTTAGTCCAACAATTGATGTACTCGATGCTGACACGTTGGACATGTTTGACAAATTTTTGGCTTCAAGTTCATATCATTCTTCATTGTCTAAAACTTCAGAGTTGGACATGTATTTGGATGAAGTTGTCTTGCCATAAGCTTCACATCTTGATATTCATAATTGATGGAAAACAAATGAAGTTAAATATTCATATTTACAAAAGATGGCAAGAGATGTTTTAGTTATTCTGACTTCAACAGTTGCATCTGAATCAGCTTTTAGTGATAGTGGTCGATTAATTAGTCTCATCGCAATAGACTCAATTCAACTACTATTGAAGCATTGATGTGTAGTCATAATTGGATATGGAATGAAAAGAGAGGTAAAATTATTATTCAAAATCTATCATCCCAATTCTAATTACTAAATATATGGTATAAAATTACAATTTTAGATTTTGTAGGTTCTTCTACATTGATTTGTCTTATTGTGGTTGACAATTAGGAAGAAAACGTATGTGAAGAATTATCTATCAACGAGTGTTGAGAATTGAAACATTATGTTATGCATTTGATTTTATTAGATTAACTTTGCATTGAACAATATATATGTCTTTGAAGATTTTATTTTCTATTTGATGTTGAATTAATGTTTTATTGTAGTTTAAGAGCATATTTTTTTAAAAGCAGATTATGTTCTATTTTATTTAAATAGCAGTAAAAAAAAAAAAAGGGGTGGGTGATGGCGGGGCGGGGTGGGATGAGTTTAGACGGGTTTTGAGACGGGACGGGTAACATGTTTATAAAATTTTGGCGGAACGGGTCCTGGGACACACCATACGCGTCCCATACACACCCCGTTGCTGCCCTAAGAGAAATGCAACAGAAAATGCGAAAATGGCCACGACGGAAGAGAGAGAGCGGTGATAATTTTTGTTCACAGTGAAAATAAAGAGAGGGTGGTGACGGTTTTGATAATGGAGATATAGAGATTGTGACGACGATGATGATGAAAGAAAGAGAGAATGACAACAATTTTCCATCTTTTTACATATTTTTATTGTCACGTCAATTGACAGCTTGACATTCTAACGGTTCATGTAGGATACCATTTATCGAAATTTTGTACGAAGCTTTTAAATTCTAGTTGAAAGCATATCTGTATGGTGGTGTTTGGTTTGGAATTGTGGTGGATTGGATTGAGAATGGAAAAATGTGGATGGGGGTAATCCATGAACAGTAATTGTGTGGGTAAATTGTGTTTGGTTTAGGATTGAGAAGTAGGGGTAGATGTAAATTTTATGTCACATCACTCTGTTATAATAGATGCATATATGTATTATATGTGTGAATTAGTATTTGAATTGTTTCGACAAAATGAAAGAGAGTTTCATTCATGTGACGAGACTCAATTTTGTATTTAAATTTCACTTTACTCCAAAATACGATTTGGGTCATAAATCTATAGACCATGTACATGTGATGAAAATTAATTTCATGTATGCAATTGTTTCTTACAATTTTTAACTAAATGGAAAGAATGTGATTTAAAAAAAGGAAAAAATATGTGTTATATTCAAGGTGAAAGTATCGAGACCTTCAATTTATAAAAAAATCGATAAATATATTAATTTTAACTCCAGAAAATTCGCGAGCTGCAAACAGACAATTTACTACATGACCAAAATATTATTATTACAAGATCAAAAAATTACCACTACAAGGCCAATAATATTACATGTCAAAACATTCTCATAAATTCACCCAAAAAATTAACTGTCTAGAATATTTTTGGACATGTAGTAAGTGGGTGTTTGCAAACAAAACTATGTGCTTAAAAACACTTTTTTTTTTTTTTTAAATAGAATCACTTTTGAAGTGTTTGTAATATGTGCTTAAAAACACTTCTTTTTTTAAACACAAGTGATTAAATTAATTACTTAAAAAGCAGTTTTAGTCAAGCACCCCTCTCCATGCTTCTAACAACTTCTAAGTGCTTCTAATCATTACACTCGCTAATTTTACAATTTTGCCCTCATAATTTAAATAATATTTTATTTTTACCCATTATTTATTCAAATGTAATAAGGGTGTTTTTTGTAAAATTATAAAAAATTGATTTGTATGACATACACCAAAACATTTAAAAAATTGATTAGAAGTGCTTATTTTTAAAACACTATCTACTTTCAATTTCACTACAAAAATCAACTTTAATCCCTTTGAATCAGCTACAATTGTTTACAAACACACCCTAATACACTTTTGACCTTGAAGTGATAAAATTTTAATTTTGTAATAACCTTGTTCTAGTCATGTAGTAGCCGAATAAGTCAAAATTATTCCCCATAATGAGATTATATACAATATAAGACAATATCTAAGTGTATTAAACAAAGAAAGACAAAAATTTATACTAAAACAATCAAGGAAAAAATTAATTAGCTTGAGACCACTATGCCCCTGATTTCAAATTAAGTAGTATTTTCGAATTCAATTAATTAAGTTAAGTAAAATTAGGAAAGTCAACCAATTTAAAATTCAATTAAGCTATGAGTTATATTCAATGTAATTTCTCATTTCTCACAAAGCCCTAATGGCCGCCTCCCTTATTTTGAATCTGGGTGAGTCTCAGAGAACCGAGACGACAGACTGCTGAGCGAGCTCATCAATGGCGGATTTCGCTTTCTTAATTAACCAATCGACGGCCTTACTGTCCGCTATTTTTTCTCGCAATCTAGCATTTTCGAGGGAGGGTTCCAGCGATGAGGGGAAGCACGTTTCTTGGTCGGCGGCGGTGGGGGAAACTGGTGGTGGGATTCTAATCTAATATTTCCATAAAGTAAGTGATTCTGATTCTGCTGAAAAGTTTCTTCTTCCCTCCTCCTCTGTTGGTGGTCTATATTTCGGTCAAACTGATTTTGATCTTGATTGGGGTGATAAAGATGAAGATGGTGGAATTAATGTTTTTTCACTATACTCTGTTTCTAATTCTAAGATTTTGATGTTCGCCGTGAGTTTGATTGCGGATGAGGATAATGGAGAATCGTTGAAGCTCGTAAAGTGTGTGGTGATTGATTGTTCTTTGCCTGTATTTACGATTAGGGTTTGTTTTGTTTTTTTGATAATTGGGGAAGAGAATGACGTTAGTATTTTTTTTTCCAGAGATTTCTATTGTGAATAACAATTTCTTATTTAAATATTTCAGATGCTTGCTTTGTTAAGGAATGAAAGTAAAATCTTGTTATGTGTGGGTCCTTTCAACAGTAAGCATGAGGTATCATTCTTTTACTTGTTTTCCTTATAATATCTTTATTTTCATTAATAAACTTTTTGTTTTTCGTTGATTTGCCTAAATTTTATAGTTTATTGTTGTTGTGTATCCAGTTAGTCGCACAGGTGATTTGATGCATGTTGATGATAATCACAATTAATTATTCGCAGAGATTTAAGCAACCATAAATATATCCTTCCTGTTTTTTTTGTTTTTGTTTTTTCTTTATCTGTTTCCCCCTTTTCTTTCAACTTCTTTATGTGATGATGACTATTGAATAGATTCAATTTAATTGAGCAGGTTGGTTTTTAGATATGTGTATTTTGCTTTTCAGTGCTTCAAAATTGTAGAGAAAAACAGAGTTGAGATTTCAGAACTCCGGTTTTAGTGTCAATATTGGGTAAAGATTCCTCCTGGGTTCAATCGAAATGCACCAGGCATTCACCAAGATCAACGATATTCTCAATCTCTTGCAGTGACTGCACATGATTCATCCGTCTATAATACTATTGATGAATTAAATCAAGGAGTTTGTGATATACAAGCTATTGGAGTTTGCACTAATTTGTAAACATATTTCAGAATTCTAATGTAAATTTTAGATTCAATAGTTTATTTACTCCAAGAACTAAGAAAATCATCATTATTATAACATGTATGATAAAGTGTTATATTATTCTTATGCAATGCACATATTAGATATATGCATCTCCTATTGATAAGCAATGCACATATTATATATATGCACCAAACTATGAATATATGCACATTAGTTTCGCATTACGTAAAAGCCTATAGGCCAATCCGACCTTTGTGTTAAATTTTTTAATGAAATTCGAAATAATTTATTCTAATTTTTCAGGGCATCACATGCAGAAAACACACCTTGATAATTGAGCGAGTAATCAAATGTGTGAAACGAATGTGCACAAAATTAATGGTCTGCATATTTGAAAGTATATGCAATTATCGATTGCATATATAAAAAACACATGCATATTTGAAAGTATATGCACTTGTCGGTTGCATATAAATAAAAATATGCATCTTGCAAAAATATTAGACTTATTCAACAAGTATTTGTTAATACAAGTTGTTCAACAAATTATTTAAACACTTTTAGAGGTGTATCGAGTAAAATAATTTTTTTGAATGTATTAATTTTATTAAGTATTTCATAATATAATTTATATTTTAATAAAGATATAGTATGCAAAATAATAACAATATGAATATTTAATTAATTAAAGTATATTTTCGATTAATAAGAAAATTATTGAATATATAAAATTATGAATGTGGACAGGAAGTATGATCTCGAATTTTAGGAAAGTAATTTGAATCGGAAATTGTGCTAAGGGATAATCTCGAATTTTAGGAAAGTAATTAATTTAAACACTTTTAGAGGTGTATGCAGAATAAAATTCGAAACTGATGAATGTTGTTTTACTAAAATTATGCATGCATACTCTCAAAATGCAGTTACTGACACTGTTTCAACCAAATACCCAAATTCAATTGAAACCAAAAAATGCAGAAACTCAAAGAAATTCTAGAAATTCATTCGCAGAAAGTTTTTGGTTGTAATTTTAGAAATTTAGAAATTCATCCAGGGAAGTTGATCAATTTTTTGGAAACTCTTTGACTGCATGAGAGAGGAGACAATTCGATTTGAATTCATTTGAATTCAAATTGATTGAATTCAAATATGGAAACTTAGGCGAGATCTTGGGATATCTTAAACAACACTGACTTTTCGAATTATATGAAATTAAGGGCAGAATGGGGAATTTGAAGGTTGTTTTGTCCTTAATTGTTTTAACAAAAAATTTTGTCTTTAATCTTAAAGACTTAGAGTGGATTGTCCTATTCTGTTTTTTCCCCTTTAATAATTTTGTTCAAAAAAAATAAGTGTCCAAAATATTTTTGGACTTGCAGTAATACACTTTTGGTCTTGTAGTGACAAAATTTAGGTATTGTAGTAATATAGTTTTGGTCATGTAGTAAGATAATATTTGAGAGCGAAAATAAATATTCTTATTAAGATTGACCCGCTTTGATTCGCGTTGACTCGCGTTTGACCCACGAATTTTGACTTAATTTACCTTAATTGGTCAATATTGCATGTATCATTTATGCAATATTGCATATAAGTTTTACCTATTATAATACACTTATACTTATTTCGTGAATTTTAATTTGAATTTACGTATTGAATAAATTTTAAATAGAATTCTAAAAGGCTTGTCTATTTACTTTGTTGGGACCTTCTATATGTAGTCAGGATGTCGTAACGTGTCGTAATGACTACCTTAGTCAGTTAATCTAAGCCATTAAAAGTCTAATCTAAAGGTTTAGATTTGATGACCTGTTACCTTTTGTAAATTTTACAATATGTATTGTCGTAATGTGTCATAAATTTATATTTTCTATTAAATTAAATTAATTAAAATATATTATTGTAAAATTACATTTGTATCCTTATACAATAAAATAATTAATTATATTTTTGTTAATGTAATTAAAATATGTAACGTATCAAATTACATATTTACCCTTATATTATTAATAACAAAAGAATAAATCAAATCAATTAATGAATAAAAAACAAATCAAATTAATTAAAATTATTAAAACCTAGCATGCTTTTTGAATTGTTCTTTTCGTGCCTTAAGCTATCACCCACCTCCGTGCCTTCCTGCCTGCCTCCGCACCTGCCCGCCATCGCTGCCGCCTTTCAGCCGCACTGATACACTCGTTGTAACTTAGGATAATCGAATTCACTTTGCGGAACGTTGGAATTGGGGGAGAAATGAACCATAATTTCAAGTATTATTGTGGAATTGGGGGAGAAACATAACAACGATGTGGCCTGTGGAGAAGAAAAGGAAGCGGAAAGGAACCCTAATGAAATATTCTGCAATTTGTTTATTTGATTTTTAAATTTAAAATTATAATATTTGTACAACTTGTTTATTTGATTTTTTAAATTAAAAATTATAATATTTGTATTAAAAGGGTAGGATAGTCATTTTATTAATACTTGTATTAAAATGGTAGGATAGTAATTTTATTATTTTTAATAAATTAAACTTTCTTATAAATAATTTAAATAAAAGAAGGGTAATATAGTAAATAACAAAATAAAATTTAAATAATGCTAAAAATAACTTAAACCTGTATAACATGTAGTAGATCGTTACGACGTTTACGGCGCCACATGACACGATTCGACAAAGTGACTACGGAAAAAATTGCCCTACTTTTGTGAAAAAAATAAGGGAAAATATCATTTTTGGTCACCCAGTTTTACCTCTTTTCATATTTGGTCACCCACATTAACTCACTGTCAAAATGGGTCACTCCAGTTATTATTTTCTATCAAAATTGATATCTGTTGGTCAATTTGTCATTGACTAACGGAGAAAGAGTTTTGAGCCGTGAAATTTCTTAAAATCTAGATTAAAAAATTCTCATGCATCTTCCCGTTCCCGAATCAAGAATGAAACATGTGCAAAAATTATCAAATATTTAAATTATATTTATAATAGGTCAGAAGGAATTCTGATGCATCCTCATCTTCTCGTGATTTACTTTTTATTTTATAGATAATTAGGAAATGAGAAACTCATGACATAGAAATTTGTTTTAGAAAACTCTTTACAATTAATCTTCCGCACAAATTATGCTCCAATAATTATAAATTGGAAAATGAATTGAAATAAATTTATATCTCCAATTATTATAAAAATTTAATATGAAACCAAGAATTGAAAAACAAAGTACAATTGTTCAAAAAACAAACCAGAGTACAAAGTTTCATTCTATCTTTTGAGTTTCTCATTTTCTTGTAAAATAAAAATTAAACCAACAACAAATGAATTCATAATTGAATTAAATAATTATTAAAAACTTATTGAATTTTTTTTACTACCAGCAAGTTGATTGAATCACGTTCTAGAAAAGTAAACTAACAACAAATGAATTCATAATTGAGTTAAATAATTATTAAAAATTTACTGAATTTTTTTTGACTGCCCAGCAAGTTGATTGAATTACGTTCCAACAGCAGATGCATGAGAATTCTTTCTAATCAAGGATAAATAAAATTCCTTCTAAAAATGCATGAGAATTCCTTTTGACCTATTACGACGGATAAATATAATGAGAATTCATTCTGATCTTAAGATAAATATAATAAAATAATTTTGTCATAAAAAAATTTAAAACTTAAATTGAAATAAGAACTAATGTATAATTTTTGTGATTGACTAAGATTCTTGAATGGGTATTTTTTCACTCTCTCCGATAAGTTCACATGTTTCATTCTTACTACTGCTTTTGTTTCATTAGTTTCTAGAAGATGCATCAAAAGTTTTTAATGTTTTAAAAATTTTGAAATTTTGAGCTCAAAACTCTTTCTCCGGATTGACTAACGGTGTGATTGAATGATCGATTTTGATAGAATATAATAAATGAGTGATCAATTTTGATAGTGACTAAATGTGATGACCAAATATGAAAAGAGGTAAAACTGGGGGACCAAAATTGATATGTTCCCAAAAAATAACTTTATATTGCTAATACGTAGTAGTACTGCTTAATTTAAAAAAAAAAGGGGTAAAAAAAAACTTCATAAAGCAACGCAGCCCAAAAACCTACCCAAAGCGCTTCAGCCTCCCCAACTGAAACCTCCACTAAACCCGAACCTCTAACTCCAACCAGCGCCGCCTCCGCCTTCTCTATACAGTCATCGCAGCGCCGCCTTCTCTATACAGTAAACCCTTCTTCCCCACTAGCCTACGACCACAAAACCCTATTACTTCCCCTTCTTCCCCACTAGCCTACGACTACGACTACACGCCTATTACTCCGTACTAAACCCCATTGTCAGTATGGGAGGGTCTAAGCATCAGATAAACAAGGCACATAAAACTCGATTTGCTTCAAAATCTTCCCGCAATGTTCATAAGATTTCTTCTCAAGGTTATATTTAATTTTTTGTTGTTGAAACTTTCAATTTTGTAATTGTATACTCATTTACTTGTGATTTTAATTTTCTTATCAGATAATAAATTTAAAATGTCAAAACCTAGTGCTGCTGAAGGAGCCAAGGCTTCTCGACTTCAGCGTAACAAAATGGTGTGTCTTTTTTTTTTTTTAAATATATTATATATGTTTTCCTCGAAGAACTATTGCGTTAGATTGCGTATATTAGCACTTAATGCAGTGTTTGTGTGTTGTAGATGAGGGAGCAGAAGAGAGCTGCAGTTTTGAAAGAGAAGAGAGCATTATCTGGACCATCGTGTCCCCCTCGTGTTATTGTAAATTTGTTTTCTCTTCCTGTTAATTAAGGCCAGAGATGCAAAATATAGCATTTCTCATGCTTTGTGAACATTGTAGGTGCTTTTTGGCCTTTCTGATATTGTGAATTTGAATGCTGTTGAAGAAGATATCCGATCATTGTTGTCGAAAGAGGGAAATAGTCCTACTCTTCCAGCTATTGCATCACCTGAGTTCAAGCTGAGAGCCACGGTACAATCATAATCATATCTTCTGTATTACTCCACACTAACATTATCATCTCATTTCGTTGCTTCAAGAAGTTTTTAATTCTAGGACTAAGTTCTTGTGCTTAGTTTCTTTCCCTCAATATTTCTGCTAATTTCTTGCTAGTAAAATGTAATGCTAAACCGTTTATCCTACAAACTGGATGAAAAGTCTGTTATGTCCACTTAAAAAGGGGAAAAAGGAGGGATATTAACTTATTTTGCCTGCAATAGGTATTGAAAGCTCCTCACGGTGATCTATCTACATGCATTGAAATGGCTAAGGTACTTTATTGGTTCTTCTCTAATTCAGGGATCTACCGTTCCTTGTATCGCATAATGCATATGTATTATGCTATTGACACATTTTCTATCTCTTGTATTCGGGCATCTCTTTGCTTGTAGGTTGCTGATTTACTTGCCTTTGTGGCATCTCCAAACTCCTTAGATGAAGAGAATGGTACTGATGGTTTCATTGATTCATTTGGGTCCCAATGTCTTTCTGTGTTCAGACAACTTGGTCTACCAAGCACTGTGGTCCTGATTCGTGTAAGTTATATTTCCCACGATTCTTTTGTGTTCCGTTCTTTTTCCTCTTATTTGCACAAGCTATCCCAAAGATCTCTGGTCCAAACCCTCTAATTTTGTTTTCAGGATCTGCCTGATGATGTAAAAAGTAAACATGAATTGAAGAAGATGTGCATGTCTACACTTGCTTCTGAATTTCGAGAGGATTGTAAGTTTTTTGCTGCAGATAAACAGGAGGAATTGCATAAGGTACTTCATTGCTTATAAATTGTAAACCTCTGACTTGGTCATTATCACTAGATCTATCACAGTTTCCATTCCCTGTTAGTCTGCATCTTTTACGTGTTTCTTAAACTTACTAGAGCTTGAATTCTTTGTCATAGTTTATGTCGCTTTTTAAGGAGCAAAGGCTTACAGTAGCTCACTGGCGAAATCAGCGTTCTTACCTCATGGCTCAAAAGGTATAACTATCAACATTTGTGCTCATCTATTTCTTTCTGTGCATTCAAAGCTTTCAGTGACCTAGTGACGCATTGATCATTTGTTGGTCATCCCTTGTATTCCTGATTTGATAAATTACTCCTCATATCTTTAAAGTCCATATCTGAATCTGAGCGACATTTGTGGTGAGCTGAGATAATTTACCTGAACTAGTTTATTGCATATTTGCATCATCTATTTTTACCCTGTGACTGAATCCATTGCGATTCCTTTTATTTATGCACAGCCACATGGACATTTTGTCGAATAATATGAAAAATAGAAGCAAAGGGCTACACAACTATTTAATGATTTAAATATTTTCACGATCTTGACTTTTTTAATATCATCACTCAACAGGTTGATATGGTAGCTGATACCTCCAGTTTGGAAAAATGCACGGTTGTCCTTACTGGTTATCTACGTGCACACAACCTCTCAGTAAATCAGCTGGTGATACACTCTGCCTTTGTCATTTATTTCAAAGAATGATATGCGTTCAGTGGCTGATTGTTTCTAGATCAGGTACATGTTGCTGGAGCAGGGGATTTCCAGTTGTCAAAGATTGAACTTCTCAAGGATCCATGTCCTCTGAATGTGAGGAAAGGGATGGACATCATGGACTCTGAGAGTGATATCCAGGTTTGTTATTCCAAAAGACATACCATGCTTTTATGCTAATAATTAGTTCTCAGGGAAAAAAGAAGAAGATGAAGACTCACGTTAAATGGCTAAGATTGCATCTGTTTAACTTATCTTGTTATTTGATTGTTTGAAGGATTATTTCTTAACAAAACTCCTTTATGAGTAGCACATGTTAAAAGACCTGGTTATATCTTTTCACCCCCCTATGTAAAAACTAAAAAAATGAGAATAGTATTTTTAGCAGATGAGGTGAAAAAGTTTTTAGATGACCGACTTTCTAGGCCCTAGGTTATTTAATATAATTATTAATTTGGTAGGTTTTGTGTCAGCTGCTAAAAAATAAAACCTGCTGTTCTACTAATTAGGTTGCAGTCTCGTTGATAGATTGTCTGTCTAGTCACAAGACTTGTTATCGGTAATGAGCAATCTTTCTCTCTTCTTCATTCTTTCTGATTCGTAAAGCTTTAAATCTTGCAGGTCATGACATGCCTTACCCCTGACCCAATGAAGCAAGAGCCTTTAGTTGTCGAAAATGCCCCTGATCCACTGGCAGGAGAACAGGTTAACAATTCTTTTGGTGCTTCATAGGTTTCTCAGTTTCTTGATAATGCATTTCTATCTTTTGTTTATGCTGATAGTTTAAGATTATTATCTGGTGGAAGACCATGGATTTTAGGCCCCTCAGGCCAAAATTTCTGGAGGATGTTTGAACTGTTTTCTTCCATTCAATTGTTTTTGTTCACGACAGACACAGACGACAGTTGTCTGAGGCAACTTATTCCATGTGCCCTAAAATTATGGCATTAGTTTGCATTTGTGCTATCTTCTGTATCTCAGAATGTTTTATAAGTTCATTGCATGTTTCAATTCAGACATGGCCAACAGAGGCAGAGATGGCTGAAGCAGACAGGACTCTCGAGGAAAAAAAGACGAAAAAGAAGAGGAGGCTTCCTAAGGGCATATCAGAGTACCAGGTCGAACCGCGTCTCCATTATTTTGTCAATTTTTCTCCCTTGAATTTTGTAATTGATGTGTTGGTTAGGTTGCACAATTTGATGACTTAATGCAGTTTAAGTCACTCTAGTTATTTGGAACATTTTGCAGGCTGCATGGATTGTAGATGATTCTGATATTGATTATTCAGATAGTGATGAAGGTGAAGATGATGGTATGATGGTGGATGATGGTGAGAGTGGCATTCCTGACAAGAAGTTTGGGAATAACTTTGAGTTTGATGAGGACCAGGCTTCCCTAAATTTAAGAGATTCAGATGAAGAAACTGAAACCAATTCTGTAATGATGGAGGTATTTGCTAGTAACTGCCGTATTTATAAGCAAACTGTGAAAGAGACTGTTGAATGATGTGATTTCCTTATCCGTTTTTTCAATATTGAGAAGCCCTTCAATTGAATCATCCTGCTAATTGTGCCCATAATCATTTTGAAGCCTTATATACTCTTTTTCGGTTAATCTTTGGTATTAGTTTATACTTTTCCACTGCCAATTTCATTTAAATAAGGAACACTTACCTTATACGAATGAAACCAAGTAATAAATATAAATTGACCGATGACTTTACTTGCTTCCTTAAATTGAGGCCCTCTTTCTTAAGCATTTCTGGGACAAATTTTCTCCATACGAGGTACAGTGAGTTTCTTTACTGTAGTCAATGAGTATTAATGAGCTATTTTTGTGCTACAGGATGGTGAAAACTTAACCAAAGAGCAGATAGCAGATCAGATTCGAAAAATCAAAGAATCACATGCTGAAGACGAGGGTACTTATCTATTTGCTAATGTTTATGTTGGCTTGTTGTTAATTGTCTGTATGTTTAGTCACATGCAGTTTCTACAAGTTAGTAGCAGTAATGATGAAGTTATATAAATAGTTGGAAGTTACTTCACTATGTTAAATCTAATTGCATTGGTTGCTATCCAGAATATCCTGATGAAGTGGATACACCAATAGATGTTCCAGCTCGAAAACGATTTGCTAAGTACAGAGGTGTCAAGTCATTCAAAACATCAACATGGGATCCCAAAGTATGTTCTTGTCTCTCGTAAATCGATCCAAATCTGGAATTTTTGTCTTTGAGTCATAATGTTGGCCAAAATTATGTTTTTGCAGGAATCTTTGCCTCAAGATTATGCTAGGATTTTTGCATTTGATAATTTTTCAAGAACAAAAAAGCATGTTCTTGCAAAAGCTGTTGATATGGAGCAAGAGACCGATGGCTGTATACCAGTTGGCTCATACACAAGGCTTTATATCAAGGATGTTGATGCTGGTGTTGCGTCCAAGTTATGTAAACTGGCTAATAAAATGCCAATAATAGCCTGTGGCCTTTTACAGCATGAGTCCAAAGTCTCTGTCCTCAATTTCAGGTTACCTCATTTTAAGTCTTTTCTCTTATTCTGGTACTTATTATAAGTTACCATTATCTGACAATATTCAACTTTATTGGTCCTTAGCATCAAGAAGCATGACTCATATGATGCTCCTATTAAAGCAAAAGAAGAACTCATTTTTCATGTTGGCTTCCGCCAATTTATAACAAGGTAATTTCCTTCTTATCTTCGCTTTAAAGACAAAAGAAAAAAGGTTTTGGTACTTAATTACTGCTTCACGGATCACTTTAGCCATCTGAGTTTTGTTGTGCAGGCCAATCTTTTCTTCAGATAGCATCAATGCTAATAAGCACAAAATGGAGAGATTTCTTCATGCTGGGAGATTTTCAGTAGCTTCAATTTATGCTCCAATGGCTTTCCTTAAACTTCCTCTAATTGCCTTGAAGAGCCAAGGAGATGGCACCTGTCCTGCAATTGCTGCTGTCGGTACTTTGAGAAGTGTCGACCCTGATAGGATTATTCTCAAGAGAATTATTTTAACTGGGTAAGCCACACATTCCTCTAATGTCTCAAAAATTGTTTTCTACTTGAGGTGGAATATTACTTTGCTGATACTTGTGCTGCTGTGTGTTTTTTGACTGCCAAAATTTAATCATTTATATTTATTGCATTTATTTGCCTGGACTTTACAGTCTTTCACAAGTTGAACACTCCCCCTCCCCACAAAATTTGTCAAAATCAAGCATGTGATTTTGAAACAATGTCCTGACTGAAACTCCAGCCTTTACCCTTGTATCAAGTATTGTATCAATTAAAATCATTTAGAGCATAGCTATAATTTTTTTTTTTTTAAGATTTAATTACCTTTTGATTTTGTACTAGAAGAAAATATTAAATTAGTAAGTTTCATTTTTCACAATCAGATATTATGGAGTACCGATCTTCTGGAATCTTGGATGTTCCATTTTCTGTGGAAATCCATTGTGATTAATAAATATCAGAACCATGTATCTGTTTCTAAGAAATTCTCTTAAGAGCTAGTCCTGCTTCTAAGGATATTCAAAAGGACCTGGTAAACGACTTGATGCATCATTTATCCATTCAAAAGTTTAATCTGGTTACGGTTTAAGTTGCAGAAAATTAAGACCTGCAATCTTCTTGAATTTGAAGGGGTTCCCATGTCACCATGTGACATGGGCCATAGTGCTCTCTAATTTGAATTGTCCCACGTGACATGAGTCATGCTATCAATTTTGAATGGTTCCCATGCGTTTCTAGTTCTCACGTTCATTTAACTTGTGCTCAAGTGATTCTTCCCATATCGTTCAAAAATTGTACACTGGAAGACATGAAAATGTTTTTTTTCTTTCCTTTCTAAATTTAAAGCAAATGCAAGTAGATACTTGGATATGTCAAACTAACATATAGGGTGAAACTCATGCAGTTACCCACTACGTGTATCCAAAGTAAAAGCAACTGTGAGATACATGTTTCATAACCCAGAGGATGTAAGATGGTTCAAGGTAATATGATCAATGCCCTTAATTTTTTTGAAAAAAACTAGTGTACTTGATTATAAAATGTCCTTTCTCTATTTGTTTCCATCGTAATGTTATCATGTTTGCTGCAGCCTGTTGAAGTTGTGACAAAATGTGGTCGGCGTGGTCGCATTAGGGAACCCGTAGGAACTCATGGTATGTCCACCTGATTAAAATTGTGGCACAGATGGTTTAATTTTCTTTTATAGAGGGTGTTTGCAAAAAATTGTGCTTTTAGGAAAGTGATTTATTTCTTAGTGATTGTGAGAATAATTGCTCAATAGTAAAAGTGGCAAGTGTTTGCAAAAATATTTCAATGTTAAGTAGAAGCTAGCAAAAGTATCATATAACCTACCTATAGATTATAGCTTTTGTTAGATTATTACTCTTGAAAGAGAATAACACACTCAAAAATTCTTTTCAAAAGTAAAAAAAGTGATTATAAGTTGCAAGAATCTTATGCAAGCACCCCTATAATTCTGTCAATCAACACATATTACTATGCGATTAGTAATGCTATGTTTGTACACATTAACATGGTGTGTTCGTCTTTGTGGGGCAGGGGCTATGAAGTGCATATTTAACGGGGTCCTTCAGCAACACGATACTGTATGTATGAGTTTATATAAGCGCACCTATCCAAAGTGGCCTCAACAATGGTGTCCTCTACAGTCTGGTTCAGATTGATGACACTATGGATACTGAGTTCAAAGCTGGGACCACAAGTATTAAGCAAAAATTTTGGTTGTATAATTTCTGTTAGTGAGTGATTTTTTTTCAGTTTCTTGCTTTATGCTTAAGACCCTTTATTTGTGCATCTGAGATTTTCTTTACTATTTCTGGTTGCATTCTGCCCCATTCCTTTACAAATTCTTAGTTTTAACACAGTTTTGTTATATTATAGGAGTAGTTAATACAGCTTTTAAACTACATTTTAATCCAAATGAGATGTAAAATCATCAGGTTATAAATGATGTTTTTTGTATTCTGTGATGTATGCTGAAATTTGATTGACTTGAATACTTGATACAAGTGTCTAATTGGTTTCTTTCTCATTTTTTTCAGTATTTTTAAAAAAAATAAAGATTAGAAAAAGGATGGTTGGTTGATATCTGCTTAATTACTACTCCATAGTATGAAAAAATGTTTGAATTTTAATTTTGTTATTTGAAGTGACTCAAATGTATTTATCTTGTCCAAAACATTAAAGAATCAACTAATATCAATTGTACGGTTAAAATGCTCAGCTGGCCCAGGTCACTTACTGTGTATTGCATGAGGGGAAGGGGCCTAGTGGCACACTGGCACTCTGTCTAGTTTTGGGTGTGTATTTTTTAGAAAGGTAAATAAAAAATCTATATAATTTTATTGTGTATCAAAATACTTTTTTTTTTTTTTTAAATCGTTTCTTAAATCCTGTTCAGTACATTTTTGTCAGTTGACTCTTAGTTGGAAATGACAACTTAGCCTTGCAGCTCGTACATGGATTCAAATTTCTTGTAAATTTCCAAAGAAGATTGAGACTGAAATGATAAAACTAAAATGAAAAAAAAAAAAAATTAAAATTAATTAAAAAAAAAAGTTACATAAATTTTTAAGGACAAAATTAAAAGACCATTTGCGAATTTGTGTGTATATTAACTTTTAAATTTAATGGAGCGCGCAAAATTAAACGTAAATGAAATGAGGACAGAATGTCAAAAGATAAACAAGAACTGAAGAAAGTAGCGCTAAATTCTCTGACCTAAGTTTGAGCCTTGAGGGTTAAAAACTGATTGCCAGCCGCGCCTCCACCAATCGATTTCAACAGCTGCCGTCGTTGCTCGCGCTGTTTGCCTGGTAATTTCCTTCTTCTTTTGGAAATCTGTTTGCCTGGTAATTTCCTTCTTCTTTTGGAAATCTTCTCTCTCTGCAATGTTATGAATTGCTGTATTTCCAACTCTAAAAATCTCCTTCCTTTATTTTGGGATATTATTCTTTCAATGGGAGACTGTGTGAATATGCTTTTTTCAGTAAACTGCCCTATGATACGGTTGTGTCTTTCTGTTATTTGTATTGTGTTATTTCTAATTCTATTAGGATATTCTCATTGTTCCCAGTTTTTGCCATTCCTATTATGGTTTATCTGTAATATGCTTCCTACTGGGGTGTGGCACTTATTGTTCGGTCTGTTTGTATGTATTAGGATCAATTCATTGTTGCTCTTGTATATACTTATTATCTGGACTACTGTACTGCCATCTTCAGGAACTACAAAAAACTCGATTAGACTCTTTTTTTTCAGCTCTATTTTCTTAATTCTAATCAATAGTGATTCTGTGAAACACATGTCATTAAGAGGAGATTTTGGCTATTCTGTGAATTTCCCATTTGACGTTGTCCTTCATATTCTTAAATTTTCCTTCATTATCTAATCTTTGTGGATTAATTAGTTCCTGGCTATTCACCATTGCAGCAGTTATAATTGTTGTCTGCCTTAGATGCCAATGATTCTATTTATTTATTTTTTCTTTATTTTTTTGTCAGGTTAAATGATAATGCTATCAAAGTCGAAGCATCTCTACTGTTTGCCGCAACTATGTGCTCGATTGTGCTTGAAGAATATTTGTAAACAAGATTATGGTAACAATACAAATGGAGTTAGTTTTCTATTGCACAATACTATTTGCTCCGTTGCTAAGAACGTAGATGAGTCGCCTGAGCTTCCGGATTGGGTTAAATCTTCGGATAAGGACACGGAGGCTAAGAAGTCAGAAGATGATGATTTTATCCCTCCATCAGTATCTTATTGGATTGAGAACCACAAGATTCATGATCAAGTTGTTGATGTGAAAAACATAGTGAATGATATTTTTGAGAGTGATATCGATAAAATAAGTAAGATTCTAAAGAATCGGTTTGAGTCCCTGGATTCAGTTGTGAAAGCACTAGATGGTTGTGGTGTGAATGATATCTCCGAGAGTTTGGTCGAGCAAGTGTTACGAAGGTTCAGCTGCGAATGGATACCCGCTTACGGGTTTTTCAAGTGGGCTGAATTGCATAACGGGATTACACATTCATCTAATCTATACACCATGATGGTGGACAATTTGGGTAAAACAAAGAAATTTGAAATAATGTGGGAATTGATGGAAAAGATGAAACAGTTGAAAGGGTATGTCACATTGGATACAGTGGCTAAAATTATGAGGCGTCTTGCAAGGGCTGGTAAGTATGAGGATGCAGTAGAGGTATTTGAAAAAATTGAACTATTTGGATTAAGCAAGGATATAACAGTCATGAATATATTGATGGATGCTTTAGTGAAAGAAGGAAGCGTTGAAAATGCAGAACGAGTGTATTTTGAGTACAAGGAACGTATTTCTCCTTCTTTAAAGACGTACAATATGTTAATGCATGGTTGGTGCAAAACTAGGCAGATGGATAAAGCTTTGAAGACTATTGATGAGATGAAGGGGAGTGGATTTTACCCGGATTCTGTCACATATGCAAATTTTATTGAAGCTTATAGTCGTGAAAAAGATTTTCGTAAAGTTGATGCTACTCTTGAAGAAATGAAGAAGAATGGTTTTCATCCTAATGTGGTGATATATACGATTATAATGACTGCTTTATCGAGAGCTAAAGAAACTGATAAAGCTCTGGAGATTTACGAGCAGATGAAACAGAACAATTGCTGTCCTGATGCTACATTCTATAATGCCTTCATTAGTGCTCTAAGTCATGGAGGGAGGCTAAAGGATTCCGAAGCTGTTTTTGAGGATATGTCGAAGCAGGGAGTTGTACCAAATGTGTCAACGTACAACACGTTAATTCTGATTGCTGCTAATAACTCAGACGAAGAGAAGGCTCTGAATTTACTAAAGATAATGGAAGAAAATATGTGTAAGCCTGACCGTAATACCTATGCACCATTACTGAAAATGTGCTGCAGATTGAAAAGAATGAAGGTGCTTTCGTTTCTGTTAAACCATATGTTTAAGAACGATGTTAGTATTGATCATGGAACGTATTCTCTTTTGGTCAATCGTCTCAGCAAGAATGGAAGGCTTGATCGGGCTTTTTCGTTTTTCGAGGAAATGGTGGTTAAGGGGTTCGTTCCAATGGATTGTACGGGTGAGATTCTTATCAAAGGATTCGACAAGACGGGTATGGATGAAGCAAAGCAACGAGTTGAAGAATTGATGTCACGAGCTAAAGAATCCTCCCAGATATCCTAGAGTTGAGGATTCAATCTCATTACGATTACCATCACTATGTTAATGAATGATGAGATGAGCAAATTTTGCATTTCTCTATCTTTTTTTGTTGAATTTTGATCGTCCCAACAAATTACCAATATGGAAGAAAAGATACTGTAGAATTATTACAATGTCTCTCCAAGAACCATCCAAAAGAAATGGTTGTGCATGTTCATAACTCTAAAACATCAATTCTGAGAAAAAAAAAAAGACGTATTGTTTTTAACTTCTCATAGGTAATTATGTTCTATTTTTAACTTATTAAATACAGTAATTATTTTAAATTTGATTCTGATTTGCAATTATTGGAGGTGTTAAAAGGTCAGGGGACTGGCCTATTCAATTCAAACCGGAAAAAATAATAATCAAGGATTAGGATTTAGGACTAAGCTTAACTCTCCTCTTTAACGAGTTGGCCAACCCATTTAATCTTTTAATTTGAATTTTAGTATAATTATTTACTACTTTTTTTTTTTTTGAAGTCAATTATTTACTACTCCTTAATATTTATTTATTGGTGGCATATTTTAGATGAAATGGGTCAGATGATAACATTTAGTTCAAATAAGAATTACAATATTGAGTGGTATTTATATTAAGTAATGAGTTGGTCTCCTGTGCACAGTGTGCACCGTGCACACTAATGCACAAGTCAACCGTTATCAATTGAGCAAACCATAAATTACCAAGAAATTAAGCATTGGCGCAGCGGTTACATTTTACCAAGATTTTTGTTAGAGTCATGAGTTTGAAACTCTATGACCACACATTTTTTAATTTATTACCACTTTTTAAACAAGAGTTACACTTTTCACTATTAGAAATTACTACATTTCCACTTTTCAAAATCTTACACTTTTTAAACAAGAGTTACACTTTTCACTATTAGAAATTATTACTTTTTAATAATAATAGTCACCACTTTTCAATATTAGAAATTACCACTTTTAAATTATAATAGTCACCACTTTTCAATAATAATAGTCACAATACTTACCACTTTTCAATAATAATACTTACCACTTTTCAGTATTACAAAACAACACTTTTCAATAATAATACTTACCATTTTTCAGTATTACAAAACAACACTTTTCAGTAACAATACTTACCACTTTTCAGTATTACAAAACAACACTTTTCAGTAACAATACTTACCACTTTTCAATATTATAAAACAACACTTTTCAGTAACAATACTTACCACTTTTCAGTTTTAAAGATTATCACTTTTCAATAACAATAATTACTACTTTTCAATATTAAAAATAAATAATTACTACTTTTCAATATTAAAAATAAATCACTTTTCAGTATTATGAAATAACACTTTTCACTAATAATAATTACCATTTTTCAGTATTATGAAACAACACTTTTCAGAATTAAAGATTAACACTTTTCAGGATATATTACCACTTTTGAAAAACAAAATAATAAAATCTTGTACTTCAACTAAAGAAAAAAACTGAATAACATCTTGTCCAAATCAACCAAAAAAATAAAAAAAACATATAAAATTACCACTTTTTAATAAGAAATAACTACATTTTTTCAGTAACAAAATTACCACTTTTCAATAAAATTCATTACCACTTTTCAATAAAAAAAACTACACTTTTCAGTAATAAAATCTATCTAATATTCCACATCATTCCACAAATAATCCTTGCCCATACACCAAAATCACAAACACATTACCCACTTTCGAAACCAAATCAAAGTGCCATTATAATTAGCTTTCACATAGTTGTTCACCTACAAGCATGAACAAGAACATCAACTTCAATAGATTCAATTGGATACTGGTCTCCAATCAACCACAGAGCAAAACTGACTTGGTTCCCATTTAAGCGATTGACCATAATCACTAGAAATTGCTTTTCCAACTTGTTCTGAAACAATTGAGTAGTTATAAAGGGAAAGGGAAATAGTAGGAAACCTGATAAATGAAATGGGATTAAAGTATGCAGCAACATCAAGTTTAGTTTAGAAATGGTGCTTTCCAATGTCCCGCCTCCAAAGGCAGGCAGTATATATAGTCGTAGTAGTCAGAATGGGATACTTGAGCTTAAGAACAACCTCAAAATTGATCGTGGAGTACAAGGCATATCCAATTAACCATACAAATCTTACTTGAATTCACGAAGTAAAATCGATCCAAAACCACCCCCACGCCAATCTCAAATCTTCCAACGTCCTCCTCGACCAAAACGATGTCGTTCTCGTCGCCGACACGGCCTCACTTCCCTCGCCTCTCAACCCCAGCATATGGTCTTCTACAAAACCTCCGATATCAATCCCACAAAAAAATCTCCAAAAAATTTGACGCCTGGAGCTACGGCTGCCTCCTAATCGAACTTCTCACGACCCGGATTTCGACGAACTCTGTGCCGCCGGGGACCAACGCCATGGTGGGTCTCTGCGGGTGGGTGAACCGCGCCTTGAGGGAGGAGTACTAGACGGCGGAGATCGTGGTGCGAAACCAGAGGATGTTGAGGCTGATGCAGATCGGGATGAAATGCTGCGAGAAGTCGCCGGAGAAGCGACATAGATTTGGCCGGCGTTGGCGGAGGTGGAGAGGGAGGTCGTTGATTCGGAAGACGAATGGTTTGGGTATGAATGATGGTTTATGTTTGTTAAATAAAAGGTCAAAATAGAGTGCACCAAAATTAAATCGGTGTGTATGGTGCATATAAGACTTTTCCTTAAGTAATAAATATTTGTTATCTTTGTATGAATATTTTGATATTTTTTTCTAATATTTGATTGATGTGATCGATTGGATTCAATTAACAACGTATGAATTATATTATTTTAATTTTATACGGTGAATTTAAAATTTATCATGTTATATAATAAGATACCAAATTTAAATTTAAAATGCTTTTTTTTGTTTTATATAGTTGAGCAGTAGTGACCCGTAGGAGTTAAAATTAGGCCTCCACTATTAATGAACCATTTGTTTGCGATCCGACATGATTATAGTTAGCTCATTTAACATCTCGTAGCCATTAGAATTAGAGTTAAATTTCTACTATTATTGAATCGTTTGCTTAAAATTAGTTTTGTTAGCATACGCTTACAATTTTGATAAAAATATACTTTATTATCGAATACTACACATTTTTTGACAAAAATTATGATATGTTCCATGAGATAGTTTTCATCATATATATTTTATATAATTCTACTTGAACTATATTTAAAAATAAAATGCACTCTAAGGTGCAAATATTTTTTATGGGATCAGTTCATAAAAAGCGTAGAACTCTAATTTTAAATGAGATTTTCGTAAGTGGACGGTGGGATTGGTCCCTCAAAATTAGTCGATCGTCCTTAAACTGAATACTCGAGACTTTAAAAAAAAAATTGCATAAGTGAGGCACCGTACTCACTCACTTTTGATATTTCTACACAAATCAATATAAGTAACTTCTTCAAAAGCAGTCATTTGAACATCATCTTGATTTGCAAATTATTGTAAAAGGGAAAATTGAAATATGCGAATAAGCATAATTAATTTGCAAAAATAAAAATTTCCCACTCTTTGTCTCCAAGAATATATAGAAAAAAGAAAAAGAAACAAGAGCCACTTTCCCCAAAGACAAACGCCAGTTTACCAACTTCTTCCACCCACCCACCAACCCACCCACTTCCACTTTCCCCATGCCTATAAAAATAGAATTTTATTTGTAATATATTATGCTACAATTGTACAAATATGATGAGTAATAATAAAGTCCATTCCCCACTAATAAAATAATGTTGAAAAAAAAGTTGGAACCACCTTTGTCAATGTCAAATTGTCAAGCAAGAGTGTTATTATTACCCGTGACTTTATCCAACTTATAATTAGAAGAGAAGTTGGCCAGGAGAAAATTCGAACCCCACCTTTGTCAAGATATAGTACTTGAGATAATGTACAAAGGTATTATTTTCCAATTTGAAAAATATTTTTACAATCCCAATTAAATATCTTTAGCCTTATCTTTATTATGGTTCTCGATACAATAATAACACAATTTTTCTTTGTCATGTTAGTGGGATTCCTTTAAACTTAAAAAACTACTGATTTTATATATGACTTGTACTATCTTGATGCAACTAAGGAATTCAACATCGATCGTGACATTCCAAATTACCATTCTGATCCCCCCTCCCCCTAAAGTCTCAATGCATGTAAAATCTATTAATGTAGGGAGATCAATTTCATCGTCTATTAATTTTTTAAGTCTGAACAAAACACTATATGAATTAGCAAATTACAACGCTTAGATTAAATAAAAACAAACATTTAATTTCACATAGAGCTAGCTAGCTAGTCTTGATTATTCCAAGAATACATCGACCATGCATTTCATGTTCTACTATATTTCATAGGAGTACTACTATATAATAAAACACACAAAATGAAATATGAGTTGGAATAAGGGAATCCTTGGTGCTAAGTACAAACTTCAAATTCTAATTAAATTAAGATTCTTCAACTAGTCTATTAATACATAAGTACTTGTCAAATTTAATTTGTTGAAGCGGCTGGCAGGAATCTCCATTGGACTAGGATCAATATTTGCAAGGCTACGAAGCTCCTCAATTTCATCAAAAGCAGCAAAATGTTTTTCATCAAGTGTAATCCACGCTTCAATTCCATCCCCTTCTCTCGTATCCATCAACCAAAGCACATTAATAAAAGGCCATTCCACATCACTCCCTGCATCACATTTCGTTATCCAAACAGGCCTCCCCCATCCAAAATCCACGTCATACAAACCAAAATTACACCAGCTCGAAATCGCCAAATAATCCGCATTCTCCACGAAACCCTTCCATGTTTCCTCAAGATTCCCGCAATACCCCGAAAACCCTAGTTCCCCCTCCATCCGCATCACGAAATCTACGTCCACTTTGCTTATTGCGCTCCTTACTTTTGTAAACAATTCCCCTAATTCCCTGTCCTTGTTGGCGCTGGAGGCCGGGACGAGCCAGACAAAGTTGCCGAAACTCTCGTCTGGAAACGGAGGAGTTTCGGCCTTTCGTCTCATGTTGACGCCGTGCGTCACCAGAGACGTACTCGAGTTGTTTTTCTTGCATGCAACCATGAAGCATTGCCAGAGGAAAGACGACACGGTTTCGACTCGAGACGGACGACGTTTCTTTGCCTCGGGCGAAGATATTTTCGCCCGGAGCGTCGAAATCGAGGACGAGTCGAACACGTAGCGTCTCATGCAAGTTTTTCCGAATTTGAAATATTGTCTCATAGCGGAGAAAAGATGGTCGGATTCTCTATTCATTGATTCATTTTGTGGGAAGGATAATTTAGCTTTAAAATCAGGGAAAATTGTGATTTTGTCCGAATTCATTACCGTTGAGGCCCAAGATTTCATGAAAGTGCCAATAGTTGCACCGTCGGCAACTTTGTGTAAGAAAAGTGAACCAATGGCAATACCTCCACATTTGAAATAGTTAAGTTGGACCATTGCGACGTTCGAACCGGGACCCGGTTCGGCCCAGGAGAGTTGACTCGGGATGTGTGCCCGACACGCTAGCGGGTCGGGGTTTTGCAACAAGTCCGAGAGGTTATAGTCGAATTTAGCAACGGTTAATGGGATTCCTTGGTCGTTGCAGTCAATGGAGAGAGAGTCTTTGACTCGACCTGCCAAGCCATTATAAAAGAAAAATAAAAGAGGGCTAGTCTTCAGTGAGACCGTCTCACAGAATGAGATCAGTGAGACGCTTTTATATATAAAAAGTTATATGTGTTGTAAAAAGTAATTGTCACTTTTGTTAAAAATATTATCATTTTTTTTACAAACCAAAATCTGCAAAAAAATATGATTATTCTACACAAAATTTTGAAATATGGGTTAAAAGGATCCGTCTCACAGAAAAAGATCCGTGAGACGGTCTCACACAAATTTTTGTCATAAAAGAGACAGATCGAACTCTCGGGTAACCTGAGCCCGTCCCAACACAAATAACCAAAATTAAGTGACTCCAAACAATTAATATATTTAAATATACTACTCACCTGCGAAGGGGTAGAAGAGGGAGAGAGTTGAGGAGAGAGATTGGCATAGGGTTTGTGTGGTTTGAGAAATGATGGATTCGGAAATATTATCCGGGTTCGGGTTGGGGAAGTATAGTACGAGAGGGACGTAGATGGGAGGGACAATTTGGTCGAATAAAGAGAGTTTGTAGGTTTTCTTGGTGTCTGGGGTTGGTAATGAGGGTTTGATGAATTCTTTTGAAACTATTTCTCCTTCCATTTTCATTTTTGGTTTTGGAAATTAACAAAGTGGTTGAAGAGGTTTCAAGAAAGAGAGGTGGGATTTGAAAGATAATTGTGGCTTCTCTATATATAGACTTACATGAGTATATGCGTGGTGTGAATAGTCAAACCAATAATCATTTTTTTATGTTGACAAGAATATTACGATGAAAATCATGTCACAGTTTCTAACCAACGTCAACAAACTGTCCCATTTTATTAGTGGGTAATTGGAATGTGATTTTTTTTTTCCAAACACTAGTAGTTGAGATAAAAAATAATACTAATTCATCTTTAAAAGACAAATAAAATAGGACCAAGAAATATGTGTTGTTATATACCTAACACATCACGACGACAGGCAGATCTATTAACAATTTTGGGGTTAAAGAAAAAAAAAATTGTATGCTAGTACTAGTTAATTAGTGTTAAATAAATAAATAATAATTGTTCTGTGTTTTCTTTTTAAATTATAAATTAGCATAATGCTATGTAGGTGTATATTAATATATCGGATTGTATATTAATATTTATTAATTTCAATCATACGTTTTAAGCATCGATCCAACACATGTAATAGGGATCTGTCAATTTTTTTTTTTTTGATTACAAGTTAAATACCCATCCCTTTTTTTTCCTCCCCATGACTCGAACCCAGGACCTAAGGTTTAGGTAGTGGTGCTCTAACCACTTGAGCTATCCCACTTTGTCGGGATCTGTCAATTTTATGGCGGCTATAATCCTGAATTATGGAACAATTACTTATCAGTCACTACATTAGTGCTTTGTTAGGTGATTCAAGTGCTAATATTAGCTTTTTTGGAATGAATTTAATTATTTATCAACCTGATCAGTTTATTAGGTAATTGTCTAAGATAACATTTTTTTTTTTTTTTTTTTAGTATTATAGGGGCGCTGGAATTTAATTGTCAACTAATACGTATTACCTAACTTTCCAAAGTCATTTTCTTCCAACAAAGTCTCCATGACACCTCCAATAGGGGACAAGTTTAAGTGACAATTTTTTCAAAGCGGAGAGAATAACTGAATGCAAAACTTAATTAATTAGACAAAATTTTATGTTGCACTGGTGCAGTTTTGACTCGTTGTAATGGATAAGACTCACAAAAATTGGTAAAAAAATATTAGTTTAAATTAATTAAAATTAAAAATTTGTTTATGTGACGTTGAACAATATTAAAAAAAATAAAATTGTTCCATTGAGAATCTAAAAGTTAAAATTACATGTGTAGTTAATATGTTTGGATCAAACATTTATATAATGCTAGGTTTGGTAGAGTTAGAGTGTTGGTTTGAAGCAAATGCGTATATATAAATTGTACTTTATTATTTAAATAAAAACAGACTAAGTGACTGGTTATAATAATCAGAAGGGTTAGGTAGCATAGCTCCCTAGCTAATTAAGTATATGTAAAAAATAAAATATTTCAAAAGAGCATATTTAATACAGTATACTCCCTCCGTCCCACAGGAATTTGCACACTTTCCATATGTGAATGTCCCATACCAATTTGCACACTCCATAAAAGGAAATATCTTCACAACCCTCACCCTTGAAATATACTCATATTTACCCATATGCCATTACTTTTCCACACTCAATCTACTTTTTACTTTACTTTATTCATAAAAGTTTACAAAACTACCCCTCAAAACATCAATCATTACACCTTTTCTTACACATTTCTTAAAATGTGTGCCGGTCAAAGGGTGCAAGTTCCTCCGGGACGGAGGGAGTATAACATTAGAGATAAACATGGATGATGATTATGGTTGATTAGAGTGGAGCGCACTATGATAAAAGGGTCCTCCATTGAAAAAAAACACGGCCCCTTTAATTAGTGAGTGCTTAATTCTACCTATAATAATTCAGTATATATGGTGCATGCATGATCCGGATTAGAATGTTAATTTCATGTATACATACACACATAAAACGTGCAATGAGTGTGTAAGAAATTCACATTCTTTTTTCAGATTGAGATATCGAATTTCAATTCTAATTCAATTTTATATTTTAAAGTAATCATCATGCACATACATGCATTATGCATATTAGATTAGATGACAACACTAATTAATTCGTATTTTAATACCACTTTTTTCATATGAAAACTCTTCAACAATAGTACAAGACCTAGCTAGTTTTTTCTTAAGAATTAAAATAAATAAAGTAATAATGTAATATTCGATATTAGAGAACTAATTAAGTAGAGAACAAGTGGGATGTCGAGTTAGACAATGGCATTGTAAACCTTATCTATAGAGACATTTTGCCAATTGAATTCTTTATTGAAGGAATAGCTCAAAGTCTAAGCGAACGAAGTTAATGGTATAAATAAAGCAAACCGATTTGGAGAAGAAAAAAAATCGTATGAGACAATTTTCGTGTACTCAAGTTTATGGAGCCTCAACTTATTCATATTTTATATATGGAAGCATGACTCAAATACTATAGTAGAATTCCGTCTCATGAAACAGTGTATCACAAAAATTCCTCTTTCGAAAATAAAGATTTTTTATTAAAAAATAATCCATACATGAATTGTTGCTTTAAGTTTACTTGACGACTAGCCCCTTAATACTACTACTATTACAACTTTAAAGTTTTGTTTTAGTTTATCACAACTTGCCTTTATTTTGTTTTTTTAGTTTATGGTTTCAACTAACTTGTTGACCGCCGGAGTTGGTTCGGACTAATAAGGCATGGGGTCGTCCCCGATTTTCAATGAATGACTCTACTTTGATTGTGATACATAGGAGTGGTTCGATACGGTATACTATACCGAAAAATTTGATATTGAAAAAATTTCATTTCGATATATCGAAGTTTCGATATGAAAAAATTCATACCGATATTGTACCGTAATTTCAATACAATATACCGGTATACCATATCATATCAAAAATATTGAACCATCATTTCATATCGAAAATATTGAAGTATCGTTTTATACCGAAATTAATTATTTAAAGTTATTTTATTTTAAAGTTTTAAGTTATTTTAATTTAAAAAATAATATAAAATTATTATTTTATTAATGTTTCGATATTTCGGCATACCGATATAGCATTTCATACCAAAATACCGCGGTATGATCATTTTCCATACCGTTATCAATATTTTTTCAATACGTAAAACTTGGTATACAAAAATTTCGATATATTTTTCCACCTCAGTCATACAACAAACATTTACGTGTTGTCACTTCAACCAGATAAAATTCATAATTCTATTCACTTTTTCGTCTCAATGCTTTAGGCTCCATTTGGATAGAGTGATTTGATCTATAAATTTTAAATCTACAATGCAAATTTACTCCATTTGTTTAAATTAAAAAGTAAATAAATGAATTTCAAATACTTAGCATCTTTTTTTAGTTAAAATTGGGAGAATTTTAAATTCTCACTAAATTCATATCATTTAAAATTCATCTAATTTTTAAAACCTTTCATTTGAAATACCTTCTCAAATCAAATTCCCTATTCCAAACACAACCTTTAATTTATTTCTCTTTTTCTCACGAATAGTTTGAAGTGTGTTATTTCAGAGAATGCTCATGTATACTAATATGAGTGAGTGCATGTGTGACAAAGTGCAGCGCTTGGATGTCTGGTTGAGTCTTGACCAATTCATCTTGGTCTGGTTGAACTTGATTCCGAACTAACAACTTCTAAAATCACTTTTTCTAAAAGACTGTGAATAGCTTTTGAGAAAAAGTGATTATACTCCATTTCCAAAATGCAGTATAACTCATATATTGAGATAGAGAATTGCAGTCTTAATTCTATCACTAGCATATGCCTTTCTACGTAAAAATCAACATCTTTCCTAGGGTAGTACTTTACCATACCACCCTTTAGGTATATTATCCCTTTGCTTCGACACAATCAAGATCAAAACCTAGAATAAAATAGGAACACCAAGAAAGAAAGGCCATCGCCTAAAATCAGACACCACAAAATCTTTAAGGCGATGGTCAAACACCAATCACCATGCTTATAATGTTGCGCTTGATACTGAACCTCCGGAAGGTACTAAAATTTGGAAAAAATGCGAATAAGTTTTACAAAGATCGAATGTTGCCCAAATATGATACTAAGTTAAATTAGTAATCAGCTTAAGTTCATTTTTATATTAGGCTAGCCTATAAATGATTAAAATTTTAACAAACTTATCATATAATTATTGTTGCTTACAACCACATAATTTGTTTGATGTGAATGGCTACAGTGGTCGTAGATCACCATATTTCTATTTAAATAATGACAAGTTTAACTGCTACCTCAATGAAAAGATTGGTATACTTTTACTCCGAAATTCAAAATTTCAGATCCTAGAAGCTTCAACGAATCTAAATGTTTTCACCTGGGGGAAGCTCTGCAGGTTTTGTGAGAGTACCAAGTACTCGTTCCATGTCAAAGCGAACTTCAATATTACGGATACTATAACCAACCACCATAAGCCAATAAAGTAGTTTTGCAAGTTCCGGAGCACTTGTTTCGGTTACGCTAGTCTGCAAAAACAAAATGCTAAAGAGTTGGTCTTATGCAATACAGTTTTGCCGTGCAACTGATTCATAACTTTTATAGTATACCGACTAATACTTTTGAATGAAACAGCTAATACTGATAAACTAATACGCTTTAATGAACAACTAGTACTATTTTAAAATACACACATAAAATTTGCAAAGTGAAATGGGTTTGTATAAGACTTTTGTCAATACTAAATCAAAAAGACTAAGTAGATACCTTATATTCAAAGAGAATTACGTGTTTTAAACTTGGGTCAATCAGAAAATGCCCCAATGACATACACATGCACAAATATATTGTGTGTGTAATATAACAGGTGAGTCAGGTGACTATTATTAGTAGCAGATAAGTGAACAGAACTCGTCTCTTGATCTCAATCTTCAAAAAAAAAAAAAACTACTCTGTATAATGCAATTCTACATGCCTTTTTACTATATAATGTTGCAAGAATAATTTCCAAGGAATAAAGATAAAACTATTTTTTTTTCATTTTTAAAACACAGATTAAGTAACTAAAGCATAAGATCAATAGTCTATATAAATAAGGATTCAACATATCTCAACTCCTTAAAAAATACAGACTAAAAAGAAGAAGGATTAGCGCCAGTACTAGTTAATGATTTAATGCTTACCTTCATTTGATTAGGATCGGAGACAGCCAACAGGCGTTTTATGAATGTGTTCATCGCCAACACAACATCCTCTCCAGCACTACTTGTTAGCTCCTAAGTGGCATGTAGAAATTCAATTCGATTGGAAAACTCAAGGGGAAACTCATCAGATAAGCATAGTTCCAAATGCATAACATGAGGCAAATTGAAAATTTTCATCTTTCAGTTCTTCAGTAATCAGTACTCAAGAACTAGCTAAATGGTGATGTATTTATTTGCTCACTTTTCATATGGATTATACAAATCATGATTAGTGAAAGACTGTTTTAGTTGCTCCCATACGTATGTGCAGTCAAATTTATTCTTACCTTAAGATTCTGAGGCTCAAGAGTTTTCAGATATTCTAAGAGTTCGTTCTGTCCATTAGAAGTTTTTCGTACGACTTGAAGGTTAAGTTCTTCAATCTCTGCTTCAAGTAGCTCGATGTATTTCACTGCATCCATTGTCTCTGGACCTGAGACATTGTTCCACCTTACAACTTCACCGGACACCTTTTTCTGCGTGCCTGGTGCATAATCTGGCACGTCCTATCATAGATAAATAAAAAAAGTAACTTCATAAGAAATGTGTTATTAAATAAGGGTTTAGCATTAAAAATATGATAGCGGCAAGTGCACTAGTTCAGACATGTGCTCATTCACAGAATTGAAGCAAAATATTTCATGAAATGGGATGAGCACAGCAGGTTTTCGCGAGCTCAAGCTTCATATACTGAATTTCAAAACCCATAATGAATATCACTAGCATTAAGGCAAGAATGACATCCTTTAACAATAGTAGCTATTTCACTAAATTTTGCACAGGAGTGAATCCTTTTCAAGTCATTATCCGCTTCACCCCACAATCCCCCCAAAAAGAAAGAATTGCATTTCTCCTAAAGTACAACCTTTTACTTTTGAATCAACTAAATGAAGGGGTGCAGCCTTTTACAGGCCATCAATTCTCACTTGCACCCCTCCATTTATTCATTGGTTTATTCAATCGCATTTAACTGATAAGCATTCCTGTCATGAGGGCATTATAGAAATATGATATATCACTTGAAAATTAATTGGCTTTTGAAAAAGGTTTTCTATTTTTGGGTGTGATTTTTAATTTTTTTAAACAAACATGACCCTTTATGTTTAGGATGTAGATAATAACTTAGCTCCCCACACCAAAACTTACAGTGAAAATCCATTTGTAAAATCAACAATTAAATTAAATTCATTTTTTCCTTCCTTGTCTGTAAATTCTCAGGCATTTAACAGTCTGGGTATCTTCTCTTTAACCAAGACCTAATTGGCAGCTGCAGGCAAATATTCAAAGTAGTGCTTTATCTTGAAGAATTTCTTGGAAAATAGGCCATATTCTGATAACTTTCATATTCATACTTAGGTCTAATTATTATAAAGCTGCCAGTGGACCTCCTCACTTGGGTTAGGATTAGGGTCTTCGTTAGGTCTAATTCCGTTGTTTTTCTTCGTTAGGTCATCTTGGAGAGATCATTTAAGTTGTAAATGGCAGTTTGGCTGGGCAGGATTCATCCTGTAGAAATCTTTATTATAACATTGTTTGATTATGTGTGTCGAAGCCCTTGCCTCTGTCATA
Source organism: Galeopsis tetrahit (assembly GCA_963675135.1). NCBI lineage: Eukaryota > Viridiplantae > Streptophyta > Magnoliopsida > Lamiales > Lamiaceae > Galeopsis > Galeopsis tetrahit. The sequence goes on from OY776131.1 coordinate 56,452,104, forward strand.
TATTTCCATCATTTTACTTCTCCCATTCACAACACTCCATCACACAACAAAGATAAAAGCTATTTGTGGAGGGAGAAAGCAGGAAGACCTCACCTTTTTCTCCTGCGGTTCAGGAAGAGCAGCCTGTTCCAAGCTCTGTTGCAATTCCAGCCGGTATTCAGCATTCTTAAACATATATCCAGTCATCAAGACACTATACATTAGTTGCGCCAAATTCTCAGCAACCTGAAATAAAGCATACGAAGTATCATAACACACACCAAAAACCAACTCCAACCCCACTGAATCTAACGATAAGGATAATTGAACACTTACAGTAGTAACTGTCACAGCAAAAAACTGTGGAGGTAGAGTTCCAATCATATTTGTCACTGTTTGGCGCATTGCATCAACTACCTATAGTAGAATTTTCAGCAGAAAGTCATTCACCACAAAGATTCTGTATTCGGAATAGACTGGCTAAAGATAAACCGTACTAATAGCTTAACAATGCTGAACAAATAGTTGCCCTTGATTTTATAAAATAGCATAAACACCAAACTCGTTGAGGCATTTTCACAAATACCTAGATTACACAAAAAGTTTAGTGTGAAGACACCTGCTGGGGGGCTCTTTTGACAAACAGCTCCATGAATTCAGGTTGTACATTCTGCACATACTCCAGAAGAATCTCCTTCCTGTTCTTGGGCTACAAATTGATATTGAACCAGTAAATAATTCAAATAACGAATACATTTCACTAATTTCGCCCAAGAAAAAATAAAATATTGATAGGGTAGAATTACCAAGGTCCCGTTAGGGGGTTTGGAGTCGCCGGCATTGGGTGAAGCGCTCTTTTCATTTTCTTTAGCTCTGACGACTGTGAATCTTCCTCTGAAATTGGATGCTTTTGTTGGAAATCGGAGGTGAGTGAGCCGCGGAATATACGACGCCGTAGAAGAAGAGAGCGGAGAAGAAGGGGATTGTGATGAAGATAAGAGAATCGAAGAAAGCTTCAACGTTAAAGATGACATTTTGAAGTATAGCAGAAAACTCTTGGACAAATATTTGAAGCTTCTCTTCTTGTTGGGTGCTATTCAGATTACAGCGATGATACCATAGCAATAAACCTTGGGCAAGACTTGAGAGTTATGTGAAATAGAAGTTGTCCTTTAACAATAAAAATAGGCACATTTTTTTTTTTTTTTGGGTAGAAAATAGGCACATCAAAATGTCGCAAGACATGAATACCTTTTGTTGGATAAGTTTAAATTATTACAGTATTATTTTTATTAAATTAAGTATCAAACTTTACTCCGTATTTCATAAGCTCTTTCAAAATAAAAAAATTGACTTTTTTTTTTAATTAAAAAAAAATCTTTTTGATTTGATTGTAAATTGCATAAGATTTCAGGTGTTTTAGCGATAAACTTTGAGGGATTTTCATGCATTTTCATACTAATATGCTTGATTTGATTGAGAAAGGTGTTTGAGCTCGTTTTGTAGGAATACGATGTGAATTAGGCATTAAAATCGGAAAAATGAGTGGTCAATCATCATTTACACTCACTGGACTGAAGAGAGGATTGCACCATTGGATTCGTCTCGAAAAATGGAGTGGAATGAAAAAAAGAATCAAGTCAATCGTAGGTCGGAAGCTCGAGATATGAAGGGACGAAGATAGAGGACGAAATCTGGGCCGAAGTATCCGCCCGACCGGGCCGACCCGCCCGGCCAGTGATCTGCACCCACCTTTTTGATAAGTGCACCCCCGGGCCACATATTTCAGCCCATTTCGCGCACCCAACTGGTCCGCCCGGCCGGGTGGACCCATTTTGGGGTTTTTGGCCCATTTTCTCCATATTTCAAGGGCCTAATTGTAAAATTAATTCAAGACTTATACCCCAACTATAAATAGATCAAATTTGAGTTTTAAAAAGGAGTCTTACTCCTTTTCCAAGCATTTCCTCACACACAAACACATAGTTAGTAGTGTTCTTCATTTTTAGTTTAATTTCTTCATTAGATTAGATAGAATATTGGTTTTTACTTCGAATCAAGCTACGATTATCATCGGGCATCGTCTATTACATTGGTTTGTAGCTAAATTCTCATGATCAATGTGATATTACTCTATTTTGCAATTCAATTTGGTATTTTCTTAATTTCTCCAATCTTTTGCTACTTTACCATGATTTTGATGTTATTTGTTGTTGAAGCCATGAGATTCTCTTCTAGAACCATGGGCTAAGCTCTTATTGCCTTGGGTGTGGATGTTTTGATAGGTGTTTAGTGTAATTGTGGATTAATTGGATGATTAGCTTAGGATTTGGGTGTATATGTTTCTAGTGTTGTGATTTTCATGATTCAATTGATTAATTCACCCTATTAGCTAGCATTGTTGGTTTTGTCGACTTCAACGACCGTATTTGGTTGCATGATTAAGAGTGTGTGTATGAGCTTGAATTAATCAATTAGAATTTACATAGTAATTAGCTACACCGATCGGGGGTTGATTGCTTAGATCGACGACACTAGACACTAGTCGATTAGAGGTCGTCTATTAGATTAGTGAGATGGCGTCTCATAAACATTAGTAACCGTGTTGAACGTGTTTATGAGACACTATCTTAGAAGCTTATGGTATTGATTAGACTATATAATTGCTAATTAATGCACGTGTTCACCTAAGCCTCACGAGGGATTGGTCTACACACACGAGTGATAGCCTTTAGCTTAATCCAAAACCATAGTTTAATTCATGCAATTGGTTCATAAACTCATTGAATTACCCATAAAACGGAAACACCCGAGGCAATACCCTTCTCTTGCACTTTCTCTCGAAATTTAGATAGCTTGCTATTTCTTGTGTTCATTTCTTATCATTCTTAGTTAATTTAGTTTAATTCTTGTGTTTTAATTCCCGAAAATCCAACAAACATATTTAGTTACTACAATAGCATGAAAACTTATAACTTTAGGGATTCACTTTCACTCAATTAGGTCCTTGGAACGAAAATCTACTTGGTCGTACTTGCGTACTACAATCGAACCCATACGCTTGTGGGATCGTATTGTTAAGTGCTTTAAAAAGTGTTAAAAACGATATAAGTCAATGGCGCCGCTGCCGGGGATTTAAGCGAGTGTTATTTGTGAAACTTAAAGTTTGTTGAGTGTTATTGATAGTAGCATTTAATTTTTCTTTTTTGTTCTTTTTGTTTTCTTTGAATTTGATACTTTGTTTTTTTTTTGTAGGTGTGAACTTCATTGACTAAATGGATGGATATAATCAATACCCGTTGAATCATTGCTATGATCAACATGGTATGATTTATCCTCCACAACATGGAGATGTGAGCTACGATGAATGGAGGAACTTTGATCATCACTATCATATGCAACAAGTTTCCTCCTATTATCAAGATTGGAGGAATGAAGAAGCATCACCTCATCCTCAAGGATATTATCCTCCACTTCCACATCAATATCCTTCTCTTCAACACCCATATCACTTGTATCCATATCCTCCCCACCACCTGAAGAGCTATATTGTCCACCTCCTCCTCCACCTATGGAGGAACTTTGCCTTGAATTTCATGGAGCTTCTGAAGGAAATTGTTCTGATAGTGTGATTAGTGTGAAAATTGCTTGAAATTCATGTATTTAATTTGCATAATTTTATAGGATTTTGTGCATTATTTACACTAATTTGACTCATTGCTCTTGATTTGGAGAAAGGGTGTTGTTTGCTATTTTTATAGGAAAAAGAGCATTTTTAGAGCAAACACGCCTCAATTATATTTTAGAGTCAATTGAAGGGATAAATCAAGAATGGAGTTGAAACGAGGAAATAATGAAGGTGAAAATTATTTGGGCCAACAATTTAATTGATGGCCCATTTAATTAATTGTTGGGGTATTGAGTATTAGGCCCATTTAATTAATTGGGCCCAAGAATTACAAGGCCATTTGTCAACTAAGGAGCAGTCGTGAGCTAAAGTTGGGGCGCAACACACAGCAGCAAAATGAGAGTATGCATCAAGGGCGCGGCTAAAGGCACCCGGCGATCCTATGAGTACACCCAGGAGATGAGGACACACGCCAATCGGATGAGGACACCCACCTGAAAAAACCAAAAATGCCCTCTTCAAATAAAACCTTCCTCTTCCTCTCCCTTTCTCATCCTCTCTCTTTCTCAACAATTGAGACACCCACTCCACAATTCTTACGCTGCTTCGCCGGCACGGCGGCACCCACTCCGCCAACGCCGCCCTCCCCGTCGCGCTGCCCTCCCGTCGCGCCGCCCTCCCCTGCAACCTCGTTCGCGGCCGCCCCCCTCCTCCCCACAGTCGCGGCCGCCGCCCTCCCTTCTCCCCTTCGCCGCGGCCGCCGCCCACCCCCTCCTCCCCTTCGCCGCGACCGCCCTCCCTTCAACCCACAGACGCGGCCGCCGCCCACCCCCTTCTCCCCTTCGTCGCGGCCGCCCTCCCTTCTCCCCACAGATGCGGCCGCCGCCCTCCCTCCTCCCCTTCGCCGCGGCCGCCGCCCACCCCCTCCTCCCCTTCGCCGCGGCCGTAGTGCTCTCCCCTCGCCGCCGCCGCCGCCGCTAACAGGTAAGTTTAGGTTTGAAAAATTAGGGTTTTCTGGAAAAAAAATTAGGATTTTTTTTGAAGTTTGAGAATTATTTTCGAACATAGTGCGTTTGTTTTGGAAAAAATTTCGAACAACTTGAGTTTGTTTTGGAAACAATTTCGAACAACATGTTCGATTTTTTTTTTCGGACAAATTTAAGTTGTTTTGAAATTTTTTTCGAACATATTGTGTTTGTTTTGGAAACAATTTCGAACAACTTGAGTTTGTTTTGGAAACAATTTCGAACAACTTGAGTTTGTTTTGGAAAAAATTTCGAACAAGATGTTCATCTTTTTTTTCGAACAAATTTGAGTTGTTTTGGAATTTTTTTCGAACATATTGAGTTTGTTTTGAAAATTTTTTCGAACATGTTGAGTTTGTTTTGGTAAAAATTTCGAACATGTTTGTTTTAGAAATTTTTTCGAAAAGTTGGTGTTTTGTGTTAATTTTTGTTGCAATTTTGGAATTTTTTTTGTTTGGTGGTGGTGGTGGTGGTGGTGGAGTTGTGGTGGTGGTGATGGAGTAGAATGGGTGGGTGGGTGTACTCATCCGGGATTTTTTTTTTAAATATACAGGAGGGGTAAAAACGTAATTTCGCTGCACCCTTTTCACAAAAAAAAACTTACCTGGGTGTACTCATAGGATCGCCGGGTTCCTTTAGCCGCGCCCATGCATCAATGCTAATTGTAGGCCCATTTTTGGATTGCAATGAGGGTGGGACTATTTACACCTCCATTTAGGTTTAGAACACTCCCCCCATAAGTTTAATAATAAAATAATGATGTAAAAAACCAAAAATACCCTTTAAGTTATATTATACTACTAAATGCACCCCTCCTTCACCTTTAAACTCTAAACCTAAGTTTTATCCGTCGCCGCCGTCACCACCACCACTACCACCACCAAAAAATTCAGAACTTAAAAAAATTTCAAATTTTATTTTTAAATTTCGACCAACCAGTGTCGACTATATTTACTCTCGTCGACACTGGTTTGTCGACGAGATTGTATATGGTCGACATTTGTTGATCGAAAAAAAATAAATTAAAACCTCGTCGACAACTTTAGGTCGACCAAAAATACACTCGTCGACACCCTGTTGTCGATGGAGTGTATTTGAATCGACCTAGAGCGGTCGAAATTAAGAAAAAGAAAGAAAAAAAAAACCTGGGATTTGGCCACTGCCAAGGAAAAGGGTGTCGACGATATTCAGATAAACCAAACACCAAACAATAAAATTTCAGATAGAAATTAAAAAAATTTGACAAACCAGTGTCGACGATATTCACTCACGTTGGCAATCTGTTGTCGACGAAAGTTAATATAGTCGACACTTGTTGGTTGAAAAAAAAATATTCGACTATTTTAGATCGACTAAATACATTCTCGTCGACAACAATTTATCGACGAGAATGTATAGAGCCGACCCTGGTTTGTCGAAGAAAAGAAAAAAAAGTTAAAAATTAAAAACGGTACATGTGCTGCAAGTCGAAGAAAAGAAAAAAAATAATAATTAAAAACTGCATACCTGTGCTGCGTTGCTGAGGTTGGGGGGGGAGGAGTAGGGTGGGTGGGTGGGAGGGGGTAAGGAGATGATTTTTTTTGTTTTGTTTTTTTTCTGCTGCTGCTGTTGACGGGGAGAGAGGGAGGGGGCGATGGGCGGTGGTGGCCGGCAAGGGGGGTGGGGAAGGTGGGCGACGGCAGTGAGGGGGCGACGGGCGGTGGTGGCCGGCAAGGGGGTGGGGAAGGTGGGCGACGGCAGTGAGGGTGGGGAAGGGGAAGGAGAAAAGGAAGAGAAGAGAAGAGGAAGGAGAAAGAGAAAGTGAAAAAATTAGGGTTTTAAGGGTGGGGTGTGTTTAGTAGATACAAAAGGGTATTTATGATAATTCAAAGAGGGGTGCATCCATCCTGCCAAATTTTAGGGGGGGTGCATCAATCGGGGGAGTGTTCTAAACCGAAATGGAGGTGTAAATAGTCCCACCCTTCTGAAGGCAGCAACTTTTAGCAATTTCTTGTGGCGGCTTTTTTAATTAAATATTAAAGTTTCAATTTTTTTTTAATGATATGGTAGTGTTTTAGGGTGGTTTACCAAAATAAATTGGAGCGCCCATAGAAAGGGCGCCCTTTCCTCAATTCTGACATAACATGGGAAAATCAGACAAAGAGTAGCAGAGGAGAGAGAAGGGCGCCGTTACAAAAGGCGCTCTTCTGAAGTTGATTAAGACAAGCCTGTACCCCTATTTAAACCTATAGACCTATTTTATTACCGATTTTCTTACTGTTCGAGATTCAATTTTACACTTATGTATGCACCAACCCTCATTATTTTAAAAGGGGGGTTTATTGCAAATTCAATTCATAATACTTGATTATAAAATTTTGCTCAAACAATTTTTTGAGTCCACAAAATATATGTTTATTATATTTAAATAGTTAATGTTTTAGTTTTTTTTTTTTTACATTATTAATAAGATTGAGTATTTACCAACAATATTTTTTGTTCGTTATTTCATATATATTTTTATAATTAAAATATGATTTTTTTAAAAACATTTATTAAAAGAAGTGAGCAAAATTTTATAGGATAGAGGGAGTATATGTTTAAATGAAGCAGACGCCTTGTCTTGTTCTGTGATTACTTGCACACTTTCTTTATTGATAGAGATGTTTATTGGGTTATTTCTAGTCCTATAGGGCCAGCTCTACAAGGTCACGGACTAAACTATTTAGGGTTTTATATAGTTCGTTTTTAACCGGTCCATTAATAGTTGAGATCTAACCCTAACGGACCACGGGTTAAACATGCCACTAACAGGCTACAATTTTTTTTATTCTTTTAAAATTAAAGGTTACAATTGGCATGTCCAACAAATAAATAAAATAATAAATAAATAATTAATTAATGATTAGTAAATGAGAAAAACAAAAGTATAATTTTAACACAATTCTAGAACTCATTAGTCTTTAATATTGCCAAAAAAACTAAACAAATAACATAATCTAATAAAAAAATATACTTTATTGAGTTTCTACATCATTCAATCCTTCCTTGGTTAGCAAATAATCACGGGACGGAAAGAGTAATATTTTTGCCTATATTAATTGGTTAGAAATTACGCTTTTTAATATAAGACTGAACTAAAATTAAATGACAAAAAAAATGATGAAAGCAAGGCGTCTGCTTCATTTAAACACATATACTGTATAATGATAATACAAGCGTTTAACTTATGGATTGAATTTGCAAGAATGAATAAACCCCTTTTAAAATAATGAGGGTTGGTGCATACATAAAATAGGCCTATAGGTTTAAATAGGTGTACAGACTTGTCTTAATCAACTTCAGAAGAGCGCCTTTTGTAACGGCGCCCTTCTCTCTACTCTGCCACTCCCTGTCTGCTTTTCCCATGTTATGTCAGAATTGAGGAAAGGGCGCCCTTTCTACGGGCGCTCCAATTTATTTTGGTAAACCACAGTAAAACACTAACATATCATTAAAAATAATTTGAAACTTTAATATTTAATTAAAAAAGCCTCTTGTGGCCCATTATATTATGGGAATTGAAGTAGCCCAAGCCCAATCTCATACCAGGGGCCCATCTCATGAATTAATCAACATTGGGGGAACAGTAGGATACGGAGGAGCACATTGGCGAAAACAGGGGACAATCCCATTGGGGGAGAAACCCTTTCTCCTTCCACACTCCACTAAATAGATTAGATAGTTAGCTTGTTCTTTTCATTTTCTAGATAGATTTTAATTTAGTGTTTCAATTTAATGTTAGCTTTGGAGCATTTGAAGATTTAAGGTGATATTTTTTTTCCATTATTGCAAATTTAATTTAGTAATTTCAATTTCATTAATGTTTTGTATTTTAATTTACATGAGTTTTATTTTAGTTGTTAATTTAGATATGGGTAAACTTGTATTGCTTTGGGTGTTGGAATTATGAGGGTAATTAATGGATTTATGAATTAATTGCTTAATTTACCTATGTCTTGATTAAATTGTTTCTAATGTTGTGATATGTGTGATTCAATTAGTTGATCAATCCTATTAGCTAGCATTTTCGATTATGTTAATTGCAACGAGAGTTGGGTTTGCATGATTGAGGTGTGGGTGTGAGCCTTGATTAATTAATTGAAGCTAATTAGTAATTAGCTAGTCGAGAGGAGGTTAATGGCTAGACCGACAACTTTAGACACTAAACGAATAGAGGTCGTCTAGGAGTTTGGTGAGAGGGCGTTTCATAAGCATTAGTAACCGTGTTGAAAGTGCTTATGAAACACTATCGTAGGAGCTTATGGTATTTGGTTAGATCCTATAATTGTTAATCAATGCACGTTGTTTACCTATGCCTTTCGAGGGGGTTTGCACACTTATGTGATAGCCTTTAGCATAATTCAAGACATTAGGTTTAATTATTGTGATTAGTTCGTTAATTCATTAGTGATCCCACATAAGGAAGACACCCGAAGCAATTCTTCCACTTGCACTTTCATCTTTTTGAGAGTTAGTTTAGTTGTTTGCATTAGTTGTTTATTTTCTTAATTGGTATTTGCTTTATCCTCCCGCTTAGCTTCTATAACACCATTTTGACTTATAGTTTTGGGGCTCCACGCTCTCCTAATTAGGTCCTTGGAACGAATATCTACTTGGTATACTTATCATACTACTATCGAACCCATACGCTTGTGGGGATCGTATAGTTGTTTAAAAAGTGCAAAAATACGAACCAAGTCATAGTGAGAGGAGCTTTGAGTACGATTATCAAATGCAACAAACTCCTTCTCATTATCAATATCAAGAGTGGGAAAGCAATGCACATTGGTCACCAAACAATGAGAAAAGTGATAATACAAAAGAGCTCCTTGCACTCATCTTGGAAAAGATGGAAGCAAGTAAAAAAAGGATGGAAGAAAATGATAAGAAGATGGAGGCAACCGACAATCTTCTTACTCAACTCACAAAAAGTTTCAAATCGACGGAATTTCAACTTGGACAATTGGCAATCATCGTGGAAAAAATGCAAGAAGAGGAGAATTCAATTGAGGATGAGGATGAGGATGAGGATGAAAAGAGATATCCACTTGAAAATATGAGTACGGGAATGGGCTTAATAGTGATTGAAGAAGATGATAAAGAGGAATGTCTTATGATAGACATGAGCTACAAGGAACAAGAAAATCAAGAAGCATCACAAGATGAGTTGGAGAGCGAAATGAGCATTTCTAAACCTTTAAACTCTTCAATTTGTACTTTACTTGATATTGATGTTTCTATTGATTTCATTTTGCCTCTTGATCACTTTGATTCAAAGAAAGAACTTGAGAAGAGCTTGGGCATCCTTGGGGAAAAAAAAGAGCAATGGAAAAAGAAGATGTGGAAAGAGCAAGAGGAACATTCTTTGATGAGAGGATGGAAGAAACATATGGATGATTGGTCTTCCATTCATGAGAGCCTCCATGACTTTGAGACCAAAATATTGAAATACAATGGGAAGGAGGCCCGATATCCATGGCCTTTTCGATGAGCTCATTTAGTTCCGTCCGGCTTGATGACGTTAAACTTAGCGCTAAATGGGAGGCAACCCATTTTTACTTGCTTTATTTCATTTCTTGTTCATTTTATTTACTTTGTTAGTTTAGTTTGATGTGTTTGTGAGTTTTGATGATAGTTGAAGAAGCTTGGATCGAATGGACGATTGGGAGTCGAAAGTGGAACCTCGAGCTTTAAAGAAGATGTAGTTATAGCAATCGTAAGAGGTACGCCCACTTCAAACTTAGGAATTGCATAGCAATTCCTAAGTTTGGGGGGTAGTGGAATTTATATTCTTGTTCATAATATTGATTGCTTAGCTACTCTTGTTTTTAATTGTTGGGATAGTGGCCCATGTGTGTAGATTTGTATGGTTAGCACTTGGTATCAATATCATTGCAAAACTATTTTTCCAAACTTTTAATTGCTTAGCAATGAAAAAGTTTGGGGGGGTATGTTCGTTTTTACATTTTCTATTGACACCAATGTGTACTCTCGTGTATGTGGGCAATTTGAGCTTTAATGATCATTGAGACACATTTGATAATGATTTGTTGTGAATTTTATTCCTTGAATCCGTACATGATTGGAATGAATCATCTTGTTTGTGTTGTTGTCATCTTGTTGCCTATGGATGTTTTGCATGCACAATGAGTTATGTGTGGTGATGATTGATGAATGTTTGAGTCTTGAATGAACCGATGAGAGTTGAGCTTTGAACCGAGCATTAATCCGGTTTATTTCATTTTTTTGAGTGGATCAATTCATTTCTTGCTTTTCTAGAACTTGTCCAAGTTCTTGCTTGAGATCATGCTTGTGTGATACTTTGAGATATGATGTAGGCCATCTTTCGTACTACAAATCACTTAGCCAAATTTTTCCCAATAACCAAAGTAATTTTCCGTAGTTAGCCCGTTTGAGCTTGATTTCCCATTCTCTTGGCAACCTACAATGTTTAACCACTTAGCCTTTTGAGCATTTGATATCCAAATCTAGTGGAGAATAAAAGAAAGTGGTAAAACATGTGCTTTAGTGCCTTTGGTTTGAAGAGAAAAATTGGCAAAGTTGTGAAAAGAAAAAAAAAAGATGGAATTGAAAAGAAAAATGATGAGAAGAAAAGAGGGACAATGAGCCCCAAAAGCTTAAAAGAAAAGAAATTGGCTAAAAAGATGAGAAGATGAACGCATTTGAGGAACTTATATGAAAAGTGAGAATGAAGGTTGTAAACCTTAAGAGCACGAGCTTGAATTGTTGAATAACCATTTTTCGTTCTCCACTAGATGAGTCACTTTTTCCATATTCATCTTACCCCGTCCAAAGAGCCAATGTTACGTCCTTGGTTAAGATCTATTGATCTCATAGTTGAACATGTTTGTGGTGGAAAGATGGTAGAGCTTGGGCAAGCTTATTGCAATTGCAATGCATGATTTGATTGATGAGTGCTTATTGTCCTTAATTTGTTTGAGTGTTTGAGTGAAACACTATTTCTTGTGAGTTGAACTTGAACATTTTGATATTATCATCACCATCACTTGTTGTTGTATGTTGAGTATGTGTGGGTAATTAGTTGGATTTTCAATAGTGAACTTGTGATCATTTTGAGAATGTATCTTGAGGAAAAAGAATTCATTTCATGTCATTTGATACGTGGGATCTTTCATTGATCATCTATTTGCAATCGTACAACCTCTTGTTTTAATTCTTTTGTTACTCGGGGACGAGCAACAATGTAAGTTTGGGGGGTGATTCGGTTGTAAATTGCATAAGATTTCATGTGTTTTAGTGATAAACTTTGAGGGCATGTTTGTTTTGGGACTCTCCCGTCCAGACGTGGGACGTAACGTCCCCCGTCTTGTTCTAGTTTGGGATTTAACATCCGGATTTCACCATCCAACCACATCCATCCCTAAAAATATTTATATATCCCACTAATACATCTTATCAATATATTACTTTCTTGAAAATCACACCTAACATCATTTTCTATTTTTCTCTTACCTTATAATAAATTTCAAACTCGCACTTAATCGAATAAATTTTAAACTCGACTCCACCGAACCTAAAATTTCATGATTGAGCTCGACTCGATAAACTCGAGCTTGGCTCGACTCGACTCGGTACCTATATAATATTCAATATTAATTAATAATAAAAAATATATATTTTTAAAATAAATTCGAGCTCAACTCGGGCTCGATTATCTGTATATAAATATAAATTATATATTAATGAAAAAATAGTAAATATTGTTCAAGCTCGATTAGACTTGCGAGCCTTTCGAGCCGAGTATTTATGAGCTCGAACTCAAACTCGGTAGCTACTCGAATAGCTCGAAACTCGACTCGACTCGATTAACTTCGAGTCAATTTCGATCTTTTTTCGAGTCGAGCACGAGTAACTCGCGAGTTGGCTCGACTCATTTACACCACTACTTATGATTGGATGAATAAGGTTATTGAGTTGTATAATTCACACTTTTATGACCCAATTACACACTTTTGTATATATACTTTTTTAGCATGAACTTGTAGACAAAAAATTCTAAATTCACATATACGTAGAAGTCCAAAATTAATTATATGTTTAACATAAATTTATTTATATTTTTTTATTTGCACCCACGTATAATTTTAATTCATTTTATAATAATTTAATCATCTAATAATTACTCAAATCATTCAATTATTACTGTACTTCTGAAACAATTAATATAATAATATAACATCACTCATTTTTACATAATTGATTTGACATAAAGTTACATCCTATCCTACTCAACATCCCAAAACAAACACACACAATTACTATTCATCAGGATTTCACCATCCAGGATTTCCCCATCCCCATCTCCCACATCCTACATAATCCCAAAACAAACATGCCCTGAGGGATTTTCATGCATTTTCACACTAATATGCTTGATTTGATTGAGAAAGGTGTTTGAGCTCGTTTTGTAGGAATACGATGTGAATTAGGCATTAAAATCGAAAAAATGAGTGGTCAATCATCATTTACACTCACTGGGCTGAAGAGAGGATTGCACCATTGGATTCGTCTCGAAAAATGGAGTGGAATGAAAAAAAGAATCAAGTCAATCGGAGGTCGGAAGCTCGAGATATGAAGGGACGAAATCTGGGCCGAAGTATCCGCCCGACCGGGCCGACCTGCCCGGCCAGTGATCTGCACCCACCTTTTTGATAAGTGCACCCCCTGCGCGTATTTTTGGCCAAAATCAACTTACGAAGTTTCGGCCCGGCCGGACCACCTGTTACAGCCCATTTCGCGCACCCAACTGGTCCGCCCGGCCACGCCACTTACCCACCCGACCGGGTGGACCCATTTTCGGGGTTTTTGGCCTATTTTCTCCATATTTCAAGGGCCTAATTGCAAAATTAATTCAAGACTTCTACCCCAACTGTAAATATATCAAATTTGAGTTTTAAAAAGGAGTCTTACTCCTTTTCCAAGCATTTCCTCACACACAAACACATAGTTAGTAGTGTTCTTCATTTTTAGTTTAATTTCTTCATTAGATTAGATAGAATATTAGTTTTTACTTCGAATCAAGCTACGATTATCATCGGGCATCGTCTATTACATTGGTTTGTAGCTAAATTATCATGATCAAGGTGATATTACTCTATTTTGCAATTCAATTTGGTATTTTCTTAATTTCTCCAATCTTTTGCTATTTTACCATGATTTTGATGTTATTTGTTGTTGAAACCATGTGATTCTCTTCTAGAACCATGGGCTAAGCTCTTATTGCCTTTGGTGTGGATGTTTTGATAGGTGTTTAGTGTAATTGTGGATTAATTGGATGATTAGCTTAGGATTTGGGTGTATATGTTTCTAGTGTTGTGATTTTCATGATTCAATTGATTAATTCACCCTATTAGCTAGCATTGTTGGTTTTGTCGACTTCAACGACCGTATTGGGTTGCATGATTAAGAGTGTGTGTATGAGCTTGAATTAATCAATTAGAATTTACATAGTAATTAGCTACACCGACCGGGGGTTGATTGCTTAGATCGACGACACTAGACACTAGTCGATTAGAGGTCGTCTATTAGATTAGTGAGATGGTGTCTCATAAACATTAATAACCGTGTTGAACGTGTTTATGAGACACTATCTTAGAAGCTTATGGTATTGATTAGACTATATAATTGCTAATTAATGCACGTGTTCACCTAAGCCTCACGAGGGATTGGTCTACACACACGAGTGATAGCCTTTAGCTTAATCCAAAACCATAGTTTAATTCATGCAATTGGTTCGTTAACTCATTGAATTACCCATAAAACGGAAACACCCGAGGCAATACCCTTCTCTTGCAGTTTCTCTCGAAAGTTAGATAGCTTGCTATTTCTTGTGTTCATTTCTTATCATTCTTAGTTAATTTAGTTTAATTCTTGTGTTTTAATTCTCGAAAATCCAGTAAACACATTTAGTTACTACAATAGCATGAAAACTTATAACTTTAGGGATTCACTTTCACTCAATTAGGTCCTTGGAACGAAAATCTACTTGGTCGTACTTGCGTACTACAATCGAACCCATACGCTTGTGGGATTGTATTATTAAGTGCTTTAAAAAGTGTTAAAAACAATATAAGTCACTCTTTATTTAATATATTATGAACAAATCTTATTAAGAACGTCATACACGCAAGCTTGAGGTTTAACCCAACAATAAAGATCAATAAAGTTACGAGTACGCCTAGCTAGACACAATATTGACATTACGATAGACAAAAGGGATGATTCTGTTTGAATAATACGCTTACAACCTCCCCCATAATTCATTAATACAAGTTTTCCTTCTAGGATAAGTTAGTAACTTATTCACGTATTTATCAACACTAAAATACACAACCGTAAGTGTACGAATCGATCCCACATGAAAGACTTAGTGTAAACGTAATATTTGTTGACACGATTCTATTTAGAAACGATTGGTTTTCAATGAAAGGTTTTAAAAAATTAAGACTGATTATAATGCTATTTATAAATGTCACTGAAAAAGCAAAATAAAAATAGTCAAATCTAAATCAATAACAAACTAATGAAATGTAAACCACAAAAATAATCAAGGAGGGAAAATGTGGTTCGAAAAATATGCCATACTTAGAAATTCATTTATGACTAATGACTCATTTAAACGATAATTAAATTTATCTTCTTATAAGTTGATCACTAAATAATGAATTAAATAAAATTAAGTCCAATTACTAATTCAAATGAAATATCGCATGATGCATCGTATAATCTTAAATAGCTCGTACGATCACCAATATCCTTCCAATAGTTAATCATCTCTCGAGATATTGGGTTGCATGCTTACGTTCAATTGATGAAGTAACTATTTCATGTTGGATTCGCCGTTGATGAATTTTTTTCAACAACACCCAGTAAATATATATCACATATATCACCCGCGTTGTCTAACAACACTCAGTAAATATATATCACCCGCGTTGTCTAGCAACACCCATACTAGTTTTCGTTGAACAAATCCAAGAAACCATACTCAAACACATGTAATATAAACCCTAAGTTTTATTTAAACAAATAATGTCAAATACTACAAAAATCAACGATTTAACTATTCAAACACACCTAATAAACCCATTAAATGCATAAGTACTATAAAAAACTTCATGTCCATACAAGAAACATCTACAAAAAAACTTCAAAAAATTTGAAACATCTACACGATACCTTTAGCATTCGGGGGTGGCTCCATTGCTTTGTCTCTATGTCGCCCATCGAAAAGTGAACAGAAATGGAGATGGTGGTTTTTTGTTGATGATGTGCGGGAGAGAGGGAGTGTACGAAAATGGTGAGTGGGAATGATAGTGGACTTAATTTGAATGTGGAGGTGTATCTTTACATGGGTATTTGACTTAAATAATGGTTAAAAGGTACCAGAGATATTTTAGGGGGAGTGCATGTATCTTTTATGTATAAAGGAGGGAAGTGTGTGTATCGGAAGCGCCTTCAATGGGCTGAAATTAATGCCTTCAAATGACTATTAATTAATGAATTAAATTGTCCGATTTCACTCTCGAACTCAATTTTTTTTTTTTTTTGTGACTTCACTAGGTAGGCATTTTGATTCAAAAAATGATCAATTTACCTAAAAAAAAAAAAAAAATAGCAAATCAATACACTTCTCATTATCAAGTGTAATTAGCAAAAATAATACTTCATCCGTCCCAATATAAGTTTCACACTTTCTTTTTTGAACGTCACACAATAAGTTTCTCATTCTATTTTTTTTGCAAATTATTTTCTCTTTTCCAATCACTTCACTTACACTTTATCTACTATTATTTTATCATATTCCATCTCATACTAATATATTATTTTTTCTCTCACCATCACATTACTTGTACTACGTGAATATTTGCAAACAAAACTATGTGCTTAAAAACACTTTCTTTTTTAAATAGAATCACTTTTGAAGTGTTTGTAAACACAAGTAGGTGATTAAATTAATTACTTAAAAACAGTTTTGGTCAGGCACCCCTCCATATGCTTCTAACAACTTCTAAGTGCTTCTAATCATTACACTCACTAATTTTACAATTTTGCCCTCATATTTTAAATAATATTTTATTTTTACACATTTTTTATTCAAATGTAATAAGGGTGTTTTTTGTAAAATTATAAAAAAAAAAGTGATTTGTATGACATACACCCCAATATTTTAAAAATTGATTAGAAGTGCTTATTTTTAAAACACTATATACTTTCAATTTTACTACAAAAATCAATTTTAATCACTTTGAATCAACTCCTGTTTGCAAATACACCCTACATCTATTATTTTATCATATTTCTTAATTTAAACATTAAAAAAAAATGAGAAACTTATTTCCGACGGAGAGTAGTAAAAATAAATAAAATTCTATTAAATTAAGATCGTCCAACAAAACCATGCAATTTTATTTCGGTACAGAGGGAATAGTAAAAATAACATAAAATTCTATTAATTTAAGATCGCTCAACAAAATCATAATTTTCATCCAAATCAGTTACATCTACAACGATTTGTAATATATTTTTGACAAAGTGGAATAGCTCAAGTGGTTAGAGCACCACTACGTTGGCCTTAGGTCCTGAGTTCGAGTCATGGGGAGGGAAAAAAAGGAATGGGTACTTAACTTCCATAAAAAAAAAAAAAAGGTTACATCTACAACGACCTTAACCTTCGCATCTCCCTCAACTATTACTCAAGAGAGCCCAAGTTCTCTAATCCATGAAAATCAATTAGTGAGTCGGGCTGAGTTCTGGTATGTGAGGTGCACGTGATGTCATTTATGTGAATAAGAATAATACTGTATTTGCTTTAAATCAATTTTCATTTTTTTTTTTACATTAGATTTCATATAAAAAAGGTTTTTCACAATTCATTATCCCTTCTTACACAATTCTCCCACATTATTATTCTTCCTTTTTTAGCCATACATGTTACGACCAAGAAAAGTATTTTCTTATACCTAATTCTAAAACTTTCTTTGTTTTAAGAATTCCATCATTTTTTTCTTTCACTTGCTTATTCTCTACCAATTCAATTTTCTATTAAAAAAAAAAAATCTAACTTTCTTATTAATTTCTACCGATTTTTTTTATCAACTACTAATGTTTATAGTAACTTTAACTGCACACATTTTTTTTAAAAACATGAACATTACATGAAATTTTTAAGTAAAGATTTAAATATATTTTAAAACAATAATATATATACAATTATTTTCAATCCAGCATATTATGCGGATTTTTGTACTAATATTGACACTGTGTCACTGTTGGAGTGTTAATTTCGGAGGTAAAGACGTTATTTTGAAAAGTTGTCACATGTTTAGGAAGATTAATTTGGTGGTACATACACATTGTGTTGCAAAATTTTAAGAAATATAATTAAAAAAAAAAATTGATGCTCTTCTCTTTTCTTTTCTTTCCTTTCTGTCGACAAAAGTAATTGATTCTGTAAAATTTGAGACCGGATTATCATCATAATCATAAATTCCTGAAATTTCTTAATCCCCAAATTCATTCCAACTCGGAAAGGAAAGGAAAGAATCTTCTCCCCACAATTCCCAATACCTACTGCCCCTAAAAACCCACATTCATTTCGATTTTTAGAACTATATCTGAATCCAGATGTAAATCTTCTTCCCTTTTTTTCACAGTAAAATTTCCAATCTCAATTTTTATCCCGAATCTCAATTGATTTCCGCGCATCAGCAGCATCCTTGTCGTTATTGCCAATGCTCCAAGTGTAAAACTCCAACTAGTACTTGCAAAATGATTGTTCCACTTCCCTCCATGTTCCCTCCCCCTCAATTATTCTAACGTTCTGCCCTCTTTCATTGAGTCATTCTTCCGCCGCCGGACCATTTCTCTATGGCATATCCGCGGCGGCGCAGCCTCTACCTCAGCCGGCTTTTCCCCGCAATCTCCGCCATTTCTGCCGCCATCCTCCTCCTCTATGTGCTCATCTCTTTCCTCGCACCTTCCCCTGCCGAGAACGATCACATTCACCGCTCCAGGGTACCTATAATTTCAAGAAAAAGGGTTTGTTTTATCTTTTATGCTTTTACTTTATTGATTTTTTCGAAGTATCATTGAATTGCTGTTGCTACTGTTTTGTTGTTTTAGATAATTAAGGATGTTGCTGAGGTGAATCGAGTGCCACCGGTGCCTCGGGTTCCAGTTAGGTTTTTCTGTTTATGTATATTTGTTTCTGATTGTTAATTCTTTGATGTTGATTGGTTGGATCCGAGATTTTTGCTAAATGTGGTGTTTATTGGCTGATGAGATCTAGAAGAGTGGAAAAGCGGCCAGTCGCGATCTTTGGAGTACGAAGAACGCTAGATTTTACTATGGGTGCAGCAATGCTACCACTAAATTTGCAAGTATGTGACGACGTTTACAGATTTAAATGTCATGCACCATCTATCAATATGTGCCTTTGTTCATGTTGTTGCTGCGCTGTTGGTTTTATTTGTTGTGTTTTCCTCGGGTTTAATATTGGTTATTCCATTTTGCATGGCAGAAGCTGCTGATGTAACAAAGCCTAATCGTTACTTGGCCATTGCAACCAGTGGAGGTTTAAATCAGCAAAGAACTGGGGTATTAAATTTCTCCCTTTACCTCATGAAAATATGTGTTTTTATTCAAAAAAATTATGCCATGTTCTCTTTTTTGTTGATCCTGAAAGATATTCCAGTGAATTGGAACTCGGAAACTTTGTTTAAGTTGATAACCTTTTTTTTTAATTAGTAATCACGTCACGACTGTGGGTTGTCTACATCTGTCATGTAAAGCTCTTTTGCTTTTGCCTTTTTCTTTGGTTTCTGTTGTAGGCATGTATGCTTGAATTTTGTATGTCAGACACATTTAGTTGATTATTGATAGGTGAAAACAATAATACTTTGATTATTGATGTTGATAATTATTTGAAATGGTTGGATTCTTTTTTTATGTAAATGCTAGCTAATTGAAAATGTTCAACTTCTTAGCATCATATCTGTCGCCATATTCAAAGATCAGGAGCATAATTTGTAAAAAAACAGTCCTAATGAATGAACATCATGCCAATATTCAATTGCATTGGGCATTCAGAAGGACCATTCCATGCACAGTGGTTGTCTTAATCTCTTAGATTGGATATGCAGTGTGAGCTCACTATAGGTGCTGAAGTGAAATTGTTTGCTGTTACTTGTTCTATTCAGATTACTGATGCTGTTGTTGCTGCTCGCATTTTGAATGCTACCCTCGTCATCCCAAAATTGGACCAGAAGTCATTCTGGAAGGATGTTAGGTGAAGAATTTGTGCATCAAGAAGTTCCTATTGAATCTGCTTCTTTCTTTCCACTCAATGTTGCTCTCTTATGCAGCAACTTTTCAGAGATCTTCGATGTTGATTGGTTTATATCAAATCTGGCAAAAGATGTAAAAATCGTGAGAGAGCTCCCACGAAGAAGAGGGCATACGTGGAATCCATATACAATGCGTGTTCCCAGAAAATGCAATGAAAATTGCTATATTAGTCGCCTAGTACCTGTACTGAATAAGAAACGTGTAAGTTGACAGGTTCCTCTGATGTACCTTATTTTTGTTTCCTAATATACTTTTAATATATGGGCATACCATAGCCGAGCTTTTGGACAAAAAAATGTGCTATGGGTTTGTTATACCTTGCAAATTGTTCGTTATGAATTAGTTCATGTTATACATCAACATCGCATCTTAGATTAACAAGAAGATATGAATAAAGAGTTATTGTCCCTCTATACTGCATTTACGGGTGTCAATTCTTAATTCATATCCCATAGGATGTTTCTTCCTGCCACAGAGAGAATGCTAACTCTAGGGCATTTAGAGATTATGGATACTGAACTTTAAATTGTTTGTGGCTCTTCTTATTTTTCATGTTGGGTCCTCGAGTTCCAAGTTTTTTCTTTTCGACTCTTTGTCAATTGAGGGCATAATCTGGGTGACTTACTGACGGCTGTTGCCTGCTGTAATAATTTTGGCCCAAAAGGCGAGATGACTTTGTTATTAACAGATACTTGCCTTTTTTTTTTTAACTTCGTTTGATTCAATGCAGAACATTATAAAATGTTCCATCATACTTGGAACGCCTAGTGGTTATAATATAAATAATATCTGGAAGTTTGTAGTACAGATATGGAATTTGCTATTGTTTTCCCTATTTCTGTTCCATTCCACTAATGAATGCTGCCATTCTTGCCAGGCGGTTATGTTAACAAAATTCGACTATAGACTTTCAAATAGGCTGGAATTGGATCTGCAGAAGCTTAGGTGCAGAGTTAATTATCATGCTCTGAAGTTCACCAATTCAATCCATGAAATGGGTGCAAGATTGGTCCAAAGAATGAGAACGAAGAGCAAGCATTACATTGCCCTTCACCTCAGGTGCTTACATAGGGTTTTATCTCCTCTGGTTCCAGATTTATTCCCTTACTGATCTCATAATCATGACTACCATAGTTTTATCTATTATCTTTTCAATTTTTTAGCAATACTGGCTCTTCAATTTGTATTATCCCTGGGTTTCTCGATTCATACGTCCTTCCACTTTTGGGTGTTCTTAGTGAATAGTTATGTGAAATTGTTCCCATTTCTCAATTAATCTAGACCTTCTGTTGCTGCAATGTGGTATTTTGTTGTGTTCTTGTACTAACATGGGGATGCAGGATTTTTTTTTACGTGCTTGTGTTTGTTTACAGGTTTGAACCTGATATGCTTGCATTCTCAGGATGTTATTATGGTGGAGGAGACAAAGAGATCAGGGATTTGGCAAAAATAAGGCGGAGATGGAAAACCTTACACGTAATGCTTCTTTAGAATATCTCTAAATTTACTGTCGGTGTAACGAAGGAACACAGAAACACACATATGAAAATAATTATTAACCATTTCTTTTTCAGTATTCAGATAAGGTGTTGTTTACTTAAATTTTTCTAGGTTCTGGGAGGGTGTTGATCTGTGGTGTGATTTGATTTTTCTGAAAGATATTGCTGTATGTTCAGTTGTCGAGAAAAATGGGCAGACATGTTTAGGTGGATTTGCAACTAGCAATGTTGTAGAAATGTTCAAATTCACTTCTTTCTGTAATTCCATCTGGTATATCGAATTGCAATAACATTTATATCAAATAAAACCCGTTTCCATATCCACTCTCTTTGCTAAAAGCCTAAAAGGAAATATTAAGAATATTGAGAATTGGTTTGATTAAATCTGCAGAATCCTAATCCAGAGAGGGAGAGAAGGCAAGGAAGATGCCCTCTGAGTCCTGAGGAAGTTGGTCTTCTGCTAAGAGCACTTGGGTATGACAAACAGACCCATATCTTTGTGGCATCTGGAGAAGTATATGGAGGGGAAGCAACATTGGCCCCGTTGAAGGCTCTTTTCCCCAACTTCTATTCGAAAGATATCTTAGCAAACGAGGGGGAACTGGAACCTTTCTCTAAATTTTCTTCTCGATTGGCTGCTCTAGATTTCATTGCTTGTGATGAAAGTGATGTATTTGTTACAAATAACAATGGGAACATGGCAAAAATCTTAGCAGGACGAAGGTACGCCTCTTACCACTTCCTAACTTTCTTGGGGCATAATGCGTCAAAAGGTCCTGAAACTATCTTATGTTTCGTCTGGCCACTAAACTATTTTTTGTTTTAAAAAGACTGTTAACTATTGAAATTTTATTTCATGAGGTCCCTCGAGACGAAAATTGACAATTTTTTATTTATTTACCTTAATGGTCCAGTTAGAAAATGCACATGTCAGCTTTATGTAATCTTGAATATATACAAAAGTATTTTTAGTAAGTCATTTTAGGTACCCATCGCCTGTGAAGTATTGAGATTAAAACGACTTGCACAAAACACATTTAGATATTAATAAAATCAACATACATATTATTTAACGGGACCATAAAGTTAAATCGATTCTTTTTGTCATGCTTTGTCTCAAGGAAGCTCGTGAAATAAATTTTCAATACTTGAAGGGCTTTTAAAACAAAAATAGTTTAAGGACCTATTGAAAAAAATAAATTTATAGTTTATGGATCTGTTGATGCATTATGCCTTTATAATATTGCTTGCAATGACTTGACTTGCTAATGCTCTCCTCAACACACACACACACACACACACACACACACACACACTTGCTAATGTTGATATTTCTCTGGACTGCAGGAGATTTTTCGGGCACAAACCTACAATTCGTCCAAATGCTAAAAAGTTGTACAGGCTGTTTGCTGGGAGAAATAATATGACCTGGGAAGAGTTCGCCTCAAAAGTACGTTCATATCAGAGGGGTTTTATGGGAGATCCTAAGGAGGTTAGACCGGGCAGGGGAGCATTCCATGAAAACCCGTCTTCTTGCATTTGTGAAAATTCAGAGGCAAAAACAACCGGCAGTCCAGTTGAAAAAGATTCTCCAATCACAAAAGATGTGGATGTAGCAGTTGAAGAAGATCAAGACACGAATGATGATGTGGAATGGTCTGATCATGAAGATGAAGATGATCCAACAATTCAGCAAGGGAATAATTTGTATAATGAGACAAGCATGGATTATGACAATATAACTGACGAACCTGATATGAACGAGTTGCTTTCGGATTAAATTCAACTACTCTTTGTAAAAATGTGGTTGATATAACCATTCACCTTCCTACAAGCCATCATAGTATGATTTGAAAGGTAATTTCTGCATTTTCTATTAAGCAGCTTTAAGGCTTTATGAAGATTAAACTCTGAGCAGATTCTTGGACTTTTAGAAAGTGCTAACCATGATGAGAACCACTTTTTCTAATGATGTGGTTGGATAAAACAACATCAGGCAACACAAGCAATTCCTTTTGGACTATTAGTGAGCTCGTTATTAAAGATTGTACATTCTGTTGCTCTTCTTTTTCTTTCTAATGATCTATGTAGATCGATGATTAGAGTTGTATTTGTATTTGACCTAGTTGTAATGAAGACAGAAAGTTTTGTCACAATGGATGCACTAAGGATTGTACAATATAGAGAGAGACCAGTTCCTTTATGAATGGAAATGGATGTTTCTGATGATACACATTGTATATTGATTTAAATTAAATGTAGGTTGGCCTGATTTGGGAATCCATATCTCCTTTTAACTGTGTGAGTGTGACTACAAGTTGCTCTGAGTCAACTTGGTGAGTATTATATAGTAGTAGTAGTAGATTTCATCAGAGTGCAGTATAGATTATATAGTGAGTGCTCCTATCCATGATTTTAATTCGTTTTCTCGTGAAATGCTCGAGGCCCGTTTCTTTTCTTACTAATGAGTTTTGAGTTGGTAGCATATCATTTCAGATATAGATCAGGTGCTATACTGCACCATCATGTGCAAAATCCCAAACCTTGATTACAGTCATAAACAACTCTTGGATGTGATCTTTAAACTTGATTCAATCAAATCCAATTGTTGAGACGATGGAGCTCCTACAGTCAAAAAATGTTACTATAACAACTCTTAAGTAGTGTTATAACATTAACACAAAAATGTAATATTAAATATTTTGGAGATAGTCCTCCATGCATTTTGAATTTTTTTTTTTTTTTTTGACAAAAATGTACGGGTACACTACTAGTGTTGTCAAATGAAGATTAAAAACTGAATTTTATTTCAGCTCGTTTAATGACATTTGACAATCAAATTAAAATTTATTAAAATTTTTAAGAGTTTGATAAACATGTTTTAAATTCGATAGCACCCCTTCTTTAATAGTCAATTCAGATCATGGGATATTTAGCAGTGATAAAATGAAAAGGGGTCACTCTTTCATAATAAAAAATCCATTTATTCATTAAAAAAAATATTAAACAAGAGATTTTATTTTACTTTATTTTTAAAGGTAGATAAATCTTGATCGGCTTTGGGCTACAAACTAATAGCCCGTCAATTAGGGCCCTAGCCCGAATTGAACTTTCCTATACGGTTCCGGGCCCGTTATGATTTTCATTTATTTAATTATCTAATTCGGATATATTCATAGCGGAGATATTTAATTTGGATTGTAAAAATTTTAATAACTCATACGAAAATGCAAGGTGGATCAACTGGGATCGGCTATGGTCTCAAATATCAGGTCAATTTTTCTGATTTTTGTCTATAGTACTTGAGAACAGAGTGAGGATTTGAACTGAATTTGATTGCAACAGGCAAGATGCATTTCCGACGTGAAAGCCGATACAGATCACACCAGTTTCCTCACCGGCACTCTTAGCCTCAAAGAAGAAAATGAGGTACTTTAGGAGCGGTAATTTTTCTGATTTTAGTGCGTTTTTGTTACTGTTGATCTAAATGCGGTGAGGATTTTCAGGTGCATTTGCTGAGACTTTCATCTGGCGGTACTGAATTGATCTGCGAGGGTTTGTTTTCGCATCCGAATGAAATATGGGATCTCGCTTCTTGTCCTTTCGATCAACGGATTTTCTCCACCGTGTACTCATCTGGTAATTCCAATATATTCAGTTTCAGATTACGGAGTAGTGGTATACTCTTGATGCATTAAATTGTTTGATGGAGAAATGTAGTTATCAGGTTCTTGGTTCTTTTGATAGAGATAAATTGATACTTGAACTTGTCATAGCAACCTCGACACCGCTTATTTGAGCTTGTTCAAGTTTTGACTTGATTTATTAAGATGTGGTATAACATGTTAAACATTATATTAAGCCATTCAAGCTGTTTAGATTGATTAAATCATATTTAAGTTCATTGCTAATTGATCAACAAAGCTCAAAATACAATCTCAAGATTGACAAAGCGACCCAAAGGCCAGTTAACTGCGTTCTTCAGCTCTAAGAATCCATTTATACTGCCAAACTTAGTTGTCTTTTATTGAGCTTCAGCCTATGGCTAGGCAACAATTGGTGTCTCTATCTGTTACTTATAATTTCTAAAGAAATGTTAAATTTTATTTAGGTTTTCTTATCATACAGTTTCCAGATCAATCTGAGGCATTTCCACGCAGTTCTTATCTGGACTTAACATTTTTTTTCTAAAAACAATTCTGGAGAATGATATTATGTTATCTGTTGTGCTGTTTTAAAGGGGAAACGTATGGTGCTGCAGTATGGCAAATCCCTGAGCTGTATGGTCAGCTGAGTTCTCCTCAATTGGAAAGTGTTGCTTCTCTTGATGGGCACACTTCGAAAATTAGATGGTGAGCTTGATTTGGAAGATAAACTGTGAGATTTAGTTAAAATTTATATTTATTTTCAGTTAGTGAACGAGGAATAAATATATGATATGTAAAATAATACGATGCACACAGACACAGTATACATTACAGTCATAAAAAAAGTTGAATGCCAACAGAGAAGGAGAACGAAGTTTCATGTGGTCATCACACTTTGATAAAAAAAAATTGGATTCTACAAGCTTGCTTCCATTTATATATCCCTAACAAACTACTGAAGGGCAAGGTGCTATGCCTAATTGTTCTTTTTCCTTTTCGAATTAGGCATAGCACCTTGCCCTTTAGTAGTTTCCCTTCATTAGTTCAATTTGTAGGAAGCTTACATGCTTTGTTTCCTTCAGTTCTGCAAACTCAAAAGCTCTTTAGAAATGCGTATGCTGCATAACAGTTTGCTTTAGTTTCCTCTAAGAGCTCTTGTAATTAGGTTAAAAGAACTTTGTTTTGCAATTTACATGGTATCGTCCAAATGAAGCACTCCACGTATAGAATCTGTGATGCAGTAGACCCCATTGACGACAATCTCTCTTCCATATGGATTTCTTGTTTCAGTTGTTTGGAATCAGAAAGTTTGGAACCCAATTATATTTGCCTCACATGTCATGATAAAAGAAATGAAAAAGAAAATGAATTTTCACTTTCAATTTTTTTAGTATACTTTTTGGCTATGTAAAATTTGATATATTATGATATTTTAGTCATTATACTTAATGAAACACTATGATCAATGTTTTTATTTTTTCCCTCTTCCCAATAAGCTGTACCCTGTAATATATTATGCCTGTGTAATAATACTATATGCTCTTTGTAGCATACTCTGGTGGCCTACAGGAAGGCATGACAAGCTTGTTAGTATTGATGAGCAAAATCTCTTCCTCTGGAGCTTAGATACTTCAAAGAAGACTGCTCAGGTGAGTGACCTGCAGAAATCATTGAGTTGCTTCAATCATACATTTGTGTCAGCATGGACATCATAATATAGCTTCACACTTGTCCTTTTTTAGCTATCTATATACCTTATTTT
Organism: Galeopsis tetrahit; assembly: GCA_963675135.1. Classification (NCBI taxonomy): domain Eukaryota; kingdom Viridiplantae; phylum Streptophyta; class Magnoliopsida; order Lamiales; family Lamiaceae; genus Galeopsis; species Galeopsis tetrahit. Next base: position 56,479,055 of record OY776131.1, read on the forward strand.
TATCTCACCGTACTTAAATAAAATTGGTTAACTTCATGCATCATTCTTTCTCAAAAAAATATGACTGAATGTTGGAATGGGTGAAGGTAGAAAATAAACCATGTTATACTATAGTATCAGATGTTCTTGTTGGAACCACCTGAGTTTCAGTTTTTCAGAAGCTATCATGTAGTTGTGATTTGTCCTCATCAAATTTTATCTTGCCTCAATTAAGTTATGTTTACTCTATATTGCCCTGATATCAATCATGTATAATTATAAGAAACTCATTTTATTTGTTATTTATCATTTATGCTCTTTTTTCCCCTTGCAATATGGCTATATCGTTACACTGTGGGCCTTTTTTTTTTTTTACTTCTATTTGTTCCACATTGCTTCTTGAATCTTGATATGTTCAACATTTGTTAAAATTTAATCACTGAAACAGGGTTTTTAATGCTTAGTTTGTAGTTGTAAGCAGGGTTCTTAACCCACGTTAAAACCTTGTTGCTTCAGATTATTCAGTTAATTCTTATTTAGGTTTTGTTATGTAATTTAGGTACAATCACAAGAATCAGCCGGCATGCGTCATAATTTAACTGGTGGAGCATGGGATCCTCACGACTTCAATTCCATTTCTTTAACATGTGATTCATCGGTTCAGCTTTGGGATTTAAGGACTATGAAGTATGTTTTATTTGATTCCACGTATTTGGATATTGTCAATCAATGAACCACTTAAAACCTGTTTTTATGTTAATAGTTATATAATGGATGTTTCTCCAATTTCTTAAATCCTGTAATGCTACGCTGCGATTTTGTTTTGTGTATAAACTTACTATCCCACAATTTTGCCTTTTTTTGTTGACCATTTTTTCATGTTGCAGTGGATATGATTGCGCTACAATTTTACATCAGCTTACTAGTGTTTTCTAGACAAAATTAACAATACACGTGTAATTTATACTGGTATCTGTAGAACCTTGCTGCCAAGACTTACAAACTCTTGCCAATGATTTATTTTTATATTCACAAAGTTTGTAGTTTAATATATATTCACCCTCTTTAATGAAGTCCATGAGCAGCTTAGTTTGTTCACACTGATATTTCAGGCATTTTAATTGAATAGCAATTGCAACCATGAAAATAAAAATTTTACAATGCTTGCAGGAAATCTGGTTCAATTAAGCATGGTCATGTACGTACTGTAGATTATGACATGAAGAAGAGCTACATGCTTGTAAGTATGTTATGGACTTGAATAGTGTATTTCTGGCAACTGTATTTTTATTAATTTTATTTGCATGCTAATGTGATTGCTCATTTTTTTATCATTTCATTGTCTACAAATTTAAGTCATATTCAATCTGCCACTTTTTTCTTGTTCAATTAAGATTTAGGGTTTACAAATTCCCATGTACAGCAGGTTTTCACCATGCACCTGAATGCCAGAGTAGATGAAAAATAACCAGACTCATTCTTTGTTTTGTTGATTCAATTGTTATTGGTGAGAGTTGCAACAGTGGCACTTGTTGAGAATGAGACATATAAGCGAGTCTAATTTGATATAGATTAAACTACACTTTAAAATTTTCTGTTGAAGAATGGGTTTGAAGCATGATGGTTAAGACTTGAGAGCCCCTAATTGGGCTGCTATCTTCTGCATAAATGGACGGAAAGACACTCTAAGCAGACTGGGGAAAAAGTTGCATTTCAATTAGTTGTTCACCAATTCGCTTTGCTCCTATTGCTTGGTAGAACTGCTTAAGTCAAAAGTGATGCCTAATAGGCTTTGATGGAGCCATGGTTCAATTTGAGTATAAAGTGAGAATTGTTACCAATATTGAGGAACCTGGTAAGTGGCTCCAATTTGGCATACACAATAATTGCTACACAGGGGAAATCCAACTCCATTTAACTTGCAGATAAGGTTATGTTCTCAAAATGAACATGACTTCGAAACTCACATTTGACCTAGATCTTGGTTGCTTTTTAACTGCTAGAGTACAACAGCTGCAATAGCATCCACAGAGAAGTTCTGTTATTGTGGTTTAGTGTATAATATTTTTTGTATTTGCTCTTGCACCCTATGTACTCTGTACACATCTTCAAAAAAATATGAGCTTATGAGTGTGTGCTGACATTTCTCAGGTAACTGCTGAAGATGAGTCGGGCATTCATATATGGGACCTTAGAATGTTGACGTCTCCACTTGCAGATCTTCCTGGGCATTCACATTGGTAAAGCATTCCCAACTCTCATTATCTGGCTCCTTTTTTTTAAATCTTTTGTGTGTGGTTATGAGTGTGCTATTATTAACAGGACATGGAGTGTTAAATGTAATCCCAAGTATGACGGTCTAATACTGGTACTCTCTCCCTACCTACATCTCCCTTCTCTTCACTCCTTTATTTCTCCTCAGAGAAGGATTCTGAAAACTTTTTATTTTTTAGTACAACAGGTTAAATGAACAAAGAAAATTGACAAATTACTCTCAAGTCATCTCCTTATTACATATTTACATGGTGTCCAGAACAAGTAAAAAATGTTTCTCTTGTAGTCACTGATTATTGCTGATAATGGCAAAGCTTTTGTAGAGTGCTGGAACTGACTCAGCTGTCAATTTGTGGTTGGCCTCTCCTCCAATGGGTGATGATTCAGCATCAGATAGGTACATAGTTCATTTTGTTAGTTATATGTTCTACTTCAATCATTGTTGGATATTGATTTTAATGACATCTATTTCTTCTAGTTTTGTGGGGTCACAAACCCGGGCAGTAGAACCATTGCTTAACTCCTACAATGACTATGAAGACAGTGTTTATGGTAATTGATGTAAACCACAGCGCAATTCCAACTTTAATGCTCAAATTCACTTGATTTGCTTCACATTATTCAGGTCTCGCTTGGAGTTCTCGGGAACCATGGATATTTGCATCATTGTCTTATGACGGAAGGGTAGGGTTTATATACGCCCTAAGATGATAATTGGCTTGTTTAAATATGAGATTCAGGTTATCCTGGAATGTAAACTCATGTTAATATGTACAACTAAATCAATGCAAGGTGTGTTTGAAATTTGAATCTTTGAGTTTGAAAAAAAAACACTACGCTGGAGATAGCAATGACAATTGAAAATAGGGTAAAGGTACTTTTGTGTCCTTTTACTTTGACCAATTTTGATTTTAGTCTGTTGACTTTTTCATCTTTGAAAATAGTCCCTTAAGTTTACCAAATTCAACCTTTTTCTCCTTCTACCAGCTAAAACAGGTTAGCAAAATTAAACTTTTTCATCCTTTTTAAGTGGCTAAAAGGACGAAAGAGTTGAATTTGGTAAATTTAAGGGACAATTTTAGAAAAGTTGAAAAAGTTAGCAGACTAAAATCAAAATTAGTGCAAGTTAAGGAACAAAAATAAAATAAAATAATACATTTACCCCTGAAAATATAACTCTATGCTAAACTGGTGTTAAAGGATTTGCAATTCAGTACATTTTTTAAAGTCTCCCAAATAAGTATAATTGATTCGTCATTAGCCATTTTCTTCAACAACCTCACACTTCACGGTATTGTTATTTCTTGATGCTACTTTCATTTTCTTCATGCAGGTTGTTGTGGAATCAGTAACACCTCATCTTACGAAATAGTGTAATTGAATGATATGCTGTAAGTCAATTTCTTAAAACCCAATTCTGTCTTAGAATTTCTGAAACTGAGTAATAAAGAAAGTTCACTTCTCTCTGATCTCAGATACTGATCAACATTTTTAGAAACCTAATCATGCTGAAAACTACATCGAAGCTATGTTGTGATCAAAGACTGTATTCAATATTTTGGCATTGGCGCAATTTGTAAGATGATTCTCATTCATTTTTATATCCGAGAATTACTTGTCGTTTTTAGTATTCACCGGCATCGTGGTTTTGTAGTCATGGGGCTGTTGGCTTCTTTATGCAAGTTGGGTTGGCTGTTAGTTACTTGGTAGCAACTAAACATTTGTTTTCTATTCCTTTTTCATTCCTCTATTGTAAAGTATCTCACCAAACAATCCCTAAATGTGAGGTTTAAGGTGAAATTGTCTTAGAAATGCTTTAGCTATATTTTCAGGTCGGACTCTTATATTAAAAAGGCCAGGTTTGAGCCTACATTGTATCACAGATATCATGCCAGGTTTGAGCCTACATTGTATCACAGATATCATGCCAGATTTGAGCATAACAATTACTCCCTCCGTCTCATACTTGTTTACCCATTTGTCAAAATGGTCTGTCTCATACGGAGTACTTGTTAATTCATACAAAAAATAACCATAAAAGATCACATCTCTTTTAACTCACTCTTCAAACATCTTTTATTTATTACATATGTAATTACTTTATAACGTTACTTTATCATTCACAATATTTATTATTTAAAAATGACAAAGTGGGATAGCTCAAGTGGTTAGAGCACCACTACCTAGGCCTTAGGTCCTGGGTTCGAGTCATGGGGAGGGGTATTTAACTTGTAATCAAAAAAAAATATTTATTATTTAAAAGACACTTATACTCTTTATTTTATATCATTTAATTCTAATGAACAACTCATTAAAATTTATGCCGAATTAAATATAAACAAGTATGAGACAGAGGGAGTATATACTAGGCCCAGACCTTATCCTTGTGCTCTGGATGTATGAAGGCACACAAAATAAGAAAGTAAAAAGAAATGTACGTTGGTGCAATTGTTGTGTGGGATGTAAATCTGATATTTGATGGAGATGAAGATAATAAATGAGAAATAGTCTAGTAATTTTGAAGTGGTATGTGGTCCAAAGTCAATGGAGTATAAATACCCATGTCGGGCAGTATTAGATTGAATATCCAATAAGGAGAAATTGGAATATATCTGCGACGGGTTATAGAAAATGTGGGTGAAATGTGCACCATGGTGTGTGGGGTGGTGATAGAGGACAAAATTTGTGGAAAAATGGATAAGAGTTATGCTTATCCTAAATGATGAGTCAGTCATGTTAAAGTATAGTGGTTTCCTCGTTCTGAGGCAGAGAAAATCTGGCACTGTTTTTCACCAAGAACGCCACGTCATACGTATTCTCTCACCTTATCCAAGTATTTGGCCTCGTCATCACCTCACCTGTTGCTGACACGTGGCAATCAATATTGTTGCTGAAAATGAATGAATTGAGTGGTAGATACGGAAAATCTGATTCTATAAGGACATGAATGTTGTTTGGTGGCCCCTTGCCATAAACCACCGGTGGGGTGAGGGAGAAGAGAGAGAGCCACTAGTTATAATAACTTTTCTCATTCACCTTTTATTTTCTTGATGAAAATGGTGAAAAAATTGTTCTTACCTTCAATTATTCTGCCTGCTAAATACAAAGAAAAGAATGAGAGTAGTTTTCTTTACAAAAAAAAAAAATACAACGATAATTTTTCTTCAATAAAAAAATAGAATCATGATTTACCAGTTGGAGTCTGGCTTCCATTTTACGCCGTTCCTTCTTCCCAAAACATCTAAAGAAAGTTCATTAAAATAAAAACCCTTTTTTCCCACACATCACGTGGAATTTATTGTTTCTCTTTTCATCGCCTATAACTATTGCAATTCCCATTTTGTTCCCCCAGCTATATTCAATAAAGATGTTATGCCCTGTGAATTAATAGTAGAAATTATCTTACCATGCATGAATTGAACTTTTTTTTTTTAAGATAGAAACTTGCGTGAGATCGTTTCACGGATATTTTTTCGTAAGATGAATCCCTTTTGATCTATATTTCCGATTTTTTAGTTAGACTACTACCATACTTGGTAGTTAATTAAAATTTTGTGTTATATAAAAGCAAGGTTTCTACCATTTCATTAAATCTGAAATGCACGATGTACTCAAGTGCAAACGATATCTTGCAGCTTATACTAATTTTTGTCTTCTACCCGAGCTTGCCATTACCTTGTGAAGACTTCATGGGACTACGACTTGACTAAAGTTATTTTTATCCTTGCACATTTCCTAAAAAAAAACGTACGTATATCTTATAAATGGATTCTCTATTCACTCTATTCAGTTGATTTCATACTTATACAAATAAATATTAAGCATCCAAATCTTAGTATTGCATAATCCTCAATAGTTAATCATATATACCTTTCCCCATGATAATTTACACACCAAAATAGACATATAAGTTAAGAAAATGAAAATATTGGTGGGGCTTGAGGACAATTTCATCCACTCGTGAAGCGGACACATGAGTTGTGGTGAGCTTACTCATTATTCACTTTAGTGAAATTTTATGTAAAATTGTAGATATTATGAGTGTGAAATTTATGGAGTATGATTTATTAATTTTAATAACTCAGTCTTGTAAGTGCACCATGCAACTCAAATGCATTTAAACATTCATCCCTGAAAAATCTAGTAAAACTCAACATCACTATATAAAATGCCGAATGAATATTCTCCAACGCCAACGGTTGTAGTGCGAACTGAAGAGAAGCAAATGTACTTGAGATTCACAGACATGCACAACATATCTACTCATTTTTAAAATATGTAAATTATCGACGAACATCTGAATAAGACGGGTATGCAAATAATTTGAGAACAAAAAGAACAATTTTAAAAAGTACACTTTACTTGAGAATTTAAGCATACTACTTTAACACTTATGAATTAAAATTGTCTAATACTCCCTCCGTTCCACTATAAGTTTTCCACTTTCCTTTTATGGATGTCCCACTATAAGTTTCTCATTCCATTTTTGGCATATTATAAGTTTTCTACTTTATCTATTTTATTATACTTCATCTAATTCACATCTATTATTTTCTCTCTTACCATCGCATCACTTATACTTTATCTATTATTTTATCATATTTCTTAATTAAAACACCCAAAAAAAGAAAGGGATAGTTTATAGTGGGGTACAAATTTTTGTCATTTTTTATAACAAGGGTAATGTAACTAATGACACACAGCACGAACCTCCAAAATCAACGACTGAAAAAAGCACACGTGGCAAAATATGAGTGGCAATGTGGATCCAAATCAGGCAAAAGTCTCTTCAGTCTTCCCCTCTCAGCTCAGCTCAGCTCACGTGTCGGATTTAAAAACCCCCCGCCCCACCACCACCGCGATTTGCTGCCCCCCCACCCCTATCCACCACCAATTCTCATCCACCCCCCCTGCTTCCTTCTTTCTTTCTTTCTTTCTTTCTCTCTCTATATATATACATACATAAGCAGGCGTAGTTATAACTTAGTGGATCAGCACTCCTGGCTTCCTCTCCTCAATGCCTGCATTGCCCTTTACCTCTCTACTCTAATCACCGGAAACTGTCGTGTCTTGTTGTTTAGGGGCCAATATTAAACCCATTCGATCGAACATTTCTCGAACCTAGGGTTTTTCTGTTTTTGATTTATTCGAATTTACTACTGCTTGATGGCATTTATGTAATATAAAGCAAAATGGCGGCTGCTAGGGGGTTTACGACGCCTTTTAGTGTGAGGTTGTTGAAGAGAACAGACGTGGACACCCCGAGTAGTAAGAATTTGCTTTTTTCGGAGGTGCGGCGGAAAAAGCGGCGACTGCTGGCGGTGGGTGCGGTTGTCCAGTGTTGTTGTTCCAATATTCGGTCGGGTAAGAATGCCGAGAAGTATGATGAACGGCTTCTCGATCCGAATAAGAGACCAAATTATCGGGGCAGAGCCCCTGTTATGCCATTTGCTTCTCCTCAGTATGTATCGCCCCCAATTCACAGCCATTTTAAATATTTTTTCTTTAACAATTAAGTACTTTACTGCAATTTTGTGAAGCTTTCATTTTCTTTGTTCAAATAGTAGGGACAGCAACAAATTCATTTTCTACGGTTGAGCTAAATGTCAAACGATTGGTTGATCGAAATTTATTTATGTATATTTTCTGAGACAGGCTTGATCAAACTTACGCATGATAAATTTTACTCAGGGTTATGTTATTTTCATTAGTGTAGATTTTAGAAGTTGGAATCGTTGCTGAGAGGCATTGAATTGACTTAATTCATGTTTTTTGGGTGAAGTAGTGATGACAATTGAGCTTGTAAACTAGCAATAGTGACGATATATATGATGTCTACAAAACTTGATTCTGATTATAAAAATGCGGAAAGTAAGCCTTTTTTCTTCTGCCAATGCAATAGCAATAACATATTGATGACGGATCCAAATGTTCTGTAATACAAGATGACATGAGGCAATTTGCTTTTGTAGTAATTTAGTTGTTGTCGACACATGTTGCTGCTTATTTTAATGATGTCTAACGTGGGTGGAATAGAATTTTATGAAATTCTAATTTGGAATATTTTTTTATTGAACTACTTGTGAAAGGCTGAATATGGTTTATTTGAGGGAGTATTCGTTTTGTAACAAAAAAAAAATATTCACCTGTAGTAATGCCAAATTTGAAGCAATATATCATTTGATGTTTGTGGATTTATAAGTACTCTTATTATCACAGGTCTCGATTTTTTTCCAAACAAGAAAAGTTTTTCTCTCGCTGCACCCCAAGAAACTCAGGTCCTCAGTCCCGAGATTCTCCCCCTAAACGAGGTGACAACTCCTTCTTGTCTAACGTTGTATGACATTTCACATAATTCCATATTATTTTCAACTTTGATTTGAGAATTCTATTACTTCGAACCATCTAATTCATTTTGTTGTAGATTAATATAGTATTGTTAGCTTTTTGTTCTTTCCTGTTTCCTGATGGTATATGTTAAATTGGATTCCTTCTTTATCTGTAGATACTGGAATTGCCAATGAGAAGGAGTGGGGCATCAGTTTGTTAAGTGAAAATATCAATGAATCTGACACTAATGAAGATGGCAGTACTTGGTACCGTGAAAGTGGAGAAGATCTTGGAGATAATGGTTACCGATGTAGATGGAGTAGAATGGGTGGTCAGAATGCCGACGGCACTTCGGAATGGAAAGAAACGGTATATACATTTAATATACAGTTCCTTTTTCTGATTATATAATAGTTCTATATGACGTCACCCTCAGAAAATATTTCTCCACATCTGCCTATGTTAGGATATTTTTCTTCTCTTTCCATGGACATAGAAAATTTGTTGTAATTTTGAACTTTGTGAGAATGATGGTTGTTTTTACATTCTTTTTTTTTTTTTTTTGGCAAGCTACAAATGCTTCTTGAATGAAAAATAATAATGATGTTGACATGCCTCCACATGGGAACTGGTATCTGTATGTTTCAATTAAGAATTGCAAATTTTCGTGTGGGTGGATGCCTTTATCATTTTGTGTGTCTTTCTATATTCTGGTAAATCAGAATTTTATCATGAAAAATACCTAAGACTGTGAAGCTTTTTGAGAACTCTAGCTTCAATTTCTGAAGATCGAAATGATAGTTGTCCATCACACTTGGTACTTGGTAGATGGATTACTACTTTATGTGAATATGATGTTCTTTGTAAAAAGTGTCATGGCTATGCATAATAGGAGGTCCAATATCACCATAATGAAAGAAGGAAGCTATGCATAAGTCCTAAGTGGGCATCTTTCCTTGTGAATTTTGATCAAATTGTCAGATTTTGACTATTAGTCAGAATAACAGTTTCAACCTATTTTTATATTGATTAATTTAAATGATGCTGACATCTCAAATTGGGATGGGTTGATCTCTCTGTTTTGTTTTGTTCTAATTTTTTTTTTAAGGGAATGGTTTGATATTTTGATTCAACCATTGCCTGTATTTTACTTTGGTAGTTAGTGATCATGTATTCTCTTGTCTATTGTTGGCTTTCAAGCTAAACATCAGTTTTCTATCTATTGTTATTATCTTACACTGATGAAACAATATTACTTGTAATACAGTATATCTGTTTGTAGTTTGGGTCTAACTGTAAACACTACTGATAGCCATTTAGTACTGTTGGTACTGCTTTTGTTATTTACTTTTGTTTTGATAACCTTTTAAGCATCATCCCAGGTGGATGCATTTAATTGGATTTGTTGATCTCCTTGACAGTGGTGGGAGAAAAGTGATTGGACTGGCTACAAAGAACTAGGTACTGCAACTCAGTTGTTCTTTTCATCATTTACTCCAATTTCTTGATGTTGCAAAGTTCTTTTGGTAGATGCTAGGTCGTGCTTGAATTTTCTTGCTGGTGCTCACAACTGCTTATGTCCATTATGAATGCCAGGTGTTGAAAAATCAGGAAGAAATGGTGAAGGGGACTCTTGGTGGGAAACATGGCGAGAAGTTCTTCACCAGGATGAGTGGAGGTAAATAATGGAGTAATAATAATAACGAAAAAATAAAGCTAAAGAAACCCTACTCTCTAGTTGCTTAAGAAAATTAGTGGTAATTATTATCATCCTCATAATTACAATTCCATTTTAAACTGCAGTAATCTTGCTAGGATAGAACGAAGTGCACAGAAGCAAGCAAAATCAGGAACAGGAAATGCTGGGTGGTATGAAAATTGGTAAGAGTGGCGAAGTCATTTAAAAGATTATAAAAATGCCAAAGGTATATATATGGATAAAAGTTTCTTGAATGCAGGTGGGAAAAATACGATGCTAAAGGCTGGACTGAGAAAGGGGCACATAAATATGGTAGATTAAATGAACAATCTTGGTGGGAGAAGTGGGGAGAGCACTATGATGGAAGAGGTTCAATCCTGAAATGGTAATTTCTGAAATGAAACCTCAATATTAAGATTATTGTAATCTCAAAATTGTCTCATATGATGTTTTATTTCTCTCCCTCCAGGACTGATAAATGGGCTGAGACCGAGCTTCCGACCAAATGGGGAGATAAGTGGGAAGAAAAGTTCTTCGCTGGTATTGGTTCGAGGCAAGGGGAGACTTGGCATTTATCTCCCAGCGGAGAAAGTAAGGCATCAAAGTCGTTGGGTGCTTGATAATCATCAGATTTCCAATTACATAAAATGATAATGCCTGATGATTGATGTACTATTATATAAAATTATTAGATTAGTTATTTTAATGCATGTGTGCTTAGCCTAATGAACAACTTATCTTCGTTCAACTTGGTAACACCATAACTGTAACGCCACGAAATATCAAATGAAGAAAGACTGAAGAGTGCTTATAATGCATATCAGCTGTATGCATGCATTTGTTAATTTGGTTAAATACTCCATGAGAGTAAATTAATTTCTCATACCAAAATGTCAACTATTAATTTTGATCAACCATGATAAATCAATTAATTCCAGATTTTCAGGCCTGCGTCGTCTCTTCACTTTGGTAGGACTAATGAAAATGACATTTTCCTGATTATATATGCTAATGTGGACAGCTGTGTTTATTTTACATCTGGGCTCTGGCTTCACAGTATCCCTTGCTTGTTTTTTTATGTTTGCGCCTGATGTTTTTTCCATGAAACAATAGGATGGTCGAGGACATGGGGAGAGGAGCACTTTGGAAACGGGTATGGATGTACACCTGGCATCTACAGTTAACAAACTCTCTTCACGATTCAGGGAGCTTTTGAAAAAAAGTGATTCTGAAAGTTGGTAGAGTTTGCAAACACACTGTTAATATGCTTCTGCGTTGAGTTTTGTGGATTGACATATTTCCTTATAAAACATGTGTTAGGCAAATATTCACCTTCCAATATTCTCGTGACGAGAAAATGCTTGCTAACATCACTAAATCATGCACTTTGGACCAAAAACATATAGTTTTGGTTCAACTGTTAGTTGATGAGCCTTCTTTTCATATGCGTACAGGAAAGTGCACAAGTATGGCAAGAGTACAACTGGAGAAAGCTGGGATATCGTTGTAGATGAAGAAACATATTATGAGTAAGCAATGTTGTATCCATTTCATTTGTCTTAAAATTCAACCTCAAACTCTTGCTTTCTTACATGTAAACATTCTGTTTTAACTGAAGGGCTGAACCACATTATGGATGGGCGGATGTTGTGGGTGATTCAACTCAGTTACTCTCGATTCAGCCCCAGGAAAGACCCCCTGGTGTCTTCCCAAATCTCGATTTTGGTTCACATTTACCACCTCAAGGAGAGCCACCTGCTCTGGAATGACAAAAGACAGATTAATGGTGATAGATATAGGTGGTTGGATAGCTCACGTTGATGTACCTGTAATTGTTGGAGACAGACTTTGCTATGTTTATTCATTCTTTCACTATATTTCTGTGAACATTGTAGCCATTCTATTCTGTTTGGACATTTTTCAGATGCTCTTTTCTTTCAATGGCGGATTTTCTTGCAGTTCCTTTCTAGAATTGTAGTGTCTGATTTAAGCTGGTGGTGAAAATTTTCCAACTATTCACTATACATTTCGTATGAAAAATTTCTGCATGCGAACAAATGAAATAAAACAATTTTGGTAGTGAATACCAATTATTGAATTTTGAGGTCCAACGATGTGCTCATAATGAAAATAAAATGGTCTTTGGCGATGAGTAGTAGGCTTATATCAATTGAATTTATTTTGATTGGTTGCTAGTGAGAATACCATATAATAAGTGACATCAAACGTCTGTCAACCCCCCCCCCCCCCCCCCCCCCAAAAAAAAAAATACATTTTCCTTCTTTTTTTAGTTTCTCTGTCTTTGATGGATTTTTTATTTGGAATTGTGGGTATCTTATTGAATATTGATGGCCGACCGTGTCTATTGACAATTTCAATTTTCAAAGTAAAATTTAGGTAGAAGTTGAGCAATTTTTTTAAATATACAATTCAATCATTTTGAAACCAGAATTCGTGTGTATTAGACACCACAATTCTGGAAAAGGAACAAATCAACTCCAGTCTTTTTCAATATTTTGTGTTCGTGTGTTGGAACGGATGGATTGCAGCTACTTATATAACTAACTCAAATTTGTAATTGTTGATCGCAGTAAAGTACTCCCTCCGTCCCCGAAAAGTTTACGGGGAATTTTGGGCACATGGTTTAAAAAAAAAGTGTAATGATGAGAGTGTTGAGGAGCAATTTTGTAAACTTTTATATATAAAGTGGTGGACCCCAAAAGTAATGACATGAAGGGTAAATATGTGTATTTTCTGAGGGTGGAGATTGTGATGGTTATTTCTATTTTGGAGGTTGCAAACTTTTGAGGGACAAACTAAAAAAAAAAGTATGAAAACTTTTTAGGAACGCCGGAGGGAGTAGCAATTAAATTTTGGACCAAAATTGAAACTGTCAGCCTTAATGCAAATTTTAATTGATAATTCAATCTGCTTTAAATGTTGTAACCCTCATATGTAACTTCAAACTATTTAGTGCAGTTCTTAAAGTTTCTGAATTTCTAGCTTCTCATTTGATATTTTTTAATATAAGGCAAAAATCACATTATTTTTTTCTACTCAAATAATTAAATTTTAGTTAACAATTTTTTTAAAAATCATTTCTCATTCTTTTCAACATTATTTGTTTTTATTTCAGTCTTTACCTTTGTTGATTAGTGTAATAGTTTATTCCCTACTTTAGATCTGTTTATTTTTGTACTATTTTCTTTAGTGTTGTTATTTTCTTCCCGTTATGGGTCATTTTCCCCCGATTGTGGGTATCCGTCCCCTTAGTGGGACTCTGCTGCGTCAATATTGAGCTTGACACTGATTGTCTTTGGGAACGTCTTCTATGATTTGGGAGGTGTAGCGCGTGTCTTGTGTGCGACAATTTGTTTCATTCTTGGAGCAGGTTTGCTATATTTTTGGATCGAGGAACCTCACGGAGTGCTGGTATGCATATTTAATTTTCCACTCTCTCAAAATTGAGTTTGAAGGTAGAAGTCTTTAGTAGAATTTTCTGTGTATATAGTTGAGCGAGAGAGATTTAATTCAAATATAACTATATGTAACTCTACCCTAAAAAAAAATCGAAACACATTTTTCAACAAGTTATTCATAAATAAAAAAATGTGACGAGAAAGATTGAAGGAGTAGAAAGAAAATGAAAGTACGATGAGTGAGAATTGAGAAATACTAGAAGAATAAAAAAAAAAGGTCAAAATAGGGGCCTATTCTATTCTACTAATATTTGTATTTGTGTATGCAAAGACAACGAGAGGTCCAAAGACTGTTGTCGTTGTAATATTATATTATATTATATTCCGTACTCAAAATTGTCAGATTAATTAATGTAAGCTCCACGTGCTTTTCATCTTTAATAATTCCTCACTGTGCATACATTCTTCTAGATTTTCCCAATATGTTCTTTCCGGTTTTATTAAATTATTCTTAATTTTCATATTAAACTTATTTAAAAAATATTAAGTTATTCTTGCATGATGATTACCTCTCATGATCATAGAATTAAAAGCGAAATAGAGCATTTTTTGTTTAAGAAATGTGGATTTCAAAATGATATTATGCTTAAATTGTATGAATAAAATAAATATATTATTAATTGTTTAATTGAATTTTTGTTTGACATTTTAACTTAACATTGTGGCGCAATTGATGATGTATGAATGCACCTAAATTTGAATTTTTTAGAAAAATGTTTTTTTTTTAGTAACAAAGAGTTGGACGCCACGTGGTCTTCTTCATTCACAATACCAACAAATATTATTTCCCTTTTCACAATCTTAGGCTAAATTATGTACCCAAACCTCCCCTGTTTAGTAAATCTCATATCTGCAGTTACAGGAGAATTATTCCTCACTACCATTATCTTATTATTATATTATATTATTAACACACCTTTAATTATCTCTCTGATCCATAATTACTAGTACTATTATCATCATTAAAACCCCACGCAAATCTGAAATCCAACCTAATAACCATTATTCAAATCTCCCAACCAACCTACTGCAAAGCCATAATTTCGAAACCAGAATAAAGTTTTCAAAAATAATTTGGTAAAGTTGGAAGTCTGTACTACACACCCTCTTGAATCTGGGTGTGTGTATATTTTGATATTCGGAAGAGAGATTGATTAGGTTTCTCCTCTCTCTTTATGGGAAGAAGAAGAAAGAGAATGCAATTATGAAAAACCCGGCGAAGATCCTAATCGAATTCCCTAAACGGGCCTTGGATCTCGACTCGAGGCTCCTCCTCCTCCTCCTCCTCCTCTTCTTCTCCGCCACCTTTTTAACCTACGTTTCTCTCTCCTCCTCCTCCTCCGCCACCGGCTTTCTCTCTCTTCCCACTTTTCCCTCTTTCAAATCCATATTCCGCGCTCCCGCTTCGATTCCTCCTCCGTCACGGCCCGTTAAACCGTTAAATGAGTCCAGAATTGCGGTTTGTTTGGTTGGCGGAGCCCGGAGATTCGAGCTCACCGGGCCCTCTATTATCGAAAGGATCCTTCGAGTTTACGGAAATTCGGACCTTTTTCTACACACTCCTTTCGATTCCAACGCCTATAAGTTTGTATTGCTGAATCATGCGCCCAGAATTGCTAGTGTCAAGATATTCCGACCTAATCTCATTCCCCAGACCGACTCAGAGGTCCGAGTTCTCACTCCCCAGAACTCGCCCAATGGTATACAGGTACAATTTACCATAATTCTGTTTTTTAATAATTCTATCTTGATTAACTGTTTTATTTACCGTGAGCCTTGATTTAATCGTGATGTTATTTTGGTGAAATAATATTTGTTTGAAAATTATGGTTATTGGTGAGAAGTTGATAAGTGGGTTTGTTGCATCTGTTGCCAGAATTTGAAGAAAATTCAAAGTCATTGTGAGGGGGTAGTTGGTAGCTTTAACTTTTAGCAATTAAATTAAGCTATTTGTGACAAAATTTCTCTTGGTTTCTCCGGCCTATGATTTCAATACGTCTATTATGTACTCCGTATTTGTTTGGTTTTAGTTTGTTTGTTTACTCTTCAACAATTTCCAACTCTTGGTGCGTTTCAACTTTTGTGTCTCTATCTAAGACAAATAAGCGGTTCTTTGTCATATTTGATGAGTTGCTATCTTTGAACATTCGTCATCAATTGTAATTTTCTGCCAACAATAACAGGATGAGTTAGACTTAGTCTGGGATTTCATTCTTGATTAATTTGGATCAGATCAGATGTTTGGTTGGTTTCATTGGTTCGATTAAAAAATATTACTCCAAATCCTTTGACGAATTTAGATAATCGAGTTCTATAGTATAGCAACTTAAGTATTAAATCTCCCTGCGAGGTTCGATTGGTTAAACAGTTTGGTTGTACAAAATTTGCAGCTCTCAAGTATGAAGGTTCTTAGCATTTGACTGTTGATTAATCTTATTATTATTAATCAGTGGCGAGGTGCATGCAAAATAGTGTTAGGTATTTGGTTTTAGAATTGTTGGCATATGCTGTAAAGGCCCTATTTGTTGAATAATCGAATTCTCCAAATTTTTTAAGTTTTAAAACAAGAAAAACGAAAAAGAAAAAACATGACAAGGCATGGCATGGCATGTTGCAACTGAAAGTACAGCCAGTTTTGTATGATTCACCTAGATAAGTGTCCATTCAATTGTTGTTGGAATTCTAGGCACGAGTGAACTACTACAACCTTTTCAGTTTTGTAGTTGTTCATGAGTTCATTGATTTTGTATTAGATGTCATTGATGATCAATTCATGGAGGAGTATTTTACTCAACCCAGCTATGATATAGGATTTACCTAAATAGTACTCAGAAATTCAACTTTCATAACTTGGAGATGAAGAATTTAATTAGAATCAATAATTCAGCTGGCAAATGCACCACTCTATCTAATAGCTCGTCTACCAACCAAAGGAAAATCAACTTTATATTACTTGGGAGTAGTTTATAGTAAATGATTTTGTGGGCAAAGTTGGCTTCATGTTCTTTAAGCTTTTATTGGCATGGAATGAAATACTCACTTGATTTTGGTACCAATATAGATTGACAAGAACTTTCATGAACTTGGTTCACAGAAGTTTTATGCTGATTTTGGAAGAATAACACATAAAATCAAACATTTTTAAAATGTGAAAACAATAGCACTTTTTAATACCAAACAGTATTATTTTCAAGTCAAGAACTGAAGAAAGTTCATATGAACCTGATTCACAAGAGACTTAGCCAACTAGATTGAAACAGATATAGTTATCATATTCTCTCACCACTGCTGTATCTGAGGGTAAATCGGTAATATGATCTCAATCCTTCCTTTCCCATGCAGGGCTTGTTGCAGTATTTTAATTTGGTAGAAGGATGCCTTACATTGATCAAAGCATATCAAGAAAACAACAACTTCACCTACGATTGGATCATCCGAACCCGAGTAGACGGGTACTGGTCCGAACCATTAGGGCCCGAGTACTTCATCCCGGGTAAATATTTGGTGCCCCCAGGTTCATCCTACGGCGGCCTAAACGATCGTTTTGGTGTAGGTGATTACAACAGCTCAGTTGTAGCACTTTCAAGACTCTCCTTAATTCCTCAACTTGACTCAGCCGGGTTGACCCAACTCAACTCAGAGACCTCTTTCAAGGCCCAACTGACAACCCAAAAGGTCGAATTCACCACCAAACGCCTCCCGTTCTGCATAGTAACGGATCGTAAATACGAATTTCCTCCAAGCAATTTTGGGGTGCCGGTGGCGGCTTTGTCGAGCCGAGGCCCACTTAGTGGTGCTAAATGCAGGCCTTGTAAGCCCATCTGTAGTGGGGCTTGTGTTGGGCCTGTGATGAATGTGCTTTATAAAGGGTGGAGCTGGACTGAGTGGGCCAATAACACACTGGAGCTTTGCGATGCACATGGTGAGTGGGAAAAGGGGTGGGAGGAATTATTTGATGTTGCAGCTGGAGAAAAGCTTGCTTCTGCCAGAAAGAAAGTAGAGGCTTTGAATATGGAACAATGTGTTGATGAGTTTGAGAAAATGAAGAGCCGAACGGCCCAATGGCATGGGCCCACATCTGCTGACATTTGTGGCCTGGGCTTGATGTCAAGAGACTCAAGACGATGAAGCATGAAGAGGAAGGAAGTCTGTGTAGATAAATTTGACAACATCGTTTTTTTCTTTTTTTAATGTTTTTTTTTTTTGAAGGTTCTTTTTTTTTTAATGTTATATAGGATAGAAGCATAGCATATATATAAACATCGTGGTACCTGAGCAGGGTTACTGTATTACAATTTTCTGAAATAAAGAAGGCTTTTTTTCTTTCTTTTTTTTTTTTGGCGATTATAGTACGAATGTCATTCACCAAAATTAAATAAATTATAAAAATGAAAATAATGTGATCAATTTATTTGTAAACAATTTGCAAATAAAAACGCATCTTGTTTATTAATGACATTTTCTCCAACCGCTTCCAAACTCAGTACTTCTTAACAAATTCAACAAGATAAAAAAAATATATATATAACTTAACAACCATGCATATTTACTCATTGGTGAACTTTCACTAACAATTTCAATTTCATGAAGAAAAAAAACAGATTAAAACTTTATATTTCAAAACAACCAATTTGATTATTATTGAATGGAAGACAAACATCCATAAAACATAATACAAAATGATCATAAATCTAAAATTAATACTCCGTATTTGATTTATACTTCAATATCGTTAGTTTGGAATCTTGAGACGAGTTAACCATTTGTATAAAATGAAATAACAAAGATAAACTGGCTACTATACATTAATTAATAAAACTCATCAATTCAATTATGGTGTCGGATATTTGTACCCACTTTTTTTTTTATAGATTGACCCACTTAATATATTTTTTGTACAATTTTACCTTAATAAAAATTGTCTAAATTATACTCTTATTAAAAAATTATATACTCATTTTTTATTTCCGCAATCAAAACCCATCCTATACACAAACTCACCCAATAAATAAATATTGGCACAACTTCCTTTCAATAGTGTAAATGAAATCACTAGGTTAAAAAAATTGAAGAAACATTGTGAATTTGTGATTGTGAATAAAATGAGGCGGGAGTTTGGAAAAAACTTTCCAGGATGGAATATATATATGTAAGTTGTTTTTTTAAAAGAAGAAATTAGAGTATATTAGGTAATTTAGAATAATTTTTAAAATTTGGGATAAGTGTATATAATCGTAGGTTCCTGAGGTTGAATATGTTTACAAATTAAATACCCATCTCTTTTCTTCTCCCCATGACTCGAACCCAGGATTTAAGGCCTAGGTAGTACCCATCTTTTTTCCCCTTCCCATGACTCGAACCCAAGATTTAAGGCCTAGGTAGTGGTGCTCTAATCACTTGAGCTATCCCACTTTGTCGGTTCCTGAGGTTGAATTGTCCTCCAATCTTCAGTCTTCTTTCACAATGTCTGTCATAAACAAGATTCATTAATTGTAGGCCCGTTAAAGGCAAAAAATTGTGATAAGAAAAGGGGAAAAAACAGAATAGGACAATCCACCCTAAGACTTTAAGATTAAAGACAAAAATTTTTGGTAAAACAATGAAGGACAAAACAGCCTTTAAAATCTCCATTATACCCTTAATTCCATATATTTCGAAAATTCAATTGTTGTTTAAGATATTACCAGAATTTGGCTAAATTTCCATATTTGAATTCAATCAATTTGAATTCAAATGAATTCAAATCGAAAGGTCTCCTCTCTCATGCAGTCAAACAGTTTCCAAAGAATTTCTAAATTTCCAAAATTACGTACAAAAAAATTCTGCGAATGAATTTCTAGAATGTTTTGAATTTCTGCATTTTTTGGTTTCAATTGAATTTGGGTATTTGGTTGAAATAGTTTTAGTAACTGCATTTTGAGAATCTGCAGTCATAGTTTTAGTAAAACACATTCATCTTCTTCGAATTTTTTGCTGCATATCCCGGATCTTTTTTTGTTTGATATATTCAGTTCTGAAATTGGTTTGGGATCGAAAATTGAAAACAATGGATTCATCACTAATAATGAAGATCAATTTCGATGGGCGGAGTAAACTCATTCAAGTTACAGAAGCCACAACATTTCAACATATTACAGATGTAATTAGAAGGAAGTGGCCTTCTATATGCCCAGGTAAATATTCATTTCTTTACTCAGTGGGGGAAATTAAGAATTGCTGTTTAGACGGTGATTCAGATTTTGATAGTATGAAAGATTACTGCATAATGACATCAGAAAAATTAGTGAATATATCTATTGAGATTGTTGAAGATGTTATTCAATCTGATGCTGTTGAATCCTTAACAGGAAATTCAATGTTAGGTTATGAGGGGAATGCAAATGTAGTTGATATTAATTCACAGGAATCATATTTAGATAGAAATCAAAACAATTTGTCTAATAAGAATTTTATTTTGAGTGATTCTCAAACTTCTGTGTCGAATGAATTTGTTGGATTGGGTAGTTTACCTCTATTCGATATATGCCCCTCTGAGAAGAAGAAGTCGTATTTGTCAGATCACTGGATGGATTTAATGAAAGTTGGAGCTACATTTTCTGGTGGTGCTCCTGAGTTTAGAGTAGAACTCATAAAGTACTGTACAAAACTTAATTTCAAGTTTACATACCTAAAAAACTGCCCAAGGTATGTATATGCAGAATGTAGTGAGAAGGCAACTTTCAATTGTTCATGGTTTGTTAAAGCTAAACAGAGTGCCTTGAAAAATGGATTCGTTGTTCACAAAGCTAACCTAGTGCACACATGCGTAGGAAATCTATTAGATGGTGATAATGGTAGGTTTGGCCCTAAGATTATTAAAGACCTTGTAATTGAGAGTGTTAAATCCAATCCAAACATTAGAGGTAAGAATATTATAGATGGAATTAACGTGGATTACGGATTCTCTATTCCTTACTATAAAGCTTGGCGCGGTATAGAGGCTGCGAGGGATGACATTTTTGGAAGTTATGATGAATCTTACGATCAACTTCGGTGGTATGGTGAAGCTGTTAAACGTACAAATCCTGGAAGTGTAGTTGATTTAGAGATAGATAGTACTACTCACCATTTTGAAAGGATTTTCATTTCTTTCTATGCTTGTAAAGAAGGATTTAAACACTGTAGACCTATGTTGTTTATCGACGGTACATTCATGAAAGGGAGGGCAAAAGGAGTGTTACTTATTGCCACTGCTAAAGATGGAGATAATGGTATGTTTAACTCATTCTAATACTAAAATATATTGTTTTGTACGCTCATTGAATATTATTCATTTATTTATGTGGAAAATATGAAATGCATTTTATGTCAATGTAGGATTATTCCCTGTTGCATTTTCTGTGGTATCTGCTGAAAATAAAAGTAACTGGACATGGTTTTTGCACAAAATTAAGGACTGCATATTCCATCCGAAACAGATCATATTTATATCGGATAGGAACCCAGGTCTTATGTCAGCCTTTTATGATGTATGGGAAAATCCTCCACATTTCTACTGTTTATTCCATCTGATAATGAATCTAAAGGGCAGATACGGAGGGGGGTGGAATACGCAGCACAGAGAAAATATGGCAGACTTATTCAAGCAATGTGCATACGCGCCTAATGTACGAATATTTGACGATAAGCTTAAGAAATTCAAAGAAGTTGGCGGTCGAATTGCAGAAATCTGGCTTGAGGACTTGCCTTATTCACACTGGGCTGTTTCTCATTCACCTAACATCAAGAGATATGGTGAAATGACTTCAAATGCAGCTGAATCTTTCAATTCATGGATACGGGAATCCAGGGGATTACCAATTACGCATATGATTGATTCAATAAGGTCAAAATTATCCAAGTGGTTTGTTGATAGGAGAATTGACAGTAGTAATTGGTCTGGTTTGTTGGTTCCTTCGAAGGAGGAACTATGGAACGAACGTGCAAATATTAGTGCATCGTGGAGGGTCAATGTATATCCCAATGGACAGTTTCAAGTAGCTTCAAAGACATCAGTCACTGTTGATTTGGAACAGAAATTCTGCTCATGTTTTCAATGGCAAGTTACTGGATTCCCATGTGCTCATGCGGTTGCTGTTATTAAGAGATATTGTTCTTCTATTAACAATGTTGTTGAAGAATGCTTCATGGTATCAAACTATAAACAATGCTACAAGGTTGATTTAAGGCCAGTTCCAGAAACTGAGAAGTATGAATGGAAGCCGACTATGGACAGTGAAAAAGTACTTCCACCGATTCTAAATAAACCTCCTGGTAGACCAAGACAAAAACGAATTACCTCGTATAGCGAGTTTCGTCGTGTAAAGCCTACAAACTGCTCTATATGTGGGAAGAAAGGTCGACATGATCCTTTAATGTGTGCTGCAGTATTTGGAAATGATGTGACAAATATTTACAAGAATTGAAGTTAGATTAGATTTAGTTTATTGATCAATAAACTATTGTCTTGGAATATTTCTTATTTCATGGTTATGAAATACTTATTTTGTAAGACTCTTCAGGATTTTATATAATTATTCAACTTTTTTTAAATTGAAGAAATTTTTATGTATAAAATCTTATTCCTCATTTGTATCCATAATCTAATGAATATTTATAGACATAAAAGTCTAAGACCCACTAAATAATAAACTATTGGATAGTTAAATGTTGTTTAAAAAGATTAAATGATCAAATAAATTATGTGTATCATATCTTTAATTGATCAAATCTAAGTGGGTATCATATTGTTCGGTCCATCAAACATTAAAAAATAAAAAAAAAAAATTTAAAATTTCTATGTATGCGCTGCATATTCGTGTAACATTTCAGTATCAGATCGAAACACATGGTTATTCTGATGTATGGATCTTAAATTTGTAAAATACTTTAAATGATGAGTTTTATATTTTGAATCTAATGGCCCAGATCAACACGATGTTTCATAGATGGCAGATATGCACGAACATTATTGTTCCTGCCACGCATATATGTAAATGATGATGAGAGTGACAATGCATATTTCAGATTAACTCGCATATCCTTTGATATTAATGCATGTTTCAGATTAACTCGCATATCCTTTGATATTAGTGCGTTTCCAATAACAATATATATTCATGAAAGTCAAAACGGATAAAATACATATTTATTAATAAAATAGGAAACAAAATAATGCACATACATATGCAAAAGCCCAAAAAGAAGTAGTTCATATTCAGTGCATATGTGTAATCACATAAGCATATACTACATGTGCAGTGCATATATGAAGGTATACTGCATATTCAGCCCAACTAGCAGTGCATTTTCAACTTGGAGTGCATTTGTATCATTGTAAATTTTAGTGCCTTTCAAAAATGTCAATATATATTTATGAAATTCAAAACAAATAACATACATATGGAATATCATAAAACACTAAGATAATTGCAAAAATAAATATATACACAACCATATGGAATATCATAAAACACTAAGATAAATTTTTTTACACAACATGGCTAAACAAGTTAGCAAACAAAAAGTGTTCAAAATCATAGACAAATAGTTAAAACAGTTAAGTGTTTAAGACACTAGTTTCTGAATGGCTTCACTAGACTGGGAGTGTACCAATACGAGCACCCAATATGTGGTTGATCGTCCATATACATCAACGGCTCGAATTCCTTCGTCATTACATCATAAATCTTGAATCTCCCAAACGGTTCTTCCCTGAACAATATTCTTTTTTTCGAGTTTTTGAAACATATTGGTACAAGTTTATAATAATTAGGTAGTATCTCTTCCTTGAAAATTACAACTCTAGACCACGAACGACGACGCCTTGATTCATACGTCAGAATATGCATCTCAAAGAAATAACTACTTCCACCCTCGTCTTCAGGACCAAGCTGACATGCATAAATAACAATACTGGATTCGTCCAAAGCAATAATTGATAAAAACCACGATGACAATATAAACAACGGAGCTTCAAAATCACTGTATGTTAAACGATTAGGGTCGAAAGTGATAAACTCGTTCTCACCGTGACCTTTATATACTTTCCAATGGAACAGACCACCAACAAAACAGGCATTATCAACAGGGGGGTTATTAAATGGAAAAGGTGGAATATTGATCCAACTGTTTGAGTTTCTTGAGTATAATTTAGGTTCTGAAAGTATTCCTTCTGGATCAAAAAATCTTGCAACTCGCATAATCATATAATCATCACTCTCAATGTTATAACCTAGACCATAAAACACCCAAGCTTCAGAATATCCATTAGGGATAACAGGGATATCATTTTCAATTAGAAATGACTCCATTGACAATGGATTCCTTAAGAAAAATCTGTCATGAACATCACCAATTAAAATCAAACCATTATCACTTCCAAGTATTTCATATTCTTCATTATGCTCTGCAATCGATCTTCTTATTGGGGGAACCTCTGAAGGTACAGAAATGTAAATTATTGGAGGGTTAGCAACAGTTACCTTGTGAATCAGGCAAATCTCTTTCAAATGTTTCATTCTTTTGAGATGGGCTTCCACAAATGAACTGGAGGAGATAAATGCTCTCCATTCCGGCGAGACGCACCTGAATCGCCCTAATGCCTTTGCCGGAAGAAGGACAAGGATGTCCGCTGCAATTTCGGGTGGGATTGTTGAATTTTCAATCAAACGCCTCATTGTTCTTTTACAAATTAAATGAAGATAAAAATTTTCCCTAAATTTTTTCAAATGTGATGAATGCGAGAATCGAGTGTGACAGATATGCTATAATTGATGCTCCATTGTCAACTTTCAAAAGTGAAAAACTGTTGCGCTTCCCCATGTACAGCAGTTAATTACATCATTTGTAGTGGGGTAATGCATTTAACCTCAGCTTACGCATTAATTATTAATATAATATTATATATTAATTAATATTAACTACAATTTGACGGTTGTTTCATCATTTAAGTTTTGTGGATTTAATTTAAGGCAGAACACATCATATCAAAGAGCACGTCGTTTGGACTTCCCAATGTAGCAATTTTTACAGAAAATATATTAATTTAGTTTTGCTTATGCGTTAAGTTTCTTATTTTTTTTTTCTGAATTGTTTTTTATTATAGTAATATATTATTTAATAAATATGCTATACTAACTATTTCTATAATAATATAATTTAGAATAAAAAATATTATATTAAATGAAAATAATATAGTGCAAAAATTCAATAGTTAAACTAAATGCATATACATAGTATATGCCGTGCATAGTCGTATTTATGCAAAGCATATAATATTCACACGTACGTGAACATAACTTTGATTATTTATTACTTATTTGTGAGATAGATAATTTTAAATCTTTGTAAAATATTCAAATCAGATGTAGTTTCAGTTAAAATGATTAAAGTTTAAAATGTTAGGTAATTTCTAATTCAATTAAAATTGTTTCGTAAACTAACTAATGAAACGAATAGTTGCAATGCATTAAATGCTATTTAACAGGCCTCTTAAACAAAAAATGAACATAACCTCCATCAACATTTTTTCGAGTAGGAACCTCTCTAAACTGGAAAATTTACATCTTTCTTAAAAAGCCATCAAAAAAAAAATGTGTGAACCAATACCAGAAGACATTTCATTTCAAATACTTGAGCAACTTCTTCCCAAATCACTCATAAGATTCAAATGCGTTTCTCGCATATGGGAGATGTTGATTTCTACAGATGAATTTGTTCAAAGGCACCTCCGTAGAATGAAAGAAGATAATAGATTCTCAGTGCTCAATCAAGTAAAGGAGGCAAATCCACCTATATGTTATGAATTGGTTCCTCTTGCAGATCCATCATATAGAAGGTTTGTTCGTTCTGAAGATGAAGATTATGAAATACTTGGTACATACGATGGGTTAGTATTTTTTTGCAACACTGATGATCAGTATTCTCTTGTCAATCCATCTTCAAATGAAACTTTTTTTATAAAAAATGACCCTATATCAATACCTCCTCAATTTCGTGAAGCATGGGTTTATTTTTGCATAGGTTTTGACATCGATTTAAATGATTTCAAGATAATGAGAATAGCTAGATTTTGGTCTTTACAAGGATATCATTTTGAGGTGAAGCTATATTCACATAATTCAGATTCTTGGTGTTTTGTTGAACGGTAACCGTATGATAGGCCTCCTATTGCAAATGGTTTTTTTGTTGGTGGTCGATTTCATTGGCAGGTTAAATTTGATGGTGGAGTATATAAAATTGTATCGTACGATGCAAATAAGTCTGTTTATGACCTAATAGATATTCCAAATTTTATACTCCCGACATGGTATGTGGATATTCGTGCTTTGGACGAGACTACTATTGTTGTTTATTCCAGCAAGCTTAGCCCAGAAGTGAACCTAGTGAATAGATACTTTCTTCAGATGCACATATTAACATATCAAAACCATCAATCTAAGTGGACAAGCTTGACGATATACAAAGAAGAAGTTTTACCTTTTATGTTCACTATCAACCCGATTTGCTATTTGAATTTTACGAAGACTTTGATTATGTTCAAAGAAGAGCCAAATGGTACATTTTGCTCTTATGATATAGAAAAGAGAGAATTCCAAGCGCTGGATTCCATGGATGCAGCCCCTGGGGTCGACCGTACATATAGTGTTTTGCATAGCCTTGTTTCTCCATTCCCCAAATATGTATAGTAATAAGTATTACAATATTTATTTTTGTAAGCTATATTGAAGTGAAATATATGTTGTAAATGTTATTTCTGAACAATCTCATATTTGGTATTCTTATTATGCGAAGCGTTGAAACCTATGAATGAAGTAAAAAAAAAAATATCATAATAGCTTCATTACCAAAACACTAATACAGAAAATCAACCAATGAAAATTGAAAGTGTTTACTGCAAGAATTAAATATCATAAAACATTTAATCTATCATAAGCATATCGCATTTGACATTGACTTCATCCATAGATACCATAATACCCAAACTACAAAGATAAACAACGTGTATTTAAAATAGACAGCTGATAAATTTAGTGTTCCTTTTTTAGCCTTGTTGTCAACAGTATTCCCCTCAACAATCAGAGCAGACAACATCTGTGCATTCTCAACCTTAAAATATGCAATCTCATCTTCTAGCTTCTTGATATTAATCAGCAGGTCGTTGGCTTGATTTCTCTCCTCGTTTAATTTCTTAATCAGTCCATGTATAATATGTTGTCCTCGTGCACACAATGGATCATCAATCCATCTAAAAAACTTGCAGAATCCAGATTTCTTAAAATTAATTTGCAGTAAAACTTAATATTTACATATATGCGTAAATTAAACCAGTTGAACATTGTTATAAAGAATACATATCATTAAATGGAACAACTAACCGGGTACGATTCGCAGCCATGAAATCTCCTACCAACATTCTGATTCTTCCAAGATGTGACGATTTTAGCATCGATTCCACAGTAGCATCTTAGCCGATGCACTGCATTCACATCCCAATTATCCTCACGATTCATATCGCTTCGAATTAATATTATATTAGATAGGTATTCGAATGTTAAAGATATAAAAGTAGGGCTAAATGGTTCCCTTCTGGGATATATAAAGCGTATGTATCTAAATAAATAGGGGAATTCGTTGAGTAATGGTGATTAACCCTAATTTTAGAAACGAAATAATAAAAAATATAATAATAATTTATTCAATTAATAAATACCAAATTTATAATTGTGAAATAATCAATTAAAATAAGTTTCTATAACGAAATTATTTTTCAACGTAATGCATATATAATATGTATACTAGTATACAATTCGTATTTAATTTATATATATATATATATATATATAGACATTATATACAATATATATAAATATGCATATCTAATGAATATAATTAAGGTAATAGTATGACTGAATATATACATATATAAATATGCATATCCTAATGAATATAATTAAGGTAATTGTATGACTGAATATATACATATGTTTTACTAAGAATAAAATCAAGACAATTCATAGATGAAATTGAACAATGTCATTCCATTCATAAGTTATGAACTCAAAAAGTTGTCAACATCTACTAAACAAAAATAGCAAAACCAACTGAGTGACAGGTAGTTCAATTCGTAGGAGATGAGTACATTTTTTAAAATAAACACACATAACTAATTGTAAACGAACGGATTCAGAAATATCCCAACCATCCGAACACGCATAGCACTTGCAGCATCGGCATTGTAATCGCCTACCGGAGGTTCTTCACCCTTTACAAAGCATTCGAGTAATTTGCAAACTATAATCCCACAATCTAGTGAACCAGGTACCTGCTGCATAATCTCCGATTGAATAGGATTTGAGAATTTAATCTTTAAAAACGGATGGTTAGGTGCTGATTTGATGAACACTGTTATCAACTTCGCCTCGACATACTTAAACTAGTAATTTAGATAAATGAATGAAATATTTATATTAGTAACAGTTTGTATTGAACATATATAAATTTCTTATAATATTTAATTATAAGAATTGAACAACTTACAACATGCATAGCCTCTTTCAAGTATGGATCAGGAGATGTAAGCTTCCTTGGACGAAGGGAGTTATAGAACGTCCATTGCCTACTCCTCATTTCCAATTTCAATAGTGTCCAGTGCCCTGTAACATTTGATCTCGTTCTTCTACCAACATCGGTTATGATAATAGGGAAGAGAAGTATATTCTTATCAAAACTTTGTTCAAGAACACTTTCAATCATACTTCCAAATATTTTTTGCTGGGAGATTTCGCGCCTTGAAATCATTGACTAAAAAACAAACATAAAATTATTATCTGAATCTCTAAAATGAGAAAATACTTGGATTATTTAAGTAGTTTATTACCCAACATGATGAGGTCAGTATAGTGACACCGTCAGAGGCAGGATATTGTTCCGATGCAGTTGATCGTATGCAATCAGACCATGCACCTATAACCTGTTTTACATACAACAAAAAATATGATAACCGACATATGCTGTCAGACGATCCATCGATTTTTATAAAACTGAACAATCATTTTACTGAATGATATAATGTTTATTAACCTGATTGTCAACTGTCATCTCATTTAGTAAGTTTATCAGCATTTGAACGGTGACATCATTTAAAGGACCATTCCCAACGTACACTGAATGGCTGAAAATGTATAAACATTATAAACAGATATATTATGCATAAACACACATTGAGAAAAATAAGACAAAATCTAAGTATGTAAGGCTGCATATAATTAAAGTTTCAATTTACCTAGCTCCATAATCATACAGCTCGCTAAACAATTGATTCTTCAACCCTAACGGTGCATTCTTAACAGTTTGGACAGAAACATTGAACGGAGACTTTATCAACTTTTGACATGTGTTGTCTATTTTTTGGCCCTCCTCTATCAATTCTTCAGTGTCGCTTAACTCGTGCACCAAATCTAATTGCTGGGTCAGAACTTGCGGAGACATCAGAATAGACTTTCTGTCATTTGCAAAGGTTCTCCCTTTGATTCGATCAACCATAGAACTAGGAGATCGAATAACCTTATTCCTTCTTCCTACTTTAACAGCTGGTCTTGGTGGACTCTCATAATTAAATTCCCGTTCGCATTCACTTCCAACCTGAACTTTACTAACCGAAGTTCTCGCCAATAATTCTGTAGCAATAACAGGTTCTGCTGTAAGAACATTCTCTTCCTCAAACACACTACTAGACTTTTTACCCAACTCTTCTTTTTCAACTCTGTCTAGTTCTTCCATCATCAACTCATCTTCTGTTAGTTTGTTCAAAGGCTTGCTGAGCATTTGATTTTCTGCCTTTAGCACTTCTATTTCAAACTCCAGTCCTAAAATCATCTGATTTTTTGCATTCTTATCCAGTGCATATGTAGCTCTTTCCTTCTCAAATTCTTCTTTGAGCTTCTTTATTTCAAGTTCCAGCTTCTCATTGCACTTTCTCAAATGAACAATATCATCCAAACTTTTGTCAACCTCATCTTGTACAACCTTATCAACTTCAATACTGACCCCTTTTTTAACCACACCAAATTCAGTATGATCTTCAACAAAAGATTTTTTCAGATCACTGCAAACCCTCATTACAGTTCTATCAACGTCCACATTGCCCGGTTCATTATTATTACCAAATCCTATATCAAAAGAAGGACCATCATCCATGCTTGTAGCCTTCAATTTTGAACTCGGTCCAACATCAAAATTTACAACTTGCTCTTTACCGGGAAAAACACGTTGCCTGTCTACAAACTCTGCATTTGCATTTACATCAGCAGTTGCGCATGACTGTCCACGAGCATTCGTAAAATCTCCAGGATTACTGTCAGCCCTTGCTATCCTATTTGATCTTTCATTATCTCTGAATGCATTCAGTGTATTGTATTGTTCTTCCTCCCAAGCAGTTTTTTTCAAACAATTGGTTGACAGTGTAAACTGCATATAACATTTTCAACAAATTCTCCATATTAATCATTTTCAATAATATTTGTGATAGAAAAATATGTAGAGTTAGTATTACCTTAGAATGTTTGTTCAGAATTCCCCTGTCTAGAACAGCATTAAGAGCGTTTAAATCCCACTTCAAAAATCTCGGGAAAGCTCTGTCGTTCAACGGATCTATTAAGGAAGAGTGTTCACAAAGCCAAAACTGCATACAAAATTAAAATTAGTAACTGTAACTATATATCAATGTTGCATATAAATATACATGGAACAATATAATAGAGAAGTAAATGCTTACAGGTAATAATGCAGCACAACCACCTGACTTCGTATCCTTACTTTTCTTAACATGATACTTCAGATATTGAACTACAAACATACTCCAATCGTACTTGCATACATCATAAAAATCCTCCAAATATAATGTCAAAAACCATGGTAAAGCACCACTCTTAACCGGACATAGAATACCACACATAACATAACAACTCAATAGTCTAACCACATCCTGCAACGATTCTTTATCAGTGCGATGCTGCATTTCTTGAATCTTGTTCTTTATCAGTGGACGGTATAAAGATGGCAAAGGCTTTCTGTTCAAGAACCTCCCATCAAAGCATCTTCTAATCCAGGCAGGGTGACTATAATTATCAACTCGAAATGGCAACTTCTCGTGACCAGATGTTAATCCCAAGATTAACTCTGCATCACTTCTATTCAAATCCAATTCCTCTCCCCCAATCAAAAAACCACCAGAGACCTTGTCGTATTTTGAAACAATTTGTCTGATATCTTCCTCATACTTAGTACATTTAATAACCATATCCTCAGTTCCATTTTTTAAAATTGCTTCAATTAAGAACCAGAAAGGTGTCAGTTTCATAAATTCATAATGCATGTCTGAAAACCTGAAACACAGCATTTCCTTGAAGCATGTTCGCATATTTGATCGAAAACAGTACTCTCCACTTCTTTCACAATCAGCAACTGATGATCATAAAAAATGTAGTTAATATAGTTATGCATAATTACCCCTTAACACAAAATAAAATGGTCCAAGATACATCACTTACCTTTAATTATCTTCTTTTTTCTTATATTCAACTTAGTTTGTCTACGTTTGTTTCTGCTGCATTCTCCAATATTAGAATCTGAATTACGAATTTATCAAACGAAGTCATATTGTATTAAATAATAATTATGATATGGAATTAAATTTTGATACAAATAAAAACTACAATACAGATTAAAACGATAATTATATTTACCTTCAGAGACAGACATTGTGTGTTCATCTATATCCACCTCCATCTCCGGTTCGCTCTCAAAATCTAACAATATATGAATTCATATTAATAGGTGTAAACCAATTTCATGTATGAATAAAGTATTCATACAACAAATGTCATTACAAACATATAAACATAACCTGAATCATCCGATAATACTCTGCCTCGCATAACTTTTTGCTTTTTTCCTGATATTGAATAACAAGGTTAAGTTAGTTACATCTGTATATTTCATAATAAAACAAACAAAAAAGCTATTGTATAAGAATGTTATACGATCCAACCTTTTCCCTTGTCATTTCTGACCTTAACGGTTACGTTTTTATTCCTTTTTCCTTCAAAAAAACAGAAAATAACTAAAGAATCAGACACAGACTGCATATAATTATTATTTTAAACTAATATTGCATAACAAACATATATAAATGAAATCTAATAATAAAGACTTACTTGCAGATGCTCTAACAGCTTTAATTGCTTTCTTCTTTTTTATATTTCTTCCACCTTCCTTAATTTGTATCCCACCTCTTTTACCTCTTGCTATCTTCATATATGGTTACAGAAAAACATGCAGATGAAAACACATGTTAAAGATATATATTCAATAACAAGTAACTTATTTCCCTTTTCATATCTCAACAAGAATTCTGAATCTTAAAGTAAGTGCATATAAATGTGGAATCTTGTTTTAACAATTGTAAAAACTTGTATTTGTCTATAACCCATAATTTTGAAAAAAATAGTACAAAATTCTGAAAATTTAAAATGCCCAAGACTACTTCTTCAATATACAAACATTAACTATCTTATTGTTCAAATTTAAATTGTATATGCGGATATGCACTTCAATTTTCAATCTATTGTTTTTAATCAAAACAAATCATTACCAGAAAACAGTCAACATCGCTAATACGAGTTTCATATTTCGAACTATGCTCTATGAATATGCAAAACCCTAAGCAAATATCTACAGTACTACCCCTACAAAAACAGAGCATTTTCAAGAACAAGAATCATTTTATCAAACAACAGTATCTATAAAAAACATATAATCATCATAAAAACAACTGAAAATTGAAAAAAAACATGAATCACATATATTTAAAACATTGCGAAAACATATACACTATGAGATTTCGTTTTTTTATACCATTGATCATAAAATAACAGACATGCAGTAAAAAAAACCTGGAATAAAGATGGAAACGAACGCGATTTCGAGTTTCAACCCTTCGAAGCTTCGAACTAATCTCTGAATATCAAGCCACCGCGTGAATATGCACTCGAGTCAAGCTGAGAGGAATTTGGTAATATGTTTCTGGAAGAAAAGCAGCGCGAGATTCTAGGGAGAATTAATACCTTAATTGAATTTTAAATTGGTTGACTTCCCTAATATTGCTAAACTAAATTAATTGAATTCGAGTTTAAAGCTTAATTTGAAAACAGGGGCATATTGGTCTCAACCTAATTAATTTTGTCCTTGGTTGTTTTAGTATATATTTTTGTCTTTCTTTGTTTAAGACACTAAGTTATTGTCTTATATTGTATATAATCTCATAAGAAAATAATACTCCCTCCGTTTCATAAAGTTTGTCGCATTTCTCATTTTGTATAGAATTAAGGAACATATATTTTTGACAAATTTACCCCTCGTTATTTTCTCCCCCTTTCTTCTCTTTTTCCTTTTATTTTTCCACCATTTCTTTGACCTTTCCAAAAAAAATCGTAATTAATATATTTCCAAAAGAATAGGGGCAATTTAGGAAGATCATTGGTAAAATTAGAAAAAGCGACAAACTTTTTGAAACAAATTTAAAGTCCAAATGCGACAAATTTTTTGGATCGGAGGGAGTAGTGTTTATTTAAAAAATGATACTCCCTCCGTCCCGTGATTACTTGCACACTTTCTTTACTGGGAAAGTCCCAAAATTACTTGCACACTATTTATATGAAAATACTCCACAAAATTAATAACCTCACAACATCATTTTATTTTCAAATTTACCACTCATTTTTTTCATACATTTCACTTTACACATCATCAAATCCACTTTATACATCATCAAATTACCTAAAATACCTCTCTTTTATCTTACATCATCAACTATTAAATTCACTTATCTTAAACAACGTGCCGATCAAACCGTGCAAATAATCTTGAGAGGAGGGAGTAATATTTTTAAAGGAGTGACACTTTTTAATCATTACATAAGGGATGTCTCACCCGGACTAGCCCTTAATTAATTAAGGGACACCAAATTTGTATCACTCCCATAAAAAGTTATCCACCATGAGAAAAAAAAAAATGAATTTTTTGCAACTACTATTATTTAGTGTGCTTTTATTAATAATATACTACTCCGTATTATACATATACCTTTTTCACTCTACATGAAATTTTGAAGCACCTACCCAAATAAAAAAAAAAAAAAAATTGCAAAAGATAGATGTTTAACGGGGGAATAAAATTATTGAATGTAAGATTGGCCGGTGATATCTAGGCCTCGATCGCCGGTGGAGGGAGGTGTATGTTTGGGCTGAATGGTAGCTTCAGCCGGCGGCCCATCTGCACTCTGCGTCTCACTCGCCGGCGCCGCCTTCTTTTGCCCAGCTCCCTCCTCCGTACCGTACATTCCGCCGCCGTACGCCTCCTTGGTCAGCGGTTGCATTGGTGATATGTGTGGTGGTAGCTGCTTCTCCACGCCGGCGTGTTTCTCCATTGCTCTTTTAAATTTTAATTTTGTGTGTGTTGTTACGTTACGTACCCATTTTGTAATGCAATTCGCTTCTTGTCTTGTTGACACGTTTTTTTAAGGACTAAATTAAGTGGCATGAAATTTGGGATACCACGTCATTGCTCTCGCATGCAAATAAAGTAAGGTTTTATTTTGAGAGAGAGAAATTATATTTATTTTTTACACAATGAGGATAAGAATGCATTATACATAGATGATGTCCACAAAATTGTAGTTTAACTAATGCATGATTATTTCATTTATATAAATGTCTTATGTAACAAGAGAGAAAATGAGGAAAGTGAAAATTAGAGTTGGGTGATTTTATTTTGAACCTGGTTTTTTAGATTTTATACCTGTTTTACTCTGAAATTTTAAAATTAAATTTAAAATTATATTTATATAATATCATTTCAATCATTATAATATTTTCTTTTTAATAATAATACAATAATATAATACATTCAATCATTACACAATTAACGAATCATTATAATTTCACCTAACAATAATATAATAATACAATTTTATTCAATCTTATACATTAATTTGACATAAAGTTAAATCTTCCACTATTACAAAACTTAAAAAAAAACACATACGGGGTATATTAAAAACTGATTTTTAAAATTACCAAAGTTTAAAGTTAACATCGCTTTAGATTAATTTTTTTTTTTTTAAGGGAAGGAAGTTTTTAAAGAAAAAAAAATTAAATTTAGACAATTTGAGGGAGTGTATCTAAAAATTTCCTTTTTTATTTTGGGAAAGTGTATGTATGAGGAGAGTTATCTAACATGGAGGGCCAAATAACCCACGCCACATTAATAGAGGGGTTGGGGTATATACCCCTCCAGCTTTGTTTAATACACTCCCCCTCCCATATTTACCCTTTTAGTAAAATTTAAGATAGATACACCCCCTTAAGCTTAACCCTAATTTTAACCCTAACCCTAATTCTAAATTAAGTAGCCACCATAGCCGCTGCCCCCACCTACGCCGACGGCCGCCGCACCATCTCCGGCAGCCGCCGCCGTCCAAACAATTATAAAAATTTGAAGAAAAAAAACTTAGAAAACAAAGAAAAAAACTAACATTTTTTTCGACAAATCAGTGTCGATCGACACTGGTTTGTCGACCACAAATTATATTGTCGACTATGGATTGTCGACGGAAATCACTCCAGTCGACAACATTTGACCGATTGAATTTTTTTTTTAAAAAATCTTCATTTTCAACAAGAAATTGTCGACCATAAATATTGTGGTCGACAACAATTTATCGACCATAAGGATTATGGTTGACGGGAAATTGTCGGAAATGAAAAAAAAAAAAAAAACCCAAAACCTTACCTGTTTTGCAAAATCGCGAAAACAGAGCGAGAAGTCGTTGGGGGGGAGGGGGGGAAATCGCGAAAACAGAGCGAGAAGTCGTTGGGGGGGGGGGGAAGGAGGTGGCGGCGGCGCTGGTAGAGGGAGGTGGCGGAGCCGCCTGTTGCAGATTTAAAAAAAAAAAAAACAGAAAATGAGGGAGGGAGAAGGGCTTGGGCGCAGGCGGCGAGGGGGAGGAAGGGGGAGCGCGCAGGGCGGTGGGGAAGGTCGTCGGGGAGACGAGACGGGTGGCTTGGACGGCGCTGGAGGCGAGTGCCGGCGCTGGAGGCGGGCGACGCGGAGGCGGGTGGCTTGGGCGGCACGGCGGGCGGCGACTTGCAGAGGGAGAGGGAGGAGGAAGGAATGGGAGGGTTGGGGAAAGAATGAAGGAAAATTAGGGTTTTTATGGGGGTGTGCATTTATCATACCAATAATTAAGATAAAGGGGTATAATAGACAATTTGGGGGGAGTGCATCTATCTCAGATGTATTTTAAGGGGAGTATATTTATCGGGGAGTGTATCTAACAAAGCTGGAGGGGTATATACCCCAACCCTTAGACCATGTTCATCGGTGACATTTTGCATAATGTCATAGCAAAATGTCACCAAATTAATATTAAAATATTGGTTGGATGTCAAGATGGCATGACATTGGGTTGGTCATCCAACCTAGTGTCACTCAATAATTTAAGTGTGAATAATGTGACACGTGTCACTATTCTATTGGTTGTTGTGATTTTTTGTGTGATATAATTAGATTTGTAGATATTGAAGATAATATGTATTAAATAAAAATATATATATCAAAATTCGTAGAAAAAAAAAATTCTTTATAAATAGAGTCCAATATCGAGTTGTTTTGAAACACAAACTAAAATTTTTGTTTTCTCTATTTGTAGCTTGTTTATTATTACTTTTCAATTTCGTATTTTCAAATCTTGTAATTTTAATTTTGTTATTGAGTTCATTATTTATTTTAAGCGTGTGATAAAAAAATTCATATTATAATTACAAATTTAGAATATCAAGTAATTTTTATATACCAATTTAGTAAAAATTAATAATATAATATGTATTTAAAAAATTATTATTATTTTTGGGTTGAGTTGGGTTGGGTCAGTGTCATTGATGAAGTATGATAAAATGAAATTTGGGTTGGATTGTAAATTGTATAGGTGGATGAGAGAGAAGTTAATATAGGGCGCGGTTATAGACACACACCAACCTATTGAGGACACCCACT
Organism: Galeopsis tetrahit; assembly: GCA_963675135.1. Taxonomy (NCBI): domain Eukaryota; kingdom Viridiplantae; phylum Streptophyta; class Magnoliopsida; order Lamiales; family Lamiaceae; genus Galeopsis; species Galeopsis tetrahit. Next base: position 56,515,949 of record OY776131.1, read on the forward strand.
GGATGAGTACACACACCCGTAAGATGAGGATACCCACGTTAAAAGTTCTAAAATACCCCTTCCTTCCTAAACCCTAATTAACCCCCTTCTCCCTCATTTTTAAAGGGACACCCACCTCCTCCCCCCAAGCGGCGTCGCCGCCCTCCAATCGGCCACCGCCCACCTCCTCCCTCACCACGTCGCGGCCGCCGTCGCCCACTTTCTCCCTCCCCACGTTGCGGCCGTCGTCGCCCTCATCCCAGCGACGCGACCGTTCGCTTCTCCCCCACCCACGCCGCCCGCGTCCACTCCTCCCCCTCCCTCGCCGCGCATCCGCCACTTCCCTCCTCTCCGCCGCGGCCATTCCTTCCCCTCCCCTCCGCCGCGGCTGTTCGCACCCCTCCTCCTTCCAACGGCCGTCGCCTCCCACCTCCTCTCCATTAAAGTCGTCGCCCACCCTTCCTATGTCGTCGCTGCCGTCATTTGAAGGTAAGTATTCTACAGATCTGATTTTAAAATTTGTAAAAAAAAATTGAATTTTTTGTATTAGGGTTTTTGGTTTTTATAGATGTATATTTTTACAGTATTAGGGTTTTTCGAGTTTATTCATTGATTTTTTTCGATTTTTTTTGGGCAATTGGAAGTTGTTTAGGAATTATTTTCGTACAAATTGTGTTTGTTCGAAAAAATATCCCGGACAATCTGTGTTTGTTCGAAAAAAACTTCAAAAAATTCTTGTTCGAAAAAAAATTCAACACAATATGAGTTTGTTCGAAAAATAATTACGGGCAACTTGAATTTGTTGTGTAAAAAATTTCGAACACCTTAAGAAATTTTTTGTTTTTAGTTTTTTTTGGTTGAAGTATGTTGTTTGTTTTGATGGGGATGATTTATCGTGAAATGTAGTGGGTGGGTGTACTCATCCTTGTTTTTTTTATAAATTTCACACGAGGGTATATGGGACATTTCACAAGTCAGGTAAGATGAAAAAAATGTATGGTGAGTGTACTCAATAGGTTGGTGTGTGTATAACCGCGCCCATTAATATAATATTGAAGGGTTGGGTTGGGGAGTGTTATTGATGAGGATGGTCTTACTAGAGCTCCCAAGTCATTTGTTGAGTTCGGGCCCAAATTTATGTACAGAGGGCCCATTCCAAGGTATAAAGTACGGTGATTGCCCCTAAACCGTTAAAACACCTCTTTACTGAGTAATTTTGTTTAAACTAGAAAAAAAAAATCCTCTTGATTTTATTTCCCATTCCAATTTGCATGGTAATTAATTTCGGTTGGATTACAGACATGTTGGTTCCGCGGATTGGATATAATTCCTCACCTAAAAATGCAATTGGATGATCCAAATTCGTACGTTTGGTCTAAGAGCCCCATCGGATGACCCAAACTTACGTACTAATAAACAAAACTATACTATCAAAAAAATAAAATAAAATAATAATAATAAAAAATTGCACCACAATACTTCAAATATCATAAATAGAACTCAAGATACATTTAGAAGGCTATTGCATTACATAACACTTTAGAGATTATATATTACACATATATTCTTCTAATGATTAATATCATAAATAAAACTCATAATACATTTAAAATGTATTCTATCTACAATATATAACATTCTACATACGATATATTATGCATATAGAGTTCAATTTTTTTTTGAGTATTTGTTTTTTTTTCCTTTTTGCTAAGAACTCCTGATTCATAAATTTAAGTATGTAACGATCGTGTAATTAAAAAATGTGGAGTTCTAATGTTGATTTAGCCACTGTCGAAGTATGAAAGAATTCGGTTACCTCAGATTTTCTATTGCAATCTCCAATGGAATTTTGGACTGTAAAGGTAACAGGCCCTTTTCATACCCGGCCAACCTCTTCTCAGCCTTTTCCCTAATTAGTAGATGTCTGGTGTCTCACATAATTAGAGCTGTCAATTTGAACCTGACCCGATGGGTCTCGGATCAGTCCATCCAACCCAAAGTTTAATATGGACTGGACTTGAAAGTATAGCCCAAAAAAATCTACTTGATTTGGACTGACCCACTGGCCCAGTAGATTTGATGGGCTCAATTCAATTCTGCATACATATGTCATGTGTGATGATGACTTAATTAACAAGAGATCACGTGGTGGCTACCAAAAAAAAAAAAAAAGACTAATTCTCGATTTATGCGTGTCATAATTGGGCATGGATGAAAGAATTCCGTCTCATCTAAAAGTTCGAACTTGTAGAGAGGGTGAGAATTAATTCTTGTATATTAATTCCTAACAGGAATCGAACGCAGGTCGTTTGCCTGGTTTGCTCTGATACCATGAAAGAATTCTATCTCATCTAAAAGTCCGAACTTGTAGAGAGGGTGGGAATTAATTCTTGTATATTAATTCCTAACACTCCCCCTCACTCGTGGACCGGATTAACACCTCTTACCCTTTTTTGGGGAGGAGGCCCATCGAGTGGACAATTTAAATGGGTGGAGTGCTTTCAACAGGAATTGAACTCAGGTCGTTTGCCTGCCTTTTTTGAGGAGGAGGCCCATCGAGTGGACAATTTAAATCGAACCCAGGTCGTTTGCCTGATTTTACTCTGATACTATGAAAGAATTCTGTCTCATCTAAAAGTCCGAACTTGTAGAGAGGTGGAAAATAAATTCTTGTATATTAATTTCTAACAATGGACCATGCTAATTTTCTCTATCGTTCCAATGTTACCGGATGAGGACAAGAAGGGACTAAGGAGAGGAGGGAAAGAGAATACATGGTGTAGAAATTACCAGGCCAAATCAGTTTAACACAACAATTAAAAGCTCAACAAAAAATCATTGTATCTTTATATCGGTTAAAAAGAAAGCATCTAATTCTTACTTCAACTTTATTTCCGTATCGTCTCAATTTGCCTAGTCATTTGTACCTATACATCATCCATACCATATCCATGTCCGCATTAACTTTGGCTAATGTGAGGTTTATCTCATAATCTTAAATCAGATGAGTTATACTTGTTTGGTGGAAATCAGCAGTGTTCTAGTTTGCTGAAGTACTCAGCTTGTTGGGAGAATCAGCTAGAGTACTCATCTGATGGACTCAGTTGTTGGGCGTATCAGCTGGTGGAGTCAGACAAGTTAACTTAGACCTGATCAGATGAGGTGGAGGATTCCAATTAAATTAGAAGGTGTTGCTTAGAATCAGCTAAGCTGAGAAGATCAGAATAGTTCTTATCAGTTGAGATGAGTTCTATTTGCAGAGTTGGTCTTTTGACTAAGTGTTGGGATATCGGAAGAGTAAACAGAATAGGGAGGTCTTCTAGTTGTCTTCTGATTGTATCATCTGTTTGCAAGAAACAAGTGAAGGGCATTGCGGTCAATTCAGATTGGGCAATGCAGAAAACGTGAAGTTGTTAGGCAGTTACAACAGAATCCAATCTGACAATGATCACGCAATCAACGCACGCTGCAATCATCATTGGCTTCTATAAATACCCCATTCCCTGTAAATGTGAAAGTTTGACGCTTACGAGCATTCATTCTTGAGTTGAGAGTTCACGAGTGAAGTGAAGAGAAATCCTTTTTCGAGTGTTGAGTGTGTAAACATCTCTTTTATCAATCAAGATTGAAGTCGTGTGTCCAGTGGATGTAGATCAAGTTGATCGAACCACTTAAATCTTTGTGTGCTCTGTTTTCTGTTCTCGTTTTTTATATTTGTGAATTGTCTTCTTTGTTGAATTATTTGTGGTCTGGTTATTCACTTTGGTTGAAGACGTCTAATCGATTGGATAATTAACTTGACATTTAAAATCCAACTTCCAATATATAGCTCAATATATTATAATTACGCTCTAATCCTACAAAGTGGCTCAAAATTAATGTAATTCTTTATTTTATTTGGAGGACTTAGGCGTGAGTCGTGAGTTGACTCTGACTTTTGCCTCCACCCAAAGAAGTATACGAGAGACATGCATGTTCGTGTAACAAATTAACACGTACTACTTTAGTTTATTAAAAAAAAAGGTTTGGTATGAGTAATTGCTCACTACATCGAGCACCATTATATATAGGTTTAACGTTACCAACAATCACCATACATATATTATCAAACCATTTTAGCTACTTTAATTTGACGAGTTAGTAATTAAAAAGTTTAGTATCACAAACAAATATAATAAGCCAATTCCAACTCTGAAATTAAGTTAAATCAAGTTAAATCATTGAGCATTCATAAATACTGGAAATCGTGATCTTGTGGTACTATATAAATGATGTTGTTTGATATGATTTAGTGTGACGAATACGAGATTTTGTGTGTGTTTTGTGAGACAAGAGGGAGAAGAGGGATTCTTGTACACGTACACCGTCACCAAATAAGTTAGAACCAATGTGCAATCCAAATTAATTGACGGCTCACGGCACCAAAACCTAAAATAGTGAAAAATACTTTTAATCTAAATCATCGATCACACGATCCATTTCGCCCAACGTCATTTTACACAAAATTTTGTCAAAGGTGGTACATGACATCAAAAAAATTACAATGCCAATAAATATGTTCATAAATAAATGAGCTTCTACGTCCAAAATTTCATTGGGAATTAATGTGTTATAAAACAAGTTACATCTATTTAAAAAAAATTGTATGGGAGATTAATTCTTTGATGAATTAAACAATGTCAGCAGCCACGTTGGACATCTAATTCCAATTATAGAATTAATTTGTCACACTATAATCATACAATCGAACTAATAAATGATTGGATGTTTTTCTGTAACTACTTAAAGTCTGATTTGGCTATGGGTTTTGCCTAACTACGTCCAAAACGTGGGTATATTCTTATAAAACAAACACTTTTTAGGGTTAGCAATTACACAGTCAACGTGGCATGACTCATTGACATCACATTTGATCCCTATTATGTTCAATGTAACCAACGAAATAGCCAGTTAATTAAAAAGAATATTCTACGTGGAGATAATTAATTAGCACAAAAGAATCTATCATTATATATATGTGCCAATTTCTCATGTTAATTTGAAATGTCACGTTTGATTTGTAACTCAATATTTACAGTACATATTATATGTGTTATTAGTGAATTATCTCATAGAGCAGTATATATATATTACAACAGATATTTAAATTTAAAAAAAAGAAGGGTAATTAGATCTAGAGACAGGATATGGAGTGATTATCTGTAGTGGTTGGGTGTTGAGCAAACATGTTAGGGGGCTCAGATTTAATTCAGAAAATAAATTTGTGAATAATCAATCGAGCTGTAATGGAGGGGAATTAAATGCAGATATTTGCTATAGCCAGTAGCCACCCACACTGCCCACTCAACTTTATCAAGGGTCACTATAGCCCGCCCTTTCCTTTTCAGCCGCGGCGGCGATCTCATCACCCAAAACGACGTCGCTTTCTTATTTCCTGCAATCCCCTCCCAAATATTGTCGGCACTCAATTTACACGTACCAAACTTCATCAAAAATTTCCGCTGTAGTAGTGAATCCACGCATTTTTTTTCGTACTGCATAAACATTTTAAAATATTTAATTTAATAAACCACACTTGTATTTAACTTTTTTTTTGTAAAATAAAAATTCCGTTGCCGGGACTTGAACCCGGGTCTCTCGGGTGAGAGCCGAGTATCCTAACCAACTAGACTACAACGGATTTACAATTTACTTATATTTAACTTAAACATGACTCGTGACTAAATCTTTTGTGTGATCAATACACATTATATTTACACAAAAAGGGAAAGAAAACTTGCTTGGATGTGAACCCAAAATTAATTTTATTAATTATAATTAAAAAAAATTGAGTTAACGAATAAATGAAAAAAGTAATAACTTTATATCACTGTTATAAGGAATATTATCAATTCTAGGTGCGAAAATTACTAAAATTATGCGGGAGTATTAATTTATGATTTGAAAGTTTTATCATATTGAAATTAATTTAGGACTCATAAATATATATTAAGATTATGTTTGAGTTGGTGTTCCATGTTTTTCATCTCTCATATAAGAATCTATCTAAAGAGAAAAGTTTTTTATTTTTTAACTTTTAATTGTGCATGCATGGACCTAATAGACTTTGAATTACATTTAAATGCTCCACATTATCTAAAATACTAATGATTGACATTTCTCCTCATAACTACTCATTATAATATAGTACTTTTAAATAAGTCATATAATATTACTATATATATATAGAATTATTGATTTTTGTTTGTGGGCGAAAAAATGTAAAGTTACAATGTATCACTACGGATTGTATCTGTCATTCATTATTCATAGTCTAAAATCAATGAATTATGGATGGAATCTAACCAGAACTGGGTACCACTTTGTTAGTTATTATGGTAGTTATAATGCAAGGAATAAAGTAATAAATCTTTTCTCTAAATCTTCTTGTATTAAATAATTATAAGCAGTTTGACTCCATGGAGTAGGATAAAAAGAGAAAAATCAACCACTTTTTTATTGGTGACAATGAGAGTATATAAGCTTTAGTGTTAGGTTTGAATTTTTATACTTTTTAGTGAAACAATTAAAATATTTTTAAATTGTATGATGAGTTGAGTTCTCTAAGAAATTCATTGAGCAAGCTTCATATCAGAGAATGAGTCATGCCAAAATTATGTTTCGTCCCACCTCTCACCCAAAAATTCTTCATATTTCTCTCTTTCTATATACTAGTATATATTTATTTTAAAACTGTTTTCATTAATTAATATAAAAAGAAGTTACAGATATATAGGCATGAAAAATGCTAAACAAAAGAGAGATTACAGTCTAAGGTAGACTAGAGAAGAGGTCAAAAAATCAGAAAACTCAACTAAAAGAGAGTGGGTAGTCGTGCAAATGTGTTACAATAAATAAGTACACTACTTAGGCATAATTATCGCCCAAAATAGATTTTATTGCTTTTTTTAATGGATTGCATGCATTATGAAAAGATTTGCAAATCTGGATTATTATGTCAACCTGAATTTGCAAATACTATCACCGTCGCAATTAACAGTTTATTATTTTTAAATATCACTGTTTTTTAAAAATAAAAAAAATTTATATATTTTTTATCTTAAAATCACTAAACAATAATATTACATGTAGTATATGTTGAATAGTGACACTCCTTCTGTCACATAAATATTTGCACAAAAAATGAACACACAAACTAAAAAAAAATTGTAACGAATGAAGTGTTATAATTTTATAAATTTTTTATATAAAAAGTAAAGTAAATGATTGAATTGAGTATAACACTAATTGACATTTTAAAAAAAAAAATACTATGTGAATATTGGAAGAGTATGATTTATGAATATGTTTCTTTTTTTAACAATGCATGTGCAAACAGTACTTGTAAAATGAATAAATACATTTTTTATAAACAATTGTAGTCGAGAATTACTTTAAAAACAAATTAAGTTAACTTGAATTCGCATGCTCCGTCTATCTAACATTATGTTTCACACCTTAAAAAGAAAGAAAGTTTTTCACAACCTTCCTCTAAAAATTCTTGCTTTTTTATTATTTATATCATTATTTATTTATTTTTATACGATACTCTTACTTTCTACTTTATTATTTTTTCTTAGTTTTCGTAGCTGAATTAGTGTAAAAACGGATTTGTGGGGTAAATGTTTTGATTGATCTAAATTAATTATTACTCTTTCACAATTATTTGTACACTTATCTTATTTGTTTGTTTCACAGTTGTTTGCACACGATTAAAGATGAAACTTCTCCATATACTCCATCCTCACAAAATTCACATATTTACACAAAATGTCATTACTTTTACACTCATTACAACCATTATTTTTACTTCAACGTTCCACTCATTACACATTTTTCTCAAAAAGAGTGTATATTTTATAGTACAAATACTTATGAAACGGAGGAAGTAAGAATCCCACGAAGTTGGCATAGTGGTGTAAACTTGAGACTTAAAAGTGTGATTCTCTCTAGGTCTTCGAAGCACTAAGGAGCAAACAATTTATATGCGGCTATATATGTCCATACATAGTACAAAACTTTGACTTTAAACGAATCCCCTGTAAATGAACAGTGAAATTAATTCCATGTGCTCTAACTTTAAACTGGAATTGAGAGTTGAAGACGTGTGCATGGGAGAATGTGCGAGGCCACGCCATAAATGGTAGAGAAGTGGGCATCAAAGTTATTGAAACAACTGACAATACATTAATGAAGCCAGGGTGTTACCCACACGTGCTGTCTAGGCTCCACCATAACAGGAACACCTTCCCCCACTCCTATCTTTTCCCAACAGCCTCTACCTATTGGCGCCCACCCCCTCGTGCGCATCCCTCTTATTTAATTACTCTACGCGTCACCCACACTATATATATATCCCCCTCCCAATTCATTCTTCAATTCACTCACAAATCAACACCTCTCTAATTTCTAATCCCACCGAAATATATTTTTAACCGAATGGCACCAAAAATGGTGACCAGTTTTCGCAGATCGCTCTCCTTTCCAAATCCACCCTCACACAATTTACCTAAACCCCAAAAGACCCTCCACGTCAGATCCGCCAGTCTCCCATGCCGATCACACCCGATTATTTCCCAACTCCGCGACGAACTCTCCGAGTTCCACTCATGGTCCAACTCCTCCGCTTGGCTCTGCGACGGTTTGCGCCGCCTCAAAATCGTCCACGAATCGCTCGACGATCTCCTCCACCTCCCGCAGACTCGCGACACTCTTCGCGGCGGAGAGTACTCGGATCTGATGGAGAAGCTTCTCGAAGATTTCCTCCGATTCGTCGACGCCTACGGAATGTTCCAGACGCTGGTTTTGCAATTGAAAGAGGAGTACTCGGCGATGCAGATCGCCGTTAGAAGGAAGGACGATCTCAAAATCGTGGTGAATTCGAAAAATCTGAACAAAATCGCAAAGGAAATCGGTAAATTGTCTTCGAATCTGGTGTCGATAGGGAAATTGCCCAATTTTTCTCCGGCGGGAGCGTCGTACGACGACGAGGCGGAGATCGTTGAGATCGTAAAGGATGTGCTTAAAGTGACAGTTACAGTTTCGAATTTTCTGTTCGGCGGGATGTCGATCTCGCCGGCGTTCCGGAAGCAGTGGTGCATCGGGATGAGTTTTGGGCGGAAAACGAAAAATGCGAAAATTGAGGGGGGGATTCGAGAATTTCAGGAGATAAATTTGGAGAATTTGAAAAAGAAAGCAGAGGAAGAGGTGAAAATGGCGTCGAAGAAAATGCGTGAGACGGAAGATTGTATTTTGGAGATTGAAAAGTGTGGAGAAAGGGCGTTCCGCAGTTTGATTAACACCAGGGTTTCATTACTCAATGTACTCACGCAATAACACAAATTATAGAGGAGTGTACATTTTGTTTCCATATTTTTTGTAATTTTCAAATTAACTACTCTAGTAAAAAATGTGAACAGGTATACCAGAAAAAAAGAATTTTACAGTGTATAGCTACGATTTACACAAAAGATAATTTAAATTTTTGGATGTGTCAACGATTTATTTACCAGAATGCCATTGCACCAAATAAATTTCTCAGGTACTCATCCATTTCAACTACCCAACCTTAAATTTCATGAATCATGCTTGACCTTGTTGGAATCTCATGGGTTGCATATTATACTTAGTAAGAGTTGTATGTAATTTTACTGAAAAGTGAATGTGGTTTTTACTAAATGTACATTATATAATATTATTATACTTAATAAAAAATGAATGTAGATTGGAAAGTAAATGTAATTTTTAATGAAAAGAGCATCAAACTTTTTTTTTTTACTGAAAAAATGCACTTTTCAGAAGTAGTATATGCATTTTCCACTCAAATACACAACTCATTAATTAAGATTGATCAATAAAAAATAGTAAAAAAAAAATGATTTTACATATGAGATGGATCTTATTTACCATGTGTTATATAATTCATGAATTTATGGAGCTACCTACAATAATATAATATTTTAAAGTGAAACTTATTAGACGTTTCAGCCAATACTCCCTCGTCATAAAAATGTGAACTTCATGTGAATATCAGAATATGTGCCATGAAATCTCAAAGGTTAAAGTTGAAGGATAATTTTTTGTTATCTACCCTAAAAAAAATCTTATTTTTTCACATAAAAAAGTTTAAAACTTTAGAGACCTGCAGCAACTATTAAATCGCAGATTCTTAAGTAGTGATAATATTTTTGGGGCAGCAGAAAATTAAATGAGGGCGATTGCGCGTATAATGTACAGCTAGCTAATACGACTTACTGTACTGTTATTCACTTGAATCGATAAAATTAAATTTATATAAGGTAATATATATTTTTGATAAATTGCAATTATTAATATATAGGTTCCATTATGCAAGTAGGGTTAGAAAACATCCAGCCATGCACACTGACACGGTCTCTGAACAGGTGAACTGGATTACCAGCAATAAAAGTAATTAAGATGAACATGCATATGATTAGATTCGTATAATTGAACTTAATATAAAAATTAATTAATTACATAAATAATTTCAGCATTATACACCGGTTTCATGTCTTAAAAATGCTTTCTTCAAAGGGGCCAAGATGAACTGGATTTTGGATTATTGGGTAAGCAACTTGCAACTTGCTTTTAACTTGTTTTAGGTTTTAGCTTAGTGCTTATCCTGTTCCCTTGCTAATAGTTAATTCGTCCCATAATAATTTTGGAATATGTTCCTTATTCTTCAACGTGTAAAATTTGGTATAGAAGCAATGTCTGGAATATTATTAGTTGTATTGGTTTATCTCAATTAATTAATTAATTCTTTGAGTTTAATTAAGCTGCAGGTGATGGAATGGAGTAAGGCCTTAACTTGGAGTAGCCTGTAATTTTGTTACAGTTACGCAATGTCTCTACATTATATAGAAGGTTTGTAAACAAATCAAATCAAATTAACGAAGTTTGTTCACATAAACAAATTTTAATGAAATTCGCAAACAGCCTCATTCGGAAGCTTGTGAATTAAGACTATAAATTAATATTTAAAGTACCTTTTTTTCACTTAATATATATTTATGATAAATATAATAAAATATATAATTAAACTTATTTAAATAAATGAAATTATAGAATTTAGTAGATAAATATGATTTTTAGAAATATATAATTTTACATTTGTAATATATTAATGAATAAATAAATCTATAGTTGATATTTATAAGTTCATTTAGTCATGCTCGTTTAAAATCTATTTAACTCAAAAAAGCTTGGGAATCAACAAAATATTCGATAATAAGCTCAATTTTTTTTTTTGAATTACATTAAATACCCATTTGAGCTATCCAACTTTGTCCGATAATAAGCTCAAGTGTTGCTCGAAAAGTTCGATGTGGGGCTTTTCATGTGCTGTTTATAACTTATAAGCCGCACTTTTAGAAATTTCTAAAATAAGAAACAGAATAATTAAAATTGATTAAAAATAAATTGTCTTATAGTTGTGCTCACATTCTGCAGTAGTTGTCTTCAAAGATACAACGACTATAAAGGGATTTTTTATGTAACAATTTAAATTATTTGTGAACAAATTAAAAATTGGATTTCTAAAAATAATAATGATATTAAGCAAAACATAATACTCCATTTTTGGTATATAAACATCTCCGTCCCATTATAAGTTTTCTACTTTTCTTTTATGATATCACAATATAAGTTTCTCATTCCATTTTTAGTATATTATTTTTTTTCTTTCAATCACATCACTTATACAGTTATACTTTATATATTATACTCATCTACTACACATTATTTTCTCTTTTATCATTACATCACTTATACTACATCTATTATGTTATTATATTTTTTAATCAAAACATTAAATAAAAAGAAAAAACTTATAGCGGGACGGGAGAGTATTATTTTATTTTTCTATCACATCATTTGTTATCAAGGCAAGGTGGCACCAAGGAGGAGTCCACATAATTTTAAGTCGTTGCTCACTTTATATATGTATTAACTTGCGAATTGTTTAGCAATTAGCATAGTGCTTATCCTGTTTCTTTGCCAATAATTACTAATAAGTTAATTAATTCTCTCAATAATTTGGGAATGTGTTTCTTTTCTTATACTTCAAATGTGTCCACATGTTTTTCCTGGAAAAATTATAGAGAAGCAATGGAGGGAATATTATTGGCTGGCTGGCTGTAATATTTATTTATTATCCTAATCTAATTAATCCGGCCTTTTAGTTTAAGTTATACTAATCAAACGTTTGGTTTGATTGATTGTGGCCCATGTTTGGTTTGTTAGATTAACATAGATTAGACTTGATTGATTTTTTATTCTCGACTAATCAAACGTTTGGTTTGATTGATTGTGGCCCATGTTTAATGCAAGACCCGCTAATTTTGTACTATTTACCATGCATTTGTGGGACTAATAGTCCTAGGGGAAGGGTGAGTTAATTTGTCCCATGTTTTCCCATCCATCAATCCAAACTAGCCCTAATAGTACTGTTTTTTTTCCGAAGCAAGAGAGGATTAGTTTCTATTATTGCAAATGCAAGGAGACTCAGGTAGTCCAACCACAAAGTTCGGTGGGTCTAACCATGTACAAGGAGAAACAAATTGACGGAAATTTCTAGCCATCGTATGTGCTAACATATTGGCAGCCCGTTTGACATAAATAACGTTAACATAAATAGTACTGTTAAAAAGCCCTTCTTCAAAATCGATATTTTTTGGTTCCAACTTCCATTGTTGTTCTGATTTTTTAGATGTACTATTATAAATGGCATATCTAATTATATGATAAATCGTTCTAACTAATTTATAAATGAACATATTTGAAAATTGAATCTTTGAAATAAAATATATATATTATGTAAATTTATACATATATATATTATTTAAATATGTTTAACAAAATTAATCATAGTTAACTTTTATAAATAGTTGTGGGTCACATCTAGTTATTAATACATCCAAATTAAATTATCAGTTTTTGGTTGGGAGAATACCAAAAGGTTAGGTATACCCTACCTATCGAATTGAAAAATACTAAAATTATATACATAAAAATGGGTATAGGATTTCTGGTGTGGTATGATAACGTACTGAAAGTTTGCGGTAGAACGATATGCACATTCAAAATTTTGGATATTTCGATCGAAAAAATATTGATATTTTGGTTAGAAAAAAGTAACGTGTACTAAAATTTTGGTAAGTTCGATATTTTGGGTATGAAACACTATATACTGGTAGCGTTTTAAAATTTGGTATACCCAAAATTCGATCCAGGTCAGTAAATACTTTTCATATATTAAAATTTCATATATGAAAGTTGCATGAAATTGTGTATACCTATATCGAGAGTTGTTTTATTATTTTTGGCCGAATAATGTGATGGATATTTGATTGTTTTGGCCGTACATTGTGTTGTTTTTCGATCAATTTGGTCGAAACATGTAGTGGTTTTTGATAAGTATGGTCGAACAGAAATGATATTCAATGTTATGGCTTTATGATAAATCAATTTCGTCAAAATGATACTGTAGTAATATTTTTTTTATTGGGTTTGGGTGCTTAGTCACTTACGTTTTCTCCAAATGTAGGATAATTTAATGATGAAGTGTCTCAATGAATAATGCAACGGAGAGAGTGTGGGTAGGTATTTGAAGGGGGAGCCAAAATCAAAATATAGGTTGGTTGAAAGTTTAAAATAAGTATTCTATAAGGTTTTTAAAGGAATTTATCCCATGTAAAGGATTATATATTTTTGTTTTGCAAAAAAAAAAAAAAAAAAAAATGTTCATGAGTTGGTGGTAAAGTGTTGATGTAGAAAGTAAATTCAGTATTATTATTGGAGTTGACTATCTGCTTTTTTTGGCCAGTAAACCTGTAAATTCGCCCTTGTATTTGACAATGAAATGGTATAGAAAATATAGTAATTTGGTATTGATAGATTATATGTATATGTAAATATGCATTTATCATTTATGTGTCATCTACATGTAAATGGAAATTGATTCTCTATGTATTTCGTAAATTTTGAAGAGAGAAACACGTAATTAAATAATGAGTTAAAATATAAGAGACGGGCACTATACAATATTTTTATCTCTTCCCAAAATTTTATAAAAAAAGAAAATAATTTGTACCCATGTGTATATATGATTTTTGAAAGGGTGTTCGATCGATGCTGGGTGGAACAACTTTTGTTTTAATAATTAAGTTAAATTTATACTATTAAAAAGGGTGAAAATATTAATCATGTGCATTTTTAGAAAACTTTAAATTAGATTTTGGGAAAATATCAATTTTGGTCACCGAGTTTTACTTCTTTTCATATTTGGTCACCCACATTTGATCACTATCAAAATTGGTCACTCACTTATTATATTCTATCAAAATTGATCATTCCGTTAGTCAATGTGTCATTGACTAACGGAGAAAGAGTTTTGAGCTCAAAATTTTCAAAACATTAAAAACTTTTGATGCATCTTCTAGAAACTAATGAAACAAATGCAGTAGTAGGAATGAAACATGTGAAACGCGTTCTCATGCGGAATTTTCATTATATTTATCCTTGATTAGAAAGAATTCTCAAACGTGATTCAATCAACTTTGCTGAGTAGTCAAAAAAAATTCAATAAATTTTTAATAATTATTTAACTCAATTATGAATTCATTTGTTGTTGGTACGTGATTCAATCAACTTTGCTGGTAGTCAAAAAATTTCAGTAAGTTTTTAATAATTATTTAACTCAATTATGAATTCATTTGTTGTTGGTTTACTTTTTATTTTACAGGAAAATGAGAAACTCGGTTTACTTTTTATTTTACAGGAAAATGAGAAACTCAAGATAGAATGAAACTTTGTACTCTTGTTTTTTTTTAACAATTGTACTCTGTTTTTCAATTCTTGGTTTCATATTGAATTTGTATAATAATTGGAGATATAAATTTGGAAAAATATCAATTTTGGTCTTTTTGACTACCCAACAAGTTGATTGAATCACGTTCCAAAAGATGCATGAGAATTATTTCTAATAAAGAATAAATATAATGAAAATTTCAAGATGCATGAGAATTCTTTTGACCTATTACGGATAAATATAATGAGAATTCCTTCTGATCTATAAGATAAAACTAAGATTCTTCAATGGGTATTCACGCTCGGGTAGGTTCCACATGTTTCATTCTTGCTACTGCGTTTGTTTCATTAGTTTGTAGAAGATGCATCAGAAGTTTTTAATGTTTTGAAAATTTTGAGCTCAAAACTCTTTCTCCGTTAGTCAATAACAGATTGACTAACGGAATTATCAATTTTGATAGAATATAATAAGTGAGTGACCAATTTTGATAGTGATCAAATGTGGGTGATCAAATATGAAAAGAGGTAAAACTGGATGACCAAAATTGATATTTTCCCTTAGATTTTTTATTAGAGATATTGGCATATCGAAATAATATCATGTAAAAAATATTTAAAAATTTTAAGAAAACAAATATAAATAATTATTTAAATTAATTAAAGAAGATATAAAGTAGTAATAATTTTTAATATTCAAATTTTAATTTTTTTTTTTTTAAAAAAAGTGTTGAGATGAAATAGCAATATGACAGTTTAAATAAATTTTCATCGATGCATGTAACAACAGCCCCGATCATATATATATATATATATATATAAAACAATTAACTCAGGTAGGAGTAACAGTTTCATCTTTGTGAGCACGTCAATTTGGTAGGGGTGACCGAAATTTTGGTATATCGAGCTTTTCATACTGAAAAATATTGAAAATATCGAAATTTTAGGTACGGTAACGGTATAGAAAATGATCATACCGCGGTATTTTGGTATACCGATTTTTTTTCGGTATTCGGTATGAAACGGTATATCTATATACCGAAATATCGAAACCTTAATAAAATAATAATTTTATATTATTTTTAAATTAAAATAACTTTAATTATTAAAACATAAATAAAATAAACATTACATAATTAATTTCGGTATAAAAAAATGCTTCAATATTTTCGGTATGAATTGATATACCGATATTTCGATATGAAATGATGATTCAATATTTTCGATATGAATCGGTATAACGATATGGTACGGTATACCGATATACCGAAATTACGATACGGTATTGATATGAATTTTTACATACCGAAAATTTCGGTATACCGAGAATACGGTACAGTAACAGTATGGATGAACCACCCCTACAATTTGGTATTTAACAGCTCCTGAATTCTGTTTTGAAATGTTCTACTGTTCACTCACTAGTTTCAAGCCACCGCCTTGGATTGTTGGTCGATTTTAGGTGTGTAGAGATGGTGTTTCTTGGGTGCCAATTTTGGACAGAAATGATAACAAAACACGAATCTATCACAACACGATAACGACATAAAAATTTTGTGTTGTGATCGCGTCGACTCATTAACTACGATAAAATTAATAAACATGTTATTCGTTATTGACCTAATATGACACGTATTTAATAATTACTCCCTCCGTCCCAGAATAACTTTCCCTCAAAACTCCACTCATTATTACACTTTCTTAATATTTGTGTCCATCTACCTATGCAAATTAATATGGGACGGAGGGAGTACATTATAATGTCACGATAATTTTAATATACAATTTTTTTTTATCGTGTTGCATATCATTATCATGTCACATTGATATGAAAATTATCATATATGTATCGTGGTATCATGTTTAACCTTATCATATCATTTCACAGTTGCGTTAACATCGAACATGACACGATAAACATGATTTACCGGACCTTTGGAGGTGGTTTGTAAAATTTGGTAGTAAAAATGAGTAGTTGTGACAATTAATTAACTTTGGATTCAAGTCAATATAATAAATGAGGCAGAGTTTATTTTCTTTCGCGAGTCTTTCTATATTGTTTTGTTTTTCAATATAAAAAATATGGTTTTTTTTTAATTATTATATTATTTTATTTTCAATATAAAGAATATGTTTTTTTTTTATGTTATCTTTTATTCAATTTTTGCCAGCATATACTAAAAATCAAGTAGGGACTATTTTCAAGTAGGGTCTAATTTTGAGGGTGAAACTTAAACATGAGTATATAAAAACTTTTACACTCAAAACATAACATTGAGTGTGAGACTAAAATTGAGCATATAAGAACATAAAAGCATAGAAGAGTGTAAAATGAGTATTGTAAATTTCCCCAAATCAATAAATTAGAATACACAAATGACTATCTTGGAGATGTACATATGTGAATATTGTTACGGTTGTACAAATTATAAAATAGATAAATAATACATGTGTGCAAATAATAATGAAACGTAGTGAGTATTAATTTTTTTTTAAAAGTTAGTGAGTATTAAATATTAAATTAGTCTCTACTTGATTTTTGCCCCCCTTTCTATTCAATCCTGGGTCCGCTCCTGTGAGAGATCAACAATGGAACTGCAATCGAGGGTTCCTCACCCATCACCGGCTGAAAAAGATCCAACTCCCCGTACCTTTCCAAGACACGCTTTTTGCAAGCCTCGGCAGCCATTAGGCCTGTCGAGTATGCACCATGGACCGATCCTGGATAATCCGTGCTCGTTGCTTCCCCAGCGAAAAATAAATTATCCACCGGCATCCTTAGCCACTTATACAGCTCATGGGATTTCCCAACTCTATCGTAGCTATAGGACCCCAACGTGTTTTTATCCGTACCCCAATGAGAAACAAGGTACTGAACCTGCACCATCACACAACAAATTCAACAAACCTAGTAGTACTAGAATTTATATACAAGAAATAGAGAATGCAACATACAGGTGCAGAAGCATTTGGAAGGATCCGTTGCAGTTGTTTGAATGCAAAATCAGCAGCTGCCTCATCAGACATTTCCCCAATGTCAAGAGCCAGTTGACCAGCTGGCATGTAGACGAGCACAGGGTGACCGGTGGCCTTGTGCAGATTAAGAAAATAACTGCATTCGTAAGTAGTCTCCGCAACAACTCCCAAGAACTCTACATTGGTCCAAAACACTTGGTCAAAGTGCATAACTATCTTGTTCTCTATCCCAATTCCGAGGTCATTAATAGCTGTTTCCTTCCACTCTGGTAGTCTAGGCTCAAAAGTGATGCACTTTGATTTTAAAACTCCAAGAGGAACAGCAACAATAGCAGCATCTGCTACAAATGTTCTCCCCTCTTCTGTTGTTACATTCACTCCGTTAGAATGTCTATCTATTTTTGTCACTCTAGAACAAAACATGGAATAAGAAGCTTAGGATTCGATTGTACACATTAGCAAGGTTTAGTCCATTAGAAACTTATGACTTACCTGTGGCCCAAACGTATGTCAAGACCTTTAGCGAGTGTATCGATAACAGGACGATATCCTTCCACCATTATCCCATGCCCACCAGGAAGCAGCACTTCCTGATACAAGAATGAAGTCATACATGTACAAGAACAAAATCGAATGCAAATACAAGAATTATAGCAAGGGGAATAACCTGGTCCCAGCCTTTAAGTGAAATGGTATCGGAATCAGCAGAAAACCAGCCTTCCATTCTGCATAGGTACCACTGCATAACCTTATGACTCAGGCCCTCTAACCTGTAACAAAAAGTATTACTAAAACATACAGTTAATATTAGTGTATATATGTTTCACCATGCATCAGAACCTTAAATCTGGTCTCCTCTTGAAAACCATTGAGATGGCACGCCTTATGGACACGTCCTCGCTAACTTCTTGCCTTATAAGCTCGGTCTACGCATAATAATGAAAGTTAAGAAAGAAAACACAATATTAGAGGCAGAAGGTAAGGGATGTATGTACCTCTTTCAAGATGCTTTTGAATGCTTCACCAACTTCCGCGACTAGATCTTGAGGAACTTGGTTTCCATCCAAGTCGAAAAGTTCGTAACTAAAATATATGGCGGATATTAGCTTTGAAGTTTCAACTGAGATATGTAGATGCAATAAAAGTTTCCAATTTAATTTATACATATAATTAAGGCAACTGAAAATAGTTTGCAAGTAAATAAAGAAAGCAAATTATTGATGAAGCTACAAAATGAGGATGAAAAAAGGAAATACCTTTCCAAATTATGATCATACAAAACCGAGTTTTCGTCGCTTGTAGGATGAATTGGTAATCCCAGTCTTTGTATAAGAGGGGCCAAAGGATTTTCCTTGCAAACACCATGTAACCTGAAACACCAAGATAGTAACGTTGACCAGACTCGAGTGGTCAAATTGAAGAGAATTAATTACCATGAAGCACCCAGGTCAACTGGAAAATCAAACGAATAATCGGTGTGCACTCTTCCACCGATTCTATCTCGTGATTCCAACAACATAACCTGCAATTGCAAATGCAAATTTACTTGCTTTAATACACTAACAAACATACTAGAAGTCTAGAAAATTATATATATACCTGAAAAGACGCATCGTGAAGAGCTCTTGCTGCTGCAATGCCACCAAAACCAGCGCCTATAACAATAACAGACTTTCTTTCCAACTTTGAACAGCAAACACCTACAAAATACCAAATATTACTATCAAAATTACCTTTTCAAAATCCACTACCTTCTTCTACAAATACATATTTATATATAATCCAAAGAATTGAATTTACTAACTCCACTAGTAATTAATTTCATAATTTATTATTAAAAATATATAGTAATTAATAATCCAGTTAATCTTATTTTTTTAACGGGATATGCATTAAGAAAATGCAATATGAAATTTAATTACTCGACATTAAGCTAGTATGCATCATCAGATTGGAAAAAGGGTATAAGGTTAAAATTTTGTGCACAAAATAGCACCCGTATATAAAAAAAAGCTAATATCAATACATAAAAGCAAAAAACAAACGAAATTAAGTTAAAACACACCTGGTTGCAGTTGACGATTACCCTTATTTCTCGACTCCATAATTGAAATTGCTGCGACGATCGGAAGATAAAAAAGCACAAGTAAAATTCGTGAAATTAAGTAAAATAAGATATTATTATTTAAATAGATTATATATATATAATACGATATATATTACTCCTAATTAGTTGGAATTCTTGATTGAAATATTTTCTCAAATATGTTACTTTCAATTTTAAAGTTAAAGGATCATTATATTATCCCAATATTTTCTCAACTAAACAGTAAATATTTCTCCTCCATTTTCTTATTTTTATTTTAAATATGCAAATTGTTTTACGTCAATTAGTAATTAGGTTGTTTTATAAATATGGATTTTTGAAGGGTACGTCCAAACCTTTATAATTAGTAGTGAAAGTGGCTCGATCAAGTCGTTCTCTTAATTCAATTTAATGCGTTACTCCCTCAGTCCGTCTATAAACTTTCCATTTTACAATTTTAGTCCGTCCGTCTATAAATTTTTCATACACTTTTTCTTACCCTTACTTTTTTTCTGTATCTCTATATTCAGTGACAAGCTCAGTGTTGCCAGTAAACCTTTTAAATACAATGTTACCTTGTCTTTTAATGTTAGATTAGTTCATATACCCATTTGGGTTGGATACGGATTTTAAGAAAAATTATTTATTTATGTAAAAAGTGAAAGTTTGAGAAGAAAGATAGAGTAGAAATTGAAGTAATGTTTTCCTTTCTTGAGATGGAGAATTATAAAATTGGATAAATAAAAAAGGAAAAGTGAAAATTATAAAATTGGACGGTAGATGAGATGAGAAGGTGTGGTGTTAGGTTCCAATTAAGATTTAAAAAAATATATCATTATTTTATGATTAAATATATTAAATATTTACTTATTAAATTAAATTAATTAAATTATATTATTAATTTTAAATTTAACAACTGTTGCTAAATTTATGGTTGTTAACATATTTGTTTAGACTTAAAAAAATAAAATATAACTGTTTAAAAAAAAATGTGCAAAAAAATTTCTCTTATATTTTACTTAACTTTCTTTTTTAAAAAAAATTTAAATTATTTCCTTTTTCCTCTCTTCTCCATCTTTATTTTAATTTTTTTTTAAAATCATTTTCTTATTTTTGTTCTTCAATAAAATAAATTAAATTACAAATATCTACATTTAAATTTTCTTATATTAAATTTTAATAAATAACATTTTATTTTATAACCCGCCGAGTCTTACACTCGTTTAAAAAATTCATAATAAAAACTGATTTATAAAATAAATATAAATTTATATAAATACACATTGAAAAATAAATATTACTATATTAAAAAATGTATTTACGAAATTTTTTGACAAAAATCACGACTCGTCTCATATTTTAATCATGTCCACGACCCGGGTAGAATGGATTCGATGTTGGCCAGGTTTGTGCCCGCCCCAGCCACCCCTAGGTTTACACTTGTGCATTATCTATCCATCCCGCGCAAAAAATCTAATTGTGCTTGGAAGTTGGAATATTGAAATTTATGAGTACGGTCTCTGTTCCAATCAACATCACACACACTCATGGGGTCGCCGCACGGAGTTCAACTTGCCGCACATCTGATCTCATGCTTCTACGGTGACATATGTTCTGTAATTATCCTCTACCCCTCTTTTTTCATTCACGACTTTCATTATTTTCTCTCTGTTATTTATATACACTTTTGCGTGTTGCAGAAATTATGCCTCTGTTTACTCAACAGAGGACCCCTAACCCTTGCTCAAATAACCCGATTCACGGAGATTACCAGTGAAAATGCCATCAATTGCTTACGCGTTTTGATACACCAAAACTGCGTCCACGCCTTCGCCCTTCAGCAAGAAGGTTGGTTTTCAATTTTCACGCGTTTAATTTCATTTAAATTTCTGATTATATGCAGTAAGTTTGTAATTACTCTTGTTGATCAAATGTATGGCTTGATTGTGCGGAGTAATTGATTAAATTAAGTACATCTAGTTCGAAAGTTACCTATTTGAAAGATCTTTTACGGGCAATAGGGGATAATAATGTCAGCGGAATACGTACGCACCAGTGTTCTTTTGTGTAGATGTTGACTGTTTAATAATTAGTTTTTCAATTTTTTTTTTTACAGCAACAGTCCTTACAAATGGTTTTCATTAATGGCATGACTGTTGGATTACTAGGTGGTTTTGGTGAGGCTCCAAGGATGGTAACCCAGTATATGGTGTTATTCGAAAACATAATACATAAATTAAGGGCTCCAAAATTTATGCAAATAGTTTCAGAGGAACTCGGAAACGATGTAAGAATTTATTTTGATGCATTTTCTCCTGAATTTTTTGGTTTGCTGGTCATTTTCATTATTCGTAGACATTATATTTTTATATTTTATGTTAAAATTGATTACATGGGCAACTAACTTGTTTGTTTGTAAAGTGTCTAGAAATATTTCAGTGGTTGATTGAACACGGGAGGATTTCAATTGATCAGATTATTGAGAGGAAAGAGGAGATAACACGGAGAAACATAGGTACGCGGCTTACACCAATTTATGTAGGAATTTTTCAATTAGGACTTCAGTCATGTAGCAGCCTGATCGAATGAATTTAATGTACGAAGAACAGGCTCCCAAGTATTATTGATAATTATGTTACTTTTGCAGTATACTATGCATTTTGAAAGTGGAGGTGTCTTATATATAGTGTTCTATTTTGGCTTTAGTTTGTGTATATGTGTCTATCGTTTCTTCAAAGTAATGCAGTATGTTGTGCATTTCTGAGCATTATTAGTTGTAGTGATTACTTAACAGTTTATGCCTGGAAAGAGGTTCTTAATCATCACAATGCATGACTATTGATTTTTATGAAATATGCACATGTTCATTTCAATATGATTCATCCAGGTAGTTTTGATCCTCATGTTGTGCGTGAAAGCTTCCGTAAACTTTTGAATGCCCGATTTATTGAACGCTGCCCTGCCCTTGAGCCATTTCTTGCACCATCATCTGAAGAAGATCATCCTGCCAAGAAACACGGTGCCCAGTCAGCCAAGGTAGATGTTGAATACTAGAAAGTTTACTCTATGTTAAAACTCATCATTCACAAATGATTTATTTATAAAGGGCAGACCTGAAAAACTAAATGATGACGGATGTTTAATCCTTTTCTCTATGATTTTGGTGTGCAGACCAGACCTGAAAACAAAATAACTTTCTCTTTGTTTCATTTTTTTAACCGTGTATGCATTCATGTTTTTTCTGCCTTTTCATTTACCAGGAGTAGTTTATTAATTAATAAATTCTCTCTCTCTCTCTCTCTCTCTCTCTCTCTCTCTTTTAACACTGCATGTATTCTGTATTACCCTGTTTTCATTATTTCATTTACCACACTGTTTATTCATGAGTAACTCTTTTCCCTAAAATAATTTATGGTATATACTTGCTGAAATAACATATGCTGTATTAAATGAATTTGGGTATATTGATTACTACTTCACATACAAATATACGAGGAGTAAGAGGACCTATGGAGGGATGGTTTCATTTTGCTGCCTCAACCATTTATGTTTCTTTAAATAATGGACACCATTGGAGAATTTTTTTTTAAAAAAGTTTTTGTGACTAGTGAGAGTAAAAACAATAAAAAATGGGGAAAATGACGAAAATCCTAATGGTTGGCCAGGCTTTTTATTTATCGACTCGTTTGTTGTTAAACTAATCATGCTTTACTCATCAGATTGCTCGAGAGCAGACTTTAGAGCAGCGTGCTTTAGCAGCAGCTGCTCCATTGGAGTCATTGAGGTTCTTAATGGAAATGGATGACTTCATTGACGAAATGGGTGGAGACAGTGATAACAGTGTGCCAGTGGGGACGAAGGTTGGAGCTTTGTTTCTTTTGATGTTATCTTTTACCCAATATTTGAGTTAATAGACTTTATATTTTTGTTTATTGGGATTAAATAGCGCAAGCAAGATGTTCTGAAGTCTCATGATGTTTTATCGGATGCCAATAAAAAGAATGAAGTTCTTTGGCGTGTTAATTTTGAAGAATTTTTGTGCCGCCTGCGGCAAAAGGTTAGCTGTTCTAAGTATTTAAACATTGCCTTTTGCTCTACTTTGTTTGAACATTCCTTGATGAGCTTTCTTTGATACTTCATATGATGTTATAGGCTTGTATTTCATATGTGAAAACAAGGGTTAATGATGAAGCAAGCATTGTACTGAGTGCAATTTTGGGTTTAAGTAGGCGATCAGAGTATCAACCAAAAGCTGAGAAATCTGGTAATATTCCCTTCTTTTCATGCTTCAATGATATTTTGAAGTCATATTTTTAGAATCCCTAATTTCCCAATACTTAAAGTTTAAAACTAAATTGCTTGGCCATCCAAACCACCTTTTTTTCATGGTTTGATTGTTTATAGTCCTTGGGTGGTGCAATTGAATGCATATCCAATCAAATGAGTTAGTTCTTTTTGATCAATATACTATCCATGAGATAAATATACAAATTAACTTTGGCTGATGATTAATGGTAGGTTAATGTTATAATATACTTATATTTCAGCTGACCTGAATTTCAGATGAGCTGTCTATAAATGCTATATATGATGAAGTGATAAAAAAGGAGGGTGGTCTTGGATTCGACTTTGAACGTGTCAGAACTTCACTCGACCAGCTTGGGTGTGAAGCTCACTTGACAGACCACGATGATAGTTACAGCGTTGGTACACACATTCTCATAGACTCATACATACTTCATTTAATGCAGTGGTCAAATCAAGTGGCGTTATGTATCAGCACTTTGTCTATGTATCAAATTCTGAATCACATCTTTTACCCTTTTGTTTCTCTACAGATATAAAAGGCATCATTGAGATGGCTCGAAATGAAGAAGTCTGTATTCTCTTTTTTTTTTTTTTTTTTTTTTTGTATTAATTCATTCTCTAGGCCTCTGTTTCTATAATACATTTATACAGCATCTTATGATAAATGCATTTAATTTAGGTGGAGTCTATGGTGTTGAGAAGATACGGGAGGGAGGCCTACAGGATATTCAGGTTACTGTCAAAGACGGGCCATTTCCTTGAGACTGATAAGGTAACTCTTAACATTAATCAACAAAGTTCATGAAATTACATTTTGCTATTTTTGCGCAGCCCATTACTTAACATTAAACATTTGTATTTATTATGTATCTTCTCTTTGATTATGATCTAGTATAATTTATAATCTCCGTATATCATATGTTTGGAGATGTTAAAATGGTATTGTAAGTACTGTATATATATGGTTTCAATTGGTATTTTCTCCGAATTAACTGATATATCCTTATCCCTGCAGATAGCAGACTCCACATTTGTTGAAAAGAAAGATGCAATCAGGATTCTATACAAGCTCTGGAAAGATGGATATGTGCAGATGGAGGTAATTAAATATGAAACACACACCACATAAATGATATTGTGGATTATACATCCATAATGAATTTTCTCAATTTATTAAAGTAAATGAACGAAAGATTTCAGTAGGTGTTATGTTTGTTGCAGAAAAGCTCGGCAGGCGGGGCTAGGGCATGTGTTGTTTTGCAGTGCAGAATAAGTAGGATGCTCCGGGAACAGTTTCTTGATGAAATATACCACGCTGCTTTAAATTTGAGACTGAGAATCTTATACGAGAAAGATCAAACAAAAGAGGTATCTCCAGATGAGCTCATAAACCCCATGTAGTGGAATAGAAGCTTAGCTTCTTGTTATTTTTTTAAAAAAAATTATGTCTCGGTATCCAATCCTACTAATCCCACCATCCATTAGCGAGAGGCCCAAATGAAGCTAGAAGAAGCTTCTTGTTTAATCTTTATAATTGGGAAGTGACAATGACACGTCCTTATGATATGTATCAGGTTCTTCAATTACCTAAAGAGAAGCTTGTTGGAGAAGTGAAGAGAAGATATGAAGTCGCTCAGAAAGCCAGGATTGTTTTGGAATCTTCTCTCATAAGTCTAGATGATGCTATCATGCTTTTTCAAGATTAATTTCTAAACCCAAACGTAACCCACCCCCATAATTCGCTAAGATCTACAACAAATGACAAATGATCGTTTTGAAAAAAAATCACAATTAATGTAGAACTAATTCTTCAATTATTCATGTGTTGCATGTATGCAAAAAAGATAAAGAAATCAACAAATAAGAACATACAAGTTTACGTGGTTCACTAATAATGTGTTAGGATGATTTCATATTATTCACATGAGTGGGGGATACAAACTCCCAGTCAAGGTTTCAGACATTATAACATCATGACTAAAAAGTAGTACTCCAGTAATTAGAAATGCATGAGAGTGTAATATTTCCTTTTCCATAGAAGTGTAGGGAGAAGAAACGTGGGAGTGTATGGTTTTTATTTTTATTTTTAAATGAGAATGATAATTGGAATGAACATTAGAAGATGACCAATTCACATTCTTATACTTTGTATAAAACAATGGAATTTAAAATAAGTTAATTATTATTTCATTATAATAATTTCTTCTCAAGCATTTAATTATTTCTTAATCATAATCATTACATACGGTTGACCTAAAAAGTTGGGTCGGAGTATGGCTCAAATGATGGGATTCTGTTTCTAGCCACATAACCGTATAACTCTAACACATTGAAATATACTTTTAAGATTTGTTGGTAGTGCTTCGTTTTCAATTTGGCATAGATAGCTCTCCTAAGCTCATTTGTATTTCTTCTCATGTCCGAAGGATAATGATGTTTTCTTTAACTCACCTCCTTTAAACCATACCTCTAAAGTGTGTTAAGAGCCAAGCTACTCTTATAAATGTTAGGAAAAGATTGAGAGGGATTAAGCATTTATATCGAAACTTTCACTTTGAGCAATTCAAAACAGGGATATTAATTCGCAACTGACAATTGTCATATCAGATCAAATACATGTTCTCCTCGAATTTTGTTCCACATTCTTCTGAAAATGAGTCCATCCTTCTTCGGATGGGACCTTGTCTTGACTAATATATTCTTTGCATATATGAGTTGGACCTGACTCAATAAGGCCCGATCTAGCCTGTATCAAAATCAAAACTTTTTTTTTTTTTAACGCATGAGAGAATTAGAAATTTGGAAATCTGAATGTTACCCACGCTGCTAAGATTTAAAATTGCAAAACTACACGAAAATTTATCTAACACCTTTTAAAACTACTACTACAAAAAAGTACCCATTATTTTTTATTAAAAAAGAGTGTATATTGTCAAGAAAAGCGTACTACAACATTAAGTAAAAAAAAAAAAAAAACGTCAACTATCCGGCAAACATAAACCTTACGGGCATGTTTGTTTTGGGATGGGAAATCCGGATTTGGGATTTCGAAACTCCACTCCCGTTACACTTTAGAATTTTGATTTAGGATTTCAAAATCCCACCCTATTAATACCTATAAAATCCTATAAAAGTCAACCCTATAAATACCTACAAACCACCGGTAAAACCTATAATCCTATACTATAAAGTTAAATTCTACCCTACATAAATCCAAAAACAAACACAAAACACAAAAAACATTAGGATTTTAAAATCCACTAGATTTTGAAATTCGAATTTCAAAATTCTCAAAATCCCAAAATAAACATGTCCTACATGAATACATGTTTTGAACCTTCTCCATGTTTACTTCATAGTACACACAAAATCTTTTGCTAAAATTTCATCATATCTTTCTTAAACTAAGGTGTGTTTTGAAACACCACTAACTGCTTCTAGAATCACTTATTTTCATAGCTGCCTCTCACAGTTTTTCAAAAAAAAAAGTGATTCTGGAAGCAGTTTGTAGAGTTTCCAAACACCCCCTAAGACTTCAATTTTTAACTTCTTTCAAACCATTCCAAATTATCGTTAACAGTTGGATTTTTAATATTCTCAACAAAACATAAAACTAGATCTAAATAAATAATTAAGAATTATTAGACATCTAGAATATATGAGGAAAAATGACAATTATTTACTTTATGTTATCTATATTTAATTCTAATTAAATTAAATTTCATTGTTATTGGAACATAAAATATTCTCTCTCCGTTTCATAAAATTTATTGCATTTTTCATTTTGTAGTATAGAATTAAGGAAAATATTTTTTAAGACATTTACCCTCGATTAATTTTTTTCTTTTCCTCCTCTTTATTCTTTTTTTTTTTTCTCATCTTTCTTTTTCAATTTTCCTTTGACCTTTAATTCCTTCAATCATATCATTAATATGTTTTAAAAAAAAAAAAGATATTGTAAATATTCATAGAGGTAGTTTAGCCGTTTAGGGAGATTATTGGTAAATATATGAAAAACTATAAAATTTAAGACTAAATGTGACAAAGTTTATAAAACGAAGTTAAATATTTAAATTATATGTATGCAACAATGTTCATTACTAACTTTTTATAAGACGGTTGTCATTGCTTCTAGCTAATTAGCTTGGAATTTACATTAATAATAATTTTAGAGAAGAAAAACGTGCAAGAGAGAAAAGGAGCTGTTGACTGCAGTCGGCTAACTCGACAACCGCGTACACTTCTCCTGTTCACACTTTGTATTTATAATTCTCGAATTTTTAAAAATACTCATTGATTAAGTTCGCTAATAAAAAGTATAAATAAAGTTAATAATAATTTATACACAATAAGTAGTCTCATGAGTAGATATATGTTTTAAGAAAATGGTAGATAGAGTAATAGTATTGTAAAATATTGTAAAGTATATAAAGTTGATGAAAATTTAAATAATTAAATAAGGTGATGATAAATTACGTTTTATAAACAAAGAATATAAAGTAAATGAGACTACATTTTATATAGATTTCGAAAACGGAGGGAATACTGTAAAGAAGAAGAAAAGAAAAATGAAAGGCCCGCCCCACCTCTGAGTTTCACTTTTTAGCCCTATAACCCGCACGAACGAATTATTTATTATTTAAAAAATTTATCCCATTAATCGACCTCAAATATGAAATAGCTCACCATTTATTACAGTGAGTTTTGGAGAGATGATTCTGACTACTACTACTACTACTACTCCATAAATTAAAGAATTATTATTCATCTGACCTGACAGACTATTTATAAGTTAGCGTAAGGGGAGGTCAGGCGAGTCAACTCAACTGTGACTCATCATGGGCTGTTGCGGGTCGAAGGCCCTTCCTCCGCGCTCCGCCGACAAGGATCACTGGCAGGGCCACCGCCGCTCTTCCTCCGTCAACGGCGCTACCACCACCGGCGGATTCACCGAGTTCTCTCTGGCGGAGCTCAAGTCCGCCACCAACAACTTCAACTCCGACAACATCGTCTCCGAGAGTGGGGAGAAAGCCCCCAATGTCGTCTATCATGGTCGCCTTCAGAACCAGAGGTGGATCGCTGTCAAGAAATTTACCAAAATGGCCTGGCCCGATCCTAAGCAGTTTGCGGTTTGCATATTTTTATTTTTGTATTTTTTTTTATGGTGGAAATTAGGTTTGGGTTGTGAATGATTTAATGTGGTTGATTATTGTGAAGGAGGAAGCGAAGGAAGTTGGGAAGCTGAGGCATAAGAGGGTAGCTAATCTGATTGGGTATTGCTGTGATGGGGATGAGAGGCTGCTCGTTGCTGAATTTATGCCCAATGAGACTCTTGCTAAGCATTTATTTCACTGTATGTTGTCTTGTTCCATTCAATTAATTAATGCCCAATCACACTCTTGCTAAGAATTTATGCCCAATGATAACTTATTTGATGATGATATTATTAGTAACGTTTTTAGACCTAGTCATTTTAGAATCTCATTTGTCGCATTAAGATATGGATAGTGGCTAGGTTATTAGGAGTCTGTGGAACTTTGTTGAAACTTTGAAATTTTTCATTGGTTAAGCGATCTATAGCAAGTTTTATGCAAATTTGGCTATCCATTGATGAACTAAACGAACTTCACAATGTTGCATGGTTGCAAATTATTGTTTTGGTTGTGCATAAGTTTTAATTCTTTCCTAGTTCTTTAACATGATTGTGATTCTACTATAACTTAGTATGTAACATCTTTTGAGTGATTGCCCGGTAGTAACAACTTGAATTTGGCATGAAAATGCTGCTTGTGAAACTAGGGTTACTGCTGAAGACTTTCGGCAATTCCATAGTCTCATATGATCCCTTAAAAGCTTTAGCTTTGCATTGTCAATAAGATGATGCATATTTTTCATGCTGCAGTAAGGGATTTGGAGATAATCACTTCCATGCCATTTTTTTTATCCCTGATCTGGGATCTCCTTATTTTTTCTCTTGGGTATTTCTTTTTTAATATATCCTTGATTTCAGATTTATGATGCTCCTTATTTATCTTCGTTTCTTATATTAACTTTTCTTCTGTTCTTGCTGCAGGGGAGAATCAAACCCCTGAATGGGCGATGCGTTTAAGAGTGGCATTGTATATTGCTGAAGCACTGGATTATTGCAGTAAGGAAGGTCGCCCACTCTACCATGACTTGAATGCTTATAGAGTTCTCTTTGATGAGGTTAATTATCTATTTTCTGAAAGATTGCTTTTCGTATATCTGGCTAGGTTTTATTTAATTTTGCCAAATGCTTATTTTTTGACGCCACGTCATGATCTAGGATTTTCTTGAGTTAATCTTTTGATGGGGCTAATTTTGGCAGAATGGAGATCCACGTCTTTCCTGTTTTGGGTTGATGAAGAATAGCAGGGATGGTAAAAGTTATAGCACAAATCTCGCATATACACCTCCTGAATATCTAAGAAATGGTAATTGATATACGCTGACCAACTGCCACGTATCTTTAAATAAATTGTTTTCCTTAGTAGCTTTACCTAAATTCTGTTTTTACTTGTTAAGATAAAAGTGAGCATTCATTGCCACATTTCTTTATATAATTATAACATTTGTTGCTAAATAATTTTTTAATGAACTAGACATTAACTGAGGGCATTTTTGGTACTCTTTGGTCTTTGTTTCATCAAACCTTTCTCTAACTTTCCATATCTGTAAAAAGGTTTTCACTCTTAAGATATATTCACACCGATACTAAATTATTGTTGCATTGTTTCCATATAATATGATTAAGTGATTGAATTTATTTATATGGGAAAGGCGTATAAGTAGTACTGTACTGTTGATCTTACAAAGGACAATGGAGCTCAGGGATAGCAATTAATTAGCAATGTACACTGGGACAACTCGTTACTGAGAAAAGCTTACTGAAAGACTTGGTTTCTTCACAACATATAGCACTGCCTGACTTTTCAAATGATAATTGGAGCTTCCGTGCTGGCTTATTTCTGTCCCTCATAACTTCTGCATTTTTAATTAGCTATTCTGACATTAACTTGAAATAGCGCGAAAGGCCTTTTGAGTAAGAACTCGTCAAACCTTTGTAACTGTTACCACAAGTAATGCAGCCAATGCCATTGGGATGTGGTGTACTGTTAGTTAGCAAGATATGTTTGTTTAGTTGTAAAATGAATTCCTAATAAATAAAGAGAATCTATGGACAATATATTCAAAATGGTATACCTGCAATTTAAAGGAAAAAGATTCATATAAAGTTAGGGAAGCCTGGAACTCAGCAATTTTTTCAGGACCAGGCAAGAGTTTGTGCTCGCTAGAAAGATGTGATGCCTTCTTCTTAGTCTGGACTCAATTTTAGCCTTTTAGGTCGTATTTCTTTGATTTATATACCTCACTCTGGTGGCCATTTTGACTCTGTTAGAGTGATATGACTTTTTGCAGCATGGATGCAGATTAGTTATCCTACATTTTGAGCAATATGTCGTAGCTTACTATATTTATGAAGTGAAGTATTATTAGAGGAAAATGAAGTCTCTCACAAAAGTAAAAACCAGTAGAAAGGTTCTTGAAAGCAGTTATTGGAGCTAGTTACTTAAAAATCTGTTTAACCATCAGTTTCTTGTTCAAATGGAGATGCTTCTTCTTAATATAATAATCATTTAATAAATAGTGAAGCTATGTTGTCCCAATATGGAGTCAATGAAACAAATGATTGTGATGTTGATACTTGTTAAGTGAGCGCTGGTGGTTTGATTTGAATGTTCGTCTTTTAAAATACTTTTCTGTTTCTCTTTCTAGAGAATTTAGCTTTTGATATATATCTCTTGCAGGGAGGGTCACCCAGGAAAGTGTTATCTTCAGCTTTGGAACTGTCCTTTTGGATCTACTAAGTGGAAAGCATATTCCTCCAAGTCATGTACGTATTTGCATCTCACTAATTATCATTTTTATGCCTTTTTAAAAAAAAATCTTGTTTGATTGCTGCCATACCTTCTCTAGGTTGAGGCGATCAAGTTCTTTTGGAGAAAGTAATAGTGTTTAGAAAAAGTTTCTTGTGTGTGGGGATGGTAATTGGTACACTGAATGTCAATTATTCTATTACCATTATTTAAATAATTATGTAGACCCCCCCCCCCCCCCCCCCTCCCAAAATGATAGTAACAATTAAACAATTGAAAATCTCTTTCACTAATCCCGATAGAGCTGGCATGTACAATTGAAAGTATTTTGTAATAGAAATCAAGCCACTTTCTCCAGAAAAATATCCATACAGGCAAACACATTTTTCAGTTAAAAAAATTCTCCAATTCCAGTTCCATTTTCATATATATAATAATACATTCTTCAAAAACAAAATCTCCAGATGGTCCTAAATAAAACCAAACATAGTGTTATATTTCATTTCAAATGATTTCTCAATAAAATAGTAGGTTGTTTGTCTTGTAACTTAACCCTCGTTACTTCATCTTAAGTGCTAGTGACCTCAATTGTAAGCTCTTTGTTTTCTGTTCTATGTTTATGTCTTTATTTCTGGGTCTTTTGGCAGTTTTTCACAGTACCGCCAGAATGAGAAAGCAGTGGGTTTTTTTCAATTTCTATTCTTTCATTTTGTCAGTAAATTTTCTTTCTTGCTCTATGTGTTTACTAATTGTTCGTTATACTGATTGACCAAATGGGAAAATGTTGATTGTGTTTAAGCTTACCTTGCTAGTCACACGTGGTGCACTCATGTGGCCTTGTTTGTGATGTTTCTAGTGATAGTGGTTACATTGAATATTATTGAGACTGTGTACCTAATAAATGTTTTTCTGCATGTCAGGCGCTTGATATGATACGGGGCAAAAATATTCTTCTCTTAATGGATTCTCATTTAGAGGGGAATTTTTCAACTGAAGAGGCAACTGTTGTTTTTGATCTTGCTTCACAGTGTTTGCAGTATGAACCAAGGGAGAGGCCAAAGACAAAAGATCTTGTTTCTACACTTGCCCCTTTGCAAAATAAGAACGATGTATGTCCTAATATCCTTCCTTGGCTATTTTAAGATACACATTTATGGTTATTAAATTCATGATAGATCATACAATCATGATCTTTCACTAGTGGAATTTGGTTACATAAGCTTCATGCTATAGAATGATTTCATCAATTTGAATGTTACAAATAGCAAGTCTTGGTGGGTTTGATTCAAGATGAGTTTAGTAGGAGAGTCTGCCCTCCATAACCGATAATAAAATACAAATACCTAAGATCACAATATGCTATCTTGTTGAGCAGTGCTTATTTTGTTTGTTCTATTTTGTTTTCTCTGACAGTATTGGATTTAACCACCTTGCAAACATAAAATCATTCATCTCTTTGACTACTTACCAACCATCATGGAAGAGAAATTTGTGTTTTTTTTTTTTGGAATAGAAAGATAGAATTTTTATTGAGGATATTATTCCTTGTTTAAGTGGGCTTTCTGATAACAGCAATTATGCCAGCTGATTTGAATAAAACGTTGGTGAAACATTCATCTTGTAGTACATCACCTACTAAGGGGGTGTTTGCAAACTCAACTGGAGGGGCAGAATCACTTTTTTTTTCAAAGTAGTCCCCTCACAGCTTTAGCTTTTGAGAAGTGCTATTAAGCTGTGAGTATTGCAAACACCCCCTAAATATGTACGCATACTGCACTTGGAGATTAACAAACAAGTTTCCGATTACAGGTTCCATCTTATGTGATGTTGGGGATTCCTAAGCGCGAAGAAGCTCCATCTACACCACCACATCCACTCTCTCCAATGGGTGATGCCTGTTCACGTATGGATCTCACTGCTATCCATCAATTTTTGGTGACCCAACATTACAAAGATGACGAAGGAACCAATGAGGTAAACTCTCCAATTTAAACTACTGTCTTGGTTTCTATTTTTATATCTATCTCAGTATCACTATTCCAATGTATATGCCATATAGTTGTCTTTTCAAGAATGGACTCAACAAATGAGAGATATGTTGGACGCAAGGAAAAGGGGGGACTTGGCATTCCGTGACAAAGATTTTAAAACTGCTATTGATTGCTATTCTCAGGTAACTTTGGTTGAATTTTTTTAGAAAGTAATTTGGTCATTTATACCTACGCATTTGTCTTGCTTTTTTAAAAGAGAACCATTATATGAGTGAGTGCCTGTACTTGTGTGAAGTGCTTTATCTTTCTTAATGTTTGAGAATGATTTCTCCAAACCACCTAATTCTTCTTCTGGATCAAACTTCCTTTCCTTCAAGCCTGTTTCAATGCATCTTTATTTCTCTCATTAAGCTTATCCGATAGGTCTGATGATTATGCTGCAATCAATTTATTTGGTTGACTTAGGATGTTTTTGCAAACTGTATCAACAGCTTCCAGAATCATTTTTTCTTTTCTTATTTTTTTTTCAAAATATGTGAGTAGTAGCTTTTGAAAAAATGTGATTCTGCCCCTCACTTTGTAGAGCTTGCAAACACCACCTTAGTTGTTGCCTTGCCAAAAAAGCTTCTGCACAAATGATACGATTAACACGAATCTTTGAATGATATAGCATTTTCACCTTGTTTGTGTCCAAAGTTGTAACCAAATGTTGTTTGCGGTAATAGATCGAAAGTAGCAAATTCCTCATCTTCGAATTTTCTAGTCAATCAACATGATAAGGGCTGGCTCTAGGTTTATTATTTCATTGGTTGAAAGAATGCTTGCAATAAATATGGATTTTAACACCATTGGATATATAGCCATTTTGGCACATAAAAAAAGCTGAGATGATAGTGGCTTTGCTCAAGACAGCCACTACTTCAACAATAGTATTATTTGAGTTAGTTTGATTCCGGGGTTATTGCATTTGCAGTTCATTGATGTGGGGACGATGATTTCACCAACTGTTCATGCTCGTAGAAGCCTGTGTTATCTGATGTGCGATCAACCAGATGCTGCCCTTCGGGATGCAATGCAAGCTCAATGCATCTACCCCGATTGGTCCACAGCATTTTACATGCAGGCTGTTGCCCTTGCCAAGCTCGACATGCACAAAGATGCAGCTGATATGTTGAATGAGGCTGCTATGCTTGAAGAAAAGAAGCAACGGGGTGGAAAATGATCATGAAATGCACAGTTTGCATCATTTGGTTTTTGGATTGGGATTGTGTCTGTTGTAACTTGTAACTCACAAATGTACAATATAGAGCAAGTGTACCTACATTCACTCATATGTTGAATAGTATTTATGTATGTCAATGTTTATTACATTCAGTATTTGTGTCCTAATTTGAATCAAGAAACATAGAGTTCAGCCTTGCCATCAATGAAAAGGCTCATAAACTCTTCTCCATCAACGGTTTCTTTCTCAATGAGCAACTGAGCTAGCTTGTGTAGAATGTCGATTTGGGTTGTAATTATCTGCTTTGCCCTTTTGTATGCTGTTTCTACGAGCTCTCTCACCTCTGCATCTACTATATCAGCTGTTGCCATCGAGTAGTCCTTTTGGCTCGACATCTACAGTTAGCAGCATTTGTTAGTTACAGATGCAATCAACTAACAAACTAAACGAGAAATGAGGTTTGAGCATCGAAAGTACCTGCTGACCGAGGAAAGGGTTTCCACCAGGCCCGCCAACGGCGATTTGCCCGATCTTTTTGCTGAAGCCGAACCTCTCAACCATCTGCCTAGCAACCCTTGAGACTTGCATGAAGTCATTGGATGCTCCTGTTGTTACATTGTCTTCACCAAAAATAACCTCTTCAGCTACCCTGCACCAACAACATTTCAATGCAAGTAGGCAAATTTGAATTAATCCATCTCTAAACGTTATGATTGATTGTCTTGATTAAAGACTAAATGAAGAGTAATATGTTTAACAATATATCGAGTTCACCATAAAACTTTTGTGAACAAGATTCATATAAGTTTTTGTCCTAAATAAATAGTCCAGTTTTCAAAATTATTGAATGGGCGACTGACCTTCCACCAAGTGCGACTGCCATCTGATTTTCTAGGTAGCTTCGACTGTAGAGCCCTGATTCAAGTCTCTCCTCACTCGGAGCAAAGAAGGTGAGTCCACCGGC
Organism: Galeopsis tetrahit; assembly: GCA_963675135.1. NCBI lineage: Eukaryota > Viridiplantae > Streptophyta > Magnoliopsida > Lamiales > Lamiaceae > Galeopsis > Galeopsis tetrahit. The sequence continues at coordinate 56,552,238 of OY776131.1, forward strand.
TTGGCCACGGGGAATGATAGAGATCTTGGCAACGGGATCATATTCGGGCATCAATGCACCAACTAATGCATGCCCAGCCTCTACAACACACAATTACAATTAGCATGCATACATACTTGAGTTATTGAGTTAACCAGCCTACCAAAAAATTCCTTACCATGATAAGCAACCAGCTTCTTCTTTTCATCAGACACAACAGCATTTTTCTTCTCTGGGCCAGCAATTATTCTCTCGAGGGCATCAGAAATCTCGTCTTTGCTTATTTCCTTAAGGTCACGACGTGCTGCAAGGATGGCTGCCTCATTCATCAGGTTTTGCAGATCAGCACCAGTGAATCCCGGTGTTCTCCTTGCAATCTTATCGAAATCAACATCCTTTGCAAGTGCTTTTCCTCGTGAGTGCACCTGGATTGGAATAGTAATCATCATTAAAATGAAAATAATCTATAGCTTAAACACGGTCGGAAAAAATTGATACTGACAGAACAGACCCCAAAACAGGTATGTGTAACATTCTAACATGGGTGCATTGCCAAATAAAAATAATACAAAAGTGAAGATCCATTGATATTAGAAAATAGAAAATAGAAAATGCTATGACAATTGGCAAAGTGCCTATATGCAAGATATAGTATATTGTTAAATCCATCAATCCAAACACAGCAAGTTGAATTTGCACTGAAGGATAAATTTGAGAATGGATTCTTGAAATCCACAATAACAAGTCATTCATCATTCTCAATTTGAACTATTTTTTTATTGATGGATTTGAAATTCATCAATCCAAGCAGTGCCAACCTAGATTATTAAAATCATGTATGTAACTAATGCCAAAATATGACAACTACACTAGATTTTCAATTATGCATTTGTTGCATCATATTCCCAATTGCTTTAAACCTTAATAAAGATATCAATCCTCCTAAATCCCACATTCATATCCAAAATAAAAACCAAGATTGATAGTTCAACAAACCTGAAGAATCCTGACTCGACCAGCAACATCAGGCCTATCCACAGTCACCTGTCGATCGAACCTCCCAGGCCTCAACAAGGCCGAATCAAGGACATCGGGCCTGTTAGTAGCTGCCAACACAATCACACCAGAATTACCTGTAAACCCATCCATTTCAGTCAAGAGCTGATTAATGGTCTGCTCTCTCTCATCATTCCCACCACCTAAACCCGCCCCTCTCTGTCTCCCCACAGCATCAATCTCATCAATGAACACAATGCAAGGCGCTTTCGACTTCGCCTTCTCAAACAAATCCCTCACTCTTGAAGCCCCAACACCCACAAACAGCTCCACAAACTCCGAAGCTGCACACGAAAAGAACGGCACCCCTGCCTCTCCGGCCACCGCCCTTGCCAGGAGGGTTTTTCCTGTACCAGGCGGGCCAACCAGAAGACAACCCTTTGGGATTTTAGCACCCAATGCTGTGTACTTATCAGGGTTTTTCAAGAAATCAACAACTTCTTGCAATTCCAATTTTGCTTGATCAGCCCCAGCTACATCAGCAAATGAGACCCCAGTTTCCGGCACCTCTTGAAACTTGGATTTAGAACGCCCAAAGTCCATCGGGCCTCCCAGCCCTCCGGGCCCGCCCGGCCCGCCCTGGGCTCGCCTAAACAGAAAGAAAAGCCCTGCAAAAGCGATAAATGGAAACAGCAAGTTCCCAATAAAACCCAAAAGCCCATTCCCAGCTTCGCCCTCAGAGACCGAAATATCGACACCATTCATCGCTAAAATGTCGATCAAATCCGGGTCGTTGGGGACAATCACAGATGCCCTCCGGCCGTCTACCGCCGTTAGCTGGAGGACGCCGCCGTCTTTACTGAATCGCACTCTTTCGACTTTGCCCTTCTTCACGGCGTTTAAGAATTCGCTGTAGCGCCATTGGGAACCGTCGGGTATATCAGGGTTGGATTGGGCCTGCGGCTTTGGAGCATTGAGGATTAGGTTTTGGCCGAAGGGAGAAGAGGGGGCGGGCTTTTGGGCCTCAACTTGGATCACTTGTGCAGGAGGATTTGGTGATGGAATGGCGTCCAATGCTAACGCTTGTGGAGTAATTGAAGAGAAGAGTAGAGCAGCTAAAGCTGCATGATTTTGAACGTTGTTCGATTTCTCGGGATTGTTCTTCTTGCTAAGAATCGATTGTGGGATGATGAATTTTCTTGGAACTGTTTTGGGTGTGGGTGGGGAGATGAAGATTTGGGTACCGAAAAAGTTGGAGGCCATTAGATCGGTGAGATATCAGTTTGTTTTCAGAATCTGTGGGAGTTTATAGGGGTTAAACAAGAGTGGGAAAAGGAGATTTGATGAATGAAGGTTTATGATTGAACTGAGGCCATAAGATAGAATGTAGCTTGGGCTTGCTCTACGTGTGCAAAATATTATCCAGTCATTCTCTCTTTGATTTTTTATAAAGGAAGCTAGACGAGTCCTTTTTTTAACCAAAATAAGTCTCTTTTTATTACAATTTTAAAATTAAAATTGAATAATTACAAATTTTAGTCTCCAGTCCAATTTTCAAAGATCTCGAAAAATCTAGAAAAATAAACACAAATTAAAATGAATACTTCATTTTGTTAAAAAATTAATTAACAATTACGTTATTATTATAGTTGTATTGATTTTTAATTTTCATAGGCGTAAATTTGTTTGAATTACGGATTCATACAAATCTACTTACAGTCCAACTCAATTTATTCAAATACAGTTAAAAATGAGTAGTCCATGATGATTAAAAATGAGTAGTCTCCATATTTTTTTTTTTTTGGAGGCATATATTCTTTTCATACATGGATTAAACTAGTCAAATCTTGAGAAGTCCATGATGATTAAAAGATTGATGCACTAATAACAAAATTTTATGTTATCTAGCTAAAAATTTGTAGTAATAAAACCTAAGTGTGTTTGTTTCCAAATAAAAGTGCAAGTATATACAAGGTTGTATCTTTGAAATTTTAGTACTTTGGTGGCCTCCTTAATTCCTATATGAAATTGGAAGGAGAATCTTCCTCAGCTCAGTTTAAAGATGAAATGGTTGGAGATTGTTGCCTATGGGCCTACGGCTTGGACTCTCAGATATGTCGTCTCGTCTACTAGGTGTTTTTATACGGGTTGGGGTATATACCCCTCCAGCTTTGTTTAATGCACTCCCCTGATACTTACACTCCCCACTTTATACCGAAAGGATACATGCACTCCCCCCAAATTACCTTTTATACCCTTTTCTCTTAAAATTTCTAAGATAAATACACTTCCCCACAAAAACCCTAATTTTACTAAACTCTAATTTTCTCCTTTAATTACTCCCCCAACTCATTCTTTCTCCTCCGCCCTTCATCCGTCCACCGTCGCCGCCTTTCCTCCAACGCCGCCCTTCGTCCGCCGCCGCACGAAGATGCAGCAGGTAAACTTTTTTTTTTATCTTTTTTATCTGCTGCACAAGGCAGCGGCGGCGACCGATCTCCCGCTAACTAGCGACGCCGCCGCTCTTCGCCCAACCCCCAAGAGTCCTCCCCCTTCGTCGTCGCCGCTCTTCGCGCCACCCCCAATTTGTCCCGCCGCCGCCGCTTGTCCTATCAGGTAAGTTTTTTTTTCTGGCTTTTCTCCGTCTCTAGCTTTTTTTTTTTTTTTTTTCATTTTCGACAATACTGATTCTACCAAAACCACTCGCGTCGATAAATTATTGTCGATGAGAGTGTTTTTGGTCGACTCAATATTATCGAAAATTTCAATTTTTATTTTTTTAAAAAAAAAAAATTCTTTCGAAAAAATCTTATTGACCAGAGTGTTTGTGGTCGACCAACCAGAGTCGACCGGAGTGTTTTTGGTCGACAAATCAGTGTCGACGGGACAAATTTTGGTCGACTCTGGTTGGTCGAAAATAAGATTTTTTTTTATTTCTAAAATTTTATTTAGGGGCGGCGGTAGGTGCCAGAGGTTTGGCGGCGACGTTCGGTGGGCGACGGCTGGCTAATAACTCTCAAATTAGGGTTAGGTTTATAATTAGGATTAGGGTTAGTTAATTTATAGGAAATGTATGTATCTTTGGTATTTTATGAAAAGGGCAAAATAGACATTTTATATGAATATTTAATTAATAAAAGTGGAGGGGGAGTGTATTAAACAAAGTTGGAGGGGTATATACCTCAACCCTTTTTATACATGGACAAAGTCCAAAAGCAGTATAATAGATGTGTTACAAAATCATAAATTAGTTATAGCCGAAAGATATTCATGTTCTACCATATTATTTATATGGATATGAGATATTTTATTCTAATTTCTGGAAATATATTTTTAAGTGAAGAAAAATACAGATAATTAGGTTCTGATATTTTGATACTTCTTGCCCTAAATTCTGAATTCATTCTTCAGTGACATTCTTCAATTTGTTTTTTGTATTCCATTTTATGTGTTACTCTATTGGATCATTAACATGTTAAGTTCTCGTTATTATAAGACGTTAATTATATTGGAAAATGTGTGTCGAAAAGAGTTTCGATTCGATATATTATTCGCCGAGTTGTGACAAATGAACAATGATTTTTAAAAAATTATTAAAATATTATACCGATTATACTATGCCTTCTACTTTGAACTTTGTTGTTTCTCATTCTGTGTTGAAAGTTAGAGAATCTCCTTTAGCAATCTTACCCAAGGATGAAAATATCGCGGTTATATCGCAAATTTGGATATTGCGATATGAATATTGGGGTCTAATGTATTTTTTTGGGTATCGCGGATATATCGCGAAATATCGATGTCGATATCGTTCAACCGTAGTGTAAAATTGGACGGAAATCGAGAAATATCGCAGATATATCGCACAATATCGCAAAATCTGAAAAAATCACAAACTTATTTAAAATTTTATTTTTATAGGTATGAAATTATACTTTTTATTTTATTTTTAATAATGCAAGAAAATATATTCTCAAATAATTATATCTTAAATAACTATCAACGGTAATGATGTGTGTACAGAATCTGTACATACAATTTTTTTTTATTTAATTAATGTTTTATTAATTATTTAATTACTGTTGTATTCTTAATTAGAGATAATGACAATATATTAATTAATAGGATAATTAATGGCGTGCATGTTTATCTCTCCTCCTTTCTCATTGATCAAAACACGCAATTAATCTCCCAACACACATAATTATAGCACAACATCATTACATCTAATTTGAAATGGTATTTGTGGTGCAACCTTCATTAAAAATTTATCTCACCATTATCACCATTAATGTGTGCTGCAACAATAACTTAAAATTTCGTTTTTTTTCCTTCTCCAACAAACACCAAATCTAAAACGTTTCATTATCAACAATAGCTAATCGTGAATTATTCCGATCACTTTTTTAAGATGATTCCAACAGCGAAGAAAATACGGTTAAGTCTACGTGAATATAAAAGTGATAATTTAATCGAGGCATTAGTTAATTTAATTTTAACACTAAAAAATGAATTTAAATAGAGTAATTTCATTATCATACATAAATTAATTTAATTAACTCTAAGTCTAAGTGTACATTATTGAAAATTACTTTAATCAACAGAAAATTAATTTAATGAACCCTTCAATTTAATTCATTACAAGTCTCCAATTGACTAATTTTGTTAATTAATTAAATTTGGTAATTAACTAATGTTTTGTTAATTAATTAAATTTGTACACTATTGACAATTAATTGATTAAATTAACACGGTTGACAATTAATTTTACATTTAATCGAAACTTTAAAAAATTAAATTAGTGAGTGAGACCTAAGTATTTAGAAGTTTACACTTTGAAAAATAAATTTAGTGAGTGAGACCTTAGTTGTATAAGTGTACACTTTAAAAAATTAAATTAGTGAATGAGACTTAAGTATGTATAAGTGTACACTTTACCCTAAACTCTAAACCGTGAACCCTGAACACTATATGCTGAGAAACGAGTAATCAGAGATAAGTGTACCATATTGAACTTAAATTCATAATACACATTTGAAATTTATTTATTAATGAATCTTGAGTGTGCACATTGAAATGAGTAATCAGACACTTTACCGTAAACCCTGATCTCTAAACTCTAAACCCTGAACCCTAAACCCTAAACACTATATGCTGAGAAACGAGTAATCGGAGATAACTGTACCATATTGAACATAAATTCATAATACACATTTGAAATTTATTTATTAATGAATATTGAGTGTACACGTTGAAATGAGTAATCAAACACTTTACCCTAAACTCTGAACCCTAAACCCTAAACAATATATGCTGAGAAACGAGTAATCGGAGATAAGTGTACCATATTGAACATAAATTCATAATACACATTTGAAGTTTATTTACTAATGGCATAAGTGTTTATTAAATATAATATAGTGTTACAAAAATGATATTAAACCCATAATGTGAGCCAAATGATGATTTGACATTATTCAAATCATTATATTATATTTAATTAATTAATTAATACATATTTATGAAAATTAAACTAAATATAAAAAAAAAATATTACCATATGCACATCTCACATTCTCACCCTCTCTCCACAAAATTAGGAAATAAAATATAGTCCGTACTATTTTTTTTTTCTTTTTATCGTTAATTTTTTCAAAACAAATTTTAATAAAGCATATTACATATTAGTACAAAACTATTAAAAGATTAAACGTATAATTTGTTTATTTTAATTTTCTATTTACTTTTTTTTTAAAACTAATTAATTTTTTTTTTACTAGTAGTATATAATTAGTTTTTCAACAATTAATGTAGTAATATGTTTTATTAAGATTTGTGCAAAAATAATTACCCTAAAAAAAATGCATATAACAATTATTCTATATTAAAATGTATATAGCAGTTTTTTTTATATATTTAATTTATTTTTCGAAGCTATTTTCATTTTTTTGTAATGTGCATAACAATTATTTTATGTTAAAATGTATATAGATTTTTTTTATTTATATTTAGTTTCATTTTTTTGTTATTAAAAAAATTACATAAAAATAAATGAAACGTTTAATAGTTTTGTAATAATATGTATACTTTATTAAAATTTGTTAAAAAAAAAAATAGCGGCAAAAAGAAAAGAAATACTACTCCCTCCGTCCACCAAAAGTGTGCTCATTTCTTTTTTTGGGTTCACAAAAAACGTGCTTATTCTATTTAAATAATTAACTTTTGAATATTTTTTCCACTTTACTAATAAGATTGAGTATCTACCAAATAAATTTTTTACTCATTATATTAAATATATTCTTTATAATTAAAATATAATTTTTTTAAAAGCATATATAAAAAAAAGTGAGCACACTTTTGGTGGACAGAGGGAGTATTATATTTTATTTTATAATTATGTGGGTAGAGGTTGAGATAATATTTCTCAACCTTTTTTATGCTTGTGCTACTAAACATTATGGTAAAAGAATTTTTTATTTTTTTTTCAATATAGAAGATGAAGCTCTGTTAGAAGAAAGAATAAGAAAGAAGAAGAAAGAGAGTGTTGGTCCCAAAAAGGAGTGTGACACGTGTAGGGGGGGGGGGGGAATACACGTGTATGTGTTTTTCAAAAACTTTTGCAAGTAATCAACACAAATAATCAGAGTCAAGTAAGTTACACAGTATGTCAAGTCCTATGAAAATACTAAACAGTAAATTCTAACAGATCTTAACAATATGCAACCTGTATGCGGAATAAATGATAGACCCTTTTTATACTCCTTAATTAATATGCACTTAAATACTAAGTTATCAAATAGCAAATAGCAGTTATAACAACACAAAAGCTAAAGCAATAAGATAAATGCAGTAAGTAAGAACACAAGATGTATAGTGGTTCGGAGACTAAACTGCTCCTACATCCACTCTCCTAATTTAATAGGATAATTCCTTAATCACTTCGGAATTAGCTTGTTTTTACAGTGCCAAAGTGCACTCTACTTCTTCTTCTTCTCTTCTCTTGATTTCTTACAACCTTCTCTCGTTGCAATACTCTCAATCTCTACTACGAACTCAACAATACTCTCAGACTGTCTCTCAAGGTGAAAGTAGGGTTTTGTTCTAGTACCAACTAAATGTGATATCCTTTACAATTTAAGAACGAATGTAAAGGCTAGGATATCACTGTCTAGGCTTTGGATAATCAAACAATAAGCTTGCCTAGTGGGGACTAAGGGTAACACTCACAAATGAATATGCTTAAAAGCTTTAATCTCTCGAGTGTTTATGAATACTTTCGAATGCTAAAGTATTGCTCTAGAACGCGTATGGCTTGTGTCTTGATGTATGTCCCGTCCGTAATCTTGAAATGATTCAAGATGTGGCCTATTTATAAATGAAGCAAACTATCCGTTGGTGGAGATAGCAACCTTATCCATAAATTTGAACTTTCAAATTGTTTAGGGGCCTGCATGCAAATAGTACATGCAATTACGTCCATTCTGAATTTTGCATTCCATTCTTAGAATTTGTTATGCGCAGTGACAGGTGACACTCATTCTTTGGCTAATTTGGAATAATTCTGTCCTTCCCGCTAACGGCCTCGTACTGGGTAAAGTGCCTAGTCATTCCTCGTCTTTGTCCATAAGTATGCCAAGTTCAAGGTATATGAATATCCAAATTCATCATACTTGACTTTTGTCATCCAGCATACTTGTCTTCATGAATCCTTGTCACTTTCTTCATAACACTTCAGCTCCTTGTCTTCAATGATACTTGTCTTCATGTGCTTTGTGCTTTCAGGTCATTTGTCATAGATTCAAAGAATAATCTATCTAATAAAAATTAAAGCTCCCTAACATATATGAGCTTTTCTAACCTGAAAATCTATACTTGGCAAATCATCATACTTGAGGTTTTACTTAGGGGGTGTTTCTTTTGGGCTTTGGGTGGTTTTAAAAACCAAAATTTTGAAATCCTGGTATTTGAAATCCCGATGAATAGTAATATGGGTGTTTCTTTTGGGTTTTGGAATAGTGAAGGATTTAACTTTATGTCAAATCAAGTTGTAAGATTGAATGAGTTTGTATTATTATATTATTGTTTAATGAGATTGTAATGATTAGTTAAGTGTGTAATGATTAAATGTATTATATTATTGTATTATTATATTATTATAGTATTATTATATTATTGTTGAGAAAGAATATAATGATTGGAGTAATATTATATAGATATAACTTTATGTCAAATTAATATATTTGATAGGGGTGGTTTTGAGTGGATTTTGAAAACCGATTTTTAAATCCCGAAGTAAAACGGGTTTTGGATCTTGAAATCCAAAACCTGGTTTTTAAAACCAAAAGTAAACATACCCTTAGGGTTTTGGTATCAAATTAAAATCAAATTTTCTTTTATTAATATAAACCATATCCCAACAGAGAGGAAGAAGAAGAAAGGATGAAATAGAGGAAGAAGAAGAGAGGATGAAACGGTAACAAAAGGAGAGAGATAAAAGGGTTGTCTTGTGTAATTATTATCTGCCTTGAAGAAAGAAGAAGAGAGAGAAAAGGGCGTCAACTTTAATATTTTATTAAAAAATAATAGTTAAGTAATATATTTGAATGAAGGGTATATTAGTCATTCTAACACAACTTAAATAAAAAATGGACAAAAATACCCTTGTCTGTATATACAGATTCTGTATGTTTAGCACCACCCTAGTATCAATGTTGTTTGGACAAATATGTCATTTCACCTACAATATTTGAACCCTATAGCTCATCATTTTGATATTTTTTGTATTTGATCATGTATATTTAATCATTTTGTATTGTAGTGTGTTGTCAATTAGTTTTCGTCAGCCAGTATTTAATCAATGTTGTTTGGATAAAGATGTCATTTCACCTACTATATTTGAACCTCATAAGTCATCATTTTGATATTAATTGTATTTTATTTTATATATTTAATCATTTTGTATTGTACTATATTGTCAATTAATTTTCGCGTATTTATATGAGTTTTTATCTATATGTTTATTTTAAACATATAATTTTATTGGTTTTTTAATGGAATACATGCATAATAGTATGTTATAATAATTCCTAAAATTTCATGTTAAATTTACAAAATTTTAATAAGATTTCCGTCATTTTTTCAATTTTTTTGCAATATCGATATATCCAGCGATATATCCGTAAAATTAAGGTTGCAATAGCAATATTTTCATTGTTGATTAAAGGTAACATTTTTCCAATAAAAAAAATGAGGGATAAAATTCACAAGGAATAGTGATACATGGATAAAAAATGTTGCGATACATGGATAAAAATGTTGTTCACAAGGAATAGTGAGACCCATATCGTGATCAAATCCAAATTCTTCTTCAGCTCGTTGAAGAAAGGTAAAAAACTCAGGCCTATTCAAGATGCATATTGGGACGATGTACCTGCTCCGATTGTCCCCTACGTACACCACAAAGTGCCCTTTCGGCACGTCCATTGGCAGCCCTTCTTCGCTTTCGTACTTCTTCCCTAGACTCGAGCACCTCTTCATGATCTGCTTCATCAATGCTTTTTGTGACACTTCATCAATGCTTCATCAATGATTAAATATATAAAATAAAATACAATTAATATCAAAATGATGACTTATGAGGTTCAAATATAGTAGGTGAAATAACATATTTATCTAAACAACATTGATTAAATACTGGCTGACGAAAACTAATTGACAACACACTACAATACAAAATGATTAAATATATATGATAAAATACAAATAAAATCAAAATGATGAGCTATAGGGTTCAAATATTGTAGGTGAAATAACATATTTGTCCAAACAACATTGATACTAACTCATCACATTATACTCCCTCCGTCCCATATTAATCTTCATAGGTAGATGGGCACGGAGATTAAGAAAGTGTAATAATGAGTGAAGTTTTGAGGGGTAATTTTGTAAAACTTTATGTATAAAGTAAATAAATGAGTTGACTTTTGTGTATGTGTGAAGATAAAGTAATGGCATTTGTGTAAAATTAGGGTTATTGTGAGGGTGGAGTTTATAAAGGATTTTCCATTTTAAGGGTGTGAAAGTTATTATGGGACGTCCCGAAAAGGAAAGTGTGAAAGTTATTGTGGGACGGAGGGAGTAGTAATTTAAGATATAATTATGCACATGTCATTTATATGTTTAAAAAATTTATTAAATATATAAGGTGAATTGAGAATATATTTTCTTACACTATTAAAAATAAAATAAAAAGTATAATTTCATACATATAAAAATAAAATTTTAAATAAGTTTGTGATTTTTTCAAATTTTGCGATATTGTACAATATATCCGCGATATTTCTCGATTTCCGTCCAATTTTACACTACGGTTGAACGATATCGATATCGACATCGATATTTCGCGATACCCAAAAAAAAAATACATTAGACCCCAATATTCATATCGCAATATCCAAATTTGCGATATATCCACGATATTTCGTGATATTTTCATCCTTGCCTTTAATAATACATCCTAATATAGAAATACAATTAAATAAAAAAAAATCTCAAGAACATACACAATTGCATTTAAGATCATGTGTGACTTTACGTGATTGACTACGAGGTTGAAATTATTTGTATATGACTGACTACGAGGTTGAGACCATTTATTTGTGACTGACTGCGAAGCCGCGACCATACACTACTGCATGTGATCATATACAAGACCATCAACAACCATTAGGGCTGTCAAAATGGGCCCGGCCCACCCGACCTATGGGCTGGGCTATAATTTGAGTGGCCCAAAAACAATCGGACCGATTTGGCCCGACCCACTTGAACTACCGGGCCGACTGGGCTAAGCCTGAAAAATCGGACTGGCCCGATTCTTTTTTTTTTTTTTTTTCTATTTTCTAAATTTTTTAATTTATTATCGTATATTAATTGAGTACAGAACAGAAGTCTAAAAAAACCCTAACTCTCCCACTGCGCCTCCCTTTCCCTTTCTTCCCCAAAGCCAAATTCATTTCAGTGCACAACGACTACACAGCGCACGCACAACGACTGCACGTCGACTGCACAGCGCACGAACATCGACTGCACAGCGCACGCACAACGACTGCACAACGCACACACATCGCAGGCACAACCAAGTCTGGTGCTCTTCCTCCCCGAGTCGGCGAGCCTACTCTTGAGTCTTAGCCTCGTAATCTTAGGTATTCCGTGTTCTATTCATCCGACTCCACTCGATTTATTTTATGAATTTATTTGGACGATTTATTTAGTAAGACTACTACAGTATATCTAGTAATGGGGCTTGACATATTTAGATGATTTATTTTATGAATTTGGACGCTAATTTATATTGTCTACTTGTAATTTTTTTTTCTATTATCAGATTATCAGTGAAGATATGTCAAACAACATTTTTGATTCTTTTGAAGATGATGACTTGGACTTGGAGATGCTTGAAGAAAGTCCTTGCACTTTTAAGAGCACCACCACACCTAGAGGTACTCGTGCTACTCCCTCGTCTGGATGTAAACCTAGTACTAAAAATAAGAGTACTATGGATGAACTTGATGATGATAGACCTAGTGGTGTAGAGTTTAAAAAACCTAAGTCCAATGCTTCTGTGTGGAATTTATTTGTAAAGGTTGGCCTAAAAGATGGGGTAGAAAAATGTAGGTGCTTGTGTTGTGAAAAATTTTATACTTGCAACCCTAACTCGGGCACAAATCATTTAAGGCGTTATATTACAGCATGTTTTAAGACTCCTAAGTTTCATGATGTGGGGGCCTTGTTAGATAATCAAGCTACTCTCTTGACAAAGTGGAAATTTGATCAAAAGGTTTATAGAGATGGACTTGTTAAGGCTATTATCAAGCATGATCTTCCATTTAACTATGCTGAGTATGATGAAATTAATGAGATTAATAAAAGATTAAATCCAGAATTTAAACCTATTTGTAGAAAGCAAAGCTCAAGAGTGTGTTAGTTAATATTCCCGTTAGAATATGCTTAACTTCTAATGCATGTACTGTTGTGAATAGTCAAGGTTATATGACTGTGACTGCTCATTATGTTGATGATAAATGAAATTTAAATTCTAAGCTGCTTGCATTTTGTGATTTGGAGAGTCCACATACAGCGGGGGAATTGTCGAGGCAATTACTTATAGCGCTTGAGGATTGGGGGATAAGTTCAAAAATCTTTTCTATCACATTAGACAATGCCGCTTCTAATGATGCCATGCAAAAGTTGGTAAGAGATAGACTTAACACGAAGAATGCTTTGTTATGTAATGGTGAGTTTTTCCATGTGAGGTGTTGTGCACATATCTTGAACCTCATTGTTCAAGATGGTTTAAAGGAGGCATCAAAATCAGTGGAAAAAATTAAAGAAAGTGTCAAGTATGTTAAGGCTTCGGAGGGGAGGTTGAAGTTATTCAAAAAGTGCATTGAAGAAGGGAATTTGGGTGATGTTGGTGGTGGTTTCTTAAGGTTAGACGTGTCAACAAGATGGAATTCTACATATTTGATGCTTGAAAGTGCTATGAAATTTCGATCAGCATCTTCTACCATGTGCTTGTATGATAAGAATTTCAAATGTTGTCCAACTGATGAAGAGTGGGATAGAGGGATGAAAATGCGTTCTTTCTTGGCTCCATTTTATAAAATCACTAACGTGATGTCAGGATCAAATTACCCTACCTCCAACTTATACTTCAAGCAAATTGCAACCATAGAAATGAAATTGAAGGACAATTTATCTAGTGAAGATAAGGTGATAAGAGAGATGTGTCATAGAATGATGCTCAAATTTGACAAGTATTGGGAAGAATGTTGTCTTGTCCTTGCATTTGGAAGTATTCTTGATCCAAAATCAAAGTTGTTCTATGTGAACTTTTGCTACAAGAGGCTTTACCCGGAAACATATAAAGAAAAAGTGAATAGGTTACAAGAGGCTTTGCATAAGCTTTTTAAGGAGTATGAACAACGTGGGGTTGCGTCAAACTCATCAAGAAGCGTTCCAACCTTTTCACAATCAATGAGCAATGTAGATGGTGATGATGGTGACGAGACCATCGATCTAGTAAGTTTGAGTTATGTTAATTTATTGATTTTTATTATATTATTTTTCAATGTATTTAATCAAATTTCATGTTTCTTTTCAATTTTAGGAGTATGCCCAACAGATGAGTCAATTCACTTCAACCAATGGCAAATCTGAACTTGAGTTATACTTGGAAGAGAGACCGGATATGGGAAAAAGCATAGATATACTTGATTATTGGAAAATGAATAAGGAACGATACCCCCAACTTTCAATCATGGCTTGTGATATTTTAAGCATTCCCATTACAACAGTTGCTTCAGAATCATCATTTAGCATCGGGGGTCGTATCTTGAACAAGTATAGAAGTTGCTTACTTCCGAAAAATTTGCAAGCTCTCATTTGCACTCGTAGTTGGTTGCATGGTTTCAAAGATGTTGTGTCTTCAGGTAATAATAAAAATCATTTCATTTTCTACTTGCAATATAATTTCTATTTTAATTATAAGATTTTAATATCATGTTTGTTAATATATTTTACAGATACAAAAGGAGTTGAGGAGATACAATTATTCGGAGAAGATTCTAACACCGTCTAAGGATATGTTTGTTATGGATTTTTGTTGAACTTATTAATATTTTAGGGACTGTTGAATTAAGGATTGTTGAATTGTTGTTTGAACTTATTTTGAATTTTTGGATTATGTTTTTATTATTTTGTTTTGAGAACTTAATTTTATAATGTTATATTTATTTAATGTGTGCTTTTATGCTTTCATTATGAATTGTTTTATCATGTTGATTATAGAATTTCAGTAGTACTCACAGTAGCACCCACGCACACTAGCTCAAATAAGTCAAATATATTAATTTTTTTATTATAAAAAGAAAGCAGGCTGTTTTGGCCCGTAGTCCGGTGGCCCGACCAGAGCTGGACTGGGCCTCAACATTTCAGGCCCGGTAGCGATTGGGCTGGGCCGGCCCGGCCCTTTTGACAGCCCTACCATGTGTGAGGCTGCCACCATTTGTGAATACTTTTATTTTATTAAAGATAAAATAGTAAAAAAAATTACTAAAAATGGTAATTTCTCATTACAGACTACGATAAAGTTACAAGGAAGGGCACCCATTTACTATTTTATGCATATATTTACTATTCATATTCACTTGTTTTTTGTTCATATTTTTTTTTTTACAAATATATACATACTAGTGGAATACCTATGTGGGATTGTAAAATAGATTTTAAAAGGAATATATGAGAAATAAGAAAAAAATGATATGATCCACTCTTGAAAAATATATAGAAAAAAATATAGAAAACAAAAAAAAAAGAATAATATAATTTAATTGTTTAGCAACTGTCAATTAAAAAAAATAAAATTGTTCTTTTAATTAATGAGAAAACAGCATTTTATAATACTTGAAAGAGAACTCAGTCATATAAACGTCAGTTTTAGACCGTGATTTATATATGTAAGTACAGATGCACATACTCAAATTTTTTAAAAGAAAAATCTTATAGTTTGGTTATTTTACACACTACTTTTCCTAATTCACACAGTAATTTAATTTTATTACCAAAGAGCCCTCACAACCTTTGAATATCCTCCACGCTTGTTATCCGTCACCTAAATTATATCACATTTTTTAAACGAGTGAAAGAATTTTGAAGTTAAATTTGAGTTTATTCTTGAAACCGATTTGTGTATCCAAGAGGATCATATCCACAAGAAGATCATTTGATCATAAATGTGCGGAAAACATAGTTTTTCATGTTTAAATTTGCTAAAATTAAATTTTCTGTCCTACACTTGCGTCAGAAAAAGTTATTGACCTACGTTAAATTGAAAACTTATTGTTCTTAAAAAAATATGTTTTCCTAACAATAGCATCGGAGTGAGTTGGTACCAACTAACACTATTCTGAAATTAATTATGTCAATTCCGAAACAACAAAATAAGTAATTTGAAAAGAAACAAAATGAATTGATCAATAATTTGGATTACAACAAAAAAAGACATAAATAATAAAAACAAGTAGTTGTCAACAACCTTTGTTTAATACTAGCAATTT
The DNA here is from genome assembly GCA_963675135.1 of Galeopsis tetrahit. Lineage (NCBI taxonomy): Eukaryota > Viridiplantae > Streptophyta > Magnoliopsida > Lamiales > Lamiaceae > Galeopsis > Galeopsis tetrahit. The sequence continues at coordinate 56,568,326 of OY776131.1, forward strand.
TTAAACGGTGGAAAATTGAGATCCCAAATTCCGCAAGCTGTAAATGTTTTAATTTGTTCATCAATTTTTATGTTAGTTACGTTGATTTTTAATTGATTTGTTATTCTATTAAAACTTTAATTTATATTGTGGATCACTATTTTAATAGAGTAATTAAAGATTAAAATTGATTATTTTTTTCACCATTATCTTCCTTGTTTATCTTGTCTGCCCTTTGCCACAATATTTATAACATCTTTATATATTAAATAAAGTAAAAAGGGTAGTTTGCAATTGTATACAAGAAGTGAATGAAGTGTTAAAAGCTAGCTAGTATCCGTTTTGGCCTATTATGATAATTTATGAGAAAAACTGTGCAAGCCAATGTACAAAAACTTATTCCTACAAGGCTGGTGGATGAACAATGGCTGCTCGATCCGAGCATGATTAACAGCCTCTCGGTTCGAGTCTTCGGGCCGTTGAGTGCAGTAGAGGATTGTTCTTGGTTAACTAGGATGGTCGAGCAGCTGTCTGACAGTCCCTCTAATTTTTTAGACTAGCTAATGATCATGGAGATTAAATTTTTTTATCAAGTTGAAGATTGAATGAACATGCCAACCAGATGTTTGATGTAATGCTCCAATCAATATGGAGTACTAGATTTCTCACTAGCTAAATTTAAATTGATATTGGAGTGGATCGTCTATGTCTCTGCTCTAGCTTCAAATAAGATGCATCATCAACGTGTGACTAAAGAATACATCAAGAGTGAAACATATGTTTTGCACAGAATTGTATCCAATGTGTTTATATTGATGTTGTATCTAAACTACAAAATTTTCAAGTAGCCAGTAATTAAGGCAAATTGCTGTGAACATTGAGGAGTGAAACTCTAGTTTTGAGTAAACTTGTAAATAGGCATTCCAATCCCTCTTCTAGTTCTTGGATTGTCTTTTCTGATTGCTTCAGCGTCTTCTTAACAATCGTGCTGTCAATACTTTTCAGAGACTTGTGGAAGTTCAAGGAACACAAATCCTCGGAACATACACGGCTTGTCTGAGTGGGCTTTGAAAGGAATGGCCAACTTGTTTGGCTTGATCTTTCCTTTTCCCCTGATAAGAGTATTATTAAATTTGTGTATATTCAACTCAAAGTTCTAATGTGTAGTATGTACAATATATATAGAGAAGACTCACTTCTAGAGTCTTCCATCTAACAACTATTAGTTAGTTATAACAAGAATACAACTACTCTTCTTCTAGACACTTCTTAAGTGTGTGTATGTATGTGTTGCACGTATGTGTGTGTTGCTGCATTGCTACATTCCATGTTGCAGATAATGCTGCAACATTATCTGCAACATTATACTTCAACATGCCCCGGAAGAAGTTGGACCACCACGCGATGTAAGCTCAAACCAGTCAAGTAAGTGCAGAAAACGAGTTGGAGCAATAGGTTTGGTTAATAGGTCTGCAGGCTGCTCTTCAGAAGCAATAAAACGTACATCAAGAAAGCCAATTTGTACCTTCTCCCTCAAGAAGTGAACATCTATCTCAATATGCTTTGTCCGTGAATGAAATGCTGGGCTGAAAGCAAGTGTTATGGCCCCTTGATTATCACACCACAGCAAGCAAGGAGTGGTAATTGAAATGTGTAGTTCTGTGCATAGGCTAGCAATCCACATGATGTCTGTGGTAGCACTGGCCAAAGCTCGATATTCTGCCTCAGTACTGCTACGTGCCACCACTGATTGCTTCCTAGAACTCCATGAAATCAGGTTGTTGCCAAGTTTGATGCAAAATCCAGAAGTGCTGCGCCTATCATCAATGCTTGAAGCATAATCAGCGTCCACGAATCCTTGTATCCTGTAATCTGAAACGGGAGAAAAAGAGATACCATGAGTAAGAGAGCCTTGAAGATATCTAAGAACCCTCTTACAGGCTTTCCACTGATTTTGTGTAGGATTTTGCAAGAACTGAGACAACTTGTTCACACTGAAAGAGATGTCAGGTCTGGTTAGAGTGAGGTACTGAAGAGCACCAACAATGCTCCTGTATAATGTGGGATTGTCAAAGAGAGGGCTGTCTAATGTGGAAAGTTTAGAAGAAGGACATATAGGGGAAGGACATGGTTTGCAGGTTGAAAGATGTGCTTTGGATATGATGTCTTTGGCATATTTGGCTTGTGTGAGTTTGATATGAGAGGAGGTGGAATGAGCTTCAATGCCCAAGAAGTAGTTGATCTCCCCAAGATGTTTGAGAGAGAACTGAGAGTGGAGATCATTAATGAGATTCTGAATGAGAGTGGAGTTATCACCAGTGATCAAAATGTCATCTACATAGACAAGCAAGAGTGTAGTGTGTCCATGTAGAAATCTGTGGAACATGCAGTGATCAGAAGATGAGTGAGTAAACCCTTGTTGAACCAGAAAAGCCTTGAGGGTATCATACCAGGCCTTTGGTGCCTGTTTTAGACCATACAAAGCCTTTTTAAGCTTGCAAACATACTGAGGGTGTTGTGAGTCAATGAATCCTTCAGGCTGAGCAATGTAAACTGTCTCATGAAGCACTCCCTTGAGAAAAGCATTGTTGATATCAACCTGTTGTATAGCCCACCCTTTGGAGACTGCAAGGGTGAATACAATTCTGAGTGTAACTGGCTTAATCACAGGACTGAATGTGCTAAAGTAGTCAATTCCAGCTTGTTGTTGAAACCCCCTAGCCACCAATCTAGCTTTGTATCTTTCCACAGAGCCATCCTTATTGTATTTTACTCTGAAAAGCCACTTGGTAGTAATAGGGTGAATATCAGAGGAAGGAGGCACCAGAGCCCATGTCCCATTCTGTATTAAAGCATCATATTCTAACTGCATTGCATCTTTCCATTTAGGACTGAGAATAGCTTCTGAAACAGTGTTAGGCTCAGGGATAGGGAGTGTAGAGAGGAGGGCTTTGGGTTTGTATATGCCAGATTTTGATCTAGTTTGCATTGGATGAGATGTAGGAGGAGGGGCAGCTGGAGTAGATATAGAGACAGAAGATGGATTGAGCATATATCTGGAGGAACTTGATGAAGAACAATCATGATGAGTAGATGATGAGCTTGGTTGGACATTGTTAGGTGGTGGAGAGTTGTTATATGAGGGTGTGGATATATGGGAAGCAGATTCATGATTAGAATGGGGAGATTTAGATGGAGGATGTGAGGGATGATCAAGGTTAGTTGGTATCTGTGCTGAGAACTTGAAGAGAGGTTGAGGACATGGATGTGTTTGAGGGAGCTGGGAGAACTGTGGAAATTCCTCTTCATTAAACTGAACTGATGCTGAAATGAAGATCTTTCCAGACTCATGTAGACATTTGTAGCCTTTATGAGAGTGACTGTATCCCAAAAAGATGCACTTTGAGCTCCTGAATTGAAGCTTAGATGAGTTATATGGCCTGAGGAAAGGGAAGCATGCACAACCAAAAACTCTGAGGGAGTGATAATCTGGAGATCTCTTGTGAAGAAGCTCAAATGGGGAGTGTTGCTGTATCACTGGAGAAGGGAGCATATTGATCAAATGTGCTGCAGTGGAGAAGGCATGCCACCAAAATGCCATGGAGAGCCTGGATCTAGCAAGCATGGCTAGCCCAAATTCTGTAATATGTTGGTGTTTTCTCTCAACCAATCCATTCTGAGGATGTGTGTAAGCACAAGAGAGCCTAACTTGAATGCCAAGAGGCTTTACTAGCTTAGCTACTGGTAGAAATTCAGTGCCCATGTCATGTTGAATAGCCTTGATAGCCACCCCAAAAGACCTCTCTACTGTGTTCATGAACTGTGAGAAGACAGCTACCACCTCAGACTTTGCCATTAGAGGAAACACCCAAACATATCTTGTGTAATCATCTACTATAGACAGATAATATCTATACCCCTCAATAGAAACACTAGAAGCAGGACCCCAGACATCCATATGTATTAAATCAAAAGCATGGGAAGTGTGATGATGCACAGAAGAAAAATGTTTCATATGTAACTTGCCAAGCTTACATTCATCACAAAAACCAATGTTGGAATCCTTACAAGTGATATTCAAGCTCCTCAAGACAGTAGAGAGAGCTGAATCACCAGGATGACCCAATCTACAATGCCATAATCTCCATATGGACTTATTTTTACTAGCAACATCACCATTCCTAGTTTTATTAACAGCAGCAGCAGAGAAGTTTCCTTTATTCCAGTGTGAGCTTGAAGCTTTATGAATGTCCAAGCCTCCAAAGTCCAGAATGTATAAACCATCTTTAAGCACCCCTCTCAAGAGTATCTTGTTGGACTTGAGATCCTTAACAATACAACAGTCAGCATGGAAAACAATTACTGCATCATTATCCTTAAGAAACTGTGAAATGCTCATAAGATTCTTAGTAATGGCAGGTACATGCAATACATTATTCATGACCAAATCTGGAGCACCAGTGACAGGTATAGAAAGAGATCCTGTGCTAACAATAGGGGTAGATTCACCATTACCAACAACAAGAGCATTCATACCTTGGTATGGAGAGTTAACTTGCAGATTAGCTAGTTGAGATGTCACATGGTGAGTTGCACCACTATCAACACACCATGTAGAATTCTGAGGCTGATAAGTGTTAGTAGATGAGGTACCAAAATCCATGTGATTGGTAAGGGCAATAGGAGATGGAGTAGGTTGATAGTGAGACACAGAAGGATAGTAAGAAGGAGAATGATTTGAAGTGGAAACAGATGGATAGTAGGCATGTGATTGGTTTGGATTGGTGTAAGTGAGATGAGCATGAAAAGAGGGAGGTCTAATGTTGGAGTTCTGTGATCTGTGCTGAGTGGTTTCAAGGCCAGTGAATGACTGATCAAATCTCTTATAACATTTAGCTGCCACATGATATTTTCTACCACACAACTGACATACAATTCTAGGTTTTGGAAACACCTTGCCTTTGTGTGATTGTCTAGGAGTAGCACCACTATCTCTAGACACAAGATGTGCAGATGGAGTAGATATGTTACCTCCAGATAGCTGAATAGAGTGTGAGGTGTGAGAGATCAATCTCACTTCATAGGCCTGCAAAATAGACTGCACCTCTGCTATGGAAGGTAGTGTGCCTCTTGTTGTCAGATTTACCACCACAGCATCATAAGCAGCACCCAATCCTCCAAGGATATACAACACCAATTCTGAATCATTTACCACCTGTCCAGCATGATGCAATCCATCTGCAATGGACCTCATCTTCAGAATATAAGCATCAATGCTTAGATCTCCTTTCTGCAAAGTCTGAAGCTGCAATCGTAGTATCATAGCTTTTGCACCAGATTGTGACTGAAACAATGATTCAAAAACCAGCCATAGCTGATAAGAATGCTCACACCTACTGACATGACCAAGCATTGTGTCAGAAACTGAGCTTAACAACCAACTCAGAAGAAATTGATCTTTCCTCTGCCAAGATATAGACTCAGATGTGGACTCAGCTGAGTTAGGAGGAACTGCCTTGCAAAGAAGCACATCCTCAAAGCAATGTGCTCGAACAGATGCTAGAACCTGATTTCTCCAGAATGGATAATTGTCATTATCCAATCGAATAGACAAAGTAATGAATCGAGGAAGAGAAGGAGCTGAATTTGATTGAGTAGCCATGAATTCAGATGGAAGCGGAAGCAGAAACAAAGGATCGAAGCTGAAATGAGCTGAATAGAGAATCAACTCAGAAGGTAGAGATGATCATAGCAGTTATACTATGAACAGAGCAGTTACAAGGATGAAGATTTGAAGATGTGAAGAAGATGTGAAGAAGCTGTGAACAGAAGATCGAAAACTGAGTAAAACAGTTATGGATGATGGAATGTTGAAGATACGAAGGAGATGATAAGAAGATGTGAAGAAGATGTGAAGAACAAGTGTAGTTGCAAAATCAGAAACAAAATCAAGGAGTAGGCCTTATGATACCATGTTAAATTTGTGTATATTCAACTCAAAGTTCTAATGTGTAGTATGTACAATATATACAGAGAAGACTCACTTCTAGAGTCTTCCATCTAACAACTATTAGTTAGTTATAACAAGAATACAACTACTCTTCTTCTAGACACTTCTTAAGTGTGTGTATGTATGTGTTGCACGTATGTGTGTGTTGCTGCATTGCTACATTCCATGTTGCAGATAATGCTGCAACATTATCTGCAACATTATACTTCAACAAGTATCAATGCAGAGTTTAGGATTGAGAAACCAATAGCCTCTGTTTCTTTCAACATCCTCCCAATAGCCTTGAGATCACAATCTTTGTGGGGGACTGCTCTAGATTTGTGGTTGAAGCTCTTGAAGCACTTATTCACCATCTTGTTTATCTTTTTTCTTGAGGCCGAATATGCATTAATAATATCAACTGCAGCAACTGTCTCGGCCTTATTTCTCCTTATGGAGGATTCAAGATCATGAATTGATTCCTTGGTTAAGTAGACAATATCTCTAGATGAAGCACAGAGATCCGCGAGTCTGAGGGATCCCTCGAGCAACTCGTTCATCGAGCATTCACCTGAGACTAGGGACTGTTGGACTGAAGGCATCTGAATCAAGTTATTGATGCCCTCATGTAAATCTCTGAGGGTAGCCAAATTTGCAGAAACACAAGAGGCTGATGTTGATGTGGCCGTTCAACAGATTGGACAAGTGGATGAGACCTTTGAGATGGAAAACTGTTTGATCGTGAATGGAAAGCAGCCATCTTTTCTTTTTTGTCAAGAAGAACTCTGAAAGGCTAAATAGTTGTGAAGTGCTTGAACTAATTTGTTTTGGCATCGGTTATATATACACAAGGAAAGCCAATCATACAGAGCATCTGCTCTATAATTGCTTATATTGAAGCATGTGGAATTTCGACAGCCGTGGATAAAAAAATTGATTGGGTTAGGCTGGAGGTTTCTGATCTTCAGACCTTGCTAAATATACAAAGACAGCACACGAATGAGATGTCTGAAGATGAAGAACATTATCTGCATTGCAGATATTTATCAATAAACAAAAATTAATCTTCTAACTCTCCCATTCATTGCATTTCTAACTCTCTCTTTTTGTGAGAGAAACTCAATTATACACATCTGATTGAGCTGCTCCATAATGTGAAATATATATATATATATATGAATATTAAGAAACATGTTTGCCATCAGTGGAAACTGGTAATCAAATATTAATTGTGTTAGGCTAGACGGAGGGTTCAGATATTCTGACCATGTTTAATATACACACGAATGTAACCACAAAATGGATCTGAATTTGGAAGAAAGTATTATAATTTCTTGATTGTCTAAAGATGAGGAACATCACACCCTCATGATATTTTTTTTCTTTCTAATACTCTTTTTGCACCATTTTATATCAAGAATTACAAGCTAACACAATGTCCATGCTTAATTTTTAGATGTAGCAGCTGAGACATGTATTCGTTCCTCGTGTTTTCTTCATCCTTTTAGCCTAAACATTTATATTTCTACAACTCAAAAATTGTATATTAGGAATTTCAACTTTGAAAAAATAAAAGATTTTGATCAAATAGTGTTTGTGCAGATTGGAATCTTCAGAGAGGGACACTAGGCATCAATAATCTGTCTCAGAAACAATTGGATAAACGAGTTGAGGCTCTGTGGTATTTCTAGAGACACGTGTGTGTCTGTCCAGCAACAGCAGTGAATATGGATGCTTACATGGCCTCAAGAAACAAAATTAAAAACTCTATAGACAGTTCTTCTGAAAGAAAGAAACAGAATCTCTTGTGTTGTGTGGAGAAGAAAAGATCAAACCAAAGTAAATGGTATCTGCTTTCAAAATCCACTCAGAAAGTTGTGTTTGAACATCTACAAGTGTAGAAAAAGGATCTTTAGGACCCCCAGTGATTTATAAGCTAGTCCAAAAAATTAGGAGACTGTCAGACAGCTGCTCGACCATCCTAGCTAGCCAAGGCCAACCAAGAACGATCCTCTACTGGCACTCAACAGCCTGATGACTCGAGCTGAGAAGGCTGTTAATCACGCTCGGATCGAGCAGCCATTGTTCATCCACCAGCCTTAGTTTCCTGTCTCCTTAGAACTCAAGGATACAGAAGTACGAGCCTATAGAACAGATCCTGTTCAAGTAAGGTCGTGAACTGAAGGCTCTCTCTTTCCCTTTATATTTTCGTCTCTTGTTTCTTACTTTTCTGATGTGGGATATTTTGCCAATTTAATTATCTCATTATTAGTTAATTAATACACACTCATAAATACGACTGTGTCTCTCTTTCAGAGTCTGATAGATACCTGTGTACGAAGTGAAAATATGGTGCCAAATATTATGCAAATTCGATTTCTGGTTCAAGATTACTTATATGATTCATACCACAAAATATGACCACCTCTTAAGCAAAAAATTGGCATTAGTGTAGAAATCTGAATACATATTCTGTTTGATTGATGAATCTTATCATCCAAAGTGAGAATTTGCAGTCATTGTTTGTAGATGGTGTAAGGAGTGATTTTAGCTTCAATTACGTTTAAGAAGGTGAAGATGGGATGTTCCATGGAATGTGCCAACCAGATGTTTGATGTTGATATGACATAATGATGTCATATCTCAGAAGAAACCTTAGAGACACATCCTCTGATCACCTCCACTAAAAATGATAGAATACTAAGGGACCTCTTGGGTTTGGGATAATCGCTTAGAGCAGAAATGGACATAGAGTCCTTAAGGGCAGAGGAGAGGTCCCCTGACCTCTCATCTACCAGAGCATTTATGGCGTGTCAGATTCGTACGATGATGTGGCTCCCAGCTGGTAACAAACCCTAGCTCTCAAATTGACCATTTTACCCCAGGTAAAAGAGGTATATAAGCCTCCAATCTCAATTTCTTGAAAGTTAAGTCATTTTAATATATTTACACACACTCTAAAATGGCACTATTGATATTTTTATATCTCTATTCTCCACAAGAATCGAACTAACTTGAGCGTCGGAGGGCCGTCGCCGGAGCCCCTCCGGTCCGGTTTTTGTGCAGGTCAACCCGTGCGAAGATCAAAAGGTCCTAGGTCCGTCTCTCAGCCGCACGGAACTTGGTCACATCAAATGGCGTCGTCTGTGGGAAATCTGAGCTAGGCGTGAGGATTTCCGGTAGCTTGGGGATATGTTCTAATGCGTAATCCCAGGAATCAAGGCTGATTTGAGAGATCTGCTCCTAAAAAATGAAAAGAAACGAAAATGGACGACAAGTCTCCTCCGCTGCCAATCGCAACCTTTGAGCGGCCCCTAAAGCTGCTCTCAACTTCCGATTCTTTGCGGCGACCACCGATCCATCCATTGGAGCCGTGGCTTTGTTGTTGCGGTGCCTCTCTGCTGCCGTTGCTCGCCGATGTGAAACCTAGCAGCTCCCTCTCGCCCGATTGCTAGAAAGCCCCAAAAATGGCCTTCTCCGATGAGCCTGGTGCCTCCTCGAATTTATGCTCCAAGCATCTCCAATTTCTGGACCCACCGAGCCAACTCACTCCGAGTTAGGCGAGTCGAGCCACTGCAGATCCTTCGCTGGTGACGCCGCCCTCATCGAGTCTTTGGACGCTCGTGCACGAACTACCAGCGTAGCTTCACCATTGAATAGCTGCGCACAGGGGCGGGTCTCTATCGTCCCAAAAACCGAAATCCCGAATTCTAAATCTGCATTCTGAAAATCCAGAAAACCTCCAAAATCCAGAGGACAGGGAGAATTTCTTTCTCAGATTTTAATTTCTAATTTTTCGTTTAGCCGGGTGTTTGGAATCTTAACCCCCGGGCTCTTCTTCGTATTCGTGTATCAGGTTGGGTTTATTCGTTACTGAATACAACCTGAATCTCAAGAAAATCGAGCTCGGTCTATGCACAGAAACATTATATTGTGGACTGGGATTTAGTCTACTCTTATGATAGACGTGAACCACGAGGAAGCCCTTTGATTGTATCACTTGATGAAGCTCAAAAGGAAGAAAATGGTGCTTCTGCCTTGGTGGCTCGTCAAAGTATCAGAAGTTTTTAGATATGCGTATCAAAATTTGAGGTGCTATCATCTCCTCAAACCCACTTACTACTTTTATATATAACTATGCTTTGATGGGGCAATTGAGCTGAATTTATTCTGTGAATGCATGGATATGCAATTTTAATTGTGTTTCTCAGCTAATTTTGTTGGTGTTATGTTAGCTTGATCTTGGACTTTCCAACATACGGAGTATAATTTTTATGTCAACTGAATTTTCAGTTAACCTTGAAGAATTAATAATTTGCAAAAAATTATTATGGATTAGCAAAAAACCCTCAGGTGGTATGAAGTTCTGCACTCCCATAACACCACAATTCAGGGGATTGGTATGGTCTACCTGTCAATTGGCTGTAGCACATTTATGGAAGTTATCAAGGAAGTGCAAAAATAAAAATTAAGCAGTGAAATTATCTTGAACTTGTAAAGATAAAACTGTTTTGCTGTTATGTGAGGGGCCTGATACTCTTGTTTATAATTCTTTGTTTCTCTTGATGCAATTTTGCTTCAATTCACTATTAGATTTTTAGCTTCCACATATAACTTGATAGGAGATTTGAATATTTTCTGCTTAAATACACCATTAGTAGAAAAATACAATTAAGTCTGCTAGTATTTTGCAATCCTGTACTGATATATGGATTTTTGAGGTGGATGCCTTGTAGCTAGACTTCGGAAAAAAAATTGCAGTTATTGGTGATTGCAGTATGGTACCCTCTCGTGCAAAATCTGAGGCACAACCCATATTATACACTGACTTTATCAGCGTGTTCTTAGAAGTCATGTAATAAGACTATTTTCTGAGATATGAACTCGGACGTCTTTTAGTATCTTTCATTGCATGCATCAACTTCTGAAGTCATATTCTCCGCTGCCTTTGAAGTATTATGAATTCACTCTTCTTAAAAGGATAATGACTTAGAGGAGAGAAATCTAGAAAATTGTGCCTGATAAAATGTCACATTTTAGTGAAGAACAATTATTACAGAATCATGAACCTGGGGACTGAGCATGTGTGCTTGAGAGGTGTTTGGTATCTTATTGGAGATATTTGCTGAAATTTTCTTAAACATATGATTGTAAGGTCTTGATTGAGATGAATTATGTGTCCTAAATGAAGAGCTTTAAGTGCGTGGAACGAATATTAATGTGTTGAGAACAAAAGAATTAAGGACAATGACGTCTGATATATGTAAAGAATGATAGACCACATGAATCCTTGTTAGTTTTTAAGGTGCTGTACGTTTTAAGGGATAAAATGAGCTTCTAAAACTAGTTTATTTGGTTTCTACCTTCAAAAATCTTTAATTAGAGAAAGAGATATGCATATGCGCATTACTTTGTTATTCAATACTTTTAAGTTTTTGATTTCCTTAGTGAGGAAAGAGGAATATTTGTCTTGGGTAGCGAATTTAGCATTATTGTACCTTAAATTAATTATTAAGGTTGAATGTAAATTGTTTGACCTCTAATGATTTATTTATTTTTTCCTGAGGAAAAACAATCGTGACTCTGATATTGGAAAAAAATTCAATACACAAGGGAAATGAGCTGAAAGATGATTTTTGCTTCACAAAGATGACGGAGGAATGGATTCTGCGGATAAAGTAATTCAGACGATTCATGCTTGAAAACTTGAGGGAGGTATCTCTACTCTTTTTATGCACATAAATATTGCTTGAAAATGCACTTATGATTGATGAGCTAGTCCTAATTATGTCTGAAAAATTAGTCCGTATAAAAATATAAATCTAGCATGAGGATATGTGATAAATTTGATAAGAATGATCACCTCTCTAATTGAACATGTGTTAATATCCGCATCAATAGTCATTTATTAACTATTATGCTATGAGAATAAGTCAAAACACACATTAAGATTTGCAATGTTCATCTCTGTAATGGAAGTGTAGTAGAACATTGGAAAAGCATGTATTAAATCTCGGTATAAATTGTTGTTTTACATTTTTGTTGTGAGATGTGTTGTTGTAAGGTCAGGAGAAAGAATTCTCGGAGGAGAAATCTCGAGAATATTGCAAACTCTCTTGCGAAGAGGAATGCCAGATCCATTGTAGAGGAATGAAAACAATCTCGCCTATAAGGCAATGTTCGACATTAAATTTTCAACGAGATAAACAACTCCCCGAGGAGTATAAACAACTCAGTGAAGAGTATAAAATCGAACTCTGACAAGAGCGTTGATCACTCACTTCGGAGTATAAACAACTCCCCGAGGAGTATAAACAACTCAGTGAAGAGTATAAAATCGGACTCTGACAAGAGTGTTGATCACTCGCTTCGGAGTATAAATAACTCCCCGAGGAGTATAAACAACTCAGTGAAGAGTATAAAATCGGACTCTGATAAGAGTGTTGATCACTCACTTCGGAGTATAAACAACTCCCCGAGGAGTATAAACAACTCAGTGAAGAGTATAAAATCGGACTCGATGAAAAGTGAGAAACACTTGATCCGGAATCTAAGGAGCAGATCCACCTCATACCTGGGGGAGCCACCTGGGTAGATGCAAACAGTAAAATCAGATGAGAACTTTAAAAATACCACGAGGTATGAGATGAATCCTCTCTGAAAATTTTAGTGTTGAAAGATATTCAACTCTGAAATGAATTTAGATGTAAAATATTTGCATGTGTTTGAACATATTCTGATTGATTGATTGCGTGTTGAATTACTTCAACTCTGAAATGAATTTGGATGTAAAATATTTTCATGTGTTTGAAAATATTTTGATTGATTGATTGCGTGTTGAATAATTTCAACTCTGAAATGAGTTGCACAAAATATTTCTAGAAAATATTTTGAATTATTGAGTGTTGAATTACTTCAACTCTGAAATGAGTTGTTGCACAAAATATTTTCAAGTGTTAGAAAATATTTTGAGTGATTGAATGTTGATTAATTTTAACTTTGAAGTGAATAAATTGGGCTATCTTGCTTGATGATTGATTTTCGATGCTTTTGGGGAAAAATGCTAATTGGTGATGTGATTTTTGAAATGAAAATGTGTTGTGAGATTGATGTTTCAACTGTGGGATGTTGACTGTGCTTTTGGATCATGTGATGAAATAAAATGATAATTGTATGAACATATGGTTTATGTCCCAAAGTAAGATGTGCTCATTGATATGCTTAATCTGTCAATTATCAAGGTTGAACAAAAATGATTAGATGTCGAATCATTTGTTTGTTTTGTTGTTGAGAAAAACATTTGTGGTTGTGGATCACATCCTATTTGCATATGTGCGAACTAAGACTGGATCAGAGAAAAATCTATCGATTTCATTACAAGAACTCTTAGGAGTATATATCACTTTTGGGAGAGTATAATCCCTATGAACTCTTAGGAGTATAAATCACTTTTGGGAGAGTATAATCCCTATGAACTCTTAGGAGTATAAATCACTTTGGGGAGAGTATAATCTCTATGAAATCTCTGGAGTATAAACCATCTAGAGCATGAAATCAGAATTTTACGAGAAATAACACTATCTAGCTCAGAGTAAGCCCGAGAAAAGAAAAATGAAAGTAAAGTGAAACAATAAAGATGATATATAAATAAATTTTGGGATACGAGTTAATCTAACTCTGAAATTGATAATGCACATGAAATATTTTAAATGACTAAGTGTTGAATTACTTCAACTTTTAATTGATTAACTTCGTGAAATATTTTCTAAGTGAATTTAAGACGTGAATTATTTTCAAGTAAGAAAATATTCTTAAGTTGAAAGATTTTCAACTAAGAAGAGAATTCAAGATGTGAATTCAAGACATGAATTATTTTTAAGTAAGAAAATATTTTTGAGTTGAAAGATTTTCAACTAAGACGAGAATTCAAGACGTGAATTCAAGACGTGAATTATTTTCAAGTAAGAAAATATTTTTAAGTTGAAAGATTTTCAACTAAGATGAGAATTCAAGATGTGAATTCAAGACATGAATTATTTTTAAGTAAGAAAATATTTTTGAGTTGAAAGATTTTCAACTAAGACGAGAATTCAAGATGTGAATTCAAGACATGAATTATTTTTAAGTAAGAAAATATTTTTGAGTTGAAAGATTTTCAACTAAGACGAGAATTCAAGATGTGAATTCAAGACATGAATTATTTTCAAGTAAGAAAATATTTTTAAGTTGAAAGATTTTCAACTAAGACGAGAATTCAAGATGTGAACTCAAGACATGAATTATTTTCAAGTAAGAAAATATTTTTAAGTTGAAAGATTTTCAACTAAGACGAGAATTTAAGATGTGAACTCAAGACATGAATTATGTTTAAGTAAGAAAATATTTTTAAGTTGAAAGATTTTCAACTAAGACGAGAATTCAAGATGTGAATTCAAGACATGAATTATTTTTAAGTAAGAAAATATTTTTGAGTTGAAAGATTTTCAACTAAGACGAGAATTCAAGATGTGAATTCAAGACATGAATTATTTTCAAGTAAGAAAATATTTTTAAGTTGAAAGATTTTCAACTAAGACGAGAATTTAAGATGTGAACTCAAGACATGAATTATGTTTAAGTAAGAAAATATTTTTAAGTTGAAAGATTTTCAACTAAGATGAGAATTGAAGATGTGAATTATTTTCAAGTTACAAAATATTTTTAAGTTGAAAGATTTTCAACTATGATGAGAATTCAAGACGTGAATTATTTTCAAGTTAGAAGATATTTTAATTTATAAGAGTTGAAAGATTTTCAACTCAGAAGTGAATTTCGGAAGTGAAATATCTTCAAGTATTAGAAAACATTTTAAGTACTGAGACTTAAAAGAGGTTCAACTCTGATTTGATTTGAGAACTAAAATATTTTCATTACTTAGAAAATATTTTGAGTATTGGGAGTTGAGAGATGTTCAACTCTAAATTGAATTAATTCGTGATATATTTCACAACTCACAAGAGATGTTATTCTGAACAATTACATCAGAGACGATGATAGTCCAGAATAGGGGGGAGTGGATGATATGACATAATGATGTCATATCTCAGAAGAAACCTTAGAGACACATCCTCTGATCACCTCCACTAAAAATGATAGAATACTAAGGGACCTCTTGGGTTTGGGATAATCGCTTAGAGCAGAAATGGACATAGAGTCCTTAAGGGCAGAGGAGAGGTCCCCTGACCTCTCATCTACCAGAGCATTTATGGCGTGTCAGATTCGTACGATGATGTGGCTCCCAGCTGGTAACAAACCCTAGCTCTCAAATTGACCATTTTACCCCAGGTAAAAGAGGTATATAAGCCTCCAATCTCAATTTCTTGAAAGTTAAGTCATTTTAATATATTTACACACACTCTAAAATGGCACTATTGATATTTTTATATCTCTATTCTCCACAAGAATCGAACTAACTTGAGCGTCGGAGGGCCGTCGCCGGAGCCCCTCCGGTCCGGTTTTTGTGCAGGTCAACCCGTGCGAAGATCAAAAGGTCCTAGGTCCGTCTCTCAGCCGCACGGAACTTGGTCACATCAGATGTAATGCCCCAATTAAATTCTATCACCGTATTTTGGCCCCCTCTGTTTTTGTACATTAATAATTGTAATATTTATTTAGTATAGTATAGTATAGTATGCAGCAAAATACGATCATGTAGTGCTCTGTCATTGTTTTTTCTCATACATTCATCTGAAGTGTGTATATACTTGTATTGGTTTGATCAAAATTTCGCAGTAGCTAAAGAGGCTACTGGCTAAGAATATTAAGAAGAGAAACTCTAGTTTTGACTAAACTTCTAAATAATGATTCCAATCCCTCTTCTAATTCTAGGATATTCATTTCTGATTTCTTCAGTAGGTTCTTCACAGTCATGCTGTCCATGCTTTTTTGTGGCTTTGGGACGTAAAACGAACCACTTTCTTGTTCCGAACACACACGCCTGGTTTGAGTGAAGTTCGAAAGCAATGACCCTGATTTCTCCTTTTCTCCAGACAAGAGTACGAACACAGACTTCAGGATCGAGAAATCGAGTGACTCTGTTTCTTTCAACAAAGTCCCAATGGTCTTGAGATAACAGTCTGTATCTGGTATTTCTGTACTAGTTGGGTTGAAGCTCTTCAAGTTCTTGTTCACCATCTTATTGATCTTCTTTCTTGTGGCCAAATAAGCATTGATGTGATCTGCGATGGCTGTTTCACCTCTGCTTCTCCTAATCGAGGACTCAAGATTCTGAACTGATTCCTTGGTTAAAGAGACAACATCTCTAGAAGAATCACAGAAATCTACGAGCCTTAGTGATCCCTCTATTAGCTCGTTTAACCAACACTCGCCTCGTTCTTGAGAGAGTGCTTGCTGGAATGAAGGCATCTGAATCAAGTTATCGATGCCCTCGTGCAGATCTCTGAGAGCAGCCAACTTTGAAGAAACGGAGGAGGCTGATGTTGATGTGGCTTCTGAGGACTTTAATCTGCACAACTCATGTTCAACAGATTCCACAAATGGATGAGTTGGAGATGGATAACTGTTTGATCGAGAATGGAAATTAGCCATCTTTCTTTTATAAAAAAATTAAATGAAATTAGAAGGCTGAATTGCAGTATGAGGCTTGAGAAAAGTTGTCAAGTGTTTGTGTTTGAAGTCATTTGCTTTGGAATGGGTTATATATAGTGAAGGGGAATTAGAACAGCTCATCTACTCTATAATTGCTTATATTGAAGCAAGTTTAATATTGACAGCCATAAATAATATTTAATCAAATATTAGCTTGGAGGTTTCTGAACTTCAGACCATGTTTAATAAACAAAGGTAGCACACGAGTGTATCTCATGCAGATCTGAATCTGTTCGTGGGTTTCGAAGAAAGTAATACTATATTTTCTTAATTGTCTGAAGATGAACAACAGCACACCCTCTAAATAATTTTTTTGGCCTAGCTAATATGTAGTGTAGGTGCTATAGTTCCAACAAAGTATAGTGGATCTTGCAGATATTTATGTATATATATAATATCATGTTGTGGCCCTCCATTTCCATTCAATTTCAACTCTATTCCATATGAGGCTTCGTAGAACCCTCTCTCTGTCAAGGTCCCCATTCTGGACATGTTGAGAATACATACTTTAGAGCACGGGGAAACTTTATTAATTTCCCCTTGAGTGGCATTTTTATATTCTTCCACGGGTAAATTATTCCTAAGATTAATATTTTAATCCTATTGGACAGTACTTAATTTAGAACACGGGAAACTTGATTAATTTCTACTCGAGTGGCATTTTATTTATTGGTTCAATGAGTAAATTCTCCCCAAGATCTAACATTTCTCATGAACATAATCCAATTTGCAATATTTGATTACTTTGTATATAACTACAAAACATGATCCAAGAAGACTATTCTTAGAAGAATCCAACCTTTTTTGAACTATAGACATTTCTCATCAAGATAATCAGATTTGCAATATATTTCATACATCTGTCTTTTTTCTTATTTCTTTATATTTTTAATGAATACACAGTATATGAATAAGTGATGTTCAGAGTCTAATTATGAAAATAAAAAAATATCATAGCTTTTGTAGCTTTCAAATTGTACATTCTAAGATTTGGGGAAGACTTGTGTATAAGTAGCTTATTGAATTGGCTAATCTGCAAAGATTTTTAAAGACATCGATCGATCAACGTCTAGTGCTCTTGCTCCACAGCACCTGAGGATCAATAGCAGTGAGACGTTCATCATCAAGACGTTTCCACGTTTTGATAGACTTCACCGCCCCCCATGATCCCTTTCCGTTTTTCTCCAGAGATGCAACAACCACCCTCGCCCTCCTCGACCACCCAGCCTTCCCATAAGCATGATATCCAAAACCTCCAGCATAGCAGAGATGTATACCAGTTAGCTCACCACAGAAGTCATTAAGGTGATCATGGCCTGTGAAAACTGCCTTCACGTCTCCTGCTGCCACCATTGTCGTGAAAAATCCAGAGTTAACAGATGCAGAGCTGATCCCTTCTTGCCTCACTCCCGTTGAGTTTGATGAGTCGAAACTTGCATATTCAGGCAACGGAATGTGAAAGTATGCTAGCCCCGGGGCTGGACCCTTTTGTGCCTCTGGCTTCTTCCTGTAACTCCGCTACATTTCAACAACACATTCAATTTGAATCCACTCAGTCTATGATTAAACGAAAACTGGTAAAGACTAATTGCAGCATACCTGAAGCTTGAAGGAAGTGTGCTGAAACCAGAGCTGCTGGGAGGGTTTGATCCAGCCGTAGCCAGGAATGGAGGGGACGGTTGAGTAATCGCCACTGTCGAGGAAGTAGAGATTGAGAAGCGATTTGTTTGCTAAGCTAGAGGCTTCAACTCCATGGACCTCCAAATTGTAGTTTCCATATCCATCAATAACATGAGCCTCAGAGGGATTGACTTTAGATAAAGTGTTGTTCATTCCTACAATATGTTTCATGACTCCCTCCCTCGTTAATGTGGACTGTTGATCATGATTTCCAACAACAGCAGCCCATGGGATGTTTGATGATACTGCCGGAGCAAATGCAGCATTCATTGATTTTACAGCATCAGTTGCATCGAACCCGTAAATGTTATCCCCTGCATCATCAAATAAAGTTTCTAGACTATCAACTAAGGTCCAGATTGTTAGAAATGATTAGAATGGTTAATCAGACTTAAAATTAAAAGATTATCCAACATACTAATTAATTGAAAGACACACCATTTACAATTTAATCTGAGCTTAAATATCCGAACATGACAGTAGATATTTCATCATATCTATCAAAAGGGACTTAACTAAACACTAACTTTGATCAATTTTCAACTTTAATACTACTGTCCATAATCCCTTTTTTTTTTCTTTTTTTTTTTTAAAGTTGTTAGACATAGCTGTTTTTGAAATTTAATTGCAAGTGTTTGATAAACAGAAAATGCTAGTAATTTAACAGCAGTAGCTTTTGGAGCAGTGAAGTCAAAAATTGAATCAAAAAGTTATTAGGGTTGTAGGCAATATATGAGGAAGAAGAAAAGGTTAATAACCCGTGAAAACGATGAAATCGGGTTTCTCGGCAGCAATCATTCGGTGGATAAAGGCGGTGGTGTTAAGATCAGAGCACGTCGGCATCTGATTCGGAAACACGTCCTCGCAAGGTGTCTTGTTGCCGTCGGCGTAGTGCATATCCGCCACCTGCAGAATCTTAAACTCCCCCTTTTTCCCGTCGAATCTGAGCGCGGCGGCGCAGCAGAGACAAGCCATTAACATCAAAACCGCCGCCCTTGCCATATTGTCAAGAAACAAGAACGAAGAAAAGAGTGGGAGTTGGATATTTTAAAGTTTGATAAATGAGGAGAGCAGTATAAGAATTTATATCCATCCAACTGTCCCTTTGGTCCGTGACATTATTATTATATCCATGCTCCATCAAATTGTCACATTCTTCTTCTCCTTTTTCCACGATAATAATCAACGGCTGAGGCTGAGTCTTTAACAATCTTTGTCGTGTCGAGAGACTTGTATTCTGATTTTGGCTTCACCCTCCTCACTCTAACTCTCTACAATTTCGACGTAAGTGCAATCTTTTTATTTTCAGTGACTCCAAATTTCCCAGTTGTTATTTGGGAAAATATCACTTTTGTATTTCTTATTTCAATTTAATATTTAAGTCTTTTCCATGACTAATTATGTTATTATATTTATATGTAATACTCCCTCCGTCCCACAAGTGTTTTAAGAAAAAAGTGTAATGAGTGGAGTGTTGAGGGTAATTTTATAAAGTTATATAGATAAAGTAAAAAGGTGATTGGAAAGAGAGTAAAAGTAATGTCATTTTATGTAAATATGTGAATATTGTGAGGTGCAGTTAGAGTTTCCTTTTATGGGTGTGCAAACAATTGTGGGACGGACAAATAAGGTAAGTGTGCAAACAGTTGTGGGACGGAGGGAGTAGGTAAGAAGGAATTCTCATGCATCTTCTAGAACATGCAATGATTCATCAACCAACCTTATCAGTAAATTGTTAGTAATCATTTAACTCGATTATGAATTAATTTATTATTATCTCAATTTTAATGTTGTTGTTGGTTTACTTTTCATTTTAAGTGTAGCCAGAAAACGAGAAATTCAAGAGGTAGAAGGGGTGAAATCAATGAGTAATTCTAGAAATAAGAGTTTTGGAGTATGGGAAAACTAGAGTTGGATTTGACAGTCAAAATACGTTGTCTCTGTTAGTGTCTCTGTTAGTGATTGACTAACTTCAACATCAATTTTGATAGAAAATAATAAGTGAGTGATCAATTTTGATAGTAATTAAATGTGGATGACCAAATTTAAAAAAAAGTACTCCCTCCGTCCGCCTATAAGCTTTCCATTTTATCATTTTGGTATGTCCGCCTATAAGCTTCTCATACCCTTTTTATAAGTACTTTTTCTTACATTTCACTTTATATTTTACTTTTTCTCTTTATCTCTCTCCTTCTTCCAATCACATCACTTGTACTATATCTATTATTTAATCACTTTTCTTAATCTCTGTGTCAAAAAGTAGCGGGAAGCTTATAGACGGACGGAGGAAGTACATATCAGTGACCAAGAGTGATATAATTAAATGTGAATGACCAAATTTAAGAAGAAGTACATCTTAGTGACCAAGAGTGATATTTTTCCTTGTTATTTTTAGTAAACTTACTGATGCAAGTTCGATGGTCAAACTTATTATGCACACATGATAAAGTTTGATTAATCAATCGAATATGTAATCGCCTACAGGCGGGTTTACAAAATTTAACATTGGGGGTGTGTATAACATTTTAAATTTTAGTGTGGTGTGTTTAACATTGGGGGTGTGTATAACATTTTATGGGGTGTGTTTTAAAAAATGACCTGCTAAACCTGCTATAGCAGGTTATTGGACCAAAATCAAAATAAATCGAAACTTAATGGACTAAATTCAAAAAGTGGTAATCTGATGGACTAAATTCAAAAACATGGTAACTTAATGGACTAAAAAAAATATAATCCCGTTTAAATATATACACTCGAGGGCACGTGGTTCATTCGAGTTGACTTTGACATTTTTTTTTTTAAATCAGAAAAGTGTAAGTTTTTATAAATGAAAAGTGTAACACAGTTTTTAATAAAAGTGCAAGTCATTATAACTAAAAAGTGAAACACAATATTTATTAAAAAATACAAGTCAGTATAACTGAAAAGTGCAATATAATATTAATGAAAAAAAGTGCAAAACAATATTTTACTGAAAAGTGCAACACAATATTATTAAAAAGTTTAAATCAGTATCACAATTTTTAATGAAAAGTGTAAGTTATTATAACTGAAAAGTGCAACACAATATTACTAAAAAGTGTAAGTCACTAGAAATGAAAATATTATTGTAAAGTGTAAGACACTACAATTAAAAATTACAACATCATATAACTAAAAGGTGCAATATAATATTACAAAAAAATATAAATCAATATAACTGATAATATTTATTAAAAAGTTTAAGTCACTACCGTTAAAAAGTGAAAAAAAAAAAAACAATCAAAGTCAACTCGAGTAGAGATGTTTATCCGGGCCGGGCTGACCCGTTTAACCCTGAAAAATACAGGGTTAGGGTTCATGAATTATACACCCGTTTAAAATCGGATTTTTTTTACCCTGACCGGTTAGCCCGTGTGCTAAACCGGGCCAGCCCGCTAGCCCGAGTTGTTACCTTTTTTTTTTTTTTTTTTTTTTTTTTTAATAAATAACCTAAAAACAAATTTTGGGTCATTTGACCAATAACCATATCTATAAGCATTAAGAAGCCCATTATCATCCATTAGCCATTATTACTATTTTTTATTAGATTATGATATTTGTTTAGCTTTATTTGGTCATATTAAGGACCAATGAGTTCTAAAATTGTGTTTAAATTATACTTTTTTTTTTCTCATTTACTGATCATTAACTAATTATGTATTTTTCTATTTTATTTGTTTGTTGGACGTGTCAATTAAGACCTTTAATTTTAAAAGAAAAAAAATTATTGTAGCCCGTTAGTGGCCCGTTTAGCCCGTGGCCCGCTAGGGTTAGGGTTAGGTCCCAACAATTGTAGGCCCGTTAAATATGAACCGGATAAGGCCCTAACCCGTTTAGCCCGTAACCCTGTAGGGCTGACCCTATAGGGCTAGGGTTAGCCCGATAGACATCTCTAAACTCGAGTGTACAACACTGGCGGACCCAACTATGGGACATGGGTTCAGTTGTACCCCCAATTTTTTATTTTTTTAAAATATATTATATACTTTTTCGTCTCGTGATTACTTGCATTTTTTTTTGTGAGACATTTCAAGATTACTTGTACATTTACAATATGAAAATAACTTACAAAATTAATACCCTTACAACATCATTTTATTTTCAAAATTATTACTCATTTTGAGCCCACATTTTTTCCATACACCTCACTAAATTCTTTTTACATCTTACTAAGTCACTAAAAAACTATCCCTCATTCATTTGATCTCGCACCCCACTAAATTTTTTTTTCTTAAAAAGTGAGTTTGTCAAGGTATGCAAGTAGGGGTGTGCACCAGTCCAGAACCGGACCGGACCGGTTTGGACCGGGACCGGAATCTTAAAAAAATTCGGACCGAGGACCGGACCGGAATGTAACCGGTCCGGGTTTGGACCGTTTCAGACCGATTTTTTTTTTTTTTAATTTCTTAGTGTATGAGAAGAAGTGGAAAGTGGATCACATTTTTTTGAAGATCTAGAAATTTCTTCATATTTACCTTTATAATAAATTCCTTTTTAATATCCTAAAGAATAAGTTATGCCCTTAGATCAAGTTGATCACAATTGTGCAATCAAACACTCACACTGTTACACAAACAATTGCAAGGTGGACACAGGTCGACGGCGCGGTGGCCACTGGCCGAGCTGAACGCAAAGAGTGGGACAAACAATTGCAAGGTGAACGCAAAGAAAGAACGGAGCTGAACGCAAAGAATGAGAGTGGAGAATGGAGATTGGAGAAAGGGTTGTCGCGGTTGGGTGAGCGCCGTTTCAGATAAAGGTTGAAGAATTTTGAGAATGGTAAAAAAGGGGAATTATGTTTAAGAAAGTGGAAGAGGAATGAGATTTGTAATTTCTAAAATTCAAATAATAAAAAGATAAAAAAATAAAATGTAAATCCGGGTTTCGGTCCTGCACCGGTAAATTCCGGTTTTAGACCGGACCGGAACTCGAAATCTTAAAAAAATTTGGATCGAGGACCGAAATCTAACCGATCGATCCGGTTGCGGTCTTTTTTTCTGTCCGATTTTATTTTGCACACTTCTATATGCAAGTCTCACCAAAGGGAGGAGTACAAAATTAGTTTTATAATAATAAATGAGTGAAAATAATGAAGAGTTCGAAAGAAAAGAAAATGAAGATACCTGCAAATTTTGTTGAAAAGTCCTATGCATTTTAAGTCTTATAGATTGTATGCATTCAATTTTTTAAATTTAAAAGTCAATAAAACCACAATTAAAATGTAATAAATTACACCAAAAAAACATTTTTGCCGAATTAATATGTCAGTGTCAAATTAGCAGGCAGCTTGTCAGATTATATATATAAAAAAAAGAAAATTTGAGTTAATGTATATATGACATATATTTTATTTTTTATTTTATAAATACCAAAGTTTCGTAAAATTAGTAATAGTAATATTAGGAACTTGACAAAGTGAGATAGCACCACTACCTAGGTCTTAGGTCCTGGGTTCGAATCATGGGAGGGGAAAAATGGATAGGTATTTAACTTCCATAAAAAAAAAAGTAATATTAGGAACTTTATCAGTATAAGCCTAATTAAAGAGCAAATTAATTGTTAAGGGTGCTTTTTTTCAGTTCAATATATTGTCAAATTTCTTTTTTTTTATTAGTCTTTTTTTTTTTTTTTGAATTGATCCAGACTTTTTCAACTTTTTTTTTTTATATATAATTTAAAAATTGATCAATTAATTTCACATGTATGAAAAAAAAAAGTGATAATAAATATCACTATGCCCTTCTTGATAGGCTATGTTTATGCATTGTTTAAGTTATAAAGTTTTTTTTTTTTTTTGTTAAAAAAAGAAAAAAGACTAATATGTACACTATGTCAAGCATATTCTTATATTTATGAATTTTCTAATGATATATTTTATCTTTCAGACCTTTTTTTTTTAATCTTTCTATTACCCAAAATTCGCGCTAAAATGTGTATTATTTCAAAAGACAATTAATCTTAATAAGCCTTTAACTAAATTCAAATTATGTTAAATTTTTTTTTAATAAGTTAAACGAATGGAAACTATTTTAAATAAATAACAAAGAGCATATAATTTATATCTGATTAAATATTAAATACTTTTTTTCAATTACCAAAAGAATGTAGACAAATTAAATTGTTTTATCTAAGGTTATACGAGAAGATGTGATACGTTTTCACGAGTGAAGGGAAACGTACGTGTCACGTCATTAGCCAGTAGCCACAAACCAATACTGTACATCGTTTTATGATTGGTGGGTTTCAAATGTTGCCCACCCTACTTCTCTTTAGTGATCTTATAAAAAAAATTGCAAGTATTAATAACAAAATATAATAGCTTAAAAAAATCATTTCAGTCCCCTATAATACCCGAATTTGTGTATTAGTATTTATATATGTGTGTGTAAAAATAAAGGCAAGATATTGTATGACTCATTCCGCTACCATAATGTATTAGTCGTAATACCAAAGGATATCACTTAAATTATTAAAATATATTATAATATTAGTCGTATTATTAAAGAATTTCACTTAAATTACTAAAATGTATTAATCATAATGTTAGAGAACATCTCTTAAATTATTGAAGGTAGTAGTTGTTATACCGTCCGCCTATAAGTGTTACGTTACTTTTTGGCACAGAGATTAAGAAAAGTGATTAAATAATAGATATAGTACAAGTGATGTGATTGAGAGAGGAGAGAGATAGAGAGAAAAAGTAAGATATAAAGTGAAGTGTAAGAAAAAATACTTACCAAAAAAGGTATGTGAAGCTTATAGGCGGACGGACCAAAATGGTAAAATGGGAAGCTTATAGGCGGACGGAGGGAGTAAAAACTACCACTTAAATTACTTAAATGTATTATTCGTAATACTAGTTGTTATACCTAGTCAAAGAAGTCAATCTTTGACAAGTCAATCCTAGTCACCAGCTTACGTGGCGAGAACCAGTCAACAAAGTCGTGCGACGACTAGTCAACAAGACCAAGAAAATGTAATAGAATAGATGTATTTAATATATTTAAGTGCTCGCTCAAAGATGTTGGCGAGCACATGTTTTAGTTAAGCTGCTCGCCCGAATGTGTGGCGAGCACGTGTCTTTCTTAGCTAGGAAAGTCTAAGTATTGAAGCCTTGGGAGACAGCATGGAGCGTGGCGACCACACTCCTCGACATGGTCCTCCGGCGACCACCGTGGCTCAGCTCCTCGGCATCTCGGCGAGGACGAGCACCAAAGGCGGTTTAGCATTAAATGCGCCATCAAATCACCTTTTCGGGCAGAAGTCAGGTCCAATAAGGGCGTGCCACGTGTAAAGGGCGGGCAGCCCCTAGAAACCACTATATAATGCCTAAAAGAGGCTCATTTGTACACGAGTTACACATTCCACCAAATCACCCAACCCAAAGCAATAAACTCTCCCAAAGCTCTCAAGCTTTTAGCTTCTCCAAGAAGCTACTTCTTGTGTTCTTGCTTGTTCTTCTTTAGATCACCAAGATCATCTTAAACAGCCTCTTTAAACACGTAATAAACCCCCGATCATTATACATGTTTGTCTCGTGCTAACAAATAGTCCACATCCGAATCAACCATCAAAAGCACGTACAACATTTGGCGCTAGAAGGAGGGGTCCTTTTACGTGTTCTTCATCTCAGTTTCGTCCGATCATCGAGCGATCGGTTAGCAAACTCCGTTTTCAGGTTTTTAATCGGTAGTTCCACCTTTTAAAGCTTTGTTTACGTATTTCCGTGTTCTTCGTGTTCTTGAATATTTGCGATATTCGAGACTTATTTTGGAGTTTGATCTCCGTGTAACTTGTTTTTAAGCTTTAAGTTGTTATTACTTACTTCTAAGTAGTTGTAATAGCACGTTCTTCTGCGTAAGAACTCTAATCTTTCGTTTTTTAAGCGTCGAAAGCTTAAGAACAGTCATATCTTTGTAATAATCCCCAGAGACACTCTTTAAACGATGTCTCACCATACTCCACATGACGGAATCTTACCGTCCGGAGGGAACGAACCCCTTCCGACGCCGGTAAATCCGTTTGCAAACTTGAACGTAGGGGACATTTTGAAAGATCCCCAACACTTGAAAGACTTTTCTGACTTCCTCATGGAGAAAAGGAGGCAGAATGAGAAGGAAGAGCTTGAGAAGGCCAAGGATCAGGCCTTCGACAGAGCTCGCAAAGCCAAGGGGAATGAGGAGGACGACCGCTCCTATCACTCACACCCCGTTCGCCAAGACAAAGGCAAAAGCAAAGTTGCCGAGCACTCCCACAATAGCCACACGGGAGACTCGCGACACAGAAATTCGGTTTTTAACCGGATGGATGACAAAGATAGAAGGGCTCCTCGCCGAGTGCCTTTCAATATGGATGGCCGACCAGGCAGAGCCGACCACCACCGAGATCACGCTGATAAGAGAGATCAGGGTGACAGAGTCTCAGCTCTTGATCGAGTGGGACCAGGGAAGGGTTCGCGAGCTCCGGCGAAGAGTTATCGCAGCCATCATTCTGACAGGCACTCTCCCAGGCGATCACGTCATGATGATCGCCCAGCCGCATCCCAAGGGAGTCGACGCGACGAGGACGTCGTCCCCAAGCCACAAACCGCCGAGGAGGGGCAAATCGCCCAGTTCCTCGCAACTCAGAAATTGATGAAGCAGGAGATGGACGATCTGCGAGCAGAGGTGGTCGCCTCGAAGCAAGGGACCACACCACCAATCACTCTGCCCGCACCTCCACTAAGTGTTGCAATTCTTACCGCCCCCATTCAAAGAAAGATTCAAATGCCCTCCATGGCGGCATACGATGGCGCATCCGACCCCAGAGTACACTTGTCCAAGTACTCCAACTACATGGCCTCAATCGGGGCAACGGACGCCACCCAATGCAGAAACTTCTCCCTAACTTTGGGAGACCGGGCTCATCGATGGTACACAACTTTGAGTCCCGGATCGGTCACCTCATTCCTTGAGCTGGGACAACTCTTTCTGACCTACTACGGGTCTATTGCTGCTCGCCCAGCCTCAAAGCAACGTTTGGCAAACGTTCGCCAATCTATAAATGAGTCAGGCAAGGACTTCATCGAGCGCTTCGATAGGCTGGTGATCGATGGGGAGGCCGTGAACGATGAGACGAAGCTGATTTCAGCCGTTTCCGGTCTAAGGATAGGTACCAAGCTTTGAGAATCTATCCATCTTACTTTTCCCAGTTCTTATGCGGACTTCCGCACGAGGGCTGGGAACTTCATCCAAATGGAGGAAATCATGGACGCCGCCAAGGCTAACTAGCAGCCTGAGGCGTCCAAGAGGGTCTGGCCCAAAAAGAATGCAAACACTGGGGAGTCGTCCCAGCCCAAGAAGGCGACCACTCAAGCTGGCAGTGCTCGCCCAGCGAACTTCAGGCCTTTCGAGGAGTCTCCTGAGATCATCCAGTTCAGAGAATCTCTCTCTCTGGATCCCAGGGGCATTTTCAATGCAGTTAGGGGAAAGAATCTGCTCCCCCAGGCCAAACCAATGCATACAAGTGATGAAAACCTAGATGGTAGCAAATTCTGCGACTACCACAACTCCATCGGCCACCACACCAATGGGTGCAGAGACTTGGTGAGAAACCTTTTTAAGCTATACAATGAGTAGGGGTGAGCAGAAGTCGGAAGAAACCGAAAAAACCGACCGAATCGAACCGAAAATACAAGTTTGGTTCGGTTATTCGGTTTTCGGTTCGGTCACGGTTTTAATTTTTTCCAAAAATCGGTTTTCGGTTCGGTTTTTACCATAAAACCGAAAATTAAATATATATTATATTATATTTAATATATTTTAATAAAATAATTTTATACCTAAACCTAATGTAAGCGGTAAGCCTCATCCCTCATTCCAGAAAAGTAAAATGAGGCGGAAAAAACCCTACTCCTCTCCGCAGTCCGCCACTCCGCCCCCAAAATCCAGCAACCTTCTGTCCCTCCCCATCCTCACTCTCCGTCTCCGGCCTTTGCCCCCATTTCAGTCGGCCAGCGCACAGCGGCGGCGGCCAACGCACGGCGCACGGCGCACAACGGCTACTCACACCGGCGACACTAGCCCCACTCCGTAGTCCGTTACTCCGTATACACCTAAAGCCTAGAGGTAAATTTCTACTGCTTATACTGCTTAGCCTTAATCTGATTTTATGTATTTAATTTTATGAAATCTAATTTAATGTTTGGGAATATATCATATATAATTGCTATATTTTTTAAATCTAGTAATTTTCTGTTTATGGTAGAATTATTTCTGTTTATGGTAGAATTATTTCAAGGAAGGAACACCTATCTCCCCATAAACATCATATTCCAATCTTGCAATGTATGGTAAAAGCTCAGCAATCGGCTTCTGAAGCTGGAAATATGATTGAATAGTGGCTGAATCAAGAAACAGATCAATGACTCAGAAGGGAAAAAATATTTTAAGCAAAATCATGAAAGCTACATATAACAGTATTTTATTATGTTATCCCCTCTTTGTATGGACATTAAGGCACGAATTCTTTGATAGATTTAACAAAAATTAAATATAATGATGTGTATTTAATTTCTACTGCTTATGGTAATTAAGGCACGAATTCTTTGTTTATGGTGTGTGATATGGTATGTTGTTACTTGTTAATTTGTCTAATGATTGTTGTAGATATCAACCACACCTGAAGAATCTGGAGATATGGGCAGCAATCTCTCACCATCTTCGATGCCACAGCCACTTACTCAAGGGACTCAAACTACTCAACCATCAAATGCTACAGCAGCTACACTACCACCAAGGCCAGTGAAAAGAAAGCCTACGAAGTCAAGATCCAAAGTGTGGGATCACTTTACGAAGATCCCAAATGAAGACGGTGTCAGTCAATCAGCTAAGTGTCTCTACTGTGAAAAACACTTGTGCTCTAACACAAAAAAAAAAAAAAAAGGGACTTCATCACTTATTAACCATATGAATAATTGCTCAGAAAACCCTCATAATAAAGAAACACGTCAAACCTTGTTAAATTTGCAAAGAACTGTTAATGAGGGGGTGGGTACTCTTGGTACATGGAAGTTTGATCAAGCTGAAATTAGGGAAGCACTTGTAGAAATGATTGTTGAAGATGAGTTGCCATTCAAATTTGTGGAGGGTGGGGGGTTTAAGAAATACATGGCTAGATGTTGTCCTAGGTTTCAAATTCCTTCTAGATGGACGGTGTCAAGAGACTGTTTTGATTTGTATGAGAATGAAAGGTCAAAGTCAAAGTCTTTCATGAAAATACATTGTGACAAAATTTGCATTACTACTGCTACTTGGACTTCGTTGCAAAGAATTAATTACATGTGTGTTACTGGTCATTTCATTGATGAAAATTGGGAATTGCATAAGAAAATTCTGAATTTTGTGCCCGTGTCTAGTCATAGAGGGGATTACATTGGTAAGGCACTAGAAACTTGTCTTATAGATTGGGGGTTGAAAATGGTGTTCAGTGTAACCGTAGACAATGCGAGTTCAAATGATACGGTTGTAGCATTCTTGTCAAAGAGGTTGTTGAATTGGGGAAATGCTATATCTAGTTGCAAGTACCTTCATATGCGATGTATTGCACATGTGATCAATTTAGTTGTTAATGATGGCTTGAAAGACATTAACCCTTCAGTGAAGCGTGTGAGAAATGCTATTAGATACATTCGAAATTCACCTGCAAGATTGAAAAGGTTTAAAGACTGTGCAGAGTGGGAAGGGATAGAAAGCAAGAGTTCTTTGTGTTGTGATGTGTCTACTAGGTGGAACTCAACATATTTAATGCTTAGAACTGCTGAAAAGTTCCAAAGTGCATTTGAGAGGTATGATGAACAAGATACAAGTTTTAAGGCTGATTTGTGTAAGGATGGGGTTGATGGGGTTCCAACTTTAGAAGATTGGTGTGTTGTTCGTAGGTATGCTGATTTACTGAAGCATTTTTACGAGTCTACTTTGCGCATTTCTGGATCTTTATATGTCACTTCTTGCTCATTTTTTAGTGAAATTAGTGATTTATGTGCTATCTTGAATGAGTGGTGTGGAAGTACAAATCTTGAGATTATGAAAATGGGGTTGGCCATGAAGAAAAAATTTGATAAATATTGAGGGGATCCAGAAAGAATGAATAAAATCATTTTCTTTGCTGTTGTGTTTGATCCACATGATAAGTTTGAGTACATGCAATACACTTTGTGTGGGATGTATGGGGAGGAAAGAGGTAACAATATTTTTCATTGTGTGAAGAGTGAATTGTATGAGATGTTCGATGAATATATGAAGCTTTATCATCCGGATGGTGATGTAAGTGATTGTGGTGGTGGTAGCAACTCTAGTTCAAGTGAAGTGACTGATTGTGAAAAGATTGGTAAAAGGCCAGCATCGATTTTTAAATCAAGGCTTAAGAGGCAAAGAATTGAGAGTGGTGTGTCCGGAAGCAAGAAAAATGAACTAGATACTTACTTGAGTGAAGCTGTCATAGAGGATGAAGAAAATTTTGATGTGTTGAGGTGGTGGAGGTCAAACTCTTCAAGATTCCAAACTCTTTCACGAATGGCCCGTGATATCTTGGCTGTTCCAATTTCAACGGTTGCATCAGAGTCGGCATTTAGTACCGGTGGTAGGGTACTAGATGCATTTAGGAGTTCTTTAACTCCTAAAATTGTTGAAGCTTTGATATGTGGACAAGATTGGATACGAGGTTCACGAACACCCATATGTGTTGAAGAACTATTGAAGGAGCTTGAAAATTTCGAGAAAGGTAACGATTTCATTATGAATTTAATTTTTCATATTTTTCATATTTATTCACATGGTTTTTGTATTTTACTTCTAGATTTGCCAAATGTTGGACTTGGAGGATTATCGTGCACCAACAATTAGAAGAATCGGAGGAATATTTGAATTGTGATTCGTCTTTCTTTTTGTTGAACTTATGGACTGTTATGACTTTTATATGGACTTTATGAACTTTTAGTTTTAATATTATGGATTGGAGTCATTGGACTGTATGAATGTGTTTATGGACTGTTATGGATTTATGGACTTCTATTTTATGATTATGTAATTTTTTTTGTTGTTGTTGAATTTATGGCTATTATGACTTTTTTTATGTACTGTATGAAATTTTGGTTTTAATTATTGTGGACTGTATGAATTTTTTTATGGACCAGGGCTGTAATGGATTTATGGAGTATGAAGTTATTTATTGTAAAAAGCCCAAAATAAAAGTCCAAAAACAGGTCCAATAATAATTCGGTTTTTCGGTTAATAACCGTAACCGAACCGAAAAGTTCGGTTCGGTTATTTTTCGGTTTTATACAATTTCGGTTCGGTTTTGGTTACCGAAATTGACCATTTCGGTTTTTTCGGTTTTGGAAATTCGGTTCGGTTCGGAAACCGAACCGACCGATGCTCACCCCTAACAATGAGGGCAAGCTCGCCCAGTTCATCAAGCCTCTAGGAAATGGCGACAACAGGGGGAAGAAAAGTCGCGACGACAGCGGCGACTTGCGCCAACAATTGAATCGTCCCAAGCTGACTCCTCCCATGCCACAGAATCCTGGCAACGACATTGATAACGTGGGAGCCTGTCTAGTTATAGAAGGCCCATTGGGAGGAACCCAATCTGGGAAGGAGCTAATTGTTCGCCGGGCTCAGAGCGAGCAGCGAGCACTGAACAATGTCCATCAGGTGTGCGTCGCTCCGACTGCCGAGAAGCCTCCATCTCACCAAATCCTTTTCTCGGACGACAACCTGAACGGCGTGGTGCACCCAAACAATGATGCTTTGGTCATCACGGGGAAGATCATGGGAACAAACGTCCATCGCATGATGGTCGACACTGGGGCATACACCAACATCCTCTTCAAGCATACTCTGGATGCTCTCGGTGATTATGCAGCATACATCGAGCCTTGCGATGATATAATCGTAGGTTTTGGGGATACGCGCAACCTTCCCATTGGGAAAATCAGACTATCCCTGGAGTTGGCATCATCGAAAGAGCCTGAAATGCACCATGCTAGGCAGCTCGACTTCCTGATCATCGACATGCCATCGTCCTACAATGTGTTCCTCGGCCGACCTTTCTTCAACGAGTTCAAGGCGGCCGTTTCTACTTATTACTACTGTGTAAAATTTCCAACCCCGGCGGGAGTTATAACCGTCAAGGGCGATCAGACGCGGGCGAGGGAGTGTCTCGTCCGTTTTGCAAAACGTCATTCTAAGGAAGGTGCTATGGTTGGAAAGTATATTGAGTGTCAAACACAAAATCAACAAATGAACTACTTGGAGGGTCTTCCTAGCAAGTACATAAAGATTGAAGTTGGGGAGTGCAGTCGTAGTTCCGGCGACCACCAAGTGAAGGCGAACGAGCACGCCTCCATGGAAGTGGACGACCACACCCCAATGGAGATCGACGAGCAGACAGTCTCGGGCGACCAGCTCCCCGGCGACCAGTTTCCAGAAAACTTTCCAGATCTGGAGCCTAGGTTAGGCTTTGAGCCAGAGTTCGGAATCGAGGATCCTCGTTGGAAGGAGCCTAAAGAACGGGCAACTTCAGCGGAGGACCTTGAAACCATCCATTTAAACGAAGCTCGTCCAGAACTCGAGGTATTCATCGGTTCGAATTTACCAAAACATTTGCGATCAGACATGGTCGCATTTTTGAAAGAAAACATCGGTGCATTCGCCTGGTCGCACGAGGATATGGTGGGCATTCCCACGGATCATGCCTGCCACAGATTGAATATTGATCCAGCGAGGAGACCTATCACCAAAAAACGAAGGAAATTTGGGCCTGATAAATATGCGGCTTTGGCGGTCGAAGTCAAGAAATTGATCGACAATAAATTAATCGAGAAAACTGGAACTGATCCCGAGTGGCTGGCCAATCTAGTGCTCGTCAAAAAAACGACCGGGTCGTGGATATTGTGTATAGACTTCACAGATCTAAACGACGCCTGTCCGAAAGATCACTTTCCGATGCCCCACATTGATCACCTAGTAGACAATACAGCGGGGCACGAGATGTTAACTTTCATGGATGCTTTCGCGGGCTACCATCAGATCGCGATGCATCCCGACGACCAGCGGCATACGGCCTTCATGACGGCCACCGAAATGTACAGCTGGAAGAGAATGCCTTTCGGTTTGAAAAACGCGGGGGCAACATACCAAAGACTGGTAAATAAGATGTTTGAGAAACACATCGGCGAGATGGTGGAGGTCTATATCGACGACATCGTTGTCAAAAGCTTGCGGAAAGAGGATCACCTACACCACCTCGCCATGACATTCGATATATTGAAGGAGTACAACATGAAGTTAAATCCGAAAAAATGCAGTTTCGGTGTTAGCTCAGGAAAATTTC
This sequence comes from Galeopsis tetrahit, assembly GCA_963675135.1. Taxonomy (NCBI): domain Eukaryota; kingdom Viridiplantae; phylum Streptophyta; class Magnoliopsida; order Lamiales; family Lamiaceae; genus Galeopsis; species Galeopsis tetrahit. The sequence continues at coordinate 56,602,014 of OY776131.1, forward strand.
TGGGGCACTTGGTTAGCCAGCGGGGCATCGAGGCGAATCCGAGTAAAATTCAAGCAGTCATTAACATGCAAAGCCCAAGGAACGTGAAAGAAGTACAGAGGTTGACAGGATGCCTTGCATCGCTGAACAGATTTATTGCACGAACGGGCGATCGTTGCAAACCTTTTTTCGATGCTCTGAAAAAAGGGAGGTTCGAATGGACCGATGAATGTGAAAAAGCTTTCGAAAAGCTAAAGGAATACCTATCTGATCCGAAGGTCCTATCCAAGCCAGTCCCCGGTGAAATTTTGTATCTATACTTGGCGGCCACTGACTGTGCGATCAGTTCAGTGCTCGTCCGAGCTGAGGGGAGCACACATCTACCTATCTACTACGTAAGTCAAACACTAAGAGATGCGGAGTTGAGATACACTCCAATGGAAAAATTGGCGTACGCACTGGTCATGAGTGTCAGAAAACTAAGGCAGTACCTGTTCGACCACGAGGTGGTCGTCCTCACCACCTTTCCACTCCGACGAGCACTGCATCATCCGGATACCACTGGAAGACTTTTGAAATGGTCGGTGGAAATAGGGCAATTTGGGCTCACCTACGCACCTAGAACGGCAATCAAGGGACAAATATTAGCTGAATTCATTGTAGAGCTCACTTTCCCGGAGAAAGTGGACGAGGGAATTGATCTTCCTTGGACACTGTTCGTCGATGGCTCGTCGACGAGCACCAAAGCAGGGGCAGGAGTCGTCCTCACCAGCCCAACCGGACAGACGTTTGCTTCGGCGATCGAGTTCGGGTATCGGGCGACCAACAACGAAGCAGAGTACGAGGCTCTGGTTGCAGGAATCAAGATGTCTATGGCCGTGGGCGCCAGAAAACTGAAAATTTTTTCTGACTCTCAGCTGGTTGTATGTCAAATTACGGGCGACTACGAGGCTCGCGGCGATCAAATGATAAAGTATCAAGAGCTAGTGAAAGGATTACTCGAGCAATTTGATCAATTCCACATCGAGCAAATCCCTAGGGAGGACAATACGCAAGCAGATGCGTTAGCTCGACTGGCCACTTCAGAGGGGGAGGCAATATTTTCAGAAGCGACCATCACTAAAATTTCTTCCCCATCGGTGAACAGAGGTCAGATTTTGCAGGTTGGAGCGACCAGCGACGAGGACTGGAGATCGCCGATCATCAAGTACATCAAGACCGGCGAGCTCCCGGGGGACAAAGTGAAAGCAACCAGACTGCAGCTCAGGTCCGCAAGGTACACTGTTATTGGCGACCAGCTGTACAAACGGGGTTTTTCAATGCCTTTATTGAAATACCTCGGGGAAGACGAAGCGAAGATCGTCATGTACGAAATCCACGATGGATCATGTGGAAATCATACAGGGGGGCAAGCGCTCGCGTTAAAAATCATGAGGCAAGGCTATTTTTGGCCAACACTGAAGAAGGATGCAATTCATTACGCCCAGGCGTGCAAGAGATGTCAAACTTTTGCACCCGCTATTCACTCACCTCCAGACGAGCTCATCTCCGTCTACAGTTCTTGGCCCTTCGCAAAGTGGGGCATCGACATCATTGGACCTTTCCCGCCTGGCGTCGGGGGGGTAACTTTCGTAGTCGTAGCAGTCGATTACTTCACCAAGTGGACCGAAGCGAAGGCATTGAAGACCATCACAACGGCCCAGATGACAAGTTTCATATGGAAAAACATAATTTGCAGGTTCGGCCTACCACGAGCGATAGTGACGGACAACGGACGTCAATTCACAAGTCAAGACATGCTGGATTTCTGCTTAGAGTGGAACATCAAGAAATTTTTTTCAACACCCTATCATCCACAATCGAATGGTCAAGTAGAGGCAATCAACAAAATCATCAAGCACACCTTGAAAGCTAAGCTAGATGGATTGAAGGGCAAATGGGCGGACGAGCTGCACATGGTTCTGTGGGCATATCGGACGACCACGAGGAATTCTACTGGTGAAACTCCGTTCGCGCTCGCGTTCGGAACCGAAGCTGTCATACCAGCAGAGGGGCAGGTCCCAACTTTTCGAGTAGCAAATTATGACGAGCAGTTGAATAACGATGCACAGCTCTCCGACTTGGACTTCCTAGAAGAGCGAAGGCTAACAGCGGACGAGAAGAACGTGGTCTACAAGCAAAGGTCAGAGCGCTATTATAACACCAAAGTACGTGCTCGCCAATTCACTATCGGCCAGCTCGTACTTCGGAGGGCGACGGAGCAGTCCATCGGCATACTTGGCCCGACTTGGGAGGGTCCGTACCGAATAACGCGCACACTCCTGAACGGATCGTACGAGCTAGAAGATCTGGAGGGCAAGCCGAGCAAGTACCCATGGAACGCGGTCAAGCTGAAGAAGTATTACCAGTAAGTTTTTAATTTTTTCATATTTGTATAGTTTGTATCTAATCATCATTTCAATACAAGTATAAGTTTTAAATTTCCATCAAGTGTTAGATAAGTTTTAATTTTTAGACAAGGCTCTGCGTAGCCTTCTAGGAAACAAAAGACGAGCACTCTTTCTTAACGATGCTCGCAAGGTAGTGGCGACGACGACCACTACCTGTCAAACAAAAAAGAGTTCAAACCGACGAATGGTTAACTCTAAAAGACGAGCACTCTTTCTTAACGATGCTCGCAAAACAAAGACGAGCACTCTTTCTTAACGATGCTCGCAAGGTAGTGGCGACGACGATCACTACCTACCAAACAAAAAAGAGTTCAACCGACGAATGGTTAACTCTAAAAGACGAGCACTCTTTCTTAAAGATGCTCGCAAAGACAAAAGACGAGCACTCTTTCTTAAAGATGCTCACAAGGCAAAGACGAGCACTCTTCCGCAAAGATGCTCGCAATAAAAGGAGTTTCCAAAAAGACAAGTACTTATCAAAAAATGCTTGCAAAAATTAATCACAACATAAGTTGAAAAGCAGTAACGAGAACGATCACTCAATATTTAACAAAGTAAACGAACACATCATAAGCAAAAAGTTTCATTCATTAAAAAGCCTAAAAGGCTGAAATTACAAAAAGGCCTTAATGGCCGAGCAGTCCTAAAAAATAAAAATAAAAAATACAGAAATAAAATACAAGTAAACTAAGCTACCGGAGCGTTCTCCTCGGCAGGAGCATCCTGCTCGCCGGCAACTTCCTCCTCGTTCGCATCTTGTTCGCCCTGTTGAGGTGGGGAGTCCTCGGGAGGATCCGCGAACAGCACCGGAACTCCCAAAAGTCGAGGGAACTGGAGTCCCATTCGCATCAGTGGAAGCAGGGGGAGTTCGGTTTCCGGTTGAGGATTTTCTTTCATAAGAAGGTCATCCAAAAACCCACCGAGCGGAATCACGTCCACTTCCGGATGAACGTCCAGCAATCGATGAATGAGCCCGTGGGCAGTAAGCGCCACCGATAGCATGGCAACGCCCCCAGCGAGCTCATTTGTCTCATCTCGCTCATTGGTCATATCGACCAGCTCTTGCCGGAGAGTAGCCAACTCTTCTTCATCAGCTGCAGACTTATTTTGGAAAGAGTTTACCTCGGCGCATTTCATTTTCAGCTCATCGTCGGCAGCCTGGAGGCGAGCACGGAGACGTTCGATCTCTTAAAGATCTTCTTGATCTTTCTTTCGAACCATCTCAAGTTGGGCCTTAGAATCGGCCAACTTTGCCTCGAGGTCGACCACCTTCCTCTCAACAACAGCTTTAGCTTTAGCCATTTGGACAAGCCTCGCGCTCCTCTCCTCGCTGACCTTGCGACTCTCGGCGATCTGGACCGCAAGCCTCTCGAGGGTGTATGTGGCATGGGTCATATCGATGGCGGCCAGGCGCGCGTTCTCCAGAGAGCTCTGGTTGTTCACCTCGTCGAGTAGCGTGGTCGTCAGCGACCGGGGTACATTCTCATGACCCTTGCGACGACCGGGTCCAGAGATTCTTGAGGGGCCGCATCCCGCGACCGGAAGAAGCCGAGGAGGTTGTCGTTGTAAGGCTCAACGACCGAGTTCTCGGCAACCCTAAAGAAAAAAGAGAAGAGTTAGAAAAAAGTACTTGAAAATATTATAAAGCTTTATTGATAATAAGTTAGAAAAAAGTACTTGAAAGTACTTGAAAAAAATTCTAAGGCTTTATTGATTATAAGCTTACCTGGCAACCCTTGCGGCATCCCAGCCGAGTAGTGTGTTGTCTCCCTGAGCTCTCTCCCCGGCCGACGAGCTCGTTGCAGTCTCTCGCGACCGAGTGCTTCGGGGAGGAGGGGATACGACCTGAGTAGGGGGAGGCGAGCTACCCCTCGGCGGAGGAGATCTCCTCGGCGAGATCCTCTTCTCGGCAGCAGGCGGGCGAGAAGAACCCCCTCGAGTCGTTTTAGCAACTCTTTTAGGTGGAGCCCCCGAGGTCTCCGCCCCCTTCCTCTTCTTTCCGGTTCCGTCAACTACCTTGCGCTCGCGCAGCATCCTCGCTTGTTGCATCATCCTGCTAGATGTTATGCGATCAACTTCGACGGATAGAGGAAGGTAAGTAACAACTCTCTCTGGAACCACTACTAACAAAGAAAGACGAGAAGTTAATATTTTACGAGGAGTAATTTCACAAAAAACTTAGAAATATGTTGATACCTGGAGGGAACTCTCGGGTGAAGGGATGAGGAGGTACTCTGAGACCTGCTCGCTCACGCATACACTCCCTGTTCAAGAAGCGACAGGACCTCTCCAGGTAGCGACGGTTGAGAACGCAGCAAATGTGGTATTGGAAGAGGGGTGTAAGACGGTGTTCGGCAGTTTTCTTGCGAGCAGTTTCACCTACAAAAACGAGGAGTTAGTCAGTATAGAAAGAGCGAGCAGAAATAAAAATAACTTACCACGAATTCTTTGATACTCAGTATCAAGGGGAATGCGATCAGAGGAGCCATCCGGCTTCACTGGACTTTTCCAGTCCCCGGCTACCCACCACCAGTTGGTTTTCCAATCCCTAATCTTGTTGGGAACCCCCTCAACCAATTTGAAATTATCTCGGCCCCTCACGTAGTAGTATCCATGGCCCACTTTCTCTCCGGCCTCGGCCGCCTGAAGAAGATAGTTAATCTCCTTAGGACTGAGCCATGTGTTGCGACATCCGTTCTCGACCGCCACCAGGCCGAACAGTGTAAGGATTCCGATCAGGTTCGACCAACCGTTCGGCAAAATTTGAGAAGGGGCCACCCCTAAGAAATGTAAAAAGTTTGAAATACTGGGGTGCAGGGGGAACCTCAGCCCTGCCTCCATCATACCGATGTTGACGGCGACCATCCCTTCTGGCGGCTAGTCGGCCCTCTCATCTTGGCGAGGAACGAAGAAGCAGACGTCGGCCGGCAATTGATACTTTTTTCGTGAATTTTCTAGCTGGGCCGAGGAGACGGTGCTCGCATACTTGCTTACTTCATATCTTGATTGGAAAGCTTCTCGGCGCGGGCGAGGAACCTCTCGAGGAGGGTATTCGCAGAAATATTTATAATAGGCCTCCCTCGAGACCTCGTCGCCATCCAAATTCTCTCTACCACTCAAAATGTCCTTTATGCTCTCTGCATACTGAACAACTTCCTCGAAGTCCTCGCGGAGACTCCTCGTCAAGGTCTCCTCGACTTGGGCAGTTTCTATCTGTTCGCCCACCCCTCGATTCAAATCCGGATCACGCAGATCTGAGTCAGTCTCCTCGACATCCCCCTCCTCGGCATCGTTGCCGGCATCATCCCTGTCAGATTCATCGAGCTCGTCGACGTCGACGACCACTGCCTTTCCTAGGTTTCGAACTCCAACGTTTATGGGTTCAGGGGAGTGGATCCTAGAGTCCGAGGAGGATGCCCTCTCCATCAAAGCCAAGGCCAAACGGTCTCCGCCGTCGGAATTCTCAGAACCGCCCACCAACGGCGGCGGACCACCGTCGGAACCACCACCGGAGCCACCACCAACCTCCATTTTTTCTTAGAAATGGGGGAAGAAGAAGTTTTAAAAGAAGAAAATGAGAGTTAAATACCTTTATATCGATCGAAAACCACCCAAACACGCCAGAAAAGCTTGAAGTAGAAAGCTTGGAAGAAAGCTCAAAAGGATTTCAAAAGTTGCAGAATTGTGAAAGTGTTTTTATGAGGAAGAAAGGCCTATTTATAGGCAAATTTGTGCAGGGACCTATGTGCAAAAAACAGGGTCAAAAAAGCAATTTTCCCAAAAATTTGGGTTCATTTCCGAATTTGAGTTCGGCGAGTGGACCCCACGCGCGACCTTTGAGGTCGGCACGCGCCCCACGCGCCAAATTCAAATTCCTTGCGCCGCCCACGCGTCTGACACATGTCAGGTCCGTCATTATGAAAAGTTGCTTCGATAATCGTGCTCGGCGCTGGAGACGAGGCGACCGCCTCTATCACACGTCATCAAGATCTCAAATTTGATTGTGTTGTCGAGGACAATTATCACCATCTAAGAAGACGACCATACTGCTCGCCTTACCATTCTACGAATACGAAGAAAGGCGACCAGGGGGCAAATGTTATACCTAGTCAAAGAAGTCAATCTTTGACAAGTCAATCCTAGTCACCAGCTTACGTGGCGAGGACCAGTCAACAAAGTCGTGCGACGACTAGTCAACAAGACCAAGAAAATGTAATAGAATAAATGTATTTAATATATTTAAGTGCTCGCTCAAAGATGTTGGCGAGCACATGTTTTAGTTAAGCTGCTCGCCCGAATGTGTGGCGAGCACGTGTCTTTCTTAGCTAGGAAAGTCTAAGTATTGAAGCCTTGGGAGACAGCATGGAGCGTGGCGACCACACTCCTCGACATGGTCCTCCGGCGACCACCGTGGCTCAGCTCCTCGGCATCTCGGCGAGGACGAGCACCAAAGGCGGTTTAGCATTAAATGCGCCATCAAATCACCTTTTCGGGCAGAAGTCAGGTCCAATAAGGGCGTGCCACGTGTAAAGGGCGGGCAGCCCCTAAAAACCACTATATAATGCCTAAAAGAGGCTCATTTGTACACGAGTTACACATTCCACCAAATCACCCAACCCAAAGCAATAAACTCTCCCAAAGCTCTCAAGCTTTTACACTACAAAAAACGCGCGCTACAGGGACGGACAAATGCTGACGGATTATAATCCGTCAGTATTTCCGACGGAAATGCTGACGGATTGAAAAGTCAACGTCAATGCTGACGGATTTCCGTTCCGTCAGCATTTACCGAGGGAAAATGCTGACAGAAGTTTTGAAATATGTATGCCGACGGAAATGCCGACGGATTATCCGTCGGCAAATCACACGTTGAATTCGCACCGCCTCGTTTTCCAATAAGGTAACCGTTGGCATTAAAGTCGGCGGTTGCCGAGGGAAATGCCGACGGATCAAAAATATTTTTTTTTTATATATATATAAGGGCCTTCAGATTGATTCGTTTTAGAAAAAAAAAGGGGCGTGCGTGAGTGAGGATTCGGTGGGGAAGACGAAGACGAGGACGAGGCTATTGAAGCAAATTTCTCCGATTACATTGATACGGTACGTTTTCTTAATTAGTTCTATTACTTAATTTTAATACTTATATATGTTTATGCATGGATATATGTAAATATGAATAATTTAATGTTGATTTGCATGTTATATTGATTTAGTTAGTTGTTAAAATATTATGATCATGTTAGTATGTACGTTAGTTAATTTAATTTGTTGATTAAGAATAATTTTGATAGATCGAGTAGTTTTTTAAGGTTAATTAATTAATTAATTGTTATATGTATACATTAATTAATTGTTATATAGTTAATTACTAGTTTAATTTAATGGTGTAATTTTGATATAGAATATTTTTAATGTAGGTAGTGCATGTTTCAATCAATTGTTTAAATTAGTTTAGATATAGTGGTTCGACCGTTGGATAAAAATTTTAAATTAGGAATATGTTCATTAAATTGATAATTATTGACCCAATTAGAAAATTATTATTTTAATTAGTTTTAGGTTTGTTAATTTAGGAATATATATGTTCAATTTTTTATTATTGATTAAGTTAGGTAGAAAAATAATAATTAAATTAGGTTATTGTTGATTAAATTAGGAATATGTTGATTAATTAAATTAGGAATATGCTATATTAGTAAAAAAATTAAATTAGGAATATGTTCATTAAATTGATAATTATTGACCCAATTAGAAAATTATTATTTTAATTAGTTTTAGGTTTGTTAATTTAGGAATATATATGTTCAATTTTTTATTATTGATTAAGTTAGGTAGAAAAATAATAATTAAATTAGGTTATTGTTGATTAAATTAGGAATATGTTGATTAATTAAATTAGGAATATGCTATATTAGTAAAAAAATTAAATTAGGAATATGTTCATTAAATTGATAATTAGAAAACTCCAATTAGAAAAGTATTATTTTAATTATGTTTAGATTTGTTAATTTAGGAATATGTTAATTTAGAAATATTTTTAATGTAGGTGATGCATGTTTCAATCAATTGTTTAAATTATTAGTTAATTAGATGGTTCGACGGTGGTATCACGTTGTAATTAGGTTATATATATATTGTTTTGATTTAAATTAGGAATATGCTATATTAGTAAAAATTTTAAATTAGCAATATGTTCATTAAATTGATAATTAGTAAAATTATGTATTTTTTATTGATTGAAACAGATGAGTGAACAAGTACCGAATCAGGGTTCGGGTTCACGTAGGTCGTCATTTTGGTCACGTCGTTCAAGGAGGTCTCGGGATGAATCAGTTCCTGTGACGGTTCCTCCTCCTCCTCTTGTGGCAGTGTCGCCGCCGCCGCCGACTACGATGTCGGTTGGTTCGTCATCCTCTTCTCGTACGCATCCTGTTCGAGACAAAAGGAAACTCATTGAAATCATTTCTGGGGCGTAAGTCAATAATTCTAATGTTTAACAGTATTCAATAACAATTAACTTTATTTATTTATTTATTTATTTATAATGTGTTAGTTTATAAATTTGTTAATAATTTTACAGGTTGGTGCCCGGTAATGAGGTGTCCAGGATATGCACAAAATCCTTTAAGAATTGCAAGATTTCTAAGGGTGCTATCACTTGGTTGACGGTGCCACAATCTAAAAAGGATGAATATTTCGAGGAGTTCCAGGTATATAATTACAATATTTAAAGTTTATTAAATAACTAATTATTCATATTATTTGATAAATATGTTGAATATTTATTTGTATAGAAAAAGGCCCGTTGGGATACGACGATCTACTCGGACGCCGATATTTACGAGAAGTGGTACGGTCTTTGTTCTACTCGGTACACGAACATGATGTACGACTGGAGAACGGCCTGGCGTGATAAAGACGTAAATCTTGTTCTGGGGGTAGAGGATGGTGTTGACCTGTGGGAGTCGTTGGTTGAGAAGTGGTCGGACCCGGCTTACCAAGAGAAGTGTCAGAAAGCTCAGGCCAACCGCAGAACCGACGTTGGAGGCGGGATGGCAGTGCATCGGGGGGGAGCTCGGTCCGTCCTCGAGCAATCACTTGCTATCGTAAGTTTTCATTAATTTTTAAAAATTAAATAATTATAGTTAATTATTTTATATTAGTTATCTAAATTAATTTGTATATGTTTATTTGATACGTAATAGGAGCGGGAGACTAGACCTCCACACACCCACTTGGATCGGATGAGTCTTCTTCATCCGTTTAATGTCGATACACAGACGTCCACCTACGGGCGCACTACTGACCTCCACGTAAGTTTAATTAAATTTATGTATTAATTACATTATATATATATATATATATAGATAATTAAATTAATTTTAATTTTTTAATTATGTAGTTGAGCGTCCGACAGAGGATTGAAGAGGCCGAGACGCAAGCCACCGCCACGACTACTGCTGAATCCGGAAGCAGCGGTACCCCTCCGGCTGTTGACGTGGACCAGTGTTACCTTGACGTTGCCCCGACCTCCAAGGGAAGGGTCCAGGACACCAAGTGGTCGGTCGGCCCGGAGTGCATCGCAGCCGTCCGTATCCTCCACTGCCGTCCCGGATCCGAACTTCATGGCAACGTTCGAGAACTACTTCCGCACATGGAGTACCAATGCGGGTCGGACGTTGGGGATGTCTGCTGAGCAGATCGAGGCCATCTATCAACAGACGATGGGGCAACCACCGCCAGCTCCAGCTCCAGATCAAGCTGCAGGTCAAGATGCAGGTCAGGCCGACGGTGGCGACGTCAACTTGAATGAGGATGTGGTGGAACAATTTTTTAACTTTCCGGGCACTGGCAACTATCCTGGTTGAACAATTTGAACAATTTAATTTTGTGTTGAACTAATTTATTTTTTTGTTGAACTTATTTAATTTTCTGTTGAACTTATTTAATTTTCTGTTGAACTTATTTATCTTTATGTATATATTTATGTTTATGTTGAAAAATATGTTGAACTATATATTGCAGTTTATTTGTGTAGTTTATTGGTGTATAGATGAAAATAGGGTGCATTCATTTGTTTCATTGAGTACAAAATAATCTCATTTAGAGTGCATTCTAGATATAGATTTAAACCACTTGAAGAGTGCATTTTAGTACAAATTAAAATAGCCTCATATAGAGTGCATTATACATATATTTAACCAAACCACTTGAAGGTGGTAGATGCAACCATGAGAACTAGCACAATCAAAATGATTTTGTTCACTTTGATTAAATCCTTGATTTCTTCAGCCAAATTCTTGATTTCTGTAACCAATTTCTTCATCTCTTGAGTCATTTTCTTCATGTCTTCAGTTTCTTGGTCACTTTGATTAGATCCTTGATTCTTGTCAACACCACAGTTTTCTAGAGTATCAGCCCATACAAAGAAACCACATCCACCACCACAACCATCACTTAGGGAGTCAGGACAATTATGAAATATCCTCCCTTTACTTCTAGGTTGTTTAGAAGCATATGTACGACATGCCTTTCCACAATAACAAACAAGGCCTTGCTGAAATCGAATAGAAGATGAAGAAGACATGATATTTCTTTGCAAAATAGAAAAAAACGAATATGGTGTGTGTGAGCTTTGTGTTGCTATATATACAAAAAATTGAATTAATTAAAAAAAAAAATAATAACACGCCAAATGCCGACGGAATTAAGTTTCCGTCGGAATTCACCATTTGATAAATGCCGACGGATAATCCGTCGGCATTTATCTTGACTGACGGAAATTTTGGGCGGTGAAATGCCGACGGAATTAAGTTTCCGTCGGAATTCACCATTTGATAAATGCCGACGGATAATCCGTCGGCATTTATCTTGACTGACGGAAATTTTGGGCGGTGAAATGCCGACGGAAAGATAAGTCCGTCGGCATTTCCGTCGGGAAATGTTTCCCTAAAACTTTCTTTTTTTCCTTTTTTTCCACTTCACTTTCGTATTGCAAATTTACACCAAAACTTTCTACTGCCTAATTTTTTTATGCTCATGCTCGGGTATTCAGAAACATCAAATTACGGTACATTTTCTACCATTTTTAATTTACTCTATATATAAAATTCAATATAATGTAATTACATGTTTTATATATATCATAAGTTTTGTTTGAATTTATTATAAGTTTAGTTTAGTAATGTGTTGCTCCACTTAAATGTTTAGCAGATGGATTTGCCTGACCGTCGTTGGATGTATTGTACTCCTAGAATGATTAGAGGAAATGTGAATGTGGAATTTTATAATGAACTCGTGTTATTTGTTGAATTTGCAAAAAGCCAGCCACATTACATGAGTGGAAATTGCATTAGGTGTCCGTGTAATGCTAAGAAATGTCAGAATAAGCAATATAAAGAGATTGATGAGGTCCTAGTGCATATTGTGAAGAATGGTTTCGTTGATAATTATTATAATTGGACTAGTCATGGCGAAACACGTTGGCCTTATAGATTTGATGAAGTGTTTTACTATTACACTGCTGGAATCTATCAAGAAGAAGCAAATTTCGATCATGTTGGCACTAGTAACGAGGTAGAACAACGGTTTGGGGACGAAGAACAACAGTTTGGGGACGAAGAACAACAGTTTGGGGACGAAGAACCGAATATGTATCAAACAATGATCAGGGAAGCTGGTTTTTCAAACATGGAAGAGGAGCCGATGAATGAGGCATTTCGGTTTTATGAGATGCTCAAATTAGTCGAAGAAGATTTATATCCGGGTTGTGAATCTCACTCACAGTTGTCATTTAATGCACGACTCATGAACATTAAGACCGAGAACAAGCTTTCTAACAGGGCATATGAGCAAGTGACACAGTTATGCAGTGAAATTTGTCCTCAAAATAATAAGGTGCCTACGACGTTTCATCAAAGCAAACAAATGTTGAAGAATGTTGGTTTGCCGGTTGAGAAGATTGATTGTTGTGTGAAGGGTTGCATGTTATATTGGGGTGACGAAGATAGCAGTCTGAACATGTGTAGATTGTGTGGCCATCCCCGGTACAAAGAGGCACGTCGAAAGGGACCTGGTGGTCAATCGAAGAAGACAAAGAAGAAAGTGTCATATAAGAAGATGTACTACCTTCCTATCATTCCTCGTTTGATGAGATTATATCAATCAAGTGCCACTGCACAACACATGACGTGGCATGATACAGATTCCTCTTCGGCTGAGTCGAGGGAGATGCGACATCCGGCAGACTCAGAGGCCTGGAAACATCTTGACAACGTGTTTCCAGATTTTGCTTGTGAACCGAGGAATGTGAGATTAGGTTTGTGTACTGATGGTTTTGCACCGTTTGGGATGCATGGGAAGCAGTATTCTTTGTGGCCGGTGATACTGACTCCGTATAATCTTCCTCCGTGGATGTGCATGAAACCTCAAACAATGTTTCTGACTGTATTGGTGCCTGGACCAACGAATCCAAAGGACAAACTGGATGTTTATCTCCAACCTCTTATAAAAGACTTGATCTTCTTATGGGAGAATGGAGTCCAAACGTACGATGTTTTTAGAAAGCAGAACTTCACGATGCGTGCTGCTCTTTTATGGACCATTAGCGACTTTCCTGCATATGGTATGTTGTCCGGTTGGAGTACGGCCGGAAAGAAAGCATGTCCGTATTGTATGGAGAATTCTGAAGCTTTCAGTCTCCCGGTGAGTAGAAAAGTTTCATGGTTCGATAATCACCGTAGGTTCTTACCTCAAGGTCACCCGTTTCGAAGAAATAAGAAGAACTTCGTAAAGAACAGAGCAGTCACAAACAATCGACCTCCACTTCGAGATGGTATTTTATACATTTATTTAATGAGTATTAAACGTATATTTATCTATTGCTTTTAGTGTCACTTATAATTTACTCTCCGTACAGGACGTAGGTTGTTATATGAGATTCAGTGGACGGGGTTGAAAAAAAGTACTGAGGCAAATGCAGCGGAACACAACAGAGGAATTGAGGGTGGTTGGAACAAAAGGAGTATTTTTTGGGACTTACCATACTGGAGTTCACTATTGATACGACACAATTTGGATGTGATGCACATTGAAAATAATGTGTTTGACAATGTGTTCCACACAATCATGAACACCGAAGGCAAGACGAAAGACACTCCAAAGTCTCGGGAGGATTTGGACACTCTTTGTCGCCGTCCAGAGTTGAAAAAGGATGAGCGTACAGGTAAATTTCCAAAGGCTAGCTACACACTGGATAAGCCACAAAAACAAAGATTGTGTAGGTGGATAAAGGAGTTGAACTTTCCGGACGGCTACGTGTCGAACTTGAGTCGATGCGTAGACACAACAACGGGTAAGGTTGCAAGGATGAAGAGTCACGATTGTCATGTATTTATGCAACGCTTGATACCGATTGCGTTCAAGGACCTTCTTCCTCTCAATGTGTGGAGGGCTATCACTGAATTAAGTCTATTTTTTAGAGATTTAACGGCTACAACGATCACGATCGATGATATGATTCGTTTAGATGAAGACATTCCAGTGATTTTGTGTAAGTTGGAACAAATTTTTCCACCTAGCTTCTTTAACTCGATGGAACACTTACCCGTTCACTTAGCGTATGAAGCGAGAATTTGTGGTCCGGTGCAATACAGGTGGATGTACCCATTTGAAAGGTAAAATCTTACTTTTTTTTTTATTTCATTACAATTACACATGCATTCTTATAAGTTTTATATATATATATATATATATATATATATATATATATATATATATATGTGTGTGTGTATATCAGGTATCTCCACAACTTGAAACGTAATGCTAAACAAAAGGCAAACGTTGAAGCATCGATTGTGAATGCTTATTTGAATGAAGAGGTTGGCATGTTTTGTTCTTATTACTTTGAAGACCACGTCAACACAAAGTTAAGAAGTGCTCCACGTAACTTCGGTGGTACATCCGCTGACGATATTAGTGAAGAGGTCGATGGAATGCTCTCCATATTCAAGTCTAAGGGACGGCCAATAGGAAAACCCACTGAACGATATTGGGAGACGAACTCGGAGGCGGAAATAGCACAAACGTATGTGTTATTGAATTGTGATGAAGTTCAGCCATACAATGAGTAAGTATTTCATATATAAATCGTCTATTTAAATACCACTTCATTTATGTCATTTAATATTAACCAAGTTTTTGAATGTTGTGAATTAGGATGTACACTCAAGAACTACGACGAGCAGAACCAAACATCTCAGATGCATATATAGATGCTCGTATTCAACGTGAATTTTCCCGATGGTTCGAACGTTATGTGAGTACCATTTAATTAATTATGTTTTACGTAAATAAATTAATATTTATTTTAATTAATTTTAAATTGAGCCGTATAGGGACGGGATAACGCTCTAGACAGTCCATTCTTACGAGATCTGAGCAAGGGACCACTACGTCGTGTAAAGACTTACAACGGTTATATTGTGAAGGGCTACAGATTTCATACGTCTGGGTATGCATCGACAAAGGGGACTACCAACAGTGGCGTCTGCGTTAGCAGTGCGAATTACAATGCAGATGCAAGTGATTACTTTGGGGTGTTACGGGAAGTCGTCGAAGTAGAATATCCAGGATATCCAGCAAAGACTGTAGTGTTGTTCAAGTGTCATTGGTTTGATTCAGGCCATCTAGGAACAAGAATTCACCCGGAGTACAAGCTCGTTGATGTTAGTTCGAAAAGGACGTATGTTGCGGATGATCCATTTGTATTTGCCCATCAAGTATCTCAAGTATACTACTGCACATATCCGGGAGCTCCACGTGGTTATGAATGGCACGCTGTTTGCAAAGTAAAGGCAAGGTCAATGGTAGAAGTCCCTAAAAAGGACAAAAATACTGAAGATGAATCTCCATTTCAAACAGAACAAATAGAGACTCCAACTGAAGTCTTTATGGGAGATTTCAATCTTTCTGTACCCTTGACGGCTGCAAATCCCCAATTAATCGAAATTGAAGGTGAAGAGGAGGGGGATGAAGAAGAGGATGAAGAGGAGAATGAAGATGAGGATGAAGAGGAGAATGAAGAAGATGAGGATGAGGAGGAGGATGAGGATGAGGAAGATGATGATGATGAGGAGGAGGATAAGGACGAAGAGGAGGATGAAGACGATGAAGATGAAAATTAATTCAATTAATGTAATGTATTTATTTCTTATTTTATAAAAGTTAATTAATTATTTATCATTTAGGTACAAATTATAAAAATTAAATTTACTATAAATATAAGTCACAACCAATATATATATTAATATACGTGGAAGAAATGAATTTTGTGATTTTTTTAAAAAATATTTTGGTAATTTAGTAAGTATATAGAAAAAATTGAATTATTTAAAAAAAATAAAAAAAATTGCCAAAATGCTGACGGAATTCACTTTCCGTCGGTATTTACTTTTTGAAAATACCGACGGATAATCCGTCGGTATTTACCCTTATATAAAACAACAACCTAGGGTTTTCTTTCCGAAATTTCCTCCCTTTCCGAAATTTCCTCTCTCCCACCTCGCCTCCCTCCACCACCTCGCCTCCCTCCACCACTCTTCGACAAGCAAAGCATAAGGGTATGAGAATAAGTAGAAGAAGAAGATTCGTCTTGAAGAAGAAGAAATCGGTTAATCGGAAGAAAAGTTGTGCCAAATCGGAGAATGTGGTGGTCGTTTTGGAGGATTTGGGGGTTGAATATTTAGAAGCCCTGTTGAGCGATACAACCTTCATCACAAAGTAGTTGGTGATACAACCTTTTTTTTTTTTTGAGTTGTCAATTTGTATTTTGTTGTTTGAACAAACTGATTTGATTTTGTATTTCAGTTTCGGATGATGATGAAAACGACGAATTGTGGCCTGCTTTACTACTCTTTGTTTGGATTGCCAGAGGTATTCCCAATTTGTATGCGTATAATATTGGATGATTTTGCTTGGAATTTCCCCCCTCTATTTGTTATAGATTCTAGTGTAGTATATGTAATTTATTGGTTTGTGTTAGTGGTAATTTTGTCACCAATTATATATGAATATCTTTAGATAACAATTAAAAATATCTCCCGATAGACTTGCATATATAGTGCAGTTGGTTAGAATTTCTGTTATAAATTAAAGCTTAAATTGTATCCATGCATTATATATATATATACTATTATATTTAATTTTAAAAAGTATTTCGACAAACCAATGCCAATTAATTGTGGTCGGAAAATGAAATTCTGGTCGGGGCCTCCCCGGCCACCCATATTTTTTTTATTAATATTTTGTTTTACTGACGGATATTCCGTCGGTAAAATGCCAACGGATATTCCGTCGGTCAAATGCCGAAGGATATTCCGTCGATATGTTAATTTCGAAATCATATTTTTTTATTCATTTTTTTGTTTTACTGACGGAAATTCCGTCGGTAAATTGTCGACGGATATTCCGTCGGTCAAATGCCGACGGAATATCCGTCGACATGTGAATTTCGAAATCTATTCAAAAATTAATTTCTTTTATAATTATTTTAATTCATTCTAATTTATTTTATAATTATTTTAATTCATCGGAATGTTGACCCGGTTTGTTAAACGGGTTGTCCGAAATACCGACGGAATTTCCCTCGGTATTTCCGTCGGCAAATCCGACGGATAATCCGTCGGTAAATCCGTCGGAAATGCCGACGGAATCCAAAAATCCGTCGGCAAAAAATGCTGACGCCGAAAAAGGGGACGGCCGACATTCCGTCGGTAAATCCGTCGGTAACCTCGGATGCCGACGGAAAATCCGTCGGTAAATCCGTCTCTAAAACGCCCTTTTTTTGTAGTGTTAGCTTCTCCAAGAAGCTACTTCTTGTGTTCTTGCTTGTTCTTCTTTAGATCACCAAGATCATCTTAAACAACCTCTTTAAACACGTAATAAACCCCCGATCATTATACATGTTTGTCTCGTGCTAACAAATAGTCCACATCCGAATCAACCATTAAAAGCACGTACAACACTAGTATCACTTAAATTATTTAATTGTAATGTTGAAGGGAACTACGTAAAGATTTTTGTGGTATATATGAATCCAATTTCATACGAAAACAGGTTCCCATAATGCTATCTCAAAAAAAAAAAAATGTTAAATATTGTAATTGCAACTATAATAAGAAAATAGGTGTATAATTTTATTTTTTAAAATCTTTTTAATAAGTAGTAGTATAATAGGAAATTTTTCATATGGATCCGCCGGTGATACAGAGCATGCAACTCGTTAATTTTCATTAACTATGCCACTGTAATTGGCAACAAACTGGTTTCCTCAATTAATAAAATAAGGTCTCAATTACTAGATCAAGTTCGTGCATCCTGTCACCATTTTCACAGCTACTATTATGAACTGTTTATTCTTAGCTGGATAGCCGTGCATCTTGGATCTGCAGGGTCTATGATCATTACATATATAATGATATTATAATATATATATATATATAGACTATAGTTACATACTACTGTATTTATTATATTGGTAAATTTTCAAAATCAATTCTTATAATGTTCGTGTTCATTTAATAACTTAAAAAAGGTAGAGAGCTTCGTTAACCTTTTTAATTGGTGAGTGCATTGCCCTTGTCTTTTTTAAGTCGTTGCAGACGGTGTCGTTTTGGATTTTAAAAAATGTGAGGCTTACAAATCGTAGGTCAAGCCCTAACCTTCTCTGAATATATACAACCTCCTTCTCTCCCAATTTTGTACACACAAATTAACCAAAAAAGGAAATATTAATCATACAAAAATTGTGTCATACAAATAGTGCACCCAAGCATGTTAGTGCATCGGTGTGAATACTACATATCCATTTAAATATAATATTTAGATTTTATCATCCCCATAAGCATGTGCATCGCTCTCATCGGCACAATCTTAACAAATTATATATGCGACAAAATTGAAATAAATAAATAAATAATCTAATTCAACATTAATCAGTCGAATCATTGAAAATAAAATACGTATTGGAAATAACCTGTGCCTGCATGCATGGAAATTTCCTTCGGCCAAATTTGGTCCCCCGGCCCTTAGCTGTTTACCATTACAATATCCGTACAAAAAAATGAAACTTCCTGTCCTTTTCCTCATACTTTCTTTCCACACTTAAAATATTACACAACGCATTATTATATAATTAGAAAGTGGGGTTTATATATATGTTTCATGTTTTCTAATCCCAAAATACGTAATCCATTAGAACTGTTTCTTCGTCAAGTCAAAAAATAGCTTCTGCACTAATTTTCCAAACCTTGACTCTTCATTATTTCCTTCACTATCATTATTTCCTTCACTATAAAACCATTCCGATTCATAAAATTCATTTAATCAAAAAAGATAGTACTAGCTATAACAATATGTCACGCCCCGAATTGGACTTCAATTCACTCACCGAGTTACACGACTCAGTGAACGAGTTACTCAGTTCTCCGGACATCAAACTCGAGATAACCCACCACCGTCAGGAAAAGCTCGCTTACGACGTCTCCGAGGCGTCGTTAAAAATGGCCGACTCATGCGCCGCCGCGAAAGACCTCCTCCTCCTAGCGAAGAGCCATCTCCAGAGCCTCCAGTCAACATTCCGGCGAATCTCCGCCACCTCTGACGGCGGCGGAGACAACAACTTCGCCACCCACCGCCTCCCCCGGAAGCAGCTGAAGAAAGCAATCATGAAGAGATTGAACTCGCTGAAGGGGATGAAACCCACCCTGGCCGCGGCGGCGTCGGAGGATCAAAGCCTTGATTTGGTGGTGAAATTGTTGAAAGAAGTGAGGGCCACCACCCTGACGATCGTACGGTCTCTGTTGACGCTCATTGCAATCCCGAACCCGGATAGTAAGGCTGAGTCGGGTCGGAGGGACCCGATATTCCGGATCAAGTTGACCCGGATGGATAGCTTCAGTTTTTGGGAGAAATGTGAGGTGTCGGATGTAAGGCCGGTAATGAAGAAATTGGAGCATGTTGAGATAATGGTGGATGATATGGAATCAGAGTTGGAAGATATGTTTAGAAGGTTGATTAGGACAAGGGCTTCACTTCTAAACATACTTACTAGCTCCAACTAGGATTAATTAATTAATTAATTAGTTAATCGCCTAATAGTTTTAGGCCGGTGGTTTTACCATGAGATCACGTGTTTTAATTTTGGTGGTTTAGGTGGAACACGAAAAGTGAAATAAGGGATCAAACCGTTTTTTTCAACATCAAACTTTCACTCAAATTGGATCGGAGTTCTAGCTAGCTTAGTTCATAGTTTAACTTCATCGATCCATGTTATAATTGGTTGATTCATTGTATTATGTTAATTCTAAATAAATACACAATCTTTAGTCTTAGTATCAATTTAATCACGAACTTTACAATTATTGTAAAAAATCTCAACCTTTAATCGTATTGCAATTAGATACACATTTTTTTTTCTTTAACCAATAATTGATGATGTGGTTTGTCGGAGCTTGCCATTACACATAATTTTTTATTTTTTTTATTTTCCACATCACATTAAATTTTATATAAATAAAAATAAAATTTTATAAAAATAAAAATAAAACTTTCGCTTCTTCTGCGTCTTTGTCAACCTCTCAAACTCAATACATTCTTCTTGGAGAAGCGAAGTTTTATTTTTATTTATATAAAATTTAATATGATGTGAAAATAAAAAAATAAAAAAGAATATGGTAATCTGACGTGGCAAGCTCCGACAAACCACATCATCAATAGTTGGCCGGAGAAAAAAAATGTGTATCTAATTGTAACACAATGAAATGTTAGAATTTTTTACAATAATGGTAAGTTCGCGATTAAATTGATATTGAGATTAAAGGTGATGTGAATATTTATTTAGAATTAACCCTATAATAAACTCCTTTATGAGTGGATTGGTTAATTCCGTTATGAGTGGATTGGTTTTGATTTTTTCTATGCAAATTAATGTAGAAATAGGATTGAGAGAAATACAGAGAAGAGACATGTAAATTAACGTATTTATTTTTTCATTTATGCATACTGCATAGATATCAATTGCGGTTGATGCATGATCAAACTTAGGAGGTAGACAAGTGACAACGAAGGACTTTTTGCACTCTCTTTTCTTCAATCGTATCCCCACTTACTTTGATTTGATTTGAGATTTTGCTACTCAAGTTGAGAATCGAAGTCACGAACTGATTATATTCTCGATTTCCCATTTTAAGAATATCCGAATAGTTTCAAGACAATTATTTTCTTGTTTCCTTGAAATTCTTGCTTTAAAATTTTCCAAACATCTATGGCCTTTTTTACACCAAAGAGTCCTGGAAAAAATTATTTTTCCAACACTTTAATTTGTTGTATATATTGCAGCACACATCTTTCCTTTAAAACTCTTTTTGCATCTTTGCGTAATCCTCATCTAATTTTGGTTCTTTAAACTTTCCACTAATCATTTTTCATAGATCCATGGATTCAAAGAGTGTTTGCATTTGACTTTCAATATGGATAGTGTTTTTCCTTCGAAAATTGACATTTGATTAGGTGAGTACAGGCAAATAATGGAGAAGGATAATTTGGAGCCATCACATACTCCCTTTACTTGAAGGCACAAACGAATTGGGCACGAGTTTTAAGGAATGAATTGTTTATTAGTATTGTGTAAGATAAAGTGGGGGTAGTAAAGACTTTTCAACTTTATAAATAGTAATAAAGTTATTTTTTAGTGTAATAAAGTAGTGGCATTTGTTGTCATAATGTGATGTTTTAAGGAGATTGTTTAGACTATATTTATCAATGACCTACCCACAACCCAACCTTCTAATAAATAAATAATTTCTCTCTCCTCCACATACACACCCTCTTACTTTTCTTTTTTTCATACTTTATCAACAACCCACCCCAACCTTCAAATATATTATTTTTTAATTATATATTATCTATAATCAATTCTTATTATATTTAAAAGAAGTAAGAAATTTATTAAATATTTTGGGATTAATAATTTATAAATGGTAATAAAAAGGCATTTTATCATACAATTAAAATAAACTACAATCTCAATAATAAAATTAAATTACAAGAGTTGAAAATTTAAAATACAATATAGTAAATAAATAAATTAAGCTACAAATAGATGCATAAAATTCAACAATGCAAAAAATGAAAATTACATGTTTAATTATCAGTGCCGAATTTTTGCCATATGTGCTCAATCAAGTCATTTTTAAGAGCGATATGAGCTTCTCTATTGCGAAGTTGTTCTCTATTAGTCATATAAGTGGATAGGCTTGCAATGCGCTCAGTAGAGTATTGAAAACGTTGACCATCACCTGTGGGATCATCCATAAAAAATTCAGTGGGATCATAATAAGTTTGGTACGTGTCTCGTTCATCCTCTATTATCATATTATGCATGATGATACAAGCCATCATAATTTTTCCCATCAAAATCTTATCCCAGACAAGACATGGACGTCGAAGAAATGCAAAACGAGCTTGTAGAACTCCAAATGCTCGTTCGACATCTTTTCGTGCAGCCTCTTGGTGTTGAGCAAACAACTTGTGCTTTCGGGCAAGTGGAGAAGTAATTGACTTAACAAATGCAGCCCATGAAGGATATATGCCATCAGTTAGATAATATGCCCTATCATTTTCCCGACCATTCACAACATAACTAATCTTTGGTGCTCGACCTTCTAATACATCACTAAAAACTGGAGATCGATGGAGTACATTAATATCATTGCACGTACCTGGGGTTCCAAAGAAAGCATGCCATATCCATAAGTCATATGAAGCAACAGCTTCCAAAATGATTGTTGGTTTTCCACTTCTCCCTGCATATTGCCCAGCCCATGCAGTCGGACAATTTTTCCACTCCCAATGCATGCAATCAATACTGCCTATCATGCCAGGGAATCCACGTTGTTCCCCTACATGGAGTAATCTTGCCAAATCCTGTTCATTAGGCCGTCTGAGGTACTCGTCACCGAAGCAGGAAATGATGCCTTCTACGAAATTCATGAGAGATTGCCTTGTCACAGCGGAACTCATTCGCAAGTATTCATCAACGGCATCAGATGATGTACCATACGCCAACACCCTCATAGCTCCAGTACATTTTTGTAATGGTGAAAGACCTTGTCTACCTGTGGCATCAGGTGTTTGTTGAAAGTATTCGTCATTGGCAGTAACGGCATCCACTATACGAAGGAATACCGTTCTTCGCATGCGAAATCTACGCCGGAAGACCTCAGGAGTATACGTCGGATTGTCAATAAAATAGTCGTTCATCAAGCGTTCCTCACCAAGCTCGCGCTCCCTTTCACAATACCTTCTTCTAGCACGAGGAGCGGGATCTCCTTCGTTCAAAATAAGATTGTTAAAAAGCAAATCCTCAATGATTGGTTCTATTTTTTTATTCTGCAAAGCAATTGTTTCTTCCCATTTATCAAAAAAACCAAAAGAATCAGAACATTCTTCATTGAGAGACATTTGAGAAGATGAGAATTGAGTATATGGCTATTAGGTAAAGATAAAGATTAATTGAGTGTATGACGATGTGGTTTTTCAAGATGATATATAGAGTGGAGAGTGGACAAGAGGATGTGAATGAGTAGAGTGGAAAAGAGCATGTGAAAATGAGTAGAGTGGACAAGAGCATGTGAAAATGAGTAAAGTGGACAAAAGCATGTGAATGAGTAGAGTGGACAAGAGCATGTGAAAATGAGTAAAGTGGACAAGAGCATGTGAATGAGTAGACAAAAGGATGTGAATGAGTAGAGTGGACAAGAGCATGTGAAAATGAGTAGAGTGGATAAGAGCATGTGAATGAGTAGACAAAAAATAGTGGACAAGAACATGTGACTCATAAATAATGGATCTTGAATGACTAGTGGGCATTATTGACAAAAAGTGTATGACGAAAAGTGTGTATAGTGGGCATTATTGCATAGTTGGCATTTGAGTGTAATGACTAGTGGGCATTATTGACAAAAAGTGTATGACGAAAAGTGTGTATAGTGGGCATTATTGCATAGTAGGCATTATTGCATAGTGGGCATTTGAGTGTATAGTGGGCATTTGAGTGTATGACGAAAAGTGGGCATTATTGATTGTATAGTGGGCATTATTGAGCATAGTGGACATTATTGAGCATAGTGGGAAAGAGCATGTTAATGATTTAGACCAAAAATAGTGGACAAGAGCATGTGATTACATGAGATTAACTAGCACACAAATTAAAAAGCTTACAATACAAGACAGTAACTTTAAAAATACAAGAGATTAACTAATACACAAATTAAAAGGCTTACAAGACAATAAGATTACATGAGATAACTAGCACACAAATTAAAAGGCTTACAATACAAGACAATAACTTAAAAAATACAAGAGATTAACTAACACACAAATTAAAAGGCTTACAAGACAATAAGATTACATGAGATTAACTAGCACACAAAATAAAGATCACTCATTCTGTAAACAATTTTCATAATTTATTTTTAATCTCCTCATCTCCTGGGGATAAGTGATCTTTCGCCAACAATGATTGCAAAAGAGAGTGCTTCATCTTGAGAGTCTCAATTTCAAGTTTCTCTTTAACGACTTCAATTTCTTTCTCTTTAGTGAGTCTCATTGCACGAATTTCTGCGATAGCTTCAGCAGTACAAGAAGATTGTGATGCCTTACCTTTTCCCTTTTTTTTCGCCTTATCTCTACCAGTAGGACGTGAAATAGTCGAACCGCCGCTGCATGGAGTTTCTGGATTAGTGGGGATGGAATACGACACATCTTCACTTGTCCTTGGTCTCTTTGAGCTGCCACCACTTTCTTCATTATCGTCGTTATCTTCAGCACGAAAACGTGTGGAATCACGATCTAAATTTATTTCCCACTTCGGATGTTTACTCATAACTTCATTAAATACACGCATGTCTTGAAACTTGGAGCCACCCGCTGCATAAATTGTATGAGCTTCGTTCTCAACATCTTGTTGGCTCATTCCACTTCTTTTTCGACCATATGCTTCCTTGTAAGCAGCAACCCACTTGTTGACATTTGCAGTAAGTCGTTTAAAACGACATTTCATCATCTCTATATTTCTTTCTTTTATCTCTCCCGGATTATCGATTCGAGCTTCTTCATACAATTTATGCACTCGCGTCCACAAGGAGCCGCCCCTTTGATTTTTGCCACATGTTTTATCTTCACTAACGAAAATCCAAGCTGACATTAAGGCTACATCTTCGTTCACACACCAAGCATTTTTTTCGTATCTTTGGTTTGTATTTCGAAACAAAGTGCGGGGTGATATTTTGTGATGGTTGAACTTGTTCATGTGTAGGAATTTGGTTCATATTTGGAGAAAACTGAGAATTTTCATAATCTTGGGAGTTTGGATAATCTTCCGTATTCAGGAAAGATTGAAAATTAGGATAATTTTGGGAGTTTGGATAATTTGAAGAGTTTGAAAAATAATTTGGATGACTTGGATCCATGATAGAAAATGATAGAGTAAAAATTTGAAGAAGGGAAATGGGAAGAGAATTTGAAATTGTGATCCAAACCCTATCAATATTGGTCTCTATTTATAGACAAAATTATTTTATGAATTTTGATATAATTTATATATATATTTTTTATTAATAATATTATCAAATTAAAATTATAGAATTTATCCAAAACAATTTTAAACAACCAATTGCATTTTGACACATGGCAGTAAGGGATTGGATAATTTGGGGCAAGCCTCTGAGGCTCAGCGTAACCCTGGTCACCCAAATTATTTTCTTTCTGATTTTTTTTTAATGTTTTTTTTTTTTATCTTTTAGTTGCAGAGGGGCATACGCCCTTGCCGATAAATATAGCCTTAAAAGTGTTTTTGCTATTTTAGGTAATGTGTCTTCAAGTATGGGACGCTCAAAATGGTAAAATGTGTTCAAATATGAGAGAGAGTGAGTATATAATTATATTGATAATAAATTGGTTTTTGATATGAAATTTGTAGGGTGGAAAAACTAAGATGGGTAGAAAAGTACATTTGAATTGAAAGGAATTACTAGCTCTTGAATTTCTTATGTTGTGAATTAGCATATAGAACTCAAGAAATTAAAATACAAAAAGTTACTATTCAATCTTAATTTAATTTATTGACATTTTCAAGAAAATAACTACATGTTTCAATACTTAAATTCATCCTCCATATTTATGGCCTTAATTTGTTCATGCATCTTCTAAATTCATTTACCATTTTTTTGCAAATTAAACAGGAATGAGAGAGAATTGATAGAGAAAAAGGGTAGGATGAGAAAGAAATGTGAAATAATTTTATGATGTTATTCCATACTTTTTTGCCATATTTAAAGTGTCATACAAAGAGAGAAATTAAAAAGGCTTATAAGCCCAACATTTAAGAAACCTGAAACTAAAAAAGAAAGTCTATACTAACTAAAAGGGCGCGGCTAAATGCACCCGGATTTCCTATGAGTACACCCACAGGAATTTTTTTTGTCCCAAGGGTGTTGCGAAATGACGTATTTATCCCTACTGTATTTAAAAAAAAAAATGCCGGATGAGTACACCCATCTATTCCATTTCACACCGGATTCATCATTTCACACCGGATTCATCATTTCACACCCGAATCATTCGGATCCCCACCATCACCGCCAAAACATAAAAAATCCAAAAAATTCAAAATTTCAACAACAAAAATAAAATCGTAATATGTTTGAAAATTTTACCAAAACAAAGTTGAAATGTCCGAAAATTTTACCAAAACAAACTCAATTTGTTCGAAAAATATTTCAAAACAACTTAAATTTGTCCGAAAAATAAAATCGAACATCTTGTTCGAAATTTTTTCCAAAACAAACTCAAGTTGTTCGAAATTTTTTCCAAAACAAACACAATATGTTCGAAAAAAATTTCAAAACAAACTCAATATGTTCGAAAATAATTCCCGAACTACTAAAATCCCTAATTTTCCTAAAATGTTCGAAAAGCATTTCACAAACAAATTCGATTTGTGCGAAAAAAATCCCGAACATAATTTGTCAAAAAAAAACAACAAATTTTTTTTTTTTGAATGGGCAAATCGAAGAGCAGGAAAAAAAAATTGGGAACCTACCAAGATTTGTGTAATGTTTCAAAAATGTTGGGAACCAGATCTGTAAAACAATTTTGTCCAAATGTTTAAAAAAAAAATAGCTTTGCAAAAACAACATAAATTCCCAAAAAACAATAGAAACCTACCAGATCTTCTTCTTCAAACAGTGTGTACGACGGTGGCGACGAGTTTCTTCTTCAAACAGCGTACGGCGGTGGCGACGAGTTTCTTTTTCTTCAAACCGCGGCGGCGGTGGCGAGGCTTGGGTGATGAGGGTGCGAACGGACGGCGCCTCCTTCTTCAAACACCGGACGGCGGTGGCGACTTCTTTAAACAGGGGCGTCGGCGTGGCGAGGGAGGAGGAGTGACGTCGTCGACGCCTTCTTCTTGAAACACAGGCGGCGGCGCGAGGGAGAAGGTAGGTGGGCGGCGGCCATTGGAGCGGTGGGGAGGGAGTGGTGTACTGAAATGGAAATGGAGAGAAGAGAAAGAATGGTTTTAATTGAGGGGAGGGTAATTTTGTATTTTTCACGTGGGTGTACTCATCCGTTTCGTGTGTATACTCATCGCATGGGTGTACTCATAGGAAATCCGGGTGCATTTAGCCGCGCCCTTACTAAAATTAATAAAGAAAGTCCATGTGCAAGAAGGATGAAGTGGACAAAAATAGTGGAGGGGGGCTCAGGCTGCTAGTGGAGAATAGGGCCACATAACACAGGACAAACTTTAAAAATGCCAGGGGAAAATCAGGTTAGGAGAAGGGGTTTGGAAATATACCGAAATTTTGGTATACTGATCTTTTCATATCTAAAAAATATCAAAATTATTGAAAATTTCGATATACCGAAATTTTTAATACGGTAACAATATGAATTTTTTCAATATTAAAATTTTCGACATGATTTCAGTATGATCGGTATACCGTACCGAACTACCCCTAGTTAGGATAATATATTTAATAAATTTAGGTTCTTTCTGTTAATAGGTTAAAAACATAAGAAATTGAAACAAACATTTTATACTCCCTCCTTCCCCGGAATATCTTTCACAGGAATGATTTATGATATTTTATAGACATATAATTTTAAAATAAAAAAACTGAATTTTTAAAAGCAAAGTAAACATTCCTAATGATATGTTGCGGGATATAGAGAATCAATCCAGTTCAACAGACCATTTAATTTCTTATTAATATACAATGCGGCTGCCAGCTATAATTTGTTGCCTTAACTCCCAATTGTGGCCACTAGAGTAGTTCTTTGCTTGATTCACTATTTTAAATAGCCGACCTCATAAAAAGCCAAAAGATGTATAGAACATTATTAATAGAATTTCTTACCAATATTCATTTATGACAGCCACATAATCTTACTTGCCAACTTAATATTTAATAAGGATTGGTCTAATATAGAATCAATTCCTTATAAGGAATTGAGTTGACTTGGTCAACTTAAATTTTAAATATTCAAGAATATTGTGAACCCTAAATATTCAAGATTATTGTGAATAAAAATTTTGACTTGGTTAATTTTTTATTTTTATTTTTTTTGTAATTTTTTTTTATTGATAATTTTTTTCCGAAATTGTTTGTGTTGAAAAGTGTAAGTTAATATTACTAAAAAGTGTAACACATTTTTTTTATTAAAAAGTGTAAGTCACTATAATTGAAAAGTGCAACACAACTTTTAATGAAAAGTATAAGTCATTATAACTAGAAAATGCAAGTTAGTATAACTAGAAAGTGCAACACAATATTATTAAAAAGTGCATGTCAATATACTTGAAAAGTGCAACACAATATTTTTAATGAAAAGTGTAAGTTATTATAACTGAAAAGTGTAACAAAATACGAGTAAAAAGTGTAACATAACATTACTAAAAAGTGTAAGTCATTATAACTGAACATATTGTTGAAAATTGTAAGTCACTACAACTGAAAAGTGCAACAAAATATGACTACTAAAAAGTGTAAGTCAATATAACTAAAAAATATTGTTGAAAATAGTAAGTCACTACAACTGAAAAGTGCAACAAAATATGTGTAACATAACATCACTAACAAGTGTATGTCATTATTACTGAAATTATTATTGCAAATATTGCAAAATAACATGCTAAAAAATTGTAAATTGCATGTTACACTTTTATAATTAAAAAAAATATATGTGAAAATTGTTAGATGTAAGTGTTGAACACTAGACCTCAACATAAAAAAAAACTATTTTCAACCGTTTAAGCTACGTAAATTATCATACATGTTTTATTTTATTTTTATTATCAATCCTACCAATTTTTTAAAATTAATAATACTACTCCCTCGGGATAGATTACTTTCATAGTTTTTCAATTTAAGAGTGTGAAAGTTATTTGTGTGATGGAGGGAATATTATTTTTTACTATTAAGTGGTAGAAAAATGCAACACAAATAAAATTGAAAAAAGAAAAAAGGCGAATATAATTCTAGCCCCCCACAGTCCACAGAGTTAACAAGAACATGAGAAAAGCAATTTGCCACAGCATACACGTGCAAAATATGTTGGGAGGTGGTCAAACTTGATAACCTGCTTTCTCAAAATATATACCATGAAGACTCACCAGCAGCTCCATACATTTAAATAATTGCTCTTCTAAATTCCCAAATCATAATACCTTACCTTCGTATTTCCCTTTCAATGGCGGACAACTACTCAACTAATCTACAAATTGATTCACGCTCTGGATTCTGCAAATCCAATTCCACTTTCTACAGTAAACGCAAACCAATCCCTCTCCCCACCAATCAATCCCTCGATGTCACCACTTTCATCTCTTCCCGTGCCCACCACGGCAAAATTGCCTTCATCGACGCCTCCACCGGCCGCCGCCTAACCTTCGCCGACCTATGGCACGCCGTCGACGCCGTCTCCGCCTCTCTCGCCGCCGACTTCGGCATCCGCAAAGGCCACGTCATCCTCCTACTCACCCCCAACTCTATCTACTTCCCCATTGTCTGTCTCGCCGTCATGTCCCTCGGCGCCATCATCACCACCACCAATCCCCTCAACACTCCCGGCGAGATCGCGAAACAGATTGCCGATTCGAAGCCGGTCCTAGCTTTCACTATCCCAGACCTCCTCCCCAAACTCGCCAATTCAAATCTCCCAATTGTCCTCCTCGCATCCGAGATTCGCAACTC
Organism: Galeopsis tetrahit; assembly: GCA_963675135.1. NCBI lineage: Eukaryota > Viridiplantae > Streptophyta > Magnoliopsida > Lamiales > Lamiaceae > Galeopsis > Galeopsis tetrahit. The sequence goes on from OY776131.1 coordinate 56,631,757, forward strand.
AAATTCAACCAAATTAACAATTAGAACTACGATAGAGGAAATGATGAGAAGAGAACCGAGTCCGAGCCGAGTCAAGGAACGAATCGACCAGGACGACACGGCAACTCTCCTCTACTCCTCCGGCACCACCGGCGCTAGCAAAGGCGTCGTTTCCTCACACAGAAACCTAATCGCAATGGTTCAAACAGTCCAAACCCGGTTCGCATCCGTCGACGATACCGAAACGAATACATTCATTTGTACGGTCCCGATGTTTCACATCTACGGTTTAGTAGCGTTCGCCACCGGTTTAATCGCGTCCGGTTCAACGGTTGTAATCCTTTCAAAATTCGAAATGGAGGAAATGCTTTCCTCGATCCAGAAATTCTCCGCAACGTGTTTGCCTCTTGTGCCGCCAATACTAATAGCCTTAGTCAACAACTCCGAAATAATTCGGAAAAAGTACGATTTGAGCAGTCTGCACACGGTGATCTCCGGCGGCGCGCCGCTGAGTAAGGAAGTAATAGAGGGGTTCACAGAAAAGTATCCGAACATGACGATTCAGCAGGGGTATGGACTCACTGAGTCGACGGGGATTGGAGCTTCGACTGACATCCTGGAGGAATGCCGGAAGTACGGAACGGCGGGGTTGCTGTCGCCGAGTATGGAGGCGAAGATAGTTGATCCGGAGAGTGGGGCGGCGTTGAATGTGAATCAAACGGGTGAGCTTTGGCTGAAAGGTCCCTCCATTATGAAAGGTATGGACCACCCTATTCTATATTTGAGTGAGACTGTGCCTGTCTACTGGGCCTTTGGTGGGCCTGCCCTACTACTTCTCTTTCATTTTTTATTTTTTTTAACGTTCTATTTTTCATCACTATTATTAGAAAAAATATATACTCCTATATAGTTAAAACGAATGGGGAAAAAACAATTCACCCTAAGATTTTAAGATTAAAGACAAAATTTTTTGGTAAAACAATTAAGGACAAAACAGTCTTCAAATTCCCCATTCTGCCCTTATTTTCATATAATTCGAAAAGTCATAGTTCTTCAAGGATATCCAAAGATTTCGCTTAAGTTTCCATATTTGAATTCAATCTATTTTGAATTCAATTGAATTCAAAATCGAATTGTCTCTTCTCTCCTGCAGTCAATCATTTCCAATATTTTGATCAATTTCCATGGATGAATTTCTAAATTACAACCAAAAACTTTCTGCGAATGAAATTTCACGAAATTCTTTGAGTTTCTGCATTTTTTGTTTCAATTGAATCTCCGATTTTTGTTGGAACTCTGTTAGTAACTGCATTTTTAGAGTATGCAGTCACAATTTTAGTAAAACAACATTCATCAATTTCGAATTTTTCTCTGCATATTGTATTCCGTTCTGCGAATTTCACGAATGAAATTTTGATCAATTTCCATGGATGCATATTTTATTATATGCAACCGATAAGTGCATATACCTTCAAATATGCATACGTTTTTTTATACATGCAATCGATAATTACGTATACTTTAATATGTGCATGTGTTATTTTAGCTATGAAAATTGTCAAATATAGTCATAAATATGTTGGGTAATATCTTTGCATATAAAAAATTGTTGCATATTCTTAGTGACATGCATATATCTAATATGTGCATTGCATAATAATAATATAACACTTTATCATACATGTTATAATAATTATGATTTTTCTAGTTCGTGAAGTAAATAAACTATTGAATCTAAAAATTACATTATACGAAAATACATGAAATATGCATTATACATACAAATACATACAATAAATTGGGTTTATATATGCAACGAAAATTGCAGAAACTGCGTTATCAACAAAACCCAACTTCAAGTGTATACCCAATTTCAATAGGAAGAATCACCTTCCTCTGTTTAGGTTCCTAGAATCTGCTTCTCATAACATCAGCTTCTTGCAACAAAAATATAATTTTAGTTTATGATCTAACAAAAAAAAAAAACAACAACAGATCTAACCCAAAAAAAATGGATGAATAGAAACAAGTCCAGCAATAATTTTCCATTCGCCTAACTTGACAGCACACATTCAGCAAAAACAGGACGAATAAAAGGCGGAGATACTTCACTTTATATTGTTACAACAGAAGTAAAATTATAGCAGAAATCAAGAAAGAAAATTCTCATGGAAAAAATTATTAACAAAATTACCATGAAAAATATATAATTATTTTTCATTTATAGTGAAAATGAGGCAAACCTACAAACTATGAAGAAAACCGGATGAATGTTTTTAAGTTGAAATACAAAATACCCTAAAATAAACTGGTTCTTGAATCAAGAACCTGTGCCATGACCTTGCACACAAGATTTCGTACAATTACACATAAAGAGTGAATTTTTCAATTATGCAGCTTTTCAAAAGGTGAATTCCACAGATTCCCCAATTGACATAAAGAAAATTAAGGTATTTTTTAAGTAAGGATCATACACAATTCACACACATTAACGTTTTGGATCGGAATAATAGCAGTCAAAGTATAAACTCTAAAATTGAACAACTCACAAACACATCCCCAAGTCCAATAAAAAATTAGGCTAAATTCCCAAAAATCAAAATTCAAGAAACCCACGTAAAAACAAAATCAAGGGGAAAAAGAATCAGAAACCCCACTTAAACATATATTTCAAGAACCCCAAAATTGCTCCGATACAACAAAATTCAAGAACTTTGAACACTAAAATGCAGTAATTAAAAGGAGAAAAGAAAAATCTCAGATGTCAAAGAATACCTTCGAGCAAGGAAATCTGAGTGAAAACACGATATGTAGGGCGAGAGCGTTTTTCTTTGCTTTCGCTTTCTATGGCAGACACACGAATATATAATAAACTTCGCTTATCCATCCAATTTCCTGCTTCACGCGATAAACGATCTAACCCAAAAAAACAACAGATCTAGATGAAAAAATCAGATTACCTATGAAACTGTTTTTCATGACATCGGGGGGAAACGTTCTTCCTCTCAATCTGAACCATTTGCCCAATCTTTTCATCAAGAGTCTTCCCGGCCTTGAATGCCACATCACATGTCTTCTTCCTCAGCGCACTCATTTTTTTCATTGCAATTTGGTTGATTGATTGATCGGTGGATCAACAAAAAAAGTAGACGACAATCTGTTAATTTGCTAACGAGTGGGATGTTATTGAGTTTCCCCAGTCCCGATTGTTGAATTGATCGATTGATCGAATGAATGCGAAAAGATTATCAGCGAATTTAATTGAATTGAATGATTCAAATTAGATTTAAATTTGAAAAATGAAAGAGAACCTGTAATTTTGGAAAGAGTTGAAAATGAAAGAATTCGAATTATAATATATAGGGCATATTAGGAATTTGACAAGGTGTTTTGGTCTTAATTGTTTTAGTATAAATTTTTGTCTTTCTTTGTTTAAGACACTAAGTTATTGTCTTATATTGTATATAATCACAAAAGGAATACTCCTCCGTTCCAAAGAAATTTGAGATGTAGTTTTGTAAAATTTTATGAATAAAGTAAAGTAAAAAGTAGATTGATTGTGGAAAAGTAAAAAGTAGATTGATTGTGGTAAATCCCCCTATATACTAATAGGGAGTTTAAATTGCTTAGGTGTCATCTTCTCATTCATTTGACTTATGTGTCATCTCCTTATTCATCCTACGTGCCAATATTACAATGAATGACATATTTACTTGAAAAAAATTTGGTAAGTTAGACTATCACAACACTAATTAATTATAAGCAAATAATTAATTATGTTATTATACTAATTGCCTAAAAACAAACGAGATTCCTTTTTTTTTTTTCACCTAAAATATACTCAATATTTATCTTAATAGAATAAAATTAGGAGTATCTAAGTTTTATTATTATATGTTAATTCAATAAATTATTATACTTATATTATAAGTATTGAAATTACAAAAAATAAAGTTTATATAGATTACTCCTATTATTTATAATTGTTTTAAATTATGAATTATACTCTTTATATTCCCCCTTCTACAAAACACTGTCTCATTGAAATACACATATTTAAAAAAATAAATAAAAAATAAAGTAAGAGTATTGATGGTACCGTAGAATTTGTAGGTATTGAAGTTCATTATGAATAAAATGATTGTTTGTAAATAAAATTGAATTGCAATTTGCGTAATTAAATGGCGGTGATGATAAATTGACCTTTACCATAAAATGTATAAGACTAGATTTTATGGACGGACAAATAAAACAAATGAGATCAGATTTTGTGAATTGGGGAAGTATAAAGTATATAATATGAATATTAATTTTATGAACACTCCGCGTAATACACGGGAGATTATCTAGTATGAATATATTTTAAGGATGGAGGTTATGAAGATATTTTCTTTTATGGATTGTACAAATTGGTATGGATATATGTAGAAAGTATGCAAATTCCTTTGGAACGGAGAGAGTATTAAATAGGAAACATGAAAAGTAGCATACAGATTAGCATTAGAAATTAAAGAGTGTCTAGTTTCATATTTTTGCTAAGGTGTATATAATTTGATTAATTTCTATAATTGTTGGTTAGGCACGTTGGTCCACTCCACTATATTTAAGTACTCTCTCATCTCATAATTTCTATAATTGTTTCACACTTTCATTTTTTAGACAAAAATTCACATATAAAAAATAATAAACCCTTCATAAATTTGACTTTCACATTATTTATAATTTTAAATAAATTATTATTATTTTTAAATTCACATTCTCATAAGTCAACCACCTACTTTACTTCATAGTTTATACATAAAATTAATAAAATTACACCTCACGATTTCAATAATTATTTCTTTTTTATTTTGTGTGCTCAAAAGTGAATACAAGTTCATACGAAATGGGGAGAGTATCTATTAACAACATAAAGTATTATTTTTATTCAATAACGTTTAAACACACAAATACTGGAATATTTATTTTAACACACTTACAACAACGTCTAAGCTTATAAAAATTAAAATATTTAATTTGACTAACAACAACGTTCAAATTCATAAAGACTTAAATATTTATTTTAACACAATAAATTTTGAGAATTAATTAGTAGAATGAGTGTCGATGTCTTTGGCCAGATTGATGATGTAGAGTAATGAAATTAGATGTTGAAATGGCACCAACCGATCTGATCCAACTCAAAAAAAACATAGATTTGATGAGTGGGGCAATTATTTTATCATCTGCATACCTAACTCCTTGATCTCTGCTATATAATATTATGAACTAGTGGTCGGTTTATTGTTTTTTTTTTTTCTTTCTTGGATTTATTATTCTGTAATTTAAGTCATATTTGTAATCCCTTTCTAATACTGTTACTTTAGGTAGACAATTTTGGTGTTATGCTGAAAAAAGGAGCAGCGTGACTGAATTTATATTAGAAATTTGAGAATGTCATTTTTAAGAAAAAGTCATCCTCTATTCTTTTTTTTGGGGTGGGGAAGTCATCCTCTATTCTTTTTCAAACAAATTGTCACTCAACAAATATTTACTTCTAAATATTCTTAACTCCTGTAATTCTGTTAATATTCACAACTCTTTCATAACTCATTCGCAACCATCTTGCGGCCATGGGATCATTTCCACAAATTTTGGTTTCTTAATTTCCTTAATAACAACCAGCATAAAACTGTCACATCACAATATCATAAGTCAATTATTGAATAATTGATTCATGTAATTTATCCTAATTATTTTGGGAACAAATGCTCTCGGTGAAGAAGAATTTCCTTAACAACCATTGGTTTCTCTAAGCAAAGATGCATGGATAGTAGTACTACATATTTAATATAATCAAGGCTGGGGAATTATATCAATGTATTAATTAATAGATACTTCCAAGTAGGCAGCAGCATTTGGATATACTGATAGATGGAACAAACTAGGTTGAGCAAATAGATTTTTATGGCTTCTTTTTTAACTTGTAGCTAAGCTATGAACAAATGAACAATCCTAATTAATTTGGTTGTTGAACAGGCTATTTTAGCAACGAAGAGGCTACAGCTTCGACTCTTGATGCACAAGGGTGGTTGAGAACTGGAGATTTATGCTACATAGACGAGGACGGGTTTATCTTTGTGGTAGACAGGTTGAAGGAGCTCATCAAATACAAGGGTTATCAGGTGAATGCAAATCTCTCATCTTTTATTTAGACTAAAAAATTCCATCCAATTCTCCAATCATTGAAAAATACAGTTGGAAAGTATTAGTTCATGTGAAATAAAAGTATCAGTTCAATATGAACTAATGCTTTGATCAAAATTGCAATTGGTGAATAAGAATTTTTTTGCCTTTTATTTGATATGTTAAAAACATGAGAAGCTAGAGCCAAGCAAGATAATCCAATGATAGTTCAACTTTTGGGAACAAATTTCAAATTATGTGGATTATCGGGTGCACAATATGCAGGTTCCTCCTGCAGAATTGGAGGCTTTGCTGCTCACTCACCCGGAAATAGACGATGCTGCTGTTATTCCGTAAGTTGCAATGACGATCAATTTAGAAGCATACACTACTACTGTGTACTCATCGATCATATTACTTCTTTCATGTTTCATAAACATTAGATTCCCTGACAACGAGGCTGGACAAGTTCCAATGGCATATGTGGTACGAAAGAAAGCAAGTTTGATGATTACAGAGAGCCAAATTATGGAATTCGTTGCTAAACAGGTAAATCTGCTAAATAGAATAATCAAACTGAGTTTGTATTCGTTTCTACAATGATGCATTTACATAGTGAATTGACTATATATAGGTAGCTCCGTACAAGAGAATTCGGAGGGTGGCGTTTGTGGCTTCGGTTCCAAAGAATCCCTCTGGCAAGATACTTAGAAAGGATCTAATTAAGCTTGCTATCTCTAAGATATGAAATTTCCCCTGCGTTGTATTGCAGGTTACATGTTTTCATCTTATTACAGGCTTGTCATGTTTTATTGATGCAATAATGTAATGCACGCTAATATATATAAACAAGCAATAAGGATTAACACTCATATGCTTCTATTAGGCTATGTTCTTTCATTTCAATATCACTCAATATTTGAGTACAACTGTGTCTGTGATACACAAAAAGTTATAGTCACACTCAAAGAGCTGAGGACCAAGAAAAACAAGCTTGGAATTTCATTAAAACAAACTCCAAAACCACCTAACATTCCGTAACGTTATTCACACTCTAATCTCAGTGTACACATCTAAAGAACAAAGTGTAGTCAAGTTAATGATAAAACTGCAGGAGTGTGCATATCAGTATCACACGACAGCACAGCAGCACCATTTGTCCTGAGTAAACATAGAATGAAGTCGACGAATTGTTTTTCACACGGAATGAGCAACGGCCCCTGAACGTGCAATCCATACTCCTCCTCAGCCATCTCTAACAGCACTCTGAAGATGGGGTGATTGAGGTAGCATAGCGGGACGAGGAATTGGTTGTTGTCCTTTGAGTACACCACAAAATGCCCTCTTCTTCTCCATTTTCTAACTATCTTTGAGCTAATTCCCTTCATTGGATTTATCATTACTACAATTCTTGTAAGAAAAGGATTGGTAGTTTAGTTTTAAAGAGGAAATGGAAGTCGGTTGGAAGAATCCAAAAGAGTTTGAAGAGATATACTAATCTAAGCAGAGATTGGTTGTGTGTGGATGTAAATAATCAAGTGTGAGTTGGAAAAAACACAGAGAAATTGAAATAAAGAAAGATGGGGCAACGTACGGTCTAGTTTTGTCTTCAACATATTTATTAGAAGAATAGAAACGTCCATAACTGAGGGGGATAGATGGGAATCAAAGATTCAGCTAACATTTCTATTTCAGATGGCTATTAAATAATTGACCTATACTACTAATGGATGCCACATTTTTTGTTCCGGGGCCCCAACTAATGGACTAGATATTTTGTAGAAGTTTGTCGGAATTCTCTTCCCCTCCGTTCCAAATCACTGGAAAACCATTCCACAGGTTTATGGATTATCTAGAGCCAAGCAAGATAATTATAAATATGAATATTCAAATATTTTATCAAATCAAATTCTATGGATGTAGAGATTATGGATTTTAAATACTTAGATTTGAACACATATTTTTTTTTTTTAAGTTAAAATTGAGAGAATTTTAAATTTTCACTAAAATTATATCATTTGAAATCATGTATTTTTTAAATTTTAATTTGAAATGTCCTCAAATCAAATTCACTCACCCAAATACAATCAATATTCCACTTATATTTGATTCTAGCCAAAAATTTGTGTGATACCATCTCACGGATCTTTTTCTGTGAGACGAATCATTTTTAACCCATATTTCAAAATTTTGGATAGGATAATCCATATTTTTTTTCAGATTTTGGTTTGTAAAAAAAGTGATAATGTTTAAGTAAAAAGTGATAATATTTTTAACAAAAGTAATTGTCACTTTTTACTTAAACAATATCACTTTTTGCTCAAACATTATCACTTTTTATATATGAGGGTCGTCTCACGGATCTCATTTTGTGATACGGTCTCACCCAAGACTAGCCCTTGATTCTACCCACAAGCATAAGGATTAAAAGGGTCGAACTATTTACACCTCCATTTCAGATGGATGCACCCCCGATTTATACACTCCCCATAAAATTGGGCACCCCCCCGGTCTTTAAATGCCCTTATCTCCATAAAATCCTATTACTACCTACACTCCCCCACCACCAAAATCTAATCTTCTACATTCCATTTCCCCCACCACCCACACCAACCGTCGTCGCGCCCACGCCGTCGCGGCCTAGCCACGGCGGCCCCTCCATTTTTATTTTTATTTTGTGTGTTTTTTGTCCCCTCCCTCGATTCCCGGTGCGGCCACCTCCATTTTTTGCGTAGACCACGCGGTGCGGCCTCCCTCTCCCCTCGATTCTGGCGCGGCCCCCTTCATTTTTTGAGTCGACCTCGCCACCATCCCCATCCCCAGATGTCGGCCGGCCACCCCCATCCCCAGGTTTGCCCCCTTTTTTATCTGTAGAAAACCCTCTCTTTTTTTTTCTACCGTTTAATATCGACAAAATTGTCGAAAATTTAAAAAAATATACTCCCTCCGTCCCGGAGGAATTTGCACCCTTTGACCGGCACACATTTTAAGAAATGTGTAAGAAAATGTGTAATGATTGATGTTTTGAGGGGTAGTTTTATAAATTTTTATGAATAAAGTAAAGTAAAAAGTAGATTGAGTGTGTAAAAGTAATGACATATGGGTAAATATGAGTATATTTCAAGGGTGAGGGTTGTGAAGATATTTCCTTTTATGGAGTGTGCAAATTGGTATGGGACATCCATATATGGAAAGTGTGCAAATTCCTGTGGGACGGAGGGAGTATTTGTTTTCGACCAACCAATGTCGGTCATATACACTTTCGTCGACAAAACGTTGTCGAACGAAAGTGTATATGGTCGACACTGGTTGGGCAAAATTTATAAAAAAGAATCTGTAATTTTTCTAAGTATTTGTTGGAATTTTTTTGGTTTGGTGGTTACTGAAAATGTGTTGACGGTGGTCGGAAGTATTGGTTGAGGGCAAAGGTGAAATAATTGACAATAGGGGTGCGTTCAGTAAGGAGTGTGCATCTAGTACACTGTATTTTAGTGAAGGGTTTGACTATATGCACCTCCATTTCGGAGAGATGCACCCCCCCCCCCCCAAATTTGTCAAAATAGAGGCACCCTCCCAGCAAATTGTCCTAAATACCCCTTTCTTCCTTTTTTCTATAAAATACACAATTACTTCACACACCCTCCCAAACCCTAATTCTATCTTCCTCCTCATTCCCCCGCCGCCGCCGCACACCACCATTCGTCGGCAACCGCCCCCTTCGCCGGCAGCCTCCCTCTCCCTCGAGTTCACCGGCGCGAGGACTCCCCTCCATTTTCCCCGTCCACCCCGATCTGTAAAAAAAAAAAATTATGTTAGTGGTCGTCCCCTCCCCCGTCCATCCGACGCCGTCAGCCTCCCTCTCCCTCGAGTTCGCCGGCGTGAGGACTCTCCTCTATTTTTCCCGCCCACCCCGATCTGTAAAAAGAAAAAAAAATTGTCAGTAGCCGCCTCCTTCCCCGTCCATCCGACGCCGTCAGCCCCGCCCCAGCCGCCGCAGCCCATCGCCGCCCCTTTTTTTCTTTGTTTTTTTTCGTCTCGATCACTCCCCTCCTCCCGCACCCACCGCCATACCCTCCGCCCCGCACCAGTAAGTTTTTTTTTCTTTTTTAAATTCGACCCTGTGTTGTCGACTATATACACTCCCGTCAACAACAGGGTGTCGACGAGAGTGTATATGGTCAACAACACAGTGTCGATCGACCTTTGCTGGTCTACCATATATCCTTCCGTCGACAACATTTTGTCGACGGGAGGATATATGGTCGGCACTGGTTTGACGAAATCTTAACTGGATTAGGAAGAAAATTTTAGACAAATTCAAAAATAAAAAAAAAATTCAAAACCCTAATTTTTTTTGTTTAGATCTGTAACAAAAATTCCAAAACCCTATACTTACCTTCGTTTGACGGCGGCGACAGCATAGGAGGGGGTGTGGGCGACGACTTTCTTGGAGGGAGAAGGTGGGGCGCGGCCGCTTGAAGGAGGAGGTGGGGCGGTCGGCGGGCTTCTTCAACACAGAGACGGCGACGGCTTTTTTTCTTCAACGGACGGACGACGACGACGGGTTTTTTTTACAGATCTGGTGGCGGGCTTCTTCAACAGGCGACGACGGCGGCGTTCTTCACACGGAGCAACGGCAACGTTCTTCACGACAACGGCTTTTTTTCTTCAAACGGGGTGCAAGGTCGCGCTTAGGAGAGAGGAGGTGGGTGGGCGACGGCCGCGCCTGGGAGGGAGGAGGTGGGTGGGCGGCGATCATTGGAGTGATGGGGAGGGAGTGGTGGCCTGGGTGTACTGAAATGGAGAGAGGAAGAGAAGAATGAATAGTTTTAATTGAGGGGAGGGTAATTTTGGATTTTGGGTGTCCTCATCGCATGGGTGTCCTCGTAGGATCCTTGGGTGCCTTTAACCGCGCCCAAAGAGAAAACACTACAACCCAAAAGCCTAAAAAATAAGAAGAAAAAGGCCCAGCCCAACGGCTTAAAAACCAAACAAAAGCCGTGAAAACCAAAAATAAATACTGTAAATTATAATTACAGTTAAACCTCTATAAATTAATAATTTGGGACCATGGAATTTTATTAATTTACAGAGTTATTAATTTATCGATAAATTAATATTTTATTAATGAAAAAAGTGACTTTTTAAATTCAGTAAATTTAGTACATATGTATTAAAAATAAATGAATTTATATATGTTTCATTGATTATATTTATGTATTAACCAATTCATTGTATAAAATTAACTATTATATTCATATATGCATGCATCAATTCATTGAAATTACTTAAATATACATGTTTATATTAATTCATTGGACTTAAATTACTATTATAGTCAATTAAATATATCCATGCATGATAAATGAAACATATACGAAGTACTATATAAATCTCAATATAGAAATAAAATAATTCATAACACACAGTCATGTCTTCTCATCTAAAAGATATCGCAAAATCATCCATGATAATCAAATGCGTAAAGTATTATGTGAGTATAAGAGACCGAGACCCTCTCATATGCACTCAAAAAGATTTATAAGAGTGTGGATTGATGAAAAAGATTTATAAGAGAGACTGTGTCATAATATTTATAATTGTACTAATATTTATGAATTATTAATTTAGAGTTTTAATGGGACCTAATATTTATAAAGAGATTTTTCGAAAAATTATTATCTTATTATATATCTTATCAAATTTGATGATTTTTAACAAAGGTTCAAATCGGGATCGAAAGATTTTATTATTTTAGAGAATTTATTAATTTATAAAGATTTTACTGTACATTTAACTCATAAAACTCACTGAAATTACACTTAAATTACTGAGCTTACAAACTATAAATTTTTACACATACATCACGTAATTGAATTTTGAGGCCAAGTTTCTCCCGACTTTTCCATTGTTATATTAAGTACAAACTCTTTCTCTTCCACTTATTTTTGCAACTAATTCACAAGCCCAAAACTTATAATTGATTTTCTATGGTCTTTATTTTAAAAAAAAATGCAACTAAGTTTACATTTTATTATTTGATAAAATTCAGTATTTATCTATTTTTTCTTATTTATATTTTTCTCTATATGTTTTCATTCATTATCTTTCTCTATCTTTTCTTATATAAACCTTTGAAGAGGATGAACATAATTAATAGAAATTATTATATAAGAATTAATTTTCAATCTCTCTACAAGTTCGGACTTTTAGATGAGACGAAATTTAATTCATTAATGATAGGAAATGCACGAGTCCTTTTTTTTAAAGAAAGAAAAGAAAAATTAATCACTAATATTAAAGCATATGGTGAAAGGCGAGAAAAGTAAAAAAGAGTCGTATAGAATTATATATCTAGTTCATCCCCAATCCCCATATATAAATGTCGTTGTATACATGATGAGTAGTCGTTATAGATATGAGCTCTTTGCTTATCAATTGATTAATTCTAAAACAAGGTTATTTTTAATTATATCGCACGCACATAATGAATTAATTCTCTTTAACGAAGCAGTATTGTGTATCATAAATTATAATCGACGGTACTGAATTATTAATATTCTATTTGCTTTTACAAAAGTGTACGCCAATTAAGGATTTTCACTTTAACTTTGATTGGTAAACATAAAGGGCTGCCACATATCACATGCATATACGCTACTTCTTTCAACAATTTCAATCTTTTTTACAAACAGTACGTCTGGTTTTGCCATCTACTATATGGTTAATTACACGGAAGCTGTGTTGCATGTAAGAGTATTATACGTATTTTGTGCATTGTACAATTCGTACATATATTAATAATCCAATTATCTATAAGATTTTTTTTTTTTTTTTTGGAATCTATAAAAATTAATATTATTGCTCTAAAAACTAATATTATATATTGCTAATGATATCTAAAAACTAATAGGAGTATTATATATTTTGTGCATTACACCAGTTATATATACTATTACTTGTACGATCGAATATGATTGCTCAAAAAATTAAAACTATATATACTATTACTTTGTAAGTTAATGTAATTACTTGCAAAAAAATAAAATTGTTGCTCAAGGTGTGTAAATACATTCTCAACATATCCAACAACACGTCCCATGTTACGATATCTTATCCTATATATGTCCTAAAAGCTATGAAAATAATTAAAACAATTCAAAAAAAAAAATCATTTTGGTCGGTCTATAACCTTCTTTTATAGTACATTTTTTGACAAATATCTTTTAAATTTTTATTCTTCTCATTCCATTTATATCTTATTTTTTCTTTTTCTTCCTCAATCACATCATTTGTATTATATCTACTACTTATTTAATGACAGGAGAGTATTAGAGAATTAATTACAATCTTTGCATGTTCAAACATTTTAGATGAGATGAAATTATTTAATTTTCCTCGATATCCAATAATGAGAACTTAATAATTGACGGGAAGCTAAACCCTAGCATTCACTGAGCTGCAGCGGGACTAAATGTTAGAAATTGATCAGTGCAATTATGGAGAAGTAACAGGAACAAAAACATAAAGTAGCACAGATTTGTTACCTGCACAGAATGATTACGTTTGGGACACTAGCTAGCAAATTATGGCTTTAATTTTTAATTCGAGTGATCATATATCATGGTGATTGTAAGTAGATTTGATAGCCCAACACTAACTAAATAATCAGAAAAAATAATAAATTCAGGATTTGACAGTTTACAATTAATCCTCCGTCCCAATTAAATTAATTAAGTGATCATCAGAAAAACCAATAACTTTATTTAATTAATTAGAGGATTATATATATATATAGATATGGTCCCTGGTAAAAAGGGTTTAATTTGCTTTTGAATATTGTTGAAGCTAGCTAAAGCTAAAGATGATGTTGTCCTATCTGGCGGCTCGACGTTTGCATGATGTCATCAGATGACATCGTGCATGGACCAAACTCATGAACGGAGGGAATATCATTTTGACATGTCGATCTTAACGAAACAAGCATTGCCTGTAGTAATTCTTTACAAAAATTAATGAACTATATATATATTATTTAGAAAAACAAAAAATAAAGAGCCTCTCGAAAATATTAGTAGAAAACTTCATTTATTGTATACTCTACACTTTGTTGTCATAAGTTTTACCTTTACTTTTTACACGTATATGTACTCCTACTTTTACTTAAGGGAAAAAAGTTTATGATGATACATTTAAAATATGTAAATATAAAGTTTATGACGAGATGGGGGGAGTATTATCGATTTTGGCTACATGCACACATTAATATTTCACATTTTTGTTGTTTATATTTAATACATTAAATAAATAAAAAATATAAATGAGTATGAAATTAAGTATAATAAAATAATAGATAAGTTAGAGAAATAAAATAATTTATCAAAATTTAAATGTGAAATTTATTTTGAAACGTAAAAAAAAAAAAAAAAAAAAAAAAAAAAAAAAAAAAAAAAAAAAAGGAGAGGGAGAGAATAGTGGGGTCAAGGGAATATGGCTATATGCTTTAACTAGATCTCTACAATTTTATAAATTATAATTATATCACGATGAGTAACTTCTTTTATCCTATGCATTTTCGTATTTTTACTTTTGCCCTCTAGGGCCTCTACAAAACTAATAAAGGGGCAGAAAATTAAAAATAATTTTCAGAGGGCATGGAAAAGACATGAGACAAAATATTTCTTTTTTTGACGAATTCTTTTTTTTACTTATTTCTTGCATGCAGTAATTAAATTCAAAATCAGTTGAGATAATTATAAATTTATTACTCCCTCCGTTTTTTAATAAGTGTCACTTTGGTTTTTTAACTAATTTTAAAATAAGTGTCATTCTATAATTTTTTCTTTAATTTTGACTATTTTATCCTTATTCATTTACCATAAATATTTTTCATTAATAAATTCCACAAAAATTGTTTATACCAAAATTAATTTGGTTTATGAATACGAGCTACATTCTTAACTACATTCTTTATCAAACAAAATTTCTATATTAAAATTAGTTATAATTAATGAAGGTTGATATCGACCACAATTTATAATCTTAATTTGTTGAAAAAAGCTAAAATGACACTTATTAAAAGATGGAGGGAGTATAATATAATAACCGTTGTACGAGTTAATTAATTTGTCCAATTAGAAATATGTAAAACTAGCAACTTTTTCTTTATTTAAGTTTTAAACCCATCACACCACTTATAACAACTTATGCACCGTACCCTACAAATTAAAAGCTAAAGGGAACTTAACTATTCAATATAGTCGGCTTGAAGCATAGCAAGAAGGCTCTATTCACTTTCCTATTTAGCTACGAAAGTGAAAAAGAAAAAGACCGTTTTGGGATAATTGAATATTCAACAATATTACCTAATTAAAGTTGTGGTGGCCATGAGAAAATTGTTTGCACTTTTCACTAGTAAAGCAACCATGTCTACCAAAAATAATTCCAAGCCTAAAGGACCATGCACTAATCCATATTCACACTATTCATGCACCTTTAATTCTCTTAAATAACATATCGTTACGCATGTTACAGATATATCCATGATTAATTATTAATCTGCATGGAGTGAAACAAAACAAAATTTTACTACGTGGCATGCACTGCGTAATGTTCTAAAACAGCAGCCACAGTGGGCTGGTCAAATACCCTCTTTAATTATTATTTATCCTCAATAAATTGGCCCTTTAATTTTATCAGAAATATACTTTAAGAAAATCTAACGATTTTTCCATTAAAAAACTCTTGGACAAATATATATAGAATCTCAAAAAAAAAAAAAATTCTGGAATATATATGTATAAAAAAAATTAGGAAATAGATAAATATTGGATAAATTAAATTTACTGTATATATCACAAATTAATCTTTATAATATTTACTGTGCATGGTTATTCAACAATATGAATATATTAAACGATTCATTGAAATCTATTTGAATTATTGGGTTCTAATTATTTTATGAATATATAGTATGAAACTTAATTATAAATATGGTATGATTTTAATGTTAAATATGGTTTTGATTCAAATTAAAGTTTTATTAATTATGCTTAATTAATTGATTGTCCGTCCAACATAAGTTTTAAGGGCATGATTGGTATGACTGAATGAAAATGTGATTGAATGGAATGAACTCATGAATGGAATGAATGTCTGAATGGAATGAAAGTCTGAATGGTCATTCTCATGATTGGTATTGACAAGGAATGGAAAAATCATTCCTTGATTGATTCCATTCTCATGATTGGTATAATAAAATGAATGCAAAATAATGTAAAAAGTTTATCTTAAATGACTAAAATACCCTTATACATATTTTATAGAAACATATTAAATTGGTTAATATGCTATTATTTTAATAATAAAACTAAATATAAATAATCGTTCATTTAAAAAAAAAATGATATACATTTTTATCCATTATTATAAGATGTAATCATGAAATATATATATATATATATATATATATATATATATATATATATGTGAATCAGAGATTTCTTATGTATATATATATAGAACAATACACTACTTGACTAGTTCTTCTCTTCTGCGTTTTTTCTCAGCGTTCTTCTCTTCTGCGTTTTGTTTTTTTCTCAGCGTTCTTCTCTTCTTGCGTTTTTTTCTCAGCCGTTCTTCTCTTCTGCGTTTTTTTCTTAGCGGTTCTTCTCTTCTGCGTTTTTTTCTCAGCGTTCTGTGTTTTTTTCTTAACGTTCTGCGTTTTTTCTCTTTTGCGTTCTTTCTCAGCATCTTTATGAATTAGGTTAATGAATATTGTATTTAATCGTGGATTAAGGTTGGATAAGAGGGTTAATGAAAATCTTTTTAATTGTTGATAAGGATAATTTTGTAAAAATATTTTTTTAATGATTTTTTTTTTTTTTAGAAAATAAAAATAATTTGATTTCACGTAGAATGGAATGGGTAAAGATAGGGGGATGGAGAGGAATCAGAATTCTTTATTTTTGGGAATCACCATTCCACGAGGAATCACGATTCCGTGTAAAAAAACATACCAATCATGAGATTAGGAATAGGTCCATGAATGCTCATTCCATTCTAAGCCCATTACCCCATACCAATCATGCCCTAAGAGTAATACTAATATTATCAGCTTTTAAATTATTGTTTTCATGGGTAGAGTACTAACTATTATAATAAATTCCAAATCTAGTTTAATCACCACTTACTTTAGAATTTAGATCAATATATTGATTAAATTGAAACAACTTTGGATCGACATTTCCCTTCAGTCCAATAATATCCCTACCCAATCAGAGATGGACCTACACTCCTTTTTACTATTTTTATATTACAGAAATTATAATTAGTGGTTGAAGAATTACAAATGTTGCTCAGTAGCAGTTAGTGAAAGACAATATTCAATGAGAAGTTTTTATCAATTGTATTTATATTTTTATTGATAAAATCTTGTAGGTAATTGTTGCATAAATGTAATTAGATTTTAATTTAATTTTAAGTATTTTAAATATATTTTTAATGATTCAATTAATTTTTTAATCCCCACATTAAATATTAAATTAAAATTGTACGTACCATGCAGTACCAACAATAGCATGCAATTGAATAAAAAGGGACTCATATCTTTTTTTTTTTTTTGGAAAATTCCAGGGTCCATCGATCCCTATACCCAATATTCCAAAGGGTTGGTCTGTTATGGACTCGAGTGCATGTTGTGCACCCTAGTCCATGTTGCACTTTTCAGTTACTAACTTACACTTTTTGGTAAATGGTGTTGCACTTTTCAATTATTAAAAGTAATAATTGAAAAGTGCAACACCATTTACCAAAAAGTGTAAGTTAGTAACTGAAAAGTGCAACATGGACTAGGGTGCACAGCATGCACTCGAGTGCATACTAGACTTTACCTATTCCAAAACTAATATAGAAATAAAAAGTGAAACAAGGTGTATATAATACTCCTATAAAGCTCTTATGATGATATGATGAGTTACAAGTGCAAAAGAGTGAGAAAGAGAGATTTGTGTGAAAAATCAATCTGATTCCAAATCCAATGACGACGGAAATAAGGTCAAGCCCGGGAGTAGTGCAGAGTACATCAGCATCACCATATAATGATTCCAAGAAAAGCCCGTTGTCGAGTATGGTGAGCCCGATAGCCAGCCCGATGATAAAGGCCATGCAAACAATAGGGCATCTCACCAAGCTTGATCCTCAGGATTCATGGCTTCCCATCACGGAGTCGCGGAACGGGAATGCGTATTACGCCGCATTCCACACCCTCAGCTCCGGAATCGGATTCCAGTCCCTTCTGCTTCCTCTCGCTTTCACAACACTTGGTTGGTAAGTACAATTATATTATGCAGTTTAAGATTAATTAATTAATTGTTTGTTCTAAGAGTTATAAATTACTTTGCAGGGTATGGGGAGTTATAAGCTTGTCCTTAGTTTTTGTGTGGCAATTGTACACCTTATGGCTACTAATTCAGCTCCATGAATCTGTTCCTGGGACACGATACAGCCGCTATCTCAGGCTCTCCATGGCTGCTTTTGGTAATTATAAGAGCAACATTTTGTACTAATTTATTTTGACTAATAAAAATTCAATCAAATCATGGAGTAAAGTATTAGTTCATGTGATGAAAAGTATCAAAACACATATAATGAAAAATATTAGTAATTGTATATTGAAAATGTACCGCTAACAAACTAGTACTACACTAGTGATGCATGAAATATGATGTATTTTTAATTGTAGGGGAAAGAAAGGGAAAGATATTAGCTCTGTTTCCAACTCTGTATCTAGCGGGTGGAACCTGCGTTAGCATAATAATGATGGGAGGAAGCACACTCAAAATCTTCTTCCGTGCAACATTAACTCTATCAACTGTAGAGTGGTACATAGTGTTTGTTATCGCCGCCGTCATCTTGTCCCAGCTCCCCAACCTCAACTCCATAGCCGGAGTTTCTCTGATCGGCGCCATCACAGCCGTCACATACTGCACTCTTACATGGCTCCTCTCCGTCTCCAAAACCCGGCCTTTGGCCGTATCGTATCAGCCCCTCAGGACCAACTCCAGTATTGGCAATATTTCCAGTGTGTTGAACGCTCTTGGGATTATTGCATTTGCATTCAGGGGCCACAACCTTGTTCTAGAGATTCAGGTAACTTTTTTTTTTTTTTTTTTAAAATTTAGAATGACTAGTGTATTTAACATGTTAGTATTAATTTAGAATGGGTGATTATTGTGTTTGCAATTGCAGGGAAGCATGCCTTCATGTGAGAAGAAGCCATCAAGTGTGCCAATGTGGAAAGGAGCAAAGTTTGCATATGTAATCATCGCATGCTGTTTGTTTCCAATGGCAATAGGAGGTTACTGGGCATATGGGAATTTGGTGAGTGAACTCAACACTTTGTTATAAACACACACATTATTAAAGCACCAACTTAAAAAAACACATCCACTATCTAATTTGGGTAATTTTTACTAGTATATTAGAAAAAAAATAACACGAAAACGTACGTGAGAATGAGACATCTATTAGGAAAAATAAAACAAATTATGCGGCAAAAAATAAAAATTAAGGAGATATTCTTAAATAAAAAAAAATAGTTAGAAAAGTTGTTTGTTTTCCTTTTAAAAAATATTTTTATTTGATTTTGAAAAGTATTATGTACCTGCTACACTTGAAATATATCTTTTACTTAAAATATTTCTTTTTTTTTTTTTTTTCCTGAGCACACATCTCGGGAGACCGTTTTATACAAAATGTGTTCATCTCAGAAGACCGTTTTAACAATATGTAAGGTTATGATTTATTTACAATCATTCAAAGTTGTAGATTAGATTGCAAATAAAATGAGGGGCTGAGACAATAATAATAATAGTTTTTTAGGCAAAGTCCAAAAATGAACATAACTCTTGATTTGACAATATCACTCAAGAACTGAAACTTTACAACTGAATTCTTGTTGCAGATACCCACAAATGAAGGGATGCTGAGTGCACTGGACAAATACCACAGAAACGACACATCAAGGGTAATTTTGGGGTTAACAAGTCTATTCGTTGTGATCAACAGCCTTACCTCATTCCAAATATACGCCATGCCCGTCTTCGACAATCTGGAGTTCAGATACACAAGCACCAAAAATGGGCCATGCCCGTGGTGGCTGAGAATAGGAATACGAGTATTTTTTGGTTGTCTTGCCTTCTTCATCTCCATTGCACTTCCGTTCTTGAAAAGTCTGGCCGGGTTGCTTGGAGGTGTCGCCTTGCCCGTGACTCTGGCGTACCCCTGTTTGATGTGGATTATGATCAAGAAACCCCACAAGTATAGTGCAATGTGGTGCCTGAATTGGTCACTTGGATTGCTTGGAATGGTGTTGAGTGTTTTGTTAGTCTTTGGAGCAATATGGACTATTGGAACACAAGGGATTGCGATCCACTTCTTCAAGCCACAGTGAGCAAACTGGGATTCCTCAGAAATATAATTGTCTATGTACCAACAGTATAGAATGAAAAAAAATGAAGATATATGGTTCCAAGATTAATGTATCATTTTATCACCTGTACTACATTCTATGCCCCTTTAATCAAACTGATACCTATAACATATTTTTTTTATCCATTGCATTTTCTACTAATCGAAATTGACCAAATGTACTGATGTTTAAGAGAAGCAAAACAACAAAAAAAGTTTGAAGAGAAGTAAAATGACAGCAAAAAACAGTTTAAGAGCATCAAAATGACAGCAAAAACAATTTAAGAACATCAAAATGACAGTGAAACAGCAAAAACGGTTTAAGAAACAGGTGTGCTAGTCAAGTGTTCGACTTTTGGCCGAAAAATACCACTAAAATAAAGTACAGGTTGCAACTGGTCGTGGATGCAATTGGAAACAAAAAATTGTACAGGTACCAGTTTGATAAAAGAGGTATAGTACATGTGACAAAATGATATTATCCCTTATTAATATTGGTTTCTCAGACATTCGGATGAGCATTAGAAAGAATTCACCAACTAGTATAATAAAAAGGCAGATCAGTAAAATTATACAGGTTATTACATCCCTGGCCAAACTAATTCTGCAATTAAACAAGGAAAACAGGAGACGTGCAAACATTAAACAAGCTTAGAGGTAATGATCGTATCAAACAAAACGTCAGATGAGTCAGACAACATGAATTACCACGCTTAATCATTGTGAACAAGTTTCGAGTTCATTGACATTTTACATAGATAATGGGAGAAGCATCCTTCGCTGCTTCCTCCTAGCCAGTTTTACTTGCTTTATAATTTTCATACTTAAAAGCAATAGCAGCATAATACATAAAAAAATAATAGCAAGCCTTAAATGCCTAAAATATAATGAAATGGCTGAGAAAACAAAGAATGCTAAAATGACAAGTTCCCACATGACAAAGATAGCAACTTCAACCCTGCAACCATAAAGAAAAAAGATAACGCAAAATCAGAACATATAATATGAGTGACGCAAAAACAATTGACTTATTTTTATGTTAAATGAAGGAAAGTAATGGAAAGAAAACCATAGATTTTAGCTGGGAAAAAATCTCTTGATATAAGGCACTGGGAACAAATTCTCACCATGATGACAAGCAAAGTGATACATATTCATATATAAAAGTTTAGTTTCTTAAGAAATAACAATGCCAAAAAAACTACAAGTCGACCTCAAGAATGTTGGATGCAGCTTAATAGGGAAATAGATCTAATCACTAAACACAATATATCTCTCTTGAAGTGTTTATTTAATGTTTACTTATCTCAATTATGCTTGTTCAGAGTTTTATACTATTATTGCTATACCTCAAATTTTCTTAGTACACAGGAAAAAATATTTATGAAGCATGGCTGTGTTGGTGTTAAATGCATTGTGAGAAAGCTGGGCCTTAATTAAGGATGATTTGCATGAAATTTTTGATTTCTACACAGCCACGTAACACATTGGGGGTTCGGAAATTGAACCCAGTGTTGCAACTCGTGGGTGAGTGCAGTCTAATTTTTTACAGCCTATCTGCTGTCATAAATATAGGCATCACTTTTTCACTTTAGGACATCAAGGTGAAGATCAATTCAGAGGGCTATTTGGGGGAAATAGTGGCGTCGTAAATTGAGGCTGATGAACACTTTGGAAAAAATTCCTGTGAGGTTTGAGATTATCTTCTCGGGTTGGGCCCTTTTGGGTTCAATTAGAAAATGCACTCTCTAGTTGCTGCATCTCTCAATAATTATTCTACTTATAGTGTAGACTGTGGAGTCACTCCCCTCACTCATGGATGTAGACTTGTTACAATCAAACAACATAAATTCTCAAGAATTTATCTTCTCCGTTTATGTACGAACTTTTATCTCTGCTTGCTACAGAAATGGATAGTATGATTCTAATTTCTATGCCAGCATAACATATCAATTCATCAATCAGCTAAGAACCTATAACAATAAATACTTTTTCAGATAGTTCTAATAATAGCCTGAACAAGGATTGTGGCCTTGGAATTACTTTAACGGACTTCACTAGTTTCACTGCATTATTAAATCAATGATAGTCCCCTACGGTGTTATTTAAACAGCACAGGTCAAAAGAACGACACTATTATAAGACAAAAGAAAACAAAGAATTATTGTGTCTGGTTCAACAGCTTTCACTTGAAAAAATTTATATATAAATATAAGAGACATAATTGATGCCCACAAACATTATGAAATTTCAGGGACAGGAACTGTACACTATAGTAAAAAAATATATCATTAGTCGTGACATCTTGTCCTAGGTTATTTGAGAATACATCATAGTTTACAAACTGACTAACTGAGATTCACTAGCATCCTAATTCATGAATCTGCAAAGACTTGTAACAACTACAACGACTTTCATCCTCAGTTATATATTGAAGCAACTTCTTGAAGAAACATAATACAGTAGCATTTTATGTTCCTTTATACATGAACCATTAATATCTTTTTTTTTTTTGGTCGGTAAAGGATAATATATTAACTTTGGGCATAAGGAATACCCATAAAAGAGTGTTTACATCAAAGAGAGAATACAGCAGAAATCATAGAAACCATAGAAACAGAAATAAACAACCAGATTACATTCCAAGCACCTTGACGGATTTGATTGCCATTCTTCATAGGAAAATTTTCCGCGGATTACATGAACCATTAATATCTTATTTGGAATACTTAATGAATCCACCCGTAGAAGTTAACAAAAGCCTCAAAAGTCAAAATTATCATGATTAAATCTAATAACCAAACAATCTCTCTACATTTCAGAAATCTCCTAAAATTAACATTTCCCGATACCTGCAAATAATATACTCCAAATAAACAACAAATTGAGTAGCATCCGTTTCAAAAGAAAAAATTCACAAATTATTGAATGTCAATGAATCAACGATCGTCATATGCATAACCTCGATATAATCTAATTTTAGCTATAAAATCCCCAAAAAGGCTCCAACAAAACAATTGAAAGAGCAATTCCTTCAGATTATCAGATAACTAAATGGTTAAAATAATTCAGAGAAGAAATAAATTAACATAGAGAAATTGATAATAGAAAGAGAAAAGCGATAAAACAACAAAACGAATACCTCGAATAGACAATATTGGAGGTGGAGGAGAATAGAGAAACAGAAGCCAAATCATGCTTGGGTCGAGTCTGATAATCTCTCAACTGCTCCGCCAACTTCGATCGCGTTATCATCCTCTCGTTTCTCGAAGCTCCGCCGCGGCTAGGTATTCTAGTCCTCCTCCGCCCGCCGCCTCTTAACTCTACCGGATTCATGTTTCATAAACATTAGATTCCCTGACAACGAGGCTGGACAAGTTCCATTGTTTGTTGTACCTTTATGAATTAGAGGCTTTTTTTTTGGTCCATTGTTTGGGCCACAACAAAAGAAAACACAACAAAAGAAAGGAATTGGGCCGGACATTGTTTAACCCATTTCAGCAAAGGGCGCGGTTATACACACCAATCTATTGGGTACACCCACAAGGCAAATTTTTAAGGGATCTTTATTTAAAGGGCTTAGTCAACATAAAACATGGGGTTTTCTACCGTCAGGAAGGGTGTTCGCCCTTCCTGATAACAGGAAGCCAATTAGAAAATGACACTTCATTTTTCTTCGCCTAAGTGCAATCTAGTTTCGCCATACAATAAAATAGTTAATTATTTAAATAATATGTATAAAATTACTAACATATCCCTATAACATATTACAAATTAAAATCAATTGGAGTAATATTTTTCATCTCTCCGATCAATGACAGCTACTCCGGCGGCGACACCTTATCTCCTCCTCCACCATCCCCCCATCCAAGAAAATACAATGGAAAATTGGAGAATATTCGATCTCACCCAAACATCCTCTCCAAAATTCTCGCGAACGCCTATTAAGAAAAATCTAGATAAGAAAAATAGTGTCAGTGTCTGGATCTGGATTAATACATTAACTGAAGCTCTCTCCGAAGTCATTCATAGAAAGCAATGTCCTCGCGGCTTTCAGATTTTATTCCTCAATTGGAATGTTTTTCAATTTCCCCATTCCTCTGTTAATAATTTCATTTTCTCCGCTGTTATTAGTTTTTCGAAAAAAGAACTCTACTTATGACAACCATTTGGATCGCGAAATCTGTGATGCTTTATTTTTTAATATCTTGTAATTGCTAGTGTAGTTGTTTGTGGAAGATTTTGTGTTAATTTTCTAGGTATTTGATCATAAATCAAACAATTCGATTCTTCAAGTACTTGAGATGCTAAAGCAGCAACCATTTTACCAACTAAAAGAAGAGACATATATGAAGCTCGTCGTTCTTCTTGGGAGATCTGGACAACTGGGCAAGCCTGCCAACTATTCGATGAAATGCTTGAACAAGGGTTGGAACCAACGACATTATTTAATGCGTGTTGCAGGAGCAATCTTTGATTGATAGAGCAGTGAGTATTTGAGAGAAGATGAACATCTTAAGGCACTTAGATGTTTATGATTTGATACATACTAGTCATACATTCCCTGGTGATAACGAGATCAGTATTGGAGATATGGAGACTGATAATTTAATCAGAATTTAAATATAAGTGTGATTGTTTGGAGGGTATTTATGTCATTTTATATTTATTAAATTAATTTATTAGTGTGGCGATATAGTGCGATTGCACATTGCATAGAGCAAACGCACTATTGCGAAGTGCAATTATATATAAATATTTATGTACGTTGGATCATTGATCCAACGGTATTTAATGAATTTCCTGTTATCAGGAAGTGCGAAGCCTTCCTGACGATAGAAAGACCCATAAAACATTGTTTAAAAAACCTTTTTTCTTAATTTTTTATTTAAATGGTCATTTTTTTAAATAATTGGCTGCTTTTGCGTTGTCTTGTGAGGAAAATTTAGGGAAACTTCGGATTAATATTAGTCAAAGGCTATTTAAACAAAATTTAAAGTGGAAGGGGTTACTGGAAATAATTTCCCAATTTTTTGAATCTTAAAGGACATGTAAAATGTCATTTATACCCTTTTTGTAAAAAAATTAAAAAAATACGAAAATGAGTACACCCACTCATTTCATTTTACCAAAATCATCCCCACCAACCCCATAGTCTTCAAAAAAAATTCTTAACAAACACAAAATTAGAAAAAAAAGAGATGTTCGAGATTTTTTTTCGAACAAATCAACATTGTCCAAAAAAAAAAGAGTTGTTCGACAATTTTTCTCGAACAAATCAACAATGTTCGAAAAAAATGAGTTGTTCGAAAAAAATTATGTAGCAAAATTAAGATGTTCAAAAAAAAATTCTCCAACAACTATCATTTGTCCGAAAAAAAGAATCGAACATCTCAGATTTCAAAGAAATGGCAAAAAAATTGTTACTTTTAGTCTAAACCCTAATTATCAATCATTTGCGTGGCTGTGGAGGGGCAGAGTCGTGTGCGACGGGGAGGGGTGCAAACGGTGGCGAAGAGGTGGTGCGTGTGCGACGGGGAGAGGCGGCGGCGGCTGCGCGCTGCAAACGTGGTTGGGGAGGGAGAGCGGCGATGTGTGCGACACGGGGGGGGCGGTGATTCACGTATTCTACAACTCTAAAATATACGATCGCAAGTATACGGTGTATATCGTAGTGAAGTAAGTACGAGGTCGATCCCACAGGGAGGTGTAGTGTAAAAGCGTATTTCGTCGATTAAGTTCTAAATAGACGGTGATCGAAAGTTTTAAGTGTTGATTACCCTAAAATTGTCTACTAAATGTCACAAATAAACAATAGGGAGTAATAAGGACAATTCGATCAAGTAATGCTCACACAATTCACAAAAACGAAGGAAATACGAATTAAATTCAAACAAGAGAAGAATAGGTTCCAAGGCATATGTCACACTAAGCGGTCAATTTATGATCAAAAGTCTATCTAAGTGGTGTTGTGTTTATTGCTACAGGGTTGATCACGAAATAATGAAAAAGGTTCTTTCGATCCAATTAATTCAAGAGAAGTATCACACAAGCATGTATATCTATCAAGCATGCATAATAAATCATAAAAAGGCTCCTAAGATCATCTAAAACCCTTCCAACAATTGATCCTCTCTCGAGCTCACAATAAATCGGATCAAATGCTTAAATACGATTAATGAAAAAAAATTCTCAATCCAATTTCAATTAACAATAAGTAAAACATATTATTGATTTGTGGTGAGATTGTACGAATTTGTAGTGTGATATTGCTTTGATTGTCGTGTTTAAGTTGCAAAAGTTGTGTAAAAATAGTTTGTTTATCGAATTATTGATACATAATTGTTTTGCATTGTTTTTAGGAAAAAAACAATGAGTTTTGAAGCAAATCACGTGGATAAATCAATTCGAGGAAAAGGTCAGATGAAAGACGATGTAGAGAGAGTCGATATGTAAGAAGAATCGAGTCAATCGGAGCCCCGGGTCGAAAATGATGCACAAAAGAATAGTGAAGAAGCAACTCGGCCGAATATCACTTCAATCATTATAATCTTTCTCAACAGTAATATAATAATACTATAATAATATAATACATTCAATCATTACACAATCAATTAATCATTATAATTTCACCCAACAATAATATAATAAAACAATTTCATTTAATCTTACATATTGATTTGACATAAAGTTAAAAATTTTCACTATTTCAAAACTAAAAAAAAACACACATAGTACTATTCAACATGTTTTAAAAAAACCCATGATTTCAAAAATCGATTTTCAAAACCACTCAAAGCCCAAAGTAAATACCACCTAAACCTAATTTCTACGCAACCGCAGCCACCAAACAAAAAAATTCAGAAATTTCAGAAAAAACTTAGAAAAATCTCGAAAAAAAAAATTATAATTTCGACAAACCAGTGTCGACTATATATACTCTTGTCGACAATAATTTTTCGACGATAGTGTATATGATCGACCTAAAATTTTCAAAAAAAAAATTAATTTTTTTTGACAATTTAATGTCGACCATATACACTCTCGTCGACAACAATTTATCGACGAAAGTGTATATGATCGACATTAAATAGTCGAAAATATAAATACTAAAAAAAAGTTTCTGGAAAAAATTGTGCAGAAAATCCTAACAAAAAAAAAAAAACGTGGCCGGCATCTTGGACAAAGCGGCGGGTTGAACAAAATTTTTTTTTGCAGAAATTCGAGGGAGGGGGCCGCGTGAGAATCGAGGGAGAGGATGGGGGCTGTAGCGGCGGGGGGCGGCTGTCGGTGAGGGGTGGTGTACAGCAACAGGGACAGCAGGTGGAGAGTGGAAAATGAGAGAAAGATGAATTAAAATTTGGGGAAGGTGTGGTTAGTAAATGTGTATTTTATAGAAAAAAATGATATTTATGACAATTAGGAAGAGTCAAACTTTTTGGTTGCATCAATCGGAATTGGGGTTGTGCTCTGAACGCAAATGGAGGTGCATATAGTCAACCCAAATATTAATTAAAAATACTTAAATTATGGAAATGACAGCTTATTGGCTTGAGCAATCGATCTGCAATGTAATGCTTGGGGAGAGAAACGAGTTTGGACTAAAAAAAAGAGTGGATTACCTAAATTTTATTACTCCGTATCTTTTATTCCTAGTAGTATTTATTTTTCTTTGGATTGTAAAATTATGGGGTTAACTTTTCAGTGTCCTTTAATTAGGTGATGTGATGATGGTAAGCATTGAATCTATGTGTTGATTTAATTAATTTAAGTTTTACTTCTTAGTTGATGAGGATTTAGTTGATGGGATTTAGTGTGTTTTGATTAATTTCTTCTATTAGTCTATGTATGCATTTTTGCTTATTACAAAGGAGTGTTGTGTGAGCATGACTATGTGTATATATGTGTGATTAGAAATTTATACACCAACAAGTGTGCGGGGCGCCGGGGTCGTATCTATATATATATAAAAACAACATAGTTGACACTGGTCAATTTCCGTCCAAATTGCTGGACCCAACTTTTTTTTTTTTTATTATAAGTAAAGGCCATGTTGTTTTAGTTGTTGGGTTATATGACTCCTTTGAGTCTTT
The DNA here is from genome assembly GCA_963675135.1 of Galeopsis tetrahit. Lineage (NCBI taxonomy): Eukaryota > Viridiplantae > Streptophyta > Magnoliopsida > Lamiales > Lamiaceae > Galeopsis > Galeopsis tetrahit. The sequence goes on from OY776131.1 coordinate 56,660,463, forward strand.
TTTTTTATTATTCTATTCGTAATCCAATTACAAATTAATTATTAAAAAATATTTGTAATTAAGTATATTTTTATAAATTTTAATTATTAAAAAACATATGTAATTAATTTATGTATATTTGTACATATATTTTTGTTTCACAAGATTATATATAGATTTTAATTACTCCGTATAAGTTAAAATTTGTATGAGATATTTTCATGAATATATTTCGTAAAATTGAATTTTAATTAATTACTTTATTTCGTCAGAAGCTTCCATTTTTTCATACAGATGTCTCACAAAAAAAATTCTCATTTTATTTTTGTGTATACATTGTGACTCCTCTTTTACTCTTAAATTATTCTACACTCCATTTTATTCACTCTCTTCAATCATATCAATTTTACTACACCTCATTTTATATTAATGTTTTTCGAATTCTGGAGTAATATTCCATCAATAATTATAAGTGAAAATAGATTTTAAAAAATGTAATTGAAGCTTCATTCACAAGATAAAATCAATGATATGGTTTCACATAGTATTATTGTTCTTCAAATTCTGTAAAATTCAACCATTGAAAATTTTAAATCGCACGAATGTATTTTATAAATAATTAATTAAAATTTATTAATAATCAATCCGTCGTGTAACGCACGGGAGAATTACTAGTTGGTAGAAAAGAAAAGTTCAGCAAGTAATAAAATTAGGAAACTCAAAGAAATTTATATAGGAGTGTAATGTGGCCTCAATGCTATGTGTTAGTACATTTTATTATAGCTGTGCATCATAATCTGGATTAATATAATCAAATCGATGAAAAATAAGTTTAAAAGTAAATAAAAGAAAACAACATAGGGTACAAGGTTAGTTGTCAAGTTACAAGAGTAAAAATAAATGAAGTAATAAAATTATCCTAGTTCATTTTTAAATCGAGTAATAATATAGGAGTAATCACTTAAGTTCATGTTTAATAGTTTAGATTAGATCTAGATTAACTCCATCTCATTTTTATAATTTATTTGATAATTTAGATTAAGGGTAGATTATATTTTAAAATCTATAAAATTTAGATATCATTTTAATTTAGTCTAATCAGTATTTGCTATTAAACACGATAACACATATAATTAGATCATGTTTGATTGTTTATATTAAACCTAGATTAACTCCATCTTATTTTCATAAGTCTGTTTGATAATTTAGATTATAAATAGATTATATTTTAAATTGTATAAATTTTAAACATAGTCATAATCTTGGTCTAATTATCTTTGCAATCAAACATTGTGGCTCAAGTTTGACAGGATAAATGCAGTCTTCCACATTGAATACTTTGTCTTATTTTATTAATGTGTTCTAATGTAGGTAATATAACATCAATAATCTTAATTTCCCACCTTGTACTAATCACATAAATAACGTTTCACTTGTTTGTGTTTTAATTTGTTGGAAAGAGGATACTTAACATTAGAACATCATCAATTAATCGCATAAATAAGTGGAATGTTATTTGATATCAAAATAAAAAGTCATACACAAAATTAAATTAAAATAATTTAATATGTTATTAATTTTAACTACATTTTCTTTATATTCTTTTACCTAAAAATTAATTTAAATATTTTGTAAAGTATTTTAATTTAATTAATCAATAGTTTCCCAAGTTCTTTACATGATTGTCTATTTTTTTTAAAGCACTATAATTAATAAAATAAATTATTTCACACTGTATCATTTTTATAAGTAATTATAACTTAATAAATTATTTAAAGGATAGCTCAAGTGGTTAGAGCACCACTACCTAGGCCTTTGATCCTGGGTTCGAGTCATGGGGAGGGGAAAATGGATGGGTATTTAATGTAATTCAAAAAAAAAAAAAATTAATTATATAATAAATTTTGATCTTATAGAAAATAAATTTTTTATTAAATTTTATTAATATATCTTTTAAAATATGAGTACTATTATTTAAATATACAAAGAATAATATACTTTGATGTTGATTTTTACAAATATTCCGTGTAATACATGTGAATTCATAATAGTTTTAAAATAATAATGGGTAATAGGTGAGAATTGAGAAAACTAATTTTTATAAGATAAAATTATATTTTAAATATTTCAAAATAATACATTACTGTGATTTATGAGTGCCATAATAAATAAAGATTGACTAGTAAGTAGTAATGGGTCAAATTGTAAGAAATTATACAAGAATGGAAATAGTATGAAATTATACACATGCCTCTTAATTAAATATGTGAATTACGACATTTTTTTAAAATTTTAAATTAAGTTCATAATATACACTATAACTTTAATTTTCATTCATGTCCCCAAAAGCTTTCAGCCAAACACCCCTTTTAAGACCACAAATTCAAAGGACTAGCCGACTATTCACAAAATAAGCCTACCCAAAAGTTATATTCCACTAGTATCGCACGGTTTATGATATTTGTAATAATTTTATTATAATTAATTATTTATATATAAAAATGTACATAAATATTGTTTTTAATTATTAGAAATGAGTGGCAACGGAAGTACATTAATTGGTTTCTATACCACAACAATAGTAATTGGAGTAATTGGTTTCTATACAGTGCATAGGAAAAATGAACTGTCAAAAAACATTTAAAATCAACAAATGAAACTGTTACGTTGTGTACATAGAGCACTTTTAACCAAAACAAAAAGTAAAAAACATTTTTATAGGTAAGTGTGCGTCAAAAGTAAAAAATCTTGAGAAAGTAAAAATGACTATTCAAATTTCAAACTTATACTACTATTAATTTGTTTTTTTCTTTTCTTTGATAAATAAAAAAAAAAAATTCCATTACCAAACGAACCCGAGATACAATTTCGTTTGGTTTATAAGATAAGCAATTTTGTATCTTAATAAACGTAATGAGTGATGTTTTGATGAATAGTTTTGTAAACTTTTATAAATAAAGTAAAGTAAAAGATAGATTGAGTGTGAAAAAATAATAGCATATAGATAAATATGTATATATTTTACGGGTGGAAGTTATGATAATATTTTCTTTTATGCAGTGTGCAAATTAGTATGGAACATCATATATGGAAAGTGTGCAAATTTCTATTGAACAGAGGAGTACATTTTTTCAACCTCGGGATAAGAAAATAAGTTGAGTCCTTTATTTTGAGTAATGAGTCTAATGACCATTTTATCCTTTTAAAAAATTTATATACCAATTTTACCTATATATATTTTAAAAAGAATAGTAAAAATATTTCCTAAATATTTTTAGAAAATATTTTATCAAAAAATATATTTAAGAATACCAAAAATACCTTAAAAAGGGGAATAGCAAAAATATTTTATATTTCAATTTTCTTTTGGAGAAAACAATTTCATATTTTTCTGATCCTATATATTTCCAAGTTCTATATATTCAAACAACTTGCTAAAAGAAACAAATAACAATGCAGTGCAAACCTGAGTCTCATCAGGTTATAAGCAATTTTATTTTTAGACATACTTCAAAAAACAGATTTGACGAAACAATTACTAAAATGTTGATCCATTTCAAAATTATATGCTACTAACAAAACAAAATTCAAACAACATTGCACTTCAAAAAACTACCACAAACTGAAAACTATTCAATTTCAACTTCTCGTAAGATTTGAGAAGCAACACAAATTATCAAATTGCCAACTGTTCTTGAGCAGTATGAGAAGCCGAATGCAGAAGGATAGTCTCGCCAGGTTTTAAAACTCTTGTAATGTTGGCAAGGAATTGATCACTGAGAAACTCCAATGATTTAAACATAGAGATAAAATCATCAAAAGTTGAAGATTCCAAAGATAATAGACCTGCCAAAAGAACTTCAAGTCAAAACTAAAAGCCATATAATAGAATCCATCACAAATCTAGTTGTTTAGGATACAAATGGGGTTCATTCCAATCAAGAAATGATCTGGAACACTCTTTATATAACTTTATATAGTTGCAACAAATACAAACATCAATGGAGACACCACCAATAAATGAAACAAAAAGAATTCTGGAATCTATCTACTACATAACTTCCCTCTTTTTGCCGCATGTGTATTTTCTTCTACCAAATAGATAGTGTACAAATTTATTAATTTCACAATCTGATAAAATAAAGCATATCTGAAAATCGTAGAATCATTTAGCTAATGCATATCATGCTTACGAATTTGAATTGAGAAACAACATAATATAGTAAATATCTTCTTTTAACAAACTGAAGAATAAGACATTTATTGAGTCAGATTCCACTTAATCAATTCTAAAACTCCCTAAATTAAAGATTATCCTCCTTGGATCTAATTCTAATATGCCCATCTGAGTAAAAACAATTAAAAAAAGCATTTTGATTAGTTGAAATACTACATCAGAATGATATTGCAATCCATGAAACCTCTTGTGTGGAGATCTCTACCTTAGGTTCAAGTCAGTGATTGATTTCAAGGAGAAAGATGATTACTTTCGAATTCATAACAAATCTGTTGAAAACAAATTAAATTCAAAGTAGAATAGCAAACACCATTTTCGACTGAAATAAACCAAGCAGCCAAGATTATGTTGCAACTGAAAGCATCGTAGATCGATTAAAACCATCAAAAACTCAGAGGATTTAAGGGTTTATATAAAGTTACCTTCATTCTCCAGAGTTTTCGAGCAACAACTGGGATGCAAATGAGAGTAAACTACGCAATCTGCAAATTACAATATATGTACTCCACTAAAATCTTATGCTCCCAGATAATTCAAATTCCAAAAGTATCAATGAAAACGCAAATTAACACTGAGTTTAAGAAATTTATTTATTAGAAATATTAATTATAACTATGCATTATATATACAATGGCCTACCTCAAACTGGTTGAAACTTAAAACACACTCCAAGCCCTATGAAATGTTTTGTTTTCATATGTAGGTGTTAATATGACCAAATAAGACACATCTTCATAGCCCATTCTCTCTCTGATAAATCGATTTCACTCAATAACCTAACTAATATTTGCAAATTTGGAAAGAAAAGAATATTTTGAAATATATATAGAAGGAATAGAAATTTGAAAATTGGATTTAGGACATTATACTATCACAAATAATTCAAACTGGAAATAGAAACTAATCGGAAGTGATAGTATACAAAACCAAGCTGGATTTCGCTAGAGAGTAATCAAACCTAGAAATTTCGTAAATCCGTAGTAGAAACTGGAATGAGCATCAAAGTCTGAAGAGAAAAAAAAAAATCCAGTGTTAGAAAAGGAAAAGGATTGTGAAAAGTATAGATAGGTAGATAGATATACATACAAACACGTACTTGAAGAATGAGAAAAGGGGTTGTTGGTGAACGGAGACAGAAATTACGGGCGGAGCATGAAGGGGAAACCACCCTTGAAGAAACCCCTCTCCAACGCCTCATTCTGGGCAGGATACCAAACCCTAGCTTCAACATATCGGTGAATCGCCATTAATAATATTAATAATAACCCATGGATTCATGGTGTGAGGCTCAGATCAACAGGCGAAGAGAGAGAAGCACCGCTATGGTTGCAAAACCCAGTTGCAATGTAACCACATGCCGTCTAGGTTTGCCCACCAAGATACGGGCCTTATTCTTCTCTATGCCCAACCCAACTCTATCAATTTCGCAATCATCGCCTCATAGACCGGATCTAAAGTCAAAGTCTGAAGAGAGACAATAGTCCAGTAACCCAGAAGGACTCTCGCTGAAATCTGGGAAAGAAACCGCAGCAAAAATAATGGCCCGATTTTATGTAATCTGAGATAATAAGGAAGAACGCACGCCGGAATCTCGAAGAAGAAGGTGAATGGTTTTACATGTAAACTAAATTGTAAATATAATGAGGTATGTGGTATACGCATTACCAAACAATATTTTATTCCCTAAAAATGAAAATATTTAACAATATTTTATTATTGTGTAATTTGGGCGGGAACTTGTAGCAGAAGCTACTAATCTGTTTTTTTATATATATATAGATTTTACTAAATAAAATAATACTACTTTTTAGGTTAAATTCAATATACTTACCCATTTTATTAATATAAATTTTAATAAATATTAATTAGTTTATATATAAAATTTATATATTGATGATATAATGAAATACGGTGAAATCCATTTACAAATAAAATGATTGTTTTTAAATAAAGTGAATGCGTATTTAAGTAAACAAGTGATGATTGACTGATATATGGTGGAAATAAAATGGGTAAATATTACTGCTCTCGTCCACTAAAAGTATGTTCACTTTTCTTATTTGCTTGCACACCAAAAGTATATTCATTTTCTTTTATAGAAATAATCACTTTACTTTTACCCCACAACAAATCCACAACACCCTTACTTCATGTACTTTATCTATTTTTTCTTAAAACGTGTACTCAGTTATAGAGACATGGTTTTCGTAAACGAAAGAAGTATTATTTTTAAAAAATGAATTAACATAATAAAATTGTACAATAAACAAAGAAAAAAATAGTAATAATGAAATTGAAATGAGGAAGTACAAAAGTTTAGTGCAAATCTTGCATTTGTTTGTATTTTTTTTAATGGCATGTATTAAATATTTTATTAAAATATTAGTTCCATCCAATTTTATTATTCATATTTTTCTATTTACACTCAAAATTAAAAAAAAAAAAAAATACTCCAATGACTAAAAGTATTAAGGGATGATTGTTTTAAAATTTTAAAATACAAATTTTAAAATCTAGTGAATTTTGAAATTCTAATAAATTACTCCGTATATGTTTGTGTTTGTTAATTTTGAGATTTAAATTAAGTAAAATTTAACTTTATATTATAAGTGTTTATATAAGTGTGTAGTTATTTATAAGATTTACTTTTATAGAATTTATAAATGTTTTATATATAGTGTGAAATTTTGAAATCCTAATTCTAAATTTTAAAGTAAAACCTGAGTTAGATTTCAAATTTCCGATAAAATCCAAATTTTACATCACAAAACAAACATTCCCCAAATGTTTTACTTGTCAAGATCTTATACTCACTACTATATATTAGACAATTTAGATCATACACATTTTAATATACATTACGTGATTGAATTTGTGAACTCAAGTACCCTCTTTTAACGATTTTCTTGTATTATATTCTAGAAGTGACAAGACAAGAATTGGAATGAATATAAAATCCAAATTGAATTTGAAATTTGAGGAGGAACGTAGAAAATGTAATTGAAGTCGCTATTAATATAGGTATTGCGCCCATTGTTATCAGATTGCACTGGAAACAGTTGAAATTGATATTTCAACGAAGAACTATTGCAATAACTAGATTATTGTGTTTATTACAATAAAGTGATAAACTCATATATATGTATATTTAATAATAATCCATTGATCGATTTGTTGAACTTTCATGAATCATGAATATATATATCACTAGAGTTCAACTAAAATCAAGTATATCAAATACTTCATTCATCATAATAATTAAAAACTTGTCAACTTTTAACTTTTTTTGTTTTATTGAAAATTTATATTATTCTTTTTTTTATAAATTATACTCCCTAACATTTCATTATTTTTTGCTCTTAATTACATCATATATATCTAATATATTTTAATATTTATACTCAAACCTTAAAGAAAATTTTCACCGGCAGAGGAAATAGATTCTAGTTGCAAAATATTTGAGAGACTACCAAAATAAATACCCTTAAAAAAAAACTACCATAAATAACATAAAAATAAGTAGATATTTAGAGAAAGAGAAAAAGCCTATCTGTCAAGGTTTATTAATAGATACAAAAAAGCCATGTGTCAAGCTGTGGAATCGCAAATGCAACGCCAACTTGAAGAAACAGACTGTGGTCCGAAAAAAGAAAGAAGAAGAAATAGGAAAGTAGTAGCCAAAGAGGTTTGGCCACGTGGAAGGGAGACGTGAAGGTTGTGCTGTGGGTCCCAGAAGTTGTCGGCTGGGATTAGATTTAAGTAATCAAATTAAGGAGATGGGCGGTGTGCATGATTGATTGTACACGTGGCGGTAAGTGGGGGTCTGAAATCCTCGAGATCCACAAAGAAATGATGCGGAGCTCCACGGTACGTCGTCTCGATCTCGATTAAATGTCGGTTGGGTCCCGCCACAAGGACAGGTAGTCGGTTTAACGTTGCCGGTTTCCTTTTTACGTAATCGATGAGGCTGCTACCTTAGCTCGCCTTTCGGAAATTACAAATGTTATGGGCCATAGGGGAGCACGTGACATGTTCTCCCATTTAACGACGCAATCATCTTTAACCTCTAATTAGCCCTTTTTTTTTTTTTTTTTTGGCATTCTTACCCTCCCAATATAACTTTCTCATTTTATTTATTTTTATGTTCTAAAATATATTTTATATTTTATTTTTAATATTATTTTATCTCTAAATCACACTATTTGTATTAATTTTTTTATATTTTATCTTATCTACTCATTCCGCCTGTTTATAAAATTTTCATTACATTTTAGAACATATAGATTAAAAAAAAATTAAATAATAGAAATAGTACTCCCTCCGTCCCAAGATTTTTTACACACTTTCCTTAATGGGCGTCCCAACATTTTTTACACACTCCAAAAAAGGAAACAACTTACATAATAAATTACCAATAATACCCCTCTTTTATTTTACTTTTCCTTCCCTTTGGTCAAATCACTCCACTTTAATCAATGAATTACCAATAATACCCCTCCTTTATTTTACTTTACACATCACTTTATTCCATTTTCTTAATTTCCGTGCCGGTCAAAGTGTGTAAAAAATCTTGGGACGGAGGGACTATAAATTATGTGATTGAAAAAAAAAGATAGAGAGAAAAAGTAAGATATAATGAAGTGTAAGAATAAAAGTTAAAAATATTTATAAAAAAAAGTATGAGAAACTTATAGACGGATGGACTAAAATAGTAAAATGAAAAATTTATAAGCGGAGTGAATATTATTTTTCTATCTCTTTCACATCACTTGTACTACATTTATTATTTTATTATATTTTTTAAAAATTAAAATATTAAAAAAATGAAAAAATATAGTGGAATAGACAGAATACAAATTTTTATGAGTTTGATATTGTGTGATTAGTTTTACCTTATACAAGAATAATTAATACTCCCTCCATGGTCCATACTTCACTTCATCTCAATCCTTAAACTTACACTTTTTTATTAAATAACTATTTTTTTATAAAATATATGTTCAATTTAAATAAAAATTAAAAAAATGGATAGAAGTATATAATGAAACAATTAATATTGTCAAATAATACTCTTTTTGTTCTGTTTTAAAGAATATTGATAACTAATGTATAAAAGAATGAATATAAAATAATGTAAGAGTGTATTATTTAAAAAAAAAAAAAGAATAATACTCCCTCCGTCCCGGTATAAGTTTCCCCTTTCTTTTGATTGTTTTGATTAAGAAATATGATTAAACAATAGATGTAGTAGAAATGATGTGATGGTGAGAGAGAAAATAATAGATAAGTGTGAGATGAAGTATGATAAAATAATAGATAAAGTGTAAGTGATGTGATTGAGAGAGAGAAAATCATATGCCAAAAATGAAAAAATATGAAATGGGAAACTTATTATGGGACATCCATAAAAGGAAAGTGAGAAACTTATAGGGGGACGGAGTAAAATTTAACAGTGAAAGTATCGACCACCCTTTACTTTGGGGCACAAAAATAAATTAATGATAAATTCTATCTTGTAATTTAGTGTATATGTATACTTAAATTTATCTTTACTTAAATTTATCTTTGATTTCAACATTTGACTCAATTGATTGAAGCTCAATTCTAATTATATAGACGCGATCAATTGCATCAAAATATCACACATTTACAAATGGTGTGGTGGGAAGATGTCGCGATCAAAGGCCATAAGTTTTATCCTGAAAGTGATTTTTGATAGAACTCGTCACGTTATTTTGGCTAATTTGCTTTAATTAGCCTTCTTATAGCTAATTTATAGATCATTACGCGAGACTAGAGTTTATCTTGTAATTGTATGTTATTGAAGAGTGATAGCAAATTCTTGTTAAGAAATATTATAAACTGATTAATATAAATTTTTTTATAATAATAAATGACAAGAATTTATTATAACTCATATATTTATAATTTTAACCCAATTATATTTAAAAACGGAAGAGCTAATAACGAAACAACTATAATATCACTAAAAAAAAGTTTCACTATAAAATTAATTTACACAAAACATTAATATTAGACTTATAAATTAACTCCTGAAACAAATTTATTAATATTATTATACTCCCTCCGTCCCACAATAACTTTCACACTTTCATTTTCGGGACGTTCCACAATAACTTTTATACCCTTAAAATGGAAAATCTTTTATAAACTCCACCCTCACAATAACCTCAATTTTACAGAAATACCATTACTTTATCTCCACACATACACAAAAGTCAACTCATTTATTTACTTTATACATAAAGTTTTATAAAATTATCCCTCAAAATTTTATTCATTATTACACTTTTTTAATTTACGTGTTCATTTACCTATGAAAGATTAATATGGGATGGAGGGAGTATTTTTTTGTAAGTGGCCAGATGAACAGCTTTTGGTGGAGAGTTGAAGATAAAGTTTATGGTGATGACATGAAAGTATTTTATTTTGATATAGTGTCATTATAGAGGAGTGGTTCAAGTAGTAATTAATGTGCCACGTCATAAACAAGAATAGGCACGTCGGCCGAGCGTGACAGGTGGAGGGAGCAGTTGATTGAGCTGTAGCAAGTCCTTTCGGCTTAATTCGATCTGCTTTTGAGCTAGCTAGCTACTTTTTTATTAGTAGTATATTAAACTTAATCGCGTCCATTCCGCGTCATTCCTTCTATATAAACCTCCCCTCCTTTCCACTCAATACCATTCATTTCTCACACACATCCATCCATTATCTACTTAACTTTTTACAAATCTTTCGCACTACACATTCTGAAACATGGCTGATTACCACCACCACGACACCAAAGTCGAAGAGCCATGCGAAACTACCACCCCCACCGTCGTTAAAGTCGAGGAGCCTGAGGAGGTGAAGAGCGACGATCGCGGTTTGTTTGATTTCTTGGGGAAGAAGAAAGAGGAAGAGAAGTGCGAAGACGAAGTGATCGCTCATGAGTTTGACCAAAAAGTCCAGGTTTACGAAGAGGATCTCGGTAAGAAACACGAGTATCACGGTGAGGGTACGGAGGAAAAGAAGCACGAGTATTACGGGGAGGAGGAAAAGAAGCACGAGAGCCTCGCTGAAAAACTGCACAGAAGTAACAGCTCCAGCAGTTCCGTAAGTCTTTATTTTTTTACTTTTATTTTTAATTTTCGTGTTGAAAAATTGATATAATATAGTATTTAATTTGTTGAATTAATATTGCAGTCGAGTGACGAGGAGGAAGTAGGAGAAGATGGATTGAAGAAGAAGAAAAAGAAGGGATTGAAGGAGAAGATCAAGGAGAAAATTCAGAAGAAGGAAGAAGAGAAGGCTGAGGTTAAGTATGAAGACACATCCGTACCAGTTGAGAAGTACGAACACCACGAAGCCCCAACTGGCTATGAGCACGAAGAGAAAAAAGGCTTCCTAGAAAAGATCAAGGACAAGCTTCCCGGCGGTAAGAAGACCGAGGAGGAAGAGTACGGAAAGAAGCCAGAGGTGGTGGTGGCGCCGCCGCATCACGAGGAATACTCCACGGCCCCTGAAGTGGAAAAGAAAGGATTCTTGGACAAGATCAAGGAGAAGCTGCCAGGGTATCATTCAAAGGGTGAGGAGGAGAAGGAAAAGGAAAAGGAAAAAGAAAAGGAGTGCCTCTAAGAAATTAAAGCAAGTGTTTGGTTTTGCTTTTAATAATTTGTTGTTTTAAAGTACCATTATGGTGTTTGTTGATGGGCTTTCATTTGCTTTTATATTTCCCTTTTTTATTATTACTAATTATTTGGGTTTAAATTGTTATGTATGTATAGGGCCTTAAAGATGTTTTGATTATGATATATGGCCCTCTCAAGTTGTTCTGCACAGCTGCACCAATGTTTAATGAAATTTATTGAATGCTTTGTTTGTAAATTAATACCTTTCGTCGTCTCTTCATTTTTATGGATTCTTGACTTTCTACTGCGGCCAAGGATCGGGTTTTATTATTAATTAATTAATTAATAAATGATAATGTTATCCTAATTGTACATTACAAGAATAATGTAGATTTATAATGATACTAGCTCTGACATAAAATGAAATAGAAAATAAACGTCCATTATTGATCGAATTCCATGTTATGTACGTCGTGAGTGAAAAGGACAAGCATTTTCGGTGTAGGAGATGATGTATGTTTAGGATAATGGAACAAAATAATGTAATGGCTACCATTACTTTCTCACTTTCATTTTCATGATTTTAATCATGCTACCAAAATTTTCTTATATTTCAATCACTGGGATATTTGACTTGTTAGTCCGTAATTTAGCAGAATTAGAATTCGAATCCACGTTGAATCCATCCATCCATCCATCCATCTGATCAAGTGAGTATATATAAACTGAGTCGTGGTATTAATTTGTAGAAGTCAAATCAAAGAACTAACCCCTAAAACGACACACACATATATAAAAAATTACAGTATATAAGTCCATATTAGCAGTATATTTGTGTATATGTGTTATTTTTAAGTATTTGAAAAATAGTGGAGTAAATAATTATATATTTTAAATTTGAATTATTTAATACAGTATTAAATTATTTCATAAACAGGTGGAACCGAATAGTTGGATCCGACTGATCAGGTCACATTCTGAGTGATGGGACAGAGTCCAAATCCGTCCGGAACCTCCCTATTTACAAATAAGGATTTTTTTTTTGAACTCTACAAAAAAGGATTAAGGAGTATGAATGAAACCTCCCTATTTACAAATAAGGATTAAGGAGTATCAGAGTATGGATGAAAATATTTACTATACATTGTATATGTAAACTAGATATATTACTGCACGTTTTTTTTAAGAATTTTTTTTTAATGGTTAATGATGTAAGATAAATGAGAGGTATTTTAAGTGATTAATTTGATGAGGTGTAAAATGAAATGTATAAAAAAAAAGAAGTGTCGATTTTGGAAATAAAATGATGTTATCATGTTATTAATTTTGTGGGATATTTTCATATCAAGAGTGAGTAAATAATTTTGAAACGTCCCAATAAAAAAATATGCAAGTAATCACGAGACGACGAATGGAATAGACTGAATAGTAATTAAATATAGTACTACTACTTAGTCGGGTTGGGGAGCTACTGATTTATGCAGCTCTTCATAAACTCGAATATAACAAAATTTTATGGGTCGCATCTAATTTTCTTAATAAAACGACAATATTCTTAACTGAGAAAATGCTCGACGATTTCTATTCATAAAGGGACATTTCAATGGATTCAGTTCCATCTTATATAGTGAGAAAACTGAGCTCAATTGCTCGCGCCTGATGGAATTGCATTCATAAGCCAATCCGACTAGATCTTATCAGCTCCAACCTAAAGGCATTTAGCAGAGGAGAGCTAGAGCTAAGGAATCGACGATATAGTAGGTGTTCAAGTGTTTTACCGAAGTCAGAGTGAGAAGAGTTGCTCTTGCTAGTAGTACCTAGCATTACTTACTAAAAAAACGTTATTCTATTTTTTTAAAGTAATACGGAGTATGATATATTAACATTATTTTTTAGTGGAAAAGAAAGGAGTGCATCCTCTAGGAATTAAACTTGGGCATTTTAGGTGCTAACTTGCCAAGTTATAGAAGGATCTGCGAATAAAAATTGGGATTTGTGATATATATATACTAGCAGTAGCAGGTTCAATTAATAATACTCCTTTCATTCAATGTTATTATTCTTACTTTTATTTTTAGGGTGTGCAATTTTATTATTCCTATTTTCATTTTTTAAAATAATATTACTTCACAATCCACTATTTTATACTCCACTTTATTTATTTTATACATAATTTATTAATGTTTCTTAAAATTTGTACCAATACAAATATGAAGGGGCTAGTCTTGGGTGAGATCGTCTCACAGAATGAGATCCGTGAGACGGCCTTTATATATAAAAAGTGATAATGTTTGAGCAAAAAGTGATAGTTACTTTTGTTAAAAATATTATCACATTTTACTTAAACATTATCACTTTTTTTACAAACCAAAATCTGGAAAAAAATATGGATTATTCTGACCAAAATTTTAAAATATGGGTTAAAAAGATCCGTCTCACAGAAAAAGATCTACGATTCTGTAAAAATTGGGTAGGTCTCCTATAGAATCAATTCCTTATAAGGAATTGAGTTCATTTTAAAAAATGAATAAGGTCAACATTAATGACAAATTGTGCGACAAATGTGTAAGTTAAATGGTGTGGCCGAAATGGTTGAGTACAATTTGTTTTACCTTGAGGTCAAGGGTTCAACTTTCACATTGAACAATTTTCACATATTTTTTTTATTTTGCACATATTTTGTTGTATTTTTAAGTTATAGTGATGACTTGGTCCGTATTTTGCACACTTTTTAGTACAACAATAACGATCCCCACAAGCGTATGAGTTCGTTATAGTTGAGTAAGTATACAATCTAGTAATTATCGTCCAAGGACTTAATTGAGTGAAAATGAGTCCCTAAAGTTGCAAGTTATCATGCTATTGTAGTAACTAAATGATGTTGTTTGGATTTTCGGGAATTTAAAACACAAGTACGAAACTAGATGAACTAAGACAAGAAGAAATGGACAAACGAAATAACAAGATATCTAACTTCCTTTCGAAAGTGCAAAGTGAGAGAGTATTGCCTCGGATGTATCCATTTTGTAGGTTGTGTGGTGAATTAATGGACCAAATTACAAAAATTAAACCTAAGGTATTGGGTAAAGCTAAAGGCTACCACTCGTGTGTGTCGACCAATCCCTTGTGAGGCCTAGGTGAACACGTGCATCAATTAGCAATTATGTAGTCTATCAATACCATAATATCCTAGGATAGTGTCTTATAAACACGTTCAACACGGTTACTAATGTTTATGAGACGCCCTCTCACTAATCTAATAGACGACCTCTAATCGACTAGTGTCTAGTGTCGTCGATCTAAGCAATCAACCCCCGATCGGTGTAGCTAATTACTATGTTAATTCTAATCGATTAATTCAAGCTCATACACACACTCTTAATCATGCAACCCAATACGGTCGTTGAAGTCGACAAAACTAACAATGCTAGCTAATAGGGTGAATTAATAAATTGAATCATGGAAATCACAACACTAGAAACATATACACCCAATTTCTAAGCTAATTATGCAATCAATCCATAATTACACCACTTAACCACAAAACTTCCACACCCTAGGCAATTAGAGCTTAGCCCATGGTTCTATGATAGGAATCCATGACTAAAACAACAAATAACATCAAATTCATAACAAAATAGCAATAGAATGGAGAAATTAAGAAAATACCAAATTAAGTTGCAAAATAAAGTAATATCACCTTGATCATGAAAATGTAGCTACAAAACGATGTAATAGACGATGCCCGATGATAATCGTAGCTGGATTTGAAGTAAAAACCACTATTCTATCTAATCTAATGAAGAAATTAAACTAAAAATGAAGAACACTACTAACTATGTGTTTTTGTGTGAGGAAATGCTTGGAAAAGGAGTAAGACTCCATTTTAAAACTCAAATTTGGTCTATTTATAGTTGGGGTGGAAGTTTTGAGTGAATTTTGCAATTAGGCCATTCAAAAATGGAGAAAATTGGGCAAAACCCCCGAAAATGAGTTGGAAACAGGTGGTCCGGCCGGACCAAAACTTCGTAAGTTGATTTGGGCCAAAAATACGCGCGGGGGTGAACTTATCAAAAATGTGGGTGTGCGAAATGGGCTGGAAGCAGGTGGCCCGGCCGGGCGGAACTTTCGTAAGTTGAAATTTGCAAAAATATGCGCAGTGGCTGAACTTAACAAAAAGTTGGGTGCAGATACTGTGGCCCGGTCGGGCGGGCGGGTCGGCCCGGTCGGGCGGATACTTCGGTCCAACTTCCGTCCTCCGTCTTCATCCCTTCATATCTTGAGCTTCCGACCTTCGATTGACTTGATTCTTTTTTCCATTCCACTCCATTTTTCGAGACGAATCCAATGGTGCAATTCTCTCTTCAGTCCAGTGAGTGAAAATGATGATTGAACACTCATTTTTACAATTTTAATGCCTAATTCACATCGTATTCCTACAAAACGAGCTCAAACACATTTCTCAATCAAATCAAGCATATTAGTGTGAAAATGCATGAAAAACCCTCAAAGTTTATCACTAAAACACATGAAATCTTATGCAATTTACAACCGAATCAAGTGACTTACCATTTTTAACAATATTTTCAGTTATAATGACTTACACTTTTTAGTAATGTCATGCTACACATTTTAGTCGTATTTTGTTGTACTTTTCAGTTGTAGTGACTTACAATTTCCAACAATATTTTCAGTTATAGTGACTTACACTTTTTAGTAATGTTATGCTACACCTTTAGTCGTATTTTGTTGCACTTTTCAATTGTAGCGGCTTACAATTTTCAACAATATTTTTAACTTATTGTAACTTACACTTTTTAGTAATGTTATGCTACACTTTTTAGTCGTATTTTGTTTTACTTTTCATTTGTAGTGGCTTATAATATTCTACAATATTTTCATTTATAGTGACTTACACTTTTTAGTAATGTTATAATACACATTTTAGTCGTATTTTGTTGCACTTTTCAGTTGTAGTGGATTACAATTTTCAACAATATTTTCGAGTATAACAACAACTTAAATGGAGAATGTGTATATTTTTAAATACGAGTTAAATGTTTCACATCACATTCCCTCTGCAATTTTCATTAAAATATGTTTTTTTTAGTGTTACACTTTTCAATTATCATGACTTACACTTTTAAAAATAATATTTTCAGTTATAATTACGTACATTTTTTGGTAATGTTATATTGCACCTTTTAGTTATATAGACACGCACTTTTCAGTTATAATAATTTACACTTTTCATTAAAATATTGTGTTGCACTTTTCAAGTATATTGACTTGCACTTTGTAGTTATACTAACTTGCCCTTTCTAGTTATAATAATGACTCACACTTTTCATTAAAAGTTGTGTTGCACTTTTCAATTATAGTGACTTACACTTTTTAATAAAAAAATGTGTTACACTTTTTAGTTATATTGTGTTACACTTTTCAATACACACATTTTCGAAAAAAAATTACCAATAAAAAAAATTACAAAATAAAAAAAATAATAATAATAAAAAAATTAATCAAGTCAAATTTTTTATTCACAATATTTTTTAATATTTAGGATTTAGAGTTGATTAAGTCAACTCAATTCTGATTCTATATAAGACCAATAATATTAACACTTTTCAATTACAGTAAAAGAATTCAACCGCTTATAAAAGAGGTGCGCTTCCACCAAATTGTTGTCATACTCAATTGTAAAGTGTATTTTTCTGATATGTAAAGCAGTGGCAGCCCAATTTTAAAAATGAACGTGATGCAATCAATCAGTACAACTCAGAAATCCTACTCATAATAAAACAGGAATAAGATTATAAAATATTATCCTTGTATAGTTGTATGGGTAGCAGATAAAAGTCTGCGTAAGCGGACGTGTACTTAATAATTCATGTGTATGGGGATATTTAAGCAATTATCCACTTGCTCAAATTATTTTATAATAATGAGATCAACACGTGTTAATAATTCAAAACAGCACGTAGAACAATAAGTGAAATACGAAAAGTGAAATAAAGTATCGAACTCCATGTTACACAAGTCATGAAAAGGATATGTAACAGAAAATTGAAACACAATATAAAAAGGGGTGGGACTAATAACTCCCCATAAAATGTTATACACACCCCAAATGTTAAACACACCACATTAAAATTTAAAATTCATTTTTTATTACTATACACACCCCAATTATTTCTTATTTGCCCTTCAACCCTCCTAACTAATAAAAATTACGTGTAAACGTTGAAAATATTTAAAAAAATCAGTTAAATTTTAAAAATCATTTAAAAATGGAAAAAACCAGTTAAAAAAGTTAAGAAAATAAAAAAAAAATAAAAAAAATGAAAAATAATAATAATTAAATCTAAATAAAATCTAAAAAATAAATAAAATAAAATAAATAATTAATGATTAACAATTATTTTTTTAAAAATAAAATAATAAAGAAAAATCAACTCAATATTTAATTAAAAAATAAAATAAATCTAAATAAAATTTAAAAATTTCAACTAAATTTTAAAAAATAATTTAACCAATCATATTTTTAATATTTATAATTAATTCTTAAGATTTAGGAGATTTTTAATTTTTTAGATTTTATTTATCATTATTCGAATTCTCAATTTTAATTGATTTTTTAATTAATTATATTTTACGATTTATTAAAAAATTACGAATTTATTTATTTTTAATTGATTTTTGAATTTTTTATTTGAATAATTTTTTTTTCTTTTTAAAAAATATTTAATTTTTTCAGATTATTTTTTAAAAAATATTTGATTTATTTAAATTAAATATTTTTAAGATTTTATTAATCTTTTAAAATACTTTTCAGATTTTAATTACATTTTTTAAGATTTTTTTTTTAAAATTGTCGTTGTATAAGGGTTATTTAATCATTTTACAATTATCTATTTTTATTTTGGGGTGTTATTAGCGGTACCCTATAAAAAGTGTGAATACAAACTAAAAGGAATTTGTAAAATATGTAAATATATCTCACATGCACTTGCCGCCCAAATTGCACATTTTCCTACAACGCTCACACAAATAAATCAAAACCGCCATCACATTCGGAGAAGCCTAAGAATATATGCCTTTGTTGCAACAATTCCAATACTAAGAATAATTAACATATTTTAATACATGCATTCTCACTTACACTAACACCCTCTATATATAATTTCAATGGACTTACAATTAATTTAGTGACACAATGCAAGAGTGGCAACTTCTATGTTTATTTTTGGTGTTATGCAACTCAATAGTTGGTAATGGAGACTACTTAGTCGGGTTGGGGAGCTACGACATGACCGGTCCAGCAGCCGGTGTGAACATGATGGGATATGCAAACTTCCAACAGGTGACGGGCGGCATACATTTTCGACTCAGGGCACGGGCATTCGTCGTTGCAGAGAGCGTACAAGGCGCCCGAATAGCCTTTGTCAACCTCGATGCTGGGATGGCTTCACAACTTGTCACTATTAAAGTGCTCCATAGACTCAAATCAAGGTAGCTAATTCTAAGATTGTAAGCAAGCCCACTATATATAACTATATTTTTTGAGCAAAAATTTAGTATATACCAATTGTTCTGCATAATTTTAAATTATGATGAAAGATGTTAATATCTAGATAATCTCAAAACTATTTATTGGCTCCTGTCACTGCTGCATTAGTCTATTAGTATTACTTAATTGTTTTATTAAAAATTGTTACCTGTACACCAATTACATCAAAATGTTACTTATTTTCTTGATGATGTAATGTTTAATTAGGTATGGAGAGTTGTACAATGAAGAAAATGTTGCAATAAGTGGTACACATACTCATGCTGGACCAGGGGGGTATTTGCAATACGTGACTTATTCCGTAACTTCTCTTGGTTTCGTTCCACAATCTTTCGATGCCCTCGTCTCTGCAATCGAGCTTAGCATCGTGCAGGCTCATGAAAATCTGAAACCCGGTTCAATTTTCATCACTGCAGGTAATGAAGTTTGGAGAATAATTGTGATGAATTGAATTAAGTTAAAGAATATGATCATAAAATGGATTGATGTTTTGCAGGGGACCTGGAGAATGCAGGGATAAACAGAAGCCCGAGCGCTTATTTGTTTAATCCTCCTGAGGAAAGGGCTAAGTATCCAACCAACGTTGATACACTAATGACTCTTTTGAAGTTTGTTGATGACAATAGTGGGAAAAGCATAGGGGCGTTTAGCTGGTTCGCTACGCATGGAACGTCTATGAGTCGAGAAAACAAGCTCATTAGTGGCGATAACAAAGGGGCCGCAGCTAGGTTCTTTGAAGACTGGTTCTCTAGTAATAGCAACAACAAATCATCCAGTTCTAGCCATAGAAGGCTCAAGACATCGCGTAAGTTGCCACATTTTATTATAGGAAACGGTTTTTAGTCATGTAATTGAACAATGTTGTCCTGTCAACTTCTAAAATTAAAAATTTCAGCTCAATATTGATTGCTCAGATAGTTAAAAGACTAAAAAGTAAGTTTTGAAAGTTAACATGACGAAAATGAACATTTTCATTTATCATATGGAATGTAACTTAAAGAAGTAAGTCATGTTGATTGAATTATGTTTGTTTAAGGTTCATTGTTGAGGCAAGCTTCAAGAATTAAGGCCACGGGAGGGCAAGAATGCTCGAAAACTGATAGCCAAAGGTCTAAGGTGAGGAAGAATGATGGATCACGGTTTGTAGGGGCGTTTTGTCAATCAAATGTTGGAGATGTGAGCCCCAATGTGTTGGGAGCTTTTTGTTTAGACAGTGGAAAGCGGTGTGACTTTAATCACTCGTCTTGCCACGGGAACGACCAGCTTTGCGTTGGCCGTGGTCCAGGGTACGTACTGAAGCTATTAAATCAATAATTATATCCTCTGGTTGTAATCTTGTATTAGAATTTACTTGATGGTTTTATGTGAGTATAAACTTGTGTGCATGTGCAGATATCCAGATGAAATCTTGAGCACTAAGATCATAGGGCAGAGGCAGTTCCAGAAAGCTGTCGATTTATTTTCGTCTGCTGAGGATGAAATCACTGGAAAAATTGATTATCGGCTTGTGTACCTCAACTTTACGGATTTAGACATTGTTTTAGATGGAAACCGGGTTGTGAAAACATGCCCTGCTGCTCTCGGGCCGGGTTTTGCTGCTGGGACTACTGATGGGCCGGGTGCTTTTGGTTTTCAGCAAGGGGATAATGAGGTGTAGAATCATGCTATGTAACTGAATTTGCAGTTTCAATCTGTTCCATGGCCTACTTATACTATACATTTTTCTGTTGGAATTTTGAATTTAGTGGGAAAAATGATTTTTGCTGTTGATTCTGCAGATTAATGAGTTTTGGAAGAGAGTGAGGGATGCCATCAAAGAACCTAGCCAATACCAAGTGGATTGTCAAAAACCAAAGATTGTTCTTCTTGACACTGGAGAAATGTTTTGGCCGTATGCTTGGGCGGTAATCTACTTAATTTACGTAAAATATTAGTCGAATTCAAGAAGTTTTATCTCGGGTTTCAATACATGGTACGTGAGTACAAAGATGCCATTTAGTACACGCGATGAGATGCAGACCAGTATTGCTAAGGATTTGTATTTACTTTCTTGAATTGATACTTTGTAAATTTGCAGCCAGCAATTTTGCCAATTCAAATTCTCAGGCTGGGGAAATTAGTCATACTATCTGTACCAGGAGGTTTGTATCATTCTATTCTTTGTAAATCCTAGAATTTACTTGTAATTAAGAATTGCTTAATTGAGCTCCAGACAATCATAGTTCAGACTTCAGAGTCCATTTCAATCTGTTAAAGCAGACTAATTATTGTAATGTATATGCAGAGTTCACAACTATGGCTGGGAGAAGACTAAGGGAGGCCGTCAAAGAAACACTGATCAACTACGGAAACGGGGAATTCAACAACGACACACAAATCGTCATAGCAGGCCTAACAAACACCTACTCTCAGTATGTAGCTACGTTCGAAGAATACGAGCAGCAGCGCTATGAGGTGAGCAAGCCTTGTAATAAGTGGGGACAAAAAATAATTGTTGGTCAAGAAATAGTTGAATATGCTAAAAATGAACTTAAACAGGCAGCATCAACACTCTATGGGCCTCACACATTATCAGCATACATCCAAGAATTCAAGAAGCTAGCACAAGCATTGGCAAGGGGAGATAACAACGTCGCAAAGGGTCCATCGCCTCCCGATCTCTCTTCACACCAACTTACCTTCTTACTCGACCCTCCAGGCGACTCTCCTCCACCAGGGGTGAAATTTGGCGACATAAAACAGGACGTGAGAGACGGGCCTTTCAAAGAGGGACAGAGGCTAAACGCCACGTTCTGGAGTGCAAACCCGAGGTATGATCTGCTGACCGAAGGTACATTTGCTGTGGTGGAGATGCAGCAAGGGGACCAATGGATACCTGCATACGACGATGATGATTTCTGCGTTTATTTCAAGTGGGACGGCCCAATTTATAATGCAAGAGATACTTATTATGGCCTTGCAACGATTGAGTGGGAAGTGGAGCAGATGGCAAGGGCTGGGGTGTATCGGTTAAGGCACTTCGGAGCGTTTAAGGCATCCAAAGACTCCCCGATTAGTTACTTCACCGGGGCGTCTAGCGGATTCACTGTCTTGAAGGACTAGTGCACGTGATCGTGTGTGTTACAAGAAAATAATACTCTTATCAAATAAAGTACATAGTAATGTGTAGATATTAATTAGCATCTTCTCCATAAAAATGTTTGTCTTAATTTGAATGGACAATGTTATGAACACCATGGATTTTCATTGATTCGACTGAACAAGAAACTAAAGAAGCATATTGATGATGAGATTGGTAGCCAACTAGCCAAGAGACAATCATTAAAAAAAAAAAGGAAAAAAAATCAAGACGAGAATGATGAATTTCTTACTCTGGTAGACAATACAATCCAATCCAAACATAAAACATTCAAAACTGAATTTGTGTAGAGAAATACTCCGTATTTCACAACTATTCGAGTCTCGACTCGAAAAACATTCGTTTGAGCTCGTTTAACAAGACTCGTTGACACAAATGAGAAAATTCAGTTTTGATGATATTCCGTTCATTAATAAAATCGTGAACAAACTCATTACTAAACTCAATTAATAATTTAACTAGAAGAAATTATAGAATTTAGTATATACTGTATATGTTTTTTTTAGATTTTTTTTTTTGGCAATGACTTGATGAATAATTAAATTGATAATTTATTTTATTAAATTCAGGCTCGATTGAGACCGTGCCATAATTTTTTAATTTAATTAACTTAATTTATAATAATTGAAAGTTTTATATTCTATTTATATTTTTTGAATCAATAATAATTGCGGGTATATTTAGCCCGCCCCAAAACCCATGACCTAAGATCCAGCTAGCTAGAAACCGTCTGCCCTTCGCATTTCCGCAACGATAAACCCCTAAAGCCCTAACACAAAATTTCCTCCCTTCAAAATCATCTTCCCTGAATCAAGATTCAGTAACTGTAAGAGAAAGCTTCAAACAGTGATTAGAAATGGGAAAAATTCCCCTTTCTTTAAGACGCGCAGCAGTCCAAAACCCCTCTCTTCTTAGACCCACAAACTCTTCTGCTTTGCAACAACAAACCCCATCGCAAATTCCTTATTGGCAAAAGCAGAAGAATTCCCCCAAGCAAAAAACAGCAAAAAATGAGTCAACATCACAAACAAACGCTCCGGCAATCATCATCGACTCCCCAAATCTCTCCGATGCCAAATCCCTTTTCAATTCGTTCATTTCCTCCACCAAAAACACCCCTTCAGAGCCCAGTTTCTACAACTCGATTCTGCAGTCATTTTCCTCTGTTTCAGCTCTCCAAGATTCAATATTCTTCCTCAATCACATGGTCAAGAAGCACCCTCCTTTTTGCCCCAATCGTTTTACGTATCACATACTTCTCACGCAAGCTTGTTCGTCGCCCGATGAAGAATCTCTCTCAAGTGCACACAATGTGCTCAACCTAATGACCAACAGCGGGTTTCAACCGAATCAAGTCTCAACAGATGTTGCGGTGAGGGCCCTTTGTGGTTGCGGTAGAGAAGAGCATGCTGTTGAGCTCATTAAGGAGCTTTCGTCCAAGGATTCGCACCCAGATACGTATACTTACAATTTTCTGGTAAGACATTTAATTAAGAATAGGTCTATAGATTCTGTGAATTCCTTTATAAAGGATATGAGGGTCTTTGGTATAAAGCCTGATTTAGTGACGTACACTATCATGATTGATAACGTTTGCAATACCAAGAATTTGAGGGAAGCAATGCGGTTATTGGGAGTGTTGAGTGAGGAAGGGTACAAGCCTGATTGCTACGTGTACAATACAATAATGAAGGGCTATTGTATGTTGTCTCAAGGGGGTGATGTGATGAGTGTGTATCAGAAAATGCTGGATGAAAAGATTGAACCTGATCATTATACTTATAATACTTTGATATATGGATTAGCTAAATCGGGTAGGGTTAAGGATGCTAAGAAGTTTCTCAGAATTATGTCTGACACTGGGCATACGCCTGATGCGATTACTTATACTTCACTTATGAATGGGATGTGTCGAGAAGGAGATGCATTGGGAGCATTGGGATTGCTAGAGGAAATGAAACGAAAGGGGTGTGGTCCAAATTCTACTACGTATAACACTTTGCTGCTTGGATTGTGTAAGGCTAGGCTGTTGGATAAAGGAATTGAGTTGTATCAAGTGATGAAGAAAGGGGATATAAAGCTTGAAACGGGGTCTTATGGGACGTTTTTGAGGGCTTTATGTAGGAAAGGCAGAGTAGCTGAAGCTTATGAAGTTTTCGATTATGCAGTTGAGAGCAAGAGCTTACAAGATATTGCTGCTTATTCGACTTTGGAAAGTACTTGTAAGTGGCTGAAGAAAGCTAGAGAGCAAGGTCTAGTTGTTTGAGAAAGCTGCTGGTACTTCTTATACTCCTTTCTGACTCGTTAATGATAATATTGCTGTTATAAATTTGCATTTCATACTGTTATCTTATTTTCCTGAAACAAAAACTGGTTAATGGTTATGATGTTTTGTAATGATAGCATTTGCTTGAATATTTAATAGTTATAGAAGCAGATTATAGTTTGAAAATTGTGTGATGTGGAGTAAAGATGGGGCATTCTATGTTTCTCTAATTATTCTCGTTTGCATTTGCTAGAAGCTAGTTGAACAAAAGATCAGACAATAGGAGTCATCTGCGAGATACTATCAGTTTTGGCCTCCTTTTAATTTTAGTGTGTTATAATAGGTACTAGCAGTAGTGTATAGATGTCTTATAGTTGATGAAGGCTGCCTGCACCTACACTTGGTCTAAGGGGGTTAATATGATTTAAATTAAATAAACATGTCTTGAATTGCTTTAATCATCCAAATCCTGTTAAGAAGTTTCAACTGCTTTGATGGGTTCACGTCGGGCAATGTAAGTTTGATAATGTTGTTCGGAGTCGAATAAGCAGGCCCTAAAAAGAACTGTTTTTTTCTTGAATTTTCAAAATTGCTCCTAACTGTATGGTAAAAGCTTTACCAGAATTATTACTTGAGTATTTTGGCAGAACAGAAGATGATTCCTTTTCTCAATGGGGTGGCACAAAATAAGAGATGTTCATACCATTAAAAACCCTCATCAGAGAATCCACTATAGAGCAACACTTTAGTAAAGTAAACTTGTTTTTAGGGAAAACTATCCCTCAATTTTATCAAGCGTATTTAGGGTCGATTTGACTAAGCTTATAAAAACTCAATCAAAATGTGCTTCGTAAAAAATCCGGTATGTTTTACTAGCGTTTTACATCTTATAAAATTATAAATAAGCTCTTACAGCTTTTTTTTTTTTTTTTAAAGTACCAATACAATAAAATTAAAAAAACCCCCTCCCTACATACTGATGTCATTCTGTTTTGAGCCAGTTCTTTTATTTTTAGGGTAATGGGCTGTTTACATTTGTTTCTTGTTTTGGTCCCGTTCTTTTTGGGCGAATTCTTTCTCCCTCCGTTTCGAGATGACTTGCACAGTTTGACAGACACACTTTTAAAAAAAAACGAATTTTGTGGTTGATGATGTTAAATAAAATAGGGGTATTTTAGAAGGAGGGTATTAGTTTTGTGGAGTATTTTCATATTGAGACTGTGCAAGTAATTTTGGAACCTTCCAATAAAAAAAGTATGCAAGTAATCACGGAACGGAGGAAGTAATTTTTTCGTGGGGTCTGACTATTTACACCTCCATTTACAATGAATGCACTCCCCCTTTCAATTTAATAATATAATAATCATGTAAAAAACCAAACGGGGGTCGATCTGGAGAGGAAGAGGGAGGCCGCGCTGTGCAGTTGACGCAAAAAATGGAGGGGGTCGCGCCGGAATCGAGGGGAGAGGGAGACCGCCAAACGGGGGAGGGGGTGTGATGCATCAACACATAAATAAATGTGGGGAGAGGGACGGGTCGCGACGGCCCAGGGCAGTGGCTGGGCCGCGGCGGCGGGGGCGAGGGCCACGACGTCAGGCGGCCGGTGTCGGTGGTGGGGAAAATGGAGAGAATGAAGATGAAATTAGGTTTTGGTGGGGTGTGTGGGTAGTAATATGAATTTTATGGAGACAAGAGCATTTAGGACAATTGAGGGAGGTGCATCTATCTTAGATCGATTTTAGGGGGTGGGCATCCATCGGAAGTGTAAATAGTCAAACCCTTCATTTGTGGGTCTTTTTTTTTTTTTTTTTTTTACACATATTTTTGGGCTGCATCTTTGTGGGCCTTTTATTTGATTGGCACTCTTTGGTTCCTTGTTATGTTTTTGGTTAGGATTTGTTTTTGGGCGCGGCTAAATGCACCTGGATTTTCTATGAGTACACCCACCAAACATTTTTTTAATCTTTTAGGACATGTAAAATGTCTAATGTACCCCTAGAGTAAATTTTATGAAAAAACGAAGATGAGTACACCCACCCCTTCTATTCCACATAATTATCTCCACCAACACCAAAACAAACACCATTCTTCAACAAAAAAACTCCAAAATTTCAACAAAAATAAATATGTTCAAAAAAATTTCCAGACCAAACATATTCAAAAAAATCAAGATGTTCAAATGTTCGAAAAAATTCTCAAAACAACATGTTCGAAATTTTTTCCAAAACAAAATCAATATGTTCGAAAATTGTACCCAAACAAACTCAATATGTTCGAAAAAAAATTCAAAACAACTTAAATGTGTCTGAAAAAAAAAATCGAACAAAACGTTAGAAATTTTTTCCAAAACAAACACAGATTGTTCGAAAAAAATTCCAAAACAACTCAAATTTGTCCGAAAAAAAAGATCGAACAAAATGTTCGAAATTTTTCCCAAAACAAACCCAGATTGTTCGAAAAAATTTACAATACAAACTCAATATGTTCGAAAATAAATCATGAACCTCTAAAAACCCTAATTTTTCTAAAAACCCTAAGTTTTCTAAAATTCCAAAAAAAAAAAAAAAAAAAATCCTACCTGGAACCTGGAACGGGCGGCGGTGGCGGAGGGAGGAGGGGTGCGAGCGGCCGCGTCTCTAGGAGAAGGGCGACGGCGGCCGCTGCGGACGAGGGAGGAGAAGAGGGGAGGCGGAGCTGCTGGCCGCGTCTCTAGGAGAAAGGCGACGGCTTGGAGGAGGTAGATCGGCCATAGAGGCGGCGACGGTGACGGCTTGGAGGTGGTAGATCGGCCGCGCGCTAGACTGGGAGGGGAAGGGGCGGTCGCGCGCGGAACGGGGAGGGGAGGCGGCGGTCGCGCGCGAAACGGTGAGGGGAGGCGGCGGCCGCGCGCTGAACGATGAGGGGAGGCGACGATCGCGCGCGGAATGATGAGGGGAGGCGACGGCTACGCGCGGGACGGCGAGGGGAGGGGAGGCGGAGCTGCGGCCGCGAAACTAAAACGGCGCTGGCGAAATTTTTGGACCGGCGACGAGGCGTGTGAGGGAAGGTGAGAGAGGCGAAAATATGGTGGGTGTACCAAATGAGCATATGAATTAGGGTTTTAATGGGAGAAAGGGTATTTTTGAGTTTTCCAGGTGGGTGTCCTCATCCGTTTTGTGGGTGTCCTCATCGCGTGGGTGTACTCATAGGATCGCCGGGTGCCTTTAGCCGCGCCCTTTGTTTTTCTTTGTTCAGGCTTTTCTATGGAATTTTTCATTTTTAATAAGGCCTGAAGACATCTCTTCCTTCTTAACTACTAAAAAAAGGACCATTGAAAGTTGGATAATTGGATTGTGGCTTTCCCTTTTTTTTTAAATAATAAAATAATCATATTGGACTATTTTACTTTTCAAATATCACCATTATATATTATACTATTTAAATATTTGTACACATGCACATGTGTACAAATTAGCAGTAGTGATTATAAACATAAACTCAAAGTATTTGTTTTATAATAATAAATTCGAAATATATGTTTATACAATTATACCAGCACTACAAGTTTATTTTCTTAAAATGGTAGTAACTTACAAGTTAGTGGAGACAATTGAAAATGGGTGATTTACACCAAACTTCAAGTTCATGATTCAATTCCTGTTAGCAGCACATGTGACTTTCAAAGCACAATCTAATATTATACTCCTACTTCTTATCCAATTAACAAATCTCCATTTATTTTACTGAAATTAAACAATCTAATTAAAATAGTATCTTGTTTGTGCTATTAATTCCAAGGCCCAATTTTTCTTGATGTACGCCGACCCATGTCAGAAAAATTGGAGGGACGCTTCCCATGTTACCATTCGATTGTATGTTTAAAGTAAAACGATACTGTTTTTATCTGTTCCAAGAAAATGAATGACCAAACATTTTTGATCCATTCTGAACCTCTACCACATGCCAATGTCTCAACTCCCCTCTCTGACAATATTGGTGCTAATGAATGTTTTTGTCTTGAAATATCTGCAATTCTAATATCATTTCTTGCTTTTTTCCCCGGGGATTGGGTATATTCCTCTTTTTATACCATAAAAATGAAAATTTATCCCACTTCATGTTTTTATTTAAAATTAAACATTAAATAGTGTTTTTTTTAAAAATTATACTCCATATTACCCTAATACACATTAATACATATGTATAACAAAATGCAAGTCATTCATTTTACAATTAATCATATACATGACACAACTACGAGGTTACGACTATCTGCTACCATATACACGACCACCAACAATTGTCTATGACTACGATCGACCGCAGTCGATAACATTAATGCCACAATCAACCTTAACTAGCTACTTGCATTTACATACAAGACCATTGACGATCATCTGTGAGGTCCTAATCAATCGTGACTGTTTTTTTTGTTTACAATTTGGAGGGAAAAAAAAATACAATTTAAACCATTAAAAATACAAATACGGTATATACCCAACTCCTTTTCCTTTTTCCATTAAATGTCAATATTTTTCTTAAAATAAAAGAGACATAAATAAAACGTTTTTGCATTTTTAAGTTGGGCTTGGTACAGCCTACAGCCGTACAACGGCCCACCGCTCTTGTCTACAACAAATCTTTTCATTATTAGTGCTAAAAAATTCAAGAAAAAGTACCAATTTCCAAGGAATGATAAAGATTCGATTAATTACACTTAATTTGAATTAAATCAAATTTGCATATATTCCAAGTGCTTCCTTGTCTGTCCAACCCACCCTATTTTGCCAGCCAATTTCAATATTTGATATTTGGATCTAATCTAATTCTTGCCATTTCACCAACTAGATCTCTACACCTAGCAATATTATCTTTCTACTTACAACTTTATTATTGCTCCCCTTGAAAATGACATCTTTGTAAATCATATTAGTGGTTTGGTGTTCAAATTTAAAATATCAAGTATATATATACCTCCCTTTTACAAAAAAATTAAATTAAATATGTATATGCCAAGTATATATGCATGAAATATCACTCCAGTCGAACTTATTTGAAGGATAAACCACTAGTACGGCAAAATGTGATATTACTCACCAGAGAATTGTAAAACATAAAAACACACTACCTCTTTCTCTAACATAAATTATGGATTATTTTTTGTATTCTTAGTAATTAATTAGTATTAATTAGGTGACTAGGTTCTTTGCTCCATAACCATAAAGCAGCCACTAATATTAAAAGTTTGGTTGAATGAATCCCACTAATGATTAGGGAGGCAGAGGGACAAGAAAAAATTCTACAATATAGTCTGGTCAATATTCAATGCATAACAATTATTATATTATTCACTGATGGTGTAAAATGCAACAAAGTTATTAAAAAATAAATAGTGGGCAGCCCTTTCCCAATCACATGCACAATCATGTTTGTCTCACTATATATACATACAATCACATATCATTTAATCATCATCACCACAATCAACCATCTTTTCATCCTTGCAAAAATCAAGAAAGTGAATCAAAATGGCAGTTTCACAAATACACATTAGATCCATAAGTCTCCCTTCAAGACTCAATTCCACAGGCTTTGAAACAGAGTTAGAAAAGCTCCAATCTTGGCAATTTTCTTCCCTTTCAAAAAATTCTCCAATAACCTCAGACTCCATCCAATCTGGCCTTCTTGCACTTGCTGGCCTCTACAATTGTGCAACACAAACACAATCCCTTCACAACCAAGATGGCAAATCTGTCGAAGAATCACTCGAAAGCTCCGTCGAGCTGCTTGATTCTTGCAACACCATCAGAGAATTAGTCCAAATGCTAAGAGAAACACTTGAAGCCCTTCATTCTGCGCTTCGTCGCAAGGGCCTTGATTCCAATTCGACGATCAAGAACGCGATAGCTTCTTACTTATGCATTAGAAAAAAGATGAACAAGTGCATTTCCAAGACTCTCAGAACACTAAAGAATCTGGAAAGCAACAGTGGCTCCAATCTTTCAGTTACCAGCCTCACCATTGACATGTTGAAGGGTATTTTGGTGTTCTTTTCGTCGTCCATCGTCAAGTCTAATGGATGGAATCTGGTTTCGAAGCTGATGGTTACAAAATCAGTAAAGGACCATGGTTTCATTACAGAGGTGGGGTGTGTAGATTTGGCTGTAAATGATGTTCAAAGGAGTCTTGGCAGAAGTGATTCCAAGATTGCTGACAGGCAAATGGTGGAAAAGAGTCTACAAAATCTTGAATCTTGCATACAAGAAATTGAGGGAGGCGTTGACAGATTGTTTAGGCAATTGTTGAAAAGTAGAGTTGCACTTCTTAATGTTCTTACGGATCATTGAAATTTGTATAGAAAATTCATGATCGATCAACCAAAATTTTGTACTATATTAGCAATTAGATAAAGGAACAATATATTTGTCACTTTCAAGTTTCAACCACCAAAACGAATTATCCAAAATACGACAGAGTAATCAAAAGGAATACACTATATACAAATATACAAGTGGCGGAGCACAAAATAAAGAATTACGACCAATTTCTACAAAGTCCATACATTAACGTAAAGAAAACTAAATAAGTTACTAGAATAAGCAATTACATCATCTTCCCCTACATTTTTGTGAATTATTTCTGGTAAATCTAGAGATTGACATATGATAAATTAATGTGTTAAAATATAAGGAAGTGTCACGATGATGAAACTGTCGGTATTTTGTACGTTCATCTATTTTTCTACTTAAATGTAATGTAATACTGTAAAAGTAACATACGATAGATATATCTCAAAACTGCAGTAACAATAATATTTTTAATGGAAACATTATAAGTATCATTATTTGCCTTCAAAATACTTTATTCAAGAAGTACCGCTTTTAAGGAACACATCTACAAGGGTTCATACATCATGGTATGGACCAAAACAAATATTTGAAAATATCCGTGTTCATACAAAAATTCGAGTGTCTGTGTTAGTACCAAAATTCGAATCGGTACAAATTTTTAATTATTTTCAGAATAAATTTTCGATTTCAACGGACTAGATCGAATGAAAAAACAATTTTGTTTACTTTTCTTTTTACTATCTACCCATCCTTTTCTTTTTACGATTAAAATTAAATTATACGATTCTCTTAAGGTGTTTAAACGTATAATGATTATTAATCTATTACTAAGAGTAGTGATATAGAACCAACCTTCGGGTTTTTTATGGAACCAGATTAGTGAGGTGTCACTCAGCGTCATTATCCACGTAATTCTTATTAATATAATTTAAAAGATAATTTAAAATAAATCTTATCCATTAAAATATATTTTAATTTTTTAATATTTAATCTCTCACTTAAACTTAATTGTTAGTAAAACCAGAAAACATTTCCAAAGCAAATCAAATCTTCCATCTGTCCACCAACATGCAGAAAGCTTTCCCACAACAAAGCAAATCAAATTTTCTGCAATTATTACTTATTTTCTCAGCAAAAAATAAGCAAATCAAGTTTTCTGCAATTATTACTTATTTTCTCAACAAAAAAATAAATTAATTTCATACCTTAATTTTCAATCTTGAATGTCACACATTAAACCGTTGTTTCATAAAATATTTTAGAAATATTTGATGTATTGAAAATTCACTTGTATATAATGGATAAGTTTTTATCTATGATTTTTTTTTTTCAATTTACTAACACAAACAAATAGTGGTGATGGATGACAAAATTTATAATTTAGCAATAAAATGATAAAAAAAAAATGATAATATTGAATCAAAACAGTGTCATTCAACAGTGCAATGTCGAAAGCTATCACTCAAGCATTCCCACATACATATTATAATGTGAAAAATTCAAGTATTCTCACATACATATTATAATATGAAAAATGTAATATTATATTCCGAGACACCTCATTCATGAATTTGAAAATATTATATTCAGAGACAATTTGAACTAAGGTAAGGTGGTAAAACTACAAAGTTAGAAGATAATGAGTGGTTGCAAAATGTGTGTCAATATGACCCATGGAAAGAAATGATCAATTTGTTTTGTGTTTCCAGAAACAAGCAAATTTGTACTAAAAAAAAAACTTTATGTGTTTCTGAAACCTCAAAAACCTTTTGTTTTTGTGCTTACAAGAAACAAACAAGTTGATGATGCATTATATTAATCTTGAGTCTAGTTGCAAAGGCTCACACTGTAAATGTAAAAGGTAAAGTAAATCCTTCATTTTCGATCCTCCATGGAGAATGCAAAGGTGTAACCGACAAAGGTGGTACAGATCAATTTTTATTCAATATTATCATTTTATTTAAATTATGTCATTCATCACCACTATTTGTTTGTGTTAGTAAATTGAAAAAAAAAAAATCATAGATAAAAACTTGTTCATTATATACAAGTGAATTTTCTAATTTATAATACATCAAATATTTCTAAAATATTTTATGAAATAACTGTTAGAAAAATATACATATACAAGGACAA
Organism: Galeopsis tetrahit; assembly: GCA_963675135.1. Taxonomy (NCBI): domain Eukaryota; kingdom Viridiplantae; phylum Streptophyta; class Magnoliopsida; order Lamiales; family Lamiaceae; genus Galeopsis; species Galeopsis tetrahit. The sequence goes on from OY776131.1 coordinate 56,693,750, forward strand.
TAAAATTAAGTTAGGAAATTAATTTATTTTTTACTGAGAAAATAAATAATACAGTAAAACTTCTCTATAGTCATATCCTTGAGACCACAAAAAAATATTCCTAAATGGGGTTATTCCTAAATAGAGTTATAAGGTTTTTTTTTTTTTAAATGCATGTATATTATATAATGGTATAATTAGTAGATACATGTACATGATGTAATGTGTTGAACTTAATTGAACTAATTTACTCACGTAATATGAAAAGACAATACTCAAGAGTCACCCACCATAGATGCATGTACTTGCTTTTGATTGCTTTAATTTTTTCATCTATAAATACTATGTATAATACATTTTTTTTAAATCAACTTAAATCTATTGTAAAATTATTGTCACAATCAACCTTGAACAAGTATTTTAAATCAACTTAAATCTATTGTAAAATTATATATATTATTATGATTTATTCCTAAATGGAGGTGTATTTCTTTATGTTGGGACTTGAAAAAATATGAATTATGACAATATGGAGTTTATTCCAAATTATAACTGGTCCCAAGTTGGGACCATGAATTTTTATTCCTAAAGAGAGTTTATTCCTTAATAGAGTATTCTTTTTTAGAGGTTTTACTGTAATTGCAGAAAATTTGATTTGCTTTGTTGTGGGAAAGCTTTCTGCATGTTGGTGGACAGATGGAAGATTTGATTTGCTTTGGAAATGTTTTCTGATTTTACTAACGATTAAGTTTAAGTGAGAGATTAAATATTAAAAAATTAAAATATATTTTAATGGATAAGATTTATTTTAAATTATCTTTTAAATTATATTAATAAGAATTACGTGGATAATGACGCGGAGTGACAGCTCACTAATCTGGTTCCATAAAAAACCCGAAGGTTGATTCTATATCACTACTCCTATTACTAATACTCTAAAATTTCTAAATTATATCATACTATCATATAATTATAATTCAATTTGATGAATACAAATTCGGTTATTCCGGTTCAATTTCATTCGAGTTGATCAGTACGATTAGTTCGGTCCATACCAAAAAAAAAAAAAGTTGGGTACGTACAGTACAGTTCAAATAAAGCTAAAAAGTCAACAATTATTTTGATTCGGGTCAATAATCTCCAAACTTTAATTTGTGAATAGCACTCCTTAAATTAATATCCACATATGAATTATAGTAGGAAATATGGTACTATATATATATCACATGCAGAAGATTATTTGAGAATCTGTAACGCTAGCTAATACGTACAATGCATATGGTATAATCGGTGAATAGTTTAATTAATAATTTGAAATAAAAGAAAATGAACCTTGGATTTGGGCAATTATGGTACGAATACGGATCGATCATAATAAATTTTTGTACTGATACATGCATGTACGGAACGGGTCACATGGTGATGGTGCGAGTATTTAGGGCTGTAAATGGGGTAGGGCCATCGATCATTATATGGGAGCCAAAAAACATGATGCTTAATTTATCTCATCAATTATTATGATTTACCTATATTTTATTGTCCCAATGCTGGGATTAATCCATGATGATAGATTATGTCGCACCTTAAGTACCAATTTAAAATTAATAAACGTAGAGTAAAGATGTGATTGTCAACCTTGAAGAAAGATGTGATTTGCCTACACTAACCCTTCATGGTCCACCAGTATAGACTCCATGGTCATTTGGCAAGTCATGAGGAATCGGCCTCATATGTCCATTAATTCTCACCTAGTTAGGGGATGGGGAGTCATGTTCGTTGTGGACTATTTCACAAAATGATCGAACTAAGTTCGAAGATCTGACTAAATTAACCCAGCGCGCGAAAAAAGATAAAATATATTTGGAAGAGCATCATATGCAGGTTTGGAATCCCACGGGCTATTGAGACAGACCACATGAAACAATTTGATGGAAAAACTAGATTAAGGAATTCAAATTTTGTGCAACGTGGAATTAGATCCGAAAATATTTTTCTTAACACACAAAATGTCCACGGGTGAGACACCATAAACTTATAGAAATTTATAGAGAGGTGGAAAATTAATTCTTGTATATTAATTCCTAACACTCTCGACAAATTTATAACCTCGGAAATGCAATTAATCTACTTAAGTAATAGTACGTTAGAGTGATATTACAATATATTCAAAGGTGAGATTGTCGAACTTTCAAGACTGGTGACTTGGTTCTCAGGTGAGCAGCTGACCCGTTCACAAAAATATTCGGCCCGACTTGTAAGGGGCCATACGTACCGGTATGATTCAAATACATTTTAATTAATCGTTTAATATATACTGTAGGTGGTTTACTTAAATATCATACATTTGGATTATATTTATTTTTTCTATACAATACTAGATAAATGGTCTACTTCAAAATATTTTTGTTTATTCCCAAAATGTTTGTGATAATACCATACCTTTGTTTTAAGATTTTATTTATTTTTTCCTATAAAATCTTAATTGAATTGATCATATACACGGTGCATATGAATACCGTACTTTATTTATTTTTAATTATCTCATTATATTTGAAGATTTATTTGAATTTTTTTTATAATTTTCATAAATCAATATTTGGGATTTATTTGGGGTTGGTCTGCTATGGACTCGAGTGCATGTTATGCACCATAGTCCATGCACTTTTCAGTTTTACTGACTTACACTTTTTGGTAAATGGTGTTGCACTTTTCAATTATTAAACTGTATAATAATATTTTTAGTAATAATTGAAAAGTGCAACACCATTTACTAAAAAGTGTAGGTCAGTAAAACTGAAAAGTGCAACATGGACTGGGTGCATAGTATGCACTCGAGTGCATACTAGACCTTACCATTTATTTGATATACTAGTGTGCGAATTCACGGGACGGTAAAAAATAAATATTATTTAATAAATTTTAATATAATTATTAATTAAAATTATAATTAAAAATTTTAAATCGAAGAAGAAGCGGAAGGATGGGGATAAAAAAGAAAAAATAATTTAAAAAATGACGGTTGAAAAAAAGAGAAAAAAGAGGAAAGATAAAATTATTTTAAAAAAAATTAAAATTACAGAAAATGAGAATTTTAGAAAGTAGATTCAGAATTAGTATATAAGGAACTAGTCATTAAATCGATATTGGGATAAAAAATTTCGTGTTTCGTTCGAAGCCGGATATTCTCCTTTGAACAATTCCTTACGCAGCAGCGAATTATGACGTCGCCACCAGATGCAAATGCAATACGGTAATTAACTGTGTTTCTTTATGATGATTAATTTAATTACGCGAAAATCTAATTTTTTTTCCTTTTTTTAATTTCGCAAAGGGGATTGTTTGATTTGAACTAAGCATGTCGATTAAATTGGCAATTTACTTTGATATGTGCTGCTTCGTTTACGATTAATTATTTGTAATGAAAAGTAGGGTTTTATTAAGGAGTAATTCGTCTTTTGTATATTTTAGACGTATCTTGGTATCTCGGCTATATCTTATATCCCTAAACCTATGGATATTCTGTTAGAGAAGTTAAGCCCATCTGTTTAGGGCTCATCCTATTCATTCTGTATATATACTTTTCTCATTGGCGTAATATATGACACACTTTATGATGCGCATATACAGAATTTACATGGTATCAGAGCAGATATCTGGGTAATTTAAGAATCAATCACGTTATTTATTCTTGGATGATTTATTTTCATACGACTTCCGCTTAAAAGATAAGTAATACTAAAATTGCTGAGAAGACCGCTGATAGGGTCGAAAGTAGCAGCAAGATGCCGCCTGTTGTAATCGACGTGATGTCGCCATACTATCTCCACCCCTCCGATAAGCCAGGAGATGTTTTAGTTGGAGTATTGCTAAAAGATGGAAACTACAGGGATTGGGTCGATGACATGACTAACTCCTTGTACGCCAAAAATAAGATTGGTTTCGTCGACGGAGATATTGTGATGCCAGCCGATGACGATCCACACCTGCCATACTGGAAACGAACCAACGCCATGGTCAAGGGTTGGCTACTTAACAGCATGGAGCCGGAGATACGCAAAAGCGTTAAATTTCGTACGGCGCAAGATATTTGGTTGGACCTTGAAGAGAGATTCGGAAAAGAAAGTGTTGATCCAGATATTAATCGGCCGATGCTAACTCACGTTGCACAGGTTGGAGGGGACACGAGCAGTATGGTTCCTGGCCTAACTACCGAGCAATTGCAGCGCCTGGCTCAATTCATACGATCTGAAGGGATAGATACCAATGCCTTAACAGGTCCTACTACCAACATTTCAAGGACACCATTCGAATCGGTGTCTTGGATAATTGATTCAGGAGCGACCGAGCACATAACCTGTTGTGAAGATATTTTATCTAATATTGTGTTGAATCATTCGGAGCCGCCGGTCAGAATACCAAATGGAGATGTAATCCCTGTCCGAGGGATTGGTAACGTTAATTTGGGAAATGGACTTCGTCTTCAACGTGTCCTTCATATACCTCAGTTTCATTGCAATTTGCTTTCGGTTGGTCGCCTTACGAATGATATGAATTGTACTCTCACATTTTTCTCGGATTTCTGTGTATTACAGGTCTTACCCTCGAGGAAGCTGATTGGAGTGGGTAAATTTCGTGATGGTCTTTATTACATGGAACCTTGGAAGACTGAGGGGGCCGTTCTAGCCGTACTTGGTAATTCTGATTTGTGGCATAAGCGTTTGGGACATGCTTCAGATGGAAAATTGAAAAACATTCGTACTTTACAGAATTTTAAGAGGCAAGATGTGTTTTGTGATTCTTGTGTACGTGCTAAGCAAACTAGATTGCCATTTCCAATTAGTTCCACAATTACCTCACACTGTTTCGATTTGGTCCATTGTGACATTTGGGGTGCGTATAGATGTGATTCGCTTACGGGAGCACGCTATTTTTTGTCGATAGTTGATGATCGTAGTAGGGGTGTTTGGGTCTTTCTTATTCGACGAAAATCTGAAGTTCCGACACTTTTGGTCCAGTTTTTTAACATGGTGAAAACGCAGTTTAATAGAAGCATCAAACGCATTCGTTCAGATAATGGTGTTGAATTCCAAACCACCGCCCTAAAAGAATTTTATGCAACCAATATGATCTTATTTGAAACATCTTGCACGGATACCCCACAACAAAACGGGGTAGTGGAGCGTAAACATCGTCATATTTTGGAGGTAGCAAGAGCTTTACGTTTTGAATCCGGTTTGCCAATTGACTTTTGGGGTGAATGTATTCTCACGGCTGTCTACATCATCAATAGGCTGCCATCGTCCGTCATTGGCAATACAACACCATTCGAAGTTTTGTTCGGGAAGGCACCATCGTATGATCATTTTCGAGTTTTCGGTTGCTTGGTCTATGCTCACGACAACAAGCACAAGGATAAGTTTGGCGAAAGGGGGAGTGCTTGTGTTTTCCTTGGTTATCCTAACGGTCAGAAGGCGTATCGTGTTTGGGATTTGGAAAGTCAAAAGTCGTACAGTTCACGCGATGTTACCTTTTTTGAGCACATATTCCCGTTTAAAGGTAGCACACGCATGGATTTTACCGATGCCGTCGCTGCCGCCCGTGCTCGGGATGAAAATTACAAAACTGTGGTCGACCGCCCATCAATCACAGCCCGTCCTTTTATTCGACGGCCCACCCCTTGTGTGATCTCGCCACAGCCAAACACGATTGCTCCACCTTTGACTAGTATTGAAAACACACCTGTACAACTTCCAGCTAGCGACGAGACTATCCACTCTGGGACTAACATTTCTCAGCCTGATGAGCCCACTCCCGAACCGCGCGTTAGTCAACGGGTTCGACGACCACCAAAACACTTGGATGCTTATGAAACGGACATTCCCCCCTCAGTGGACCACTCACGCCCCACTACCAATTCAGTTTACTCGACGGTACATCCATTTTCCAATTTTATTTCTTATGATAGAATTTCTGCCTCTCACAAGGTTTTTCTAGCAGCCATCACATCTCGTGATGAGCCAAAATATTTCTCTCAGGCTGTTAAGGATCCTTTATGGCGCGAGGCTATAAAAAAGGAGATTCGGGCTTTGGAAACAAATGGCACGTGGACATTGACTACCCTTCCCCCGGGTAAGAAGGCCGTTGGTTCAAAATGGGTGTATAAAATTAAATATAAACCCAATGGTGAGGTAGAACGATACAAGGCCCGTCTCGTTGCCAAAGGTTTCACACAAATCGAGGGTGTCGATTTTCATGAAACATTTGCTCCCGTGGCTAAGCTTGTCACAGTTCGTTGTTTATTAAGCGTGGCGGCCAAACGTAATTGGGAAGTGCATCAATTGGATGTTAATAATGCATTCCTTCACGGTGATCTACGAGAACACGTTTACATGCATGTACCACAAGGATTCGCGAAGGAGGGTGATACGCGCGTTTGCAAGCTTCAAAAATCTTTATATGGCCTTCGACAAGCCTCTCGTAATTGGTATGAGAAGTTCACTTGTGCACTTTTGGCCATTGGGTTTACACAGTCGCGGGCTGACCACTCGCTCTTTATTTTCCGCCAAGCTGCCTCTTTTGTCACAGCCCTCATCTATGTCGACGATGTGCTTCTAGCAGGCAATGACTCCAATCAAATAGCCTTTGTTAAGGAATATTTGAACACACAGTTTAGCATTAAAGATCTTGGTAAACTGAAGTATTTTTTGGGCATTGAAGTTGCTCGTTCTCCCGAGGGTTTCGTTTTGAGTCAACGAAAATATACTTTGGATATTCTAGAAGACAGTGGTTTGCAAGGTTGTAGGCCCTGTTCCTTTCCGATGGAACAAAACATCAAACTCAGTCCCGATGATGATAGTCCTTTCGTTGACGCTACCCAATATCGTCGCCTTGTTGGTCGACTACTCTATCTCACCGTCACCCGACCCGATATTGTATTTTCGGTCAGTCAGTTGAGCCAGTTCATGGGCCAACCTCGACAAACCCATCTCACTGCAGTACACCGGGTGTTGCGATACTTGAAGCAAACTCCGGGTCAAGGCATCTTTCTGCCGTCCAGCAACAATTTTGAAATTCAGGGGCATTGTGATGCCGATTGGGGGGGCTGCTCTTTTACTAGACGATCATCGACGGGCTACTTTATCACCCTTGGGGGCGCACCAGTTTCGTGGAGGACCAAGAAACAGTCCGTCGTCGCTCGGTCATCGGCCGAGGCAGAATATCGATCGATGGCAACAACTGTTTGTGAGCTCATTTGGTTAAGATGGCTTCTTCGTGACCTTGATGTTGTGCAAAACTGGTCCCACTAAACTCTTTTGCGACAACCAGGCAGCTCGTCACATTGCCGTTAATCCTGTGTTTCATGAGCGCACCAAGCATGTAGAGATGGATTGCTATTTCGTCCGTGAACGAGTAATTCGTGGAGAGATAGAACCATGCAAGATTTCAACTGTGGACCAAGTTGCAGATATTTTCACCAAGCCTCTTGGAGCTGATCGATTCAAGTTTTTACGTGACAAGTTGGGTGTTCGTGATCTTCACACTCCAACTTGAGGGGGAGTATTAAGGAGTAATTCGTCTTTTGTATATTTTAGACGTATCTTGGTATCTCGGCTATATCTTATATCCCTAAACCTATGGATATTCTATTAGAGAAGTTAAGCCCATCTGTTTAGGGCTCATCCTATTCATTCTGTATATATACTTTTCTCATTGGCGTAATATATGACACACTTTATGATGCGCATATACAGAATTTACAGGTTTTACATTAGATTTTGGTAGAGGTTAAGAGTTACAGTAGAAACATGTGCGTGTCTATAATTTTCGATAATTCTAATTGTTGAGATTCAGTTGATCAAATCACAAGACTAATTTTAGACTTATTTGATTAATAAAACTCTAAAATAAAAGAATAAATCAATCAACAATGAATATGAAAATTATTTTCATACGTGCGATATCTCTAATTGCCTAAGACTTGGAAAATTGTTGTAAGTTGTTATAGTTGAAACTGATAGTTAGTCACAGTAGTGCATTTACCACATCACTAATTTTCCAATTTTCAGATCTTTACTCAGATTTCTGGAGAGAAATATTATTCATGTTATAATTTTGGATAATTCTATATATATTACTAGCTCTATATCCAAAATAATACTAAGGCTTACATGCTTTTTATAGATTTAATTATTATCCCATAAATGCTGATCTTAATTCTGAAATTTTTCCCAAAAGCTCGGACAATTCTGATCTGCCAGAAGATGTGATTCTGGAAATTTTATGGAGGTTGCCTGTGAAATCTCTGTTTCGATTCAAGTGTGTTTGCAAGCCGTGGAACACTATTATTGCAAGTCGCTATTTCGTGAAGGAGTATTATGGGCACGGCAGCAATGAAGAGCTCCTGTTTGTTGATGGGTCCTCTGTGTATGGGTGGAATGTAAATGCATTTGAAGAGCCTGCTCTGTATCTTCAATTACCTAATACGCTTAGGAGAGTTATGGGAGCTGTGAATGGCATATTCCTTGTGGCTGTTGGATCGATTATTCTCGAGACTCTGGCCTTGTGGAACCCAGCCACAAAAGAGTTGAAGTCACTCCCTCAACAACCTCATCATATGGTTTTTGAACAAGATTTACTTGTCGGAGAAAATACTATTGGATTCGGAATGGATCCCTTGAGTGGACACTTTAAGCTTGTTTCAATTTGGGATTTGTGGTACCACGATGCGCGTCTAGCCTACCATCTGGTTTTCGTCTACAATTCGGGTACTGATTCCTGGAGAAATGTGGCAGCTTCTTATAAATCAAGTTATTTTGTATGTGACGCAAATTCTTTTAGAACATACTGTAATGGAGTTTATTATTGGCTCTGTGAAGATATTACTGGTGATGGTATCCTTGCATTTGACATGAGGACTGACAAGTTTGAAGAGATTGAGGTTCCAGATTGTGTTAAATCGAAAATAGGATGCATTACTACATACGGTGATGATTCAATAGCTTTGGTAACAATATCCAAGTTGGGAAATATTAATAATAATAATACATTTGAAGTATGGGTGATGGAAAACAAAGGAAGAAGCTGGAATAGAGTTGCAGTTTTCTCTCCTTTACAAGACATAATAGGTTTGCCGATTTGTTTATGGAAGAATAATGAGCTCTTATTTAAGTACAGAAGTTCAACCTTTACTCTATACAATATATATACCGAAAAAATAAGGCGTCGACTGAAATCCAACACTTGTGTACTAACCAGCGTCGTCTCCTACAAGGAAAGCCTTGTTTCAATAAAAGGAAAGGGAGACCGTTCTTCGGGCTGATATATTACTGATGCTTGTAGTAGATAGACTGTAGGTATTATTTCATATGTTGAAATTTCTGTTCTATTTCGACCACTCTGAAATTTTTAGTAAGTTATTATAATCGTGGCCTGTTTATTTTGAAATTCTTGAATGTCACACAAGACAGTGTACATGAGTTGAATAATAAAATGATCTTCCTGGTCATTGCACTTTTACAAAATAAGATGTGGAAACCTGATCACATTTGTATTATGTACAACTCACTCGTTAATTAAAGTAGCATGTAAGTATGTAACAGATTTCCTTAATTTATCAATTAATTGGGATGATATATGGATTTGGATTCGACGTTTGGATCGTGGAGGATACCAGTAAACTCATTAAATAACATGTATTCCTCCGTTCAAGCAGAGGCGGACCTAGCCTGGGACGAGGGGGTACAACTGTACCCCCAAAATGGTTTTTTTTTTTATCTAATACTACTATCATATGAGCCATGAGGTGTTATGTTTACAAAAAAAAAGGTGTTATGTTTACGACTTATACCTCACTGTTGGGCCATTAATTGGGCTTGATTTTCAGTTTGTGTATTAGATGTTTTTTATTTTTAAACAATGACTTCTCTTTTTTTATTTTTTTATCTCGTACTATTTGTTTGACATATTATAAATATAAAATAAATTTAATTGTAATTTATTTTATTTAAATTTTTATATGTAATTTAAGTGATGTAGTTATATTTTTAAAATTTTCAAATTAAATTTTTAATCTATCAAATTATAACTAAATTAAGGGGGTGTATTCAATTGAGATTCTGTTGGAATTTTTTGGACTTTTAAAATCTGGGGTTATTCAATCCAAATTTTTAAAAGTCTTTCAAAATTTTGAGGTATTCAATACGGATTTTAAAAAGTCTTTAGAAATCTTTAGGTATTCAACAATCTATGAATTTTAATACTCTATGGATTTCGTTGGATTCTCTTTCAAAAATATAAATAAATTTCACTAATCAAAATCTCTTTAAAAATTATAGTATATCGGACACCGTCAATAATATCTAATCGACGTCAATTTCCCATTACATGGTGTTCGATATCATCTAAAAGATTTTGGTGGTCAAGGTCGTCACCCCATAAATGCAATTATTCAATAAATTTTTGGTATTTTCAAATTGCAATTCACAAGTTCGTGGATTACATAACTTTTTTTTCGGAAAGAAGGTCGCTCAAGAAGATCAAGATTCACCATCGACATATGAAAGTGGAAAATTTGAAATTGCTTTCTCAAAGACAACTACAACAAAGAACTTAAGTATTGCTAACTATTTGAAAATGAGGCCGAGGCTGTGTGATGAAAATGAAGATGAGAATAATAATGATAAATAATAATTTTTTTTAACTAGGTTTTAGGGACGTAGTTTATGGAAATCCATGTAAATCAATAAAAAAATGTGTATTTCAGAATCCTGTCAAATCTATAAAAATCCATATAAATCAATAAAAAAGTCAGTCAAACTCTGCATAGAGTCTATGGATTTTCTAAATCCACTGACTTTTTAAAGTCCAAAAAAATCCAACAGAATCTCAATTGAATACACCCTCCTAAAATTGTGACTCAATTGTATCATGCAATTGTGTGTACACAATTGTGACTTTTTATTTAAATATTACTCCCTTCAATTTTATTATTGTCATTCCCCCTTTCAAAACAATATTACTCACACTATTTTATCCTCACTCTACAACCATTACTTATTTACTCAAATTATCATTATCTTTATTTATAAAAATTCACTTTATTCATAAGTATATCCCACACTATTCAATCATATATTCATATTCGAAGAAATTAGCATAATGATTTTTGATGAAAAAAGTATATTTTTCTTATAAAATTAATTGTGTAAACCAAATATAATTTAAGTATATTTTTTACTCACTTATCTATTTATCTACTAATTTTTACTCATATATTTTTTTATGAACTATTACCTTAGATGAATTTTGACCTTTTACAGTATTGTCTTATAATTTTTTTTTTTGAACGGTAAACATTTATTAATCTCGAGTACATGGGGTACTCAACCCGTATACTTACATAAAGTTACAACGGAATCTCTAAGGTTCTCTCCTTTCTTTACTCAATCAAACATAAATATGGATCATAACACCATGCTGAAATAGACGAATTAGGTGTGATCAATTTCTCTCCATTTAACCAGGTCCATAGATTTATCTTAATATTTTCCAATGCTTTTTTCTCATCCGCTTTTTCTCCTTGGAAGCGTGTATCATTTCTGGTCCTCCATATCTCCCATACCACAGCCACCCACAGACTCACGACCATCTTTTTCCTTGATTTTCTTCCACTGCCAAAAAGCTCACAATATTGAAGAAGGTAAGCTGAGATATTATTGTGAGGGGCATGCTGCATCTTAATCCATCTCAGGCACTCCCACCACAAATGTCTTGAGAAATTGCAGCTTAGAATAAGATGGGTAGCCTCTTCAGTTTCTTCCTTACACATTTTGCATTTCGCCTCCTCTTCCGAAATTTGTATTCCACGTTTCCTCAAGTTATCTACGGTAGCTAATCTCCCTCTCAAAGCCTTCCAGACGATGGTTTGAATCCTCCTCGGTGCTAGGCAGCTCCATAAGGCCTCAAACTCTTGTCTTATAATAACGTGTATTATATTTTTATTTAATTCCACCTCTATGTCCTATAATTTTAACTTTTTTTAAATAGTTAAAACTTGGGTTAATTGCAAATTAAATCACCACCTTTCATTGAATTGCAATTTAATCTAAACTTTTGAATAATTGCAAATAAAATCACCACCTTTAAATATTGTTGCAATTTGAACTTTGTGATAGTTTCATTTTTGTCCAAATCTAACGTGGCTAGTTGATGTGGCACCTACTTAATGAAACAACATTGTTTTTTATTTCAATCTAATCTTGAAACGTTAAATTCGGACACAAATGAGATTGTCTAGAAGTCTAAATTGCAACAATATTTAAAGGTGGTGATTTTATTTGCAATTATTCAAAAGTTTAGATTAAATTGCAATTCAATGAAAGGTGGTGATTTAATTTGCAATTAACCCTTAAAACTTTAGTTATTTCACCATATAAGTCACTGATGTACACCGATGAGTAAAACTTGGAATATTAAATAATATTTTAAAAATTAATCATTGTACCCCAACTTAAATTTCTGGGTCCGTCACTGCGTTCAAGTGTGCTCAATCTTGTTCTTTTGTTCACAAAAACATATACATGGATGGAGGGAATATAAAAAAAGAAATTCTACGTAATTGACCCACTGGTTAGTTATGGATCGAGTCAAAATTATCTTTTAGCTAGGGGCCCTATTAAAAACGTGTAAATAATTTATCCAAGTTATCATATTTGCAAATGATTTATCCAAGAATCACAAAATAAACAATCATAATTGATTTAAAAATATCCAGAAAACATGAAGAAGGTACGTAGCTCAACTCCAGCAAGAAGTCATATTGTTAAGTTGAGAATTATAAAGTGATATTGTTAAGTTGAGAATTATAAAGTGCAAAAGTGAATAAAATGAAACCGGAAGAGAAAATGACACTTCTGGTTCCACCAACCACGCTCCCTCATTTTTTTTTTGTCCCAGGACTTTTAAATGTAGTTTCAATAGGTTAAATTTTGACAATTTTGGTCCCAGTATTATACAAAATTTGCAATTTCGTCCCAGCTACATTAACTTTTAACGGACATACGCTGTGCACGTGGCCGTCGATCGTTAATTTTCACTCAAAACCAAACAAAACACTTAACAAAATTTTCCAAATCTTGTAGAACCCTAACTTTTGCGGCCAAATCCCAAATTCTCAAAACCAAAATCTCCAAATTACACCTTCAATCTTTAATATAATTAATCCCTTCTTCTGCACCTTCCCTCTTTGTTCTGTTTCATACATATTCATTTTTTTTTAAATCTATTCGAAATATTTCGAATCGAAGATGAAAGGGGGAATGGGGAAGGTAGTTGTAGTTGCTGGAGCCACTGCGGCAGTGGGCTTGGCGCCGCTGCTGGAGTGTTTACAAGGGTTCCCTAATTCGAGATTTGAGCTCGACCCGAAGGCCAGCCTCATTTGAGGATCACGGGTATCCATCCGGAAAAGAAGGTGTTGGATCAGATGGCAATTCAACTCGTGGTAAGCAATTTAGAGAATCTCGATTTTGATAAATTGATGGTTAAAACAGGGGAAACTCTAGCAATTAGTTCAATTCTACAATTGCATAGCGTGAGATGCAAACTCAAGATGTCAATTTTAAGTGTATTTAATTACGGTTCTGCCATTAGATCTAATGGATTCTTGTGAGTATAATTATTGAAATTAAGAGCCAAAGTATATGATCGAATGTGGATCAATTGAGTTGTTGATTTGTTTGAATGTAACGAATGTGGATCAATTGAGTTGTTCGCTTGGCTTTCTACTGTTCAGGATATTCACAAGACTGTTCACTAGTTGAACAAAATTTTATTTCTAACCTCAGTTAATTTTCTCTTATTTGCTAAAACAATTTCATCTTAAATCTTGATTTCTACTGATAGTTTGCTTTCTTTTGCCGAAATTTATTTGGGTTAATTGCAAAAAAAATCACGACCTTTAGTAGATTTATCAATTACAACATATACTTTTTTTCTTTGCAATTCGATACACCAACTTTTTTAGTTTTACAATTTAATGCACCGGCAAATTTTTCGATTAATTTTAAAATGATGTGGGGCCGAAAAGATCAAAATCTCCATATTGGCGCCAAGTAAAACTGTCAATTAATTAATTATTACTATTTTTTAATGAAAAAAACAATTTTAAAACTCAAAAAAATAAAATAAATAAATTAAACAAGCCCTTATTTGCACATAAATTTTAATCACATTCTTCAATTCGTCAATCCTTCAATCGATTTGTTTGTTTATGATGAGCTTAGATTCACGGTGCTCTTATTCTCCATTGAATTTGGGAAGAGAGCATGAGAAATCAATTTTATTAACTAATCACAATTCTATTTTTTCTATTGACTTAATTTTTCCTAAAAACACACCAATAGCATAAACAAGAAAAATAAAAAATACTCCATGTAATTATAGGGGTTGCAAATTCTGAGTGAATATAATTATGTCTTTGTGTGCGTGTGCGTTTAGAATAATTATTAATAAGGGCTTGTTTAATTTTGTATTTTTTAAGTATTAAAATTATTTTTTTTTTCATTAAAAAATAGTAATAATTAATTAGTCGGCAGTCTTACTTGGCGTCAATGTGGCGATTTTGATCTTTTTGGCGCCACATCAATTTAAAATTGATCGAAAAATTTGTTGGTGCATTAAATTGTAAAATTAAAAAAAGTTGGTGTATGGAATTGCAAAGAAAAAAAGTTTATGTTGTAATTGATAAATCTACTAAAGGTCGTGATTTTTTTTGCAATTAACCCAATTTATTTTGATCTCTTTTCGCTTTTCTTTCCATTGGTGATTAATGAGAGGTTGGTGTTAAAAGTAATTTATTTATTTACTCAATAATTCATTGAGGTTACTTATTAATGTGTATATATAAATGAATCCGAATATTATATATAGATGTAGTAAATTTTTCCTCCTATTTGGTATCAATTTTTCCTCCAATTGTATTAGAATCCATATTGGGCGCCAATTTTCGCTCCAAAATGGAAAAAAAATAAATTAATGGGACCAAAAACGCTAACAGTTGTTTTACGACTGACTAACGGTGGAACCATTATTGTCAAAATTTAGCCTATTGGGACAACATTTGAAAGTCATGAGATCAAAACCAAAAGTGTCATTTCCCCGAAAGCGGAACATGCAGAGAAGATAATACATGTGTGGACGACATTAGTGCTGTTTCGCCCAAGCTATACGTAATACATCCGAAGACGCATCCCACACAAGGCAATCGTCTCCGTCACGTTTGATTGAAGCAAGGCTTTCCTTGTAGGAGAGCACCCAAGATAGCCTATAATTAGCTTCCTGCAGACTCAATTGTGCTGCACCTGCAGGAGCCGGTGTTTCTTTCGTAATAATATTATATAGATTCAACTGTGAAGCGTGTGAATGTAATGCGAGTTCATTATTCTTCCTGAAACAATGCGTCAAACTTATTTCTGGAAAAGGACCAACAACTGCAACTTTATTCCACCTTCCTTTGTTTTCCATCACCCATACTTCAAATGTTTCATTCTGTTGTGATACACATGATAACATAGCTAAAGAGTCATCGCGTACGGTGAGCAGCCACACTTTGGATTTATCACAATCTGGAACTTGTATCTCTTCAAACCTGTCAGTGCTCATGTCAAATGCAAGTATCCCAGCTGTGTATAAATATTTGCCTAAGATCCAATAGTAAATTCCATTCAAATATTGGCTACGAATACCTGTACATAGACTATACCTTGATTTAAAAGCAGCCACATTACTCCAGGAATTACTACCCGAATTGTAGACGAAAACCACAGGAATGGAGGGTTGGGATTCTGCAACATTGTGCCACAAATTCCCAATCAAAACCACCTTGTAGTGTCCAGTCAACGGGTCCATTCCGAATCCAATGGCGTTGTAACGATATTCTGAACGAGGTAATTCAACAAGCAGATGCAGTACATGAGGGAGTGGCTTCAACTGTCTGGTGGCAGGGTTCAACAGAGCTATCTCATCATCCGATTTACCAATCAGACAAAGTACGCCATTCACAGCTCCAATAACCGTGTTAGGGAATTGAAGATCATGAGCAGGCTCTTCCAATGCATCATCTACAAACAAGGCGTATGAACATAAGCCTTTATGGGCAGACGCATTAAATTTGTAGCGACCAATAAGCAGGCGCTCTTTATTGCTCCTCTGCCCATAATGCTCCTTCACGAAAATCTGACTTCCAATAATATCCTTCCACCTCTTGCAAACACACTTGAGTTGCAACAGAGTTTTCACAGGCAGCCTTAGTAAAATCTCCACAATAACGTCTTCTTGTACATAATAATTGCTCCGCCTTTTGGAACAGATTTCAAAACATCACCAATTAGACGTTCTTTATTAGATTGTCTCTTTCTAAAATGATAAAAAATAAAAGCTATATTTTTTTTAATTATTTCCTTCAAAGATCATTATTTTTCCCACTCTCCTCAATTGACTAATACACCACTTATAAAAAGTTACTTTAACCTTATAAGTTAAAGGGGTAAAACCATAGATTCATTACAAACCTAAACGTGCGCGCACACGCAAATAAATACAGATCTGAAATAAGCAGCTGCCGCTAATAACATAACAGTTGTTTCCCAAAACCATAAATACAGATCTGAACTTAGAATTATCAGAATATTTTTGAAGGCACGTTACCTAAAATAGCAAAAACACTTTTAAACACTCCCCTTAATATATCACAATATTACAACAAATGCCACTACTTTATTACTATTTATTTACTACCCCACTTTATATTACACAATATTAAAAAACAATTCATTCATTAAAACTTGTGCCCAATTAATTTAAGCCTTCAAGTATGTGACGGAGGGAGTAAATCACAAGTTTCTACAGTAACTCATTACATACAATCGATCTATGTACGAATATAAAACCCAGATTCCATTACAAATTAACCTAAACGTGCCTTAGGAAATTAATATACACGTACGGATCACAATAAATTGCAATTTAATTCAAGACACTCATCACTTATGCTCACACAAAACCATAAAAAGAAAACATAAACCATATATTACCGTATGGCAGCAGGAATCGACATAATTCGACGGAGATTTGGGGGATTAGACTTAAGGAAGAATTTGCAGAGTGAGAAAGGGCAGAAGAGGAGATAGAAGTATAGATGAAGGCCGGCCTAGGGTTTATGGCAGTTACACGCGCATGGACCAAAATATTCTAAAATATCTCCAATATATTTTGATAGACGAAGGCTAAACAAAACCCCGATTTTACTATACACACCCTAACTACGGAGTAATATATATATATATATATATATATATGTATGAGTACTAATTTATTTTTAAATTTTCACCTGCATTTTAATTTTAGACAATTATATCCAAAATTTAAAAAATCACTAAAAATTATTCTCCTCTAACAAAATGGAAGAAACGCGGTGAAAAAAAATAAATTGAATTCGATCAAGACACTTCAAAAATTTACTCATTTTATTCGTAGAAAACTTTGAATGTCAAATATATACGTTGAAATCCTCCTTTCAAACTTGAACTTACATTTTTTCTTACAAATTATTTTAGTAATTTTTCTAAAAAAAAAAAAAGTGTTCAAAATATTTATACACTTTTGATCTTGTTGTGACAAAATTTAGGTCTTGTAGTGACATAGTTTTTGTCATGTTATAAAATAATACTCCACCCGTCCCACAAAAATAGATATATTTGACTTTACACACAGATTAAGAAAAATCAATAAATGTAGTCAAATTTAGTTAATATGTCAATTTTGCCCTTGAAATCTCATACTTCAAAATCTACTACTATTAATTAGGGGTAAAATTGACAATAATGATTTTTTTTTTAAAGTAAAAGAGAAAATGTAACTATAATTTGGGACATCCAAAAATGAAATATGTAGCTATCTTTGTGGGACATAGGGAGTATTTAAGAGCGAAAATAAATGTTCAAATTAAGGTTGACCTGCTTTCACATACGTTGACCCACCCAAAAATTTTAACTTAATTTATTTTAATTTATTTGATGTGATGTTATTTTAGAGGAATTTGTCACTTATCTTGTATGGTTTTGTAGGGCTTTTGTATCTAATGTGACGACGTATTAGATGACTAATTGTTAATTCGTGTTTTTCGTACTCCCTCCATCTTTTAATAAGTGTCATTTGCTTTTTTTAACAAATTAAGATTATAAATTATGGTCAATATCACCCTTCATTAATTATAACTAATTTTAATATATCAATTTTGTTTGATAAAGAATGTGGTTAAGAATGTAGCTAGTATTCATAAATCAAATTAATTTTGGTATAAACAATTTTTGTGGAATTTATTAATGAAAAATATTTATGGTAAATGAATAAGGATAAAATAGTCAAAATTAAAGAAAAAACTCTAGAATGACACTTATTTTAAAATTAGTTAAAAAGTCAAAATGACACTTATTAAAAAATGGAGGGAGTAATTAACATATCTATCATTTTCAAATCAGATGATATTATAATTAATATAGTAAGAATTAATTTTCTACCTACCTACAATTTTAAACTTTTAAATGAGATTCTTTCATGGTATCAAAAATACTTGGGTTAGATTCCTAGGGATTTGAAGGATACTTTTCATTAAAAATTGTATACTAAAAAGATTGTGTTGCAATTTTTAATAATATTGTGTTGCAAGTAATATTGTATTACACATTTTAATTATAATGACTTACATTTTTCAACATATACACATTTTCAAAAAAAAATGTAAAAAAAAAAAAATTACCAAAAAAATATTATATATATATTGATTGGTCAAGTCGAGTCTATATGAGATCATGCATTATACATACATATCTTATTAATATTATATTCTAATAATATAAGTAATAAAAAAAGATTTTCGTA
Source organism: Galeopsis tetrahit (assembly GCA_963675135.1). Classification (NCBI taxonomy): domain Eukaryota; kingdom Viridiplantae; phylum Streptophyta; class Magnoliopsida; order Lamiales; family Lamiaceae; genus Galeopsis; species Galeopsis tetrahit. The sequence goes on from OY776131.1 coordinate 56,712,662, forward strand.
ATATATTTGAGGGATCATATATATATATGGTGCATATGAATACCATACTTTATTTATTTTTAATTATTTAATTATATTTGAATATTTATTTGACTTTTTTAATAATTTTCAGATACTATTATTTAGTTTCAATTAAAATTTTTAATTAATTTATTTTTGAGAGTTTAGTTGATGTTTTTAGTATATTTAGATTTTATTTCAAAATTTTAAATATAAGTTACTTTTATTAATTTAAGATAATAAAAAAGGATTTTAATAGTATATTTTATCAAATTTGGCAACATATCTTACGGCACCTGTATATATTCAAATTTGGCATCAAATCTTTGACCCGTATTGTGTATAACTGTATATATTATATGCGCGCCGCACAGTAAGGCGATTGATCACATGATAGAAGAAAATGAGTGCGAGTAAAAATAAAATATTGCGTGTTTCGTTCGAAGCCGGAGATTCTCCGTTAAACTTCCTAACGCATCAGCTAATTATGACGTCGACACCAGATACAAATGCAATACGGTAATTAACTGTGTTTCTTTACGATGATTTATTTAATTACGCAGGAATGAATTAATTAAATCTTCTTTTTTCTCTTTAATTTTTTTTTATGGCTTTGCAAACGGTAGTTTGGTTTGAATAGACACGCTTAAGTAAGCATGTCGATTAAATTGGCAATTTACTGTGATGCTCGTTTACAATTGTAATTAAAATTAGGGTTTTACATTAGGTTTTGGTAGAGGTTAAGAGTTACAGTAGAAACCTGTGTGTCCTCTTTAAAAAATAAAAACATGTGTGTCCTCTTTAAAAAATAAAAACATGTGCGTGTCTATAATTTTCGATCGGTAATTCTAATTGTTGTGATTCAATTCTGAATATTAGAAATTAATATAAAAAAAATTATTTCATGAAATCAGAAAAAGGCTCACGCTCACTTTCGATTTAATTCCAACTCAACTGATAAATTAATGATCAAACTCAGCTGATTAATCTCACTTATATTAGTACATTTACTCAGCTTTCAGGAGAGAATTAATATTCATGTTATAATTTTGGATAAATTCTATATATATTACTAGCTATATATCCAAAATAATAAGGGCATAAGGCTTACATGCTTTTTATAGATTTATTATCCCATAAATGCTGATCTTAATTCTGAAATTTTTCCCAAAAGTTCGGACAATTCTGATATGCCAGAAGATGTGATTCTGGAAATTTTATGGAGGTTACCTGCGAAATCTCTGTTTCGATTCAAGTGTGTTTGCAAGCCGTGGAGCGCTGTTATTGCAAGTCGCTATTTCGTGAAGGAGTATTATGGACACGGCAGCAATGAAGAGCTCCTGCTTGTTGGTTGGTCCCAAGTGTATGGCTGGAATGTACATACATTTGAAGAATCTGCTCTGCATCTTCAATTTCCTAATAAGCTGAGGAGAGTTATGGGAGCTGTGAATGGCATATTCCTTGTGGTTGTTGGATCGAATCTCGTGACTCTGGCCTTGTGGAACCCAGCCACAAAAGAGTTGAAGCCACTCCCTCAACAACCTGATCATATTATTTCTGAACAATATTTACATGGCGGAGTAAATATTATTGGATTCGGATTGGACCCCTTGAGTGGACACTTTAAGGTTGTTTCAATTTGGGATTTGTGGGACGACGATGCTCGTGATCTAGGCCGCCGCCTGGTTTTCGTCTACAATTCGGGTACTGATTCCTGGAGAAATGTGGCTTCTTTTAAATCAAGTTATTTTGTACGTGACACCGATTCTCTTAGAACATACTGTAATGGAGTTTATTATTGGATCTATCAAAATATTACTGGTTCTGGTATCCTTGCATTTGACATGAGGACTGACAAGTTTGAAGAGATTAAGGTTCCAGATTGTGTTAAATCGACAATAGTATGCATTACTACATACGGTGATGATTCAATAGCTTTGGTAACAATATCCAAGTTGGGAAATATTAATAATAATACATTTGAAGTATGGGTGATGGAAAACAAAGGAATTAGAAGCTGGAATAGAGTTGCAGTTGTCTCTCCTTTACAAGACATGGGTTGGCCGGTTTGTTTGTGGAAGAATAATGAACTCTTATTTAAGTCCAAAAAAATTGGCTTTACTCTATACAATATACGTACCAGAAAAATAAGGCGCTCTGGAGCTCCACTGAAACAGGGCACTTCTGAACTAAATTGCGTCGTCTCCTACAAGGAAAGCCTCGTTTCAATAAAATGAGAGGGAGACCGTTCCTTGTGCTGCTGATATATTTCTGATGCTCGTTGTAGCCTGCAGGTTTTATTTCATATGTTGAACTACCTAGCTAGCTTGTCCATGTTTTCTGTTATATTTCGATCACTCTGAAATTTTTAGTAAGTTATTATAATCGTGACCTGTTTATTTTGAAATTCTTGAATGTCACACAAGACTTAATCATAGTATGATTGACCAGTGTACATGAGTTGAATAATAAAATGATCTTCCTGGTCATTGCACTTGTACAAAATAAGATGTGGCCGGAAACCTGATCACATTTGTATTATGTACATGTCACTTTTTAATTAAAGTACTAGCATGTGAATTTTGAGGGAATCAGTCTGTTCCCGATCTTTTGAAGAGCAGCTCGAGTTTCTTCGTCGAGGTTGTGGGTTGGTTCACTAGTGTTCAGTTAGTCCTTTCAGAGTTTTCAACTCCAGACTGGTGTTCCTGCAACTTATTAGAATCTAAAAGACACAAGATTTGTTTGAATAAATTTTCTTCCCAAGAGAATAGCTCTAGTCTCCAATTTAGACACCACTTCCAGCTACCATTTAACCAACATCCTAACTCACTGACTTTAGCCTCCCTATTAGTGTTGATAGAAAATAATCTAGGAAATGATTCACACAATTTTGATTCACCTATCCAATGATCATTCCGGAAACATGTAATAGACCCTTTCCCCAATTTTTTATGCCAGCTAGACTCAAATCATTGACATTTCGAATTTGAAAAAAATATATCAAAGATATCTCTCCACCACCCCCAACATATAGTTCCTATTGACACTAACCATATTTCGAGTCGAGTATCCTTACTCAAAAGGAATTGGGTTCAACCCGATCGAATACGCCAAGCCCATTTGCCAAGAAGTGATTTGTTAAAGGTCTCCAAAATTTAACATATAGATTTGGGTTTCGATGTATTCTCACACCCGCCCCCCAAAGAAAGTCACGCTGATCTCTCAAAGGTTTTTTCGGAAGATGAAGGAGAGATAATAGATCGGTGGTAACGAGTTGATGACCACATTGGGGAGGATAATCCTGCCTCCAAAAGATATGTGTCGATCCTACAGTACTCCCACGCAGCTGCACCTTGGTGTTTTATTCCAATCTGAATACCAATAAAAGTGTTTTATATTTCAACCTGAACAGGAATTATATATTATTAATCGAGTTAGACTTTTTTATCAAGAGCAAAGCTACACTCCAGTTCAAAGACTTATTGGGTTGGACCCAATAAAATCAGGTCTGAGTGGCCGATATCATCCATATATATATTGGCAGGTAAAGTCTAGTATGCACTCGAGTGCATGCTGTGCACCCCAAAAAGTGTAAGTCAGTAACTGAAAAGTGCAACATGGACTAGGGTGCACAACATGCACTCGAGTCCATAGCAGACCAACCCATATTGGCATGCATCTTATAAAACAATCCTCAATTCTATACATTAATGATCACTACTTAATGATATTGTTTAAAAGTGCAACCCTCCTAATGTGAATCAATTGGCGCCTGAATAAATCTTCCCGGCCGGCCAACCCTCCTTCAACAATTAATGGCCTCAAGAACCCTAGCTATTTCCATCAATGTTTCTCTTTTTTTTTCTTCTACACAATTGTACAGTTCTGCAATTCTCAGAAGTGCTCTTGAAAGCAAACTAATTGACCTAAAATGTGTTTGAGAGATTGCCAGTTTTTTTTCTTTATTCAACTTTAATTTTCTTGGAATGTTATGATCGATTGAATTTGTAAATCTGAGATGAGAATTGATCATGGGTAGATTAGATTTATAGGGGGCGTATATTAATTTTGTGTTTTCAAAATTTTGTACATTCGTATTTTAAAGTACTATATTGTACACCCTCTCCGTCATTCTCACATACTTTTATTGATTATCAAATTTCATTTTTTTATCAGTAACTGTCATTTGACTCATTTCATTTTTGTCTAAAGATCACTAATTTGAGAGATTAATCTCACCATTTATTAACAGTCTTCCTAATTAAAGTCAGAACAAAATTTTGTATAAACTGGTAAACTTAGGAGATTTCGAACCTGAGATATGTATAACCTCCAAAAATTATATTTTGCAGAATTTCAATCTGCACCACATAAATGATTAAATAATGAGTACGAATTTAATTCTCTGTAAAACAAAATTATACTATCAGTTTAATACCCTCATGAGCTCCATAAAGAAAATAAGACAATAATTACAATTCTTCATTAAAGCTTTACCTAAAAAGTCAAATCCATCTTTAAAATAAAAAGGTTCAAAACCAAATTAATACTTAGATATTTTCTCATTGGGCCACCTCATGATATGAAAAAAAAAATCTAGAAATTTATCCATATGATTAATGAGAGCGGGTACAACCGACGTCCGAATACTCAAGCAGCTACGTACAATCATATGAGCAACTCAAATATATATAATAATAAAATTACTAAAAATGAATGACGAGTTAATTTAATTATTTTCTTCTGAACTCTAGAGGAGCCACGTCTCGGTATGGCGCAATTAACTAATTTGAGGAATGAATTAATGGACACCACAAAAACTAGTTGCACTTGAATTTTTTTAAAATATTTTTTTGAAGGATAAGACAAAACGATGACATGAGCTGTAGCCAGTAAGTAGCACATATGTGTATGGTGAGACGTGTACCAATATTATCAATCTGACTAGTGACTACCCTATTAATCTTTAAACATGTTTTTTCTCCATTCTTCCAGTAATTATCCCCAGCAACAAATCCTCAATCCACCTACCAACTATATATTTTATACGTTTATTATATAATACCATTACAAATTTAGTAATCATTTTTTGTTGCAAATTTTTATTTTTATTATTAGTAGAAGAATTTGTTTAAGAATCGATTAGCTAGCTCATAAGAATTTTGTCTTTGAATTTCGTTCTAAACAACTCATATATATCAAATGATACATAATACTCACGTTCTTCATCATATTTTTTTGGTTGATTTTTCTCATATTTACTCGAATTACAGTTTTTTTTAACAATATCAAACGCACTCATTCCAAATTCATTATGCTTATTTATTTGAATAATAATTTTAATAAATATTAAATAATTTATGTATAAAATAAATAAATTGAGGATATAATAAGATATTGTAAAATTCACTTATAAAATAATTATTTATTAATAAACCGAATGATGATTTAAATAAATAAGTGATGCTCGAAAGGTTGAGATTAAATATTATTTTTTTAACCCGACAACAAAAGCGGACATAATTAGTAGTATTAGTATGAATAATATTATTTAAAAAAAACAAATAAAAATAATGAAATTTCACGGTTAAATTAATTATTCATCTCTAATTCGATCTGGTTGAATTCTTTTAAAATTATTACGTTTACCATTGTGTACACACACATACATATATCATAGCAAATCTATTAAAAGATTCTATGAATATTTTAAAAGAATATTAATTACTTTATGAATTATATGAATAATAAAATGGATGCTCTGTCTTTGGTTGAGTAAATGTTAGAAATGATTGGGGAGGCAGAGGGGACAACTATAGCAGTTGTGTCTAATTGGATCTGCCCACCCTCCAGACGGCATTTTGCATGGAAGCCACGTACTACACCTTTTCCCTACTCTTGCCACTTGCCATTACCTAATTTAATTATATTATTCTCAAATTCTCTGTTATACATTAATTGCATGTTCAACAAAGCGACAAACCCCAATTTTAAAATATAATTAAACACCGATGACGTGCACCAATATTAATTCATGTCCCTATATATAAATCAACCCATAAACAATTCTCTTCTTATTTGTTCATACTACATTTCAAGAAAAGAAAAAAAAAATGGCAATCTCTCAAACAAATTTGAGGTCAATTAGTTTGCCTTCAAGATTACAATCCACATTCAAAAGTGACCTACAAAAGCTCAAATCCTTTGAGGTTTCTGCAAACTCAGAAGCCCTTGAATCCGGGCTTCTGAGAATTGCAGAACTTTACAATTGTGTAGAACAAATCTCAGAGTCTCATCAAGATGAGAAATCAATGGAGGAATCGCTTTCGGCGTCAGTGGAGTTGCTGGACGGTTGCAGCGCCATAAGAGAATTGCTTCAAATGATGAAAGAAAATATTCAAACCCTAGAGTCAGCCCTGCGGCGAAAGGGCATGGATTCAAGAAATGACATCGACGCGTATTTCTGTTGCAGAAAGAGAATGAACAAGTGCATATCCAAGGCCCTTAAAGCCCTCAAGAAATCGGAGCAGGCGACGAGGAGGAACAATGGGGATTGTGCTTTCAGAGAGCTCACAAGAATTACCATGGCCATTTTCAAGAGTATTTTGATCTTCTTGTCTTCGCGCAGCTTGTCACTGGTGTCGAAGCTGATGATGAACAGAAGAGAAAATGATGATGGGGTTGTGAGTGAAGTAGTGGATGTGGAATTGGGTCTTATGGCTCTTCAGAAAGTGAGAAACATTGATGGAACTAAGGTTCTTGATGTGCAGAAAAAGTTGCAGAATGTTGAGGATATTGTTGAAGGATTTGATGGAGGATTGGAAAGAATGTTCAGGCAATTGGTTCAGATTAGGGTTTCACTTTTGAACATCCTTACTGATCATTAATTTAGGGTTATGGATTTTCATTTAGATGTTAGCTGCTAGTATATATATTGATATTAATAATGATATTCTTAAATTAATATCGATCAATATAATGATGAAATTAAAGCATCATATAGAGAGCTAGATGTAAATATTGGATTTACGGATAATATACTACAAATTATTTAATTCTTTTTATTAAGGTGTTAATTTTTCAATTTTTTAAAGCCAAAAGTAACTTTCTTTCCAATTATACCCTTTTTTAGAATGGATTTTATGCAATATATAAAAGTAGGGTTGGGAATGGACTAGACAACCCGACAATTCGATCTATTAAAATTTGGTTCGATTTGACCCATTTAATAAAAAAGTCGGATTCAGACATTTTAGAAACCGATTTAATTAAATAAATTAAATTCAAACTTTTTTATAGAACTTTAAGTCTAACATGTAAGAAATTTTAGTAATATATAGTAGTTATTTTTTGCTTTGTAATAATTAAAAAATATATGTTTTATGATTTGTTGATAATAAAAGTGTTAGTAGATTTTTTTTTAAAAGACAATGGGACTAAAAAAGTTTGGGTTTTAAAGGGTTAATTGCAAAAAAAATCACCAACTTTAGTAGATTTATCAATTACAACATGTCTTTTTTTTCTTTGCAATTCGATACGCAATCTTTTTAAGTTTTACAATTTAATGCACCGATAGATTTTCCGGTCAAAATTAATATGATGTGGCGCCGGAAACATCAAAATCGACACACGGGTGCCAAATAGATTGCCAACTAATTAATTATTCTTTAAAAAAAACAATTTAAAACTAAAAAACATATCAAATTAATTAATCCAGAAGGAATTTCTTGCTCGAAAATGAGAAACAAGTGGTTTTTATTATGGGCCATTTGAAGAGATGGAAGAAGGAATCTGCGTTTTTCAAGAAGGCTAAGAAGAGCACAATATTGTCAAATCATACAAGGGAAAAGGCTGGAGAAGAAAATGGAGACTTAATTTGGTGTTTCAATTCGAGCCAATCAAACAAGTTGTAATTCCCACAAACACAAGGGAAAAGGCTGGAGAAGAAAATGGAGACAATATTGTCAAATCATAAACGGAAAGGAAAGACGAAAATTATGATCATTCGTACGAGAACAAGAGCACTGCGAATCTGAGCTCATCTAAAACAAACAAAGGGATTGAGGAATTGAAGAACATTCGTGCGATTATGATTTCTATGTAAATAATTAGAGTTGGTTTAATTTTGAGTGAAAAGATTGCATCTTGTATGTGCGAAGGGTTTAGGAATTAGGATTCTGGGTGGGTGGGTAGATAATTAGGGTTGAATTAATTAATTTTGTATGATTTTTAGTTTTAAATTGTTTTTTTTTAAAGAATAATTAATTAGTTGGCAATCTATTTGGCGGTCGTGTGTCGATTTTGATGTTTCCGGCGCCACATCATATTAATTTTGACCGGAAAATCTATCGGTGCATTAAATTGTAAAACTTAAAAAGATTGCGTATCGAATTGCAAAGAAAAAAAGGACATGTTGTAATTGATAAATCTACTAAAGGTCGTGATTTTTTTTGCAATTAACCCAAAAAGTTTTTAAAAACTTTTGAGTTAAACTTATTTATTAAATAGGAACCCAAGAAGTTTGTTTAGTAGTGTAAGATGGAGATTTAGGGGGTTGTATTCAATTGAGATTCTGTTGGACTTTAAAAAGTCAGTGGATTTAGAAAAGGTAAAGTCTAGTATGCACTCGAGTGCACCCTAGTCCATGTTATGCACCCTAGTCCATGTTGCACTTTTCAGTTTTACTGACTTACACTTTTTGATAAATGGTGTTGTATTTTTCAATTATTACTAAAAATATTATTATACAAGTTAATAATTGAAAAGTGCAACACCATTTACCAAAAAGTGTAAGTCAATAAAACTGAAAAGTGCAACATGGACTAGGGTGCATATGCAGAGTTTGCCTGACTTGTGTCCATAGCAGACCAACCCTTTAGAAAATCCATAGACTCTATGCAGAGTTTGCCTGACTTTTTTTATTGATTTATACTGAAATACACATTTTTTTATTGATTTACATGGATTTCCATAAACTACGCCCCTAGCCCCTAAAACCTAGATAATTTTTTTTTTATTATTTATCATTATTATTCTCATCTTCATTTTCATCACACAGTTATACCTCGGCCTCATTTTCACATAGTTAGCAATACTTAAGTTCTTTGTTGTAGTTGTCTTTGAGAAAGCAATTTCAAATTTTCCATTTTCATATGTCGAGATGTGGTGAATCTTGATCTTCTTTATATTCGACTGGAAATTCATCAGAGCGACCTTCTTTCCGAAAAAAAAGTTATGTAATCCACGAACTTGTGAATTGCAATTTGAAAATACCAAAAATTTATTGAATAATTGCATTTATGGGGTGACGACCTTGACCACCAAAATCTTTTAGATGATATCGAACACCATGTAATGGGAAATTGACGTCGATTAGATATTATTGACGGTGTCCGATATACTATAATTTTTAAAGAGATTTTGATTAGTGAAATTTATTTATATTTTTGAAAGAGAATCCAACGAAATCCATAGAGTATTAAAATTCATAGATTGTTGAATACCTAAAGATTTCTAAAGACTTTTTAAAATCCGTATTGAATACCTCAAAATTTTGAAAGACTTTTAAAAATTTGGATTGAATAACCCCAGATTTTAAAAGTCCAAAAAAATCCAACAGAATCTCAATTGAATACACCCCCTTAATTTAGTTATAATTTGATAGATTAAAAATTTAATTTGAAAATTTTAAAAATATAACTACATCACTTAAATTACATATAAAAATTTAAATAAAATAAATTACAATTAAATTTATTTTATATTTATAATATGTCAAACAAATAGTACGAGATAAAAAAATAAAAAAAGAGAAGTCATTGTTTAAAAATAAAAAACATCTAATACACAAACTGAAAATCAAGCCCAATTAATGGCCCAACAGTGAGGTATAAGTCGTAAACATAACACCTTTTTTTTTGTAAACATAACACCTCATGGCTCATATGATAGTAGTATTAGATAAAAAAAAAAACCATTTTGGGGGTACAGTTGTACCCCCTCGTCCCAGGCTAGGTCCGCCTCTGCTTGAACGGAGGAATACATGTTATTTAATGAGTTTACTGGTATCCTCCACGATCCAAACGTCGAATCCAAATCCATATATCATCCCAATTAATTGATAAATTAAGGAAATCTGTTACATACTTACATGCTACTTTAATTAACAAGTGAGTTGTTCATAATACTAGTTCTCCATGCATTAGAGTTCTTAATTTTCCTCTTTCATGTCGAGATGTGGTGAATCTTGATCTTCTTTATATTCGACTGCAAATTCATCAGAGCGACCGTGAATCTTGATCTTCTTTATATTCGACTGCAAATTCATCAGAGCGACCTTCTTTTCGAAGAAAGTTATGTAATCCAGCGAACTTGTGAATAGAGATGTAATTTTTTTCACGATAATAATGGCGGTGAAGAATCTGTGATGCTTATCATCAAAGAACATAGTCTCAAGGAATGGAAAAGTGTTAAATAGAACTATGAAGAAGTGCTACTCTACTTATTCATTCTTTAAAGCAGTTATTAGCTTAACTGATTAATTAGTTAATTAAGCAGTTTTTTAGTTTTAAATCATTTAGGATTAGTATATTAGGTTTACAGCAGTTTGTAATTCTATTATCTCTTCTTCTGTTTAAGAACTTTCAATTCAATAAACACAATATGAACTTTTCTTCAAATTTCAGTCTGCAAATGTTAATATGGTATCAGTTTCAATCAATTGATTGTTTCTAGATATGTTTAGGTTCGATCTCAAATATTTCGCTGCATCAAAGAATTTTTTGTTCTGTTCTTCTTCGCGAAGGATTTTCTCCTGAGCAGTTTTTCATTCTTCATCACGATTTCGGTTATCATTGAACAATTGGGTTTTACACTCAATCTGTTAGCTTCGTCTTCAGTCAAGTTCTACGCTCGATTGCAAGCTTTTTTTTTGCCCTTTTTTTTTAGGGATTTCTTTTCTTATCGAGTTTTACGCTCGATTCTGTTTGTGATTCTTGATCGAAGGATCGCAACTCTCTCGATTTTCTGAAATAATTGAGTTCTACGCTCCATCTTTCTCCATATAACACGAATTTAGGGGTTTTCTTTTCTTAGCGAATTCTATTATCGCTATATTCTGTTTTCCCAAATTTCACAATTAGGAACCTCTTTGATATAGATGGCTGCCGATTCAGATTCTTTGAATCCTACTCTGAATCCTTTATCACCCTTGGTGCTCCATCACAATGATAATCCCGCGGTATCGATAGTGCTTGATCCATTAAATGGTGATAATTTTGTGTCCTGGAGTCACGCCTTAAAGCGTGCTCTTTCTGTAAAGAACAAGTTGCCGCTCATTGATGGGTCAATTATTCCACCAGCAGAAGCAGATGACCGTGTGATTTTTCTGGCGTGGACTCGTGCCAACAATCTTGTTCTTATGTGGATTCTGAATTCCATCGTTCCTGAAATCAAGAGCACCTTGGAATATTTTGCTACGGCAAAGGAGGTGTGGGATGAGCTTCACATCAGGTATACTCGTTCTGATTTAAGTAGAGTATATCATCTTGAAAAGACTCTAAGTAGCATTGCTCAGGGGAATAATAGTCTTGTTACGTATTACAATCAGTTTAAGGCTTCTTGGGATGAGTATTTAATCTATAGGCCAGCTTTAGCTTGTTCTTGTGATGCAAATTGTGTGTGTAAATTGCCTCAAATCATGAGTGAGACTCAAGAACAAGATGCAGTTATGAAGTTTCTTATAGGCTTAGATGATTCATATTCAGCCATTCGATCCCAGTTTCTATTACAATCTCCTTTTCCACCATTGGCTAAAGTCTATTCACTATTATTGCAAGAAGAGAGCCAAAGGCAGTTGAATATACCTACTTCTTCAAATTCTGATAGCATAGCAATGTTGGCTAAAAATGCTAAGTTTTACAAAGATAAAAAGAAGCCACTAGTTTGTTCTCACTGTGATACACCTGGTCACACTATTGATAGATGTTTCCAATTGATTGGGTATCCCCCTGGTTGGAAAGGACCTAGAGGGCCTAGGATTAAGAATGAGCATACCTCTTCTGCTAATTTGGCTAAGCCTTCTCCTAAAGAAGAAGCACCTGTTGCTTCTAATCCCTTGTTTAATCAAGAATTGTTTGAACAATTCTTGAACTTTACCAAGACACAGCAGGGACAAGAGGAAACTTCTTCACATGCTGCAGCAGGGGCCTTTGTTTCTTCCCCAAATCTGAATCAAGGTACATGCATGAGATTTTGTTTTAATACTCTAAGCAATCCCCCTAAAATCTCAACTTGGATTCTAGATACAGGAGCTACAGATCACATGATTTCAGATTTTGACTTATTTACTTCTCCACCATCTGAATCTAATATAAAGATTAGTTTACCAAACAATGCTATGTCCACCGCTACACATATAGGAAACATAGTTATAAGTGAATCTCTAACATTGTACAATGTTTTATATGTTCCAGATTTCACTCATAACTTGCTTTCCATCTCTCATTTAACTAGATATTCTAGTTGCTCTGTTATCTTTTTGTCCTCACATTGTGTTTTGCAGGACATCACCACCAAGACAGTGATTGGTACTGCTGAACAAACAGGAGGTCTCTATATCTTAAAGACGTCTCAACATTCTGTACACTCTGCTTATCCTTTAAATAAATTTGATTTGTGGCATTATAGGTTAGGCCACGTCTCTGATAAATACTTGTCTAGCATTAGACAATTAAATGTGAATGCACGTGACATGGACAATGTTTGTACTATCTGTCCTTTGGCTAAACAAAAGAAACAACCCTTTCCTATTAGTAAATCTGTATCTCCTTGTGCTTTTCATATGATTCATTGCGATGTATGGGGTCCATTCTCTATTGTTTCTCATTCTGGGCATAGATATTTTTTGACTATAGTGGATGACTATAGTAGGTGCACTTGGATTTATTTGTTAAAAGCAAAATCTGAAGTTAGAGTCTCTCTACAAAATTTTTACAATATGGTTCACACACAGTTTGATGCAAAAATTAAAATTCTAAGGAGTGATAATGGAACAGAATTTTTTCTACATGATTTCTATCATGATTTAGGTATTCTACATCAAACCTCTTGTGTTGAGACGCCTCAACAAAATGGTTTGGTGGAAAGAAAACATCAACATTTGCTTCAAGTTGCTAGATCCCTCCTTTTTCAGTCATGTCTACCCCTTAAATATTGGAGTGATTGTGTACTCACTGCTGCACATTTAATCAATAGAATTCCTTCACCTATTTTACTTAACAAATCACCATTTCAACTTTTGCATAACAAAGAGGTAGATTATTCTTATATGAGGGTTTTTGGGTGCTTGTGTTTTGCCAACACACTAACAGCTCATAGGCATAAATTTCTACCTAGAGCATCTAAGTGTGTGTTTTTGGGTTATCCATTTGGCACAAAAGGTTATAAATTGCTAGAATTGAACACTGGAAAGATAATCATCTCTAGAAATGTTAGATTTTTTGAACATATATTTCCCTTTTCAAATAAACATCAAACTTATAATTTTGATCCAGTTTTGAATGCTAAAGAAAGCACCTTAGTTTCTTGCTATGATCCTCTAAATGATAATACCAATCCATGTTCTGACACTTGTGACTCTCCTATCACATCTATTGAAATTGTGCAGCCACCCATTGAGACTCACATAAATATTAATGATACCCAAGATTCTGATTTCATTGAGGATATACATGATGTAGTTTCTGTTCCAAATACTCATGACCAAGCTACTGACACTGAATCCACCAGGAAATCTGAAAGGACTAGACATCCACCTGCCTATCTTGATATTTACCATACAAATTTACCTGCCTCTATTGCTCATAAGAGACCTAGTACTAATGTTTCTATTAAACCAGGCAAACAATATCCCATTTCAGATTTTTTGTCTACTACAAAGTTGTCCAAGTCTTTTCTCTCTTTCACAGCAAATATTTCACAAATTAAAGAACCTGCAACATATAAACAGGCTATAAAAGATGAGAATTGGCAGAAGGCCATGGATGTAGAAATTCAGGCACTAGAGAAGGCTAACACTTGGACCCTTGTACCACTACCTCTTAATAAACACACTATTGGTTGTAGATGGGTTTATAAAGTAAAATACAATTCTAATGGCACAATAGAGAGATATAAGGCCAGGTTAGTGGCAAAAGGTTTTACTCAACAAGAAGGCATTGACTACTTTGACACATTCTCTCCGGTAGCTAAAATAACCACAGTACGAATTTTACTTGCTGTAGCAATTGCTAAAAATTGGCACTTACATCAGCTTGATGTAAATAATGCTTTCTTACATGGAGATTTGGTTGAAGAGGTCTATATGTCACCCCCACCAGGGTATTTCACTAATAATAAGGTCTGCAAACTAAATAAAAGTCTATATGGCCTTAAACAAGCCTCTAAGCAATGGTTTGCCAAGCTGTCCGAGTCTCTTATTTCTGTTGGATTTATCCAATCTGTGGCAGATAACTCTTTATTTACCAAATCAAATGCTACTTCTTTTACTGTCATTCTTTGTTACGTAGATGACTTAATTGTTACTGGAAATTCTTTACAAGAGATTCTTCTTATTAAGGATTACCTCCACAATAAGTTTACAATAAAGGATCTTGGTACTTTAAAATATATTTTGGGAATTGAGGTAGCCAGAAATCCTAATGGCGTGCATTTATGTCAGAGAAAGTACACTTTAGATCTTCTACATGATTATGGTTACTTGGGCAGTAAACCATCATCTACTCCTATGGATCAAAAACAATCATTTATAAATAATGATGCTCCATCTCTGACTGACCCTTCTTCTTATAGACGCATAATTGGTAAATTGTTATATCTCACTGTGACAAGACCCGACATTTCTTACCCTGTGCATGTGCTTACTCAGTTTATGAGCAAGCCAAACACAGCTCATATGGCAGCTGTCCATAGATTGCTTAGATATCTTAAAAGCAATCCAGGTCAAGGTATATTTTATCCTTCTAATACTGATTTTAAACTCCATGCCTTTACTGATTCAGATTGGGCCAGATGCCCGGATACAAGAAGAAGCATCACAGGCTATGCCATCTACTTAGGCAATTCTCTCATTTCCTGGAAATCCAAGAAACAGACAACTGTAGCAAGATCTTCAGCAGAAGCTGAGTACAGGGCTATGGCAACCACCACTTGTGAGGCACAGTGGGTCATTTACATCCTCCATGATCTTCATATCAAGCTCACTCAACCAGCCACCATGTATACTGACAGCAAATCTGCGCATGCAATGGCACACAACCCATGCTTCCATGACAAAACAAAGCACATCTCCATAGATGTTCACTTTACAAGGGAGAAAATTCAAGAAGGAGTAATCAAGTTGATTCATATACCTAGTGAGGAGAATCTAGCAGATATTATGACTAAACCTTTGGCTCCTACTCCTTTCAACATTTTCAAGAACAAAATGGGCCTTATGAACATACATGCTCATTTTGAGGGGGGGTTCTCAAGGAATGGAAAAGTGTTAAATAGAACTATGAAGAAGTGCTACTCTACTTATTCATTCTTTAAAGCAGTTATTAGCTTAACTGATTAATTAGTTAATTAAGCAGTTTTTTAGTTTTAAATCATTTAGGATTAGTATATTAGGTTTACAGCAGTTTGTAATTCTATTATCTCTTCTTCTGTTTAAGAACTTTCAATTCAATAAACACAATATGAACTTTTCTTCAAATTTCAGTCTGCAAATGTTAATACATAGTTAACACAATTTTTTTTTCTTCTCTTTCAGAGTCCTTTAAGAGAATCCGTTGAAATCTCTACTTTTTAGAAGAGATTTTGATTAGTGAAATTTATTTATATTTTTGAAAGAGAATTCAACGAAATCCATAAAGTATTAAAATTCATAGATTGTTGAATACCTAAAGATTTCTAAAGACTTCTTAAAATCCGTATTGAATACCTCAAAATTTTGAAAGACTTTTAAAAATCCGGATTGAATACCCCCAGATTTTAAAAGTCCAAAAAAATCCAACAAAATCTCAATTGAATACACCCCTTTTAGTAGTGTGATCCTTTTTAGGTTTCAGTTTCGAATGATTTAAAGTGTAAACAATTTCTATAAAATTAGTTCATAGAGTTGAGTTTATATGTAATTCTTTTTGACGAAGTTGGATAGTACCACTACCTAGGCTTTAGATCCTGAGATCGGAGACTTAAAAAAATATATATATACATCTATGATACACCACCGTGGGCCAGGTTTAAACATAAAAATTACTCCGTATTTACTAGGCCCAACTTTTTTCCCCATTTATAGATCTCTATTTATTTCCTGGAAGGCTCATTAGGGCAATTCACAATTCATTGAAACCGTGGTGGCGGCATTCTTTCTGAACCGGGTTGCTCTCTCCAGGCAAAGAATTATGTCGACTCCTAATCCCAAAAGGTAATTGTACTGCTCTGTTTTTCACAACGATGATTTAGGCTGAAATTAACATGGAAATCAGTAAAGAAGAAAATACTGTATACTATATTTTAGTGTTTTGAGAAAAAATGTTCATGTTTGGTGTATCCTCATATGCTATTAATTTATTTTTCCACTATTTGATTCTTGAAAATGGAAAATAAGTTGGGATTAATTCACAAAATTCCTAAATTCACTGATCATTTGGTCATACTTGGTCACGCATCTTCATAAGGGTCAGAGCAATTAGCTTTATGTTCTAAAAATTGCTCTTATTTTTTCGACGTTATTATTTCTAAAATGTTCAATATTTGGTTTTATTATTTAATTTGATGTCACAGAAAGAAAAAAAAAAAGTTAATTTCGTGGTTGGACTGTTTGTTTTCGACCGCTATAGATGCATTTAATAATATCAGATTCGCAAAAGTCTATAGTTATCGTAGTTGCATTTTATAGATTTAATATCTGATGTTTTAAAATCTGTTCCAAAAGGCCGGAGAGTTGTGATCTGGCAGAAGACGTTATTTTGGATATTTTAGTGAGGTTGCCCCTGAAAACTCTGGTGCGATTGAAGTGTGTTTGCAAGAAGTGGAAGGCTATTATTGAAGGTTACAGATTCGCGAATGAGCATTATGGGCGCGACAGCAATAAAGAGCGCCTACTTGTTGCTCGCAAATACGAAACATATAGCCGAGTATATGCTTTGTTTGAAGATGATACCCTTTCTGCATTTGAAGAGCCTGCTCATCTTCAATTTCCTAATACCGTGAGGAAAGTTATGGGACCTGTGAATGGCGTATTCTGTCTCGTTGGTAGAATGCGTGGGCTGTCTCTGTTGAACCCAGCCACGAGACAGTTTAAGCTACTCCCTCCGCGACCTTCTTTAGGGTTTGTCGAACCACATTTATGTTTCTATGAAGAGGTGTTTGGATTTGGACTGGACGCGTTGAGTGGAGACTTTAAGGTTGTTTTGATTTGTAATTTGTGGGACAATAATGCCAGAGTGCACCACTGCCTTCCTGTAGTTTTCGTCTACAGTTCGAGTGGTAGTTCCTGGAGAAATGTGGATTCTTTTGAGTCAAGTTATAGTGCACGTAAACCTGTTTATAACCAATACTTGAATGGAGTTTATTATTGGATCTTAGGTGATGCTGGTATACTTGCTTTTGACATGAGCACTGAGAAGTTTGAAAAGATACAAGTTCCAGATTGCGTTAAACAGAAAATGTCGCTGCTCACCGTACGTGGCGATTCATTAGCTTTGCTAACAACAACTGAGTCACTAAGGAACGATGTAAGTGAAATATGGATGATGGAAAAGGAAGGAAGCTGGAATAGAGTTGCAGTTGTTGGTCCTTTTCCAGGATTTAGTTCGCCACAATGTTTCTTTGGAAATAATGAACTTGTATTAAGTTCCAGAGATTCAGTCTTGACTCTATGTAGTATCTTTACCAACAAAATGAGGCTTCCTGTATCAGCTGTATTCAGACAGGAGAAATCTTCTATAGTATATTGGGTCTTCTCTTACAAGGAAAGCCTTCTTTCCATCAAAGCAGAGGGAGACAATTGCCTTGTGTGGGATGTATCCACAGATCATATACGGCAAATTATTGCTTGACGTTGTCCAACAGCTTACTCTTTATTGTGTCTTCTATTCCTTCCGTTCCATAATGTTAATCATTTTCGTTGTTTTGTACTCCTTCTGTTCCGTAAAGGTTTTTGGGGGATCTTGAATTTTGATCACATAGTTTAAATAAAACATGCAATGATTAAAGAAAAGTATGAACAATTCCTTATTACCCCTAGCAAAACGGTGATATTTGAAAATACAAAGAGATCGAGAGAAAGAGAAGTAGAGTCTACTGCTTAATTTGCTGCCTTCAAAAAAAAAGAAAAAAACAGATAATTTAGTTGTATGGTACTGGTCCAAACGCGGATTAAAACCAAATTGGCCTCATAACTTTTTTCATTTTTCAAAATCATCACCATAAATTTTCACCTTTACAATTTAGTCTTATATATACACGTATTCATGTTTTTTCAATTTAATCACATAACGTCAGAAAAATTAAAAAAATTATGTCATTTTTAGCATGTTCTAGCAACGTGCCTCCTTATTTTCCCTCATTGATATATAATTTAAAATATATATTCCCTCCATCCCATTATTAATTGAACATTTGAAAAAAACATTTGTCCCATTATTAATTGAACATTTATCATATTTAGTACTAATAAACAAATCTTACGTTAAAACCCGTGCAAACAGGAAATGTTCAGATTATAACATGACGGAGTAGGGTTGTAAACGAATCGAATCGAAGCGAATACTGCAGTATTTGATTCGATTCGTGAAAATATTTGAATATTCGTGTTCGTTTAATTTTCGAATAATAAATTTGATTCGATATTCGATTCGAATCAGGGACGGAACTAGCAATAGGGTGGGGGTGGCCCTGGCCCCCTCAATTTTTTATTTTTTTACTATTATATGGAGTATGTACTAAAATGTCTACTCCGTATATGTTAATTAGCAATTAGTAATTCAGCCAACTGTTGAAAAGCCCAACACTCTCTCAGGGTAGTGGCACATAGGGGTGGTTCAGTACGGTATACCGAACCATATCGCGCCATACCGTTATCATACCGAAAATTTCGATATCGAAAATATTGATACCGTTATCATACCGAAAATTTCGATATACCGAAAATTCGGTATACCGAAAATTCGGTATAAAAAATCTCATACCGAATGTCGTACCGAAAATTCGGTATATCGTACCATACCGAATTTTCGGTATATACCGAATCATACCGAAATATCGGCACGCCGAATCATACCGAAAATTTCAGTATATCGAAAAATACCGAAATATCGAAAAATACCGAAATACCGAAAGATACTAAAATATCGGTATACCGAATCATACCGAAATACCTAAATTAATTATAAAAATCATAATAGCTGAATATATCAAACACAAATGAAAATAGAATACAATCCTACTTCAAATTCAACCATACAAAATACAACTCTCATTCAAATTCAACAATACAAAATACAATTCTCGTTCAACTTCAATAATCTCCAAAGACCTGCAAAAGATAAAACTTAATCAATTTCAATTTATAGATATTAAAGTGTAAAAAATAAATATATTATTACTTTTCAACCTTTTCAAGCTTAGGATTAGATGGTAGTTAGAGAAGAATCTTGATTCGTAAGTGTAGCTGCAAAAGAGGAATTAAAAAGAGTGAAAACTAATTAATGTATCTACTTTATAAGAAAATCTGATAATCTGTATAAAAACTCTTAAAATCTGATATGTATCTACTTTATAAAAAAAATAATGTATCCACTATTCTTTTTTTTGGTCGAGCAAATGAGTTTTATTAATAAAATGCCTGCAAAGTCTTAATTTACAAAGCATAATTTACAAAGCAGGCTTGGTATCAACGGTACCACAGTAAAGAAAGCAAGAAACCAAAAGCCTCCCAAAAGATTAAAGCAATTTAAGCAAAAAAGCTGAACTCCAAATTAAGCAACTGTGCCCTGGGATTAAATGGACTGTCTAAGAAAATTCTTAAAAACTTAAAAAATTATTAATTACCTATTACCAATTTCAACAAAACTCCAAAATCCCAAAATCCTTAATATGAACTCCAAATCCCAAAATCTAAAATCTAAAATCTGTAATATTCATAAAATCTGTAATATGAACTCCAAACCTGTAATATTCATAAAATCTGTAAAAATCTAAAATCTAAAATCTGTAAAAATTCCAAACCATACCTGATGATGAGGAGCGTGCGGCGGTGGCGACGCGAGCGTGGAGAGAAGGCGGTGGGCGGTAGGCGGTGTGCAGTGGTGGCGACGCGAGCGGCAGCGTGAAGCGGGAGGCGTGAAGCGGAGGCATGAAGCGGGCGGCGTGCAGCGGAGGCGTGAAGCGGGCGCAGTCCGAATCGTCCGCCGAAGAGATGAAGAGGGAAGGAGTGCCGCACTGCCGCAAAACAAAGCTACAAACCCTAACTTAGAATCTTAAATACTTAGATTTAGGGCTTTTAGTTAGAATTTTAAAATTTATTTTTTAATTTAAAATTTTAATTATATTATTAAATAATTATTTTATTAATATTTCGATATTTCGGTATATATCGATATACCGAAAATTTCGGTATATCGAACTTATCGAAATTTTCGGTATATACCGAAATACCGCGGTATGGCCATTTTCCATACCGTTATCATACCGAAAATATCGGTATGATACCATACCGTACCGAAATTTTCGGTATACCGAAAATTTCGATAATTTCGGTATTTTTTCGGTACGATAAGCCCGGTATATCGAAATTTCGGTATATTTACCTACCCCTAGTGGCATATATTGTGATAAGTGAACCCACCTAATTCTTCTAACTTTCTATTACACAAGTATTGAATGTAGATTTAAATATATGTTTTTTTAATAGCATAATATAATTAAAAAATAAAGAGTTAGATGGTAGAGGAAGTTATTCAAAATAGTAAATTATTTTTAAATGGATTGACTAGTACTAATGTATATTTAGAAGTGAATAGCAAAAAGTAGAAGTAAACGTGTAAAACAACTGTAATAACAAAGTAGATTTTAAAGGGCAATTTTGATTATATTTTTATGTATAAAGTAAAACAAAAATGAGTTGATTTGTATATATGTATAGGTCCAAAAGTGGTGATATTTTGTGTAAATTTTTTTATTTTGTATAAAAATAAGGATATTGTGAGGATGAAGTTTATAAATAATTTTTCATTTTAAGGATGTGAAAGTTATTATGAGATATTGTGAAAAAAAAGTGTGAAAAGTTATCATGAGACGAAATGTTATATATTTAATGCAAAGTTATATTATCTAAAAATTATGTCATACATATAGATTAGTATTTAAACAATTTCTATCGGCCCCCCTAAAATCAAAATCTTGGGTCCGTCCCTAATTCGAATGATTATTCGATACTATTCGATTCAAGTATTTGATTCAAATTTTTTAATACATATTGTAAACATTATTTTTCAAGTATTCGATTTGAAAATGATTCGTATTCGATTTGACTTGAAACTATTCGATTCGAAAATTTATGGAGAAAATTTTTAAAATAATATTATAGGACATAGACAAAATATACATTTAAAAATATATTTATGTATATATATTATAAATATAATCGAATACTTACGAATATCGAATCGAATATCATAATTTTATATTTGTATTCATTTATTAATCGAATCAAAAAATATATTTGTATTCGAATTCGAATCATAAAATTTCGAATACGAATACCGAATCGCTCAAAATCATAAAAGTGTTACTAGATTTTTTTAAAGGCAATGGGACTAAGTTTTTTAAAAAAATTTGGATTAAACCAATTTATTAAATAGGATAGGTGAAACCTTTAAAAAAAAGAGGCGCATGCTATATACCCCCTCCAGCTTTGTTAAGTGTACTTCCCCCTCTCATTTATTAATTTAATATTAGTATAAAATACTCAATTTACATGTTTTGTAAAACATTCATTAGATAAATACATTTTTCTTAATATTGAAAATCTAACCCTAATTTTTACAACGGCCGCCGCCACCTCCGACATTTTCATAAACAAATCAGAAATTAAAAAAAATATATAAAACTTATAAAAAAATCTCAATTTTTTTATATAAATTTCGACATACCAATGTCGACCATATACATTTTCGTCAGCAACAGTTTATCGACGAAAGTGTATATTGGCGACAGTGAATTGTCGAAATAAAAAAAAAATTAAAAAATTTCAACAATTTTAAATCGATCGTATACAATCCCGTCGATAAATTGTTATCGACGAGAGTGTATATAGTTGATCCTTATGTAAAAAAAGAGACATACCATTAACGCCGCCCAAACGGGGTGGGTGGGTGGACAGGGCAGGGATACAGCATGAAAAAAAAATAGAAAAAAATTAAGAGAGGAAAGGTGGGAGTGAGAGACGTGGTCTGGGGTGGGTGGGCTGTGGATGGGGCGGTGGGTGTATGAAGGGAGGAGAATGGAAGGTATTATATTTTTTTTTAGTCCATTAAGTTACACAATTTTGAATTTAGTCCATCAGGTTACCACTTTTTGAATTTAGTCCATTAAATTTCGATTTATTTTGATTTTGGTCCGGTTACCTGCTACAGGCTACAACAGGTTTAACAGGTCATTTTTTAAAACACACCCCATAAAATGTTATACACACCACAAATGTTAAACACACCACACTAAAATTTAAAAACCATTTTTTATTACTATACACACCCCCAACTATTTCCTATTTAATAAATTGCCAAAAATAATTCAATTAAAAAAATAAGAATTCAAATTAATATGAAAAATATAAATAAAACCTATAAAAATCGCCTAAATCTTTAAAAATTAAACAAAGCTAAAATAATTAATTTAATTAGTTTTGAAGATTTAGTTGATTTTTTACTATTTTTAAATTTTATTTAGCCTTATTTTCGACGTTTTTTATAGAAGTTAGAACGCAAATAAAACATTAATAAAGCAATGGAGTTTTAAATTTAATTTTTTTTTAATTTTTTTTTTTATATTACATGAACCTACTAACACCCCATAAATTTTATATACACTTCAAACGTTAAACATAAAAATTAAAAAATCAAACATAGTTAAATAAAATTATACATATTTAATAAATTGCTAAAAAAAATTAAATTAAAAAAAAGTAAGAATTCAAATTAAAATAAAAAATATAAATAAAACCTATAAAAAATCACTAAAATATTAAAAAATTAAATAAAGCTAAAAATATTAATTAATTTAATTAGTTTTGAAGATTTAATTGATTTTTTTTACCAATTTTAAAGATTTTTAATAAATTTAAAAAAAATCAACTTGAATTTTTTTTAAATTAAATAAAAAAAATCTTTAAAAGTATTAAAAAATCAACAAACTTTTTAAAACTAATTAAATTAATTAATTTTTTAGCTTTATTAAAGTTTTGAAGATTTATGTATTTTTTATAGGTTTTATTTATATTTTTCATATTAAATATGTTTATGATTTTATTTAACTATATTTGATTTTTGAATTTTTATGTTTAACATTTGGATTGTATATAAAATTTATGGGGTGTTAGTAGGTTTAGATAATATAAAAGAAATATTTAAATAAATAAAAAATAAAAAAATTTAAAACTCCATTATTTTATTAATGTTTTACATATTAATTTAAATTCTTATTTTATAAAATTTATGGGGTGGTAGTAGGTTTAGGTAACATAAAAGAAATATTGTTTTATTAACGTTTGAAGTGTATTTTTCATATTAATTTAAATTCTTATTTTTTTAATTTAATTATTTTTGACAATTTATTAAATAGGAAATAGTTGGGGGTGTGTATAGTAATAAAAAATATTTTTTAAATTTTAGTGTGGTGTGTTTAATATTTGGAGTGTGTATAACATTTTATGGGGTGTGTTTTAAAGAATGACCTGTTACCTGTTGTAGCAGGTAACTGGACCAAAATCAAAATAAATCGAAATTTAATGGACTAAATTCAAAAAGTGATAACCCGATGGACTAAATTCAAAATTGTGGTAACTTAATGGACTAAAAAAAATATAATCACAGAATGGAATGGAGGGGTGAGGAAAAAATAGTACCCTCTATCCCCGAAAAGTTTGCGGGGAATTTTGGGCACATGATTTAAGAAAAAAGTGTAATGATGGGAGTGTTGAGGGGTAATTTTGTAAACTTTTATATATAAAGTAAATAAAGTATGTGGATTTAGGGGTGGTTCGGTACGGTATACCGATCATACCGAACCATACCGTTATCATACCGAAAATTTCGATATTGAAAAAATTCATACCGTTATCGTACCGAAATTTCGGTATACTGAAATTTTCGGTATGTAAAAATCCATACCGATACCGTATCGTAATTTCGGTATACCGAATTTTCGATACGGTATATCGGTATACCGTACTATATCATTTCATATCGAAATACCGGTTGACTTGGTTCGTATTTTTGCACTTTTTAAACAACTATACGATCCCCATAAACGTATGGGTTCGATAGTAGTATGATAAGTATACCAAGTAGATATTCGTTCCAAGGACCTAGAGAGAGCATGGAGCCCCAAAACTATGAATCAAAATGGTGTTATAGAAGCTAAACGAGAGAATTAACAAATAACAACTAAGAAAATAAACAACTAATGCAAACAACTAAACTAACTCTCAAAGATGAAAGTGCAAGTGGAAGAATTGCTTCGGGTGTTTTCCTTATGTGGGATCACTAATGAATTAACAAACTAATCACAATAATTAAGCCTAATGTCTTGAATTATGCTAAAGGCTATCACATATATGTGTAGACCAATCCCTTGTGAGGCTTAGGTGAACACGTGCATTAATTAGCAATTATATAGTCTGTAGATGTTGTTAACTCTTAAATGCTTTAACATTATCAACAACATCTTAATTTGACCTTCTTTGATTTATTCTAAGTCTTTTCTGAAATGTTACATTAAATGTTGTACTAAATGCTCTCACATTCAGGAACGATTCTAGAAGCTTCTACAAGAGTCTGGAACCTGGAAGATTCCAGAATGTTGGAGAAGGTGCTAGAAGGCCTTGGAGCATTGTAGAACGACCTGGAAGATGGCAGAATGTTCTAGAAAGATCATGGAGGTTGAGGTCCTAAAAAATAGGATCTCATAATGGAAGGATCTAGAAGCTGTGTATTTCTCTATAAATACCGCCAGAGCCTCTCATTTCAAAGCATGCACTACTCGAGTAACACCTCCTTGAGCGTTCAACCCTAGTTAGGAGTTATGGCCAATAGTTGTATCTTTTAACGTACGCCGAGGGATACCACACCTTCCAGTGTACTTAGTTCTAGTCTTGAATCGAGTGAGAGCGAATCACAGATTAGATTAGTTCTTTAGACAGTGTTTTACACTTAAGTCTGTTTGCAGATTCAGGCACCTGCCTCGATTGTAGTTTCTGTTTGTGGAATGTTGAAGTAATTGCTGAGACATTTCACACGACACTTTTTGTATAACTTAGGAACTAAGTTACTTTTCGCCGTAAGGCTTAGCATAGATTTTGTTATTAATAAAATCTATGTTAAAAATTATTCCATTGTGTTCGTATTGTGTTTTAGTGTTTTAGTCTTCCGCTGTGTACTGTGTTTACTTTTCACATTCTGTTAGAGTTAATGCTACACTAATTGTCACAACATTTAGTGTAACATTGTTCTGTTTTTTACTTAAACACTAGATACCTACCCCACGCACACTTTCAGTTGGTATCAGAGACGATACCTGACGACACTAGGTTTAGATCCTTGCTTAAAGTGTGTTTTAGTTTATGTTAGCAATGGAAACACATCACATATCCACAGCACTTAGGCCACCCGTTTTAGATGGTTCAAATTATGCTTATTGGAAGCCTAAGATGCGTATGTACATCAAGTTAATTGATGAACGTGCTTGGAGGACTGTTCTTACAGGTTGGGATATACCAAAGAATCCAGCAGATGCCGATGGTGAAATCCAACTTAAGAGAGAAGTTAATTGGACAGCCGATGAGATAACAACAGCAGGATATAATTCTAAAGCCTTAAATGCTATTTTTACCTCTGTTGATACCTCTATGTTTAAAATTATATCTAACTGTTCTACTTCTAAAGATGCATGGGACAGGTTACAAGAGCATTGTGAAGGTTCCGATAGTGTTCGAAGGACAAAGCTTCGAATGTTGGGGACAAAGTTTGAGAATCTCCGAATGAGGGAAGATGAAACAATTTCATCCTACAATGAAAGGTTAAGTGAGATTATTAATGAATCACATTCTCTTGGTGACCCTATTTCTAATGTTAGAGTAGTACATAAGATATTAAGGTCTGTTCCTAAAAGATTTGATGCTAAAATTTGTGCTATTGAAGAGGCAAAAGATACTGATAAGTTGAGTCAAAATGAATTAGTGAGTATTCTTAGAACCTATGAAATAAACACTAATCAAACTGATGAAGCTAAAGATGATAAGAAAGTTGTTGTTTTTAAAGGAGAAACATCAAACAAATCTGAGATTCAGCCTATCATTACTGAGGTTGATTCGGATGAAGAATTGATTGATGAATGCTTTAGCAATCCTGACAACATTTCCCTTCTTACAAAGCATTTTAATAAGTTTCTTAAGAAGTCTATGCATAAATCTAAAGGAAACATTCAGCCTAAGATCCAAATCAACACATCAACACCACAACCAGAAAGGAGGAAGAGTCAATTCACACCAAGACCATCAAAGAGTGAAGGTAAACCAAGGTATGATCCTGAATTTAGAAAATCAGTTCAATGCAATGCATGTTCTGGTTATGGACACTATGCAAATGAGTGTGCCAATACCAGACTGAAGCAAAAACTGAATTTTAGTGCTACCTTGAGTGACGAATCTGATAATGATGATCTTGATGAGTTTAATGAAAATGAACATGCTCATGTTACCAGAATTGATTATAATGATTCCTCAGATGATGATCTGGATGATACAGATTCTGATGTTGCACCTGATGTCTTCACATCTACAGTAACATCAAAACAGAGTCACCCAGATTTGAACTGTTTTAATGGTTTTGTTGATGATGCAGGAAAAAGGATTGATGATGAGACATATCAGAAATTGTTAGATGATTGGAACTCTCAGAAACTCACTCTGAATTCTTTGAATAAGGAGAATGAGGATCTGAAAGACACAATCACTAACCTAGAAGTCATACTTACCAGAAGAGATCTTGAAGTTTGTAAACTGAAGGAGAAACTGATCACCTCTACTTTAAGTTTCAAAAAGTTTTCCAAGAGTGCTTCTAAAGTGAATGATGCTATAGCTACTGGTAAATCTAATAATTATGGTTTAGGTTATGATGGTGAAACTGCTTCTATTTCTAAAATTTTTAGAAAACCTGTGAAATTTGTGAAGGCAAATGCTAGCACATCTGGTGTAACATCTGCACAAACAGATTCTCACAAGTTTGAAAGGAAGTATATTTGTCATTATTGCTTTAAATATGGTCATATTCGTCCCTTCTGCTTGAAAATGTTTAAAGATTTGAGAACTGAGTTTATGCCATCCAGAATGTCTTCACATCCTAGAAAACATTCTGTGAAATCTGCATGGAAACCAAAAGTTACCTGTAATGTTGTTCACACATCCTTGAAAGCATGTTTACCTGGTCTATGGTATTTTGATAGTGGTTGTTCTAGACATATGACAGGACATATAGACTACTTATCTGATTATGTGACCTTGAATGGTGGTAATGTTACATATGGTGGTGGATCAAAAGGAAAGATAATAGGAAAGGGAACTTTGAATGTTAAAGGTTTTCCTAAGCTTAAAAATGTTTTGCATGTTGATGGCTTACTTGCTAATCTGATTAGTATTAGTCAACTTTGTGATGATAATTTGCATGTAAAATTTGACAAAGAGTCTTGCTATGTTCTTAATGAAGATGATTATTGTGTAATGACTGGTACTAGGTCTGCAGATAACTGTTATCTTATTGGAACTAATGTATGCAATTTGTCAAAACATGATGAGAATGTCTTATGGCACCAAAGATTATGACATGTAAATTACAGGGCATTGAAGAAACTAATCACATCAGATGCAATCAAAGGACTACCTAAACTGAGTTTCCAGAATACCACTGTATGTGGATCATGCCAGAAAGGTAAACAGGTAAGAGTGTTTCATAGAATGCTGTCACATTGTTCTACACATCGATGTTTTGAATTGTTGCACATGAATTTGATGGGTCCTATGGAAACTGAAAGCATTGGAGGTAAGAGATATTCCTTAGTTGTGGTAGATGATTTTTCTAGATATACTTGGATTGAGTTTTTAAAAGATAAATCTGAAACATTTGCTGCTTTTAAAGTTCTCTATAAAAGGTTCAAAAATGTGTTTAACTTGAAAGTTGGCCGTATTAGAACTGATCATGGTAGGGAATTTGAGAATAGCATGTTTAATGATTTCTGTGATAAGAAAGGTATCTTGCAAGAATATTCATCACCTAAAACTCCACAACAAAATGGAATTGTTGAAAGAAAGAATAGAACTTTACAAGAAATGGCAAGAGTTATGCTTTTATCTAAAAGTCTTTCTAAAAGATTTTGGGCTGAAGCATTGAATACAACATGTCATATTATTAATAGAGTTTATATTCGATCTGGTACTAATCAAACACCTTATGAGATTCTGAATGTTAGAAAACCAAGTGTGAAATATTTTCATGTATTTGGTTGTGTGTGTTATATTCTGAATGATAGGGATCAACTTCACAAGTTTGATTCTAAAAGTGATAAAGGTTTCTTTTTAGGCTATTCTAAAAATAGTAAAGCTTATAGAGTTTATAACCTTAGGACTAACACTGTTCAAGAATCTGTTAATGTTGTGTTTGATGATGATAAAGGTCTTACAGATGATAAAGATGAAGAAGACGTATCACAAGTCACTGACAATTCTGAGAATACACTGAAGTCTGATAATGCTGCACCAAATGCTAACACATCTGGAGCAACATCTACAGAACAGACAGTTGTAATTCCACAGAATGATCAGTATGTTCCCAAAACGAATCCTTCTTCAAGAATGGGGAAAAGTCATCCTTCTGACCAGATCATAGGCGATGCTACAGTTGGAGTGCAAACAAGAGGAAGAATAAGATCGAATAAGGTAGATGTGGTAAGAACAATATGCATGTCTTCTATTTGCAATGTTGTGAATGCTGAGTGTTACTATTCTGAAATTGAACCTAAAAATGTAAATGAAGCATTAACTGATGAAAATTGGATAAATGCTATGCATGAGGAACTTAATCAGTTTGAAAGAAATGAAGTTTGGACACTTGTTCCAAGACCTAGTCATACTAATGTCATTGGAACAAAGTGGATTTATAAGAATAAAACTGATGAGTCTGGAAACATTGTTAGGAACAAAGCTAGGTTAGTTGCACAAGGTTACACCCAAGTTGAAGGTGTTGATTTTGATGAAACTTTTGCACCCGTTGCTAGGATAGAATCTATTAGATTATTACTAGCAATTGCATGTTTTATTGATATTAAACTACATCAAATGGATGTAAAAGCTGCATTCTTAAATGGCATATTGAATGAAGAAGCATATGTTGAACAGCCTAAAGGTTTTGAAGATCCACAATACCCGGATCATGTGTACAAACTAAAGAAAGCATTGTATGGTCTAAAACATGCTCCTAGAGCATGGTATGGTAGGCTTACGGACTTTCTTTTAGAGAATGGATTTATTAGAGGAGAAGCCGATATGACTTTGTTTATTAAGAACACTGGAGAAGATTTACTTATTGCTCAAATATATGTTGATGACATTGTGTTTGGTTCAACCTGTGATAAAATGCTGAACAGATTTGTTGAAGCAATGACAGCCACATTTGAGATGAGTATGGTTGGGATTTGAATTATTTTTTAGGTCTTCAAATCAAACAATGTAAGGATGGTATTTTCTTCTCTCAAGGTAAGTATGCTAAAAACTTAGTCAAACGGTTTGGTCTTGAAAGCTCAAAAGTAATGAAAACACCTATGGGTTCTACTTTGAAACTTTGCAAAGACAATGGTGGAAAGGATGTTGATCCAACATTGTATAGATCCATGATAGGTAGTTTACTTTATCTAACCTCTAGTAGACCTGACATTATGTATAGTGTGTGTGTTTGTGCTAGGTACCAAGCTAATCCAAAGGAATCTCACCTGAATGCAGTGAAAAGGATTATCAGATACGTTTCAGGTACAAGTGAACTAGGGATATGGTACACTAAGGACACCAACAACACATTGATTGGATACAGTGATGCGGATTGGGCTGGAGATATTGATGACAAAAAGAGTACGAGTGGAGAATGTTTCTACATGGGGAACAATCTTGTGTCTTGGCATAGCAAGAAACAAAATTGTGTTTCTCAATCCACTGCCGAATCTGAATACATAGCCGCAGGAAGTTGTTGCACACAGCTATTGTGGTTAAGTAAGATGTTTCATGACTATGGAATTGAAAACAATATCCTCACAATTTTCTGTGATAACACAAGTGCTATTAACATATCTAAAAATCCGGTACAACACTCACTCACTAAGCACATTAGCATTAGACATCATTTTATGAGAGATTTAGTGGAGAAGAACATAGTTAAGTTGGAATATGTGCCTACTGAAAATCAAAATGCTGATATATTTACTAAGGCTCTTGACCATGAGAGATTCTCATTTTTGAGGAAATCTCTTGGTATGTGTAATATCTGAATAATTCTTGAGAGGATGTTGTCACAAATGCGGTAGCATTTGGGACAACAGCCTAAGGTGGTATAGTTATTATAGATTTGATTTATTTCTTATTTTCGTTGAATAATTCCTTTGTAAAATATTCTTGAATCTGAAATTTGTTTGTGCAAAAATAGGCATGTACTACACCTCTCAAAAGCTTGAAAAAATTGAGAATGTTACAACATACTAAAAGATGTACCAATTCACTGAGTAACTATGGAGCACGGAGTTCGCTACTACGATGCCTTCTTTTCAAAAGGTGAATTTTGGTAAAAACATCAAGAGGTTCGTAATCCATTAAGTAAGTATGGGGCACGGAGTTCGCTACTACGATGTACTCTACAGGAACAATGGATCAATACGAATTAGATGCTGTAGCACAAAAAGAAGAAATGCAATGAAAAGAAAAATGCTGAAAAAATTGGCTACATTGGATAGGTAAAACCTGTGAAAAACCAATGTTGAGGTGTATGTCAAATCCTTGAGAACAACATTACATGATTTAATTATATTTTTATAAGTTGTAATTATTTAATTAATTGTGGAAATTTATTTTATTTATTTATAATTATACTAACCACGTTCCTTTTATTATTTCAGATTATACACATTTTTATTTTTAATTAATTCTAGAATATTCTTAATTTAATTAATTTATTAATTAAAGATTTTACCCCACTAACTCACCCATGATTTACTTGTGGCTGAATTTGTGGAGCATTATCCATTCAATCTAGAATTTTCTTTAAGTCAAGCCTTAATCACACGTACATTATTCCAACTACTAAGCTCTCTCTATATAAATACTTCCATTTCATGTTTGTTCTAAGCTTTGTAATTAATTGAGTAAGTTGAGTATTAATTTTTGCAGATTTGTTATAAGCTAACTGTGTGTCTCGATTCTTGTGTTGGTTCTTTTCGAATTCTTGGTTTAAATGGCAGGAAACAAGAAACCTCACTCACAGAAACCAAACTCTCCCAACTCACAACTTTCGTCTTCATCTCTCTCGAACCTGCATACTTTAGCTTCTATGGCTGCTTCACATGAGAACTCACCCCCAACTACCACAAACGTCGCACCCATTCCAGCTACTTCGACAACCATCCACATATCAAACCAAGCCACACTCTCCGAGCTTAACCAGGCGGTTGAGAACTTTTCTCAATCGATGAGATCATCTACTCCACCCATCCTCACGATCGGTGATATGTCTATTGACATCTCTCACTACTTGCGCACCCAAGAAGTGATCACTACTGCACCTTCTTCATCCACAACCGAAAAGCCCCAAATTCCGAGCCCTAACACTGAAACAGAGGCCCCGACTGCTGCCTCTATGGAGGAGACTGAGAAGGAGATTGAAGAATCTCCTGTTGCTGAGTCAAAGGAGCCGTCGAATGCGGAGACATCCGACAATGAGGACGCTCAAATGGAGGATGTTGACGCAATTGAAAATTCCGACAAAACTGACTCTGATATTTCGAAGTCGGACTCTGAACCGATTCCTTTCAAGAGGAATGTTGAGAAAGGGAAGAGAAAGAGGAGCCCAGTGCAAAGGAGACGATCAAACCGAGTTTTCACTCGAATTGACTATTCTGACTCTTTGAGGAAGAAGAAGAAGAAGCTAGGTGGTGATGTTGCTGAACCAATTCAGGTATTTTCTGAATCTGATGAAGAAGTGGTTATTGAGAAGCCAACTAAGAAGAAAGCTGAGCCTAAGGGGAAGGGAAAGGCAAAGATTGATGTTGTTCGAACAATCCCTGAAGAACCAGAACCTGATTCTGATTCTGAAATGGAGGTTTGTCTCAGGGACATGCAGCAGGCCCTGAAGAAGAATGCTGCCTCACATGCTGAATCCAGTGCTCCAGCACCTGAACCAGATGATGGAGGTGATTCAAGCAGTGCAGCTTCGGACAAAAGCTCTGAAAAGGAAGGGGAATCAAGCTCTGAAGAGGTGAAAGAACCAAGCTCAAAGTACACTACTTCTGAGGAAGGTAATTCTGAAACTGAAGTAGAATCTGATATTGATGGATTGGTTGATAAGATAACTAGGTTGTCTAGGAGGAAACTGTTGATGGAAAGAAGAATTCATATTTTTGATTTTGAGAATAAGAATTTAATTCAATTCTTAGAGGATAGAAAGTTGATGAAAGCTCTGAACTTGTGTGATACTTTTGTTTCTGATTGGGTGTATGAATTTTATGCATGTCTGAGGAAGAGTAATGGTAGGAGGAGTTCCCGTTGGTATGGGAATGTACAGTTTAGGGGGAGTATAGTTCCATTTACACCTGAATTGATCAATGATTTCTTAGGCATAGAACCAGTACTTGATGATGATGAACCTGATTTGGATGTTGTTACTGCTTCTATGACTGGTGGTTTATTGACTAGATGGAGGAATGGAATGTTGGCCAAAAACCTTACTTCTCTTTATTCTGTGTTGCACAAATTGATGGTTTATAATTGGATACCTTCCACCAACTCTACCAAAGTGACAAAGGATCAAGCAATCTTGCTTTATAGGATAGTGGTTTTGAGGAAGTTTAATTTGGGATTGACTATTTTCCACCACATGATGAAGTTTAGTGGTGATATTTCTGATAAAGGAAACCTTCCATACCCTGTGCTTATTTGTTCTTATCTGAAGATGCATGGTTTTAGCCCTAAGAAGACTGAAGTTCTTAGAGGTAAGGTTCATTTATACACCATTTCACCTGCTTTACTCATTGGTGAAAGAGTGAAAGATCTGCCCTTACACAATCCTGGAAGTTCTTCTCAAAGACCAGCTCCTGCTCAACCTCAACCCCAACCTCAACCAGCACAGAGACCTGAACAGAACACAGCTGCACCTAATGCTGCACCAGATGCTGAGAACATTGGTGGTAACACTGACACCACATTCTCTGTTCCCAGATCTTTTATATTATTGCAGTTACAGCACTTACATGACCAGATTGATGAGCTCCAGTTCATCAAAGACAAATGGACCAGGCTACTTTCCACTACAACAGGGGGAGTACCACCTTCCACTTCAGCTAGAGCTTCTGGAGTTGTTATTGAAGAGCTGAATCCTGAAGATGTTGGAGGTGTACCTGATGCTGCTGCTGCTACAGAGAATGGAGGAACTGCTGCTGCTAACAATGTTGTTGCACTCTTTGCATCAACTTGTTTTATTGAGGAACCAGAGGAGGCTGATGAAGACAAGTTTGCAGATGCTGCTAAAGATGATTAGGATATGGATATCCTCTATGCTGATATCTAGAACAGATGATGCAAGACAGGGGGAGTACTGAAGTACAGATGGCACATGTGCAGGACCTTGATGCTGCTGCTATTGTTATAGCAATTCATGCCATTTTCAGTCCTACTTTTGTTTTTGTTAATTCTGTTATGTTTAAGTTAAATTCTGTTTATTCTGATACAATATTTACTATTTCTAGTTGATAGGATGTCTATATTTATCTTGCTTAAATTAGTTTGCACTAATGATATTTGATTACTGCTCATTGCTTAATTTGTTTTCCTATCATTAATGCTTACTGCATGATGAATATGCCTTGTTTAGTTTAGTTATTTTTTCTCATAGTTTCTGCTCTGATTATATTGTTTAGTCCTTGTTTGTTTTTGTTTGTTTGTTTTTTAGTCTTACATAAGTCTTAGAACTAATCTGGTATAAACCCTTATATGCTCTGGTTTAATCTTTGATTTTTGTAAAGTTATATGTTTTTGTAAACAAGTGTACTGTTTATACTTGTTTTGGTTTTGAATAAGGTTACTTTGATCTTATGACACGGATCTTAGTAAAATTATTCTTGATCTTCTTTTGATTTGATCCAACGGTTACAACAGGTATTGTCTTGACTAGTATTTAGCTTTGAAGTTCAACTTACCTAAATACATAATACTGAGTATGTATAGAAATATATGTGCATCAGGTGTGTTGTAGTCGAAAGGTCAAATTGGGGGAGATTGTAGATGTTGTTAACTCTTAAATGCTTTAACATTATCAACAACATCTTAATTTGACCTTCCTTGATTTATTCTAAGTCTTTTCTGAAATGTTACATTAAATGTTGTACTAAATGCTCTCACATTCAGGAACGATTCTAGAAGCTTCTACAAGAGTCTGGAACCTGGAAGATTCCAGAATGTTGGAGAAGGTGCTAGAAGGCCTTGGAGCATTGTAGAACGACCTGGAAGATGGCAGAATGTTCTAGAAAGATCATGGAGGTTGAGGTCCTAAAAAATAGGATCTCATAATGGAAGGATCTAGAAGCTGTGTATTTCTCTATAAATACCGCCAGAGCCTCTCATTTCAAAGCATGCACTACTCGAGTAACACCTCCTTGAGCGTTCAACCCTAGTTAGGAGTTATGGCCAGTAGTTGTATCTTTTAACGTACGCCGAGGGATACCACACCTTCCAGTGTACTTAGTTCTAGTCTTGAATCGAGTGAGAGTGAATCACAGATTAGATTAGTTCTTTAGACAGTGTTTTACACTTAAGTCTGTTTGCGGATTCAGGCACCTGCCTCGATTGTAGTTTCTGTTTGTGAAATGTTGAAGTAATTGCTGAGACATTTCACACGACACTTTTTGTATAACTTAGGAACTAAGTTACTTTTCGCCGTAAGGCTTAGCATAGGTTTTGTTATTAATAAAATCTATGTTAAAAATTATTCCATTGTGTTCGTATTGTGTTTTAGTGTTTTAGACTTCCGCTGTGTACTGTGTTTACTTTTCACATTCTGTTAGAGTTAATGCTACACTAATTGTCACAACATTCAGTGTAACATTGTTCTGTTTTTTACTTAAACACTAGATACCTACCCCACGCACACTTTCATAGTCTAATTAATACCATAAGCTCCTAAGATAGTGTCTCATAAACACGTTCAACACGGTTACTAATGCTTATGAGACACCCTTTCACTAATCTAATAGACGACCTCTAATCGACTAGTGTTTAATGTCCTCGATCTAAGCAATCAACCCCCGGTCGGTGTAGCTAATTACTATGTTAATTCTAATCGATTAATTCAAGCTCACACACACATTCTTAATCATGCAACCCAATACGGTCGTTGAAGTTGACAAAATCAACAATGCTAGTTAATAGGGTGAATTAACCAATTGAATCATGCAAAACACAATACTAGAAACAATTAAAATCAAGACATAGGTTAATTAAGCAATTAATTCATAAACCCACTAATTACCCTCATAATTCCAACACCCTAAGCAATAAGAGATTACCCCATATCTAAATTAACAACTAGAATAAAACTCATATATAATAAACTACAAAACATTAATGAAATTGAAATTACTAAATTAAATTTGCAATAATGAAAAATATCATCTTAGGTCTTCAAATTCTCCAAAGTTTACCAACAATAAAATGAAACTGTAAATTTAAAAGTAGCTAAGAAATTAAACTAATCTAATCTAATGAGTGAAAGTGTGGAAGAGTGGGAGAGGATAGGGTTTCCTCCCCCAATAGAGTGCTATCTGTTCTGCGTGCGCCAATTCTGTATCCCCCTCCCTTTTTTCTTCTTGAGGAAAAAAATGGGCCTCTTAAATCCAAATGGTGAGTTACTAAAACCAATTGCGTGGGCTAGTCTAATGAATGGGCCAAGTTACTTGCTTTTCATTTTATTTTAAGGGCGCGGCTAAAGGCACCCAAGGATCCTATGAGTACACCCACCGGAACTTTTTTTTAACACAAGGGGTATGCAAAATGACATTTGTACACCTCCTTCATTTTTTTATAAAAAAGGACGGATGAGTACACTTCTATTTCACAAAAAAATCATCTCCACCTCCACCAAAAGACCAAAAATCAACACCATTCTTTAACAAAAACACAAAAAATCAACACCATTCTTCAACAAAAACACAAAAACTCAACAAAAATAATATAAAAAAAATCTTAAGATGTTCGAAAATATTAACCGAACAAAATTAAGAATTTTTTAATGAACAAACGTATTATGTTCGAAAAAATATTCAAAACAACTCACATTTGTTTGAAAAAAAAAATTGAACAAGATGTTCGAAATTTTATCCAAAACAAAAACAGATTGTTCGAATTTGTTTCCAAAACAAACCTAGATTGTTCGAAAATAATCACAAAACATCCAAAAACCCTAATTTTTTCACAAACCTAAATTTCCTAATTTTCAGAAACCTTAACTTACCTGAAACGGCGGACGAGGAAGGAGGCGATGCGAACGGGCGGCGTGGGGGACGGCGTCGTGCGAACGGGCGACGTTGATGGTGGAGGCGTCGCTGCGAACGGGCGTCGTCGTCGGTGCGAACGGGCTTGGCGGGCGGCGTGGTTGCGGACGGGCTTCGCGACGTGAGTGGGGAGGGAGAAGGGCGGCGGCGGCGTGAGTGGGGAGGGAGAAGGTGGGCGTCGCGGCGTGAGTGGGGAGGGAGAAAGGCGGCGTCGCGGCGTGAGTGGGGAGGGAGAAGGGCGGCGGCAACGCGGCGTGAGTGGGGAGGGAGAAGGGCGGCGGCGACGGCGGCGATTGGGAGGGAGGGGGAGGTGGGTGCACCGTTTCTGTGAAAATGTGAGAAATGAAGGAAGGTAAAGAATTTAATTAGGTTTTGAAATGAGAGGGTTATTTTTTAGATTTCCACGTGGGTGTACTCATCCGTTTTGTGGGTGTTCTCATCACGTGGGTGTCCTCATGGGATCCTTGGGTGCCTTTAGCCGCGCCCTTATTTTAATTCCTCTCTCCAACTTCAAATGCAAAATGGTCCCCCACAAATTAATTGATTAAACAGTTGCTGCATTCCACTTCAATCTCTTCACGTGGGCTTCTGATTCATGGGCCGCAAAGATGGGCTCAATTCTTGGGCTTCAAATGAATAATTATGTTGCAATTTTCTTCAATAATGTCCTCCTTCTCGATTTATTCCTTCGATTGACTCCATAAAATTATCGAGGTGTGTTTTGCTCTTAAAATGCTCATTTTTCTATAAAATAAACAAAACACCACTTTTCTCCAAATTAAGAGCAATGAGTCAAATTAGTGTAAATAATGCACAAAATTCTATAAAATTATACAAATTAAATCCATGAATTTCAAGCAATTTTCACACTAATCACCGGTATACCAATTTATACCTAAAATATTGAAGCATTGTTTTATACCGAAATTAATTATTTAAGATTTATTTTATTTATGTTTTAATAATTAAAGTTATTTTAATTTAAAATTATTATTTTATTAAGGTTTCGGTATTTCGGTAAATCGATATACCGTTTCATACCGGATACCGAAATTTTTTTGGTATACCGAAATACCGCGGTATGATCATTTTCTATACCGTTACCGTACCGAAAATTTCGATATTTTTTCGATATGAAAAGCTCGGTATACCGAAATTTCGATATATTTACCCACCCCTATGTGGATTGAGTGTATGGTGGGCCCCAAAAGTAATGGCATGAAGGGTTAATATGTGTATATTGTGAGGGTGTAGATTATGATGGTTATATCTATTTTGGGGCCGGGGTATGCAAACTTTTGGGGGACAAACTAAAAAGGAAAGTATGAAAACTTTTCAGGGACGGAGCGAGTAAAAAATACGCAGAAGGGGGAGGGAAGTCCCATCTTTATGATGAGAATGAGGATCGTGGGCTCAAAATTACGTACAGTCGAGAGCCGGGTTGAAGGGGGCCCCAATGAATTTAGTAGGCCAAGGTAAAGTCGAGGCCCAAAATGTTGCTGAACACAATTAGGGATTATCTTTTATTTTGTTGCCTTATTTTTAGGAATATAGATATGCATTAGATATTATGGTTAGTTTGTTAGGATATTTGCATAATTTGTGGAGGGATTAAATCTCTATATATTGGTGTGAAGATTACCGAATGAAAAGAGAAGAAAATAATAGAATTAATTTTGCAAAATAGTTTGCAGCCCCGTTTTCTTGCTAGCCTGAGCTAGGGACTACAAATTTATTCGTATTTCGTATCGTGGTTCTCATCAAATTGGTGCTTTCATTGAGAGTATTCGAGAATCACGATCGTCATGGTAGGAACTCATCGAGAACGTATTGAGTTACTAGAAACAAGATTTAATCAAATTGAAACAAGATTCAAAAATATCAATCGAACCATGGCCAAGATGGAACAAATGATGTCAAAATTGTTACGCAAGAAATCATCAAGAATCGGATCAAGAACCAAGTCAAGCTCGTCATCTAAAGAACGTCGCGTCTTTGGTACAAGCTACGACGAAGGGGTGCGTCGAGGGAAGAAAAATTAAAACAGATTGTGGTTATGATGGACAACCAATTTTCGATGAATATTTTGATAAAATTGTGGTTATGATGTACCACCAATTTTCGATGAATATTTTGATGAAAATTGTGGTTATGATGTACCACCAATTTTCGATAAGTTTGTTGATATTGTGGTTAATGATAGAGATATAATTAACTACAATAGTCAATCTGGAAGGATAGATGAAGAGATTGAAATGCTTCAATGTAAACTGAAGCAAGTAGAAGAAATAACAGTTTTTGAAAAAAGAACCAATTTCGCAAGATCTCAAGGGAAGAAGGTTCAGATCATGGTTGAGAAAAACTGTTCGAGATTGTTCGTGAAGGAGATGGGAATGACGAGAATGAGGATCGTGGACTCAAAATTACGTACAGTCGAGAGCCGGGTTGAAGGGCGGCCCAATGAATTTAGTAGGCCAAGGTAAAGTTTATTTTGTTACCTTATTTTTAGGAATATAGATATGCATTAGATATTATGGTTAGTTTGTTAGGATATTTGCATAATTTGTGGAGGGATTAAATCTCTATATATTGGTGTGAAGACTACCGAATGAAAAGAGAAGAAAATAATAGAATTAATTTTGCAAAATAGTTTGCAGCCCCGTTTTCTTGCTAGCCTGAGCACGTGGAATAAGAAAAGTGAATTTAGTGGGGATTTTGAGGGGTAATTTTGTAAGATTTTATTTATAAAGTAAAGAAATGAGTTGACTTTTGTGTATGTGTGGAGAAAAAGTAATGACATTTGTGTAAATTTGAGAATATTGTGAGGGTGGAGTATATAGAGGGTTTTCCACTTTAAGGATGTGAAAATAATTGTGGAACGTCCTAAAAAGAAAAGTGTGAAAGTAATTGTGGGACGAAGAAAATAATTTTTTTGAAATTGAAGAAGAAGAAAGAAGGAAAAAAAGAAATAAGGGTATTTTGAGTAATTTGAGGGGAAGTACATCTGAGTTCTAACATGTGATACATTGGAGGGGTACATAAGTCGGGGAGTATACTTAACAAACCTGTAGGGGTATATAGCCTGGGCCAAAAAAATCTATAATAGACCACCGTGGGCCAGGTTTTTAAACATAAAAAGGGTTTGACTATTTACACCTCCATTACAAAGAGATGCACCTCTTAAAATTGGACTAGGATAGATGTACTCCCTCGACTTATTCTAAATACCCTTTTTGTCTAAAAAAAATAATTTACTATACCCCAAAATCCTAATTTCTCTTCTTCCCTTCTTCCTCTTTTTCACCTTCCCCACCCCATTTCTCACCCACACCACTCACCCTCCGTCTTTCGTCGCCGCCTACTGCATTCGGCCACCGTCGTTCCGCCAAACCCTCTCTTCTTTCTGCCTTTTTTTTTTTTACTTTTTTTCCTCCCTCCACCTCCACCCACCACCCCCATCCACAATCACTCTGTCTGCCCTCCCCTTCTCTCTCTCTTTTCTATTTTTTTTTTCCTGCAAACAACAATTTGTCAATGAGAGTGAATATGGTCGACACTGATTGGTCAAAATTTATAAAAAAAAAAAATGTATTTTTTAAGTATACTTTGGAATTTCAGAATTTTTTGTTTGATAGTCGCTGGAAATGATGTCGATGGCGACGGTCGAAAGTAGTGAAGTAGTGATTTAGGGGAAGATGAAAGAAATGACAGTAGTAGGGGAATGCGTTCAATGGGGCCTAGTCAACCCACATTGTATTTACTAGGCTCCACCCACATTGTGCATAGGTGTGTAAGTGAGTCGAGCCTACTCGCGAGCTACTCGTGCTCAACTCGAAAAAAGATTGAAATCGACTCGAAGTTAATCGAGTCGAGTTTTGAGCTACTCGAGTAGCTACCGAGTTCAAGTTCGATCTCATAAATAGTCGACTTGAAAGGCTCGCGAGCCTAATCGAGCTTGAACAATATTTACTATTTTGCCATTAATATATAATTTATATTTATATATGAGTAATCAAGTCGAGTCGAGCCGAGCTCGAGTTTATTTTAAAAAAAAATACTCCCTCCGTCCACCAAAAGTGTGCTCATTTCTTTTTTTGGGTCTACAAAAAACGTGTTTATTCTATTTAAATAGTTAACTTTTGAATATTTTTTCTACTTTACTAACAAGATTGAGTATCTACCAAATATATTTTATACTCATTATATTAAATATATTCTTTATTATTAAAATATAATTTTTTTAAAAACATATATAAAAAAAAGTGAGCACACTTTTGATGGACAGAGGGAGTATGTTTTAAAATTAATTTTAAAAATTATATAGGTAATCGAGTCGAGCTCGATCTTCAAAATTTTAGGCTCGATCGAGTCGAGTTTCGAGTATAACAATCGAGTCGAGTTTCGAGCTCATCACTACTCGAAGTATTTTTAATTTTTATCCTTATTATTTTATTAATAAATGAAATTTTTATTGAAAGGCTCAGAGGGGAAGTGTTAGGAATTAATATACAAGAATTAATTCTCACCCTCTCTACAAGTTTGGACTTTTAGATCAGACGAAATTCTTTCATGGTATCAGAGCAAACCGCTGGGTTCGATTCCTGTTGAAAGCACTGCACCCATTTAAATTATCCACTCGATGGGGGCAAACGACCTGGGTTCGATTCCTGTTGAAAGCACTCCACCCATTTAAATTATCCACTCGATGGGGATCGAGTGGATAATTTAAATGGGTGGAGTGCTTTCAACAGGAATCGAACCCAGGGGATCGAGTGGATAATTTAAATGGGTGGAGTGCTTTCAACCGGAATCGAACCCAGATCGTTTGCCCGGTTTGCCCCAAAGCTAGTTACAGATCTCTATTTATTTCCTCGAAGGCTCATTAGGGCAATTCAAAATTCATAGAAACTGTGGCGGCATTCTTTCTGAGCCGGGTGACTCTCCAGCAAAGAATTATGTCGACTCCTAACCCCGAACGGTAATTCTACTGCTCTGTTTTTCACGAAAGATGATTTAGGCTGAAATTAACATGGAAATCAGTAAAGAAGAAAATACTGTTTTCAGTGTTTTGAGAAAAAAATGTTCATGTTTGGTGTATCCTCATATGCTATTAATTTATTTTTCCACTCTTTTTCTTGATTTGATTCTTAAAAATGGAAAATAAGTTTGGATTATTCACAAAATTCCTAAATCCACTGATCATTTGGTCATACTTGCTCACGCATTCTTCAAAAGGGACAAAGCATTTCGACGTTATTATTTAATTTGATGTCACAGAAAAAAAAAAAAAAAAAGTAAATTATATGGTTGAACAATTTGTTTTCGACCGCTATAGATGCGTTTAATAATATCGTCCATAGTTTTCGTAGTTGTATTTTATAGATCTAATATCTGATGTTTTGAAATCTGTTCCAAACCATAGTTTTCGTAGTTGCATTTTATAGATCTAATATGTGATGTTTTGAAATCTGTTCCAAAAGGGCGGAGAGTAATGATCTGCCAAAAGACGTTGTTGTGGAGATTTTAGTGAGGTTGCCTGTTAAAACTCTGGTGCGATTGAAGTGTGTTTGCAAGAAGTGGAAGGCTATTATTGAAGGTTACAGATTCGCGAATGAGCATTATGGGCGCGACCGCAATAAAGAGCGCCTACTTGTTGCTCGCAAATACGAAACATATAGCCGAGTATATGCTTTGTTTGAAGATGATACCCTTTCTGCATTTGAAGAGCCTGCTCATCTTCAATTTCCTAATACGGTGACGAAAGTTATGGGACCTGTGAATGGCGTATTCTGTCTCGTTGGTAGAATTCGTGGGCTTACTCTGTTGAACCCAGCCACGAGACAGTTTAAGCTACTCCCTCCGCGACCTTCTTTAGGGTTTGTCGAACCACATTTATGTTTCTATGAAGAGGTGTTTGGATTTGGACTGGACGCGTTGAGTGGAGACTTTAAGGTTGTTTTGATTTGTAATTTGTGGGATAATAATGCCAGAGTGCACCACTGCCTTCCTGTAGTTTTCGTCTACAGTTCGAGTGGTAGTTCCTGGAGAAATGTGGATTCTTTTGAGTCAAGTTATAGTGCACGTAAACCTGTTTATAACCAATACTTGAAAGGAGTTTATTATTGGATCTTAGGCGATGCTGGTATACTTGCCTTTGACATCAGCACTGAGAAGTTTGAAAAGATACAAGTTCCAGATTGTGTTAAACAGAAAATGTCGCTGCTCACCGTACGTGGCGATTCATTAGCTTTGCTAACAACTGAGTCACAAGAGAATGATGTAAGTGAAATATGGGTGATGGAAAAGGAAGGAAGCTGGAATAGAGTTGCAGTTGTTGGTCCTTTTCCAGGATTGAGTTCACCGCATTGTTTCTTCGGAAATAATGAACTTGTATTATGTTCCAGTTCCAGAGCTAATTCAGTCTTGACTCTATGTAGTATCTTTACCAACAAAATGAGGCTTCCTGTAGCAGCTGTATTTAGACAGAAATCTTCTATAGTATATTGTGTCATCTCTTACAAGGAAAGCCTTCTTTCCATCAAAGGAGAGGGAGACAATTGCCGTATGTGGGATGCAGGATCCACAGATATACCGCACATTATTGCTTGACGTTGTCCAACAGCTTACTCTTTAATTATTGTGTCTTCTACTTCCTTCGTTCCATAATGTTAATCATTTTCATTGTTTTGTACTCCCTTTGTTCCGTAAAAGTTCGGGGGAATCTTGAATTTTGAGCACATAGTTTAAATAAAACATGCAATGATTAAAGAAAAGATATGTAATAGTATAGTCAAGTCACAATTGTATAGGTTTTGGCATCATAAAAAAGGGAGAAATTGTTCGGAATAAATTGAGATTTTAATTAAGATACCAAAACCCCTTAAGACATGTCATGTAAGATAAGTCAAATTCAATGAATATGTTTCAGGAATGTTGAATATGTTTCAGGAATGTTGGAGCATATAGTTGAACAGCTAACATGTTAGGCAACTTATAGATGTTTAGATGCATAAGTTGAGGGGAACACAAGTTTAGAAGATCACAAGAATCAAGTTCCTCAAAGCACAGAACCAGAAGAGACAACTATGTTGAAAGCTTAAGAGAATCAGCAGAGTAGGATCAGAAGAGACAACTCTTATGATAAGCCAATGCTAGAAGATCACATCAATTAGACCAAGCCTACTAAAAAGAACTCTACTTGATTGAACCAGAAGATATGCTCAGCAGAGTTGACCAGCACACTAAATTTAGTAAAGATATCAACTCGTTGAAGATTAGTATGAATCTTCTCCATTCTAATGTTTTTCTTTTCAACATGATCTCTAATAAAATGATGTTTAACATGTACATGCTTGCACCTAGTATGTGTAACACCCTAAAAATTTTAAGTTAATTATTTTATATATGTATTTAAATTTTTAATTTTTAGAAAAATTGAACCAGAAGACATGCTCAACGCACACTAAATTTAGATAATTTAGTAAGGTTTGGTCTTGTATGGAATTGATTCCTTATAAGGAATTGAGTCCTACCCATTATTAAAACTATTTGACCCGACCCATATGAATTAAGTTTTTTTTTTTTAATTAAACTCAACAGCCAACCGCCTGCATCAATTTATTTTCATTTTTTTAATTAAACTTAATGATCCCAGCTGAATCAACTAATCGCCATCGCTACTATAATAATTATTAAAATATTTATATATTATAATAAATAAATAAAAAAATTGCGGAGGGAATGAGTTGTGAAATATTTAACTTGTATTTAAA
Source organism: Galeopsis tetrahit (assembly GCA_963675135.1). Classification (NCBI taxonomy): domain Eukaryota; kingdom Viridiplantae; phylum Streptophyta; class Magnoliopsida; order Lamiales; family Lamiaceae; genus Galeopsis; species Galeopsis tetrahit. The sequence goes on from OY776131.1 coordinate 56,757,544, forward strand.
AATATACACATTCTCCATTTAACTTGTTATCATACTCGTTAAATAAATAATTTTATTAATTATATATAATAAAATAATAAATAATTCACAAAAAAATATTAAGTTTCACTATCCAATTTTTAAGTGAAAATGTTTTACACTTTTTCGTTATAGTGATTAAAACTTTTAAGTGAATTTTTTTATTCAATAAAAGGTTCAACACAATATTACTAAAAAATGTAAGTTGATATAACAGAAAAGTGCAACACAATATTTACTAAAAATATAAGTCAGTATAACTAAAAAGTGAAACATAATTTTTCTGAAACGTGTAAGTCACTATAATTGAAAAGTGCAACATAATATTAATGAAAAATGTAAGTCATTATAACTAAAGAGTGCAACACAATATTACTGAAAAGTGTAACACAATATTATTAAAAAGTGCAAGTTATTATAACTGTATAATGTCTGGTATAGTGTGACATGCTTTTCAAGTATATACCTAAATAAATAATTTTATTAATTATATATAATAAAATAATAAATAATTCACAAAAAAATATTAAGTTCCACTATCCAATTTTTAAGTGAAAATGTTTTACACTTTTCCGTTATAGTGATTAAAACTTTTAAGTGAATTTTTTTATTCAATAAAAAGTTCAACACAATATTACTAAAAAATGTAAGTTGATATAACAGAAAAGTGCAACACAATATTTACTAAAAATATAAGTCAGTATAACTAAAAAGTGAAACATAATTTTTCTGAAACGTGTAAGTCACTATAATTGAAAAGTGCAACATAATATTAATGAAAAATGTAAGTCATTATAACTAAAGAGTGCAACACAATATTACTGAAAAGTGTAACACAATATTATTAAAAAATGCAAGTTATTATAACTGTATAATGTATGGTATAGTGTGACATGCTTTTCAAGTATATACCTAACTCTTTTTACAATGTTTAATAAGGAGTTCATGAAAGGTGTTTCAGCAACTAGTACACTTGTTCAATTCCTCCAAGACACAACAAGTGTATAAGGTATCATCACCCATGGAAGACAGTAGCAATTAGGTTATTTTCGATAGTTGCCTGAATTTATTACTTGTGATTGCTTGAGGTTTGAAGAATTTGGAATGTTGTGTTATCATTGTTTAGGAGTTATTCTTATTAATTGTAAAGTCACTACAACTGAAAAGTGCAACAAAATACGACTAAAAGGTGTAGCATAACATTACTAAAAAGTGTAAGTCACTATAACTGAAAATATTGTTGAAATATTGTAAGCGACTACAATTGAAAAGTGTAACAAAATACGACTAAAAGGTGTAGCATAACATTACTAAAAAGTGTAAGTTACTATAACTGAAAATATTATTGGAAATTGTAAGCCACTACAACTGAAAAGTGCAACAAAATACGACTAAAAGATGTAACATAACATTACTAAAAAGTGTAAGTTACTATAACTGAAAATATTATTGAAAATTGTAAGTCACTACAACTGAAAAGTACAACAAAATATGTCTAAAAGGTGTAACATAACATCACTAAAAAATGTGTCATTATAACTGAAATTATTATTGCAACACCATATAACCTAACAATGCAAAATAACATGTTAAAAAACTAAAAGGTGTAACATAACATCACTAAAAAGTGTATGTCATTCTAAATGAAATTATTATTGCAACACCATATAACCTAACAATGCAAAATAACATGTTAAAAAAATTGTAAAATGCATGTTACACTTTTCCTTATTTTCAACATGCACTTTTATAATTAAAAAAATATATATGCGTATGTCATTATAACTGAAATTATTATTGCAACACCATATAACCTAACAATGCAAAATAACATGTTAAAAAAATTGTAAAATGCATGTTACACTTTTCCTTATTTCCAACATGCACTTTTATAAATAAAAAAATATATATGCATATGTTATTATAACTGAAATTATTATTGCAACACCATATAACCTAACAATGCAAAATAACATGTTAAAAATTGTTACATGTGAGAGTTGAACACTTGACCTCAAAATAAAATAGATTATGCTCAACCATTTCAACAACAATATTTAACTTACATATTTTTGCTTATTTTATCCTTATTATTGATCCTACCTGATGCGTCGAAAAAGAACGCCCTCGGATATCGACCATTCCTTTGCGAGCACTATTAATCACGAGTGTCAATCGTCAGTTTATCCTCGACAATCTTCTCGTAAATCCAAAAATAACCTGCAAAAGTACGCCGGAGGGGGGCTCCGGCGTAGAAGCTCCGACGCTCAAGTCAGATTCAATCGTAGGCGAAATCAAAGAGGAATTCCCCAGTATATCTAGGGAAATTCCGGCGAATATAATGGAGTTTTTCCTCAGATCAGTGTATAATTCGTGTAAAAGTATGTAAAGCATGTATTCTGTAAAAAACGTATGTATTTGTTAAAGAACTTACCCAAGAATAGGGAAATAACCTTGTTTATATACCTGGCCCCTCTTTGCGGAGAGGGGAAGACTTCTTCTCCCTATATTCTCGGCCCATCCCCGTAAATCCGGCCTCAAATCCCTAAGGACTCGGCCTCTCTCCCTGAAGACTTGGTTCTTCAGCTTATCGGCTCCTACTTTCGTGGGTTTGAACTTATTCATTTGACTTGGCTAAGAAAGATGGACTATACGTTCCATATTTGGGCTGGATCCTTTCAGGCCCAAGGGCTATTAATTTCTCCAAATATGGGCCAAAGGCCCAATCACTCTACTTTCTCTAATTCCACTGCTTAAGCCCAGGGGTGTATTAATCCTGTTTCTTCGGTGCACTGACCTAATCATAATTATCCCGTTTCCACGTGTCGACCTCTCGGAGAGCGACATATTTATCTACATCAACCACTCCCCCTACTCTCATAAAAAGGAATAATTTTTTAGGAGAGTAGGAAAATAATAATAATAATATATATTGTAGAGAAATAATGTATTCCTTTAAACCCTTCGTTCCCCATATTTCTCTGGAAACAAGAAATATCCGATCTTTAATGATTATCTAACACCATCATACCCTTTCCGCTTCCACACGCAATCTTTTCCTTCGAAATTGGTGATTCGGCTTTCTGCCCAAGAGGGAACAGTAAGCCACCTCCCCTCAGCCACGCGCCTTTTCATTGGGGAATATTTAATTCGCCTTGGTTTTTTCACTTCTCTCTCTCCAACGTAATTATTTCAAAATTTACATTTATTCCGCCGAAAGCCCTCTTTTCTCTTCCTTTCAAACCTATCCACTCCTTTTCACTCTCATTTTTACTTCTACAATTAACTTCTTCAAGCACGTCTATCAACCAGTTCATCACCCTCAAAACCGACCTTGCTTCAGGTATCTCTTCTTCTTCATTTTTTTCTTTTACTGTAACCTCTCATGTCATCTTCCACTCGAATCTCGTCGGACTCCATATCTATGGAGAGTTCGACGTCCAACTCACTTTCCATATTTCCTGTAACTGACCGTACTTTAAAAAATAAGATCTCCGGTTCCTCCCTACTCCTTCCCGATCGCGTCGCCGCCTTTCTTCGCTCGGGAATCTTTCCTCCCGATTACATAGTTAGGGCAGCCCATAGGAAGGAACACCCAAACTTTCCAGGCCCCAACACTCTAGCCTTCTGGGAGGCTCAACTGAAAGCGGGCCTCCGTTTTCCAATTCATCCTTACTTCTCCGAAATTTCCACTTACCTCCGCATACCTCTGAATCAGTTTACCCCCAATGCTATTCGTGCAATTTTAGAGTTTTACATTTTGATGAAGGGGAATGGTGGAGAACCTTCAGCACAACTCTTCTTAACCCAATATATGTGCAAGTTTGCCGATGGATTCTTCTATGCTTGTGGTCGTACTTCCAGGACCGGAAAATTCATGGAAAAACTCCATGAAGGAGTCCAGGACTGGAAGGACTACTACTTTTTTGTCACGAATCCGTCTCCTTGGGGATTTCCTCACGAAGGATGGATTTATGAGAACCCTGGGGTGCCCCGTCCTCCTCTCTCTGTTTGTTCTTCTCTGAATTTGGATGTGATGAACCATTTAAACGATAATGTTTTTGCCCATGGCTTTTTTGATGTGATGAGTATTTGTAAGAATCCTAGAGCCCTCTCTCATTTCGGTTTTGGTCGCTCCGATTATCCCCTAGGTCCTGACGATGGTAATACCATTCCTTTTTCCTTGGTATTGTCCTCGAAATTTGAACTGCAGTGTTTATTAATGTCATTTTGTGTTTCTTTGTGCAGCTATGAGTTGGTTAACTCAAATCTCCCGTGATGCCACTCCTCTCTCGATGGTTGCCAAGTCTCCGGCCCCTGAAAGCTCCTCCAAGGCTCCTATTCCTCCTTCCCCGGTGAAGCCTGCCACTGGGTCTGTTGCTAAGCGTACCCGTTCTTCTACTGAGAAAGCCTTAGTTTCTACTCTGCCCCCTGCCTCTGATGCTAAAAAGAAAAAGTCCAAAACCAAATCCTCTCTGCCTAATGCCCCCTCCGATGCTACTGATGAGATTAATGTCGATCAACTCCTGGCTTTTATAGAGCGTCACACTCCGACTCCTGCCACTGAGGCCCTCAATGCTCTATCCTTCGGAGAGCGAGTTGTGCATGCTGCTCACAGCTTTACCCAGGTATTCTCTTCGTGCAAATACATTTCTAAGTAATTTTAATAAGAAAGAGTGTACTTGTCTTACTTCTTTAGATAATTCATTGTGTAGTTTGGCCTCCTGTTCTCCAATGTGTCTGAACGAGCCCTTCAGTCCCTTCAGCTGGTGGATGACCTCCACAGCCAGGTAGAGTTGGAGAGGGTGAAGAGGGATATTCTCGAAGCAGAGTTACATGACGCTAATCAAAGGTGTAAAGTACTCCAGACGACGCTTTCAGGGGAGATTTCTTCGCTGAAGAAAGAATTTGGTAAACGGGTGGAACAGCTGGAAGTCACTCTTCCTCAAGCTGGTATGAATTTGTGCCTAGACTCCCTGTTTACCTCTGCCGCAGGTCAAAAATTTCTAGGTACCTTGCATCAGGAGTGGCTGGAGGCCTTTCTTCGGAGTAGCAGCTTTTTGGGAGCAATGGGCGCATATATCCCACATTTCATTGATCATGGATTTTCCAACGCTGTGGCCGAACATTCCGCTCCGGGATTTAATGGTCAGTATACCCGTGCCATCCGGTTAGATGAACTGGACACTCCCCCTAAGTTCCCTGGAGATGCTAAAGAAGACATCAATACTCCCTGGTGGTTACCTGGGATGAGGAAGGCGATCTTGGAGTTGAAGGATGCTTCCCTGAAATTAGATGATCTTACGCCGGCGAAGGATATGGCTTTCCCTATCCATGTGGAAAACCCCACTCCAGTGGCTACCGTGGCAGCAGGTGCTTTGATGGAAAAGGCAGAGGGAGGCGATTCCAGTGGGCGAGCGGAGGAGACAGGAGCAGGTTCTGAGGGGAAGAATGATGTTACCCTCCCTTCATAACTTTGATTCTCTGATAACACTTTGGTACTGTTAAAACACTTTTTATTTTGTTAAGGCCTTTAAGGCCCTTTTTGGTATTTTCCGGAGACTCCACACTCCGGGGTTTTTCTGTGGAGGGCTTAGGCATGGTGCCTTAAGTCTTGAATATTCCTGCTTTTCTTCCGTTTAACATCGTACCTGCATATTTATCATTTGGCATGCATATATATACATATATCTCTGACTCTGTTATTAGATGTGTAATGTGATATTCGTCCTGCTTATGAATCTAGCATGTTTTCAGCATTTTCTTGACACGTAAAGGCTCTAAAGCTCCTAGGGGAACCTTAATGAGGAGATAGGGTTGATATCCCTGTACTTACTTGGTGATTTGCTAATGTTTCCAGTCTTTCTCTTAACACTAGAGTTTTAGGGATTATCCTCTCCCCTAGGTCAGAATTCGTAGGGATTATACTCTCCCTTAAGTTGTTTATACTCGTGAGAGTTGTTTATACTCGTAAGAGTTGGTTTATACTCGTAAGAGTTGTTTATACTCGTAAGAGTTGGTTTATACTCGTAAGAGTTGGTTTATACTTGTAAGAGTTGGTTTATACTCGTAAGAGTTGGTTTATACTCGTAAGAGTTAGTTTATACTCGTAAGAGTTGGTTTATACTCGTAAGAGTTGGTTTATACTCGTAAGAGTTAGTTTATACTCGTAAGAGTTGGTTTATACTCGTAAGAGTTCTTAGGGATTATACTCTCCCTGAATTTTAGAATGTTTAGGGATTATACTCTCCCTTAAGTTGTTTATACTCGTAAGAGTTAGTTTATACTCGTAAGAGTTGGTTTATACTCGTAAGAGTTCTTAGGGATTATACTCTCCCTGAAGTTGTTTATACTCGTAAGAGTTAGTTTATACTCGTAAGAGTTTGTTTATACTCGTGAGAGTTTGTTTATACTCGTAAGAGTTTGTTTATACTCGTGAGAGTTTGTTTATACTCGTAAGAGTTTTGAGAGTCGCTAGGGATAGGGTTTATCAACGAGTTAATCATGTTTTCCGCTGCTGTATCCCCTACTCCCCCTAGCTTTAGAGGCTGTCGTGAATAGAAACTTTAGGAATTTTCCTAGGTATTCTCTATTCGGGCATTTATGAGTTGGTGTAAATTTCTCTATCTTGCAATGTCTCTATCATGTTATGTTTTAATTTTCAAAACGTGTTCGTTATTTCAGCATTCATTATGCAGGTCCTCCACAGTTATCTTGTCACGGTATTAACATATGAGAAATATTTCAACATAAAATCGGCATACAAGAGTCATCTCATCATAGTATTAACATGCATTTAGCTGAAATTTTATCAAAACTGGTGCTCCATTGATCAAAAGTGTTTATCAACATAGGCAGATAAGGGGAACCTATGCCGGCCTCATTAAAAATCTCTCCGTGGTAAAACCCCAAAGGGAAATCCACGTAGAGGGAAAAAGAGTGCCGGTGAAGCAATTATTCGAATAAGAAATAAACATTCAAAAGTGTTCATAAAGAGAGAGGAAGTAGGGGAATAACACCTTCCTCAAACATAAAACCTCTTCAAGTGGCACACGTTCCATGGCCTTAGTATCTCTTTCCCTGTCATGTCTTGGAGCTTGTATGCTCCGCCTTTTAGTACCTGTATCACCCTGTACGGTCCTTCCCAATTGGGTTCCATCTTCCCAGTGTTCTTCAAGGCATCTGCTCTCCGAAGGACTAAATCTCCGACTTTAAAGGAACGAGGGATTACCCTGCGATCATATGCTGCCTTGATCCGACTCTTGTACCTCTCTGCTTTTAATCTTGCCATCTCCCTCTCTTCATCTACTAGGTCTAGCGCCTCTCTCATCAATTCTTCATTTCTTTTTTCTTCAAAATAGGTGATCCGGTGCGATTTGAGTCTGGCTTCAGGAGGTATCACTGCCGCTGCCCCATATACCAAGTAGAAGGGAGATTCGCCCGTAGCTGTCTTAGGGCTGGTCCTGTAGCACCAGAGAACGTTGTCTAACTCCTTCACCCATTTCCCTCCTACCTCTTCCAATCGCGTCCGAATACCATCCACTAAGATTTTGTTTGTAACCTCCACCTGCCCATTAGCTTGTGGATGGGCTACTGAAGTAAATTTCTGTATAATGTTCCATCTCTCGCACCATCTCCTTACTTTCTCTCCATTGAATTGCGTTCCGTTGTCGGAAACCAAGATTCTAGGTACTCCGAACCTGCAACAAATATGTCTAGCAAGAAAAAGAATTACGTTATCTTCTTCGATTTTGGCCAAGGGCACAGCCTCTACCCATTTACTGAAATAATCCACGGCTACGATCAGAAATTTTCTCCCTCCTGGTGCCAAGGGGAAGGGTCCCACCAGATCGATTCCCCATTTGGCGAAGGGACAGGGCGAGTACATAGCCCCCATTTCTTCTGCAGGTATTCGTATCAAGGGTCCATTCTTCTGACACTTCTCACATTTCTTCACATATTCTCTAGCATCTCTGATTATGTTAGGCCAGTAAAAACCTGCCCTAAATACTTTCTTCACCATGGTCTGGTAACCCTCATGGCTGGATGCGCAACCTTCATGGATGTCCTTGATCACTAGCTCTGCTTCTCTTCTTGAAAGACATTTCAAATAAGGTTGAGTGAAGGACCTCTTGTACAATTGGCCTCCTAGGATGCAATACTTCCTTCTCCACGCTTTGGCCTCTCTGGACATTGGGGTTGCTGGACCCCTGTTCAATTCTTCCCATATTTCTTTCCTCCAATCATCCCCTGCGGTTATCTCTCCAATCAGGGTTTCCGTAGCTACTTGATCAGCTACTAACAGGGTTACCTTTCCGTCTCCCTCGAATTCAGTGGAACTAGCTAGTTTGGACAGTCCATCTGCTTTCACATTCTCTTCTCTGGGTACCTGTACTACTTCAAAAGTATGGAATTTATTTTTTAACTTCTTTACCTCTTCTAGGTAGGTGATCATTCTCCCATCTTTGGCGAGGTACTCCCCCATGACCTGTTGTACTACCAACTGTGAATCGGAGTACAGTGTGACTTTCTGCGCCCCTAACTCTGCTGCCATGTTAGCCCCTCTAATCAAGGCCTCATATTCTGCACCATTGTTTGAGGTTGAGAACCGGAATTTAACAGCGATCTGTACTTCTTGGCCATCAGGGTCAATCAACACTATCCCTGCTCCGCATCCCAAGGCGGATGCTGAGCCATCCACGTATACCTTCCATCCCTGTTCTTCTTCCACTCTGGTAGACTCTTGAATAAAGTCTGCTAACGCTTGAGCTTTGATGGCTCTCCTTGGTTCATAGTCAATATCATACTCCTGCAATTCCACTGCCCACCTGACCATTCTTCCTGATAAATCTGCTCTTCCCAGTGTCTGCTTCAATGGGAAGTTAGTCCGCACCATCACTTTATAAGATAGGAAGTAAGGGCGTAATCTCCTAGCTGTTACCACCACTGCCAGGGCTGCCTTCTCCACCTCTGAATACCTTGCTTCCGCTCCTTGGATGACCTTGCTCACATAATATATGGGCTATTGTGTGGAACCTTCCTCTTTCATCAAGGCAGTACTCAGAGAATGTTCCCCTACTGAGAGGTATAGGAGTAGAACATCTCCCTGAGTGGGCTTGGTTAACTTCGGGAGTTGCTTTAGATGGAGCTTCAATTCTTCAAAAGCCTTTTGACACTGTTCGTCCCATTCGAATCTTGACCCCTTCCTTAATGTTCTGAAGAAGTGATGACTCTTCTCTGCTGATTTTGCTATAAATCTGCTAAGGGCTGCGATTCTGCCATTCAAGGTCTGCAATTCCTTCAGGTTTCGAGGGGGTTGCATGTCAAGGACCGCTTTCACCTTGGCAGGGTTAACCTCTATTCCTCTTTGCGTCACCATATATCCGAGAAATTTCCCTGAACCTACTCCAAAGGAACATTTAGCGGGGTTAAGTTTGATACCGTTCTCTCTAATTACCTGAAATACTTCCTTCAGGTCATCAATGTGTTCCTCTGCTTTGATGCTTTTAGCTAGCATGTCGTCTACATAAACCTCCATATTTCTCCCTATCTGACCTCGGAAAACCGAGTCTACCATCCTTTGATAGGTGGCTCCTGCATTTATTAGTCCGAACGGCATACGTACATAACCAAAAGTACCACACGTTGCAATAAAGCATACCTTGGGTATATCGAGGGGGTTCAACTGGATTTGATGGTACCCCTGATAAGCATCCATCATGCTGAGCAATTCGAACCCGGATGTGGCATCCACCAATTGATCAATCCTAGGCAGGGGATAGTGATCTTTAGGGCAAGCTTTGTTCAAGTCTCTGAAGTCGATGCACATCCTCCATTTGCCGGCTCCCTTAGATACCAGCACTGCATTCGAGAGCCACTCAGGGAACTGCACTCTCTTCACGTGCCCTGCATTCAACAATTTATCGATTTCCTCTTTTACAATGAGGTTCTTCTCTTTGCCGAAGTTCCTCAACTTCTGTTTCACGGGCCTAGCTTTGGGATCCACATTCAGGTGGTGCACTGCTATTTCTGGAGGGATACCCGTCATATCCGTCGCCGTGAATGCGAAGATGTCTGCATTCTCCTGGAGGGTGAGTATCATCTTTCTCTGGAGCTCAGGGTTCATATTCGTACCTATCCTGGTTGTAAATCCCTCTCTTCCTGGGTAGAGCTCGATGCTCATTAACTCTTCGTCCGCCTTAGCCTTGGGTTGCTCTTGCACTAGCTCACCCACTTTCTGTTTCTTCAGCTCAGGGTCTTCGCCCTTAAATCTCTCCATTCCTCTGAATACAGCCCTGTCTGCTATCTTGACCGATTCCACGTAACACTTCCTTGCCTGATATTGATCACCACATATCTCTCCCACACCCCCCGAGGCAGGGAACTTCATCTTCATGTGGAAGGTGGAGATCACTGCCTGAAAAATATTCAAGCTTGGCCTTCCCATTACTACGTTATAGGAAGATGGGACATCTACAATCAGGAATTCTATGACTTGTACTCGACGGTTAGGGGCAACTCCTAACCCTACTTGCAGTAACGCTGAACCGAGGGGTTGAATAGCTCCCCCTGAGAATCCATAAAGAGCGGTTTCCACCGGTCTAAGCTTTATATTCAGGTCCATCTTTTTAAAGCACTCCAAAAACATGATGTCAGCGGAGCTTCCAGTATCCACAAAAATTCTTGCTACATCGTATCCCGCTATATCCGTAGTAATGACTAATGCGTCATTATGAATCTCTCTAGGTTCCCCTGCGTCTTCTGGCCCGAAATGAATGTCCGGACCTTCTGCCATCTTTCCCACCTCATGGTGCTCTACATTCCTCTCGTTCTTCAGCGACCGAACGCTCTGCTTTCTCTGCCTGAAGGAATCCCCATCAGCGGGGCCTCCCATAATCATGTGGATAGTTCCCCTCTTCTGGGGAGGGGGTGGTGGCTCCTCATTGCCCTTCCTCTGATCTCTTCTATCATCTTCCTGCTTCCCCTCAGGGTCCTTTCTCTTCTGACCCCTGGGGCCTTGTCGGTCTCTGAAAATAAACTCTTTCAGGTGACCTGCCTGAATCATCCTCTCTATCTCATCCTTCAGATGCCAACATTGATTGGTATCGTGGCCATAATCGTTATGGAACCTGCAGAATTTGTTTGACTTAGGATTTTGGGGACCTCTGCTTCTTGAATAGGGGAATTTCATATCCGGATGATCCCCTGCCACCTCTAGGACTTCGGCTGGCTCTATCCTCAAAGGGGTATATCTCTTTGCCCCTCTCCTGGGGTTCCAGGGTGCAGCTTCCTCTCTTCTTACACTTTCCAATTTTCTGGAGCTCCGATATCTCTCTGGACTTGGCCTCCTATGCGGAATTTCCTTCCTCCTTTCTCCATTACCCGCTATCGTCCGGGTCTCCGAGCGCTTGGCTTTTCTTACCTCTTCCAGGGTGAGGTATTTTTCTGCCCTCCTTAACAATTCATCAAAAGTCCGAACTGGCTTCTTGGCTAGAGACGTGAACAGATCTCCATCTCTTAACCCGTTGGTAAGGGCGTTAATCTTAACCTCTGAGGAGGCTGTAGGTACTTCCAGAGCTGCTTGGTTGAATCTTTTTAGGAAAGCCCTCAGGCTCTCATTCTCTCCCTGACGCATGTTGAATAAGGTAAGGGTAGCTCTAGGCTGTCTCCTAGCGCTGGCGAATTGATGCAGGAACAATTCGCTGAATTCAGACCACGAGTGCACAGTGTCTGGTCCCAGTTGAGTGAACCATTGCTGTGCAGCCTTAGACAGAGTGGTCAAGAACACTCTGCACTTAACGCCCTCTCCATATCGATGTAATAGAGCAGCATTCTCAAACCTCATCAGGTGCTCGTACGGGTCCGTGGTGCCATCATATTCAAAGTTCAAAGGTTTGAAATTAGAGGGCAACTCATCTTGCAAAATACTAGATGAAAATTGATATCCAGTGGTATAAGAGGGTTTACTTACATTGTCAGTAATATGTCTCTGCATATCCCTTATCTCCTTTCGCAAGGCCTGTATCTGATCACTGACGGCTCCCTGATACGTGTCGTCCGTGCTTTCTCCCATCCCTGTCTCTAGGGTGGTGTCCCCAAGGATTCTTTCCGTATCCCTCCGAGGGGTCTCTCCAAGATGCTCATTTCAGCCTGGGAAGGTACCTTTTCTTCTGGGTTTCGAGGGGGATCCTCGTTCCTGGAAGGGACTGGAACCGAGTCAATGACCTGCTCTGGTGGATTTGGGCGTGTGCCCTTATGAGTAGGTTCGGGAGGGCGGAGTCCTCGAGCCGCAATTATTCTTTCCACTGATTGTGCGATCATTTCATCCAACTGATCTTGAGAGACAGTCAGGAGTTCCGGTTGAGGGCTAGGGTTATCCCTATTGATTCCACTCCCGGAAGCTCCCGAGGTGCCTGGTACATCTCCCTCCAGAGCAGGAGGGATATCCTCCGACGTATGATCTACAGACTGTTTCCCTAGATTTCGATTTAAGGGAAACCCTGGAGGAGGAATGTCTTCTGGTGTATGATCCGCGGGTCGTTTCCCTAAATTTCGATTTAAGGGAAACCTTGGAGGAGGCGGAGGAAGAGGAGAAGGAGTGGAATCCCCTTTCTCCTTCGTCTGCTTCGTTGAATCATGTCCTCCACCCATTTAAGTACGAAACTTTTCTCACGCCTTAGCTTGAAAACTTCCCACAGACGGCGCCAGTTGATGCGTCGAAAAAGAACGCCCTCGGATATCGACCATTCCTTTGCGAGCACTATTAATCACGAGTGTCAATCGTCAGTTTATCCTCGACAATCTTCTCGTAAATCCAAAAATAACCTGCAAAAGTACGCCGGAGGGGGGCTCCGGCGTAGAAGCTCCGACGCTCAAGTCAGATTCAATCGTAGGCGAAATCAAAGAGGAATTCCCCTGTATATCTAGGGAAATTCCGGCGAATATAATGGAGTTTTTCCTCAGATCAGTGTATAATTCGTGTAAAAGTATGTAAAGCATGTATTCTGTAAAAAACGTATGTATTTGTTAAAGAACTTACCCAAGAATAGGGAAATAACCTTGTTTATATACCTGGCCCCTCTTTGCGGAGAGGGGAAGACTTCTTCTCCCTATATTCTCGGCCCATCCCCGTAAATCCGGCCTCAAATCCCTAAGGACTCGGCCTCTCTCCCTGAAGACTTGGTTCTTCAGCTTATCGGCTCCTACTTTCGTGGGTTTGAACTTATTCATTTGACTTGGCTAAGAAAGATGGACTATACGTTCCATATTTGGGCTGGATCCTTCCAGGCCCAAGGGCTATTAATTTCTCCAAATATGGGCCAAAGGCCCAATCACTCTACTTTCTCTAATTCCCCTGCTTAAGCCCAGGGGTGTATTAATCCTGTTTCTTCGGTGCACTGACCTAATCATAATTATCCCGTTTCCACGTGTCGACCTCTCGGAGAGCGACATATTTATCTACATCACTACCCATTTTAAAAAATGGAGACCAACCCATTTAGTAAAGATATCAGCTCGTTGAAGATTAGTATGAATCTTCTTTATTCTAATGTTTTTCTTTTCAACATAATCCCTAATAAAATTATATTTAACATCTACATGCTTGCACCTAGTATGTGTAACACCCCTAAAAAAATTTAAGTTAGTTATTTTATATATGTATTTAAATTTTTAATTTTTAGAAAAATATTTGGGCGTTGATTTTTATAAGTTTATATTATTCCATTTTCTAATTAAAAAGGATAATCCATATCTTAAAATTTTCGGAAATATCTCAACAACCTATGTATTGGTTTCAAAACCAAATTTAAATTCAAAATTCTGCCGTCAATTTTATTATTATTATTATTATTAAATTCTTATTTTCTTTCTAGTGTTAATTAAAAACCCCTGATGTGCCAAAATTTGCACGAGAGGATTGCGTATCCTCGGGATTAAATGTCCTACTCTTCGAACATGTATGATCGCTTAGAATGTGTTGCCTTCACTCGAAATCTTCAAGAACCTGCAAGGAACACGCCGGAGGGGGGTCCGGCGTGGACACTCCGATGCCTAAGTCAGTATAGGGCTTATCAATATCTCATAAGGATCACAAGATCCTTAATGTATCAAATCAGTTCTCAAAGAATATCAGAAGTGTATTTCGTTTAAAGTATATCAAGTTTGTAGTATAAGAATGTCTAACCTGGAAATCTCCTCGAATTTACCTATTTATAGAGATACTTTCTGGAGAGGAAGTCAAGCCTTCCTCTTATTTCGGAGCTGCCCATAAGACTCGGCCCTACTGAGTGGACGAAGTCCTCTTTTCTTTCCACCTCCGGAAAGACCGGGGCCACTCTCCCTAGTGGACTCTTTCCACTACAATGAAGGAGAGAATAATCTTTCTTTGGTCAATCATAGTCCGATTCTTGCGGAGTTCTCCTATATTCTCGATTTACCAATTCATATCAAGATCAGGTCCTCCAGATAAGTCTCTCCGGGAGGACCTCCAGGAGCTCCCTCCGGAGGGGCTTCCAGAAGGGATTCTTTATCCAGAGCCCCTTCCATAATCCCATATCTTCTCTTTTATCTTATCCTTTATACACGTGTCGACTTCTTATTGAACGACATTTTTAGGCCGCATCATCTACTCCCCCCTACTCTCGTAAAAGGGGCATATCTTTTGTGAGAGTAGAAAATTCCAGTGAGCCTAGTACAGAGGCGTTTCTGGAGAGACGTGTATTATTCTTGCTTTGGAGAGGAATTTCAAAAGTGCTCTCCTTCGGAGATTTTGGGTTTCATTGATTAACCCTTTTGGGTTTCAAACATGGTGAGGGCTCTCTGGAGCTCCTCAGCCTCTAGGCCTCTGAGTGTTTCTCACTCTCATTCTTAAAAGATTTTGATTCATAAAATCTTCTCATTTTTGGGTTTCAAACATGGTGAGGGCTCTCTGGAGCTCCTCGGCCTCTAGGCCTCTGAGTGTCTCTCACTCTTATTCTTAAAAGATTTTAATTCATAAAATCTTCTCATTTCATTGATTAACCCTCTTGGGTCTCAAGTAAGGTGAGGGCTCTCTGGAGCACCTCGGCCTCTAGGCTTCTGAGTGTTTCTCACTCTTATTCTCAAAATATTTTAATTCAAAATCTTCTCATTTCATTGATTAACCCTCTTGGGTCTCGAGTAAGGTGAGGGCTCTCTGGAGCACCTCGGCCTCTAGGCTTCCGAGTGTTTCTCACTCTTATTCTTAAAAGATTTTAATTAATTCATAAAATCTTCTCATTTCAGTAACCCACTTGGGTCTCGAGTAAGATGAGGGCTCTCTGGAGCACCTCGGCCTCTAGGCCTCTGAGTGTTTCTCACTCTTATTCTCAAAATATTTTAATTCAAAATCTTCTCATTTCAGTAACCCACTTGGGTCTCGAGTAAGATGAGGGCTCTCTGGAGCACCTCGGCCTCTAGGCCTCTGAGTGTTTCTCACTCTTATTCTTAAAAGATTTTAATTAATTCATAAAATCTTCTCATTTCAGTAACCCACTTGGGTCTCGAGTAAGATGAGGGCTCTCTGGAGCACCTCGGCCTCTAGGCCTCTGAGTGTTTCTCACTCTTATTCTTAAAAGATTTTAATTCAAAAAATCTTCTCATTTCAGTAACCCACTTGGGTCTCGAGTAGGATGAGGGCTCTCTGGAGCACCTCGGCCTCTAGGCCTCTGAGTGTTTCTCACTCTTATTCTTAAAAGATTTTAATTCAAAAAATCTTCTCATTTCAGTAATTAACCCTTTTGGGTCTCAAATATGGTGAGGGCTCTCTGTAGCTCCTCGGCCTCTAGGCCTCTGAGTGTTTCTCACTCTTATACTTAAAAGATTTTAATTCACAAAAATCTTCTCACTTCATTAATTAACCCTTTTAGGTTTTAAGCATGGTGAGGGCTTTCTGGAGCTCCTCGGCCTCTAGGCCTCTGAGTGTTTCTCACTCTCATTCTTAAAAGATTTTGATTCATAAAATCTTCTCATTTCATTGATTAACCCTTTTGGGTCTCGAATATTGTGAGGGCTCTCTGGAGCACCTCGGCCTCTAGGCCTCTGAGTGTTTCTCACTCTTAATTCAAGGTGTTGATCATATCAAGACCTTTCAAGTTCAAGTAATCCGCTTGGATTTAGAGTAGGGTGAGGAACTTTCTAGTTTCCCTCGGCCTCGTGGCCTTTAAGTATTTTTCACTTTTGTATTCTCATATCTCATATATGCTCAGTGATCTAAAGATCCTTCACCATTTCATCACTCCTAATTTTCAAACTTAGCCATCCGGCTACTCAGGGTGGTTAGCCCTCACGCGTTTCAGGATGCTCAAAGTATGCTTATGAATCATATCTTAAATTGTTAGGAAATATGTGCTCATACAAGTTTTCAAAAATCTCCAAAGGTTTTCATCACATCTCATAAAATCTTCAAATATTCATCTGAGATAAACATACCTTTTAACGTAATTTAGAAAAAATTAGACTCATCACTAATCAAAAACACGTTCTCAACCATGCCTAAATTCTCAATCATTCTCTCGATTCAATCACGAAATTCTCCTAAGTAATTACCTTAGCATTTCTCAAATCAATCATTTCTGAAGCTTTAGCAAATGCTCATATGCTTCGAGGTTTTATGCTCTAAACAACTACGTCTAGGTAACTCATATCATATTACAAAGTAAAATCTAAAGTAAAAAAGTAAAATATACACTTTTCACTTACGTGGCTTCATATCAGCATCTCGGAGGTAGTAGGCCTAGACCCTTCATCACCCCCTTTAAGCATCGAAGTGTAAGGCATTTGCAAGGTCCGTCATCATGCTCATCTCCGAATATCGCATCTCAACACCCTAGATGATCTTAATCACCCTCATGACTACCTGCTCATCCTTCATGGGTTTCTTTTATCACGTAATCTCCTTCGGGAGACATCTTAGATAAGGATGGGTCAACGATCGTTTGTATAATTGGCCACCCAAGATGTAGTATCTTAACCGCAAAGCTCGAGCTTCTCCAGAAGCTGCAGGGGCTGGTCCTTTATTCAGCTCTTCTCAACTTTTGAATATCAAATTTCAGCACCCTGGGGAGGGTTTGGTCAGCTTCAGCAGCTAGGCTCGGTGGAGCTTCAATCATACAAGCTTAATCTGAAATCTAAAGTCACATCTAGAATATCGAGGCATGTCAATCATACAAAATTCATAGATAAGTATGTTAGCCCCACATTCTGAAGTCTTGAATCATTATTAGTCCTTAGTCATGGATTCTAGAGCATATAGTAACCACCTAAACTCAACGTGCTACTCATGCTCTCTAGTATCTCAAGTCAATTTTCAAATTTTAACATCACATCTAGAGCGTCTAGACATAATAATCATGTAAAAGTAGGAGGGTCGTACTTGATTTAGGGAAAATAAAGTATGATACGCATATCAATCTCATAATGACATACTTATAACAATATCGAATCAACGAATATCATAGCTTATTCATGTCACACTCATCATGACATACTCATTATAAAATCAAGTTAGCATAAAAGATCTAACCTTTTTTAGCTTTATCAAATTTTGTACTAACCGGTGGTATCGATATACTCGTTATTTGGGGATCAGCACCATAGCAGGCTAAATATCATAATCCAGCTACTCGTTTGGTTCTCCATAGTTCTCTGCTCTTTCGGGCTCCTCCAGGACCTCTAGGTTCTCCAGGTCTACTCGTTTGATGTGCCAAAAATTGCACGGTCGGATTATATATCCTCGGGATCAGATATCCAAATTCCCGAGTGCTTAGACCTGATTTGGGTACACTGCTTCCGCTGGAATGATCCTCCAGGGACCTGCAAAAGACACACCGGAGGGGGCTCCAACACAGGCTCTAAAGTGCTCAAATAAGCTTCATAAGCCTCAATTATATAATTTAAAAATGAAATAAGGGAATTTCAGATCTGGATGATCTCCAGCAACCTCCAAGACCTCTGTAGGTTCCAATCTCAGTTGGGTATATTTCTACAACCTCCCTCGAGGCCCAGATCGGTATCCTCCCGCAGCATTGCGGTTTCCTGTTCCTCCAGAGTTTCGGAGAGCTTCTGGGCTGGACCTCCCTGCTGTAGATTCTCTCTTCCTCTCTCCACTAGCTGGTTTCACCTCCAGCCTCTTGGATTGCCTCACCTCTTCGAGGGTGAGATATTTTTCGGCTCTGAAAATTCTCAAATTCTCTACCCGCTTCAGGTAATCAATCATCCTCTCACCCACTCTAGTTTTCGGACTTATCATTTTGTCTGTTTAGGGCTATTGGCCTTAATCTCAGGGACCTAAATAGGCTCAATCTTCACTTTCCATTTCCGAGCTTATCCCGAAATCCTCCAGGACTTGGATAGAATCAACCTATAATCTGAAATCTTCTGAACCTATCCAGAGATCCTCCAGAGCTTGGATAGACTTAATCTGTAATCTGAAATCTTCTGAACCTACCCAGGGGTCCTCCAGAACTTGGGTAGATTTAATCTATAATCTGAAATCTTCTGAACCTATCCAGAGATCCTCCAGAGCTTGGATAGACTTAATCTGTAATCTGAAATCTTCTGAACCTACCCAGAGGTCCTCCAGAACTTGGGTAGATTTAATTTATAATCTGAAATCTTCTGAACCTATCCAGAGATCCTCCAGAGCTTGGATAGACTTAATCTGTAATCTGAAATCTTCTGAACCTACCCAGAGGTCCTCCAGAACTTGGGTAGATTTAATCTATAATCTGAAATCTTCTGAACCTATCCAGAGATCCTCCAGAACTTGGGTAGATTTAATCTATAATCTGAAATCTTCTGAACCTATCCAGAGGTCCTCCAGAACTTGGATAGGTTCGGTCTGTAATATGAAATTATATCTAAAATATGGAAACATGTTAATCGTGTGCAAAATCATAATCATCATCCGCGTCTAATCATTAATCATCATCAACGTCTAATCGTTATTTCTACCACATAAAGTAATCAAAAGACTCAACATGTGAATTGCTTACCCATGCTTCTACGATTTCAAGTAATTCTCAATTCTAAGATTGTTTCTAGAGTATCAATCAGGTAAGCTTAGGAAAATCATGCTTAATTCATTGGAAAAGTTTGTGTCATATATGTCAATATCATTAAAATATGCTTATAGCAATATCAAATTACTATAAAAAGATCTAATACTTTAGACTCTATCAAACACATGTACTAACCTGTAGTACCAATGCATTTATCATATCTCTGCTTCGTACTCCCACGTTTAGATCTTGGACCTCGAGGCCCTAAATACTCTTCCTCATACCTCCAAGTTCTGATTCTGGACCTCGGGGTCCTGAATACTCTGCCTCGTACCTCCAGATGGATTACTATCTCTTGGTGACCCGGAGGTCTGAGAGACCTCTGGACTGGAACGTCTGGAGGGGCCCTCTCTTCTTCTCTCTTGATCTGGGGGCCTAGTCTCCAATCTCTTGGCTTTCCGAACCTCCTCCAGGGTGAGGTACTTCTCTGCTCTATGTAGCAACTCATCAAGGTTCTTAACCGGCTTCTTAGCTAGGGAGGAGAAGAAGTCTCCATCCCTTAATCCGTTAGTAAGAGCGTTGATCTTCACCTCCGGAGAGGCTGTAGGGACCTCCAGAGCTGCCTGATTGAATCTCCGGAGAAAAGCTCTTAAACTTTCGTTCTCCCCCTGCCTCAGATTGAAGAGGGTCAAAGTGGCCCGCGGCTGCCTCCGAGCACTTGCAAATTGATGGAGAAATAACTCACTGAATTCCTCCCAGGATCGGATTGTATTGGGTTCCAATTGAGTGAACCACTGCTGTGCCGCTTTTGCTAGGGTGCTCAGGAACACCCTGCACTTGATTCCCTCTCCGTAGCGGTGTAATAACGCGGCGTTCTCGAACCTTATTAGGTGTTCATAGGAGTTTGCCGTACCATCGTACTCAAAATTGAGGGGCTTAAAATTGAATTGTAGTTCATCCTGTAATATGTTAGGAGAGAACTGACATCCAGAAACATAAGAGGATCTACTCGCTCGATTATTCATTTGTTTTCTCATATCTCTCATCTCCTTCTATAGGGCTAGTATTTGGTCGCTGACTGGCCCTCCGTAGGTATCGTCGGTGCTTTCTTCTGCTTCAGGGAGCTCTGTCTCTCGGGGTGCCAAATCTGCATTCCTTCTTGTATTTCGAAGGGGAATGCTTCTTTCCGCTCGGGAGGGCACCTTATCGTCTTCTTCTGCCCGCATCCCCATTTCTTTGGACAGCACTTGGGAGGCTCCAGGTGCTTCTTCCTGGGGTCACGGGGTAGGTATCTCCAGATTCCCTGGTGCAGCTCTGGGAACTCGATCTCTTTGAGCCGCGAAGGCTCTCTCTACAGCTTGCTTGATGAGGGCATTCAATTGATCGGAAGAGATCAGGAGTGGCCCTGAATCTGGAATATCCTCTCGCTGAGGATCCGCGATCTGGGACTCTGGGGCTCCAATGTTCCCCGTGGTTCACTCTTCGATTGGGAGGGGATGGTTTTCCTCTCCCAAGCCTGTATTAGGCGTCACTGGTGGATTTGCTCCAGAAGGAGTATGAACTGGATCCTTCCCTCGGCCTCCCCTCGGTGGGGGATCAGTTGGCAAAGGGGAATTTTCCCCTGGAAGATTCTTCTTTTCTGAAGTAGATGTTTTATTTCCGCCACCCATTTGCTCGAACGGATAAAAATTCGTGAGAAAATCTTTCAACTCTTTCCCACAGACGGCGCCAGTTGATGTGCCAAAATTTGCACGAGAGGATTGCGTATCCTCGGGATTAAATGTCCTACTCTTCGAACATGTATGATCGCTTCGAATGTGCTGCCTTCACTCGAAATCTTCAAGAACCTGCAAGGAACACGCCGGAGGGGGGTCCGGCGTGGACAC
This sequence comes from Galeopsis tetrahit, assembly GCA_963675135.1. NCBI lineage: Eukaryota > Viridiplantae > Streptophyta > Magnoliopsida > Lamiales > Lamiaceae > Galeopsis > Galeopsis tetrahit. The sequence goes on from OY776131.1 coordinate 56,778,467, forward strand.
TCCGATGCCTAAGTCAGTATAGGGCTTATCAATATCTCATAAGGATCACAAGATCCTTAATGTATCAAATCAGTTCTCAAAGAATATCAGAAGTGTATTTCGTTTAAAGTATATCAAGTTTGTAGTATAAGAATGTCTAACCTGGAAATCTCCTCGAATTTACCTATTTATAGAGATACTTTCTGGAGAGGAAGTCAAGCCTTCCTCTTATTTCGGAGCTGCCCATAAGACTCGGCCCTACTGAGTGGACGAAGTCCTCTTTTCTCTCCACCTCCGGAAAGACCGGGGCCACTCTCCCTAGTGGACTCTTTCCACTACAATGAAGGAGAGAAGAATCTTTCTTTGGTCAATCATAGTCCGATTCTTGCGGAGTTCTCCTATATTCTCGGTTTACCAATTCATATCAAGATCAGGTCCTCCAGATAAGTCTCTCCGGGAGGACCTCCAGGAGCTCCCTCCGGAGGGGCTTCCAGAAGGGATTCTTTATCCAGAGCCCCTTCCATAATCCCATATCTTCTCTTTTATCTTATCCTTTATACACGTGTCGACTTCTTATTGAACGACATTTTTAGGCCGCATCAACCCCATATACATATGCTACGTGATTTGATTTCAAAATCAATCACACATCAATTTATCGTCTATATATTATATATTATTTTTAAATTCTAATTTTCTTTATTCAAATTAAATCTAGTCAAATTTTCAAGAAATATTTTAAAGGGATGTATTAGTTGTGGATTTTGTAGGATTTTTTTGGACTTTCAACGTTTGGGGTATTCAATTCGGATTTTAAAAAGTCTTTTAAAATTTTGAGGTATACGGATTTTAAAAAGTCTTTAAAAATCTTTAGGTATTCAATAGTTTATGATTTATATATATATATATTTTTTTTGAGGAGAATAGTTTATGAATTTTAATACTCTATGCATTTTGTTGGATTCTCTCCCAAAAATTTAAATAAATGGATTGGTTTATATAAAATCAATTCCTTATAAGGAATTGAGTTGACTTGGTCAACCTAAACCCTAAATATTCAAGAATATTGTGAACATAAATATTCAAGAATATTGTGAATAAAATTTTAGACTTTGTCAATTTTTATTTTATTATTATTTTTTGTAATTTTTTTTTATTGGTAATTTTTTTCCGAAATTGTGTGTCTTGAAAAGTGTAAGTCAATATTACTAAAAAGTGTAACACAATATTAATAAAAAGTGTAACACATTTTTTTTATTAAAAAGTGTAAGTCACTATAATTGAAAAGTACAACACAACTTTTAATAAAAAGTGTAAATCATTATAACTAGAAAATGCAAGTTAGTACGTATAACTAGAAAATGCAACACAATATTATTAAAAAGTGCATGTCAATATACTTGAAAAGTGCAACACAGTATAATAATGAAAAGTGTAAGTTATTATAACTGAAAAGTGTAACAAAATACGACTAAAAGGTGTAACATAACATTACTAAAAAGTGTAAGTCACTATAACTGAACATATTGTTGGAAATTGTAAGTCACTACAACTGAAAAGTGCAACAAAATATGAATAAAAGGTGTAGCATAACATTACTAAAACAAAATATATCTAAAATGTGTAACATGCATTGTAAAATGCATGTATGTGAAAATTGTTAAATGTGAGAGTTGAATACTAGACCTCAACATAAAATGGACTATTCTCAACCGTTTGAGCTACATAAATTATCATACATGTTTTTTCGCGTATTTTATTTTTATTGTTAATCCTACCCACTTTTTAAAATGGACTCAATTCCTTATAAAGAATTGAGTCTACAGGTGACCTACCCTAAATAAATTGCACTATCCAAAATTTCTTCTAAAAAATAAGAGATTTCAACGGATTCTCTCAGAGAACTCTGAAGACGAAAGACCAGAAGTATGAATGACAATATTGACCCGACCCGCGGATACCCACCCCACCAACGAGCTTTGGGTCAGGTCAGATTCGCCCCGGGGTTTGGATCTTATGCCCGACCCGCGGGTATCCGACCCGCCCGAATTAATATATATATTTTATTGATAAAATACTTTATTTATATATATATATATATATTATTGGTAAAATATTTTATATAATATATATATAATATTAATTTTTAAAAAAAACACTTCACATTAAAAAAAAAACTCTTTGCATGAGTTTATGAAAATCTATGTAAATCAATAAAAAAATATATTCCACAATCTTGTCAAGTCAATGAAAATCCATCACGGTGCTTTATAAATCAAATTACATAAATATTTTCTCTTGGTAAAATAAATACACACATAAAAAAAATATTCTCCCACAATTTTTTTTTACAGAATTATTTATTCTACTTTGGAATCACGAAAGTCGACTCCAAGAGGATTAAAGTTATTTTCATTTCATGTATTGCATCCACGACATAAAATCGAGGTGAGATTTTTTTACTATTTGATTGGATACTTTGTCACCTTTAAATGTTCATTTGAGTGATATTGTTACTTGCTACATGATTTCACAAGTTAATCGTTAACGCATGTTTTATTCGCGGGAAACCGTGCATCGTTGGTTCAGCCAGCGCATCATTAGTATAGCCAATGAAAAAATAAGTATTTTATTCGCGGGAAACCGTGCATCGTTGGTTCAGTCAGCGCATCGTTGGTATAGCCAGCGCATCATTGGTATAGCCAATGAAAAATAAGTATTTTTAATATGCATGTTTGTGAGTTTATAATTTTATTCATATGTTATATTTAACAGTGACAAAGTTAATCCCACTGAGATAGTTGTTTTGCTCACCCCAATTATATTAAACTTTTTACAGATTAAAAATATTAAAGGAGTTAAAAAGATTAAAGGAGTGGCGGTGGAAGGACGTTGGATGTGTGTCAAGAAAGTAAATTAATTTATTTTAGAGTGATTGGTCTTAGATTTTCAAAATTGTCATTATATTAATATTTACTTCCGCTGTAAATATTTTTGTAAATTAATAAATTTATCTACATATGCCTTTTGAAAATCAAGATAAGACAGTATTTTATATAATTTACCTTCAAAAAGTAAAAATATGGTGTTTTCATCTAGGCCCTAAAATCGGAATGTGACAGTATGTAAATGGGATTTTGAGTAATAGCAATATTGCTGTCACAGAATATAGGTACATTAGTATCTAAGTTGTTGTATTAGCCAAAAAAGCTGATTACAACAACTTCATGCAGCCATATACTCTGCTTCAGTGGTAGATGTTGCTACACTCGTTTGTTTCTTTAAAAACCATGATATGAGCTTAGTATCTAAGAATTGACATGAATCAGAAGTTGACTTTCTATCTATTCTGCTAAAGTTCGAATCAGAATAACCACTTAAGAATATATCATCATTTGAAGGATTCCTCTAACTATCATATTTCATGATCATTCCTGATTCCTCTAACTATCATATTTCATGATCATTCCTTATTACCCCAGCAAAACGGTGCTATTTGAAAATACAAAGAGATCGAGAGAAAGAGAGGTAGAGCCTGTTGCTCCAACAAATCTTCCACCAAAAACTAAGTTAAGCCAACAACCAGAGATACTGTAATTTAGTTATAACCTTTAAAAAAAAAAAACAGATAATTTAGTTATATGGTACTAGTCCAACCGCGGATTAAAACCAAATTGGCCCAATTTACTCTTTATATACACGTATTCATGTTTTTTCAATTTCATCACATAATGTCACGCCCCAAATTTGAAAATAATGACTTCTTAAAAAGTAGATAAAATAAATATATAATTTTAACGCACCAAAAATTATATCTTAAATTTATAAAGTTAAAATAAAGAGACGCAACGACTATTATATTTAAAATTTTGTTTACTATTGCAGCGGGCAAACCACAGCTCAGTGGGAAAATATTTGTCAAAACTAAATACAATAGGCAATTAAATTACGTAAAACATGCATTTAATGTATTGCTACTTCTCAACTTCTCGTTTATAGAGGTCAGAAGACCTACTTCTCAACTTCTCGTTAGTCAAATGACTTGTATGTCTCAACTTCTTGTTTATAAAGGTCAGAAGACCTGCTTCTCAACTTCTCGTTTATAAAGGTCAAATAACCGGTTTGTCTAAACTTCTCGTTTATAAAGGTCAAATGACCTGTTTGTCTCAACTTCTCGTTTATAAAGGTCAAATGACCTGTTTGTCTCAACTTCTCATACATAATTCACATGAGTAACAAGAAAATCACAAGTCACATTTAATAATGACAAACAAATAATTAGAAATCCCCACCTCGATAGATGAACGTGTACGTGATGCGTGGAAGCCTCGAATGAATTATTTCTCATAGTTATATTGTCGCCTTGCCGTGCGTGTTACGTACATAGAATAACAAAATATAATTTTCTAATAAAACTAAATGGGCAATACATATGGTTTGTATATTTAGCCACTCCCTACTGCATGTATATATATATAACGTGAAAGAGTAGAGAGGGGGAGATGAGATCGAGAGCCCTTTCAATATTCAATTACTACAATCTAATTTTTTATAAATAGAACGTATGGAAAATGGATGGTCAAATAGTTACAAATAATTCTTTCTCGTAATGAAAAATTAACTAAAAGGAGTTATGAAACTTAATTATAAATTAATTCTCATAATAAAATGTTATAAATTGGGCATGTAAAACTTTAACGTAAAAAAATGGAGTTATGAAAATAATTTAATTCAATTGAATTTAATGCAAAAACACACACACACACATATATATATATATATATTAATTTTCTTTTAACGTAATGATTTATATCTTTATTGAATTAATTTATATTATTATAATTATTAAATTCTTGGATATTATAACGTCAGAAAATTTTCAAAAAAAAAATTGATTAATGAAACATATTCGCAAAGAAAGAAATTCAAAAATTGTTTTGAGGATAAGAATTAATTAGTTTAAACTGAAAAACTTATCCTATATACATAAATTAGGATAACGTAAGTTTTAAAAGGCTTAAGCACAGTACTGAAGGACTTATCCCTATAATTTCTGGATTCTAATTTTCTGCAACAACTAGATAACGTTGTCTAGGCCTTGTAATTCCCGATTTCCACTCACGATACTAAATACTAATCTGTCATACACAGCCGTTTAGATCTCCCGTTACACAATAATGTCACAATCTTAATTTATGATCATGGATGAGGCCAAAAAAATTTCTCATGAGGATCCCTTCAAGAGCCCGAAACGCCGCATTTGGGTTCCGAGCCCGATCATAGTGGGCGGGGGGCCGTCGGGGTTGGCGACGGCCGCATGCCTAAAGGAAAAAGGTGTCCCTTCCCTAATCCTGGAAAGATCCCACTGCATTGCATCTTTATGGAAGCTGAAAACCTACGATCGCCTCAAACTCCATCTTCCCAAACAATTCTGTGAGCTGCCATTGATGCCATTCCCACAGCATTATCCTACGTACCCTTCAAGAGAAGAATTTATCCGGTACTTGGAGGAGTACGCTAAGAGATTCGAGATAAGGCCGGTTTTTAATCAGAGGGTGGTGGGGGCGTGGATGGATCAGGATCTAGGGTTTTGGAGGGTGGTGACGGGGGCGGGGGTGGAGTTCGTGTGCCCGTGGGTGATCGTAGCGACGGGGGAGAATGCGGAGGATGTGGTGCCGGCTATAGAAGGGATGGAGGAGTTTGGAGGGAGTATTGTGCATAGTAGTGAGTTTAAGAGTGGGGAGGGGTATAGAGGGAAGAAAGTTGTTGTGGTGGGATGTGGAAACTCGGGGATGGAGGTGTGTTTGGATCTGTGTAATCACAATGCTACCCCTTCGCTTGTCGTCAGAGATGCAGTATGGATCTTTTCCTAATTCTAGTCCTTTATTTCATCTTGTAGTATATATTTAATTCAACACCCCACTTGTATATATTTCTTGTTTACAAAGTATTGGTTGCTTGTTTACCTCTTTCACTTTTTATTAGTAACACTTATAATTATCATCATATAAAGTGGCAATAATTCCCGGGGGAGATCTCCATTTTTTTCCCAAGTGTTGAATCTAGTATATATACTCCCCCTCACCTCCCACTTTCGTGTTTCATCATAAGCTTTTCATTTCCTTAAATAACAAAATTCACCATTTCTATGTACTTTTTTTCATTTTTTTTCCCAACATCTCTCTACATTTTTTTTTACTTACCTCTCTCTTATCAACTACCCACTACACATTTTATATCTTTAATACCCGTATAAAAAAACAAAGAAAAAGTCGATGCAGGCCAGACGGAGAGAGTATTTTATAACGATTCAAAATAGTATGTATTTCGTATGTATTTTATTTTATTACCTAGTAAGTTCATATAAGATTGTGTATATTTTAGTAACTACATATACATGATCACTGGTCTTGTCATTAGATTAAATTTCTTATCATTCAAAACTTTTAGCTAGATAAACTTTAACGATAAAATCATGACAACAGTTCTGTCATTATTGGTTGATTTTCTTGTAGTGTTGTATGCAAAATACTGTTTATTTTAATTGTAGATTGATCTATTGCAAATGTATTTTCCACCCTTCCAAAAAATAAAACATTAGTGCATAATCTTTCATCAACGTTTAAGTTATGCTCAATGATGTAACATCTGCTAAATTTCCTAATGAATGATGCAAAAGAGCTGTAATGAACTATCATTATAATCTTTATGTTCATTCTTTTTTCTTGTCTTATGTCTCATTCTAGAATTTGTTTCAGATATCAACCTAAATATATGCCATTTCTTTTTATAAGGTATATGTTCTAAACTCTATATATGCTCTATCATTTAGGTACTCAATATGTGAGCTTTTTTCTTTATTTTGTGTTAATTTTCCTTTTCTTTGAACATCTGTTGATACATTTAGGTTCACATTCTACCAAGAGAGATGTTGGGAAGATCAACTTTTGGGTTGTCAATGTGGCTGCTCAAGTGGCTTCCCATACGCATTGTCGATCGATTGTTGCTAATAGTATCGAGACTGATGATTGGGGACACGGCCCGTTTTGGCCTTGACCGGCCTCGACTAGGTCCATTAGAGCTCAAGAACCTGTATGGAAAGACTCCAGTGATAGATGTTGGCACCTTTGAAAAAATCAAAAGTGGAAAAATCAAGGTACGAATCCTTTAGGCATATGCATATTCATTTGCTGTTTAACTAATTTTTCGTTTTCTAGTATTAGAATAATCATAAGTTTTTCCCAAAACAACCACTTGTTGGGATTGGTCTATTAAGGAAAAATATCATATTGAAAAGGTTAATTGTGTGTTTTGTTAGATTATATCATGTATGCACTCTCTCTAGTTACAGCATACTATCTTACTTACAAGAATATATAAGTGATGTAGCTTGATTGTCCTTTTTCACTAGCAGTCAATTCCTTTACTTGTGTCCTTCCTTTTGAACTCATTATTAAAGGCAATATTTTTTTTAAAGTTTTCTATAGTACTGCTCTATCATTTGAATTATTTAATAGTATCAGAGTTTTTGATTTACCCACATGCCTTTAGCTAAGTTAAAAAAAATGTTTATTTTTATTTTTTACCACAGGTACTTCCCGCCATCAAGAAACTAAAGCATCATCATGTAGAATTTGTGGACGGAAGAACAGAAGATGTTGATGCAATAATCCTAGCGACTGGATATAAAAGCAATGTGCCATCTTGGCTAAAGGTTTATTATAATTCTAAAGTTTTTTAACATTCTAAGCTTATGGAAAACGCGTCGTGTTTGGCTGATTTCTTCTTCTTTCAACGGCAGGAAAGTGAGATGTTCTCGGAGGAGGATGGTTTCCCTAGAAGTCCATTTCCAAATGGATGGAAAGGCGAAAACGGATTATATGCAGTGGGGTTCACCAAACGTGGCCTTCTTGGAACATCCATTGATGCCAAGAACATTGCCAAAGACATAGAAAGTTGTTGGAGATCAAGTAGAAAGAATCTCGAAAGCCATATTTTAGTTGCAAATGAAAGTGCGTGCACATGATTCAGATTTTTATATGAAAGTGTGCGCACATGGTTCAGATTTTTTTTTTTGTAGGGAATTAACTGCAAGGAGGAACTGAGAACATGTTGAACTATCTATTTTCTAATATTTACAAAAAATATGCTTTAAATGTAGTAAGATTCATACACTCATGAGTTTTAATCTTTTTTCTGCCCATTTAAAATAAATATATGCATACAAATTATTTAGGCCTTTAAACGAACAGTCAAATGATCTGTTTTCCCAAGTATTATTTCACCTGCAGCTTCACTTGAAAAACCAAGCATAAAATTTATTTGTGCATACTAACTAGCATATCTATTTGTCCATCCAAATCACACATCTAAGGCTCTTTCCTTCAATGAGTAAATCAAAAGCTTTATTAATGTCTTCAAAACCAACCTCATGTGTCACAAACTTTTCAAGCTCCAGCTCCTGCACAAACATATATAAACACACACTGCTTAAACTCACTAGGAAACATGAGAACAAAATAAAACAACAATCGATCAAAGAATTTGAGCTACCTTGTCCATGTATCGTTTAGCTAGAATTGGTATATCAACTTTCGGTTTGAGACCTCCAAACAAGGACCCCGAGATAGTTTTTCCAGAATGAAGGACCTCAAAGGATTCGAATGTCAACTGTGAACCAGGTTTATCCACCCCAAGCACGATTGTCTTACCCCATCCCTGTTAATAAGATCGACGTATGGAATTAAATGAAGTCCAAAACAACTTTAGTCTGCAATCGACAAGACTAGCTTGGTACTCAAATAGCAAGAAGAACAGGCCTACAAGCTAGTTAGATATTCACATATTGGCCCAACAAATTAAACTATGCAACAACAAGTAACAGTCAACTACAAAATATATCAAACTCCTTTCGGGTTACAATTCGTGAAAGTCAACAAATTTAAAATCAAAATAAGGGTAACTTACAGAACTAAAAAAACTAATTTCCCTTTTTTTAAAGAATCTATAAGAGAACAGAGTAGAAACCTTGCGGCAGCAAGCATATGCTTCCTCAACCAGGGATGCCTTTCCAACACACTCAAAGCAGTAGTCTGCACCTCCACCAGTCATCTCATTTATGATCTGAAACAGAATATGTGAACAAGTAGATAAATTTTAAAGAGAAACTTCTCTGTTTTGTACATTAATTCGAGCCTTGAAGCAGCATCTAGTTAGAACTAAAATCGAAATGGGATAAGCGAACTACCTGGCTTACACTCTTTTCACCACAGCTTGTTGAGTTAACAAAATCAGTAACTCCAAATGCTTTACCTAGATGGTGCCATGGTGGCAGAACATAATTAAGTACATATTTTGTGTAGTAAATATATGAACTTAGAAATAGTAAATAAATGATTTATCTTACTTGTTTCGAACTTTTCAGGGTTTACATCAACACCGATAATTTTAGCAGCGCCACATAATCTTGCCCCTTCTGCAACCTTCAAAGAATCTTGCTGTTATAATGTATCACATGAAAAAGAATCTAAAAGAGTATGAAAAATTCTTACTGCCAATCCAATTGATCCCAGACCGAAAATGGCAACCGTAGATCCTGGCTCAACATCCGCAGACCTCCAGGCAGCTCCTACACCTGAAATATGGAAACGTTGTTACAAAGTATACTTCAAATTATGTACATGAAATAATAAAAGGATGTTAACTCTAGTCATATCAAATGGCAAACTATCCATGGTCTACTCTAGTCATAGTAATCAAGTTGTAATTAGCATCAATTTTTCATGGAAACAGATTAGCACCTGAACATTGACATATATTAGAAAAAAGGGCAAATAATTTGTTATGTCCTCTAAGTTATCATTATATTTCGGTTCCAATTCTGCAGACTTTCACGAATTGAAAATCCATGCTTTACTTCACTTGGGACCAAACTGTTGAGCCAAGCTATACCACATAATTCTAGAATTTTTACAAATAACTAAGAAGTCCACTCCCACAAACCATATTGTTCAAGATTTGGAGTATTTTACTATCCCCAAAATCACCAACCAATTGGATACGAAATGCACAAGACATAGAATAAATTGAGAGAAATAATATGCAAAAAACACAGGGATCTACAATACCTGTTGAAACTCCACAACTTAGGAGACAAGCCATGTTTGGAGGGATTGTTTTCAGATCGATTTTGGTTACATTAGCAACATCCACAACTGTGTACTCGCTGAAACTAGATACGAATAGGAAATGGTGTAAAGTCTCTCCATTGAGGTCCGTAAATCGGCTCGTTCCATCATGCATCCAAGGTGAGACCATGAATGGGTATGTAGAACAGAGGTTGCTTTTCTTGGATATGCAATCTGTACAATTCGCACAATCTGGCAAAAATATTGGAATCACCGTTTCGCCCTCAACAAGCTCACTTACACCATCACCAACACTCTCAATGACACTATAAATGTAGATCAATCAAACAGATAGATTGCTTCAGTTTGAGAATTAATTCTACATAAATTATGACTAAATAGACATTCCAATTTCTTCACATCATCAATTGATGAAAGATTAAGCCTCTTAAAAAATGCCCTGTTTACAATAATTTAAGGGAAAAAAAAAAAACCATCATTCTCTTTACAAGTGGGAATTAGTAAGAAATTGGGAACCCACGGTAAAGCATAAGATATGAAATCAAAATTACCCGACAGCTTCATGACCCAGAATTCTTGGAAAACATGCCGGAGGAACCTTGAAAAATCAGAAGGGAAAATAAACAAATTACTACTCCACAACTTAGAAGATGAAAATAGAGAATAATTAATTACATTGAGTTTCAAGAAAGTGACATCGCTGTGACAGAGAGAAGAACAAATGATTTTGATGCGAACTTCGCCGGATTTAGGAGGGCCCACAATGATTTCCTCTATCACGAGAGGCTCTCCAGCTTTCCTAGCCACCGCCGCTGCACACCGTTGACAACTTTTTACACACACACACAAAACTATATACAGTAATTGGAGATTAATTATTTGGCAGTAATTTACCTCGGCATTTGATGGGCTTCCCTGCAGTTTGTTTGGAATCCATTTCAAGAGAGAGATGATTTTAGAGGGAGAGGATGAAGATGGATATTATTGTGGGTGTAGCTTTAAATATAGCAGAAATTAGGACAGTGGTAAGAAGTACAGTAACATCTGTCGTTTTCCATGGCTACAAATTTAGTCTTTCGTCCGTTTCTGAGAAGCTTGCTGTGCTTTTTTAGCACGGGATTGGAGGGAGTGATTGATTAGTGATACTGAATTACAAACGGCATAATGCAATTGATGCGTCTAACTAATAAATACTCCACCGATCAATTTTATTATGCCCATTTTTTTTTATTTTTTTTTGCATCGATTTTAATGAATATTAATTAATTTAGGGAAAATATCAATTTTGGTCACCCAGTTTTACCTCTTTTCATATTTGATCACCCACATTTAGTTCCTATCAAAATTGGTCACCCAGTTATTATTTTCTATCAAAATTGATCATTCTGTTAGTCAATCTGTCATTGACTAACGGAGGAGAAAGAGTTTTGAGCCGTGAAATTTCTCATGCATCTTCCAGAACTAATGAAACAAACACGCAGAAGCAAGAATGAAACATGTACAAAAAATTACCAATATTTACATTATATTTATAATAGGTTAGAAGGAATTCTGATGCATCTTCTAGAACTTGATTCAATATTTATAATAGGTTAGAAGGAATTCTGATGCATTTTCTAGAACTTGATTCAATCAACCATGTTGTCGGTTTACTTTTTATTTTATAGATAATGGGAATTCTTTCTCATGAATCTTCTAGAACGTGAATCAATCAACTTCCCCGAGCAAAAAAAATTCAGTAAGTTTTTAATAATTATTTAACTCAATTAAGAATTCATTTTTGTTGGTTTACTTTTTATTTTATTTATTTCAATTCATTTCCCTATTTATAATTATTGGAGTATAATTTGTGGTAAAAATTAATTGTAAAGAATTTTCTAAAATTATCCATTCAAGAAAATTTCATAAACTTATTTTTCATTCTAAATATTTTTCTATTAAGATCATTATTGCAGATTTCTTGAAATGTTAGTCAAACAATTAGAATTTGAAATTAATTAAAATAAATTTTTATTTCCTGAGTTTCTCATTTCCTAATTATCTATAAAATAAAAAGTAAACCAGCAACATGGTTGATTGAATCACGTTCTAGAGGATGCATCAGAATTCCTTCTGATCTATTATAAATATAATGTAAATATTGGTAATTTTTGCACATGTTTCATTCTTGCTTCTGTGTTTGTTTCATTAGTTCTGGGAGATGCATGAGAATTTTTTAACCTTAGGTTTTGAGAAATTTCACGACTCAAAACTCTTTCTCCGTTAGTCAATGACAGATTGACTAACAGAGTGATCAATTTTGATAGAATATAATAACTGGGTGACCAATTTTGATAGTGACTAAATGTGGGTGACCAAATATGAAAAGAGGTAAAACTGGGTGACCAAAATTGATATTTTCTCATTAATTTATGTATAAAATGAATAAATTGGGGTATGATGGGATGCAATAAAGTTGGTGGCAATTTAAATAAATAAGTGATGATGAAAGATTTAAGATAAAGTAGTTGAATAATATTATTTTAAAAAAGAGAATCGGCATAATAAAAAATTGTACAAAAAAAAAAAAAAAGCAATTGGAAATAATGAAATTCATATACATAATCTACTTTATATATATACTTTATTTTATTCAAATATTACTCCCTCCGTTTGATTACCCTTTTTCTATTTTAGTTTGTTTCATACCTATAATTGTTTCATAGTGCATCTTCCTAAAATGTCAAAAAATACTTTTTACTATTTTTAATTATCTCAAAATTACACTAAGGGTGTATTTGCAAATTTTACTCACATCTTAAAAACACTTCTCAAAAGCTAAAGTTGTGAGTGAGCAGTTTTAAAAAAAAGTGATTCTGCCCCACCAATTGAGTTTGTAAACACCCCCTAAATGATACTCCCTCCGTTTCGGGAAAGCTCTCTATGAACTCCGAACACGAAGGTTAAGATGTATTAGGAATGATGTGATGGAGAGAAAAAAAAATATATAATGAAATGTGAAAGAGAGTTGTTTGTCAAAAAAAGAATGAGTAGTTTTTCATTGGGACGGACGAAAAATGAAAGTAGCTAGCTAAATGACGTCTTTTTTTCTTTTTTTTTTTAGGTGGGCGTCATTTCATTTTTTGGTGGAAACTCGTGTTATTTTGTTTAGTGCACATCAAGAAATATTCAAACGGGTATGTATTGATCATATATAATTATTATTCAACTGTATCGATCCTCCAGTCAGCTAGCTAGCCCGAGAGAAGCAGGTAGCTAGCAATACATTATTTACATTTAGCGAATTGGTGAACACATGCATGCATCGCTTTAATTGTAAGTAGGTAAATGTTAATTGTTGTATAAATGAGTGCATGTGTATTGAATCAGCAAAATTAATTAAAAAACGCGTACGGGATTAGTCTAGTCCATCCAAATCACACATCTGAGGCTGTTTCCTGCAGAGTTGAGTAATTCGAATGATTTGTTAATGTCTTGTAGCCTAACCTCATGTGTCACAAACTTATCAAGTTCCACTTCCTGCACACCAATATATATATATTTATAAAAATTAAACTCTCGATTTCTCCTAACATACACATGAAAAAAATATGACGATTGAATTGAAAAGATAAATGTAAGTATATATATACGTTGTCTAAGTAGCGTTTAACAAGGATGGGTATGTCGGTCTTGGATTTGAGTCCTCCCAAGTTGGATCCCAAGAGAGTTTTTCCAGTACCAAGAGCCTCATAAAAACTTATTCTCAATTCTGCATCTGCTTTTTCTAAGCACCCAACCATCACTGTCTTTCCCCATCCCTATATATATATAACCCGGCCAACACTTGATCATATATATATATATACTACTAACTTACTAATTTTAAACAAAATGGTAGTAGTTTGTTATCAAAGTGCAAAAAATTTAATTAACCTTCCGGCAGCAAGCAAATGCTTCCTGAACGAGAGATACCGTTCCAACACATTCAAAGCAATAATCTGCTCCTCCACCAGTCATTTCATTTATCATCTAATCAATCAATTCATAAAAATCGATCAATTTTATATATATTTCTAGCTAGCCTTAATGTAATTAAATGCATGAGAAAATTCCTACCTCGCTTAATCGACGTTTCTCACCGCACCTTGTTGAGTCAACGAAATCAGTTACTCCAAATGCTTTACCTACATCATCGATGATGGCAAAATTGTATAATAAGTAGTAATACAGTTTAGCATATATAGTGGAGTATCACATTATACGTACTACTTATTTTGAGAAAAATAATCCAACTTACTCATTTCACATTTTCCAGGGTTCACATCAACGCCAATGATTTTAGCAGCGCCACATAATCTTGCCCCCTCTGCAACCTTCAACCAAGTACTCCATCTTGTAATTTTATGTTTGATCAAATAAATAAAAAATTATTTTGAGTATATATGTTTCTTACTGCCAATCCTACAGTTCCAAGCCCAAAGATGACAACTGTAGATCCTGCTTCAACATTTGCAGATCTCCATGCTGCTCCTAAGCCTGGAAAACACGCGACGTCATCAAATTTAGTATTTCAATTGATCATTGTTTGTAGGAATGGTACGTACCTGTTACGACTCCGCAACCAAGGAGGCAAGCCACTTTGGGAGGGATCCTAGGATCAACCTTAGTAAGATTAGCAGCATGTACAACTGTGTATTCTGAGAAACTAGAAACATTCAGGCAATGGCTTATTATAGTTTCTCCGTTGAGAGCTGTAAATCTGGATGTACCATCTTGCATCCAAGGACTCCAGCTTTGTGGGAATTTTGAACACAAATTGCTTTTCTTAGATTTGCAGTCCCTACACTCCTCACAATCCGACAAGAGTGTTGGAATTACGGTATCCCCTTTCACAAGCTCACCACTTACACCTTCGCCCATGCTCTCAACAATACTAATTATAACAATCATGTCAAAACTTATCAATTTTTGTAATATCCTGATTTCGTTGACATTATAAAATTTCTATTTTACTAATAGAAAAAATAAAAATTTACCCGACAGCCTCATGTCCCAGAATCATGGGAAACCATGCATCGCTCTTCAATCAAAAAAAACAGTTAGAAGATTAAAATACATATATAGTTGGATTTTTAATTGAATTTAGGTTTCTTACATCCATTTTCCAGAAAGTAATATCAGTGTGACAGAGAGCAGTACAAATGATTTTGATACGAACTTCTCCGGGTTTAGGGGGCGCCACAATTACATCCTCTATCACAAGGGGTTCCCCACATTTCCTAGCCACCGCCGCTGCAAATTAACCACACTAATTAATTAATTACATCAACTATATATATATTTTTTTAAAAAAAAAAAAGAAGATATATAGGTATTAATTAATTTGAGATTGAAATTATATACCGCGGCATGTTATGGGCTTCCCCTCAGTTTTACTGACTTCAACGCTGCTAGTATTATTCATCATTGCAATGCAAATGTTTTTAGGAGAAGCCGTTTGGAGATTATGGATTGTTCACCAGTACTTGAGCTGCCTGCCTTTTATATGCATCCTATTCAATATTTAATTTAAATTAATTAATATCCTAAAATTAGGATAATATATGGGTTTTTTTATTTTCTTCTCTGATGTAGATAAATATGTCGCCCTCTGAGAAGTCGACACGTGGAAACGGGATAAGTTATGATAGTTGTGATTAGGTTAATACACCGAAGAAACAAGATTAATACACCTCCGGGCTTAAGCAGAGAAATTAGAGAGATCAGGGTGATTGGGCCTTTGGCCCATATTTGAAGAGATTAATAGCCCTTGGGCCTGAAAGGATCCGGCCCCAAGTAGGGGACGACTAGTCAATCTTTCCTAGCCAAGTCAAATAAGTGGATCAACCCACGAAGATAGGGGCTGATATGCTGAAGAACCAAGTCTCCAGGGAGAGTGAGACCGATTCTTTAGGGAATTAGGGCCGAATTTATAGGAATGGGTCGAAGAGATAGGGAGAACGAGTATTTCCCTCTCCGAAGAGAGGGGCCAGGTATATAAACAGATTATTTTCATATTCTTACTTACGTTTTTACATAATATACACACTTTCACAAGAACTATACATTAAATTGAGAAGAAACACCATTGTATTCGCCGGAATTTCCCTAGAAATACAGGGGAATTCCTCTTTGATTTCTCCTACGACCGATTCTGACTTGAGCGTCGGAGCTTCTACGCCGGAGCCCCCCTCCGGCGTACTTTTGCAGGTCACTTTCGGATTCTCAAGGAGATTTACTTGAAGACTGCCAAGGATAAAACGAGTGATTTGATTCGTGATTAGCAGTGCTCGTAGAGGAACGACTGATATCTAAAGGCGTTCTTTTTCGACGCATCAACTGGCGCCGTCTGTGGGAACATTTCAAGCTATGGCGTGAGAAAAGTTCCGTACTTAAATGGGTGGAGGACAAGATCCAACGAAGCAGACAAAGGAGAAAGGAGATTCCACTCCTCCTCCTCTTCCTCCGCCTCCTTCAGGATTTCCCTTAAATCGAAATTTAGGGAAACGACCCGTGGATCATACACCAGAAGATATTCCCCCTCCAGGCTTTCCCTTAAATCGAAATCTAGGGAAACAACCTGTAGATCACCCACTAGAGGATATCCCTCCCACTCAAGAGGGAGATGTACCAGGTACCTCAGGAGCTTCGGGGAGTGGGATCAATAGGGATAACCCTAACGCTCAACCGGAACTCCTGACTGTCTCTCGAGATCAGTTAGATGAGATGATCGCACAATCAGTGGAAAGAATAATTGCTACTCGAGGACTTCGCCCTCCCGAACCTATTCCACCTACCCATAAGGGCACACGACCAAATCCACCAGAGCATGTCATCGATTCGGTTCCAGTCCCCTCCAGGAACGAGGATCCCCCTCGAAACCCAGAAGAAAAAGTACCTTCCCAGGCTGAAAGAAGCATCCTGGAAAGACCCCCTCGGAGGGATGTGGAGAGGGTCCTTGGGAATACCACCCTGGATACAGGATGGGAGAAAGCACGGACGACACGTATCAAGGAGCCGTCAGTGATCAGATACAGGCCTTGCGGAAAGAGATGAGGGATATGCAGAGACATATTACTGACAATGTAAGTAAACCCTCTTACACCACTGGATATCAATTCTCATCTAGTATTTTGCAAGATGAACTGCCCTCTAATTTCAAATCTTTAAACTTTGAATATGATGGCACCACGGACCCGTACGAGCATCTGATGAGGTTTGAGAATGCTGCTCTATTACATCGGTATGGAGAGGGCGTTAAGTGCAGAGTATTTCTGACCACCCTATCTAAGGCTGCACAGCAATGGTTCACACAACTGGGACCAGATACTGTCCACTCATGGTCCGAATTCAGCGAATTGTTCCTGCATCAATTCGCCAGCGCTAGAAGACAGCCTAGAGCCACCCTTACTTTATTCAACATGCGACAAGGAGAGAACTAGAGTCTACGGGCTTTCTTAAAAAGATTCAACCAGGCGGCTCTAGAAGTACCCACAGCCTCCTCAGAGGTTAAAATTAACGCCCTTACCAACGGGTTAAGAGATGGAGATCTGTTCACATCTCTAGCCAAGAAGCCAGTTCGGACTTTTGATGAATTATTGAGGAGGGCAGAAAAATACCTCACCCTGGAAGAGGTAAGGAAGGCTAAACGTTCGGAGACCAGGGCGATAGTGGGTAATGGAGAAAGGAGGAAAGAAATTCCACTTAGGAGGCCAAGTCCAGAGAGACACAGAAGCTCAAAGAGGTTGGAAAATGTAAGAAGAGAGGAAGTTGCACCCTGGAGCCCCAGAGGAAGGGCGAAGAGATATACCCCTTTGAGGATAGAGCCAGCCGAAGTCCTAGAGGTGGCAGGGGACCATCCGGATATGAAATTCCCCTACTCAAGAAACAGAGGTCCCCAAAATCCCAAGTCAAGCAAATTTTGCAGATTCCATAACGACTATGGCCACGATACCAACCAATGTTGGCATTTGAAGGACGAGATAGAGAGGATGATTCAGGCAGGCCATCTGAAGGAGTTTATCTTCAGAGACCGACAAGGCCCCAGGGGTCAAAAGAGAAAGGACCCCGAGGGGAAGCAGGAAGATGATAGAAGAGATCAGAGGAAGGGCAATGGGGAGCCACCACCCCCTCCCCAGAAGAGGGGAACTATTCACATGATTATAGGAGGTCCCGCTGATGGGGATTCCTTCAGGCAGAGAAAGCAGAGCGTTCGGTCGCTGAAGAACGAGAGGAATGTAGAGCACCATGAGGTGGGAAAGATGACAGAGGGTCCGGACATTCATTACGTGCCAGAAGACGCTGGGGAACCCAGAGAAATTCATAATGACGCATTAGTCATTACCACGGATATAGCGGGATACGATGTAGCAAGAATTTTTGTAGACACTGGCAGTTCTGCCGACATCATGTTCTTGGAGTGCTTCAAGAAGATGGACCTGAATATAAAGCTCAGACCAGTGGAGACCGCTCTTTATGGATTCTCAGGGGGAGCCATTCAACCCCTTGGTTCGGCATTATTGCAAGTAGGGCTAGGAGTCGCCCCTAACCGTCGAGTGCAAGTCATAGAATTCTTGATTGTAGATGTCCCATCTTCTTATAATGCAGTAATGGGAAGGCCAAGCTTGAATATCTTTCAGGCAGTGATCTCCACCTTCCACATGAAGATGAAATTCCCTGCCTCGGGGGGTGTGGGAGAGATATGTGGCGACCAATACCAGGCAAGGAAGTGTTACGTGGAATCGGTCAAGATAGCAGACAGGGCCGTGTTCCGAGGAATGGAGAGATTTAAGGGTGAAGACCCTAAGTTGAAGAGACAGAAAGTGGGTGAGCTAGTGCAAGAGCAACCCAAAGCCAAAGCAGACGAGGAGTTAATGAGCATCGAGCTCTACCCAGGAAAGGAGGGATTTACAACCAGGATAGGTACGAATATGAACCCTAAGCTCCAGGGAAAGATGATACTCACCCTCCAGGAGAATGCAGACATCTTCGCATTCACGGCGACGGATATGACGGGTATCCCTCCAGAAATAGCAGTGCACCATCTGAATGTGGATCCCAAAGCTAGGCCCGTGAAACAGAAGTTGAGGAACTTCGGTAAAGAGAAGAACCTCATTGTAAAAGAGGAAATCGATAAATTGTTGAGCGCAGGGCACGTGAAGAGAGTGCAGTTCCCTGAGTGGCTCTCGAACGCAGTGCTGGTGTCCAAGGGAGCCGGCAAATGGAGGATGTGCATTGACTTTAGGGACTTGAACAAAGCCTGCCCTAAAGATCACTATCCCCTGCCTAGGATTGATCAACTAGTGGATGTCACGTCCGGGTTTGAATTACTCAGCATGATGGATGCATATCAGGGGTACCATCAAATCCAGTTGAACCCCCTCGATATACCAAAGGTATGCTTTATTGCAACGTGTGGTACTTTTGGTTATGTACGTATGCCGTTCGGACTGATAAATGCAGGAGCCACCTATCAAAGGATGGTAGACTCGGTTTTTCGAGGACAGATAGGGAGAAACATGGAGGTTTATGTAGACGATATGCTAGCTAAAAGCGTCAAAGCAGAGGAACACATTCAGGACCTGAAGGAGATATTTCAGGTAATTAGAGAAAACGGTATCAAACTTAACCCAGCTAAATGTTCCTTTGAGGTAGGGTCAGGGAAATTCCTCGGATATATGGTGACGCAAAGAGGAATAGAGGTTAACCCTGCCAAGGTAAAAGCGGTCCTTGACATGCAACCCCCTCGAAACTTGAAGGAATTGCAGACCCTGAACGGCAGAATCGCAGCCCTTAGCAGATTCATAGCAAAATCAGCGGAGAAGAGCCATCACTTCTTCAAAACACTAAGGAAGGGGTCAAGATTTGAATGGGATGAACAGTGTCAAAAGGCTTTTGAAGAACTGAAACTCCATCTAGAACAACTCCCGAAGTTAACCAAGCCCACTCAGGGAGATGTTCTACTCCTATACCTCTCAGTAGGGGAACATTCTCTGAGTACAACCCTGATGAAAGAGGAAGGCTCCACACAACAGCTCATATATTATGTGAGCAAGGTCATCCAAGGAGCGGAAACAAGGTATTCAGAGGTAGAGAAGGCAGTCCTGGCAGTGGTGGTAACGGCTAGGCGATTACGCCCTTATTTCCTATCTTATAAAGTGATGGTACGGACTAATTTCCCGCTGAAGCAGACGCTAGGGAGAGCAGATTTATCAGGAAGAATGGTCAGATGGGCAGTGGAATTGCAGGAGTATGATATTGACTATGAACCAAGGAGAGCCATCAAGGCTCAAGCTTTAGCAGACTTTATTCAAGAGTCTACCAGAGTGGAAGAAGAACAGGGATGGAAGATATACGTGGATGGCTCAGCATCCGCCTTGGGATGTGGAGCAGGGATAGTGTTGGTTGACCCTGATGGCCAAGAAGTACAGGTTGCTGTCAAATTCCGGTTTTCAACTTCAAACAATGGTGCAGAATATGAAACCTTGATTAGAGGAGCTAGCATGGCAGCAGAGTTAGGGGCACAGAAAGTCACCTTGTACTCTGATTCGCAGCTGGTAGTAAAACAGGTCATGGGGGAGTACCTCGCCAAAGATGAGAGAATGATCGCCTATCTAGAGGAGGTAAAAAAATTAAAGAATAAATTTCATACTTTCGAAGTGATACAGGTACCAAGAGAAGAGAATGCGAAAGCAGATGGACTGTCTAAACTAGCTAGTTCCACTGAATTCGAGGGAGACGGAAAGGTGACCCTGTTGGTGGCAGATCAAGTAGCTACAGAAACCCTGATCGGAGAGATAACAGCAGGGGATGATTGGAGGAAATAAATATGGGAAGAATTGAACAGGGGTCCAGTAACCCCAATGTCCAGAGAGGCCAAAGCTTGGAGAAGGAAGTATTGCATCCTAGGAGGCCAATTGTACAAGAGGTCCTTCACTCAACCTTATTTGAAATGTCTTTCAAGAAGAGAAGCAGAGCTAGTGATCAAGGACATCCATGAAGGTTGCGCATCCAGCCATGAAGGTTACCAGACCATGGTGAAGAAGGTATTTGGGGCAGGTTTCTACTGGCCTAACATAATCAGAGACGCTAGAGAATATGTGAAGAAATGTGAGAAGTGTCAGAAGAATGGGCCTTTGATACGAGTACCTGCAGAAGAAATGGGGGCTATGTACTCGCCCTGTCCCTTCGCCAAATGGGGAATAGATCTGGTGGGACCCTTCCCCTTGGCACCGGGAGGGAGAAAATTTCTGATCGTGGCCATGGATTATTTCAGTAAATGGGTAGAGGCTGTGCCCTTGGCCAAAATCGAAGAAGATAATGTAATTCTTTTTCTTGCTAGACATATTTGTTGCAGGTTTGGAGTACCCAGAATCTTGGTTTCCGACAACGGAACGCAATTCAATGGAGAGAAAGTAAGGAGATGGTGCGAGAGATGGAACATTACACAGAGGTTTACTTCAGTGGCCCATCCACAAGCTAATGGGCAGGTGGAGGTTACAAACAGAATCCTAGTGGATGGTATTCGAACACGATTGGAAGAGGTAGGAGGAAAATGAGTGAAGGAGTTAGACAACGTCCTCTGGTCCTACAGGACCAGCCCTAAGACAGCTACGGGCGAATCTCCCTTCTACTTGGTATATGGGGCAGCGGTAGTGATACCTCCTGAGGCCAGACTCAAATCGCACCGAATCACCTATTTTGAAAAAAAAAAGAAATGAAGAATTGATGAGGGAGGCGCTGGACCTGGTAGATGAAGAGAGGGAGATGGCGAGATTAAAAGCAGAAAGGTACAAGAGTCGGATCAAGGCAGCTTATGATCGCAGGGTAATCCCTCGTTCCTTTAAAGTTGGAGATTTAGTCCTTCGGAGAGCCGATGCCTTGAAGAACACTGGGAAGATGGAACCTAATTGGGAAGGTCCGTACAGGGTAATACAAGTACTAAAAGGCGGAGCATACAAGCTCCAGGACATGACAGGGAAAGAAATACTAAGGCCATGGAACGTGTGCCACTTGAAGAGGTTTTATGTTTGAGGAAGGTGTTATTCCCCTACTTCCTTTCTCTTTACGAACAATTTTGAATGTTTACTTCTTATTCGAATAATTGCTTCACCGGCACTCTTTTTCCCTCTACGTAGGTTTCCCTTTGGGGTTTTACCATCGAGAGGTTTTTAATGAGGCCGGCATAGGTTCCCCTTATTTGCCTATGTTGATGAACACTTTTGATCAATGGAGCATCGGTTTTGATAAAATTTCAGCAATTTCCCTAAATGCATGTTAATATTGTGATGAGATGATTATTGTATGCCGATTTTATGATGAAATGTTTCTCATATGTTAATACCATGTTAAGATAACTGTTAAAGGCCTGCATAATGAGTGCTGAAATAACGAATATGTTTTGAAAACTAAAACATAACATGATAGAGATATGGCAAGATAGAGAGATTTACACCAACTCATAAATATTCGAATAGAAAATACCTAGGAAGAATTCCTAAAGTTTCTATCCACGACAGCCTCTAAAGCTAGGGGGAGTAGGGGGTACAGTAGCAGAAGGTATAATTAACTTGCCAATAAACCCTATCCCTTGCAACTCTCGCAACTCTTACGAGTATAAACAAACTCTTACGAGTATAAACAAACTCTCACGAGTATAAACAAACTCTCACGAGTATAAACAACTCTCACGAGTATAAACAACTCTTACGAGTATAAACAAACTCTTACGAGTATAAACAAACTCTCACGAGTATAAACAACTCTTACGAGTATAAACAACTCTTACGAGTATAAACAACTCTTACGAGTATAAACAAACTCTCACGAGTATAAACAACTCTCACGAGTATAAACAACTTAGGGGAGAGTATAATCCCTACGAATTCTAACTTTTGGGAGAGTATAATCCCTAAACATTCCAACTTTTGGGAGAGTATAATCCCTAAACATTCTAACTTCAGGGAGAGTATAATCCCTAAGAACTCTCACGAGTATAAACAACTCTCACGAGTATAAACAACTCTCACGAGTATAAACAACTCTCACGAGTATAAACAGCTCTTACGAGTATAAACAACTTAGGGGGAAAGGATAATCCCTACGAATTCTAACCTAAGGGAGAATATGATCCCTAAGAACTCTAGTATTAAGAGACAAACTAGAAGCATTATCAAATCACCAAGTAAGTACAGGGATATAAGTCCTATCTTCTCATTAAGGTTCTTCTAGGAGCTTTAGAGCCTTTACGTGTCAAGAAAATGCTGAAAACATGCTAAATTCATAAGTAAAGAAACCACATTATGTGTCTAAACAACAGAGATATAGATATATATATATACGCATGCCAGGGAATAATATGCAGGTACGATGCTGAGCAAAAGTAAAGCAGGAATATTCAAGACCTAAGGCACCATGCCTAGGCCCTCCACAGAAAAACCCCGGAGTGTGGAGTCTCCGGAAAATACCAAAAAGGGCCTTTGAGGCCTTAACAAAATAAAAACTGTTTTAAGAGTACCAAAGTGATATCAGAGATTTAAAGTTATGAAGAAAGGGGAATATCACTCTTCCCCTCAAGACCTTCTCCTGTCTCCTCAACTCGCCCACTGGAATCACCTCCCTCCGCCTTCTCCATCAGAGCACCTGCTGCCACGGTAGCCACTGGAGTTGGGTTGTCCACATGAATAGGGAAAGTCATATCCTTTGCCGGTGCAAGATCATCCAAGTTCAGGGCAGCATCTTTCAGTTCCAAAACTGCTTTCCTCATCCCAGGTAACCACCAAGGGGTATTGATGTCTTCCTTAGCATCTCCAGGGAACTTAGGGGGAGTGTCCAGTTCGTCCAACCGGAGGGCACGAGTATACTGACCATTAAATCCCGGAGCAGAATGTTCAGCTACGGCGTTAGAAAACCCATGGTCAATGAAATGGGGGATATATGCACCCATTGCCCCTAAAAAGCTGCTACTCCGAAGAAAGGCCTCCAACCACTCCCGATGCAAGGTACCTAGAAATTTTTGACCTATGGCAGAGGTAAACAGGGACTCTATGCATAATTTCATACCAGCCAGAGGAAGAGTAACCTCCAGCTGTTCAACCCGTTTACCAAACTCTTTCTTCAGCGAAGAAATCTCTCCCGAAAGCGTCGTTTGGAGTACTTTACACCTCTGGTTAGCATCCTGTAGTTCTGCATCGAGTATCTCCTTCTTCACCTTCTCCAGTTCTACTTGGCTTTGGAGGTCATCCACTAGCTGAAGGGACTGGAGAGCTCGTTCAGACACATTGGAGAATAGGAGACCAAACTACACAATGAACAATCTAAAGAAGTAAGACATGTATACTTTTTCTTATTAAATTACCTAGAAATATATCTGCACGAGGAGTCTACCTGAGTAAAGTTGTGGGCGGCATGCACAACTCGCTCTTCGAAGGACAGAGCGTTAACGGCCTCGGTGGCAGGGGTCGGAGTATGACGCTCTATGAAGGTCAGGAGATGATCGACATTAATCTCATCAGGAGCGTCGGAAGCGACATTAGGCAAAGAGGATTTGGTCTTGGACTTCTTTTTCCTAGAAGCATCAGAGACAGGAGGCAACGTGGAAACCAGGGCCTTCTCAGTAGAAGACCTGGTACGTTTAGCGACTGACCCGGTGGCAGGTTTCACTGGGGAAGGAGGAATTTGAGCCTTTGAGGAACTTTCAGGGGCCGGAGACTTAGCAACCATTGAGAGAGGAGTGGCATCGCGGGAAATTTGAGTTAACCAACTCATGGCTGCACGAAGAAACATGAAAAAGATGTTAATAATCACAACAAGGTAAATTTTGAAGACAATACTAAGAAAAAGAAATGGTATTACCATCGTCGGGACCTAGGGGATAATCGGGGCGACCAAAACCGAAATGAGAGAGGGCTCTAGGATTCTTACAGATACTCATCACATCAAAAAAGCCATGGGCAGAGACATTATCATTTAAATGATTCATCACATCCAGGTTTAAAGAGGAACAAACAGAAAGAGGAGGACGGGGTACCCCAGGATTCTCATAAATCCACCCCTCATGAGGAAATTCCCAAGGAAGGGGATTTGTAACGAAGAAATAATAGTCTTTCCAGTCCTGGACCCCTTCATGGAGCTTTTCCATGAATTTTTCGGTCCTGGAGGTACGACCACTAGCGTAAAAAAACTCGTCCGCAAACTTGCACACGTACTGGGTTAGAAAGAGTTGGGCTGAGGGCTCTCCACCGTTTCCTTTCATCAGGATGTAGAAGCCTAACATTGCGCGTATAGCGTTGGGAGTGAACTGGTTCAGAGGTATGCGGAGGTAAGTGGAAATTTCACAGAGATAAGGATGGATCGGGAAACGGAGGCCCGCTTTTAGTTGAGCCTCCCAAAAGGCTAAGGTGTTATGACCCGGAAAATTAGGGCGTTCTTTCCTATGTGCAGCCCTAACTGAATAATCGGCGGGGAAGATCCCTGAGCGGAGAAAAGCGGCTACGCGCTCGGGAGTGAGAATCGAGGGACCAGAAATTTTGTCCTCCAAAGCTCGGTCGGTTACGGGAAATATGGGAAACGAGTCGGAAGTGGAACTCTCCATGGATATGGAGTTTGAGGAGGATGACATGAGGATATTGTAAATGAGAAAAGAAAGGAAGGAGTAGATACCTGGAGCAAAGTCGGTTTTAGGAGTGATGACGGAATGGCCGCTGGACGTGCGTAGAGGAGTTAAAATTGCAGAAGTGAAAACGAAGATGAAAAATAGATAAGTTTGAAAGGAAGGAAAAAGGGATTTTTTGGTGGAAAAAAGGGGTTTTGAAATAATTAGGCCAAGGAGAGAGAAAGGAGAGGACCGAGGAGAATTAATGGCACCCCAATCAAAAGGCGCGTCAATGAAGAAGGGCGGCTTGATGTTGGCCCTTGAGTGAACGCGCGGCTGCGTATTTCGAGGGCAGGATTGCGTGTGGAAGTGCAAAAGGCCTGAAGCCTTCTGAGGGTAATTATTACGAAGGGAATCAAATCAGTAATATTTCGAAGGGTATTTTAAGGAATGGAATATTTCTTTAATATCTATCTCAGTGTTATTGTTTTCCTACTCTCCTAAAAATTATTCCTTTTATGAGAGTAGGGGGAGTGGTTGATGTAGATAAATATGTCGCCCTCTGAGAAGTCGACACGTGGAAACGGGATAAGTTATGATAGTTGTGATTAGGTCAATACACCGAAGAAACAGGATTAATACACCTCCGGGCTTAAGCAGAGAAATTAGAGAGATCAGGGTGATTGGGCCTTTGGCCCATATTTGAAGAGATTAATAGCCCTTGGGCCTGAAAGGATCCGGCCCCAAGTAGGGGACGACTAGTCAATCTTTCCTAGCCAAGTCAAATAAGTGGATCAACCCACGAAGATAGGGGCTGATATGCTGAAGAACCAAGTCTCCAGGGAGAGTGAGACCGATTCTTTAGGGAATTAGGGCCGAATTTATAGGAATGGGCCGAAGAGATAGGGAGAACGAGTCTTTCCCTCTCCGAAGAGAGGGGCCAGGTATATAAACAGATTATTTCCATATTCTTACTTACGTTTTTACATAATATACACACTTTCACAAGAACTATACATTAAATTGAGAAGAAACACCACTGTATTCGCCGGAATTTCCCTAGAAATACAGGGGAATTCCTCTTTGATTTCTCCTACGACCGATTCTGACTTGAGCGTCGGAGCTTCTACGCCGGAGCCTCCCTCCGGCGTACTTTTGCAGGTCACTTTCGGATTCTCAAGGAGATTTACTTGAAGACTGCCAAGGATAAAACGAGTGATTTGATTCGTGATTAGCAGTGCTCGTAGAGGAACGACTGATATCTAAAGGCGTTCTTTTTCGACGCATCATTCTCATTTATTAATATAGGATTTTCAGTAGGGGTACTGCCGTACTAGTAATTTCGGGTAACCCCAAGAAGTTAGCCTAGTGGTGTAGGTTTGAAATTTAGGGGTGTGTTCCTCTCTAAATCTCAGGTTTGAACCCTCAAACAATTTATATAGAGTCAGTCCAGAGAGCAAAACTCTTACTTTAAACGGAACTCCCGTAAATGGACGGTGGGATTAGTTAGTCCTTGGATCGAATACCCCAGATATAAAAAAAAAATAGTAATTTCGGATATATATAATATGACATTATAACATGACACAAAAACGACGCGGAAATTGTGGATTGACTTATTGTGTAGACACACAATAAACACACCGAATTTTTAAGTCGATGGTATCCGTGTTAACACGTTTAATTCAGAATTTTTTTTTTTAATTATATACTCCATATGACTTTATATTATGTAGTTCTAGACTTTTAGGGGAGATTTATTTTTTTAACGGAAAAATATTATTTTATTAACGAGTAACTAAAGTTTCATATTGTTCTGATTGTGTTTTATTGTGGCATCGTGTGTAACATGTACTAATATTTAATATAAATTCTATACATTTTTTTTTAATCTAACTTCTTTCTTATCATGTAGCTAGTGTCAACAAAAATAAATAAATTTGTATTCATGTTTAGTCTTACTGTAGTGTTGACACAAAACAAGACATGAAATCAAGAAGTCATATCACCTCAAATTTTCGGTGCCATTTAATTGGATCGACATACAGATTAAAGTAGCGCGCTAGACTGCCATATGTGTTCTAGTGTTGTTAATTAATGGAAGAGGACCTCATTTAACATTCATCTATTGCTGCTGTGAAAGGGACAAAAGATTGAAACAGTTGCAAAGGTGGGCAAGTAATTAATTTATCATACTTAAATACACTGATTTTACAGCTAATTAACATAAATGAGAAGTACAATAATTTTATTTTGTTATTGGAAATTTCTTTATTGTGCACCAAACAGAGGTACAGCCAATTTATTGCCGCGAACAATATTAATAGTACTTGGTGTGTATCAAATTAATATTTGTCACAAATTAGTATTTTGTGGCTATTGGATAATATACCAAAATTTAACATGATCGACGTGGCTAATACGTGCTCCGGTTAGTGCAAATACGTACAAAATATTAGTATTTGTACCAAAAAAATAATATCATATACTATACGGACCTTCTTATTGGACACTTTCAGAATAAGTACTCCTATTATGTGAAATGAGACATTTAGAAACTGTCCGAGTATAGAAAAAAATGTGTTCAAATGGACCAAGGCCTCCAACTTAATTCCATCCAAGCTTCACAAAAAACTTTTCAAAATTTTTATCTTGAACCACTAAAAATTACGAGTACATATTGTTGTCGATTTTTATTCTTAAGTATTCAAATTAATTAAATTGTCCGCCAGTAATCAAAAATTAAATACCGACAACTGTTTCCGTCGGAAAATGGGCCAAAAAGGGCACCATTTCATTGTCGCAGACGTTCCATCGGTAACTACTGTCGACGGAATACAACATTCGTCGGTAAACTCGTTGACTTTTCGAATTACGTTGGTATTTAATAGTGTTTTTGTAGTGACAAAAGTATTCAAAATTATTTATAACTAACAATTAAAATAAATTAGTGTACTACATCTACAAAAGATACATTAATATATATATATATATATATATTTGTATTTAAAATTATAGAGTATACGTATATATCAAAATAAATAAATTAGTATTTCAGGGTAAAAATAAATTGGAATGATATAAGTTAGTTTCTAGAGGACCTATTAATTACTTGTATTGAAAGGGACATAAGAATTTGAAGTACCTTTGCAAGGGTGGGCTAGTACGTGTAATTGTTTTATCACAATTTTAATTAAAATTTTCCGGCTTGACATATAAATGAAAAGTAGTATACTCTACGTTCTTTCATTTTCTTGAGAAGTAATATTAATTATATCAACAGTTAATTAATTTAATAACTACATGAAGTACTCCCCGACCCATTGATGTCTAAATAATCGAACACCTAGCTAGCTAGTAGAGCCATATCTCTCTTGAGAAAAAGTAAAAAATGATGCGGTCCCTCGGTTCTTGTCATTTAATTTTTGGTGGATCCCATATATAATATAATATTTATATTTAAATAAATATACTGTATATTATTACATTTTTAGTACTAATATATATATTTATTAGGGGCATTATTGGAAGAAGTATGACAAATGTGTTTTAATTAATATATGTCCTATAGTTGTATAAATTTATAAGAAGCAAACCATGCATATATATGTTTCTCCAACATCGATCACTCTTAATTAATCTATATATTGGGAATTGATCATTGAGCTAGAAAGATGAATTGGAAAGTAGTAAAAGCCGTTGGGGTGTGTGTAGTAGTGATCATATTGATGGGGGTGGCGGCGAAAGCACAGAAGTGCCACGTGGCAGATATGGCTCCGTGTGAGAAGCCAATCACAGCCGGGTACCCTAGCGCGGATTGCTGTGCTACGGCAAAAAAACTTATTCCAATTTGCTTCTGCAAGTACATGCGCGTCCCTACTTTTATGGACTGGCCCACTTCATTAAGGGGAAGGATGGTCTCCACTTCTTGCCGCCTCACTTTTCCCGCTTGCAAAAAATGAACTCTATGTGTCGTCGTATCTATTAATTAAATATAATTATTGCATTTAAACTGAATAATGCATGTCCACTCTGCGCCCAGTTTCTTCATTGTAAAATTAATTACATGTTTAATAAAAATGCTATCTTCATCCAATTAATCGACTTTAAATATTCTACGCAACGGAGGATGTTCCAATATGCGCGATTTAAATTGCATATAGGCAAGAATCGATGGATATTTATATAATCCACTTTTTTTTTTTTTTACAACAACTCCCCATATTGTTAAAGAATTGTGATGAAGTACTTGTACCGGTTGCTGGGAAATTAAGTCCCCATTTACACCAGGATAAATGAAAAATTAAAACAATAATAAACAACACAAGAACTTACGTGAAAATTAAAACTCTAAAATTGGTAGAAAAATCACGGGCTCAGATATCACTGTGTGCGTGAGAAAAAAAAAACCTCTCTCTATACACCCACTCCTTGCACTATTACAAGAGGAAAATGAATTTTAGGCCTGTAACTAGGGAGGTTGTTTAATTTTAAGGACAATAATTTTACTGGTCTACGAATGTACTCCCTCCGCCCCCTTGTAAATGACTCACATTTACTTTTGGCATCGAATTTAAGAAAAAATATTAGTATTAAATGGTATAAAAAGTGATAAAAAATGATAAAGGTAGAGAGCGATAGAAAAGAGAAAAAGTAATTAAATTAAGAGAGTAAGATGTTGATATTTTAGAAAATGTGTCAATTAGTATATTGGAATAACAAAAATGGCAAAATCTGTGACGTTTTTAATTATTACAAACTTACATTAAAAAAAGTAGGAAATGCAAGTGAACTTTCATAATAATGTACGTACTTGGAGAGTTGGATTAATTACCTTCCCTCAAAGTTATATAAGGGGATATATTGTCATATCTTTAATTCCTTTGCATTAGTTCATGATCGATCTCCTAATTTAATTATATATATATCCTCTGAAAGAGATGAATTCCAAAGTTGTAGGCATTGCTATGTGTGTAGTACTCGTGGTGCTGGTCGGTGAAGTTGGGGTGACAAAAGCAGCAGCAACTTGCGACCTAATGCAGCTCAGCCCATGCGCATCAACGATCATATCCTCCGGCGACCCTACCCCCGATTGCTGTGCCCAAGTAAAGAAACGTAGGCCTTGCTTTTGTGAGTACATGAAGAACCCTACTTTCCAGCAGTTTGCCAATTCACCCACTGGATACAAGTTGTCCAAATCTTGCGGCGTCACTTATCCCACATGCTGAAATTAAACATGTCGCTTATTCCAGAATCTGAAACTGTACGTGCATGTCGTCGTATTAATTAATTCTGTATCATCTATCTACTGTAATGGAGTACTAAATTGTAGGGGAAATAATACCCAACTTGGGCTTATGTTCAATAAAAATGCGTTTTGCTTGAATTTTTATTTATTTATTTATTGGAGTAATATTTTTTGTATGAGGCCAACGGGTGGTGATGAAAAAAATAACAGGCCAATCACCTGTCGGGGCTGACTATTTGCGTTGAAAACACAACCCCGATTGATGCACCCTCCCCCATAAAATTTGTTAGGACTTAAATACCATTTTTTTATCATTTTATTTATATAATACAAATTTACTAACCACACTGAAAGAATTTCGTCTCATCTAAAAGTCCGAACTTGTAGAGAGGTGGGGAATTAATTCTTGTATATTAATTCCTAACACTCCCCCTCACTCGTGGGCCGGATTAACACCTCTTACCCTTTTTTTGGGAGGAGGCCCATCGAGTGGACAATTTAAATGGGTGGAGTGCTTTCAACAGGAATCGAACCCAGGTCGTTTTGCCCGGTTTGCTCTGATACCATGAAAGAATTCCGTCTCATCTAAAAGTCCGAACTTGTAGAGAGGTGGGGAATTAATTCTTGTATATTAATTCCTAACACACACCCTCCCCAAATTCTAATTCATCTCTCCCTCATTTTCCACTCTCCACCTTGCTGCCGCCGCACGCCACCCCTCGCTGGCAGCCCCCTTCCTCTCCCTCGATTCACCGGCGCGACGGCCTCCCCCTCCCCTCTCTCTCGGCCGCGACGGCCTCCCCCTCCCTCGACCGTGACGACCTCCCCCTCCCTCTCCGATTTTCTACAATTATTCAACTCGCAGCCGCCTCCTGGTCCAAGATGACGGCCACCCCCCACCCCAGGTATGTGCATCAGCCGCCGCCACCTAGTAAAGATGTCGGTCGGCCGCGATGCAAAAACCTTTTTTTTTACAATGTAATGTCGACCATATACAATTTCGTCGACGAGAGTGTATATGGTCGACATTACATAATCAATTTAAAAAGAAATCGACCTTTTTAGGTCAATCATATATACTCTCATCTTCTTCAAAAATATATATATATACTCTCGTCAACGATAGTGTATATGGTCGACATTACATTGTCGAATTTTTTAAAAATTAATTAATTTTTTTCAACCTTTTTAGGTCGACCATATACACTCTCATCGATAAATTGTTGTCGACGAGAGTGTATATGGCCGACACTAGTTTGGCGAAAAAATTGAGATTTTTTTAAATTTTTTCTAAAATTTCTGAATATTTTTTGTTTGGTGACCACTGGAAGTGGTGGTGGCGACTGCGATTGTTACTGCAAAAATTAGGTTTAGGGTTTCTCAAAGGGTATTTTAGAATTTTCACACAATTATTAAATTAATAAAGTGATGGGGGAGTGCATCCAACGCAAATGAAAGTGTAAATAGTCTGCCCCTTACCTGGCCCCATAAAGCCCATCAGGCTATTTAATTCGGGACATATAAGGCCAAAGCAGGTTGTTTGGACAGGCCCATTTGGCCACCTTACCTCTCCTGTCTTCACCACTAATGTATTGTAGTCAAAATGCATCGAAAGAATTAACATACAACTATTCATCGCATTATTTATTGTGCTTTGACATCAGTCTCTATAGAATATATTATTACGCTGTATAGGCACTTGCAGTTTAGTTATTTAACATATTATCGAACAAATTCCGAGCACAACGCCCTTATTAAAGCATAAAACATGTTCATTTTTTCATCCAAATCACACACCTAAGACTCTTTCCTGCAATTAGTAAATCGAAAGCTTTGTTAATGTCCTCCAAACCAACCTCGTGTGTTATAAACTTATCAAGTTCGAGTTCCTGCACAAACATAAATGCACTGCTCAAACTTCATGTGTTGCACCTATCGATAAGGATGAACAGAGAAACGAAAAGATTCCTGCACGCTTTTACTACGTACCTTGTCCATGTATTTTTTAACAAGGATCGGAATATCCGACTTGGGTTTGAGACCTCCAAAAAAGGATCCCAAAAGAGATTTTCCTTCAATGAGGACCTCAGAAGAGCTCAAGATCACCTGTGTACCTAATAGATCCGCCCCTACCATGATTGTCTTACCCCATCCCTATATATATAGCACGTGACATCTGAGATTTAGATGATCAAAGTGAAAAACGAAACATAGGGCTAGATGAATTAGACATTAAACTATATATGCAGTTATAAGTAATGTTTACTAGCCAAAAAAGAAGAATGTTATATGTAACTTGGAGGGTTGATTTAGTGAGGCAAAATGTATTCTTTAATCCTGTAAGTATGCTCATTTTTGTATTCAGTACACTCCACTTTCGCGAATTGAGTTTCTTGGTTTCTCTTTCAAAATTCAACATTTTAGTCATTTGGTCAATTGTAGCTGGTTAGCAGCCGGTTATGAGCTGATGTGGCAATATTTTTTTATTTTTTTTGTCTTGTTAATTTTCAAAACCAGCCACTATTCCGTTATAGCAGGTCAAAGGACTAAAAAGTTGAATTTTGAAAGTTAACATTACCAAATTCAATTCAGAAAAGTTAAATGTCCTGAAAGCAAAATTAGCAAACTTGCAGTAAAAAAAAATACTATTTTCCCCATCTTTCCTTAATTTGTTGGGTGTAAAATGGGAAATAACATGCAAAAGGCTGAGCTAATCGACTGAGAGATCGAGAAGAAACCTTTCGACAGCAAGAATATGCTTCCTGAACAAGTGATGACTTTCCAACACATTCAAAGCAGTAATCTGCTCCTTCACCAGTCATCTCCTTTATGATCTGAAAACAGAAAACAGAACCAAAGTTTCAAGAAACATTCCAGCTTCAAGATTAATTCAAGCCTAGTAGTTTCTAGCCAAAACTAAATGGAAATACACTGGTTCAATTAAATGAAGCAAATAAATATACGTGTTTCCCACTATTCTTGCTCAATGCTCATAGAAGAGTCGTACCTGGCTTACACTTTTTTCACCACAGGTTGTTGAGTCAATAAAGTTGGTTACTCCAAACGCTTTGCCTAGACAATGGCAAAACATAAGAATTTCTTCTATGAACAAATAGTTAATCTAATAATAACCATAGGCAGATGCAATGGTGCCTCTCTAGACAGCAAGAGTCCTTTTATTTCATTACTATAACTATTTCCAAATTCTAGAGAAGGATTAGGGGAATAATTTTTATTAGGACTGTAACTATGGGGGTAGCAATTGTAAGAAAATATGTTTACGGGCTGAGAAATTTAGGCCAATAAATTTTAATATGGCACATTTAGGATCCTAAATTTTAATTTTCGCACATTAAGGCCGAATTGGGGAGTTTATGGCTGGCAAATTTAAGTCATTATATTTCAATTTTCGCACATTAAGGCGAAACACGTGAGCAACATGTGGCATTAACTTACTTATTTCACATTTTTCAGGGTTCACATCAACACCAATTATTTTAGCAGCACCACGTAATCTTGCCCCTTCTGCAACCTTCAAAGAAACACAAGTTTTTATGTTGCAGCACGTGCGAGAAAAAAAAAATGAATGAATGAATGATTCTTACTGCCAATCCTATTGATCCCAGACCAAATATGGCAACTGTAGATCCTGCTTCAACATTTGCAGATCTCCATGCTGCTCCGATCCCTGAAATATACAACATTGCCTTCTCAAATATGGCCGTGATGAATCATAAAAAATTAAAGGACCATTTGAGAATCAATAGAATGTTTCCACATATCAACAACCACAAGTGTCAGTCCATGCTCAACTATGTATGTAGCAATAACATTATAATTAACAACAAAACAAATAGCCTTTTTCATCATCAATTTTTTCATCGTTTCTCGACTCAAACATTGACATACCCTGTAATGTTGATAATATAAAAATGCCCTTTAGCTGTTGAATTATAAAAGAATGTCTTGTAACTTTAATAAAGTTGGAAAAAATGCCCATACCGGCAGTATCAAGTTATTTGTCATTTTTGTAAAGTTTTTTGCCTGACATTACTTATACTTAAATTGCCACGTCAACCTCCCCTGGTAAAGAAATTGGGAACAGCCTGTTTAATCATGAATTTTAAGGCATTTTTTAATAATTCAATAGTTACACATACAGGGCATTCTTTTTTTTCAATTTTCCCTAAATTGAGAAAAAAGTTTCACTTGGTCAAAAAAAAAAAGGAACAAAGAGAGTAGAGATTCAATAGTTTAAGAAAATTCAATAAGATATCGATCCATCTCATACCTGTTGACACTCCACAACTAAGAAGGCAAGCCCTGCTTGGAGGTATCATGGGATCAATTTTGGTTAGATGAACAGAGTGCACAACTGTATACTCTGTGAAACTGGACACGGATAGGAAATGGTGTAAAGTCTCTCCTTTGACATTTGTAAACCTGCTTGATCCATCATACATGTATGGAGACCCACTCATTGGGAATTCAGAACACAGATTGCTTTTCTTGGATGTGCAATCTCTACACTCCCCACAATCTGATAAAAATGTTGGAATGACGGTATCCCCTTCAACAAGATCGCTAACATCTTCACCAATGCTCTCAACAACACTTTCAGAGACAAAACATCAAACAGTTAGAGGGCTTCATTTCGGGAACTAATTTTACCCAAATTTCTAAAGCATATAGATAAAAAATTATTCAACTAAATTACCCCACAGCCTCGTGTCCCAGAATCAGCGGAAAGCATGAATCCTTCATTCAAAACAGAGAGATAAAAGAACTTAGAAGATGAAACACGAAATAACTAGTCAAATTCAGATTAAAATTGGTTGCATACTTTAAATTTCCAGAGAGTGACGTCAGTATGACAGAGAGCAGTACAAATGATTCTGATTCGAACTTCACCGGATTTAGGAGGGTTCACAATGACTTCCTCTATCAACAGGGGCTCCTCTGATTTTCTAGCCACAGCCGCTGCACACACATAACACGCACCAACATTATAAAATGATCAAAATACTAGTATTTGTTACGTATAATGTATTTAATTATAGGCTTATAGCCATTTCTTTATGTAATCGAATGTATAAATGTTATTGGATTGAATGATTTGGATATAATTTCAATTCTAGTTTGTGTGATTTCAGTTTGTCTGACATTGCAAGTGTTGTGGAACACATTAGGCGTTGGTTTGGGAGGGGTCCACCTCAACAACCGTCGAATGGTTCAGACGGCAGGTGTCAGAGCTATCCCTTCACAATCGTTGGTCGGATATGCTAGACGACTCGGATTGAGTGTGCACATAATACTTGTATTTGTCTTACTTGCATTATTCTACTTTAGACTTTATTTTTAGTGGAGTGTATGGAGATATACAAAGTTTTAATAGGGTTGACAACATGGCGGGTATGGGACGGGTATGGCCTATCCCAGGATCCGTCCCGCCAACAAAATTTAGGCTCGTTACCCGCCCCGCCCTGTCTCAATATCCACCTAAACCAGTCTCGTCCCACGAACTCGACAGGTAAACCCGCCCCG
Source organism: Galeopsis tetrahit (assembly GCA_963675135.1). Taxonomy (NCBI): domain Eukaryota; kingdom Viridiplantae; phylum Streptophyta; class Magnoliopsida; order Lamiales; family Lamiaceae; genus Galeopsis; species Galeopsis tetrahit. The sequence continues at coordinate 56,814,999 of OY776131.1, forward strand.
TCATCACAAATCTATTTTTTTTTATTTGTTATTTTAATAAAATAAACATAAAAACTACTTTAAACTACAATATACATATATAAATATACGGTATATACTTCTTCTTTTATAAGCCAATGATATACATATACATTTTTAACATACATATATATATATATATATATATTGATATATTGATATACTGATATATTTATATATTTTTTAATATACATATAATATATATGTCTATACGGGCCGGGGTCGGGTCGGGTATATATATCCCATATCCGGTGGGTATTGTTTGATCGGGTATTTACCCATCCCGTGACCCGTTTGATCGGGTATTTACTCGTCCCCACTACTATATATTTGGCCTTAGAGAGCTTTTAAAAGAGCTCTCCAAGTGGGAGCTATCCAAGCTAAATTGCACTTGGAGAGCCTTTAAAGGGCTCTCCAAGTGCAATTTAGCTTATGGTTTTAGCTTTATGCGGGTCCGAGTTTTTATCCGTCCCATTGTCATCTTTAAATTTTTAACGACACTTCGATCTCTGACTCAACTTGTAAGTTTATGGTTTTAGATTTTTTTTTAAATTTATATACATGTCTTTTATTGTCAATTCTACCAAAAAAAAAAAAAATGATGCACTAAATTAGAATTAAGTTAAAATTTTGTCAATTGTTAAATACTTGAAAATACAATTTGTAAAACGTTTATTTTAAAGTCAAATTCTTATACATGCAATTTAAGTAGTTTAAATATATTTTTAATTATTCAATTAAATTTATGAAGTTAAGTTTGTGATTTATTGCATCATTTGTATGTACAATTGAGTGTATAAAAGTGTGAAGTCTTTTTGCAAATAAAAAACAAAAAACATTTAAAGGTGTACATATATGATACTCTCTCATTCAAGACAAATTGTATTCTTTTGGATTGCACACTTTTTATGTAATGATAATATAGGGTAAATATGTTTATAAATATATATATAATTTTTTTGGAGTGTATAATTTTTTATGAAACGTCTCGTTATAGCAAGTGCAAATTTAAGTGGGAGGAGGGAGTTATACCTTCCAAGTTGCCACTTGATTTCAAACACAAATTTCCATTGTACTTACAAATTTAACTTAAAGAACATTAAAAAAAATGGAAAGAAATAGTAGAAATAATATGAGTATTGAGTGAGTTGAGATTAGAGTAGCACGGATTTACCTCGGCATATTATGGGTTTTCCTGCAGTTTTTTCGGATTCAACGGCAGCGGTATCCATTTTCCCGGTAGTAAGATAAGATGTAAGTAGAACTTTTGTTTAATTTTGAAGATAATGAAAAAATGGCAATCGTTGTCGAATAATGGAGATGATATAAATGGAATCGAATCATCGAGGAAAGTGAAAGGAAAGGGAATGGGGAAAAGGTGTTTTTAAAGGTCCTCTTGTGGCTAAAAAGCTTAAAGCTGTCTGAATGGCTGATGCTAAAATAAATGTTTGCAAGGTTTTCTAATATCTTCAAAACTTTGTGGTCGGACTACAATCTATTAATATTTCATTACCTTTTTTATTTAGGGGTAATTATTGTTAAGGTCATTTCACTAAGAGGTTTATCTAATAGGGCATAGGTTTTTTTTTTTAAATCTATTAGAGTCAAAATGGCACCAATAAGACATTGTTGCCCTTTACCAATTTAAATAATTTGAAATTAATAATTTTGAATTAATGCAGTTCCTAGTTATACGCACCTTCCAATTATTAAAAAAATCCTAAAATTAAACAATTCGAATTAATTGTTAATTATTCAAACAAATAAAAATAAAAAATCTGCATTTTATGATTCAGAAATAAGCGTGTTATAGAGTATACAATTCCCCATATTTTGAATATGCATATATATATGAAATATATTATGAATTTTAATATGAACAGTGAAATGAATTTTGGTATGTAGAAATGGGTTATGAAGACATATGTGCATTTCAATATGAAGTTTAAAACGGCATACAAGACTGAATTTTTTGGTATGCATAAAATAACATGAACCAATGTGCACAGAGTGACATGCATATCAATATGCAAAATAGATGTGCACATTTGTAAATGACATATTCAAACAGCGTTTGTTGTGATGTAGGGATCAACGTTTGTCGACGAGACTAACCTACTCGCAGACGCCGACGTCTTTAAATCAGCTCGCCGCGTTCTCAAATTCCACGGCCGGCTTAACTCGCCTACCGCCGCCGCCGCCGGCGGAATCTCACCTTCGTCGAGACCGTCCTTGAAGATGGCGTGTTTCATCTGGTCCGCCGCGGTTTGGAGATCGAGCATCACTTTCTCTCTTATGGCGGCAATCCCCTCGTCGAATCGGCGGCTACTATCCGGCGGCGAAGTGCGGGAAATTTTACGAGATCGATTCAGAAACTCGTCAATCTCTGTGGCTTGAATTTCTCCTCTGTGCGTGCGCGACTGCAGGGTACAATTGTCGCGGCGGCGTTGATCGGAATCAGCGCGGCGGAGGGGGGAGATTTGGGCGTCGGAGTTGACCTTAATGCAGCGGAGAAAGCGTTGGTTCCCCCACCGCAGCTCGCCCGGCATCGTAAAATTGTGAAGCGATTTGGATCTCTCGGTTCCTGTTGTACCCATAAGCATTCATACAATTTAACAGTGGCAAACTCAAAACCTACCTTGATTATTGGATTAATGGCGGAGGTACAAGGTATTTCAGAACGAAAATGAAGGGTGTTTTGTTTTCTGTAAATTTTGGATTTATTATCACCGAGAGGAAGAAGGTGCGGATTTATATGGGGTGAATTTCCTTTCAGTTAATTCTTTTCTGCGTGTTCTATACTGTGAACTGTTAATATATTACCGACGAACTGTGGCAAGGTGGGTGCGGCGGCCAAGGTGGGTGAGGGAGCTCGACCGATTGGGGTGGGGGGAGGGATCTAGGGTTTTGTTTTTTTGGGAATGAATGTGCCCTATAATTTGGGAATTAATTGATAACAATTAATTATGATTTTAAATTTCGAATTAAATTTCAAATATATAAATTAAAGGAGTATATGAATATTAAGGGTAAATACGGTTTTTTGACACAAAAATGACCTTAAATAAGTTGTTTAATAGTCTATAAAAGTGACCTTATTAGGTAATATTCTCTTTTATTTACACTTTTTATTTATACACTACTTTTTTTTTTATTAATATCCCATTTTTACGAATTTTTTTCGAAATAAAAATGTAAGTAATAATTATAAAAAGTGTAACATTAATAATAAATAAAAAGGGTAAGTAGTAATTGATGAAAGGTGTAACATTAATAATAAAAAAAAATGTGATAATATTTTACAACTATAATTAATAGCAATTGTCATTAATTAATATTATGCAATTGTTTTTATCAAACTGTTCAATTATAATCAAAGAGGCAAAAATAAAATAAAATGGGGGGACAGATTCAAAAATAAAATAAAATGTTCATTTACTATCTAAATCTAAGTTGGTGGCATACTCAATAATAAATAATTTTCTTACATATTTTAGTTATAGTCACTTTTTTAGAAATATTGTGTTGCATTTTTCAGTTATAATGACTTACACTTTCATTAATATTGTTTTACATTTTTCAGTTTTCATTTTGACTAATCGAAATTGAACCGTAAAATTCAATTAAGATTTGGTTTTTTAATAGTAAACGACAGTTTGAGCGGTTCATCGATTTTGGCCGATTTGAACCGCCCATGTCTAGATACAATCAAATCAAAATTGCCCTTATTCAAAAGGAAGGAATTAAGTAGGCCCGCTAAATTAGTGGGGGGCAGGTTGCAAAAAGATGGAGACGTTTCCTGAAAAAGGCAATACCACTCTACTTTCATTGATAGGGTTGTTACTCATCTTTCGTTCAATTATATTCATATAAGGAAAGGTGCAGAATTCTCCCTCAAATGTGGTTGAATATTGTTGCACTTAGATTGAATTTTGTTTACAATGGCTTCACTGTTTGAGCATATTCCTCAATTTACATTTCACCCTGTTGAGAAGCCAACTGCCAACTTATACGTGTAAGAGAGTTTTTTCATATACATAGCTATTATACTGAAAATTTCGATATTAAATTTTTTTTAGCGATACCGTACTATATATTTTGATATGAGTAATTACGAGAAAATTTCGATCTTACGTTCTTTGAATTTAAAAATTATATATTAATAATTAAAAAATTCTGAAAATCACATTAAAAAAATCTCATTAAAATTTATAAATTGTGTAAAATAAAAAAAAAATATTATGAAATTTTAAAAAATTTAAATATTCCACAATTCTAAATATCTGAAAAATGTGTAAATTAAAAAAAATATAAAATTCTAAAAATAAAAATCTGTAAATTAAAATTTCAAAAATGTTAAAAATAAAAAATTATGTAATTCTAAAAATCTCATTAAAATGAATTTGTAAAGTCTAGTTTGCACTCGAGTGCATGCTATGCACCCTAATCCATGTTGCACTTTTCAATTTTACTAACTTACACTTTGGGAAAATTATTGTTAAGGCCATTTCACTAAGAGTTTTATCTAATAGGGAATAGGTTATTAATTTAAATTTATTAGAGTCAAAATGGCACCTAATAAGACATAGTTGCCCTTTACCAATTTAAATAATTTGAAATTAATAAATATTAAGTAGATTTACATCAAATCTTTTGAATTAATGCAGTTCCTCGTTATATGCACCTTCCAATTATTCAAATATTCCTAAAATTAAGCAATTCGAATTAATTGTTAATTATCCAAACAAATAAAGTTAAAAATCTACATTTTATGATCCAGCACCTTCCAATTATTCAAATATTCCTAAAATTAAGCAATTCGAATTAATTGTTAATTATCCAAACAAATAAAGTTAAAAAATCTGCATTTTATGATCCAGAAATAAGCGTGTCATAGAGTATACAATTCCCCATATGTTGAATATGCATATATATATATGAAATAGATTATGAATTTTAATATGAACAGTGAAATGAATTTCGGTATGTAGAAATGGGTTATGAAGACATATGTTCATTTCAATATGAAGTTTAAAATGGCATACAGGACTGAATTTTTTGGTATGCATAAAATAACATGAAACAATGTGCACATAGTGACATGCATATCAATATGCAAAATAGATGTGCACATTTGTAAATGGCATATTCAAACAGCGGTTTGTTGTGATGTAGGGATTTCATACTTAATTCCGTTAATATCACTGAAAAGAATTGTTCAGAATAATAAGACGAAGACATAAAATGATAATGCCTACATCGGTATCCATGTTTCATATTGAAAGTTCATTTTGATATGAAGTTGTAGGAGTAGTATATGCACCTTTCAGATGCACTGCGAATAGCAATTGAATAATCAATTTATCGAAATTCAAGCTAGAAAAGCTGATTGTAAACCAAACAACATGTGAATAAACAATTTTTTTATCCATAAACTGATAAAAATAGTCTTAGAAAGATAACAATAAGATATGAGACAAATTGATAAACCGAGAAGTATATCAGGACACACTATAATCCATTTCAATAAAATTAAGTTTGCCGAATACACTATAATCCATTTCAATAACTCACGATATGAAAGCCTGTGCATTTAACAAACAATTAATCAGTATATATACATAAGAAAATACAATCACGGATCGTTTTAAGATAATGTGTGCATAACGATTCAAAGGAGACGGATAAATATAAATGCAAAGTTACATACAGATCGTCGATTTGCTGGAATGATGTAGAAGATATGAACATTTCAAAAAAAAAATTGTAAATTACGTAATTTAATCTTATGGATTGAACTTTTGGACGTCCCGACGGACTGCAAACACCACGCAACGAACTAAAAGAAAATAAAACAGGGCATTATTTATGTTAAATACTGCAAACTTGGATTTTAGTAAAAAGATCATGAACAACAAAATAATACAAACCTCCATTAACCAAGAAATTGAGGAAATGAAATACTTTTTGTGTCGTCCAACCATACTCTGGTACTCTCAATTGTATTCTAACCAATTGCACCTACAACGAATAATTCACAGAGCCTTTCATTCATTTGACAAAGAAGAGATATGGTATGTTGTATGCTAGGTATTTGATTCACGTGTTATGCAACACTAAAATAAACAACCGCAAGTGTACGATGTCTATCGTAGCGTGATAAGCACGAGGTCGATCCCATAGGGAGGTTAAGCGTAAAAGGGTAGTTTGTTAATCGAGTTCTAAGTAGACGTGATCGAATAGTTTGAATGTTGAATTACCCCTAAGATTGCCTAACAATGTGTCACGAATAGACAATGAAAGAGTAAATAAAATCGATCAAATATCATACAAATCAATAAAACGAAAGTAAAGTGGGTGAAGATGCAAAGAAAGAAAGTGGGTTCCAAGGCAATTGTAACACATAGATATCCGTTTATGATCTCGTTTAAATGGCCATTAAGGTTATCTCATATAGGGTGATCACACAAGAAGAATTAATTAATCTCTATATCTAATTAACCAAAGGCGCAATGTAACATAGGCTCGTATTTCTACCTCACAAACGTTACACCGCCTAAAATAGCTCCTAAGATCATTCAAGTCCCTCTCCGATAATTAATCCTCTCTCGAGATCATAATAATACCGGGTTGCATGCTTGCATACGATTAAACGGAATAAATCTCTCGATCTTACCCCAATTAACAATGAATTAAGCAAATCATCATGCCCAATAACAACATGCTTTACAATGGATAATTAAACATGCAAATAAGAGACAAACACCAATTAAAGCAAGAAATTAATCATAAACTTCAATCCAAGTATCTACAATGCCTTAGAACCACAAATGTGTTTAGCTAACTACTAACATAATGAAATTACAAAATCCAAATGAAATAACTAAATAAAAAGGAAGAGAAAGAGAAAGCTTAGTCTAGAATGTGGTAGGGAATGGAATTTGGGAGCTATTGCATCCTTTCTTCCTTGATTTGGTGAAGAATTGAGAGAGAAATGGCCAAAACACCTCCAAGTATGTGTAACTATGTGTGAATTGGGGGAGAATGGCTTGAAATTCAAGAAAGAGGGTTTATATAGTGTGTGGGTAGGGTTTGAATGGCATAATTGCAAGTTGATCCCTCAAAAATGGAGAAAATACAAGTTTGGCACCGAAAATGGGGTGACTCGGCCGAGTTGGGGTCACTCGGCCGAGTGGAACACTTTAAAAGCGTGTTGCGACTTCTTCCAGCCGAGACTCGGCCGAGTGCGCAGAAAAACATGAAACTCGCAGATTCGGCCGAGTAACCTTACTCGGCCGAGTGATGTCCAATTCAGGGGGCTACGGCATTCAACCTCACTCGGCCGAGTGCGCAGTAGAGCTCAAAGTCTCAGATTCGGCCGAGTTGACTCACTCGGCCGAGTTGTCTCCTACCCTTCTCGTTTCATGCATAACTTTCGCCTCGGGTGTCGAATTGACTTGATTCCTTTGGCTAATCCACTCCGTTTTTCGAGACGAATCCAACCGTGCACTCCTCTTTCCGGTCCGATCACTTATGGTATGTGTTTTGCTCCAAATTCCATCGTTTTACCTACAAAATCGACAAAACACAACCTTTCTCTCATTTTGGCTTAAACAATCATATTCAATGCATAATTCAATGAAATCCACATCAAAACATGCTTCACATGTGCCTCTAAAACGTGTAAATTTCACCCGAATCAAACTCCCCCAAACTTAAAATGTTGTTTGTCCTCAAACAACTAAGCACTTAAAGCAATGAGGGTGGAATGATCACAATGGAATATTCAATGTAATTCACACATGCAAAGTAAGATGCAATGATATCTCTTTCTCAAAGTGCATTTCTCAATGAAGGTTATAGGCTCATTATTGCAATTCACATCCATGAATCAAAGAATGCATAAACACACAACACATTGTGAATGGGAAACATAATTCAAATGCTCAAATCCTCTACTCTCATGACAAAGTGTTTCTCTCAAACACACAAATAAATTGAGGATATTAATGCACTCATCAACCAAGTTATGCTATGCAATCACCATATGCTTGCCCAACTTCTACTTTTCACAACACTCAAATGCTCAACAATGTGATCAATAGGACTTAATCAAGGATGTAACATTGGCTCTTTGGACAAGGTAGGATGAATTTGGGAATTGTGACTCTTCTAGTGGAGGACAAAGCTTGTTGTTTTACAATGTGTGCTTTCACTTTCAAAGCTTACAAACTTCATCCTCACTTTTCTTTTTCCTTTCTTTTTCAAGCATTCATCACCTCATCTTTTGAACCATTTTTTTCTTTTCAAGCTTTTGGGGCTCTTTGTCCCTCTTTTTTTTTCCTTGATTTTCTTTTCATCTTTCTCTTTTTCTTTCAACTTTTCCAATTTCTCCTTCCACCAAAGATATTCATTTAAGCACATGTTTTTCCACTTTGTCTTTTATCCCCCACTAGATATAGGTATCAAAGGCTCAAAAAGGCTAAGTGGTTAACATTGTAGTTTTGCCAAGAAAATGAGAATTAAGCTCAAAGGGCTAACTACGGAAAATTACTTCGGTTTTGGGAAATTTTGGCTAAGTGACTCTTTTAGAACAAGATGACCTATATCACATCACAAAGTTTCACACAATCGTGCTTTCAAAAAAAACTTGGGCAAGTTCTAGGATTACTAGCAATAACATAGTCCACTCTCAAATGAACTAAACCGGATTACATGCTCGATTTATGGCTCAAATCTCACCGGTTTATTCAATAGGATTCTCACATTCATCAAATGTTCCCAAACAACAACACATCATGCATATATGCTATCAAAGATCACAAATATGAACACAATCATGATACTATATTCCAACACCAATCATGCATACATTCAAAGCAAATAGACATCACCACAACCACTCAACAATGGATTACAATGACTATTCATGCTCACATTTCACCAAATATCCACTACCCAACATATGATCAAAACCAACCTAAACAATATAAGCATGTGAAAGACAAATGTGCGCCGGTGCAAAATGTGACACAAGTAGAATGACGAACCGGTGCAAGGGTAACAACTAGTAGAAAAATAAAAGAAAAATAACTCCCCCAAACTTAGAATTTTACTATGTATAAATTCTAAGTTTGGGGCTACAAGTTGTTACCTCCCTCCTTGCACATCCAATGCTCTTCAAAGATCACCATTGCACCACTTGCTCCCCTTCTCCAAAGTTGGTTTTGCTTCCTTCTTCATTCTCCAAGATGTGATGTCCATAGTACTCTTCATCCATACCTACAAAATAAACCAAGCTATCAACACTACTAAAGCAATAAAAACATGAAAGCAATAAAACCTTGGGTTGCCTCCCAAGAAGCGTTATTTTTAACGTCCTATGCCGGACGGTTCTTCCTTGAGGGGAATATCAAGTCACCCCATCATCCTCCTTGTTCTTCACCTTCTTAGCCCATGCAACCTTCTTAAACCCATTGAAGCATCCACTAGCTACTCCATCCGGCTCTTCAATCATGTCATAGGAGGTTGATGCCTCATTCATCCCCAAGTTCGTATAAGTAAGTAGCTTTTCTTGATTTGGGGGAGTTTTCTTCAAAAACTCCCTCAAACTTGGCCTTCTTGCCCATCTTCAACTCATTGTCTTCCACCTTGGGGTTCTCCTCCACAATATTTATCTTGGGCTCTTCTTCCACCCTCTCTTCCATGGGCTTTGAATAAGGATCTCTCTTGAAATACACATACTCTTCTTCCTCATCCTCATCATCACGGAATCTAACGGCCTTGTAGATGTTGAATGAGACTTTCTCCTCACCAACATGTAGTTCAAGCTCTCTGTTTCGTACATTGATGATGGCTCCACCCGTTGCTAGGAACGATCTTCCCAAAATCAAGGGGATTGCCCTATCTTCCTCCATATCAAGTACCACAAAATCAACTGGGAATATGAATTTCCCAACTTTGACAAGCACATCCTCAACCGTTCCCAAAGGATAAACTATTGAGCGATCCGCCAATTGAAGATTCGTGGTAGTAGGCGTCAATTTTTCCAAGCCAAGTGATTTGAAAAGTGATAATGGCATGAAGTTTATGCTTGCTCCAAGATCACACAAAGCACGATAAGTTCCCTCTTTGCCAATCACACAAGGCAATGTAAATGAGCCGGGATCCCTAAGCTTTGGAGGTAGCTTAGCTTGGATGATGGCACTACACTCTTCGGTGAGGTTCACGGTTTCAAATTCTACCATCCTTCTCTTGTTGGACATAATCTCCTTCAAAAATTTGGCATAATGAGGCATTTGCTCAAGGGCTTCCGCAAATGGGATGTTGATGTGTATCTTTTTTAACATCTCCAAGAATTTGATGAACTTTGCATCCAAACTCGTCTTCTTGAGTCGTTGAGGGTATGGGATTGGAGGCTTGTGTGGAGATGGAGGCTTATATGCATCATTCTCTTTCTCACTTGTTTTCTCCTTCTCAACATCTTTCTCTTCAACCTTCCTTCTTTGTTGTTCCTCTTCACCATCTTCCTTTGGCATCATGGGGCCTTCATAGCTTGTGCCACTCCTCAACTTAATTGAGTTGCATTGCTCTTTGGGGTTCAATTCCGTGGTTGAGGGGAATCGACCCGGCTTGTGTTGATTTCCAACCATATTAGCAATTTGGTCCACTTGAATCTCAATGGCTTTCACATCATTCTTGATTCCCATCACTTCATTTGCCAGTTGACCAATTTTCTCATCTTGACTCTCAAACTTTTGCCAAGTCTTTGTCATAAAACTCTTCGTCTCTCCCATGAACTTCTTAGTCTCTCCCATGAATGTTATAAACATTTCTTCCATAGTGAGCTTTGACGAAAACTCTTCTCTCACACCATCTCGTGCATTGAAGTTCGACGGTGGTTTAATGGCATTGTGTGGGTTAGCATATGAGAAATTTTCATGGTTTCTCAAGCCGGGATGGTATTGGTTCGGATTAGAGGGGTGATAGTTCCCATGAGTTTGTCTTTCTCCCCAACCTCTTTCTCGAAAATGACGATCCCTTTGATTGTTCATATAATGGGCCTCTTCATATTGATCGTCACTAGGTCCCATTAATGACTTGGCCGCCATCATCGAAGTCAATTTGTCCACCTTGTTGGATAGGGTAGCAAAATCATCCGACTCTCTCGTAGAAGCAATTTTCCGGGTTTGCCTTCTCTCGGATGGCCATTGGTTTCCGTTCTTTGCCATCTCCTCTAGGAGCACATAACCCTCATCTGTCGTCTTTCCTAACAACGAACCTCCACCGGCCGAGGCATCCACCATCCCTCTCGTACGGTGGTCCATCCCATTGTAGAAATAACATATCAATTGATCTCTTGAAAACCCATGTTGAGGACAACTTCTTATCAAATCCTTGAAGCGCTCCCAAGCCTCGGCTAATGACTCATCGTCGTCTTGCATAAAGGAGGAAATCTCTCCTTGTATCTTGATGGTCTTGTTTGGAGGAAAGTACTTCATAAGGATTGCATCCACAAGGTCGGCCCAATTTTCGATTGTCCTTAGATCAAGAGACATGTACCATTGTTTTGCACGATCACGGAGTGAGAAGGGGAAGAGTTGCAAGCGGATGTAGTCTTGGGGAACACGGTTGATCTTAACCGTTCCACTTATCTCTAGGAATTGAGATAAATGGAGGTTAGGATCCTCCTTCGACAACCCTCCGAATTGGTTGTTTTGGACCATCATGATTAGTGCCGGTTTGAGCTCAAAGTTATGAGCGTCTACGGGTTCCCTACCCGCTCCTCCATAGGGCCTTGGAATAGGACGGAAGTGGTCTCTCAAGACTCCTTGTGGCTCCTCATCCTCCCTTCGTCTACCATCTCTTTCCATACCAATATTCTCTTCAACTCTTCGACGAAAGTTGTCCCTTAGCACTCCTTGAGGTCGGTTACCTTCATTCCCGTTTGGTCCTCAACTCCTTCCACTCCTTGATTCTCAAATTCCTCTTCAAATTCTTCTACAATCGGATTTTCCCTTCGATTCATCTCTTCTAATTCAATCCTTCTTCTTTCGGCGTTCCTTCTTCGACAATTGGCTTCAATCTCCGGATCTAAGGGTAACACTCCTTGTTGGTTTCTTCTAGCTCGGGTGATCATATGCCATGTCTAGACAAGAGTTCAAAAGAAAGTAAGAATCGCAAGTGAAATCAAAGTAAAACAAACACAAATATTTTTGGATTTTTGAGAAATAAGAAAAGCAAGTAAAATGTCTAAACTAAAACTCTCTTAACCTACACTCTAGAGCTATAAAACCTCCCCGGCAATGGCGCCATAAACTTGATTCACGTGTTATGCAACACTAAAATAAACAACCGCAAGTTTACGGTGTCTATCGTAGCGTGATAAGCACGAGGTCGATCCCACAGGGAGGTTAAGCGTAAAAGGGTAGTTTGTTAATCGAGTTCTAAGTAGACGTGATCGAATAGTTTGAATGTTGAATTACCCCTAAGATTGCCTAACAATGTGTCACGAATAGACAATGAAAGAGTAAATAAAATCGATCAAATATCATACAAATCAATAAAACGAAAGTAAAGTGGGTGAAGATGCAAAGAAAGAAAGTGGGTTCCAAGGCAATTGTAACACATAGATATCCGTTTATGATCTCGTTTAAATGGCCATTAAGGTTATCTCATATAGGGTGATCACACAAGAAGAATTAATTAATCTCTCGATCTAATTAACCAAAGGCGCAATGTAACATAGGCTCGTATTTCTACCTCACAAACGTTACACCGCCTAAAATAGCTCATAAGATCATTCAAGTCCCTCTCCGATAATTAATCCTCTCTCGAGATCATAATAATACCGGGTTGCATGCTTGCATACGATTAAACGGAGTAAATCTCTCGATCTTACCCCAATTAACAATGAATTAAGCAAATCATCATGCCCAATAACAACATGCTTTACAATGGATAATTAAACATGCAAATAAGAGACAAACACCAATTAAAGCAAGAAATTAATCATAAACTTCAATCCAAGTATCTACAATGCCTTAGAACCACAAATGTGTTTAGCTAACTACTAACATAATGAAATTACAAAATCCAAATGAAATAACTAAATAAAAAGGAAGAGAAAGAGAAAGATTAGTCTATAATGTGGTAGGGAATGGAATTTGGGAGCTATTGCATCCTTTCTTCCTTGATTTGGTGAAGAATTGAGAGAGAAATGGTCAAAACACCTCCAAGTATGTGTAACTATGTGTGGATTGGGGGAGAATGGCTTGAAATTCAAGAAAGAGGGTTTATATAGTGTGTGGGTAGGGTTTGAATGGCATAATTGCAAGTTGATCCCTCAAAAATGGAGAAAATACAAGTTTGGCACCGAAAATGGGGTGACTCGGCCGAGTGGAACACTTTAAAAGCGTGTTGCGACTTCTTCCAGCCGAGACTCGGCCGAGTGCGCAGAAAAACATGAAACTCGCAGATTCGGCCGAGTAACCTTACTCGGCCGAGTGATGTCCAATTCAGGGGGCTACGGCATTCAACCTCACTCGGCCGAGTGCGCAGTAGAGCTCAAAGTCTCAGATTCGGCCGAGTTGACTCACTCGGCCGAGTTGTCTCCTCCCCTTCTCGTTTCATGCATAACTTTCGCCTCGGGTGTCGGATTGACTTGATTCCTTTGGCTAATCCACTCCGTTTTTCGAGACGAATTCAACTGTGCACTCCTCTTTCCGGTCCGATCACTTGTGGTATGTGTTTTGCTCCAAATTCCATCGTTTTACCTACAAAATCGACAAAACACAACCTTTCTCTCATTTTGGCTTAAACAATCATATTCAATGCATAATTCAATGAAATCCACATCAAAACATGCTTCACATGTGCCTCTAAAACGTGTAAATTCCACCCGAATTAGTATTTTGGAGGGGATCTGCAACATACAACATACCATATCTAAAAAAACTGGTCGTATACAGTTCCTATAGGCATATCGACAACCAATAACAAGCAGAAAAAAGAAAGAAAGATATGATCCATATAGGAAATTCGATTTCTTGTCTAGTCCAAGAATTCACAGAAGCTCGTCAAAGATTTTACGCCCGATTGTTCAAGGGAGAGGTTCTTGAGAATCTCCTAACCGTGACAAATGCAGATAAGCATCTGTACCTGCAACGCAAGCAGTAACTTTATTCAGATAAAATCCAATTCAACATTTGGTGAAAATTTCATTTACAAATGAAGAGAAGCATCATCAGTAGATTTACAACATACCATATCCTTCCATGGAGATTATTTGCAGATCCCCTCCGAAATACCTAGCATACAAACGGCTAGACGTCTTCGACTTCACGCACGGCGGCGGTAGAGACAGGTCGACACCGAAGAGGCTCGGCGGCCACGAAGCTTTGTCTTCGACCATCTTATTCGTCCAGTGCGGCCGTGTTCTTCCTCCAAGGTAATGGCGATGGCGGCATGGTGGGTGCGGCGGCCAGGTAGGGAGAGGGGGCTAGGATTTTGATATCAATTTTGGGGTGAATGAGTGAATGAATTAAATGAATACATAGATTCCTATTTATACAAGGGTATTCCTGGTTTTTTAGCTCTAATTTGATCCTATTAGAAAATTTTAAAAGTTGTAGTTTCTATTAGAGTAAGGTGCTATAGAAATGACTCTATTAGGATATAATCTCCTTACACTTTTTGGTAAATAGTGTTGCACTTTTCAATTATTAAACTGTATAATAATATTTTTAGTAATAATTGAAAAGTGCAACACCATTTACCAAAAAGTGTAAGTTAGTAAAATTGAAAAGTGAAACATGTACTATTACTACTATTACTAAAAAGTACTACTAATGTCAGTTTATTACTATTCTTACATTGCAACAATATTGAAATGTGTAAAATAACAGCATATTTCCGTCTTATTAATTTCTCTTGGAAAGAACAAAAATAAATAAAAAGTACTACTATTACTATTTCAACTTAAACAGCATATATGCTTCTTACATTTGATCAATGTCAACTGTAACAACACTTATTACATAGAATTATACTATTGAAACTTAAACAACATATATACTACTACGTTTTTTTAGGGGATTAAACAACATACTTCTTAGGTACTAAGAAAAGTGGATTTTTCTTATGCATTGTGACTCCTGGCAAAGGATCAGAATCAATATCTTGTGCTTCAACACCTGGAGGCATTTCCCAATCAAAAGAGTAAAGAAGATTTGCAGCTGTAAGCTCTACATTTGCTAGCCCTAAATTCAATCCGGGGCAAATTCTTCGACCCGATCCAAATGGAAGCATCCGGAAATCTTGACCTTTAATGTCAATATCGTTGTTCAAGAATCTCTCAGGCCTGAATTCATCTGGATTTTCCCAGTGCTCGGGGTCCCTTGCAATTGCCCAAGCGTTAACATAAACCACAGTTTTCGGTTGAATTTCGTAGCCTTCCAGCTTGCACCTTTCTATTGTTTCTCTAATCACGAGCAGTGGGAATGGAGGGTACAATCTTAGAGTCTCTTTTACGATTGCTTTTAGGTATGGAAGTTTAGGCAAATCATCTTCATCTACTCTGCCCTTTTCACCTACCAAGTTTCTAATTTCTTCTTGAACTTTCTTCATAGCTTTGGGATCTTTAATCAGGGCAGTCATGATCCACACAAGTGTGGCTGCACTCGTATCAATTCCACCGAGTAGTATGTTCTATAAAGATCATTAAGCAAATAATTAGTTAGTTTTCTTCTTTTGGAAAATCACTAGCTAAACAATTACTATATCCTAATAATATTTATCATGATAGGCTATCAAAATAAATTTCAATTTTTTTCGTTCAAACCACATTTTGTAAAAAAAATTAAAAATGGAGCATACGGTGACACTTGGAATCATATATTTTCTAAACCTTTTCCATTTAACTTTCAAATTGGAAAAAAGTATTCCCATATATATGTATATATACCGAGTACATTTTCAAGGCATAATATATAAAATTAACCTCTTACTTTCGATTTCTAATTTAACATATATATTTATCTTGCATACTCCATCTAAAAAAAAAATCGAACTTGAGTTGTTATTTTATTTTATTTGAACACTTATTACATAGATCTGTTTTTATATCTAAAGTTATACTAATTGTGACGTTGGAGAAATTATAATTATAGTGAAAATTAAGGAAATACGTACCTTTAACAATGCTTTGATGTTATCCCAGCTATTGTTGTCAATTCAAGATGAAATCTGCTCTTCTTTCATCTTGATCAATATATCAAGAATATCTTCTTCTTCCTTCTCCTTCTCCTTCTTCGTGTTGCGAAGAAGATGGTCGTCGATGAGGTCCTGATAGAACGAATCCAACTTGTCGAAAGCCAAATCAAGTCGATTGATTGATCCAGAGAGTTTATCCACCCAGCCTAATGAAGGAAAATAATCGGATACATAGAATGTACCCAATGCGGCCGAACCAACTTTCACAATCTCATCGAACCTCCGCAATTGGGGCCCATTCTCCTCATATCTCTCACCACAAGAAATTCTAAGTATGAGAATGGTAATGTGAGTCATTACAATCTCACTCACATTAACAACATTATTATGATCAAGAGAAGAAGAAGCTAAACTTGAAACCCTAGAAACGACACGACAAGATTCGTCCTCTCGAACAGCACGAAAAGATTGAATCTTTTTAGTGCTTACATGATGAACGGAAAAGATCTTTTTCACCTCCCTCCAATATTCACCGTAGGGCGAAAAGGCTATGTCCAAGCCGTTGTAGGCCAACTTATACTGCCCCAAGAATTTGGGCCTGCTGCAAAACACGGAATCTTGTGTTTTCAGCACTTGTTTTGCCAATTCTGAGGAGGTTATTACAAGTAGAGGTATGGGGCCTAATTTCATTTGCATAAGGGGCCCATATTTATTTGAAAGTTGCTTGAGAAAGACGTATGGGCTTTTGGCTTTTAGAAATTGGTGGAGATTTCCGATGAGGGGTAGGGGCGGCGGGCCTGGCGGAACAACTGCCGCCTTCCGGCCCCCCATCACAAGCAAGAACATCAATGGAACATATATAGCTAAAAACACAAAAACTATCATCATGATCATTTTGCTTAATTTATTTTTCTATGACGAAATGTTATTGTTGATATATTTAAACTTACAAGTGAAGCAGAGTATTTATAGATAATAACCTCAGCTCTACTGAAAATCATTTGTACGTAATCCAATAAGACATCGAAAGAAAAGAAAGCAAAATTTATCACTCAAGGGTTGGTCAAAGAAGTTGACGGTCAAGGTTTGAGTCGTTTGACTAATGTAGAAGATTTTAAGAGCAAATTACAATGTTCGACTAATATTACTAGTAGGGCACCCGTGCTGACGCACTGTCTAAAATGTTGAAAAATATTTTAACATTTTAATTTTTAAATATTATTTATATATATAGTTTATATCCATTTTATAATAATACCACTAACTTATATTAATAAATATATATATATATTTATTATCATAAATAAAAAAATTGATTATTGTGAACTAATGTTTATTATAATATATTGAATTTAAAAAAATAATAAAATAAAAAATGGTAAGATATTACTAATATATTTTCTAATTAAATTATTAATCTTAAAATCTAGTTAAATTGTTGTATTGTACAGTTTGTACTATATAAATTTAAACTTAACATATAAATATATAAAATTAATGTCTAATATTTAAATATATGTATATTATGATAAGATAAAAATGATTAAATAACTATAAAATGTATTAAGAATATTACAATAATTTTGGTGACAAAATTACATTCAATTAAATAATGAAATAATCTAAAATCAATAGTAATTGAATAAAAAATAAATTAAGAAAAAAATTATAGAACTTAAAAATCAAATTATTATAAATTAATACATTCTTAAAAACTTCATAAAATACTACGTTTTTTGTGATATTACAATCACAGTTGTTGTCATGACATAATAAGATCTTCAAATCACGATAATTTGTTATTCTAGATACAACCACATATAATTGACCATGACTAAATACAGATTCTTTCAAAATAACACCTACATTTGAAAACGATTGCCTCTGACTTTTATTAATAGCCATAACATATGACACAATCAATGAAAATTGTCTACGTTGAAACTTGAATTAATCTAGGATTAGAAGGTGTCAATGTAAGTCGTGGTATCAGTATCAGTTGTCCACAACTACTTCCAGCTAGAACCTTAACTTCAAGAACTTTATCACCCAACCTGATTATAACCAATCTACCAATAGAAAAAATACATATTATATTATAAATTTATAGATAAAACAAATGCAAAATTTTAAGCGACATAAAAAAATAAAGAGAAAGATACTAAAAAAAAAGAAACAAACCTAGTTCCATTGCATAGGCCGATTGAGTGATCTATATTTCTCAATAACATTATCGGTGTTCCAACTTTCAAATTCAATACATTATCAAGTACACCAGAACACTTCAACCTATTAAAAAATTCAGGAGTATGAATATTAGCCAAATTATCAACATTCAAATTAGATCTGCAAGGACTTTCGAAGCTCAAATAAATACGTGATTCTTTTTCATTTAACTTAATCATGTGCTCATTTGTTGACCTAACAACATCTAACGTGAGTGCAAGAATAGCTATACTTTGTAAATAGTCATGATTATCCATCATATTTTTAAAATCAGGATAGATGATATCAACAATAATAGAAATCAGATTATCACCGCACTTTAGCAAAATATCCTTAGGAATTTGTACATCACATTCATACTTAGTTTCTGATCCTATAGTACCATCTCCAATAGATGCTATCAATTTAGAAAAAGAATTCAATTCATGTACAACTTTATCAGATCTCAGGTTTTGAAGTATCATGTTCTTAGTAAGTTTTAGAAGAGTACAATCATTCCACAAATTAGATGAATTGATAGACTGATAGTAGCGTGAACGATATCCTGCCCAGTTCCTTTTGGAATAACGGGTAATATTTGACGAAAATCACCTCTAAGCACAATAATTCTATCGCCAAAAGGCAGTTCAGATGACAAAGGATCTGTGAGCTACATAATATCCTTCAAGGTCGTATCGAAAGCCTCAATATAATATCTCTTCACCTTTGACGCTTCATCCCATATTATCAAGATCACATTTAATCAAGAGTTCCGCAAGAGAACTTCATTGATGAATATTGCATGTAGAATCTTCAGTAACATCAATTATTGGAATGGAAAATCTGAAATGAGCAGTACGTCCACCAGGAAGAATGAGTGAGGCTATACCACTCGAGGCTACATTAATTACAACCTTGCCCTTAGATCTCAAACATGCTGACAAAGTCTTCCATATAAAAGTTTTGTTTGTTTCACCATATCCATAAACAAAAAACACACCACCATTACCGGACTGAATGGACGTAATTATTCTATCGTACATCGTACACACCATGTTGTTCATCACTAAATTTGCTAACTAAATCCTCATACTCTAACTTCAAATTAGATATGTTGTATGTAAACTCAATTAAAATCAATCTATTTCTAGATGAAAAGTTCAGATCATGGTTTACCACCGGCATGCCTTCAAAATCTTGCAAAGACTTACCAACAGTCCGCAACATATTATCATTTTTTTTATCAAACAACAACTCTTGATTTCATCATCTGTCATCCTTAATTCTACAAGAATTTACAATTAAAACAATACTACTATTAGTTAATTATGCTAAAATAAATAAAAATAATATTTTAATTTTTTTCATAAGTAAAAGTGTGATAAATTTATGCAAAGTAATTGAAATTTAGAGTTAAATAGATATTTATATTTAAAATGATAAATAAGCGTATAATAAATAACATTATTATTTAATTATTATGTATATATGTTTATATTTAGTTAATTATTCTAAAATAAATTAAAATAAAATATTTATCTTTCATAAATAAATGAATGATAAATTTATGCAAAAAAATTAAACTTTGAATTAAATTGACATTTATATTTAATATAATAAATAAGTATATAATAAATCATATTATTATTTATCATATACATCATTTAAAGATTTACATATGATATTAATTTCAACAAAATAATTTCACATATTAAAAAATTATGTAAAATTAATTTAATATAAATATATGAATATTTTCCACTAATACACATAATTATTATTAATTTAGATCTATAAATTGATTTTAAGTGTTATTCATTTAAATAATAAAAAAAATACTAAAATATACTTATCTTTATATATATATATGAACTATATATTTAAATCAAAACTTAATTTAAAATTTTATTTTTTATTAACTACGTTTTCCTTAGATAATATTGATAAAATAAGTAAAAAGATTATCTAATTTTTCTATTCTTCACCTCCGCATTATTAAAAAAAAATTAAAAATATTAAAGTCAATTAAAATTTACAATCATATAATATTTTGTGTATCCCTAAAATTTTGATTATTTTAAGGTTAACATTAAATTGTGTGAAACAATTTAATCAATTAAAGTTCTCAATAAATCACAAATAATTTAAAGTAATTATTTGAACTTAAAATGACTGGCATATTAGTGAAGTTGAATAATTATAATAGAATTAAATTAAAAAAAAAATTAAACATACCTGAAAAATGCATAATTCTTCTTCTATTATAAAGAATATTATCACAAAGATGTCTCCAATACTTTTCCCAAATTTCATAAGGTCGACCAAACGAACCTGATGTTAGTAGCATAACAATTAAAGATCTCATCGAAGATGCTGAAACCCAACGACTAACCTCGTCCATACCATCAACATACTCTCTATCATCGTCCAACAAACCTCTAGCAATTAAAGCAAGCTTCCCGATATGCTAGATTAATTACTCCATTGAATTTTTTTCAAATTATCATAAGATGTAGGTCCATGAACTACATTAAAGAGTATCCTCATGTAACGTGCCTCACCAAAACCAGGAGGAACGTAACAAATACGTCCGATTAAAAAAACTCTCTTCCTTTCAATCCACTCTCTAGTTTTCGGCTTCCATACGAAAAATTGTGGTATTTAAGCAAAAGTCAAATTTCTTGCTTTAGAAGAAATCTTGTTGAGTTCAAACCAAGCTAAGAACATGCTTTGTTTTACCGATGGTCTTTCCAATATAGATTCCAAACATGCACAATCACCAAATAAAATAGTTTACTTATCAGGAAGATGAAATCTCAAACGTTCAATTGGAGGATTTCTGTAATTAATCTCAAACCCGAAAATTCTCCAAGCAACTTCACATGGAGAAATGTACCTATAGTCATAGTACATTTTAACTTCATTCAAATCTGTTTTTCCATCAAACACGTGCTAACGCACGGCCTTATATGTTAAAAAAAAATCACGATATTTAAAATTTTAATTATTTTTCATAGTGTATTTATTTAATAATATATCACTAATTATTATAAAAAAATGTAATATTCATGTTAACTCATATTTATTAAACTGCATTCAATTTTAAGAAAATATATATTTTAAATTTTTAAAACTTTGTGAATATATTTTTTAAATTCAATAAACCAACATTCTTATTCAATAAATAAACAACAAACGATATCAAAAAATATAAATATATTGAATATTTGATTTGATTAATTAGGCTATTAATTTAACACTAAATTATTAATATTAAAATAATTTTATAATAAAATATGATTAATATCTGGATTGATTTTAGTGTTTGAAACACTGTCTAATCAAATGGAACTCAATTATGGAATTTTGAATATAAATATTCGTGTTTAATTAAAATTTCCGCGTGGTCCATAATAATTTGGTACAAAACAAAGGCTTTTCACTGTAAATTCAACTCACGACTTTTGTTATATTATTTATATTAGCTTAGAAATATATGATCCAAACAAATAAAAGTATTGATTAAATTTTTTTTAGTTCATTAAGTTGACACAATTTTGATTTAGTCCACTTGGTTACCATATTTTGAATTTAGTCCAGTAAGTTTCATATTATTTTGATATTAGTCCTTTAACTGGTTATTTTAGGTATTTCAACCGATCATGTTCACGTGGTATTTATTTTCATTTTAGACTGGGGCGGGTAAAAGCACAGGTGGATCATAAAAACGGGTCAAATTACTTAAAAAATGGATCACTCCACCATAACTAAAAAAAAATGTCGGGTCATTCCTTTGAATTTACCCAATTCACCCAAAACCTTACCAAACCCTCCCTGCTTGTGCAAAAAGAAAGAACCCCAATCAACATCGAAGAACCAGCTACGACACAGATGACGACACGAACGACGGCAGGCTGATAATTATTGATATGTGGTGGTTCATGGGGTTTGTTGCTTTACATTAAAAGTTTCATGGGGTCTTAAATGTTAATTGACTGAGTGGTGGTTCACGGGGTCTTAAACGCTAAGTTATTGTTGATATATGGGAGAAGAAGACGAAGTTGACATATCTTTGGATGGTGAGAAAGGGAGCACGAAAAATTAATTATGATAAGAGGGATGACGAAGACATGAAGGTGCGATTTTTCAAGATGGCGAGAATGAAAAAAAATTATGGCAGAAGACCTGCAATTTTTTAGTCTTGGGAAGAAGAAGATCGGTAATTTTTTTGGTTTGGAAAGAAGAAGACGGACAATTTTTTGGGTTTGGGAAAAAGACTTGTAATCAAATTTAATAAACAAAATTATTGTAATTAAAAAAATCTTTGAAATTAAATTTATTAAGAATGACAGAGTTATCAAGAGAAAAATAGGATTGAAACAAACTATAGTTTAGCCGATTGAACATCTATTTAAATAATTTGATGTTGTTTCATCAATATTTATATTCAACTCATGAAGTGAGCCATAACTTTTAAAATAAGATGGTCTTCCCTTCCTATTTTAAATTTATTAGCAATTTTATTTCAGTAATAAAATCATTGTATATTAATCCTTATTTATTGTCATTTGAAGATTGAATTCATAAATTTAATTTTGTATAGGAAATTTAATTGTCATTTCAATATAGTAAAATACAATTGGTTTATAATAATTTTTGTGATTGATTTATTTCAAATCAATCATATTTATCTAAAAATAATTGTAGATTCAACTTCAATAATATACATAGATTATGTTAAAATCTAGAAAACACACACATATATATCCATTCTCCAGAAACGTTTCATTCGAATTTAATTAAAAATCAAGTGTTATAATTTTATTTATATATTATTTTTCCCATTAATTATTTTATTTTATAGAGATGAGAACTAAATAGGAGAAATAAATGAATTATGATTTGCATAAATTTATATAATGTTTTTCTTTAATGGTCAATAGAAGTTTTCATCTTAAAGTTTTTTGAATTCAGAAAATGCTGAAATAATTCCATTATTTTTCTTAATTACGGGGAGAAGAATCTAGATAGAAGACGTAATATTATAGAGAAAAGAGTTTTCGTTATTTTTCTGATGGCTTATTTAAAGGACTAATATGAAAATAACACAATAAAAAAATTTCATTTTATTTATAAAAAAATTCATAATTTAAGGAATACACATATATTTTTAAGATATCTTAAATTTAATAACAAATGTATATTTATTTATTTATCATAAATTTAACATGTAAATTAACTATCCATGATTTATGGAATAAAAATATTTGATAAACAAAGACACATATCTATTTATTTAAATTAAGTTAAATTAAATATTAGTTAAAGATATACTTTAATTCTTGCTTTGAATATTTATAATTCATAAGTGAACTCATTAAAGACATACTATAATTCTATAAAAATTGGTAAATTAAAATTAATGTACAGTCGTCTTTGTATATATGTAACCATCGTTTTACAATACATAAATAATTTTGCAAAAAAGGAAAAATATACAACATATGCAATAATATTTATAGCAAAAAACTTTATTCAATGACTTAGTTGAAAATAATTTGAAATAAATTTTCATTGCTGATAATATGCATGTTTTCCATAAACATCTGAATAAGGAATTTAGAAATCGAATTACTTATCTTTAGAGGTTGTAATAATACTTCAAAAAATAGAAAAAAGTTTTTGAAGTCAATTCTTATTCTCAAAGTTAAATTCATAACTACGTTGCACACTCTCGTTAAAATTATCCATCCAAAAATCAGTCAACCCATGCATAAAGGAAGTTCTAGATCCTTATAATTTGAACACCTCAATTATATTCATCCAAAATAGTAACAAAAATAAAATAAAATTGAATAACATTCAAATTTGTAGTGTTAAAATTGTATCAATATTGATTATAAGAATTGCATAAATAATTAATCAAAATATATAAATAAGAGAATTTCTAAAACACAACCATGTTTTAGTTAAAAAGAAAGAAGAGTCTTTCTACGATAAGACGATAAGACGGGCTTCGCCCTACCTTATAACAAATAACAATTTAAATATCATTGTATTATTGATCTAACATATACATTTTATTATATATGATTGCACTTAGCATTAGTATGTTTGCCCTATGCAAAATGCAATCGAACTGCATCGCTATACTAATAAATTAAATTAATAAATAAACAATTATGAATATACCATATTAATTTAAAATAAATAAAAATATTTAATTATAAAATGAAATATATGTGTAGAATTATCAAATAGGTCGGACCGCGCTGGATCGGGTGATGTATGTTTCCCTTATATTGGGTCGGACAGGTTGAATTGATTCGAGTCTGGGTTGGGCCAGGTCCAGGCTTGGATTGGGTCGGGATTTCTCTCGGGCCTCGAGATCTACGGCCCAACCTAACTCGAGAAAAAACTCTTCAAATATTTTTAAAAAAAATACTGAAACGTTTACTTTTTGTTTTAAAAATCAGATTTTGGGTTTTAAGATCATACACCCGTTTTACTTTGGAATTTAAAAATCAGTTTTCAAAACCCACTTTAAACCACCCCTATCAAACATACTGATTTGACATAAAATTAAATCTATATAATATGATCACCTCAATCATTGTAATCTTTTTAACAATAATACAATAATATAATACATTCAATTATTATAATCTCACCCAACAATAATATAATAATACAATTTCATTCAATCTTACACATTAATTTGACATAAAATTAAATCTTCCACTATTCAAAAATCCAAAAAAAATACACATATTACTATCATTAGGGTTTCAAAAACACATGATTTAAAAAATCGGTTTTCAAAACCACTCAAAGCCCAAAGTTAACATCACCAGGATATTTCAGTAATTTTATATTTAAAAATAAAATAAAATTTATCCAATGGTGAAGTGCGTGACAAAGTCAAATGATGTGTCAACTTTTAATTGAACGTCTATTGTAAGACATTGCGAATCCCATGTCTCACCGTAAAAAAACCCAAAAAAGAAAATGACATTAAGATAAAAGACAAAAAACATGTGCAAGTAAACAAAATCTAAATTAAAATCGAGAGAAGACGTAAGAGATGAAGGAGATACATATGTTGCGCAAAAATAAATTAATAATGAAAATTGTTAGTTTACAAATAAAGAAAAGAGTGGAATAGAGAGATGATTAATCTTTAAATTCATTTGTTGCGAGATTTTTACCGATTAATATTCAAATTCTCCATATATCAATGAATTTTGAAAAATCATCAAAATCACTCTCCAAAATCTTAAATAATTTTTTAAATCTCTAATGAATACATCTTAAAAAACAATACAAATTGTTTCGTTTATCACTTCTATCTACATCCAGTACACTACAATAAACCTTTATATAGATAATTTTATTCTAAAACAATACATCAGAAAATAAAAATCCTAATTACATTCACTACAAAAAAATGCATTGATTAGAGACCAATATTTTGAGACATTGGAACAGAAATCAATCTCAAAATTCGTAATTTTTTCAAATTGGTTTCAAATCGGTCTTTATTTAAGACATTGGTCTCAAAACATTAATTGGTCTCTAATCAAAACATTTTTTGTAGTGATTAAAATCGAACATAAGAGAGAGAAACGTGAGAGGATGAAAATGACCTACAAAAAAGTTTGTAACAAATCATAGTTACAAACTTTTGATCCAAAGGATCATATTTTATCAGGAAAACATCAACGGTTAAAAAAAAGTAAATATTTGATCCTAAGTATATATATATATTGTCTGTACTACATGGAGTATCTTAAATGAAAGCTCAAAATTCACTTTAAGTAACTGTCATCTCAAATAAGCTACACTTATTAATAATATATTAATTTATTTTTAAATGGCCTTTTCCAAAATAATATTAGAATAATATTCAAATCACAGATTTATTTAATACTCCCTTCATTTTTAATTAAGTGTCACTTTGCTTTTTTTAATATTTTCAAAATAAGTGTCATTCTACATTTTTTTCTTTAATTTTGACAATTTTACCCGTATACATTATACTCCCTACATTTTCTTTACCTTGATTTAAACTTTTTCTCTTTTGATCGAATATAGTATTATAGCATTAATCATGGATAAACCTTAATTATTGTATACATGAATATCACCTACAATATTGACCACATTCATTACTAAATATAAATTTAATATTAAAATTAGTTATCATTAATGAAGGGTAAAATTGTCCATAATTATATATCTTAATTTGTTGAAAATTGTTAAAATGACACTTAATTAAAAGTGGAGGGAGTATGAAATTTAAGTATTTATAGGAGTCTGTATTAAGTCAATGAACGACAAAGATATGTTATGATCATCATATATAAGTATTTCCTAAAATCAGATCCAATCAAGATCATCAATTAGCATATCACTTACCATTCACGTTTATTGATTTCATAATGTTTAAAAATAGAATGATAAAATATGTGGAATACATCATTTAGGGATTATATTTTTTTTAGTCCATTAAGTTACCACGATTTTGAAATTAGTCCATCAGATTATCATTTTTTGAATTTAGTCCATTAAATTTCGATTTATTTTGATTTTGGTCCAGTTACCTGCTACAGCAGGTTTAACACATCATTTTTTAAAACACACCCCATAAAATGTTATACACACCCCAAATGTTAAACACACCACACTAAAATTTAAAAATAATTTTTTATTACTATACCCACTCAATTCTTTCTTATTTAATAAATTACGAAAAATAATTAAATTAAAAAAATAAGAATTCAAATTAAAACGGAAAATATAAATAAAATCTATAAAAAAATCGCCTAAATCTTAAAAAATTAAACAAAGCTAAAAAAATTAATTAATTTAATTAGTTTTGAAGATTTAATTGATTTTCTACTATTTTTAAATTTTATTTTGCCTTATTTCAACGTTTTTTAATTTATAGAAGTTAAAGCGCAAATAAAACATTAATAAAGCAATGAAGTTTTAAATTTATTTTATTTTATACACTCCAAATGTTAAAACACAAATACAACATTAATAACACCCCATAAATATTATATACACTCCAAATGTTAAACACAAAAATTCAAAAATTAAATATAGTTAAACAAAATCATAACTATATTTAATAAATTGTCAAAAATAATTTTATTAAAAAAGTAAGAATTCAAATTAATATTAAAAATATAAATAAAACCTATAAAAATACCCAAATCTTCAAAATTTTAATAAAGCTAAAAAATTAATTAATTTAATTAGTTTTAAAATTTTAGTTGATTTTTAATACTTTTTAAAGATTTTTATTTTTATTTAATTTAATAATTTTTTCAAGTTGATTTTTTTTAAATTTATTAAAGATCTTTAAAAATAGTAAAAAATCAACTAAATCTTCAAAATTAATTAAATTAATTATTTTTTTTATCTTTGTTTAATTTTTGAAGATTTTTGTGATTTTTTATAGGTTTTATTTATATTTTTTATATTAATTTGAATTTTTAATTTTTTTAATTTAATTATTTTTGGTAACTTATTAAATATGAAAGAATTGAGATGTGTATAGTAATAAAAAATATTTTTTAAATTTTAGTGTGGTGTGTTTAACATTTGGGGTGTGTATAACATTTTGTGGGGTACGGTGTTTGGTGTGTTTTAAAAAATGACCTGTTAAACCTGCAATAGCAGGTAATTGGACCAAAATCAAAATAAATCGAAACTTAATGGACTAAATTCAAAAAGTGGTAACCTGGTGAACTAAATTTAAAATCGTGGTAACTTAATGGACTAAAAAAAATATAATCCCCATCATTTATATTTTATTTTCCATATACTTATAAAAATAAATCATAATTAAAAAATCGTTTAAACATGTACACATAATTTTATAATCGGTAATTAAAAAAAAACAGAACTTAATTGTTATACGAATAAAAAAATGGTTGGTCTACAGTTTAAATATGTGTAGAATTCATACCTTTTAAAATTGTACAATTAATGATATGATAGTATCTACCTAATAATATGCTCCAAATTAATAAAAATTAATTAGCAATAAATGAATGAGTCCAATTGAAGGCATTTTTATCTCAAAGCTGTAATTCAGTATTTTTACATAAATTTAACATTTTTAACTGTGCCGATTATATCATTATTCTTTAACAGTCAGGATTAGAAACCAATTTAGATCACTAGAAAAACATTTGTAACTCGAAATTTAACAATAGATGAACTTGAATTGACCTTCACATCATTAAAATTATCATTCTGACGTAAAACATCATCAGGTTTAAGTTGAATCCTAAACAACATCACACGTTCAAGTAAGCCCTGAATTTCAAAAGGAATAACACAAAATTCATACACAATAAAAAATTAACAATATAATATTAATAAGATATCGTAAAAATAAAAGTAAATTATTTAAAAAAGAATGAAAAGATGGTTAATCTTATATATTATCTACAAATTAAAAGAACATTCCTTGAAGGAATTAATTGAATAAAATGTTTAGTTTAAATTGAAGGTGATTATGGAGAAAAAATCTTTAAGCGGAGTAAATTATGCATTTATTATTAATAATAATTATTTAAGTTTATAATTGATTTTAAATACAAATTTGACAGAAATTTATTAATTATGCTATATATTTAATGTATATAGACGAAATAATTATAGACAATGTATATTGACGAAATAATTATAGGTTGTCAATTTAAATTTGCCCAAGTGACAAAATTTAACTTTCATTATAAACATTTTCAATGAAATAATTTAAGTAGGGGTTATAATATGTCATTCATAAAACACGTTAACTTATTTAGAATAACTGGATTTAATTAAAAAAAATCTTTAAACATATGGAATGACTGATTTGTTTATTTAAGTAATTACCTCAAATACGTTTTGAATTTAAGATTGATACTAAAATATGAATTTTTTTCTAAACTTAATTAAATAGATGGAATGAAATTTAAGATTATTTAAGTCATTGCCTTAAATATTATATTGAATGAGTTAATGCCATAAAATTAGATGGTTTGTTTAAATAAAAATTGGATCCCATTCTGCTCATCCAATTAGTTATCAATGACCATCAAATTATGTTGAGAAATTTATGGAATGTTCACTAAACTCGGGGAAAATTGAATGAATTATGGGCTGTTTTAAAATTATTCAATTATGACTGAAATTTAATTTTCTTAATTTAGTGAATTAAATTGAATTTTCATCAGATTTTTAACTATTTTTTATATATAAAGACTAAAGAGTACAAAAAAAGTGCATTTACTTAAATTTTTGAATGTATAAAGAGTACAAAAAAAAAAAAAAAGTATTTACTTAAATTTTTGAAGGAATTAATTAAAGGTGATTATGGAAAAAAATTGACTTGCTTAATGATTACTGAAATTTCATTAAGATGGTATTTCCTTAAATTGGTAAATTTATTAGTTACTGATATTTTCGAATTTTAATTAAAATTGATTATGAATTTTTTTTAGATTGAGTAACTTATTCACTAATTGTCTATATAAAATACATACATTGTATGCGGATACGTTAAATTGTATATGAACTATTTAAATTGTATGTGGGTCACAATTACTCCATTGATTAATTGAAACCCTTAAATATATTAGGGTTAAAAACGTTACAAACAAAGTTAATTCACAACAGAAATAACATTATAGGATCCCGCGACAATGGACGACGGTGATGGCGCAAAAACAATGCGGAGAAGTCGATCCGATTAGGAATTTCTGCTTTTCACCGTATTTTGTAAAAGAAAGGTACCTACTCGGCGATTTGGTCGTCTAGGCCGCGATTTACCACTTCAGCCATGATTTTCTTGGCGAATTTGACAAAATCGGGGCGGAATTTAGTAGCCAAGCCTATAGGATCCCGAGACACGGATTTCTGGAAACCTGCAAAAGAGAGAAAAGTGAAAATTAAAATGAGAGAGAAATTTAATGTTAATGTACATTTTTTATTGTTTATCAATATAATTTTTTTATGTACTAATAATATTAACCTAAATTTTTGTCAATAAAATCATAATCGAATCTGTAAAATAAATCATAAGTTTTAGAATAATTACTTATGTGTTCCCATCAAATAAACCATAAAAAAAAAAAAAAGCAAAAATTTCAAATAATAAATCTTCAAGCATTATCAAACAAAAATAAATAAACTAAATTACATATTTAGGTCAAATACAAAAATACATAATTTATAAATTTACAAT
The DNA here is from genome assembly GCA_963675135.1 of Galeopsis tetrahit. Lineage (NCBI taxonomy): Eukaryota > Viridiplantae > Streptophyta > Magnoliopsida > Lamiales > Lamiaceae > Galeopsis > Galeopsis tetrahit. The sequence goes on from OY776131.1 coordinate 56,845,681, forward strand.
TATATTTATAAGTCTTGTTCAACAAATCTTCAAATAACACCAACATCTTCAGCAAATCTTCAAATAACACCAACATCTTCAGCAAATCTTCAACCTTTGACAAATAAAATAAAACCAAAATCTTCAAAAACTCTTATAAGTCTTGAAGCCTTGACAAATAAAAATAAAATAACTAAATTGCTTATCTAGATGTTAATACATAAATACAAAATTTATCCTATAACAATACATCATCCTAAAAAATAAAATAACAACAATACCAACTACATAACAATCGTACAAAAGAGAGAAAAGAGCTTTGATGAGAATGACAAACAAAAATGACGAATTTATAGAGAAGATGAGAAAGACGTTACAAATTTTAAGGAATTGATCCGAAGGACACAATTCAATCTTGAAATATTAACGGTTAAGATGAAGAGTAATAAATGACAGCTATTAATTAAAAATAATAAATGTGAGTTACCATATTTATACAGAAGACCAAATGAACGGCCAAGATCAAAATGAAGAAAACGATCAGCGATCCACAAACTTTCCCACCGAAACTAAATATGAAAATATGTAGGTGTATTATATTAGTATAGATAGTATGTGTGTTTTATTTTAGACACGACAAAATAGATTTTCCGAGCTCGGTAACTTGATTCAAATAAGTTGGGCTCTTGCCATGCTTGAAATCCCCTGAACCAATACGAGTCAAGTTCATCTACGAATCGATCTTATCCCATACCCATTCAAATGGGGTGTGATAGTTTAAAACAGACAAATAATGGGATAATTCATTTTTCAGAACATCAAAATTTAAGAAGTCGTCACATGTAGAATAGTACTTCTACTTTGTAATATATGGGTGTTTCATCCTACTGAATTTTTAAGTACATGTCGTCCTCATTATTAAATATTGTTAACATACACAACAGAGAATAAGCAGTAGTTGAAGATCAGTTAGAGTTTGTCATCTGAATATGTAAATTAATTAGGAAGTTAGAGCAATTGATGGTAACTGCAATTGACTAGTTAGGCGGCAGTTATTATTCAAACTGGCTATAAATAGTCACACCATATTCATGTAAAACTTAACTCAATATCACAATTTTATTTTCTCAGTTTAAAATTTACATAAAGTGTTAATATTCAACAAATATATGATGTGGATTATTTTTTTAAATGGCACATGTCAACAATCTAATTTGTTATGCTTCGATATCCGGTTCAAGGACCGACTAATGATCAATTCCACCGTTCACTTGCAGGAGCTCCGTTTAAAGACTTAGCAAATTAAATTTTTTTATGGATTGACCCCTTAAAAATTATTTGCAACTTAAAAATTTCGATGTCAATAATTTAATTTAGAAAGTGAAATGCAATATGGAATACATTGTGTGTTGCATTCGAGCTGACATATCGCATTTTAAAATTTTGCCACTATCCGAAGCAGTTAAGGCAATCCTAGTGCCACGTATGTTTTTTATTTTTATTTTGAGTTTCAAGCCATTAAAAACGATTCTATGTTCCTTTTTTTGATACGTTTGAAATTTCCTCTTTTCTTTTTTATTTTTTATATTTTAATCCAAGTAATTAAAAAAAGTGCAATACAAGTGTAGCAAAATATTATTAAAAAGTGAAAGTTGGTATAACTGAAAAATGCAACACAATAATAATAAAAAGTGTAAGCCATATATAACTGAAAAATGTAACCCAATATTACTAAAAAGTGTAAATTACTATAACCGAAAAGTGTAAGTGTTTAGAACTGAAAAGTGCAACACAATATTAATAAAATGTATATGTCATATATAACTGAAAAATGCAACTCAATATTACTAAAAAGTGTAAGTCACTATAACCGAAAAGTGTAAGTGTCTATAACTGAAAATTGCAACATACTCCCTATTAAGGTATCCCACATCGGATAGAGAGATGGTCTTGGGTGGGCTTATAAGCCTGGACAATCCTCTCACTTAACACCTTGGTTTTAAGTGTAGAGTTAGGCCTTCTAATATGGTATCAGAGCCAACTCTCTACTTTCGATGTCTGGATCCACCTGTGGAACCACGTGTTGACCTGGTCCCCGTCTCACGTGAGGGAGGGTATTGACCTGGTCCCCGTCTCACGTGAGGGAGGGTATTAAGGTATCCCACATCGGATAGAGAGATGGTCTTGGGTGGGCTTATAAGCCTGGGTCCACTCGATGGGCCTCCTCCCCAAAAAGGGTAAGAGGTGTTACAAGAATTAATTCCCACCCTCTCTACTTTTTGGCACAGAGATTAAGAAAAGTGATTAAATAATAGATATTGTACAAGTGATGTGATTGGAAGGCTTTTTGGCACAGAGATTAAGAAAAGTGATTAAATAATAGATATTGTACAAGTGATGTGATTGGAAGGAGAGAGATAGAGAGAAGAAGTAAAATATAAAGTGAAGTGTAAGAAAAAGTATTTACCAAAAAAGGTATGAGAAGCTTATAGATTAAGAAAATTGATTAAATAATAGATATTGTACAAGTGATGTGATTGGAAGGCTTTTTGGCACAGAGATTAAGAAAAGTGATTAAATAATAGATATTGTACAAGTGATGTGATTGGAAGGAGAGAGATAGAGAGAAGAAGTAAAATATAAAGTGAAGTGTAAGAAAAAGTACTTACCAAAAAAGGTATGAGAAGCTTATAGGTGGACAGACTAAAATGGTAAAATGGGAAACTTATAGACGGACGGAGGGAGTAATTTTTATTAAAAAGTGCAAGTGAGTATAACTGAAAAATGTAAGTCATTATAACTGAAAAGTGCAACACAATATTATTAAAAAGTGCAAGTCAGTATAACTGAAAAATGCAACACAATATTTAATAAAAAGTGTAAGTTATTATAACTGAAAAGTGCAAGTCAATACTGAAAAAGTGTAACACAATTTTTAATGAAAAGTGTAAGTCACTATAATTGAAAAGTACAAAAAGTCTAAGACACTACAACTGAAAAATGCAACACCGAATATACACAAGACTTGATCAACTCAAGTTCTTATATAATTGAAAAGTTAACACTGAAAATAAATATTATTAAAAAGTGTAAGTAAGTCAGTCACTATATAATAGTGCAATACCATAAAAAAAATAAAATAAAAAATTGACTTGATCAACTCAAATTCTTATATAGACTTAAGTCTACTCAAGAACTTTTAAGGAATTAAGGAATGAAATTATATATGAATGGAAATGAACTCGATTAATTCAAAAATGAGTATGAATGGAAATGAACTCGATTAATTCAAAAATGGTCATGTAACTTTAGTTGAGCATACAAAATATCATGTAACATTTTTCTTTTTAAATTTTAGTCTTTTTTGTGTCAATTTTAGTTCTTTCTATCTCAATTTTAGCCATTTTATATCGACTTTGGCTGATCGATCTCTTTCTGATTTTTTTTTTTTTTTTGACAGAGATCTCTTGCTGATTTGAAGAGACCACATAAACAAAACATGTCACATCACGTCCTTGTCATATGCCATGTCATATTTATTATGAAGAAAAAAAACTTATAAATAATATTTAAAGCATTATAAATTTTAATTATAAAAAAAATCCCCACAAGAAAATTAATTAAAAGTCTGGCCATAAAAATAAACTTTACAAAAAAAAAAAGTATTCCCCACATCATACGGAGTAATATATATATATATATATTATTTATGATGATTAAAATTGTTTTTTATTATTAACTAATTATTGAAATTATGGTTATTATTCTTGTTGGAAGTACATAAAAAATAAAATTGTGAAAATAGAAGTTAGTGATCATATATTTGTAATAAATAAATAGACTCCTCAAAGAATTGTCCGGGGTGTTCAGGCGCTTAAATGTGTGGAAGTCAGTTTTGGTGGAACATACCCGAATCAACCAAGAGAAATACGTTACGCGAAATGGGGATTGCGATTTGACCCGGCCCGGTTGTAAAATTCAAATTGACAACCAATTGGAGCGGTAGAATTTGGATCGCAAATTGGGCGTTGGCACATCGGGAGTTTATTGTCGTGTCACCATCCAACATGGCGTCCAAAATTGTGTCCATAATGAAAATCGTTACGAAATTGCAACAATTAATTAACAAGGCCTTGTTTGTATTAATGTTTTAAAAGTCATGACTAAATTGAAATTAGGTCGATCATAGAATTAACCTTTTGGTTTAAGAATATTTAGCACAAAATTAACACACATTTTTTCATTGAGATTTTTTTCAGTACAGGCCCAGCTGGAATTAAAAAACGTACATAAACTAATTATGAAACAAATAATTTGGTGATAAACAAAAGGAATTAACTACAAGCTGCTTTGGATCATATACACAGTACTCTGTTCTGTTGCTAATTCTTGGAGACCCTGATTGAAAAAAGCTGCAAAAGCATTCATTTTAGCCTCGTTCATCGACATGAGAATCTCAGTTCCTCCTCCTCTCCTCCTAGGCTTAGTCAGGAAAATTGATTCATCACAGTCATTAGTTGGATACTCAAACTTATTTGGCCTTCCCCATCCATAATCTACACCGTACATTTCAAATCTTGGCGACCCTGCTATTGTAACCACTCGCTTATTATTATTATTATTATTATTTCCACCTTTCATTTTTTTCCGATGCTCCACGTCATCATAAACATTGCCCTCCTTGTTATTACGAATAGCCTCCCCTATTGTCTCTGCAGCGGACACAAACCCCTCCTTCTCTTTCAGTCTCCCGTGAGTCGACTCGGCCAGCACCAGCACCGTGCAGTTTCCAAAGTAAGTGTACGGCAGCGGCGGATTCATCCTAGCCCGGATATCCGCCGTGCACGTCAAGTACTCGGTTTCATTGTCGGATATAATATCCTCTCCTACGATTGCCGCTGACTTTGCTAGGCAACTCCACAAGTATCCACTTAATATCACCATTGATGAAGCTATACGGGACATGCCGGGTTTCTTGCTAAGAGCAATGCTCTTCATTGATTGGATTTCGGCATCAGTGAGAAAGAATGTGGCTCGGACTTTATTAGTAGGCAAGGAAATGGATAAAGAGATGGTTGGAGAATAGGAGGCCGCGTAGTTCCACGCTTTTGTGGCGAGGTCTTTGTTGGAAATGGCAATGCCACTTCTATCGTATACGCGAGAGAATTTCTCGCGTAACGCTCGTCGCCGTTGAATTTATGAATGGAAGCCCATGCTTGGAGAAAGGCTAGTATTGTGCCTCCGTCAGATATTGCATGGTTGATGGTATGGCCAATGCAGATGCCTTGGTTGGGAAGTAATGTCACTTGGATAGCGAGAGGAGAGAATGTGATGGCGGAGTTGTCGGGGCCGGGGAATAGGCATGCGGTAGCGTGAGGGGCAAGAAAGCATGGAATTGGTCGGAATTCCGGGAATGATTCCCTGTGACTTGACTAAAATCGGAGTCGGAGACTGCGATTGTGACGGAAACGGAGTCTCCGGCTACGTAATGAGAAAAGGGCATGGCGCGGGGGGTACTGGTGATGAGAGGAAAAACGATGTTTCCTGCGAGTGGGAGGAAATGTTTAAGAGAGAGGGAAAGAGAGTTGGTGAGGGTTGGAACGACGTCGTTGAGGAAGTGTACGTGATTGAGAAGATGGGAATCTGTAGAAGAAGAGCAAATTGAGAAGATGGTAAGGAAGCCTGACAATGTCGTAGTTAGTTTTGGAGAGGGAGGGTTAGCTCGTGAGGAGCGCCCTTAATTTGAGGGTGTCACTTTGCAAACATCCACAACATTGATAGCCATCTGATCTGAAAAAACAGTTAAGTTTTAATTTGCAGACAAGTAATTAATTAGTTTTTGGTGAGTAGTGATGTTGTTTTAATCTCGTGCAACAATGGAAGATATGTATAGGAGAAATAGAGAAGAATGCAGCCAATTACTCATATAGAGCTAGCTAGCTAGGTCAGAGTCAGTATGCGCCAACCTTATATTACTATGATATATTTTGATTCAAATAGATTAAGAGTTTCATCTTAAATTTTGTTTCAAAAAAGTTTATTGCTTTTCATATTTTTATCAATGATCTTCCTAAAATACCCCTATTAATATCTATTTTTATGAAAATATATTAATATTAATAGAAAGGTTAAAGGAAGAATAAAAAATGAAAGTGGAAAAAAAAAGAAAAAAGAGAAGAAAAATAGAAAAATTAATGAAGGGTAAATGCATGTGTCAACAAAATATATTCTTTAATTTTATAAAAAAATACGAAAAGAATCCAGTTTTTCTCAATTAATGTGGATTTTACTTTGAATACCATATTCCTAGCTACTTTGAATGGACTGAATTAGACATGCGCAACGGTTAGAAATCGTCGGTTACGGTTTTCGAAAATCGGTAACCGTAACCGAACCGCCGGTTACGGTTACGGTTAAAAACCGTCGGTTTGCTTTTTTTTTTTTTTTTTTTTTTTAAATATTATTTCCGTTTTCGCTCGTTTTCACTCCGTTTTTGTTCATTTTTTATTCATTTTAACTCATTTTTTAGAAAATACATTACTAGAATTGAATAAAAATTATATAAATTAAATTTATACATTAAAAATAGAAGAATTGTGTATTAATTTTTTTTTTTTTTTTAAACCGGCAAACCGGCGGTTAACCGTCAAAACCGGCCAAACCGGCGGTTTGCGGTTTGTCAAAATGTCAAACCATAACCGAACCGCCATTTTACGGTTACGGTTCGGTTTTTAAACCGTAACCGGCGGTTAAAAATCGACGGTTTTGCCGGTTGGCCGGTTTCCCGGTTACGGTTTGAACATGTCTAGACTGAATTACAGGTATTTGTATCTTGGGCTTGCTATAGGTAACGGGTAAAATGCAGATTTGGTCTCAAGAGAATATGTGCTCACAAAAAAGGTTCCATTTTGAGCAAAAAAGGTCCCATATGATTTTACCGTTCAAAACTAACATATTCTTGGGTGTAAAACACACGCGCGGTTAACCTCTGGGAAAAAAAATCACAATTTCAATGGAACACTCTTAAATCAATCCACCCATATAATAACCGTTCTCAAATCTCACAAACTCGTTGTCAAATAGTACGAATCCATCTTAAAATCCCCAAATCGCATTGAAATCGTTCCCAAATCGAACGAATCTAGCCTAAAATCGTCCCCCAAATCGTACGGTAAGAAATGACGAAAAATCACGATGAAAAATCACAAAATTGAAGATGAAGGACATATTGAAATTTGAAATTGACATGCTCTAGAGAGTTCTAGAAGTAGGTGGCAACATCTTGAATCCCTTCGATCGCTATGAACCTGGCCGGACACTACTATAAGTCTATAATGTTAACAGTTACGTCTTCCGTTTGGATTTCAAAAATATAGGTTACAATAGTTTATCATTTCAATAATTAAACACTTTTAAAATTTTATTTTTTATTTTAATTAATTTCAAAATAAGTTTTGGATGAAAATTAAAACTATGTGGGTCTAAAAACACACATACGTAGTGAACCATTGCATGCATGTGCCCTAAATTATATTGCTACGAATTTCTTATATATATATATATATGTGTGTGTGAGTCAAACCTTGACTATCAACTTCTTTGACCAACCTGAGCGATAAATTTTGCTTTCTTATTTTAATTACAAATGATTTATAACAGAGACTATTATCTTAAATACTCAAGCCTCGTTTGCACATACGGAGTAATATATATCAACTCTAACATCTCATCAATGAAAAATGATAATATGGATAAAATTAAAGTCTTCAACCAACAAATATAAAATAAATATAGAGAAAAGTGAGAGCATATAATATTTAGCGAAAGAAGGTGGTTTGCTTAATAAGGTTGATAAGTGTTTTATGGTCAAAAGACTCCTCTGTGTAGTACATGCAAATATGTGTTGGGGGTGTTTATAATTACATTAAATGTTAAGTGCCACAACAAGTGATATGATATGTTAGAAAGAATTATATTTCATTTAAAAATCTAAATTTGTATAGATGTGAGTAATTAATTTTTTTGTATTATTTTTTAATAATTCATTCGAATTATCACCTCTTACCCCTTGAAAATGAGGCTCATCGAGTGAACAATTTAAATGAGTGAAATTGCTTTCATCAGGAATCGATCTCAGGATGTATGAGCGTGAACCTTGCTACTCTGTGATACCATGAAATAATTATATCTCATCTAAAAGTTCGAACTTGTAGAGAGGTAAGAAATTAATTCTTGTATATTAATTTCTAATATATAGTCCTAAATTTAATAACTACTCCATTATGTCACTCTTGTACGAGATGATCAAGTTGTCTCCTTAATTAGCATATGTGATGAGCTGATGTAAAAAGTTTTCCTCTAATCGAGGTGGATGTTCAGCCTAGGTGCTAGTCGGCTACGACCGATCCAAGTTCATAGTAATCAACTATAGTAGGCATTTTGAGCATTGGCTCAAGCAATCCAACCACTTAATTTGATGCGAAACATGTGTTTGATGATGCTCTTTTGGGATTCTGTTTATCGGATAACAACTTGTGTTATTGGGTCTTTTTACTCCTTAATCTCTTTATTATGTTAAATTGTCAATTATTATGTCTTTTTATTTTGGACGTTCATAGTTGTGTAGTTGAATTATTGTTGGAAACTTAACTAATTTATTTATTTGGCGCGCGGTCCAAATCAGTCAAACTAGTTATTTCTAACGTTTGCACTATTAAAAAATAGAGTAGGAAGTTTGGTCCTCGACAGAGGCAATAATATTTTTCTTCATATGAATTAATATTTTGACCCACAAATTTTTCTTCATAAATTTATGTAATTGTATAGAAATAATTAAAATATGGTTGTGAATTGTAAAAAAAAAATACTCCTACAAAATTTATGGTGTGAGATGATCAAAATGACAAAATAATTTTTTTTTTTTTTGTGAAACGGATAAAGTAGTTCATACAGAAGAAAAATGTGAATAATTTGTAGGCAGAGCAATATTATAATATTCAGTATTCAACAAATACTTTTCATTATATAAGTTGATTACTTTTTATTACTCCGTACATAAACTTATTTTTTTTACCCTTTTTAATGAGTTGCTAAAAAATATTAAAGAAATAGCTTGTTCAATTTTATTTTATTTTGTTAAAATGCACCTGTTCGCGGAAATACAAACAAACAAACTCTTTTTTTTTTTTTTTGAGGGGACAAACAAACAAACTCAAATACGAGTATTCAATGATATTAAATTCGTTATCTCTTGAACAAGCTCGTTTAAAAGCCCGTGAGATGACTCGTATAATTTGTAAAGAATAATTTAATTTAATTTCATAAAAGAATGTTTTCTCTATTCAATTTTATTATTTTTAATTTTCTTTCTTAGTTGTCCAATTTAATTATATTCATTTTTTTAAAAACAATTATTCATACTATTTTATTTTTAAATTATATGATTAATTAATCTAATATAAACTTATTACTATTATATATTTTTTTTTAAGTCTTGGGTATCAGTCCAAGATCTCACCGTCGGATTAATCTAATATAAACTTATTACTACTATATTGTGTTTTTTTAAGTCTCGGGTATCAGTTTAAGATCCCACCACCCACTTAGGAGGTCCCGTTTAAAATTAGAGCATTTTTTTAAATCTCGGGTATCAGTTCAAGATCTCACGGCTCACTTGGGGGGTCCCGTCCAAGATCCCACCGTCCGATTAATTTAATATAAACTTATTAATACTATATTGTTTTTTTTAAGTCTCGAGTATCAGTTCAAGATCCCACCGTCCACTTGGGGGTCCCGTTTAAAGTCAGAGCGCTTTTTTAAGTCTCGGGTATCAGTTCAAGATTCCACTGTCCATTTGAGCGGTCCCATTTAAAGTCAGAGCGCTAGAGCTTTTTGCGCTCTGTATGGATTGTCCCATAGAAATTGTTTACACGTTATAGTTTCGAACTTGAGACCTAAAGAAAGGAGCACACTCCTAAGTCTCAATCCTACACCACTTGGGATTATTACTACTCCTTCCGTCCCCCTATAAATTTTTCATTTTACCATTTTGGTCCGTCCGTCTATAAGCTTCTCATACTCTTTTTGGTAAATATTTTTAATTTTTTATTCTTACATTTTTACTTTATATCTTAATTTTTCCCTCCATCTCTCTCCTTTAACCTCACATTTCATCAACCACATCACTTATAATCACTTTTCTTAATTCATGTATCAAAAAGTAGCAAAAAACTTATAGAGGAGTACTATATTGTTAAGCTTGAAAAAACATATGATTCGATTGTTAAAGCTCGAGTTCCGTTAACCTTAACGGCATGATTGCTATGCAGGAATGAGGTGTGAATGGAATGACCATTCTTAATACTATTCCAAATGTCCTAATTGGTATGTTTTTATATTAGGAATGTTCATTCCAAATGGAATGATCATTCCTCAAATTTAGGGAATGGTGATTCCTCCCATCCCCATGGTTTTAGCTATTCCTATATTTTTAGGAATGAGTTTTTAAAAAAAATATATTTTACAAAAATATCATAACTTATTTTTTAATTTTAACAACATTATTTTATATTTCCAAAAAATAACAAACAACAATAATTATAATTGTAAAAATAATAATAACATTATTTAATAAAAAATAAATTATGAATTTAATTCTAATAATAATAATAACATTATTTAATAAAAAATAAATTATGAATTTAATTCTAATAATAAAAATAATAAAATATTTTAATAATATAAATAATAATTCACAACATATTAATAAAAATAAAAATATTTTATATAATATTAATTATCTTAAATAATTATAAAAAAATAATATTATTATTTAATAAAAATATTATCATTTAAATATAAAAATCAATAATAAAATTATTATAAAAAAATATTTAAAATTATAGATATTATTATTAACTACCAATATAAAAATAATAAAAATATATAAAAGTAATAAATATTATTATTATATTAAAAATCAAAAATAATAAAAATATATGTGAGTATTAAAGACCTAATAATTATAATTAATAATAATATTATTATTGTTTGAAATTTATATAATACTCATATTTCATTTCAGACCAATCATAAGAATAACTATTCATATGCCATTCCATTCAGCCCTCCATTCCATTCACGAGCCTTCAAATAATTGGGAGTCTTTTTACATGCGGACTCTAGACCCTTCAAGACCAAATACAAATTTGATGATGTGCTTACGTTTTAGCCCTCGCACTTTATATTATTCTCTTTCTCCGTCAAAATATTTTCTTTGATTCTTCGTTTCAGCCCTTTTCTTTTGCGGCAATTGTTCTCCAGATTTGGTTTTGAAGAAGCGAAGGTGCGATGCCACTAATTTGAATTTGAATGGTGCATTTGCATATGATCTTTTTTTTTTCCTCTCTCGTCATTTTGATTTTACATTTCTGTGATTTATTGCAATCCCCGGCCTAGTCATTTTGATCATAAGCTTGTGAATAATCTGGAATTCGAATATTTTTATATTTGTGTGTTTGGCGTCTTGCCAATGGATGAATAGTTATTGCTGTAAAATTTTGTTGTGCTTTTACTTATACTTGTCGTTCTGCCTTTTCTGAACCCATTGTTATTTTCTTCGTTTTGATTTCTGGGCGTTTGGTTATTGTAAGGTTGCTGCATTGATTGTGAAACTTATTGCTTTGCTAGAATGCTGCGGCTCAAATGAGCTTTTTAGAAAATGCAGATCATTTTTTGGAAATTCTTTCTTTATTGTTGTGTTTATGAAGTTCCACTTTCTTTCCTTATTGTTGTTGCTGGCTGCTGCTGCTTCTCCGCCGTCATTTCCCATGGCTTTCTTTGCGGGGGTGCGGGCACATTGGTGGTGTTGAAGAAGAAGAAGATGACAGAAATTCTCCCCCCAAGACTAATTTTGGGAAGAAGGGGGAGTTATAAAGATAACTTTTCCATTTTTAATAAGTGAGTTGGATTTGTTCGATTTTTTACTATAAAATGAAATTCAAATAACACGTGCGCCACGTAAGCAAAGTTGCCAGAAACTCCCAAATTCGGCTAGCACGTGACTGACACATGATCCGAAACCACACCGTTCTCGTTTTTCTGGTGAAAATTGGGTCAAAATTGGACAGTTAATGAAGTTATTGGACAAAATTGAAATAATTAATAATTTTGAGACGAAAAACGGACAGTGGATAAGTTACGGGACCAGAAACTTTTTATCTCTATTATATATCATACACATATTATCATGAATTTCTGAAATCATCAATTTCAGATACATTTCCATTTAGTTTATTCACCTTTTGCGATTTCAGATAATTGTATTTCAAAATTTCATACTAAATGTACTAGAGATGTTAGAACAAATCTGGTCTGATATTTTGATTGTATAATGATTCTTGAATGGTACGAGTTCATACTATTTTAATCACATTGATGAAACTGATACATTACTTGTACACCAGGATCTTTTGATGTTAATTGTGTCTAGGTATATTTAGAAGTTAATGGCCGAAATGCAGCCTAGTGATGGTTCAAGTGCAAGTACTGTCTGTGATGGAAGTTCTGAATCAACACTTCAGCTCAATATCAAGACCCTGGATTCTCAGATTTTCAGCTTTCAAGTGGATAAGAATGTAATTTTTTTCATTTAATCTTGTGTGAACTTTCTCATATTACTTAAACACTATTCTATTTGCAGATAAGGAATGAATTGCATACGCTGTTCCCTCAGTCTTTAGATGTTGTACCGATATTGTCTTGTTTGAGATTGATATTTAATGTTCTTATATCCTTCTCTCGTTTAGAAAGAAAATAAGAGAAGTTAACCATTTGCCTATACTTAGTTGATATTTTCATAGAAGGTCGAAATTTCTGGCTTGATAGCTGCCAAATTTATTGATATGCTGCAATAAGTTTGGACGGAAAATGTAATGAGTTTTTACTGATATTTTTTAAGATTCAGAAAGGGCAGGGTCCCCTTCTTCTAAGGATCAGTGTTAACTTTCATTTCGATGACCTTCAAAGTACTTGTCTTTTGAATTATATTTGCATCATTATTACTTAATTTGTTTCATTGGTGTCATTTCAGATTTCTGTATCAGCATTCAAGGAGAAGATAGCTGTTCAAAGTGGTGTGCCAGTTGGGCAGCAGCGTCTAATATTTAGGGGAAAGGTCTTGAAGGACGACCACCTTCTTGCAGAATACAGTATCCTACCAATTGCAACACTAGTCATATTTATATTTGCTGTCATTTAGTACTGACCAGAATATCAGTCATTGCTATTGTATCACTTTGGATTTAGATCAATTTTGCGGTTGTTGCATGCGTGCATCTGGGCTTTTTGTTGGGCCTCTTTTGTTGTTGTTTCTTCTTGGGAAGAGGTTGGGTGGTAACTCACTGCAATATTTGAAAAATAAACATGTATGTACTTTATACATATTCATCAATCTTTATGCACAGTAATTGTCACTGTTAAAAAGTGTTAAATTTGGTAAGTATGCATGTTGGATCATTTTCACTCTGCTATAATGCTAAGCTTGAAGGAGAAAGTGAAACTGCTCTTTGATGGAGAAAGTTGCCTGAAAATGTCCTCTTTGTGCTTCACATTTATCTTGTTCCCAGTATAGAGTTTCTACATTCTACTTCATCTTTCCGTTTTGACATATGAACCACTTCATGTAATCTTTATGGTCTATCCTTAACAATATAACAGGTGTTGAAAATGGGGATACATTACATTTAGTTGAAAGGCAACTGCAGCCTTCTCCTGGATCCAGCTCTGAAGAGACAACTTCAAACAATGACAGTAGAGGTTGTAGGAGTTGCATTCTAATTTGATTTTACCTGTAAAGATAAAAATGTGACTTTCTTCACGAGTTCTTATTAATTTAAACTTCTGCTTCCTTCTTCTTCTGGCTACAGTGCAGGATTCTAGTACTGGTGGTCCCCGTCATCGTGTTGGACCAATTGCTCATAGTATAGTATTGGGGACCTTAAATGTTGGAGATCCAGGAGAAGCTGTTGCGCCAGACATAAGTCGGGTGTGCCTTTGTTGTTATACTTTGTTTGGAATTCAAAAGTTGATGGTTGTATCTTTCATAGTAATTTGCCATATTTGTCTGCTTTTTAGGTAATTGGGGCAGTATTGAACACAATTGGAATTGGCAACCAGGCAGGAGGCTTGCAACATGGGGTTCCGGTAGTAGCTTTGTTTATTTTAGTTTTTACTTCGGCAGGTTGCTTGGGAATTAATATAAATGAAATGATTGCACGCCTCTCTACAAGCTCAAACTTTTAAATGAGATGGAGTTAGAGTCTTAGGCTCATGCCCACGCGTCTTGGGTTTCAATTCCCGTTAAAAACAAACTCCACTCATATTAAATTGTCCACTCGATGGGCCTCCTCCCCAAAGGGTAGAGGTGATAATCCGGCCCACGAGTGAAAGGGAGTGTTAGGGAATTAATATAAATGAATTAATTTCACACCTCTCTAAAAGTTCGAAATTTTTAGATGAGACATAATTCTTTCATGGTATTAGAGCCTCAGGCTCACGCCCACACGTCTTGGGTTCAATTCCCGTTGAAAGCAAAACTCCACTCATATTAAATTGTCCACTTGATGGGCCTTCTCTCCAGAGGGTAGAGGCGAATAATTCGGCACATGAGTGAGGGGTATTATTAAGGCATAATACAAATGAATTGATTACACACCTCTTTACAAGTTTTGGACTTTTAGATGAGATGAAATTCTTTCATAGGATTTTCTGTTTCTTTTTTAACGAGCAACTTGTTTGTATTTATGCATTTATCTTTTAGAGATGCTGGTGTGGTGGGTCCTGTCGAAGCCTTTTCATGTATATTGAATTATGCTTTAGCTTTAGTATTGTTCATGACTTCATGAAATAGAAATTTTTTCATGGGTGTTCAGTTATGCGACACCTAGTACTGCACATTCTTTCCAGCTGAGAAAAATTGTCCCTGAACCATGAATTCAGTAGTCTTGCCTTTTACGTTGGAACGATGCTACTCCTACAACTACAAGTAAAAAGTGTAGAAATTTGTCGATTTCACTTGCTGTAGTTCTGGTATAGATATTGACCTGTCACATATATCTTCCTGCCTTTTATTATTCTCATAGCGACGGATGAAGTGAATTAGTGAACACTGAAACTATTATTAACTTATTAACCTTCTATGAAACACAGAGAGGATAAAATGCTACCAAAATTATTAGTTAACAGAAATCAGACTTCTCCTTCTCGTGTTTCTCTGCTTTCAATCATTTTGAACCTTGTTAGTAATGACTTCATGGATTTATTTTCATGCTCAGGCTTCTCATGTGAATGAAGCAGAAGGGTCACAGGCTAATGCTGTAGGTCAAAATCAGGGTGGAAATGAGTCTGTCTCATGGCCATCCTTCCATGGCCCATCTGCACCCCATTCTATGCAAATTCCACTAGGGGCATCAACTGCTATTCCATTTCTAAACACGGTAGAAGATTATATATATAATTTTTTTTCTCGAATAATGCTTTAAAGAAGATTTCCTCATGGTTTTCAACTAATCTCTGAGTTTTTACCTGTATGCAGCCGATTCCTGATTCACTGAGCACACTTATTGAATTTATGAATCGGATGGAACAGGCGCTTTCGCAAAATGGTATTAACACCAACCTTCTTGGGCATTAGGTAGTTTCTATGAAATATCTCTTACAAGAAACTCCTTTTACTTTAATTGTAGGTGTTCAGACAAACCAATCACCTGTTAGTGACAGTGTACCTGCTACTGAATTGCCTTCGAACTCTCGTGGTTTTCCAACAGTTGAAGGTCTAACCATTGTTCTACAACATGCACAAAATCTTCTCAGTGACCATGTTGTTCCAGCAATATCTGTAAGCACCATGCTATGAGATTAATTTTCTCTTTTCCTAGTTTCAGTAATGTAAGCCTTTCTAACCTGTGTATTGGACATTATTTTTTGTGGTATGTTTGGATATGGTATTTGTCAGTCTTAATATGAAACATGATGTTTGCATATTCTATGGAAATCTGTTGGCATATGTTATCTTGTTGACATAGAGAAGGTTACGCAATATCTGTATGCACTATGCTATGAGATTAATTTTCTTTTCTTTTGCTAGTTACAGTTATGTAAGCCTTTTTCCAGTTCTGTGCTTTAGACATTACTTTTTGTGGTATGATTGGATATGGTATTTGTCAATCTTATATGAACTTATGAAGAATGCTGTTTGCATTTTCTATGGAAATCTTTTGGCATATGTTATCTGTTGACGTAGGGAAGGTAATGTACTTGTGCATGTGGGTTTTTGATTCACACTTCATGTTCTGAGAAACCTACCGAAAAGAGGAAAATGCAGTCTACCAATTTGTGATCCACCATACGATCGCGGTAGTGACTGAAAATAACTGAAGTTTGTTTTAATAAAGTAAAAATTTGGTTCAGATTCACTGAAAAGTTGAAATATGTTGTCCATTTTAATTTAATCATATCTAAAGGGCAAAAAACTAGTGATATTTAGCCCATCTTTTAGAGTGGTCTACTGATTTTCAGCTGATGTGTTAAAAAGTGGTGTACGTTGGACTGCCTGAACTCAAACTGGAATAGAACTTCAATGTTTGATGTGAGTTCTGAATAGAAAGCGCTGACTGTATTCTTGTTGAGAATGTTAGAAGCTCAAGATTGCAAATTCTTAATTTTGAGTGATTTACTGTTGTACTCTTGAGATATCAAAAAAAAAAGAGGGGGGGGGGGGGGGGGGGTGGAATACAATTAAAAATTAACAAATGGAAAACATAAGGTTGTGTTTGGATGGGAGGATTTGATTTGAGTAGGAATTTCAAATGAAAGGATTTAAAAATACATGGATTTCAAATGACATGGTTTTAGTGAGGATTTAAAATTCTCTCAATTTTAACTAAAAAAATATGGGCTCAAATCTAAGTATTTAAAATCCATTCATTTATTTTTTAATCCAAATAAGTGGAGTGGATTTGGATTGTGGATTTAAAATCCATGGACCTAAATCCGTCCATCCAAATGGAGCCTAAGGGAACTGTGATTAATATCTGTACTTGCATCTTATCTATATGAATGCAGCTCATCATCTTGTACCATGTATTATTTCTACATTTTGGTACATTTACCGTATTCTGGTACTATCATAACCTACTGCAATGTTGCAGCGCACTGCAGTTCGTTTAAATCAAGATGGGGGATCTAATGATCATCCAGTAAGGGAGCAAGTGCACATAGACTCTACTCAATTAGGCATGGCTATGCAGCATTTGGGTGCACTTTTTCTAGAGCTGGGACGGACAGTTTTGACTCTTCGCATGGGACAATCTCCTGTATGTCTTTATGATTTACATAAAAAATGTTCCCATTTTCTGGGTTCTACTCATTAATAGTCTCTTGGTACTAATGCAGGCTGACTCTTTTGTAAATGCTGGACCTGCTGTTTATATATCTCCATCGGGGCCCAACCCAATTATGGTTCAGGTTTGTAATTGAGGGCCTTAGTTCAAAATCTTTTTATCAATTTAAAAGGACAATGCACCTTCCAATACGCTCATCTGTACTTGTGGTTGTCCATGAGCCATGATAAAACATTATGGTTTAGTCTTCCATGATTGTTACTTTGGATGTTAATTTGTTAATCTGTTTAGATTTTAACCAAGATTCGTGTTTCCATGTTTCTATTAGCTGAAGGTTTATGCAATGTAGGAATCTCCCTGTGATCCATTGAGTTCTAAATTTGTGATAGACCTGCAAATAAAGTGTAAAGGAGTAGTGAGCTATTTTGTTATTTTTCCTTTATACGTTGGGCCTTCTTTTGTGTTGGTGGGCCTTTGTGTTGGGCCTGTGGCAGTTAGTGGATATATAGTCTGGAAGTTAGTGCAGTTAGGCCATGTTTGATAGCAAAGACTGATTAGGCTGGATTAGGATGATATCTAAACTTTAAGACTTTTAAAGCATAATCTACCCTTAATCTAAGTTATCAAACAAACTTAAGAGATGAGATGGAGTTAATCTAGGTTTAATCTAAGCTATCAAACATGGCCTTAGTAGATATATAGTCTGAGAGTTCTAGTTAGGAGGATTATGGAGAATCATTATTGAATTGCAGCTGTTAAGCTTGTGACAGAGACTTTATCTCTGGGCCCTATTTTGGGATTGTTTCTATCTTCTTGTTCATCTTTCTTGATTCTTCCTTTCATCCCTATAGTCACCTCTATCAATTTGTTTTGTCCTTACTTTTTCTTCTTATGATTGATATGGTAGATTTACAGAGCTAATGATTGCTATTAATTGCAGCCATTTCCTCTGCAAAGTAGCTCTCTTTTTGGTGGCTCATCTGGTGCCTCAACAAATCCTGTAGCTATGGGTCCATTCGGTATTTCTAGTGTCCCAAGGAATGTAAATATTCATATCCATACAGGTACATGATATTTCAAAAAGGTACTAGGGGTGTAAATGAGTCGAGTAAGGTCAAGGTTGAACTCGACTCGATTAAAAAACTCGAAACTCAACTCGAAATTGATCGAGTCCATTTTTTTTTTATTTGGGATCGACTTGACTTAGTAACTTACATAACATTAATTAGAGATTCTTGTAGTATTTATAATTTAAGTTTGTAAATAATTAGGGGTATATTAAAGTTATGTCATACATAACATTAATTAGAGATTTTTATTTTATTTATAATTGAAGTATATTTGTAAAAATACTAAATAATTAACATATTATGGGTGATATAGTAAAATTATGTGAGCTCGATTAGGCTCACAAGCCTAGTATTACTGAGCTCGAGCTCAAGAACTACTCAAGTGGCTCGAGCTCAACTCGATTAAATTTGAGCATTTTTTTTTAGCTTTTCTAGAGTCGAGGATGAATAGCTCGTGAGCTGGCTTGACTCACTTACACCCTTAAAAGGCACTTCTTTTGGGTTTCCTGCATAGGCAATAATATAATTTTACTATAAAACAGGGGCAGCAGCGGTACCTACAGCTTCTCCAGTGATTAATAGAGCTCCAAATGGAGAAGGTACACAAGGGGAACATGCTAATGACGTCACAGGAGCCGCTGTTCAATCACAACCTATTACGTTTTCTATTTCTGATGCTTCAACAACCGATTCCTCTGTTTCACAGTCTGCTGATCCTAATTTTATTTCATCGATTGTAGCTGAAGTGAACTCTCAGATTAGGAGAAGTATAATTGCTAACATGCAGAGAGAAAGTCATACACCATTAGGTATGCATATTTTCATTTCTGATTGTAATTTACAGTGTATTATATATGGGTTAATTTCAAAATGAATCGCGACCTTTTCACACTTTTTCAATTACAATGTATTTTTTTAATATTGTCAATTTGATGCACGACGTTTAAAATTGCTGCAATTTTTATCACATGACTATTTTCCGGCAAGTCCTTTGTGTTGACCTCAAGTGCACAAAAAATTAGAAGGTTGTGATTAAATTGAAACAATAACAAAAAGTTGTGAATTTGTTGCATTATTTTTCAAAATAAAATATTCTGGCTGCCATGTGAGCATAAGTTTCCGGAAAATAGTCATATGATATAATTGCAAATTTAAAAAGTGCATTGAATTGCAAAATTTTAAAACATATGCTATAACTGAAAAAACGTGAAAAGGTCGTGATTTTTATGCAGTTAACCCATTATATATTTAAGTGCAGTACTTATTCATTCATGAAGGGCAATCAGATGGTTTATCGAATCAAGATGAACGTGTTGGTAGTGGTGCAAGCGTTGGAGGCACAGGCAGACCTGGTAACAGGGCTAGTCAGACCAGCGACCAGCAGGTGAAAATCATAGCAATTTGATTTATCTGTAGTATAGATATCTTACGTACTAACTGAATGTGTACTGTTAGGTACCAACTGCACGCCACGAGCTTGAATGTGAATCTTCTGTAAGTTCTGGTGGAGGCTCACATAAAAGGTCAACCACATCTACTCAAGGCAATCTTAACCCTGATTGTCCTTTAGATGTCCCTATAGGTTTGGGACTTGGAGGCCTTCAGCCTATGGTAAGATATTGCTTTTGCTTTGCTTTGCTGTCTTGACATGGTATTTTGTATTAATCTTAGGCAAAAACCAAATTTTAGATGTATTATACTTGCAAATTTTGAATTATTTTTTAAGCGTAAACTTGTACGTATTTTAAGTGGTTGCTAATTTTGGATAAGTTAAACAAAATTTGGTTTTGATCTTCTGCGTGAATAGTCATTTTGCAGATATATCTTTTATTCATTATATTTTTTTTCTATATATTGTTTGCTTTTCTTTTTTATGAAATTAATTTTCCATAGTGATTTTTAAATTGCATGCCTCTTGAATTGGATCAAGGTTGGGCTAGAAAACAGCAGAATGGAAACATTTATGAGCTGGAGTTTCTTAGCCACTGATAGGGATAAATAAAACAGTATACTAGTTTAAAGTGCTTTCTATGTTTATGACAATATTTAAAGTCAATCTGGGTCGTCTGTTCAGGTAGTACTATAGGCAGTGAATGTTCTGGAAGTAAAGCAAACAGCTAAGCCCATATGCACCTTTTTTTTTTCTTCCTATAATCTATAGGCAGCACAGCACAAATAGATTTTGTTGCCCACAAAATGAGAAAACAAAGTTTAAAAAGTAAAAAGAGGAAATAACAAAAATGAGTTTTAGTAGCACCAAAACCCATTTTTCTGCAATTATCAGTCTCCATAATTCTTCTCTGAAAGCACCTAATAGTTTCTTTCCATTTCCCTCCAGTCCCATGACTACTCTCTATCCTTCTCTATTTAATTGAACGTCGGATATGTCGTCTTATACACGTCTGTCCTCCACAACCCAATCTCACAACATATTTCTTGAATAATGGACACACAATCAAAGAACTACCTATCGCTGCATACTTGTCAGCTGGAGTTGGTGACTTGGGGCTTGATTCTGCCTAGTTTATCCGGGTTATTTGTACAATTGTCTTTCAAGAAGAAACAAAGAAAAAATGAAATTTCTTTCACTCCCCTGCATATAATACTTTGTTGTTATTTTACGACCATTATTGTATCTTCTGCCCTATTTCTGTTTATCTTCATGTGCTTCTCTCATGAATCATGATTACTTATGGTATGGGTATAATTGTTGTAGAGGCAAGGTAACCAACCAAGAGCAAAAACCAAAGATAGTGGAGGTCCAAGTGCCAGTAATTCGAGTTCTCCACCAAATTTCCCAAGGGGAGTTGGAGGGAGTGCGCCTACACCTAGACAAAATGCTGATGGTCAAAGTGATATAACAGAGGCAATGTCTCAGATTCTGCAGGGTCCCGCTCTGGATGGTCTGTTGGCTGGAGTTTCACAGCAAACTGGGGTTGGGTCCCCGGATATGCTCAGAAACATGTTGCAACAATTTACTCAAAATCCTGCTATGAGGAATACAGTGAATCAACTTGCTCAGCAAATTGACAACCATGATCTTGGAAGCATGTTTTCGGGTTTGGATAGAGGTCCAGTAGGAGGGGGGGTTGATTTGTCAAGAATGATGCAACAAATGATGCCTATTGTTTCTAAAGCTTTAGGAGGTGTTTCGTCTGAACTACCGGGGCCTCCGGGATCCATGAGTAGGTCAAGAAGTGGAATGATAAGAAGTGATGATCATCCTCAGGTTTGTATTTATAGATATGAAAATGTGTTACAATTGTGTGTTTTCATACAGCCATGGTTGATATTGTTAAAGTAAAATGATGTTTTAAATTTGCACCATGAGCTAGAAATCTTTGAGCTACTTTTGACTTTCTTAATGCTTCATTAGAATTTAGAAGTCTCTTCAAATTAGTAAACAAGATGCTTTTGTGCAAGGGAGAATACTTTCGTAGTAATGTACAGTTTAATGACATTTAGTCATCTAAATACTTATAAAACTTAGCCATTCACTATATTAATGACATTTTTCAGTCATCTAAAAGAGAACAAAATCTCGCCTTAAATTCAATTTTTTAATGAAAAATAATTGAGTCCTGCCTGTTGGAATTTTGACTCTCAGTACTTTCACATGTCAATGGGTCTTTGTAGGCTGTTATTTTTCTATTTTCTTTTAGAATATCCATTACAAAACCTATCAATATGTTTCCTTAACTCTGTCAGCTACCAAATCCTGTTAATTGTATGTTTCCCCTATCAATCATTGCCTTATTTCCCCTTTACAGAGACATAATATTTGTCTGCCCTTTATTTTCTGCTTAGTATTCTTTTTTATTTTTTCTCTTGCTGTATATGCTGGTTTTATTTCAAAATCATTGTTAGTTGCGAAAACTATCACCAATGTTTATCCCAAAAATCCAATTTAAAATTACAAATACCCGAGATTAGGTTCTGTAATTTTCTCTTCAAATTGTTTTGTTTGATTATGTATTTCTATAACCTATTTTCTCACCCATCAGGATAATCTCCAACCAATTGTTCGGAGGCTTGTGAACCAAGGTTCATCGGAGGAAATTTTCCGTTCTCTAACTACTAGGGCAGTAAACCTTTATACTGATAGCAGTGCAGGACAAAATGTAATAAACGAAGTGTGCAGTGAAGGAGGGCTTGCTCAGGTACCCGTTTTTTCATTAAGGGCGCGGCTACTCACACACAGACTTCTGCTCAATACAACATTTTTAGCACTGTGTCCCATCTTATGCATCTGTAAAGAGGGTGTATTGAGCAAATATCTGGGTGTCAATAGCCAGATCCTTGCATAAACTATTTTTACAGCATGCCTTATCGTGTCCATAAATATAGACTCACTGGTGTTTATTCTATTGGGTTTTATAGGAGTTTATGGAAATGCTCTACCGTGATATATCCCGAAAGTTTCATGACGACATTTGATCTTATAGAGAGGTTATCCCTTTGCTTGCTTTACCTCCATGCTCCGTTCTCTTGAAATGGTATGGTTGATGGAATTTATTGTACACACTACATCTTTTTTTGGGGTTTGTTTCTTGCAATTACAAGTGATTGTGTAGAACCTTGAGTTATTTTACTATCAGATTATTATGGCATTGATAGGGGTAGATTTAAATATACATTAATACATGATACAGTACTGTTTAAATTTTTTAATTTTTTTTTGTAGGGCTCCCAAGTTTTTACAACAGAGGTCTGTTGGATTTTCGAGGCTTTTCTGAGGACGTTCTTGGTCCCTCTTATACTATAGCTTAGATAATGAATTGTGGCGGAGAGGGTGGCTTTATGTGCCAGTTTCTTTCGTCAAACGTTTGTTTTCTTTTGTGTGTTCATTGTTTGGTTTTGTTTTGTTCACAAGTATTAAATATTTGAATATGTCATTTTGATTTTGCATAACAGCAAATAGAAAGGGAAGGTAGATGAGCCGGTAAATATATTTAGGTTGCGTTTGGATAGAAGGATTTATTTGATATCCAGAGCTGCGAATTCATTGGTGGATGTTTGGATTGATTCGTTTTCAATGTATTTGAGTTAAAGTTTTGGCTGGGTTTTGATGGATGTTCATTTCAATTTTAATCCAAGGCAACCCTAGAGGTAATGATTAATTCAGTTTTATTATACTACCTTGTGAGGTAATGAGATTCCAAATAAATTAATTGTTATTCTATTTCTGATTAACTATTTCTCATTTATTCCAAAATTATTGTAAAATTAAGGTGGTAGAAGTTGAAAATTGGTAGTTGACCACTTGGGTGTAGTCTATATTTTTTTTCTTTATATTTTTTGCAATTTTTCAAGCAATAAATATGAAATCCTAATGTAACAAAAGTAGAAAAATAAGAGGTTAAAGAAATTAAAATTTATTAAAATAATGTTGAAAATATAAAAATGCAATTTTCACTCTTTAAATGAAATTTGGTCAAATAGGGTTATACATACATCATGGTGAAGTAGTGTGTTTTGCGACGAAGTGGGATAACTCAAGTGGTTAAAGCACCACTACCTAGACCTTAGGTCTTGGGTTCGAGTCATGGGGAGGGAAAAAAAGAGATGGGTATTTAACTTCCATAAAAAAAAAAGTAGTGTGTTTTGCTCAAAGCCTTAGTGTCGATTCGATTTGTAAAAGTGTGCTCGATCGTTTGAATTGAACCTCGACACCGGGAAGTCCAAAATCACCACAAGTTCTTCGACTACTTTTGTTTCACTATAAAATGTAGTGCTAATCGTGCCACATCAGACTAGAGTGATGGATTTGGCGACCTCGTTTTAGTCAAAGAAAAAAAATCGATTGTCTAGTCAAAAGTCAGGTAGACTAGGCTTCGTCTATTGAACGATCGAATTTTTGACCAATTTAAATAAAATTGAATCGATAATATACATATAATTCTTCTCATTGTAATTAACATTTGATAATTTTCATTATCATCGAATAATTTGAACCAAGCTCTCCTCAATAAGTTGCTTTCTTTGAACTTTGGATGTTTCTATTTTAACAATGTGTATAAGATGCATGCGAGTGATGAACCAGAAGTTATGTCCCATGTTAATTTTTGCGTAAATTTTTACAAATTTCATAAATATTAAAGAATTTTAATTGGGAATAATTAACATGAAGCAAAATGTTAAATATAAAACTAATTACAGGAAATGTTAAATTTTTCTTTACCACACTTTAAGTCAAGGTGTGGGGTTTTAGATACTTTCTTAGTTCTCATATGTTGTTATTTTTTAATAATTTTTTTATACAAATGTTTTTCAGAATTTATTACTGTAATATTTTATTGGAGATTGCATTTTAAATGGGAATAATTAACATGATTCGTGATTTGAGATTTTTTTTGTAAAATGAAAATATTTTTTGCCAAGGTCTAGTATACACCTGAGTGTATGCTATGCACTCCAGTCCGACCCGCCGCCCGGCCCGACCCGACCCACCTGACCCGCCTCAATGGATATTTAATTTTTTTTTTTTTTTCAGTTTTTTTTTGTTTGTTTCATTTCTTCGCGTTCTTTGATCTTCCCTTTCACTCATCTTTTTCGAAAACTTCTCTGGCACGATTCATCGGATCTCTCACCATTTTTCACGATTCAACCATGTTTATCTTCCATCGTCGTCTTTGTTGATATACTGTAATTTGTTGTCGACATTCTTCCATCGCGATACAGGTACCTTTCTTCTTCATACACGTTCTCAACCTTCACTTCATTCGGTGTATGCATATGTGTATCTATAATTAGGTTGAAATTGAAAATATATCAAAATTAATTCAAATCTAGT
The DNA here is from genome assembly GCA_963675135.1 of Galeopsis tetrahit. Classification (NCBI taxonomy): domain Eukaryota; kingdom Viridiplantae; phylum Streptophyta; class Magnoliopsida; order Lamiales; family Lamiaceae; genus Galeopsis; species Galeopsis tetrahit. Next base: position 56,870,922 of record OY776131.1, read on the forward strand.
TGCATAATAGTATGGTATCTTATAAAAGAATTTACCTACTTTCAATAATGCAATTTACGAATTTCTAATAAATATGAAACGATTCTGAATTCAATAATATTCAACGCGTACCATTTTATCGTATTTTGTGCAAATTGACCAAAGCCATTAAATTGTTAAATTTGTGACGAGAAAATTAAGGTGCTGGCCTTTTTTGGTTTATCTTTCCATGAGGTATGAAGAATTTGGGATGTTATGTTATTATTCACTGAGAGTTCTTCTTATTAATTCTGTTTCAAGAATTTCAGAAATTTACATTAGAAATAGGTGGACCAAATTAGTTAAATCACATGTTTGGGATAAGTTTGGAAAATGCATTGAAATTTGTTTGAAAGGAAGTAAGTTACCATGGACGCATAGAGTTTCAAGGACATTATATAACATTGCTTTGAGTTGTGAGGAAGATGAGGAAGCAATTGGTATTGTAGAAGAAGGTTTGAAAACTCTCTCTTCTTCTATTGATGCATTGAAGGCTAAGAGGAGTGCTGAGTTGAATACGTCAATTGTGATACTCGACCCAGCACGTTCTAAAACAAAAGGAAGGGGGAAGAGAATAAAAGGTCCTCTTGAGATGAGCAAGAAGAATAAGAAGAAGGCTAAAGAAACCACACCAGTTGGTTTCAATGAATTTGGCTCAATTACTCCAAATCCACGTTTGTTTTAGATTGTACTTGTTTTTAGACAGTATTTTTTATAAAGTTTTTATCCTTTGTTACTGATAATTTTTGTTTTCAGCAAAACGTGCAACATTGTTTACTGAATCGTGTGACTTACTATTAGTAAACAGTGCATTACAAAATTATTAATATAAAACATAATTCACTTTTAACTTAAAAGTGTAACATTAAATTACTAAAAAGTATAAAACCTTATAACTAAAAGGTGCAAGATTATATTTAGTAGAAAGTGTTGCTCATATATTTTTTTTAGTTATTAATGTTACACACTTTTATTAGGCACTACTTGCAATTTTATTATTATTAATGTTACACCTATATTAATTAAGAAATATAAGTGCTAAAAAAAATTTAAAAATTACTTATATTACACGGTTACAAAATTGCACTTTTAATATTATTCATATTACACCTTTGTCAATAAGTCGGTTAGTACTTGCACTTTTATAATTTAGGAAAATATGTGCTAATTTTTTTATTAATGTTACATATTTTATTAGTTACTACTTGCACTTTTATTATTTACAACATACACCTTTATCAATTAGTACTTGCACTTTTATAATTTAGGAAAATATGTGCTAATTTTTTTATTAGTTACTACTTGCACTTTTATTATTTTCAACGTACACCTTTGTCAATTAGTACTTGCACTTTTATAATCTTGAAAAATATGTATTAAAAAAAAATATTGTAGCAACTAATTTTTTTATTAGTTACTACTTGCACTTTTATTATTTTCAACGTACACCTTTGTCAATTAGTACTTGCACTTTTATAATCTTGGAAAATATGTATTAAAAAAAATATTGTAACAAGTTGGAATCGATTACTATTTTCAACGTACACCTTTGTCAATTAGTACTTGCACTTTTATAATCTTGGAAAATATGTATTAAAAAAAAATATTGTAACAAGTTGGAATCGAACCAGCGACATTATGCAAAATTAAAGGAAGAGGTGCCACTAGGCCACAAGCTATTCTGTGTATTACTTCTGCTGTGACTAATATATAACCACCTATTGGACTCACCCATATTTTTTTGGTTATGTTAAATTGTTGAATGGGGCCAATGGGCTGCAAACTTGCAATGATAAATCAACCAGGGGTTTGATTTTTAATTTGGCAAAGTTTTTAACCGAAAGCGAAATTGCCCAATAATCAGTATCGTCATAGACATGGCGTCACCAGCACCACCGTCCGGAACCGGCGTCCAAAACCCTAACGGCCGCAATAAATCTCTTGGCCTATTCGCAAATGCAAAGAAAGCAAAACATGGTTTCATACAGTTCTTCGCCATGACCGGAATCCTACTCCTAAGCTTCCGATCTCTCGCCCAGAAGTACCGCATTTACGACCTCACCGAGGACACCGCTGCACTCAGAGAAGATCAGGAAAGCCTTACTGATCGCATGAATCGCATCAAGCAAAGTCTCCTAGATGAAGCCGCTCGTGAGCCCACGGGAACTTTCGCTGCTCGGCTTCGCCTCCTCTTTGGAGATGAAAGTAATTGAGGGAGGATTGGTTGAAGGACCTGTTCGTTCTCCATTTTGAGTTTGTGAATGCCTCGAAACTGAACTTTCTGGTAATAATTTAGTCAAAATTAGGGCTTTTTGGAAGAATTATGGATACTATTCTAATGCTTGACAATTGGAAATGTGTTATTTTCATTGCAAATTCTGAGCTGATACTGCAATTCATGGTTACATGTTTAGTTGGAATCAGAGATGAATTACATTTTGTTTGTGTAGTGTTTGTTGCTATCTTAAAAGTAATGCATTATGTATTGAATTCCATATGGATTCATGAGTTCTCCCCATTGCTGAAGAATGTGTTCAACTATACTTGAGCTTTTCACATGCTCTCATTAGAAAACTCATTCCTATTACATTAAATTGAGCTAAGACAGAAATGACAACCATGAGAGCTTCCTATGGATCACCACAACAGATAAGGTGCCTAATTCATGGCTTCCTTGTGGAGCCATTTTTTGTTCTGTGAGCAGTTATTTGTGTCTTGTGCCTCACCTTGGCTAATGAAGTGTTTCTCTTGTGTATGTGTTACTCCTTGTTCAATCGTGGTTTTATGCATTTCGTCATTGCTAGGCTAACCCCAAATAATCTGGCTTACGGCTTTGTTAGTTCAAATGTGCTCTTCTCGTGCTATTGGTATGTCCTGTCACTCTAATCTTTAGTGTGGTGTGTGTGTGTTCCTTTCTTGGATATCTGTTTTGACATTGAGAAGTCATTGGTTCGCCTCTGTTTCCCTAGTGAAGTGATGAACATATGGATACTATTTTTTCTGGTTCAAGTGTATAATAGCATTCTGAACTTCAATTTCAGATTAGAGACAATTTGATTATGCAATTCCATCTAGTCTTTTTGGGACAATTTTATGACATTATGAAATGGTGCTGTATTTTGTGCTTTACCGTGGTTCAGAGTTTCGTTTTGTGTTCAGATATATGTGTAGTTTTTAGTAGTCGTGATAGTAGTTGCGTGAGCAATTTATGGAGTTATCGACCAAGTGAAATTTGTCGCCATGTACAGAGAAAACTATTTCAATTTTAATTTCTGTAGATATAGGTTACTAAATTAAGGCAAACTAGGGTGCTATTTCCGTATTTATAGTTTTTTCGTCTTGCTGTTATTCGATCTGGCATTGGATTTGTTCGTGTTTGTTTGTTACCAGTAACATTTGAGATGCCTGCCTATATAATTGAGAGGACGTTTGGTTCAAATTCTTTGATGATAATGGTAAAGAGAATCATCAAATAAAGAATTACAACGAGGATGATAGTTACATTTTTAGTATATTGCTCTAATCTTGGAATAAGTTGGGACAAAAAATGATTGTTGGTTAAGAAATAGTTGAATGATTGAGGAGAAATGATTATAGGGGAGGTTCAGATGCTGAGTCATCACAGGTAGAGTCTTAGTGGATAAAGAAGACACGAGGATAGAGTACTCTCTTGAAAATTAAGGTGTAGGATGTGAAATACAGAACTGGGGTGTTTCTTCATTAAGAGTTAAGGCATGATTTCTGTGATCTTTTTGTGGCATATAATGATTTTTAGCCACTTCCTTAGTTAAAATCTTAATTGCCACAAATCACAGGTGTTATATAGTTTTAGATAATTTCATGTGAGATAGCAAATGATTAAGATCACTTATTCAGATATTTGTTATTTGTAAAGTGAGTTTGAGTTCAGTTTTTAAATTGGATAGTAAAGTTTGAAGTTTGTTGTTCATGAGATGATTTCATTCGAGAAATAAGAAAGGAGAGTAATGATAAGGGTTTTGAAAAGTAATTTTGTAAACTTTTATGTGTATAATAAGTAAATTGGTTGGACTGTGTGTGTGTAGTTTTTTCGAGACGGATGGTAGCATTTAATTTTTATATCCATGTGCGAAAAGTGAACAAATATGATGCGAATTCATAAACCTAAGGTTTACCCATCCCAACCCACCCCACCAAGCAAACAAGGCCCTAGTGTTAATTTAAGAGCACTCACACCTTTATACATTTTCCACTGGTAGAAGAAGATTTGAGATGAAGCTAACTAAAGCTTCTTGACGAAGATGCTGTGTGAGTTTTGAGCCTGAAGACGAAGCTTCTTCAAATTCTCAGCAAATTTACACAACATCAAATGATGTATTTACTAAGCATCTACAATGCAGGGATTACTTCTAATAAATCATGGGGATTTTAATTTGCAAATTTAAACTCCTTGATCACATTAACCATTGCAACCATTCTAATTAAACTGCTCGGTAAATTTAAGACTCAGAAATGAGTTGAGTTGAGCGGATCGAATCCACTATAGTTTAAACTTGTTTGAAATATTATCGAACTTCAAAAATTTTGTTTCAGTTTTTTTTTTTAAATTAAACGAGTTGAGTTTGAACAAATTTTAATTGAGCTAAACATAAGTCGAGCTCAAATAGTTTAACATTTTTACACTTATTTTAATTGAGCTAAACATAAGTCGTGTTTGAGCCGAATTTGAGATTATATCAACATAAATGTAAGTTCAAACTTATTTAATATTTATGTTGAATCGGTTAAGGTAACAAAAGTCAAATATGAGGGGTGTTTTTTGATTTTGTTTGAAGGGCATAACTTTGTTCGCCTTTTGGCAGCTGTGAAGCCTAAAATATGTGTGGAAACTGTGGAAAGGAAGAAAGCATGTGATGTAATTCCCCCCTGATCACGGTTTTTTGGTGTGGGTCCCACTGCTAATCAATCTGTTTATTGCTTAATTCACAATTTTTCAAATTGTGTTGCATTCAAATAATCGGGTTGCCAACTTATTGGCGTCATATTCTTTTTTTTTTAAGACTTTTTGAATGTGACAATCTATTTTATATTTATATCTCAGGTAAAAGTATCATATTTATTTGGGTTATGTATATTTTTTTATTTTATTACTCCGTAGTTGTTACATTACCTTCCATTTTTTTAAAATTTGTCAATATTTTGTACACATTAATTAAATAAATATTACTCCCTCCGTTCCCCTCGTAAGTTTCCCACTTTCCCTTTATGGATGTTCCACAATAAATTTTTCATTTCATTTTTTTTCATATTTGGCATATGATTCTTTCATCCAATCATATCACTTACACTTTATATATTATTTTATTATACTTCATTTCACACTCATCTATTACGGAGTATTTTATTTTTCACCATCACATCATTTGTACTACATCTATTATTTAATCATATTTCTTAATCAAAATAATCAAAAGAAAGAGCAAATTTATAGACGGAAGGGGGTATATGTGTAGTGGTTTGTTAGGGTATATAGGGATAAAAAAAATAGAGGGAGATAGTAAATATAAAATGTAGAGAGCCTAGAAAATAAAAAGGTTGAGAGATATGGTGGGTGTTGTAAAAAAAGAAATTAATTACTTTCAGTACAACATCTAAAATGAAAAAAATAAAAATTTATAGGGAGAGAGAGTATTAATTTGATTGTTTTAACTGTTCTATAAAAATATGTTAGTTGTTAATCTATAAATATTCTTAACACTATTAACATATTAGTTGTAAAATAAGTGCATTAGTAACTGTTTCACCCAAAACCAACTCCAAATTAAGCATAGGCTAGTATGTCCAGATACTTTTAACTTAAAAACAACTGTATTAAACAACATACTCCGTATACAGTTGCAACGCTCAACATCTGAACATCCAAAAGTTATTTAGTAATTTGATTTGTAATGGATATCTAAAATTGTAAAATTTTCCGATATTATCAAAAAAAAAAAAAAATTGATTAAATTTGCCAACGATAAAGATTACTATGTTTTTTCTACAATTAGCACTCCATAAAAAGAACAGCAATCGCGGCGCATGCACTGGAAAATTGGAAAATTAATTAATTGGTGGTGGAGGGAACGAACACTTGTCAACTTGTTTGCCAAATCTTCAAGTCTTCACAATTTCAAGTAGTGCATATGTCCCACTCCTCCCAATCAAGTTTTTACCATACTCCCTCCAATATTAATCACTTTCCTATTACCATTAAAAAAAAAACACATTTTATCTACTTTTACAAATCAATCTCAAGTAAAAGAATAAAATATTTTCTACCCATTTTGCTATCAACTCCAAATCACTTAAAAAAAACGTGCAATAATGAAAATTTTGTCAATAATTTTTTTTTAGCAAAACCTCGAAGGACAAGAAAAGTTATTTTACCCACTTTTACAAATCAGTCACAAGTTATAATTAAAAGAGAGAGAGAGAGAGATTTTCTACCCATTTTGCTATAACTCCAAATCACTAAAAAAAAATTAGCGTATAATGATAAAAATTAAAATTTATTATTGACGACTCTTAACTTAAGAAACTACAATAACATGATTTATGTTATTAGTATTTTTTTTTTATATAGCAGTGAATGTTTGGATTTATCTTTAAAGGAAAAAAAAAATGCAAAACTTAGATGTTTTGGTTGTATGGAAAGAAAAAGGAAATTAATCTTTTGATGTACTTTTATTTTTGGAGTAATCGTGAAATCCTGCAAGAATATTCTTCCAAAATCCCAAAACTTTATTTCATATGGCCTTTTGGGTATTTCTTTTTTCCCTTCGATCTATTCCCATAATGGTTATAATTAAGATTAGTTTGTAGCAATAGCATATAAAGTCAAAGTAACCAGTGGAGGAATTAATTCCAGATCAATATATATTTAATTAGATTAGAAGTAAATAAATTAAAATATATTTTGAATTATTTAGCTACTGTCAACACAGTTGACATTAATTGGCTTGTCAAGTTGCCCCTACTTACATGATCAGAAATGAAGTCGCTAGTTGGATCTGCAGCAGGGGATTTATGATTAATTATTTATTACTTGAGCTACTATATAAATTAGCATCATTACTATATAATTAATACTCCTTATATAGGCTATTGCCACCCCATTGACAGGCCAATATTCTTGAATGCTGTGACAAGGAAGCCTCCCAGAATTAACTAATAGTAATATTTTCCCATTTCTCACCCAAAAAAATGCAATAAAATAAATATTAATTGTATTAGGAAAATCATACTCCAACACACACAAAATTAATATTATCCTGACCTTATTCATCAGTGCATATTTAATCTAGCATTAAGAAATGGTCTCTTGTCGCGTGAGTGGCCAAAACTCATTTACTATTGACTTAAAGATAGATTTGCACTTTATTTTTTAGTTGGGCTTGCAGCTCCATTATACTAATTGAGATTTTTGAAATGATATGCAGCAAGAATTTACCCTGATATAATATTTGCCACATACATGTAATAATCAGTGTTGTAAAAGGCGGAAATCGCTAAGCGGGCGTTTTCGACCGTCTAGCACCTAGGCGCCGTCTAGGATTTCCGATTTTTTAATATTTTTTGTACTTCACATGCCAAATTAAAATATTAAAAAAATGCTTCATACCAAATTAAACATGCTAATCATATCAGGCTCCAAAAGTCCAAAACATGCTACGAGTACCAAAAGACTAGTATAGTAGACAGTAGTACATTACACTAGTACTACACTGCAGTGTCGTAAAAGTCCAAAACACATGCTACTAAAAGTCTAAATTAAACCTAATTCACTTCAAAAGTTCAAATTAAGTATAATTAACATTCACGTCAAAATAATCAAAGTAACTATAATTAAGGGTAGGGGTAGAGGTTGATGGTTGAGGACGTTGAGAACACAAATGCAGTTCATTGCTATACACACGATCTTCATCGGACTCATACTCGACGTTAACCTCTACTTCTTCCTAATCGGATAAGAAATCATCGTCGTCAAGTTCTCTAAGTTGATCTCCCTCCACAACATCATCATCGACCGATCCAACTTCACTTACATTAATCCATTCTTGAGCACAACTTGCATCCCCTTTTAATAATAAAATTTCCCACATCTTTCTCTATTACTAATAATAGATGAGTAACCGTGAATTAAGAGAAATGTTATTAAAAAAAAAATATACATAATATATTTTAAAAAAAACGTGAATTAAGAGAAATGTTATTAAAAAAAAATATACATAATATATTTTAAAAAAAAAATTAAAATAGAATAAAAATAATAAATCAAAATGGAATGACACACTGAATTTTTTTTGATACAACATTTAGTAAATATGAAAATAATTTAAAAAAAAATAATGATAAAATTAAAAAATAAACAATTTAAGTAGTATTAAAATATTTTTTAACCAAAACGTACATTTATCACGTGTCACTTTTTTTTTAATATTTCAACTCTTTAAAATCATGATACATCATATTTCATTAATTATATAATCGACGTATCACCTAGAATTATCAGGAAGCGACACGTCAACACACAAAAGTCCCTATAAATACATAGGAGATGTGTTTTTTTTTTTTTTTTTTTTAAATTAACCGAATATGTAAAAGAGAATGTATTATGTACCTGGCGAATAATAGTGTTAATTTTTACAAGTAATATTATAAGTTGTCTCGAGTAATAAATTATAGGATACACAAGTGCACATGCTTTGTCATGGATTAGCGATATGGGAAAAAAGCAAAACCAAGAAATTTATTTCTTGATATATGTATAGTAGCTATTATTTGAAAAGAAGAAAAGAGAATATATCATGAGTAGGGCGGGCTTATCCTATATTGGTAGTGACTTCACTTTGTATCCATTTAATTTTGTGGAAAAGCAGCAACATGCAAAAGCCCCTAACCCCTTCGTATATATTTTCTCCTATATATGCATTTATTAACACCAAAGTCAACGGATTAATTTGAGCTAATAGTATTAACATAACTGGATCAGTGGACCACATACATACATAACATACACTAATAAGCGGAGTAGTAATAACAATAAGTCAGCGACGATTTTTTGACCGGATACTCGAAACTTAAAAAAAAAAAAAGAACCAAAAGTTAAATGAGTTTTTTTTTTTTTTTTTAAGGAAGTCAGCGAGTTAATTTGATCCGCACATATAGGTTAAAAAATTATCCAAATTTTCACTCATTTCTTGTTATTTGTGTGGGGAAAACTTATGTACTCAATTTCATGTGATTTTTTTTCATTGTTGTTTAATACATGATGTGTCGGACAAAGTGATTAATCAGATCAGTTTGACAACTGAGTGTCAAATAAATCCAGTTAAGGTGAGTTGGCTTTAGTGGAATTTGCTCATGATTTAGTAAAGAGAGTTGAGTTGACTTGGTTCAGTGATGTTGGATCAGTTGAGTAGTTAGTGAAATTGTTCTCTATTGAAATTTAGGGGAGTAGCATGCATTGGATAACGATTTGTAGTCTAATAACAATTTTATGTTTACAACAATTATCTGTTATATCTTTCGCGGTTGAGCTTAAAGTCGATTGTGGCGTGGTTTCATATATTTCACGAGTGCATACACATCATTTTGTGAATTTCTATTGAATCCCAACAATACATTATACCATTATTTAGTGAATTTGAGATGATAAATATTATACCATTATACAATACACTAAATATTCAAGTTTCCGCCCTATTCTATTGCCATCCCGATTCAAATCCAGAGGTGAATATTGACTTAGAAATGGGGGTAGGGAGGTGTTAACTATTAAGGGAGAAGGTGGAATGGGCGTGTAGGCGGTGCTAGTGGTACAACTTAACTAAGCACATGCACACCCCGTGGCTGGCGTAATACCTCCCTCCTCTCCAAAAATTGAGAATTTAATGAATTTTGTTTCTTTATTCATTTTATATATTAATTTAAGGTAATAATACAATATAATTACAATAATTGAAAATCAAAGTCACTCTTTATACTATACCAAGTAGAAAACAGACATGGGCATGTGACTCACGACCACCGACACCCAACCTTTTTTTATTTTTCGTTTTCATTTTTTTTTCCTTGAGAAAATAAACAACATTCCTTTGGTTTTTGGACACATGTGGTGCTGGAAACAAGAATAATGCTAATTTATTTTACTAATCAACAATTGTACGATGGAAATTGCTTGAACTAAATGATTGTTATAAAATGATTAACCACTAAAACTCAAAATTCTGTAGTTAGTTAACAAATAAAAATGCAAGGAACTTTATTAGACTGTCAAGTGTCAATATCATCCAAAATATCATCCAAATTTACACACTGCGTTGTTATTTTTCATGTTTGAAGAAACTCACTCTGAAATACGAAATTCCACTATTATAGAAATAAAATTAATACATTTTTAAATGACAAATTACAATTAAATGATATGCTAAAACGATAAGATGACTATATAAAATATCATATATTGCATGAGTTAACAATTTAAATAATATTTTACCAGCAACACTTTTATATTTTACTTTATAATTCATGCACCTTTTAAATCATTAAAACATGTTATATACAGTTCTTTAATTACTTTTTTTTTTTTATCATTCACCTGTTATAAAATTTAAAATGAAAAATATAAAGTGAAAAAAAAACATATAATATTATTCACTTTTACCCAAGTGAGAAAGGATTAATATTTGGAAGAAAAAAAAAAATAGAAGTGACGCACCGTTATCACCCAAATAATTCCACATGTTCCCATTTTTCACTTTTTTTTTTTCGATTACATGCATTGAGATCAATATTGTTTTTAATAGAATTATTATCACTTTAAAAAAAATGTACTTTCTTCATTTACTGAGTATTTGCACCATAACATAGACACACTATTTAAAAAAAAAATGTAATAAGTAGAGCGTCGAAGTATAAATTTATAAACTTATATGAATAGTAAAAAATTAGTTGAAATGAGTGTAAAAATAAGTAACATTTTATATAAATATGTGAATATTGTGAATGTAAAGTTTATGAAAAAAGTTTTATTTTTAGAGAGGGCAAACAATTGTGGAACGAATGAAATATTATTTTTAAAAAATGTACTCCCTCCATCCACCAAAAGTAGTCTCATGGAGGAGGGGCACAAGTTTTAAGAAAAAAGTAGATAAAGTAAGGGTATTATAGGGTATTGTGGGGTTCATTGTGAATAAAGTGATTGTTTGTGAATAAAGTTGATCACAAATTGAGTAATTAAGTGATGGTTGAAGGGTGATAGTTTCCATAAAATGTATGGAACTACATTTGACGGACAAAGAATATAAGGTAAATAAGACTACTTTTTGTGGACGGAGGGAGTACAATAATTTTAAAGCAAAAATTTAAAAATGACACTTACATTAAATTTAAATGTATCAGTTAAAATTTCGAAAAGTACATTTTAGAAAATCGGATAACATTTTTATTGAAAAAATATTAATGCTCATATAGTGATCTACCCGGTCTTACACAATTTTTTACAAATGTGTAAACTAACAATTTATAGTCTTTCTTACCCTGCGTGAAAAATGATTAATATTTGAAAAAATAAAAAAGTGGTGCGCCCATATCACTCCAATAATTTCACATGTTAGCTTTTGTTCTTTACTAATTAAATTCAAAATTCCAAAATAAAGAAGTTGAAATCTTTCCCTCTAATATTTTTACAGCAGCAACAGTTAATCAAATCAAAAAAAAAAAATCTTGACTTGCTAATTTGTTTTTCATTGATAAAATAAAGTGCATAGATAGCCCACAGTCTGTAGCGCACTTTAAATACGCGGTAGCCATCATTCCCTTCACTCTTCTTCTAACCACCCACCGCTCCCTCCCTCCTTTCACCTTCATAACACTCTCTTCATCCCATTATTCCCCTCCTTCACCATTCAAACTAAATCAATTCCAAAATTAATCTAAATTATAATGCCGCTGAAATTAGCGGTTCTCTTTCTCTGTTTCGCCATTGTTGCTGCTGATTCTCCATACAGATTCTTCAATTGGAATGTCACTTACGGCACCATTTGGCCTCTTGGCGTTCCTCAACAGGTTTGTTCTCATATTTTTTCGATTAATTAGCTGATATATGTGTTGGATTTGTAGTTTTTGATGAATGTTTGTTGATTTGATGGATCAGGGGATATTGATTAATGGGAAGTTTCCAGGGCCGGAAATTTACTCAGTCACAAATGATAATATCATTGTCAATGTGTTTAACAGCTTAGATGAGCCTTTCCTCATCCATTGGTAAATCTACATTTTCATATATTTTCTTCTTCTCTGAATCAAATCTGCTGTTTTTTCTTGCCTTTTTCAAAAATAAAAAAAGCATTTGTTACATTTGTATGAAGATTCTTTCAACATCAAGCTTTATTTCGTACTGTTTTGAGCGAAATGACAATTCTGCCCTCTTCACATTATAAACCTGTGATTAACTGAAAAATCTCATTTAATAACACTGATACGGACAATCATTATTTAAATAAGTGTATTATACTATACAGTAAATAATGTGTGTGTGTACACTTTGATCTGACTTTATAATTAACACGTTCGATAAATTTCACCTGCTAAAGGAAAAGTAGGCAGATGCCTTTTCAATAATTGTACTATTCCCCAACTTAAATTTTAGATCTAACTTATTTAATTACAGCTATGGCTTGTTTAAAGATTTTATTTCACATACATATGTCAATAAACAGCATAAAATTCTAATTGGTTTAAAAAACCGGTTAATTAAATGTATTAAATTAATTCTATTATTATTTGTTGCCACTCATAAAAAATACTGTAATGCATTTTGGTCGAATTATTTGTCAAAAACAGTATGACATTCTAAGTGGTTTTAAAAAAAAGTGTATATATTAAATCCTGGTTAATACTAGTACATTTGTGTGCGAATAGTAGGGAAAGAACTCACATGGTTTGTCACATCATAAATTTGTCAATAAAGTAGCACTCTTTTTTTTTCTTTTCTTTTTTAATCTAGAGTTTAATGTACACCCACTTGGGAGATCTAGTGCTGCTTCCAGAAACAATAATTCTGGGGTTTTTTTTTTAAACACTAATTAGCGGATTGACATTGTAATGCATGTGACACATTTAAATGCTCTATTCAATTCCATTTAATTATTTGATCTTATTTATATTTACTATATCACATGTATATAGTATGATATTGTCACGATTCAAATATGTAGCAATATCGTTCTTGGTTTGGTTTGCTATTTATAGATGAGTTTGATAGCTTCTGCCCGTAATCAATTGAGACAGACGGCATAAAGCTGGATGCACTATATATCTCCACAATTTTTATCTCGCTGGAACTTTTTTTGCTATTTATCTTAGATTCCATTTCAGAATTGCCATCTGTAATTCTTTAATGATACCTAGGGATCTGCAAAAATACTACTAGTAAACAATTTATTTGCATTTATTAAGCTAGTCATTTCGGAAAAGTTTTGAACTCATGCCCTAAAAAATAAGTTTGGATCTTTTCATGGTTACAATCTTAATAATTTGTAGAGGCAACCGTAGACACATCAAAGTATTGATTCCAATTCTTACAAATTAAATGCATTTAATCAATTTAAATCCATAAAAAAAACAGGAGTGGGGTCCAAAATAGGAGAAATTCGTACGAAGATGGTGTGTTTGGGACGACATGCCCAATTCCTCCGGGGCAAAACTTCACATATATTCTTCAAATGAAGGATCAAATTGGTAGCTTCTTCTACTTCCCATCATTGGCTTTCCACAAAGCTGCCGGTGGTTTTGGAGGCATTAGGATCTTGAGCCGTCCCTTAATCCCCGTCCCATTCGACCCTCCTACCGATGATTACACTCTTCTTGTCGGAGATTGGTACAAGAAAAATCACACTGTAAGTTCTTACTTTCAATCATATATTACTGGTTGGATTAATTAATATGTGTGCATTAATCTAAAGTGATATATATTTTGAATATGATTCGTATAGTAAATTAGGAATGTACATTCTGTATCATGCATGTTACTCTAATTTTCTTGAATTAATTGGAAAAGTACAAAAGAGAATATATTTTACTTTTTGCCACGTTTTATGTGCTGTATGCTAACTCATGGAAGAGACTAGAGAGAGGGAATTTTTTTTATAGTATTTGGAAATGGGATACTATATTATTTGCAGTGTCGGCAGTGGGCCCATCCATTAATAGACAGGCCTACTGCCAGTCTGCCACTTCCGACTATCGCTTTCTTCTTTTTGGGCCTGAGCAGTTCATGGTTGGGCCATAGTTTATGCTGGGCCTACTAGTTTCTTGTTTGCTTCCCATCGTAACCTTTTAATCTTTGCCTCACAATTTAGCTTCCCTTAAAAAAAGAAAATTGTTTTAATTTCAATTGATTTAGTATGTGGATGCTCTCACAGTTCATAGCCCTTTCAAGTATTACTTACATAGCTACATTCAATTAATTTTATTAAATGTAGTATTTAACGTTTACATTAAAAACAAACACACATTTGTGTGAATGTGTAAACCAACCATATATTTAGAAAATGATAGTGCAAACTAATGACATTTTTAGATTGTTTAATAATTTTGGGGATGGATGAAACAATTAAAATTATTTAATAAACCAACTAATATTATCAAAAATTAATATACATTTTAATGAAATAACTAGTACTATTGTTTAAAAATACACATAACATACAAGTCATTTGCACAGTAAAACTGTTCTATAGAAAAAAATGTGAGCAACAACCTATGTCATAGAATACATACAATATTTTATTATCTCATCATCAAATTACTTAACCAGTTTTTTTATCTCTTTACTTGCGATAATTTATTGCTGACGTGGCCTTGATCTTGTCTTATATAGGCGTTGAAGGCAATTCTTGATGGGGGCAAGAAATTGCCTTTTCCAGATGGAATTCTTATTAATGGCCGTGGCCCTAATGGTACCTCTTTCACTGTTCAACAAGGTATTTCATCTCTACATTTCATGCGTATTAAAAAAGGAACATAAATCAGAGAAGGACAGGACTATTGACACCCAAATATTTTACACTTGTAAGTACAACACATTATAACACCATGTACTATCAAACACAACTGTAAAGTAGTTGTATTCAGCAAGCTTACGGGTGTCAATTGTCATGCCCTTCAGAGAGTGAACCTTATCAATGTTAAGACCATCCCAGTAATATAACAACAAATGTGATGAATATGTAACAGGAAAAACATACCGGCTTAGGATATGCAATGTGGGATTGCAAAACTCGCTCAACTTTCGAATTCAAGGACACAAGATGAAAGTCGTCGAGATAGAAGGAACGCACACGATGCAGATTGGTTACTCATCCCTCGATGTTCACCTGGGACAATGCATGTCAGTTCTCATAACAGCAGATCAGCCTCCTCAGGACTACTACATTGTAGTGTCATCGCGTTTCACTAGTCCGGTCCTCACCACAACTGCCTATCTTAAATATGCAAACTCTAACCGCCCTGCCTCTGGCCCACTACCCGGTGGCCCAACCATTCAGGTCGATTGGTCCCTCAGTCAGGCCCGTTCTTTTAGGTACATCTCTCTTTCTTTCTCCATGAAACACAATGGTCCAGTTTTTTGCGTTGAATTAAGTCAAAAATTTCTACATTCAAAGAAGATTTACAATGAACTCAATAATACTATTTAACATAAAAAAATAATACAGTACATTACATTTTAGCATTTATTCATTTGAGATAGAAGAATAACACAAAATCAAATATTTTTTCAAGTGATACTACCTCATATGCTAAAAGGTACTCTCCCCTCCATCCCATCCCATAATAACTTGCACACTTTCTTTTTCAAATGTCACGGAAGAACATACACCTGGTTCATTGGAAACCTACTCTTAAAATAATTATTTGGTACTTTGAATTTCAGGACTAACCTTACAGCAAGCGGTCCAAGGCCGAACCCCCAAGGTTCGTACCATTATGGGATGATAAACACCACAAAAACTATTAGGCTTGCTAGCGGTGCAGGTCAAGTCGGTGGCAAGCAAAGATACGCAATTAATAGCGTGTCGTTTAAAGCACCCGACACTCCTTTAAAACTTGCTGACTATTTCAAGATAAGTGGAGTTTTTCGTGTTGGGAGTATATCCGAGGCTCCCAATGGCGGAGGAATATACCTTGATACATCGGTGTTGGGGGCTAACTACAGAACCTTCATTGAAATCGTGTTTGAGAACCCTGAAGATATCATCCACAGCTATCACCTCAGTGGCTACTCCTTCTGGGTAGTAGGGTGAGCACTTTACTATGTATATTCATCTTGCTTGAAATTTGATATATAGATGTGTGTGTGTTTATTAATGTTATATCTAAATCAGAATGGATGGAGGGCAATGGACTTCAGCTAGTAGGAACCAGTACAATCTTCGTGATGCAGTCTCTCGTAGCACAGTTCAGGTAAAAACATTGATAAATGCAATAAACTAAGAGTAACACTTCGGTGCTTGAAACTGGTGCAATTTTGACTAAAAAAATCACCTAAGTTTTTATTTTATTTTTTCACACATCATAGAAAAAAGAAGTCTGAAATATTAGTTCATGTGATGAAAGGTATTGTTGTATATTGAAAATGTACTAATACTACTCAACCCCTAAACTAATATTTTTCGTTGTATGAATTAATGTCTCATATACGTGATGGTGAATGCAGGTGTACCCCAAGTCATGGACGTCAATATATATAGCACTCGACAATGTTGGGATGTGGCAATTGAGATCGGAGTTCTGGGCCCGACAGTACTTGGGGCAGCAAACGTATCTTAGAGTCTACACCGACTCCACCTCATTGAGAGACGAGTATCCCATCCCAAAGAATGCACTACTTTGTGGTAGGGCCAAGGGCCGACACACACGTCCCCTGTGAAGTACCCGATAAGGTATGCCACGGCTAGCCAACGATGAGTTTACTGAGCACTAGAGATGAGAGTATTCAATTGGTTGGTCATATATAGAGAGTGAGATTGGCACCTTAGAGTAGCTAGGGTGTTACCTTAGATAATTTAATTTGTATTGTTGAGGGTGCTAATTCAGCACCTTAATTAGGAGCATGCATGCAATTCCATTACTTGATGACCTTAGCTCAAGGTCATATTCTTTCTGTTTGAACTCATCATCCTGTTTTCATATTTATCAATTGCTTTCTATACAGTTGTTGTAGTATAATAAATGAGTTTTTCTTCATTTTTTTTTTTTTTTGACACATCAAGATAAGAAAAAAAGTTAATTGAAAAGTTGAATGTACATTATAATATTACATATGTATCATTATTAATTTTTGTATTTCAAACATAATAAGAGGAAATATTTGTTTTAGTACTGTAACTTTGAGTTATTCCAAAATAAATCCTTTAAGTTTTTAACTTTATAAAATACATCCTATATCTTACAAGCTATTAATTTTTGTCATTTTTTTAAATCTATTTTAGTCCTTTAAGTTTAAAATCCAATTTTAATCATTTAAATATAATAAAATCTGAAAAAAAATACTGATTTTAACGTATATTTTTTTAAAACATCATTAAAATATATATTTTTTAAAATTAAATAAAAACATCATCAAAATCTTAATTATGCTCAAATTCTACCTAGCCATTTTTTTTCTAATTAATTAAAAATATAAAAATTCGAAAATAAAAAAATATATATATATATACTAAAATCTAAAAATTTGAAAGAAAATTATAAATATATATTAAAAAAAAGGGACAATTCCAACTACCCCGGTCATATTCTCCAAATGTAAATTATTTGATTTATATAATGATTTATATAATAATTTATAATTTACATTTAGGGAATATGACACGGGTTTAGGGTTTAAATTAATTTCGACTCGATTAAAGCTCGTTTGAGTTCTACTCTTATAATTATCAAACAAGCTTAAATAAGAATTTCAAAACTTAATAAATGTGCATTAAATTAATTGGAATGCGTTTTTATATGATTTAATATTATGTTTATCACAGTAATTACTTATAGAGTTTAGATTTAATTATACTTGTGTTCAATTTAGTTCGGGAAATAATTTCTTGGATGGGAGGTCTACGGATACATAAAATCTCGTATAATCTCGTTCAATTTATTATATACTAAATCATACTATAATTTATATTTGGAGAATATGACAGGGGTAGTTGGAGTACGTTGTCCATTTTTTTTAACATATTTATAATTTTCTTTCAATTTTCTAGATTTTAGTATCTATTTTTATTTTTATTTTCAAATTTTTATATTTTTTATTAATTAGGAAAAAATGGCTAGGTAGAATTTGAGCATAATTAAGATTTTAATGATGTTTTTATTTAATTTTAAAAAATATATATTTTAATGATGTTTTAAAAAAATTATACATTAAAATCAGTATTTTTTTTAAAATTTTATTAAAGTTTTTAGATTTTATTATATTTAAATGATTAAAATTGGAGTTTAAACTTAAAGGACTAAAATAGATTTAAAAAAGGACAAAAATTAATAGCTTGTAAGATATAGGATGTATTTTGTAAAGTTAAAAACTTAAAGGATTTATTTTGGAATAACTCAAAGTTACAGGACTAAAACACATAATAATATTAATGTCACATAAACCTACTCAATTCATTTGAATCCTATATAAAGAAATTTCAGTTGTTTTTTTCATTTCCCCACATATTTATGTAGTAATGTGATTCACGTGTTATACAACACTAAAATAAATAACCGCAAGTGTACGGTGTCTATCGTAGCGTGATAAGCACGAGGTCGATCCCACAAGGAGGTTAAGCGTAAAAGTGTAGTTTGTTAATGTAGTTCTATTTAGACGTGGTCGATAACTTGAAAGTGTTGAATTACCCTAAATTATCTACCAAAATTGTCACTAGTAAACAATGAAAAGAGTAAATACGAAATCGATCAAATAACATACGAATCAAGAAACGAAAGTTAAATGGATGAAAACTCAAAAAAAGAAGGTGGATCCTAAAGCACATGCAATACTAATGTATCCATCTATGATTAATTATCTACCTAAGTGGTGTTCATGCTTTGTCTATAAGATTGATCACGTAATAATGAATTAAAAGTTCTTTCGATCCAAGTAATTCAAAGGAAATACCACACAACTTAGTATCTCTACCTAAATTGCATAATATAACCCAATCAAGCTCCTAAGATCATCACACATCTTCCTAATCATTGTTCATCTTTCAATCTCACAATAAAATTAGGTTAGATGCTTGCAATCAATTAATCAAAGTAGATTTCTCAACCTAATTCAACTAACTAGGATTAACATATCATCATTGTACACTAATGACATGCTTTGCAATGAAAATCAAACATCCAAATAGAATTAAGCCACACAAACACCAAATAAGCAAAACATCAATTCATAAACTTCAACAAAAGTATTTACAAGGCTTTAAAATCACAAAGTGTCTAGCCAACAACTAGCATAATGAAATTATAAAATCCAAGTGTAAAAACTAAATAAAAAGAAAGAGAACAAGGAAGCTTAGTCTAGATTGTGGTAGGGAATGAAATTTGCAAGCTATTGCATCCTTCCTCCCTTGAATTGGTGAAGAATCGAGAGAGAAATGGCCAAATCACCTTGGAGTGTGTGAAAGTATGTGTAGGAATTGAGGAATTGGGGGTGAATGGCTTGAATTTCTAGAAAGAGGGTTTATATAGTGTTTGGGTAGGGTTTGGATGACATAATTGCAAGTTGGTCCCTAAAAAATGGCCAAAATGTGGAATGGGCACCGAAAATTGGATTTTGGTAAGGGGAGGCTCGGCCGTGCTCGGCGAATGAAGGACCGGGAGTGCTCGGCCGAGGCGTGTGGATGCAGGGGAGGCTGGGAGCTCGGCCGAGAATGGTGCTCGGCCGTGCTCGGTCGATGCTTGTCGTGGCCAAAATGCATCGGTTTCGATGTGTGCTTCCTCGAGCGGAGCGCTCGACCGTGGCCTTGGCATGGTGCTCGACCGAGAAGGGAGCTCGGCCGTGCCCTTCGGATTTCCTCTTGGCTGGGAAAATCTCTCCGTTTCGACGTGCAATTACTCGAGCGATGTGCTCGATCGTGGCCTGACTCGAGCTCGGCCGAGAAGGGTGCTCGGCCGTGCCCTCTCTTGGCCCAAAATGCCTTAGTCTCTTGGTGTCAATCTTCGAGAACGATGCACGACCGTGGTCTATTTTTGGCTTGAAAATGGCTCGGCCGAACCATGAGCTCGGCCGTGCTCCCTCTTGATTTCCACCTCTTTCTCGTTTCGTGCATATCTTTCGCCTCGGGTGTCGGATTGACTCGATTCCTTCGGCTAATCCACTCCGTTTTTCGAGACGAATCCAACCGTGCACTCCTCTTCCTGATCCAGTGAGGTATGGTTGGTGTTTTGCTCCAAATTTCATCGTATTTCCTACAAAATCGACAAAACACAACCTTTCTCTCATTTCGGCTTAAACAATCATATTCAAAGCATAATTCAATGAAATCCACATCAAAACACGCTTCACATGTGCACCTAAAACGTGTAAATTCCACCCGAATCATAGTGGCAGCAGTTTCTCTTTATTCTCTGTTATCTCGCAGTGAATAAATTACAATTTTAAGCTTCCGCCTACAAACACAGTGAAAAAATGCCATCGTCCTCGATCTTCAAACCGTAGCTAATTTACCCAAAAGAAAAAAAAAATCTAACTATTTTCTCCCAACCTTATTTTCTTACCTATCATTTAGCCTTCATAACTTATTCATCAATTGTATTTAATTTAATGCATGTCTTTTCGATTTCCATTCTCGTACAAAAAATAAATAATTTATTATTTTTTTCACTTATATTAATCATATCTAATTAATTATATGAAGTTTATCATAATTATTATGATTTATAAAGTAAATACTTATATTAGTTATATAATTATAAACTATAACTAATGTGAAGTTTATTATATATATATATAACATATTAAAAAGTCACTAGAGTTTGAGAATTTTTTTGGTATATTAATTTTATAATGTTTTTTTTAAGAAAAGACTCCAAATTTATTAGCAGTTGCAATTTCCAGTTGGTATGCCATCCACAACGATCTGAGGGTCAGACCATACATGAGGGCTCGAAAAATCCCTAGCAACTCTAGCAAGTCGATGTACCTTTTCATTGGCCAAACGACAAACATGATGCACCACACAATAAGGAATGGACGCAATCACAAACTTACAAGTGGAAATATAATTTCCAAACACCGAATTTGAAACATGGCTCGAGTTAATGGCATCTGAAACCACCTTTGCATCCACCTCTACTTCGACTCTCTCGAAACCCAGCGCCTCAAAGAGACCCAACACCTCACCCTCGTCCACCCGATACATCCCCGTTGATGTAGAGGTTAGACAACATATAAACTCACCGTCTTCGTCATGCGCTATAGCCCCAAAGCCCATCTCTTTTGTATCAACAAAAAACGAAGCATCTACATTAACTTTTATTGTCTGTCTAGGGGGATTATGCCATGCCGTGCATCGCTGGTTTCCATTGTCATGCAGCTGATGTGTTCGCACACTCAG
Source organism: Galeopsis tetrahit (assembly GCA_963675135.1). Lineage (NCBI taxonomy): Eukaryota > Viridiplantae > Streptophyta > Magnoliopsida > Lamiales > Lamiaceae > Galeopsis > Galeopsis tetrahit. Next base: position 56,892,563 of record OY776131.1, read on the forward strand.
CCATTCCAAGAGGAAATTTTGAGCCAACGTCGACGCCGTCTCAGCTGTGTTGCATGCACCCTTCCACACTTTTTCATTTCTCTCTTTCCAAAGGCGCCAAAAGATCACAGCAGCTGCTGCCATATCCTCACTGCGTAGCTCCCTAATTAATTCAAACACTAATTCTGAAATTGAATTAGATGCAACTATGGCTTGCCCAATCTGCCCCCGAAACGGCTGGGATCTCCACGCTCCCATCGCCCATGGGCAAGAAATGAAGGCATGCCATTCAGTTTCACTCCCATTCATGCAATGGGGACAATTCGTCTCTACTGGAATCTTTCGTGGGGCCAAGTTACACCGAGTTGGTAAAATACCCCGACACAGCCTCCACAAGAAATTGAGAACCTTCGGTGGCGCCTTAATTTTCCACAGTTTCTCCCATTCCTCCCCTGCAGGCTGTTGAGTGCCATGTGTTAAATCAATAGCAAGCCTGTATGCAGATTTTACACTGTAATTTCCATCGCGGGAGTAATGCCAAACAAGCCTATCTTCAAAACCCAACGGAGGGACAACAGTTTTTAGGATTCTATATGTATCACTCTGGTTATATAATTGTTCAATAAGCTCAACATCCCACTGTCGTCGACCAGGAATGAATAAATCCGACACTCTAATATCATTTAGCCCATCAACAACGGGCGATTGTATCCAGAAATCTTCATCATTTGCCAGCCACGGTTGACCGCAGACTCGAATGTGATTCCCACTTCCAATTCTCCAGCGTGTTCCCCTCCTCAGTAAATCTTGAGATTCTAAAATACTACGCCACGTATAACTTGGTTTGTAGCCGAGTGTAGTGACTTGACTCGATTTTCAACACTTTTTAAAGCACTTTACAATACGATCCCCACAAGCGTATGGGTTCGATTGTAGTACGCAAGTACGACCAAGTAGATTTTCTTCCAAGGACCTAATTGAGTGAAAGTGAATCCCTAAAGTTATAAGTTTTCATGCTATTGTAGTAACTAAACGTGTTTGTTGGATTTTCGGGAATTAAAACACAAGTATTAAACTAAATTAACTAAGATAAACAAGAAATAGACAAAAGTAATAATAAGTTATCTAACTTTCGAGAGAAAGTGCAAGAGAAGGGTATTGCCTCGGGTGTTTCCGTTTTGTGGGTAATTCAATGAGTTAAAGAACCAATTGCATGAATTAAACTATGGTTTTGGATTAAGCTAAAGGCTATCACTCGTGTGTGTAGACCAATCCCTTGTGAGGCTTAGGTGAACACGTGCATCGATTAGCAATTATATAGTCTAATCAATACCATAAGCTCCTAAGATAGTGTCTTATAAACACGTTCAACACGGTTACTAATGTTTATGAGACGCCCTCTCACTAATCTAATAGACGACCTCTAATCGACTAGTGTCTAGTGTCGTCGATCTAAGCAATCAACCCCCGGTCGGTGTAGCTAATTACTATGTTAATTCTAATTGATTAATTCAAGCTCATACACACACTCTTAATCATGCAACCCAATACGGTCGTTGAAGTCGACAAAACTAACAATGCTAGCTAATAGGGTGAATTAATCAATTGAATCATGAAAATTACAACATTAGAAACATATACGCCCAATTCCTAAGCTAATCATACAATTAATCTATAATTACACTAAACACCCATCAAAACATTCACACCCAAGGCAATAAAAGCTTAGCCCATGGTTCTAGAATAGAATCTCATGGCTATAACAACAAATAACATCAAACTAATGGTAAAATAGCAAAAGATTGAAGAAATTAAGAAAATACTAAATTGAATTGCAAAATAGAATAATATCACCTTGATCATGAGAATTTAGTTACAAACCGATGTAATAGACGATGCCCGATGATAATCGTAGCTTGATTCGAAGTAAAAATCACTATTCTATCTAATCTAATGAAGAAATTAAACTAATCTATGAAGAACACCTACTACTATGTGAATGTGTGTGAAGAAAGCTTGTAAAAGGAGTACGACTCCTTTCTAAAACTCAAATTGGAGCTATTTATAGTTGGGGTAGAAGTCTTGGACGAAATTTGCACTTAGGTCCCTCGAAAATGGAGAAAATGGGCCAAAACCCCCGAAATATGTAGCAAATGGCTAAAATAGGGCTTGGCCGGGTGAAAACGACCCGGCCGGGTGGTTTTACCCGGCCAAAATACGAAGGTCTTGATGGAAAATGGCATTTCACCCGGCCAAAATACGAAATGGGTGAACTAATCCAAAATGTGGGTGTACAGCACTGTGGCCGGGTGGAAGTAACCCGGCCGGGTAGAAATGTGGTCCGGCCTCGTCATTTTTCGTTCCGTTGTATCTCGAGCTTCCGACCTCCGATTGACTTGATTCTTTTTTTCATTCCACTCCATTTTTCGAGAAGAATCCAATGGTGCAATCCTCTCTTCAGTACAGTGGAGTATGGTCGGTGTTTTGCTTTCAAAATACATCGTTTTTCCTACAAAATCTACAAAACACTACCTTTCTCTTATTTTGACCAAAACAATGATAATCAACCAATAATTCAATGAAATCAACATCAAATGAGCTTCAAATATGCATCTAAATCGTGTAAATTCCACCCGAATCATGTAGCAGATAGAAAATCTCGATCGGGAAAGTATCTTGCTTGAAGGACCCTACAAACCAGTGCTTCAGGCTCGTGTATAAGTCTCAATCCCACCTTGCCAAGCCAGGCTATATTAAAAAGGTATAAATCGCGAAAACCCATTCCGCCGACCGACTTATGTGTGCACATGTCCTCCCATTTAGTCCACTTCAATCCAGATGTAGTGCCTCCTGATCCCCACCAATATGAATTGAGCATTTTTTGAAGCTCGTCCAACAGAGTAGGTGGTAACAAAAATACCCCCATGCAATATGTCGGAATTGCTTGTGCTGCCGATTTTATGAGAACATCTTTGCCAGCTTTGGATATATGCTTACTCCTCCATCCCTGTAATTTACCCCATAGGTGATCCTTCAAGTATTTAAAAATTTCTCGTTTCTTTCGTCCCATGAGTGAAGGGAGCCCAAGGTATTTTCCTGTATTGAGTGGTTGATGTACACCCAGAATTTGCCTTACTTCCAATCGTTGTTCCTCACTTACGTTTTTACTAAAAAAATACCCCAGATTTCATGTAATTTATGGCTTGGCCCGAAACTCTTTCGTAGTCATCTAGGAGCTCCTTTAGCCTCCCTTGTTGTAGCCTTGCAAAATAATAGACTATCGTCTGCAAATAACAAATGTGAAACCACCGGTGCTCGTCAGCAAATTTTGTGCCCGTCACTACTAGAAACTTGTATAATTCCGACGGATTTATACCGACGGATTATACTTTGTCGGTAAAAATTACTTTACCGACCAATAAATGGTCGGAAATAATACAAAGTAAAATTTGAAGGCCAACAAGGCACATAATTCCGACCAAAGTAAAATCCGTCGGAAAACATCATATCGTAATCGGTAAAAGTTAGTGAATTTCCCACCAAAACAAATACCGACTAACTTCTGGTCGAAAATCATCATAAAAAAATACTTATTGAAATATATATTTCCATAAACTATTACCGACAAACCACCCGTCGATAAAATTTTTAAAAAATAAATTTATTATTTATTAAAAATTAATATTTTTTAGAACCTATGCCGACAAACCACCCGTCGGCAATACCTTTAAAAAAGGACCTTTCAAAAAATGAAAATTGAAAATTAATTTATTATTTTATACCGACCCACATTTGGTCGATACATATCATATAATTCGTCGGTGAAAACATGAGCTAAAAACATATTTACACTCACAATGAAAATATGTAAACCCTAAGAAATTTCTCCTTCCACCAAGCACGGGTAAGAATGTGGCTGTAATTAGGAGTGTTCAAAAAAAAAAATCGGACCGAAAAAAGACCGGAATCGGACCAACCGGTTTTTTTCCGGTCCGACAAATTTTGGATTCCGGTCTTCCGGTCCGGACCGGTTTGGACCGGATTTTTTTTTTTTATATTTTTTTTTACTAATGCACTCTCACTTATTTTTCAAAACCAAGCAATTGGTGAGAATGTGTTGAGATCTATTACATTTTTTATAAATATATAATTTAACAAACATATTTAATTTATTTTTAGGGTTAAAAGATCATTAATAATAATGTAAATAAAATTCACAGTAGATTGATTTATTTTTGGACCAGTGCACACCCCTAGCTGTAATACTCACCCTGCTGTAATTTCTCATCCAACTAAAAGGTAATTTTCTTACTTTTTTTGTTCTTCTTTTTTGGTTTAGATGTGAAGTTTGATTTCAAAATATGTGATTTTTAGGGCTCGAGAACTTGTAATAACAATGAACACTAATTTTGTTTCCTTTCATTGTTTCACCCTTATCGATTCTTATTATTTAAAGAAAACTCCATTAGAGTGTTTCTTCTTCTGTGTTTGTTGGTTCTCAAAACCGAATGGGTTGTGTAGTGTAACGTATATCTTTTAGCCAATCACATACAAGTTTCTTTTGATTCTTACTCAATGTATACGTAGCTTTCTGTATAATTACCCTTCCTCTTTGATCAGTTTTCAGAAACAATTCTTTTCTTCTAGGAGATCCGGTGGTAGATTGTAAGGTGTAATATGTGCTTTTGGTTCATTAGGAGATCCAGTGGTAGATTGTATGGTGTAAAGTCCAAGTCTTACATTTCGTGCCTCAACACCAAAATTTGAATGAGTTCTGTCAAAATGCTTCCAAGCCTCACCTCGTCTGTTACGTTATTCACTGATTTATTATGCAAAAATTGTGACACGAATTGCAAAAGAGTTTGTTCAATGCCTTCACATATCACAACATTCGATGATTGCAACAATTGATAGAAATTTACAGCCTCTCTATTTGGTGCCTCGCTTACACTGCTAGAGCCCTCATTTTGAAATTAAGAACCGAGTGTATCAAAAACCAGTTGTCTATACGGATTTTCCATTTCATCTCTAATTCCATTGGAGGCAATGGGAGACCCCTTTGTGCCACCAAAGAATTGAAAATAATTTATTTGCTCGCCATGGACTTCCCACACATAATATTGATTAGTGAATCCCCACTGACACAAATGTCCACCAACAACGTTATGTGAATGAAATCTCTTATTTGAACATTTTTTACATGAACATCTAATATTATTTCCACTTTGAAATCCAGAATCAGAAAATGCGAAATCCAAAAAATTATACACACCGGTCAGGAAGTCTTGATTTAAAAAAATTCTATCATTCAGTTTATTGTACATCCAACTTCGATCTCTTGACATATTGTAACTACACCTAAAAACAAGTTATACAAAATTAAACTATAGCACTGTAAAAACTAATCTACACAAATATGACATAATATTAAAAGAAACACAATTTATCAGCATGAATAAAGTAATCTGGTAAAGTTGTAAAAAAATAAATCGAAACTAAAAATAAATGTAATATTATACCGACGACTACTTCGTCAGAATTAGTATAATTAATATAATGTGTGACTCAGAAAATAAATGCCAACTTATACCGATAATAAATTCGTCGGGAACAATAACTTATACCGACGACTTGATCGTCGAAACTAATTTCAACCACATACCGACTAAATAACGATCGGTATAAATATGTGCAATAAATACAATTGCGTTCAAGAAGATCTTAAAAAATAAATGATACCTTCTGCCGACGACCAGTTCGTCGGAAATAGTTTCAACTTTATACCGATTGTACCGCGGTCGGTATAAACATGTGTGATAATTGTAATTAAGTCGAACGAAAAATAAATGATACCTTATGTCGACAAATACACTCTCGGAAATAATAAGAAACTTATATCGACTAACCCACGGGCGGTATACATATGGATATATTTTCACCGTCGAATATGTCGTCGGTAAAGAGATTAGGTGAAATTTTGGGACTTAGGTTTGCCGCTCAAAATTTCATTTCTACTCAATTTTTTTTGTTTTGCGCGCTCTTCTTTTATATCTCAATATATAGTCATAAACTCTTGTATTCATCTTATGAATTTCATCTCAAAATTATTTTTCTTTCTCTCCTTATCATTTTAAACTCTTCACCTATATTATTTTATCCCAAAATCTCCAAACCACATAACTAGATAGTAATTTTTTTTTGTTGGGTGTCTTTAATCTTGGAGAATAGCAGTCACTCTACTGGAAAGCTACCATCTCAACTCTCTCACCCTCTCATCTTCAAGGTTAATTTAAATAATTTTGTTTCATTTCTTAAGTTTGTATTATTTATTGAGGAAAAATAAGTATTTCTATGTCCTAAATTATTAAATGATTTCATTGAGTATCTTTTATGCTTGTATATAGAGAAAATAATATGTTGTTTTATTGATTCTTCTTACGCAGAAGAGATTGCAAGAATTGTGTTATGTTGTATGCCTTTGAGAATGTTGTTTATTAGGCTATGAGTTCTCCATTGAAAGAAACACAAAAAGAATATGAAGGGGAATAAATTATTAAACTATTTTGTGGTTCGTTGCAAACGTATGTTGGTGTACATGCCAATTGGTGATTAGTTGATGAAGTTGCCCCACTCTATGAAACAACATCCACATTATGAATATCGGTCATTAACTCAACTCAAGGTATCTCACTCTACTTAATTTCTTATCTATCTTATATTATTGGTTCTAATAATATATATATATATATATATATATTTTGGATTGTCTTTTAATTTACTTAACAAGAATGATATAATAATTATATTCGATAAATAGTATTAATACAACCACATTTATTTTAAAAAAAAAATTAGTGGTATGATAGGCTATATTTTAAATATGTAGTTTAGGTACAATAACAAAATTAATGAATTCAAACCTTAAATTTATTGGAATAAATAGTTCTCTGAATTGGCACTTTATTTTTCGGTTGTATTTCTTAATTTTAAAGCAAAAAATTTAATACTTCTCATTTAGTAAAAATAAACAAATCAGAATATAATAAATTTATGATTTTTTTTTTTATTTATTAACATTTGATTCCGACGGCACATCCGTCGGCAATATATTTCTAATAAAAAAATTTAGGCTAATTTTTTAATTTATTTACAATTAGTTCCGACGGCACAATCGTCGGCACAATATTTCGCCCAAAAATGGCACCGCCTGAAAAAATTGAAATGCAAAAATTCGCGCTGACCAAAACATTATACCGAGTAACCACTCGTCGGTATAAATAATGAGATGAAAAGACAATAAACCCCCTTAGTTTTTTACCAAGGACACATTCGTCGGTATAACATATTTTATGTGAATAATAAAATTAAAGCAAAAATATTTTCTTCCGACCAAGTTGTTGTCGCTAATAACAACATAATACCGACTACGCTTTTTCTAGACGGTAAAGACAATACCGAGCAGCCTTGTTGCGACGGAATATAGCGACGAAGAATCGGTCGGTAAAACATCTTTTCTGACGAACTTTAATGTATTCCGACCGATTATTTTGTCGGAAAAACCAGTTTTTCTTGTAGTGCGTGTATCCGACCTATAACAAATTTTATAATGTTTATGATCTACTTTTTTTAAACATTGTATTTAATTAGGGAAAATTTCAAAATAAATTCCTTAACTTTGAACGATTCTATTTTAAATCATGTAACTTTTCACCTTTTCAAATTACATCATAAAATGTTCAATTTTCATATTTTTTATCCAATTTACATCATTTTCGTTGAAAAATAAAAAATGTCGCCAAAATGTGGGTTTTAAATTGGGGCTTCTGGCCATTTCGATGATTAGACACCACGTGTAATAAAAAATATTGTCATCTGAATTTATAGAAAATTTAATTTCAGAATTAAAATAAATAAACTAAAACAACACAAAAAAAGAACCCAGAAGAGAAAGAAGAACTCAAAAAAAATAAAAAAATCAAAGTTTGAATCTAAGCCAAAACGTAAAAATTGGGGAAAACACAAAGGAACACCAAACGACAGTTCACAATGTCGCAGAATCTGGAGTAAGATTGTCCAACCAAGTAAGTTGAAGCATGAAGAAAATACTTGTGTGCAGTGTCGTACAAAACTTCAAATTATAGTGATTTCGACAAAATCTAGAAATTAACGAAAATTGTATTGCTATTGTCATGTGTATACGTTCGATTCTTGGCTTAATCCAAAAATTGTATATTGTTATCAAAATCCCACGAAATACCTAAAACGAAACCCAACAACAGCGTTTTCCCCAAATTTTCACAGATTAGTAGCAACCTTTTGTGAAATTGATCGCTTTGGACTTGAGATTCAAACTTTGAAATTTTTTCTACGTTCTTCTTTACTCTTTTTTTTTTAAAAAAATTTTACTCAAAAGTTTGCATTTTGGGCACATGGTTTAAGAAAAAAAGTGTAATGATGAAAGTGTTGAGGGGTAATTTTGTAAACTTTTATATATAAAGTAAATAAAGTAGGTGGGTTGAGTGTATGGTGGGTCCAAAAGTAATGACATGAAGGGTAAATATGTATATATTGTGAGGGTGAGGATTGTGATGATTATTTCTATTTTGGGGTATACAAACTTTTGGGGGACAAACCACTACAAAAAACGCGTGGTTTATCGACGGATCTACCGACAGAATTGTGGTCGGTAGGCGTGGTTTCCGACGGAACTACCGACGGAATAATTCAGTCGGCTCTAGTCTCGTCGGCCCGGTTTACCGACGGAATTTTTTATTCCGTCGGTAGTCCCGACGGAAAAAATCAGTCGAGTCTGCCGACGGATCTCATTCCGTCGGTAGGCCGAATGACCCGTTTTGAAACCGGGTCTGATTTCTGTCGGCAATTCCGTCGGTCGTCCGTAGGTAGTACCGACGGAAATTTATTTTAGTATTTTTTTAACAAAAATATATCCGTCGGCTTCTGTCGGGAATTCCGTCGGAACTCGATTTTATATTTTTTTAATTCGGAATTACATTCAGTCGGTGCCCGTCGGGGGTTCCGTCGGTAGTACCGACGGAATTATCCGTCGGTAAGTCAACCCAAAAAAAAAAAAAAACTGGCGTGGATCGGATCCGACCCGGACCCGACCCGCGATCTGTTATTAAGGCCACCATTTATTCTGGCCTTGCTAGGAATCGAACCCGGGTGTGTGGGCGCCTAGTAAGGGGCGCCTACCACTCGGACAGCTGTGTTACTTGTTCGTAATTGTAATATTAATTGTATACGTACTCATTTTCGGCCCATTTTTTTTTTTAAATTCACAAAATTAATTTCTTTCATATATATCAAATAATTAAATTTGAAATCTATAATTTATATATTTTAAAATACTAAAATATTCGTATTTTAACTAAAATACTAATATTTTTTAGTAAAAAATTCATTTTTTTGCTAATTATTTTTTAAAAAAATTCAAAAAATTAATTTCATTCACATAAATTAAATAATTAAATTTGTAATCTATAATTTATATATTTTTAAATACTAAAATATTCATTTTTTTGCTAATTATATTTTAAAAAATTTCAAAAAATTAATTTCTTTTCACAATTTTTAGTTGTAACTTAATGATAAATAAATATTTTTAAATTGTACATCTAATAAAATAATTAGCTTACATTATATAATTTATTATCCATCTTCTTCCTCTTCATCTTCTTCATCTACATTTTCATTATTTGTCTCATCTTCCTCCTCTTCATCATCCTCCTCCTCCTCCTCTTCATTTTCATCATCTTCCTCATTTCCATTATCGTTTTCAATTTCGATCAATTGTGAATTTCCAGCCGTCAAGTCTACGTGGATATTCAAATCTCCCGTAAAGACTTCAGTTCTAGCCTCTATTTGTTCCGTTTGAAACGGAGAATCATCTTCATCACTCCTGTCCTTTGTAGGGACTTCTACCATTGATCTTGCCTTTACTTTGCAAACAGCGTGCCATTCAATTTTACTACGTGATCGTACTGGATACTTGCAGTAGTATACTTGAGATACTTGATGGGCAAATACAAATGGACCATTCCCGATATAGCTCCTTTTCGGATTAACATCGACGAGTTTGTACTCCGGATGAATCCTTGTTCCTGAAGGGCCTGAATCAAACCAATGACACTTGAACAACACTACAGTCTTTGCTGGATATCCCGGATATTCTACTTCAACGACTTCGTGCAACACCCCATAGTAGTCACTTGCATCTACATTGTAGTTTGCACTGCTAATGCAAACACCACTGTTGGTAGTCGCTTTTCTTGATGCATACTCGGATGTATGAAATCTGTAGCCCTTCACAATATAACCGTTGTAAGTCTTTACACGACGTAGTGGTCCTTTGCTGAGATCCCTTAAGAATCGATTCTCAAAATCGTTTGACCGTCCCTATACAGTTCAAATAATTAACATTAATTAAAAATCATATTTATTTACGTAAAATTTAAGGAAATGGTACTCACACAACGTTGGAACTATCGGGCAAAATCACGTTGAAGACGAGCATCTATATCTGTATCTGAGATGTTTTGTTCTGTTCGTCTTAGTTCTTGAGTATACATCCTAATTCACAACATCCAATCACAATTAATATTAAATTACATAAATGAAGTAGTGATAAAAATATGAAATACTTACTCAATGTAAGGCTGAACTTTATCACAATTCAATAACACATACGTTTGTGCTATTTCTGCCTCTCTGTTCGACTCCCACTCTCGTTCTGTGAATTTTCCTATTGGTCGTCCCTTAGACTTGAATATAGACAGCATTCCATCGACCTCTTCACCGATATTGTCTGTATCTCTACCACCGTAGTTACGTGGTTCACTTCTCAACCGAGTGTTGACATGGTCTTCAAAATAATAAGAACAAAACATGCCAACCTCTTCATTCAAATATGCATTAACAATCGATGCTTCCACATTTGCCTTTTGTTTAGCATTGCGTTTCAAGTTGTGGAGATATCTGATTTATAATAAAAAACATATATTTTAATTCAGTGAACATGCATGTAGTATATATAAAAAATGAAAAATGTAAGAGTTTACCTTTCAAATGGGTACATCCACCTGTACTGCACTGGACCACAAATTCTGGCTTCATACGCTAAATGAACGGGTAAGTGTTCCATGGAGTTGAAGAAGCTAGGTGGAAAAATTTGTTCCAACTTACACAAAATCACTGGAATGTCTTGCTCCAAACGAATCATATCATCGATCTTGATCGTTGAAGATGTTAAATCTCTAAAAAAAGACTTAATTCAGTGATAGCCCTCCACACATTGAGAGGAACAACGTCTCGGAACGCAATCGGTATCAAGCGCAGCATAAAAACATGACAATCGTGACTCTTCATCCCTGAAACCTTACCCCTGTTTATGTCGGCGCATCGACTCAAGTTTGACACGTAGTTGTCTGGAAAATTCAACTCGTGAATCTAACGACACAGTTGTTGTTTCTGTGGCCTGTCCAGTGTGTAGCAAGCCTTCGGATATTTACCTGTACTGGGATCCATTTCCAACTCTTGACGACGACAATAAATGTTCAGCTCTTCCGGGGACATTGGAGTATCTTTCGTCTTGCCTTCTGTGTTCATCATTGTGTGGAACACATTATGAAACACATTCTTCTCAATGTGCATCACATCCAAATTGTGTCGGATCAATAGTGAACTCCAGTATGGCAAATCCCAAAAAATACTCATTTTATTCCATCCACCTGGGATTCGACCGTTGTGTTCAGCTGCATTTTCCTCAATAGATTTTTTCAAACCCGTCCACTGAATCTCATGTAACAACGTTTGTCCTGTACGGTAACATTATACTAGAAGAAATTAATAAAACATATAGGTATAACATTATACTAGATCAAATAATTGTATAATTAAAATACCGTTTCGAAGGGGCGGTCGATTGTTTGTAACTGTTCTGTTCTTCAAGAAGTTGTTCTTATTCCTTCTAAATGGATGATCTCGAGGTAAGAACTTTCGGTGATTATTGAACCATGTAACTTTCCTACTCTTCTCAAGACTGAAAGCTTCAGAAAAATCCATACAATACGGACATGCTTGAAACCCAGCCGTTTTCCACCCAGACAACATAGAATATGCAGGAAAGTCGCTAATGGTCCACAATACAGCAGCACGCATCGTGAAATTCTGTTTTCTGAACACATCATACGTTTGGACACCACTTTCCCATAAAAAGATCAAGTCTTTTATAAGAGGCTGGAGATAAACGTCAAGTTTATCCTTTGGATTCGACGGACCTGGCACCAATACAGTTAGAAACATTGTTTGAGGTTTCAAGCACATCCATGGAGGAAGATTATACGGAGTCAGAATCACCGGCCACAACGAATACTGCTTTCCAAAGCTCCCAAACGGTGCAAAACCATCAGTACACAAACCTAGCCTCACATTCCTCGGTTCAGAAAAAAATTGGGATACACGTTGTCAAGGTGTTTCCAGGCCTCCGAGTTCGTCGGATGTCGCATCTCCCTAGACTCGGTCGAAGACGAATCTGTTGCATGTCACGTCATGTGTTGTGCTGTGGCAGTAGATTGATACAATCTCATTAAACGATGAATGATTGGAAGATAATACATCTTCTTGTGTGCCACTTTCTTCTTCGACGACTTCGATTGACTAGCGGACCCCTTCCGACGTGGCTCTTTGTAACGAGGATGACCACACATCCTACACATGTTCAGATTGCTATCTTCATCACCCCAATATAACATGCAACCGTTTATACAACAATCAATCTTCTCGACCGACAATCCCATATTTTTCAGCATTTTCTTGCTTTGATGATACGTTGTAGGCACCTTATTCTCAGGAGGGCAGATCTCACTGCATAATTGTGTCATTTGCTCATATGCCCTGTTAGAAAGGTTGTTCTCGGTCTTGATAGCCATAAGTCGGGCATTAAATGACAGTTGAGAGTGTGAATCACAACCCGGATATAAATCTTGATCGAGAAATTTGAGCATTTCATAAAACCGAAATGCTTCATCCGTCGGCTCCTCTTCTACATTTGAAAAACCGGCTTCCATTATCATTGTTTGATACATATTGGGTTCTCCCTCCCCAAGTTGTTGTTCCCCACCAAATTGTTGTTCATTAATCGTGCCGGCTTGATTACCATATATTTGTCTTTCATAGATACCAGCAGTGTAATAGTATAAAACTTGATCAAAGTTATAAGGCCAACGTACTTCGCCGTGAAATGTCCAATTATAATAATTAACAGTGAAACCATTCTTCAGAACATGTACCAAAACCTCATCAATCGACTTAAATATTTTATTCTGACATTTTTTGGCATTACACGGACACTTGATACAATCCCCATGCATGTAATGTGGGTGGAGCTTTGCAAATTCAACAAATGACACAAGTTCAGTGTAAAATTCACTATTCACATTTCCTAAAATGAACCTAGGAGTTTCATACATCCATCGACGATCCGGCAATTCCATCAGTTAAACATTTAACATAAAATTCTTACAAACATATAAAAAAATGCACAACTAATTAAACTACAAACAATATAATTAAAATACACAACTAAACTACAAATATATAAAATGCACAACTAATTAAACTATAACCATATAAAATGCACAACTAAACTACAAAATTTAACTAAGTAAAAAAGAAAAACGTACCGAAATTTGCTTGCTCTCAAACAATTTCCACAATTTTTTTCGACTGAGTGAGAAAGGGGAAAAAAGCTTCTGTAAATATTACGCGCTACCGACGGATTTTGAAATTCCGTCGGTGCGTACATTTTGAATCTACCGACGGATTCTGAAATTCCGTCGGTAGGGTGCCGCCCAAAATTCCGTCGGTAGAGTAAATTCCGTCGGCAGACCTTATTTCCGACGGAATTTTTATTTCCGTCGGTAATATTGGCGGAATAAAATAAAAATCGAAAAAAAAATAAAGAATACTTTACTTTATACCAAAATCTAACGAAAAATTATGTATTATGTATAAATTAAAAACAATAACATAAATAAACAATCCATTGACAAACAAGCATCAACCGAAATAAATATTTCCAACAGAATAATAAATAGTTCGACAGAAAATTAAATAGTTTGACAGAAAAATAAATAGTTTGACAAAAAATTAAAGTGTTCAAACATCAACCATTATACCTAAAAAAGTCATCACCACCAATGAAATCCAAGCCGTCGTCTGCGGCTGCATCTGGATTTGGATCTGGAGCATTGAAAGGGGGAACTGGACCAACCGGAGCATCGAAAGGCGGAGGGGGAAATGGACCAACCGGAGCATCGAAAGGCGGAGGGGGAACGCTCATCGCCTGTGCAAAGCATGTATCTATTTGATCAGCAGACATCCCCAACGATCGACCCATAGTGTCAGTTAGCTGTCGGAAGTAGTGGTTCATCATGTGTACTACGTTCGGGTCCGGAACAGCAGTGGAGGATACAGAGGCCTGCGATGCACGCTGGGACGAACTGGACGACGCAGCTCTCACTGAGCGGCTCATCCGGCCAAGGCCAAGGACCCGTCCTCGATCAGCCGGGGCAACGTCCAGGTAAATCCGGTTAAGATCAGGCGGAGGGGGAGCGCTGGGCCCGGCTTCAGCAGAAGCCTGTGTCGTCTCCTCTTCAATCCTCCGGTTCACATTCAACTACATAATTACAAAAAAATTAAATTAATACATAGTTCAATACATTTAATTAATTAAATATTAAAAAAACATCACAATTTATTTAAACTTACGTGAAGCTCGGTAGTGCGTCCATATGTGGACGTCTGCTAATCTCGATCAAACGGATGAAGACCGTTCAACCGATCCACGTGTGTGGGTTCACGCCCAAGTTCCCGCTCCTATTTCGTATCAAATGAGCATATAAAAATTATTTTATATAATATAATATAAATAATTGAAATAAATTTAGTGAACACTTACTAGAGCAATTGAGTGCTCATACGCGGATCGCCCCCCCGATGCCTTGACATCCCACCTCCCCCATCACTTCTACGGTTGGCTCGAGCAGTTGCACACTTCCGCACGTACTCCGAGCTACTCCAATACGTGGTCAACGTGTTCCACACGTCGATTCCATTTTCGTCCGTACCCAACGTCTGCACCACGCCACGACTACGCCAAGCAGTCCTCCAGGTGTACATTATCTCATTATACCTAGAATGACATGAAGCTTCCCAGTGCCTATGGATATCGTTGTCCGAAAAAAACTCCCTATGCCAATAAGCATGTTTCTGCACATATTCGATCAGCATATTTATCAAATAATATATATAATAAATTGTTTATTAATATTTAATTGAATGCACTCAAATATCTGGAATTCCTCCCAGTATTCATCCTTTTTCGTCTGCGGCACCTTCAGCCAAGAGTAGGCATTCGCAGCAACCTTGCACTTAGTAATCGCCTCAGTGCAAATCTTCGATATCTCATTACCAGGAAGTAAGCTGTGACATTATATATTAAGAAACAAACACATTATAAATTAAAAAACGTACAAAAATTGATGCTATTAAATATTGTTAAACCTTAAAATTATTTAATTAATTACTTACTGTACATCATCAATCCATACTCTCAGTCTGGTTTCTCGGGCCCGCATGGGATGTCGACGAGCTGCCGACGACTCAGATGACGGCGGCGAATGCTGTGGAATGGATGCCGACGACGTCATCATAGGAAGCTCAACAGGCCTAAGTGAGCCTCTCCTACGTCGAGATCCTGAGGCCCCACTAGCATCTTGACTCGTCTATTTTAATAAATAAAATTTAAAAGTATAATAAATTAATCAATAATTAATATAGTAATGAAATCAATAATTTTCTATTTTAATTAATAACATTTTAGTAATTTAAGTCAATAATTTCCTAATTTAATCAATAACAAAATCACGTTACTAATGAAATCAATAATTTACCAAACTAATTAATAATGACTTAATTTAAACAATAACAATAATTACTATATTAATCAAACCGTACAACACCCCTACTTATAAGAATAATTACTAATTTAATCAACAATAATAACCTAGTTTAATTATCAAAACGAACTAACAAGAACTACATTATATATTTGAACTAACATACATTAATTAATTACAATTAACCAATAAAAAATATATAATCCACGTACTAACATATATTTGAATTAATTATACATATATATTTATCAACTACGTACATGAAATTTTATAATAATTAACATGCAATTTATAATAATTCAATAACAGTTTTATAATAATTAACATGCAATTTATAATATATACAATAACTTAATTAAAATTAATTAAGAATTTATAAAACGTACCATTTAAATTGAAGAAAATTGGAGTAGATAATCGTTATGCCCTTTGTCGATCAATCCACGCACCACGCACAAGAAAATCCAATCCACGAGGAGAGAACAGGAGACGAACAGGGAGAGGGAGACGAAAGCCAAAGTTTTTTTTTCCTTATGAGGAAGAACTGCCTTCGGCAGTTCTTATAAAAAAAAAAAAAATTGGCTACCGACGGATATTTACGTCGGTAGCACGCGAATATTAATGCCACGCGTCTTTTCATTGGTATCCGAGGCGGTGGGTCAAAGCGGGTCGGCTACCGACGAATATTTTCCGTCGGCAGCCGAATTTTGAACGACCGACGGAAAAAATCCGTCGGGAAGCAAGGCTAAACGACACCGTTTGGCCGTGGAAGTGCGGAACTGAATTCCGTCGGGAAGTCCGTCGGACGGTCCCGACGGATCTTGAATTCCGTCGGGAGTCAGTCGATTAGAAAATTCCGTCGGCGATCCGTCGGGGCGGCCGACGGAATGGATTCCGTCGGTAGCCTTCCGTCGGCAAACTCCGCGTTTTTTGTAGTGAATAAAAAAGGAAAGTATGAAAACTTTTCAAGGACGGAGGGAGTATTTATTTATTTTAATTTTAATTCAAGAATTAAATTTTCTATAAATTCAGGTGACAATATTTTTTATTACACGTGGCGCCTAGTTATCGAAATGATCGGAAACCCCAATTTAAAACTCACATTTCAGCGATATTTTTAATTTTTCAATGAAAATTATGAAAATTGAACAAAAAAGATGTAAATTGATCACTCTAGAATGTATTTTAAAAAAATGAAAATTTAGAGAATTTAAAATGAAATTTTACAAAATTACATGATGTATTTTAAAATTTTCCCTATTTAATTACATAGTTATTAAAATAGTACCTTTTAAAAAAAAAATACTAGTAATTATTATTCCCTCTGCAAAAAGAAATAAGCATACTATAAATGGACTATTAGGCGCTGTTTGGTTATGGATTGTAGTGGATGGGATGGGGATGAGGATTGAAAAAATGTGGATGAGACTAATCCATGAATAGTAATTGAATAAAAATTGTGTTTGAATAGAGATTAAAAAATAGGTGTGGATGGAGAACTTTATGTCAAATCAATAGTGATGTTGTATTATTTTATTATTGTTATTTAGTAAAATAATTATTGTAAGGAAGAAAAGTAAGAAAGATAATAAATGTGTGAAAGAAAAGTAGGAGAAAGAATAAATGTATCAAAGAAAAAGTAAGAGAGATAATGAGTAATTAATATAAAAATATGATGATGTAATTGTATAAAAATAGGTATATAAGTGTATTAGAGGGGTGGATGGGTATTGAGATGAGTATTTGGATGGAGAGAGATGGGATGGAGATGACCCATCCAAATCCGGATGGGCCAATTCCAAACCAAACACACCCTTAATGACCTATTTACCCTAAAGTTAAGCAACCGTGAGGTCATACATTAATTATATTTAATTATTTTGCAATGTTCATACAAGGAGCACGATGTCAAAATGCAGTTTTCTACTTATATTTTCACTACATTTTTTAGACCACGATTCAAATATACAAGGTATTTAAATAAATTAGCCGATGATAAATACTCCATATTGGACGAGACTTCTCGTGTTTGTTTGTAAAAGTAAATTTTATAGCATAATATTTAATAGAAATATATACTCCCTCTGTCCCCGTATAAGTTTCCCTTTTTTTTTTTTTTTTTGATTAAGAAATATGATTAAATAATAGATGTAGTACAAGTGATGTGATGGTGAGAGAGAAAATAATAGATGAGTGTGAGATGAAGTATGATAACATTATAGATAAAGTGTAAGTGATGTGATTGGGAGAGAGAAAATTGCCAAAAATGGAAAAAAATGAAATGAGAGACATAAGGAAAATGAGAAACTCATAGGGGGACGGAGGAAATAAAAGGAAAATGAGAAACTCATAGGGGAACGGAGGAAATAAAAGGAAAATGAGAAACTCATAGGGGAACTGAGGAAAGGGAGTAGTTTATAGTATATCAAAAAGAATATTGTTTATACATATTTTCTTTATAAGTATTTATTAGTATTTCATGATTAAAAAAAATACAGTACGTGTTATTACCAACAGAAATGAAATTGGGAGTTTCAATACCATATCTATTCACTGCTGCGTAGACAGAGAGGTCCATAACTACCCCAATAATATTAATATGGCGTGCGCGCAAGAATTACTCTATTAATAATTAGCCCCAAATTATTTTTCCCAATTTCGCTCTCACTCGACTTCTTAGTTTCATCCATGGCTGAAAAACCAGAGCTTGATCCTTCGCTCATCATTTCTCACGAATTTCCCCAGGTAATATACTTCCACCCTTTACTCAATTTTCCTGTTACCGACAATTCTCCTCCTTATTAACCTTTTCCCTTTTGAATTTTGGTCGTTTCCTTCTTTTCGGTGGTGAATTACGCCCATCAGACAACATACACTTATACTGAAAGGTTAGTGAACTTGAATTATTTCTGGTATGCTGTACAAAATTCAATCGGATGGTTTTTACTTTTAATTTCTTTATGGAGTAATATACTTCAAGAGCTTGGAAATAGTGAAAAGATGAATGTTTTGCTTGATGATTAGGGATGCTGCGCTTTACGCACTTGGTGTTGGAGCTTGTTCGAGAGATGCGGTAGATGATAAGGAGCTGAAATATGTTTACCATCAAGATGGACAACAATCTATTCAGGTACTTGATGGATCATATATAGACATTGTTGTATTTAGTGATATATTTGCAAGTTTTTATTACTATTATCGAGCTGCATATATATGGCAGAGTAAAGATGAATGTTGTTGTTTGTGCTATTGCCCATTTTAGCTACTTTTTTTTTTTTAATCATAGGTGAGTGAGTAACTTTTGAGAGTAGAGAGATGATGTCTGTGCTTGGATTGCTCAGCTAAAGTTTATCTGTTATTTCATTTCTGTTCCTTTTTAATCTTATTTCGTCTAAAGTTGATCTGTCTGCATACTATAGCTTGGATACATTATGAACTGCTCCAAGAAGACCTCTATTTATTTATGTTCATGCATCCACAGGTCTTGCCCACATTCTCTACTTTATTCTCTACCAAACTTCTGTCAGAGATTTCAAAGATACCGGGTTTGGAGTAAGAACTTCCATTTATTCTTTTGGCTCATCAGATACCTTATTGTTTTGTGAATTGATCTTGGTTGACTGTTGGCTAAGCATTTTTGGGCATCGTTTCTCCAGATTTGACCCACGTCTTCTATTACATGGGCAGCAATACACCGAGATCTACAAACCCCTTCCGTCTAGTGGTTGTGTACGGTTCTTACTCATTTAATCCTAGATTGGTATCCATCAGTCCATTTATTTTATCCATGCTTCTGCTCTCTCAAGCTTATTACTTTTAATTTTAATTTTGTTGATGCAGCTACTAAACAAGGCAACTGTTGCTGGGTTGCATGATAAAGGTCTGCTTCTAATATTGACCATAGCCTCAAACGGAGCTCATTTATAGTGAATGAAACACAGCCTAAAACATGTTTGAAAGCTATACTGATAATTTATTCTTGTAAAATTATATATTGATTAATTATGATGCCTTTGTGCAATAGTGACAGTCAGATTAGAAGTTATTTGAACTTGAGGTACTTGCAATAATAAAACATGAATTTTCTTATAAAATCATCTTTCTGAAATTTAGCTTCTCCAGTTACTCACATAGGGAGTGAAAGTAGAAACTCGTACCTATTTATTTGGTAAAAAAGGTCTCTGTGTAATAAAACTGCTTCTGTTAAAATGTTAGGTTTATGCTTTTGAGTTGCTTAGGAACTTTTTCTGGGGCATGGTTGAATATTCTTAAAAATAAATAGTATATTTGGCTTTCCTTTCAGGTAAGGCAGCAGTTCTTGAGATTGAAATATTAAGTTATGAAAAAGAGTCCAGTGCATTGCTGTGTATGAACCGGTAAAATACATCCATTATATGCAGTTTTCAACTTTTTTTTTATCTAATTTTTCATTCCTTAAGTTGATGAGTATTATATGGCCCACAGAATGTCTATTTATCTGAGAGGTGCTGGTGGCTTCTCAAAATCATCCAAGCCTTACTCATATACCAAATATCCATCCAATCAGTCATTGGCTTATAAAATTCCTAAAAGTCAACCGTTTTCTGTATATGAAGAATGCACACAACCATCACAGGTACGTGGGTTGTTTTTTATTGAAATTCAGATATAATTATTAGGGTAGACATGTAGGGGTGAAAAGGAAGTAAAAGGCATGATAATTACAAAAAAGGATTGCTTATTAAGATGTTTATTTGATTATGCTTCTAGCAATGATGGATATCTTCACAACCTTCTTGGATTTTGTAGTTATAATTTTAAAATTTGCTTTCAAATGGTGAGCCACATTATTTTACCGTTGTATTATTTCCTAATGCAACATAGATGTTCCCATCGTATGCAACTGTATAGAATTCAGAATTATTGGGCATTTAACTACAGATTCTGAAAAAAAGTAAGTTTTGATGGACGGATTGAATTATGTCTGAACTTAGGCGATTCACTTTTATTTTGGAAATCCTTTAATGTTCTTTGCAGCTAACATTGTTTATGTCGTGTCATCAATTTCTCAACTTTTGTCATTCAGAAATTTGGTGCAAAAATTTACCACAAGTGAATGCATTTCTGAAACCATGCTGCTTTAGACGTTCCTCTCAAATTTCTTAACTTACGGAGGATGAATTCTGTACATATTCAATTTGAGGATTGTAAAATTAGACACCAAAATCTTTTTAGTACCTTGTCTCATTTTTTGACACCAAAATTAGACATGTGTAAGTAAAACTTGAGGGCCTATGAACAAGGAAATTGGAACATTGACTTCCTTTAGTCCTCCTTGGAAATTGCATCTAAAACTAAATTTCTTTAAATTTTGAAATCCAAATTTGTTAATTATGAACTTCCATATGGATTAAAATTTATATAGAATACTTCAGTCACTTCCTACTGCTTTAGCACTTAGCAGGTATGTATTTCTGTTGAAATTGTTCAATACAATGATGCAGGCACTGCTTTATAGGCTGTCTGGTGATTACAATCCGTTGCACTCAGATCCTATGATTGCACAAATTGCTGGGTACTTTTTTCTCCAACCTGAAAAATCTACTAATTAATCCTCCAAAGTGTATTTTTTTTTCCTGTGGTTTACGGTATAGAGCATTATTCTCAACTTTGTTTGTAGATTTCAGGCACTGGACTGTTAGCATTTTGTTCCATCACACTATCTTTGATATGGTGAATTCACGTGTTTAAACTAGATTAAGGGGGCGGTTGGTTCTAATTCTTCAATGAGAATGGTAATGAGAATCATTGAATATGATGGTTACATTGTTAGGGCCGGTTTGCTTGATGGGTTGGGATGTGCTGGGTTGTGTAAACCTTACGTTATATGAATTCATGTCATATTTGTTCACTTTTTCACACATGGATATAAGCCAAATGCTGCCAAACATGGGAGTAGGTGTGTTAACACACCAAACCCAATCCTTAACCCATCAAGCAAACAGGGTCATAGTGTTTTGCTCTAATCTTGAATAGGGACAAAAAGTGATTGTTGGTTAAGAAATAATGAATTGATTGAGGATAAATGATTATAGGAGGCGAGGTAGTTAATCAATATTGGGTACTAATTAACTTACTTTCAGTCTCATTACTCGTATAAAGTATAATGAAGGTAAATTGATCATTTTTTGTTCTGATTAACCATTACAATTAATCATACTCATTGTCATTGAAGAATTTTGAATCAAGCGTCCCCTAAGTTTTCTTATAAATTTTGTGTAGATTCTCTCGTCCAATATTGCATGGACTCTGCTCGCTTGGGTTTGCAGTGAGGGCTGTCATCAAAAGCATTTGTCGAGGCGATCAAGATATGATCAAGAACATAACTGGGAGATTTCTATTACATGTCTATCCAGGCGAAACTTTAATAACGGAAATGTGGCTTGAAGGCTTGAGGTACGTACAATAAACCTCTCTTCGTCAACATGAGATTGTTTATGATACTAGCACAGCTTAAAAGTAGGGGTGTATTGAGCCAAGTCAAGTCGAGTAATGTCAAACTCGAAATGGACTAGATAAAAAAACTTGAAGCTCGAAACTTGATTCGAACTTGATCGAGCTCAATTCTTTTGAACTCGAGCTCGACTCGATGGAAAACTCAATATACCCGAGCTTGACTTGATAATCTACATAACATTAATTCGAGATTTTTATTTTATTTATAATTAGATTATATTTGTAAATAATTAGCACATATGAGTACAGTTATGTGAGCTAATCACTTACGAGCCTGACGAACCTAGTATTGTTGAGCTCCAAAACTACTTGTGTAACTCGAGCTCGACTCAATGAGATTCGAGTTGATTTTGAGTTGTTTTCCGAGTCGAGCATTACTTACAAGTGGGTAAAATGTGCAGAGTGGTTTATCAGGTGAAGGTCAAAGAACGAAACAAGGCAGTACTTTCTGGCGTCGTGACGCTTAGCCGCTTTACCTCATCTCTCTGATATCTCATATTCTGAACTAGTCTTGCTTCTGGGTTATGAGCTGCTACTACTACTAGGCTTCTACTTTAATTAATAACTCAATATTCATGTACTCGTGGAAATGTTGTAAGATTATCCAACTACAAGATTTGTTGTTTCATTATAATAATTTCAGTTGCTTTATATCAACGTCCCCGTTTTGAATAGATTTGTATGATTTTTTTCCAAATTCTTAATCTAAGTTGTTTTCAATGATCAGAAAGGTTTGTCTTATTTGACAAAGAGATAAAATACTTTAGATATCATTGGATCAATGTTTGATTTTTGTTTTAAATGGTTTCCTTTTGCAGTAGAGTGCTTAGCCCATCTCCAACGCATCTCTATAAATAAGTTTAACTTCATTTATAGAGTTTTGCTCCCTCCAACCTTACTCTATTTTGAAGTTTTGAACAGTAAACTCTATATATGAAGTTTACTATTCAAAACTCTATATTTTATATCTATTATTTTATTAATATTTATAATTCTTTATTATAATTCTATATTAATAATTTATTAAATATAATTATAATTCTATTGTTATACTAATTTATAATTTAATTTTAATTATGTAATTAATTATTTTTTTTTGTGTATTATTATTACCTACAAAAAAATAACGTAAAATACAATAAAACATACATTATATATTAAATATGAAATACATTACACAAGATTGTTAGTGTTATTTATTCTATTTTAAGTGTAATAAGTGTAATCGTGTTGTATTAGATTATACTCACATGTATCGTTTTACGTCATTATATGTTTCGTAATTTTATATTTAAATAAAAGTAATATTTGAAAACTACAAGTTTATTTACATTTTATAATTTTGATAAAATTAATAATATTTAATTTATAATTTAATTTACTAATTGAATATTTAATTGTATAAATTAATTTAAATACGAAGATAAATATATTATTTAATGATTGTAATATATTGAAAATGATTAAAATAATAAATAGAGTAAAATATAGAGTTTCATGGTTGGAGAAGGTTTTTAAAATAGAGTGTGAAAAAGTGTATTTTGAAGTTTAGAGATCTTCATTTGAAAGTTTGTGGTTGGAGATGGCCTTAGAGCATCGGCAGCGGTACTCCATTTTGGAGTTTTTTAAAACCAAAATGGAGTATCATCCCTCCTTCAATCGTCCTCTATTTTAAAGTTTTGAAATAAAGTTTTGAATAGTGAACTTCATATTTGAACTCCAAGGAGTTGGCTTAGAGGCTGTGTAGGCTTGGGACTTAGAGTGTGTTCCTCTAAGTCTTAGACCATCCTCATCAATGACACTCCCCCAATCCAACCCTTCAATATTATATTAATTTCTCTCTCATCCACCTATACAATTTACAATCCAACCCAAATTTCATTTTATCATACTTCATCAATGACACTGACCCAACCCAAAAATAATAATAATTTTTTAAATACATATTATATTATTAATTTTTACTAAATTGGTATATAAAAATTACTTGATATTCTAAATTTGTAATTATAATATGAATTTTTTTATTACACACTTAAAATAAATAATGATGAACTCAATAACAAAATTAAAATTACAAGATTTGAAAATACGAAATTGAAAAGCAATAATAAACAAGCTACAAATAGAGAAAACAAAAATTTTAGTTTGTGTTTCAAAACAACTCAATATTGGACTCTATTTATAAAGATTTTTTTTTTTTTTACGAATTTTGATATATATATTTTTATTTAATACATATTATCTTCAATATCTACAAATCTAATTATATCACACAAAAAATCACAACAACCAATAGAATAGTGACACGTGTCACTTATTCATACTTAAATTATTAAGTGACACTAGGTTGGATGACCAACCCAATGTCATGCCATCTTGACATCCAACCAATATTTTAATATTAATTTGGTGACATTTTGCTATGACATTATGCAAAATGTCACCAATGAACATGGTCTTAGGTGCAAACAATTTATATAAGGTCATGTGCGCAAAATTTTGGCTTTAAAAAAAATACTACAATTTATTAATATTAATAACTTTATATTTTATTAATATTTACAATTTTAGATTAATAATTAAAGTCTTTTGTTAAATAATTACAATTCTATTGTTGTACTAATTTATAATATGATTTTAGTTGTGTAATTTAATTTTTTTATTTTTATGTGTATTATTATTATTACCAACAAAAAAACAACGTATTATTTGAGTAGGATGAGTTGAGACCGGTACAAATTTTATGATATTATATTTAAATAAAAGTAATATTTTTATTTTCTATTTAATGATCATCAACTAATTATATATTTTTCTATTTTATTTTCTTGTTTGACGTGTCAATTGGACCTTTAATTTTAAAAGTAAAAAAAATATTATAGCCCGTTTAGCCCGTGGTCCGCTAGAGTTAGGGTTAGGTCCCAACAATTGTAGGACCGTTATGTATGAACCGGATAAGGCCCTAACCCGTTAAGTGATTCGGGTGGAATTTACGCGTTTTAGAGGCACATGTGAAGCATATTTTGATGTGGATTTCATTGATTTATGCATTGAATATGATTGTTTGAGCCAAAATGAGAGAAAGGTTGTGTTTTGTCGATTTTGTAGGAAATACGATAGAATTTGGAGCAAAACATCAACCATACTTCACTGGATCAGGAAGAGGAGTGCACCGTTGGATTCGTCTTGAAAAACGGAGTGGAATAGCCAAAAGAATCGAGTCAATCGGACACCCGAGGCGAAAGATATGTACGAAACAAAAGAGGATCGAAATGAGCAAGAGCACGGCCGAGCTCATGGCTCGGCCGAGCTCATGGCTCGGCCGAGCCATTTTTCAAGCTAAAATCAGGCCACGCTCGAGCATTCGTCTCGGAATATAGCAGCACGAGACCGACAAGTTGAGGCACCCACAGGTCTCGGCCGAGCTAGGAGCACGGCCGAGCTGCTCCAGCACACCATTCGCGCAGCACGATCGAGCTTGGTGCTCGAAACAAGCACCATCGAAACAACGATTTTGGCCAAGGAGAGGGCACGGCCGAGCACCCTTCTCGGCCGAGCTCCCATCGTCCCCTGCATCCGTGCGCCTCGGCCGAGCATTACTCTCGGCCGAGCACTCTTCATGTCACGCACCCGCCAGCACGGCCGAGCACCTGTATGCCCTCATGTCCATTTTGCACGGCCGTGCTCCGTGCACGACCGTGCCAACCCCATTTTCGGTGCTTTTTCCACATTTTGGCCATTTTTTAGGGACCAACTTGCAATTTTGCCATCCAAACCCTACCCAAACACTATTTAAACCCCCTTTCTTGAAATCCAAGAATTCTCCCCCAATTCCACACATACTTTCACACACTTCAAGGTGTTTTGGCAATTTCTCTCCCAATTCTCCATCAATTCAAGGAAGGAAGGATGCAATGGCTCCCAAATTCCATTCCCTACCACATTCTAGACTAAGCTTTCTCTTTCTTTTCCTTTTTATTTAGTTATTTCATTTGGATTTTGTAATTTGATTATGCTAGTTAGTGGCTAAACAACTTTGTGGTTCTAAGGCATTGTAAGACTTGGATTGATGTTTATGAGTAATTTCTTACTTTAATTGGTGTTTGTCTCTTATTTGTGTGCTTAATTCCTTATTGCAAAGCATGTTGTTATTGGCCATGATGATTTGCTTAATTCATTGTTAATTGGGGTAAGATCGAGAGATTTATTCCATTTAATCGTATGCAAGCATGCAACCCGGTATTATTATGATCTCGAAAGAGGATTAATTATCGGAGAGGGAATCGAATGGTCTTAGGAGCTATTTTAGGCGGTGTAATGTTTGTGAGGTAGAAATACGAGCCTATGTTGCATTGCGTCTTTGGTTAATTAGATCGAGAGATTAATTAATTCTTCTTGTGTGATCACCCTATATGAGATAACCTTAATGGCCATTTAAACGAGATCATAAAAGAATGTCTAAGTACTACAATTGCCTTGGAACCCACCCTTTTCTTCTTTGAGTTTTCATCTATTTCACTTTTGTTTTATTGAATTGCATGATAGTTGATCGATTTCATATTTACTCTTTCGTTGTTTATTTGTGACACATTGTTAGACAATCTTAGGAGTAAGTCAACCTTCAAATTATCGATCACGTCTACTTAGAATTCGACTAGCAAACTACCCTTTTACGCTTAACCTCCCTGTGAGATCGACCTCGTGCTTATCACGCTACGATAGACGTCGTACACTTGCGGTTGTTTATTTAGTGTTGCATAACACGCGTATCAAGTTTATGGCGCCGTTGCCGGGGAGGTTTTATAGCTCTAGAGTGTAGGTTAAGAGAGTTTTAGTTTAGACAATTTATTTGCTTTCTTTATTTGCAAAAACCCAAAAAAATATTTGTGTTTGTTATCTTGATCTTATTTGCAAATCTCACTCTCGTTTGTTCTTTTGATAGACATGGTTTATGATCACACGATCTAGGAGGAACCACCAAGAAGTGCTACCTTTAGATTCGGAGATTGAGGCCAATTGTCGAAGAAGGAACGCCGAAAGGAGAAGACTAGAGTTGGAAAGAATGTACCGAAGGGAAAATCCAGTTGAAGAAGAGGAGGAATTTGAGAATCAAGGAGTGGAAGGATTTGAGGAACCAAATGGGAATGGAGGTAACCGACCTCAAGGAGTGCTAAGGGACAATTTTCGTCGGAGAGTTGAAGAGAATATTGGTATGGATAGAGATGGTAGACGAAGGGAGGACGAGGAACCACAAAGAGTCTTGAGAGACCACTTCCGTCCTATCCCAAGACCCTATGGAGGAGCTGGTAGAGAACCCGTTGATGCTCATAACTTTGAGCTCAAGTCGGCCCTAATCATGATGGTCCAAAACAACCAATTTGGAGGGTTGTCGAAGGAGGATCCTAACCTCCATTTATCTCAATTCTTAGAGATAAGTGGAACGGTTAAGATCAATCGTGTCCCTCAAGATTACATCCGTCTCCAATTGTTCCCATTCTCCCTCTGTGATCGTGCAAAGCAATGGTACATGTCTCTTGATTTAAGGACGATTGAGAATTGGGCCGACCTTGTTGATGCCTTCCTTATGAAGTACTTTCCTCCAAGCAAGACCATCAAGATAAGAGGAGAGATTTCTTCATTTATGCAAGATGACGATGAGTCGTTAGCCGAGGCTTGGGAGCGTTTTAAGGATTTGATAAGGAGTTGTCCTCAACATGGGTTCTCAAGAGACCAATTGATTTGTTACTTCTACAACGGAATGGACCATCGAACGAGAGGTATGGTGGATGCCTCGGCCGGTGGAGGTTCTTTGCTAGGAAAGACGACGGATGAAGGCTATGTGCTTCTAGAGGAGATGACAAAGAACGGACACCAATGGCCATCCGAGAGAAGGCAAGCCCGGAAAGTAGCTTCCACTCAAAATTCGAAAGAAAGTATCAACTTATCCAACAAAGTGGACAAGCTAATCTCCTTGATGACGGCCAAAGCACTAGTGGAGCCCAATAATGATCAATATGAAGAGGCCCATTTCATGAATAACCAACGGGATCGTCATTTTCGAGAGAGAGGTTGGGGAGAAAGACGATCCCATGGGAACTATCACTCCTCTAATCCGAACCAATACCATCCCGGCTTGAGAAACCATGAAAACTTCTCTTATGCCAACACAAGGAACACCATCATACCACCTTCGAATTTCAACGTAAGAGATGGTGAAATTGTGGAATCTCCATCAAAGTTGTCCTTGGAAGAGATGTTTGGTGCATTCATGGGAGAAACGAAGAATTTCATGAAAGAGACTAAGCAAAATGTGGCAAAGATATGGCAAAAACTTGATGAGCATGGTGAGATGATCAAAGATGTGACCACTCACATGAAAGCTATGGAAAAGCAAATGGGCCAACTTGCCACCATCATTGGAAAACAACACGTTCCGGGGCAATTCCCCTCTAACACGGAGCTAAATCCTAAGGAGCAATGCAACGCCATAAGGCTAAGAAGTGGGACAAGCTACGAAGGGCCCAAGATGCCGTTAGAGGAGGAAGTGGTAATGGCACCCGAGGGTGTTAACAAAGATGATGGCTTAGTGAAAGAGAAAGAAGGGGAGAAGAAGAGTGGGGAGGCAATCCCTCCTTTGTTTAGTAAAAATGTAATGCCCCTCCCATATCCTCAAAGGATGAAGAAGAAGAACTTGGATAGCAAGTTTGTCAAGTTTGCGGAGATGTTCAAGAAACTCCATATCAACATCCCTTTCGCCGAAGCTCTTGAACAAATACCACATTACTTCAAATTCTTGAAGGAGATAATGTCACACAAGAGGGAAATTGAGGCATATGAGACGGTGCATTTAGCCGAACATTGTAGCTCCATAATTCAAGCTAAGCTACCTCCAAAGCTTAGGGATCCCGGATCCTTCACTTTACCATGCACTATTGGAGATGGAGGTACATTAAGAGCCCTATGTGATTCGGGAGCAAGCATCAACCTCATGCCATTGTCACTCTTCAAATCACTTGGTTTAGGAGAGCTCACACCAACCACAATGAGCCTCCAATTGGCGGATAGGTCTATGACATACCCTTTGGGTATAGCGGAGGATGTATTGGTCAAAATCGACAAATTCCTCTTTCCGGTAGACTTTGTGGTTTTGGATATGGAGGAAGACAAAAGCACTCCATTGATATTGGGAAGGCCATTTTTGGCAACCGGAGGGGCCAAAATTGATATGAGGAATGGAGAGTTGGAGCTTCGAATGAATCAAGAGATAGTTACTATTGACATGTTTAGAACTATCAAACTCCGAAATGATGAGAATGGAGAGTATGGATTTCCCAAGGGAGAGTATCCTCCAATACCCATGAGAAAGGAGGTGGAAGAAGAGCCCAAGATGAACATTGTGGAGGAGAACCCCAAGGTGGAAGACAAGGAGTTGAAGATGGGCAAGAAGGCCAAGTTTGGGGGAGTTTTTTTCAAAAACTCCCCCAAATCAAGAAAAGCTACTTGTGCAAGCTTGGGGATGGATGAGGCATCAACCTCCTATGACATGATTGAAGAGCCGGATGGAGTGGCTTTTAGATGCTTTGATGGTTTCAAGAAGGTTGCTTGGACCAAGAAGGTCAAAAACAAGGAGGATGATGGGGTGACTTGATATCCCCCTCAAGGAAGAACCGTCCGGCATAGGACGTTAAAAATAGCGCTTCTTGGGAGGCAACCCAAGGTTTTAATTGCTTTGTGTTTTTATTGCTTTAGTAGTGTTGATAGTTTGGTTTATTTTGTAGGTATGGATGAAGAATACTATGGACATCATATCTTGAAGAATGGAGAAGGAAGCAAAACCAACTTTGGAGAGGGGAAGCAAGTGTTGGAATGGTGATCTTTGAAGAAGCATTGGATGTGCAAGGAGGGAGGTAACAACTTGTAGCCCCAAACTTAGAATTTATACATAGTAAAATTCTAAGTTTGGGGGAGTTATTTTTCTTTTATTTTTCTACTAGTTGTTACCCTTGCACCGGTTCGTCATTCTACTTATGTCACATTTTGCACCGGCGCACACTTGGCTTTCACAAGATTATATTGATTAAGTTGGTTTTGAGCATATGTTGGGTAGTGGATCTTTGGTGAAATGTGAGCATGAATAGTCATTGGGATCCATTGTTGAGTAGTTGTGATGATGTCTATTTGCTTTGAATGTTTGCATGATTGGTGTTGAAATATGGTATCATGTTGTGTTCATATTTGTGAGCTTTGATAGCATGGATGCATGATGTGTTGTTGTTTGGGAACATTTGATGAATGTGAGAGTCCTATTGAATAAACCGGTGAGAATTGAGCCTTAAATCGAGCATGTAATCCGGTTTAGTTCATTTGAGAGTGGACTAGGTTATTGCTAGTGATTCTAGAACTTGCCTAAGTTCTTGTTTGAAAGCATGATTGTGTGAAACTTTGTGATGTGATATAGGCCATCTTGTTCTAAAAGAGTCACTTAGCCAAAATTTCCAAAAACCGAAGTAATCTTCCGTAGTTAGCCCCTTGAGCTTAATTCCTCATTTTCTTGGCAAACTACAATGTTAACCACTTAGCCTTTTTGAGCCTTTGATACCTATATCTAGTGGAGGATAAAAGACAAAGTGGAAAACATGTGCTTGAATGAATATCTTTGGTGAAAAGAAAAGTTGGAAAAGTTGAAAGAAAAAGAGAAAGATGAAAAGAAAATCAAGGAAAAGAAAAGAGGGACAAAGAGCCCCAAAAGCTTGAAAAGAAAAATGGTTCAAAAGATGAGGTGATGAATGCTTGAAAAAGAATGGAAAAAGAAAAGTGAGGATGAAGTTTGTAAGCTTTGAAAGTGAAAGCACACATTGTAAAACAACAAGCTTTGTTCTCCACTAGAAGAGTCACAATTCCCAAATTCATCCTACCTTGTCCAAAGAGCCAATGTTACATCCTTGATTATGTCCTATTGATCACATTGTTGAGCATTTGAGTGTTGTGAAAAGTAGAAGTTGGGCAAGCATATGGTGATTGCATAGCATAACTTGGTTGATGAGTGCATGAATATCCTCAATTTGTTTGTGTGTTTGAGAGAAACACTTTGTCATGTGAGTAGAGGACTTGAGCATTTGGATTATGTTTCCCATTCACAATGTGTTGTGTGTTTATGCATTCTTTGATCCATGAGTGTGAATTGCAATAATGAGCATATGACCTTCATTGAGAAATGCACTTTGAGAAAGAGATATCATTGCATCTTACTTTACATGTGTGAATTACATTGAATATTCCATTGTGATCATTCCACCCTCATTGCTTTAAGTGCTTAGTTGTTTGAGGACAAACAACATTTTAAGTTTGGGGGAGTTTGATTCGGGTGGAATTTACGTGTTTTAGAGGCACATGTGAAGCATATTTTGATGTGGATTTCATTGATTTATGCATTGAATATGATTGTTTGAGCCAAAATGAGAGAAAGGTTGTGTTTTGTCGATTTTGTAGGAAATACGATAGAATTTGGAGCAAAACATCAACCATACTTCACTGGATCAGGAAGAGGAGTGCACCGTTGGATTCGTCTTGAAAAACGGAGTGGAATAGCCAAAAGAATCGAGTCAATCGGACACCCGAGGCGAAAGATATGTACGAAACAAAAGAGGATCGAAATGAGCAAGAGCACGGCCGAGCCATTTTTCAAGCCAAAATCAGGCCACGCTCGAGCATTCGTCTCGGAATATAGCAGCACGAGACCGACAAGTTGAGGCACCCACAGGTCTCGGCCGAGCTAGGAGCACGGCCGAGCTGCTCCAGCACACCATTCGCGCAGCACGATCGAGCTTGGTGCTCGAAACAAGCACCATCGAAACAGCAATTTTGGCCAAGGAGAGGGCACGGCCGAGCACCCTTCTCGGCCGAGCTCGAGCACACCCATTGCCCACATGCCACGGCCGAGACAAGGCCACGGCCGAGCTCCCATCGTCCCCTGCATCCGTGTGCCTCGGCCGAGCATTACTCTCGGCCGAGCACTCTTCATGTCACGCACCCGCCAGCACGGCCGAGCTCCCAGCTCGGCCGAGCACCTGTATGCCCTCATGTCCATTTTGCACGGCCGTGCCAACCCCATTTTCGGTGCTTTTTCCACATTTTGGCCATTTTTTAGGGACCAACTTGCAATTTTGCCATCCAAACCCTACCCAAACACTATTTAAACCCCCTTTCTTGAAATCCAAGAATTCTCCCCCAATTCCACACATACTTTCACACACTTCAAGGTGTTTTGGCAATTTCTCTCCCAATTCTCCATCAATTCAAGGAAGGAAGGATGCAATGGCTCCCAAATTCCATTCCCTACCACATTCTAGACTAAGCTTTCTCTTTCTTTTCCTTTTTATTTAGTTATTTCATTTGGATTTTGTAATTTGATTATGCTAGTTAGTGGCTAAACAACTTTGTGGTTCTAAGGCATTGTAAGACTTGGATTGATGTTTATGAGTAATTTCTTGCTTTAATTGGTGTTTGTCTCTTATTTGTGTGCTTAATTCCTTATTGCAAATCATGTTGTTATTGGCCATGATGATTTGCTTAATTCATTGTTAATTGGGGTAAGATCGAGAGATTTATTCCATTTAATCGTATGCAAGCATGCAACCCGGTATTATTATGATCTCGAAAGAGGATTAATTATCGGAGAGGGAATCGAATGGTCTTAGGAGCTATTTTAGGCGGTGTAATGTTTGTGAGGTAGAAATACGAGCCTATGTTGCATTGCGTCTTTGGTTAATTAGATCGAGAGATTAATTAATTCTTCTTGTGTGATCACCCTATATGAGATAACCTTAATGGTCATTTAAACGAGATCATAAAAGAATGTCTAAGTACTACAATTGCCTTGGAACCCACCCTTTTCTTCTTTGAGTTTTCATCTATTTCACTTTTGTTTTATTGAATTGCATGATAGTTGATCGATTTCATATTTACTCTTTCGTTGTTTATTTGTGACACATTGTTAGACAATCTTAGGAGTAAGTCAACCTTCAAATTATCGATCACGTCTACTTAGAATTCGACTAGCAAACTACCCTTTTACGCTTAACCTCCCTGTGGGATCGACCTCGTGCTTATCACGCTACGATAGACGCCGTACACTTGCGGTTGTTTATTTAGTGTTGCATAACACGTGTATCATTAAGCCCGTAGCCCTGTAGGACTGACCTTATAGGGCTAGGGCCAGCTCGATAGACATCTCTACCTTAGAGGGAGACTTTGAATAAAAGTGTGGATATTGTAAGGTTATAGTTTATGAATAAAATTTTATTTTAAAAATGTGAAAATTATTGTAGAACATGGGGAAATTTTTATTTTAGTCCTTTAACTTTGAGATATTTCAAAATAAATCCTTTAAGTTTCAACTTTACAAAATACGTTCTTTACCTTTCATTTTTAATCCTTTTTTACTTCAATTTTAATCATTTATGTTTTAAAGGAATTATAATTGACTAATTTAGTGCCACATATATTAAAAAGGCCACATCATCATGCCACATCACTATCTCTCTTTTATATATATTAAAAAAATTGAGTTAATAACACCCAAAAATACTCTATACACACCCCATAATTTTAAATACAAAAATAAATGTATATAAAATGACTAAGTAACCCTTATATTATTTTCCTCTATTAATTGAAATGTATAACTAAATTTAATGATAATATCATCATTTTATCAAATATTCATGATAAATAAATATATTTCAAATAAATTAATTAATTAGTTTGAAGTAGATGCAATTTTTAATTTTTTTTTCATATATATAGAGGAGCAAAATAAATAGTTTGGAGTAGATGCAAATAATTTTTTTTGTGTGTAAGGCTACTAACATCTAATAAAATGTTATATAAACCTCGAATTTTATACACACCCCACTAAAATTTAAAAATCAATTTTTATTACTAAACACACTCTAATTCTTTCATATTTACCCTTTATCCCTCAAAATAAATACAAATTGAATAAAAATTAAAAATATAATTTAAAATTCAACTAAATCATTAAAACTATATATAAATTTTAAAAATTAATTAAAAAATATTCAATAATACGAAAAACTAAATAAAATTTAAAAATATTTAAATGAAAAAATCAATTAAATCTAAATAAAATCTATAAATATTAAATAAATCAAATAAAATTTATAAAATAATTAAATTTAAAATACCAATTAATGATTCAATTAAAAAAATAATAATAAGATAAAAAATGAATGAAAAATCAATTCAATCAAAAATAAATATTAAGAAAATTAAATAAAAAATAAAATCTTACTTTTTTATTGATTTTTTTAATTTACCTTTTTTTTACGTTTTATTAATTTTTTTTAATATTTTGAATTTTGTTTTGATGATTTAATTTTTAATTTCAGATTCTATTTAATTTTCTAAGATTTTTTAAAAAAAAATTAATTAATTTATGTAAATTAATTATTTTTAAAGATTTAGTTAGTTTTTTAAAATACTTATAAATTTTAATTACATTTTTTTCCAGATTTTTTGAAGTTATTTTTTAAAATTATTTTACTCTTAATTTATTATGTAAAGATTATTTAGTTATTATATATATATATATATATATATATATATATATATTTGTATTTAAAATTATGGGGGTGTTATTAACTCTATTTTTTTAATATATATAGAGGAGAAATATTGATGTGAGATTTTTTAATACATGTGACACCAAATTAGTCAATTATAATTCCTTCAAAAAGAATTAAAATTGAAGTAAAAAAGGATTAAAATTGAAAGGTAAATGACTTATTTTGTAAAGTTGAAACTTAAAGGATTTTTTTTTGGAATATTCCAAACTTATATGACTAAAACAAAAAATTTCCCAACATTTGAAAAGTAAAATGTAAAAGTTATGATAGGACGAGTATAATTTAAGAAAATTATGTAAAAATATATTTAGGCGAGGTCTTCAATCAATGAATATGAATATATTCATCTCATTCACGATGGCACTCGGAAACCATGTTGGCCGCTGCAGCCTGAATATCTGTTGCAGTGCTTGTGGAAGGAAGGACAGGGCAATTGAGGCCTCTCATCTCAAGCAATAAGCAGCATTGCAACAAAGAAGCTATGCGAATCTTCTTCTTTTTGGATTTCGGGCACCCTGGCCTTTATCCCCAACGCTAGCTGTGAATGTGATACTTGCACCTCTTTGTATAGAGGCCGTGGCATTTTGGAGGTCGCTCCATTGCACAGCAACTTAAACATATGGTGTGTTTTGAAACACAATTAACTGCTTCTAAAATTACTTATTTTTAAAGCTCTCTTTCATAGTGTTTTTTATGAGTATTCAATTAATTTGTATGGTTATTAAATTTTCATAAATAGTACATAAGGTTAAATCTGTAAATATTCTTTTAAAATGTTAAAGTTTACACTTGTCTATTACAAAATATATATATATATTAAACTTGTAGTGTGTGAATAGTTGAGATAAAAGAGTGGCAGGAATAAGAAAAGGGAGAGAAAAATAAAAAGATTAAGTACAGAGGGATAATGGATTTTACCAAAGAGTAAACACACCAAAAATCCTTATTTATTTTATAGTTCAAAATGGCTTACGGAAATACACCCAAACAAAATGGCACATAAGTTCCCCCCAAACTGACGGGACTAAATTTTATGTATCATTTTGTTAATTTTGGTTCAAATCATCAGAGTCGGACTAAATGTCACGAGTTGAGCTAAATTTTAGGTCCAATGCTTGTGTGAACTCCACCTTACAACCATTTAAACATCGGTCCCAATTTGAGCCCAACACGTGCATTAGAATCCTTGATTTATCAATCCAACAAAAAGTGTGCTAATTTTACAACTGCCATAAATGAGTGTACTTGGAAAAAAAAAAAAAAAAAAGATATTATGCAGAGAAAAAGAGAGGGGACTCGGACTCCCTTTCGCATGCATTCAATGACTAGGTTCTATGTGGTTTTCCATAGAAACCACATGGAGCCGAAGTCTCAAATCTTTTTTACTAGGTAATGCAAAAATCGCATAGTTCAAAAGATGACATAGTGCAGTTTAAAATGGAGTTGAACGAGTAGAAGTCGATAGAAATGTCCATGGTTTGATCATTTATTGAGAGAACTGTCGATGATGTGATCAATTATTGGGACATGATCTACGCATAAAACAAAGGTACAAGTAATAGACAAATTATAGCTGAAGGTCTTTTTAGCAGATGACAAATGGCAATCCAATCCATGGGAATCACGTCCTTACTGCGTGATGACATGTGGTCGGTCTAGTCTTCCCACGTTGCACCCAGTGCCTTTATCATGAAGGCGAACTGGTCCACAACTTCATTAATCTAAAACACGGGTTTTCAAGTTAAAACTTTGTTGATCAACAACCTTGATAGAAAAAGAAACATGAAAATAATGATGCATTAATATTAATGTACTCACAGAGTCCTGGGTTGACATTCCAGTTCCATGTCCAACATCCACATCTATGCGTCCAATAATCGGGTTCGTCTGAGGACTATTCTCCACACTTAAGCATAGTTCATGTTGCAAGGTCTGCAGGAGAAACATTGATGTTAGTTTACGGTGTGTTTCTGGACAAGCAAAGCAGATTTTTCTTTCAAAATCTTAATGCATGCTTGCTTGTAGGATTATCAAGGCTACATTTCAAAATCCACCAAAATCCTAACCTATAATACCTACACTCTCATTTTTCTTTCCCAATAAAGCACACACGTTATTTTTCACAATATAATGATTTCACTATCAGTTACTTTTTCACTATCTTTTTTCGCAATCCTACCCAAGTACATCTTATCAACCAAACATACACAAAAATCAATTTCAAGACTCAAGTACAGCAACACCCACCGCCAAGTGCTTGTATGAGTGAAGAGGGACAACACGATCATCATGGCCAGCAGCGCACACCATAGTTGCTGGATACTGAAAATGCTTAGTAGATGGATTTTCCCAAGGTCTCTTAACATTATGCAGGGGCGAGTACCTAAGGGGAATAAATAATTACAACTTGTTTCACTAAAGCATTGCAATTTGATTTGACATTTTGAAATTGTTAAGTATCTCACTTGATTATCCAGTGGAACTCTTCCTCATTATCAGAACAGCCCCAATCCGATGCCCAATTATACCCTGGAAAGCCAGAAGGACGAAAAAAGTGTCAAAAAACAGACAAGGCAAAAGAAAGGGTGTGAAAGATAAGGTCCCCTCACCAATGGTGAACTTGTGGAACCTTAACATGTCGAACACACTAGCATCAGGAAGAGCACAGCCAAACAGATCGGGTCTCTGCAATTTCAAGATTCATATAAATTGTGTTAGCCTTAATTGAAGTAAAAATCACCACCGTTTTTGTAAATTGCAGTCTAATCTAAAATAAAACCTCGATTTGAAAAAAAAAAATGCAATTCGGATTTCCAGACAGATTGACGTTTCTGCCATTTCAAACAATTAACAATGTTATCATTATACTCGGTAGTACATACATCAGTGCTGACATGGTTGATTGTTCGACATGTCATTAACGTACAAGAATCAATGTGCCCGGAAGTTTGAATTGCAAATTATTTTAAATTTGAGATTTTATTTGCCAAAACTCAAAAGTTTTAAAATACATTGCAATTTGCGAAAATGTGGTGATTTTAGCAGTGATTAAGCCGATTGTTTAATTATACAAAAAGCAAATGAAAAATAAAAATTGTAAAAGATAAGAAGGCTGACCTGATTAATACAGACCCCAACAAGAAGCCCACCTCCGCTTGCACCTTCAATGCACAGCTTGCTAGGCTGGGTGTAGCCCTCAGAGACGAGATACTCAGAAATTGATATGAAGTCATCGAACGTAACCTGTTTATTTGCAAATTGAGCGGCTTGATGCCATTCCTTTCCATACTCTCCTCCTCCACGTAAGTTTGCAGTGCAGTAGACGAAATCTAAATGCTTTGTAAGCAGATAGCGGCTGCAAGAAAAAGTTGGGGTAATCCTTATGTTAAATCCACCATATCCATAAAGTATACAGGGATGTGACCCATCCAGTTTTAGACCCTTTCTAGTCACTACGAACACCGGGATTTTGGCAGTGCCATCTTTACTGGGAACAAAAACCTGAAAAGGAAACACACTGATCAAAAGAGAATAGAGAGTATCGAACAAAAATGATCTGCAGAATTTGATAAGCATAATGATCAGAATCTAAAATAAAGGGAGTAAAGAGTTTAAATAAAATGTTTTCATCCACTGCTTAATTGCAAACTTTCAATAAACAAGAATTTACAGGAAAAGAAAAATTACCTGAGTGAGTTCAAATTCAGTCCTGTCAAGGCCAGGGACCACTTCTTCTCTAAAGATTCTCATGTCTGGAACCTCACCTTCCAAATTGCACGCATATATAACGCCCGGAACAAGGAAGCTTGTGAACTCGAAAAAAAACAAGCTGTCTTTGCGTCGACATTTAACTTCAGATACTGCTCCCATCTCAATAGGTAAATGGTGCAAAATGTCACCAGTTCTCAAGTCCCGTATTTGAAGAACACTATTAACATCTCTCATATAATTCAACACCATTTGATTGCCATTTACAGCATCAGCAGTTTCAAGCACGTCCTTTTTGTCTTCTTCAACTATGTCAGTCCAGGAAGTAGGTTTCTTTAGATCAACTCGGACAACTTTGTATCTTGGTGCATCCTTATTAGTGACGAAGGTGAAAATTGTGTCGTCATTTGCAACATAGACATAGGAAGCCTCAAATTTATCGACAAGATTCACAAAAGGAAGAAATTCCTTTGACCCCTTATAACCTTCAAGTCCCTTGGGGAGTGAAGACAGGTCGCAGTAATAAATCTTGTGCATAGAATCACCGCTCTCAGAGGGATACAAAATAACATACTGCAAATTCCAAAAGTGCATAAATACATAGCTGCAGTTATTTAAACAGAGAAACATCTGGTTAAAAATGAAATACCTTTCCATCATCGGTGACCAGAGCCATACATCCCTGTTTAGGATTTTTTAGATCAGTCCAACATAAGATATCTTCAGACTGATCAGTACCCAAAAAATGATAACGCACTTCCTGGTTTAGATTCACCTGGATCCCAGCATCTATATCTGAATTCTCTTCGCCCCTGTAAAACAAATTATCTAACATGAAGATCACAAGTAACCTACTTCTAATTAAATGCAAGTGAACATCTATGCCACATGATTGTTCAAGAGCAGGTGAGGTTTGTAAGAGTAGCTCTAAAATGTAATACATTCTGAAACAGTTAAATCTCTAAGAAGAAAACAAATCAACACATGGAAGACTTCAAGAAAAATAGAACATGTTATCGATATAGAATTATTACTTACCCAGGAGCTGGATAACAGCTGTAGAAAAAACCTTTGTTATCATGTGTCCAACTAATTTTTGTAAACCTTACCTGGTAAAAATAGATGCACATCAGCTTTTACCAAAAATAAAATAAAATTGATTGATCACTCTGTTTCATAAAATTCAGGTCCAATTAAGGGTGTGTTTGCAAACTCTGTAAACAGCTTAAAAAAAGTTGTGAGAGGGCAACTTTAAAAAAAGTGATTCTGGAAACAGTTTGTAGAATTTGAAAACACACCCTAAATATGGTAACAAAAGCTGCAATCTCATAGTAGAAATAAGGTTTGTTCTTGATTATTAATAGAAGAGTATCGAAACAACTGATAAAGCTTACCCATGAAATGGTATCAGGCAAAGTTCTCCTATCATCAATGTGCATAACTTTCAGAGTAACAAAATCACTTCCACACACAGTAGTGCCATAGACCATGTATTTCCCATCCCCACTAACTTTACATATATAACTAGAAAATGTCACATTTTTTTCATCAAATAATGTGTTGGGATCAACCAAAACCTCAGGTTTCCCTTCCAAACCATCCTGCACCACCAAAACACTGTTAACTTCCAAATCTCAACACGGCATGTAAGCATACTTGAAAATTTAAAATGGTGACAATGGACCTGAATATATAGGACACTTTCTGGCTGTAGGCCGGTGTTAGAGGTGTACAATATCTTATCACCCTCAATATACGGGCAATCATACTTGGTGTATTCGTTTGATTCAGTAAGCCTTTTGTGAAACTTTTCCCTTAATTCGCAACTGTTAAGCACAGATGCCGTTATTTTATTCTGCTTTTCGATGAACTCTTTCGTCTCCTCTGACTCAGGGTCCTCGAGCCTATACACATTTTGCAGAAACAGGATAAAACAAAATTAATTTCTACAAAGCTAAATCTCTGAAACACTGTTGAAACGGTTTAAGCACACATTAGATCCAAGTCCCAAACATTTAAACTCGCGGGAAAAACAGACAAATTATCGATTCGCATTTCGATAAGAATTACAGACTGGTACGAATTCGAAATTTCCAAAAAGTGAAAACGTTAGATCCAAGTCCTAACACAAATATTGAAGTAATTTCTTCCAATTAATTCGTATTTGAATAAGAGAATTACAGAGTGGTACGAATTGGACATTGACAAAAAGCATTCCACCGCAAAAGTTAAAACAAGTTCATAATTACCATCGATAAGGGTCGGGGACCTTAACGCCGTGATAAACATCAGCCGCAGATTCATCTCGACGAGCTACGGGATAGTCGAGAACAACATTGGCAAAGGCGGAGGGAGATCCCATTGTTGGAGGCCAATGGAGAAGTAGCTGTGAAGTGTGAAGTAGAGAGACAAAAGAGTCAACTCTATCGGATGTTTATCGCAATGTGGATTACAGTTACACTAATATAATCCCCACACTATTTGCATGTTGGACAGGTGGGGGGTGCTATTCTGAAACTTGTCATCATAATATTGACAGGTTTAAAAATAAAAGGCGCGTGTCATTGTCCACACCGACGAGACACGACGCCGTTTCGTGCGCGCGTGAAAGTTGCCCACCGCTGCCAGGACCACGTGCTGCTATTTTTATACTACTCCAGTAACTTTCAGTTTTCGAGAATAATGTTTTTTTATTGGATGTAAAAAAGCGTAAAGTTCGAGTTAATAATTGAGCATTAGCTATTTTACAGTGAGGATCAGGAGGGTGTGGGGTAGGCACAGTAACAGAATATTTTAATTTCAACATTATCGGACTTTAATACCGATTAATTATTATAATTAATGAAGGGCGACAACTTACAGTTATTTATCTCTCTATTTATTAATCCTTCCATTTCATATACTCCCTCCCTCCGATTTTATAATGCACATTTCATCGGATACTGATTTTAATAAAAACTGTATTATTAATTTATATATAAAGTAGATAAGTTAAATATAATAAGTTGTTATGGGGTTCATTTATAGATAAAATGATTGTTTATAAATAAAATCAATGATAATTTAAATAAATAAGTGATGGTTGAAAAGTGAAAATAAAGTGATGTGAATAGTAAAATTTTCAAATAAAAAATGAGAATAATAAAATTGGACCGTCCAAAAAGGAGAGTGAGTATATTGTTTATTTATAAATAAAGTAAAAAAATAAAATAGACAAAGTAAGTATAATTGAGTATATTTTTTTTTTAAAAATACATACTATACTACTCCCTCCGTCCCGGATTAATTTTCATATGTAGGTGAACACGTAAATTAATAAAGTGTAATAATGAGTGGAGTTTTGAGGGGTAATTTTGTAAAACTTTATTAATAAAGTAAAGAAATGAGTTGACTTTTGTGTATGTGTGGAGAAAAAGTAATGACATTTGTGTAAAATTAAGAATATTGTGAGGGTGTATTTTATAAAGGGTTTTCCATTTTAAGAGTGTGAAAGTTATTGTGGGACGTCCAAAAAGAAAAGTGTGAAAGTTATTGTGGAACAGAGAGAGTACTGTATATGAATAATCCAAAAGAAAAAATAGACACATTTTGTATGAACGGATGACGGGATGAGTATGATTTAAGAGCATACTTCATTAATCTTGTGATCACCTTCAATCTCGTCCACCCACCATATACTCCCTCCGTCCTCCGTCCGAATTAATTTTCACACTTACTATTTACTTCTATTTTAAAAAAATATTATAATAAATAGAATTTTGAGATATAATTTTATAAAAAAAAAAAAAATGAATTAACTTGTGTGTATGTATGTACCATAAAAATAATGACATTAAATATAATATTTTAGATATTGTATGGGTGGAGTTTCTAAAGATCGAAAAAGTAGTTGTGAAAGTTTCTTTGGGACGGAGGGAGTATAATTTAATATTTTTTGTAACCTTTTTTTAAATTAAGTAAAATCAATAATGGATTAATTCAATAATTGTAAAAGTTATGTGAAAAGAAAAATATTTTTACACCTTTTGTAATTATATATAAAAGTAATTATTTAGTATGTGTTATAATTGCAAAACGAATATCAAGAGAATTGTATTTTGCATCTTTTAGACTATTATTGATGAAAAGCTGATCAATTTAATATTTTTTGTAACTTTTTTTAAAATTAGG
Organism: Galeopsis tetrahit; assembly: GCA_963675135.1. Taxonomy (NCBI): domain Eukaryota; kingdom Viridiplantae; phylum Streptophyta; class Magnoliopsida; order Lamiales; family Lamiaceae; genus Galeopsis; species Galeopsis tetrahit. Next base: position 56,935,542 of record OY776131.1, read on the forward strand.
TAAAATTAATGATAGATTAATTTAATAAATCATTTTAGTAGTGAATTTATTGTAAAGATCGTCTCAAAAGAAAAAAATTATTACACTTTTTATGCTTATATATATATATAAAAGTGATTATTGTATACTCCTACATTTTTTAATTGCAAAACAAATCTCAAGAGAATCATATTTTACCCTCGTGAGACTATTATTGATAAAATTTAAGATGATCATTTTTGTAGTATTTTTATATTTTTATTTTATTTTGAATGAAACACCTTAGCCATTCCCTTAATAAAAGGATTTAGTGAATAAAATATAATTTATTGTTTAAATATTAATTTTTTAAATTTCATGTCAGATTAAACAAAATAAATAAAATATTTATTCAATAATTTGAGTGTTCATTTTTCAATTATCAATGTTAAACAATGAATTATCAATATTAAACAACACAATGTAATAACCATATATTTTTTTCTTGCGACTCAACTTCATTACTTATATTATGTATATGTGCATATTTAACACCTCCTTTACTTTACATTCTACTTCGAAGAAAATTTTGAATTACTATTAAGTTCAAAATGACACACAATTATACAACTATACCCTTCAAGCTTAAAATTATGATTAGTCTACAATTGTCTAAAAAAATTCAACCTCAATCCCGTGAAAGTAGCGTAGATTTACTCACTTACCAAAAAACCCACGTATTTTCAAAAAAAAAAAAAAGTAGAAAGAATTTACCCACTTACCAAAAAACATCTTAGAAATAAACACCAAACATCTTAACACTATCATTACTTAAACTCTCTGATTCCTACACAATTGTGCATAAACGAACAAAAATATTTGCATAATACAATAAAAACTTTGTATAAAATTTGCATTAAACAACAACAAATATGCACTACACTGAAATATGTTTGCACAAACGAATAAATTCAAGATCAAATTCAGAAACTCATAACAAAATTTGAAAAAACGAATAAACAAAATTCCAAAAAATCAAGGTTTTCTTTAAACCATGTATTCCAAAAAAATTGCAAATCAACCCCTTCTTTAAAAGGAAGTAAACACAACAATACAAAAAATGAGGTATTTTTAAATATACAAGTCATTACCAATTATTAAAATCTACTACAAAATTCCCAAAAATACATTTGAACCCCCCTTCGTCTTCGTCAGTTGTGCTCCGATCCTCATTCGTCGTCGTTATCCAGATCGCGGTGTTGGAGAACGTCTTTGTGCAAATCGGGCGTCGGAGTTGGGGGTGATGATCGAAGTTGATACTCTTCGAGGTTTAGAATGCGGCTGAGGCGATGGTGGTGGACGACAAAGATAACTCTTAAGTCTTAATGCACGACGATCTACCTTTGTCTTCATCGATCTCTCCGACAGGCTTCGTCGATTTTTATGACCGCCCGTGCATCTTCGTTGATCAAACTCCCAACAAGATAACAAATGTGTATAAAAAAATGAAAGGAATGCGTAAAAAAAAAATGTTTAGAATCAGAATTCAAATTCAAAACAAGAATCAAATCAAAATGATATACATTTTGGAATAGAAAGTCACAGGAAAGGATAATTGTTGAATGAAATGTTGCGAAAATAGTGGGCATCGCATAAGGGTATCGCTACTAACACCCCAAAATATGTTATACACACCCCATCATTTTAAAAATAAAAATAGGTAATTGTAAAATGACTAAGTAACCCTTATACAAATTAAAGATAATTTTTTTTTAAAAAAATGAAAAAATCTTAAAAAAATTAATTAAATCTGAAAAGTATTTTAAAAGATTAATAAAATCTTAAAAACACAATTAATTTAAATAAATCAAATATTTTTTTAAAAAATAATCTGAAAAAATTAAATATTTTTTAAAAAGAAAAAAATAAATTATTCAAATAAAAAATTCAAAATTCAATTAAAAATAAATAAATTCGTAATTTTTTTAATAAATCGTAAAATATAATTAATTAAAAAATCAATTAAAATTAAAAATTCGAATAATGATAAATAAAATCTAAAAAATTAAAAATCTCCTAAATCTTAAGAATTAATTAAATTAATTACAAATATTAAAAATATAATTGATTAAATTATTTTTTAAAATTTAGTTGAAATTTTTAAATTTTATTTAGCTTTATTTTATTTTTTAATTAAATATTGAGTTGAGTTTTTCTTTATTTTTTTTATTTTTTTTAAAAAAATAATCGTTAATCATTAATTTTTTATTTTATTTTATTTGATTTATTTTTCAGATTTTATTTAGATTTAATTATTATTTTTTCATTTTTTTCATTTTCTTAATTTTTTAATTAATTGTTCCATTTTTAAAATTTAGCTGATTTTTTAAATATTTTCAACGTTTACACGTAATTTTATTGTATTATTGATTTTTTGTTAATTAAATTTTATATGTTTTTAAAGATTTAGTTAATTTTTACTCCGTATTAGTTAGGAGGGTTAAAAGGTAAATAGAAAATAATTGGGGTGTGTATAATAATAAAAATTGAATTTTAAATATCAATGGGGTGTGTTTAACATTTTGGGTGTATAACATTTTATGGGGTGTTATTAGCCCCCCATTAAAAATGAACGGAGAGAGTGACTTTAATGTTAACCGAAAATAAGTGAAAGGACATCTTGGATTTTTTGTGTGCTAATTTGAACATATTAGTGTTTAAAATATTTTGAACCTAATAGTTTTATACAATAAAGAATTGAACCTAATAGTAAATATACTCCATATTTTTATGTGTATATATTTCGTTAGTCTTATAGATCATTAAAAAAAAATTGGCCTCCTTTAGCCTCGAGTCCTACGTCCAACCCTTGTTTACATCTCACTAAATTATTCAATTTTGTTTTTATTTGATCAAACACAACAGTATATTCTCTTTTTCTAATAAGTGAGTCAGTCAAAATATACAGTTATAATTAGATGGGGTGATTTTTTTTTTTACAAAGTTATGAAAGAGAGAGAAAATGAAGAAAAAAATATTTACTCTCCCGTTTCAATATAACTTGCACCATTTAAACAATACAATTTTTAAGAAAAAAGTATTTAGTGATTGATGAGGTGGGATAAAAAAAATGAGTATTTTAAGTGATTTGATGAGTGTAAAGTAGATTTAGTGAGGTGTAAAATAAATTATAGGTAAAAGAAGAATGTTAATTTTAAAAATAAAATGATATTGTCAGATATTATTAATTTTATGAAATATTTTCATATTAATAGTGTACAAATGATTTTAAAATATTCAAAAAAAAAAATGTGCAAAATAATCAATGACTAATAATTTTCCATTCGATAATTTCTCCATCCACATTCGCCTATGCGAGTGTCTATTATTTACTCTGTTAAATTTTGTTTGGTGGGCCATAAAAAGATTTTGTTTTGATTTTGTTATGTGACCAGAGTATACATACATTTTTTTAATTGGGAGATGGCCGAGTTGCAATGCAGGCACAGTCAACCACGTGATTTGTGTAAACATGATAAGGTCTCCAACATTTGTTTTAATTTGTTGCCCAGTGATAATGATTGAATTGAATTTAATAATTCAAAGGGTACTTTCCTAAAAAAAAAAAAAACAATTCAAAGGGTACGTTTATTTCCATCATTATCTCGAATACATATCTACAAATTTAGTAACAAAAAGGACTATTATTATTGACATTAAAATTCTAAGACCATCAGCCCTTCATAATTGAAGTTTTAACTTTAAAAATAGAGTTTCGTTCACTCTAATCGTACTCTATTTTGAAGACTAGTATTTCACCCGTGCGATGCACGGTCTAGAAATTTAAGAATTTTATTAATATATAATTAATATTATACTATTATTAATAAATTGTTATTTTAAAATATATATTAATATAAAATATATCGTGTTGTAAATAAATTATTTTATATTAAAAATTAATTTTATATTTGATAATATTGTTGGTGTTTAAAAAAGTATTGAGAAGTGTTAGAAATGATTTTTGGTATATAACATTTTTTGTTGACATACTATTTTCACCATCTTGGCCACAAACTAAAATTGTAAGCCCGTTTCGATTTGTCACTCGTGAAATTGCAACATATAGTTGATCATGACTAAAGACATGTTTCTTCAATAATGGGCCGACATGTGAATGTGATTGCCCTCAAAGGCGGAGGTATGCATGCCTAAGGGGTGGCAGCCCACCATGATTTTAAAAAATAATATACTATAATATATATATATATATATATATATTATTAAAAAAAACCTTCCAACTCAACCAATTCGAAACAGCAACTTCCATGTAGATGAGAAATTTTACCACTAATTCGTATTTATTTTAGTTTAACTAATGATAAAATATATGTACATACTAATTTTTCACATAATTTTAAAAGTCTATTTATTTTTATTCATCAAACTAATATAGCTAATTAGGGGAGGCTGTTTTATTTTAATTTTGACATACAAAACCCTAATATTTCACTCCTGCTCACAAAATTCCATTAGTCTGTTTCTCACTCAAATTCAAGCTAAAAAATCCTCTCTTCACCAGTTCACCCTCTCTTCTCATCCACCGACCGCCGTCACTATCTCTCTCTCACCACCAAACGAACGACGCCTCTCTCGATGTACAGCGGCACAGCTCCACGCGCGCTGCCAGGCGGTCGCGATTCACTGACGAGCGACCCCTCCAAGCACAAGCATCCGATCTCCCACGGTTTAATTTAATTTTTGTTTTTATTGTTTTTGCAGATCAATATTTAAGGATTTTTTTGCAATTTTTTTTGCTTTTATTCCCAATGACCCATTTGGCTTTCTTTTTTTTTTTTTTTTTTGTTACAAGTTAAATACCCATCCCTTTTCCCCTCCCCATGACTCGAACCCAGGACCTAAGGCCTAGGTAGTGGTGCTCCAACCACTTGAGCTATCCCACTTTGTCATTTGGCTTTCTTTATTAATGAGTGAAGAAATTGATGCCGCAACAGCAACCCTAAATTTATGATGAGGCAATTGCACTCACATTCTCAACCAACATTAATGGTTTATCACTTTTTTGAAAATTGCCTACTCTGATTTTTTTTAGGATTAAGGTTTCACCAACCATTTATACTTTCATGGGAATATCAAACTTTACAACTCTACACAGAAGAAGGATTAAATTGAGCAAAATAGATCACGTTTGGTTCCTTTTCTCAGCCACTTAAATGTTTTAAAGTAAGAATAAAAGTTTCTAAAATGACTTTATCCTATGAAACACTCTAAAAAATTACTTATCCAAACTTTTTTATTCTTTCATCACTGGTAATATTAGGATTCAGGGTCATTTATGTAGCTTAGAGCTTCTGGGTTGCTATTCATGATAAAGGTTTGAGTTGTTTTACCAAGTATTCATGGGATATAATTTATACACACATATTTTGAATATTCTTAGATTATTTAAGAATTTTTGAACCTGTAATTTTAATGTAAAGTTTTTGGTTACAAATGCTTTTCTTGATAAATATGGTTAATAGTATTTATTGTTGCAGAGGTTTGGATTACTGGGACAGGGAGAGAAGCTACAATTTTACACAGACGAAGAGCAAAATGGAGAACGTTTAGTTCATTTTCTCAGCCACTTGAATGGTTTAAAGTAAAGAGTAAAAGTCTACAATGACTTTATCCTATGAAAAAATCTTCTACTTAAATTAATAGCCTAGAATCTAAAAGCTGGGAAGGGTATGCTTCTATCCTATTCTGCTTTTGTCTTTAATCAAGCACTCACTCAACTTCTACTTTCTACAAATTTTGGAAACACTAACCACTTTTACTATAAAACAATTTTTTTCACAATCACTAAATTAAATCACTTTCTTGAAATCATATTTTTCCGCAAGCACCCTGTTTATGATGCCTTGCAACTGTCTTCTAATTTGTAAATTTTCCATGTGGCAGTTCTTCCTCACATGTGCTAAATGTGACTGGCTCAATAACAAACATGTAGTCTTCGGGGTACGTTTCTTGATTATCTAATCCTAAACTTAAAGAATATATGAGTGTCTGAATATGCTTCATTATGTGAGTTATATGCGATAAGACTATTTCAACATCATCTTGCTAATGTCCTCTATCAAATGATTAGTATGTGAATGACCTTTTGGTACAATCAAGCAAAAGCTACTGAAGTAAAAATTGTGATTTTAGATGTAGAGGGTGGTTGGATGTGGAATTTTGATTATTAAGAAGATTGAGAATGTAGCAACTGGACCAAACAACCGACCTAAACTCGCTTGTGTTATTGTTGAGAGTGGAGTAGGGTAATTTTTCTCAGGCGGTAAATTTTCAGGCTATTCAACTACATTTACCTCTTCTAACACTTGTATTATTTTAACTGATGGGCACTTGATTTATGTGATTTTCATGCTATCAACATCTCCCGTAATGCTTATGATGAGTTTTCAATGGTTATGAAATTAATTATTTTAGAGAATAGAATGCATATAATGCTTGGAAATGTAATGTTTTTTGTTGTGTAAGGTAATGCAATAAGAAATATAATGCTTAAAACAATTATAGTAAATCAATTTATCAATCATTTGAGTATCATTCAGCTTTTCAACAATGTATAGTTCATAAAATGGCTTAAAATCGTATAGTAATGTGGGAAATTCTTCATCAAAAAGCTCTACAACTTTGTTATCATTCTTATGATTTTTTGTTTTAAAAAAATTGTTCTTGTTCACTGTTAGCACAATTTTTTAACTGCAAATAGCCTTCCTTCTACCAAAGTTGATTCAAATATGTTTATGTAGGTTTGATTAACTGTAGCATGCACTCTTTTACCATGAGATACACAAACAAAACATTAATGCCTAAATGTGATAATTTTGTAAGGTATTTTTGTATATGATAATGTGTTAATTAATTGGTGAAACTGATTTTCATACCTCTATGCCATGGAATATGCATTCCAAATTCTAATAGCTTTTGCTTCCTAGTGCAGGTGCGGGATATGCTCGGATCAACCGAATCTTAAGAGCCTATTGTGTCTTACAGGAATCGATCTTCTTGATTAATCGAAAGAGTGGGGCCATCTGCAATAAAAGTTGAAAATGAATAACATTAGAGGTAAAAAAAAAATATACTCCCTCCGTCCTAGGATTGTTTGCACCATTTTATGGGCACGCAAACTAAGAAAAATGTGTAATGAGTGGAGTGTTAAGGGGTAATTTTGTAACTTTTATGAATAAAGTAAAGTGAATGATTGGATTGAGGGTAAAAGTAATGGCATTTTGTGTAAATATGTGGATATTGTGAGGGTGGGATTTATGAAAAAGTTTCCTTTTTGGGTAGTGCAAACAATTGTGGGACGGACGAATAAGGAAAGAGTGCAAACAATTGTGGGACAGAGGGAGTATAAATCAACAAAATGAATGGTCAATACTCAAAAACTAACATTGCAAGTTAAAAAGTTTTTGAACTAAAGTATAAACTTGTGTGTTTCAAATGAATAAGTCATTCATGAAGGAGCTTTTATATTGTAGTTAAAAGTTCCAGAATATTCCTTAAGTGAAAAAAAATAAATTAATTTTTTAGGCAGAATATGAAGAGGCAGGTGTAGATTTTGAAGTCTTTAAAATTTAGTTAGTTTTTTTTTCTCGTATGTATACATGATACATGTGATTTTTTGTTATCTGAATGGTATTTTTAGTGTTAGCATGCCTGCATCAAATGATTACTGTTTCATATTAAATTATGCATTTTGATATTTGTAGTATTGGACGTAAGTCTTATCTTGCAGGCAGATATGATACAGATTCAGGCCAATTTAAAGAATATACATAATTTTGGGCTTCAATTTTTTTTTATTCTGAATTTAATTTATGATATTTTCAGTGTTTGTATCCATGTATGCTTGTAGTAAATGATTAATATTTTATATTAATTTATTATTTATGATATTTTTAGAGTTTTAAATTAATAGTTACAATTTTATTAATAGTTACAATTTTGTATTACAATTTTATATTAATAATTTGTTAAATATAATTACAATTATATTGTTATACTAATCTATAATATAATTTTAATTGTCTATTTTTTTTTTGTGTATTATTATTACCAACAAAAAAATAACGTAAAATACAATAAAACATAGTATATTATATATTAAATATAAAATACATTACATATTAAAACGGACATACATGTATTATCTAGTTATATATAACACCGACTTATTAAAATAAGTGAACACAAACTGAAATGAAATACAAATATAAATAAAAACGATACACTAGTACGGCAGAATGTTGGATTCAGATGGAGAAGTTCCTAAAAAACGAGTCAAATTAATTTAGTATTTTTTAAACGTAATTGTGTTGTATTAGATTATACTCACACGTATCGTTTTACGTCATTATGTGTTTCGTAATTTTATATTAAAATAAAAGCAATATTTAAAAATTACAAATTTATTTACATTTTATGATTTTGATGAAATTAATACTATTTAATTTATAATTTAATTTACTAATTGAATATTTAATTGTATAAAATAATTTAAATATGAAGATAAATATATAATTTAATGATGGTAATATATTGAAAATGAATAAAATACTCCCTCCCTCCGTCCACCAAAAGTGTGCTGATTTCTTTTTTTTGGTTTACAAAAAAATATGCTTATTTCATTTAAATAATTCACTTTTGAATATTTTTTCTACTTTACTCATTACCATAAATATATTCTTTATAATTAAAATATGATTTTTTAAAAAACATATATAAAAAAAAGTGAGCACACTTTTGGTGGAGAGTTTATGGCTGAAGATTGCCTCTAACTTCTATTTTAATAAATACACCCCAATAGATTAGGGTCCTAGCCGCCCAACACGGCAGCCGGAGCACCACCCATTCAATCTCGATATGATCCATTTGAATGAGCTCCTCACCTAGACAGTTTATATATTATACTCTATCCGTTGCACAATAATTTTTCCACTAGACGTCTTACAATAATTTTCACATTTTTTTTATTAGACCCAATTTAATTAAAAATAAAAACTTACCAAACATATGTACAAATCTAGGAACATAGTCATCTCTTTCTTTTAATAAAACTATATTTGAAAAAAAAAAAAAAACTCCGACAAATTACAAAAAAATTGTTTTGAAAAAATTGACATATTTCAGCAAAATCAGATTCAAAATCTATATTCTTTTTCGATGCTGGTTAATAATAAAAATGACTAGATTTTGAAGAATTTAAAAAAAAAAACAAAAAAAATTCAGATTTTTTTCCTTTTTTTAGCAATTCAAAGTCGAAATCTATACTAATTTTCAATGTAAAAAAAAAAAAAAAAGAGTGGGAAGAGATGCTAAATATCGGAGTCCAAATTTTAGAAATTAACCCCTTTTTTCAGACGAAATGCTGGCAAGTCCTCTCAAGTGATTTTCAACATTCAAATTGATATTACAACAAAATGATTTTACTATATCCAGCTTCCTTCTTGGAAGATTGTTCATCATTTATTTCTTCCACGAAGTGATTTCCCCTCTTTAGCACACTCCTTTGATGTGGTACCATCCCAGCAACAACATAAGTACCACTAAGAGTGATCAAATCAGCTGGATGATCTTCATCCATTTGTTCAAGTTCTTCCTTCACACGCTCCGCCAAATCAATGTTACCATAAACCCGACATGCACCCAGCAAAGCACGCCAAGCAGTTGCATCCCTCTCAACCGGCAATCCCTTGATCAACTCGAAGGCTTCCTCCAATAACCCTGCACGACCCAAGAGATCTACCAGGCATCCATAGTGTTCGATGTTTGGCATGAATTTATACACTTCCACCATTCTCCTGAAACACTTCAACCCTTCTGTAACTAAACCACCATGACTACAAGAATTCAAAACTGCCAAAAAGGTCACCTCATTTGGTGCAAACCCCTCCTCCTCCATTCTACGAAAAAGTGTGATTGCACAATGCGCTTGCCCGTGGGCCCCACAACCCGAGATCATGGTTGTCCAAGATTTTACATCTTTGGACTCCATTCGGTCAAAAACATCGACTGCCTTTTCAAGAAATCCACTTTTAGCATACATATCTACGAGGGCTGTCCCAAGAACTACATCCAACACCAGATGTTGTTCCTTTGCAAAATCATGAACGTGTTCGCCTATTGCTAGAGCCCCAGAGGCAGAGCAAGCAGAAAGCAAACAAGCCAAGGTGGACGAATTTGCCCTTGTAAGATGATGCTTCATCAGTTTAAGCAATTCCAATGCTTCTACAAGAAGACCACGTCTTGCATATACATCAATTAAACAGTTCCATAAGATAACATCTTTCTTAACATTAATCTCATCAAAGATTTGGCGAGCAGAACGAATGTGACCGTGCTTTCCATACATGGAGATTAAAGCAGTAGCCACATTTAAATACGATAAAAATCCAACCTTGAAGCAAAATACGTGCACACAAGCTCCGAATGAAACATTTAGCGCCTCCCTCAAAGCTGATAAAGCGGTAATAATGGTCGTGATAGTGATGTCAAAACCATCACTGTATAATTTTACAAACAAATCTATAACCAAAGCATATTGAGCCATGGAAAGATATCCCCCCATTATTGTATTCCATGATATCAAGTCTTTCCTTGCACCCATTTCATCAAACAGGCGGTGAGCATCTTGAATTCTTCCACAAACACAATAAAAATGCAGGAGAGCATTCGTTACATTTAAAAACAAATCAAACCCACATTTCACAACAACCGAATGAACTCCTAGCCCTGTACATATTTCCAACAAACGGGAGCAAGATTTCAGAACAGAAACAAAAGTAAACTGATCAAGAAAAAAATCCTGCCTGTAATTCTGAGCTCTTGTGTAATTGAACAAAACCAGAGCCTTTCGAGGATCATTGCTGACGGAATGACCCCTGAGCATGGTATTAAACATGAAAAGATTTGGGGTTTTGATCTCTTTGAAAACATAGGCTGCATAGTTGATATCTTGCATACACACTTGTGCAAGAAATTTGCTAAATGGGAATGGAATTTGGTCTAGACCAGCCTTGATCATTAAACCATGAACCTGAGCTGCTTGAGAGATTTGTTCGCATGATTGTATCAGGGATATGAGATTTTCGTGTTGATGATGTGAGGAAAGTGTTGAATAATTCTTGTGATTGGTGAACCAAATTCTGAATTTTTGCCAACATTGCGACTTGATTTTTATTTTGATCATAAGCTCCACAGAGATTTGCAACCCTGTACGGATATAGCACGAAACAAGTCTTTCAGCCAAATGGATAATTCCCAACCTCCAAATCAAAGGGAAGACTAAACGAAAAACTCTGTTTACCAGACGACTAATATTTAAAAATACAAAGTAATCAGGGAAATCTAAAAGACCACTAATCTCTAATTATTTATACCTATAGTTTATTTATTTCAGTTTGTTTGATGTATAAACTCCAACAAAAGTGAACATAATGACACCCAACCAACAATAACTACTATGCTCAATGCTGTTACCATCTGACTATATTGACTCATTACAAGATTCAGATATCATCTTATCTGGTGATTCCACAATTCTTCAGAGCAATGCAGACACTTTAAAGAAAGAAAGGAGAAAGAAAACATAGAGATGTTCTAGCAAAAAGGAAGTTAGATGCATGCATAATTTGGTTTCAACTATCCAATCAATAAAGCATAAAAGGATAATGAGTTATGCTATCTACTAAAAGCTTCAAACAAAAGGCAGTTTTAATCAATTTAAATGCCATCTATCAGAATTTATTTGTGGATTGTATAATTCTGGTGACGGTACCATTTATTTTCAATGCAGAGAAATTGAATTAATGAGCATGTATTTGATCGAGCACATGGTGTGCGTATTATCCTTTCACCCTAATCTCAACAACTTACAAAACAATTACAATAACAAACAGTTCAATTCTGTCGTTGTAACCCGGAACTAAACGTACAGTAAAATCCCAATAAAACCAAGTACAAGGAATTCATCATAATTCATAACAGAGGGAAAGGCGAACCTGGTAGAAGAGAATCGTGAATTAGAAACTCAGTGTATTAGGTGTCTACGGCTGACGCACACGAAAAGTCGTCATTCATGTCGAACCTGGTACAAGAGAGAACGGAATCGTAAATTGGTTGGCTACGGCCAGAGCTCTTTTCGCGTGAGAGTTGCAGCGCGGTATCTCCGGAGAAGAAAATAGTTGAGGATTTTTTTTTTTTCTATTTATTCCTTTCAATTTGGGTATTAAATTAAATTTAAATATATAAATATAAAATTTGGATCAATGAGAATTTGTGCTTATAGTCTATAGACAGCATATACTACATCTACCTTAGTCAAACTTTTACTTTTTAATCCGTCCAAAACTTAATAGACATTATAACCTAGGGTGTACATGATATCCACATTAGAAAGCGGATTTATTTCATGTTTGCCTTGGAAAAACATCCTATTTTAAACCTCCACACATAAATGAGTGCCAAGTTATAGAGAGCAAAATGTGTTCGAGTAAAAGTAGATCTCTTGTGAAAATTTACATCATGATATCAATATATTTTTATAATAATTTTTTGCACCAAATTTAGAACAACGTAAAATTATTGGACTGTCCATGCAATTTATACAACAGACTCAATTTCAGTTGCATATATATTGATCATTTATTTAAAAGTAAAGAAGTATTTTTAATTCTAAAAATAGCCAAAATGCATGTTGCGTGGAGATATCAAAAATTGACTTGTAATGTAACCAATCGGCATCCCAATGAAAACGAACATCATGCAGCAAAAACAGAATAGCAACGTAATATTCTTCCTAGCTTCTCCTACAAATGAATAAAGAAGCAATATATAAAGTTTTTTTTTTTTTTTTTTCTTTCAAATTTGTTAGTATAAGAAAGCAAAATTTGTAATAAAGAAATACTCCTATATCCAGAAAACTTTATCGTCTGCCCATCAATATACATGTGTTATATAACAGTATATACGCCTTCTTTTCTGCATTCATGAGAGTTTTTAACATGAAATACAATTAATTGGGTCAATATGTCTCCTTAAATTCTCGGTCTACGTATCGTTGTTTGTCTTCCGGCCTGTCCAAGAATTAATGGGATCACTCTCCGCCATTCTGCAGTATCCCGTGGCTCCTCGAGATGAATCTGTGGTTGATAATTATCATGGCGTTATGGTCCCTGACCCTTATCGGTGGTAATAAACTCGATCTATATAGTATATATGTACATATTTTTTAATAAGTTCGTTTTTCTTCTAATGGTACAGAGTGACTCAGTGAGTTTATTTAAAATTCTAGTTTTAAAACAATACAATTACAAAGAGTATATATACTCATTATCATTCCTAGCTCACTAATATCATTATCGTTTCATTCTCATCCTTTTTAACATATCAGCTAGCAGTCCCTTACTTAAAATCAATTTTACTTTTTATTTATTTTTATAGTTTTACAGAAAAGAGCATTAATTAATTTGATGATTTATATTAATTTAAACAAAGAAAGAATAATAGTATTTTTATTTGGATGTTTAATACAGTAGTAGACATTCTATTTGTTTATTTTATAAAAATATTTACCCAATGAATTTGGATTAATGTGGTTAGGCTTGAGGATCCTGATTCCGAGGAGACGATAGAGTTTGTGGAGAAGCAAATGGAATTGACGGATTCTGTACTTAAAACATGTGAAATTAGAGAAAAACTGCGCGAAAGACTTACTGAATTATATGATTTTCCCAAGTACAATGTTCCATTCAGGACTGCTGATAAGTTCTTTTACTTGTACAACACTGGTTTACAGCCGCAATCGGTTCTTTATGTCCAGGTATAATTTTATTTAATTATGTCATGTTTTAAAGTGTGTAATTATTATGTAAATTAATTCATATATATGTGTTTGGTGTTGCAGGATAGTTTAGTTGAAAAAGCGGAGGTTTTGCTTGATCCAAACACATTAAGTGATGATGGAACTGTTGCATTGGTTGAATATGCGGTTAGTGAGGATGCACAATATTTGGCATATGGCACTAATTCTAGTGGAAGCGATTGGGTGACTGTTAATGTTATACGTGTTGATGATAAGACGATTGAGCGTGATACCATTTCGTGGGTACGTAAACTTGATCAAATCTTGTGTTTGCAAATAAATCCAGAAGAATATAAATTGTTTATACCTGCAGGTTAAGTATTCGAGTATTAATTGGACACATGATAACAAAGGTTTTTTCTACAGCCGTTTTCCAGCTCCTGAGTAAGAATTATAATTCTTCACTATGTATAATTTTGTGTTTTTTGTTTTGTGATCGATACGGATGGTTTAATTTGTTTGAAGGGATGGAAAGAAGGATGCAGTGAATCTAAACCATGAATTGTTTTATCATGTTTTGGGTAAAGATCAGGGTGAGGATTTTTTATGCTGGAGTGATCCAAACAATCCTTCATATACATGTTCGGCTTCTGTCACAGAAGACGGAAAGGTAATAAAAGTTCGATTAATTCATGATCGATATTGTTCAGGGGGATGCAATTCGATTGATAATTATTACTCCGATCAATTAATTTGTACATGTTATTTTTGGGAGGTTGCGTTTTATAAACAATAAATTTATGAGCGGGTAAATGTAGGATATATTTTGTATTAATATCTGTACATGTAAGCAATCAAGCCCAAATTTTAGTACATAATTTCTCTGAGACAAATTCACAAATGGTTATATAACTTCGTCTGAATTCACGTAAGATCATGTAACTTTGTATTTGATCAATTTCAGTCCTTTTAGTGTCAATTTTGATCCTCTTAATCTCAAATTTAGTCCTTTAAAGTAGAGTGCACATAGTATAAATGAGCATGATATTCCTTGTTTTCCTTGTATATTTTAGGGCTTCCTAATTTTCTTACTTACACTCCGTTGGAATATATATGCAGTATGTTGTTGTGTCTATCAGTGAAAATTGTGGTCCTGTAAACAAAGTTTATTATTGTGACCTGTCATTGCTGCCCAATGGACTTGAAGGTTATAAGGGGTCAGAGGGATTGCCTCCTTTTGTGAAGCTTGTCGATAATTTCGATGCTTCCTATACCTATGTTGCTAATGATGACACTGTTTTCACCTTCCTCACTAATCAAGATGCTCCGAGAAACAAACTTGTACGAGTTGATCTAAAAGAACCTGCAACTTCGTGGACTGTAGTACTTGGAGAAGACGAGAGGGATGTGCTTGAATCTGCTAAAGTCGTAAATGGCAATCAAATTGTGGTGAATTATATGAGAGATGTTGAAAATGTTGTTCAAATAAGGGACTTGGGAAGTGGTGAGCTTTTCCACCATTTACCACTTGATATTGGAGCTGTATCTGAGGTCTCCTGTCGACGCAAAGATAGCACGATGTTTATCGAATTCACAAGCTTCCTCGTTCCTGGCATTATATATACGTGCAATTTGGAAGGGGAAGTACCAGACTTGAGAATCTTCAGAGAAGCAACGGTTCCTGGCTTTGATAGGACTGAATTTGAAATCACTCAGGTAATTAATTTCCAATGTGGAGTTGGGTAATAAAATTGGCCAGCATTTGAGTTTCAAGTATTCGTTTTTCAGGTGTTTGTGAGCAGCAAAGACGGCACTAAAATCCCGATTTATATAGTGGCTAAAAAGGGTGTTCAATTGGATGGATCACACCCCTGTTTGCTTTATGGATATGGTGGATTTGGCATTAGTATTCCGCCAGATTTTAAAAGCAGTCGTATTGTGCTGGCAAAGCATTTAGACGTTGTGTACTGCAGTGCGAACATACGTGGTGGAGGAGAATATGGAGAAGAATGGCACAAAGGCGGTGACCTTGCAAATAAGCAGAATTGTTTCGATGACTTCGTATCAGCTGCTGAGTATCTCGTCTCCGCTGGTTACACCCAGCCTGGCAAGTTGTGTATTGAAGGCGAAAGCAACGGAGGTCTTCTTGTTGGAGCTTGTATTAATCAGGTATCACTATAATCATCTAAGATCGCCTATTCCACTTTGGGGTTTCGTCTTGTGTTTTATTATGTTTAAAGACATAATCATTAATGACAACTTGTGATGTCGTCATTTATTAAGCATACCATGTATAAAATGAAATGAAACACTAAAATAAAATCAGGGATCCGTGCCGCTAGATCAAATATAAATGATTTTTTACTTTATTAAATTTAGTCCACGTGTGTCCAATTTTAATCCTGTTTACCGATTTCAGTCCTTTTTTACTTTATCAGTTTTAGTCCACATTTTGGTCCCTCTTTTTTTTTTTTTTTTTTTTTTTTATCAATTTCAATCCTTCATTGAATTAAAAGGGAGTAGGATTGGTAAAAAGGGATTAGAATTGGACACAGGTGGACTAAAATTGATAAAGTAAAAAAAAATAGATTCGATCTAAATTACATAATGTAAAATTATATTGAAAAATGTTGTGATCGTTGCAGAGACCTGATTTGTTTGGTTGTGCTCTTGCTCATGTTGGTGTTATGGACATGCTAAGGTTCCACAAGTTCACCATTGGTAATGTATAGCACGTTTTCCATGAGATTATCTAATTTTGTAATGCGCAATATCTTTTTACATGAAATTTTTGGTTTCTTTCTTGAATGTAGGCTACGCGTGGATTTCAGACTATGGCTGTTCAGATAAAGAGGAAGAGTTCAACTGGCTAATCAAGTGAGCCATTTGATCACTTTCTTCAAAATGATGAATAAAATTAAATTAATCAACTTTTTTCTTAATTTTTTTAATTACTTAATTTGAAGTCTTTGTATGGTGTTATTTAATTAATTGTGGTTTTCCATTAGGTACTCGCCCCTGCATAACGTTACGAGATCTTGGGATAAGAAGGCGATTCAGTATCCTTCCACTATGTTGTTGACGGCTGACCATGATGATCGTGTCGTCCCACTACACTCTCTCAAGTTATTGGCGGTGAGTTAATTACAATTTGCTAAACTTAAAAGAGAGTGGTCTACAATTGCCTGCCCGAAACGTTTTTGTCCTACAATTTCTAAAGTTGGTGTCCTAAAAGAAAATTATCTCGAATTTGGACTTATTATGAAAATGCAAACTAACTTTTGCAATTTTACCAAAATGTTTTAAGTTAAGTTTAAAAAGTTTGTAAAAATACTTCATGACCAACTCTATCCGGTTACTCAACCAGTAATAAATACTTTATCCGTGATTACTTGCACACTTTTCTTATTGAAATTAAGTTCCAATATTTCTTTTGCACTCCAAATATAAAAATAACTCACAAAAATTAATGCCCCTCACATTATTTTATTTTCAAAATTAATATCATTCATTTTTTGCTCACATTTTACTTTACACATTACCAAATCTTCTTGAACACCTCGCTGAATTACCCCAAATACCCCTCTTTTATTTTACCTTACACATCACTAAATTTTTATTTTTTTTAAATATTGTGGGTCAAACCGTGCAAAAGTAATCCGAGGGATTAGTTACTAGATATGCAAGGGACATTTTAACAAACTTTTAAAGAAATAATTTAAAAGTTTTTTTTGCATGCTTGCAAAGTCATTTTCATAATAATCCCAAAGTCATTCTGATCAAACAACATCAATTTAATGTAACAACAACGTGTTAACGTTCTCCATGTTGGCTTATATAATTCATTTGTTCCTTACACATGCAGACCATGCAATATACACTATGCACGAGCGTGGATAAAAGTCCTCAATCGAACCCGATTATTGGACGAATAGAACAGAAAGCTGGACACGGTCCTGGAATGCCAACCCAGAAAATTGTACGTACATTTACATATTAATTAAAATTTCATTTTCGAATCACTCAATTGCACCGGCGTAATTAGATCACAATTTTAATTTGATTCTAATGTGATAGATACAACTAAAGATATATTAAAATCACTTACAAAGTTACAATTCATACGTATTTTAGATCGAGGAAGCTGCTGATACATATGCATTCATGGCGAAGGTGATGGGTGCATCCTGGACCAACACGTAGATTATCTCCATCCATATTATGGTAGATCTCTTATCTAATTAAATTAGTCTCTTATTATGAAAAAAAAATATTTCTTACATGTTTTACTTTAGGATTTATTTCGTTTGTTGCTTGTTTAGATATATTGTTGCCTTTTTGGACCGGAATATCACAGATATATAGTTGGAGAATCTTTAGGGCATGTTTGTTTTGGGATTATGTAGGATGGGGGAGATGTGGATGGGAAAATTTTGGATGAAAAAATTATGATGAATTGTGATTGTGTATGTTTGTTTTGGGATGTTGAGTAGGATGAAATGTAACTTTATGTCAAATCAATTGTGCAAGAGTGTGTGATGTTGTATTATAATATAACTTTATGTCAAATCAATTAGTAAGAGTAGGTGATGTTGTATTATTATAATAGTAGAATATATAAATATTTTTAGGAGTGGATGTAATTGGATGTTAAAATTCGAATATGAAATCCCGAACTAGAACAAGACGGGAGACGTTACGTCCCACGTCCGGGCATGTGAGTCCCAAAACAAACATGCCCTTAGATATTTGTGCATTAATTGGCAATTTGGCATGTTTTTGTATACATCCTAGTTAATTGTATCTTAATTAGAGCTCAAAAGTTTTATTTAGAGCAAACTTACTGAGTTAAAATGCAATCTATTGTATAAATATTAAATGGAATTATTACTTTTGATATTTACATCTTACGCCCTCTAAATGTTTTTCTGTACATTATTAAATGAAATATTTTTCTAACTTTTCTTTTGTGTGCCTAAGCATTATTTAAAATGTCACTGTTTTCTTGACTAATGTTCTCTAACAAATTAGTCTATTTTTTCTATTTAACTTGTCACAGATTGTCTTGGAAGAAGATGCACGAAAGTTGATGCAAGCAATATTGGTTGGAACAACACTCAACCTAAAAAGACCCTTGACAATTTTTATGATGTCATTTTTTTAAATTCGTATTCGGTAGAAACAATGCTATTATATCTCTATTTAGTTTTTCTTGCATATTGTGGATGCTATTAGAAATTAATATATTAAATTAATTTTCCACCTTCCAGACTTTTAGTTCGAATATTCTGCTGGAATCAACTTAGCAATTTCATTCATTTAAATTGTTTTCTCGATGGTTTTCTGTCTAAAGGTAAAAGGTGATAATTTGGTTCATGAGTGTCTCTACAAGTTCAGACTTTTAAATGATACGAAATTTTTTCAATGTGAAAGGATAAGACATGAGTTTTATGCCTAACTGCCATTTGGATTGCATGAATCTTGGTTACATGGTTGCTGCGGATTGGTTGAGGTTACTTACTGACTGATGAATTTTCAAATATCCATGCGGCAACACTTTGACCTATTCTCCTTGACCAAGTCTAGTTTGGGCTATTTTCTGGGCTTCGTCCAATTTTTACTTTAATCTGTGTTTTCAGTAGATGTAGGTTATTTGCCCCTCCAAAAATGATAGATACACCCACTCTTTCATTTATTAATTAAATATACATATAAATTACAAAATTTATACTTTTATTAAAATATCTATGTATAAAATTTCCTTTCAAAATTCAAATTCTAACCCTAACTAATTACATCAGCCGTCACCGTCACCTCCGGCGTCGTCCCCACCCAAACCAAACAATACCAAAAATTTTAGAGAAAAAAAATACTTATATATCTAAAACAAAATGACATTTTTGACAATAGGATATACTTTCGACAATAATTTGTCGAAAAATACACTATTGTCGATAAAATTTTGTCGAAAAATTATCAACATGATCAAAAATATACACTATTGTCGATAGAAATATTTTTTTCAACTATCTAATATTGTCGAAAAAAAACTTTAAAAAAATTAAACTTCTTTGTTGTAGAAAGGCGGGGCAGCGCAGCGGGAGAGGGCTTGGGGGAAGTGGCGGCCGACAGGTAGAGCTGGAGCGGGGCGGGCTACCAAAACCCCAACCCAATCCACAAACAGGCAGGCCGGGTTTCGGCGGACCAACCCTAAACATTAAAAGATTTAGAAATACTGTTAATAGCATCATTTAGAAAAATCTTCACCTATTGTTTATACAATGTATTTGTAAGCATATACATCACTCTAATGAACTTGTCACTTCAGCGGAAGGATAAGTTTGTAAACCAATACCATCATAAGATTTAATTACCCACATACACAAGAAACTACATTTGCAAATATTAAAAAGATAAAAAAACTCAGGGCAGAAATATAACTTTTTGAGCAAAGACGATGCACGGAGGGCCTCGAATGCTGCCGGCCGGCGCAAGAGCTAGGATTAGGAGGGAATGTCGATTGTTGAATACAGGAAGGTTTATAAAGTAATTTACTTCTTTTTTTTTTTTTGTATATGCGGCAGAGAATGTGAAATGGGCTTGCTGCGGCTAATTAGGTAACTAGGGTTTAGATTTTTTTAATTAATTAATTATATAATTTTTGTTTAAAGAAAGGCGAGTCAGCCCGCCAAAAACCGCCCCAACCCGTTAAAGCCCGCAGCTCAAACGGGCTGGCCCGTATAGGCCCGCTTCCAAACGGGCTGGAAAATTCCTGGCCCAACCCACTCTTTTTAATGGCGGGGCGGGCTGGCCCAACGGGCTCAACCCATTTTGATGGCTTTACGGACAGGGCATGGGAGAGAGAAATGAGAATTGTAGTTTAGATAATTTGGGAGGAGTACATCTATTTTTTACCTTGGGGGAGTGCATCTAACACACTTGTAGGGACAAATAAACCACGCCCTCTTACTTGGCTTCGGCCTTTTTTTCGTTCTGGGCTACATCCCACAACTTTGGGCTTCCGCCTTTTTTCATTCTGGGCTATGTCCCACAACTTTGGGCTTCGGCCTTACGTTTTATTTTGGGGCGTGGCTAAAGGCACCCGGATTTCCTATGAGTACACCTAGGGGAATTTTTTTTTTTTGTCACAAGGGTGTTGCGAAATGACGTATTTATCCCTCCTGTACTTTTTTAAAAAAAACACCGGATGAGTACACCCACCTCCTATCTAAACGCGGGAATACAGAGGGTCATCACTTTCTACGCAATTCCAAAATTTTCTTTTCTGCAAATTCAATTTTGAGAGTGAGGATGGAGTCGAAAATGGTCGATTATGATGTAATAACTACTAGTGGTGGTGTTAAAGACTCATTTGTAAGTTATTTATCATGTTTTGATTTTGATTTTGATTTTTTTTAAAGTGAAAGAGTTTTTATATTTAGGGGGTGTTTACTTTGGGCTTTGGGTGGTTTTAAAAATCGGGTTTTTGAAATCCTGATTTTTGAAATCCCGATAAATAGTAATATGAGTGTTTCTTTTGGGTTTTGGAATAGTAAAGGATTTAACTTTATGTCAAATCAAGTTGTAAGATTGAATGAGTTTGTATTATTATATTATTGTTTGATGAGATTGTAATGATTAGTTAAGTGTGTAATGATTAAATGTATTATATTATTATATTATTATATTATTATAGTATTATTATATTATTGTTGAGAGAATATAATGATTGAAGTAATATTATATAGATATAACTTTATGTCAAATCAATATGTTTGATAGGGGTGGTTTTGAGTGGATTTTGAAAACCGGTTTTTAAATCCCGAAGTAAAACGAGTTTTGGATCTTGAAATTCAAAATCTGGTTTTTAAAACCAAAAGTAAACATACCCTTAGGGGGTGTTTACTTTGGGCTTTGGGTGGTTTTAAAAACCGGGTTTTTGAAATCCTGGTTTTTGAAATCCCGATAAATAGTAATATGAGTGTTTCTTTTGGGTTTTGGAATAGTGAAGGATTTAACTTTATGTCAAATCAAGTTGTAAGATTGAATGAGTTTGTATTATTATATTATTGTTTGATGAGATTGTAATGATTAGTTAAGTGTGTAATGATTAAATGTATTATATTATTGTATTATTATAGTATTATTATATTATTGTTGAGAAAGAATATAACGATTGGAGTAATATTATATAGATATAACTTTATGTCAAATCAATATGTTTGATAGGGGTGGTTTTGAGTGGATTTTGAAAACCGGTTTTTAAATCCCGAAGTAAAACGGGTTTTGGATTTTGAAATCCAAAACCTGGTTTTTAAAACCAAAAGTAAACATACCCTTAGGGTTTTTGTGTGTTTGTGTTGGTGTTTATGCTTGTTTTTTTTTTTTTTTTTTTGCATCTTATGACTCTATAGTGGTATGTAATTGAAATAATATGCATTTAGAACATACATTTTGACATTATGTATTGCATTTGGTCATTTTTCAAAAAAACCCCTTTTCGCGACTGGTTTTGCGAAGAAGACGACTATGTTCGTGTTTTTTTTTTCGGACATTGATGTGTTGTCCTAAAAAAAGACTGGGATAAATCTCTTTTGTTTTGAACCTTTTTTCGAACATATCTCTTATGTTCGAAAAAAAGTTCCCAACATTGGGCCAATGTTCGAAATTTAGTTTCGCGAGTTTTACTTGGTCGAATTTCAAACCCAAAACTCTCTGTAACGAACAAATTTTCGAACATTGGACTTATGTTCGAAAAAAAGTTCCCAACATTGGGCCAATGTTCGAAATTTAGTTCCGCGAGTTTTACTTGGTCGAATTTAAAACCCAAAACCCTCTGTTGGGAATAAATTTTCGAAAACATATGCCCAATGTTCGAAAATTAGTTCCCAACATTACACCAATGTTCGAAAATTAGTTCCCAACAAATAAGCCATGTTCAAAAATTTGTCCCGGACATCTCCTCCATGTTCGAAAAACCAGTCAAAATTCGTTCAATTTTTCTTAAACCGTTTCATTTCTTCCTAAACCATGTCAATTAGATGCCCATTGGTTTATTTTCATCCTAACACATCAAATATTGATACATTGTACACATAAACATGATTATAACACAAAAAACCAACCTTAATCAACACATGCATGAAATTAACACCAAATTCAAAAAACAAAACCTAAACCCTACAACAATAAAAACAATGTTTCAATCAACAAAAACCGAAATTAAACACGCGTCCTCCTCTTCTTCTCAAATATAAGCAAGAAAAACTAACCTTTAACCATTTTTGCAAAATGAAAAAAAAAACGCTTCTTCCTATTCTTCGAAAAAACGATGTAGTGGGAGTGGGGGAGAACAGTGCTCTCTCTCTCTTGTTCGACGTCGCAGGTGATTCTCTTTTTGAAGAGGAGAACGGTGGAGTGGGAGTGGGGAATGGGGGAGAAGAGTTGAGTGGGGGAGAGGTTTGGGGAAGATGGGAAGGGTGGGTGTATCGAATGGAGAGAATGGAGGGAGGGAGGGGGAGAAATGTTAAGAGCAATTTTGGATTTTCCAGGTGGGTGTCCTCATCCGTTTTGTGTGTGTTCTCATCGCGTGGGGGAACTCATAGTAAATCCGGGTGCCTTTAGCCGCGCCCTTTATTTTGGGCTGCAACTCACTGTTTCTTTGGGAGGTCTATTTTGGGTCGGGGTGGCTCCATTATTTTCCTTTATAATATTGCATCGATCAATTTAGCACCTGTTTTATTTATTTTTTGATTAATCAAAAGATGAGAGTCATTTCAAATGCCGGATTCTGTATTAAAAAAATTATAATTTGGGTTGTGACATGAATGAGAATAAACAAATTTAAATCCAGAAAAAAAACATGCAACTCTCGGAATGGCAAATAAGGTTCGTATTATTAAAAATAGAAAAGGAAAAGTACAACGCCAAAAATAAATTAATAGCGAAAAACTAAATGGAAAAGGGCAGAGTTGGCCTCCTTAAAACGGTATGAGATAACGTGTGTCTGTTTTAGTGTTTCACTTTGTGTTTCACTGTCTGATTTATTGACATGTGTCATATTAAAAAATAATCAACGCTTCATAATAACGACGATAACACATGTTAAAGATTCGACGGAGCAAAACATCAAGTTGAACTCAAAAAATAAAAAATAGTACAAATTTATTGTTGAAGCAACGATGAGTTCAATACCACTAAGTGGCTAATTTGTTTTATGTATGAGAGGCATAAGAGAAGTGAGTCAAATTATATTAAGACTCTTGGTGAATGAATCATTTCACTTAAATTTCTAATTCAATTCCATCAGTAATTTTGCATACACAATTATTGAATATTGAATATTGAATTTGATATATATATACTTGCTCTATGAATGGATAATGATGCCTTACCATTTTACATCCAAATTTTGATTTTCATCATTTTATTTAAAAAAAAATAATCAAGATATTTGAACAACTACCACAAAGGCACTTTCAATTGATTTGATGGATGCATTATTATTATTGAATCTTGACCATTGTACTAGCTCTATGAATGACTAACGATGTTTTACAACTCTACATCCAAAACTTGATTTTCAACGTCGTAGTTTTATTAAAAGTTAAAACTAATTACTATAATCGCAATATTTGAAGAAGTTCCATCAAGACATGACTTTCAATTGATTTGATGGATGCACACTTATTGAATCTTGAATATTACACTTAATTACTCCATGAATGGCTAATGATTTTTTACCACTCAACATCCAATACCTAATTTTCATCATTAAACTTATTGCACATTCAATTGGCCGGTTTGATGGGCACGAACAACTACACCAACGGTTTACATCTTGCATGTTCGTTTACTTTTTAATTTTCTTTACATACATGATGCAACTTAATTAATGTGCCCAATAATGTGGTTCCAAAAAGACAATTCTAGCTGCAGCCAATTATAAATTAAAGAATTATTCTCAAAAAAAAAAATTATAAATTAAAGAATTAATATTTCATTGTAGCATAGCTAGATGATGGGTTTGCAAGTTAAAACTTTGTTATTGGACTTGGCATTTGGCAAATATCCTCCATTTATTAAACTATTTAAAGTCACACTAAGTTTTTAAAATCTATACATACTTATTAATGTGTCCCCTACTTTATGTGGTTTAATTAAAAAATTTAATTTAAAATTATTTTATCATATTTTTTAATAAAACACTCAAAAAATTAAAAAAAAAATAATTCATGCATTCATTGTATCCTTAGCTAGATCATAGATGGCGAGTTTGCTCACGGTACGCAACATAAGGTATAGCTTTAATTTGTTATTTGACTTGACAAATACATATATCCTCCAGTTATTAAACTATTTGACGTGACAATAAGCTAATTTGAATTTGAGTTTCAATATAGAACTTCAGTTTTTAATTAAAGTTGCTCAAATTCCAGATCAGCATGCATGTAATAAAGTTTTCAAAATTTACTCCTTCCGTCCCGGTAAAAGCTACTCATAAATTTGGAATTATATTTTTTTTAGTCCACGTTTTTTTAATTTAGTCCACCGGATTATCACTTTTTGAATTTATCCAATTAAGTTTCGATTTATTTTAATATTGGTCAAGTTACCTGCTACAGCAGGTTTAAGGTCATTTTTTAAAACATCTCCCATAAAATGTTATACACACCCCAAATGTTAAACACATCACACTAAAATTTAAAAATCATTTTTTATTACTATACACACCCCAATTCTTTCCTTTTAATAAATTGCCAAAAATAATTAAATTAAAAAAATAAGAATTCAAATTAATATAAAAAATATAAATAAAACCTATAAAAAAATCGCCTAAATCCTTAAAAATTAAACAAAGCTAAAAAATAATAATAATTTAATTAATTTTGAAGATTTAGTTGATGTTCTACTATTTTTAAATTTTATTTATCCTTATTGTCGACATTTTTATAGAAGTTAGAACGCAATTAAAACAGTAATAAAGTACTGGAGTTTTAAACCTTTTTTTTTTAATATTTATTTTATATTATATTAACCTACTAACACCTCATAAACATTATATACACTCCAAATGTTAAACACAAAAATTCAAAAATCAATTAAAGTTAAATAAAATTATAAAAATATTTAATAAATTGTTAAAAATAATTTAATTAAAAAGTAAGAATTCTAATTAATATGAAAAATATAAATAAAACCTATAAAAGATACCTAAATCTTCAAAATTTTGATAAAGCTAAAAAATTAATTAATTTAATTAGTTTAGAAAATTTTAGTTGATTTTTTAATATTTTTGAAGATTTTTATTTGAGCCACACCGTCTATCTGATGAGATTAGTATGTTTTTGGTATTCCAAGCTGAGGTCGAGTCCCAAGCATGCTTATTCTCTTAAACTTGTTTGAGGGATTGACCCTAGTGAATCGGTTCACAAGAATGTATGGTCCAGTGACTCCAGTTTATAAAGGCTGGTCGAATCCGATCAGTTGTGGACCACCATCTACAAAGTTTATATTAATATTTTTATTAAAGTGATTTTATAAGAGACAATATATAATGTTGTACTTTTAAGGGTTGATGTTAGTTTTTTACTTAAAAGTTATTTTTATCTATGAGATAAATTGAGATTTAAATAAAATAGTTTGACAATATTGTGAATTTTTATCAATTTACAATATGTACAAATTTTTTATCAGATCACAACTTATACTATAAAAGATTTAACTAATTGCAACTTAAACTATTTATGTTGTAATCGATCAATTTTATACAGTAGAAGGTACCCGAATAAAAAGTTGTCTAGGGTGGGAGGGCCACCCCACTTATAAAATTCTTAATCCATCTTTATATTAATTCTAGATTGAATATTTTGGTCCACATGATGTAAAAATCTTAATCCATCTTTATCGACAAAAAGATAAGAATCATGAGATAATGAAAACAACAACATGGTGGATGGAATGTCCGACGGCTTATCTCAATTAGGTCCCCTCACATTTTGAAGGGACGCGTTCTTAATGTAAAACGACAATACATAGTCAGTTGATTATGAAGAAAGTAATTTAATTAAAATATATGTATACATACTATCCAATAAAAATATCTTTATTTTATATTAACAAAATTTATAGTATTAGTAATATAGAATAATATATATGTAAACAAAATATTCAAATAAAATAAATCAATAAACTCTAAACCTCATAAGAAGTTCGAACAAAAAAATATATCTTAAAATCACAATATTAATATACTTACTTTTAAATGTGAGATTTAAAGTAAAACGATTTTAAAAATGCTTTGTAAATAAGTTTGCATGCTCAACTAGTTAATTAAAAAGCTCAGATCTAAATCTACTAAAAATCCTATTACAAGTAGAAAAAGTTTTAAATGTTTAGTAAAATTAGCATTACTTTTTTAAACATAAAATTGGCATTTTAAAAAACTCATTTATGTACAGACATGCTACACTTATGTCTTTACATAAGTCTTTTAAACAGAGCAGCTCAACAAAATAGTTTAATTAGTAATTTTTTATAATTTAGATATTTTTAATTGGGTACATATAGTTACTATACGTACATTTTTAATTAGTAGTAAAAAATGAATTCTATCAATCTAAAGTCTAAAGAATAGAATATATATATATATATATACATTGAAGTAATCTTTAGGATAAATCCGATGTGGGACAAGCATATATAAAGTGTAGAATAAGATATATACTGTACACTACTTCTAATACATTTATCCTTTCAATTGGATCAATTGTCTAAATAGTTCACATTATATACTGTATGTACAAATGGTAATCCAATCCAACCGCGAGAATGAAATCAACTTTACCACAAGATCAGCAGATCATCGATCTAGTCGATCCAGGATGCATCCATCACCTTTGCCATGAACGCGTACGTATCTGCAGCTTCATCGATCTAAAACACGTAAAGTTTTCAAGTTAAACGGAGGTAACCTTGGCAATAAAAGAAATGTTAAGAATGTACATACAACTTTCTGGGTTGGCATTCCATAACCATGTCCAGCCTTGGTTTCTATGCGTCCAATAATCGGGTGCGTTTGAGGACTTTTCTCCAAGCTCGTGCATAGTCCATGTTGCATGGTCTGTGCAAGGAACAAATTAGCCAACATATATATATGCACAATTACTTCAATATTTACCAACAGTACCAATTGGTGAAATTAAGACTCACTGCCAATAACTTGAGGGAGTGCAGTGGGGGGACACGATCATCATGATCAGCTGTTAACAACATAGTGGAAGGATACTGAATGCCCTTTTCAGATGCCTTATCCCAAGGTCTCCTAACATTATGCAGGGGCGAGTACCTATCGCCAAACAACAATAAAAAAATCGATAACAAATGCATTGAATCGATCCAAATCTAGCTAACCAAAAAACAAAGTTTAATTGTCTAAAGAAGGTAAAAAAAATTAGCTCACTTGATTAGCCATTTGAATTCTTCCACATTATCTGAACAACCATAGTCTGAGGTCCATTCGTGGCCTAGATCAAAGAAAGAAAACAAAATCTTCGTATAAAAAGATACTATTCTAATACGAAAAGATAATCTCATGGAAAATGTGCCATTACCAATGGTAAACTTGTGAAACCTTAACATGTCCATAACACCAACATGAGCAAGAGCACACCCAAACAAATCAGGTCTCTGCAGGATTGTTTATATCATTTTAAGAAAGTAAAAAAGTAGGAAAATATACAAGGAGTTATTAAGTGGTACCTACCTGATTAGTACAAGCTCCAACAAGAAGGCCTCCGTTGCTTTCGCCTTCAATACACAACTTGCCAGGCTGAGTGTAACCAGCGGAGACGAGATACTCAGCAGCTGATACGAAGTCATCGAAACAATTCTGCTTATTTGCAAGGTCACCGCCTTTATGCCATTCTTCTCCATATTCTCCTCCACCACGTATGTTCGCACTACAGTACACAACGTCTAAATGCTTTGCCAGCACAATACGGCTGCTTTTAAAATCTGGCGGAATACTGACGCCAAATCCACCATATCCATAAAGCAAACAGGGGTGTGATCCATCCAATTGAAGACCCTTTTTAGCCACTATATAAATTGGGATTTTAGTGCCGTCTTTGCTGCTCACAAACACCTGAAAAACGAATACTTGCAACTCAAATGCCGGCCAATTTTATTACTCAACTTGAATTTTACCTGAGTGGCTTCAAATTCAGTCTTGTCAAAGCCAGGAACCGTTGTTTCTCTGAAGATTCTCATATCCGGCTCTCCACCTTCCAAATTGCACGTATATATAATGCCAGGAACAAGGAAGCTTGTGAATTCGATAAACATCGTGCTATCTTTGCGTCGACAGGAGACCTTAGAAACAGCTCCAATATCAAGTGGTAAATGGTGCAAAAGCTCACCACTTCCCAAGTCCCTTATTTGAACAACATTTTTAACATCTCTCATATAATTCACCACAATTTGATTGCCATTCACGACTTTAGCAGATTCGAGCACATCCCTCTCGTCTTCTCCAAGTACTACAGTCCACGAAGTTGGTTCTTTTAGATCAACTCGTACAAGTTTGTTTCTCGGAGCATCTTGATTAGTGAGGAAGGTGAAAACAGTGTCATCATTAGCAACATAGGTATAGGAAGCGTCGAAATTATCGACAAGCTTCACAAAAGGAGGCAATTCCTTTGAGCCCTTATAACCTTGGAGTCCTTTGGGCAGCAACGACAGGTCACAGTAATAAAGCTTGTTGAGTGGATCACAATCTTTAGTGATAGACAATACAACATACTACAAATTCCAACAGAGTGTAGGGAAAGCAGTTAATTCCAGATAAAACTTAATTGAACGGCAATAACCATGAAAAGTTAGTTTTATTACCTTTCCATCTTCGTTGACAGAAGCCGTACATGTATATGTAGGATTGTCTGGATCACTCCAACATAAAATATCCTGAGACTGATGAGTACACAAAAAATGATAAAACAATTCATGGTTTAGATTCGCGTCGGTCTCTGTGCCTTTATCCTTCTCCCCATCCCTTGCCATCCAAACAAACCATTAGTATTATGAAACAAAAATTCAATGAAATTAGAGGGGATCAAGATTTCTTACTGAGGGGCTGGAAAACGGCTGTAGAAAAAGCCTCTGTTATCATGCGTCCAACTAATATTCGAGAACTTAACCTGCATGTGGTATATGCATTGATGATCAGCCTTTGTTTATATCTAAAATAACGACATTGAAGGTAGAAAAGACTAGTTTATCTACATTCTTATTGTGTTTACCCATGAAATGGTATCTGCAGGCTGATTATCATCATCAATTGACAAAACTTTAATGGTGACCCAATCGCTTCCACTAGAACTAGTGGCATATGCCAAATATTGTGCATCCTCACTAACCGCATAATCAATCAATGCCACAGTTCCATCATCACTTAACGTGTTTGGATCAAGCAAAACCTCCGCTTTTCCATCCAAACTATCCTGCAACGCCATATACACTATTAATTTCAACATCCATGACACTTACTATTATTTTATTTTTATTTAAAAAAATAAAATAAAGGCAATGAATGAATGGATTACCTGAACTACATAAAGGACTGCTTGCGGTTGTAAACCAGTGTTATACAAGTAAAAATACTTATCAGCAGTCCTGAATGGAGCATTGTACTTTGGAAAATCGTATAATTCAGTAAGTCCTTTGCGTAGTTTTTCTCTAATTTCGCATTTTTGAAGTACAGAATCTGTCAATTTCATCTGCTTCTCCACAAACTCTATCGTCTCCTCGGAATCAGGATCCTCAAGCCTAACCACATTAATTCATCTTACGTAAACATTACTCCGTAATTCTTCCAAAATACTCCTAAATAACAACAATTTTAACTATATACTCCAGTATAATTAGAATCTCCCAATAGTGATACTGAAAAGGTTAAATGGAGTAACATTTTACTACAAGTCAGATCTTGCATGTGAACACACACAGGGGCGGACCCAGATGAAAAATTGAGGGGGGCCAATAGTAAAATTTCAAAGTAATAAAATTTATTATATACATTATTAAGCTCATATATAATATATGGAGTATTAATTATCATAAATTTTTCAGAATATAATATTAAACTTACAACCCGTTAAAAGTATTACTATTTGGCATGGTCCATCTTGGATATATGCTCTTCTAACACTTTCATATTGACGATTTTTTTATTATTATCTATAGATGAATTTAACTGAGATGCTTGAGTATTTTTATTTTTTCTTTCAAAAAAAAAATCTATTGTTCATAGCTTTTTCATCTATGAAATAGTCAAATACAAATTAATTAATTAAAAGACTACATCAAATTTCAAATTCTAATTATTACCCAACAATTAGTTATATTGATTTTTGTTTATCTTTAATCTAGAAAATAAATTTTATAAATACATCAATTAATAATTGAAGAATTAATTTTAAATTAAAAAGTTAATTATAAATTAAATATTTGGAAAATTGGAGGATAATTAAAATAGTACATTAACAAATAATATATAAATTGCAATTACAAACCTGGTAAGTGGATTGGGGAGTATTGTATCATTACGGTTTATTTTAATAGAATTAAATTAGTTTATTAATTGGGGGAGGCCAAATATAAAATGGAGAATGAAAAATACCCTTAATACATATATTTACTATAGTTGATTGATAAAATTTGAGGGGGGCCATGGCCCTCCTCCCCATACATGTACATCCGCCCCTGAACACACACAAATTATGAAACAAAACGTCCATTAAGTGGTACAGTCGTTTAATAGAATTACAAGCCATGTCAAGTACGTACTGATCAATAATTAATCTTGGACTACTTTGCTTCAATGAGATCGAAAAGTTTCATATGGGGCGATAGGCGATTGCACCTCTAAAATTGTTAAATATACCCACCACTAGGTCAAACCTACTTAAAAAAAGAAGTACAGTACGCTTAAATTACTTTATAAGTTTATATCTAATAGAGAAGATTTGATTGATAAATAAATTGATTAGGTTCCTTTCTTGTACAACAAGTTCTTTCCTTGTATATAGATTCTTTTCTTGTACAACAAGTTCTTTCCTTGTATATAGATTCTTTTCTTGTACAACAAGTTGTAATTCACCTATATTAATGAGAATATCATACACCGTAAATTACACGGTGATTATTATCATTTTGTCATGGTATCAGCAAATTAAGTGCTGAAAACCCTAGCCCAATTTTTTTTTTCTTTCCCATCCGTTTCTTCCTTCTCCTTCACAATGTCGGATATTGTTCCAGCAACACCTAAGGATCCCGATCACATTCCCCTTGCCACTCTGATTCACATGGTTACAATCCGCCTCTCTTCATCAAACTACCTTCTTTGGAAGAGTCAAGTTCTTCCAATGCTTCGATGTGATAATCTCGCAACCTTTGTCGACGGTTCTGGTCCCGAGCCCGAACCTCTGATTAAGTCGTCCGAAGACAAGGACGAACCCAATCCAGCCTATCTTCTCTGGCGCAAACGCCACGATCGTATCCTTTGCTTGCTTCTATCCTCTCTCACGGAAGAAGCTATGTCTGAAGTCGTTGGCCTCTCTAAGGCTCGTGATGTTTGGCTTGCCCTAGAGGCCGCATTCAATCCCTCCTCCCCATCCCACGCTCAACAACTCCGGGATGAACTACAATTCCTCCGTCGTGGTTCGCTTTCCATCGTCGAGTTCAATAGGAAGTTTACTAATCTTTGTCACCAGCTTGCTGCAATCGGCCACTCAGTTTCTGATGCGGACAAGGCTCGATGGTTCCTTCGCGGACTTGGCCCGCAATTTCGAGCGTTCACTGAGGTTCGCCTAGCCATCGCCCCCTTACCCTCCTTTCGTGATCTGTTGTCTCAGGCCAGAGATCATGAGTTACGCGAGAAAGCTATGGAAGCTTCTGACGCTCGGCCGCCTACTGCTGCCTTTTACGCTAATCGTTCAGGTCATCGCTCGTCGTCTTCCGGTAATCGTACTTCGAATCAGGTCCGCGACGGTGGTCGTGGTCAGGGTGGTCGCGATGGTGGCCATACCTTCAAAAGTGGTGGTCGTCCCCAAGGTGGCGGTACTAAGCATGTGCCTCGCTGCCAAATCTGTCGCGATGCTCATTACGCCACTAATTGCCCGAACAGGTTCTCTCGGGATTATAATTTTCATGATTCCCAGTCCAGATCTGCAAACATTGCCCAGGCGTTTCAAACTCAGTGTACCGTCAATCCCTCATCTGTATCAGATTGGTATGTTGACACTGGTGCCTCGGCTCATATGACGTCCTCCTCCACTGCTCTGGATTCCTTTGAACCCTATTCTGGTAATGGTTCAGTCATCGTCGGTAATGGTGACTTTCTTCCCA
The DNA here is from genome assembly GCA_963675135.1 of Galeopsis tetrahit. Classification (NCBI taxonomy): domain Eukaryota; kingdom Viridiplantae; phylum Streptophyta; class Magnoliopsida; order Lamiales; family Lamiaceae; genus Galeopsis; species Galeopsis tetrahit. The sequence goes on from OY776131.1 coordinate 56,968,780, forward strand.
TTTCGCATATTGGTTCTCGTGTTATTAATACCTTGCCCTTGTTAGATGTTTTAGTAGTACCTCATATTACTAAAAATTTATTATCTATTAGCAAGTTAACCAATGATTTGCATGTTGATGTTATGTTCTCTAACAACTCTTTTGTGGTTCAGACTCGGTTGTCAAAGAAAATCCTCGCTCGAGGGACATGTAAGGATGGCCTTTACATTCTAGAGCAGGGCACATCTGCCCTGGTTGCTGCTTTAAATTCTAGTCTATTGAAGTCTTCTTTTGAGTTGTGGCACTCCCGTTTGGGACATGCTTCTATTTTTGTTATTCAGTTGTTAAAAACTTTAGGCCATTTGAGTGTTACTTCTGTTTTGCCTAAGCCGTCACCTTGTACTTCTTGCCAATTGGCTAAGAGTAAAAGGTTACCGTTTGATTTAAACGATAAACGTGCTTTACATGTTTTAGATCTTATACACTGTGATTTATGGGGTCCTTCTCCTGTTTTGTCTGTCGATGGTTTCAGATATTATGCTTTATTTGTGGATGATTTTTCTCGTTTCTCGTGGATTTATCCCTTACGCGCAAAGTCTGAGTTTTTTTATGCTCTCAAACAATTTAATACTTTCGTTTCCACTCAATTTAACTCATCCATTAAAATTTTTCAGAGTGATGGTGGTACTGAATTTACCAACCATCGTGTCCATGATTTTTTTAATTCATTTGGTATCTTACATAGATTTTCTTGTCCTTACACTCCTCAACAAAATGGTCGAGCTGAGAGAAAACATCGTCACATAACTGAAACTGGTTTATCACTTTTGTTTCACTCTCATACCCCTCTTCCTTTTTGGGTTGATGCCTTCTCTACCGCTGTCTACATTATTAATAGGCTTCCATCTCCTGTTCTTAACAATAAGTCACCATATGAGCTTTTATTCCACTCTCCTCCTTCATATAGCAATTTTAAAGTTTTTGGCTGTCGTGTGTTTCCGTATCTCCGTGATTATGCTCCTCATAAGTTGGCTCCTCGTAGTCATCCTTGCATTTTTCTTGGCTATAGCAGTATTCACAAGGGTTTTCGGTGCTACGATCCTGTTTCTTCGCGCACTTACATTACTCGTCATGCTCAATTCGATGAGACTCTATTTCCTTTCTCTTCTAATACTTTGTCTACATCTCATACTGACTTGGACTTTTCTTGTTTTTTGGATCCTCAGGTTTCTCGATCGACAATCTCGAGTCCTGCCTCTTCACGATCTGTTCCGCACGATCCTCCTTCATCGTCACATGCGTGTTCTTCTCCTACTGAGGTTTGCACGCTCTGCCCTGTTGATTCATCTCATGAGCCAACGCCAATGCTCAATCCCGTTTTTCCCGACCCGATTCAGGTTCCAGTGCCTGATCCTGCCATACCCGCACCCACCGACCCTGCTGGTCATGGCTCTCCTTCCACGGTTCCCGTTCCTCCGGCTAGTCCTCCACCCACTCCATCCGTTTCACTTCATCCCATGCAAACCCGTGCCAAATCCGGTATCTTTAAACCCAAATATTCGGTTGATATTGCTACCACTAAGCTGCTACATTCCCTGTCTGTCTCCACAGAACCTCGAGGGTTCAAATCTGCCTTAAAGCTTCCACATTGGCATTCTGCCATGCGTGACGAAATGGAGGCTTTACATTCTAATCAGACATGGGATCTTGTCCCTCGTCCGCCTTCTGTCAACATTGTTGGTTCTAAATGGGTTTTTCGTACTAAGTACAAATCTGATGGATCCATTGAGCGATATAAAGCTCGCTTAGTTGCTCAAGGGTTCTCTCAAATTCCAGGTTTTGACTTCTCGCACACCTTTAGTCCTGTTGTTCGTGCTGCCACTGTTCGTGTCATACTGTCTTTGGCTGTGCAGCGCTCTTGGCCTTTGCATCAACTAGATGTGAAAAACGCCTTTCTGCATGGCGTACTTCCTAAACCTGTATTTATGTCACAACCTCCTGGTTTTACTGATCCTCGTTTTCCTAATCATGTTTGCAGGTTGAAGAAGTCTCTTTATGGTCTCCGCCAGGCTCCACGTGCTTGGTTTGATAGATTTAGTGTTTTTTTATTCTCCTTAGGATTCTCTCGTTTTCGTTCTGACACCTCTTTATTTATTTTTCATAGTTCCTCTTGTACCATTTTTTTATTACTCTACGTTGATGATATTATTGTTACAGGAAGCAACTCTGCTGCTTTACAAAAGTTCATTGTTCGTGTCAACAAAGAGTTCGCTGTCACTGATCTTGGTCGTCTCAATTACTTCCTTGGTCTTGAGATTACTCATCATCCTTCTGGCCTTTTCCTTGGTCAAGCAAAGTATGCGTATGATATTCTCACACGAGCTGAAATGCTCGATTGCAAGCCGGTCTCTACTCCACTGGTTGCAGGTGACTCTCTGGTCAGTTCAGGCGAATCGTTCAAGGATCCTACACTTTATCGATCCTTGGTGGGTGCTCTACAATATCTCACCATCACTCGCCCGGATCTGTCCTATGCCGTTAATCACGTTAGCCAATTTCTTCATTCACCCACAACGGATCACTTCTTGGCTGTTAAACGGATCCTTCGATACGTTAAAGGGACTATTCATCATGGGCTATCCTTCTCGCCCTCTTCAGACTACAACATTGTTGGCTACTCTGACGCCGACTGGGCCCGCTGTGTGGACACACGTCGTTCCACCTATGGTTACTCCATCTTTCTAGGCGGCAATCTGGTTTCTTGGAGTGCAAAGAAACAACCTACAGTTGCTCGCTCCAGTTGTGAGTCTGAATATCGTGCACTAGCAAACACTGCTCAAGAAATGGTTTGGCTTTCCCATTTACTTAAGGAGCTTCGTGCACTTCCTTCTTCTCGTTCGCTACTCTTATGTGACAACAAGAGTGCCCTATTTTTGAGTCAGAATCCAATTGCTCACAAGCGTGCTAAACACATTGACATAGATTGTCACTTCATTCGCGAACTTGTAGCAAACGGACATTTGGAGACACGCTTCGTTCCCTCTCATCTCCAAATTGCAGACATTTTTACAAAGAGTTTACCCCGGCCAAATTTTGAACTGCTTCGATCCAAGCTTCGTGTCGATGCGATTCCGACTCTTCGCTTGAGGGGGGGTAATAGAGAAGATTTGATTGATGAATAAATTGATTAGGTTCCTTTCTTGTACAACAAGTTCTTTCCTTGTATATAGATTCTTTTCTTGTACAACAAGTTCTTTCCTTGTATATAGATTATTTTCTTGTACAACAAGTTGTAATTCACCTATATTAATGAGAATATCATACACCGTAAATTACACGGTGATTATTATCATTCTGTCAATATCCTACAAAATGCATTTATGCTTTCTAAATATTATATATTCATTTAAACCCCCTTTTTTTCAATCTTTAAAATTCATTAACCAAGGGGTTTTTGATTTGTTAAAAGGAATGAAAATATGAATGGTGTTAACAATTTGTAAAATGAAGAAACTCTTCAAATTTGAGCAAAATGCTCTGTCAGATACCAAAAATATTTACACTTTTTCCCAAAATGTGCTAGAACAAATCGTTTTTAATGTTTCATGTGAATAGTTAATTAACACTGCATGCATGCTATGGGAATAAAAATATATATTATACAGTATATAAACAAATGTATAGCAGTGTAAGTTGTGTAACCTTACCTTTTTAATTTTTTTATTATTCATTTACGTATATGTGTGCACATGAACTAAAAAAAACTCTCACAGCCGCCTAGCGTTTCCCCTCCATACAAAACTTTTGTTTATACAATTCTTGTATATTGATGGGAGCCACATAGTTTTTGGAACAATCTATAATGGAATATTGTAACATGGAATAAACTTTTGTTTATACAATTCCATTTAATTAGATCGATGAGCAATGTGGACGTCGTTTTAGGAATCAACGTTATTTTTTAATTTTATTTTTCGAAACTTAGAATCAACGTTATATTGTTGGATTAATTAGTTAAATATAAGGTTAAGATTACTTCTTGTACTCTTATTATTGGAATAACATATTAACTTTTTTTTTTTTAAATAGTTAAATATAAGGTGACATGATATAATTATAAGACTACAATAGAGATTGAGACTTAGGTTAATTAAATTAATAAGTGAGCCGATGATTAAGATTTTCTGAAATAAATTTGATATGCTTGAGTTTTGGACATTTTGATTTACTCTTAAGAGTAAATTTAATTGAATCCAGATTAAATTAAATTTAGAAAAAGAAAACATAATTAAAATCCACTTAAACTAATTGTAAGTACATCACATACATGACTACAGCCTAGCGCATGCTGCCATCACTTATTAAGCCCATGTCCACTTTTCATCAAGCACCCTTAGTACAAGGCGTCTTAGATTAACAAAAATAGGTGGATATAATCAGATCTAAAATACATGCTTAATCAAATTTGAAGAAAATTATATTAAACATTTAAAAATATATTTAATTATGTGCATACCAAGCAAATGACCAAAATATACTATTCAATCTAATTTCCGAGCATGATTTTAAATATCTTAATATATCGGTAAAAAAAAAAGTAGGTTGTATACCATTAAAAAAAAGTAGGAATTTAAAATATGTAAACAATTATTTGTAAATATAGAGCTTAATAATTATAAATTACTATATATATTACCATCGATAAGGGTCAGGGACCATAACGCCATGATAATTATCAACCACAGATTCATCTCGATGAGTGAGGGGATACTGCAGAAGCCCATCGAAGGATTCCGTTTTTGCAGAGGCGAACAGAGAGGTTGAAGTAAAGCGAGAAGTTATGGAGATATATTGACCCATCTTATCTTATACTATAAAAAAGAAAAAAAAAAAAAAAAACTCTCAGAAGAAGGAAGAGCTAGAGAAGAGCAGGAAACTTAGGAAAAAAGGTTCTTGCATACAGATAGAGAAAGATGATCACTCTATTGTGCTCTCCTACTTTTTCATACAACAACTATATATATATATATATATATATATAGTCATATTTTGATAGCTTAGATTAAATATAAATTAACTTCATCTCAATTTTATATTGTGTTTGATAATTTAGATTAAAAATAAATTATACTTTAAAATCTAAAAAAATTAAATATCATCTTAATCTAGTTTAACCCGTACTATTTGCTATTCCCACAATATGAAAAAAATTTGTTTTATCTAAAAAATTTAAAGTTGTATAAAATCATGTTTTCAATTCATATATATATATATATATATATATATATATATATTTTTTTTTTTTTGATCGGTAAAAAGATTATATTAATATTGGGTATAAGAGATACCCGAGAAAATTAGTGTACAAGATATAACAGATGAAAGAAGTACTACCTCTTACACTACACAATTTTCAATTCATGCACTTAATTGGATCTAACACCCATAACCTAAAGGATGGATTGTTCCGAGTGGGGTACTCCTCTTTGACTTTTGTGATCGAGAAGGTTTCATTTTTGAAGAGTACTACATTTCTTCATTTTCATATCAGTCATACCACACATAGCCATACACAAGTAGCAATCTTTTTCCCATTTCTGCATCTTATCATGCCCTTAAAACCTAGAAAGTTATCCAGAATGTTTGTCGGGACTCGGGAGTGCTGAGTAATAATTAATTCTCTAATGTTGTGGACAAGTTGCAACATCTAACTGGGGAGGCCGAGTGGCCAATTTTTTTTGTGGGAATATATATGTATCTCTATTTTTTGGTTTTTGGTGCTTGATGTTTATTTGGATATAATTTGGATTTTTAATTACATCTTTTTTTAAAAAAAAAATAAGAATCTTTTATGCATTGTATGTAGGTGATAATATTCTGTTGCTTACATAATACGAATACGTGTCAACTAATCGGTTGATATTCAATGGTCCTGGTTAAATGAATGTTCTTTTTGACTTTTGGGAATGGATTTTGCCAATTGGTTGAGGTAACTTTAATAACACAGAATAAACATATTCATTCAATAACAAATCTTTAATATAATGCCTTTTGCTGAACATATTTATTGTCTTCTAATTTGATTCAAAGTTTTTGTTTAGTTAAATTATGTCAAAATTTCAGTTAGCCCCTTTTAGTGTTATATCAATTTTTATTTTTATTTCGAAAATAAGTAAAAATTGGGAAACGATAGTAACTGGCCAATAAGGCAATAACTGAGGAGTAGTATTTTAATATTTTCAGAAAAAAAAAACTCATCATCCTACAATTGTTTACACACTTGTATTATTTATTTGTTCAACAATTATTTGCACACTCACAAAGAAAAATTTAACTTTACTATATTCGCGTATTTATACAAAATGCTAGTATTACTTTTATACTCACTTCAATCAATTATTTATTTTATTCACAAAAGTTTATAAATTTACCTCTCAACATTCCACTTATTACATATTTTTTTTAATTTATATGCTAAAAATTATGATGGAGCAGTTTCTGTAGTTTTTATATTTTATACTCTTGTTTGAGTTGTTAGATTATTTCTTAGTCTTTCGTGTTGGGTCGATTGTAAATGACATTTTCTGTGTTGTTTGTTTATACAATTAAATAAATTGATGGTCTTTTCATCAAATAAATACATGAAAATACAATTGCTCTTGTATAATTACATGTGTCAAAGCACGGTTAAAGACGAATTCGAATGATAATTGCAAGTAATAGTTGCACATTTATCATCTAAATTTCATTTAGATGGATTTTTTTTAATTACTAAATTTTGGATAATTTTTACATAAACTTAATTGTATTACTTGTTATGATGGAAAAAGATGAATATTTAAAATAAATCTTGTTATAATTAATTATTTAAGTCAATTGAAGAATGAGGAGTTTTTGATCATGTTTAAGAGGTCCTTGGAAAAAACCAAGTGATGTTGAAGTCCATTTGGAGGCCCATGTTCGCCATTATTTTTGTGTTGGGCCACGGTTAAATTCCCCCCACACCTCCCCTTTTTTTGTCTTTCACCCAATTTTGATTTCGCCCCGTATGAAATACCACAACTATCCTCTCATACTCATACATTCAATTTTCCTTTCTCCATTCAAACTTTACCAATTTTAAATTAGTTGACTACAAATTACATTGATAGAACTGAGTTTTTACACCAACACATGTGAAAATTATGAAGTTTTTACAACTGTGTCAAACTCAACATTAACTCTCCAAGGAAGAAAAAAAAACTAGAAAGTTTTTTCCAAATTTTTGAGAAATTCTCAACCAAAAAATTCAAGTTTTTGTCAAAAATCCAAAAAAAGTTTTCGAATTTTTGTCAAATACTTAACAATTTATTTTAGAGATTTGTATGGAATATTTTTTTCGAAAATTTCAGTCGAGAATTGTGAAAATTATTGGTGAATCAGAGCCGAGTTTTTTGTTTTGCGGTTTTTTTAAAAAAAATATATAAAGGACACTTACATATTTGTATTTAATACATCATTTTTCAACCATTAAAATTGAGAACGAATCCCTCCACATTTATATTCAAGTTCCTCTAAGGTTTCGATTTTTTTTTAGACAAAATTGTAGGAAGGAAAATACGTAAAATATATTTAGTTTTTAGTTTTTAGAGTGCAGGTGAACTCATTGAGAAGTAGTACAATCTTTTTACTCAAAAATTTAAAAAATTAAATTAAAGTGGGAGGGAAAGACATAATAAAAGGGTGCACTTAACCGGGGCCTTCGTGTTGACAGGCGAGTCCACTTATCTCCGTGTAGCCATTGTTACAATTTAAATGATCGATTTGAGAGATCATGGACAATGAAAAGGCATCAACTACCTTCTCTTATCTTTTGGCAGGCCCTACCTATATGTGAATCTGTTGTTACAATAATTTAGTAGAAGATTTTACCTACAATCTTATATTGGATAATTGATGAAGTTGGTGACTTATTCAATTTGACTATTAAAACTCTATTTTTAATCTTCCATTTATAAGTCATAAAAAACTTAGAAAGAAAGAAGAAAAAATATTTCGATATTTTTGAGATAAGTAAAAAAGATAGCCTCAAATCTTGAAGATATTATTTATATTTTTATCTCTAAAATTAAAATTTACATAATATTTTATCCTTTCCTATAAAGTGTGTTTATTTATTTTTTTGTACATGTTTTAAAAAAATAAAATTTATGTATAAAGTAAAAATAAAATAGATAAAGTAGAATGAGGAGGTAAAGTAAGTAGGGTGGATTATATTTTCTAAAATATTAAACAAAGACATTTTGCTGCTGTCTCAATCGGTGAAGTTGCATACTTTGGAAGGAATTGGATCCTAACTAGAATCTACGGAATCTATTAGTTGCAACTTGTGTGAAGTTTGCAATAAAATAAAATAAAATATGTGACCTCAAATTACAGACACAAAGGGACCTCAAATAGATTGAGTTGTTGTCACCATGACATCTCATGTGGAATCTTTCTTGTATTCATACTTGATTATTGATACAAACAAGAAATTGAATCCCCAACTACATAGACAACGACTTTCCTTTCATATACTATAGTATTTTCAAACTACAGTAGTAGTAGTAATAAATTTACATCTCAATCAATCTCTTTGCATTTCACATTCCTACCTAACATTAATTAATTAATTGGCTTCACTGCTGCCGTTGATTTAATTTGTTAAGAATTCAATTATATATACGCACAGCACAGACATCCAATCCAATTCATTTTTTTAACATTTCAATAGCCCTTAAAATATGAAATCAAGAATATTATTATGCAATATTATTCTAAACAATTATATAATTAAATAAGAATTATCCCCTAATATGGGAATCAAAAAATTGTGGGTCAACAAATGGTAAAGCTCACATCTCGGTCCTTAATCCTCAAAAGAATTGCAAGTAGTGACGAACGTACCATGCATATTCAACATATATATAGACTTTTTGGCCCTAATAGGAGTACTTTTTAAGAAAATTCTGCAGCACGTCAAAATTGGGTTAGGATTGACTTACAGTTACACATACAATATTTATTTATTTATTCATATCAGTTAATTTACCTATATATGTTAAATAATAATACCACATCAACAAAATAATATTATCTTGCATGTCATGTTAAACTGTCAATTTTTTTCCTTTTTAATATATTACTTGTTTGCCCATATAATATTACAATAAAATGTAATATTGCATGTTTTATACTATAATATTATATTACTCCATATTCATGTAGTGATATACTCTTTCGATCCATTTTTATAATTCTCATTTTTATAATTTTCATATTTTAAAAGAAAAAAAAAATACTATTTACACACTGTTGGGATATGAATCCTAGACAAGTCCTAAATGATGATTAAAAGATGAAGTTTTGATAAGCCAAAAGTAGTATGAATATATTCTAAGTACGGACTGACCTAGTCTAGTTGAGTTGAGTCATCTTGTGAAAGACCAGTAGAAGTTCACATGAGTTCACATAAGTTCATATTAAAAGATAAGTACGTTTTTATAAGTACTTCATATTTGTTTTAGTCTGTTACTGAGCTATTTAAATGTTGTATAGAGCTCATGATTTTTATATGTAATAGATTAGATTGATTGTATAGTTTCTAAGTTGACTAAGCTTGTATTATGAAAGCTTAATGTAATGTAATAGTCTTGATTAGTCTAGTATAGTCTACTCTACTATTTGAAGAAGGAAGACCAGACAAGAAGGATGAAGTCTACTACTCAAGATAAGGAAGACTACAAGACAAGACAAGTACATACAAGTCTACTCAAGACAAGTCAATGTGAAGTTAGTCAAATACGCGTGAAGAGATAAAAGATATAAGGAGTTAGTTATGGAATAACTAATTCATAACAGAAACGCGTGGATTGATATGAAGATTCAGTTGAAGGTAGTTATCAAGAAAAGTTAGTTACAACTTACTAAGTTCTTGAAGGTTGAAGGTTATAAATACTTCATGATGGTGATCATTTGAAGACTACTAAAAAACTGATTGCTGAAGCTTACAAAAGATATATTCAAAGTTTACTCTCAGAGTTGATTGAAGTTCAGATAGAAGCCAGAAGACAAGTGAAGAATTTTTGAAGGCTACTACTGGAGATCAGAGAAGTTTTTGTTTGTTATTTTTTCAAGGTGCTAGATACTTGTAAAATTTCTAGTTAGATCATAGACGTATCTGGAGGTATAGTCTTTGAAGATCTAAGTCTTCTTCTTGGGACTCTAAAGACAGGAATTATACACTTGTACTCGATTGGAAGAGTTTAGTGGAAACATCACAACTGGGTTTGTGAGAGTGGATGTAGACAAGTTGTCGAACCACTATAAATCTTTGTGTGTTGTTTACTTTACTGTTTTAATTGTTTAATTGCTTAACTGTTTAACTGCTACTACACTAGACAAGTTGAGTATAGAACAGAGTTCTCGAATATAGAAGTTGAGTATAAACTTGAATTGGGCTCATTGTTAATTTCGTATTCCGCATATTGTATTCTGATATATCGAAAGATTTTTGAAAAGTCTATTCACCCCCCTCTAGACATTTTCACTAGCTTACTCGATATTAACTCAACTTTGGGGACCTACAAGTGGTATCAGAGCCGTAGTTTACGAACTGCTGTTTCTTGATAACCGACTTAAGACTTAGGGTGAAGTCTTGTTTCTTGATTGTAGTTGCTTACGTGTTCTTGATCAAAGATTTTTGTTATATCTGTTTCGTGCTCCCTGTTCTTGACCTACTTTGCTTCTTGATCATAATTTTCTTTAGCGCTGATCTGCTTACAAAATCATGTCATTGGAAATTAGTGCTAACAAGTTACCCAAGTTCCAGGTCCAGGACTATGACTACTGGAAGCTGCGAATGGAAGCCATTTTCAGTTCTACGCACGACCTAATGATCTCTGTTATCACAGAAGGACCTATTGTTACTATGGTTCCTAATACTGCTGTTCTTGACCCAAGCAAACCAATTGGTACTCTCGTCAAGAAACCCAGGTCAGATCTAACCTCAGAAGAAATGCGTCAAAATAATTTGGATAGTTTGGCAAAGAATTACATTTTACACACCCTTCCTAACGAGTATCTGGGAAAAGTGTTAAAATGTAAGACTGCCAAAGAGATGTGGGACAGACTAGCTATTCTTTGTGAAGGGACTTCCCTAATCAAAGAGAGCAAACTCTCCACAGCTGTCCAAAGATTTGAATCATTTCAGATGAAAGCTGGCGAAACTATCGACCAGCTGGATACTCGTTTTACTAAGATCATGAATGATTTGGAAGTACTTGGTAAATCTTATACTGCTCGTGAGATCAATCTTAGGATTTTGAAGAGTCTTGATAGTCGTTGGAAAATGGTAAAGATGCTTGTTAAGAACACTCAAGACATTGATACGTGGACTGCTGAAACCATGTTTCAAACTCTTAAAGCCCATGAGTTTGATTTAGACGAAGATGAACCACTAGCCAGTAGTGACAGAGAACATGCTGTATCTAAGAACGTTGCCTTTAAGTCTAGCTCTTCTAAGTCTTCTAAGGTCGACAGGTCCAAGTCTAGAACTAAGTCTGCCTCTGTGAAAGATGAGTTAGATACTGATCTTAGTTTGAAGGATCAGATGAGTCTCATGGTTAGAAAGTTTGATAGGCTCAATAAACGCTTCGGAAGGTACAAGAAGTTCTATAGGGATCATAGAGCATCTACTTCTAAGAACTCGTCTGAGACCAGACGAGACCGAAACTCGTCCGAAAGGAGAGACGAAGTCTCGAAAGGTAATAGACGAGATAGAGAGTCTGACGATAGGAAGATTCAACGTTCTGATAGACGTGATAAACGTAGGGACAAATCTCCTATTAAAAAGGCTACTAATGATCTCTTGTGCTATAATTGTGAAAAGCCAGGTCATTACATATATGAATGTCCAGACCTGAGCACTGATGATCGTGAAGAACGCAAGGCACGAAGAGAAAGAAGATATAACCGTGGCAAAAAGGCTATGATGGCCAATGATGACTCTGATTCGGATTCAGACGAGTTGCCATCATCCGTATCTAGCCACTCAACTGATCAAGATCACGACGAAGCATTCATAGTAGATGATGGCCTATGCTGCATGGCTAAAATCGACCAAGAGGTATCATCTGCTACATCTTTTCAATCTTGTGATGATTCAGAAACTGATGAAAGTGACACTGCTAGTAGTGAAGTAGGAAGTAGTCTTCAGCACTCGACTAGTGCAGTCGAAGACGACCTTCTACTTGCTAATCAAGCATTCATTGAAGTCAGTGATGAAAACATTGCATTAAAACAAGAAATCATTGATCTTAAGGAAGCTCAATCAAAAGTAGATCCTAATATAACAGTCCTAAATAAACGCTTGACTGAAGAGTTGAGTAAACTCAAAGAAAAGTGTGCGTTGACAGACAGGTTATATCAAGACCTACTTAAGATACATGCAACTGAGAGAAATGAATTCAATGTTTTAAAGAACAAGTGCAACAGACTTGAAGAACGTAATAAGTTTTTAGAGACCGAGGTAGTTACACTTGATCTCAAACTTACTGACCTGGTTAATTCTTCAAAGATTAACCTTGAACTGTCAGATAGGTATAGAGATCCAGGTGACAAGACTGGTATAGGTGCTGAGTCATCTAGCTCGTCTACTCGAGTCATTAAGAATCCTACTACTATTAAAGCAAGACTTTTGCCAAATGATAAAGGAAAAGGACCAATGTTATACGATATTGGAACTCCTTCTAATGGTACTGTACCTAAACAAGCTCGAGTTAACATTCCGATTACCAAGGGAGGTAAAAAGAATGGTAACAGCAAGCCTGTTCCATCTAGAACTAATCTTCAAAGGACCACTAATCGTGGACGACCCAACCAGGTCAGATACGAGGACTGGTATCCTGAGGAGACGAGTACTAGACAGGTACAGACTAGACGACAAGAGTCTGGACCTCCATTTATAAGGCAGTCTCAACTCTACTCGTCTAGACCTAGACAGGTAGCTCCAAAATATCGTACACAAGCTGTCCTATATCCTCCACCTCTATCATACGATATTTTAAGTGAGGAAAGACCCAAACGCGTCTATAAACCGTATGGACCTAATGCTTTCAAACCCTACTCTAACTATCATAGACAAGTGCCTGCTCAAGTAGAGATTAAGTCGAAAGGCTATCTTCAAAGAGTAGACCCGAACTCGACTGATAGGCCAGAGAAGGACAACAAGGTCTTATTTTGCAACAAATATGGGCGAAAGCTTAAAAGATCGAACTTGTTCAAGACTCCAATGTATATCTGGATTCCTCTGAACATGACTAACCCCCAAGGACCCCAATAAACAAATGGGTACCTAAGTTATTGAATATCATCTATTGCAGGGTCGACTTGACTTGTATAAGAAGGGTGGCTCAGTAGGAGAAACCTGGTACATAGATAGTGGTTGTTCGCACCACATGACTGGTACCAAAGCTCTCTTGTCTAGCTACCATGAGCAAGAAGGACCAAAAGTAATATTTGGTGATAGCTCCACTGCTGTCACTAAAGGATTTGGTTACATCCGGAATGGAGACGTTGAGATACAAGATGTCTCATATGTTGAAGGTTTGAAATATAACTTACTCTCTGTTTCACAGTTTTGTGATCGTGGATACAAAGTGCAGTTCAAGAGCCGCAAATGCGAAATCATTGACAAAAGGACACACACAGTCCTACTAGTTGGCGTAAGACAAGGTAGTGTATACATAGTGAACTGGAACAGTTGTCCGAGGGACACCTGTCTACTTACTAAGAGTCCTAAAGAACTTGGCTGGCTCTGGCATAGACGCCTCTGTCATCTAAACTTTAAGGTTCTTAATAAGATAGCCAGAGATTACCTTGTAGAAGGTATTTCCAATGAAGTTTACTACAAGTCACATGTATGCACAGCTTGTCAACAGGGTAAACAGGTTAAAGGTTCATTTAAGTCAATTCCTACTCTCTCAACTAGTAGAGTTCTAGAACTCCTACATATGGATCTTCATGGTCCAATAACTCCTCCAACCTTGAATGGTAGAAGGTACACACTTGTTGTTGTAGACGACTATTCTAAGTTCACTTGGGTAATCTTTCTACACAAGAAGAGTGACACACAAACACTTCTGCCTGAACTGTTGAAGAAGTTACAAGTTGAGAAGAACCAGTCTATTGTCAAAATTCGAAGTGACAAGGGAACTGAGTTCATTAATTGCTATATCAAAGAATTTTGTACTAATCGTGGTATCCAGCACCTTACTAGTGCAGCTAGGACACCACAACAGAACGGTGTAGCAGAAAGAAGGAATCGAACTCTTAAAGAAGCCTGTAGGACCATGTTAGCTGAGTTCAACACGCCTCAAAAGTTTTGGGCTGAAGCTATCAACACTGCATGCCATTCACAGAACAGAAGCGCGATCAACAAAGTTCTAGGCAAGACACCGTATGAGGTTTGGAAAGGTAGAAAACCCAGAGTTTCATACTTCCATATATCTGGCTGTAAGTGTTTCATTCACAACAATGGAAAAAGCAAGTTGAATGCTTTCGATGCTAAAGCAGACGAGGGGATATTTTTAGGATACTCCTCGACTAGCAAAGCATTTAGAGTATTCAACCGCTCAACTCTTTGTGTGGAAGAAACACCACATGTGGTTTTCGATGAATCTCAACAGGACTCGTCTGCCGACAAGATCAGTAAGAAGGTAACTGATCTATCGATCGAATCTGACAAAGATTCAGAGATATATGAATCCGTTCAAGCCTACAACCCATTCCTAAAAGCTCTTGACTCTGATGATAAGGAGAAGGTAAGTGCTCAAGGTAAGTCTTCTAGACCAGTAGACATGCCTGCTCTAGTTGACTCTACTACTCCTAGTAAATCTGTCGATGATACAAATGATGTTGACATGCATGATGCTGTACATGATATAGATGATGATAGTATTCCTGTTAAGAATAGGAAAACATGGAAATCCGCGCATAACACTGAAAATATCATTGGTGACTCTACTATTGGTGTAAAGACTAGACGACAACTCTTTGAGTCGCAAGAACAGCCGAGTCCAACTATGTTTTGCTGGTGTTGTTTCCTCTCTGCTATTGAGCCTACCACTGTTAAAGAGGCATTGGCCGATAGTAATTGGATCATCGCTATGCAAGACGAGTTGAACCAGTTTGTTCGAAACGACGTCTGGGAACTTGTCGATAGACCGAAACATCATAATGTAGTTGGCACTCGATGGATCTTCAAGAATAAGAAAGATGAGAATGATTTAGTCGTTAGAAATAAGGCTAGATTAGTCGCCCAAGGCTACTCACAAGCTGAAGGCATAGACTATGATGAAACTTATGCTCCTGTTGCTAGACTAGAAGCCATTCGATTGTTTCTTGCATATGCTGCTCACATGAAGTTTACTGTATATCAAATGGATGTTAAAAGTGCATTTCTTAACGGTATTCTTGCGGAAGAAGTGTATGTTGAACAACCTCCAGGTTTCGAAGTCAAAGGCAACCAGGTGTACAGATTAAAGAAGGCCTTATATGGACTAAAGCAAG
The DNA here is from genome assembly GCA_963675135.1 of Galeopsis tetrahit. NCBI lineage: Eukaryota > Viridiplantae > Streptophyta > Magnoliopsida > Lamiales > Lamiaceae > Galeopsis > Galeopsis tetrahit. The sequence goes on from OY776131.1 coordinate 56,984,350, forward strand.
CTCCAAGAGCATGGTATGACACCCTTTCTCTCTTTCTATTAGAAAATGGTTTTACTAAGGGCAAGGTCGATCGAACCTTGTTCAGAAGACAAGAAGGGAAGGACATTTTACTCGTCCAAATTTACGTAGATGACATCATTTTTGGGTCACCTAACAAAAAGTTGAGTGAAAGTTTTTCAACACTCATGCAAAGTAAATTTGAGATGTCTATGATGGGTGAAATGAACTACTTTCTTGGACTTCAAGTAAAACAAACTCCAGAAGGTATTTTCATAAATCAAGCGAAGTACACAAGAAACCTTCTAGACAAGTATGGGATCAAAACTTGTAAGTCCACTGGCGTACCAATGCAACCAACTTACAGAATGGATCCAGATGAGAACGGTAAATGTGCTGACCAATCTTATTACCGTGGTTTAATTGGTTCCTTACTCTATCTAACTGCTAGTAGACCAGACATAACATTCTCTGTTGGTGTTTGTGCTCGATTCCAGGCCAATCCAAAAGAAAGTCACATGGAAACCACCAAAATGATTCTGAAATACTTGAAGGGGACCATTAATCGTGGCATTTGGTATCCCTCAAATGGTGATTTATCCTTAAGTGGGTATTCAGACTCAGATTTTGGAGGCTGTAGAATAGATAGGAAATCTACTTCTGGTTCTTGTCAATTTCTAGGCACAAAACTCATATCTTGGTTTTCTAAAAAGCAGACTAGTGTTGCTACCTCTACTACCGAAGCCGAGTACATGGCTGCTGGTAGCTGCTGTAGTCAACTACTCTGGCTCATGCAACAGTTACGTGATTACAATATACATGAATCAAATGTTCCTATTTTCTGTGATAGTAATAGTGCTATTGCCATTACACAAAATCCTGTTCTGCACACACGATGTAAGCATGTTGATGTGAAACATCATTTCATACGTGATCATGTAGAAAAGAAGGATATTCGCATGGAAAAGATTCATACTGATTTTCAAAGAGCTGATATTTTTACAAAACCATTAGCTGAGGCACGATTTCGTGAGTTATGCATTAGTCTAGGGCTAATTGATTTAGATCCTACTTGCCCATAGATATGTACTAACAAGTCAGGTACATCAATAAGAAGAGAAAAGATTACTAGACCAGAGCACTCGACTACTCATCCAACAGACAGGTATACAAGGCTAGACTAGATGACCAAAACAACCTGATGAGGAAGCTGGTAAAGCTGAGGGTAAAACTAAGGGAATAAACGTTTAAGGGGGAATCCTTGATTTCTTAAATATCCTTACGTTGACCCTTATGTGTGTTAAACAGTCATCTTGTTCGAAACCTTGATCATTGCTCTCGATTGATATTCATCTTATTTATGTTACTTTACCTGTACCTACGATTACACATTGCAAATGATAAGATAGGTACATGAAGACGTTCGACGATTGAGATAGACAAGCACAGTCGAAGGGGGGAACTCGACTGGTGTTCATAAGCCTACTCGTCTTGTGAAGCGTAAGGCTACTCGTCTGTTCTGGATAGACTCGAACAGACAAGCTAAGTGTTTCTATTGACTGATAAATGTTAAGTGTTTTGTCAATCGAATCAAGGGCATTTTTGTAGTTAGATAATGCTAAAATTTGATAACCCTAGAATTGGATTTATACACTCCCATTTAATGAGATGTATACACCCAGTTCGAACTCGACTACATTAGGTCAGATGAGTTCACTCCCCTGTCCTAAGTGATTAGAGCCGGATTTCAAATTTTACAATATCAAATCACATTATATTCTCGATTCCGTAACCGAATCCCAAAGGTCTCGACCGTTGGATCTAATCCTACAATCGTGGCCGTTGGATCAACTTACAGTTTTAACAAAACCCATCTTCCACACTCAATAGCCTTACTGTTTCATTACTCTCTCACACGACTTACCCCCACGTTTGCTCTTAACCCGTCTACTCTGAAGCATTTGATTTCTTGCTATTCCTCAAGTTAAACTACAACTTCTCTTATTATACAATGTCTACTCGTTCAATTTTCGACATTAGAACAAACATGCACATCACATTTGACCTTGGCAGGTACATTGCCGACAACAAGGTGAATGTAGAACCTTCAGTGTTCTTCAAAGGCCAACACACAGCTGATAATGAAGAGATTCTGACGAAATGCACAAGATGTGGTCTGAAGCCCTACCTAGAAGCCTTCCCTCAAGTCGTATTGGAGGAAGAAGTGCTCGAGTTCTACGCCAATGTCACTAGACGAGGTGACATTCTCGAATCATTTATTGGAGAAGATCGAGTGCAAATCACTCGAGAGGCGTTGTTTAAATTTCTAAAGCTGCCCACTGGAACGATCAATGTGGAGAATTATGGCTTAGGGCAAGAAGTTCGATATTTAAGCATCTTCTGTGGACGGAGGCTGAAACCTAAGCAAGATGGAAAGTATGCTGCAGTCAAGAAGGGTGATCTTCTAGATAAATATCGCACATTGTTGGATATTGCCAGCAAGATTCTACTCAGCTCGACTGGTTCGCATGACTCGGTGACTTTTGCCAAGGCAAGGGTCATGGCTGCAATTTATGATGGCATAACTGAAGGAGATTGGCTCAGGTTAATTGCGGATAGGATCATGTACTTCGAGAAGAGTGTTCGAGTAGATGATCACACTCGCAATTGGGTGGTGTCTACAACTGTTGGTTATGGTAACATGCTTAGTATCTTATTCCCTCGTCTACTGCCCAACAAGTCGAGTTGGAGTCAATGAAAGCCCTTTCATCCACTGAAGTTCTACTTGAAGAAAGAGGCTGTAAGGAAGAAAGCTGCTACTAGGCCAGCTGCCCCTAGACGTGTCCTGATTGAGGACTCTGACGTCTTGCCTTATGGCAACTCATCTAGTTCTTCAGAAGATGAGTCCGAGGATGAGGAGACGAAGGCCCCTACTAAAGCTGAGTCGAGTGGAGATGATTCTGAACAGACTCACTCAGACAAGGAAGCTGATGTTATAAAGAAGGATGATGAAGAGAAGGAGACTCATGTTCTACGTCTTGTGAGGATTGGTACTCCACCTCCACCAGAAGAGATGACTTACCAGGTTGGTTCTTCATCTAAATCTCTGTCAATTCCCTCTCTCTCTCTCCCCTCTGTTCGAACCAAGGCTAGATCACACCGATCTAGGCCTCGTCCTTTACCCTCAACCTCTCAGGCATTGCCAGCATATCCGCTGAGAGCAAGCCTACCCCAAATCACTCCCAAAAAGGACACAACTGATACTCAGACAGTTGTCACACTTGACCTAGCCACATCAAAGCCCATTGAAACCATAGCTTTCACTCCCTCTCCCTCACCAGAATATGGTGAACCCTCCATCCCATCTACTTCAGACAAATCGCCAGTTGCCACTGCAACAACTGAGTTAGAGACCCCATCTACTCAGGACCCGTCTGAAATTAGATTTGATTCCCTCGTCTACTATCCTATGTGTCTTCGAGAGAAGAGGGTCCGTGCCAAAGTTTCAAGAAATCTGAAGAAGCAGCTCTCGACTCTTGATATCGACACAGCTTCTGAACAGTTTGAGAAGCTAGTCCGCGTCTGTACATGGTTCGCTTTGAAGAAGTCATCTACTGATGATCTGTTTGAAGTTATCCAAGGCAAAGGCGGCATCTCCAATTTCATGGATTGGGAGATGGAACAAAAAGAGAATAGTGGAGTCAAAGATCACTCCGAGCTATTTCCTCGCAAGGCCCTGGTTAACTTAGTCAAGAAGCTGTTGAACATTCCTGATGGTGTTCTTGAAGATGAATTCTCGTTTGATGTCGGAACCCAGACTGATCTGGTGGAAGACGAGAACAAGACTGAAGAAGCCGAGTTGAAAGTACAGACTTCAGAACCTATTTTGGAAATAGAGGATGGTTCAGAAGATGAAGCTGAATGTTCTGGAAGTTCAAATTCTTTTCAGTTTGGTAAAGAAGATGATGACTTTATGGATGCTGAGATGTTCGATGAAGATGAGCTCGTTGAGAAAGTGCAAGAGCCTCAGTCATCTGTTCAAGTCGTTCCTGAAGGATTCTTAGACGGATTGAAGAAAGATTTGATGGATATTGTTCAGTCGTCTATTGATAATATTTTGGAATCTAAGCTGAAATCAACTCTTATGGAGCAGAATCAGTCAATTGTTGACAAAGCAAGAGATTTGTTAGTTGAAGAAGTCAACAAGTTGGACTCAACTTTCAAAGATGAGATGAGTGCTGCAGTTGAAAGCTTTCTGAAGAAACAGGTTGATATTTCAGAGAAGAGATCGATGGAGTTTGCTAGAGCTTTGGCTGAAGAATCAAGTAAGATGGAGAGACTCTACCAAGTTAAGATTGCCATTGCAGATGAACAAAGAAGAGAAGCACAAGATCAGTTGGTGCGTTCTCAAGCTATTCTCAATGATTTAACTGCTCAAAACACTCTACTTCAACAGACAGCTACGCACTTCAAAGATGAACTTACTTCAACTTCTCAGAAGCTAGAGCTGACTACTGATCGTCTAAACAAGATGGTTGATGACAAGACGATTCAGACTCAAGTTCAGTTAGCTACTGAAGCTATGAAGGAAGCGGTTAAAGAAGAAATGACTCGCTTTACTAGTCTTTTCACTCTTAAGGCAGATGAAGCCAAAAAGGGGGAAGATTCAAGTATTGTAGAGAAGTCAGCTGAACCGGAAGCTAAGGAGGCAGCCGAAACGATTCAAGAGCTCAAAAGACCTAAAAGAGGTAAGCTGGTCAAAACTGCTGATTTAGAGAAGCTGAGATCAGAAGAGCTGAAATTGATCAAAGGCAAAGAAGAAGCTGCGTCTCCAGAAGCTGAGATTCAGACTAGAAGACGAACGAAAAGGAAATTGAATGTTGAAGAAGCTACTACTACTGCAATTGTTGAAAAGAAACAAAGGATTAATGATGATGAGATTCACTATGCTAGCAAGAAAAAGATTGTCAAGCATATTGAAAGATTGCAGAAGTTGAAAGCTGATGAAGATCTGATGGAAGACAAGTTCATTGATCACTTCATTGATAATGAGCATAGAGTTGAATGGATAGAAGTGAAGAATCAATGGGAACTTGATCATTGGATCATAAGGAAGTTTGGTGATGCTGAGAATCAAGATGAACTTTATCAACTGTTTGACAGGTTCATGGAAGGTCAACACAGGAAGTTATGGCATCTTATTCTAAGGATATCAGCTGGAGCTAATTTTAATATTCTTGTTCCTGGATTTCCTGAATGGAAATGTCCCATGACAAGTTCAAAGAAAAGAGTTGATATGAATCAAATCAAGAAATTCGAAGAACAACTACTCGAGAAGGAGAAGATTGAAGATGAAGATCATATTAGTCTGATTCATAGGAGACTCCTAGATGCATTTCAAGTTCCAAACCTAGAAGGAGGTACTCTTTCAGACTAGCTGATTTACATTCTTAGTTTTTTTTATTGTTTTGCTCTGATACTTTTGTTTTTTATGTGTAATATCTACTGATCTATTTTGAATGAATGAAAGATAAGAAATATTTTGATGTTAATAGACAAGATAACTACTTAACTAGTCTACTTATGAGAAAATATTCAAGTAGTTTTGGCTTCATCAAAAAGGGGGAAATTGTTGGGATATGAATCCTAGACAAGTCCTAAATGATGATTAAAAGATGAAGTTTTGATAAGCCAAAAGTAGTATGAATATATTCTAAGTACGGACTGACCTAGTCTAGTTGAGTTGAGTCATCTTGTGAAAGACCAGTAGAAGTTCACATGAGTTCACATAAGTTCATATTAAAAGATAAGTACGTTTTTATAAGTACTTCATATTTGTTTTAGTCTGTTACTGAGCTATTTAAATGTTGTATAGAGCTCATGATTTTTATATGTAATAGATTAGATTGATTGTATAGTTTCTAAGTTGACTAAGCTTGTATTATGAAAGCTTAATGTAATGTAATAGTCTTGATTAGTCTAGTATAGTCTACTCTACTATTTGAAGAAGGAAGACCAGACAAGAAGGATGAAGTCTACTACTCAAGATAAGGAAGACTACAAGACAAGACAAGTACATACAAGTCTACTCAAGACAAGTCAATGTGAAGTTAGTCAAATACGCGTGAAGAGATAAAAGATATAAGGAGTTAGTTATGGAATAACTAATTCATAACAGAAACGCGTGGATTGATATGAAGATTCAGTTGAAGGTAGTTATCAAGAAAAGTTAGTTACAACTTACTAAGTTCTTGAAGGTTGAAGGTTATAAATACTTCATGATGGTGATCATTTGAAGACTACTGAAAAACTGATTGCTGAAGCTTACAAAAGATATATTCAAAGTTTACTCTCAGAGTTGATTGAAGTTCAGATAGAAGCCAGAAGACAAGTGAAGAATTTTTGAAGGCTACTACTGGAGTTCAGAGAAGTTTTTGTTTGTTTTTGTTTGTTATTTTTTCAAGGTGCTAGATACTTGTAAAATTTCTAGTTAGATCATAGACGTATCTGGAGGTATAGTCTTTGAAGATCTAAGTCTTCTTCTTGGGACTCTAAAGACAGGAATTATACACTTGTACTCGATTGGAAGAGTTTAGTGGAAACATCACAACTGGGTTTGTGAGAGTGGATGTAGACAAGTTGTCGAACCACTATAAATCTTTGTGTGTTGTTTACTTTACTGTTTTAATTGTTTAATTGCTTAACTGTTTAACTGCTACTACACTAGACAAGTTGAGTATAGAACAGAGTTCTCGAATATAGAAGTTGAGTATAAACTTGAATTGGGCTCATTGTTAATTTCGTATTCCGCATATTGTATTCTGATATATCGAAAGATTTTTGAAAAGTCTATTCACCCCCCTCTAGACATTTTCACTAGCTTACTCGATATTAACTCAACTTTGGGGACCTACACACACTACCTTATTTTCATTTTATCTTTACTCTCAAACTTTTACTTTTAACATAAACAATCAATTTTTTAAAAAACTCGTACCCAACTCAAATAGAATTTATAAAAATGAACGGAAATAATATAAAGTATGCAATTATAAAACCTATAATATTACATTATATGACATGTAGTATATTAGTATTGTTTATCATTCAAAATAACATTGCATTACATTATATTTCAGGCATAAAATAAAGCATATTACAATATTTAAAAAATCAATACTCATTTCGTATTGTAAGACATCAGACATGTAACTGTGGAGGCAGCTACACTCAATCTTCGAGTAAGGTTGCTGTCAGATAAATTGAAACGCAACTCTGCAATTAAAAACAAAAATATGGGACCACATTACCTTCCATAAATGGAAAACTTAATTGGAACTCCATGTACAACAATTATGGAACGCCAATTGCATACGTCTCATTCAATTTCTTTTCTTTTAATTTTGTGTGAGACGTTCATGTTCATAATAACACTGATTTTTTTACTCCTTTCTCACAAAAAAAAAAAAAAACTCTGTTTACTCATGAAATATACTAATAAATATGTTAAGTTATATATGGCGTCCGAATATTTCAACTCGTTCACATTATATCACAAATTGTGTGTCTTTTGATCTTTTAATATGCACACAATCGAATTGTAATAAATTTAATTTTAAGCTTCGTTAGACATTATTTTTTTTACCTATTATCTTGGACTAATCTACCTTATCAAATTGGGTCTAATAGTATATAATATTATCTCGTATAAATTTTTTGTTTATGATGATCAAATATGCCTCCATCAGCAGCACCACCACCATATTTGAATGCAATCACTTAATTCTTTGTATAACATATATATCGATTAATTTTACTGTTAATGTAATGTATGTATATCACATTCATACGCTTTTGCCTGATGCTATAGTAATCCTATGTTCCAAAGTAAATGAACTCATAACATCTGTCCTTTCAATTTGGCTAAATTTTCTAAACAATTCCCAGATGCTAATCCGAGTTCCAATTCATCCGAATCAAACCTTACCACAAGATCAGTATCAGCTAGTCAATCCAGGATGAACCCACCACCTTTGCCATGAATGCGTATCTGTCAGCAGCTTCTTCAATCTAAAACAGACGTGTTCAAGTTAATCAAGCCATGATAGAAAAGAAAACGTATGTTAACATGCAAATGTACGTACAACTTTCTGGGTTGGCATTCCAGCACCGTGTCCAGCTTTCTGTTCTATGCGTCCAATAAGCGGGTTCGATTGAGGACTTTTCTCCACGCTCGTGCATAGTGTATGTTGCATGGTCTGTATGTGTAAGGAACAAATGAGTTAAGCCAACATGCAGAACGCTAACACATGTTATGCTATACCGGTATTACATTAAATTAAATTGTTGTTTGTTCAGAATCCCTACATAATAAGTAAATTGAAAAAAATGCCTAGTAACTTGCAATTATATGAAAAAGATTTTTAATTTTAAAAATCTTGGTAAAATGCCCTGCAACCGATTATATCAAGTTACTAAGCATTTTTTGTCAAGTTACTTCTGTGATGTGACTTATTCTTAAATTGTCGTCTACTGGTTGCAAGTTACCAACCTTTTTTAAGTTAAAAGACATTTTGGAATAATGGTGTAAATTTCCATAATAAGTCCAAACGAAGTGGACATTTTTTTCAATATACCCCTACATAATTAATCAACTGTTCCACCAGGAAATGGATCAACAGTTGAATTCAAGAATTGAACATCTTCAAAACCTCCAAATCATAATGAATTAAGGTTTGATAACTTATGAATACTCTGAACAAGCTCATAAAGGTGAAAGACTCACCGCTAACAACTTGAGCGAGTGTAATGGGACTACACGATCATCATGGTCAGCTGTTAACAACATAGTGGATGGATACTGAATGATCTTATCAGATGCCTTATCCCAAGGTCTCGTAACATTATGCAAGGGCGAGTACCTAATGGAAAAAAAGGGAAAAAAATTAGCACACATGCAGACGCATTCAACAAATGGAGAGTTATTCCTTGAGGGGAAGACAGAACACAAAATACAATGGGGAGAGCTAAACCTAAATTCTTTGATTTTTGTTATCAAAACAACAGAGGCAAAGCAAAAACATCCTAATTTTGAAAAACATAAATTAGATCATCCATAAATAACAGTTACATTGAACACTTAAAAGTCTTCCTGGCTCACATTCAGATATTGTAATATATTCTCCAAATTATAAATCATTGAGTAAAATTTTAGACCGGAAAAAAAAAAAGAATAATTCATTCCAAATCTAGCTAACGAAATAAGAGTTCCAAAGAGAAAATGTCAAGTAAGAAAAAATGAGGCAAGAATATTATGAAGTTTGTTGTATAATTAAATTAAAAGGCCTTGCAATTTGATTCATCATTCTGAAGACGGTTAAATAGCTCACTTGATTAGCCAGTTGAACTCTTCCTCCTTATCTGAAGAGCCATAATCTGAGGTCCATGCATGGCCTAGATTGAAGAAAGAAAACCAAAAATGTCATGTAATAAGATATTGTAGTACAAAAACATCCTCTTATTGAGACGTCCCCTTACCAATGGTGAACTTGTGGAACCTTAGCATGTCCATAACACCAACATGAGCAAGAGCACAGCCAAACAAATCAGGTCTCTGCAATCGATCACAAGATTTCTAAATTGTTTACTTTAACTAAGAGTATGCAGAAAAAAAGTAGGGATAATATCACTTTTGGTCCCTAAAGTTCACCTTATTCCATTTGGCCCCCTCTTTCACTCATTATCAAATTTGGTCAAGTACACTTTTACTCCCATATTAAAGGTAATTATTAAAAGAAATAACATTAAAAACTTTTAAATATTGCATTTGGCACCCCCAAACAGTGGATTCTGTCAGTCAACTACCGGTGGGACCAAATGAGAGAGTAATATGTACTTCTGTGACCAAATTTGATAGTGAGTAAAAGAGGGAGACCAAAACTAGAAAAAAGTATACTTTAGGGACCAAAAACAATATTGTACGAAAAAAGTATGAAGGGTAGAAGGAAGTTGTACCTGATTAATACAAGCCCCAACAAGAAGTCCTCCGTTGCTTCCACCTTCAATACACAATTTGCTAGGCTGGGTGTAACCAGCAGAGATGAGATACTCAGCAGCTGATATGAAGTCATCAAAGCAATTCTGCTTCTTTGCAAGGCCACCGGCTTTATGCCATTCCGTTCCATATTCTCCTCCTCCACGTATGTTTGCAACACAATAGACAACATCTAAATGCTTTGCTAGCAGAATACGGCTGGCAGTAAAATACGGGGTGATACTGATGTTAAATCCACCATATCCATAAAGTAAACACGGGTGTGACCCATCCAGGTGAAGACCCTTTCTAGCCACTACAAACATCGGGATTTTAGTGCCATCTTTGCTGGCCACAAAAATCTGAAAAACGAATACACTGATCAAGGGGCAAGGGACTAGAAAAGAAATGGATAATATTACAACAAAAAATCTAAGGGAGTGTTTGGTTCGTAATTATTCAATGGAAATGATTAGAGAAATTGTGGTGGTTGTGGATGCATGATCAATTCACCTTCAGCATACTTCGCAGCTCGTACGAGGTAATAAGACTCAAAACCATTTTGATTAACTAACTCCTTCCATATAATCATTTATTCTCAATCATTCCACTAATTTTCAACCAGCATTCATTTGTTGTGTCAAATTATTCCAAGACTAGAGCAATACACTAAAACAATCTAACAACATTCTCAATGTAATTCTCTATTAGATGATTCCCATTATCATTCCCACTAGAGAATTTGAACCAAGCGCCCCCTAAACTTCTTTCTACTCGATACCCACCAAAACCTGCAGAGGGAGTTTTTTTTTTTTCTTTTTTTTTTTTTTTGTGTGTGTGTGTGACAGAATAAATCATTCAGTTCATAGATACAAGAGCTTCAGAAAACTGATAATCTTAATTATCAGAAATTAAAAGAATGGTATTAAATAAATTTTCAAACATTGGACTTCAACAATATGCATCCCACAGCTTAACTGCAAATTTACCTGTTTGGCTTCAAACTCCGTCCTGTCAAATCCAGGAACCACTATTTCTCTGAAGATTCTCATGTCCGGTACATCACCTTCCAAATTGCACATATATATAATGCCAGGAACAAGGAAGCTTGTAAATCCGACAAAGATCATCCGGTCTTTGCGTCGAGAAGAAATCTCAGATACTGTTCCAATATCAAGTGGTAAATGGTGCAAAAGTTCACCTGTTCTCAAGTCCCTTATTTGTATAACATTTTTAACATCACTCAAATAACTCACCACAATACGATTGTCATTTACTGCTGAGGCAGATTCAAGAACGTCCCTGTTATGTTCTTCAAGTACTACAGTCCAGGAAGTAGGTTCCTTTACATCAACTCGTACAAGTTTGTTTCTTGGGGCATCTTGATTAGTGAGGAAGGTGAACATAGTATCGTCATTCGCAACATAGTGATAGGAAGCATCAAACTTATCGACAAGCTTTACAAAAGGAAGCAATTCATTGGTCCCCTTATAACCTTCAAGTCCTTTGGGCAGCAATGTCAAGTCACAGTAATAAATCTTGTTGACTGGATCACAATTTTCAAAGATATACAACAGAACATACTGCAAATTCCAACAGAGTTTAGGGAAATCAGTTAATTAGAAAATATTGTCATTGCTCATAAAGAAAACTTATAATCCTTCCATTCCTAATTATCTGTTTAATTTTATCCATTCAAACTAATCAATTTTCATTAATTAGGATGTCAATACTATTATACCCTTATTCATAACTACTTGATGAGCTTATAATTACAAGAAGATGGTTAGTATTTATTAGGGGTATTGGTGGAAAAAAGGTAATTTTTTGTTGATATTAGCAAAGTGACGAATAACTCTGTCAGGGAGTTATCCCTGCCTGTCCCAAGCCAAAGGAAAAGGAGAAGGGTTGCAGTAGGCATGTAACAGCCAGCGTAAAACTTTGTAGCATCACCATGTCATCAGCCAATTATTGAATTTCGTTAGGGCGTTCCCTAATTCTTGCGCACGACCCAACGTGATTTTATTTTTTGTCCATGTAGTCTACCCCAATTATTTGGTATTAAAAACTCAGTTTGTTAGTTTTTTTGTTATTTTTATGACAAATAATTAGGAACACCATTTTGGATAGAATCGGGGCAGATAATTAGGAATGGAGGTAGTATTTCCTTGTGCACTACATTACACGGAAACTCCCCTTTGCTACAAGAATACATCATACAAGGAGTCTAGAGGAACAGACTTTGCTCATGATAACGCCAAAAGCATCCTCAACAGTCCAGACTTTATTATAGTCATTGGCATATACTGCACTAACGGTCGAGATAATGAAGAATCTCTAGGAAATATTTCAGATTATCGTAAATTTTTCAAAAGCTAAAACTTTGATTTGGTAACTGTTCGGAAGTTATTCAATAATGTGACTATTTTCCTTCTATCTTTGAATGAGTTATTGATTTAATCACTTCAAGGACAACCACATCTTTGTGCCAGTTTTAAAATATATCATTACATCAAGTTCATAAAAACATGCAGCAGTTAATTCAATAGAGTAATAACAATCGATTTGCATTCCCCCTGAACAATATCAGATCAAAGTTTTAGTACCTTTCCATCTTCTGTGACTGAAGCCGAACCTGTGTGTTTAGGATTGTCTTGGTCTCTCCAAGCTAAAATATCCTCAGACTGATCTGTACCCAAAAAATGATAATACAATTCATGGTTTAGATTGGCCTGTGTCTCTGTGCCTGCATCCAACTTCTCTCCATTCCTTCCAAACAAACCATCAAATATGAGTATCAAAGGTAGCCTACTGAGAAAAGGTGCATGTAAAACATCTATTCTATATTACATAATTTAACAACAGCAGTTATAATTTAATTGCATTCTAAACTATATATTTTGAGAGAACAGATCATACAGCTACCTTTCATCAGACAAAAAAAATCAGCACATGGAACAATTCAAGGAAAATAAAACATGATTATAGTATAGAATAGTTTCTTACTCAGGATCTGGATAACGGCTGTAGAAAAAACCTTTGGTATCGTGCGTCCAACTAACACTTGAAAACTTAACCTGGTGTAAGCAAATATGCATCAGAATTACTAATCATAAATCTAAGATAACATTCTTCTGGATTTATTTTCACATAGTAAATATCACAATTGATCAAGTTACCCATGAAATGGTATCGGGCTCAATGGTCCTATCATCAACTCGCATAACTTTAATGGTGACCCAATCGCTTCCACTAGAACTAGTGCCATATGCCAGATATTTTGCATCCTCACTAACTTCATTAAAAACCAATGCTACAGTTCCATCATCACTTAATGTGTTTGGATCAAGTAAAACCTCAGGTTTTCCATCCAAACTATCCTACAAAACCAAAAGAGTATTAATTTTGAATTTCAAAAGGGCTAGTAAATACACCTTTAAACATGACATAAATTAAAAATATTAGCAATGAACCTGAACATAAAGAACTGTTTGCGGCTGTAAACCAGTGTTATGGAAGTAAAAGTACTTTTCACCAGCCCTAAACGGAGCATTATACTTGGGAAAATCATATAACTTAGTAAGCCTCTCCCGAATTTTCTCCCTAAATTCGCAAGTTTGAAGCACAGAGTCCGTCAATTTCATCTGCTTTTCCACAAACTCTTTTGTCTCCTCAGAATCAGGATCCTCAAGCCTAACCACGTTAATTCAAATTCATCGTATAAATATTAGCCAAAAGAAACAATTTCAACAATACAAAACCTCCAGATAGTAAGGTTGGAAAAAAACAAATTATGAAGCAAGCAAACAAAGCATCCATTAAGTGGTCCTTCAATTCGTGTTTCAAACTCGATATTGCCAAAATGTAAAAGGCGTACGAAGACTTTGGATATTTATTACTGTACCATCGATAAGGGTCAGGGACCTTAACGCCGTGATAATTATCAACCACGGATTCGTCTCGGCGAGCGAGGGGATACTGCAGAATCCCGTTAAAGGCGGAGAGCGATGCCATACCGAGAGAGGCGGATGAAGAAGGAGATAGATTCTTTCGTGAAAGGTGTTTGTTAAAAAGTCTGTTAGAAGAAAAGCTTGAACAACTCTGCATACGGGAGAAGGGGGGCAATATAATGGTAGCCATGAGTCGACGCAACATTTTGACGAATTAAGGAATCTGACTTCTTCTTGTTGATTTGGAAAATATTTTTTTTTTAAAAAAATTGTCAAAGCTGGAATATTTTTATCTTAATATAGTAGTAATATCATTTCTTGAAGTGCGTACTCTTAAGGTTTGATTTCGGAATTAGGAAAAATACTTTAAAAGAAACTATTTCATTTTTTTTAAATGAAGAGCGTGCTGGTGTGAATATGGAATATTTTTCTACACAGGCATATACGTTACTTTCATTATGCAATTTATGTGTGAATTTTAAAATATACTCCTACTAATTGTTTCACTACAATATAGTAATGTATTAATTATTTTAATAAAAAATTAATGCACAAATGCACTGTATATATACATTAAGAAATTTTGCAATTGTTGCTTACCGGATAAGTATTGAGCAAATTAAGCGTGGTAGATCGGATAGAGCGTGAATATTGGTTGTGATTTTTTTTCATTTCAAAGTACTATATCAACTCTTAGAAATATGGGTGGAGAAGTTAAAAATTGGATAATTTTGAACCATCTAGTGCATGAATTCGAAATATATGTTCTTTAAATCAACGTTTAAATTAAATAAACTTTACGATCGATATTCATGCGATTAAAAAAAAAAGTAATTTTACCAATATCATGCATCATTATTTCTCCTCCCCTCTATATAAAATCATTGTATGTATCAAACAATTAGATACTCTTATGACAAAAGGAGACACGCGCCCCCATTGCACTCCATGAAAATTCCAACACATAAAATGTAGGGCAGAGTGCACACTCTCCCTGTATTTCTCGTTTCCGAAACCCAAGATTTCAAAAATGTTCACAAATTGTTCGGAGTTTTCTATGTTATAAAAACTATCTTGAATTTGGACAATAAAAGTGACACTGTGACAGGGATGATGGTATCAAGTCTATGAAGTACGAAGCCAACATGCGACGTCTCTACCCCGTGCATGGTTGTCGTACAATCGTAGTCATTCTGTTGGAGCTATTGAGACTTAAAATTGAAGAATTGCATCAAATTCTAATGCAAATTAGAGCTTTGAAAGAGCATTTGATTTTGAATCATCAATTGGGTCAAGGGTTGAGCCATCAGAGCCAAGAAATGGAGTTGGTCGTATTTGGGTCGAACCAAGTGAGCTCAAGCAATGTTTCGTACTTGTTTAATTCGACTGAAACCGCAACATATTTTAGAAGTTTGTCCAACCTTCTAGTGAAATTAACAATGATAGTGTGTTTGATGTGGGTCCCATCTAATGCATAAACCGCCTCGGCGGTCCAATTTCCTTTTTTTTATACTTAAAAGTTATAATAATAACCAAAAATCATCAATTTGCATAAAAAAATCATAATAATCCATTTGAATAAAGAAGAAAAGACAAAAAGATAATGCATATAAAAATTTTGAAAATAATCCCTAAAAAGATGTGGACAATGCGGTGTTTTACTAACTCTAGGAGTTGGGGAGGCCTAGACATTTTCTAGTCTGCTTAAGCTACGCCTAATCTTATTTCCATCTAAGCATGTCGATTTGCAAAAAAAACGGGTAAAACGGTTACCGCCTTGCCCAAATTTTGCATCAATGCATAGGATTATTCACCTTCGTTTCTTATCAAATATAAATACTCCATTATTCACCCACGGTTCTCAATGCTATTAAAATATTAATTGTAATAATATTTTTATATTAACGATATTATTAATGTTATTACTAATATTACAAAGTATGATTAAGATTCTAAAATAATTATAATATATCTTTCTCAATATATAGTATTTCTACGAAAATTATCTTGTGTATTTTCCATATTCATTAATTTGTAGGAGACGAATATTTTGTTGCTAATACCGATTTTGAACATTGAATATACTACGTTCAGATTTTTTATTTTTAGAGAAATTCTCATATGCACACTGTGCATCTGCACTCTATTTCTTCTACTTTCTTTTCCTCCTTTCTTCTTCTACACACCAGGAGGCACTAGACCGGGTCATGACGAACCGGACGACAATCATTGTTGCTCATCGTCTCAGCACAGTGAAGAACACAGACGCCATTGTTGTAATCCGCCATGGAAAGGTCGCAAAAGGCTCACATTCTGAGTTAATTCGAAATCCCCAAGGAGAATACACTCGACTCATACATCTCCAAGATTTCAAAACAAAGGCGATTGAGAAACCCGCGGGTGATGAAATCGACACAGATTCCGAAACGGATTCATCCTCAATCGACAAAACGACATCGTATCATGAAGAACCACATACTACAGATAAGAAGAATAATAAAGTATCGATATACCGCTTAGCTTGCTTGAATAAACCAGAAATTCCAGATCTAATGTTTGGTTCCTTAGCTGCAATCATCAATGGCGCAATTTTATCACTTTTTGGACTCCTATTTTCAAGCGTAGTTAAAACTTTCTACGAGCCGGATCATAAACTTCACGACAATTCGAAATTTTGGGCGTGTATGTTTGTTGTTCTCGGAGTGACGTCGTTTTTGGCAACTCCCGACGAGAACTACTTTGTTACTGAAAAGTGTTAATTAAAAAGTGGTAACTATTATTATTGAAAAATAGTACTCTAGAAAGTATTATTAGTAAAAAGTGGAAATTTTGTTACTGAAAAGTGGGTAACCTATTTACAAAAGTGGGTAACCTATTTACAAAGGCTGTCTATAACCAATTGGACCTCAATTATTTAGTTATATACATTTATCTTTATTAATACATAAATGATTGACCTGTGTGTACAACTTGCGTGTGAAGGAATGTTCTATGACTATTTGGGAATAGATGACTTGGTTCGGGTGGGTCAGTCTTCTGACAACCGAACAAGTATTGTCACTCCATT
The DNA here is from genome assembly GCA_963675135.1 of Galeopsis tetrahit. Classification (NCBI taxonomy): domain Eukaryota; kingdom Viridiplantae; phylum Streptophyta; class Magnoliopsida; order Lamiales; family Lamiaceae; genus Galeopsis; species Galeopsis tetrahit. Next base: position 57,001,397 of record OY776131.1, read on the forward strand.
AAAATATTTCATTATCAATTCACTTTCAGACATGTTTGTTTTATAGATTTAGGGGTACTGATTAGTTTGATATATAAAATCATTTTATTTCATGTTTAATTTTTTATAATTTTAAATATTTTAACTCGAGTTTATAATTTAACTCGTTTTTATAAATTAGATTTTATGGGTTTAGACAATCTAATTTCCCTTTGAATTTATATAGTCAATCCACCACATCTAAAGTAACTCATCTTATTTCAACACATGAAGCAAACATGCCCTTAATATATTATTTTATCTATTTACAATTAGATCACTTGTATTTTATGACATTTCATATTAAACTTCATGAAAAGCTTGTTTCGGATTAGAGGGAGTGTATACATTGTAAATTTTTTATATAAAATTAATCATACGTTAGATTTAGCCAGTCAATCGAGAATATATATTTTTTACTCATTATTCTAAATATATTCTTTATAATTAAAATATAATTTTTAAAAAAATATGTATAAAAAAAGTGAGGATACTTTTATGTTTTAAAAGAAAAAAAAATGCAGTAGTGAGTTAGTGGCAAGTGACAAACCACTAGCCCAAAAGAAGAGTTGTGGCCTGTGGGCCACCGTAGGTTTTGGGCCAGGCTATACTTGTAAAATATACCCCCTTCTCCACTTATTAATTAAATATATATGTAAAATATCTAATTTACTCTTGTATAAAATATTCATTCCATAGATACACAACTCACAAAATCCTAAAAATTTGACTCTAATTTTTGCAGCCACCATCAATTCCAAGGCGGCCGCCACCGCCAACAATCCTCACTGTGGCCGCCATCTCTGACAATATCAAAATCAAAAGCCCAATAAAGATACAACATAAATCATCAACAAAAAAAAATGACATTTTTTCGACGAACCAGTGTCGATCGACACTGATTTGTCAAAAATAAGGTATATAGTCGACAATATTGTGTCGAAAAAACACACCCTCGTCGACAAGATTTCGTCGAAAGAAAAAATAAAAATTGAAATATTTTGACAAAGAGTGCTCGAAAAGAATCATTCTCGTCGACAAATTGTTGTCGACGAGAGTGTTTATTTTTTAACACTCTATGTCGAAAAAAAAATTAAAAAAAAAAAAAAAGAACTTGCGACAAGGGGAGAGGGAGGAGGGGACGACGATGGGAGGGAGGAGCGCAACCTTGGGTAGGAAGGAGGAGGCGGCGGCACCGTTGGACAAAGGAGGGGTGCCACTGCCGCCGATATAGTTACAGAAATTACAGAAAAAATGGAGGGTTGGATAGAGGGTGTTGGGCGGCGGGCAGTATGAGGAGAGAAGATGAAAATGAAGAAGAAGGTGGGAGGAGGGAGGAAGAAATTAGAGTTTTTAGGAGGTATATTTAACATTGATATTTTTTTAAAAAGAAAATGGCACATTATACATTTTAGGGGGAGTACATCTAATATAACTGATTTTAAGGGGGATTGCATGAATCGGGGGTATATTTAACAAGTATGAAGGAGTATGTAGTGACTTGTCTCGTTTTTTAACACTTTTTACACGCGTAATACTATCCCCACAAGCGTATGGGTCCGATTGTAGTACGTAAGTACGACCAAGTAGTTTGTTCGTCCAAGGATCTAGTTGAATGTAAGTGAATCTCTAAAGTTAAGAGTATTCATGCTATTGTAGTAACTAAACGTGTTTGTTGGATTTTCAGAAATTTGAACGAAGGTACTAAACTAGATTAACTAAGAAAACAAGAAATATAACAAAAGAAATAACGAACTATCTAACTTTCGATAGAAAGTGCAAGAGAAGGGTATTGCCTCGGATGTTTCCATTTTGGGAGTAATTCAATGAGTTAACGAACCAATTGCATGAATTAAACTATGTTTTTGGATTAAGCTAAAGGCTATCACTCTTATGTGTAGACCAATCCCTCGTGAGGCTTAGGTGAACACGTGCATTGATTAGCAATTATAGGATCTAACCAAATACCATAAGCTCCTAAGATAGTGTCTCATAAACACGTTCAACATGGTTACTAATGCTTATGAGACGCCCTTTCACTAATCTAATAGACGACCTCTAATCGATTAGTGTCTAATGTTGTCGATCTAAGCAATCAACCCCCGATCGGTGTAGTCAATTACTATGTGAATTCTAATCATTTAATCCAAGATCACACCCACACTCTTAATCATGCAACCCAATACAGTCGTTGCAGTTGACACAACCAACAATGTTGGCTAATAGGGTGAGTTAATTAATTGAATCATGGAATTCACAACACTAGAAACATAAACACCAAAATCCTAAGCTAATCATACAATTAATTCATAATTACACTAAACACCCATCAAAACATTCGCACCCAAGACAATAAGAGCTTAGCCCATGGTTTTAGAAGAGAATTTCATGGCTACAACAATAAATAGCATCAAACTCATAGTTAAATAGCAATAGAAATGAGAATTTAAGAAAATACCAAATTGAATTGCAAAATAGAGTAATATCACCTTGATCATGAAAATGTAGCTACAAACCGATATAATAGACGGTGCCCTATGATAATCGTAGCTTGATTCGAAGTAAAAACACATATCCTAGCTAATCTAATGAGAAATTCAACTAAAACTATAAGAAAACCTACTACTATGTATATGTGTGTGTGGAATTGCTTGTAAAAGGGGGAAGACCCCCTCTAAAACTCAAAATGAACTCTATTTATACTTGGGGTGTAAGTCTTGAATCAATTTTTCAATTAGACCCTTGAAATATGGAGAAAATTGGCCAAAACCCCCAAAAATGGGTCCATCGACCGGGTGGGTAAGTGGCGTGGCTAGGCTGACAAGTTGGGTGCGCGAAATGGGCTGGAACAGGTGGCCCGGCCGGGCAGAAACTTCGTAAAACTTCGTAATTGGAGGTAATTGCTGTTGTGGCCAAAATACACGTAGGGGGTGAACTTATCAAAAAAATGTGGGTGCAGATACTGTGGTCCGGTCGGGCGGATACTTCGGCCCAACTTTCGTCCTCCGTCTTCATCCCTCCATATCTCGAGCTTCCGACCTCCGATTAACTTGATTCTTTTTTCCATTTCACTCCATTTTTTGAGACGAATCCAATGGTGCAATCCTCTCTTCAGTCCAGTGAGTGCAAATGATGATTGAACACTCGTTTTCTGCGATTTTAATGCCTAATTCACCTCGTATTCCTACAAAACGAGCTCAAACACCTTTCGCAATCAAATCAAGCATATTAGTGTGAAAATGCATGAAAAAACCCTCAAAGTTTATCACTAAAACACATGAAATCTTATGCAATTTACAATCGAATCATATAGCCTGACCCATGTTCTATCATGAACTGAAATAAGAGTTATGGGCCTCTGTATGTTGTACAATAGGCCACGGATAAATGCCCCTATTTATTAGGTCTTCACCCCACTTCAATTTAGTTTTTGAACTAATAGGTACAATGACTATTCTACCCATGTATATTGAGTTCACCCCCACTCTAAACAAAAAGGCTTTATGCATTCCTTCCTCCCAAAACTACCGTCCTTCTATTCAATGTTAATAAATAAAAAATTGAAATTGTTTAATCTATGAAGCCAACTTGAAAAAAACTTGGTAATAATAGTTGAAAAACAAAGTGTTCATTACGTATATGTAAGTTTTCTTTGTATTTTTTAATGGTTGAAAAAAAAATCACGAGATTTCTCATTTTTCGAAAAAACTTTCCATTTAATGTCACAATTGTCGGAAAAAAATTCCAGTCTCAATTGTCGGTAAAAAATTCCACACGTAGTCTCAATTCTCGAAATATAGTTTCACATAAAGTCTCAATTTTTGGAAAAACTTTCCACGTAATGTCCCAATTGTTGGAAAAATTTCCACACAAAGTTCCAATTTTCGAAAAAATGGTTCCACATAATGTCTCAATTTTTGAAAAACAATGTTCAAACGATAGCAAATTCAGATTTTCGGAATTCTTGGCCGAGTTCCGTGTTATAATGTGGATTTCTTGGCCAAGTTCCTACTTAAAATGTGGGATTTTTGTCGAGTTTAGGCGTTAAAACTCGGAACTATTGGCCAAGTTTTTACACCTAACTCGACGAACTAGTCTCGGCTCGAACCAAAAACTCAATTCTTCATTTCGTCTTCTAATGCCCCGTTTTGTGTAAAAAAATCAAGTTTATTCAACAATTAAAAATCAAAATCTAGTTTTGAGATTTAAATCGAAAAATTAACATTCAAGTTTAACATTGAAATTTAAAATTTAAACATTCAAAATACACTTACCTTTGTCTATGAAAGAGTAAGGAGGAGGGATTGTAGGTAGTGGACGACACTATGGTGGAGCTGCAAGCGGCGGTGATATGTATTTCCTTCAAGAGGGATTTTTTAAAAATTGGATAAAGTCAAAACATTTTAATAATGTATATTAAAGTGATGGAATTAATGGAAAAATGTTATTTGTGGTATTTTATGGGGGTGAGCTCATATTTTGGGGGCGAGGTCATCCAATGGGTGAAGTAATAAATCATAATAATTGGGGGTGGGGGATTTATCAGTGGCCTGTACAATAACTGTTTTAATGGGCTCAAGATAGGTTCACCTCGAAAATAAATAAACAATAAAATAGGGTGCGGCTAAAGGCACACACGGATCCTATGAGGACACCCACGAGGAAATCCTAAAATTACCCTCCTCTCAATTAAAACCCTAAAATTCATTCAAATTCCCAGTACACCCACCTCCCTTCCTCTCCCTTCCTCTCCCGTCTCCTCTTCCTCCGTCGTCGCCACCCACGTCGCACCTCCCCTACAGTGTCGTCGCCCACATCGCACCTCCCCTACAGTGTCGCTGCCCACGTCGAACCCGCCACCACAGTGCTGCCGCCCACGTCGCAGATCGCGTCGGCCGCCTCCCTCCTCAGTTGCGCAACAATGACGCCGACTGCACCCCCTCCCCTCTCCACTCTCCTCACCGGCGTTTCGCGACGCCGACTGCACCCCTTCCCCTCTCCACTCTCCTCGCCGGCGGTTCGCGACGCCGACTGCACCCCTTCCCCTCTCCTCGCCGACGGTTCGCGACGCTCACTGCACCCCCTCCCCTCTCCACTCTCCCCTCGGCGGTTCGCGACCCCGATGCTCTTCGCGGACGCACCCCTCCCCCTCTTCTCGTCGCTGCCGTCATACAAAAGGTGAGTTGGTTTGGGATTTTTTTGTTACACATCAAAAAAAAAAAAAAAAATAGGGTTTTGAATTTTTCTTAATTTTTTTTGGATTTTTGGTATTTGTTCGAATTTTTTTCTCAAACATCTTAACCTTGTTCATGTAAAATTTTCGAACATATTGACTTTGTTTTGAATTTTTTTTCGAACAATCTGTGTTTGTTTTGGAAAAAAATTAAGTTGTTTTGATTTTTTTTTTTCAAACATATTGAGTTTGTTCATTAAAAAATTTCGGACATCTCAACTTTGTTTGGGTAAAATTTTCGAACATATTAAGATTTTATTTTTATTGTTGAAATTTTAATTTGTGTTTTTATGATTTTTTTTTTTTTATCAAACTTATGGTGGTTGTTTGGGTGGTGATTCGGGTGTGAAATGATGAATCGGGTGTGAAATGATGACTCGAGTGTGAAATGGAATGGATGGGTGTACTCATCCGTCCATTTTTTTAAAAAATTTGCAGAAAGGGGATAAACGATATTTCGCATACCCCTTGTGATAAAAAAAAAAAAGATTAGGTGGGTGTCCTCATAGAATTCGTGTGTGCCTCTAGCCGCACCCAATAAAATAAGGGCAAAGTTTTCTCTAGTACAATTGGGAGAGGTTAAGTGTGTGCTGATACATGTGATTAATAAAGTGTGAGGAGATACAATTCTTAAGGGGGAAAAGACCATTGGGCCCTTAAATTTCCTTCCGCATAATCTGTAAAAAATTAGTCACATCAATCTGCAACTAGATCCCTCTCACTCCACCCTTTCAATTCCAATTCATTTTCCACATTATCAATTCCCACTATTACCAAGTTTTTTAAATTTAGTTTTTAATTTATATTTTATTAAATTTTATTAATCAAAATTGATTTTAAATTTTGTTTCTCTCTCACTTGACAATTATTTTTATTCAATTTTTTATTTATATTTTATTCCGTTTTTACTTAAAAAATTTATTCAATTTTTTTTAATTCTGATTTTTATTGATTTTTTTTTTTGAAATTTTAAGTAAAAAATATTTAGTTCAATTTTTTTATATAAAAATATTTATTTGATTTAGAAAATAATATGTATAACTCATACATAATCAGTATGTCAAATTATATTGAACATCGATATATACATTGAATATAATTAAATATTGAATATCAATATATATTCAATAAATATATATATATATATTTATTGAACACCAAAATATATATGTATATATATATAAATTGAATATCGACATATATATTGAACACCGATATATATTGAATATAATACAATATTGAATATCACATAATACTGAATATCAACATTTATATTGAATATCGACATATATATTAAATATTGAATATATATTAAAATGTAGACGGCAGGTTGAACCCTGCAGATCCTAATCTCTGAATTTTTTTGACAAATCAGGTCTGGGATGGACTCTCAAATACACAATCTGATTAATTTCAAAATGCAAAGACTGATAATGTAATGTTTCATAAACGTTTACAGACAAAAACCTCATATGTTTGTAAAGGGGGCTGTATCCAAAAAGTTGATCCAAAACCCGGGGGTGAAGAGTTGATCCAAAACCAAGATTTACAAAGATGAAAAGTCAACTCTATAAACATTGTAAAAGCTTATCTATCCTCATACTTCACATTACTATCTGAGGAGAAGTCATAACTAGCAGCTAACAAAGTACTGTTAAAAATTCAAACTTTTTATGTTAAGTAAACAAAGCATTGTCAATGACAACAAACAGACACGAGACACCCCATGCTAATTGATTTGATGACATTAACTTTGTAAAAGTCAACTCTATAAACATTGTAAAAGATTTACAAAGATGAAAAGTCAACTCTATAAACATTGTAAAAGCTAATCTATCCTCATACTTCACATTACTATCTGAGGAGAAGTCATAACTAGCAGCCAACAAAGCACTGAAGCAGTTAAAAATTCAAACTTTTTTTGTTAAGTAAACAAAGCATTGCCAATGACAACAAACGGACACGAGACACACCATGCTAATTGATTTGAGGACATTAACTTTTGACATATGAAATGTATATACAAATATACACGAATACACACCTTTGCAAGTAAAGTTTTTCCAGTTCCAGGCTCCCCATAGCGTATAACACCCTTGGAAGCAGATCAGAGGATCTGGAAAAATGTCGAAAGGGTTTACAAATTTTATTCAAAAACTAAAGAAACAAAATTTGATTCACAAACTAAAGAAATAAATCAAGAAAACACTCCAAAAAAAAACCACAAATCTGATTCAAAAACTACAGAAACAAAACAACAATCAGTACACACCTTTGCAAGTAAAGTTTTTCCAGTTCCAGGCTCCCCATAGAGTATAACACCCTTGGGAGGTTTAATACCCTTGGAAGCAACCAGAAACAACTTATCAGTGAGTAGTGACACAATACTTTTCCAAAGAATATATGGCATAAATACAGTTGCATCTCAACAGATGCCTCATATATCGTTCAAAAGGGAGAATGTTGATTGAAACCTGTGGTCCAGCCATCAAGTGGTCACAATAAAAAACATGACCATCTGACAAGTGACAACATAGTTCGCAATTTGCTGCTTCAGCTTTTCCTGGTGTACTGATACAGAACTACCTTCAATTCCTCAAATATTCTATTTGTTCCTTTCTTAAATTTATCTTTTAGTGGCTAGACTATATAAGTTGATTTTGCAGCTTCTAAAGATATGATCATCCAATTATACAAACAGCTGCCAAATCATTAGTTGCTAGGTAATGCTGTGAACTCTGTTAATTTAAACAGAGTTCATTTCCCTCGTTCTCTCTCCTTAGAAGCATTCATCTGAAGAACCAAATATTGAGGACAGCCCTGATAAGGTGCAGTAAAAATTATGAATCCTCCTCTATTTTGTTCATGTTGATAGGAAAAACTTCCTTAACTTGTTTATGAATATAAGCTAGCAACGATAACACAATTTTTCCATCACACTCACTTGATATACAAAATCAACGATAACACAATTGTCGAAAGGGTTTACAAATTTTATTCAAAAACTAAAGAAACAAAATTTGATTCACAAACTAAAGAAATAAATCAAGAAAACACTCCCAAAAAAAACCACAAATCTGATTCAAAAACTACAGAAACAAAACAACAATCAGTACACACCTTTGCAAGTAAAGTTTTTCCAGTTCCTGGCTCCCCATAGAGTATAACACCCTTGGGAGGTTTAATACCCTTGGAAGCAGATCAGAGGATCTAGAAAAATGTCGAAAGGGTTTACAAATTTTATTCAAAAACTAAAGAAACAAAATTTGATTCACAAACTAAAGAAATAAATCAAGAAAACACTCCCAAAAAAAACCACAAATCTGATTCAAAAACTACAGAAACAAAACAACAATCAGATCCCAAAACGCTATTGATGAGAGGGTTTACAGATTTCTTCATCCACCCAAGAACGTGGTCGAAATACCTGTTTTACACATCGATATAAACAATTTTCGTCATCGATATACACATCCACCCACGAACGGGTATTTCGTCATCGATATACACATCCACCCAGGAACACAATTTTACCTACGAATAAACAAAAAGAAGAGTAACTAAAACAAAAGCCCCAAATCAGAAGCTGAATTTTAACAATATTTTCTAAAGTAAAGAAAGTAGATGGATATTTAGAGAGAGGCACCAAAAAAAAAATTTACCGAGTCAACTCAGTGTGTCAACACCACCCACAAAACCCTAGATCTACGCCGCCACCACGCGATCGTAGAAGACGAGCCCCTTGACGGAGCATTCAGGCTCTGCAACGGCGTGGAGGAGGGTTTCGAACAAACGTTACGAAGCCACACCGCTATGGTCGCCGCTGTTAGAAGACGAAGCCGGGAGCGGGCCGAGGAAGATGGAGACCGTGAACCCACCACCCGTGTCGCCGTCGTCGTTGGAGGGCCGCCGGAAATGAAGAGGCGTGTTGATAGACCACTCCAATTTCTGGAGGGGAGAAGAGAGAGAAGAGAGAGGAAATTAACGAGTGAGGGAAGAGAGAGAAGACAGATGAAATATTAATGTTTGTAAAAAGAAAAATCAAGGGTAGAAGAGACCTTTTATCTTGGATTTTGTATTGACAAGTGGAATAATTTTTTTAAAAAATGCGGATGTATCAGCACACACTTAGGGGGCAGATTTTGTACTCTGGGGTTAATAATCTCATAAAATAACTACTTGGAACAAGGGTTTGAAAGTTAGTAAAATTATCACTTCAGGGCCTAATTTATTTTTTTATGTTGGTTAGGACCTGAAAATTCAGTAACTATCGATTTGTCCCCTGAAATATAAAAACTATCAATTTAGAACTAAAAAAATACATTAACTATCAATTTATTTATTTATAAAGATTATTTATTATTTTTTCATTCCTAATTCATTTTTCTTATTGTGAAATTACAATTTAAAAAAGATTATTATATTAATACTGTATATTTTACTATCATTTTTGAATTACAAATTATTTTTTTAGAAAATTCATTAATTATTATGAGATGTTAATTAAACATGGGTGAGTTCTAAATTAATACTCTCTCCGTCCCACAAAAATAGCCACATTTGACTTTACACACAGATTAAGAAAAATCAATAAATTTAGTCAAATTGAGCTAATGTGTCAATTTTGCCCTTGAAATCTAATACTCCAAAATTTGGTAAGCATTAATTACTCTTATAAATTAGGGGTAAAAATGACAATAAAGCATTTAATACTAAAGTAAAAAAAGAAAATGTGCCTATAATTTGGGACATCCAAAAAAGGAATAAGTAGCTATCTTTGTGGGACGGAGGGAGCAATAGTTTCCAAACGACTCCTTTCAAAAAAAAAAGTTTCCAAACGACAGTTAATTGTACAATTCCAAACCACGTTTTATCATGTAAAATTGATTATACAATTTCATGTTTCAGACGATTCTTTGCAGTTTGACGATTTAATAATGGAAAAGGGCGCCCATGTATTTTAGTGAGAAATAATTTTGTTCTGTATTATTATTAAGTTATCAATTATTTCATTTTATTATGATGCATATAAAGCCTACAAAATAATTTCTTGCAACCAAAGCAAATAAACATCCACATTACCATTCAATATATATATATATAAACATGTTATGCATCTAAAAAACAAAGACAATATTATTGCTGAAGACACGTACAGAAACCATATTAGGACCTAATCTGCTTCTAATCATGTCTAATTGGACCATCAAAGGAGAGCTCATACAACATACATATGAGTCTTTACTTATATTATACTCCCTCCTCCTCCGTCCCTGAAAAGTTTACATTTGATGGAACGAAATTTAAAAAAAAAGTGTAATAATTAAAGTCTTGAAGATAATTTTATAAACGTTTATATATAAAGTAAATAAAGTAGTTTGATTGAGTGTATGATGGACCTCAAATAATATTGTATGAATGGTAAATACATGTATATCGTAAGAGTGATTATGCAAACTTTTCAGGGATGGAGGTAGTACTATATATATATATATTACTTTAATTCATAAATCTTATCATGTACTAAATGACTAAATTAATTATACAAATAATTTCATCCTATCCTTATCTTTATCTCACTCCCCCCAACAAGCTTCCCCTAAAAATAATTTCTTCGACAGACAAGGAAAAATGACCAACTTTTGAAAATCTGGGTGTCACGTTACGATTAATTACCAGATAAGTGTTGAATTAAGAGAAACGACATTATCAGGTTTGAAAAAGCGTGGTTAAAACATAATTAATGTGTAAACTTTGTTTATGTAAAAAAAGAATACACATTTTCATGATTTGACTCGGTGGGTTGTTCTAACTTCTAGAATGTAATGATTCAGATATTGAATGTACTCAATTCAAGATTTTTTTAATTTCTTTATGCACTCATGTTTCCCATTACATTTTCAGTAGATTATATATGTACAGAACAATTGACAAGTGATGGATGATATTTGATTCGAAAGAGGTTTGTCCGATTAGAGGGTAATGGAGTCATTTTCTTTTTGTTTGGGAAGTCTGACTCTAGATATAAATCTGGATTTAGGCAAATTAATTAGATCAAGTGGTTCTTATAAATATTATGGGTTTTGAAAGGTATGTTTGAAAAAATTATTTTATGTACTAAATGTTGATACAGTCAATCTACCTACGGAGTAGATGGACGTGATATATTTAAAGTTTCAAAATTGAATTTCGATGATGGAAAAATTATTTTATTAAAATGAGAGATTACACATCATTTTAAAAATAATGATGAGTTTGAATGAAAAGGTGAAAGGTCTCACCTTATTCCACGTGTAAAGTTTACAAAAGATTTGAAAGCTTTTTAAATATTAAAGAGTTCATGAAGGTTAACTATGGTCAATATTGGGTACACACCCATACACCACACGTGTGCGAGCTGCCCGCTTGGCTCGAATTTGGATTTAACAATTGATCTTTGATGGTCCATCTATCTTTTTGAAGATTCAAAAACTTCCAAAGCCCATTTTGCAATTGGACCGACCCAACTAGGCCTATTTGAATATGGGTCAAACCTTAAACACTTAAGATAATATTTATCAGAAGAATCTATAAGCCAAACCAAAAATTTTGATAGAAATTCGGGTTAAACCCGTCCGGGCCCGGTGCTTTATCCGGGTGCATGCTCATGATAGCCTCCTTAAATTCCTCCAATGTGAAGGGGCGAGTTAGCATCCCATTATCCTCTGCTGAGATGAGAGTTGGTCCATCTGGTATTACATTAAAATTTCTGTCTGTTTCCCTATTTCCAATAAATAAATCTGAAAAGTAGTCCATAAAACCCTTGTTTGCTAAACTCTTTAAAGCTCTCATTACATTCGTTGTTACTTTGTACAGTGGTGCTAATAGCCACAAAAAATTTCACAATCGTTCTACCTTCTAATTTTCGAACCCTTATTTGTTCAACTCTTAAAAGCTCTCATTAATTACATTCGTTGTTACTTTGTACAGTGGTGCTACTGTATTAGAGTTGTAAGTCGTTGTTTTACCTTTACGGACATTACGTCAATTCTGTGAGTACTAGTCAAAACGTATTTATCTAGCGGGAAAATGTTTTACCTAGACTCGGCTTTGATCTAATGTTTTTCGTAAACACTGCAGTATTTACTCTTACTAGATCTAACAAGTCCTTCCTCTTAAAATTGAGAGTTGGATCCCCTACGTTAAATTAAGAGAATCCAATTTATCATATCACTTGTACTATTATACTTCTTAATTCGTGTGCTTAAAAATCATGAACAATATATATTAAGACGGAGGGAGTATATCGTTGGATTTGGGGAACACACTCTCAATGTACAAATTATATAGATTGTTATGTTGAAAATATCCTAGATTATGTTAATGTGTTATCAATAATTTGTAACTATAACTTATAAGTTGGTTGGAATGTCATGAAGGTTCTTATTAATACGCACCATCAGTTCACATATTTTAGCTAAGATTGGGCATCAATACTTCAATACTAAATCTCACCAAATTTTAATGTAAAAATTGTTTAATACTAATATTTAAAATATATATATAGTAACTATTGTGTTTAATAAATACCGTTTACCGACCAAAAAAAAAAAATTGTGTTTAATAATATTTAAAATGTTAAAAAAATAAATAAATAATTTACTAAAAGATGGAGAAATAAAACATATAAGGGGTATTATAATTATGAGTACTATTCCCTCCATTTATAAAAAAGTGTCTTTCACTTTTTTTTATATATACTTTTTAAAAAATTATATTTTAGTTATAAAAATATATATGGGTAACGAGTAATTAATATTGTTGATAGATACTCAATCTTAATAATAAAATAGAAAAAATACTTAAAAATTAACTATTTAAATAGAATACGCATATTTTTTGTGGACAAAAAAAAGAATTGAGCACACTTTTGGTGAAGTGACTATATATTAGCAATGCAAGTAAACAACACAACACATAAATTTTCCCATATTTAAAGTAGATCACATAATTCTCAAATCGAGATGAATCGGACTCATTGGGTTTGGGAAATAGGGCGGGTCTTAAGATTGAGTTTGACTAAAGTCATCTTAAGACTTCAAGCCAAACCCACTTTATTATCATTATCATATTCATACCTCTATTAAAATTTGACCTATATATATATATCCACAGCCTATACTATGTCTATTACGAACACCCGTTTGACCCAAATAAAAACAAATTGAAGGTCAGATAATAAACACAAATTTTGTCATGCTTGAATATTTTGGACATGTAGTAAATTGATCATTATATATTGATCTATTTAATCAAATTAATTTTGAGTTCATATATATAGACATATTCAGGTATTTTCTAAAGAAAGATATGAATCACCAATGACATGCATGGTATTTGAAGTACTTTAGAAGTATTTTTTGAAAACTACTTTAGAAGTATTGATGGAGCTTTCAATCATCTCCCGAGCACAATTTTAAAAAGAAAAATTGTCTTAAAAATAACAAGAAAAAAAAATTGATGGATTACTTGCTTATCCGTTCAATAAAAGTTAATCATTCATTTTTTTTCTTACAAACAACTCTCAAACATTTAATTATATTCTTTCAATTGCTTTATATCTATTACTCCATACATCTACTTATTCTATCATATTTATTCATTTTCATATTTCATTATATTCTTCTTTTTTAATCACATCATCTCGTACACCTACTTAATTATTAGTCACTTCATCCGTTTATAAGATTTTCATTTTATTATTTTAGGTTGTTGGTCTAAAAGCTTCTCATACTTTTTCTTGACAAATATATTTTAATCACATTACTTGTATGATACAGTATCTGTAATTTAATCAATTTTCTTAGTATATTTACATAAAAATAATGTACATAAAAAATAATGAGAAACTTATAGACGAATGAAATATATTACTCCCTCCATCCCACAATAACTTTCACACTTTCCTTTTTGGGACGTCCCACAACAACTTTCACACCCTTAAAATGGAAAACCCTTTATAAACTCCACCCTTAGAATATCCTCAATTTTACACAAATGTCATTACTTTTTCTCCAAACATACACAAAAGTCAACATTCTTTACTTTATACATAAAATTTTACAAAATTACCCCTCAAAACTCCACTCATTATTACACTTTCTTAATTTACGTGTCCACCTACCTATGAAAGTTAATACGATGGAGGGAGTACTATCTCTTTACCTGAAAAGTTTGCATACTTACCCTCAAAATATACATATACTCCCTCCACTTTTAATTAAGTGTCATTCTAATAATTTTCAACAAATTAAGATATATAAGCATGGACCATTTTACCCTTCATTAATGATAACTAATTTTAATATTAAATTTATGTTTAGTAATGAATGTGGCCAATATTGTAGGTGATATTTATGTATACAATAATTAAGGTTTATCCATGATTTATGTTATAGTATTATATTCAAAAGGAAAAAAGCTTAAATTAAGGTAAAGAAAATGGAGGGAGTATTTAGTTTATAAGCTTAATTAAAAATGGAGGGAGTATTTAGTTTATAAGCTTAAATCAAGGTATAAGGATAAAATTGTCAAAATTCAATGACACTTGTTTTGAAAATATTAAAAAAGGCAAAGTGACACTTAATTAAAAATTTAGTTTATAAGCTTGCGTAGAAATCGAGGAAGTATTCTTCTAAACTAACTTCGATTTTACGATAATTTCGTTTCTCATTTTCTATATAAATATGGGGTTTACAACTAGTATAAAGAAAATGAATAGTCGACATTGGCATTTATTTAGATTAGACAGCATTAAGATGAATTTTAGTGTCAGTAAATTAATTATCTTTGGTGGAAGTAAAAAAGAGAAAGGAATAAATGGGATTGATGGGCAATGCAGCAGCTAAGCTAGGTAATGTGTGTTCCCATAAATTAAATGTGGTTTGTCAGAATTTCAATCATGAGCCTACCTCTGATTTGATTTCTCACACATATGGACCCATAAATTCATTTTGCCCTAGCTAATTATTCCTGCCCAACCCCATCTCTTCTCCTCCTCCTCCTACCATTGTTTTAATTCTCTGCAATGATTAAAATTTGCATGGACCCATACACACACAAATTTATTTAAAATCCTAACATGCAAAAATGGAAGCAAATGACCTTTTTACATTACACCTTTCTTGAATGACATTTTATATATCCAACTGAAAAAAAAAAACAAGTGAATCTGGCTGGGGTTTTGCTTTTCTTGGCTGAAAAACAAAGGAGAAATAAACCCCCAAATTTTGCTCCTTCTCATTTGGCTTTTTACTTTTTACTTATTCGACTGATAATAATAAATTCATTGACTGAGACGTACAACAAATCTTGACCAATTCATTAAATAGAAAAAAAATTAAGGGCTTGATTATTTCTTGAACTTACAAAAACATTAATTAATTATATTTCTTGAAAATATAGCTCAAACAAAATCCAACAGCAGTAGTTAGGGTTCCACTTAATTTTATGAAGTCTAAATCGATGAATGGCGTTGTACAAAATTAAACCAGAAAAATATACACAGGAATGGTTAAATTAATAAATTAAACATTCATTAATTATTTCTTGCATGGGAAAAATTAATAATTAATCATAAATAGATCGAACATATATAGTGAAAGGCAGAGAGTTTTATTACGTACCTTGATGGCCGGATCTGTGAATAAAATAATTTCACGAGGGTTTTGCAAAGAGAAGCCAACAGAGCCCAGTTGGCAGTATGCCCACCTCCTTCTTTAAATTATATCATTGTATATATTTTGGTAAAGAAATTATATATAAGGAGGTGGACAGAATGCCAATAATCTCTGTAAGAAGCCCTTTGATAAACCCACCATGAATTGAACTGATGAATCTCCTCAAATTCGCACACACTTGAAGGTGTGGAGATGATGAGAAGATGGAATAAATGGGCAGTTGGGGCTCTACTATTTAAGAGAGAGAGAGAGAGAGAGAGAGAGAAGCTCAAGAGTTAAAAATAGATGAGGAGGCGGTGGGTGATTGAAGAGATGTAGTAATAATTAAGACAGGTAATGGTGATTGGATAGTTAATGATCATTTCAACAACGCCATGTTTGGTACTACTACTAGTAGTAACTAGTACAATTCAAGAATATAATTAATTAACACGATAATCCTACTACTCCTATTACTGTACAGGTACTAATTAATTGATTTTAATTTGTTTGTCCCAAATTAAACAAAATTACTCTCGTTTCTCTCATCCTAGCTATATCGATCATTACCAACAAGTAACAACACACCATATAGTATCATGCTTTCTGTCAAATTAAAACCCTACTTTCTCAAAAAAGCTACTACAACCCAAAAAATAACCCTTCACACACAACACGTTTCAACTGCACAAAAAAGGGACCTAAATTTGCTTTTCAATTCCTTTTTTAACCAAAAACCTTTTGTATAAATGGATATATTCATTTTAATGTAAAACTCAATACAAATTTTATATGTATTTTTTTTATAATACTATAACCTTTTTTAAAAAATATAAGTATATACATAAATTAAAGATGAGACACACCCTTATGCAATATCAACATGTACACTTAAAAAAAGGAACAGGGACAAAAAAATTGGCGGATTGAACAAAAATAACCTGTATCATTTTCAAAAAAATTGCACAAAAATAAATTAAAATAATTCACTCACATGTATGGAATGAAACCACGTGTATCATTTTTGTTGTTAATCTACTTCATGTTTCACTATCGAGAGATTGTTGACACGTTTAAAGTGAAAAAATAATTAACATCCACTAATAATAATAGCGACACATGTTAAAGATACATATATATAGTGAAATATACAAATACACAGTAAAATAAAAAATGACACAGAGTAATAAAGTCGAGTTTGTGTTGCAGTAGTCTGTAACACGTACTTAATTTTATAGTAACACATGTAAAGTGTTGAAAATTGTATTGTTATATAAACACATTACTATATTAAAAAAAGGGATTATAGTTTTTTTAGTCCTTTAAGTTGGACTAATTTTGAATTTGGTCCTGATGGAATACACATTTTGATTTTGGTCCCATAAGCTGGCCGAAATTTTGAATTCAGTCCAATTACTACCATTGTAGGTAAATAAACCGATCAAATTCTTAGCTCGTGTGCAATTCAAATCAACCGTGAATTTGCTCATGTGCAGAAAAATGCAAAAATAAATGGATTTTATCGATTTATTTACCTCAAATTGTAGTAATTGGACTGAATTCAAAATTTCGACCAACTTATAGGACTAAAATCAAAATGTGTATTCCATCGGGACCAAATTCAAAATTAGTCCAACTTAAAGGACTAAAAAAACTTTAATCCCTTAAAAAAAGATTGTTACTGATCAAAACCAACAAAAAAAATTAGTATAATATATATATATATATACTCCCTTCGTTTCACTATAATCTTGGTCATCAGACGAAGTTGCAGTTTGGGATGAGGAAGTGACTTGATAAGAGCATCTACAAGTTGATCCGTAGACGAAACATGAGAGGTTCGAAGTTGAGATGTTTTAATCAGGTCTCGAACAAAATGAAAATCAATTGTAATGTGCTTCATTCGAGAGTGAAAAATGAATTGGAAAAAAGATATGTAGCTCCAATATAAATTCAAATATAAATTAAAAAATAAGTATAATATTAAAAATCCAACATATAAATTACAACACTTTATTATTATAGTTTATGTATTGTTAATAAAATACAATAATTATTTGATACTCAACATCATTACTACCCAACTTTTTTTTTTATTCGAACAAATGCTACTCATATAAATCATTCATCGATCTTAAATATATATAAAAATTAAATAAAATGAATCATTGATAAAATTATTACTATAAATATGCTAAAATAAATTTGAAAATATTAAACGGGCTAGTTAACGGCTAATCCTAAGGGTGTGTTTGTTTAGGGATTGGCCCATACGGATTTGGATGGGCCATCCCCCATCCCATCCCTCTCCATCCAAATACCCATCTCAATACCCATCCACCCCTATAATACACCTATATACCTATTTTTATACCATTACATCATCATATTTTTATATTAATTAATCATTCTCTCTCCTACTTTTTTCTTCCACACATTTATTCTCTTTCCTACTTTTCTTCCACACATTTATTCTCTCTCCTACTTTTCTTCCACACATTTATTCTCTTTCCTACTTTTATTCCTTACACTAATTACTCTACTAACTAACAATAATAAAATAATACAACAACACTATTGATTTGACATAAAGTTCTCCATCCACATCTATTTTTCAATCTCTATCCAAACACAATTTTTATTCAATTACTATTCATGGATTACCCCATCCACATTTTTCAAATCCCCATCCCCATCCCATCCACCACAATCCCTAAACAAACAGCCCCTAACGCATTAGGATTCAACTAGGTTAGGGCTAAACAGTTCGGGCCAAAATGATCAAAGTTTTAAACGGATTAGGGGAAGCTAGCCATGTCCCTTTTGTTTTTAATTAGTTTAAACGGGTCGATCATGGAGTACAAATTATCGTCTTTTTAACATCTATATGTATATATATTATGCAAAATTCAATGTGATTAAAATTGTTGTTTATTTGGATCTCGTCTATTTACTTTTGTGTAAATTTAAATTTAGAGAAATAGAGATAAAATAAAATAATGAATGAAAACATTAAAAAGGAACCTAGCATAATCTCATTTTGTGGGAACCTCCCTCTAAATTTACCCAATGTAAATGAAAGAAGATTCATGTCCTACTTTCTGCCCTCTAATTAAATTGCAATTTTTTTTTATCAGTATAAAAAGGGACTTTATTGAGATTATAATCCAGTACAAGAAGTACTCAAACCTTTTAAAGTTCACGCCATTCTAATATTCTAGACATTTGTAATTTTCTGATTCGTTCGTTCTTATCGTACATTTGTGATTTTTGAAATTGGTGTATTCCTTATACGGAGTATTGAATTAATGAAATCCACCATTATCTTTCAAATAAAATTGGATTATCTTCCTTTTACAACTCTCACCCTCTCATACATCGGAGATCACCACTCCCTCCATAAAAAAGGTCCTCTATATAAAAAAATTTTCTCAAAATATTTTTTTTTTCTTTAGAAAGTGTGTGAAATGTTTTAAATACCGTTATTTAATAATTTTTTATTGTTTTAAGGTTCAATAAACAAGAATATATTTAAAAGTTTATAAATAATTAAAATTCAGATTTTTTATCACAATAAATGATATTTTAGTGTAAAATTTGAATAGAACCATAATATTGGGATGATGAGAGAATTAGATTTTAACATCTTCTTCTTTTTTCTTTTTTTTTTTGACATTAATTTGTTAACTTGTAAAATTCGAAATCACCGATATTTGAATTCAGTATGAATGATGCATAATTGAAAGCAGGGCCACCATTACTTAAATTCCCAATGGATGTAAAATTCAAGCTAATATATAATTACATTTTGATCATATATAACGACACGACAAGTAATTATTCAGTAAACGTCAAACAAATGTGGTAATCAGTCTGTTTCATGTCATTCTTCGTAATGATTTTCTCATGGAAAAAGACTTGAACAAAAAAAATAAAATTAGAATAAATTATTAGCCAAAAAAGAGATAGAGAAAGAGAGGAGCCAAATTAATTAAGCCAAAATAATAATCGATCAAAGGATTACTTATTTATTATTTAACTATTAGAAAACTTAATCCCGAAACTCACGAAATTTGATCTTGTTAGAACTTTTCCGATTTTTTTTTTAAAGATGAGTACATTTGTTATATCTATTTCATTTTTCTTTTAATATATAATTGTGTTTGTATTGAATATAGATCATTGCCTCATTGGATATTTTTAAAGTGTACACTTATGAGATATGACTAATCATGCATTTAAGTTTTAAATAAATGCATAATAAAAAAATTTGAAGAAATGTTACGATTTTATAATATGCCGTTTCCATTGAAAAAATAAAAATAGAATCAATTAGCATTATGAAGTCTATAGCCACATTTTTCTTTTTTAATATCTCAAATTATAGACACTTCCTCTTTTACTTAATTAAGTATAAACACTTAATTGAAAATTTTACCCTTAATCAAACGGAGCATATTTGTAGTCAATATTCGTCCATATATGGTGGTGATCGATCAAAACGAGACATGAATGCCCCTATACTTTTCTAGATTACAATAGGTGGTTTGATGGCTAGGAGGGCGGTGAGGGAATCGAATTGACCTTGTAATGTATAGGTCGTACTTTGAGAGGCGAAAATAACATTTTCACTACAATCTACTAATTTTATTAGAAAAAAATGGGGTTTCAAGAGCACTTTTTGAAAAGTCAAATATTCGATTAATCTTATTCTTAATGTGTAGGTGTAGATGCTCATTCAACATTAAAATCGAGCCTGGATTGAATATCTTGAATTGAAAGCCTACCTAATAATCCAAGCCATCTTTTTACCATACTATCTACCTCTTATTACACATATACATATTTGTGTAATATTGCATGACTTTTTCAATGTATAAATTAATATTTTTTCAACATATTAATTAATATTTTCCAGACCAACGAAAATTTCATATGCAAGTCTTTTACGTTTTTAGATCAAAATTGTATTATAGCTGCATTGGTGCACAAAAAAATTACTCATAAGTAGATACTTGTATATTTATTTCAATGATGTGAAGATAAGTTAAATAGTTAAAATAATACTACTACGTTGATGTCCAAATTAAAAGGGTAAAAAGGGAAAGAAAAAAAAGGAATTAAGTGGTGAAATAATTATTAGTGAGGATGTAGTATGTTCATATAATGAGTATTTTCTCGTCTCATTTCATATTATTCCCTTTTCCAAGAAGTTGAAAATTAAAAAAAAGGTCCGTAAAAGCCTTTTTGTCGAGTGATAAGTCGCAGTCATGATGTCCACACCCCGCGTAGCTGGAAACAGTTAATAATTTTAGTCCTCCTCCGAATGCTTTTATCTCTCTGTTGCTATTTTTTTCTGCTTTCAGTATCAAAGAACAGTCAACCCCTCCCTCCTCCTTCAAACTTCAACTGCAAAAACTTACATACATAAATGTTACTCAATATTCTTCTTTTTAATTTGAAAACTTCATATGTATATATTTATTGCTTTCTCAACTGCCCCCCAACCATACCCATTAATTCAACCCCCAAAGAAAAAAATTAACCCCTCATTTTCAAATCCATAAAAACTTGTAATCCGTACTACATACATTATGTTAATTTACTCGTCTTTCACACCGGGATGGCTTCTTCTCGTGTTTCATTTTGTCACCCACAAATTCATTAACATGATATTTGTAAGATGCATGTGGAGAAAATTATCAAAATACAATATTGATACAAGCATGCACAAGTAAAATGTAACAGAGAATAATAGATAAAATCAAGGGAGATAAATAAATATGTATACTTTCATTTTTTTTTAATTAGCCATTTGAGCAGTTTAATTTCGGCAACAATAAATAAATCAACAACAATAAAATTTCCATATGTAGTGGGATGAGCCGAATTGATTACGAGGGGCATTTTACTTTTTTTAATGAAAGCAAGTAAAAAAAATTGTTTGTTTACGCATTCTTTCATTTTATTTTTTGATGCATTAATCTTTCAATATTCACAGTTGTGCTAAAATAATCCAGCTTGGCAAAAAGTTTGGGACCAATATGCTTAAAATTTATTACAACGTGATCATCACATGCATATATGTATTCATTAATTATATAGGTACACAATTGGTTTAAGGTCTTCTTTATAATAATAATAGATGAAATCAGTACTATAGTATAAATGCAATTTTTTTTTTTTTTTTTTTTTTGAAATAGCAAGGAAAATAAACTTATATTCATTTGCAAGAGATAACTTTAACACAATCAACCATTCTTGTCACTTTTAATGACATAAATCATGTCATTATATATTTTTTAGTTAAAAAAATTTAATGATAGAAATTGACTTTTAGAGTAACATGCCTCGTCATTAATTCTCGATTTTCTGTTAATTTTCTTGTAATGTAACTTCTTTAAAAATCAAATAATTTCTTACCTTCTAAATTCTCCCATAAACGCATTGTCAAATAAAAATATAGAGTTTTCTAGCTAGCTACTTTACCTATTAGCGAAGTTGAAAAATTGGTTTAATTGGGACCAATATGACAACGTAACGTGATATCATCACATGCATATAAGTATACATTAATTATATATATATATATACAAAATTGGATTAGGCATTCTTTATATATAATTACAAAAGCTAGCCTACGTACACATAATTACATTGCCCAAAAGGTAATTAATTTTGGAAGAAACGTTTGTCAAAAGTACTGCAAAATTACATTTTTAGTTTTGAACATAGCAATTCAACTCAATAGTACGTTACGTACATCTTGTGAGATCATGAGATAATCAAACTTCTAGTCAGATCGATTCACATACATATCATTTAAATTGATTTTTGTTATAGTCTCCTACAAGTGGCAAGTATATATAATAAATTTAAATTTGATCTAACGATATATAGTACAATATTAAATTAAAATTGTATCTCATACTAGTTCTTTTACATGCATATCTGAAATCGTATCACACGATTTTTTTACAATAGATTATTACATTTGGAAAGGTACATTGAATTGAAGAGGACATGGCATATTTTATCTTCTCTAAGTACGTCAAGTCAATTTAAATTCTAAATATGGGGTCTATATTCTTGAATTATGCCAGTTATCAGTATATATATGAGCATGCATGATAATAAATATATGAGAGTGATTTGACATTATAGTGAAATTATGTTGTTCGTTATGGATTTAAAATTTAACCCCTTTTATATATTTTGAAATTTTAGAATGAGGATTTTAAATTGTATGAAACCTATCTATAAATTCAAAACATATACTTGAGACTGTGGCCCTGTTTATTCAACCCTCATTACTCTCTTCGTATATGTTGTTACACAATAGTTGGCATTGCTGAGTTCTTTGTCAGTACTGTGATTGAATATTCATTGGGGCACTCAAAAAAAATCATAAACTTTAACTAGCTTTGCCTACCAATAAATTTATGGTTGCCATGCATCATGTTTTGAGTTTTATGCAATTAAACTTTTAGTATTCATTGTTTTTAATTGAGTTTCTATATTTTCATTTGCATCAATTTTTTTTTTAATTGAGTTGTTTATACATAAAAACTAATACTCCTACCCTCCAAACTTTATACATAAGTATACTTTTCTTGTTCGTTTAAATTTAATATATGTACTTTCATATTTAAAAATATTTATTCTTTCAATACACTATTATTATATCATTCATCTTTTACTTTACATATGTATTTTATATATAAATAATTAGTATTTTTTAAAATATGTGAAAATGAATCATTTATTTTATGGAGCTCGATTGAGAAAGAGACTCAAAGATGCTTGGTGGAATAATTGTTGTGGGATGATGAAAGAGAATGAAATGAAAGTATTATGACAGATATAATTATTTAAAAAAAACACACACACACACAATTTCTCATTCCTTTCCCATCTCACCATTGAATCAACCAGGCTGATAGTTCAAACACACTCGAAAATATAAATTTTGAGAGAGTATTATCCTCACTCGAATCGAATGGGTTAGCACGAAAACAAGGTATATATAGTTGCAATTTTTTTGAAGATTTTAGGCGAGAGATTAATTAAAAAATAAAATTAGAATGTTGAAAATTAAATTATACTACAATAGAATTACTGTTGTTTTCAGATTAAAATGAATATATATATATTGTGATATCATTAAAATATTATGTACCTACTAATTAAATAAAGAAAACTGAAAAATAATATTTTCGGAAAGTATATAGGTCAAATGATCTCACTTTACCCAGCGGCCTAAGACCTCCTTTGGGCCCCATGCACCAGGGTTTGAATTCCCTTGTATGCAAATTCGAGAATTATTCTAATGGGTCCGGATAATTATTATTTTAAAAAAAACATGTCACAAAATGTAGTAGTGCACATGAAATCACCCTATTCCAATTTTGATTAAAATTTAGTCCAACGCCTCATAATAAAGAAGACAATACATGTTAATGATTCAATAACAGAAAAATCAGAACAGTGAAACTATGATCACATGATATTTGTATTTTAAAATAGCGAGAAAAGCACGAAATTAAAGACATGCTTTAGTTTTTCACCTATTATTTTATATAGACCTTTTTGCATGATGATTTATTCCGATTTAATTACTCATGTAAAAGCGTTGCAGTTGCAGTGAGCGCATGCTTAATCTTGATGATCACACAAACAAAGTCAAAATATATATAAGAGTTCATGCAGTTACCTATGCAATGCATGGTGTTGAAGACTTTTAATGATTGTTAGCTATTGCCTAATAAGGAACATATGTAGTATCTTTGTAGCTAATATATGCTTTTCAGCACATGGAATCCCCAATTTCAACAAGTTTAATATACTCCCTCCGTCCGTCTATAAGCTTTCCATTTTACCATTTTGGTCCGTCCGCCTATAATCTTCTCATACCTTTTTTGGTAAGTATTTTTTCTTACACTTCACTTTATATCTTACTTTTTCTCTCTATCTCTCTCCTCTCTCAATCACATCACTTGTACTATATCTATTATTTAATCACTTTTCTTAATCTTTGTACCAAAAAGTAACGTAACACTTATAGGCGGACGGAGGGAGTACATATTACTCATTTTGGATTAAATTTATTTTTGACATAATGTCCTTTCCATTTCACAATAACTTTTACACATTTATTTTTAAAACGTTTCACAATAATTTTTACGTAACTATTTATAAATTATACTCTTAAAATATCATCAATTTTTACGACCCATGTTTTTAGAGAAACGAATGCAGCAGCGGACCAACTGACAAGCACGTCATCTACATGTTTTATTTGGTGGACCTCACCACCGTACTTTTTAAAGAACTATCTTGCAAGAGACATATTGATACAGGCAAAATTCTTCAGGTTTACTGGGATGTAATTTTGTGTTTCATCCTTTTTAGAGGAGTATCTCTTTTTCTTTATTAGAAATTTTATCCCTAAGGAGGATTTTCCCTTATCAAGGTTTTTAACGCGGCTTCGGCTTCTGAGCAGTTTGTGGTTTTATAGCTTTTAGATTTTTTTTTTCTTTTATATAAGAACTAGTTTCGTCGTATCATCAATTTTTACACAAAATGTCACTACTTTAAAGTCCACACATACTAATAATTACCCTTTTTTAATATGTGTGTCCACGTAGCTATAAAACTTATAAAATTAAAATTTGACACTACAACTTGAGCATAAAAAAAATTTCCTTGATTAGGGGTTTTATCTCTAAGGTGGATTTTCCCCTAGTAAGGTTTTTAACGGGGTTCCGACCTCTGAACTGGTTTGTGGTTTTATGACTTTTAATTTTTTTTCTTTTATATAAGAACTAGTTTCGACATATCATCAACTTTTACACAAAATGTTTAAGGCCCACACATACTAATTATTACTTTTTTTTTTTTTTTTTTAATATGTGTCACATAAGCTATAAAACATAAAATTAAAATTTGAGACTACAACTTGAGCATAAAAAAAATAAAGATAAAAATTGACACTACAACTTGAGCATAAAATTAAAAATTAAAAATTGACACTACAACTTGAGCATTAAAAAAATTAAAACGATTTTTTGTCAGAAGTGGGGTTTGAACCCACGCCCTCTTACGAAGAGCAGAACTTGAGTCTGGCGCCTTAGACCACTCGGCCATCCTGACTTGTTGTGTCAAATAGTGTTTTAATTTTAGTTGTATATTTATAAAAAAAAAACGAGGAAAAAAATACTTGTAAATTTCCAGAGGTTTATAAAGATACTGAAGTACAACTGCCATAAGGTCAATTTTGACCTCGACGACTGCATTGAAACTTGAGCAGTAAAAAAGTGTGGATTGACAAAGTGAGTCTATTGAAATTTGTTGAAATTATTAATCAGCTCAATGGTGATTATAAACAATCAGTTAAAAATTGTACTTTCATTTAAAAAAAAATGATTCTCACTCCACAATTAAATTTGCAAAAACTCTCTAAGTACATAGGAAGGGGAGGAAGGGAAAGAGGGGGGAGATTTTCATGAGACTAACTTGGTGGTGTATACAAACTCTATAAAGAAAGTGAGACAAAATCACTTTATTTAAAAGCTTGTTTGAAAACCCCTCACAACTTCTAACTAGAGATTTTTAATGTAGAGTATAAAATGTGCAAAACACATCATAATTGGCTTGATCCTCTACAACAGTGCGTTAGTCACGTGAGGGGGAAGTTGGATAATGATGATGTTGAGAATGAAATAATGTTGTGGTGGTTGTATTGTTGATTTTCAAAACCTAAATCATTAGGCGGATGAAGATGGTTATCATTGTGAGTGATAGCCCCAAACATCTCTTCCCTCAACTCCTCCCATGTGATCTCTCTTATATTTTCTTAAATAATACAAATATTTTATTTATATAGTATTGTGTCACTTGAATTTCGTCTACGTCATCCTGCAAGTTGGTGTCGAACAGAGTTTTAATGTATTGTACAACACATTAAAGCTCTGGTACAAAACTTTAAAATTCTGTTTGATACAGTCCTACAGGATAGTATAGAATAAACCACTACTTGAATCGAAAAAGAGTAGAATGATTAATATGGATAATTTTATGTCATTTTGACGTGCAACCGAACAACGACATTGTACAAGATTAGATCTTTTGTGAACAAGATACATATTAACTCTATTTTGATATGGATGGTAATTTGTGCAACCGAACAACGACATTGTACAAGATTAGATCTTTTGTGAACAAGATACATATTAACTCTATTTTGATATGGATGGTAATTTGTATGTGGCTCGGAGTGACGATAGCATTACCTGAGGAGCCGTTAATGAGCCTGCTACTATTTAGTAGGCTGCTTAGGGGAAAGAGAGGCAAAGAGAGAGCAATATAAATTTGGGAATGTGTCACATGGACATTATGAAATGGAAGGAATGTAAAATAATTTAAGAGATCTCAAAAAACAGGATTGCCGAGGAGATTAAAGCTAGACTATTGCACCCAAGACTTGTATATATACATTCTGTTTTTCTCGACTGCTTTAACTACATTCTATTTTTCTCTACTGCTTTAACTATATTTTTGACCGACAAAAAAAAATCTCTCTTCTGTAAGATACGGTTTTAAAAAAAATATACTTGATTTTATGTGTTATTCTTCTCAAGATAGCACTTCATATGATAAACAATATTACTTCTCAATGAGTAAAGAGAAAAGAAACACATAACATACAATATATATATATTTCGAGCATCATTTTGGTCAATACAAACCTTATTCAAACACCACTGCTGCAATTATTCTCCTCTACCAAGCACGAAAACATAAAATCTTCGAAGCCAATAGATGATGAGAGAGACTATATAATAATAAGGGGAGGAAATGTTATGAGGTGACTACTTGTTCCAAACGGCATACCCGTGGCCGCTGGTAGCCAGCGTCCATTCCTTTCCGGAAGGACACCATGAACCGTCTCCAATCTTCATGGCTATCTTGTCCCCAATGTTGGCAGCATACAGATTTGGCTGTGCTTCCACGATACTAATTGCTGATCGGCTGTTTATTCCTTGATCTTTCCTAATATCAATCTGCAAATGCATACGTATATGATTGTTAGACCACGTCCCAAATACCCAATCAATAACATTAGACAGCAATGCATGCATACCAGCTTCACGATTTGGTCATGAGTTGAACTTCCCCAGTCGTACAAATGGTCATAGAACACTGCAGGTATTCCCGGATGTGTGAGTATGTACGCGTAACCCTGTCAAGTACCGTATGTATATTAATACACAACATCTTACAACAAATATCAACAAAAGTTGCATTGACTTTAGTAGTTTGTATAATACGAAGTAAATGCTGGTTCGGGATAGTATCATTTTTTGTCTTTGTAATTTACCTTTTTCCAATTTTGGTCACTATCTTTCACTTGCTATCAAAATTGGTTCCAGGTCCTGGAAGTACACTTTTACCCCCATATTTGATCCAATTGTTAGTTGACCGTAGACTTACGGAATCAAATATTTTAGGGTTCTAAATGTAATTATTCGGAAATTATTAATTAAATTTTGCACTCCCAAAATAATTACTATTAATTACATTTAGCACCCTGCGAATAGTTGATTCTGTCAGTCAACAAACAGTCAACTAATGGTTGGATCATATGTGGGAATAAGAGTGTTTACACGACCAAGTTTGATATTGAGTAAAAGAGGAGACCAAAACTGGAGAAACGTAAATTGTAGGGACCAAAAATGATATTACCCCTGCTTTATCTTGATGAAGAACAAAGACAGCTTGAAATTTTGTGAAAAGATGTTGAAAGGAAACTACAACGAGGGTAAAAAGATCTACTAATTAAGAAAAAGTACCTCCATAATATGATTTGATGGAAAAGGCCAATGTGCCTGCAAAAGCAATTATCAAAGAGTATTAAACTTGAATAACAAAATTCTCTCGGCTACATATGAAAGAGTGTCCGACCTTGCAACCAATCAATATCAGTAGTGCCAAATAGCACAAACTTAGCATGATAACAGCACTAAAATTAAAAAATGGTACATAAAGAGCAATTAGTACCTGAGTTGAACCAGTGTCGTGGTTGTCAAGAAATGTGACGGCCCTTGAAGGCCACCACCCCATGACACCTGGCGGCTTCCCTTGAGGATCACGCAAACGCCACAGTTCTCCTTTGACAGCTTGCTGTAAAAAAATAGCACATTAAGAAAGGTGAAGAACCCCATGCAGGGGTCATTTACACAACGTCAAGAGTTCAAATCATAACTAATTGAAAAAAGAAACAATCTTTATTGAATTTCAACATGAAATAAATACATCACCTGCAGAATTCCCTTTGTTGTGAAGTCAAATGCTGCTGATAGTTGTCCAGTGCTATCAATCCAATTAATAATCCTTTGTCTGTGACTGTCTGCAAACGAATTGAGGTAAAGCTGATAACTTGACTTGGCCTTCTAAAGCATCAAAGAAGTGGGAATTTTTTTTAGGCCCGTGACTTAGGGGGATGGCAATCGTAGGACATTATGTTAGCGGACTGGCACATTTAGGCAAAATTGGCCAGAAACACTCAATTCACACTAAAATGTCACTTGATGCTCATGCGTTTGGCCTAAATGAGCGGAAAAAAAATATATAATGGTCTAAATTTGCCAGCCCGTAAACATGTTGTCCTACAATTGTTACCCCCGTTGTTACGGTCCCCTAAAGATATTATTCCCTCAAAGAAGTAAAATTATGACAGTGCATAATATGAAACTTTACCACAAACACAATTCGAGAAATTAAAGAGTTGGAGCTCTAATAAAATATTTTCGTATATTAGCAAATTAATATAGGATAATGTGATCTTTTATTGAAAACTTATAACATTGTGCTCAAGTTTTCTGAAACCTATACCTTGGTTGTACTCCAAGTTGCTGCCTCTGTAGTTGCAAGAATCCCAATATTCCCCAACGGAAAAGATTGGCTTCGCACCCTCGATATATTCTTTCACATATTTTGGCGAATAACTGGACAGATAAAAGAAATACTTAGCACATTGCAATATAAACATATTCATATAAGACAGGATTTTTTTTTAAAAAGAATATGAATATAGTGCATACCCTCTAGCAAAATCAAAACGAAAATCCTGGAAACCAACAGTATTCCGCAACCATCGAAGCCAGTCTGTTATGTCTTTCCGTACAAACTGCTGATTATGATCAATATTTGGGACACCATTGAAATTGTCACCAGTACTTTTGGTCCCCTAAATGGTTCATCAACAAAAAGGAATGTAAATATGCATCTTGAATACAAATAATCAATATGAAGTACTCCAGTATATTAGTCTAAAGGATGGCTTGTAGTTTTCCAGTTAAAACCTGAAAACTTGCGATTTATACTAAGATATTAACAAATGACTCAAATTTTGAGCAACCTATAATAGTTATTGATTTCATCTTATATTAATATTGTCAAAACATACTACTATTATTTATTAACAACCCTCAGTTTCTTTAATAACACTTCCTGTTCACTGAGCAAAATAAAAAAAAAAATTACTAACAAAAAAATTTACCAAATTGACTTTTATATGCTGATATATATCTTGATCTTCTGACTCATAACATACAAAATAATATCGAGATTATCTAGATTTGAACATCTATCATTTTATGTTTTAATTCATCTTAATTTTAATTCTTGCATAATAATTACATTACCGATATTTTGAAATAAACCAATAAATTACTAAATAATTATTAAATTCTATGAAGGATTAGATTTTTATTTTATTTTATTAAATTAGGTATTAATTTTTTTTATATAATATTTTTTTAAATGAAATTCCAGGGGGATCCAGTGTCCCCCTGGATCCATCCCTGTATGTCTCTAGTAATTTAAAAAGTCACAAGAAAGCTGTCACGAAATTCAAATAGCACAGGCAAAAATTATCCATAATTTATTTAGAATAATACTATTATACAGTAAATCTTTTCAGTGCTGCAATGTTATTACCTTTCCCCCAGTGCAGGAAGTAACAGCATGCTCGTCCCATGCTAATGGAATTCCATCATAGCGATTGTACATTCCACCATGCCCTTTTGTGGTTCCAACTCGGTGATTTATGACTATATCAGCCATTGCTCTCACTTTGTAAGTTTTCATCTTGTTCAGCAGAGCTTTTAATAGATGCTCAGAACCATATGAGGAGTTAAGGGAGTAAAGGTTTTGTGGAAGATAGCCTGCCATCAAGAAGATAATTTGGTAAATTGAATAGGAAAAAGAAGATGAGACAACATATCATGCAAATAGAACAAAATAAAATAATCAAAATCTTGTCACTCAACCTTCTGGTGCAAAAGAATTTGTCGGAGGGGGCAACCAAGCTGATGTAAAACCAGATTTTGCAATATCAGGAACCTTTTTCTCTAAGTTCCTCCACCAATCATGTTTATGAGACTCCCAGTTGAAGGCCTACAAGGCAACTTAACAGCATATGGTTACAGAGAAATCTTCCTATTTGGTAAACACAAATTCAAACCAAAATATAAAATAACTGATTACTTGTTTGACTGCATTTTTATATAAATACTGATGATCTGATGTTATATGTTCAATCATAATATATTTTGTTTTGTTTTAAAGTATCCACATAGTGTATTCTTTTATTAACAAACAATTTCTCTACAGCATTTGTAAAATTGTTCAACGTGACCAATCGTCAATCATCAGTAGTATAACAGTGGACAGTTTTCTGATGACTTAAATTAGATGGTGATGACATAATTGAGGCACCTGGAGGATAACTTCTTTCCCATTGCGTATTACGCCAGCTGCATTGATAAAAAGCACATCAAGTCACTGGCTTCAATTCTTCCATTCAAAAATGTTTTAGGATATTCAAATGTTTCTAAAAGCAATAAACAAATATTAATATTCAGAAATATTCAAACAACAAGTACACATCTAAGATCGTATCTTTCACATAAAATAGGACAAAGGAGGGAAAAGTAGCAACACCTAACAGCAATTTTGTAACACTAAATAATTGTGTTTTATCTATCGGCCATATTAAGCAGATAAATTTATATTAAAGTTTAGTTATTAGAAAGGCGTACCAGAGTCATTTTGCTGATTCTTTTGGTCAGATTCCTGCAATCAGAAAGGAGATAATAAGTAGATTTATCTTGCTGCATATGCAAATTATACTCATGTGACAGGTAACTGCTTCATAGAGTGTATATGTTTATGTTAAACCTGTGGTATTTTTGTACTGTATTCAGCAAAAAAAACTGATACATAAAAAAAAAAAACTAGAGTGTGCTTACTTTGCTAATGTAACCCATTTCTGTATCACCAAGAAGTTGCAACTCAGGGCGCTGCTCAAATGAAGCCCCTATGTTGAACAAAACTACTACACTTCAGTTCAAGTTTTGGAAGAACATAATCAAGAAATTAACACAACAATGATTAAATACAGAATTTGAACAGATGACCCTATCGGAAGCAAGATTGGAATTATCAATGAAATCCAAGCTGTGCAACTGTGCATCAAAAACACACACGTACCACACATCACATATAAACATCTATACAACAAACTGCAGAAATGTTGAATTTTTTTTATCAAAACATTTATTTTCCTTTGTAATGAATAGCTACTCATTTAGGCTACAACCTCATTAAGACTCCTTTTCCTAGTTGATTGATTAACTAAACTTTAGTCATCATATTGTTCATGATACAGTAGGTAATACTTTGGAAATCAAAAACATACAAACAACTATGTAGAGCATATCATCCTAATAACTTATTTGATTTCATATAGAGATAGCCCCCGGTGTAACTGCATTTACCAAAAATCAGTTTGGAAACTGAACAGAACTACCTCTATTTTCCTAGAGAGCACAATTATTTGTAAGCTGAAACCAAAAGCTAAGGCCAGCATTCGTAACTCTCAATGATAATATACAGTGATCACAATTTAAAAAAAAAAAGATGGAAAAACTGAAAATAAAATTAAAGAAGGGAGAAAACGAACGTCGAATTTGCAGGGACTTGAATGAAGCGATGGCAGCGCAAATTAAAGGCGTTGGTGTTCAGGGTGTATATATAGTCAGAGAAAAGGCGAGGAATCCGTATAAGAAAAAAGAGGAATAATGAAAGTGGGAATTTTCGTAAAGAAAGAGAATTCAATTGAACAACTACGAGCAAAGTGGAGCAGAGAATCGGAGATTGAAGTTTGGCTTTTGGGATTCGATTCGTTTATGAGGAATGTCGTTCCTAGTCCTTCAATTTCGACGGTAAATCGAAAGCGCGGGGAAGCCGTGTGTGTATCCATCTACTCTACTCTACTCTACTCTAGAACAAAGAGAATAGTACACAGTACACACAGACTTCGAGTTCAAGAAAACGGAGGAGCTCTTCAAACACAAATGTGTATTTTTTTTATTTTTGACGGGGCAAATGTTTATTTCAAATGTTTACCATCCACCAAATGTAACTGGGTGTTTTCAAATACTATAAAGTGCTTAAAAGTACTTTTTTTTCAAATAAAATCACTTTTGAAGTGTTTTCAAACACAACCAAGTGATTAAGTTAATTTGTTAAAAGTGATTTTGGTGAAGCACCCCTCCAGCTACTTCTAATACTCTATCTGTCCCGCAATTGTTTGCCCTCTTTCCTTATTCGTCCGTCCCACAATTGTTTGCACTTCCTAAAAAAGAAACTTTTTCATAAACTCCACCCTCACAAAATTCACATATTTACACAAAATGCCATTACTTTTACACTTATTTAAACCACTTTCTTTACTTTATTCATATAAGTTTACAAAATTACCCCTCAACACTCCACTCATTACACATTTTTCTTAATAAGTGTGCCCACAAAGTGGTGCAAACACTTCCGGGACGGAGGGAGTAGCTTTTATGTGCTTCTCATCATTATAATAATCAATTTTACAATTTTACCCTCACAATTTAAATAATATTTCATTTTTACACATTACCTATCCAAATGTAATAAGGGTTTGTTTTTTTAAATTTATAAAAAAAAGTGTTTGTTTTGTAAACACCACAACATATACACAATTGATTTAAAGTGCTTAATTTTAAAACACCATCAACTTTCAATTTTCTTGCAAAAATCAATTTTAATCACTTTGAATCAATCACTATGATTTGCAAACACACCCTAAGTTCAATTGGAATGGAGCACAAGTTTTAAGGTATATGTAGATAAAGTAGATAAAATTAGGATATTGTAGAGTCCATTGTGAAATAAAATGATTTTTTGTGAATAAAGTTATTTTTTGTGAATAAAGTTGTTGGCAAATTGAATAATTAAATAAAGAGTGATGATTTTTATAAAGAATATAAGACAAATGAATAAAAAAAATTATACTCTTTTTTTTACTCTATTTAGATAGATTTGTTTGATTTTTTACAAAAATTAAAAAATTATATTAGAAATACACACCATGGTTATATTAGTAAATGAATTAGAAAATATTTATATAAAAATAAATTTATTTAAATGAAACATCGTAAAAAGAAAATAAACCTATCTAATTGGAACGAATGAAGTATATAGTTGTATGTAGGGTCTTTCTATCGTCAGGAAGGCTTCACCCATCCTGACAACATGCAGCTCTTTAAATATCGTTGGATCAACAATCTAACGTATATGATCTTTTTAATATGATTGCACTCTGCATTAATGCATTTGCCCTATGCTATTTGCAATCGCCCTGCATCACCCGTAAATAAATTAAATAAATAAATATAAAATGTCCAAAATACCCTTTAAATTAAATATTAGGAAAAAAAATTAATAACATTAACAATAAAAAAAAACTTATTAAAATTCATTTTTTAATTACCGATCCTCAATCTTTCAGAAAATTATCAAATCATGAAAATCTTAAATCTCAATGCTCTAACAAAAAACGATGTTCATCGTCTTCAACTACTCGATGCTGAACATGAGGAATGAGTGAAACATCTTTCAACTATCCAGTGCTGAACAAGAGGGGATGGGATGAGCGGCCAAGAGGAAGGTATTATCGCTCATTTTATTTCAGTGCAAAGATCGTGAGCAGGAAGAAGAGATGCTGAAAATTGGGGAAACAAGGACCTGCGCTTGCTTCTTCATAGGAGAAATCCAAATTCGCATTCAATTTCTTCAAACGACACGATCAAGATTTGCAGGTGATATTTTCCCTAAATTTAACGAAAGTATTTGTTTCCTGCTATTTAATTCACGGTCCTCTTCGACAAAATTGTCTTCTTCTCTATCGGCAAAAAATAGTTTCACTATATTGTTAGTGTGATTTAAAGTAGTAGGGTTTTTCAATTAGTTCTTTCTCTGTGTGATTAACTTATCTGTAGATGCATTGGATGGATTGCCCCTTATTGTCAGAATATCAAATACAATAGAGAAAATGTTACTTGTTTCAATTTTGTTTTGCTTTTCTACAATCATGAGCTTGAAGTAGGAGAAATAGAATCCATTTGTGAGGATGGAGAAAATTAAGAAAATTGGCATGTGTGATCTCGATTTATATGACCAAGCAGTTACCTTTTATATTGATGCTGTCAACAGAATCCTCCTTATGATCTTCTTTTACAGTTGGTGCATCTAATAATACCCACAAATAAACTGTATTTTTTAGTTCAGATATCTCTCTTGTTAATTGGCCATTGAGTGACACATGTTCAACATACTTCATCTAGAAAATGTGCATAAAGAAAAAGATGAAGAATTATTAGGAAATATAATCATGCCTTCAACTTAGCAAAACCAACTTAGTGGATCCGATTAAATAGAGCCTTTCGCAGAAATCCAATAGATATAAAAAAAAGAATTTTTGTTGGACAAAATAAGACTATCATTAGTTGAGTTTTTGGTTGGATGAATTTTTTTATTTTTTTTTTGGTAAGTAAAATTTTATTCACTAACCGGGTATGAGAATTACCCCGAATGAAATGATTAATACAAAGCCAAAACTCACATCCTCTCAAGAGTTTGAATACAGAAGAAATGACAAAGAGTAGGTGAATGAATTAATGCAGTAAACTGAGGGGCTTATTAGCCCAATCTATGAATTTGCCCCTGCTGTCTCTCAAGCCTCCTACTCCCGTCCACGTCCAGGTTCGAGATTTCAGTTCGGCAATTAGTTTCTCTAGGCACAGGGGTTTATTCTGAAATATAATGTTATTCCTCTCTTTCCATATTGAAGCATGAGCTTTAGAATAAGAGTATAAGCTGAGTTTTTGGTTGGACAAAATAAGTGGTTGAATCATATGTTTATTTTTTAAGAAAACATGTGAAATGATCAAGGTTATTCCTTTAACTATATGGAATTCATTCACGACTTAGTAGTTGTATTGTTTAGCATAGCCTTCTTGGGAGTCCATCTTTCTTAGCTATGGTTTGATTAATTAATCTATGTTCTTAATCTTTTATGTGCTATTTCATTTGGTATATATCCAGGCTCTTTTTATTCCTCACTCGCTATCACATATTCGGTAATCTATAGGGCCAGTTTCTTTACTTTTGTGTACTTCTAATTTATATGTTTCTCTGATCCTCTCTTAATCAAATGAAAAGTTGCTTTTTCAGCGTGTCGCTATTAATTGAAAAAGAACAAGTTTAAGCTAGTTAGTGCATCCTAATCAAATTCTTGTGGTTTTATAAACTTGCAGGGTGCTGATTTTATATGTAAAAGTTGGTATTTTGTGATACTTTTAACTTATCGATTATTCAATTTTGCATGATTTGGCTTTCTTGCAGGATGGAGTTTGTTATCCATTTAGTTTGATTCAAAGCAATTTTAAATCAAGTCATGAGTCATTCTTCATCAATGCTTGCAGCTGCTTTGGTTATGTGGTCTCTAAGAAGACATTGGATTATGGTCAGGTAAGAAACTTAATTTCTGTTTGTTTTCATTAATGTAATTCTATGTTGCATCTGTTAACAAATTTTAACTTTTTCTAGGCTGGTGACAATGTGGGTCTTCTTCTATGAGGCTTGAAACATGATGAGGTTTTTAGAGGAATGATTAGTTTCTAATTATAACTTTTAACTCATTTTTTTATTCTAATTTATATGTTTCTCTGATTTCCTCTCTTATCAAATGAGAAGTTGCTTTCCGCGTGTCGCTATTAATTGGAAAAGAACAAGTTTAAACTAGTTAGTGCATCCTAATCAAATTATTGTGGTTTTATAAACTTGTGGGTTGATGGGGGAAATCACAGATGATATTCCGAAGGTGGACGAGATTAGGCACATTTGGATCAAAAGAGTCCCCTTGAAGGCTAGCACGATTTCTTGGAGGATGTTTCAAGAGAAAATTCCTACATTATTAAACTTGAGGAGAAGAGGAGCATATAATGAGAATTTTTCGTTATTATGCAAATGGTGTGGAGTGGCAGAGGAAAATACAGACCATTTGTTCTTCTTATGTTACTGCACGTCCAGAACTTGGAAGGGAGTTTATGAATGGTTTGGTTTGATCTATGAGGAGGGGGACTGCAGGTTGGCACACTTTAGTTATCATGGGGCAAAAGTTAACATCAAATGGAAGCTTGCGTGGCTGCTACTATGGCATTGTATAATATGGACAGTATGGAAATCTAGGAATAAGACTTGTTTCTCGGGAGCTGCTTTTGAGGAGGAATTTATTTTTGAAAGCATTAGACGTACATCTTTTCAATGGCTAAAGGCAAGAGGTATGATGCATTCTTGGAACTCCTTGGATGATTGGAGAAAGGAACCAACCGAATGTATTTGTTGAGTTGTGTTATTAATGTATTGAGAGCTATTTTATTTTGGTTTATGTCATTTCACATATGAGAAAATTAAATCCACACTCAACTTCTTAGTTATCCATGAATTTGGTTTTCCTTACTTCTGTCTTGATTGCACTCTACTTTTTCGTGGTATTGTGATATTTATGTTAATCAATTTAATAATTGATAATTGTATCATGATTGACACGCTACCAGCTATAGACGGTTGATTACGCATGATAATGAGATGAGCAATTAGCAATGCATATAATTTGTACTACTAAAATGATGATCACAGCAACAATTCTTGTACTGCTAAAGCAAAAATCATCATTATTTATTATAATAACAGTAAATTCAGCAATAAAACCAATAAAAAAAATCAACAAACCTATTCTATGAGGAGTAAAAATCAGCAACAAACTGATATTAAAGGCAAAAACTTGTGTGAGACCGTCTCACGGATCTTTTTCTGTGAGACAGATCCTTTTAACCCATATTTCAAAATTTTGGGTAGAATAACCCATATTTTTTTTTTCAGATTTTGGTTTGTAAAAAAAATGATAATGTTTAAGTAAAAAGTGATAATAATTTTAACAAAAGTGACTATCACTTTTTACTTAAACACTATCACTTTTTGCTCAAACATTATCACTTTTTATATATGAAGGCCGTCTCACGGATCTCATTCTGTGAGACGGTCTTACCCAAGACTAGCCCTATATTAAAAACCAACAACATAGCAAACTTTATAATAGCAGTAAATTCCGCAATAAAGCCAATAAAAAAAATCTGCAAACCTATTGTATGAGTAAAAATAAGCAACAAGTCAATATTATATTCAACAATCCAATACTATAGCAACATGCTAATATTCATAAGCAAGAACCACTAATATATGTCAAAATTTTAAAAAGATAGGGGTGGTTCATTCCATATCGATACGCGCTTAGAAGCTATTCCTCATCTTCATTATCATTATGTTGTTGCTTTTCCTTCTGACTTTTCTGATTCTTTCTTGATCCACAATCTCCTAAAATCATATTCGAGGGAGAGGATTTTAGCTTTTTTCATATGTAAAAAATAAGTTAAATCATAAAATTTATTTTGCATAGTTAGCAACTAGTCTAAAAAATACGAGAAGAGAGCATTTACCATATTCAATGTTTATGACTTCATCGGAGCGCAATAATTCTTCAATCTTGGTGCCTTGGTTGGATTTTGAGGTACTCTTTTCAGAACCCTTGTTCAATCCTTTTGACCAGGAACCGATTTTATGTCCAGGCACACTAATTTAATTTAAAACAATAAAATCAAGTACTTTCAATTTAAAATGAATAAACAAAAAAATAATAACACACAAATATGATTTGGGAGGAGGTGATATCATGGATGAAAATTCCAACAGTGATGAACAAAGGATTTTTGGCACACTTTCATCAACTCTCCAATATCATACCTACTAAAATGGGGAGAAATATAGCAGCAGAAGTATGGATAGGTGTAATCTGGACCATATGGAAGTGGAGAAACAAGGTGATATTCAACAACAGGGGAGCTTAGATTAAATACCAGAAACTATCTCAATTTGTTTATGGCATATTTAGTTGACATTGATATAGATAGGCTGCCATCTTTTTTTACCACCTGTACTACTTGATTCTACATATGTGGTTATTTCAATGGAATTTCCTGTTTACCGATAAAAAAAATAACACACAAATATAATTATGTTAGATTACATACCCACACTTTCCGCACTTTTGCAATCTATTTGGGGGTGCTCCTCTTGATCTAATTTTTTTTGGATTAGACATGCCAACATTTTGTGATACCCTTACTGGGTCATGAATATCACGCAACTCACTAGAAAGGTCATCCTTGTCGCTAGGCCCTGAGCTGACAAAGGGGTTGACCTCCACATGTTTTGTTGCTCGGCGTATTCGTTTAACTACAATTCTGGTGTCTTCTTCAGCTTTCGAAGCATTTAGAGCCAAATTAACACTCTCCTTGTATAGTTGCGTAAATCTTTGGCGTTGTGGATCACTGGTAGAATACAAATTAGGAAAATATTCTAGAAGTTGCTGCCCAATTGCTTTTGTCCAACGCTCCCGGATGCATTGTGGGGGAATCTTCATAATTTTTTACTGCTTGAATGCAGAAAATAAATGTCGACATGGCAACCCCATGGACTCTAGCATTTGACACTCACAATAAAATGTCTTCTCCACAAAATCAATTTTTACACACCATCGTTGTCCATCCAACTCATCAAATTTTGCAAATATATATTTGCGCACAATGTCTTCTTCAACTCTCGATTCTACAATCAACCCTTGTTCTTCTTCAATTTCATTCAGCACCTTAACAAATATATTTTTACTGTACACTTCAGCAGCATGATTCACAAGTTTATGTAATGGACCACGCTTCGTTGGTTGTACTGGGCATTCTGGCTCATATTTGCCTTCACAAGCTTCTACCCTAAGCTTATGAAGGTCATTAAAAAAGTGTTTGAGAAATTCAGTGATCTTGTGTCCTTGCTTACCACGGTCCTTGAAATGAGCATTCAAGGACTCGGCTTGTTGAGTGCTCCTCATCATTCCAATGAAATGATCTCTACAATGTGTCGCACTCCACATTTCTCTTTTAGAATAGAGTTCCATGACCCAATGATGCCTTGATACACCGTGCGTTTCAGTTATTCCTTGTCAGTGCTGTTCAAATTCATCTATAGATAAATTTGTCTTCATGAGTTTTCCAAGAGCTTTACAAAATCCGGGCTTTTTCAGATTCTGCATACAATTCCTCAATAAATGTCAACTACACAGCCTATGTTTTGCTGAGGGAAATACTTTAGAAATTGCATTGCGCATTGCCAAGTCCTGGTCAGACATGATGGTCACTGGTGTCTTTCCCCCCATTGCGGCAAGGAACTTTTGAAACAACCAAACATAAGATTATATAGTCTCGTTGTACATTAGTGCTGCACCAAACACACATGTCTTGAAATTGTTGTCCACTCCGGATATAATTACTAGAGGAAAGCGGTACGTGTTCGTCTTGTACGTGCTATCGAGTACGAGAGCATCACCAAATAATTTGTATTGAGCACGTGAAAATCCATCGGTCCAAAACAACTTGCTTAGAGTACCCTAGGTGATACATTTGAGAATATATTTTGTTTTATCATTCTCAAAATTTAGCGTACCCTAGGTGATACATTTGAGAATATATTTTGTTTTCTATTATTATACACAGGTCATGTGATCGTTATGACCTAACATAAAATTATATGATTTTTGTAGTGGTCCCGTTAGTGTGTGGATTACTCCTTTACCTGACAAGGATAAATCTTATTGTATGCCGACTCAATTTTATCTTCACGAGATGACTATGGGTGGAATACTGAAAGAGGTTTACAAAGTATGGGGAGTGGATACCAATGGCGATGAGATTGAACTAAAAGATGATGAAGATTTAAAGAAACTCACTGACAGTCACCTTGATGTCTTTTCACAAGACATATATATTAATGTGACTTGGAATCTTAATGAATCCAAAATGGACATGGGTTGGAGTGAGTTATTAGAGGATTAAAAGTAATTATATTGTGGTTTTAGCAATTGGTTATTTTAT
The DNA here is from genome assembly GCA_963675135.1 of Galeopsis tetrahit. Lineage (NCBI taxonomy): Eukaryota > Viridiplantae > Streptophyta > Magnoliopsida > Lamiales > Lamiaceae > Galeopsis > Galeopsis tetrahit. The sequence goes on from OY776131.1 coordinate 57,042,763, forward strand.
ATTGATATTAGTGAGATTGCAATATGACATAATTAAATTGAATTTATTTATATTTTGTTTTGTTGGAAACAGTGAGACATAATCTTAAACTCTTGAGTTTGAAATTAATTTATGGTTTGTACAAATTAGTAGCACAAATTGTTGAATTTCTAATTTTCATATATAAATTAGTGTAGATCCGATTGAATTTACAAAGGGTGGTCATTTTAATAGCTATTAAACCTATTTCAATTGATTTGACAAATCATATCAACTGAAAATAAATGAATGAATACTTATATATATTAGTAGAAGCAACAATTAAGATTTTTTTTTTTAGTCTGTAAAATGGACACTATTTAACATGATCATTGTACAATGAATACAACCTGCCTTGGTATAAGATATACCCAGCACAAGAAAGTGACAAAATAAATTATAAAACAACATTAAGTAAGGAAGAAGTGAGATATTAGAGTCCGTGTTCCATATGCTCTCTAATACCCCTTCAACACTCCATTACTGCTATGGGCCTCCAGTTCCATTCCCTGAAGTCATAGTCCCAGAATTTAATCTCCTTGTTTGATACTCAACTCCAAACACTTGCTTTGATCTCCTCAGTAAGTTTACTCCCTATTGCGTCCGCGTCTCTAAACGCTTTATTATTCCTCCATTTCCATATTTCAAATTTTCACCGCCATTGGTCTTCTTGATTTCTCCTCAAAGTGCACCTGTTAATCACAGAAAGCATATTGTTCAATACTTCTAAATCTATTCTGGCAATTATTCAATTCCAAACATAAGCATTTCTTCTGAATGCACAACTGGAGATTATTACAGTTATTTTCCTATCACAAAAACAATTGTAGAATTTTATTGCATATAGTAGGAGAATACTAAAGAGTAATATATGTAATAGTCATATCCAACCAGCCATTCAAGCGAATTGAATTCACCCATGGCATTGTTGATTTCTTTTCCATACTATATATTATCAGACAAACAAATATAGCCAAGGAAATTAGTACTACAGTCACTCAGTCGGACAAGGCACTCCTAATAATGAAATTAGACTATATTTGTATATAGTGACCTAATAATGAAACGAGAGAACCTAGGTATCCACATTCAGACACCATTATCACCATGTATTTTGCAATAACTCTACTAATTTTAAGGACACTTTCAGGAAAAAAAAAAAGAAGGGAATTTCTGCTATTTAGGGCCCAACCGAGCAAAACGCTTCTTTTATTTAAATCGCGGCTTCAGTAATTCGAATTATATCGCAGCCCATAGTCATATCTTGCTCTCAACATCGGAAAAAATCGAAAAAATATTGTCCCCATAGCTGCAAATTCAACAACACCATGCTTAATTTGTGCAAACAAACACTACAAGTAACATACTGCAAGTTTAAAAACAATATTGTATATCAAATTACCTATCAAGAAAACAGATACGCCAAGCATAACAACTTCAACTTTTTCCCCAGAAAAAACGTGTTAATCGATGAGCTGCAACGCCTAATGCCCCACCCAACATTGTTGCAATCACTCAAAATTACATGATAACTCAACTCCCAATATTTGACAAATAAGAAAACATATATACAATTTTCTCGAAAATGACTGTAAATCAAATAGTCATTAGACAGAATACCATAGAAGTTCCCACCGTGTAAGACCTTAAAATCATCTTGGTCTTGGTACGAATGACCTCAATCTGAGGGCCCAGTCACCGGGGAGAAGTTCTTAGAGCATATCGATCTTGTTTCGAAATCTGTAACAGATTCGTTTCGTGCAACTTCACGGCAGCTTTAGCATACACGTTGTCGCCGAGAATGTGTTCCATTATCGCAGTAACTTCAATTTGACCCGAGTGATGCTTCAATTTATGCGTTAAATGATCCGAGAACTGGGGTTTCCCGTTCATGACTTCTACAAACATAGCAGACATAACCCCAAAGTTTGTTCCTACACGATGGAGGCTTAGGTTGAAAATTGGGATTTAGGGTTAAAGAGAATCAACAGTGAAGAACCACTTAATTGATTTTGATTAGGAATGAAACTGTATTTTTTAATTTTTAATTGATTTTGAGTTTTTATTTTATTAAACAATAAAAATGGAATAAAATATTAAATTTATAAATATGTGAAATTTCACTTTTAAAAAAATTGTAAGGATATTTTGGGAACTTCATATATATTGTTTAGATAATTAATTATTTCAGCTCATTGCGAAGCTAAATCGCACTACGACAAAGAAAAATGAAGTGTCAGATTTTAATTGGTTTCCTGTTATCATCAGGAAGTGCGAACACCCTTCCTAACGATAGAAAACCCCTTGTATGTATTTACTATTTAGAGATGCTAAGAAAATCGAACCTGCAGTTTCGAGTCATGAGGAGGGAAAAAGGGATGAGTATTTAATGTAATTAAAAAAAAAAAAAAAAAAAGTTTAGAAGCAGTGATTTTGATTACAAAATCGAATCGAAACTTTATAATCAGCGGTTCAATTTCAGTTAGAAATTTGGTGGTTCAATAATATTTTAAAAAAGGTAAACTCCATTAAAAAATATATATACTCCGATATATTTTCCCACTCTTTTTTTTAATCACTCTCAAAACCAGCAAACATATAGTATACACTTGCAGAATCATAAAAGAAAAATAATAGGGAAAAAAATCTGCATCAGCACAACGTACAATCATCCAAAGCACAAGGAAGGGGCCACTCTCATTCTAGGGTTTTACAGTATACACAGTACAACAATTTGCTTTCCCTCACACCCACTCTCCTCCTCATAAGCATGGCTGAAAATTCCTCACCACCTCTACCACCACCGCTAGAAGATCAACCCGATCTCAAAAGGCAAAAAATGTCTACAACCACAACCTCCGACGACGAAGAAAATCTCGAAAATGGCCCATCAGTTCCCATAAAACCCAAGTACAGACGCCGCAAAATTGCAATATTCTTCGCGTTTTGCGGCGTGGGCTACCAGGGAATGCAAAAAAATCCCGGCGCCAAAACCATTGAAGGCGATCTGGAAGAAGCCCTTTATCATTCCGGCGCGGTTCCGGAAGAAGAGAGGGGTTTGCACAAGCGCTACGATTGGGCCCGGTCCGCTCGGACGGATAAAGGCGTTAGCGCCGTCGGGCAAGTGGTATCCGGCAGATTTTTCGTCGATCCGCCGGGGTTTGTTGAGCGGTTGAACTCCAACTTGTCGCCGCAGATTAGGATATTCGGGTTCAAGCGGGCAGCGCCGTCGTTTAGTGCGAAGAAGTTCTGCGATCGCCGCAGGTATGTTTATCTAATTCCGGTTTTTGCGCTTGATCCGTCGTGTCATCCTGATAGGGAGAGTGTTTTAGCTAGCGTAGGTTCGGAGAATGAGTTGGTTAAGTGTGTGGAGTGTTCGGAAAGGGGGAGGAAGGTTTATGGGGTTATGGGGAAACGTAGCTTTGAGTCGAAAACTGTGGCTGAAAATGTCGAGATTGGTTCAGGCATTTCGTCGAACAATGGAGGTGCTTTAGTGGAAATTAAAATTGCAGTGGATTCTTCTGAGAACAGTGAATCTGGAAAGAATGGTTCTGAAAACAACTCATGTATTGAGAATGCTAATGTTGATTCAGCCGCTTTAAGGAGCAATGAAACTGCTGTATTAGAAAATGAGATTGTAGTGAATTCGTCAGAAGAAGGGAATGATGATGCTGAAAACAATAATGCAAGTAATGGAACCAAGAAGCTACCAGAAGCTGGAGCAGAAACTATCAAGAAGACGAAGGAAGATGAAAACGTCAAACCAGAGAAGAAGAGTGAGTTCTCTTATGGAGAGAAGGAAAAGGAGAGGTTTAATAGGATTCTCAAGTATTACGAAGGGACACATAATTTTCATAATTTCACAACCAGAACCAAAGCTGAGGATCCTTCTGCCATAAGGTACATCCTATCATTTAATGCAAACACCATAATTCACATTGATGGAATCGACTTTGTCAAGTGTGAAGTCCTGGGGCAGAGCTTCATGCTTCATCAAATACGCAAAATGATCGGCCTTGCTGTTGCAATCATGAGAAATTGCAGCCCTGAGTCATTGATCGAAACAGCTTTTGAGAAGTAAGTATTGTTTAAAACCATTGATATTCTGTTATGATCATTATTTTTTGTTGTTGCTGCTGTATTTTTTTGCACTATATTTCTGATACTGATGAATCATTTGCTGAATATCAGGAAAGTGAACATTACTGTACCCATGGCTCCTGAGGTTGGATTATATTTAGATGAGTGTATTTTCTCATCTTATAACCGGAAATTTAGTAAAACCCACGAAGAACTGTCAATGAAAGCTTATGCAGAGGAAGCGGAGGATTTCAAAATGAAGTACATTTACTCTCACATTGCATCAGCAGAGCATAAAGATGGAGCTGTGGCTCTCTGGTTGCATTCTTTGAACTATCGCAACTATCCAGATTTACGAGTTGCTGACGATCCTCCGAGTTCTGATAAGGCTGTGGGCGATAATCTGAGTTCGGATAAGGTTTTGGATGATAATATGAGTTCTGATAAGGTGATAAACGATACTCCTAGTTCTGATAAGGTGATAGACGAAACTCCAAGTTCTGATAAGGTGATAGACGAAACTCCAAGTTCTGATAAGGTGATAGGCGATACTCCAAGGTCTGATAAGGGGATAGACGATACTCAGAGGCCTGATAAGGTTATAGACGATACTCAGAGGCCTGATAAGGTGATAGACGATACTCCAAGTATTGATAAGGTGATAGGCGATACTCCGAGGTCTGATAAGGTGATAGACAATACTCCGAGTTCTGATAAGGACGTGGACAATTGTCCAAGCTCTAATGAGAATCACGATGGGATTGCCGACATGGTTGAGTAAGTTAACTTGCACTGACCTTGCTTTTTTGAAGTTTTGCTTTGAGTTATTGCCCCTATACAATGATTTTTCTTGCTTGCCATTTGATGTTTAAACCTCTGTACACTCTAAAATCTGCTATTTGTAGATTTTTCACACAATTTCAGTTGTGTGGCTCTGTGATCTATCTATGTTCATTCTTGAAATTGAACTTGTGAACTATGATATGTCTGGAAATTGATTACAGGTCACTTTCCTCTTTTGACGTCTATTAATAATGTCAATTTTCATTGGTGAATTTGTTCGATATTCTTGTACTCGGTTTAAAAAAGAAAAGTGGTTCATTTATGTTGTTATTATTCGATTTATTTGGCACTGGCAAAAAGTAGCTAGAAATTATGTTCCGTTAATCCTATGTTTTATCCTGAACTTTTAAAACATTTATGCACAATATATACATACCGTTATTTATATTTTAACCATACCTATGTCAAAGTATCTAGAAGAGATAAGGATCATAAGGGATATTCGATGGTATGAAATCACATGTATTAGTTTTAGTGTTTCATTATCTGATTAATTGATATGTGTAATGTTAAAAAATGATCAATACCTTAAAATATTGGGCTTGACATGTATTAAAGATTCAATAGGATAGAACATGAAGGAATTTATGTAATATTTGATACGAGAGTAAGATACATTTGGATAGAGTCGTCCAGACAATTGTGAACCGGTGATTTGAATTACTGATTTTCCGGTTCAATTGAAATCAAAATCGTGTAAACCAGAATGTGAGTAAACCTAGACCGTATCATAAGTTTTGATTTGGGATCCAACCATTTCAAAATTAGAACTCTTGGTTTAAGAATTGTCATTTAATGGTTAAGTTGACGATTTGCCGGTTTAAATGATATTATTATTATTATTAAATTTTGTTTTGAATTGGACCGACGTCCAAAATTTCTTGCTTGTTAGTCGAAGGAGAAACCATCGGTTTGAACCGAGAAATTGACAGCTTACTTTCGATTAATTTGACAAAAAAAATACAATAAATAATAAAATAAAAGTCGCTAACTGTCGATTTCGAATGAATTCGACAGAATTGAAAGGGTAGATTAGCTCAAATAAACCATTGACAGAATCAGAATTGAAAGGGTTGATTAGTTCATAATCAACAGGTTCAACCTATTGGTGCAAATAAATTTTTTATCATTTAAAAAAAAAAATAGGGTAAACTTTTTATCATTTAAAATCAAATAAAACATCACTTTTACTAATTCAAAGTAACGATACATTTTTTCTTAATTGTTTACCAACCAAATTTGGCATTATATTTTTCAATTTGAATTTATTTATTAATGAATGGGTTTCTTGAATTCTTGCTAATTATGTTCATGATAAATGTCTAATCGGATCTAAAATATTTTTTATTTACACTCAACACGTAAAATACATTCAATTGTGTGTATACTAGATGACAAAAAAATAAATTATGATTCAATGTGAATTAGTTGAGTTATCTAAATTAACCATAGATAACTCATCATATTTATCAAATTGTTATGTACTTATGATAGCATTATTGTTTAACATTAACTCTCTTTTATATTTACTATCATAAAACTAAGTAACGGATCGTTCACATTAGTTGAAATACAGTGCATTTATTTTGTTAATTGAAGTATTTGATTGTTAAATTTATAAAGATGAAGAATTGTTTGCATAAAAGATTTTTTTAATGTTCGCTCTACTTCACAATATGCTGGTTACATGATTGGCATATACCACTCCTAGGGAAGTGAAAACTCAATGTAAATGCAAGTTTTTTTTTTTTTTTTTTTTCAAAATTTTGTGCAACCAAGCTTTGGTATGGTTATTCGGGACGAGGAGAGGGTGTTCGTGTTGGGCAGAACAAGGCTTATGGATGTTGAGGTCCAGGGAATTCATGGATTTCTATGAAGCTTTATTGTAGATCAAAGGGATAGATTTTGACAACATTATTATTGAAGGAGAAGCTAAGCTCGTTGTCGATATAATCAAGTCTTAATTTTCGGGGGACAATGTGAACAGTGTAAAATTATTATCAAACTTTTTTAGTGTAAATGTTTATTTTGTCAAAAGGAGTAGCATGGTTTTATCGGGACCTATCACTCTTATGTAAATTCTTTTTGTTGGAGTGAACCATCGAACTTTGTGGTTGAACTATTTATGTTAACGTGCTTGTGCAATATCAAAAGTTAAACCTCCTTTATTAAAAATTTTAATAATTTTTTTTTAAAGTTTATTGAAACTTGAAATAATACTTAGAGAATCATTTAAATTTAAATAATAATATACAGTATATATTATTAGAAAAGACTAAAGAGGCTCTCAAAAGAAAAACTCTTTATCTTAAAAATAAAAATTTATTAGTATAAGTGAGAATATGAGATGACAAGTTGACAACCGTGGAGCGATACAATTGATAATTGGATCCACAGACTTCATTTCATTGTTACCACAATCCATAGCTCACCGCAAATGGCCGACACCACAATCGTTGACTGGTCGGACCTCCCGCCGGAACTCCTTCAAACCACCGCTTCAAAACTCCAAGCCCTGGCCGATTACATCCGCTTTCGTGCTGTCTGTAAAACCTGGCGAGCCGCCGCTCCCATATCCCCATCCCACCTACCCCGCGAATTCCCATGGCTGATGCTTCCCATGAGCCGCTCCTCCAATCGCCGCCCCTTCTTCAACCCCCTAGCCAACAATCTCGTCTGCCTCACCCTCCCTGAAGCCTCTCACACCCGCCGCCGCGTCGGATCGTCGCTCGGCTGGTTAATTATCATCGACGAATCCCCTGCCATTTTCCTAATTAACCCCCTTACCCGCGCTAGAATTTCTCTTCCGCCCCTCTCATCGTTCCCAAACGTCACGAATTTTGATTTCTACTCTATTGGAAGGGAATATACTCTCCGATCGCCGGAAAATGAACTGTATTTTTGCAGTTTGACGGATATGCGCGACACTTTTATTAAAAAGGTAATTCTCTCTCACAGTCCTTACAATAATTCCGATTTCTCCGCTTTCGCAATTCTCAATCGACATGAAAACCTTGCGTACTGTAAAAAAGGATACGACTCTTGGAGAATAATTGATGAAGCACGGTCATACAGTGAGGATGTGATATATTTTCGTGGCGCGTTTTATGCGGTTGATAAATTTGGGTCGATTGCTATTTGTGATGTGAATAATGACTTGCCTAGTGTGAAATTTATCAATGTGGAGCAACAGATTGATGGTGATATGAAGTATTTGGTGGATGCAATGGGTGATCTCTTGTTGGTATCAAGGTATTTAGAGTTTGAGATCAATATTGAGTATTACTTCGAGGTGTGCCAAACAGTGGAATTTCGTGTGTTTAGGTTTGATTGGGATGCACAGAAATGGGAAAGTATCACAAGTTTGGAGAACAAAGTGTTGTTTTTGGGGGAGAATTCATCGTTGGCCCTGCTAGCAAGTGATTATGCTGAGTGTAAGGGGAATAGGATTTATTTTACAGATGATTATTCAGAGGGGAATTATGAAAATATTGCTGGTGATCATGATCTTGGTATTTATAACTTGGCTGATGGGAGTATTGAACCGCTTCCTTGCTATCCTCGGAATTCTTACTGGCCAATCTGGATAACTCCGAATATATGCTAAACAAGTAAGTTCAGTGTTTCCTTGATCTTACAAGTTCAGCTTGCCTAGTGTATTCTGTTTTTAGTGAAAATTTCTATTGTGATCTTATCTATGTGTGTTGGCATTGCTCCTGATATTCATTGTTTCATGCACACTTGCTTATAAAACTGATATTAGGAACGGAATTGAAGAGACAGGGAAACCAAATCCTTGTGTATGTGCTGATGAGCTGGAGAATAGTATATAGTAAAGATTGAACAATATAATTGATTTGGTTTTCTGTTGGAATATAATGCCACTTGTAGCTTATGCTCGTTGTCTAATGTGTCTCAAGCCTGTACATTGCTGCACAAGATTGTTGATTTTATCTTTTTTTTTTCAAGATCACACTAGATACTAAAGCCTTTTAAGTAATATTCTCGATATTGTCTTCTGTGTCGTGGTTAAAATTATAGAGAATTTTAATATCCATGGCAACTTCTAGCTATTTTTGAATGAAATTAAGTGATTGTCTTATTAAAATTCGATGTAGATGAATATCAGCATTTGCAATAAGCAGGATGTAATTAAGTTATGTTAATAACAACGCACCTAGGTGAAGCAGCATGTAGGGTGTCAGGTGTGTTTTCAAACTCTTAAAACTTCTTCCAGGATCAATTTTTTTCAAAAGCTGTCTCACAACTTTAGAAAATAAGTGATTCTGCCCTATTCCATAGAGTTTGAAATCACCTCAGTAGCCTTGTCTGTTAGAGAGGAATCTACTCCCAAGATTTGTCGATGTGCTTAGACTGAACCTTCCCAACCATTTAGAAGGGGATCATGCAGATCTATTCTTATCTCTCTCCTTCACCGGATTTGTTGATGTGTTTAGACTGGACCTTCCCAACCACTTCTGTCTCTGTACTTAGAAGGGCATCATGCAGATCCGTTCTAATTTTAACTCTTAGAATAGAATGATTTCTTTTCTCAATTCAACTTTGATTCTCATTTTTATTTGATTATGAATGAAGTTGGGGAATGGATTATGTGGACAGAAGGGTGAAGAAGGGAGGTCCGAGGGCGCGAATATCCTTCGATTTGATCCATGCATACAAACCGATTGAGACCTGTGTCTTTCAATATTGCATATGACAACAAAGATTCTGAGGAATTGAACGTGATGTAAGTGTCTTTGTGTAAGTAGGCTTTTCCATGTAAATATATCCACAATAAAATAAAGGTAGTTCTATATTCTGTATAATCCTAATTTGTGAATTAAGTTCTTATTCTTGCTACATATGTATGAAAGTTTCAACCTTTTCATTTCACAAACTTTTTTTACTTCTTACTCTTTTACAAATGGTTTTCAAGATTTTATGTTTGCGCTCAAGAATTCAAAAGCCTGAAAAGAAAGACTAAAATTCAATAATTGAGCCTAGCTTGCCTTTTTTGTTTCAGATACTATTTTTTTTATCATCTGTGTCTTTTTATACATTGTTCACTAACTTGACTGAAACGCATCAATAATTGAATTAAAAATTGCGAATCAAAATTTATGTGGAGTAGTGCAATAGTTTGTGGTCAAAGTATTGAACTTGTTTATATAATTAGATCCATGAAACTTGATCCATGAAACCGAATCTTTTTCTTGTACCCTACTGACAATTTATGGTGAGCTCCCCATGACCGAAACAATTCTTTGATCTATGAATTACGATTGAATTCAAATTCTTCATATAAATCTTTCTAATTTTAGTATAATATCATCGCAAATTTTGTTTAATTAATAATTATGTTGATGGCTGATGTTGATAATTATGATTCTACTTTTCTAAAACTTACAGAAAACCTTGAAAATTTAATAATTATTTAAATTAAAAGTGAATTACTAAATCAAAGCTTGAATGGTATACATACTGTAAAAAAAATGATTAAAACTTCCTATAGAAAACAAAAAATGAGATAAAATACTATCCTTTTTGGAGTCTAATAATTTAATAATTATTTTAATTAAAAGTGAATCCCTAAATCAAATCTTGAACGATCCAAATTGTAAATAAAATAATTAAAACTTTCGATAGAAAAGATAAAATACTATCCTTCTGGGAGACTAATGGATAACATGATCTGATTAACCAAATCGCAGCCGCACCAATAATTGATTTACTAGGGAAAGCAAAAGCAAAAGTAAGACTCAGAATTATCTTCTGAATATCTATTTTTATTTTCCTTCAACAAATTTGATATAAAAAATCGATACACAATCTCAGCAAAAACACAAATTTCCTTGCTTACAAGTTACAACTCTACCCTTTAACTAGTTGTTAACCTTATTCATTGGAATGCAAAACAAAGCTATGGAAGGTAATAATCTCAGAATGGCAGCTTGATTGTTTGATGAGTAATTCAAATTACTAATTGGGAAACAAAATTGCAGCCATTTGATTTAGGTAAAGTTTCAAGAATTATTTTAATTCCCTTCAACAAATTTGACATAAAATGGTCCCCCCTCCTCTGTCCCGCAATTAAATATTATAGGGGTGAAATTTAAAGATGAATTTTCATGTTAAGGGTGTTACGAAGTTTATCCCGAGATGAAATCAAAATCCATATAATATTTGGTTATACTCCTATATTTTTATTGTTTCGATTTTCTTGATTGATCTTTACAACTTTACCTTCCTACCCTACACCATTCTAACAAAAGAAAAAAGAAAAAGCAGGGGTTACTTCTAGTTCTAGGCAATACACCTCATAGAATAGGTAGAAACGGTAGAATCAAGCGTAGAAGCTCCGTGAACAATACCGGTATGATCACTCTCCAAGCCGTAATCCAAAGTTGTTGGACGCTCCTCCAATTCCTCATCAAAATCGTATACGAATTCCGGAATCACAATCCCCTTTCGTTTGATATTATCCCACAGGAATTCCAGCCTGTTCACATACTTCACCTTCCCGTACAACCCTCCGCCGCCGTTGAACAGAACACGGCCCAAAGTCGCCATGAACAGCCGCGATTGAATCCCTGCGTGAACAAAATAGAACGTGTCCAGATTTTCTCTCACTTTCGCCGGAACACCCTCGTAGATCGATTTCAACGCCGAAATTCCGGGGAAATTTTCGCCGCGGTTCACCGCCGTGTGGACGTACACCACCGAAAACGGCCGGCCCTCTAGACTCGGGTAAATCTCGTCCTCCATGAATTTCTTCACTGATTCGACAGTCACAAGCCTCGCTGTTACCCAAAACAAAATCGTGAGTACTAAAAATGGGGGAAATTAAATAAGCGATTGAAATTAAAATTACCTGGGTAGAGTTTTCCGATGATGAGGAGAATGGGACGGCCGCGTTTGTCAGAGCCTTGAATCTGAAAGATTTGGAGTTTCTTGATTAGGGTTTGCTGTTCGGATTGAGAAAGGGGGGTGGAATGGGGGAGATTGGAAGTAGTCATGGTTGTGTTGTGATGGAGTAACAAAATATCTTTCTTGTTGTGTTAATATTTGTGTAAACCATTTCCCCATTTTAAAGGCCTGGGACTAGGGGTGGGGTAGGGTTGGTTGGATAATGTTGAAGAAACCTTCGATTAGTGGAAATACCATACTATTTCATTTTAATTAAATTTGTTACCTATATGGCTATATTCATTCCGGTACCCGTTTACCCCCTTTTTAGCGTTTTTTTTTTTAAATTTCAATATCATACTTATATATTGCATTACTCTATTATTTATTGATAGAGAGTGTGTTATTTTAAATATATATGAGATTTTGATTTTGATTGAAAGACAAATAATATCAAAAATAATAAATTGTTTTTAATGTATTAAGGATGATTGAACTCACCTAAAATAGATTGATATGGAGTACCTCAGTTATATTATCTTATATAAATCTATGTAATGTGATATATATTAAAATAAAAGTAAGATATATATGTAATATGTTGCACGTAAAAATAAGAAATAATAGTAATATTTCAGAATGGAGTATTTTTTTTAACTATATCAATTAAATTCTTGACATTTTCTACCAGCCAATCATAGTAACCCAAATCCAACCCATTCCACGTCACATTTTGACCGAGAATTTGAATCGTTAAAGATAAGAAGGATTTAGTGTAGCAATAATCAAATTACTATTTCAACATACAGTATAGTATTGATTTAGGTTCTTATTTTAGCTGCTGCAACCAGATCTGGGTATATAGGTTTTCAATAAATTAGTGATAATAGAAAATATTAAATTCGAGTATAGTACTACTCCATATTTACTCTGTCATGTAGTAGTCATGTGGTTGTGGATAAAATTTGATCAAAATTGAAATAATAGAGGGGGGAGGAATATTCGATAGAATCTCCCATTTTATTCGGACAAAAATGACGTCGGCAGAGAAATGAGTCCAGTCTCTGTTGCAATTAATGACACGTTATGGCGGTTAGCAGTTAGCACTTGTCTACTGCTTCATACAAATAAATAAATACTTTTTTAATAATAAATAAATTTTTATTCCTTAATAAATTTTTCATTACTTTGAACACATGAATTTAAAAAATTGATTAAACAATACGTTAGTACATATGTGATTAATAGAGAGATAAAAAGGGAAAAAAAATGCAAAGTGGGGTGTAAATATATATATATTTGTAAAAAAGTATAAAAAAACTTATAAATGAATGAACAAAAATGACAAGTTTATAGGTGAATGGAGGAAGTAATCCTTCCCAATAAAAACTATTTACTTTTATTAAAAAATGTGATATAATTTGTAAATGTATTAGAGATAATATAATCAAAAATATAATAATATAATTAAGGGGAAGTTAAATTTTCTCATATCAAAATAATTTAATAATTATTTGATTGGAGAATTTTCTAGAGACACCTTTTTAATAAAGAACAACAATTATAATAATTTTAAATAAGAGCAAAATTGAATGTAAATAACTCATTATGCCCTTAGATTTAAATATGAAGACTGATTTAATATGTAATTAATCAATTCATGATATCCCCTATTTTTTCGCCTTGTCTTCAACAAGAGGAAATATTTGTTTTAGTCCTTTAAGTTTGAGTGAATCCAAAATAAATCCTTTAAGTTTTTAACTTTACAAAATACATCCTATATCTTACCAGATATTAAATTTAGTCCTTTTTAAAATCTATTTTAGTCCTTTAAGTTTAAACTCCAATTTTAATCATTTAAATATAATAAAATCTGAAAATTTTAATAAAATTTGAAAAGAAAATACTGATTTTAATGTATTTTTTTTTTAAAACATCATTAAAACATTTTTTTAAAATTAAATAAAAACATCATTAAAATTTGAATTATACTCAAATTCTACCTAGCCCTTTTTTTCTAATTAATTAAAAATATAAAAATTCAATAATTAAAATAAAAATATATACTAAAATCTAGAAAATTGAAAGAAAAATATAAATATGTTTAAAAAAAAGGGACAACTCCAACTACCCCTATCATATTCCCCAAATGTAAATTATAGTATGATTTATATAATAAATTGAACGAGATTATACGAGATTTTATGTATCTGTAGACCTCCCATCCAAGAAATTATTTCTCGAACAAAATTAAAAACAAGTATAATTAAATTTAAACTCTATAAGTAATTACTGTGATAAACATAATATTAAATCATATAAAAACACATTCCAATTAATTTAGTGCACATTTATTAAGTTTTGAAATTCTTATTTAAGCTTGTTTGATAATTATATGAGTCGAACTAAGATGAGCTTTAATCGAATCGAGATTAATTTAAACCTTAAACCTCTGTCATACTCCCTAAATGTAAATTATAAATTATTATATAAATCATTATATAAATCATATAATTTACATTTGGAGAATATGACCGGGATAGTTGGAGTTGTCCCTTTTTTTTAATATATATTTATAATTTTCTTTCAAATTTCTAGATTTTATTATGTATTTTTTTTTTTATTTTTTTTTTTTGGATTTTTATATTTTTAATTAAATAGGGAAAATGGCTAGGTAGAATTTGAGCATAATTCAAATTTTAATGATGTTTTTATTTAATTTTAAAAAATATTTTAATGATGTTTTAAAAAAATATACATTAAAATCAGTATTTTTTTCAAATTTTATTAAAGTTTTCAAATTTTATTATATTTAAATGATTAAAATTGGAGTTTAAACTTAAAGGACTAAAATAGATTTTAAAAAGGACTAAAATTAATAGTTTGTAAGATATAGGATGTATTTTGTAAAGTTAAAAACTTAAAGGATTTATTTTGGAATCACTCAAACTTAAAGGACTAAAACAAATATTTCCTCTCTTCAACAACATTCTCATCCATCAAGTTTTTTTCCGTTTCAAGATCACTGCGTTTCAATTAATTATTTGACCTTACTTATTCGTGATCAATATTCAGCATTACAGAATAATCTTTAAGTATTGATTCATATTTTTCTAAATAAAATCTTACCGCAAAAAAACTTTGACATTGTGTATTGTTAATTTAATACAAATAACCGATCTTGAAGTTTAAGGTTGTGTTCTTAATTCATTGATGCCCTAAAAATTATCTTATTATATCTGTATATATTTGCGCAACTCACGGATGCAGTCTTATTTTTAATCGTTTATGTATGTTTTTTTCAAGTTTGTTCGTGTTAGTAAGTCTTGTTTAATTTAATTAATGAATTCTTCGTATTGATTCATTATATCTCGCCTTTTTTTCAATCATCTTCCATTAATTCAATATTTATTCCTTTTTTAAATCACGCATCAATATCGTGGCCATCATATTGAATTTTTTGACTTTCTGTAATTCCACCCACAAACGTCGACATGTCTTCCCCACGAACATAGGCACCGAATACGATCAAGCCCCCCGAATGGAAGACAAAAGCATTGTCGATGGCAGATCTTCCTTGCCGTCGTCTTCCACGATCGAACCCCCTACCCTATCTCATTCGCAGCGACGTGACAACACAGACGCGGTGCAAGTGACTAGTTTTTACGATTTCAATTATTGTGTTAAATCATTGGTTCTAGTTTTAAAAACATTATATGTTCATATATTTGGCTAAACACAGAGATGCAGATTGATTGTTAGTCGTTTGTACGTGTTATTTTGTTATTATTCTAGGGTTTTTTAATAAATAGTAGGGTCTTTCTATCGTCAGGAGGGCTTCGCCCTTCCTGACAACAGGAAATATATTAAATACCGTTGGATCAATGATCCAACGTATATAATTATTTATATATGATTGTACTTCGCAATAGTGCGTTTGCACTACGTTATTGACAATTGCACTGTGTCGCCTTACAAATAAATTAATAATAAAAATAAATATAAATATAAATATAAAATGACCAAATTACCCATTAAATTTAAAAATAAAATTCGGTGTGTATACTCATTAACATTTTATTTCTAATCCAAACATTCCTAAACCTAATAAAAAATCAGCTACTAGTCTACTACTAATAAAAAAAACGCCGCCATACTACTAGCTAATTCATCTAATCAAAACCACTAAATGCCGCCATACTTGGCATACACTAAGCTTTTCGCCATTAAATTTTTTAGTTTATCGTGTTCAGTTCTTAATGAATCCAGAATTTAAAGAAATATTAGAGAAACTTAATTCATTTCGTTTCCACCATAGAGAAGGAGCTTGTAATTTAAAATATACCTCCAAATTTTAATTATAACACTTCCAGATTTCTGAAAACTCATTGCTAGAACAACTTTCCAATCTTTTGACATGATTTTCTTTATTTTTTAAGGAAAATCCTTCATTCAATTCAAGATATATTTTCATAAGCTCGGTAGTTTTGTTGTAAATCGCTCATCATGCCTCCGATCTTGGCCTTTTTACTGATAAACCCTAGTTCTTAATCTCTTTTAGTTATACTTGATTTTCGTTCGATCCTTACCACATAGTAATATTTATTTTTGTGTTTTGAAGGAAATCGGAGATAAAGCACTCCGACTAATCTCCTTCTACATATGCCTCAAATTATGTTCCACCACCACGGTAGTGGGCGGTTACGGAGAATTGGAAAAAAGTATTAGGGATTATTGGATTAACCTATCTTCTTGATGTTTAAATAATTTTGATGATAATTAATTCATTGTTTTAAATTAACATATACTCCGTATAAGATATAAGACTAAGTTTGTAATTAATTGAAGTGATGTTTAATTAAAATTATTATAAGGGCAATTTAGTACTTTTATATATTTTTTAAAAATATTAATTATTTAATTATGTTGCGAAGCTTATTCGCCCTATGACGAAGATATATGAGGTGTTAATTTCTGATTGATCACCTGTTATCAGGAAGTGCGAATGCACCTCCTGACGATAGAAAGACCCTAAATAGTAAATTATCAATCAATGGATTGTTTTGTGATACTCAAAATCGAATTCGTTGGGAAAATCAAGTTGGTTCGTGTTAATCAGTCTTCAACGTTTCTAGAAGTCTTGAATCAAGTCACTGGTATGCACATTAATATACTGATTTTATTAATGCGCGTCTAATTTGCATTAAAGTCATTTTTCTGCATAATGATATTTGCATATATGCACATAATTTACTGCACACTTTTGCATTATTAATATGTTGATGTAACTTTAGTATTTTTTATTTTTTTTTGCATTATAGTTAGAGATTTTTCTGCAGATCTTTCTCATAATCAAGTCAGACATTTTTCTGAAGAAAATATCTAATTTGATTTGACGATTGGAGAAAGTCCTAAAATTGAGGATGTAGAATAATCAACGGGGTTTGAGAAAGAGAGAAAGATTTGCATTCAAATTTTAAAATTAGTTAACTTAATATTATATTAAAACACAATTTTAAATATTAAGGGTAAGATGATACATTTAAATTGGATTTTGACCTTAATTTGAACTTTTTCTTATTTGAAAAAACTGTATGTGAAAAGACTTATTGGTGAAATCCCAAAAAAATTAATATTAAAAGATTTTAAACTAATAATATGTACGGGGAGTTACTACTTTTATTGGAAAGTTACCATTCACATTAATATAATTAATATTATTAATTTTAAACATGTTCACTACATTGCACCATTATTTTACGGGAAAGTTAATTGACCAAATTTTAATATTGGCCTTTTCAAACACAAAGAATCATCCTTATCTACCGTGTATTCAATTATTTGAATTCGAAAAAGGAAAGAAAAGCTGAAATTATGGGAAATGTTGAAATATTGCTAAAAGACTTTTAAATTGAATTTAATTTTTTAATTAGAGAATTTGTAATTGATTTTGGTCTTAATGTCCCATTTTGTTTTTGACTCTTGGATTTTATTTCTAAGTGTCAATAATCTCTATAATTAAATGAGAAAGATAATAGTTTACCATAAAGAAAATGAGTATTTCATTGAAACAAACGAAAAATGAAAGTTTGATAGCTTTTACACACACCTCCATTAAATGTTATACACACCTCAATTTTAAACATGGAGTACTGGTAAATGTTTGGAAAAAATGGAGGGGATATTAACACCTCCATTAAATGTTAAACACACCTCAATTTTAAACATACGATCCGTTAAAATTTAAAAATAAATTTAAATTACAAAACTCAACGTCCTCGTTTTTTACTGTGATACGACCATCTATATCTATATATATATAAAAACAGAATAGTCTACTTCCAATTTTTCCCGCCCATTTCATTTGCTAAGCACGCACTGCATTCCTTTTTAAAGAACAGTAATACTTTTTGTAATATTTTAATGGCCTAATTAGAAATCCAATGTCTGACTCATTTGCCCAGACAAAATGAGTGCAGATTTGAGATTTTCATTGATTTTTTTCCAACAAGCTGTCGTTTAAGAATAATAATTAATGACTAGATAATTAAATACAATATTTTGAATTTAAATTGTATTAGTAATTGTTTTCTTCATCTCTAATCATAGATATATAATCCATAAAATTAGTCTTCTTAAAATAAAATTATAAGGAGTATATCTTTTACTTAAAATTTATATGTCACTTTAAAAATAAATATAATTACTAATTAACATTGAAAAATAAAATGACTAAATGCAAATAATGTGAATAACTAATACATCAACTTAATTTGAACAAGAGGAAGTAAGTTGTTCCATTAGTTCATCCCCAATTCTCAGGACTCAAAATTATCAATTTATAATTAAATTTTAGTCAAATAGTAAAATCATCTCCAATCATTAAACTCAATAAAAATATTCTAAAATAATATTCTTAATGTTACCATCAGATATATAATTAGCATATTTATTTTCTTAGTTAATTTTCTATTGTATTTTGTAAGTTAAATTCGTAGTATGTATATTTTATCATATATTTTGTAATTTAAATTTATAATATGTATATTTTGTTTTTTATTATATTTTATAATTTAAATTATTAATGTTATCTTACAATTAAATTATATGTTTTCAATTTTTAAATATTTCATAATTATTAATTATAAAAATTAAAAAAAAATCATTATTTAATTTAAGTAATAATTATAAAATAATAATTTTTAAATAAATTAAATAATAGGAGTATATAAATTAATAAAGAAAAAGTTAAAAAAGTGAATTGTGGTGGCCAAATAGGGCGTAATATTTTTTAAATTTACCACCAAAAATTGGCAAATTGCCACCAACATTGTTGATGCGTTGAAGAGAATTTCGAAGGCAATTAGAGTATTAGTTTGTGCATTGAAGATGTTCTAATCACCTTAACTAATACTCCCTCCGTCCCAGATAAATTTGCACCTCTGGGATGACACACATTTTAATAAACGTGTAAGAAAAAATGTAATGAGTGATATTTTGAGGGGTAGTTTTGTAAACTTTTATGAATAAAATAAAGTAAAAATTATGTTGAGTGTGAAAAAATAATGTCACATGGGTAAATATGTGTGTATTTTGAAAGTGAGGGTTATGATAATATTTATGGAGTGTGCAAATTCCTATGGAACAGAGAGAGTATTTATTTATTATTAAATGTTGGGCTTAAATTAGAATTTGAACAACTATGTAGAGATGAAATGATTCGACATGTTGATTTTAGATAAAATTATTAATTATTTTTTATTTAATTTTGTAATGTTATTGAACCTTTGAAAACTTAATGAAATATACTTTTGGTTTATTTTTTTTAGAATATATATTAAAGTTTAAAGTATAAATTTTATTTTTTTAAAGTGATTTTTTTCTGTCGTGTTAGTTTTATGAAATTTTAATACTCCCTTCCCTTTCAATTTCATAATTTTCACTTCTCAAAAAGAAAATATTACTCTCCCTCACTACTTTATTTCTACTTTATATTCTCTCTCATCTTTCACCATCTCCAATCCAAATGAGAATAATAAAATTGAAAAGAGATAATATTATTTTATAAACTAATATTCGTGGTGAATTTAGTGAATAACTAAAAAAATATATAATTTAATTAAATATTGTGTAGGCCATGGGTAGGTGAAAAAAATATAACTATAATTTATTAAAATTACTATATTATTAAAAATTAATAAATTACCTTTTTAACAGCATTTTAACAAATAGCCAAATATGTTTTAAAGAAATGAGTGGTTATATTGACCAAATAAATGTAATATTTAAAGAAATGAGGATTACTAGTTCTTAATTCAAAATCAATCGTCTCATTCATTCATTTTCAACTTCTTTCTCCTCCGTCTCATTCAAAATCAATGCATCCTAAAGATAGGTCCAGTAGATGCATTAATTGAATGTGCGTGCAGGGTAAGGTCAAAATCAGGATGAGTAATTACTCTATGCTTTCCAAGATTGTTTGTGAAATCTAACAAGAAGCTGATAAGTTGAATTGCTGAGTTCAAAATAAAAATTAAGGTGATAGACCTCTTTTTTTTAAAATAAATTACTCCCACCGTCACACAATTATTTTCACAATTTTTTTTGTGACGTCCCACACAGTGACGGAGCCCGAAACTAATCGATGGGGGGCCCAATTATGAATAATAAATTTCGCTTTTAATATCTATAAATTTTTTTGAAACATATAATATATTACTAATTAATCAAGTTAAGTTTTAATATATTTCAATAAAAGTTTCATTCATTCCCCTCATTACCTACAAAATAATATTTATACAGTCTATACACGAGCATCTTTTAATTTTTATGTTTTAAATTGTTATATACTTCACTCGTTTCATATTGATTGGCGCTATTAGTCTTAATTCTTGTTTCAAAAAATTATCATTTTTAGCTATTTTTACACGTTTCTCCCTAAATTATTCATATGTAAATTCCTATAATTTTTATTTTAATACTTTTTCATCTTTCTTTCTTTATTATTAAAGCAAGTTATTCCACTCTCTTATACTTTCATTCATTTTTTTCCCTCAATCTTTCATGATAATGAAAGATAATTTTTTTAAAAAAAAAGTTATTTAATTATACACAAAACAAGTACTTATAAGACAGAAAAAGTAATAATTGCACTACTAATATTTTACTAATACACTTAGAAATTATTATATAACTATTAAATATGATTAATTATAATTATTTTTCTTTTATTTTTTATTATTTAATATTTTTTAAAAAATTATTAAAAAAAAATTGTAAAATGGGTGGGGGCCAGTGACCCCCCTGGGCCCTCTCTCCCTCCGTCCCTGGTCCCACAATAACTTTCACACCCTTAAAATGAAAAACTTTTTATAAAATTCACCCTCACAATATTCTCAATTTTATACAAATGTCGTTACTTTTTCTCCACACATACACAAAAGTAAACTCGTTTATTTACTTCATACAGTACATAGAATTTTACAAATTTATCTCTCAAAATCCTCTCATTATTACAATTTCTTAATATACATGTCCGTATACATATGAAAGTAATCTGGAGTATTGTTAAAGCTTAGAGCATCTCCAACCTTACTCTATTTTAAAGTTTGGAAATAGAGTTTTGAATAGTAAACTTCAAATATGAAGTTCACTATTCAAAACTCTATATTTTATATTTATTATTTTATTAATATTTACAATTTTATATTAATAATTATAGTTCTTTTGTTTTGTTGTACTAATTTACAATATGCTTTTAGTTGTAATAATTGGAGTATTTATAATTCTATTGTTGTACTAATTTATAATATGATTTTAGTTGTGTAATTTTTTAATTTTTTTGTGTATTATTATTACTAACAAAATAACGTAAAATACAATAAAACGGACATACATGCATTACTTAGCTACATATATAACACGGACATATTAAAATAGGTGAACACAAACTGAAAATAAATTTATGGGAGAAGTACTCTATTTAACAATATTGTAAGGGTGTATTTGGTTTGTGATTGGCCTTGGATGGGCCATCCCCCATCTCATCTCTCTCCACCTCATTCTATCCAAATACTCATTCATCTCTATAATACACATACAAACCTATTTTTATACAATCACATCATTTTTTTTCTTTTAATCACTCATTCTCTCTCTTACTTTTTGTTCACACATTTATTTTCTCTCCTACTTTTTTCCACACATTTATTCTCTCTCCTACTTGATTTGACATAAAATTTTCAATCCACACCTATTTTCCAATCTCTATCCAAACACAATTTTTATTCATGGACCCCTATCCATATTTTTCCAATCCTCATCCTCATCTCATCCACCACAATCCCTAACCAAATAACACCTAAGAGTGTGTTTGGTTTGGGATTGGCCCATCCGGATTTGGATGGGCCATCCTCCATCCCATCCCTCTCAATCCCTCTCCATCCAAATACCCATCTCAATACTCATTCTTCCCTATAATACACATATATACCTATTTTTATACAATCATATCACCATTTTTTTCCTATTAATTACTCATTCTCTCTCCTACTTTTTTTCCATGCATTTATTCTCTCTCCTACTTTTCTTCCACATATTTATTTTATCTCCTACTTTTTTTCATCACACTAATAAAATAATACAACATCACTATTGATTTGACATAAAGTTCTCCATCCACACCTTTTTTTCAATCTCTACCCAAACACCGTTTTTATTCAATTACTATTCATGAATTACCCTCATCCATATTTTTCCAATCCCCATCCTCATCTCATCCACCCCAATCCCTAACCAAACAGTGCCTAAGTGATTACACTCACATGTATTGTTTTACGTTATTATATGTTTCGTAATTTTATATTTAAGTAAAAGTAATATTTAAAATTTATAAATTTATTTGTATTTTATATTTTGATAAATTCAATAATATTTAATTTACTAATTAAATATTTAATTGTATAAATTGATTTAAATATTAAGATAAATATATTATTTAATGATTGTAATATATTAAAAATGAATAAAATAATAAATAAAGTAAGATATAGAATTTTATGGTTGAAAGATTTTTTTTAATAGAGTAAAAATCTTGTATTTTAAATTTTAAAAATCTTTATTCTAGAGTTTTGTGATGGCCATACAAACTAAAAGTCTAAAACTATATATAGCATGAGCATGTGTCAGTCAGGCGGGAAACGAAGTCAACTTCAAGAATGGTAGTCTGCAAAAATTTTTAGTGCATAATGGAACGATGGTACTCAATTCATTCCGAGTTAATATGCTTATATTTTGCAAAATAAGTTCCATTGAAACCAAATCTAAATATATATTCACTCATTCCCTAATTTCCCTCCCATAAATGTTTTCACAAAAAAATAGACATAAAAATTAAGAAAAAAAGTGTAATGAGTAAAGTATTGAAGGATAATTTTGTAATATTTTATGAATAAAGTAAAGTAAATGATTAAATTGAGTATAAAAATAATGACATTTTGTGTAAATATGTAAATATTGTGAATGTGTAACTTATGGAAAAAAATCTTTTTTATAAAGTGTAAATAATTGTAAAATGGACGAATAAAAAAAATAGTGTAAACAACTGTGAAACGAGAGTATATCTTAAATTAATAAAAGTGTGAGTTGATAAATTTCAATTTGAGCAAGTGGAGCTAATAAGTTTTTGGCCAATTCTTTTCTCCCCCCATCCCCTTATTTCCTCTCGTCTTTCATGGCGGAAAACTCAACGGTTACGTCCGTGTTCGACGCGACGTTAACCCTACATGCTATAACTCACCTTGTTTCTATCAAGTTAAAGCCCTCCAACTATCTCATGTGGTATGTGCAAATTTTCCCTTTTCTTGTTACGCAAAAATTCTTACCGTACATCGATGGTTCGACGCCGGAGCCCCCCAAAACGGTCACCACCGCTGGAGTCTCTTCTTCCAACCCCCTTTATACTTCTTGGTACTCTCGCGACAAAATTGTAAGTGTTTTCTTGACCTCAACTCTCACTGAAGAAGCCATGGCGGTTACCGTTGGTTGTTCTTCTTCTTTGAAAATTTGGACCGCCCTTGCTACTGCCTTCAATCAGCCATCAAAGGCTCGTGAGCTCCGCCTAAAATACGAATTATAAATGATCAAGAATGGTTCAAGATCCGTCTCCGAGTATGAGGTTGCCTTCAAAAATTTGTGCGACCAACTTGCTTCCATGGGATGTGTTGTTGACAACACACATATGTCCCATTGGTTTCTTCGCGGTCTTGGTTCTGAATTCCATGGTTTCTCCACGTCTCAAATCAACCTCACCACCCTTCCTTCTTTTTCCGATCTGCTCGCAAAGGTTGAGTCGCACGACATGTTCACAAGATCTCTAGAAACCCCCTCGTCTTCATCCTAGACTCCTGCCTTCTATGCTCGCTCTTCGGGCTCTTCTAGTTCGGGTTGTGGTCTTTTTTCTCGATCTGGAGGTGGCCGTGCACAACCTGTCTCTCGTGGTCGCATTTTTCCTGGTCGCGGTCGTTCTCGCTTCTCTCCTCGCTGCCAGATATGTCGCTTTAATGGGCACTTCGCTAGCTCTTGTCCTCAACGCTATGACTCTCAACCTGCTGGCCAAGCTAACATGGTTGATTCTATCTTGGGCCTATCTCCCTCTCACTCTCCTCATCAACCAGACTGGTTTGTCGACACTGGTGCTTCCTCGCATATGGCTTCCTCCTCGACTGCCCTTGACACTTCCTCTCCTTACACAGGCTTAGACAAAGTAATGGTTGCAAATGGTAATATCCTTCCAATTTCTCATATTGGCGCCCATCATTATAATTCCCATTTAACTCTATCAAATGTTTTGGTCGTCCCTTCGATCACCAAAAACCTTCTTTCTGTTAGCAAATTGACCAATGATTTTCCTTTTCGTTTCATCTTTTCTAATGATTCCTTTGAAATACATAATCGGATTACAGGTGTGGTTCTGGCTCAGGGCAGACTTGACAATGGTTTATATGTTCTGGATAAATGTCACTCTGTTTTTTAATCTTCTTTACGTGCTCGCGCATCTTGTAGTTCGTATGAATTGTGGCATAATCGCTTAGGGCATGTACACTTTGATATTGTAAACTTGCTTACAAATAAAGGCCTTCTTTCTGTTACCTCTGTGCTTCCTCGTCCTATTGTTTACTCCTCTTGTCAAAAAGCGAAAAGTGTTCGGCTCCCTTTCATTCTCAATAAAAAAACGTGCTTCCCATGCTCTTGATATCATTCATTGTGACCTAAGGGGACCTTCACCTATCAAATCTTATGATGGTTTCTCTTACTATGTTGTATTCATAGATGATTTCTCTCGCTTTACATGGTTCTACCCTCTTCGTCACAAATCTGACTTCTTTTCTACATTTATTATTTTTAAAAATATGGTTTAAAACCAACTCACATGCAAGATTAAACGTTTTCAATCTGACGGGGGCACTGAATTCACCGATCACAAATTACGTGACCTTTTTAATTCCTCAGGCATAATCCACACCATATCTTGCCCATATACTCTAGCTCAAAATGGACGAGTAGAACGTAAGCATAGACACATTACTGAAATTGGCCTCTCTCTATTGTTTAATCTTTCGTTCCTCCTAACTTTTGGGTTGAAACATTTGGCCCAGTTGTCTATATTATTAATAGACTGCCTACATCTATTCTTGCGAACAAGTCTCCTTATGAAATTTTGTTTTCTTCTCCTCCTTCTTATGAGAATTTCCGTGTCTTTGGATGTAGTGTTTACCCTTGTCTACGTGACTATGCTCCTAACAAATTATCTCCTCGTAGCATTCCTTGTGTTTTTCTAGGTTACAGCTCGCGCCATAAAGGTTTTTGTTGTTTTGATCCTCAAGCCTCTCGCTTATAAATTTCTCGCCATGCTTGCTTTGACGAGACATCTTTTCCCTTTGCTGGCGACCAACCGTGTTCTACAACCACCACTCTTGATATCTCATCTTTTGAAACTTTGATGCCACCCTGCACTATTCCTTCCTCGAGCCCTACTTTTCCTCTTGCTCGTAACATCGATGCTTCTTCATCTTTACCTTGTTCGCTCTGTCCCCAATCAGATATTCTTCCTCTGGCTCGAATTAACGATTCTTTTGTGATATTTCATGCATATGACTTTCATTTATTTTAGAAATGTATTTTATTAATTTTAATGCCTGATTGATTTTTTTAATATTAATTTCAAGTTTTAAAATTTTAGTATTTGTGTTGGGTTTAGTGGATAATTTAAAATTATATACTCCAACTGATTACACAATTTTGATACGGTTCGTATAAAACATCTAGCAATATTTATATATTAATTTTAAATAGTTAATACAGATTAATTAGTCGGTGAAGATAATCAATTTAAATATAAATTCATATTACAATCAATCTTACCTTATATAATCTCACATTAATATTTAAAAAAAAAATACCCAAGCAGTGCATAGCAGTAGCACTAGAAAATTACTAGTACATACAACTGATCCAATAACTAAACTGCCACATAGGACATTGACCCCAAAGAATATAGTCCCTAATTTGAACTAGTATCAGATAATTAATCTAACCCCACTTGCTCTTCTGCTACATCATGAATGCAGCAAAGCTCAATTAGAAGCACAAACAGTCCAATTAGATGGAACCCTACTCGAACTGATAGCCGGCATGTTGCGTACATTCACATCGAGAGGCAACAAACGATACTCGATATCGAGGTCTCTGAAAGTTTTAACCATTTCCTCCACAACAAGGGCTCTCCTGGTCCATCTCTCACCCATATCCTGAAAATTCATCCTATGCGAAAGCCAAATCGAAAACTTCAACCTGTTCAAGTCCTCCACGTCTCTCATCACGATCATTGGTGCCGGGTACCAGTGATCACTCCTGTTATCAATATACCTACAAACGAACCATTGCATACCATCAATATTAAACAAACGTGCAGATAAGATGAACTGCTTAATGAGTAACGAGAAAACAAGGCAATGAATGCATACCTTGTGATCCTTTCCTTCATTGTCGCAATCTTCTCCCCAGGGGTTGAAATGTGGATACAAAATTCAATTGCGTCTCCCATATCTGGGCTACGGTAATAATTGTGGATTGGCTTTGTGGAAAGGACGCTGTTCGGATAATAGATTTTGTGGTTATTAAACTTGAGGAAAACCGTTGTCAGTATATTCATTTCCTCAACAATCATCTGCAATATATGTGCAAATTGTAAATAAGTAGACTACAAACATGTGTAGATCGATTCTCGTAAAACAAGAAAACTTACTTGAACTCCATCAACTTCAACACGGTCGCCCACATCAAATGGGTGCATCACGAATAAAAAGATGATTGCCTCGAATGTGGTCTTGCACGTGTTTCCAAACATGAATCCCACCAAAAGAACCTGGGAGCTTAAGAAGACAAGAAACTGTGTTTTTGCAACTTTGAGTATAAGAAGCCACACAACAACCATGAGAACTCCCACCAGGGCGTTTAGCATGTGGTGCAGTTTATTAACAGCAGTTTTTGTGTCATTTAGAGACAAAGCAAGAGCTCTTCGCTCTCTGAATGCAGTCACCTGTTGCAAGAGATATACATAGCATGTTAAATCTTTATGTAATAAAATAATACGAATAGATGAGCATGTTTTTCAAAATATAGACAAGAAACTACAACTAGAGTTTTTTTTTTTTTTTTAACAAGTAACAAAAAAAAAGTTGTCTTTCATATCATTTGTGATTAGTATTTTGAAAGATATTAGGTATTGACAAGCTATCAAATGAAAAGAAAAGGATCAGAAACAATTGCTTAGTAGTGATGACTTCGATTCAACTCTCACAAAGTTCAAATGCTCTTTTTTAGTTGAATATTACGCACTTACCACCCAATTTTTAAGAGCACATTTGCTGATTCCCCTTTCCTCAGTTCCATCTTCAAAGAGATGGATAGTCTTTGAAGCCTCATCCTCCCGCATAAAACGCAGTAAATCCTCCAGGGAAATATGTCTGATCACAGAAAATCATGTCATTATAATAACATAATAATCAGTATGTAAATTACAAATCTGCATAGAAAGGAACTTACTTAGACCCTGGCATTGCAACATTGTTGAAGATCTTCTTAGCAGCAGACTTGGCCAGCTTTTCACTTGTAATATGCACCATTGCCTCATCCTCATCTGCACTGCCCTGTAATTTCTCATCTAGAGTCGAAAGCACACCTTTCCTCACTATGTTGGTCAACCTCTTCATATTCCAAGCTGAAATGTTCTTCTGATTCAATCTATGCAAATGATCAATGGTGATTCCAGTCTTCTCTTCCTTCTTCGACAACGCCCTTGAAAACATAGTACTTTTAGAACCCACTGAAGTGGGAGTCTTATTTGGAGTCCCGATAGTTCTTCCACTCTTTGGAAACATATTGGCCTTCAGATCAGCTGGAATAGTTGCCCCAGCGCTCTGAAGTTTCTGCACCTCAATCATCACCTTTTCTTCCTCTTCCTGTTCTTGCTGAATTTCAATCAATGGCGGCCCTGAAAGGGTCTCAATCACATACTGATTGAACAGCGCTTCTTGAATCCGATCAAAAAACGTACTCACATGAAATGAAGATGCTAAAACCTTAACAAGCAAAGTCTTGACTAGCCAAATCAATGTCCCCACCAAAAGACACACCCAAATCCTAGACACGTATGACAAAATGTGCATATCCTTGGAGTGCTCAACTTTCGTATTGAAAATGGAATACCAAGCAATCAAAACTAGAGCCAACCATACACAATTCTGCACAGCATTTCTCAAACCATATACGAAATACAAAACACGTTTTCGTAATAGAAAGTTCCTCTCAATTAGAAGAACAGCAATCCTAATTCCCCATCCCGAAACCAATCTCCCAGAAATCACAACCAAAACCATCAATTCCCATTTCCATAGAGCCAATCCTACTCTTGTTTGTTTTTTCAACCATTTAAAAGTTAAACTACAAACTAATGCAGCAATAATCAATATCAAACTCACTAATTGCATTACCGAAAGAGCATTGTACTTCAGTTTCTTGTAATCGTCCGGTAAATCATCTTCAAGAAACGGATCATCCTCGTCAATTTCGCTCACTTTTCCAAAAAGCTGCGATTTACCCAATCTTTGAGTGTGAGATTTCGGGTGAATTTCCTCCGGCTGGTCAAGCAATCGAGACTTAGTTGTTTTGGTTCTCATGAAACTAGATTTCCTCCGAAAAGAATTATTAGAGCTGCAAACCAGTACTTCATCCGGTTCAGCATTGGACCGTCGGTTCGCGACCGGCTCAACCTTGTCATGAAACGAAATACGCTCCGGTATCATAGCCAGCGGCGATTCCGTGATGAAATCAAAATCGTTGGAGTCGGCGGCGGCTTTCATGACGGCGTCGTCGTTCGAGAACTCGTAAGTGGAGTCCCGACGAACTCTGGTGGTTCCGGCGCCGTCGTTAGCAGTACCATTAGTCGTGGCGTCATTGGGAGGGGAGGACGACGTCATGGTTACGGCGGAATTTTCCGTCAACAGAATCTGGCGTTGATGGTGTGGGGAAGAAGATTTATTGAAGGATTTGCGGAGCGTTTACACGTGAAAGAGTGAGCAACTCCAAGTATTCAAAAAATGGTTAATAAAGAAGAGAAAATGGAAGGTTTTATAGATATACTACTAATGATGATGGAGATAGCTGTTGGTGTGAAATGTGAAGGACAACAATATTGATAGTCCAGAGACAGCTGAGAGAGTTTTTGAATTTTTACAAAACGAAACTGCAGGGAAAGGTTGGTAAAATCAGAGACGTACAGATGGCGGAGAATCGACCATCAGATCAGAATTTAGGCACAGTCTGTGTTTTGGGATGTAAAAAGTGAATCTTTTCCTTATTAAAAGAACTTTTATTTTGAAATACTACTCCTCCTTCCAAATTTATGATGTTCATTTTATTAAATATTGATTAACTTATGTATATATAACACATAGCTCAAGTGGTTAGAGCACCACTACTACCTAGGCCTTAGGTCCTGAGTTCGAGTCATGGAGAGGGGAAATGGGATGGGTATTTAACTTGTAATCAAAAAAAAAAAAATATATAAAGTAGATAATTAGTTATAAATTAAATAATTTATGGTATAAAATGAAAGTGTGAATAAAAAATTAGACTGAGGGAGTAATTGTTATTTTTCATTAATTTATAAAAATTAAATGATACACCCTCCGTTCAAATTCATTGTGTCAATTTCTCCTAACACGAGTTTTAATGAATATTGATTAATTTATACATTACCAGAGTATATAAGTAATGATTGAAGAATGTAGATAAAATAATGTGAATAGTATTATTTTAAAAAAATGAATGAGTATAATGAAATTGGACAATCACAAATAAAAAAGTGAGAATAATGAAATTAGATGGATGAAAGTAGTATATTTTTACTTTTATCATTCTACTGGTTATTTGTGTGTCAAACTATTATGTACACCTTATGTACCATTATATTTGTGAATCTTGTTATTATAAATTTTTTAGCTAAATTTTTTTATTTATAGAAAATTAAGAATTAATGATGATAAATTTGTCATTGAAAGTAAATTTTTTATCATTACAGACTGTTAGTAAGAAATTGAGAATTTTGTTATTAAAAGTCTATTTTTTTCTAGTAATAATTGCTTAAACGAATTAATATTATTGTTCAAGATACATGATGCAGGATGCACACAATACAAATGAGTTGTACATTAAAATTTATTTACACTAGACTTTTTATTTTCAATAATATTAGAGGTGCATACAAAGATATTATCCAATAACTATTATAAATATTTAATTCAACAAAATTATCAACTTTTATGGCCTTCAACAACATATCACATACCGCGTCAAAAAAAAACAACATATCACATAAAAAAGTGCCACAATATGGGCAGAGCAGGCGTTTGAGGACTATTTTTTCTTTGTAGTAACGTTTTATGTATAAACAAGAGATTTACAAAATCTTACCAAACTATTTAAGTTATGAGGATTCCCTCCATAACCAAATAGTTGATGATTGACCATTATGCTTCGTTATACAAAAAAAAAAAAATGGTGTACTTACCCTAAAACACGACGTGACAAGAAACCGCTTAATCAAACAACACGTGTCAATTGTCTTTTCATAAACGTCTCTGACATATATCGTGGAGTATAACTGTAAGTTTCATTCTCTGTGTGTAGCAATTAACAATGAAAAATGTGTCACCTTTGTATCCCACTCCCTCGACGCTCATCTGGCAACTTTGCTCCGCTTCATTTCCCTCCCACCTCTTCTTACATGACTTGGTCTTCGCCTTCGACATTATATTAATATACATGTCAATTTCTTTATACATAATTTATTAAACTTGATAAGTTAAGTATATACAACATATATAAAATTATATATATTGATGCGTCGAAAAAGAACGCTTACGGATGTCAATCGTTCCTTTGCGAGCACTGCTAATCACGAGTTTGAATCACGTGTTTATCCTTGGCAATCTTCACGAAAATCTCCTTGAGAATCCCAAAATGACCTGCAAAAGCACACCGGAGGGGGGCTCCGGCGTGGAAGCTCCGACGCTCAAGTCAGAATCGATATCAGGCGAATCAAAGGGGAATTCCCCTGTATTTCTAGGGAAATTCCGGCGAGTAATATAGTGTTTCTTCTCAATTTAGTGTATATTTCATAAGAATGTAAGTATTATGTAAAAAACGTAAGTAAGAATATGGAAAGAACCTGCTTATATACCTGGTCCCCCTCTCAGGAGAGAGAAAGACTCCTTCTTCCTAGATTTGCTCATCCATTCCTGTAAATCCGGCCCAACCCCCTGAAGACCTGGTTTATACCCCTCACGACTTGGCCCTTCAATATACTGGCCCTATCTTCACGGGCTGACCTTTTCTTTTGACTTAGTTAAGAAAGACTAAGTGACATCATGCGTTCCCCTTTGGGCCAGATCCTTGGGCCCAAAGGCTATTAATTCCCCAAATGTGGACTAAAGGCCCAATCATTCTAATTTCTCTAGTTTCCCTTTCTTAGGCCCAGGGGTGTATTAATCCTACTTTCCAGCTTATTGACCTAATTAACACTATCATAATTTTATCCTGTTTCCACGTGTCGACTTTTCCAGGAGCGACATATTTATCTACATCAACCACTCCCCCCTACTCTCGTAAAATACCTCAAATTTATGAGAGTAGGAAATAACAAGATGAATTAACCTGAACACCTCTCTGAAACCCTCGAGCCCTAGGGAGCTCAAAACTCTTTAAAATTTCCCCACTTCAGGGATATTAGGTGTTATGACTCGTACTCTGAACCTTAAGGACTCTTAAGTGGCTAACACTTATCACTCAGAAACTCTCAGCCATATCCTGGCTCAATATGGTTTAGATCTCAAACCTCTCGAACTCTTTAAATGATTTACACTTCTCAAAATCTCCAGCTATACCTTGGCTAGTTCAATCAAGGTGGTTCATACACTGAACCTCAAAATCTCATAAGTGTTTCTCATTTACAATCTCATGAGTCTAGTCGCGCGATCTTAAATCGAAACAGTTCATCTCTTTAATCTCAGAATTGTGAGGGGCTCTCTAATTCCCCTCGGCCTCACTCTCCGATCGTAAGAAACTTTAATCCTGCTTTTATACCTCTGAGTTTTTCTTTGGATGGCTAGGGTCCTATATCCCTAGTTTTGAAAACCTCTTATAACTCTGGATGTCATCTATTTCCATCAAGCCTCGAGGGATATAATGGGTAGAGCTTCTTCTTTAATCATTTTGGGAACTGGACACCTGTTGGGTCATAGAATTACAAACACCATTTCCTGTTTCATATCAAGGACTCTCGCAAATATATCAGGAGTTGGGTTCATATCAAGAACCCACGCAAATATCACTCGTCTTGAACGTTTTTCGACTTTCCGTGTTTTATCTCTGGCCCCTGAAAGCTCCTCAAAGGCCCCCATTCCTCCTTCCCCAGTGAAGCCTGCCACTGGGTCTGTTGCTAAGCGTACCCGTTCCTCTACTGAGAAAGCCTTAGTTTCTACTCTGCCCCCTGCCTCTGATGCTAAAAAGAAGAAGTCCAAAACCAAATCCTCTATACCTAATGTCGCCTCAGATGCTCCTGACGAGATTAATGTTGATCATTTCCTGGCTTTTATAGAGCGTTACACTCCGACCCCTGCCACTAAGGCTCTTAATGCTCTATCCTTCGGAGAGCGAGTTGTGCATGCTGCCCACAGCTTTACCCAGGTAATCTCTTCGTGTAGATACGTTCAATAAGAAAAAATATATTTGTCTTACTTCTTTAGATAATTCATTGTGTAGTTTGGTCTCCTGTTCTCCAATGTGTCTGAACGAGCCCTTCAGTCCCTTCAGCTGGTGGATGACCTCCACAGCCAGGTAGAGTTGGAGAAGGTGAAGAAGGATATTCTCGAAGCAGAGTTACATGACGCTAATCAGAGGTGTAAAGTACTCCAAACAACACTTTCGGGGGAGATTTCTTCGCTGAAGAAAGAGTTTGGTAAACGGGTGGAACAGCTGGAGGTTACTCTTCCTCAGGCTGGTATGAAATTGTGTATAGATTCCCTGTTTACCTCTGCCGTAGGTCAAAAATTTCTAGGTACCTTGCATCAGGAGTGGTTGGAGGCCTTCCTTCAGAGTAGCAGCTTTTTGGGGGCGATGGGTGCATATATCCCTCATTTCATTGATCATGGATTTTCCAACGCTGTGGCTGAGCATTCCGCTCCTGGATTTAACGGTCAGTATACTCGTGCCCTCCGGTTAGAAGAATTGGACACTCCCCCCAAGTTCCCTGGGGATGCTAAAGAAGACATCAATACTCCCTGGTGGTTACCTGGGATGAGGAAGGCGATCTTGAAGTTGAAGGATGCTGCCCTGAAATTGGATGATCTTACACCAGCGAAGGATATGGTTTTCCCTATTCATGTGGAAAATCCAACTCCAGTGGCTACCGTGGCAGCAGGTGCTCTGATGGAGAAGGCAGAGGGAGGCGATTCCAGTGGGCGAGCGGAGGAGACAGGAGCAGGTTTTGAGGGGAACAATGATATTCCCCTCTCCTGATAACTTTCATTTCCCTGATAATATTTTGGTACTTTCAAAACACTTTTTCATTTTGTTAAGGCCTCTAAGGCCCTTTTTAGTATTTTCCGGAGACTCCACACTCCGGGGTTTTTCTGTGGAGGGCTTAGGCATGGTGCCTTAAGTCTTGAATATTTCTGCTTTTCTTCCGCTTAATATCGTACCTGCACATTTATCACTTGGCATGCATATATATATATATATATCTCTGACTCTGTTATTAGATGTGTAACGTAATATCCGTCCTGCTTATGAATCTAGTAAGAGTTTGTTTATACTCGTAAGAGTTTATTTATACTCGTAAGAGTTTTGAGAGTCGCTAGGGATAGGGTTTATCGACGAGTTAATCATGTCTTCCGCTACTGTACCCCCTACTCCCCCTAGCTTTAGAGGCTATCGTGGATAGAAACTTTTAGGAATTGTTCCTAGGCATTTTCTATTCGAATCTTTATGAGCTGGTGTAAGTCTCTTTATCTTGCAATATCTCTATCATGTTATGTTTTAGTTTCCAAAACACATTCGTTATTCCAGCACTCATTATGCAGACCCCTAACAGTTATCTCATGCAAAGAATCTCAGGAATATCTCAAAACATCATATCTTATTAAATTCACAAACAGTAAATGCAAGTCATACCTGACTCATGCCAACCGCCCTACCCCCTCTACCGAGAGGGTAAAATTACCCATCGAATTTCTCAGGGACTCAGCGCCCCTCAACTGTTCACACGTGTACTCTTATCTCTGATATACCTCAAGGTCTTGGATACTCAACTCAAGTTTAGGGAGTTCCTAAAGGGAAACTCCTTCATTATGTTCTGGTTCAGCTTGAGAGTGACATGTAAATCTCCAGGCTTACTCGTATATCAGTCTCAAATCAATCCTGTAAAAATACACCAAAAAGGGCTTCCTACATAGGCTCTCCAGTGCTCGGGTAAGCGTCATAAGCATCAATTATATAGTTCAAACATGAAATAACCAAATAATGTAAATAAAGTCTCCTTTGATCTCAAACCTGAGACCTGGACCCCCTCTAGGACCTCCTATCATGGCAAGACGATTAATTTCCCTAATCTCCAATCTCAGAAGGGGATCAACTCGTTAACCTCTTATTTGTGGAACTCTAGGTGATCCTTGTATAACTGACCTTCCAGGGTGCAGTATTTCAGCCTTAAGGCTCGGGCCTCTCGGGACAGTGGAGCCCCTGGGTCTTTGTTCAGCTCTGTGAGGATTTCTCTCCAGTCTCCTCCAATCATCTCCATCCTTCCATCAACTCTAGTTTTCGGACTTATTATTTCGGTTACTTAGGGCTATTGGCCCTTAAGTACTTCAAAATGCTCAAATCATGTTTCATCGCTTTAAAAGGATCATATCATGCAATATTAAAAATTCATTATCTTTTCAAAAATAAAACTTCATAGCATCGAACAAACAAATCAAATCAAATCAACTTCCACTCTAAAAATCATAAATAAAGTGGATCATGCTCACTCAAATAATCTCTTCAAATGAAAATTACAATGAATATTCAATTCTCCATGTTTCATCATAAATGAGTATTTCCAGTACATGCAAGCTTCAAGGTCCTAAACGAGGACATAACTCAAGACATATCCTTGCTTAAAGATAAAAAGGTAAGAAGTAACACTTTTCATTTTTTGATCTCAAGGACCTGAATAAGCTCAATCTATAATTTGAAATTATATCTAAAGTATAGAAACATGTCAATCATACACAATTTGAAAATAATTATGCTAGCTTTCGTTTCCAGGACCATAGTCATCATCAATTCTCCCACATAAAGTAGTCATAGAACTCAACATATGAATCACCTACTCATGCTTCTAAGATTTCAGGTAACTCTCAATTCCAATATCATTTATAAAACATCTACATAAATCAATCGTGTAAGTTTAAGGGGACCCTTCTTAATTCAACGGAAAAGAGTAGCCTCGTATCATATATGTCAATCTCTTAAAGACATGCTCATAATAATATCTACAAGAATTAACACTTGTACTAACCAGTGGTACTAATGTACTCAGCATATCTCTGCTAGCCCTCACGGACCTGGGCTCTTAGGTCCTGGCCAATTCATGTTCATATCTCTGGTAACCCTCATGGACTGGAATACTTCATATCTCTGCCAGCCCTGGGGGACTGGAATACTCCATATCGCTGCCAGCCCTTGGGGACTGGAATACTCTATATCTCTGCCAGCACTCGGGGACCTGAATATCCCTCCAGAACCTCTTGCGTTTTCAGCACTCCCAGAGTTCTTAAGGATTTTTGGGCTGAACCTCCTCAAAATTTCTCGAAACAAAAAGGTTAAATAACAATTTGTACCAAGATTTAGTACGTGTTTTGTCAATATTCTAATGCTCATTCAATAAAAGGTGTATTCTCGTGCGAATCTTTCCACATATACAATACGTCTCATATTTTCGCAACATATTGGTTGAAACGATTAACATCCACGCTAAACTAAATAGATTTAAATCATTCTCCACAACATCTTAGTTAAGGAGTAGTCATTTATGCAAATCACAACATATAATAGTTTATCATGGTTCTATCTGTCACAGGTAAATTATTCTTCTCACTCAAATTCATCGCATCGACGAGTCTCATTCACGTATCAGATTAGTATCAATCAATTAGCCAAGACAATGCATGCTACCTCATATATCACGTTTTTCAACATAATAGTCAGAAAATGATTGTTGATGCAAATATTATCACAATCACTTTTTATCAGACTACACACATGTTCTCATTATAGACTTATATTTCTTATACAAACTAATTTTTCAGAAGTACTTAACACTAGATCATCAACAAAAACGTCTTTCAAGTGATATTTCAATTTCAATTTACATAAAGAGTGCAGAGATACCTCCCTTAAGTTATCAAATACTCGAAAAGACTTGTGAGATTCCAGGTATATGTTCATCAAACCCTCGAAAAGACTTGTGAGATTCCAGGTATATGTTCAGGTCATTTCTGACCTACAACCTCAGTCGCCCTCGGGAAGGCTATAGGGGCTGGAGCGCCCTGGACAACCATCACTTTCTCCCTGGATCGTGTTATTATAACATTCAGTTGTTCAGTAGTCAATACCAGCAATTCTGAACCTGTAGCTGCTGGAGGTATCTCCCTGCTAGGTCCACTCCCGAGGGACCCAGACATGTCACCCTCGGTAGGGATAGGAGTGTCTAGAGTCTCTTCCCTCAGATTCTGGACTTCTATTGGTGTAAGGGGCGAATTTTTCCCTAAAGGAACGAATGCAAGTCATTTTCCCGAACTTTCAACCAAATTCTTCGGAGGGGGAGGAAGGAAAATAGGCAGTGGAGTTCTTCCTCCCACTGGAATTCCAAATTCAGGTCGTATAGGGGAGAAAAATATATTCTTTCCCTCTTTAGTAGTTCGTCCAACAAGCTCATGTTCACCTCCAATAGTTAGGAAATAAATCTCACGTCTTAAATCTAGTTTCCCACAGACGGCGCCAGTTGATGCGTCGAAAAAGAACGCTTACGAATGTCAATCGTTCCTTTGCGAGCACTGCTAATCACGAGTTTGAATCACGTGTTTATCCTTGGCAATCTTCACGAAAATCTCCTTGAGAATCCCAAAATGACCTGCAAAAGCACACCGGAGGGGGGCTCCGGCGTGGAAGCTCCGACGCTCAAGTCAGAATCGATATCAGGCGAATCAAAGGGGAATTCCCCTGTATTTCTAGGGAAATTCCGGCGAGTAATATAGTGTTTCTTCTCAATTTAGTGTATATTTCATAAGAATGTAAGTATTATGTAAAAAACGTAAGTAAGAATATGGAAAGAACCTGCTTATATACCTGGTCCCCCTCTCAGGAGAGAGAAAGACTCTTTCTTCCTAGATTTGCTCATCCATTCCTGTAAATCCGGCCCAACCCCCTGAAGACCTGGTTTATACCCCTCACGACTTGGCCCTTCAATATACTGGCCCTATCTTCACGGGCTGACCTTTTCTTTTGACTTAGTTAAGAAAGACTAAGTGACATCATGCGTTCCCCTTTGGGCCAGATCCTTGGGCCCAAAGGCTATTAATTCCCCAAATGTGGACTAAAGGCCCAATCATTCTAATTTCTCTAGTTTCCCTTTCTTAGGCCCAGGGGTGTATTAATCCTACTTTCCAGCTTATTGACCTAATTAACACTATCATAATTTTATCCCGTTTCCACGTGTCGACTTTTCCAGGAGCGACATATTTATCTACATCATATATATTAAAGGAGGAAGATCGAATATGATGAAAAAAATTAAGATTAATATAATATAAATGTGATTACAGTATAATACGGAGTATAAGATTATTTAAAATTAAAGTTGAAATAAGTAATTATAATAACACTTTAAATTTGAAATACATGCATTTGTACAAATTATGATTGGGTTGGGCTGTTGTGTACTCAAGTACACCGTGTACTTGAGTCCAATTTTAAACAGGGCCCAATCAAATATATAGAATAATGCACAAAAACTTTAAAATAAGTTGTTACACAGCCCAGCGACTGGCCTTCGAATATTTAACTATAAGGTCAGTTGTTCAATTCCCAGTTTCAACAATTATCAAATTTTATTTTATCACCTTTTTTTTTTTTTTACTAATAACCTTTAATAGTCATAAACGTGCAAATTTTAAATAATAAAATTTGTAAAACTAATAACAATTTTTTAAAAAAAATTGGCACCCGTTTATCTAGATTATATTTTATTACTTTTTTTTTTTTTTACTAATAACCTTTAATAGTCATAAACGTGCAAGTTTTAAATAATAAAATTTGTAAAACTAATAACAATTTTTTTTGCACGTTGGCACCCGTTTATCTAGATTATAAAAGTGCAATTACTAATAACAGAAATGTGTATTTTAATAGTCATAAAAGTGTAAGTTTTAAATAATAAAATGTGAAAAATTAATAACAATTTTTTTAAAAAAAAAAATTGGAACCAATATAAATAATAAAATGTGAAAAATTCAATGATTGAAAAAATAAAATCATTAGAAATATTGATTGAATTTTGTATGCTATGATTTCTATCAAGAATGTTGGGTCTAGTTTGAGGTGCATGTATTTTCTTTTATGTATAATATTCGACAACATCATATATATCATTGTATGTTGATAAATATTTTTTGTTGCCTAATTTATATAATAACACTTTTATTAATGGCACTTACTAATAATATCATTAATAGTAATAAAAGTGCAAGTAAAAAAAATAATAAAACGTGTAAAATTAATAATAATTTTAAAAAAAAATAGCACCAGTTTTTATAGATTATGAAAGTGCAAGTACAAATAATGTATCATTAGCATACACTTTTCAGTTATAATATCATACACTTTTCAATTATAATAACATAAACTTTTCATTAATATATAACTTACACCTTTTCATTAATAAACACATACACTTTTTAGTTATAATAAGATCACTTTTCATTAAATAGATCATACACTTTGCAGTTATAATAACATATATTTTTCATTAATAAAACATACACTTTTCATTAATATATCATACACTTTTCAGTTATAATAACATACACTTTTCATTAATATATAACTTACACTTTTCATTAATAGATCATACATTTTTCAGTTATAAGATCATACACTTTTCAGTTATAATAACATACACTTTTCATTAAAAACCATGTTGCATTTTTCAATATAGTAACATACACTTTTCATTAAAAAAACAAAGATACACTTTTTAGTTATAATAACATACACTTTTTCAAAAAAAAAAAATCGAAAAAAAAAAATCGAAAAAAAAAAATCGAAAAAAAAAAAAAATCGAAAAAAAAAAAGTCAAAGTTTGACCGTTGACCGGTCAACATTTGACTAGTCAAAGTCTACTCAAATACACGGTGTACTTGAGTACATACAAGACTTTGGCATTATGATTTGATTAAACCAAAATAAGTAGGGGTTTTAAGTTAGTCGTCATCAAAAAAATGTCAAGTCAATTATTCATTAGTTTTCAAAAAAAAAAAAAAAAACTCAAATAAGTTCCGAAAAATAATATTTCCAATAAGAAAAAAATTGTAGGTAGCAAAAATTATTGCTAGTAATTAAAATAGTAAAGTCACACAATGATAAATAAATGGGAAAAAAAATTAGAAAAAAAAGATATATCAGAGGAGGCCTCGTAGCTCTGCCCTTGGGCTCAAGACTCAAGAGGTCATAATAACTCATATGTTCCATTCTTTCAAAATTTCGCCCACTAAATTTAGTCGTGCAGATCTGTAACCAATTTTGGTCTCTAATCCTTTTTAATTGCCAAATTTTAATAGTATGTATGTATAAATTAAATCGACACATCAATATTTTTCACTTTCATATTAGAAAATTACATTTAACACGCTCTCTCTCATTGATTTCGATATATACATGTCAATTTCTTAATATTTTTTTAAAGTTAATTCATATTATATTAATAATTATCTTGAATCATAATTTGCAAAGATTTATATATTATGAAAAATGACCCGGTTGGATGAAGTAATAATTAAGTAAGAGAAAATTATTAGTATGTGAATATTGATTTCACAAACTAATAATGGAATCTTTGCAAAAATAAAACCGTTTAACAACACGTGTCAATGCATATATATAGTATATAGTATAGCTGTAGTTCCATAGGAACTACATTCTGTGTAGCAATTTATGAAAAAGGTGTCACAGTCACCGCCCTGTAGGTTGTTGATCTTGTATCCCACTACCTCAGACCCTAGCCTCCTGCGTTTCCAAATCTTGGTCAACTTCCATGTCTTCAGACCACCGCGTTTCCAAATCTTGGTCAACTTCCATGTTTTCCGACCACTAGCAACCCATTTGCTTCGCTGCAACCTCCACTCCTTCGCCTCCGCCATCCCGTTTTCTACCGCAAGATTAATAATTAGTAAGTTAATTTTTTGTACATATTTGATAAATACAGTATATAACAACAATATATTAGCATTTAAAATCTAATTTATACATAATTTATTAAACTTGATAAGTTAAGTGGGTTGGTCTGCTATGGATTCGAGTGCATGTTGTGCACCCTAGTCCATGTTGCACTTTTCAGTTTTACTGACTTACACTTTTTAGTAAATGGTGTTGCACTTTTCGATTATTAAACTGTATAATAATACTTTTAGTTATAGTGACTTACACTTTTTAGTAATATTGTGTTGTACTTTTCAGTTTAATAACATACACTTTTCTTCATACTCATATGTTCCATTCTTTCAAAATTGGGCGCGGTTAAAGACACCCACCATTGTATTGAGAACACCCGTCAAATTTTTTTTTTGGAAAAAGAGGTATGTAAATTGTCTATTTTACCCCTCCTTGAAAATTTTAAAAAAATTGCGGATGAGTACACCCACCACTGTATCTATCACGGGAAGAAGAAGGGTCGATCAAAATTCTCATTCCAAAACTTTTCAAAAATTGCAAAAATATTTTTGAGTGTGGAAGAACTCGAAAATAGCCGATAGTGATGCAAAAGTGACTCGTGGGAGTGCCAAATATTCATTTGTAAATTTTTTAACATGTTTTGAAGGTTTTTTAGTTTTGAAAATGGAAGTTTTTTTTTATGTGTAGGGTTTTGTTGTGTTTTGTTAATTTAATTTTTTTTTTTTTTTTTTTTTTTTTTTTTTTTTTTTGCATAATATGAGTTTATAATGATATCTAGTTTAAATAATATGCATTTAGGACATACATTTTGACAATATGAATGACATTTGCTTGAATCGAAAAAAACCCTTATTCGCGTCTGGTTTCGCGAAGAAGATGATCATGTTCGTGTTTTTTTTTCGAACAACGATTCTTTGTTCGAAAAAAAAATATGAACATATGCTCAATGTTTGAAAATTTGTTCCCAACATGATAGCAATGTTCGAAATTTAGTTCCGCGTGTTTTACTTGGTCGAATTTTCAACCCAAAACCCTCTGTTGGGAACAAATTTTCGAACATTGAGCATATGTTCGAAAATTTGTTCCCAACATGATAGCAATGTTCGAAAATTTGTTCCCAACATGATAGCAATGTTCGAAAATTAGTTTCGCGTGTTTTACTTGGTCGAAATTCCAACCCAAAACCCTCTGTTGGGAACAAATTTTCGAACATATGCTCAATGTTCGAAAATTTGTTCCCAACATGATAGCACAAAAATCAACCTTAATCAACACATTCATGAATTAACACAAAATTCAAAAAACAAAACCTAAATCATGAAATCCTACAACAATAGAATCAATGTTTCAACAAGAAAACATGTGTTATCACAACACTAATTCTAAATATAAGCAAGAAAAACTAATCTTTAACCATTTTTGCAAAAAAGAAAAAAAAAAAAAAAACGACTCCTCCTCTTCTTCTAAAAAAACGATGTGCCGTCCGTGTTCTCTCTCTCTCGTTCGATGTCGCCGTCGGTGTCCTCTCTTGTTCGATGTCGCCGTGAGAACGGTGCAGATGGGGGAGAAGAGGTGGGAGTGGGGGAGAAAAGAAAAGTGAGGGAGAAGTTTGGGGAAGATGGGTGGGTGTACCGAAAGGAGAGAGTGGAGGAAGGGAAATAAATTTTAAGGGCAATTTTGAATTTTCCACGTGGGTGTCTTCATCCGAACTGTGTGTGTCCTCATTGCGTGGATGTCCTCAATAGGTCGGTGTGTGTTTATAACCGCGCCCTTCAAAAGGGTCTGACTATATGCACCTCCATTTCAGTTTGATGCACTCCCCCGATTTATACACTCCCCGAATTTTAGGTCACACCTCCCCTCAAATGTCATAAATACCCCTCCTTCATTAAAATCCTTTTACTACCCACACCCCCCAAATCCTCCTCCATTTCTTCTTTCATCTTCTCCCCCACCCCTCACCACCACCGCCGGCGACCTGCCCCTCCACCACCCGTCGCCGGCGACGCCAGCCCCTCCCTCCCTCGCCGAGCCCGTCGCCCCCCTCCCTCCCTCGCCAAGCCCGTCGCCCCCCCACCCCCTGTAAAAAAAAAAAAAAAAAGAAGAGATCTTGGCCGCGCGCGGCCGCCGCGGCCGTCCCCTCCCTCGCCGAGCCCGTCGCCCCCCCTCCCTCCCTCCCTCGCTCGCCAAGCCCGTCGCCTTCCCCCAACCCCCACCGCCTGTAAAAAAAAAAAAAACAGATCTTGGCCGCGCGCGGCCGCCGCGGCCGTCCCCTCCCTCCCCCCTCGTCCCCTCCTCCTCTCTCCCTCGTCGACGAGCCTGTCGCCCCGTACCCCACCCCCACCAGGTTTTCCCCCTTTCCCAATGTTAGGGTTTTCTGCATTTTACCCTAGTTTTTTTCTTTTTTTTTTTTTCAATTTTCGACCGTATAAGGTCGATTACATACTCCTTCGTCGACAAATTGTTGTCGACGAGAGTGTATTTGATCGACCTTACATAATCGAATTTAAAAAAAAAAAAAAATTTTTTATTTTCGACCAACCGTTTCGACCATATACATTCCCGTCGACAACGATTTGTCGACGAGAGTGTATATGGTCGACACTGGTTGGTCGAAAGTTGAAAAAAAATTGTGATTTTTTGGAGTATATGGTCGATCATTTCTGTTTTTTTTTTTTGAGTTGATGGTCGCCGGAAATGGTGTCGCCGGCGACCGGAAGTTGTGTG
Source organism: Galeopsis tetrahit (assembly GCA_963675135.1). Taxonomy (NCBI): domain Eukaryota; kingdom Viridiplantae; phylum Streptophyta; class Magnoliopsida; order Lamiales; family Lamiaceae; genus Galeopsis; species Galeopsis tetrahit. The sequence goes on from OY776131.1 coordinate 57,086,443, forward strand.
TTAGGGGAAGGTGAAAGAAATGAGGTGGGGTGCATTTAGTATGATCTATATTTAAATGAAGGGTATTTTAGGTTTTTTACCTATTATTTTATTAATAAAACTGAAAGGGGGAGTGCATCAAACTGAAATGGAGGTGCATATAGTCAGACCCCTTCAAAATTTCGCCCACTAAATTTAGTCGTGCAGATCTATAACCAATTTTGGTCTCTAATCCTTTTTAATTGCCAAATTTTAATAGTATGTATGTATAAATTAAATCGACACATCAATATTTTTCACTTTCATATTAGAATATTACATTTAACACGCTCTCTCTCATTGATTTCGATATATACATGTCAATTTCTTAATATTTTTTTAAAGTTAATTCATATTATATTAATAATTATCTTGAATCATAATTTGCAAAGATTTATATATTATGAAAAATGACCCGGTTGGATGAAGTAATAATTAAGTAAGAGAAAATTATTAGTTTGTGAATATTGATTTTTTTTTTTTTAATGGAGTGATATTTTTACTCCTTATTTTATTTATAAAAAAAGTTATTGTGTACCCGTTACAATCGATAGATTTTAATTAGATTCATATTGAGAAGACATTATTATGTATACGATGATTAATTAATGGAACAAGTACGTAGATTTATTGTTGGGTATATAGTAGTGTTGTCAATTGGTACTCCTAATGTTTGGAACAAACTTAATGAAACAAAAGAAAAAATGATTATATAAATTGATGGTTGATTTAAATTATTGGGATTTAGGTGTCACTCTCAATCTCAAATGTCATTATAAAATTATGAGATTAATGGACATCTTCAAAAGCATCCTAGGTAAGGTTACATAAAACGACATTTAACGGTTTACGTGTCTTAATTTCTTTTATTTCGTGTTTCCGCGTATTTTAATTAATTCAGGCACAGGCCCCAGCTGTGTTTACTGTTTTGACTTAAGTTATGAAAGGTTACCGGACAGCGCGTCGAATTGCGGCGGCACTACGGAAGAAACCGTCAACCGCGGCGGTGGTCATGCAAATTTGAGACACCTGGAGCGAAATTTGTACTCCCTCCGTCCGTTTATAAGTTTTACGTTACTTTTTGGTATAGAGATAAAAAAAGTGATTAACTTTAATGAAGGGAGTACTTGTTTAACACCACATGCAATATAATTACTTATAACACCACATGCAATATAATTATAACACCGATTTAGTCGTTTGTAATATTGCTGATTTGTTACTGTTTTAAAATATTGTATTTAAAAATTATTGATTTATTAAAATTTATTACTTTCTTTCCATAAAGTTTTTTTTTGTCCACATAAAGTATGATATTTTTTTCTAAAGTATATTTCACTATATTTACTTTATCCATTGTGTTCTCTAGCTACTTTATATATTTTTATTTATTTATAAATAAATAATATCCTTTGAAATTTGTGCAAAAAGAAATATACACATTTTATGTAAACGAAAGGTATATAATATATACGGAGTATATTTTTTTAAATGTATATAGTATATGATAAAAAAAAAACTAGCATCTCTGTCCTAAAATTAGGACATTAGACATAAAATATTACTCATGCATAGTTTGACCGACACGATTTTTAAGAAAAATAGATTTAATTAGTGATTGATGATGTAAAATAAATGAAGGGTATTTTAGGTGATTTATTTAGGTGTAAAGTGAAAATGTATGAAAAAAATGAGTTTCACTAATTTTAAAAATAAAAAAGATGTTGTGAGATTATTAATTTTGTGGGGTACTTCTATATTAAAAGTGTACAACTAATTTTAGAACGTTTAAATAAAAAAAAGTGTGCAAGTAATCAATGGAGAATAAACATGTTACTTACATATTAGAGAAATGGAGAGAAAAAATGGATAGATAATTAATGGAATAAAAAATGGGAGAGTGCAAAGATATCATTTAAATAACAAAAAATAAATTTCATGTAAACACGGATTCACATAAATTCTTTTACTATTTAAATATCACCGTTTAGTATACATATTATTGTTTAAACTTTAAAATTTAGTACTTAATTTATCACAAAATTTGTGCGAACTACATTCGATCATAAAAGTTTTTGTCAATTACAAAAAATGAATAATCGAAACATGTTCAAATAGAACCCGAAAGGGGGTGGTAAATACTAAATTCAAGATTTTGATGTAATAAACTCAAGTTTCAAGATGGTAATTGGTAACATATTACTCTTTTTTTTTTGTCCCATTTAATTTTAAATTTTATTTTAAAAAATTTATTCTTTTTTCTATTTTTATCAATATCTATCTAAAGTATCCCTATTAATTTATACAATATCTACTTTTTTTTTTTTGTTGAAATATATTAATTGTTTTTTTTTTTAAAAGATCAAAGAAAAAGTGGAAAAGGAAAGTGAAAAAAAATATATAGAAAAGTTAAAGAAAAGAACTAATTAAAGATAAATGTGTAAAAAAAAAAAAAAAATTTATTTCTATACAAATTTTATGAAATAGAGGGAGTATAGGTTTATAACTAGTTGGAACTCATGCATGTGAAAAGCTCAGCAAAAGAGGCATGTGCTAAAGATTTATTTTTACATAACGACGTAACGTGTAAACGAAAATATACTCCTTTTCATAAACTAATGAATACAATTGTATTTTTTTTTATGGAAGTTAAATACCCATTTTCCCTTCCCATGACTCGAACCCATAACCTAAGGCCTAGGTAGTGGTGCTCTAACCATTGAGCTATCCCACTTTGTCAATGAATACAATTGTATGGTTTTAATATGATTACCATCAATAAATGTTGGTGCTATGACATGCAACCTAATTAATAGTACTCCATTAAAACCAAATTTTATCTTGAAATTTATTACAGGAGAGTAATGATTATTATCACTAATGTGTCCTAACGAAATAAAAAGTTAATGGAGGAAAATCTTAATTCGTAGCAATCAGCCAATCAGGCAAAGATTTTTCTAAATTAAGCAGCCACGAACTGGTTGAAACTCGATAAATAATTCATTTAAGCCTGTTTAATAAAACTTTTCAATAAAAACTCGATAATTAACTTGCGCGTGAATTAATTTGTATAAACCATAATGAATAATTTGATTTTATTATATTTTTCATACCTAATATTTATATATAGAAATATACAAATAAATTTGTTTAATTAAACAAAATTATAAGAATATATGTATGCTATAATTAATTGGTAAACAGTTTAATTTAAGATTAATGGTACTCGTTGGATTCTAAGTTGGAAAAAAAAAAAAACTCATGAACAGTTTATAAGAACTTGAATTTAATTTCATAAAAAAGAAATCGATGTCATACCCTTTATAATTCTATAATTTGATTTGACTAAATTTTTTTTTACCTTCTACATCTCCTTTTACCATAGATGTGTGTCAATTTTAGTACTCCGTATTTAGAATTTTAATTCGTGTTTTATTATACGGGTTATGTTTTTTAAAAAAATTAACCATAATTGGAACAACATATCAAAGATTCAAAATGAAACAATTGAAATAAATGAATTGATTTATTTTTTTCATGCCATAATTTGCGTAATTGAGTGGAGTTTTTTACTTTTACACCCCTAAATCGAAAGGCGTACTAGTGTGCCTATATTTTGATCTGACCGTCGATTCTCCGCCATGTGTACGTGCCTGATTTCACCAACCTCTCCCAGCAGTTTCGCTTTCCTAAAATTCAAAAACTCTTCTCAGGTGTGTCTGTAAAATCAATATTTTGTTCCTCGGACAAACAGCTCATCATATCTACCCCATTTTTATATCTATAAACCTTCCTTCTCTGGTTTCTCATCGAGCCATCTGGATCATTCCTTTTATTTTTTTAAACAATAAACACTACTTTTATACCGGAGTTGGTCACTCTTTCACATGGAAACACTCCGCAAATCTTTCAAATCTTCCCCACCACACCACGAAGAAGAAGAACGCCAGATTCTCTTGACGGAAAAGGCCGCCGTCGCAACCGTGATGTCGTCTTCTTCCGTCACCTCCCCTCCCAAAGACGCTTTGACTAAGATCAACGGGCAAAACTCACCCAACAGAAGCAATGCTACTGCTAGTAACGACGGCGCCGGAACCGCCAGAGTGTGGCGGGACTCCAGTTACGATTTCTCCAACGACGCCGTAATGAGAGCCGCCGCCAACTCCCACGATTTCGATTTCGTGACGGAATCGCCGATGTCGCAGCAATCTCCGTTGTCTAGGATACTCGAGAGTCCGAGAGAAGTCCGTGTTTCGTTTCACGAAAATGTTGAGCCGGCGGCGGCGAACCGCCGGTCCAATGTTGAACCGGGTGAAGTGCTGATTTGCAGCTCGAACAATTCTTTTCGGAGGAAATCTAGTTTCATGAGAACCAAAACAACTAAGTCCAGATTGCTTGACCAACCGGACGAAATTCACCCTAAATCTCACACTCAAAGATTGGGTAAATCGCAGCTTTTAGGGAAAGGGACGAGCGAAATAGACGAGGATGATCCGTTTCTTGAAGACGATTTACCAGACGATTACAAGAAATTGAAGTACAATGCTCTTTCGGTAATGCAATTAGTGAGTTTGATATTGATTATTGCTGCATTAGTTTGTAGTTTAACTATTAAATGGTTCAAAAAACAAACTAAAGTAGGATTGCCTCTATGGAAATGGGAATTGATGGTTTTGGTTCTGATTTCTGGGAGATTGGTCTCGGGTTGGGGAATTAGGATTGTCGTTCTTCTGATAGAGAGGAACTTTCTGTTACGAAAACGGGTTTTGTATTTCGTATATGGCTTGAGAAATGCTGTGCAGAATTGTGTATGGTTGGCTCTAGTTTTGATTGCTTGGTATTCCATTTTCAATACGAAAGTTGAGCACTCCAAGGATATGCACATTTTGTCATATGTGTCTAGGATTTGGGTGTGTCTTTTGGTGGGGACATTGATTTGGCTAGTGAAGACTTTGCTTGTTAAGGTTTTAGCATCTTCCTTTCACGTGAGTACGTTTTTTGATCGGATTCAAGAAGCGTTGTTCAATCAGTATGTGATTGAGACCCTTTCAGGGCCGCCTTTGATTGAAATTCAGCAAGAGCAGGAAGAGGAAGAAAAGGTGATGATTGAGGTGCAGAAACTTCAGAGCGCTGGGGCGACTATTCCAGCTGATTTGAAGGCCAATATGTTTCCAAAGAGTGGAAGAATTATCGGGACTCCAAGGAAGACTCCCACTTCAACGGATTCTAAGGGTACTATGTTTTCAAGGGCGTTGTCGAAGAAGGAAGAGAAGAATGGAATCACCATTGATCATTTGCATAGATTGAATCAGAAAAACATTTCAGCTTGGAATATGAAGAGGTTGACCAACATAGTGAGGAAAGGTGTGCTTTCGACTCTAGATGAGAAATTACAGGGCAGTGCAGATGAAGATGAGGCAATGGTGCATATTACAAGTGAAAAACAGGCCAAGTGTGCTGCTAAGCAGATTTTCATTAATGTTGCAAAGCCAGGATCTAAGTAAGTTCCTTTCTATGCAGATTTGTAATTCATAAACTGATTATTATGTAATTGTAATGAAATGATTTTCTGTGATCAGACATATTTCCCTGGAGGATTTACTGCGTTTTATGAGGGAGGATGAGGCTACAAAGACTCTCCATCTCTTTGAAGATGGAACTGAAGAAAGCGGAATCAGCAAACGTGCTCTTAAAAATTGGGTGGTAAGCAATACAGTATTATCTTTTGTTCTCATTATGTTGGTACTAATTAATCACCGAGTTATTTAACAAGGATATAGTGTCAACTTGTTCATTTTTTATTTCATCAAATTTAATAGTTTTCATAATAAGCCAAAGACAAGGTTTATATACTGGATAATCAATTTACACCTTAAATGAACATGAACTTATCATTGAATAATACTGTTTGATAGCTTGTAAATACCTAATGTCTTATTTTATCACAAAAAGATTGAATGTGCTGTGTAAATGTTTCACAACAGGTCACTGCATTCAGAGAGCGAAGAGCACTCGCTTTGTCTCTTAATGACACAAAAACTGCTGTTAACAGACTGCACCACATGCTAAATGCCCTGGTTGGAGTTCTCATTGTTGTTGTGTGGCTTCTTATACTCAAAGTTGCAACAACACACTTTCTCGTATTCTTAAGCTCCCAGGTTCTTTTGGTGGTATTCATGTTTGGAAACACGTGCAAGACTACATTTGAGGCAATCATCTTCTTATTCGTGATGCACCCATTTGATGTGGGCGACCGTGTTGAAGTTGATGGAGTTCAAGTAAGTTTTCCTGTTTTACGAGACTCTACACATGTTTGTAGTCTACTTATCTTATTTACAATTTGCACGTATATTGCAGATGATTGTTGAGGAAATGAATATACTGACAACGGTTTTCCTCAAGTTCGATAACCACAAAATCTATTATCCGAATAGCGTCCTTTCTACAAAGCCAATCCACAATTATTACCGTAGCCCAGATATGGGAGACGCAATTGATTTTTGTATCCACATTTCAACCCCTGGGGAAAAGATTGCGTCAATGAAGGAAAGGATCACAAGGTATGCATTCATTGTCTTGTTTTCTCATTACTCATTTAGCTGTTCATCTTTTTCATGTGTATTCAATATTGATGGTATGCAATGGTTCGTTTTTAGGTATGTTGATAACAGGAGTGATCACTGGTACCCAGCACCAATGATCGTGATGAGAGACGTGGAGGACTTGAACAGGTTGAAGTTTTCGATTTGGCTTTCGCATAGGATGAATTTCCAGGATATGGGCGAGAGATGGACAAGGAGAGCCCTTCTTGTGGAGGAAATGGTAAAAACTTTCAGAGACCTCGATATTGAGTATCGTTTGTTGCCACTTGATGTGAACGTACGCAACATGCCGGCCATTAGTTCGAGTAGGGTTCCATCTAATTGGAGTGTTTGTGCTCCTTGAGCAGGGATGTAGCAGAGGAGTAAGTGGGGTTAGAGTGTTGTAGCTAGTTTAAATCATATTGTAAAGTCAGTAACTACAGTTTCTTCTTCCTTTATTAACTAGGTTTGACTTGAGAATGTCACTGTTTTATTGTAGTATTATGACTATTCAACCCTTTTTGCTCTCCACACCAATCTACTAGTAATTAGGATCTTCTCTTATAAGCTTTGGCAATGGTGGTAAAATGTTTAAACTCTGAAAAAATAATAGTACTATAAAATAGTGTTTCCTGACCTCTCTATTCATTAAATTCCTAAAATAGTAAACAAAAATAATAGCTTCAATCTTCTTTTTTCAATTATATCGTGATATTTTTGTATTTAGGTTTTTGATCGGTAATCAATCCCCTACTTGAAACATAAAATATTATGTGCACTGCTCAAACGCTAATAATATTGGTTATAGAAACTAATACTAATATTGTTGTAAGAGAATGTTTGGATGTGGACTTTATAGGTAGAGAATGAACATGGAATAAGAAAAGGTTGTTTAGTGTACTGCTCTGTGCAATTGTTTCAAATTGCAAACCTAAGGAATCATGGCTACTTGACATTTTGGGGGAAATGACTATCATTCCACCCCAAGACAATAAAACATTCGGCAAATCAAATAAAATTTATAGTAATAATAGTCATTTTCATTAATAACAAGACAATACAATAATAAGAATTAAGAACCATACCCTTTAGTCCTTTACAACTCTTTCACCTCCTTATCATTCATATTCTCATTTCTCAGAAATCAAACACCTGTATATAATACATTTTGTACTTATAATAATACATAATTATATAAAAATATCTATAAAATTGGATTTTTTTTTCCAACCACTATAATACAGTAATTTACAAAAATTAAAATATTGTCTCACGAATTAGAAATTGTAATACCCCATATTTTTTCAACTTTTATTAGTATTTATTTATTTTAAATAAATTATAATTACTTTTAAATAAATTATAAATAAGCTATTTGTAACATACATTCTCATTTATTCATACAACTTGACTCTTAGTTTTCCCCTATTCGTTTTACATTATGAAAGATGAAACAATTAATTGTAACGTTATATAGTATTAATTTAAAATGTTTGGCTATGCACCCATTTCCCCACGCATGCACCATATGTTTTCATGAATTAAAATTATGATTGTAACTCCATTTTTTTTATGGAAAAAGAAACGGCTAACTTAAACCACCTCATGATCTCCCCAAACTCTCATGATATATATATATATATATATGTTGGTGTACGGTAATGTTGAATATATCAACCTAACTTTTGAGAGTTTATACTCTTTAATTATTCTATCACCTATTATATAGATGAGTATAACTTACAAGGAAATTCGATCAATTGCTATTCTATGTATTGCCTGGCTAGACGATAGAACTAATTTATACGAGGCCTCCACGTATCATTTCCATGTTCGTCAATCGAGGTGGGTTTTTAATTGCTTTAATCTCTACCGTGGTTGGTAGAGCTCTGTTGCAATGTTATTCTTTATTTAATGTTTTAGATAAATGTTTGAGTTAATTGTTTACTATGTGAATTCATTTATATTGTTATTCTATTGGCAAAGTTATGGCAAAGTACATTATATTGGCAAAGTTATCTAATAGCCAGGGGCTCCAGATGGGGTCCGGGATCGACGGGTCTTCGGGTGTTAACCCGCCGTGCTCACGTGTGGAACTATCTTAGTCATTAATTTGGCTTTGGGAAGGTCCACAAAACATGCGATTGAAAAATCTACGTGTGGGAATACCTTAGTCATTAATTTGGCTTTGGGAAGGTCAACAAACATGCGATGTCTACGTGTGGGAATACCTTAGTCATTAATTTGGCTTTGGGAAGGTCCACAAACATGCGATGGTTCACAAAACTCTATTGGCAAAGTTACAATGGCAAAGTTGGCAAAGTATCAATGGCAAAGTATATGTGGCAATGTGAATGTTATTTGCTAAGTTGCAATTACTTGATTATTTATTTTTTAGCATTAACTATTGAATGACTTAATCCCACTGAGTGTGCTTGCATGCTCACCCCCAACAATTTACAATTTCAGGTTGAAGAGTTGGATGGCGAGGAGTGGTGATGGGAGACGATGATCTATTTAAGAATAAAAGACTATTTACACGCATGTTTATTAAATTGAATTATGATTATTTTTTTATGGATATTTAGTTGATGAGTTAGTTATGAAATTCTTTATTTTATTTTTCCGCTGCAATATTTAAAGTGATTTTAATTATATTAGTCATTGCGTCCCTTTATTTTAACGTTATAAATTTTATGATTTCAATTTTTGGCACGGTAAAATTAGTTATTTTAACTACTTTTTAAAAGGTCAATATTTTTAAATTTGGGGCGTGACAGAGTGGTATCAGAGCGGGTCTACGTTCTTGTAGACTTGCTAAATTATATCTTTTGAGTTGATAAATTAAAAATATATTTATGAATGAATAAATATTAGAAAAATGTTATGTCGACCATCACCGTCTCATAGCTCCAACTCCATAAGGTACATGTCATTATAATTTCATATTTTGGTTCACCATGCGATATTCCATGCTATTGTGTTCTATTGATCAATGCTAATGTTTCCAATATGTTATGTGTACATGTTGCTATGCTATGTCAAGATTATATTGCTAAATTTCGAGGACGAAATTTTATTAAGTGGGGTAGAATGTAATACCCCATATTTTTTCAACTTTTATTAGTATTTATTTATTTTAAATAAATTATAATTACTTTTAAATAAATTATAAATAAGCTATTTGTAACATACATTCTCATTTATTCATACAACTTGACTCTTAGTTTTCCCCTATTCGTTTTACATTATGAAAGATGAAACAATTAATTGTAACGTTATATAGTATTAATTTAAAATGTTTGGCTATGCACCCATTTCCACGCATGCACCATATGTTTTCATGAATTAAAATTATGATTGTAACTCCATTTTTTTTATGGAAAAAGAAACGGCTAACTTAAACCACCTCATGATCTCCCCAAACTCTCATGATATATATATATATGTTGGTGTACGGCAATGTTGAATATATCAACCTAACTTTTGTGAGTTTATACTCTTTAATTATTCTATCACCTATTATATAGATGAGTATAACTTACAAGGAAATTCGATCAATTGCTATTCTATGTATTGCCTGGCTAGACGATAGAACTAATTTATACGAGGCCTCCACGTATCATTTTCATGTTCGTTAATCGAGGTGGGTTTTTAATTGCTTTAATCTCTACAGTGGTTGGTAGAGCTCTGTTGCAATGTTATTCTTTATTTAATGTTTTAGATAAATGTTTGAGTTAATTGTTTACTATGTGAATTCATTTATATTGTTATTCTATTGGCAAAATTATGGCAAAGTACATTATATTGGCAAAGTTATCTAATAGCCAGGGGCTCCAGATGGGGTCCGGGATCGACGGGTCTTCGGGTGTTAACCCGCCGTGCTCACGTGTGGAACTATCTTAGTCATTAATTTGGCTTTGGGAAGGTCCACAAAACATGCGATTGAAAAATCTACGTGTGGGAATACCTTAGTCATTAATTTGGCTTTGGGAAGGTCAACAAACATGCGATGTCTACGTGTGGGAATACCTTAGTCATTAATTTGGCTTTGGGAAGGTCCACAAACATGCGATGGTTCACAAAACTCTATTGGCAAAGTTACAATGGCAAAGTTGGCAAAGTATCAATGGCAAAGTATATGTGGCAATGTGAATGTTATTTGCTAAGTTGCAATTACTTGATTATTTATTTTTTAGCATTAACTATTGAATGACTTAATCCCACTGAGTGTGCTTGCATGCTCACCCCCAACAATTTACAATTTCAGGTTGAAGAGTTGGATGGCGAGGAGTGGTGATGGGAGACGATGATCTATTTAAGAATAAAAGACTATTTACACGCATGTTTATTAAATTGAATTATGATTATTTTTTTATGGATATTTAGTTGATGAGTTAGTTATGAAATTCTTTATTTTATTTTTCCGCTGCAATATTTAAAGTGATTTTAATTATATTAGTCATTGCGTCCCTTTATTTTAACGTTATAAATTTTATGATTTCAATTTTTGGCACGGTAAAATTAGTTATTTTAACTACTTTTTAAAAGGTCAATATTTTTAAATTTGGGGCGTGACAGAAATACTGGTACTTAATTGTTACACTCTTTTAGGGCATGTTTGATTAGGAATGATAGTGTATGAGATGAGGATGAAGATGGATGAGAGTAATCCGCTTATAGTATCTGTGTTTGGATAGCGATGGAGAGGTATTAGTGGATAAATTTTTTTATATGAGTGATGTTGTATTATTTTATTGTTGTTAGATAGTGATGTAATTAATGTGAGAAAAAAAGTATGAGAAATAATTAATATTTAGATGGAGATGGATATGACCCATCCTAATCTAGATGGGGCCTTCCCAAACCAAACACACCCTTGTTGATTTTTTTTTTTTTAGAAAGATTTACAAGATCATAACAAAATAAAATATAACTTCACACTCCACATATTGATCTTCAAACCACTGCGGATCAGGTAACCGTTGTCTCCTCCAATCATGAGGAGAGAAAAAATGAGTGTTTCTTTTGTCTTAATAAATATCTAGGTCTCCAACATTTAACCGAGACAACTCCACATTAAAGTGTTCTCATGTTAAAAATAAAAAACAAAATGAATAGATAAAGTTTCACTAAGTACCAATCTCAAGGGTGTGGGACTATTTACACCTCCATTTCGATTTAGAACACTCCCCCGATTGATGCACCCCCCTAAAATTTGGCAGAATGGATGCACCCCTCTTTGAATTATCATAAATACCCTTTTGTATCTACTAAACACACCCCACCCTTAAAACCCTAATTTTTTCCCTTTCTCTTTCTCCTTCCTTTTCTCTTCCTTTTTCTCCTTCCCCTTCCCCACCCTCACTGCCGTCGCCCACCTTCCCCACCCCCTTGACGGCCACCACCGCCCGTCGCCCCCTCACTGCCGTCGCCCACCTTCCCCACCCCCCTTGACGGCCACCACCGCCCATCGCCCCCTCCCCCTCCCTCCCTCTCTCCCCGTCAACAGCAGCAGCAGAAAAAAAACAAAACAAAAAAAATCATCTCCTTACCCCCTCCCACCCACCCACCCAACCTCAGCAACGCAGCACAGGTATGCAGTTTTTAATTATTTTTTTTTCTTTTCTTCGACTTGCAGCACACGTACAGTTTTTAATTTTTAACTTTTTTTTTCTTTTCTTCGACAAACCAGGGTCTGCTCTATACATTCTCGTCGATAAATTGTTGTCGACGAGAATGTATTTGGTCGATCTAAAATAGTCGAATATTTTTTTTTCAACCAACAAGTGTCCACCATATTAACTTTCGTCGACAACAGATTGTCGACGTGAGTGAATATCGTCGACACTGATTTGTCGAATTTTTTTAATTTCTATCTGAAATTTTATTGTTTGGTGTTTGAGGTTGGGGGGTTTGGTGTTTGGTTTATCTGAATATCGTCGACACCCTTTTTCCTCGGCAGTGGCCAAATCCCAGGTTTGTTTTTTTTTCTTTCTTTTTCTTAATTTCGACCGCTCTAGGTCGATTCAAATACACTCCGTCGACAACAGGGTGTCGACGAGTGTATTTTTGGTCGACCTAAAGTTGTCGACGAGGTTTTAAATATATATTTTTTTTTTTCGATCAATAAATGTCGACCATATACAATCTCGTCGACAAACCAGTGTCGACGAGAGTAAATATGGTTGAAATTTAAAAATAAAATTTGAAAATTTTTTAAGTTCTGAATTTTTTGGTGTTTGGTGTTTGGTGTTTGTTTGTTTGGTGGTGGTGGCGGCAGCGGATAAAACTTAGATTTAGAATTAAAGGTGAAGGAGGGGTGCATTTAGTAGTATAATATAACTATTTTTGGTTTTTTACATCATTATTTTATTATTAAATTTATGGGGGGAGTGTTCTAAACCGAAATGGAGGTGTAAATAGTCCCACCCCAATCTCAACCTTTAACAGAGACAATCACAACCTTGTGGATTTGATTTGGCCCATCCTAATTGTATGGGTCATTGGGTGTGTTTGGTTTAGGGTCAAAATTGTTGGGTAGTTTGTTGTTCCTCCAAAGCGATTTGTGATGTTTTATTTGGGTGCAATTGTTCTTAATTTCACAAATGAATTTTTGGATGCTTTGTAAATTTCAGATTGGTGGTTATTATTCATAGTTGAAACTTGAGTTTAATTTGGAAGAAGGATAAGACAATGTTAAGAAGAGCTTTATATAGGATGATTTTTAAAAAAAATGTAAGCTATAGTACCAAAATTAAAGTGTGAAAATTAGTATAATCAAAAACAAAAATGATGTCAAATGTGAATCCAAAACGTGATCGAAAAATTATATTGACATGTAAATCCAAATTAAAGGAAAAAATATAAATTAATTGTCATGTAAAATGTGATCGAAAACGTGATCCGTAGTAACAGACAACTTTTTTTTTAATTATTTGTTACAGGACTAAAATCAATAAGAAAATTATCATGTCGAAAATAAAAAATGTGTACCGTACCGGATAAAAAACTGTATTTTCCTTAATTTGTTGTATGAAATTAGATTAAATGAATCAAGTTATCTAGTATTCTAATCTAATCCTGTCTAAGCAATAGAATAGATAGAGGGCGGTGCGGCCATTAATGGATGAGAATTGAACACATTAGCAAAGTTGTAAATGTTATGCGAATAGGTCTGCCATATTCAGAGTAAATCTCACTAACTTGCCTCAACAGATGGCGGCTCCGGTGCAAGTGTACGGCCCTCCATTATCCACCGCCGTCTCAAGGGTTCTCGCTTGTCTCCTTGAGAAAGATGTCCCGTTTCAACTCCTTCCTGTTAACATGGCCAAAGGTGAACATAAGAAGCCTGATTACCTCAAGATTCAGGTTCATTTTCATTCCATTTTTGTTTTCTTATTAATGCTTTTATTTGCAAAATCGAAGCCCTAATTTATAGTAATTACATTGTTGATTTGTGGGCAGCCATTTGGGCAAGTACCAGCGTTTCAAGATGATAGCATCACTCTCTTTGGTAATTTATTTCCATCTTCTTTTCAATTTCATTTCACATTCCTTTATTCTAATACTTCGGACATGTGATTTCTGTTATATTATTATGCCATTTTTTTTCCTGATAAGGAGATGATGAAACATTGTCTCAATTGATGGTTGTTGGGTTTGATTGCTGGAAATGTTAAGATGATACTACATTCTAGGGGCTTTTGGGTTCAATGAGAACTTGAATAGTGAATTACAGTGAGAATGATGGGGAATTATTAGTGCTTTGCTGTAATTCTGGAATAAGTGTTGGTTGATGAATAATATTTTGAGTGAAGTGAATTGATCAAAATAGGGGTAAAGATTAACTTATTTTTAGTCTCATTACATACAAAATATGATAAATGTGAATTGATCAACTTTCATTTGGAATTAACTGCCACAATTACCTCATGCCCAGTCACATTCCATTGAATTTTGAATCGCTGTAGGTCTTACCAAAGTTTAGCTACCCTGCTTTTATCTATTACGGTTTTGAGATTAAGGTGTTTCGATGTCTTTCACGAATTAAGCTCGCAGTTTCTTCAACTTGACAGGGATATAAAGTCTTAACCATGAAAGATGTTTTTCTTGGACATACTGTATGTATAATGGTTGGATGGCTGTTTTTCTAGTTATTGTTTTACATATTCTGATATTAACTGGTAATGATTCTTGATTTTGAATTTTCATTTGTCACCTGTTGAAAACTAGAATCCAGATCCATATCTAGGTATGTTTGCGATAAATACGCAACCCAAGGAAACAAGGGACTGTTTGGGACAAATCCTTTGGAGAAAGCATCGATTGATCAGTGGTTAGAGGCTGAAGGGCAAAGCTTCAACCCACCAAGCTCAGTTCTTGTTTTTCAGCTTGCTTTTGCCCCTAAAATGAAGATCAAGCAAGATGAAAATTTGATCAAGCAGAATGAAGCTAAGCTTGCCAAGGTGCTCGATGTGTACGAAACGAGGCTGGGAGAGAATAGGTACTTGGTTGGTGATGAGTTCACGCTGGCGGACCTTTCTCACCTACCCAACATACACTTCTTGGTGAATGGAACTCAAGTAGGGGAGCTCTTTAGCTCAAGGAAGAATGTCGAGAGGTGGTGGGGCGAGATTTCGAGTCGAGAGTCGTGGAAAAAGGTGGTTGAGATGCAGAGGTCACCACCTTCGAAAAGTGCTTGAAAGCTGATTCTCCTGTTAATTTGAATTAGCTGGGAAATGATGAAAGAACTGTGTGTGTGACTTGAGAGTTGAGCTGGATTGTTTATTTTGAAGAAATGAAGTGTCATGACTAATTCTAATTGGAAATGCGTCAAATGACATTAGCTTAATATTTTTGCTGCTAGTCCTTTTATTTGCATCCAAATTCTTACGTTTATAGATTGCATTTTGTGAGACGAATATTCAGATTCAACGACTCGATTAAAAATAAAAGTGTAGTCATTATTCACTTTTAAATGATAAATTGCAACCAACATAAATCTACAAAGTTTACCGGAAATTAATTTCATTTTTGACAAACAAAAGGAGGCCTCTGCTACGGCCAATACATATATATCATATCATAGCCAAGTTTCACCTTCAACCTAGACCCAACACAAAATGAATACTAATAAAAAGCATACAAGGGTTATTTAGGCGCTTAAAAGTTAGAGAATCATTCCAATTCCAAATTATGCAGCAGCAGCAGCAACTCATATGTCCTCAGCCTCCCCCTGGTTCCCAATCATATTAGGACCCCCTCCTCTCTCTGCATCCAATAGCTGGATGAATTTCCCAATCTCATTATCGCTAATGCCCTTTCGCCCTTGTGCACGCAGCCAATTTGGAAACTCCCGTCGCTCTGGCACCGGGCACTCTTTCGACACATGCAAAAGGCTCCCACAGTTACAGCAAAAGTCGGCTAATTTTTCATACCGGAAAAGGACAACCATACGATTCTCTCCGTATACGATGGTAATACATCGCTTCAAGGGGGAGTCTATTCCGATCAGCACCCGAACACGGAGGCAGGTAGTATCCCCCCACTCGGGGAGTTCAACTTTCAATACATCCCCCATCACTGCACCGATCCTACTCCCAACCGCCTCACTCAAAAGTTCCACTTCCAACCTATGAATTTGAATCCACACCGGTACTTTATCGATTATGACATCCTCAGGCCTCTGATTCCCCTCGACCTTAGCCAAAACCAGCCACGACCCGTTTACGGTCCATGGTTGACAGTAAAGTGCCCTATCATATTCCCCCTCGTAGCCAAAATCGAAGAGAAAAAGACCCATCGGGGAGGTGTGAGACGGTCAATGTGCCCCGAATCCTCCAGATGCGCTTCATGGCCGTACATAGGTCAAGAGCTCCGATGGTTTTGGGGATGGTGAAGCGCCCCACCAACAGGTGTCCCCCTGGGTCTGGATCAATCACTAATACTTGCATCTCCTCTTCCCTCAAAGCCATCGAGATCGAAATGATGGAGATTATTGCTCTACTTCTCACCTCACGGCTCACGGGTGTTGTGTAAATAAGAAGACAAAGGAAGGGGATATTCTAGAGAGATGTTTTTTCCATCGAAAAGAGTGTTTTCAATCTATGGAATAGCGTATAGTATCGAATAAAGAAACCTTCTTTTATAAAAAACAGCGTCTATCCTTAAATGCTAGTAAAACCCTAATCACTCTTTCCTCACGCGCTCTCCCATTATCATCATAACTCACTCCTAATTGCCTAATGGCTAATGCAATCGTTTCTCATTCTTTATACTCTTTCGTTCAGTTTTATAATGTCCATTTAGGTTGGACACGAATTTAAAAAAAATTGTTTATTTACATAAAAAGTGAAAATTTAAGGAGAGAGATAGAATATAAATAAAGTAATGGGTGAGAGTAATATTTTTTTTTTTAAATGGAAATTATAAAATTGGACAAAAAAAAAATGAGAGTGGAAATTATAAAATTTACATTTTGTTAGTTTTCCATTTCTATAAAAAAAATATTTTTTACTTTATTTTTCGTTTTCTTTACTAATACTTCCTCCGTCCCACAAGTGTTTGCACCACAAAATTGATACGGAGTATTTTTTAAGAAAAAAGTGTAATGAGTGGAGTGTTGAGATGTAATTTTATAAAATTATATTAATAAAGTAAGAGATTATTCTCTAATAGAGTCATTTCTATAGAGTTTTAAGCCAGTAAAACCTACAACTTTTAAAATTCTCTAATAGGGTCAAATTAATGTCAAAAAACCTTAAATGCCCTTAATATTCATATAACTCCTTAATTAATATATTTTACCCATTAATTCGAATTTTAAATTCAAATCTTAATTGCGGCACATCAATTCCCCAATTATAGCGCATATTAAAAAAAAATCTTGACTTTCCCAAAATCGCTGCAATTGGGAAGAACACATCGATGCATTTTGGAAGGAACGAAGGAAGTTACAGCAAAACCCACGCGAAATTTATATAAAAAATCAAACGCTGTAACGGAAAAAGTATACAATAAATCCTCTCACAACGGAATTTCAAGTTCCGATTTGAGTAATTCGTGGAGAAAAGAGAATAATCGGAGGGAAAATCATGATGCGTTGACGTTTTCGAAGGTTGAGTGTTCTTTACGTGATGTCGTTTTGAGTTTTTTGGGTTTTGAGGAAGATTCAGAGATAATTGGAAATGGCGTTGGGGAGAAAAAATAGCGCTCTATCATCAGTTCGCGGATCGCGGATTTTGGCGGCGATTGGTGTCGGAATATTGGTCGGATGCGTATTCGCGCTTTTGTTTCCCCATGGATTCTTCTCTTCAATTCAGCCTCCCCAAATTCGTACCGTTTCGAATTCCAATGTTGAGGTTGATTTTGCATCATGTGATTCAAATGGGAGGAACGAAGGAGAATTCATCATTGTGTTGCTGGGCTACAGAAACGATTCAATCTATGCTGCCATTGATGCGATTTGGAAAAAATCACAAACGGTTAATCCTAATTTCTGTCATTGTTGATGAGCTTTTTCGAAATCTGCCATTGTTGACATGAAGGTGAACATTAGATATGCACATTACCGTATGCATGTATACATGCATATCGTATAGTGCATGTCACATATGCACATATGTAAAATGCATGTACCCCGTTTTTCGTGTATATTAATATGCATATCCATGTATGAACCTTTTTCTAAGCTTATGAACCTTTTTCTAAGCTTATAAACTCATAATTTTATTATGACCCATTTCTACATACCAAAATTCATTTCACTGTTCATATTAAACTTCACAATCTATTTTCATATATGTATGCATATTCAAATAACCGGGAACTGCATCCACTATGGCACGCTTATTTAGTCTTTTTGTGATTTAATTGTGTTATGAGTCTTGTGTAATTTAATTCTGGATCATAAATTAATGCACAATTATTAAGATCATAAAAGTCAAGCTAATTAATTCGAATTGCCTTATTTTTAGGAATATTTGAATTAAGGAAGGTGATAAATTTTCGCGTTTTTTAAGACTATGCATTTATAAAATTGATTTGATGTTAATCTGTCTAATATTAATTAATTTGAAATTATTTAAATGGGAAAATGACAACTTTGTGTTCTTAAGTGTCAATTTGACTCTATTGGATAAAAATTAAAAATCTATTCACTATTAGATAAAAGTCTTAGTGAAATGACCTTATTAAGAATTTCCCCATAAAGTAAAAAGGTGATTGAAAAGTAAGAGTAAAAATAATGACATTTTGTGTAAATATTTGAATATTGTAAAGATGTGGTTTATGAAAGAGTTTCATTTTAGGGGTGTGTAAATAATTGTGGAACGGTCAAATAAAGTAAGTGTACAATCAAATAAAGTAAGTGGGCAAACAATGGAATGGGTGAGGGTAGTCAATAACAAAATTACCCTGCTTCGTTTATTCTTAAATGCTTGATTATAGTATAGGAGTAATTATTAATTACAATTGGGGGTGGGCGTGCACTGCATGAGATTAAAACTTGATTACTCCATATAATTACTACTCCGTACATTAATTACAATTGCGGGTGAGTGTGTAAGAGTGAGAAAAGTGGTTTTGTTCTTTTATAAAAAAAAAATTAGTCCGCCTATAAACTTTTGAGAATTTTTACAAAAAGGTTCATTTCTAAAGATACTTATTCAATTAAAAACAAAAATTCTAATCATTTAAATTAAGGGGTTGTATTGGTTGTGTATTATGTAGGATTCTTGTGGACTTTCAAAGTTTGGGGTATTCAATTCGAATTTTTAAAAGTTTATAAAAATTCTGATGTATTCACGAATTTTAAAAAGACTTTAAAAATTCTTAGGTATTCAAAAGTTTATGAATTTTAATACTCTATGTATTTTGTTGGATTCTCTTTAAAAAATATAAATGGATGACAATATTGACCCGATCCACAGGTACCCACCCACCCGCGAGCTTTGGGTCAGGCCGGATCTGTCCCGTATTGAGTATGGGTCGGGTTTGGGTCTTATGTCCGACCCGCGGGTATCCGACCCGTCCCGAATTAATATATAAACTTTATATAGAATATATATATATTTTTTAATTTATAAAATATTTATATATATATATATATATAATATTAATTTAAAAAAATTCTTAGCATCAATACCGTAGTTTATAAAAATCTATGTAAATCATTAAAAAAAAGTATATTTAGGTGAAATCTATAAAAATCCATATAAATCAATAAAAAAAAGTCAGTCAAACTAACTCTGTGAATTTTATAAATCCACGTAGTTTTTAAAGTCCAAAAAAATCTAATAAAATCTCAATTGAATACACCCTAAGATTAAAATTAAATGTAAATAATCCATTATGCCCTTAACTTTAAATTTATAGGCTAATTTAAAATTTTCAAATTTAATTAATGAATTCTTAACATTCCTTATTTTTTTGCCTCATCTTCAACAACAGTCCTCTTGATCAACATTTTATAATTAGAAAACTAATTTCAAGAATTCCATAAAAATAAGAAAACTAATTTATCCTAATCGAGACTTTCCTTTTTAGATTTGATTTCAATATCATCTAAATATTTGATTTTCAAACAAATCCCCTACACCTATTCCACCTACAAACGTCGATCTGTCTTCCCCACGAACATAGACGCGAAGACGATCAAACCCCCCAAATGGAAGACAAAAGCATTGTTGATGGGGTGAGTCTCTTGTGTACTCAGTACTCAAGTACATGGTGTACTTGAGTAGACTTTGATTGGTCAATTGTTGACCGCTGGCCGGTCAACGGTCAAACTTTGACTTTTTCAAAATTTTTTTAATACATTTTTCAATAATATTTCATCGGGAAAATATCAATTTTGGTCACCCAATTTTACCTCTTTTCATATTTGGTCACCCAATTATTATATTCTATCAAAATTGATCACTCTATTAGTCCATCTGTCATTAACTAACGGATAAAGAGTTTTGAGCGTGAAATTTCTCAAAATCTAAGGCCAGAACTAATAAAACAAACTCAGAAACAAGAATGAATGTGCAAAAATTACAAATATTTACATTATATTTATAATAGGTCGGAAGGAATTCTAATGCATCTTCTAGAACGTGATTCAATCAACCTTTTCTCATGCATATTCTAGAACGTGGTAGTAAAAAAAAAATCAGTAAGTTTTTAATAATTATTTAACTCAATTATGAATTCATTTTTGTTGATTTACTTTTTATTTTATAGGAAATGAGAAACTCAAAGAGATAGAATGAAACTTTGTACTCTGGTTTTTTAACAATTTAAAGAGTTGGTCTTCTGTGCACGGTGTGCAAAGTCAACCATTTAACTAAGAAAAAATGAAAACAAAGGACAAATAGCAGTTGGTGTAGCGGTTACTTTCCCAAAATGCGAATTTGAGGTCACAGGTTCAAAACCTTGTGGCCTCAATTTATTTTTAAATTTTTCCCCAGTTATTTTTAAATTTTTTTCACAGTTTTTAAATAATAATATTAATTTTCCCCAATTTGTAAATAAGGTATTTTTTCCTAATAATACTTTTTTTTATTAAATTTTTTTCACATTTTTTAAATAATACTCAGTAATAATATTTTCCCCAATTTTTAAATAAGGTATTTTTTTCAAATAATTTTTTTTTAATAATACCACTTTTCAATAATAATAGTTATCACTAAGTGTATCTCTTGTTATTATAATTTTGTTACTGAAAAGTGGTAATTTCTAATACTGAAAAGTGGTGACTATTATTATTGAAAAATGGTAATTTCTAATACTGAAAAGTGTAACTTTTGTTATTGAAAAATAGTGATTATTATTACTGAAAAGTAGTAATTTCTAACACTGAAAAGTGGTGACTATTATTATTGAAAAGTGATAATTTAAAGTAAATTAAAAAATTAAGTAAAAGTTTCGAACCTGTAACCAGACATCTATCTTAAATGGCTGAAACCGCTGCACCAATAATTATTCTATTAATAACTTGCGTTTTTCTAATTAATAAGGACTGACCTGTCAAAATAGGGTGCACCAAATCTTATTTGGTGTGTAGGGTGCATATAAGACTTTTCCTTATACTATGTTTTTCAATTATTGGTTTAATATTGAATTTGTATAATAATTGGAGATATAAACTTATTTCAATTCATTTCCCTATTTATAATTATTGGAGCATAATTTGCGGTGAAGATTAATTGTAAAGAATTTTCTAAAATTATTCATTCAAGAAAATTTCATAAACTTATTTTTCATTCTAAATATTTTTCTATTAAGATAATTATTGCAGATTTCTTGAAAGGTTAGTCAAACAATTATCTATAAAATAATCTAGAAGATAGATGTATCAGAATTCCTTCTGATCTATTATAAATATAATGTAAATATTGGTAATTTTTGTACATGTTTCATTCTTGCTTCTGCGTTTGTTTCATTAGTTCTGGAAGATGCATGGGAATTTTTTAACTTTAGGTTTTGAGACGCCTCAAAACTCTTTCTCTGTTAGTCAATGACAGAGTGATCAATTTTGATAGAATATAATAACTGGGTGACCAATTTTGATAGTGATTAAATGTGGGTGACCAAATATGAAAAAAGGTAAAACTGGGTGACCAAAATTGATATTTTCCCCATTTCAACTATATTAACATATAATTTTCAGTTATAATATCATACACTTTTCATTAATATATAACTTAACACTTTTCTTTAATAGAACATACACTTTTAGTTATAATAATATATTTTTCATTAATAAATCATACACTTTTCTGTTATAATATCATACATTTTTCAATTATAATAACATATTTTTTTATCAAGTGAGTAATGTTTGGGAAAAAAAATGTCATATGACTAAAATTTGAGGAGAATGTATTACTTACATCTTGTGCATCTTGAGTAATTAATTATTATAAGAAATAATGTTACTTCTTTTAAACAATAATATTAATTTTTAGGAGTAATAATATTAGTGACTAAAATGCACAAAATGCATATAATAGTATAATACTCTTCCAAATTTGAGAGGTCTTAGGAGTTGGAAGTGTTGTTAAAAAAAAACTTTTTGAATATTTTTATAAATATACTATTTTAAAAGATTTTTTTTAAACTCTAAAATCAAAACCAATCCCTAAATAAAATCATTTATTATTTGAAAATTTTGAAATCTGAATTTTAAAATTAAGTGATTTTAGAATTCAAATGATTGTAATAATATGGGTATGTTTTAAAATTTAAGTAAGTTTGAATTAAATTTATGTTATAGTATTTATATGATTAACTATTTGTTGAATGTATATTTATTTACATGGTAGAAAATTAAAATTTCAAAATAAAATCGGATTTAAGATTACTATCCCAAAATCGATTTTTTAAAACACAAATCAAAACATACCCACCGTGTTTAATGAATTTCAAAACCTAAAAAGGAAAAGCCCATTTTTTAATTTCCTTTAAACACGCCTTTTATAATAAACACGCCTTTTATAATAAACAGAGCCTATATGTTAAAACCCTAATTCCTTGTTGTTTCCTCTCACAAAGTTCTACTGCGGACTCCCCTCTCCGCCTTGCTCATAGGTACGCCGACTTTTCTCCTAATATTTTCGTTTGCTCGATTGTGTGTGCGCCGATGCTTTCTTAGTTTTCCGTTTGTGTAATGGAAGGATGTTCCCGTTTTCTTGTTCTTTACTCAAAATTGTCCTATTTCGTTTCCTGTTCTTAATTGCTTGATTATATATTTTGTGTGCAAGAACAAGGGATTCACTCATAACTAGTGCGTGGCTCTGTTTTTGCACCAGGCCTGTTAGAATTTATGGTTAATTAATATATAGAAGAAAAATTGCGTTCTGTTTCACATCGATGTTATACTAATTGGGCATGTACTGATTTTAAATCTAAAATTAATAATGCGCAGATTCTATTATAATCTCAAGAAATTGTAAACGAAATCAATTTCAGTTTGCCGTATGTGTTTGTTAAATAAGTCTGATATCATCTGTTTTTTCGAGTTCCGAGGTTGGCTTATTCTTGATTTTTTTTTTTTAAAATAATTTTGAGTAGGGATCTTTTTAACAAAAGATCAAGGATGAGGTTGGAGAAATGCTGGTTTTGTTCTTCTACTGTATACCCAGGGCATGGGATTCAATTTGTTCGTAATGATGCTAAGGTGAGAGCTTTACTAATTTACTGTTACTCCTTCTATGCATATAATTTTTAAATTTTCCTAAAATTGTTGGTGTTGCTAAACTTAGTGCCTTACTAGTTATATTTAGAGTTTCTAGTATTATTTTATATGAATGATGGTGTAAGGAAATGCTTCCTTTATTATTTTTGGGGTTCTTTGTAGATGACAAATCAGAGGCATAGTTATTTTATCTGTACGTTACCAGCACCTTAATAAAAAATATAGGGCCATTTTATTCATTCATTATCATTATTATGGTGTTCTTATTTGTAGTTTTAGTGCATGACCTCCTATAATTTGATTGAGCAGATCTTTAGATTTTGTCGGTCTAAATGCCATAAAAACTTCAAGATGAAGAGAAATCCTCGTAAAGTTAAATGGACTAAGGCTTACAGACGGTTGCACGGGAAGGACATGACTCAGGTATAATATTTGTTGTAGGGCTTTTTAATGTTTTGTGCCATTTAATATTTCTTCTGATTGTTCTTGCTGAACCTATGTTTATTGTCTGTTAAAATTTGAAGGATGCAACCTTCGAGTTTGAGAGGAAGAGGAATAGACCTGAGAGATATGATAGAAATGTGACGGAGAACACTCTCAAGGCCATTAAGAAGATCGACAAAGTCAGGACTGATAGAGATGCCAGACACCATGCAAAGAGGTCAGTATTTTTGTCTGAATGTTGCAAAATTGCATCCTTGGTTAATTCTGAGTTAAATCTAATCATGTGTGTGAAAACAAACAGGATGCAAGGAAATAAGGCACATATGCATAGGGAGGCAGCAAAAGAACTGGAGCAGAGCATTAGCATGGTTAAAGCTCCCCTTTCTCTTCAACGAAATCCCTCACTCACTGAGTCAAAGGACAAGACCAAGGTCAAGGTGCCCCTACAGACAACACAGGACAATCGAATGGAGGAGTAATTGGGGATTGCTTTGGTTTGCAGTTCTAACCATATTTTATTTCGTTAAGGGTGTATCATGATTCATATCCGTAGAAAAGGATTGGCATTATATTATTTCAGGAGTATCCCTTAAGAATCTTGTTTTGTTATTGTGAGTCTTTTTTTCGTGGATCTTATGTTTACTCATACCAAAGTTTTGTTCAAATGTTCATTCGATGAATTATTGGTTCTGGTGTCTTTCTGTACTCGATGATCTTAGAAAGATATTCTACTGTCGATTTCATGTGGTTTACTTGTATGAATTTAGTCGCATCAGATTTAGAAGAGTAGAAACAGGTGTGAGTTGTGTTTCTTCCATAGGTGTTTAGGGAGACAATTGTCATCTATGTCTTACATCAAGATAAAATGTTAAAAAAGAAGATTTTAAAAGATAAAAGTTTAAGGAATAGAATTTGTATAATTCTTTCATTTAATTCTTTTGAGTTTCACCATACATTGTCTGTGTATCTGTTATTTGAATGTGCAGCTTGAGAGCTCGAACATGACTCGTTTATATTAATTAACGCTCGACTTGTTAGACTCAATATTTAAGAATTTGTATAATTCTTTCATTTAATTCTTTTGAGTTTCACCATACATTGTCTGTGTATCTGTTATTTGAATGTGCAGCTTGAGAGCTCGGCTCGTTAATGAACTCGTGTTCATAGCTGAAGTGGTGTGTGTGCTCCTTGATATCCTGTGCAACATTTTGCTATTTTAACTAAATCGTTTGAATACTGTCAATTGTAACTTATTTATCTAGTAGAGTTTTGGTCAATTGAAGAATGAAACATCATGACTTTCACGAGTAAAACTTGTAAAATTTACCATTTAAAACATTAAAAATCTGTTTATGACTTTCACGAGTAAAACTTATAGTAAAATGTAGTACCATCTGAAACATTAAAAATCTGTTTTTGAAATTTAGTGGTTTTTGTAATTCTGAAAAATAAAAATCTGTTTTTGAAATTTAGTGGTTTTTGTAATTCGGAAAAATATTAATATGTGTGTGTTTGTTTTGAATTTTTGAGTAAGAATAATTTAATTTTATATTAAATTAATGTTTAAAAGTGGATTATGTTGTATTATTATTGAGTATGAATAAAATAATTGAATTATAATTTAAATATATTAAAATAGAAGGGGAAGGAGTTAATTTATTAAAAAAATATGATAATATGTTCCATTTTTAAAATCTCAAAGTAGAGTCTGATTTAGAATTTTAAAACATAAAACCAAGTTTACAAAGCCAACAGTCACCAAGCGGATTTTTATTATCTAGGCATTGGACGTGTTTCTTAACCTTGACAAACAAATAATACTGCAATAATATTTAATTAGACTACAACAAAATTTATAAGGTTGTGTTTGGATTTTTGAGAAGGTATTCTAAATGAAAGAATTTAAAAATAATAGATTTCATATGGTATGGTTTTAGTGAAAATTTAAAATTCTCTTAATTTTGATAAAAAATTTAAGTATTTGAAAACCATTCATAATTTAAACAAATAAAGTGAATTTAAATGGTAGATTTAAAATACATAAATCAAATCCATCCATCCATCCAAATGTAGCCTATTGATGGATGGACATATGATCCAATTCTTTCTCAAATTTTTTTAGATTTTATCATAAAATTTACAAAGACATTCAAGAGAGCAGTACGAAATGATATTTTTACCTAGAGATTCAGATTTAGAGGTATTTGCAAATTACTTTTTTTTATTTAAAAATTGTGAAAGAAGTTTTAAAATAAGTGATTATGGGAGTATTCCAAATTGTTACTCCTTATTTTCTCAAATAATAACAGCCGCTGCTGGAAACCACCAATTGCCGGCAACCTCCATCATCAGCCTTGAACTGTCCGCCACTGCCAGCAACCTACACCCTCAACCACAGCCACGACCATTGAATCTCAGCGGTCGACTGCCATTGACGGACACACCTGTTCTGCGCTGCTGCTTCACCACTCCCGCCACGGCAAGCCTTTCTATCCCTAATCTTAATCTTAATTTTTCTTCTGATTTACATCCTACACCAGACAAACTTATTTGCTTATGTTGGTTGGTTACACATTATTTCAAAAATTGAAGGGCGTATTTGACTTGCGTTCTGTTATGTTGTTGAGAATTGGTTTTTGACATGTTAGATATGATGATCAATTGGAAGTTGCTCTTGATTTTGTGATAGAATTTTAAGGTTAGATGTTTAAATGGATAAAAGAGTTTAATTTTTTTATTTATTTTGATTGCTATTTTCTTGAATTGGGGACTAGAAATCTTATTCTCAATGCTAGGAAATAATATAAAATCGTACATAGCTAAAGGGACAAATTTGTTTTTCAAAACTCACAAGTGAAAGAAAAAAGGTTCTTGTGTTGATATCATGGTGATCTGACATATATGTATAGTCTAAGCACTCATTAACTGATGTAAAATATCGAAACTACAAATTTGAGGGATGTGATTAATAGCCAGTAATGATCCTTAATTCAGATAAAATTAAAGAATTATATGGAGCAGGAGAAAAAACTATATCACAGTTGGCAACGCATAAAATTAGATATATCGTGTGAGGTTTCAGGGTCATGCTGTTGATTGTTTGCCTCAACCACATTAAGATGATATACTAAAACCGTTTTGCTTCTTAAAGGTTTCCTCCAGGTCAAATGAGACTTCTGTTTGTTATTTTCAAGTTCGAAAGATCTTTTGCTTAGAAGTTGGAAGTTGGAACTACAGTTGATTTAGAATTAAGCTTGGTTGCTTCAATAGGCTATGCACCCAGTTTTCTGTGAAATTTCTGAATCTAGGTTTAGTTTTGAACAATGGTTTGCTAGATGGTAACTAAGAGGCTGTGTTTAAGTTGATTACTAGATTTGGAGTGGACTCTGAATCTTTCTCTATTTGTTCTTGAATGTCAATTGGACTTCTGAATGATTTAAGACAAAATTTTTAGTTACAAAGTACACTTTTCTAAGTGAGCTTTTGAAGCTGTGGATGCTGTTTAATTGGAAAGATTTGGTATCGGCGTGTGATTAGTCTAAAGAAATTGAGACTCTGAATCAGCCTCCTTAATAAATACTCTGGATGTTCTCATTTCTGCTTCTTCGCTTCGCTTGGCTTTAACTTTTTTTTTCCCCTTGCTTGCATTTTTGTGTTACGTGCCTCATTCAAATGTCTTTGCAAAACTTGAGATATACTTTTGCCTCTATTCCTATTTCTGGTATGTGAGTTTTTGGCAATAATGTCATAGAATAGGATGGAATGGATGCTTCCACTTTCAGGGAATGACGCTCATTATGAGAAATGGTCATAATATTGTTTTAAATAGGAGTATAAATTAATTTCCTCAAGTTTTAGTCAATGTTGTAAAAGTTAATCATCCTCGAGTGTAGAAATTAAGTATCCTCAAGTTTTAGCAAATGCCCTCCTAGTTAAATATGGATGCATAAATTTTCTAAATTTCTTCATTTCTGATCGACAAAAAGAGTAGATGGATGCATCAACCGATGGTCGGACAGAGGAGGAGCCTCAACTCATTACCTCTGCCGCCATGAACTCAACTCCAGAGTACAACAGCAGCAGTCTAAAGAAGGCTAGATTACAATCAACCTTAGTGGCACTTCTTACTGATCCAGTTCTCGCCGATGTGCCCAAGAAACCGTCACTGGCCGATGTGGACACTCTTATCAACTTGGAGCTTGGCAGTGCAATGCGCATCACCATCCGTAAACTGGATGCCACATCCTTCGGTACTGAATTTTTTTCTGTGGAATTTTTACGAACATGTTTTGGTAGTAACAAAGAATATGGAGGTGCTGATTTGTGTTTTTTATATTGGGTGTTAAGAGATGGTAATGATGAATTTGGCAACTGTGAAGGACTTGAAATTGGCAGTTAAGAAAAAAGTGAATGATATGGAGGAGTCGAAGATGGGTCATCGTCACATCTCTTGGTAAGCTCCATAGTTCATATGTGGATTCACTGCCATGGATATATTCTTGAAATCCAATTGTGATGATTATTATGGATATCGTTGCTAATATATTATCACCATTTAAGCTGTCTTTCCTTGATAATGTAACTGATGTTCTGTAATAGTGAATTGGTTACCTACTAATTTCTTGACTATTTTCTCTTGCCAAACATAGGGGATCTTTTTAAGAAACTATATGTACTGATGTATGTGAAATTCATGTAATAGGCCCATAGTTGTCGTGGCGGCTTTTTCACCTTTTTATCATATATAGAGGCTTTCCGTTGCTAGCTGTTTTTTCCACGAGTTACTTAAATAAAGAGAATTCGACCTGAAATTTGAGAAATGGCTTCTTGGGTTCACAGGAAACATGTATGGGCAAATTTTTGCCTTTCATACCAAAATGAGAAGCTGCTTGACGACAGTTCTCCACTTCAACATTACGGCATCAGGAACAACTCTGAGGTACTTGATGTATTTATTACCTTTCATATTTCATATTTATGTGCACTATGAAAATGGAGTTTCTTGAAATTCTCATTGTGCTGTACGTATAAGTTTATAACTGGTATTTTGATGCACTAGAGATGGCTCTAAATGTTTAACTGAATGTCATATCACTCATTTTCATCTTCATCATAGTACCATACATATTACTAGCAGCTAAATTTTGTTGGAATATTGTTTGTTATGGTGAGAAGCTTCCGGAAGTAAAACTTGATAATCTGCAGGTGCAATTTGTTCCGTATGTTGTTTCTAGAGCATCTGGAAGGCACACTAAGAGCAGAAAGCACCGTATATTTCGTGGTCTAAACAGTAAGTCTTGAGCCTTGTTTTCTTACTTGTGGTAATTGACTCTGATTGTTAAAAGGAAAAATGTAAGACAGACAAAGACTATTTTCTGATATATATTGATTTTTATTTTGTTTTAGATTATTTTGGGATTGACAATTTAAAAAAATAAGTTATGCCTTTTAATTTATTTGATTATTGTTATGAGTATTTATTTTATAAAAAGCAATATTGTGTTAAAATTGTTAAAAAAATGAAAAGTATGCAATAAAATTGATATATTTTTAAAAAAGTAGTTTTGGTAAAAAATAAAATTGAGTCGGTGCTATATTTGTTAAAAAGAATAAAAACACGGGCAAATATTAAGTAGAATATTTGTTTTGTTAATTTTTTTTAAATATATATATGTTTTGTTATAAGGATTTTTTTTCTTTTAAATCTCTTCTGAAACTTTGAACATGCGTTCTAGTCTTCTAAATAAAGTGATACTCGGTGAAATTAGTTTTACCCATTGTAATTAAAATTGAACTCTAATTATCATGTTGAAATTAAAATTAAATTGAATATTAAAATTCAAGTGTATCTATAGATTCTATACACTAAATTGCACAAAAAAAATTTCCTCTCTCTAAAAAAAAAACCCTACCCCCAATTCACCCGCCGTCCACACACCCCACCGCAGCCCCCCACACACTCTCCCTCCCACTCATACTCCCCTCTTCTCAGGTTTGAAGGTATGTAGAGTGACGAAGGTTTTTCGTTTCCGGCGTGCTCGCCGCCGCCGCCGTGTCAAGGGGTGTACCACCACTATCGCCCATCTTTCTTACACCATCTATATTCGAAATGGGTACAGATCTGTCTAAATCTAACTAGAAATCACCGTAACGTTGCCGCCGCCTCCGTCGCCTTCCACCATCGCCTCCGCCGCATACCACCGCCACTACAACCACCTTTCTTTAGTTTTTTTTTTTCTCTTCAGTCCATGATTTAACTTTATGTAGCCTTCTTATAGTGAATGGTAGTGTTCAACAGGTAGATTAGTCCTAACGGAGCCACGGTGACCGTTTGGATAATTTATCGGTTGTTCTCCTTTTTTATGGTTTTAGATAGATTTATTTTTATGTTTTTGTAGTGTTATGTTCCTTGTTTTTATATTTTCTGTTGCCGTCGGTTTTATCCGACTCCTCTACGCTATATGCGGCCTGCTGCCCTTTTATGGGACCCTGTTTTCCCCTCTTTTGGGACCTCGTTTTCCCCTCGTTTGGGACCTGTTGGAGATTGAGACTTGAATGTCTCTTGAGAATTTTCGGTGCTTGGTGATCCTTTGGCTGTATGTTTTATCACTATTTGTTTGATATGTTGAGACCTTAGTGTGGGGTGTCTCGTATTGAAGAATGAAGATCTGTGCTCTCTTGGTGGTCAAAGGTTTCACTCGTTTTCCTCTTCCTCGCGATTGGTTGGGGCAACGATGCCGAGTTGATTCGATGTGGTTTTGAAGATCTAGAGCTTAGAATTGTTTTATGTATCATGTATTGATGATCTTGTAAACCTTCTGTTGGTTTATAATTTACCAACAATGGCTTACAAAGTGGACGGAAAATAAAAAGACAGAATTAAAAGAAATTACAATGTCTTCGAAATCTTCAACTTCCAAAAACAACAACTTTCTTCTTTGAGTAGCTTCTTGGAATGGCAGGTCCAACAAAGAGACGAAACGACACTGTAGAGAGACAGAAGAGTTAGGGAAAAGCAGCCGAGTCAAGGTGATACCTTTTCCCGTAAAACAACACGTCCCGGCTAGTGTTCACGGAGTGACGAGTTGCTTCGAAAGGTAAAACGGCTTCGTCTTTGCACGAGCAACACCACAGCGTACAAAGCTCCAACGAACTGAATACACGCTTGAACTGGACTGCACTCTAAATGTAATGCAGAATGCAGAAAACCGAATGCAAGTTTGCTGGAAAAATTTCAAGTGCTATGAGTTTTGCCAAGGTAAGTTTTTCCAAAATGATGCACTCCTATTTATAGGCAGTGCCACTCAGGTAGGGGCAGACGGGTATTTATGGCAGTAACTGCCACCCCATGACTGCACATTATGGCAAGAATGGTAACTGCCATTTCTGTAACCTCCAGGGTATTAAGAATGCAGTTTCGGGAATGATAACTTCCCTTCTGCTGTAACTTCCAAATTAAGACGTTGCTGTTTCAAATTCAAATTTGAAAGTTGGGCTGGACTCGTGTGGTCAGGACCCAAAACTTCAGAGCTCTAAAAAGATAGACGGGCCCCAAACCCAAGCCCAAAGGCCAAGGCCAAGGCCCAGGCCCACGGACCCGGACCCGGCTCGGCACGGCCGGACGGGCGGCGCGCGCGCGTGTGGCTAATTGAATGGTTCAATAGTCACTACAATTTGAACTCTCTTAACTAACTCCTATTAATAAGGAGGAGATTAATTCTCACATTTATCAATGTGGGATAGTTATTAACACTAATCCAAATGCATCACTTCGTCTTAATCTTCGTACATTAATTTCTCACTCACCGAAATTCGGTTTTGAGATTTTAAATATACTACGATCATCTACTCCGAGAGTAGAACGATCCTATGATATTTAATTTCCGAGAAATTAAATATCCATACCCTCAAATAATTGATTAATTAATAATCAATTAAATATATTAAGAAATTGAATAAAACTCAATTTCTCCAACAATCCCCCACATGAGTGGAAATTACCACCTATAATCATGCACACTCGCAATCCAGTTCCTTTGGGACATTATTGCATCCGGAAAGGTGGCTTGTGACCTTGAACCTTCCGTAGTCAATCACTGTCGAGTGCACTAGCGGCTTAGTGGACGCTATGCCTTGAACTCCTCCTCCTTAGTGTGCACTTAGACAACAGTGTTGACGCAACAACATCTCAAACGTGTTTCGTTCTCACGTTTTTGTCCATTTCGGCCATGGACACCCTTTGAGTTCTTAAGTGCTATTTGTGAAACGGCCCCACTTCTCACTTATATAGGTGGTATCCCATATTGAGTATCCCGCTATACTCTACCTCCCGGAGGTCTTTGGGAACCATTAAAAGTCATAGACTTAGCCTTACCACAAATCTTACGGGACAACACTTGGTGTTGTGCTTTTCTAAGGA
The DNA here is from genome assembly GCA_963675135.1 of Galeopsis tetrahit. Classification (NCBI taxonomy): domain Eukaryota; kingdom Viridiplantae; phylum Streptophyta; class Magnoliopsida; order Lamiales; family Lamiaceae; genus Galeopsis; species Galeopsis tetrahit. Next base: position 57,119,090 of record OY776131.1, read on the forward strand.
ATGGTTTGGATAACCAAGTGTTCCAAAATTAACTTTCACAGCTTAGTTTTCCCATTGAACCAAGTTCTTGGGATCTCCAGTCATCATGGTTGGGTTACCACTGTTTCAGTTGTTACTTTGTGGATTTTAAACCCATTACTTCAAGCAACTTATTCATCTGATCTCGGTTTATTCCTTTCGTAAGCGGATGCGCTATATTGTATTTTGACCTTACATAGTCAATTGACATCACACCACTCGAGATCAGATGTCTAACAGAATTATGTCGACGACGTATGTGTCTCGACTTTCCGTTATACATGTCGTTCAAAGCCCTGCCAATGGTGGCTTGACAGTCACAGTGTACCATCACAGTGGGCACGGGTTTGTTCCAACATGGAATGTCCTCGAGGAAATTTCGAAGCCACTCGGCTTCTTCACCAGCTTTATCCAAAGCTATGAATTCTGATTCCATCGTGGACCAGGCAATACACGTATGTTTCGTTGATCTCCACGATACAGCAGCACCTCGAATAGTGAACACATATCCACTAGTGGAAAATGACTCATTCGTGTCAGAAATCCAATTGGTGTCACTGTACCCTTCAAGTACCGCCGGAAACCTTGTGTAGTGAAGCCCATAATCGATAGTGTACTTTAAGTACCTAAGAACCCTTCTAAGAGCTTTTCAGTGCTCTTTATTAGGATTGCTCGTGAATCTGCTCAACTTGTTCACTGAACATGCAAGATCCGGGCGTGTACAGTTTGTAATATACATCACACTTCCTATGATTCTTGCATATTCAAGTTGTGTAACCGGATCGCCTCGATTCTTGCTCAATACATTGAGCTCCATGGGCGTCTTGGCAGGTGGATCATTAAAGACATTGAATTTCTTTAACACACTCTCAACATAGTGAGATTGTGTCAAGTAGATTCCATTAGACTTTCTATCGATCTTGATTCCTAGAATCACATCAGCCAATCCCATGTCTTTCATATCAAAACTACGTTTTAACATAGCCTTTGTTTCCATGATCATGGCATTGCTACTGCCCATGATCAACATGTTGTCCACATAAAGACACATAATAACAAATCATTTTGGTGTATTTTTCACATACACACATTTGTCACATTCGTTTATCTTGAAACCATTAGACAACATAGTTTCATCAAACTTCAGATGCCACTGTTTTGGAGCTTGTTTAAGTCCATACAGCAAATGAACAAGTCTACACACATTTTTCTCGTTGCCAGGTGCTATAAACCCTTCAGGTTGATCCATGTATATTTCTTCAACTAATTCCCCATTCAAGAACGCATTCTTGACATCCATTTGATGAATCTCGAGATTGTGCAAAGCAGCAATCGCAATTAATACACGAATGGATGTAATCCTCGTGACTGGGGAGTATGTATCAAAGAAATCATACCCTTCTTTTTGTCTAAAGCCCTTTGCTACCAAATGAGCTTTATACTCGTCAATTGATCCATCTGCTTTGTATTTTCTTCTAAGGATCCACTTGCATCCTAAGGTCTTGCAACCTCTAGGGAGATCAACCAACTCCCACGTATTGTTCTGCAGAATAGAATTAATTTCGCTATTGATAACTTCTTTCCAGAATGATGCATCTGGTCTTGACAGAGCTTCCTTAATAGACTTAGGTTCATCTTCAATCACATAAGTGATAAAGTCAGGACCATAAGTTTTTGCAATCTTTGCTCTTTTGCTGCGTCTCGGTTCTTCATGCTCTTGAGCTGAAGAACTAACAACCTCTGCTTCTATGTGAGATCTCTTATTTTCAGGTCTCACATCATTTTTATCTTTATTTGGAAAGATATTTTCAAAGAATATTGCATTCCTTGATTCTATCATAGTGCCTTCTAACATGTCAAGTATTTCTGATCTATGAATCAGAAACCTATAAGCACTACTGTTGAGTGCATATCCTACAAAAATACAATCGACCATTTTAGGGCCAATTCTAACTTGTTTAGGAGCAGGCACTTCAACTTTTGCAAGACACCCCCACACTTTAAGGTACTTGTAGGATGGTTTCCGTTTTTTTCCACATTTCATAAGGTGTCAGATCCTTTGTTTTGTGTTCAAAATGTGGTTAGCCGATAGTATGGCTTCCCCCCACAGATTCTGCGGTAAACCCGAGCTGATTAACATTGCGTTCATCATCTCCTTTAATGTTCGGTTCTTTCTCTCCGCAACACCATTAGACTGAGGTGAGTAAGGGACTGTAGTTTGATGTATGATGCCAGACTCAACACATAACTGTTCAAAAGGTGCTACATATTCCCCTCCTCTATCACTTCGAATCACTTTAATTCGAGTGCTAAGTTGATTTTCTACTTCATTCTTGTAAAGTTTAAAAGCTTCAATAGCTTCATCTTTACTTCGCAAGAGATAAACATAGCAAAATCTTGTGCAATCATCAATAAAAGTAATGAAATACTTTTTGCCACCTCTAGTTTGCACAAACTTTAAATCACACACATCCGTATGGATTAAATCTAGAGGAGCAGTGTCCCTTTCCACAGAAGTAAATGGCAACTTTGTCATTTTAGCTTCAACACATATCTCACACTTTTTAGGTATTTCAATATTATTGATTTTAAGTAAATCAAGATTTACTAAGCGCTTTATGGATTTTAGATTTACATGCCCTAATCTTAAATGCCATAAAGAGGAACACTCCACGATGTAAGAAGAAGTAGAAACGTTTTCATTGATAACTTTCTTGCCTTTACGGCTTACAACCATTACACTCATTTTGAACAAACCATTCTCGAGATAACCTCGACTAAAAAACTAGTTTAAACTGATGACTAACTAGAAGAGAGCCGGAGATCAGATTCTTGCGGATGTTCGGGACATTCAGCACATCCTTCAACTTAAGCTCTTTGCCGGACGTCAACTTAAGCACAACAGTTCCAACACCAACCACATCAGACGAGGCATGGTTTCTCATATGGAGCTTTCTCTCATCAGCAGGAGCATAGGTCGAGAAGGCACCCTTCTCGGAGCAAACATGACAAGTGGCGCCGGTATCCACGAACTACTCCTTTGGATTGTCAACCATGTTTGTCTCAAACACAACAACAGACATATCCATGTCAGTGAGATTATGTTGTGCCACATTAGCACTTGATTGTCCCCCCTTACCTTTATTTTTATCATGTTTCTTGGGAGCTCTACAATCACTTGCTTTGTGGTTTGGTTTGCCACATTTGTAGCAATCACCTGTAAACTTTGGTTTTGCAGGAACTGGTGCTTTACCTTTATCATTAGGCCTTTTTCGTTTTTTAGACGATTCACCACGTTCCATTAAGTTTGCCTTTGCCTCATCCGAGACTTGATTTGATTTACCGTCCATCTTTTTATTATCTTATTCAATTCGAAGTTTGACGATCAAATCTTCTAGGCTCATTTCCTTTCGCTTGTGTTTGAGATAACTTTTAAACTCCTTCCAAGAAGGTGGTAGTTTCTCAATCACTGCGGCTACTTGGAAAGCGTCCGGAAGGACCCTCCGCGAGGATATCATGTAGGATCAACTGAATTTTTTGAACTTGTTCAACGACAGATTTACCATCTACCATTTTGAAGTCCAAAAATCTCGCCACCACGAACTTCTTAGTTCCGGCATCCTCGGTTTTGTACTTTCCTTCCAAAGATTCCCACACTTCTTTGACAGTACGAACCGGTTGGTACACGTTATACAACGCGTCAACTAGTCCTCCAAGGACGTAGTTCCGACACAAAAAGTCGCCATGAGACCATTGGTCAAATGCGACCCTCCTAGCATTATCCGTTTCACTTTCAGCGACAACGGGTGGATCCTCCCGGAGGAACCTTACTAGGTGAAGTGTCGTGAGGTAAAACAACATCTTTTGTTGCCACCTCTTAAAATCAGTACCCGAGAACTTCTCGGGTTTTTCACCATGCACCATGAAATTACGAGTTTCAGAGGGTGGAAAAAATATTGGGGGGGGGGGGGGGGTAAAAACGTGTTGTCAGAGACGACGTTTGGTGTTGGGTTCGGGGTATTCTCAGAGTTCTCAACAGAGGTGTTCTGGGGACCATTTCCGTCAGATGCCATTGTGGTATCTTTTGTTTTTTTTCTTGTTTTACGTGTTTGTTTTAAGAATTAAAAGAAATTACAATGTCTTCGAAATCTTCAACTTCCAAAAACAACAACTTTCTTCTTTGAGTAGCTTCTTGGAATGGCAGGTCCAACAAAGAGACGAAACGACACTGTAGAGAGATAGAAGAGTTAGGGAAAAGCAACCGAGTCAAGGTGATACCTTTTCCCGTAAAACAAACACGTCCCGACTAGTGTTCACGGAGTGACGAGTTGCTTCGAAAGGTAAAACGGCTTCGTCTTTGCACGAGCAATACCGCAGCGTACAATGCTCCAACGAACTGAATACACGCTTGAACTGGATTGCACTCTAAATTTGCTGGAAACCGAATGCAAGTTTGCTGGAAAATTTTCAAGTGCACTCTAAATGTAACTTCCAAATTAAGACGCTGGTGTTTCAAATTCAAATTTGAAAGTTGGGCTGGACTCGTGTGGTCAGGACCCAAAACTTTAGAGCTCTAATAAGATAGACGGGCCCCGAACCCCACCCAAAGTCCAATTGCCAAGATCCAAGGCCAAGGCCCAGGCCCAAGGACCCGACGCGGGCGGGCGGCGCGCGCGTGTGGCTAATTGAATGGTTCAATAGTCACTACAATTTGAACTCTCTTAACTAACTCCTATTAATAAGGAGGAGATTAATTCTCACATTTATCAATGTGAGATAGTTATTAACACTAATCTCAATGCATCACTTCGTTTTAATCTTCATACATTAATTTCTTACTCACCGAAATTCGATTTTGAAATTTTAAATATACTACGATCATCTACTCCGAGAGTAGAACGATTCTATGATATTTAATTTCCCATACCCTCAAATAATTGATTAATTAATAATCAATTAAATATATTAAGAAATTGAATAAAACACAATTTCTCCAACACCTTCAAAAAAAAATATACACACAGAAAAATTTATCATTTTTTTTATAATCGAAAAACTTCGATTCAATTAATAACTGAATGTAAACGGATAATAAAATCTAAAAGAGTTGCATGACAATTTTTATTCATATCATAACTATATATAATAGCCAACATCCACAAAAATCCCCCTTTAGAACAGTTTTACCTAAAAGTTACCATCCTTTTCCTTCTCCACCATCACTGCCATCAATCATCTTTCTCCTTCCACTTTCACTTTCCTACTCCTTTTTTGCTCTCTTTCTTTAAATAAAATATTTCTCTTTGAAAACACCGCCATCGACTGCCGCTCCGCACCACCATTCTACCGTGTATATCCAGTGACGGATTCAAGATTTTAATTTTGGAAGTATGAAAAATATTAAGTAAAATATTACTATAATAATAAAAGTTATACGATTCGAGATTTTTTTTAAAAAAATTATATAACTTTCAAATCAAATTACAATTACAACTGAGATCGACGAATCCTCATGTTTTAAAAACTGTCTATGATATCATCATTGGAAATTTATAGAAATACATCATTCTCAACAAAAGTAATTAAACTATCATTTAATAATTGACCACCCATACTATTTCGCAAGTTATTTTTTTACATCAACTTGATGAGCAAATAAATTGTTGGATAATTCTTGTGTTTTTTTGTCTCGACAAGATTCATTAAGAGAGCACCAAGATTATGCAAAGCTCGAAACCTAACATCTCTTCGCATATCTTTAATGAATATATCAAGTTGACATTCAAGAGCCATCCTATCAAATTTTAAACTAAATTAATTTAGCCTAATACAGAAAATTAACCATTATAATACAAATTCTAATTCATAAAATATTCTTAATTAAAGTACATAGTAAATTAGCAAATATTATATAACCCTAAAAATTCTATAACTTATAAGTGATAGACCCAAATAAATTTATTCATAAATTAAACACAATAATCAAAACTAATACGGAGTAATAAATATAAATTAAACTTAAAGATTTACTTAGCTAATTATTTCAGAAAGAAGAGTATATAGCATTTTAAATTTTTATGGGAATGCGACCGGCCTTTTCCTCTCTTATTATAATAAAATAAAATAAATCAATTTGGGGGTACAACGTCCCATTCTCCCTCGGCCACTGCGTCTATCGACAACATCGTCCTCATAACTTCAATTTCTTCTTTGATTATTGTTGTTCAAGTCAATGATTCGATCTTTTCAAAAGACACCGTTTTTACAGTGGTCGATTGGTAGATCAATATGTTAATCCCTTTTCTCCGATTTTATTTTTTAGGTTCTAGTTTTTAGGGGATGTTTGGTTTGGGATTTTGAGAATTATGAAATTCAGATTTTAAAATCTAGTGGATTTTGATATCCTAATGTTTTTTTATGTTTTGTGTTTATTTTGGAATTTAAGTAGAGTAGAATTTAATTATATAGTATATGATTATAGATGTTTAGATAGGTTTTATAGGTATCTATAAGTATTTGTAGGATAGGATTTTAAAATCTTAAATCTAAATCTCAAACTAAAACATGGGTGGAATTTCAAAATTCTAAATCCGGATTTCTCATCCCAAAACAAACATCCCCTTAAGGTTGCTCGGTTGGATTTTTTTTTAATGATCCGTTTAGTTTTTTTTTTTTTTTTTGTCTTGTTTTGTGTCTTTCTCCTCTCCTCTAGTCTTTGTGAGATGTTTGTGCCTTGTGCTCTTTTTTCCTCGTGTAGATCGTCTCTTTTCGGTTGGAGCAGTTTGGTGTTTGGTTGCTGTCTTGTGTGAGTTTGAGCATAGTCTCTTCTTGTATTGAGGCTTGTTTTGTCTTCAGTTGGTTTTGGTGGGTTTTGTCTGTTTTGGGGTCTCTGATTTTCTTAGCACCATAATATGTTTTTTTTTTTTTTTTTTTTGAGGAATAACACCATAATATGTTAGTGTGAAAGTATTGTCTCCTACATGAAATTAAGGCCTGGTTTTTATGTGAAGACAAAATGTTACACTTATCTTCCTAACTTTTTTACAATTAGAATTGAGTAGCTCTATTGACTTGCTCGAACTTAGGTTGAAGATCGGATGCATTTTAATTATTGATTTTGTTTTATAGAATCTTTCGAGAAAAACAATATACAGTATATTATAGACACATAATATGTGCCCTATGAATATGATTAATACATTTTTTTTTTATTTTTTGTTAAGGCCATATGAATATATGATTAATGTTAAATTGATGAAAAAGTAAAAGAAGGTAAAGTAGTTTAAGCAAGGTTTGATGTAAGTATGAGATGATACGAGTCAGAAGGTATCAGTATGCAATTGCAGTGTAAATCTTTCTTTCTTGTTCAATTGGTTCACCTCTTTTCTTACTTAATAAAGATAAAAGAGTACCCTATATTATATTATAGGATACCCCTAAACCCCATCACCTAGGCTACTTCTCTTCTTCCAATCAAATTTCTCCCTCACATCACTTCACTTTAATCACTCATGCCAATAATCATCCTCTCTTTCTCACGGTATTAATCTATTCCATTTGGTCTAAAATGTGGAATTAATTTTCCCAAATATAATTAAACAACTATCGCCAAACACAATAATATTACATTACTTTATCTACGATAAAAAAACACTTCCTACCATTTCTCACCTAATTGACTCTCATTCTATTTTTCACTTTATCACCTTAAATACTATTAATATTAAACCATTTTTATATTAAAATTTCTGTTTGAGTCAAATGAATAATCAACCTTAATAACTTTCACAATTTTCTTTTTACGACGTCCACAATAACTTTCACACCATTAAAATATAAAATCCTTTAAAAATTTCAACCTTACAATATTTTCAATTTTTTTCTTAAACGTCTAAAAAAGAAAAGTTATTGTAGAACGTTTAAAAAAAAAAAAGTGTGAAAGTTATTGTGAGAGGAATAAAATATATTTTTTTCTTAAACATAGTTTTAAAAAAACATCGAAAACTTTTCAGTTACGGAATAATATTATAAGATCAAGTTTCTCCACAATGCTTGGTCGAACCTATTTTATTATAAAAAATATTAAAATTCCTTTTTGGGTCCCATTTTTTATGTTGAAAAGTCATCGTTTTATTTTACAAATGTCGAATTTAATTCAGGACTCAATTTTTTTTTTCTCCTTAATTTGATACAGTTGGATTTTGATGCATAATTCTTGACAAGCTACTCGTGCTCGACTCGAAAAAAGATCGAAATCGACTCGAAGTTAATCGAGTCGAGTCGAGTTTCGAGCTACTCGAGTAGCTACCGAGTTCGAGTTCGAGCTCATAGATACTCGGCTCGAAAGGCTCGCGAGCCTAATCGAGCTTGAACAATATTTATTATTTTGCCATTAATATAATTTTTTTATTTATATACGAGTAATCGAGTCGAGTCGAGCTCGAGTTTATTTTAGAAAAAAATATGTTTTAAAATTAATTTTGAAAATTATATAGGTAATCGAATCGAGTCGAGCCGAGCCGAGCTCGAGTTTATCGAGTTTCTTATCGAGTCGAGCTCGATCTTCAAAATTTTAGACTCGACCGAGTCGAGTCGAGTTTCGAGCTTCGAGTATAACAAATGAGTCGAGTTTCGAGCTCAGCACTGCTCGGCTCGTTTACACCCCTAGGAAGAATTTCATATATAAGTCCATTTTTAGGTTGATTATCATTTAGGCCTCCAATTTTGATATTTCTCACTTTTGGGTAGGTCTCTTGTAGACTCAATTCCTTATAAGGAATTGAGTAAATTTTAAAAAATTGGTAGGATTGATAATAGAATTAAATACGCGAAAAACATGTATGATATTTAATGTAGCTTAAACTGTTGAGAATATGTTTTTTATGTTGAGGTCTAGTGTTCAACTCTTACATCTAACAATTTTCACATATATTTTTTTTAATTATAAAAGTGAATGTTGAAAATAAGGAAAATTGTAACATGCAATTTACAATTTTTTAGCATGTTATTTTGCAATTTACAATTTTTTAGCATGTTATTTTGCAATATTTGCAATAATAATTTCAGTTATAATGACATACACTTGTTAGTGATGTTATGTTACACATATTTTGTTGCACTTTTCAGTTGTAGTGACTTACTATTTTCAACAATATTTTTTAGTTATATTGACTTACACTTTTTAGTAATGTTATGATACACCTTTTAGTCATATTTTGTTGCACTTTTCAGTTAATGTCTTACAATTTTCAACACTATGTTCAGTTATAGTGACTTACACTTGTAATGTTATGTTACACTTTTTACTCGTATTTTGTTACACTTTTCAGTTATAATAACTTACACTTTTCATTAAAATATTGTGTTGCACTTTTCAAGTATATTGACATGCACTTTTTAATAATATTGTGTTGCACTTTCTAGTTATACTAACTTGGATTTTCTAGTTATACTAACTTGCATTTTCTAGTTATAATGACTTATACTTTTCATTAAAAGTTGTGTTGCACTTTTCAATTATAGTGACTTACACTTTTTAATAAAAAAATGTGTTACACTTTTTAGTAATATTGTGTTACACTTTTTAGTAATATTAACTTACACTTTTCAACACGCACAATTTCGAAAAAAAATTATCAATAAAAAAAAATTACAAAAAAAAAATAATAATAAAAAAAAATTAACCAAGTCAAAATTTTTATTTACAATAATCTTGAATATTTAGGTTCACAATATTCTTAAATATTTAAAATTTAAGTTGACCAAGTCAACTCAATTCCTTATAAGAAATTGATTCTATATAAGACCAATCCCTCACTTTTTCCCCCTCAATTTAAAATTCGATTTAATATTATTTACCATAAAAATGAAATATTAATCGCGTACTTATCGTTTTTTTATAGCTAGCTGTATCCCGTTTCATTAAGAAAAATTTAAGTTTATAAGCTCCCACTCAGAAGAGGCAAAACACGCAGTTATTGTCAAATTAAATATACTAATTTCAATATTTATTTAAAGCTTAAGCAAAACCTTTTCTTTCTTTAGTTTATCCTTTAATGAAAACCTAACTGGACGTTGGAGTATTTGAAATTTAATTATTTTTAGTATTTTATTAGCTGGACAAAATCTGCATTAAATTTTTATTTTAAAACCACATCCCAATACAATAGAATATTGATTTGCATTTCTCTATATAGAATATAGGAGTAGTATTTTCATTTCAAGCCATATGCTGTATATTAATAATTTCACATGATTTGCATTTTGTGTTGGTTTTTAATAAATGTATTAGGAGTAATTTGATAATATTTCTTATTTCATTAAAAAATATTATTAATTATAAAGTATTAATTAGGAACCAATGTAATAAATGTATTGGTTTGATAATAAGAGTATTACTTATTTCTTTAAAAAAATATCAATTTTTTTAAAATTATAAGATAAAAACCATTTTATTCTTAAAGGCATGGTCAAAACCTATTTAAGCATTTTAAAAAAGAAAAAAAAAAGCATTGGGTCCCACTTTATTACAAATCTTTCATGTCATATCAACCACAAGACCACAGGTCCACAACCTCTCAATTTTTATTTTTTTTGACATGAATCCATTTACACCACAAACTCATAGTAAAAAAAAAAAAAAAACACTCGGGATGCTTATACATATGATTAATTGGTTTGAAGGTAAAATTAAATGATTAAAAAAGTCATTAATGTATAATTAAGAGTTACAGTTGAAAATTGCAGAAGATTAATTTTAGTTGGTAAATCCCACTGTACTGTATATATAATAAACCTTTGTCTTAAAACTCCCGTCCCCAATTAACCTAGCCTTTTCGTCAGACTATTATACCCCCCTATAATTAATTACGACCTTATCTTTACAATCACCTCCCCCTATTTAACACCTTATTTACATTTTCTATATTACTCAATTTACCCCTCCCTCCCTCCCCCATTTACTCTACTATCTTTGCCCGCCAACTACTTCTACTTTCTTGATTTTCCGGCCGGCCATGTCGTCGGAACAACTCATTTCCGCCGCCGTTCATGGACTTAGCGGCTCCCTCCAACCCGTCCCTCTCGCCACCCATGACGACGTCGTTCGGGATCGAATGCTTTTCAATAACACTCTCCGAAGCTTCCACTTTGATACCGGCACCAAATTTCAGTACGTACATTTCAACTTAAAATAAAATAAAACAATTTTTTTATTTTTTTTAATGGTATACACATATATATGCCTCATTTTAATTGTAACTTTGATTTTTTTTTTGTTAAGGGTTCCGGTAATCGGAGGGAAGGAACTCGATCTTCATATACTGTATGCGGAAGTCACATCACGAGGCGGCTACGACAAGGTTTTTTTATTTTTTTTATATATGATCATATGTAAAATAATTATTTTGAGTTATATATATATATTTATTAAAATAAAATAAAATGTGCAGGTGGTTATGGATAAAAAATGGAGGGAGATAAGTTCAGTGTTTGATTTCGCTCCGACAACAACTAGCGCTTCGTATGCTTTAAGGAAACACTACTTCGCGATCCTTTATCGTTACGAACGCCTCTACTTCTTTCGGATTCAAGGCCCCTTCCTCGGTTCAACAGGTACTGCACAAATTCGTCTTTTAATTTGCTTCAACATTAATTTTCTTAAATTAGGAGTACTACTTTATTCTATTTAAAATGTACAACACTTTAAGAACAAATTGCACACTTATTAAAAACTTTTATTAAATCCTTAATTAATTGTTTTATAATTTACACTATAAAATTAAAATGGTTACTACTATTTACTACGTTATTATTAATGAGTGTGAAAATAATTTTAAAAAAAAGTAGTGATTAATTAACATTAAAAATGATATACATTTTGAATACTAGAGACTAGAGAGTATGCTATTACCAACTTTATTTGTGTATAGAGCTAGCAACATTTGTGTGAATCATGATATTAGCTACCTTTTTTTTTGTGTGTGAATTGATGAAATTTTGTGATGTAATGAGATCTGTGAGATGGTCCTCACAAGGACAACGTTAATATTGTTAACGATATTAATTACGTACTTGTCACTTTTGTTCCGCTCCATTAATAAAAAATTCCGTTTATACGTTGGGCGCAGATGAAGCAAAACAACGTTAATATTATTAACAATATTAAATTTAAATATGAATCATTTTCTTTCTTTAGTTTATTCTTTAATGAATTTTAATGAAAATTCATCCCGACGTCCATTCAAATTTGAAATTCGATTATTTTTAGTATTTTATTAGCTGGACTATGAGTGCAATACGATTTTATTTTAAAATACTTTTAAGTATTCTCTAATTTATAGAATTTTAAAATGCTCCAATACTTACCTATTCAATTTAATGATAAGTTTAGAATGGTGAACGAAAACTAAATGGCAATCTTGAATACTTTCGAATGTTAATATAATCTAGTATTAAAAATAAATCTACAAGTTATTAGTACATGGTTATTCAAGGTAAAAAAAAAGAGTTATTTTTTGTAAGTAATATTTAAATTTATAAATGTATCTTTATGAAATTTAAGACTCTGGGGGCTACTGCCCCCTAAGCCGAAAGGTTGTTCCATCCATATAAATATATATTGGGAATTAATATCTGCAGGCTTCTTTTCCATTTTTTTGATGTAGTATTTCAGGGATATATAAAGCTACATACACACATATATATATACACACACACGAACATGTGTACTGCATGCTATACAAATATAGTTATAGGGTGTTTAGTGAGCTCGGATTTGTTTTTGTTCTTTTTCTTTTATATAGTGTTGGATTTTATATTCATGTATTTACCATTACATGCAATTTTTATACTCCTATAAATTAATATTAATTTATTGATTTACATATATATAAAAGATGTATTTGAAATAAGGGATGGAGCACAATATATTTAATAAAGGCATTATTGTCGTGGAGGGTTGTTGCATTTATGGAATATTTTATCCTGGGAAAGAATTTAAGGTAGGATATTGCCCAGAGTAAAAAATGTTGGACCTACAAATATAGTGTTACGTGATGAATAGTAGCCCATTAATTGAACTACTAAGATGATGATAATAATAATAAATAAAAAAAATATGTGAAATAACAACCACACATCATTTAATTTCTCTGCCACAAACGTTATTGTACAACCATGTGGATAATCTCATCTTATTTATGATTTGCATATACTTTGTTAATTTAAAGCAAATATTTTTGTTTAAATGCCCATATTCTTTGTACCTATTTACACATTGACGTGGATGTAATTAGAAATTTCCAACTAGTCTATTGAGGAGATAATTAGAACTGATGTTATTTAAATAAAGTGATGAAAAATGTAGTATTTTAAATGTCCTTAAAATCCTCAATGAGTTCTAAATCCCCCACGCACACACATGCACATACGACCCATGATCCACACATTAGAGATATTAAATCATCTACAATTTGATTGGCCAGCTCTTTTAAATCGAAAAAAAGAAGCTAGAGGAATATTTATATATTTAGTGTTTTCTGACCCCACTATAACTTGAATGTTTTTTTCCCTCAAACCATTTAACCGAAACTTTGGCCCATATGAAAATAAAAATAAAAAATCAAATATTTGACATCTCTAACATTTCTTTTTTTAATTGGTTGGATTTTATATTTTCATTGAATATAATTGCGTTCAATGAATTATATATATAATTAAAACTAATTTATTCATTGTACAAAATAAATTAGTATAAAATTTTAAAATATATGGTATGTTTATTATTCATGTTTTTAAAATTTTATTTTTAAAAAATTCATTAAATTTATAAATTATTTGATAATAACATTTAATACTATCATATAAGAAAAAATATACGGAGTAATATATAATACATCTACCAAAATACTACCATTTATACATTTTTATCAACAATTAAATTGATTGAGTCAATTATTATCATTTTTTTTATGATTTTACTCAAGATATTATAAAGTGACATGTCATTCTTACTAATACACTAACTCTATTTACTTAAATTAATCTACCCTACCAAATTAGACATTATGTAGTTACTTGGCTCCACTTTTGTTTTATTTTAATTTATTGTTTTCTGCTGTGATGCAATTTTGTCCAAAAACTATAACCAAAATTAAGATGCTCATTTTGAATTTATCATGATGATTATCATTTGCATTACATCTATTATGCTACTATTGCAATGTTAAAACTGAGAACGAGTTCCATTTATAATTAATATGATAGCTGTATTAACTATTTTTACGAACAATATTATTTTATAGTTACAGGTCCTAGTTGTTTTAATGCGGTAGGATGCATTGAGGGGAAATTTGAAAGTGGATATCTAGTTTCGTTGAAAATAGGGGATGAAACACTCAACGGGGTGCTCTACCACCCTGCTCCGCCCCCAACGAGCACAGCCATTGTACCCTACTCCCCTGCACCATCGTCGGATCGTCGCACTAAAAGACGAAAGGCGGATCCAAGGCGCCCAAAGCCCAATCGAAGCGCGTATAATTTCTTCTTCGCAGCGAAACATGCCTCCTTGAAATGTGAGTTCCCCAACCGAGAGAGAGACTTCACCAAAATGATAGGCGAGGCCTGGAACAACCTCTCTCCCCAAGACAGAGTGGTGAGTAGTTACTTCATTTTATTTTAATTGACAAATCTAATTATTTATATATTTTTAAATTAAATATTATTTGTAGGTTTATCAAAAGGAAGGGTTGAAGGACAAGGAAAGGTACCAGAGAGAAATGGCTGAGTACAAGGAGAAGTTGAGGATGGAGCTGCTTAGCTAGGCAGGCTCTTAACAAAACACAATTTACAAATCCAATACTGGTTTTTTTTTTTGTACTAATTTAGAAACCTAGCTAATTATGGTTGCACAAATAGGTTTCTGATTCTAAAATTTATCTTGTTTAGACAGACTTTTGAATCTTGATTATTAGAATAATGTTTTACTTTCGACAACTTCCCAGCAAATTAAAGAAACAAATTAGTCCACTCATCTTTTTATTCCAACTAAACAAAACATTGTATGTTTCATCAAACTAAACCTTAATTTTATCTTACATATCTTACTCAAATCAGTGATCGACGTTATTAATGTAACATACAAGCCAAGTCACAACACCAAATTGGATGTAATTACTTAGCAAAACCATGCACATTCAATCTCTTGGATGTAACAAAAACACAAAATATAGAGAGAGGTCTGGCTATTGGTACACGAAATACTTGGGGTTTTAATTTGGTAAAATACTTGGGCCTTTTTCATTCTATTGTGGTCTGAAATTGATTGGAAATTCATCATATCTTCGAGTCATATTTTAATATAGTTTGGGCTGCTAATTGGATCCTTGGGCCATATAAATATAACGTGGGGCGCGGCTAAAGGCACCCGGCGATCCTATGAGTACACCCAGGAGATGAGGACACACGCCAATCGGATGAGGACACCCACCTGGAAAACCCAAAAATGCCCTCGCTTCCTTTAACCAAAATTCGCACTCCCTCCCTTCTCTCGATTGGGTACACCCACCCTCCATCTTCCCAAAATTCGCACAAACCTCTCATCTCCCCGACCAAAATTCGCACTCCCACTCTCCCACTCCATTTTCGCACCACTCCCTGCACTCCCACTACCTGCGACGTCGAAGAAGAGAAAGAAAAGAGAGAGCACCGTTGCACAGTTCTCCCCCACTCCATTGTTTTTTCGAAGAGGACGCGATTTTTTGTTAGTTTTTGCAAAAATGGGTAAATGTTAGTTTTTCTTGCTTTTATTTGAGAAGAAGAGTAGGACGCATGTTTAATTTCGATTTTTGTTGGTTGAAACATTGATTTTATTGTTGTAGAGTTTAGAATTTGTTTTTTGAATTTGGTGTTAATTTCATGTGTTGATTAAGGTTGGTTAATGTTGATTTTTTGTGTTATAATCATGTTTATGTGTAGAATGTATCAATTTTTGATGGGTTAGGATGAAAATAAACCAATAGGCATCTAATTTTTGATGGGTTAGTACGATTGCAGTGTTTTGCACTGGTTTTTCGCACATTTGATGCTTGTCCGGAAGTAAATTTCGGACATGAGTTGTTTGTTTTGGTTTAGGTTTCGACTTTTTTATTTTGGTATGATTTTCGAACATTGCTTGTTTGTGTTGGTATAATTTTCGAACATTGCTTATTTGTTTTGGTTTTAGTTTCGAACATGTAGTAATTTTCGAACATGGCTTGTTTGTGTTGATATAATTTTCTAACATGGCTTGTTTGTTTGTGTTTTAATTTCGAACATGGCTTGGTTGTTTTGGTTTAATTTCGAACATAGCTTTTTTGTTGTGGTTTTAATTTCGAACATGGCTTCTTTGTGTTGGTTTTTGTAGAGGGTGTTAGTAGGGCTCGACCGACTGCTTCCAACAGAAAAAAGAAGCAACCTATTAGCGATGAGGCCGCTCCTCAAGAGCCCAATCCACAAGAGGCCATTCCACAAGATGCCATTGCTCAAGAGCTCACTCCACAAGATGCCAACCCTCAAGAGCCCACTCCACAAGAACCGGTGCCCACTCTACAAGAACCGGAAGTAGATGAGGGAAACGATGACGGAGATGGACAGGAAGAGGAAGAGGAAGAGGAAGAGGAAGAGGAAGAGGAAGAGGAAGAGGGAGAGGAAGAAAGAAGAGTTGTGTTGATCGACCATTGGTAACCGCACCTCCCCTTCTCAAAAGCTTCCAAGAGCATGTAGCCAAATACATATGGTTGGGTGAGGAGCGAGATGTGTTGAAGTGTCACTGTCATGTGACGAAACTATTGCATTGGGAGTTCGATGATGATGAAGATTGGCGTCATTGGCGGAGGTTTTTGAGAGGATCTAGATTGATTCATGTTAGACGTGGGGCTTACAAGTATTCAAACAAGAATCTTATCACAACCTTCGTTGAGAGATGGCACGAAGAGACCAAATCATTCCACTTGCCCTTCGGGGAAATGACAATCACCCTCGATGATGTCCGTTGCATCACGAATCTGAAAGTTAATGGTCTCCCGGTCCAGTCTACGTCCGAAGAACATATTTTGGCTTCAGATTATTTGATGAAATATTTGGGTTTATCATTAGTACAAGCCAAAGAAGCATTAAGTGGGCAACGAGGGGGTTCCGTGAAGCTATCGTGGCTAAGGGAGACTTTTATGCCCATGATGTCCTCGGACAACGAGGACGAGGTGTTGTATTCAGCACGAGCGTTTGTGTTGTACATGTTTGGGACCACCTTGTTTCCGGACAAAAGTGGTACTCGTATTCACGTACAGTGGTTGCAGTATATGGACGACATGGAAGAATTTTCGAACTATGCTTGGGGTACCGCAGCGCTTGCCTATTTGTATAGACAATTGGGGATGGCGTCAAAGTTCAAGTGTAGGCAGATTGGTGGTTACCTTCCGTTATTGGAGGTATTAAGTATTTTAAATAAGTTTGTTAATATTTCATGTTTTTCATTTGATATTGACCTAATAATATTGTACTTGTAGGCTTGGATTTATGAGCACTTCCCTACTTTGATCTTGCCGCCTCATAATCCAGACTTGGGCCGTTCGGATCCACTGTCGATGCGTTATGCACCCGAAGCTCATACAGGCCCCTGTGTCGACCGAGTAAGAGGCTTTAGAGAACGATTAGATACCCTCCTAGCAAGCGAGGTACGTTATTAACCAAATTAATATATTTGTCTGTTGTTTATTTGTTTTTAAGATAAGTAAGCATTTTTTTAATTTAATGGGGTGTTGTAGGTTAACTGGAATCCATATCGTCCCGAACGAGAAAGACATCCATTTGATGAGGTATCTTACGTTCATGGGTGCATTGTGTGCGGAGATATTGTTGAGCCGTACATGCCGGATAGAGTGCTCAGACAGTTCGGGTACGTGCAAACCGTTCCTGAGAAGCCGCTTGCTGCCCGTGTTAAGAGGACTGGTTCCACATCCAAGAAAACAAAGCTAGTGTGGGGTGCTATGGCAGAGTACTTTTCTACGTGGGACGCACACATGCTTACGGATGATAGACTTGGTGAGCGTTGTATCCAAGATTCGGATTGCAGCGATGGTTATATTGATTGGTACCTCGCCAACGGCCGTCCTTACGTTTCAAATCCAGAAAATAGGAGACTTCCTCCTCGTGAGCCTCCACGTAGGGCTGAGATAGGGCACTTGGTAGATTTTGCAAAGGTTGAGTTGACCTTGTTGTTGCAAAAGTGGAGGAACGACGAGCCATTAACAATCGATGGGGTAATGCAAAAAATTGAAGAAGTTGTGAGGCAGATTGGTGGACAAACATCCGATGACGTAGGAGAAGATGCACCGTCATCATCAAGTGCACGTCATGGACGTGGAAGAGGTCGGGGACGTGGAAGGGCTAGGCGTTCTTGACTAAAACTTGTTTTATATCATTTTCAACAAAAACATGACAAATGTTGTGTTTTATTAATCGTAGTTTGATCGATCAGAATGATACTTTAGTGTTTTAACATGTATTGTAACATGTATGTTAACTTAAATGCTTTATGAATGTATGGTTTTTATATGGTTTTGTATATGGTTTTTATATGGTTTTTATAAGGTTATAGTTTGTTTTACTAATTAAAAGTAGTTTGTGTTGGTCCCTGAACGAGTAGTGAATGGGATTAAAGTCTAGAGGGGAGGGGTGAATAGACTTTAAAACTTTTTCAAACAGAGTTGGGAACCTCTTCTGATTGCTATGTCAACTGGACTGCAAGTCTGCTGGTCCAGATGACTATAGTGATCTGATTGTTAAGGTTGTATGCGGAATTTTGGTGGCCCTTGTTTAGACTCGTTCTTGTAACTTGTTCTACTTAATGAAAATACTCAGCTGATGCCGGTTTGAAAGTTATGGCCTGTTTTAAAGAGTGTTGAAATAACAGTATGCACTATATAATAATGAATGTAAAGGCAGAAATGTAAAGTGCAGAAAGTAAATAACACCGGATTTATAGTGGTTCGGATATACGTTCCTACGTCCACTCTCACGTCCTAACGTGATGTTTAATCCCTTTAATTTCCACAAATTACAAGGGTCTTGTCCTTTATAGTCTCAAGGTTAGGACTTTGAGATCTGAGCCGTCCTAACAGCTGCGGTCTCCACAAGTGATTGTAAGCACTTGCACTTTGAGGGGTTCAAAAACTTTAACCTTTCGGTGAGGGTTTTGGGGTTTTTGAGATGTATCAAACTAATGGTTCAAGCTTATAATTTGCTTAACCACTATGCCTAAAACAATTGATATACAATATGAACAGGTTTCAGGTTCTTAAGGGTTGGATAGGAAGCACTTAAGAGCTATGGATAATTTAATGGATTTCTGGCTCTTGGAGAACTCTTGGAACAGTATGGCTTTTGCTTGATTGCTTGCTTAGCTTTTGAATTCTCTCTTGTGACTTCTTTTGCTTTGTGATTCCTCATCCTCTTGTATTTATAATGAAGATTGGTTACAACTAGCCGTTGGAGTTGACTAGCCGTTTGAGCAATCTTTCCATAATAGCTTGATTCCTTGATTCCAGCCGCTTGATTGCTTCAATCCTGGGATCATGTCAATCTTCTAAATAAGGTAGGTCTTCGTTTGAATTGCAAGATGACTTAGGAATCAGCCGAGTCCTGGAAGAGCACATAGTCTTCTGATCTGTACTTCTAGTCTTCTGACTACTCTTCTGGCCTTAGGTCTTCTGTCTTCTGATATCAGACGAGTAACACTCTTCTGATCTGGAAATTCTTTGTACTGCTTTAGGCCAATTTCAATCTGGGACTCCATCAGATAGGTAGGTATACAAGCACCTTAACTTATCTGGTCTTCAAGGATCTTCTAGTCTTCATGTCTTCTACTCTTCTCATCTTGAGGATAGGCATGTAAGCCAGGACTGTGCTGATCAGCTGATATCAATACAGTTGATCACACAAGACTAGTCTAAGCTGTTCTATACAAGTCAGCTGATCCTATTACATTTATAAACTCTAAGTGTTTTGGCCATCAAAACTATTCTAACATCAAGTGGGGCTTAGGGTGAATTTATATCCCAACAATTTCCCCCTTTTTGATGAAGCCAAAACTATACTTGATAAATGCTCTTAATGAAATAAGATAAGAGTTTATAATATGCTAAAACTGAAGTATCTGATGAAGACAATGAGAGTTTGTCTTGTAAGCAAAAAGAACTAGAACTTGAATATAGATAGAACTTTTACAGATTACAAGTAATAGTTTCTTTAAACTTCTAATGTAGTCTTCATCAGGTCTTCTGTTCTTTAAATGCGGTAGGCCAGGTACAGACGAGCTCGAACTTCTTCCATGTGCTGCATGTCTGTAACATTCTCCTCTTCATAAATCTTGTACAAAATCTTCTTGATTTCAATCATGTTGACTCTTCCTGAGTCCAGAAGGGGTGGATCCCATTTGGGTTCTTCAGGAGTTAGGATTCTGCAGTTGTCAAGTCCTTTGGCTGTCTTGACAATTACTTCCCAGAACTCTGGATCTTCAAAGTTCATGAACTGGGAGAATTGGAGAAATTCTTCTTCATAAGTAGGAAGAGGGCCAAATTTCCTTACTATGTGGTGTTGAATTTGCCACTTCTTCTTCAGAGGATACCATCTTGGTAGCTCATCTTGAAGGGCTAAGTAGTCCACATAATTGCTATCAAACACCAGGACCTTGTCTTCTTGTGCTTTCCTGAGTTTGGCAATTCTTCTTTCAAATTTGGCTTTGACTGCCTTCGCATCATTCAGCTTCTTTTGCTTAAGCTCTTGAGCTTCAAGCAACTTCTTCTTCTTCAACTCTAGAGCCTACTTCTCTTCTGCAGTAGGCTCTGCTGGAGTTGGCTTCTTGCTGGTCTGAGCTTGCTCATTTGCCTTTCTTTTCCTTGTCATTCTCTTTTCAGGGACTTGTTCTTCAGAAGCAGTGATCTGAAGAGTTTTGGCAGGAGCCTGAGTGGGTGCTTGGGTATCTCCTTGAGCAATTTCTTTGCCTTTGCCTTGCCTGTTCTTGATTTTGCTCTTTAAACCACCCAAGGTTTCAGTCAAGTCATCTTGTGCTACTACCAGTTCAGCTTGCTGGGCAGTAGACTTCTCTAGAGCCTTTATCAACACATCTTCCCCCTTTTTGGCTTCAGCAAGTGCAGCCGCAAAAGGCTTCATGGCATTCGTAATTTCCACCGTCAGAGTCTGCTTTAGAGCCATGGCATTGGCTTTGCCAATGTGGGTCAGATGAGTTATGCTGTGCTCAAGAACTTCAGCATGAGAATTGGACGAGGAGGCAGCTTCAAATCTAGCTGTAAGTGCTTCCAACTTTGCTGCTGTCTCCTTCAGCTGAGTCTGCAATTTTTCATTTTCCTCTGCAGCTGATTTAAGGAGAGCTTGTCCTTCAGTGGCTCTTGCTTCAGCATCCTCAATTCTTTGCTTGTAGGTGGTCTCCATGCGGTGCATCTCATCAGTGTAAAGATCAGCAAACCTTTTGGAGGTGTCAGCTGACAACTTTTGATAGGTACTTAAGTATTCTCTTATCTGCTGATGGAGTGCTTCACCAAACTTGTCTTCAATGTCAAGGATTTGGTCACGAAGACGGGTCTTCTGTTCCCTTGCAGCTTTCTCAACATATCTACCTAGCTGCAGGCCTAATCCTTTCTCAAAGTGCAAGTCTATTGCAGCTTTGACCTGGGAGCAGATGTCTGCTGTATGGTAAACAGATGGGGTAGAAGTAGAGGGTGTACCTTGAGGCTTTGGATGAACAATTACTGCTTTGCCTCTTTCTTCAGCTGATAGGTACTCCTCATTGAGGAAGCAGGTAGTGGCCTTGGTCAGATGGGTCATCATTCGTCTGCCTGGATCCTCTTGATTTTCAATGAAGTGAGTCAGTTCGTCTGAAGGTCTGAAGTGAGCTGGTATTCTGACTACTTCTCTTTCAAATTCTTCTTTGTCAGCTGGTGCAGCTGAGTCTTGAGCAGGGGCAGCTGAGTCTTGAGCAGGGGCAGCTGAGTCGTCCACCAAGGCTGGTGCAGCTGATTCCTTCATCTGTGCTTGTTCAGCTGTCTGCTGATCTGATGAGTCTTCTGGGATAGAGACATCAGCAGTGGGGATTCCTAGAATCCGGTTGCAAACTGTAGTCAGTGCCTCGTCTGATAGCAGTTGAGCATAAGAACGAACTTGAGCAACTTCCTTTTGCTCCATTTCCCAGTCGAGGAAGTTTTCCTTTCCTCCCATTCCTTCAATGACATCAAGAAGGTCATCCACATCATCTCTTCTGAGCTCAATCCAAGTGCATATCCTAAGCACTTGCTCAAACTGGATTGAATTCTCATCAACTTCAGGGATAGTGGACTTGAGCAGGTTGCCTATCTTCATCCTCATTATCTTCTCTGTTGTACACATGGGGTAGTGAACCATCTTGAATTGAGGTTGAGAAGGGCCAGCTTCATCCAGGGCTGCTGGTGCTAAGTCTTCTGGAGCAGTTGGGGCAGAGAGGATAGGAGATTGGGTAGCTGGGGTATGTTCCTCTGCTGTGTGAGTATCAGCAGGGATTTGGGGAGTGATTTCTTCTACAGTGGTTTGTTCATCAGCAGGGTTTTGAGTCTGCTGGTCTGGTTTAGTTCCTTCTTGAAGATCAGTGGGTGTTTGAGCTTGATGATCCTGATCATGTGCTGTTTGAATGTCAGCAAGGATTGTGGATATAATCTGAGTTTGATCATCAACAGGTTGTGTGGAGGTGGTCTGAGGTTGTTTGTCTGCTGTTTGAACATCAGCAGGGATTTGGTTTTCAGTGTTTGGGGGTTCAGATGGGTTGGAATCATCAGAAGGGTTGAAGGATGAAATAGGGCCTGGATTTCTTGGATTTCTTTGTGAAAGAAGAAGTGTTCTTCTTTCTCTTCTGACCCTTTGACAACTTGGAAGGAGTGAAGGTGAGAGAGGGGTTAGAAGTACCTGCCTTCTTCAAGGGAGAGGCAGTTGGAGTGACATCTGAATCAGATGGGGAGATGAGCCCTGATCTGATCAGATATCTTCTTTGTGCTAAGGTCTGATTGTCATCATCATCCTCTGCAGCCTTCTTTTGAGCCTCTTCTTTGGATGGCTCCTCTTCTTCTTCTGCAGCAGAGTCTTGAGTAGACTCTTCTGCCTCTTCAACTGCATCTTTGGAAGGTGCTTCAGCCAACAACTTCCTCTTCTCCTCTTTCAACCTTGCTGCCTCAGCAAGAGCATCCTTCCTCAAGTAATATTTGGAGATGTGGAAGGTCTTGTGAGGTCCCATCTTGTATTTTCTGGGGAGTATTTCTGGAAGAATGATACTCAGCTTGTTGACAAAGCTGACAGTAGAGGTCACCTTCCATTCTCTAGATTGAAGGTCTAAGGTTACCTTCTTGGCTTCAAGAGCAATTCTGTCCAAAAAGAGTCCTTGCCAATCTCCATCAATATGATCCCAGATTGCTGCCATAACTCGAACTTTCAGAGTGGTAACAGCATCATGACTGAAAGTGTTACCAAGCAGCATCTTGCCTGCTATATCCATTAGGGTTTGAAACTTAGGTTCCAATTGAGATTTCTTCAGTCCGGAGGCATCTTCAGCCTTGATTTGACCACCAGTGAACATCTCCATGTATTCTTTCTCCTTACCCATGATGTAGGTGGAGATATTGATCTTCCCCCTTGTCAAACCGAACAGTTCTTGGAGGATTTCCCTTGTTACTTTGACCTTGTGTCCACCCATGACACTTTCAACGTGAGAACCCTTCATCACAGCATTGGAGTAGAAAGTCAGCACATCTTGTTCATACACATTCGTGGGTGCTGCTTCCAGAAAATCTCGAAGGTTGAGGTTGATGCAGCGAAGAAGGATTTCCTTGTTTGCAGCTGTGTGTTTGCCTTTGAAAAACAGAGCATTCTCTGTGAACATCTTCCCTTCCTTGGACCATTTTGCAGCATCCAAGATGCCAGTGCCCTTGGTCTTCTCGTCGTAAATCTCAATGATTGCCATAGTAGTGTTTGAGTGTTAGGTTTTGAGAGCTTGAAAGAAATTTGCAGGACGAGAGAGTATTGAGAGCAAAAGTGAATTGTAAGCGAAAGGGTTTGGGAGAGGTTTAAGGGTGTGTATATATATACTCCAACAATTCTTGATCTAACGGTCAGATTTGGATTTAATTGTGGAGTAGAGCCCAAGATTTTCCTTCTTTGATTTTGGGCTGTCTTTAAATTTGCCGGCTGAATTTGCCATGTGGCAACTGTTGATTTGCTGGCAATTTGGTAATTGAGTATTAATGACATCATTACCAAAAATAGCCGTTGTGACTAATTTTGTGGCAAGAATTGATCATCAAGGCCGTTTTTTATAAGAGAATTGCATTCCTTATATAAGCCAATTTGTTTAATTACATTCAGGAATAAATCTAGAATGAATTACATGATCAAAGATAGTCATTTAAACTCAAAAATCAAGTGATCTGATCAGCAGAGTGACGTCTTCTGATTTCTTGAAAATGTCTGCTGATTTCTCTTGGAAGTCTTATGGTCAGCTGAGTAGTTCTTCTAATCAGCTGAGTGGAGGTTTGAGATTTGCTGAGTAAATCTTCTGTGCTTTGAAGGTCCAACTTGGCTTGATGGATCCTTCATTGTTGCTGTGATGATCCAACCTGGATGATGGATCTTCCAGCTTTATTGTGAGTGGTGATCCAACCTGGTTTGATGGATCTTCCAGCTCTGCCTGAATCAAGTAGGACCATCAAATCAATATGTAGATGATCAGCCTGGATGATATCCCACTGGTTCAGGTTGCCCTTACCATCTGATGTTCCTCATCATCAGATGGGTTGTAGCATCAAATGTGTCCTAATTGAATCTCTTCGCTACTCTTGAAAGAGAAGGAAGATTGGAAGAGGCTTCAATGGAGTCGAAGAGAGAGCCATGGACTCAGCCTTCATGTTCTGTTTAGACACAATAGCTTTTGATAACAAGCTCTCCATGTAGAACTTCCCCCTGGAGAAGAAGCTCTGCTTGTTTGCTACTCTGTCCTCTGCATCTCTCTTTCCTCTAGTTTTCAATAAGGACTTCTCTCCTTCCTCTAGTTTTCACAGGCATACTCATGTTGAGTAGGCCAAGTATGTTGATCTGCATCATCTTCATCTTCTGGACAAATCTTCATCTCCTTCACCCAAGACTTTGGTTGAAGAATGATCTCCATTCCATCTTTTCTTTCGATCTTCTCCATACCTGAAACAAAAATTATAGTTGGTGATTTGTGTTCTTAGGTGTTCTCATAACTTCCTCCTTTTATAGGGGTAGAAATGAGGTAGTGGAGTGAAAGATGACAAAATTATAGAGTTGATAGGTCTGTATTTCTGAAAAGTTACTTCTTAAGATCAACAATGAGATTCTTGATCTAAGGGTTCACATTTAAAGATATTCAGACTTTATCTTATGGAATGCAGAATTTATAAATTTTGAGCAAGAGTTATTTGAAATCCGTACAGTGCATGCATACTGTTGAGTCGGTGAGGATGGTGTATTAATCCAACCAGTATAACTCAATAGTGTACTGTATGTATGTATACAAGATAAAGTATTTTATGAAGAATAATTTATTAATATACATAGTTATACATTGCTTGTAAAGAAATCAAATAGCCTTGTTCAAGTCTGCTGTCTATATATATATATGTATGATATGCAATGCAGATTTTAGAGTATTTCATCAAGGATTCTTAAGGTATCATTGATTCCCCCTTGATTAGATGACTCTAAGTTTTCCCTCAGCTTTATTTGTCTTCATCGGGAATGAACTTACCTGAAGATGAGGGTGTCTATTCACCTCATCTGATCTTCCTAGTCTGCTGCACCTGTATCAGCTGAGGTCTTCAGCTGATCTCTTCTCTTCATGTGCTTGGGTCCAGGAGTCCTAAGCTGTAGCATAGGGTCTTGAATCGTTCTTCAGCTAGGGGCTTAGTCAAGATGTCTGCTCTTTGGATATCTGTGTGAATTTTCTCCATCTTGATGTCCTTCTTTTCAAGGTGGTCTCTTATGAAGTGGTGTCGGATGTCGACATGCTTGCACCTTTTGTGGAGGACTGGATTTTGAGTGATGGCAATGGCACTGCTGCTATCACAATAGATAGGGACTTCTCTTGCCTCTACATTGTAATCCTTGAGTTTTTGAACTAGCCAGAGCAGCTGACTACAACAACTACCAGCTGCCATATACTCTGCTTCAGTGGTGGAGGTTGCAACTGAGGTTTGCTTCTTTGAGAACCATGATATCAACTTGTTGCCTAGGAATTGATAGGTTCCAGATGTGGATTTCCTATCAATTCTACATCCTCCATAGTCTGAGTCAGAATAGCCACTCAATTCTAGATTGTCATCAGCAGGGTACCATAGTCCTAGGTTGACTGTTCCTTTTAGGTACTTGAGAATCTTCCTTGCTGCTTCTAGATGACTTTGCTTTGGGTTTGCTTGAAACCTAGCACATACTCCTACAGCAAATGTTATGTCTGGTCTGCTAGCTGTAAGGTATAGTAGAGATCCGATCAGTGCTCTATATTCAGCTTGATCAACTGCCTTTCCGGACTCATCTGGTTCCATTTTGAAAGATGTCATCATTTGAATCCTTGCAGTCTTGCATTGTAGAGCTTTGAATCTTTCTAATAGACTCTTGTTATACTTGGACTGGTTGATGAAGATCCCTTCTGAACTCTGCTTGACTTGAAGTCCTAGGAAGTAATTCATCTCACCCATCATGCTCATTTCAAATTTTCCTTGCATAAGTTCAGAGAACTTCTTGCACATCTCTTGATTGGGTGATCCAAATATAATGTCATCTACATATATTTGTACCATTAGAATGTCTTCTCCTTCTTGTATTCTGAAAAGAGTTCTATCCACTTTGCCTTTTGTATATCCATTGTCAAGTAGGAATTGTGACAATGTGTCATACCAAGCTCTAGGGGCTTGTTTTAGACCATAGAGAGCCTTCTTCAGTCGATATACTTGTTCACCTTTTTCAAATCCTGGAGGCTGCTCTACATATACTTCTTCTACCAGAATACCATTTAGAAAAGCACTCTTGATGTCCATTTGATATACCTTGAAGCCCATATATGATGCATAGGCTAGAAACAATCGTATGGCTTCTAATCTGGCCACTGGAGCAAAGGTTTCATCATAGTCAATTCCTTCAGATTGAGAGTATCCTTTTGCAACTAGGCTAGCCTTATTTCTAGTTATCACATCATTTTCGTCCTTCTTGTTCTTGAATACCCACTTTGTTCCTACTACATTGTGGTTTTCAGGACGATCTACCAATTCCCAGACTTCATTTCTTTCGAATTGGTTTAGTTCTTCTTGCATAGCAGTGATCCAATTGCTATCTGTCATTGCTTCTTCTATGTCAGCTGGTTCAATGTTGGATAAGAAGGCACACCAGCAGAACATAGATGATTGTGAGTTCTGATTCAGTTGTCTTCTGGTCTTGACACCTGATTCTGCTCCTCCTAAGATGAGGTTTGATGGATGATTGTTTCTCCATGTATGCCTCACGGGAGTATCTGCATTGGATGAGCTTGGATTCTCATCTGATCTAGTGCCATCAGGAGGGTTGACTTGATTAGGTCGATCATCATCTGTATCTTGTGTGTCAAAAAGATCATTCCCCCTGGCATTTGGGATTGGTGCATCTTGATTCTGGTCAGCTTGTCCTGCCTGAGTTTGAGATCTAGTGACAGGTCTATGAGGCTTATCCTCCTCTGGTTCTTCAGGGAAAGGTTCATTTACTTCAATGAACTCATCTGGTCTAGACTTGATCACTAGATGTCTCATCTGTTCTGCAGCTGAGTTTGTTTCTACTGCATTCTTATCACAAGACTCATCAAAAACAACATGGGGTGTTTCTTCCACAAGAAGGGTTCGTTTGTTGAGTACCCTGAATGCTTTGCTAGTAGAGGAGTATCCTAAGAATATCCCCTCATCTGCTTTGGCATCAAAGGCATTCAACTTACTCTTCCCATTGTTGTGAATGAAACACTTACAACCAAATATATGAAAGTAAGATACTCTAGGTTTTCTTCCTTTCCACAGTTCATATGGGGTTTTCTCATGTATTTTATGAATACCTGACCTGTTTTGAGTGTGACAAGCTGTGTTGATGGCTTCTGCCCATAGCTTCTTGGGAGTGGAGAATTCAGCAAGGAGTGTTCTGGCAGCTTCTTTGAGTGTTCTGACTCTTCTTTCAGCTACACCATTCTGTTGAGGTGTTCTTGCTGCACTTGTCTCATGCTGAATACCATTAGTAGTACAATAGGCAATAATATAAGAGTTAATGAATTCAGTGCCTTTGTCACTTCTAATTTTCACAATTGGTTCTCCTTTCTCTACTTGGATCCTCTTCAATAGTTCAGGAAGTTTCTGCTGTGTTTCACTCTTCTTGTATAAGAAGATAACCCAAGTAAACTTGGAGTAGTCATCTACAACAATAAGAGTGTACTTTCTTCCTGTTAGAGTGGTTGGAGTGATTGGTCCAAAGAGATCCATGTGAAGCAATTCAAGAACTCTGCTGGTTGATGCTGTCTTCTTGGTCTTGAAGGAGACCTTTGTTTGCTTTCCTTGTTGACATGCATCACATACCTGATCTTTACAGTAGAGTTCATTAGGCAGACCATCAACTAAGGATTCCCTTGCTAGCTTGTTCATAGTCTTAAAGTTCAGATGACTAAGACGTTTGTGCCATAGCCAGCTGACATCTTTAGGGCTCTTCACAAGCAGACATGTATCCTTAGGACAGCTGTTCCAATTTGCAAGATACATACTTCCCTTTCTAGATCCTGTTAGAAGGTTTTGTTTTGTTCTCTTATCACTTATGAGACACTCATCTTTAGAGAATTTGACTGAGTAACCAGTGTCACAAAAATGAGAAACAGATAATAAATTAAACTTAAGACCTTCTACATATGATACATCATGTACCTCAATGTCACCATTTTTAAGGGTGCCATATCCTTTTGTGTTACCATGCGCGTTATCACCAAAGAAAACTTTTGGACCTTTCTTCTCTATGTAGTTGGTCAGCAGGGCTTTGGTTCTTGTCATGTGAGTTGAGCATCCACTATCTATGTACCAAGTTTCTCCTGCTAGACCTCCTCTTCTGTATAGGTCCCTTCTTTCCTGCAAGGAAAGTTAAGTTTTAGGTACCCATTTTGTTTTGGGTCCTTGGGTGTTAGTACTACCCTTGGGAACCCACATATACATTGGTCGTTTAAACAACCTTGAACATTTGAGTTGTTTCCCTCGGGCATCACAGAACCAAATCTTACCAGTCAGCACCTTGGACTGATCTGATTTGTTCTTTGTGTCAGCTAAGTAATAGTCAAATGGTTTCCCTTTATAGGAGTGTACATACATGATCTTTTGACTAGTTACATTCGGCCTGGGTGCATTAGCTGGTCGATGCACACGATTATATGGACCATACTCTTCTGTTCTCACAATATCATAAGAGATAGGGGGTGCAAAGAGAACAAATTTGTTTGAAGAAGATTTCTTCTTCTTGGCTGGAGCAGCATATAGCTGAGACTGTCTCAGGCGAGATGGTCTAGGCTGTCTGCTGTTTCTCTGTACAGGCTTGGGGTTAGCTTGTCCTTTACCATTTTTGTTTTTGGGATAGTTAGCCTTAGCTGGTACAGATGCCTTTTGGTTCATATTAGGTTCATTGTGTTTAGAACACTCACCCTTTTCATGTGTCTGAGTAGTGCACTTGTTAGGTGTACTACCCCCAGCTGGAGAGGATGTAGATGGATTAAGTTCATAACCAAAACCCATCTTATTGCCATTTGATCTATAATACTCAGAGATACTTTCAATAGTAGTAGAAGCTTTATTGAACTCTGAAATCTTTTGATTTAGGCATTCCTTCTCCTTTTCTAAGAGCTTGTGTGTTTGGAAGAGATCATTGAATTTGGATTGTAGTGAACGAAGTTCCTTAGTTTCTAAAGCTTGAGTTTGTAACATCCCCTCATACAACTGAGTTATTGTGGTATTTTCTTCCTTAAGAAGCTCCACTTCTCTGGTCAATCTTTCATTCATTGTGACCAACTCAGGGGTGTTCTCAAACTTAGCCTTTTTCAACTTAGCAATTTCTTTCCTTAGATCCTTATTCTCCTCTTCCACTTCTATGAAAGCTCTAGTGGCAATATCAAGATCACCTTTTACCTTTCTTAAAGATTGATAATAGGTGTCTTCTGATTCGCCTTCAGATGAGTTTATCTCATCTGATTGTGAAAAAATAGGTGAATGGAAAGTACTAGTATAGGAGTTTACCTCATTTTCACCTATGGCCATCATAGCTAGGTCGTCTGAATCATCTGAAAAGATTTGATCGTCTGGTGATGTAGGGAGTTCATCACTTTGATATTCAGATTCTTCAGTCACCATTGCTTTCTTGTCTGAGGTTCTTCTTGGCCTTCTTTCTTTCTTGTCATCCAAATCCAGCTCAGGACATTCATAGACATAGTGACCTGGTTTGCCACAGTTGAAGCAAGATCCAGGTTTCTGATTTGAGTTGCCTCTCCTTGGAGGAGTGGCATCTCTTCTTCTAGATCCTCGGCTGTCAGATGACTCCACATCCCTTCTAGGATGTCTTTCTGGTGTTCTTTCTCTGGAACTTCTGGAGGGTGAACTTGCTCTTCTATCTTTGTAGTTTCTATATAATTTTCTATATTTGCTGTTGAGGGTGTTCATCCTTTCAAATCTTTTGATCATAAGAGCCATTTGTTCCTTCAGACTCATGTCTGATCCTTCACAGTCTTCTGTTTTCAGAGAGGTCTTGCCAGATGAGGTACTTGCAGCTTTTGTATTGGCTGCCTTGAAGGCTACAGTCTTGGAGGTAGATGGGGTTGCAGTTGGCTCATCACTTCCTGAGTTTTCTTCTCTTTCCAGATCATATTCATGAGCTTTTAGATTCTGAAATAGAGTTTGAGCAGACCACTTCTTGATATCTTGAGTATCCTTGATGATGGTCTTCTTGAGTCTCCATTTCTTGGTTAGAGAGTCTAAGATCTTTAGATTTTTCTCTCTATTTGTATATTTCTTGCCCAGAGATTCTATCTCATTGATGATCTTGGTAAATCTATTGTCTAACTGATCAATAGACTCTTCTGGTTGCATCTTGAAGTGTTCGAACTTCTTGACTGCTGTAGACAACTTGGATTCCTTGATCAGCTCAGTTCCTTCACAGAGAAGTGCCAATGCCTCCCACATCTCTCTGGCTGACTCACAGTGGATTACCTTTGCAATGTACTCATTTGGAAGAGTTTGCATTATGTAATCTTGAGCAATGCTATCAAGATTTGATTGCTTCATCTCTTATGGTGTGAGGTCCTTCATAGGCTTGGGAACCAGCTCTCCAACTTGGACTTCTGGATCACCATTTGCAGTGTTGACTGTCATGATGGTGATCGGGCCTTCTGTGATTACAGACCACATCTTGTAGTGGACTGATGTAAGATTCTTCCTCATCCTGATCTTCCAGTAATCATAATCCTCAACTGAAAACTTAGGCAACTTTCTCATGTTAGCACTCATGCTGTATGAGTTTTCAAAAACAAGTTTTTTTTTTTTTAAAAGATCTGTTCAAGAGGACTACAGAAAGACTCCCTCAAGTCTTCTGATAATCTAGAGACAGTAGTCCGTTAGAACCACTGCTCTGATACCACTTGTTGGTCCCTGAACGAGTAGTGAATGGGATTAAAGTCTAGAGGGGAGGGGTGAATAGACTTTAAAACTTTTTCAAACAGAGTTGGGAACCTCTTCTGATTGCTATGTCAACTGGACTGCAAGTCTGCTGGTCCAGATGACTATAGTGATCTGATTGTTAAGGTTGTATGCGGAATTTTGGTGGCCCTTGTTTAGACTCGTTCTTGTAACTTGTTCTACTTAATGAAAATACTCAGCTGATGCCGGTTTGAAAGTTATGGCCTGTTTTAAAGAGTGTTGAAATAACAGTATGCACTATATAATAATGAATGTAAAGGCAGAAATGTAAAGTGCAGAAAGTAAATAACACCGGATTTATACTGGTTCGGATATACGTTCCTACGTCCACTCTCACGTCCTAACGTGATGTTTAATCCCTTTAATTTCCACAAATTACAAGGGTCTTGTCCTTTATAGTCCCAAGGTTAGGACTTTGAGATCTGAGCCGTCCTAACAGCTGCGGTCTCCACAAGTGATTGTAAGCACTTGCACTTTGAGGGGTTCAAAAACTTTAACCTTTCGGTGAGGGTTTTGGGGTTTTTGAGATGTATCCAACTAATGGTTCAAGCTTATAATTTGCTTAACCACTATGCCTAAAACAATTGATATACAATATGAACAGGTTTCAGGTTTTTAAGGGTTGGATAGGAAGCACTTAAGAGCTATGGATAATTTAATGGATTTCTGGCTCTTGGAGAACTCTTGGAACAGTATGGCTTTTGCTTGATTGCTTGCTTAGCTTTTGAATTCTCTCTTGTGACTTCTTTTGCTTTGTGATTCCTCATCCTCTTGTATTTATAATGAAGATTGGTTACAACTAGCCGTTGGAGTTGACTAGCCGTTTGAGCAATCTTTCCATAATAGCTTGATTCCTTGATTCCAGCCGCTTGATTGCTTCAATCCTGGGATCATGTCAATCTTCTAAATAAGGTAGGTCTTCGTTTGAATTGCAAGATGACTTAGGAATCAGCCGAGTCCTGGAAGAGCACATAGTCTTCTGATCTGTACTTCTAGTCTTCTGACTACTCTTCTGGCCTTAGGTCTTCTGTCTTCTGATATCAGACGAGTAACACTCTTCTGATCTGGAAATTCTTTGTACTGCTTTAGGCCATCTTCAATCTGGGACTCCATCAGATAGGTAGGTATACAAGCACCTTAACTTATCTGGTCTTCAAGGATCTTCTAGTCTTCATGTCTTCTACTCTTCTCATCTTGAGGATAGGCATGTAAGCCAGGACTGTGCTGATCAGCTGATATCAATACAGTTGATCACACAAGACTAGTCTAAGTTGTTCTATACAAGTCAGCTGATCCTATTACATTTATAAACTCTAAGTGTTTTGGCCATCAAAACTATTCTAACATCAAGTGGGGCTTAGGGTGAATTTATATCCCAACAGTTTGGATGAGAACACCCACATGATTACTGTTTTGGATGAGGACACCCACCTTTGTACGAGACTTTTTTTCGAACAAATGATATATGCCCGATATTTATTGCCGAACACGAACACTTTTTCGAACAAATATTATTTGCGTGGAAGTAATTTTCGAACATTTGTCACATGTTTGGTACTTTTTTTCGAACATGGACCATATGTTCGAAAAAAAGCCCATAACAGAGACTTTGGGGTTAAAAAATCGACCAAGTAAAAATCGCGAAAGTAATTTTCGAACATTTGTCACATGTTGGGTACTTTTTTTCGAACATGGACCATATGTTCGAAAAAAAGTCCGTAACAGAGACTTTGGGGTTAAAAAATCGACCAAGTAAAACTCGCGGAAGTAATTTTCGAACATTTGGCAAATGTTGGGTACTTTTTTTCGAACATGGACCATATGTTCGAAAAAAAGTCCGTAACAGAGACTTTGGGGTTAAAAAATTGACCAAGTAAAACTCGCGGAAGTAATTTTCGAACATTTGGCAAATGTTGGGTACTTTTTTTCGAACATAGACCATATGTTCGAAAAAAAGTCCGTAACAGAGACTTTGGGGTTAAAAAATCGTCCAAGTAAAACTTGCGGAAGTAATTTTCGAACATTTTGCAAATGTTGGGTACTTTTTTTCGAACATGGACCATATGTTCGAAAAAAAGTCCGTAACAGAGACTTTGGGGTTAAAAAATCGACCAAGTAAAACTTGCGGAAGTAATTTTCGAACATTTGTCACATGTTTGGTACTTTTTTTCGAACATGGACCATATGTTCGAAAAAAAGTCTGTAACAGAGACTTTGGGGTTAAAAAATCGACCAAGTAAAACTCGCGGAAGTAATTTTCGAACATTTGGCAAATGTTGGGTACTTTTTTTCGAACATGGACCAATTGTTGGGAACAATTTTTCGAACATGGCCCAAATGTTCGAAAAAAAGTTCGTTACAGAAACTTTTGGTTTTAAAATTCGACCAAGTAAAACGCGCGGAACAAATTTTCGAACATGGCCTTATTGTTGGGAACATGTTTTCGAACATGGACCAATTGTTGGGAACTTATTTTTTAAACAAAAGTCAATTTTTTGAAAAAAATGATCACAACTATAGGTTTTATACACCATATTATACTTTTAACACAATTGTAGTGACTCATTATAGCACGATAAACCATTCAAAAAATAGAGCAATTAAATTACACAAGTTATCCATTGTAACGTTGAAACCGTATACATGTTCCAAAAATATTACACATCAAGAATTTGTACACAAATCATCTATAAATGTTGTTTGTTGACAATTTGTACACAAATTACACCAAAAAGACAAAAGTATTCCAAAGTTTCTAACCACAAAAAGACATACACTATCATCTAATTAATTCCTCCGGACGCATATGCATTTTTCCATCCGTCCGAAATGTGTTGACCCTCATGCTTCCACAAAGTAATGACCGGGGGCAAAGTGCTCCCAGCACCCATCATAACCTACACGCATTCGAGATTTATGTGTTATATATAAAATATGCAACATATACGTGTAAATAAATTCATTAAAACAATGCAATCAAATACCTGGATGAAATGGTTCTCATTAATTAATCCCAACCAAATACTCTTCGGTTCTTGAGGAGGGTCTTTGTTAAACGGCAGATACGTAAGGCATAGACGGGTATCAAGAACCACCACCGCCACATTATAGTGTGACGCCACTAGATATCCCATGTACGGAAATCCGAACCAATGTTTTTTATGTGCAAACTCCGTAAAGTAATTCAATTTGCCAAGCACAACATGGACGTAATCCTTCAACAAGAACACGTTGTTGTACAACGTTAGATTGCGGGACAGTTCGCTCATCAAGTCCATCCGAACCCTCACCCACTCATCTTCACCGAATCCCATAAGCCCAACCACTGCTCGAAAACCGCAGTGTCCGTCACCCTTAACGTTCTTGATGTCGATAATGTACGGTTGATGCTGGATCGGTAAATATCCGATGAAGTCCATTCCTTGGGAGGCTCGGGTACGCCGACGGGGTACCTACGCATTTACAACCAAAACACCAAAAATATTACCCATCTACAACCAAATCACCAAAATATTACCCATCGACAACCAAATCACCAAAATATTACACATCTACAACCAAATCACCAAAATATTACCCATCGACAACCAAATCACCAAAATATTACCCATCTACAACCAAATCACCAAAATATTACCCATCGACAACCAAATCACCAAAATATTACCCATCTACAACCAAAACACCAAAAATATTACACATCTACAACCAAATCACCAAAAAATATTACACATCTACAACAAAATCACCAAAAATATTACACATCTACATCCAAAACACCAAAAAATATTACACATCACCAAAACACCAAAATAAACATGCAAGGGCTGAGAATTACCGGTTGTTTTTTTGGAATCCCTTTCTTTTGGAAGGACGGGGATGAGAGCGAGTTATCTACAGTGATGACCGGCTGCTCCTTTTGTACCACCGAGCAACTTGCAACTTGACTCTCTACAAGCTCAAATAGGCTAGGCTCACGTTTGGTGGACGCATCGGCCTTCTTCTTCTTCTTTCCTTTTTTGGGTCGACCACGAGTGTCTTCCTTAGGAGGTGGCTCAATAAGAGTCGTAGTCTCGGGGTTTGCAAGCTCCCTCATACGCTTTAAGAAGATGAGTTGCTCCTCCTGAGAGAAGCTCTTATAAACATCAGCCATGTCGTCTACGGCATCTTCAAAGCGATTTTTGTTGTGGTGGGAACGGGGTCAACCGATGTGGTGGTTGGGGCAGGCTCCATATCCAATTTCCTCCAAAAGGGATCAATGGCATTCACGGGTATCGGTTTGTCACAGTAAACATACTCCTCGATCTCATGACCTGATTCGCGTGTTATGCAACACTAAAATAAACAACCGCAAGTGTACGGTGTCTATCGTAGCGTGATAAGCACGAGGTCGATCCCACAAGGAGGTTAAGCGTAAAAGGGTAGTTTGTTAATCGAGTTTTAAGTAGACGTGATCGATAACTTGAAAGTGTTGATTTACCCTAAATTATCTACCAAAATTGTCACTAGTAAACAATAAAAAGAGTAAATACAAAGTCGATCAAATAGCATGCAAATCAATAAAACGAAAGTAAAGTGGGTGAAGATGCAAAGAAAGAAAGTGGGTTCCAAGGCGATTGTAATACATATATGTCCGTTTATGAATGTTATCTCGTTTAAATGGCCATTAAGGTTATCTCATATAGGGTAATCACACAAGAAGAACTAATCGATCTCTCGATACAAATTAATTCAAAGGCGCAATGCAACATAGGCTCGTATCTCTACCTCACAAACGTTACACCGCCTAAAATAGCTCCTAAGATCATTCAAGTCCCTCTCCGATAATTAATCCTCTCTCGAGATCATAATAATACCGGGTTGCATGCTTGCATACGATTAAATGGAATAAATCTCTCGATCTTACCCCAATTAACAATGAATTAAGCAAATCATCATGGCCAATAACAACATGCTTTACAATGGATAATTAAACATGCAAATAAGAGATAAACACCAATTAAAGCAAGAAATTCATCATAAACATCAATCCAAGTATCTACAATGCCTTAGAACCACAAAGTGTTTAGCTAACTACTAGCATAATCCAATTACAAATTCCAAATTCCAAATGAAATAACTAAATAAAAAGAAAAAGAAAGAGAAAGCTTAGTCTAGAATGTGGTAGGGAATGGAATTTGGGAGCTATTGCATCATTTCTTCCTTGATTTGGTGAAGAATTGAGAGAGAAATGGCCAAAACACCTCCAAGTATGTGTAACTATGTGTGGATTTGGGGGAGAATCCTTGGATTTCAAGAAAGGGAGTTTAAATAGTGTTTGGGTAGAGTTTGGATGGCAAAATTGCAAGTTGGTCCCTAAAAAATGGCCAAAATGTGGAAAAAGCACCGAAAATTGGGTTGGCACGGCCGTGCACGGAGCACGGCCGTGCAAAATGTACATAAGGCGAACAGGTGCTCGGCCGAGCTGCCAGCTCGGCCGTGCTGGGCGGACAAAGGATCGTGGGCGTGCTCGGCCGTGGCAGCTTCTCGGCCGTGGCGCGCGGAACAGGGGCGACGGGATGCTCGGCCGAGCTGGGAGCTCGGCCGAGGTGCATGGTGTCCTCAACTTCTCGGTCTCGAGATGCAGGTGCTCGAGCAATGGGCTCGGCCGTGGCCTTCGAGTTTCGTCTAGGCATCAGCTCGGCCGTGCCCTCTCTCGGCCAAAAATCCTTCGGTTTCGATGTGCACTTGCTCGAGCACTCGTCTCGGGCGTGCTCTCGCTTGGTCGGCTTCGGCCCTTTCTCGTTTCGTGCATATCTTTCACCTCGGGTGTCGGATTGACTCGATTCCTTTGGCTAATCCACTCCGTTTTTCGAGACGAATCCAACCGTGCACTCCTCTTCCTGATCCAGCAAAGTATGGTTGGTGTTTTGCTCCAAATTCCATCGTATTTCCTATAAAATCGACAAAACACAACCTTTCTCTCATTTCGGCTTAAACAATCATATTCAATGCATAATTCAATGAAATCCACATCAAAACATGCTTCACATGTGCCTCTAAAACGTGTAAATTCCACCCGAATCAAACTCCCCCAAACTTAAAATGTTGTTTGTCCTCAAACAACTAAGCACTTAAAGCAATGAGGGTGGAATGATCACAATGAAATATTCAATTGTAATTCACACATGTAAAGTAAGATGCAATGATATCTCTTTCTCAAAGTGCATTTCTCAATTAAGGTCATAGGCTCATTATTGCAATTCACACTCATGGATCAAAGAATGCATAAACACACAACACATTGTGAATGGGAAACATAATCCAAATGTTCAAGTCCTCTACTCACATGACAAAGTGTTTCTCTCAAACACACAAACAAATTGAGGATATTAATGCACTCATCAACCAAGTTATGCTATGCAATCACCATATGCTTGCCCAACTTCTACTTTCAATAACACTTAAATGCTCAACAAAGTGATCAATAGGACTTAATCAAGGATTTAACATTGGCTCTTTGGACAAGGTAGGATGAATTTGAGAATTGTGACTCTTCTAGTGGAGGACAAAGCTTGTTGTTTTACAATGTGTGCTTTCACTTCCAAAGCTTACAAACTTCATCCTCACTTTTCTTTTTTCCTTTCTTTTTCAAGCATTCATCACCTCATCTTTTGAACCATTTTTCTTTTCAAGCTTTTGGGGCTCTTTGTCCCTCTTTTCTTTTCCTTGATTTTCTTTTCATCTTTCTCTTTTTCTTCTTTTAACTTTTCCAACTTTTCTTTTCACCAAAGATATTCATTCAAGCACATGTTTTCCACTTTGTCTTTTATCCCCCACTAGATATAGGTATCAAAGGCTCAAAAAGGATAAGTGGTTAACATTGTAGTTTGCCAAGAAAATGAGGAATTAAGCTCAAGGGGCTAACTAAGGAAAATTACTTCGGTTTTGGGAAATTTTGGCTAAGTGACTCTTTTTAGAACAAGATGGCATATATCACATCACATCATCTCACACAATCATGCTTTTAAACAAGAACTTAGGCAAGTTCTAGGATTACTAGCAATAACATAGTCCACTCTCAAATGAACTAAACCGGATTACATGCTCGACTTAAGGCTCAATTCTCACCGGTTTATTCAATAGAACTCTCACATTCATCAAATGTTCCCAAACAACAACACATCATGCATCCATGCTATCAAAGCTCACAACTATGAACACAAAATGATACTATATTCCAACACCAATCATGCAAACATTCAAAGCAAATAGACATCACCACAACTACTCAACAATGGATTCCAATGACTATTCATGTTCACATTTCACCAAAGATCCACTACCCAACATATGATCAAAACCAACTTAATCAATATAATCATGTGAAAGTCAAGTGTGCGCCGGTGCAAAATGTGACACAAGTAGAATGACGAACCGGTGCAAGGGTAACAACTAGTAGAAAAATAAAAGAAAAATAACTCCCCCAAACTTAGAATTTTACTATGTATAAATTCTAAGTTTGGGGCTACAAGTTGTTACCTCCCTCCTTGCACATCCAATGCTTCTTCAAAGATCACCATTGCAACACTTGCTTCCCCTCTCCAAAGTTGGTTTTGCTTCCTTCTCCATTCTTCAATATGTGATATCCATAGTGCTCTTCATCCATACCTACAAAATAAACCAAGCTATCAAAACTACTAAAGCAATAAAAACATGAAAGCAATAAAACCTTGGGTTGCCTCCCAAGAAGCGCTATTTTTAACGTCCTATGCCGGACGGTTCTTCCTTGAGGAGAATATCAAGTCACCCCCTTGTCATCCTTGTTCTTAACCTTCTTTGCCCATACGACTTTCTTAAGCCCATTGAAGCATCCACTAGCTAGCCCATCCGGCTCTTCAATCATATCATAAGAAGTTGATGCCTCATTCATCCCCAAGCTTGCACAAGTAGCTTTTCTTGATTTGGGGGAGTTTCTTCAAAAACTCCCCCAAACTTGGCCTTCTTGCCCATCTTCAACTCCTTGTCTTCCACCTTGGGGTTCTCCTCCACAATATTTATCTTGGGCTCTTCTTCCACCTCCTTTCTCATGGGTATTGGGGGGTACTCTCCCTTGGGAAACCCATACTCTCCATTCTCATCATTTCGGAGTTTGATAGTTCTAAACATGTCAATCGTAACTATCTCTTGGTTCATTCGAAGCTCCAACTCTCCATTCCTCATATCAAGAATAACCCCTCCGGTTGCCAAAAATGGCCTTCCCAATATCAATGGAATGTTTTTGTCTTCCTCCATATCCAAAACCACAAAGTCTACCGGAAAGAGAAACTTGTCGATTTTGACCAATACATCCTCCGCTATAACCAAAGGGTATGTCATAGACCTATCCGCCAATTGGAGGCTCATTGTGGTTGGTGTGAGCTCTCCTAAACCAAGTGACTTGAAGAGTGACAATGGCATGAGGTTGATGCTTGCTCCCGAATCACATAGAGCTCTTAATGTACCTCCATCTCCAATAGTGCATGATAAAGTGAAGGATCCGGGATCCCTAAACTTTGGAGGTAGCTTAGCTTAAATTATGGAGCTACAATGTTCGGCTAAGTGCACCGTCTCATATGCCTCCATTTCCCTCTTGCTTGACATTATCTCCTTCAAAAATTTGAAGTAATGTGGTATTTGTTCAAGAGCTTCGGCGAAAGGGATGTTGATATAGAGTTTCTTGAACATCTCCGCAAACTTGACAAACTTGCTATCCAAGTTCTGCTTCTTCATCCTTTGCGGATATGGGAGGGGCACTACATTCTTGCCTTTGTTTTGTGGAGGGATTGCCTCCCCACTCTTCTTCTCTCCTTCTTTCTCTTTCACTAAGCCATCTTCTTTGTCAACACCCTCGGGTGCCATTACCACTTACTCCTCTAACGGCATCTTGGGCCCTTCGTAGCTTGTCCCACTTCTTAGCCTTATGGCGTTGCATTGCTCCTTAGGATTTAGCTCCGTGTTAGAGGGGAATTGCCCCGGAACGTGTTGCTTTCCAATGATGGTGGCAAGTTGGCCTATTTGCTTTTCCATAGCTTTCATGTGAGTGGTCACATCTTTGATCATCTCACCATGCTCATCAAGTTTTTGCCATATCTTTGCCACATTATGCTTAGTCTCTTTCATGAAATTCTTCGTTTCTCTCATGAAATTCTTGGTTTCTCCCATGAATGCACCAAACATCTCTTCCAAGGATAACTTTGATGGAGATTCCATAATTTCACCATCTCTTACGTTGAAATTCGGAGTTGGTATGATGGTGTTCCTTGTGTTAGCATAGGAGAAATTTTCATGGTTTCTTAAACCGGGATGGTATTGGTTCGGATTAGAGGGGTGATAGTTCCCATGGGTTTGTCTTTCTCCCCAACCTCTTTCTCGATAATTTCGGTCCCGTTGGTTGTTCATGAAATGGGCTTCCTCATATTGATCATTATGGGGCTCCACTAGTGCTTTGGCCGTCATCAAAGAGATTAGCTTATCCACTTTGTTGGATAAGTTGACACTTTCTTCCGAATTTTGAGTGGAGGCTACCCTTCGATTTTGCCTTCGTTCGGATGGCCATTGATTGCCATTCTTAGCCATCTCTTCCAAGAGCACATAACCTTCTTCCGTTGTCTTTCCCAACAAAGAACCTCCACCGGCCGAGACATCTACCATCCCTCTCGTACGGTGGTCCATCCCGTTGTAGAAATAATATATCAATTGGTCCCTCGAGAAACCATGTTGAGGGCAACTCCTTATCAAATCCTTGAAACGCTCCCAAGCCTCGGCTAATGACTCATCGCCATCTTGCATAAATGAAGAAATCTCTCCTCTTATCTTGATGGTCTTGCTTGGAGGAAAGTACTTCATAAGGAAGGCATCAACAAGGTCGGCCCAATTCTCAATGGTCCTCAAGTCAAGAGAGAGGTACCATTGCTTTGCTCGGTCCCGGAGTGAGAAGGGGAAGAGTTGCAAGCGGATGTAGTCTTGGGGAACACGGTTGATCTTAACCGTTCCACTTATCTCGAGAAATTGAGACAAGTGGAGGTTAGGATCCTCCTTGGAGAGCCCACCAAATTGGTTGTTTTGCACCATCACAATCAAGGCCGGCTTGAGTTCAAAGTTGTGTGCATCAACGGGTTCCCGACCCGCTCCTCCATAGGGCCTTGGGATGGGACGGAAGTGGTCTCTCAAGACTCTTTGTGGCTCCTCATCCTCCCTTCGTCTACCATCTCTTTCCATGCCAAAATTCTCTTCAACTCTCCGACGAAAGTTGTCCCTTAGCACTTCTTGAGGTCGGTTACCTCCATTCCCGTTTGGTTCCTCAACTCCTTCCACTCCTTGATTCTCAAATTCCTCTTCAACTTCTTCTACAACCAGTTTCTCTCTTCGATTCATTCTTTCCAACTCTATTCTTCTCCTTTCGGCGTTCCTTCTTCGACAATTGGCTTCGATTTCCGGGTCTAGAGGTAGCACTTCTTGTTGGTTCCTCCTAGATCGGGTGATCATATGCCATGTCTAGACAAGAATTCAAAAGAAAGTAAGAATCACAAGTGGAATCAAAGTAAAACAAACATAAATATTTTTGGATTTTTGAGAAATAAGGAAAGCAAGTAAAATGTCTAAACTAAAACTCTCTTAACCTACACTCTAAAGCTATAAAACCTCCCCGGCAGCGGCGCCATAAACTTGATTCGCGTGTTATGCAACACTAAAATAAACAACCGCAAGTGTACGGTGTTTATCGTAGCGTGATAAGCACGAGGTCGATCCCACAAGGAGGTTAAGCGTAAAAGGGTAGTTTTTTAATCGAGTTCTAAGTAGACGTGATCGATAACTTGAAAGTGTTGATTTACCCTAAATTATCTACCAAAATTGTCACTAGTAAACAATAAAAAGAGTAAATACAAAGTCGATCAAATACCATGCAAATCAATAAAACGAAAGTAAAGTGGGTGAAGATGCAAAGAAAGAAAGTGGGTTCCAAGGCGATTGTAATACATAGATGTCCGTTTATGAATGCTATCTCGTTTAAATGGCCATTAAGGTTATCTCATATAGGGTAATCACACAAGAAGAACTAATCGATCTCTCGATACAAATTAATTCAAAGGCGCAATGCAACATAGGCTCGTATCTCTACCTCACAAACGTTACACCGCCTAAAATAGCTCCTAAGATCATTCAAGTCCCTCTCCGATAATTAATCCTCTCTCGAGATCATAATAATACCGGGTTGCATGCTTGCATACGATTAAATGGAATAAATCTCTCGATCTTACCCCAATTAACAATGAATTAAGAAAATCATCATGGCCAATAACAACATGCTTTACAATGGATAATTAAACATGCAAATAAGAGATAAACACTAATTAAAGCAAGAAATTCATCATAAACATCAATCCAAGTATCTACAATGCCTTAGAACCACAAAGTGTTTAGCTAACTACTAGCATAATCCAATTACAAATTCCAAATTCCAAATGAAATAACTAAATAAAAAGGAAAAGAAAGAGAAAGCTTAGTCTAGAATGTGGTATGGAATGGAATTTGGGAGCTATTGCATCCATCCTTTCTTCCTTGATTTGGTGAAGAATTGAGAGAGAAATGGCCAAAACACCTCCAAGTATGTGTAACTATGTGTGGATTTGGGGGAGAATCCTTGGTTTTCAAGAAAGGGAGTTTAAATAGTGTTTGGGTAGGGTTTGGATGGCAAAATTGCAAGTTGGTCCCTCAAAAATGGCCAAAATGTGGAAAAAGCACCGAAAATGGGGTTGGCACGGCCGTGCACGGAGCACGGTCGTGCAAAATGGACATAAGGCGAACAGGTGCTCGGCCGAGCTGCCAGCTCGGCCGTGCTGGGCGGACAAAGGATCGTGGGCGTGCTCGGCCGTGGCGCGCGGAACAGGGGCGACGGGATGCTCGGCCGAGCTGGGAGCTCGGCCGAGGTGCATGGTGTCCTCAACTTTTCGGTCTCGAGATGCAGGTGCTCGAGCAATGGGCTCGGCCGTGGCCTTCGAGTTTCGTCTAGGCATCAGCTCGGCCGAGCAGGGTGCTCGGCCGTGCCCTCTCTCGGCCAAAAATCCTTCGGTTTCGATGTGCACTTGCTCGAGCACTCGTCTCGGGCGTGCTCTCGCTTGGTCGGCTTCGGCCCTTTCTCGTTTCGTGCATATCTTTCGCCTCGGGTGTCGGATTGACTCGATTCCTTTGGATAATCCACTCTGTTTTTCGAGACGAATCCAACCGTGCACACCTATTCCTGATCCAGCAAAGTATGGTTGGTGTTTTGCTCCAAATTCCATCGTATTTCCTATAAAATCGACAAAACACAATCTTTCTCTCATTTCGGCTTAAACAATCATATTCAATGCATAATTCAATGAAATCCACATCAAAACATGCTTCACATGTGCCTCTAAAACGTGTAAATTCCACCCGAATCATGACCACATGGCAAACCGTATACCTTCCTCAAGATGTGTTGGCACTCTTTAGGATCGAATCCGGGTCGTTTGATCACCTTGATTTCATCAAATATCTTTTCTAAAGCCACAAACGACACCGCCCCTCGTAAGTAATTGAAAACGTTTTAGGAGAACCTATGTTGAGCTACGTTCAAACTCTTTTCGAAGGAGGCTTTAATTGAAACATGGCATGCCTCGAATAGAGTGTGACATTTCTCCCAACATGTCTCAAAATTTCCTAATGAAGTGCCGAGCATTCTTTTCAATGCGGCATGCTGACTTTCGACCCTGATCAGAGAAAATTTAAAACGTTAGGCAACTTATAAATTAAAGTAATAATTTAAATAAAGACAAAAGTATAAACATACCTGTTGGTTGTGGTGTTGCCAAAGTGCATAAATTCATTCGTCCAATCCCTTACAAACCTCTCTTTATAAGGGTTAATCCAACTATTCAACACGTAATTCACTGGCTTCTTTGGAAATTTGGACTTAAACTTAGCAAGAGCTTCTTCAAAGTCGGACTGGGTACCGGACCTCCACAAATAGTTGAAATGAGAGTTGAATACCTCCCATTTTTGACATCTTTAAATGCACCCTTGCAGTTGGCTAGTACATTCCGGTCAATGTGGAATGTATAAAGAAAATGACGGG
Source organism: Galeopsis tetrahit (assembly GCA_963675135.1). NCBI lineage: Eukaryota > Viridiplantae > Streptophyta > Magnoliopsida > Lamiales > Lamiaceae > Galeopsis > Galeopsis tetrahit. The sequence continues at coordinate 57,164,033 of OY776131.1, forward strand.
TTTCAGGAAATTTCTTGGCCACAACATTCATCAATGCAAGCTCACGGTCCGTGATAATAACATCGGGAAGAGAAGATGAGCCCAACACGTCTCGAAGCACCTCCAATGCCCATTGCTAATTTTCTTCTTTCTCGTCCATTAGGTACACCGACGCAACACAAAATGTGATCCCAGTCGATGTAACCCCCACAATCTCCAAATAAGGTAGCCGGTACCTATTCGTCTTGTATGTGCAATCTATCATGAGTACCTTCGGAAAAGCACGCACCAGTTGGAGTGAGACGGGATGTGCAAAAAACAACTCGTTAAGAGTGTTTGTCTTCTCACATCTTCGTGTGGCGTGAAAGTAATTTTGCTCGACAAGTTGACTCATCAAATATTGCAACTGACTACGTCCATTGTATTGATGGATTTTGTGCTTCAACCTTACATTGTAGATCGTTCGAAGAGTCGAGTGATTGTTCTCATTGTTCCTTTTCAACTTCATCAATACAGATTTAGGAGGAGCGTGTAATTTGGACATTTCGACAACGAAGTCCTCTTCCTCGGTAGTTAGGCGGCCGGCATAAGAATGTCCCTCAAGTTAACGGGATATTGGATGGTTATGTGTACCGCATTTCACCTCTAATCTCCACTGCATTTCACCTTCTTCTGTACCCTTCAACATAAACGGACACCCACATTTCTTGGTGCCCGTAACCTTTCCACTCTTTTCTTGTACCACCTCGTTCTTCTTAGCCTTCTTCTTCATAGGAGTTGTAGGCTTCTTCATTCACGGTACACACCGCCACGCTCACACGTCAAGAATATACGACCTTTTTTAGTACCTTGGCCGTTATCCGACCGCTTCACAACAATAATTATGTTGTGTTGTTTCCCCGTACTACGCACCCAAGACAAGAGTGCGTCACGAGACTCGAACAAAGCCATATTCGTGAAGACGTCCGTGTAGTCCATAATAATTTCATGACCCTGGACATCATCATTCTCCGGTTCAACAACAGAGTCATTCGCCCACTCATCATCATAATTGTACTCCTCATACTCCTCTTCGAGACAATATTCGTCCACCAAAAATTCGTCCTTCTCATCACCCAAATTCTGAAATTCAAAAAAAAAAAAATTAAGTAATGTTCGAAACTTTGTTCAAAACAAAAGCTTCATGTTCGAAAAAAAGTTCAAAACAACAGCTTCATGTTCGAAAAAAAGTTCAAAACAACAACTTCATGTTCGAAAAATTATTCAAAACAAAAGACCTATGTTCGAAAAAAAGTTCAAAACAAAAGATATTTGTTTTGAACTTTTTTTCGGACAACACGATCATGTCCGAAAAAAAACACGAACATGGTCGTCTTCTTCGCAGAACCAGTCGCGAAAAGGGGTTTTTTTTAAAAACGAAAAATGCAATACATAATGTCAAAATGTATGTCCTAAATGCATATTATTTCAACTACATACCACTATAAAGTCATAAGATGCAAAAAAAAAACAAGCATAAACACCAACACAAACACTAAAAAACCCTAAACATAAAAACTCTTTCACTTTCGAAAAAAAAAACTTTCAAAACATGATACATAACTTACAAATGAGTCATTGGCACCACCACTCGTAGTTATTACATCATAATCGACCATTTTCGACCCCATGTTAGCTCTAAAAATGGAAATTGCAGAAATGGAAACTTTGGAATTGAGAGTTGTGATGACTCTCTGCATTCTCCCGCGATTTAGAAGGATGTGGGTGTACTCATCCGGGGATTTTTTTAAAAATATACAGTAGGGGTAAAAACATAATTTCGCTGCACCCTTTTCACAAAAAAAAAAACTTACCTGGGTGTACTCATAGGATCGCCGGGTGCCTTTAGCCGCGCCCTATAACGTGGGTTTCTTAGTAGTAATTCTCCTTATGACCTTTTTTTTAGCCCAATGAAAATTATAAGGGTTGGGGTATATACCCCTCCAGCTTTGTTTAATACACTCCCCCGATACACGTACTCCCCCTAAAATACGTTTAACATAGATGCACTCCCCCTAAATTATCTATTATACCCCTTTCTCTTAAAATTATGTATGATATAAATGCACACCCCATATAAATCCTAATTTTCATTCTCTTCTCCACCCTTTCTTCTTCTTCCCCCTTTCTAAACCCTAAAACTATTTTCTTTCTCAAACCATCATCCAACCTCCACCTGCCCCAGCCGCCCACCACCGCACGCCGGCGTCCATCACGACCTTCCAGCGCTCGCCGGCGTCCTTCGCGGCCTTCCAGCGCTCGCCGGCGCTCGCCGCCGCTCCATCTTCTCTCTCTGTTTTTTTTTTAATTGTTCCCAGAAGCCAGCCGCTCCAACCGCCTCCTGCCCCAGAAGCCAGCCGCCGTTCCCCCCAAGTCCGCCGCGGCCCTCCCTCCAGCGCTCGCCGCCGCTCCGTCTTTTCTTCCTTTATTTTTTTTAATTCTGCAACAAATTAAGCGGCGGCGCCGCCACCCTCTCCCAGCGCCGCCGCCGCCTCCGCATCTTCTCCCGCCTATCGCCGCCATAAACCCCACCCAAGCCAGCCGCCGCCGTTCCCCCAGGTCGCCGGTGAAGAAACAGGTTTGTTTTTTTTTTTTTAACTTTCGACTATCTCGGATCGCCCAAATATAGTCTCATCGACAATGGTTTGTCGACGAGAATGTTTTTAGGCGACCCAAAATGACCGAAAATTTCAGTTTTCTTAATTTTTTTTTATATTTTTGGTCGATAGACCAGAGTCGACCAGAGTATTTTTGGTCGACAAACCAGTGTCGACCGGAGTATTTTTGGTCGACAAACCAGTGTCGACCAGAGGGTTTTTGGTCGAATCTGGTTTGTTAAAAATACTGAGATTTTTATTTTATTTTTAAGTTTATTTTTTAATTTCAATTTCAAAATTTTATTTGGGGTGGTAATGGTGGCTGCCGGAGATGTGGCGGCGGCGGCGATGGGAGGGGCGGCGGCGATGGGAAGGACGGCGGCTAGAGGAGTGTTTGAATTAGGGTTAATGTGGCTGCCTAATTAGGGTTAGTGTTAGAATTAGGTTAGGGTTAGTTTAAATTTTGGGGAGGGTATGTATCTTTGTATTTTATTATAAGGGCAAAACAGGTATTTTGTATGAATATTTAATTAATAAAAGTGGAGGGGGAGTGTATTAAACAAAGTTGGAGGGGTATATACCCCAACCCAAATTATAATTCGTATTTGAGACTTTACAAATAAACCAAACGAGTTTTTAAGGGCCTGACTATTTACACCTCCATTTTGGAGGGATGCACCCCACCTTTAATTTATTAATTAAATAATAGTGTAAAAAATCTAAAATATCTTTTAAGTAAAATACTACTGTTAAATGCACCCCTACTACTATCTACACCCCTTTCAACATTTATGCACTAACCTAACTACAGCTGCCACCACTTCCAACCTCTGCCGCCTCCACCACCACAATCTCAGAAATTAAAAAAAAACTTTTAAATCTCACATTTTTTTTCTAATTTTCGACAGACCAGGGTCGACCATATACATTCTCGTCGACAAATGGTTGTCAACGAGAATGTATACAGTTGACTAACTATTGTCGAAAAAAATTGTAAAAGAAATTCGACACACCAGAATCGACCATATGCACTCTTGTGGACATCGTGAACAACAATTTTTTGACAAGAATATATGTTGGTCCCTGCACGAGTAGTGAATGGGATTAAAGTTTAGAGGGGAGGGGTGAATAGACTTTAAAACTTTTTCAAGTAAAGAGTTATGAACTCTTCTGATTTACTATGTCAGCTGGACTACAAGTCTGCTGGTCCAAATGACTATAATATTCTGAAAGAGTATTGTATGTAGAAAAGTGTGTAGGCCCTTTTATTTAGACTCGTTCACGTATTCTTTAGAAAACCTCAATTAGGTGATTAGATGAAATACTCAGCTGATGCTGGTTTGAAAGATGTATGACCTTACTTATAAAGACAGTTCAAAAGCACAGTATGCACTATAATAAAATAAGATATGAAACAACTTGAAAGTAAAATGCAGATATGTAAATGACACCGTAGATTTATAGTGGTTCGGATTGCAGGTCCTACGTCCACTCTCACGATTCCAATCGTGATGTTAATCCCTTAATTTCCCGAAAATTACAGGGGCTTGTCCTTTATAGTCCCAAGAGAAGGACTTTGAGATCTGAACAATTCCAAACTGTTACGGTCTGCACAAGTGATTGATGAGCACTTGCACTCTTACAAGGATTCAAAAACTAAACCTTTCGGTGAGGGGTTTTGGGTTTTTGAAAGGATCCAACTAATGGTTCAAGCTTATAAATATGCTTAACCACTATGCCTAAATCAAGGTGTTTACAATGTTGATTTGGATTCAGGTTCTTTTGGTTGGATGAGAAAATAACTTAAGAGCTAGGAATAATATAAGACTTTCTGGGCTCTTGAGAATTCTTTTGTTGTGAGGCTTTTTAGCTTGATTGCTTGAATATAGCTTAAGAATTCTTGCGTAGTATTTCCGTGTTTGTTCTTCCTCATCTTCTTGTATTTATAGGGAAGATTAGAACAACTAGCCGTTGGAGTTGACTAGCCGTTTAGCAAATCTTTCCTTGTTGGTGTTGATTCCTTGATTCCAGTTGATTGATCTTGATTGCTTCAATTCTGAAATATTTGCCGATCTTCTATGTATGGTACGTCTTCTTTTTTAAACTTGTTAGATGACTTGGAATCTTGTCCTTGGACGAAACATCTAGTCTGCTGATTTAGTTATTTGTCGCCTGATAAGGTCGTCTGACCAGGTATCATCTGTCTTCTGTAATCAGATGAGTATTACTCTTCTGATCTGGGCAATACATGTGCTGACTTTGGCCATCTTCGTCTTGGACATTATCAGCTAAGTAGGTATACAAGCACCTAACTTAGCTGTTCTTTAAGGGTCTTCTAGTTTTCAGATCTTCTTCTCTTCATCTCTTGAGTTTGCGCATGTAAGCTTGGACTGTGTTATCAGCTGAGATATATACAACTGATCACACTTGACTAGACTAGACAGAGAGCTGATCTATACAATATCAGCTGACCTTATTACATGTGTTTTATAAACTCTAAGTGTTTTGGCCATCAAAACTATCTTATGACATGGAGGGGCTTAGGGTGAATTTATATCCCAACAATATATATGGTCGACCATGTATGTCGAAATTAAAAAAAAAAAAGAGAGAGAGAAGCATGCAGCAGAGAGGTTTTTTTTTGGGGTGGGGGAGCAGCAAGCCATAGGTTTTTTTTTAGGGGATGGGGGGCTTCGTGGGGTGGGAAGGGAAGTGGAAGGGAGGGGAGCAGTTTTTGTAGAAAAAAAAATAACAGAAGAAAAGAGGGAGGGAAGGGAGAGAGGGCGGCGGTAGAGGCAGGTGGTGACGGCACCGGTGGGGCGATGGCTGGAGGCAGCGAGCTTGGGTGGGGCAGTGGTGGTTGAAGAAGAAAAAATAGGGTGGGAAAGGAGAAAAAGAGGAGGAAGGGAGGAAGAAGAGAAATTAGGGTTTTTTTGGGGTGGGATGTGTTTGGTAAATAGTTTTTTGAGATAAAAGGATATTTAAGATAATTCGAGGGAGGTGCATCTATCCTAACAAATTTTAGGGAGGGTGAATCGGGGGGGGGGGGGGTGTTCTCAACGCAAATGGAGGTGTAAATAGTCAAACCCGTTTTTAATCTCAATTTGGGATCGACATATATTTGACACTTTATAATAGGCGTGGGTTATATACCCCTCCAAAAATGTTTAATGCACTCCCCCGATACACGCACTCCCCCCTTTATAGACGAAAGATAGATGCATTCCCCCAAATTACCTTTTATACAATTTTCTCTTAAAACTCTCTATGATAAATGCACTCACCACAAAAATCCTAATTTTCACATTAAAACCCAATTTCCCTCTTCACCTCTTTCCCCACTTCATTTTTTCTCCCTTTCTCCCACCCTTCTTCTTCAATCTGGCGCCGCCCCTCCCGATCTGCGCAAGAGCGGCGTCCGCGCGCCGCCACCCTTCATGCCGTACAACAAGTTTTTTTTCCGGTAATAATGGTCGATCAAAAACACTCTCGTCGACACATCAGTGTCGACGAGAGTGTTTTTGGTTGACCCATTATTATTGAAAATATCAAAAACAATTTTTTTAGTCGACAAATTAGTGTCGATTGGAATGTTTTTGGTCGACAAACCAGTATCGATGGGAGTGTTTTTGGTCGACTCTAGTTTGCCGAATATTAGAAATTTTGGTCGACTCTAGTTTGCCGATTTTTTTTCTAATATTTCTAAATTTCGTTTTTAATTTCTAAATTTATTTGGGGGACTGCAGCGGCTGCTGGAAGTGAGGCGACGGTGACAACGACGGTCTTTCCCATTAGGGTTAGGGTTATTTTGACTTTAAAGGGTGTATATATTTTTTTGTATTTTATTAAAAAGGATAAAATTGATATTTTACATAAATATTTAATTGATAAAAGTGGTGGGGGTGGGGAGTGCATTAAACATACTTGGAAGGGTATATAACCGACGCCTTTATAATATTGCCCTCCATTGTCAGTATATCAAATTAAGATTTATTAAATTAGGGAATGTTTAAAACCAGAAAATACCTATCCTGATGCAATAACTAATCTCTTGAATTTTATTTATCATCTGTGATAAACTTTGTGTTGTTCTTTGTACTATTTGATTGAGACAATTATTTACGTTCATGTGGGAAATTGATGATTTTTTTGTGAACTGGAAAACCACCTCAAAATTGTTGTGTAACAATCTGAAATTGAAAGCCATTGTATCTTGGAACGACACATATAGTACAAACTACAAGGCAATTTCGTCTTACAAAGAAAGAGTTTGTCCTATAATTCTAGCAGTTTCTTGAAATCGTTATATTCTACTACACACCAATCAACCATTTTACCAAACAATATATTCAATCAGAAATCTTAACTATATACAGGTACTTACTAACCAACTAACTAAAAATCACTCTATCTAGTAATTCTAATCCTAATCTATTATTCAATCATCATAGAAGAAGAAACTTGCAATATAATACACTTGTACTATAGTACAACATTCACCCTCAGCTTTTTTGCCATAAAGATCAAGCAAATTCAATCAGGAGCACAAGCAGTCCAATTAGATGGTAGCCTACTCGAACTTATGTCGCGTATGTTGACGTCGAGAGGCAACATACGATGTTCAATATCGAGGTCTCTGAAAGTTTTAACCATTTCCTCCATAACAAGTGCTCTCCTTGTCCATCTCTCACCCATATCCTGATGATTCATTTTGTGCCAAAGCCACATCGAAAACTTCAACCTGTTCATGTCCGTTACGTCTCTCATCACAATTGTTGGGGCTGGGTACCAGTGGTCGCTCCTGTTGTTAACATACCTGAAAATTTGAATTGTAAAAAATGAAAGCTGTTCAAATTTAGACAATCTATAAGACAACAGAGGCATATGTATATATATACACCTTGTGATCCTTTCCTTCATTGCTGCAATCTTCTCCCCAGGAGTTGAAATGTGGATACAGAAATTAATTGCATCTCCCATATCTGGGCTACGGTAATAGTTGTGGATTGGCTTTGCGCAAAGGATACTATTCGGATAATAGATTTTGTGGTTATCGAACTTGAGAAAAACCGTCGTCAATATATTCATTTCCTCAACGATCATCTGCAATTGTCGTAAATGAGCACACACTACAAGCATGCACAGATTCTCATAAAAACAAGAAAACTTACTTGAACTCCATCTACTTCAACACGATCACCCACATCAAACGGGTGCATCACGAATAAGAAGATGATTGCCTCGAATGTAGTCTTGCACGTGTTTCCAAACATGAACACCACCAAAAGAGCCTGGGAGCTTAAGAAGACAAGAAAGTGTGTTGTTGCAACTTTGAGTATAAGAAGCCAGACGATAACGATGAGAATCCCGACCAGGACATTTAACATGCGGTGCATTTTCTTAACAGCAGTTTTTGTGTCATTTAGAGACAGAGCAAGAGCTCTTCTCTCTTTAAATGCAGTCACCTGTAGTAAACGAGTATGTATCAATAGAATCCTTATCCTTTTGAAAATATAATGGACAAGAAACTAACATTGCTTACCAACCAAATTTTAAGAGCACGTTTGCTGATTCCCTTTTCCTCAGTTCCATCTACAAAGAGGTGCAGAGTTTGTAAGGCCTCATCCTCCCGCATAAAACTCCTTAAATCCTCCAGGTAAATAAGCCTGATCACACAAAAATCCATCACTTGATAACATTCAACACTAAAATGTGAATGAATTATATGCATAGAAAGGAACTTACTTAGATCCTGGCCTTACAACATTGAAGAAGATCTTCTTAGCAGCAGACTTGGCCTGGTTTTCACTTGTGATATGCACCGATCCCTCCTCTATCTTCTCATCTATAATCGAGAGCGCCTCTTTCCTCACTGTGCTCGTTAACCTCTGCATATTCCAAGCTGAAATGTTCTTCTGATTCAACCTATGCAAGTGATCAATGTTGATTCCAGTCTTCCCTTCCTTGTTTGACGATGATGAAGCTCTTGAAAACACCGAAGGGCTCATAGAACTTGGAGACGCGGGAGTCCTCTCTAGAGTAGCACTAATTCTACTCTTTGGAAACGTATTGGCCGGAATACTCTCAAGTTTCTGTACATCAATCATCACCTTCTCCTCTTCTTGAATTTCATCCAATGGCGGCCCTGAAAGCGTCTCGATCACATATTGATTGAACAACGCTACTTGAATCCGATCAAAAAACGTACTCACGTGGAACGAAGATGCTAACACCTTAACAAACAAAGTTTTGACTAGCCAAATGAAAGTCCCCACCAAAAGACACACCCAAATCTTAGAAACGTATGACAAAACCTGCGTATTCGCCACCTTTTCAATCTTCGCATCGAAAAGGCAATGCCAAGCAATCCAGGACAGAGCCAACCACACACAGTTCTGCACAGACTTTTTCAAATCGTATATGAAATACAGAACCCGTTTTCTTAACAAAAAGTTGCCCTCAATTAGAAGAATTATAATCCTAATAGCCCAACCAGAGACCAATCTCCCAGAAACCAAAACCAAAACCATGAATTCCCATTTCCATAAGGCCAATCCAACAGCAGTGTGCTTTTTCAGCTTTTGAATAGTTAAACTACAAACCAGGGCAGCAATAATTAATATCAAACTCACCAGTTGTAATATGGAAAGATTGCTGTACTTGATCTTCTTGTAATCGTCCGGTAAGTCCTCATCAAGAAAGGGATCATCCTCGTCGAACTCGCTCGTGCTCGTCCCTTTCCCCGAAAGGTGCGATTTGCCCCTTCTTTGAGTCTGAGGCCTCGGGTGCTGGTCTAGCAATCTTGACTTGGTTTTACTTCTGATGAAACTTGATTTCATCGGAAAATAATTGGTGGAGCTGCAAACCAGCACTTCCGACTCGGTGAAGGAAACTCGGGGCGTGTCGTTATCATTATTATCAACACTGGGGCTCCCCTGTTTGACGAAATCGGGCTCCTTGTAACTGGAGCCCCACCAGGACCTGTCGGTGGCATCGTTGCCCTGTGAAACATGATTAGTATCGGGTGAGGTAAATGTTTGATGTGGTGGGGAAAATTTGAAGGATTTCTGAGTTTCCATTGATAAATTAGGAAAGAAAGCAGAATGTTGTAGTTTTTCTTATTTTGTTGAGGCAAGCAGAGGAGAGTTAGTTATATGGCTGAGTAAAAGGCAATAATGTTGCGATGATGAGACGTTGGTGGACGACAAAAAATGGGAGTGGGGAGTAGGGCTGCAGAAGCTAGTAGAGTCCATGCACAGTTGCACATGTTTGTGAATCCAATTAAGCTCTGCAAATTATTGATTTTTCCAGCGGTGTGTGAAAGGAACCATCGATCTTAAATATTGAGAATGATATGCAGTAGATGTAAGGATATTTTCCTAATATAATAATCACACCATTTAATATTTAGATACTAATATATCCAACTTATCCCCCACTAATTATTGTTGCCTACTTATTTCTTTCTAAATTTGAATTAATATATCTAATTTATTTCCAAAACTTACACCACTAGAACAAGTGTGTGGTTCACATATATTTTATAATAATTTCGTCAAGCTATTATAACAGTGGATTCATGTTTTTTAATAGTATAAGTATATATTATGGGATGCTTGATTTTCCTTAGTATCGAAGAATTTTACTAAACACCCCACTTGTATCTAACTTTTATTGATTAAACAACCAGTGTTTCCCGCTAAAACTTTATGTGGATATTAAACGTGACTTTATTTCAAAGGAGTGGCTGCAAAAGATTTGTCCCTAGCTAAGCTACCAAAATGTTTTCAAACTTTATTCATCTAACTCCAACAAATGCTAATGGGATCAAAGAGTAAATGATATACTTCATCAGTGCACAATCCACATAAGATATGTGTTTTTTTTTCTTTTAACTATCTACACAAGTATGCATATTTTTATTTTTATTTGAAAAATATATATACCCATCACACTTACTTTATTCATAAACAAAAATTATTCTATAATATTTATGAAATATAATATAGTTTTTATGAGAGACAGCCTGTCGGTCATGCATCAGCGTAAGGCATGATACTTATGTATATATATGTTTGTCATACTTTTAAAAAATAAGTATCACAAAAATTAGTAAAAGTAGCAGAGTTGAAATTCAATTTAATTTCATAACTCTGAATTTTAAGATTCTTTTTTAAAAAATTATCTTATAGTACCTTAATTGGCCTAATTTAAAGTCAAAAGTTACTGAAATTCTACCAACAACGTCATATTAATTCAACCTTTTTTTTTTGACATTTTTTGCTGGATAGTTTAAAATTATGAGACAAAAAGATTAAAATCCAATGAAAAAAAATAAAATAAAATTGGACCAATTACAAAATTGTGAATGTAACAAAATGGAATTTAAGTGAAAAGTATCGTACACGACTTTCTCTAATCCGGAGAGTGATGCGGCCCCGGATGTTATATGGAGTTAAATGCAACATGCGGCCCCCCAACCCAATGATTTATATGTGGAATTCATTTGGGTTGCTGTTGCTTTCAATGGGTAGCTATGTCAAAGCGTGACATTTTTTACCAATAAATTGTGAATTGAGTTGTCATTCTTCTTCAATACTCTTTTTCTCTTTCTTAGCCCAATTCTTCCTTAGCCAATGGCTTTACTTCGTTAGGTTGGTTTCATGTGTTTGGATTACACGATACACATGGGTGATTTATTGGGTTCCAGTTCGGAGATTACTAGCTTGTACACTTAATACGCATACAATATCATTTAATTTTTAAAATTGTCACACTTCACCAAACTCCTTTACATTTCACTAAATTATCTAAAATATCATTTTTTTTTTAAATTTTATCTCACACATTACTAAATTTCATTTAAACAAAAATTATGCCGACAAACCTTTCAAGTAATCTTGGTTATAATGAAAATACGACCCATATGCATCATCTTTTAAGTAAATGTTGTAGTTGAATTGAAAATGGTGTCTTCCCCTCTAGATTGAGGTTTCGTGTTCAACTTCTATTTGGAGCTTTGAGTTCTTCTATTCTTATTTTATTTTGGTTATAATCTAGCGTTCACATATACTGTGTGCTTGTTTATTTTTACATATATTTAAAAAAAAAAAAGTAAATGTAGTAGTGTATATTAAAAAAAAAAAAAAAAAACTTGTACACTTTATATGAATAATTAAAAAAAAAAAAACAAACATATTTTATATAGACGGAAAGAATAATCGTTTTAAATATGATATATACACTATATTGCACAGCCTTTTGCTTAATCCGCTGAACTGTTTCTGTTTTCTTCATTGCCTTTTCTTTGTGATACTCTTCTTCACAAATTTTGAACTTACAAGATTGGGTTTCCTAAACTGACTAATGTTTCATGGATCATATTTGGTTTTGGGCGCGGCTAAAGGCACCCGGATTTCCTATGAGTACACCCACGGAGATTTTTTTTTGTCCCAATGGTGGTGCGAAAAGACGTTTTTACCCCTCCTTTAGTTTTTTAAAAAAAACGCCGGATGAGTACACCCATCTATTCCGATTCACACGCGATTCATCATTTCACATCCGAATCATTCCAAATTCCCACCATCAACACCAAAACATCAAAAATTCAAAAAATTCAAAATTTCAACAACAAAAATAAAATCGTAATATGTTCGAAAATTTTACCAAAACAAAGTTGAAATGTCCGAAAATTTTACCAAAACAAACTCAATTTGTTCGAAAAATATTTCAAAACAACTTAAATTTGTCCGAAAAATAAAATCGAACATCTTGTTCGAAATTTTTTCCAAAACAAACTCAAGTTGTTCGAAAATTTTTCCAAAACAAACACAATATGTTCGAATTTTTTTTCAAAACAAACTCAATATGTTCGAAAATAATTCCCGAACTACTAAAAACCCTAATTTTCGTAAAATGTTCGAAAATTTTAGGTGGACATAGTTAAAATGTCCGAAAGCATTTCACAAACAAATTCAATTTGTGCGAAAAAAAATCCCGAACATAATTTGTCAAAAAAAAGAACATTTTTTTTTTTTTTTTGAATGGGCAAATCGAAGAGCAAGAAAAAAAAATTGGGAACCTACCAGGATCTGTGTAATGTTTCAAAAATGTTGGGAACCAAATCTGTAAAACAATTTTGTCCAAATGTTTAAAAAAAAATCGATTTGCAAAAACAACAAAAATTCCAAAATACAATAGAAATCTACCAGAACTTCTTCTTCAAACAGCGTACGGCGGTGGCGACGAGTTTCTTCTTCTTCAAACCGCGGCGGCGGTGGCGAGGCTTGGGTGATGAGGGTGCGAACGGACGACGCCTCCTTCTTCAAACACCGGACGACGGTGGCGACTTCTTGAAACAGGGGCGTCGGCGTGGCGAGGGAGGAGGAGTGACGTCGTCGATGCCTTCTTCTTGAAACACAAGCGGCGGCGCGAGGGAGGAGGTAGGTGGGCGGCGGCCGCGCCTGGGAGGGAGGAAGTGGGTGGGCGTCGGCCGCGCCTGGAGGGAGGAGGTGGGTGGGCGGCGGCCATTGGAGTGGTGGGGAGGGAGTACTGAAATGGAAATGGAGAGAAGAGAAAGAATGGTTTTAATTGAGGGGAGGATAATTTTGTATTTTTCACGTGGGTGTCCTCATCCGTTTTGTGGGTGTCCTCATAGGAAATCCGGGTGCCTTTAGCCGCGCCCTTTGGTTTTTTATTTTTATTTCTATATAACCCATTATCGTAACAGCCCATTCTCCGTTTTTCTGAAAAAAAAAAAAGGGTCCGACTATTTACACCTCCATTTGCGTTGAGAACACTCCCCCTCTGGACGCACCCCCCCTAAAATCTGATGCACCCCCCTCAAATTGTCATAAATGCCCTTTGTATCATTTAATGTATTTTTACTAAACACACCATGGCTTATAGATGCACCCCCCCTTTTTTGAAAAGTCCCTCTATCCCTCTCTCTTCCTCCCTCCCTTTTGCAAAAAACCATCGAGCAAAAATACCTCCCTCCCTTTTGCAAAAAACCATCGACCAAAAAAAACTCCCCTCCATTGACGCAGAAGGCAACCTCCCTCCATTCCCCACTGATTTCGCACACTCTCCATTCACGCAGAAGGCAACCACCGAACGAAGACACCCCCATTCGCACTCCCCCTTCGCTCGAAACATCATGGACAAACAAGACTCAGGTATGTAATTTAAAAATTAATGTTCTTGAGTTTTAATGGGTTTAGGGTGATGGTGAACTTCTTTAGTTTTTTATGTTGCATTTGTTTGGTTTTTATGGTGTAATGGTGTAATGGTGTATGTATGGTGATTTAGGAATGAAATGGTTGATTTTGTAAGGGTTTTTAGGCGAATGCGATTTAGGGTTTATGGTTTAGGTCGATTTGGTACGCGATTGGGTGTAAGGCTATGTATGTATGGTGATTTGGTACGCGATTTGTTGTCGTTTTTAGTTTTTTGCTTTGTTTAGTACTTTCTCCCCGTCGACTCTGGTTCGTCGCGGATGTGGCGTGCCGTCGACTCTGGTTCGTCGCGGATGTGGTGTGCCGTCGACATCGGGTGATCGACCAACAATATTGTTGGTCGACATCGGGTGACCGACCACCTGTTATTTGGGCGACATCGGGTGATCGACCAACAATATTGTTGGTCGATATCGGGTGACCGACGACCCATTTTTTGGTCGACATCGGGGGGTCGATCGAACTTGTTTTTGGTCGATTTCGGGGGGTCGACCACAACTGATTTGGGCAGTTGTTTCACTTGTTTGGATTGGTTCTTGAATTTTTGTGCTTTTTGGACATTTGAAGGAGAAACCCGCGATGGGCGTGCTCTGTTTAGTACTTTTCTCATTGGTTTAGGGGACATATCCTTATTGTATTATGTGATGTAATTTGTGTAGGTGTTTGGATTAAAAAAAAAAAGACTCTTTTTGTGGAGATGTTTAAATGTTTAATGGTGCATGCAATGTGTTTGATGAAATGCTTGTGTCCCTGTTTGTAGTTTACAAGAAGAGAGTAAGGCCAACCGCTTCTAACAGAAAAAAGAATGAGCAAATGGTTGAGCCTCCTCAAGGACAAAGTGCACCTCAACCACTTGTTGCCCCAGCCCCAGCTATAGGTGAAGAAATTGCACCTCCACCTCAAGGCCACATTGTAGGTCGATGCCACCAAGTACCCCATATAGGGTAGATGAAACCAAAACTTTGACCGTGCAAAATCAGCAAAACAATTTAGGGCAGTCAATATCTGGTTGAACATCTTATCCTCTCTAAAGACACCCGTGTATAAGTGGACATGGTGACTCAACTCCGTCATCATGTCCTGTCGAACTTTTGCCCAGTTGTCCTCCCCAAACCCCATTGCCTCAGCTACCGATCGAAAACCACAATGGCCGTCTGATGCAACATCAACACATTCCATCACGTACGGTTGAAAACGAACGGGCAATAGAGCTATAAGTCCTTGTTGTGAGGTAGATGAGCGCGTACGCTTACGAGGAACCACCTATGCACCAAATTATTTTTCAAAATAAGCAACGTATTAATAAACAATGAGCCACAAAACATATAGAAAAGACAAATACCTTCGCCTCCTGTTTCTTTTTATTCGAAGCAGACACCTTCGCCTCTTGTTTTTTTGTATTCGAAGTCTTTGAAGACTCCGTCAAGTCAACAACATCCTCTTTGGTTGGGAAAGGCATTGATTCTATGTACTCAAAGAGGCTAGGATCCCGTTTTGTCGAAGAAGCTTTAGATTTTTTCTTATTTGTTTTGGGTCGACCACGGGTCTTGACTTTCGGCTCCGGTTCAATAAGAGAAGTGGTCTTTGGATTCCGAAGTTCTATGGCTTGCCTCAACATTACCCTCTTCTACGTCGGCTCCTCCTGCTCCTTGTAGGCAATCAACAAACCTTTAATAATATCCTCATATCAGGTGTCAAGATCTTCAACCACATCCTCCTTCACATCTATCACATCTTCCTCCTTTCTCAAATTTGGCTCTATGTCAAGCTTTCTCCAAAACTTATCAATAGCTTCTAAAGGTATCGATTTGCCAAGCCGGTGATATTCGTCGAGTTCGTGAGTGCATGGCAACCCGCATACCTTCCTTAGATAGTGATTGCATATGTCAGGATTGGACTCGCCGTGTTCGATACACGTCATTTCTTTGTAAATCTTTTCCAACGCGTAAATTGACACCACTCCTACAAGCTCATGATATAAAACAGACTTGAACTTGTGTAAAGCAACATTCACACTCTTCTCAAACGAGGCTTTAATTGCATTGTGGCTCGCTTGATAAAGTGTGTCCGTCTTTGACCAACAAATCTCAAAATTGCCCACACTATTACCTAGCGACCTCTTCAGTGCTGCATGATGACTCTCAACCCTGAAATTGTAGTTATAGTAATTATCATTTTAACTACACAATAAATAGAAAAAGTCCAACAACTAGAAACTATTAATTATCAACGAATAATCAACAATTATATATATAATATTAAAACATACCTGTTCGTTGTTGTATTCTCATAATGCATGTATTCATCCGTCCACACGGCTATGAATTTCTCCTTGAAGGGATTTACCCACTGTGTCATGCAGTACAAGTATGCTTCAATTTCCTTGTTAGCATTTGCATACTCACTTTGAAAAATCTTAAGAACGGTAGTCAATTCTTGTTCGGAGGATGCGTTCGTCACATTTTTCCATGAAAAGAAGAATCTTTCCCAATCCTCCTTGGTCTCAAACTTACCCTTGCATTTGGCCAAAACATTCCTATCTATGTGCCATCTACATAGGAAATGTTTAGCCTCTGGAAATATGGAAGAAACAGCATTCACGAGGGCTAACTCCCGATCCGTAACAACAACTCTCGGTAAACTCACATCCTCCAACAACTCACGAAGGACACTTAATGCCCACGTATAGTTCTCCTCCTTCTCACCATCGAGAAATACAGAAGCTACCGAAAAGGTCATGCCTGTGGATGTAAATCCTACCATCTCAAAATAGGGCAACTTATATTTGTTAGTCTTGTACGTGCAATCCATTATCAACACACTTGGAAATGCACGGTACAACTGAAGGCCTGTGGGGTGTGCAAAGAATAGATCTCGAATAGTATTCGACTCTGAACAATATCTTTGGCTTTGATAATATTGATTATCAATCAACAATGTCATCAACTGTTGTAGTTGACTTTTTCCAGCAAAACCTGCCAATTTATACTTGCTTCGAACGTTGTACACGGTGCGGATGGTAGAATAGTTGTTCGGATTTCTCGACTTAAGCAATTTCAACACATCCTTCGGTGGAGCGTTGCACTTGGACATATCAACAACCAACTCTTCTTCTTCGGGCGTTAGCCTACCAACGTACGAGTGGCCCTCAAGGTACATGGCTACAGGATGATTGTGGGTCCCACATCTCACGTCCAACCTCCACTCATTTTCCGATATTTTTATACCCCTTAACAGAAAAGGACATCCACACTTCTTCGACCCCGTTGTCCTTTTTCGGCCCTTTTGATCATCAAAATCAACAACAACATCATCATCATCGTTTGGTAACACAACTAATTGGTTTCTTCCCCTTGGCTTATTTTGACGATAGGTTCCACCACGCTCACATGTCAATAAAACTTGGGCCTTCTTCTTGCCACTGCCATTATCTGAGCGTTTTACAACAATGACAATGTTGTGTTGTAAGGCTACGTCTCGAACCCATTCTTGTAAGGCCTCTCGAGTTTCGAAATAGTTAAAATTGGTGAAGACATTGGTGTAGTCAATCACAAGATCATTATCCGGGGCATGCTCATTAACCGGGGCATCCTCATTAACCGGGGCATCCTCATTAATCGGGGCATGCTCATTAACCGGGGCATGCTCATTAACCGGGGCATGCTCATTAATTGAAGCACCCTTGTTGGCTTCATCATCACAAGGCCCCAATGGGTTATCCGGGTTATCCGAATAATAAAAGAAATCCGGATCAAACTTTTCATCATCCGCCAAATTCTGAAAAACAAACACAAAATCCATGCTATAATCAATCCAAAGGATGTTGACGAAGGATAGTTGTATAATAATTCAAACACTCAACCCTCGTATCATACGTTAGGATTAACTTATGTGCCGATACTCAACCCTAAATCATACTATAAGCGTAATCAAAAGGACAAATCTACTAAAAATACAATTAGTCGACATCATCTTATCGATCAACACACTTTCGGTCGGCCATATTTTGTCGGACAAATAGGCGATGGTCGACTTCTTCCCGTCGACCACTTAATGAGCTGGTCGACTTCTTCTCATTGACCAACAATGTGATGGTCGACTTCTTCCCAGCGACCAACAATGATGTGGTCGACAACGGGAGATCGACCAAACCACATTTCATTGACGAACCAGAATCGAAATATATACACGCTAAACTCATATTTTTTAAACGCGCCAACATCCCAAAAATCCATTTTCTTCCAAATATATATCATAAACTACTCAAAACCAAGCAAGGAACAATATATTATGAATTAAACTAAGAAAACACCCTTATATATCCCTACATTACGAAAATAAAAAGTGTCAAAAAGCAAAACATTAAACTTACATATCTATAGAATCCTTCACGTGTTTCAACCATTTTGTTATCCTTCAAGGACCCCGAATATAAAGGAACGATTTTGTTAAAATGGTGTGGCCGAAATTGAAGAAATAAGAGTGGCCGAAATTTTTTTCGGTAACTTGAAAGTGAAGAAATGGTGAAGAAGGGGTTTAGTGTGGGGTTTAGTGTGGAAGGGGAAAGGTCAAAAATTAGGGGGGGTGCGTCCAGTAAGTGGGGTGCATTTAGTATGTACCATTTTACTAATAGGGTATTTTTGGAATTTCACATGAATATTATAATATAAAATAAAGAAGGGGGAGTGTTCTCAACGCAAATGGAGGTGTAAATAGTCGGACCCAAAAAAAAACCAGCCCATTACCTGACTTTGTAAACTGATATTGAAATCTTGGGCCAATGTTTTAATTAATTATTGGTTCCATTAATCCAATAAATGAAGGTCAATTATACTAGAATTTAGAAGTTTAGATGTGAACGGAAAAAATAGGTATGTTAATATGATGGGTTAATTAATATGATGGGCTGTTAAATAAGGGCATGTTAATTTGTTTTGGGATTTTGAGGATTTTTAAAATCTAGTGGATTTCAAAATCCTAATGTTTTTTATGTTTTATGTTTGTTTTGGGATTTATGTAGGGTAGGATTTAACTTTATAGTATAGGATTATAGGTTTTTATATAGGGTTTATAGGTATTTATAGAGTTGACTTTTATAGTATTATAGGGTGGGATTTTGAAATCTTGAATCAAAATCCCAAACTGTAACGGGGGTGGAGTTTCGAAATCCCAAATTCGGATTTCTCATCCCAAAACAAACATGACCTAAGTGAACTTATTGGGGTTACTAAAATATACTCATATGGAACTCTAAACAGTAAATACACGTAGCTACTTCAGCATTCAACTTTTATATAAATGTGTGTGAGTGTTATCTCATGATCTCAATATCAGTTGAGTATAATACTCAACTGATGTGTCAGCTGGTAAAGTCAGGTAAGCTAATTTAGGTTATATCAGTTGATCATCTGATGTGATCAGAAGAGGTTATATCAGTTGAGACGATGTCTAGTAGCAGGATTAGTCTTTTGATTATCATGTGGGTATCAGAAGAGGGAGGTCTTCTGATGGGTGTCTTCTGTTACGAGTTACAAGAGAAGGGCAAAGCTGTCAGGGTCACGCTTTCAACACACGCTGCAATCACCATTGATTAGTATAAATACCCCATCCCTTGCAATATTTTGTAAAGATTGTCGCTTACGAACATTTGTCTTTGAGTTGTGAGTTCACAAGTGAAGTGAGGATAAATCCCTTTTCGAGTGAATGAGTGTGTAAACATCTCTTGATCAATCAAAGTTGAAGTCGTGTGTCCAATGAATGTAGATCAAATTGATCGAACCATTTAAATTTTTGTGTCTCTGTTTTTCGTTCTTGTCTTGCTTATATTTGTGAATTGCTATCTTTGTTGGATTGTTTTAAGATTCGTTTTCTGTATTAATTGGAGACGTCTAATTGTACGGATTACCAGACAATGTGAAAATGTGAACAAATATGAGTTGAATACATTGTGTACTCACACTTTAATATTTTCAACCATTAATATTTTATCACATGTAATTGAAACACATGCACAATATTATATATCACCAAAAATATATACTATGGCGATTAAATGAGCAATTAAAATGTAGCGAAGAACATGCAATGTTATTAATAGATGCTATATATTTGGAGTCGACATTAATACGTAGAAATATATGGATGAATATCAAAACTGGCCTAGAAATTAATGAAATGAAGAAAATAAAGGTGTGGCCTAGCTAGCTGGTGAGTTCGTTGAATTAAAGATTTCTGTCTGGGTCAAGCTGACGGCACAACTCGAAATAGGAATAGGCAATGTAGAAAAGGCGTTCTTTTGGGCCCGAGGGCGCACGATAGCCGCCGGTGTGTTTGCAGAAATATCTGAGTTGAGTCCGAGAGCAAGAACCCAACATCTGTCCAAGAAACAAAAATAACCAGTTAATATTTCTCTTTTTCTCAGAAAACACCGGCCTCGCGCTTCTTTCCTCCTTGCACAGTCTGCAGTTTGCCAGAACCGGCTTCAATGTCCACGCGCAGGGGGGCCGGTTTTTTATGTAAGACACGAAATCACGCATTTCCTCGAATTTGTCTTTCAAATGGTACGTAACTATGGAAATCCCCTCGCAATTCATGCTCATACACTGGACTTCACCGCTAACGAAGAAGAGCTCATGGGCATGGAGATACGCCACCGTGCGCACGCTGCACCGCCGGTTTCCAGCCCACAGATATGGTGGCCGGATGGTCGTCGACAGGGTACGGCTAGGGGGAGGAGTCTCCTCATCCTCCAAGTTGTTTTCATCAATTTCATAATCGCCCGCAGGAGGGGGGTTTGTGATGGGCAAATCATCGTCGACGTTGTTGTTGTCCATATTTAGAGAGGAGTTGAAAGCTGTGAAAGTTATTAGAATTAATTTAATTGAGAGTTAAGTGTGATATATATATATATATAAAGTGTGAAAGTAACTAATTAACTAATCTTGATCGGTTACTTAACTAACTATATTAAAAAAAAATGTATGTGCATAACACAAGTGACTCCATTAATGGTAGAATTTATACTTGAAATATATACATATACTTAATTAGCTATTGGTTCCCCAAGGGTAAAAGAAAAATAAATAAGAAATAAAATGAAGAAATAACACAATCACTAACATAAGAATTTAACGTGAAAACTTCAAAATCGGAAAAAAAATCATGATCCACCAAAGAAATCACTAAATGATACTCCCTCCGTTTTTTTATGTAAGATGTTTTAGAGTAATTGACTAAAATTAAGAAAATGTATGTTTTGACAAATATACCCTTAGATAATAAAGGAAATTTCTAATTACATTAATATTTTACATACAAGACAAGTTTGTATAGGAAAAAGATTTGCCTTGAAGATTAGTTAATTAGAGTAATTTAGAAATTATGATTATTTCCAAAGTTAAAAGGAGGGCATAATTGGAATAAACATTGTAAAAAATCTAAAACATCTTATATTTATGAATAAGAAAAAAGGCCTAAAACATCTTATATAAAAAAACGGAGGGAGTAAATTTTTACAATCACACAAAATTTCTCTCTTTTGACACTCAACCCTCCTACTGTCCTACACTCTTTCAAGTCTACAATGACTTTCACCTTTTTAACGAGAATATAAGAAAGGACTTTAAACTAGAATCAAATACAAGACTAAAGTGTATTGATTGATGCACTTATAACAAAGACCTAAGGACTCCTTATATAGAGTTAGGAAGTCCTCCCTTCTTTGCTCGAATCAAACTTGTCCTACACTACAAGCCCATTAGAGCCAAACTTGCTCCACACTTCAAGCCCGTTAAGATCAAACTTGCCCTACACTTCAAGTCCGTTAGAATCAATTCAGACTCCTTTAAAAAACTCCTTTTATTTTAGCACAAGCCCAATGGGTGGGGTGGGATCCTAATTTTCTTTTTTTCATAGCAGTGCAGGATAGGGTGATCCCGGTTGACTCATTCGATCTAAATACACTTTTTTTATATTACAAAATTTATAACACGTGATAATATATACATTTTTAAATATTTAACATAAAATTAAGAAAAAAATTATTTACGTTCAATAACTTTTACTTTTATTGAAAAACGTCCAAAAAATAGTTAAAATTAATTTACGTATTATAGAATAATATATTATAGAAATAATATAATATATTATAGATAGCAATCTTTAATTTATGGTTTATATTTATTTTCTTTTTTATTTATTTCCTTGTGTATCTCTTGTAATCCATTAAATATATATATATATATATATATATATATATATATTGGACCACTCTTATCATCTCATTAACAGTGATTGAATATAATTCTCAAATGGTATCAGCCTAATACACTGAAACCCTTCTCTCCCCCTCCCTATTTTTTCGGCGTCTCCGACAGGCTGGTATCCCCCGTCGCCGCCTTACCCCTTCACCTTTCTTCTCAATTTTTCGGCGTCCTCGACGAGCAGGTATCCCTTGTCGCCGCCTTGTTTTTTTTTTTTTTTTAATCTTGAACGAGCTTATCTCTCTCGTTTCCCTCTCCCGACCGCTTTTAGCCGCCACCGATGAGCTTGTATTCCTCGTCCCCCTTCTTCTTCTTCTCGAACGAGAAGGTCTCCCTCGTTCCCTCTCTCGGTCGCTTTTAGCCGCCACCGACGAGCTTGTATTCCTCGCCCCCCTTCTTCTTCTTCTCGAACGAGCTGGTCTCCCTCGTTCCCTCTCCCGACCGCTTTTAGCCGCCACCGACGTTGTATTCCTCGCCCCCCTTCCTCTTCTTCTCGAATGAGCTGGTCTCCCTTATTCCCTCTCCTGGCTGTTGGTAATTATATACCAATACCCAATAATAGTCCCCCAACAATGTGGCCCCAACTCTTGTGGTCCCCAACTCCTTTGTGGGAAATTATTATGGGACCACATTCCCCATCTCCTTTGTGGGGAATTATTGACACTTGTGGGTTATGGACCATCATGCTAGGGATCCTTTGAAACTCTCGGGAATCTTTTGAGATGCCCTAGGGATCTTTCGAGACTCTCGGAAATCCTTTGAGAGAATCCTTTCAGACTCCTTTAAAATTACCAGGATCTATTTGGGACGTAATTTAAATATGAATTATCATAAATCTAATTTCATAATTTAAACAAATTAAATCAACTAATTCATGTAATGAATGTACAGTAAATAATTAAATCCCTAAACATGCGGAACTAAGGGATTACGTGTTTACCTTTGAATCGGAGAGATACCGTTGAGAAGAATAACAACTTCAACCCAATTGCCTTCTCAAGTATTCCCTAAGTCCTAGCCCGTTGATCCGGTGGGAGATCTCACGAACTATTAACTCTCAAGGAAGAATTAATTTTCTCTTGTTGCACACACTGTAATTTCGAAAATTACAGATCTCTCTTTTCTGTATTTTGGAGAACTCTATTTATAAGAGAGAGAATAGTCAATTTATTTATTAGAAAATATTGGAGATCTAGAAATATTTTATTCTCCAAGAGATATTATATTATTTCCATATCTTTCTCCATAATATTCTCTCCCCCAAAATTAGCGGCTACTTTCTTCTCTTTCTTACAACAAGATTAATTCTTATCTTTTTAATTACCTTAGTTAATGGACTTTTATCGGGCTACTTGAGCGGCCTTTAGGAGAATTAGGATTGGACCTCCCAATGGGCCCAGAAATCAATATTGAGCCACAATATTTTTCCAGCCCATTAATATTAATTCATTCCACTATAGAATTAATATTGCACTATCCATCCTAACCCATATTACGAAATATGACTCTCGGTTATTATTTCCCGTGTTTAAGATTCAATGTCCATCAATTAATTTAAGCTACTGAATGCTTTAATTAATTAATATCTTTTATTCCTCGGAGTAAGGACAACTCAACATTATTATCATACCGGAAATAAATTCCACTAATCAAATTTGATATGATAAACCTTCTGAGCCCACCAAGGGGACATAATCAACTTGACACTTCAAGACACGATTCTCTGTATTAATTTTGGCAATATGTCCTGTAATTAATAATATTGCCCAAAATACAAAGTATTGAATCACATTGATTATTTACCTATAATAAATTAAAGCAATATATACTTCTCAACTACAAACAATTCCATTTAAGTGACAGAGATTAAGAAATCAACAACCACTGAGGTCTAATTCTTCATTCCTTAAGTCAGTCTATAAGAATTACCTCTCTGTAGGTCCTATTCAGCACATCATAATGCACTAGTGTAATCTCTTGGTCAAGACAAACCAATCCGAGCCTTACACCTCAACTTCTACCAATGGATTGTTCAATTCCATCTAAGTTGTGAATCAATTGTACTTATATACAAGGAACTGACAATGCGATCTTCTGTGATCTTCTACACACCACATTGTCTACAATGTAAAGTACATCTGAACGTTTATGCAATAAATAATTACCATTCATTATATTTAAAGCAACCAGTGACAAAAATTTATTCTCATTAATAAGTGCGAAAATCAGTTTGTATATATAAGTAGCACTAAAAGCATACTTGCCAGTATAACCCTAACACTGGCCGCTTTTAGCCGCCACCGAGGAGCTTGTATTTCTCGTCCTCCTTCTTCTTCTCGAGTGAGCAAGTCTCCTCGTCCCCCCTTCTTCTTCTTCTCGAGCGAGCAAGTCTCCTCGTCCCTCCTAATTTTTTTTTCTTCGAGCGAGCACGTCTCCTCGTTCCCTCTCATGACCTATCAAGTTATCTCCATGACTGTTTTCACTCATATAGTGTTAGTCACACTCACCTACACTCTAATTTTCTCTATAGCCTCACGCTACATCTTTTTTCTTCTACTTTCCTCTATATCCGCAGAGCCCATGATCGATAAATATCATTGGTTGCTCTCCCCTCCGATCTATCTGGTTTGTGCTCGAATCAACTGTTTTCGACACACTTGCATGTGTTTCTTGTCTAATTTTTTGTCATCGTTCGTCCTTCAAAGGATTTCGGTGTTTCGATCCATTTGCTTTCCGTTTTTTTGCGCCTTATCATGTCCTATTTGGTGATCCCGAATTTCCATTATTTCTCCTGCTCTTTGACAACAAAAGTGCATTGTTTTACGGATGTCTTCACAAAGCTTCTATCTCAAAACTCGCTTCAGATTGTTGCGTACCAAGCTCGTGTTCATTTACATTCCCACCTTTGCTTGACCGGGGGTATTAGAGAATA
The DNA here is from genome assembly GCA_963675135.1 of Galeopsis tetrahit. NCBI lineage: Eukaryota > Viridiplantae > Streptophyta > Magnoliopsida > Lamiales > Lamiaceae > Galeopsis > Galeopsis tetrahit. The sequence continues at coordinate 57,189,078 of OY776131.1, forward strand.
TTATAGAATAATATATTATAGGAATAGTATAATATATTATAGGTAGCAATTTTTAATTTATGGTTTATATTTATTTCCTTGTTTATTTAATTCATTGTGTATCTCTTGTAATCCCTATATATAGTGGACCACTCTTATCATCTCATTAACGGTGATTGAATATAATTCTCACACATAACTTTTTCAATTGCTTAATTTGCGTCCAATTTTCGCTGGAAATCCCTAAATTTATGTAAATGGGACGTAAATTGAGCAATTAAAGAAGTTATGGGACGTAAATTAAATTTTTAATTAAAATGGGACGTTATGCGAAAAAGATAAAAATATTCAACAAATGTGTAGAGAAAATTTCATTTTACGTCCTGTAACTTAGGTCTAATCCAGTTTATATTCTTTAAGTTTTCACTTTTTCAATTTACGTCCTAGGGTGTCCAATTTATATCCTTTTAGGTCCAATTTATGTCATTTTCGCCGAAAAATTGGAATTCCGGTCAAATAATCCAATTTACGTCGTTTAAGTTTGAAAATTAAAAATTCTTTAAAAAATAAAAAATCTCATTAAAAATTAAAAATATCATTAAAATTTATAAATTTTGTAAAATAAAAATAAAAAATTCAAAAAAAAAAAATTCAAAAATCTAAAATTCTAAAAAATTGAAATATTTGAATTTAAAAATAAAAAATTTCTAAAAATCTCATAAAAACATAAAATTCTAAATATAAAAAATACATAAATTGAAAATTTTAAAATGTTTAAAATAAAATTAAAAATTATATAATTCTAAAAACCTCATTAAAATGAATTTGACACGGTTCTACAATCAATCAAGGCGTGGAATACAAAAAATAATAATTTTTAATGACAAAAAATCTAAAAACCTCATTAAAATGAGTTCGAGAAAAACTTTAATGGCGGATGAGTCCAAATCAAGTCTAGTTTTAATGACATATTAATAATATTTATTATTCTTATAGGTTTTTAAAAAATTTAATATTTAATCTACACATTTTTAAAAAATTAAAGAGATTTTTAGAATTTTTAATTAGATTTTCGAATTTCTTAATTTTAAGTTAAACATTTTCAATTTTTTGAATTGTAAATTTTTTTATTTTTATATTTATTTTACACATTTTATAATATTTAATGAGATTTTTAAAAAATTAAATAAGGTATTTTGAATTTTATTTTTCACATTTTATAGTTTTTAATTTTAATGATGTTTTCAGATTTTTAATAATATTTTAAAAAATTTAAAGATATTTTTAGAAAATTTATTTATTAAATTTTAAATTTTCAAACTTAAAGGACGTAAATTGGACTATTTGGCCGGAATCCCAATTTATTCCTCACATTCCGGTGAGTTTGAAAAATTTCCGGCGAAAAGGACGTAAATTGGACCAAAAAGGACGTAAATCGAAAAAGTGAAAATTTAAAGGATATAAATTGGATTAGGCCTAAGTTACAAGACGTAAAATGAATTTTTCTCCAAATGTGTACAATTCACTATAAAATTAATGTAGTTTATGTTATACAATCAAATAAAAGAATAATTCATTTATTCATAAATTAATTATTCATAAATTAACTTATTTTAATATAAAAAATAATTCATTTATTCATAAATTGATTAATTATTATAAAAATCAATTAACTTCCCTAATTCATTATTAGAAAATGTTTGAAAATAATATTTTCAACCTATCATTGAATGAGTGGTATTTACAATATATATAGAAGACACATATTCCAGAGTCTTCTTCCTAACTATAGTTTGTTAGATGTAACAACCATGTAACTACTTTATTTTCTAGAGTATTCTTATTTACATGTGTGTGTTTTACAACAATGAAGCATGTGCATGGGAGCATGCATGTTGTGCATGGTTGCACGAGATTGTTGCTGTGCATGCAAACACGAGGGTATGTTATTTACTCCAACATGCCCCGGAAGAAACCAAGCCACCCGGAACTAAGAAAGATTGAACTAGGTGTTTAAGTGATTAAAGCGAGTCGGAGCGAGGGGCTTAGTTAGGAGATCAGCGGGCTGATCTTCTGAAGAGATAAACCTCACGTCTAGCATGCCAGATTGAACCTTCTCCCGAAGAAAGTGGACATCAACCTCAATATGTTTAGTGCGGGAATGAAAGGCCGGGCTGAAAGCTAGAGTAATAGAACCTTAATTATCACACCAAAGAAGACTCGGAGAAGAGATCGGGATGTGGAGCTCTTTGCATAAATTGGATATCCACATGATTTCAGTCGTTGCAAGAGCTAGCGCCCTGTATTCAGCCTTCGTGCTGCTTCGTGCCACCACCTGTTGTTTCCTAGAACTCCATGAGAGTAGGTTCTGACCAAAGGTAATGCAAAAACCTGATGTGCTGCGTCTGTCGTCTACACTTGAAGCATAGTCAGCATCAACAAACCCTTGTAACCTGAAATCAGAAATTGGAGAAAACAAGATACCATGAGATAATGACCCTTTAAGATATCTAAGGACACGTTTGCAAGCTTTCCAATGATTTTGTGTTGGTCTTTGCAAAAACTGAGAAAGCTTGTTTACACTGAAGGAAATGTCAGGTCTGGTGAGAGTAAGGTATTGGAGTGCTCCAACAATGCTACGATAGAGTGTAGGATTGTAAAAAACAGGACTGTCAGAGGTGGAAAGTTTGGATGAAGGACAAAGAGGTGTAGAACAAGGTTTTGAGTTCTGAAGCTGAGCTTTGAGAATAATATCATTGGCATACTTGGATTGGGTAAGTTTGATGGAATGAGAAGTGGTATGAGCTTCAATGCCAAGAAAATAATTGATTTCTCCTAGATGCTTAAGAGAAAATTTAGAGTGAAGAGCATCAATAAGTGATTGAACAATGAGAGAGTCATCTCCAATGATCAGAATGTCATCTACATAGACCAAAATAAATGTAGTTTTGCCATGTAGAAAACGATGGAAGAGGCAATGATCTGAATTGGAGTGAGTAAAGCCTTGTTGAACCAGAAAGGCCTTCAATGTGTCATACCAATCCTTGGGGGCCTGTTTTAAGCCATATAGAGCTTTGTGCAGCTTGCACACATGAGAAGGGTGTTGAGGATCTACAAAACCTTCAGGTTGAGCAACATAAACTGATTCATGCAGCAAACCCTTCAGAAAAGCATTGTTTATATCCACTTGCTGAATTGGACATCCATGAGATATAGCAAGAGTGAACACTATTCTGAGAGTTACAAGCTTAATGACAGGACTGAAGGTGCTGAAATAATCTACCCCAGCTTGTTGTTGAAAACCTCGAGCCACCAATCGAACCTTATACCTTTCAACAGATCCATCTTTCTTATACTTAACCCTGAAAATTCATTTAGTTGTGATTGGTTGAATATCAGAAGAAGGTGGAACCAAAGGCCAAGTTTCATTCTGTAATAAAGCATCATATTCCTACTGCATGGCTTGCTTCCAGGGGCGGACGCATAGGTAGTGGGAGGAGGGCCATGCCCCCCCCCCCCCATTTTTTTTCCGTGAGGTATATATATATATATATATATTCTCCATAGATTTTTTTTTTCAAGTTGCCCCCTCCCCAATTAAATACACATGGACTTTTTTTCTCTAAGCCCATAAATTACTTATAAATCCACAATACCTTTGAAAAAAAATACTCACAAACGTGAACTCTGCAAGGCGGCGGCCGCAACAATTGACTCCAGTCTCCAGGTTTGTTATTTTTTTATTTTATTTTAATTTAGTTTTATATATATTATATTATTATTTATTTTATTTTATTATTTGTTAATTTGCTGCTATAGAATTTGGTTTGTATTATTTGTTAATTTGCTGTTATAGAATTTGGTTTGTATTATTTGTTTAATTGTATGTTAAAGATTAAGTAAGAATCTTATAATTAGTTGTTGGCTAAGAGTTAAAATTTGAAAATTAATGTAGTTTTTTAATTAATTAGTTAATATTTATTTGATTCTTTTGTAGATGAAAAAGCCACAAACAATAGATTTTTTCTTTAAAAGAAAAAATGAAAATACTCAAGAATCTCAGTCAAATCCATCTATAGATAGTGATGAAAGTCCTCCTGCAAAATCTTTGAGGATTGAAATTAATGAGATGTTTAATATTCAATCAATAGAACGTGATCCTGGATTACGACCACCAATATGGAAGTATCCTATTGACAAGCGTGATGAAGTTAGAAGAGCATATATCAAAGCTGGACCATACCAAATTATACTTTCAACATATCCAAAGTCTAGAGAAAAACATTCTCGCAGTTTTCAGGCCTCATGGTTTAAGTTATTCCCCTCATGGTTAGAGTATTCTCCGAGCGTAGATACTGCATTTTGTCTACCATGTTATTTGTTTCATAATGAAAGTGGGCCTTCTGGATTAGATGCATTTACTATTAATGAATTTCGGTCATGGAAGAAGGTTAGAGACGGTCTTAGATGTTCTTTTTTGGCACATATCGGAAAAGAACTCACTTCACCTCATCGGGATGCTGAGAGAGCATGTGCAGATCTAATGCACCAACAGGCACATATTGCTCACACTTTTGAAAAAATCACTTTCCAAGAAGTTGCTGATAATAGACTTCGTTTAAAAACTTCAATATAGTCTACCAGATGGCTTGCACTTCAAGGATGTTCTTTTAGAGGGCATAATGAATCTATAACATCGACTAATCGAGGAAACTTTTTAGAATTACTAAGTTTTGCATCTTCTTACAACGACAAAGTAAGAGAAGTTGTGGATAAAGCTCCAAAAAATTCATCATACACATCACCAAATGTACAAAAATAAATTCTGCAGGTTATGGCAACTAAAGTCAAGAACTTTATCCGTGATGAAATTGGTGATGCCAAATTTTGTATCATTGTTGATGAAGCTAGGGATGAATCCAAGAAGGAGCAAATGTCAATTGTCTTGAGATTTGTGGATAAAAATGGATGTGTACAAGAACGTTTCTTTGGGCTTGTTCATGTTAGAGACACCAGTGCATCAACATTAAAAGAAGGTATCCTTTCTATTCTATCTAAGCATAATCTTGATGTTAAAAATATTCGGGGACAAGGTTATGATGGTGCTAGTAACATGCGTGGAGAAAGGAAAGGATTGTAAGCTTTGATTTTAGGTGAATGTCCATATGCTTATTATGTTCATTGTTTTGCACATCGCTTGCAATTGGCTTTAGTTGCTGCATCGAAGGAAGTAATTCCTGTCCATCAATTTTTTACCAAATTGAACTTCATTATTAATGTTATTGGTGCATCATGCAAGCGTAATGATCAGCTAAAAGAAGCCCATACCTCAGATATTGAATATTTAATAAGTATTGATGAGCTTGAAACTAGAAGAGGGCTTAATCATATTGGTTCTTTACAAAGGCCAGGTGATACTCGTTGGAGTTCTCATTTGAAATCTATATCCATCTTGATAAATATGTTTAGTGCCTCATGTAAAGTTCTAATGAAAATTATTGAGGATGGAACCACCTCTGCTCAACGTGGAGATGCAGATGCAACTTATGAGACACTAACTTCTTTTGAATTTATTTTCATTCTACTTCTTATGAGAAATATTTTGGAGATTTCTAATATTCTTTGCCAAGCTTTGCAAGTTCAGTCTCAAGATATTTTGAATGCAATGCATCTTATGTCCTCTACTAAGTTGCTCATTCAAAAATTAAGAGATGATGGATGGGATGAATTGGTTACAAATGTCAAATCTTTTTGTGAAAGGGTCAATATACCTGTTCCAGATTTTGATGCTCAATATGTTGCAAGAAGAGGAAGAGCTCGTCACCAACAAGATGACTTCACAATTGGACAACATTACAAAAAAAAAATCATTCTTAATGAAGTGATAGACACTCAAAAGGAAGAGTTGAACAATAAGTTCAATGATAGCACCGTGGAGTTATTTATTCTCAGCTCACCCTTTGATCCAAGAGAGATGTGCAAATCTTTTAGAGTTGAAGACATGTGTAAGTTGGTACAAAAGTTTTATCCACAAGACTTCGCAGAATATGAGATGATCCAATTACAAACACAATTTGCGCATTTTGATCACGTTCGACAATTTCCTGATTTTGGGTTATTGGAGACTATTTCTGATTTATGTGCATAGATGGTGAAAACTAGAAAATCAGAATTCTATCCAATTGTGTATAGAACTGTAACTCTAATTCTCACACTTCCAGTTTCCACTACAACTACAGATCAATCTTTTTCCACTATGAGCATAATCAAGACTACACTCCGCAACAGGATGGAAGATGAATTTCTTACTGGATGTTTGTGTGTGTATATTGAAAGGGAGATTGCGAAGATGTTTAACATAGATTCACTTATAAATGATTTTTGTGACATGAAAGAAAGACGTTCTAAATTTTAATCGTTTGTAAGTTTAATGTTATATTTTGAAAATTTTATGATAATCTTTATATTATATACATTAGCTTGTTAGTGTATCATTTAAATTTAAATGCCTTAAACTTTACTTTTGCCCCCCCCCCCCCCCAACGTTTCATCCTGGGTCCGCCCCTGCTTGCTTCCAATCTGAGCTTTATAGAGCTTCTGAAACTGAGGTAGGTGATTTGTCGTGAGATTGCTCGAATTTGTGGGTGAATTATGCGCTAGATATCAAGAAATTCTTACAACTTTCGTGTAATCATGAGCTAATTGTTAGATATGTTGATACATGAATGTTTTGTTTGATTTTTAGGTAAAGCAAGGAGTTTCGAATCAAATCACGAGAAATCCAGCCGTTGGATCAATCCAATGAGTTAACCACAAGAAAGGCATCAAGAAGAGGGTCAAAATGAGATAAGAATCGAGCCGATCGGAACTCCGGATCAAAAGTTATGTCCAAAGCAAAGGTAAGGACAGAGTGTCACTCGGCCGAGTGAGCCCAACTCGGCCGAGTCGGGCCAAAAACTGAAATTTTCGATTTTTGAACACTCGGTCGAGTGCTCAGACTCGGCCGAATCTGAGAGTTTCAACATTTCTGCACACTCGGCCGAGTGGCACAACTCGACCGAGTCACGGATGGACAAAAGTGTAAACATGCTTTTTAACAAGACCACTCGGCCGAGTGGGCTCACTCGGCCGAGTCACTGCTCATTTTTTGTCCTCTTCCAAATTAGACCTAGGGACACGTGCCAAGCTCAAGGGGGAGGGTATAAAAGGCCACAAATTCATTTTTCTGGAGAGGCAGCCATTAGAAGAGTACTCAAGCTCCACAAATCAAAATTCCACATCTTTTGCTTGTTTTTCTTAGTTTTAGCCATAGAACTTAGTGAATTTCCATAGATAGGTTATATTTGAAGTTGTAATTTCATTTCCAAGGTAGAGATTGAAGACTGTGTTGAAGTTTTGAAGGTTTATTTCATATTTGCAAGACAAGAGGTGATATCTTATTTTAATTTGAGTATTTTGTTATTATTAAGCATGGGTATGTTTGTTTTCTCACTTATCTTCCTCAATTTCCCTAAATTAGCCATGAGCTAAGCATATTGGTGTTTGGGTGTTGTATAATTGTGATGGAATTAATGTTTTAGGTTGATTTTGATTGTGGAATTCATTGGGAGGTTTATTGGTTAGGTTTATGGGTTTTGTTAGATTATTTGCAAGAACTCAACTATTAGGTTGTGTTAGAAACTCAATTAATGCAACGAGAGTTGGTTAATTTGGGATAGATAGTATAATCGAGGGTTGGGAGTCGTGTGAATGAGTTAATATTGGTTTATCGCAACGAGAGTTGGGTAAATTTCATTAGAACCTCATTTATCTACATTAATTGATTTAATAAACATTTAAGTGATTAATGAGAAGGTCATAGGAGCTTGGTTGTTAGTATTCAAGTGGAAAAGCATATCTAGGGATTAGTTTAGTATAATTTAGGTAGAGTCGAACCCCCTAGTCGTGTGATTACCCGAGTAAGAAACCTTCTATTCATCCTCTCGATCCTAGGTGCTTGCTCGATATATGCATTAGTGATCGCTTCTACCAAATTCCATCCAATGAATTACACATAAACTTCGACTTTTAATATCGATTCCACACAAGGACCAACACCCGAACACTACCCCTCTCACTTGATTTTTACCATCATATCTTAGTTATTTGCTCAACATTGATTGTTATTTGATAGTTTCATTTACATTTTCTTGCACAAAACATGGCTTTTCACTATACTCAAAGATCAATGCATAGAACTAAGGCTACTTTCACATACTAGTCCCACGGATCGATAATTTAACCGGGCCTTGCTTTTATTACACGCGAACCTCTTATACTTGAGGGGAACGTGTTGGTAAAAACACGTGTCAAGTTTTTGGCGCCGCTGCCGGGGATTAGTCTTGTGTTTAAGTAACTTAGTTTTTTGTTGTTCTTGAGTACTAGAGATTTTATTCTTCTTTTTAGTAAGTCTTTGTTTGTCTCGTCTTTGGAAATTGATACTTTGTTGATTTTATAGGTGCATGAACACAAGAGGAAGTGGGATCGACCCAATTCCTATTGATTTGGAAATTGAAGCTACCGCACGAAGAAGAAACCGAGATCGAAACCAAAGGCTTGAACAAGAGAGATTGATGGCGGAAAACAACAATCAAAACATCATTCACCCTCCGGTTGACAATCGAGTCATTGGAGCGGGGAATGAGGGTGTAGTCGGTAATGAGGAAGAGAGAACTATTAGAGATTATTTTGAACCACCGGTTCAAAGATACTACGATGGGATCGAGTGCCCTCCGATTGCACCTAACAACTTTGAGATTAGCCCGAGCCTAATCCGAATGCTCGAGAAGAGACAATTTGGAGGGGAGCCACTTGAAGATCCCAATCAACACTTGTCCCGATTCTTGGAGTACGCGGATACGGTGACGATTAATGGGGTACATGAGAATACGTTGAAGATGAGGCTCTTTTCTTTCACTTTGAAAGATAAAGCCAAAGAATGGCTTACCTCAATGATCAATAACCGTGTGACCACATGGGACGAGCTTAGCAAGAGGTTCCTATTGAAGTTCTTTCCTCCCTCCAAGACTCTTCAATGCAAGACCGAGATCACTCAATTTCTCCAAAGGGAGAATGAAAGCATCTATAGTGCACTACAGGAAATCACACATTTCGTGACGATAATTTTTGCGACGACAAAAAAATTGTCACAATTTGTTAGTTAAACGCGACGAATTTTATTTTTTGTCATTAAAGTACTAGAAATTGTGACAAACTTTAAATTCGTCACCCTTTGTAATTTTTTTCATCACAAATTTGCATATTTCGTGACGATGTTAATAAATATGTCACAATAATAATATGTGACGATTTCAGTAATAAAAGGTGACAAAATTCGACGTCGTTAAAAATATTTTTTCTTGACAATGCTAAACTTTCGTCACGATAAAAGTTGGTGACGATTTTAATAATAATTGATGACGATATTCGACGTCATATAAAATATATTTTTATGACGATATTATTTTTCGTCATTAATTATTCAAAATATTTAGTGACAAAATATTTTTGCCACAATTGTGATTCGGGACGATTTTAATAATAATTGATGACGCTATTCGACGTCATATAAAATATATTTTCATGACAATACTCTTTTTCGTCATTAATTATTCGAGATATTTAGTGACAAAATATTTCCGTCACACTAATAATTGTTGACGATTTTTATAATAATTGATGACGACCTTAGACGTCAGGAAAAATATATTTTCATGACGATATTATTTTTCATCATTAATTATACAAGATATTTAGTGGCAAAATGTTTTCGTCACAAAATTAACTGGTGACGATTTTCATAATAATTGATGACGACATTTGACGTCATGAAAAATATATTTTCATGACGATATTATTTTTTATCATTAATTATTCGAAATATTTAGTGGCAAAATGTTTTCGTCACAAAATTAACTAGTGACGATTTTAATAATAACTGATGACGATATTCGACGTCACAAAAACATATATTTTCATGACAATACTATTTTTTTGTCATTAATTATTCGAGATATTTAGTGACAGAATATTTCCGTCACACTAATATTTGGTGACGATTTTCATAATAATTGATGACGACGTTTAACATCATAAAATAAATATTTTTATGACGATACTAATTTTTGTCATTAATTTATTCAAAATATTTATTGACAATATATTTTCGTCAAAATAATAATTGATGACAATATTCAAGGTCATAAAACATAGATTTTCGTGATTATACTATATTTTATCATTAATTATTTGAAATATTTAGTGAGAATATTTTTTGACGATTATAATAAGACACCGAACATTGACACCCACCTTTTACTACCCTTATTAATAAATATATATACCAATGGTGAACACAATAAATTCTCAACAAATGGTGTATTTTCTTCTCTTTTGTCGTAGGTTTGTAGTTCTCTTATCGTGTCTTTTTATTAAGTTTGAATTGTTTTCTATAAATAATGAAAATAAATTTACAAAGAATCACATTGTTTGTCACTTATGTACCATATAGAAAAAAAATTGTTCTAACTAATTTGTATATTAAAATAATGTCAAATAACTTCATTACATCCCTTGTTTGTCACTTATTATCCACAAACTTAAACAAGCAGAGAGAAGATACATAGCTATTTAGTATCATTTCAGCTGCCCAAACATATAACAAACACTAGAGATATGAACAAAAATCTAATTTTACTTCAATTAAATATGTTTTTAGAAATCTTGTAGTAGCTACCCGCAGAAGTTGAACATGATCAATTTGAGTAGCAGAATACTCGAAAAGTATATATAGTATTTTTTTTTTTTGAAGTCTCAAGTATCCCATCCAAGGACTGACTAATCCCGGGGGACCAATCCCACCGTCCACTTGCAGGGAGCTCGTTTAAAGCCAGAGTTTTGCGATCTGTATGAACTGGTCCCATAGAAATTATTTGCAGAAATATATATAGTATTAATTCACATACAATGTCATATTGGTTTTTAAACAATACATTATTAGTTCCTATATTACTTTGCAATCACACCCCCAAATATTGAAACTTTAAAATACATATTTATTATCTACAATCAAGATCAAATAAATAAAATCATGAAAATAAATTTACAGAAGTCACTTTAATTAACATGGACATAATATCACTAACACCCAACGTTTATCACTTATAGTATCAACTAAAGTAATCAAAGACTAGTATATTAATATCTATACGTGAAAAATTAGCAAACATATATAATTATCTATTACTCCCTCAGTCCAATTTTAAAATGACCACTTCTCCGAGTACAGATTTTAATGAATATTGTTTAGTTTATTCATAAATTAGATAAGTTGAGGGTAGGATGAGGTATTGTGGGGTCCATTTGTAAATAAATGATTGTTTATAAATAAAGTAAATGGCAAAATGGGTAAATAAGTGATGGTATGAGGGTGGAGATAAAGTAGTATGAATAGTATTATTTCCAAAAAAAAGTATGAGTATAATAAAATTGAACAACCAAAAAAGGAAAGTGGGAATAATGAAATTGGACGGAGGAAGTACATGGTAGCACCCTTATTCCCTTAACCCTTATTTCTAAATATATGAAAGTGAATTTCCAAACTTTAGGATTAAATTGTTTCATCAGAGTTATGAGCAGTATATAAAGATGATACTCTTAAACAAAAATGTTTCTAGGCGTGCATTGCAAATCTCTGTCAGTAGAAAATAATTGTTTGGTTGCAAATGCGTGTTCGTTGCAAATAATCCTAGCTTTGGCAGAGCCTTGCAAGACTTGCCCCGCCAAAGCCTGCATTTTCCAATACCACACAATTATTGTCTTCAATGTGGCAGATATAAGAAAAATAGACCTATATAGAAACAATTATTGTACTATCTTTATAATGTTAGAAAATTAATTAATTAATTAATTACCTTAGTTGGTTTATGATGAGAGAATTTTCCTTCCAATCTGTATTCATGGATTTTTTTGCCTTCGAGAGCTCTCCTATTTTATTCATTCCGAAAAGATTTTTCCCCCAAAAGAATTTCCTAACACAGAAAACCGGCAGCTTCCTAGTAACCATCTAACTAATTGGATGGTAGTGGGACTTGAGGGCGCCTTTTACTTCTTCCCAATCATCACAAATACTCATCTTGAAATGAAGAAGAATTTTTTTCACCCAATTGGATTTTCGACTTCTTTTCTAGTGGCTTTCTAGTAATCGGCGGCGATGGCCGGGTTCATTTTGAGACTGGTGGGGTAATTCTTATCCCTAACACATATTACAGCTAACCTTCATTCCTTTTGCATAGAGCACGTGATCTGCAAGACCTTAATTAAGAATAGTCAATTCAGACTTGACAAATTCCTGTAGCTGTTGAATTTTTTTCCTCCTACGTCATTGTTTCCAGGACCAAGCACAAGGATATGTGAGGACTGAAAGTATGATATGCACTGACCCTTCCCACCATTCATATGCAGTAACATAATTGATCTCATCTATAATTCTGTTAAAAGACACACATGCAGTGCCAAAACAAAATGGCTGGTGATCATAGAAATCTTGGACAAGAAAGAAAAAATATATTGAGTCCAAAAAATATATATGCAAGTAAACCCATTAGGGAATAGGCCTTCAACCTCAAATAAATGTACAAACTGAATTGGTGTTATATTATAAAAGAAAACTGAAAATAGGGGGGATGTAGTGTTATATTATAAAAGAAAACTGAAAATAGGGGGAGCCACATCCCGGAAGGAAATACAAAATAAAAGGCCCAAAAGCCCACACGACTAAAAGAATGAGTAATGAGCTAAGCAAAAATCAAAATCCGCTAATCAGAAAAAGCTGCATGTGGGCTGTAACAAATCTCAAAGCAAACTACCAAATATAATCTCAAAACAAAAACTTACGTTACATTTTAACAGAAAACATCTTTAAAACCTGGGCTACCTACCAAACTAAGCCATATATAAGCTTCCAAATTTGAAGTTGAATTTGAGGGCCATACTCCTGTAATAAGTATTCTTATTGAACATTCAATAAATAGTCTCTTAAATTCATTTTGAGAAGTTTAACATAAGTCAATTTCAACACAAAGCTAATTGTAGATAAATGGTGCAGTGTTGCAGATGATGAACATAGAACACTATCACAAATGTTTTATATTTACATTCATTACATGAAAATCTCCAAATAGCCTCACCAGATGAGAATATATTAAAGTAGATTGATGTACAATAACATTATTTATATTTTACAAACCGAGTTTTAATGTTAAACATAAATTTCACCATAAACTACTAAAATTTATATTGCTTGTTCCATGTTTTATCAACATTATGAATCCTTCTAAAATCAATATTGCTTGTTCCATGTTAGTATGTTACTCTCAGCATCGGTGAGAAAAACTTGAAATCTCCAAGAGTTTTCAATAGGAAACAAAAATTAGAATGACACCAAATCTTCATTCAAAATAAATTTATTCACCACATATATACACAATATATCGATAGTGTAATGAATGCAAGAACCAAAGTTGAAACAATCCAGTCAGTTTAATTATTTAAAAAATGTCTGCCAAGTAGCAGAACTGCAGAACTTGACCAAATGACTTTGTGTACTTCAATTTGGAAAGGAAATATGTTTAAGGGGTAAAAAATCTCAGGTTGCAGATACATTGAAATGTTTGTGACGGAGATACAATCTGTCTTTTCCTATTGTTTAGATTAAAGCATTAAAATGATGTTCCATGGGCTAATTAAAAATATATATATATTGAGGTGACATTTTAGACTAATATTTGTGAAAGTATCCAAAATTCTACAATTACATGCATAGTTTGCTGCACATGCTGTCTACAAGAATTCATTCTAGAAAATAGCTTTGCCTAGATAAAGTCCATTTTCTGCTTCAGTATACATTAGTCATACTGCTTTGAAAGTAATATGCCAACATGGTGAAAACTGAGAGAGTATTGCCAATTTTTTTATTCTGAATCTCATTCAGTGGATCTGTTGTAGAATTTCTATATAAATTCTAGAAAATTACAACTTATCGGCCTAGAGAAAGGAGACTTCCAAAATATAAAAGAGAGAGAAGAAAACAAGAAACATGGCTAGTTTTACTTGGATTCACATTCCTTGGTATTCTTTGGGACTTCCAACATTCCCTTTAAGATCATGTATGTATATCATTTTCTCAGCTTAAACCAGGAATATAACAGCAGAGACATACCTATGAATCTGAATTCCTCCTTAGCTCCTTAGCAAGGCTTGCTCTTAATTAGTCGAAGAATTATGAACGCACTCCCTGTATATTGTATTTCTCAATTCTGTACACTCTAATCAAACGACTGCTCCTAAAAGATAGAAAAGAACATATTGAACAACCGAAAAAGGGAAGAGAAAGAGTAGCAATCAAGATGAACTCCATTTTTTTTAATTCTATAAAACTCTTACTTTATTTTACAATTGTAAGCATTGTTATCATGAAGAGTCTTAAATATGCCCCATTACAGCAGAATTACGCAGCAAAATATGAATAAATACGTAAAAAGCATAAAGCAAACTAGCACATCTTACACAGCCTAAACTCCTAGAATTAATCTGGAGTTATAGTTCCAATCCCTCAAATTGACAAAAGTGCTCCTGGTAGATTTTATCTACATCCAACTCCATAGCCTAGATTTAATCTAGTCCCCTAATCTGGTCTCCGTGATTTCTTCCTGTGTAAACAACATTGAGTTCCTCCTTTTCTAGACTGACCAAACAACACACTCCCACACCACTTATTTATCTTAATATGGCTCTCACAAAAGAGGTATTAGATAAACTGATCGAGATTCAAAAGTATTTCTTAAGTTTAACCTTTTCATGGTGTAATAATCATTAGATTTTATTTATTTCAATTTTATTAATAGATAATAAATTATAATATATCCACTGAGATTATAATAGAGATCATACGAGAGTTTTCAATAACAAACAAAGATGAGACTGACACCAAATCTTCATTCAAAATAAATTTATTCACCACAAGATGGACACCATTGATCAATCCCCAGAAACAACCTTGTTATATTTGGATTTAAAATAGAAGTTATAACTACTAAAAAATAGAAGTTATAACTAGAACAACTACATACTCTAACTAACTAACTAACTAATATTCACTCATTTGTTAGCTTGACTTGTTATTATTATTCTTTATACTATCGCTTTGTTTACAACAATTAGCGGATCAAGATCATATTTTATGAAAAAACCATTCATGGACAGACTCTGATCAGCGGATCAATATCAGATTTTATGAAAAACCATTCATGGACAGACTCTGATCAGGTATATTATCATGATAAACATCATGGGTTGTTATTATTATTCCATTTATTAATATCTTGGGAAACTACCAAATTGCAGTTTTGTTGTGTTCAGTGCAGCAATCCAGTTTCTCTGTTTCTTTTCGTGTTTATTAGTTCATTGATCAAATTACCTTTATTTTATTACACTCTTTTCTATTGTATTTTCAAAAGAGTTGTGTTTAAACCAAGATTCAGAACGGCCGAGCCGAACACACCATTAATCTCTTCCAGAATTTAGTAACTGTATATCTAAATTAGCATTCTCAAAACAAATATACAATCATGCAATCAAGAGTTGACCAAAGATTCAGAAAGACACAAAAGCAATTAATCAACTAGACGTGTGATCGCAGAATTAGAGATAATAAGAAAACCCTTACACAATCTGTGGATGCCCCGGACGCAATTCTTCAAGAACACCGATTCAACAATCCCGGCTCATCAGCACAGGACACAGCGACTGATTTGAGATTTAAGGATCAACGTGGGATTTGGGCTTTAAGGATCAGCGTGGGCTTTAGATTTAGCGTCGTTTTTGCCGTAAGATTTGGGATTAGGGATTTAGATTTCCCACCTAAGCCTGTCAAATCCTTTTTCTCTAGAGCGCGTTTTTTTTTTTCCGGGAGTGTCAAATTTTCCCCGCCAATGTTTTTCTTTATATGATAAAAAGGAGACTATTTATATCTATTTAAATCGCAGAAGTGTGTATATAATTTTGTTTGACACTATTTTATATTTATAAAAACATTATTCAAAAAATGTAATAATGTTATTATACAAAATTAGTATTGTGTAATATTTAAAAAATATATACAATTAATAATATTTTCTCACGAATTATTACTCCATATTAATTAGAGTATTAATTACGAGGTTGGACATCAAAGAAATGATTATTTAACAAATTCTAAAATCTCATTATAAAATTGAAAATATCATAAAAATAAAAAATTTAAAAAATAAAAAAAATCTATAAATTAAATTTTAAAAAATGTTAAAATCTCATTAAAATGAATTTAAAACGGTTTCACAGTCAATCAAGGCGCGGAACTTCCACTTAACATTGGTAGTGAGTTAGAAAACTTCGTGGAACCCAAAATTTTTACGAGCTCGAGAAAATTTTAATGAAATATTAATACTTTTTCTTATTCTTATAAGATTTTTAAAATTGTAATTTTTAATCTACACGTTAAATAAAAAAATAGTTTTTTTAGAAATTTTAATAAGATTTTAGAATTTCTTAATTTTTAAATTACACATTTTTCGATTTTTTTAATTGTAGAATATTTTTTTTTAGTATTTAAAAAAAATAGAACTCTTTATTTTTATTCTACACATTTTTTTAATTTTTAATGAGATATTTTAAATTTTATTTTACACATTCCATGGTTTTTAATAATATTTTTAGATTTTTAATTTTTTTTTTGATTACAAGTTAAATACCCATCCCTTTTCCCCTCCCCATGACTCGAACCCAGGACCTAAGGCCTAGGTAGTGGTGCTCTAACCACTTGAGCTAAGATTTTTTTAGAATTTTTAACATACGTAAATTGCACTATTTGACCGTAATTCCAATTTATTCTTCACATTTGGTTGAATTTGAAATTTTTTCGACAAAAATGACATAAATTGAATTAAGCCTAAGATATAAGATACATGATGTAAAATGAAAATTTCTCGTGTAACTAATTATAACTTGTGTTCAAACTTGACTTTGTGGACTTGGATGCGGGTGCCCAGCACGGGGTGTATTTAGAAGTCTAGCTCTGAAATTTGGCCAAGTTTCTTTTGGGATTCAAACATTCATACGTGTAATGTACTGTCTTCCGTTTTGTTCTACGTCGAGATTCAACATTCAAATTTCTCCATTCAACTATATATATCATACTATTACATTATACCCAATTTGTTTAACAATAATACTAACATCAATTACTTTTACCCAATTTGTTTAACATAAAATTACATTATATAATACTCCCTCCGTCCCATACTTGAAGGCACAAATGAATTGGCACGAGTTTTAATGAATGAATTGTTTATTAATATTGTGTAAGATAAAGTGGAGGTAGTAAAGACTTTTCAACTTTATAAATAATAATAAAGTAACTTTTTAGTGTAATAAAGTAGTGGCATTTGTTGTAATATTGTGATGTTTTAAGGA
This sequence comes from Galeopsis tetrahit, assembly GCA_963675135.1. Lineage (NCBI taxonomy): Eukaryota > Viridiplantae > Streptophyta > Magnoliopsida > Lamiales > Lamiaceae > Galeopsis > Galeopsis tetrahit. The sequence continues at coordinate 57,206,604 of OY776131.1, forward strand.
GATTGTTTAAAAGTGTTTTTGCTATTTTATGTAATGTGCCTTCAAGTATGGGACGCCCAAAATGGTAAAATGTGTCTTCAAGTATGGGACGGAGGGAGTACAATATCACACACTTCACACAATTAATTTGATACAATATTACATCTTATCTTACTCAACATTTCAAAATAAACACATCGTCACTATTTTTCGAGATTTTCCCAACTCATCCGAATTCTCTCCATCCTATATAATTCCAACACAAACATAGTGTTTGTGACAATTACAAAACTATCTACTATAAATAAATTTAACTAAGAAAATCAAACCATTTGCAAATTATTCACGATTCAATTAAAAAAATAAATATTATTTAATAAAGTGTGTAAATTTAAATTGACAAAGTTACTTGAACTCAATGTTATTTGATGTAGTGTGCATCAGAAATAACTAACAATAATTAAAATTCGTTAATTCATAGAATTCCCGAATTTTAATAACTTCTTCAATTTTATTTAATTTACAAATGTTGACTTCCACGGTGTTTGGAAAATGTTTAAATATGATTTCACAATTCGACAAAACTAAGAAATTACAAAAAGGTCTCCAAACTAAATAAAAATTGCAAAAATAACATAAAAAACACAAAAATACAATTTTAACCCCTCAAACGATGGTATTTGGTCAAAAAATGTCTCAAGTACTTGAATCGGTTTCTGATCCAAAAAACTTAAAAAACCAGCCCAAGTTCATCAAGTGCTCTCGTTTTTTAAAAAAAAAATTGCATTGCTTTGTGCCCCATCAATATTTGAATTGTTAGCTCATGAACAAACTTGTGTAGATTAAAAATGTAATTAATTATAATAATTAAATCAAAATTTATATTTTAAATACAATTAAATGCGCGCCTTTTGGAAATATACATTTTATTTTTGTAATTAAATGATAAATATTTGAAATTGGTATTATTAAATCCGTTTAATCTCATATAAATAAATTAACACAGAACATAATGCGAGAGAATAATTGAAATATTGAATTCAAATGATTTTACTATTTTACACATATAATAGAAGATAAAAATAAATTACAGTATAAAATTAGAATAGAAGGTAAGCAGTTAAAATAATTATAGTTAGATAAAAATAAAGATTAGTAAAGTATTAAAAAAGATATTAGGATCCAATACCAAAACCTACATGCAGCGCAGCCCAATCCCACATTTCCCAATTCTCTTAAAACCAGAACCCTTGCTTATTCGAAGAACGGAGAATTCAGTCTAATTAGCAATCTATTCCCTCTTTTTTTGTAATCACTCAAATTAAATTTGAGAGCAAAAGATTTTGGGAGCCAAAATTTTCCTTTTAGCGGTTATCATGTGTTTTAAAATATTTCACAGATTCCTTGTTAGGAAATCACAGAAAATATATATCAAGGGTTTAACGTGATTTGGATTCGCATAACAATCTCAAATATCCTCTCTTCTCAAACCAATTCTTCCGATCGTCTCTATCGATAGCAAATATACGGCCGGTGAGTTTCTGTTCCAAATGTCATCTTTGTCGTCTTGATTTACTTACTATGTTGTCTCTTTCTTATTATTTCAGCACGAGATTAACAAAGACCGGGAGAATTTCACATGAAAGGTACGTGAGAGTTTATTAGCTTTGATTATCATATTCTTCATATTCCTCCCCTCTGACTCGTCTTGATTCAATTATTCTGTCTCTGTTTCAATTTTTCACGCCCTCTACCTGTTTGAAAAAATGGCCTGTTTGTTTGTATTTGGAGGAAGGGACTTCTAATCATCCATTACCTTCTCTTCCCTATTAATAAAATTCAGTTTCTTATCAAAATAAAAATAAAAATTATGAATTTATGATCCCATTTTGTAAAAATATGTTTATTTGTTATGGCTTTTCTATTTCAATCTATGCATTTGTTATTCTTAAGATAAGTTAACAACAATGATTTATGTTTCAATCTCTATCTGTTAACAAAATGGGTTAAATAAGTCATGTAATGCGTTCTGTATTCTGAAGAATAGGCAGGGACTCCTTTTTGAAAACAAAATCAAAAGATAAGCTAACAAGAATGATGAGTCCTTATATTTTGAAATGATGAGGACTCCTTTTTGAAAGTGAATGCATCATTGGTATTCTTATTCTTATTCTTTTGATTTTATTTTCAATCTCTTGTGTGTACGTATTCAATTGAGTTATGTACTGCGTAATGCTTCTTTTATGTATAACTTATGAAGTATCTATATATCATGCTATTTCTGAATTCTTTGAGAACTTGTGACCAAATTTAATGAGGAAAGGGACTAAGCTTTAATCCTTCTTTTTTTCCCATATGCCATTTTGTGGTATTCTTAAATAGAGTTCATCTACTAATGTTTTTTTATGCTATGTGTTTTATGGACATGAACTCTTGATTGTATGCTTGTTTTAAGAATGCCAATTTAGAAACGTAGTTGTTGAATTTTGTAAGAGACTAATGGTGTCGTCCTGAATTTTTGTTTAAACCCAACTCTTTTGATGTAAAAATAAAAAAATAAAAAAACTATATCAGTTAACTAATTGGGTGTTTCGGGCAGTTAGCTGTCAAAATGTGATAGAGTGGCACATATTGACTTTATTTTGGGCACATTTGCGATTTGCCAATTTTATAGGTAAATAGATTAATTAGACTTAATTATTACTCCCAATTAAATTGATAGGAAGCTGTTGCCTGTTGTTGATTCCTTAGCCATTTCTATGCTCACGTTAATTAGTTTATGCAATTGATTACTCTATCTTTTTAGATTTGTGATTATAATGACCAGTCAACGTTGAGCTAATACTTCCACAAAACTTCATGAGGTAAATATCGCATTTTGTGAAACTTGATTTATAGCTCTAAATTTCTTGAGTCATTATTGTGCTGAAACCTTATTGTATTGGATTCAACCTTATTGCATCAATTAAAAGTTCGTCCTCTCTTAGGGATCCAATAGGGTTCTGCTTGTTACATGCCATGACTCAATGGCAACAATTGGCAAATTTATCATTTTAATTATTGTTACGTTTGCTGTCTAATATTATAACAAATGTTTAATGTCCACATGTAGTTGTTGGGTCTAAGAAAAAATGTCGAGGTCAAACACTTGTCAAGAAAATACTGAAGTATTTTACAAATAGGAGCAAGTCGAAATGCAAGCATATTTTGGGAAGAAAGACTTTTGTAGTTAGCTCCATGAAATTGTGAGTAATTTATTTCTCATGCTTAGCAATATTTAATTGTTGGTTAATGGTTGGATTTTGTTTAATTAATTGACTTTAAAGTTTAAATTATATTTGATTTTTTTGGGATATTCGTGGTGTTATTGATTTTACGATCATTTCATTTGGGCTAGCTAAATATGTTAATTTTTTGCAGTCTAATTAACATGAGTTAAATGGTGAAGAGTGATAAGATTGAATGGTATGTCCGTACAGATTCTTTAGAGAAAGATGGTCCAAAGCCTCTGAATAGATGTTGTGTTTCAGATGATGCTTCTAACCAATTGGAAAAGGGAGTTACTCGAGACAAAAGAAAAGTTGAAAGCATCTGAAACTTGCGTAGGTGCTATTCGGAAACTTATGAATTTATTGGCCGAGAGAGGGACAAGTCTTTAAGGTTTAGGAGAACCTTCCTTATATTTATATTTATTTTTATGTTTGTTGCTTTTGACTTTTGTAACTTTAATGTTCGTTGTATTTTTTTTATCTTATCATACAATTTAAATTTATTTACCATCTTTAATTTTTAATTTAGTGGTCAATGTAAATATTTTTTTATTATAATTCATTAATTAAATTAGTTCATTACGATAATAGTTTTTGTCTATTATAAATAATTAATGACAAAAAAAATTGTCACCGTATGGCGTATACTAATTAGTAATGCCGAAAGATGTTGTCACTTTATATATATATATTTTATGACGATTGTTATTTTGTCACTAAAATATTACTATTTAATGACAAATTGTATTGTCATTATATATATGCACATATGATGACAATAAAAAATTCGTAACAATAGCTTAATTCTTTTGTGATGAAATATTTAAATGAAGACGAAATATATGTTGTCATTATATCTAGATATTTAGTGACAATTATCATATTCGTCATTAAATAATAGTATTTCTTATGACAAAAATGTTTCGTCACCATTTCTACGCTATTTAGTGATCAAAAATATTTTGTCACTGAATATTACCCTTTCGTGACGCATTGTGTCGTTATTATACACATATATATATATAACAACGATTAAAATTTTGTCACTAAAGTGTTATTCTTTGGTGACGAACTATATAAAAGGTGACAAAATTATTCATTTAATTGTGACGATAATGTTGTCACTAAAATTTGACAAATGGGGTAGAAAATGAAAAAAATCGTCACTTAAAATTGATATTTTAGTGACAATAAATCAAATCGTCATGTAAGGTTGAACTATTTGGTGACGAACTATATAAATTACGACGAAATAATTAATCTATTTGTGATAGAAATTTCGTCATTACAATTTTAAAAGGTTGATATGAAATGGATAATTGTCGCTAAAAATTAATATTTTAGTGACAATAAATCAAAACGTCATTTAAAGTTGAACTTTTAGTGACGAAATATCATATTTACCGATAAAATTCAGTGTCAAACGTGACGCTTTATTCGTCACCATAGATGAATAATATAGCGACGATGAACTTTAGCGTCGCCAAAAGATGACTTTTGATGACGAATTCAAATAAAGTCACATTTACCTAATGTGACGCACCTATGTCGACCTTCTTTGTGACAGAGAAAAATCGTCGCCAATCACATTTTGTGACGAAAAATGATGCTTTTATGACGAATTGTCGTCGTCGCGATTTCTCAAATTTCCTGTAGTGGTGCATGGGAGAGATTTCAAAGTCTTTTGAGGAGATGTCCTCAACATGGGTTTGCGGAGGAGCAAACGATTAGCTTCTTCTACAATGGATTGGAGCTCTCTTCAAGACAATACATTGATGCATCCGCGGGTGGGCAATTGTTTGCAAAGAGTGCAAGAGTAGCAAAGGAAATCATTGAAGCAATTGCTACAAACACCTACGATTGGCCTATTGATGGAAATATACCCAATAGAGTTGCTCAAATTGGGAATAACTCTACATCATTGGGTGATACAATCAAGATGCTCTTGGACAAGGTTGAGTTGATGGAGAACAATCAAAGGAGAGAAAATTTTGGTGGGGGAATGGAGATGCCAAACATGTTGAACCAAGTTGAGGATGCTAACTACATGGGAAGGCCCCAATATCCTCAAGGGAATTTTCAAGGAAATTTTCACCAACCACCTTTCCTAAACCAAGCTCCTAATCAAAACCGTTTCCAACAACATGCTCAAGCCCAATTCCAAGGAAATCCTCCTTACAACCCAAATGCTCGGAAGCATGAAAACTTCTCTTATGGAAATCCTAAAGCCGCTCTCACACTCCCTCCGGGATTTGATCTGGGTGCTCGTGCACCAAACAATGAGGGGAGACCACATTTGGAAGACTTGTTGACCACTTTCATAGCTCAAAATAATCAAACGACGGCTCAACAAAACCAAAAGATAGAAAGGTTGGATGAACAAATGCTCTCAATGGCCAAGCAAATGAAGAACATAGAGTTTCACATGAGCCAAATTGCTTCTTCAAGTGGTACAAATAAAAAAGGCAAGTTCCCTTCTACTACGGAAACAAATTCTAGAGAGAATTGTATGGCAATTAATCTCCGTAGTGGCACTCAATACGAGGGACCAAGCATGCCAAATGAAAACGAAGATGGAGAAATGAGGATAAGAGAAGAGATGGAGAAAGAAGAGAAGAAAGAAGAAAGGATACCGAAGTGGAAGAAAGCTAAGGAAGCAAGAGAAGCAAAGCATGAAGAGAAGATAGAGTGTGATGGGTGGGGAGTTCCAAAAACACTTGTTCCACCACCATTTCCCCAACGGTTTATGAAAAAGAAGCTCGATGAGAAATTTGGAAAGTTTCTTGAAATTTTCAAGAAAGTCACCGTGAATGTACCCTTCTTGGAGGCTCTTGAGGAGATGCCCACTTATGCAAAATTTATGAAAGAGATTCTTTCAAAGAAAAGAAAAGTGGAAGAATGTGAGACGGTAAATCTTCCTATGGAATGTAGTGCTTTAATCCAAAAGAGTCTCCCTCAAAAGTTGGAAGACCCCGGGAGCTTCACATTGGTATGTGAGTTGGGCAATGGAGAAAAGAAGAAAGCTCTTTGTGATCTTAGAGCTAGCATAAATTTGATGCCCCTCTCAATGTATGATCGTTTGAAGCTTGGAAGTATGAATCCAACCAACATGACTCTACAATTGGCGGATCGTTCCATAGTTTACCCGGAAGGGGTTGTAGAAGATGTAGTGGTGAAAGTGGATAAATTTAACTTTCATGCCGATTTTGTGGTGATGAATATGGAAGAGGACCCCGAAATTCCTTTGATTTTGGGGAGACCATTCTTAGCTACGGGGGGAGCAACAATTGATGTGAAAGATGGAGAGATCAAGTTGAAAGTGGAGGAGGAAGAAGTGACATTTGTAATGAAGGATATGAAAAATTCCTCACACTCAAGCATAAGCAATGTTATACTCTTCACTTCTCAAATTCTTAATGATTCACATTGTTCTAACAAATCTTGTGTGACTAATATTAACTTTCTTTGTGGCCTAGGAAGAAAAGTTAAGAAAAGAGTTGATCCAAGTTCGAAAGTTCTAAAGAAGAAAGTGAAGGATTGGTATGACAAGAAGAAGAAAATGAAGAACAAAGCAAAGAAGCACCACTATGCTTCTTCTTCAAAAGAAGTTGGTGGTGTTAAGATGAAAGAGGAAGTTTGAACTCTATAAGTTCCGTCCGGCTTGAAGACGTTAAACTTAGCGCTAAATGGGAGGCAACCCATTTTTACTTGCTTTCATAGTGTAGTTTTCTTTTATGTTGTTAGATGATGCTTTTGATGGTGGGTCAGCTTGATTTTTGTAGGTACATTCATATGGACGTGTTGCCAAATGGTTGAAGAAATGGAAGTGGAATCATTGAAGAGATGGAGTGAGAAAAAGAAAAGGAGGTGATAGCCATCATGGAAGGTACACCCTTTCCCAAACTTGGATTGCTTAGCAATTCTCAAGTTTGGGGGGGGGGGGTAGGGAAATTTTTCTTTTATTTTTGTACTTGGAGTTTATTGCATATGAGCACATGCAAGTGGTGATTGAGATTTACTTAGAATATTGGATTGTTGTGTGCTCTTGATTGATTTTCATGATGGTGAAATTATGTGTGATATAGTGTTGATTGTGAATTAATTTTGGATTATGGGTGAATGTTGATTGAATGATTGGTGTTGTGAGATTCTATGTGATGAAAGTTGACTCATGGATGAACTTACCTTTTGAATGTGTGTTGTGAGAAGAACTAGGCTTATGATGATGCTTGTATTCATATCTTTGAAAACCCGGTGAGAATTGATCCTTGAACCAATCATGATCCAGTTGTTTATTTGAGAGTGGATTGATCATTGTCCATAATTCTAGAACTTGCCATACGTCTTGCTTGAAACCACAAGTGTGTGAAACAATGGGATATGATTTAGGCCATCTTTTGTTATTAATAGTCACTTAGCCAAATATTCCCATACCAAAAAGAAAAATCCGTAGTTAGCCCATTTGAGCCTTTAAACTTCATCTTTTGGCAACCTACAATGTTTAACCTCTTGAACTTTATAAGCCTTTGCCCTTTACGAGTGGAGGACAAGTGAAAAGTGGACAAACATGAGTTTTGATTTGATATGTGTGTGGAGTGTTTGAGCAAAGAGAAAAAAAAAGAGAAAGAAAAGATGAGAAACAAAAGAAAAGGATAAAAAAATGGGAGCCCCTAGAAAAGAAAGTGAAAAGAATGAAAAATAAAAAAAAGAGAAGAGGGGATCTCCCAAAAACATGTGCTTAAGAGCAAAAAGTGGACTCTTGAAAGAAACAAAGGAAGAAAATTCTTGAGAATGAAAAGAAAAGTGAGGATGATGGATGGTTTGTTTTGAATGAAATGAGAAAAATGAAAGAAAAAAAAATTGTTCGTTGTCCTCCACTAGTCGAGTCACATTTTCCAAATTCTTCCCACCGTTTCCAAAGAGCCAACGTTACGTCCAAATCAAAGTCCTTTTGATCCTATTGTGAAGCATAACAAAGTGGTAGATAGATGAGATTTGTGGCAAGCTTATGGTGATTATGTGATGTGATTCAATTGATGAATGAAAGCATAACCTCAATTTACTTGTGTGAATGAGAGAAACACTTCTTGTGAGGATTGTGAATCAAGTGCTTGATTTTGCTTTGTTTTAATCACAACTTACATGAAGTTGGTAGGGGAGTTCATGGCTGATAATGGTTCATTGGAAGCTCACTTGATCATATCATTGCTTTAATTGAATCCATAATTCAAATTCTTCACAATCACTCTCCTTTGTTCTTTTCTTTCTTTGCTTGGGGACAAGCAAGTCTTTAAGTTTGGGGGGGTGATTTGTCGTGAGATTGCTCGAATTTGTGGGTGAATTATGCGCTAGATATCAAGAAATTCTTACAACTTTCGTGTAATCATGAGCTAATTGTTAGATATGTTGATACATGAATGTTTTGTTTGATTTTTAGGTAAAGCAAGGAGTTTCGAATCAAATCACGAGAAATCCAGATGTTGGATCAATCCAATGAGTCAACCACAAGAAAGGCATCAAGAAGAGGGTCAAAATGAGACAAGAATCGAGCCGATCGGACCTCCGGATCAAAAGTTATGTCCAAAGCAAAAGTAAGGACAGAGTGTCACTCGGCCGAGTGAGCCCAACTCGGCCGAGTCGGGCCAAAAACTGAAATTTTCGATTTTTGAACACTCGGTCGAGTGCTCAAACTCGGCCGAATCTGAGAGTTTCAACATTTATGCACACTCGGCCGAGTAGCACAACTCGACCGAGTCACGAAGGGACAAAAGTGTAAACACGCTTTTTAACAAGACCACTCGGCCGAGTGGGCTCACTCGGCCGAGTCACTGCTCATTTTTTGTCCTCTTCCAAATTAGACCTAGGGACACGTGCCAAGCTCAAGGGGGAGGGTATAAAAGGCCACAAATTCATTTTTCTGGAGAGGCAGCCATTAGAAGAGTACTCAAGCTCCACAAATCAAAATTCCACCATCTTTTGCTTGTTTTTCTTAGTTTTAGCCATAGAACTTAGTGAATTTCCATAGATAGTGTTGGGAATAAAATGATTTTGATCTAGATACCAAAACCCCTGAATGATGATGTACAAATTAGTTAAGATATGCTCAAGTTATTGTTCAGGCAAGTTGTCCCAGAACAGTATATGTATAGTATGCTTAAGTTGAAATCTCAGAAATGTTATGAGATATTAGTGATCAGGATAGTTGTCCAAAGCTGGAATGTTAGGCAGCTTGATAGGTCTATAGGACAAAATGGCTGATCTATTCAAGACAAACTTACCAAATGGACAACCTGGCTGAAGAGTTCAAGTATACTGAAGCTGTGCTCATAAATGCAAAAGTTCTAGGCAGTTGAAGTACAAATGATCAAGAGAATTAAATGACAAAAGCTTACAGAAGATACATTCAATGAAGCATTTATTGCCAATCATGCCTGAACCAAGCATTAAAGACTTAGAGCATTAAAGAGTGAAGCATTGAATGAATGTTGGAACATTCTAAAACTGCAGCAGGAATGTTCAGGGAGCTTGTCCCATCTGACCGTTGGTTGTGTGTAAAGTTTGCCACAAATCAACCTAGGACAATGTGCAAAATAGGAAACTGACACAAGTCTTCTCAGCCGCCCTTGTCAGAAGTCAACACATTCATTCAAGCAACCATTGAAGACCTCTTTTACACAGTGGATAAAAGGATGTCAAGCTTCATAGCCGTTTCAATGGTGCTGCAAATAGACATATTTGAATTGCTAATCCCTCCAACGGTTAGTTGTTCAAATTGCCTATAAATACAGAAGTGATCAAAGGAATTCAGAATCCAACAATAAGCTATCAAACTCATATAAAGCTTTCAAAGGAAACCAAGCTATTCTCAAGTATTCCAAGTTTCCTGAATCACTTCAAGTCAGCTAAGCCAATCTTTGTAAACATCCTAGCTTAGCATTGAGATATCCTAAGCCTTTACATCTGTTCTCATTGTAAAGGATATCTCTATTAGTTGGAACCAAACCTCAAACCTTATCTCATTTAGTGAAGAGAGTGTTTGTTGTAGAAGTGAGGAGTTAAGGACTGTTAGAGTGAAACACAGTCTTAACTTAGAGAGATTGAGCACTAGGACTCAGATTATCCTAGGGATCAAAACACTAAGAGAGTGTTGTTGATCAGTGCACCTTGGCACTATAAAACAAGCTAATTCCATTGTGAATGAATTATCCTGTTCAATCAGGCAAAGTGGATGTAGGAGCTTGAGTCTCTGAACCACTATAAGCTTGTGTGTCTTTTACTTACTGCACTCTTTATTGCATTCATATTCAAACATATTTCAAAGAGTAAAACTTGTAAGTTTAAGGAAAAATTGTTTTGGACAAAGTCCCTGATAACTGTAACTTTTCAGAAATTTACTTGGAGTATTTCTTTAAGTCAAAGGCCAACCACATTCCGCACTTAGCAACTCTTTTAGATATTTAGCCAACTAATCACTCTATAGTAATCAGTAGGACAAGTATCTATCAAAGTTCACTCAGGTCAGTTGTGAGACAACCTGCCTGATAAGACCAGATTTGTCAAAAAGAAAAGAATTTGCATACACAAGTGCATTCCCCCCCCATACACTTGTGTTATACTCCACCTAGGACCAACAAGTGGTATCAGAGCAGGGGTTCAAAGACCACTGCTTCTGAAAATCCAACTGATTTTCAAAAAAAATCACATTGTCTGTGGTCACTGAACTGATCCAAATTTCTGAAAAACCTTTTTGTGTTCATCCTATATTACATCTGTTGAAATGGCTAACAATGCAGTTCCAGGAGATGCTGTCAACAACATCAACAATATGGGTCCAAACCAAGTCAACCATATTTCTCATCACAAACTGCCAATGTTCTCAATTGAGAACTATGATTTCTGGAAAATCAGGATGAGAGCACATCTTGCATGCCAGCATGATGAGATGCTTAAAGTCATCACTAGAGGGCCATTCACATTTACTAAAGCTAATCCCAAGCTCACTGATGCTCAAAAAGCTGATCCAAGGGAGTTGCTGCCAAAGGATGAAGATGACTTTACAGCTGAAGAAAGAAAAAGGCACAACCTGAACTACATTGCAATGAACACATTGTACCAGACAATTCCAGATGCAGTGATGGGAAGAGTGTACCACTGCACATCAGCTAAAGAGATTTGGGACACCCTAGCACTTATGTGTGAAGGTACCCAAAAGATCAAGGAGAACAAGCTTCAAGTGGCTATCCAAAAATATGAACAATTCTCTATGGAAGCCAATGAAACCATTGATCATCTTGATGGCAGGTTCACTGACATCATGAATGAAATAAACTCTCTTGGCAAGTTCTATGCCAAAAGAGAAGTTGCCTTGAAGATCTTGAGAAGTCTCACATCCAAGTGGGATATATATTCTGTCATGATGCAAAACACTAGCAATCTTGACAACATGCCAATGCAGCAAGTATTTTCTGAACTCAAGGCATATGAGTTTGATCTCAACAGAAAGAAGGTGCATGAAGAGCCACCCTCCTCAACCAAAGGTGTTGCCTTCAAAGCTGCTGAAACAGAAAAGAAGAATACTCAAAGGTCCTCTCAATCTGTTTCAAAATCTGAAATAAAGGAGGAGCTGGCACTCATGGCTAGAAGATTTGAGAAGCTCAACTCCAGATTTGGTAGATACAAGAAGTTCTACCAAGACAACAGAACCAGAAGGAGATTCAACTCTCCTGACACCAAATCAGAGGACAAAATCTCTGATGAAAAGAAAGAGGACAAGTATGCTGATAGAAAGAGATACAACAAAGGTGAACCATCATCATCAAGGAGGAAGGAGTCCTCAAACAAGAAGAATGATGATGAAGATGTGTGTTACAACTGCCAGAAAAAGGGTCACTTTCAGTATGACTGTCCTGACCTCAGTGCAAAAGAAAGGAAAGAAAGGCAGACCAAAAGAGACAAAAGGCTGAACAGCAGGAAGGCTATGGTGGCTGGAGATTCAGCTAGTGAAGAAAGTATCTACTCTTCTGATGATGGACTATTCTCCAACAGTGACAGTGATGATGACTGTCAAATGGCATTTGAAAATGATGAGGTATGTTCATCTTCTAGCTCTTTCAGTTCTTCAAACAACACACATGAGTCCAGTGAAATCCCCTTAAAACTCAACTTTGTAAAGCTATTTGAGGATTTCACCAGACTAAGAGAAGTATGCAATATAGCACTTAGAGAAAATGAGCTACTGAATTCAAAAGCTCAAACTCCCAACCTTCCTGAACCTGAGCTTGACATTAAATCAACTGAGTTGTATCAGCAGATTGTGAAAGAACTTGAGGAAGTGTCTCTCAAAGTCTCTGAACAACAAAAGTTGATTGATGATCAAGAACTGGCATTGAGGAAAAAGGATTTTGATCTCAGAATTCTTCAAGCAAAATTTGACAATCTCTCAAGTGAATTTGATACTCTAAAATTAAGTGAGGGGAGCTTAAAAATGAAAATGTCTGCCTTGAACAAATCTGCTAAGGCAATAGAGGAGATTCAAGGGCTTCAAAGACAATTTGCTCAAAAGGGTGGATTAGGCTATAATCCATGTGAACCCTCACCTGGTCTTAGCATTGCTTCATCAAGCAATTCTAAGATGACTTTTGTAAGATCAGTGGCACAGCAAAATGAAATTGAAGTAAATCAACCACTGATCAAGGATAAGGGTAAAGGAATTTTTATACCAACTCAGGTAATCAATGCACCTAAACCCACACCTTTGGAAAAGGTTAAAGGCATTGCTTACAGGAGGAATGAGGTTCAGAAAGGTAGAACCAATGGAAGGCCAACCTATCTGAATCATCATCAGAGGAGTTGTCCAAAACCTATTCAGAAAAGGCCAACTCAAATGAGGAAACCTCAACTGAATGGATTAAGGCCAATCCCCTCTGATAGGTATAAAACATTCAGGAAGCTTGGACCTTACTTGCCAAATGGAAAAGGCCATCCAAAAACCTATCCTCAAAAGTCTTATCCAGCTGCACCTAAGCTTAGTAACTTCAGGAGAAATGTCCCAAAGAAATTTACCAACTCTCCTGAACCTTACAAAGCTAACACTTATACACAGAGATCACCCAAGGCATTTAGGGGTCAAACTGTGTATGTAGATGTAAATGGAAACCAAGTCAGTCACTTTGAATCAATCAGAGTAATCAGGCAGATTTGGGTTCCAAAAGGTACAGCTAACCCTCTAGGACCCAACACTCAAAGGGTACCTAAATTTTGACTTTGCAGGACTGCAAGGACCACAAGAAGAAGAGAAGCATCAACAAGAAAACAGCATGGTACTTGGATAGTGGATGTTCAAGACACATGACTGGAAATAAAGAGCTTCTCTCAGAGTTCATAGAAAAGGAGGGTCCTTCAGTAACCTTTGGAGACAGCTCACAAGGGATCACAAGAGGTTATGGTACATTAAACATTGGTAGTGTTAAAATTACTGATGTCTCATATGTCCTAGGCCTAAAATATAACTTGCTGTCTATAAGTCAAATCTGTGATAAAGGTTTTTGTGTTGAATTTGCTCCTAATGAATGTACTATCAAGAACAAATCAACACAACAGGTGCTACTAACAGGGGTGAGAAAGGGAAATGTCTATTTTGCAGATTGGAGCAAAACCCCTGAACCAGTTTGTCTTGTTGCCAAAAGCACAAGAGAGCAAAGCTGGCTGTGGCACAAGAGGCTGAATCACCTGAACTTCAAAACCATCAACAAGATTGCAAGAAACTCTCTAGTTAAAGGGCTGCCAAATCAAGTGTTCACCAAAGAACACATATGCCAGCCATGTCAGGAAGGAAAGCAGATCAAAGCTTCATTCAAAGGAAAGCATGTCATCTCAACTGAGAGAGTTCTTCAACTACTGCATATGGATTTATTTGGGCCAATTATCCCAGTAAGTATAAATGGAAGAAAATATGCTTTAGTTGTTGTTGATGATTTTTCCAGGTACACTTGGGTAGTATTCTTACTCAACAAGAAGGAGACTCAAGTCAAGTTACCTGAATTGATGATGAGACTAAGCAATGAAAAAGGCCTTAATATTGTCAAAATCAGATCAGACAAAGGCACTGAATTCATAAACTCATACATCAAAGAGTACTGCAGCAAGAATGGCATCACTCATGAAACCTCAGCAGCAAGAACACCTCAACAAAATGGGGTAGCTGAGAGAAGGAACAGGACCTTGAAAGAGGCAGCAAGAACCTTGATTGCTGAATCCAAACTGCCTAAAAGGTTCTGGGCTGAAGCCATTAGCACTGCATGCCACACACAAAACAGGTCCTTAATCACCAAAGGACAAGGTAAAACCCCATATCAAATATGGAAAGGTAGATTGCCCACTGTTGCTTATTTTCACATATTTGGTTGTAAGTGTTTCATTCATAATAATGGGAAAGAGCAATTGAAAGCTTTTGACAGCAAAGCTGATGAAGGAATATTTGTTGGATATTCACAAATCAGCAAAGCTTATAGAGTTTACAATTGCAAAACCCTTATTGTGGAAGAAACACCTCATGTTGTGTTTGATGAATCTATTAATGAGTTCAGGGATAGAAACCTGGATATTGATGAGATAACACAAAGAACAACCAGATTAAGGCTTCAAAGCAAGGAGACAGTGTTTGTAGATGTTGCCCAGCCTGAATTTTATGATTGTCAAAAACTGGACAACCTACCTGATGGCAATCAACCAGGAGTCAACCAACCTGAAGGTGATATTGAACTGATTGATCCAATCCCAGTTCAAAACCAGGTAACAACTACCAATGAAGAAGCAGGCAATGCTGAGGTAGTTAATGGATCCAATATTCAAGGGGGAACCAATGAAAATGTCAACTCATCTGACAATGAGGACAACACCCCTGAATATGATCCTGAGCTTGATTCTTCAATTAATTTTCCTGAATTTAATGAGTCTAGTGATCCAACCTCAGATGAGGACAGTCCTCCTGAAGGGATCAGGTCTAGAAGGACTTGGTTACAAGACCACCCAACTAGCCTGATACTTGGTAATCCAAGTGAAGGGATCAAAACTAGAAGGTTTCATGGAGAAAGTGCCTTGTTTTGTTGTTTTCTTTCAGAAATAGAACCAGGAGATATTGAAGAAGCATTACAAGACACCAACTGGATCATAGCCATGCAAGAAGAGCTGAACCAGTTCACCAGAAATGAAGTATGGGAGCTGGTGGATAGGCCAACCCATCAAGATGTCATTGGAACCAAATGGGTGTTCAAAAATAAGAAAAATGAAAATGACATCATTGTGAGGAACAAAGCAAGACTGGTGGCCAAGGGATATTGTCAATCTGAAGGGATTGATTATGATGAGACATTTGCTCCAGTGGCCAGACTTGAGGCAATCAGACTCTTCCTAGCATATGCAGCTCACATGAGATTCAAGGTGTATCAAATGGATGTGAAGAGTGCATTTCTCAATGGGGTGCTCAAAGAAGAAGTATATGTGGAACAGCCCCCAGGCTTTGAAGAAGGAGACAAGGTGTACAGATTAAAGAAAGCCCTCTATGGCTTAAAGCAAGCTCCAAGAGCTTGGTATGACACCTTATCACAGTTTCTTCTAGATCATGGTTTTGTCAAAGGCACTGTTGACAGAACCTTGTTCAGAATCTGTGAAGGAGATGATATTTTGTTAGTCCAAATCTATGTGGATGACATTATATTTGGATCTCCAAATGAGAAATTATGTGAGAAGTTCTCCAAACTCATGCAAAGCAAATTTGAGATGTCCATGATGGGATTGATGAATTTCTTCTTAGGACTTCAAGTCACTCAATCAAAGAAGGGAATATTCATCAATCAGGCCAAGTATACAAGGGACATGATAAAGAAATTTGGATGTGCTACAAGCAAACCAGTCAGAATTCCTATGAATACTAACTGGAAGATGGATCCTGATGAAGGTGGAGAGTCAACAAACTCCACTAACTATAGAGGAATCATAGGATCATTGCTATATCTCACTGCAAGCAGGCCTGATATCACATTTGCAGTTGGAGTATGTGCAAGATTTCAAGTCAATCCAAAGAAGAGCCATCTTGATGCTGCCAAGAGGATTCTAAGATATCTCAAGGGATCTGAGAATCTTGGATTATGGTATCCAGCTGATGATAACATTGATCTTACTGGTTATTCAGATGCAGACTATGGAGGATGTAGAATTGACAGAAAATCCACCTCAGGAACTTGTCAATTCTTGGGCAGCAAGCTTATCTCATGGTTCTCCAAGAAGCAAAATACAGTTGCAACTTCAACAACTGAAGCTGAGTATGTAGCTGCTGGAAGTTGCTGTGCTCAGATTCTATGGCTCAGGCAACAATTAAGAGATTACAAAGTCCTCACAAATGAAGTACCAATATTCTGTGACAACAATAGTGCAATTGCCATCTCACAGAATCCAGTGCTCCACACCAGATGCAAGCATGTGGACATCAAGCATCATTTCATAAGGGATCATGTGGAGAAGAAAGATATCAAGCTTGTCAAAATCCACACTGATAAGCAAAAAGCTGATATTTTGACAAAGCCTCTAGCTGAAGCAAGGTTCTTAGAGTTGTCAGCTGAATTGGGGTTACTTGATCCAGGCAAGATGGAAAAATGAGGAAAGAAAGCTCATATGAAGGGGGAAGTTCATCAAAGTTGAACTTCAGCAAAGTTGACCAACCTCACTGAAGTTGTAAGCCAAAGGGAGAAACTCAGCAAGGTTGTCCCTACGATGCTCAGCAATGTTGGTCAAGGGATCTGTCCAAGTGGGACCCAGTCAGCAACTTTGGGACCCACTCAGGCAAGCTCATCAGGCAGTTTGACCTTCACAGAAACCAAAGCACATCTCAGGATGTTTGTCCGAGTTAATTAGATAATCATTGCTATTTTTAGCATTGATTAGACATTTAAGAGGTTTCTTGATCTAAGAGTAGGCTTGGAGTGTGCTATAAAGATTTTTATCACCAAAAAGGCAAATCAGCATTTAATGCAGAAATCTTAATTGGGATTTCATGAATTCTTGAGCCTTCATCAAAACCATTAATTTGCATTAAACCTCCATCAAACCGCCTCAATCCCACTACCACATATTATCCAATTGGTCAGATGTATTACCCACGGTTAGATTCTATTAACCAACGGTTAATAAACTCCCCACATATATAAACTCCTCACTTTTCACTACCATCTTTACGCACTCAAAACTTCAAAAACCCTTAAGTCTTTCTTCATACTCTCAAACCTGCAATTCCTCCCCAAACACCCACCAAATCTCTCATACTATCCATGGCACCTAAGATTAAGAGAGAAGAGCTTGTAGACTTCAATGATTCCTCTTTGGACATTGATTTCTCCTATCTTAGCAACCCAAACTCCTTATGGTTTGAAAAGCTGGTTGCTTTTGACAGTCCAGACAAGGAGATTGAGCCTGTACTCCATTGGCTTAGAGAAGCAGGCTTGGAAAAGTTTCTTGGGACCAAGCCTGATTCATGCCTAAATCCATTTATGGCAGAATTCTTTGCCCATCTAAGATGGAAGGGCAAGAAAGGAGATGTGTGCACCAAGCTCACATATGCTGAGGAAGATGAAGAAGCAGAAAGCCAACACTCCATCACCTTCACTGCAGAGGATATAGATGCCAGCTTTGGGCTACCTTCTGAAGGCATAAATCCAGAAGTATACAAGGAAGAGGATGATCAGGAATTCTATTTCTCTTGGATGATAGAACCAAAGAAACTAGTAAGTGCTCAAAACAAAAACACTTTAAAGCCAGTATTTAGGCATTTGTTTGATTGTGTTGTAAAAAGCCTGTTGAGCCACTCAGGGAGTGTTGAACAAATCAGTATGCCTAAATTGAGAGTGATGGCTGCTGTGATTGACTCTGCTGAGAAGAGAGTCAAGTTCAACTGGAAGAAATTCATTCTTGACAAAATGATGAATGAAAAATTCAAGTTCAAGGAGGTGAAACACCACAAGGTGGTGGTTGAAGGAAAACTCCAGTTCTGCACAAGAGCAAGCCTACTCTTGGAAAGATTTGCACATTACACCCACCTCCAAACAAAGCCAAAGCCTTTTCCAGCTCAAAAGGTGATGTTTAGGAAGCTGTCTTCTAAGACAGAGAAGAGGAAGCAGGATGCAGCTTCAAAGAAGGCCATCACAATTGTACCAGCAACCAGAGCCTCTCCAAGAAAGAGGAAAGCCCAACCACCAAAAGCTCAACCAAAAATGAAAAAGATGAAGAAGATTTTGCATGAATCTTCACCAGAAAGTCAGTCAAGAAGTGGAGGAGCCACTTCTGAGGAAATAGAGAAGGTTGCTGAGGAAGGAGTCAACCCTCCTGAAGAAGGTGAAGAAGTCAGAGAGGTTGTCCCCTTACAGCCTGAGAGTATCACTGAATTCAGAGACCTTGACCAGCCAACAAGGTATGAAAGAAAAAGAAGAATCATCAAGACTTCTGAGAAGCAGAGGTTGATGGAGAAAGAAAAGCAGAAGAAAGAATTCTTCAAGGAGATTAGACAGGCAAGCAAGTCAAACTCCAAATCCAAGTCCAAACCCAACAGCCCTGAAGCCAACTCTCCTGATATTCAATCTAAAAGAATATCTCCAAGGCAAGAAGAAGAGGAGTGCAAGACTCCTGAAGATGCACCAATCATTGCCAAGAAGGTGTACTCCCCTGAAGGTGCACCTGATAGATCAGGTATTGATGTGCTGGCAGATTTGGTCAATCTTGAAGATAGACCCTTTTCCCCACTTGATCCAAGACTTCTCTCATATACCAAACTTCTTGAAACTGCTCTTCAAGAAGGTGATCAAGTTATTCTCCCACCCATTCCAGCCATTCCAATTACCTCTTCAGGCACAATGCTCTCAAAAGCACCTGAATCCCAACTTGCTTTGACCTCTCATGACCCCAACCCTTCTGAACCCAACCTACCTGAATCCCAGCCAAGCTTACTTGAATCCCATTCCAACCCTCCTGAATCCAACTCTTCTGGAGATGATAGTGGTGAAGAATATACTTATGAGGGGATGTTGAGACAGATTGCAAGAGCCAATGTGGATGAATTATATCCAGGTTTGGAGGATTATCCCAGGCTGCAACAACAGTTCTATGATCTCAGAGCTCTTGTTGAGATCAAAGATAGAACTATTGTGGAAATAGCTCAGGCTATTCAGGATAAGGGTGCCAACTGGTGGCAGGTTGAGGAAAATAGGCTGTTGCATTTTGCAAATGTGAAGAAGACCAGTGTTTTAACCACTGAGGCCCTATTTTGCACCATTGTCCATGAAAAGGTGCTTGCTGAAAGAGAGAGGATAGCACAAGGAATCAAGCATCCTGACAGTCCATCTGATGATGATGATGATGATGATGATCACACCAATCCCAATCCCCCTGGTATCAACTCAGCTCAGGTACATTACTTGACTTTTCATTCTGTACAGGACTCTGATCATTCAGAGGAGTTGACCAAAGATGGTAACTCAGTCCAAGATGCATTGGCCAAGGATGGTTCTTCTGAGCCTGAGGCACAGCTTGACAATGCTGAGACTTCCATAGGAGAAGCTAGTTTGGCTAAAGCCTCATCAATGTCAGGCAAGGTGGACATTGACCAGCCTTTAGTCATTCAGGATGACTCAGTGGCCTTGGGATGCCCAAGTACTGTGATCTCCCAACAACTGCCCTCTGTGGATCCTGTTGAGGATATAGAGGTGTCAGGAATTGAAGGAGTTGAAAAGGCTATTAGTGCTGAAAAATCAGAGGGAGATGATGGTGAGGATTGTGTGATCACTGGTTCCTTGAGTGCACCACAAATAGAGGGTGAGGAAGTAGAAATATTGGGTGCAGCCCAATATGAGAGTCAGGCTATTCTTCAAGTCAAATATGAACTTGATGAATCCCTTGGTGAAAGGAGGCCTGATTCTCCAGTGAATGTGAGTACATCTTTTGAGAATAAAGAAGAAAAGAATATAGTTGAAAATGAGAGAGAAGGTGCTGATGTATCAGACCTTATGGGAGAAAAAGAAATTGAGGGAGTTTTTACTAACACTGTTAGTTTTGCAGACTCAGTTGCTGTCACTCTTGAGCAAATTTTTGCAGATGCTTCCTTGACAGATATACCAATTGATGCTGACACTGATCTTGAGGCAGTTTCAGCAAATGTGTCCACACTTAACCAAATCTTCTTTGAGCAAGCCAACACCTCTGAGGCTCACTTTCAGATTGCCACTCAGACTGCATCCATCATTGAAGAGCAGTCAGAGAAGTTGGACACACTGGTCAGGGAAGTTGGGAAGGCCCATGCAACAACTGCTGATACCCTAGATGGCCAAGGCAAGACTCTAGCCTCTGTGGAGATGAGGCTCACAGGGTCAGAAGAAGTGATCTTGCCTACTCTTGATGCAAGGATAAGTGGAGTTGAAACTGGACTGCAAACAGTTTCAACTGAAGTGACAAAGGCTAAAGATGCTATGGGTAAATTCACAAGATCTGTGAAGAAAGAGCAGCAGGATCTCAAATCCTTGTACAAGCATAATGTGAAAGCATTGAGAAAGACAATCAAGGATGCTTTGAGGCAGAGGACAGCAGCCCAGAGAAAGAAGGCAGAAGAGTTGAAAGCTGCAATGGTGAAGGAAGCAGCTGAGAAGTTCACTGTTGAACTCATGGCCAAGGTGTCTGATCAAGTTGTGGCCAACCTCACCGATCACCTTCAGGCCAAACTTGATCAATCACTAAAAGCCACATTGGATGCCATAGTTTCCCAAAAGATGAAGCCTGTTCACACCTTCTTGAGCATGGCAGATGATAAAATGCAAAACATTCATGATGAGAATGTTTATCTACTGCAAGAATTGAAGTCCCTCACTCAGGCCCACTCACACCTCTCAGTCTCAATGAGTGAACTGAAGCCCCAGTGTTTTGATAATGCCAAAAAGGGGGAAAGAGAGAGAGCAAGGGCAAAGGGAACCTTGGTGATTGGTGAATCCAAGGGAAAGGAGAAAGTCCCTGAGATTGAGGAGGAAGCAGTAGAAGACATTGGGAAAGGCAAAGGCCCAATGAATATTGAAAATTTGACTGAGGAAGAGCAGATTCAAATAGCTGTCAAGGAGTCCATGGTGTCAGCTATGGAAAGTCAGGCAAGGAAGCTTCAAAGGCCAGGTGGTGAGTCTACAGGACTTGAACCTAAGGAGAAGGCTGCTGAAGTAAGGGGGAAGGTGACAAGGTCATCTGAAAGAAAGAGGAAGGAGCTGCAAGCCTTCAATGATTTCCCAACCAGCTTGATCTTGCCTTCAGAATTTCAATCTGATGAATCTACTCCAGCAAGGCAATCAAAGAAATTAAAGAAAACAGCCAGGATGCCTGCAATTGAAGAAGAAGAAGCTGAAGAAGAAGTCCAGGAAAGAATGCCTGAAGTTGGTGTGCCCAAGCTTGCTGATGATCCCTCTAAATTATTTGAAGAAGGTTTTGGAAAAGATCCAGAAACCCAAGAGAAGCTAGCTCTTCAGAGAGCTAAAGAGAGGATGGAGCAATTGGTTGAGGCCAACAAGGCAAGGGATGAAAGAAGGGCAAATTTCAGAGCCCCAAGAAGGAGAGCTTCATACAGAAGGCTCAAACCTCAAATGCTGCAAAGATGGGACACTCAGTACCCTCACCATGATAAGTGGGTTCCAATCTCACTGAATGATGAATGGGAGGAGGCCAAGAGAAGTTTTGTATATGACTTCTATGTCATTGGGAAGTGGCTTGGAGAGAGTGTAGATGAAGTCTTTGTTCAATTCATGTTTGAGAACCACAGGGACCTCTACCAGAAGCTGTTTGCAGCAGCTGATATGGCAAGAGTTGAGTTCAAGGCCCCTGGTCCAATTCTGTACATGCCTCCTAAGTTCAATGGGAACTTGATTGATGAGGGAAAGATTCTGGAGGAGTTCATCAACATCATGAAGATGGAGAAGATGAAAATAGGCTCTAGAGGCTCCAACAAGGATGTTTGGGAGCTGAAGAAAAGGGTCTGGGCTCAATATGGCATTGCTCCCCAAGATGATGGAACTCTCTGATGGATAAGTTTATCTCTTCCCTATCCTTGTTTTTGATTGATGTTAATTGTTGTTATTCTGTTTACTTGTATCAGTTAGTGTGTCCTTTTTTGAATCTTTTGATCTGTAATGCTCCATGATATATAAAAGGACCAATGATTTTCTATCAAGAGATAACAACTCATTATCTCAACTAACTTGATATTACATATACTTGATTTATTGTGCTAACAGTGTCTTTCAGGAAAGTTGACCAGTTCATTGATCCTGAAGGTAAAGTATAGTATAAGTCAAGGTCCCTTTGTAATAGGTTTTGGCATCATCAAAAAGGGGGAAATTGTTGGGAATAAAATGATTTTGATCTAGATACCAAAACCCCTGAATGATGATGTACAAATTAGTTGAGATATGCTCAAGTTATTGTTCAGGCAAGTTGTCCCAGAACAGTATATGTATAGTATGCTTAAGTTGAAATCTCAGAAATGTTATGAGATATTAGTGATCAGGATAGTTGTCCAAAGCTGGAATGTTAGGCAGCTTGATAGGTCTATAGGACAAAATGGCTGATCTATTCAAGACAAACTTACCAAATGGACAACCTGGCTGAAGAGTTCAAGTATACTTGTTGGGATATAAATTCACCCTAAGCCCCACTTGATGTTAGAATAGTTTTGATGGCCAAAACACTTAGAGTTTATAAATGTAATAGGATCAGCTGACTTGTATAGAACAGCTTAGACTAGTCTTGTGTGATCAACTGTATTGATAGCAGCTGATCAGCACAGTCCTGGCTTACATGCCTATCCTCAAGATGAGAAGAGTAGAAGACATGAAGACTAGAAGATCCTTGAAGACCAGATATGTTAAGGTGCTTGTATACCTACTTATCTGATGGAGTCCCCGTGAAGATGGCCTAAAGCAGTACAAAGAATTTCCAGATCAGAAGAGTAGCACTCGTCTGATATCAGAAGACAGAAGACCTAAGGCCAGAAGAGTAGTCAGAAGACTAGAAGTACAGATCAGAAGACTATGTGTTCTGATAAGGACTCGGCTGATTCCCAAGTCATCTTGCAATTCAAACGAAGACATACCTTATTTAGAAGATTGACATGATCCCAGGATTGAAGCAATCAAGCAGCTGGAATCAAGGAATCAAGCTATTATGGGAAGATTGCTCAAACGGCTAGTCAACTCCAACGGCTAGTTGCACCCAATCTCCATTATAAATACAAGAGGATGAGGAATCACTAAAAAGAAGCAACAAGAGAGAATTCACAAGCTAAGCAAGCAATCAAGCAAAAAGCCACATTGTTCTAAGAGTTCTCCAAGAGCCAAAAATTCATTAGATTATCCATAACTCTTAAGTGCTTCCTATCCAACCCCTAAGAACCTGAAACCTGTTCATATTGTATATCAATTGTTTTAGGCATAGTGGTTAAGCAAATTATAAGCTTGAACCATTAGTTGGATACATCTCAAAAACCCCAAACCCTCACCGAAAGGTTAAAGTTTTTGAAACCCCCAAAAGTCCAAGTGCTTACAATCACTTGTGGAGACCGTAGCTGTTAGGACGGCTCTGATCTCAAAGTCCTAACCTTGGGACTATAAAGGTCAAGACCCTTGTAATTTGTGGAAATTAAAGGGATTAAACATCACGTTAGGACGTGAGAGTGGACGTAGGATCGTATATCCGAACCACTATAAATCCGGTGTTATTTACTTTCTGCACTTTACATTTCTGCTTGTACATTCATTATTATATAGTGCATACTGTGATTTCAACACTCTTCAAAACAAGGCCATAACTTTCAAACCAGCATCAGCTGAGTAGTTTCAATAAGTAAAACAAGTTAAAAGAACGAGTCTAAACCAGGGCCACCATAATTCCGCATATAACCTCTTCAGTCAGATCACTATAGTCATCTGGACCAGCAGACTTGCAGTCCAGTTGACATAGCAATCAGAAGAGGTTCTCAACTCTGTTTGAAAAAGTTTTAAAGTCTATTCACCCCTCCCCTCTAGACTTTAATCCCATTCACTACTCGTTCAGGGACCAACAATACTGAAGCTGTGCTCATAAATGCAAAAGTTCTAGGCAGTTGAAGTACAAATGATCAAGAGAATTAAATGACAAAAGCTTACAGAAGATACATTCAATGAAGCATTTATTGCCAATCATGCCTGAACCAAGCATTAAAGACTTAGAGCATTAAAGAGTGAAGCATTGAATGAATGTTGGAACATTCTAAAACTGCAGCAGGAATGTTCAGGGAGCTTGTCCCATCTGACCGTTGGTTGTGTGTAAAGTTTGCCACAAATCAACCTAGGACAATGTGCAAAATAGGAAACTGACACAAGTCTTCTCAGCCGCCCTTGTCAGAAGTCAACACATTCATTCAAGCAACCATTGAAGACCTCTTTTACACAGTGGATAAAAGGATGTCAAGCTTCATAGCCGTTTCAATGGTGCTGCAAATAGACATATTTGAATTGCTAATCCCTCCAACGGTTAGTTGTTCAAATTGCCTATAAATACAGAAGTGATCAAAGGAATTCAGAATCCAACAATAAGCTATCAAACTCATATAAAGCTTTCAAAGGAAACCAAGCTATTCTCAAGTATTCCAAGTTTCCTGAATCACTTCAAGTCAGCTAAGCCAATCTTTGTAAACATCCTAGCTTAGCATTGAGATATCCTAAGCCTTTACATCTGTTCTCATTGTAAAGGATATCTCTATTAGTTGGAACCAAACCTCAAACCTTATCTCATTTAGTGAAGAGAGTGTTTGTTGTAGAAGTGAGGAGTTAAGGACTGTTAGAGTGAAACACAGTCTTAACTTAGAGAGATTGAGCACTAGGACTCAGATTATCCTAGGGATCAAAACACTAAGAGAGTGTTGTTGATCAGTGCACCTTGGCACTATAAAACAAGCTAATTCCATTGTGAAGGAATTATCCTGTTCAATCAGGCAAAGTGGATGTAGGAGCTTGAGTCTCTGAACCACTATAAGCTTGTGTGTCTTTTACTTACTGCACTCTTTATTGCATTCATATTCAAACATATTTCAAAGAGTAAAACTTGTAAGTTTAAGGAAAAATTGTTTTGGACAAAGTCCCTGATAACTGTAACTTTTCAGAAATTTACTTGGAGTATTTCTTTAAGTCAAAGGCCAACCACATTCCGCACTTAGCAACTCTTTTAGATATTTAGCCAACTAATCACTCTATAGTAATCAGTAGGACAAGTATCTATCAAAGTTCACTCAGGTCAGTTGTGAGACAACCTGCCTGATAAGACCAAATTTGTCAAAAAGAAAAGAATTTGCATACACAAGTGCATTCCCCCCCCCCCCATACACTTGTGTTATACTCCACCTAGGACCAACAGATAGGTTATATTTGAAGTTGTAATTTCATTTCCAAGGTAGAGATTGAAGACTGTGTTGAAGTTTTGAAGGTTTATTTCATATTTGCAAGACAAGAGGTGATATCTTATTTTAATTTGAGTATTTTGTTATTATTAAGCATGGGTATGTTTGTTTTCTCACTTATCTTCCTCAATTTCCCTAAATTAGCCATGAGCTAAGCATATTGGTGTTTGGGTGTTGTATAATTGTGATGAAATTAATGTTTTAGGTTGATTTTGATTGTGGAATTCATTGGGAGGTTTATTGGTTAGGTTTATGGGTTTTGTTAGATTATTTGCAAGAACTCAACTATTAGGTTGTGTTAGAAACTCAATTAATGCAACGAGAGTTGGTTAATTTGGGATAGATAGTATAATCGAGG
Source organism: Galeopsis tetrahit (assembly GCA_963675135.1). Taxonomy (NCBI): domain Eukaryota; kingdom Viridiplantae; phylum Streptophyta; class Magnoliopsida; order Lamiales; family Lamiaceae; genus Galeopsis; species Galeopsis tetrahit. The sequence continues at coordinate 57,232,708 of OY776131.1, forward strand.
GTTGGGAGTCGTGTGAATGAGTTAATATTGGTTTATCGCAACGAGAGTTGGGTAAATTTCATTAGAACCCCATTTATCTACATTAATTGCTTTAATAAACATTTAAGTGATTAATGAGAAGGCCATAGGAGCTTGGTTGTTAGTATTCAAGTGGAAAAGCATATCTAGGGATTAGTTTAGTATAATTTAGGTAGAGTCGAACCCCCTAGTCGTGTGATTACCCGAGTAAGAAACCTTCTATTCATCCTCTCGATCCTAGGTGCTTGCTCGATATATGCATTAGTGATCGCTTCTACCAAATTCCATCCAATGAATTACACATAAACTTCGACTTTTAATATCGATTCCACACAAGGACCAACACCCGAACACTACCCCTCTCACTTGATTTTTACCATCATATCTTAGTTATTTGCTCAACATTGATTGTTATTTGATAGTTTCATTTACATTTTCTTGCACAAAACATGGCTTTTCACTATACTCAAAGATCAATGCATAGAACTAAGGCTACTTTCACATACTAGTCCCACGGATCGATAATTTAATCGGGCCTTGCTTTTATTACACGCGAACCTCTTATACTTGAGGGGAACGTGTTGGTAAAAACACGTGTCAGTAGGTTTAGGAATGCGCACATTTGAGAGAAGAGCCTTTGGTTTATAGATGCCAGACTTGGATCTTGTCTGCATTGGATGAGATTGAATGGGAGGAAGTATAACATAAGTTTGGGAGTTTATGGAATTCTGAGAGTTTATGGAATTGTGTGGGCTAATGGATAGGGAGGGTGAATCTGCAGCAGTTGGAGGGATCATGTATCTTGTAGAACTTGAAGAGGGAGAGATGGGAGAATGATGTAAAGTGGGAGGAGAGGACATTGGTGAGGGAGAGAGTGTGGGAAGTAATGGGACAGTAGGTTGAGGAATTTGAGCTGAGAAGTGTGGAGTAGGAGAGACATGAGATGAGGTAGAGGAGAGTGATTTGAAGGAGGGAAACTCATCTTCATTGAATTGTACTGAGGCAGAAATGTAAATTCTACCAGATTCAAGCAAGCAGATGTACCCTTTGTGACTAGAACTATACCCCAGAAAAATGCATTTGGAGCTTCTGAACTGAAGTTTTGAGGAATTATAAGGTGTGAGGAAGAGGAAACAAGCACAACCAAAGATTCTGAGGAACATGTAATCAGGTTCTTTGTGATGAAGGGCTTCAAAAGGAGAGATATGCTGTAATATGGGTGTGGGGAGTAGATTAATAACATGAGCTGTAGTGTTGGTGCTTTCTCTCAACTTCTGTGATGGACAGATTAGATTTAGCAAGCATAGCAAGGCCAACTTCTGTGATGTGTTGGTGCTTTCTCTCAACTAGACCATTATGAGGGTGAGTGTAGGCACAAGACAATCTTACTTGTACTCCAAGAGGTCTTAACATTTTATCTACAGGAAGAAATTTAGAGCCCATATCATGCTGCAATGCTTTATTTGATACACCAAAGGCTCTTTCAATAGTTTTCATGAACTGATGAAACACAATAGCTACCTCAAATTTGGCCATAAGAGGGAACACCCAAACAAACCGAGTAAAATCATCAACAATGGACAAGTAGTATTTATAACCCTTCCAAAGAAACACAAGATGCAGGTCCCCATACATCCATATGTAATATTTCAAAAGGTGATGATGTATGATGTACTACAGAGGAAAAATGTTTAAGATGCATCTTTCCTAGTTTACACTCATCACAGAACACAACATCAGACTTCATACAAGAGATTTTCAACTTATTTAAAACTGAAGACAAAGTAGCATCTCCAGGATGTCCAAGTCTACAATGCCACAGCCTCCATGTGGACATATCTTTATTCAAATGAGCAACAGAAACACTTGAAGCATTATTGATATCTCTTGAAGCATTAAGAGACTTCAAGCATCCAAAATCCAACACATATAGACCATCTTTAAGCACCCCTTTCAACAGTGTCTTTCGAGTTGTCAGATCCTTGACAAAACAACAATCAACATAGAACTCAATAACAACATTATTATCTTTGAGAAACTGAGAAATACTCATAAGAATTTTGGTGATTGCAGGCACATGTAGAACATTATCCATAACAATAGGTTTTGTGGCATCAAATGAAGGAAAGGAGAAAGATCCAGTGTGTGAAATAGGAATGGACTCACCATTACCAACAACCAAAGAATCCATACCTGAATAAGGATTGGAGATTTGAAGATTAGCCAGTTGAGAAGTTACATGATGTGTAGCTCCACTGTCAACAAACCACAATGGATTAGGAGTAGAGGATGAAGATCCAGAAGTGGAGGCACCAGAATCCATGTAACCAATGAAGGCTTGAGCAGGATATGAGTGAGATGAATGAGTAGGAGCATAAGTAGGCTGGTGTTGAGCAAAATGAGCTTGATAGGTAGGTGTAGGAGGACGAGTGAAGGCATGTGTAGGTGCACGAGACTGAGAACCTTCAAGGCCATGGAATGAGTGATCAAACCTCTTATAACACTTGGCTGCAACATGATATGTACGACCACATAACTGACGGACAATTTTAGGTTTAGTAAAAACCCTGCCCTTGCCAGTAGGTTTTCCAGATCCACCTGCATTTCTGGAAACAACATGAACTAATGGAGGAGATGGAGAGGTGATCGATCCACCAACAAGATGAGTAATGTGAGTGGTATGACCAAGGATACGAATCTCATAAGCTTGAAGAATGGACTGAACCTCCGACAATGATGGAATGGTACCCCTGTTGTTAAGGATACAACAACAACATCAAATTTAGCTCCTAAACCACCAAGTATGTACAATACCAGTTCACTGTCAGTGATTGGTTGACCAGCATGATGTAGGCCATCAGCAACAGAACGCATCTTAAGAATGTAAGCATCAATGCTCAAATCTCCTTTCCTCAGAGTTTGCAATTGTAGTCGAAGAATCATCGCCTTTGCACTAGACTGCGATTGAAATAGTGATTCAAAAACCAACCAAAGTTGAAACGAATGGTCGCATCGACTCACATGACCAAACATAGAGTCCAAAACTGAGCTCAGTAGCCAGCTCAAAAGAAACTGGTCCTTATCCAATCGAATGGAAAGAGTAATGAATCTGGGAAGAGAGGTAGGAGGAACAGATTGGGAATCCATGAGGATAGGGAACAAAGTGTAGCGAAAGAAATTGGACGAAGGATCGAGAAGCTGGAAAAGTGAATAAGAAAGGTAGTTACAGGAAGAACAGGACGGTTACTGAAAAATAAATGGATGAAGATACACAAAATAGATGAAGAACATATGAAGATACACACACAGAAACGAGAAGAGAAAAATGAAGAGGGAAAGTGATTGCAAAGATCAAACACTAGTCATGAGAAAACCCTGATTTCATGATACCATGTTTGAAAATAATATTTTCAGCTTATCATTGAATGAGTGGTATTTACAATATATATAGAAGACACATACTCTAGAGTCTTCTTCCTAACTATAATTTATTAGATGTAACAACCATGTAACTACTTTATCTTCTAGAGTATTCTTATTTACATGTGTGTGTTTTACAATAATGAAGCATGTGCATGGGAGCATGCATGTTGTGCATGGTTGCACGAGATTATTGTTGTGCATGCAAACACGAGGGTATGTTATTTACTCCAAAAGAAAAATTATTAACTTACCAAATTAAAAAAAATATAATTACAATATAAGTATTATAAAATTATTTATTTATTTTAAAGTAATCAAATAAATATAAAAATTTATCTAAGTATTACACAAAGTTGGTCCATATATTTTTGTACGAACTAATATCAAATTATATAATAAAATAAAAAATAATAAAATTAACAAATTATTAAAAAATATATTGTTAATCATCATCTTTCAATTAGCGTGGGTAAGGGGTGAGAATTTTGGATATATATATATATATATATATATATATATATATATATTTGAGTATTTTTATTTATTTATTTGGGGATTTTAAATATTTTTGGATTTTTGTATTTATTTAAAATATTAAAATAATTGTTAATTTTTAATAAGAGTTTTTTACAATTTTAATAAAAAAAAAATTATTTGGGATTTTTATTATCTTAAAGATAAAATTTATATTTATTTGAGTATGTTAATTGATTTTTTAAATTATTTTTTTAATTAGGTTAATTGAGTTTTTAAATTATTAATTATGTAAGTTAATTGATTTTTCTAGTAATTAATTTACTTAGGAATAAATTTAGTTTTTTTTTTTCATATTATATGTTTTTTTGATATTATGAAAAATTATTTACTTATTTAAATATTATTCTAAATTTATTTTCATATATTTTAAAATATTATTTAGTATTTTAATTAATATTCATAATTTATTTTATAATACTTATATTGTCATTATAACTTTTTTCTAATTAGGTAAGTTAATAATTTTTTTAATAATCATTTAGGTAATTAAGTTAATTTATGAATTATTTTTTTAATTTGATTGTATAACATAAACTACATTAATTTTATAGTGAATTGTACACATTTGTTGAATATTTTTATCTTTTTCGCATAACGTCCCATTTTAATTAAAAATTTAATTTACGTCCCATAATTTCTTTATTTGCTCAATTTATGTCTCATTTACATAAATTTGGGGATTTTCAGGAAAAATTAGACGTAAATTAAGCAATTTAAAAAGTTATGGAACGTAAATTAAAATTTTAACTATTTTGGGACGTTTTTAAAAAAAGGTAAAAGTTACGGGACGTAAATAATTTTTTTTTTTCCATAAAATTCAATTGAAAAAAAGTTGTAAATGATATTAATTAGAACCATATTGTATTTTAACAATATTGGCCTAAAAAATGTTACTCCATATTTTATAATATTATTATTTATATAATCTCCGATAATATAAATATATGTGTATATCTATTACTATCTAAACGAGGGAGTTGCGCTAAGTTGGCCAGTTTCCTTCTGGTACCAGGCAAGTGTTAATATAGCTGGCACGAGGTAAGGCTGATTTGGAAATCTTCACAAAATTTTAGAAATATTAATTTGGCTCATTGTTTAATTTTAATAATCTATATATTTTACTGTATTAGTTAAATAATCACATGATAAATTAAAATGTTATACTATAATTTTATTATTTTACAAATATATATTTTCTCCGTTTTTTAATAGATGGTGTTTTAGACTTTTTCTCTCGTAGATAATTAAATGATCTTTTAAAATTCTTTTACACTGTTTATTCCAATTATGTCATCCCTTTACTTTACTTTAGAAAATCTCATAATTTCTAACTTACTTTTATTATTTAAGGGAATTAATATACTGTCTATTCCAATTATGCCCTCCATTTAACTTTAGAAAATCTCATACTCCAATATCTAACTTACTTTTATTATTTAAAGGTATACTTGTCAATACATAACCTTTGTTAATTCTAAAAAATTTCACGAAAACATCATCTATTAAAAAACGGAGAGAGTATTACTCTATTCATCCAAACTTTGTAGGTATGATTTATTGTTCACGAATTAAAAAAAATTAATTATTTATATATAAACTAAACGAGTTGAATAGTCAGTTCTCCTCTCAATAGGAGTTAGGGTTCTCAATGGCCGCCGTTGAGTTTTGAGTCAGAACTTCAGTTCTTGTGTCGCCGTCCTTGGCCCGATTCCTTTCTCTCGTGTCTCAATCCTCTTTGCCCCTCCCCCCTTTTTTTTTCTCTCTTTTTGTTCTTCTGTTCTATCCCTTTAAATTCCGTTGCCTCTTCTCCCATCAACCGTGATCCTAACGTGACATTGTGGCTCTCTTTTTGTTGGTTATTGTCTCTTGTTTTTGCAGGCTTCTACAGATCCGCTCAATTATCAAGTCTTTATGCACTCGAGCCCAGTGGAATGGCACAGTCTGAGGAAGAAGGGGTAGATGTTCTGGATCTGGGAGGAATAAGGGGTCCCGACGCTAGCTTTCGCGGTCCTATTTGCCTAGTGGGCAGGTTGTGTACGGATAGACAGTATAACATGTTCGCACTTATGGACGTCATGCTAAAGGCATTCAAATCCGGCAAAAAACTTACGGCAAGAGAGTGGGGCAATAAACTGATCTTGTTCTCCTTTACGGATCTGACGGACAGAGAATGGGTAGTGAAAAACCAGCCTTGGCACTTTGAGGGATCCCTATTCGCTATTGCCCCCCTAACGGGATCTGAACAGCCGTCATCGGTATCAGTCACGAAGGCATCCTTCTGGACGAGGGTTTATGATCTACCTGTAGCATATCAGACTGAAGAATTCCTCCTTCCAATCGCAAAAAGAATAGGCAAATTGGAGGTTTTTGAAGTACCCGATGCCCACAATGTCGGCAGCTACTTTCGTTTCAAAGCTGAATTTGATATCTTGCTTCCTCTGCGCAAGGGTCTAAAAGTCAGGAATGGGGGGGGGGGAGGAATTATGGTTGCCGATTAAGTATGAAGCGCTACCGAATTATTATTTCTGTTGCGGCATCATTGGACACAATTTCCGTTTTTGTGAAGAATATGACCGCAATGACTGCCCTTCTTCAACTAACATGGAATTTGGTCCTGCTCTGAAGGCATCCCCACTAAAGAGACTTCGAGGCGCAAAAGTAGAGTGCAAAAATGCTGATGGAACAAAAATTTCGAGTGACAAAACAAGAAGTACCACATCTTCGGCCTCTAGAAGACTATCCCTCACTGCAGATCCTGTTAACAATGTTAATCCTGCCCCCACCCAAACTACTCTATATACAATGAACTCCCAACCCACACACCCTACAGCTGCCATAACTAAACCTACCCAACCTGCTCCAGATCAACCCACACCCCAACATCAAGCACCAATCACAAAACCGACCACAAAACCCATATCCCAGTCCGCGAATAGCATCCCAATAACTGCAGCCCTCTCGAGACTCCAATCCAGCCTAGCTGAGCAACCTTCAATCCAAAAGTTAGTGACCAAAGACGTAGTCGATGAGATAACTAACTCCTTCGACGATTCGATTACTGTCACACAATCACGAACCCCCACCCACCAACCTACTAATCCCCCCTCCACACATCAATACAATACCCCAAAACATCCTTCAGAACTCAGAACCCAAGAACACACCCCTGTCCAAAACCAGAGCCTTAACCCCCGGAAAACCACGTGGAAACGAGATGCTAGAAATAAAGCGAGTGTGGACTCGACATCAGAAACAGGCATGCTGAGCATTGTGAATGGAAAGAGAACCAGCGATGATTTTATTGATGAAATGGAAACAGAGAGTTATGAACCTGTGGTTAAACGATCAAGAGAAGCTGACCCAGAGGAGGTGGACGAAAATAGTGAAAATCAAATTGATATTATATCAACGGTGAGTGCTTCGGAGCACCACTGCCGGAAGCAATGAGTTGCATCGGATGGAACTGCCGAGGGCTTGGGAACCCTCGGAAGATACCAGTTCTAAAATGATTAATTCGTTTCAAGTGCCCCACTTTTGTATTTTTATCTGAAACAAAACTCTTAGTTCGTGAACTTGACGGAGTTCGACGAAAACTTAACTTTGATTCTTGCTTTGGAATTGATTGTTTGACTGATGCTGGAGGCCGTCGTGGAGGATTAGCGATGTTGTGGAATAAAGAGTCTGAGATTGAGGTGATTTCCTATTCACATAATCACATGGATGTACTGGTGGGAAAGGCCACAAGTGGAGACTGTTGGCGATTTACTGGTATATATGGATGGTCAGAGGATGTGGAGAAATGGAAAACTTGGAGGATGATTGACTACCTGGCTAGGAGAAACACTAAACCATGGATGTGTCTTGGCGATTTTAATGAAATTCTGCTTAGTTCTGAGAAAAGGGGAGGTGTTCAGCGTCGAGAAACACGAATGGACAGCTTCAGGGATTGTCTTGATCGAAATGGATTGATGGATTTAGGCTTCATGGGCAACCCATTCACATGGACTAATAATCAGCAGGGATCCTACAATATCCAGGAGCGATTGGATCGGGGGTTAGCAAACCACCAATGGAAGATGAGATTTAATGAGTTCACAGTGGAACACATGCCACGCCTACTCTCGGATCATGCACCAATTCTCATCAGATGGGAATCGATTGCAAAAGAAAAGAAAAAACGACGTAGGGTGAACATATTTCGATTTGAGGAGCGCTGGCTCCAAGAAGATAGATGTGGTGATCTGGTTAGAGCTGCATGGAGGTCAAGAGGAGGGGTAATGATTGAGGATCTTGCTGAAAAAATTGAGTCTTGCAGTAAAACTCTAGATGCATGGAATGATGAGATTTTTGGTGACGTCCCTAAACAAATTGAGAGGGCAATGAAAGAGCTTGAGCGTATCCAATCGACTATGCCATCGGTTGATAATCTACAGCGGGCCCGCATGTGTGAAAACTTGATTGCTGCCCTATTTCGCAAAGAGGAGATCTTCTGGCACCAAAGATCTTGCATTAATTGGATGAGAGACGGAGATAAGAACACCAAATTTTTCCATCAAATTGCCAGTGATCGAAAAAAGAGAAACAAAATCAGTGGAATCATAGATGAGAGGGGAACTCAGTGGACGGAGGAGGACGATATTGAAAGGGTATTCATAGACTATTTCATGAAACTGTTCGCGGGGAAAGAAAGACTTGATATGCGAGAGGCGGTGGAAGCTGTGGAATGCAAGGTAACAAGCGATATGTAGGCGACTCTTTCACAGGCTTTCACAAGGGAAGAGGTAATGACGGCCTTATTTCAAATGTTTCCCACTAAATCCCCGGGCCCGGACGGTATGTGTGCTTTATTTTATCAAAATATTTGGAATATTGTTGGTAATGATATTGTTAGAGTCTCTTTGGACGTCCTGAATAGTGGCAATTGCCCATCTATGTTGAATCATACCTTTATAGCCCTTATTCCGAAAAAAAAGAAACCAAAATGTCCTGCGGATTTTCGCCCCATAAGCCTATGTAATGTAACCCTCAAAATCATCACCAAAGCCATTGCCAATCGCCTCAAGCCGATCTTGCCTTCAATCGTTGATCCTTGCCAGTCAGCCTTTGTCCCTGGTCGCCTAATCACTGATAATGCCATTCTAGTGTACGAGATTTTTCACCACCTTAATAATAATAAAGCCAACTCTAAGGGCTCTTTTGCCCTCAAAATGGATATGAGTAAGACCTATGATAGAGTAGAGTGGGATTTTCTTGAGTGTATTTTACTTAAGATTGGCCTCCCGAGTCACCTGGTGAGAGTGATAATGAACTGTGCGGACTGTTTCTTTTGCTATTCTTATTAACGGGAGTCCGTCCTCCACTTTTTATCCTTCTGAAGGAGACCCTCTCTCACCATATTTATTCCTACTTTGTACTGAAGCTCTTTCAGGCCTCATTCGAAAGAAAGTGCAAGAGGGGGTATTACATGGTGTTCGAATTTGCAGACAAGCCCCCAGATTTCCCACCTTCTTTTCGCAGACGACGGCCTTGTCTTTGGAAGAGCTAATGATCGGGAAATGGGGATACTGAAGCAAGTACTGGAAGTGTATGAAGGGGCATCTGGCCAATGTATTAATCTTACAAAGTCAACTATTTGCTTTAGTGGAGGAGTGTCCATTGAGAGAGGAGAAGTGCTTGCTGGTCTTTTGGGAGTTAGCAGAGTGGCGCAACATCAGATCTATCTTGGTATTCCAATAAATCTAGGGAGGGCAAAGAGTGACATATTTCAAACGCTTGTGCACAGGATGGAGAAAAAATTAAAGGATTGGAAAAGCAGAATGTTATCACAAGCAGGAAAGTTAACTCTACTCAAGTCTGTGGCCCAATCAATTCCAACGTACCTAATGAGTGTATTCCGCATTCCTCAAGGAGTGGTTGATAAGCTGGAAGGGGCAATGAGCAGGTTTTGGTGGGGGCAACAGGCAGAGGAGAGACGTGTTCATTGGGTCTCGTGGGATCGTCTCTGCAAACCGAAGGGGGAGGGTGGAATCGGACTACGTAACGTCACAGCTTTTAACAAAGCAATGTTGGCAAAACAGGGGTGGAGGATATTGCAAAACCCGGATAGCCTCCTATCGCAAACTCTTAAAGCCCGATATTTCAATAGGGGCTCATTTCTCACAGCAGGAGAAGGCTTTAATCCGAGTTATACATGGCGTAGTATCTTAGTGGGTCGCAAGGTTCTTGAATTGGGGCTGGTATGGCGTGTTGGTAATGGTCAATCGATAGATGTGTGGAATGACCCGTGGATTGATGATGGTGGCGAGCCGAGATTAGCAAATTCATTGGGGGTGGACAGCCCCGGAATGAAGGTTCGTGATCTTTTAGGGGATGACTATGATGGTTGGAATCGCGACAAGATTGCAGACCTGTTTGCCGCGCCTGAAGCGAACCGGATTATATCAATACCTCTCAGACGCCTTGCCCAGCCTGACATTGTAACATGGAGGCACACGCCTAATGGAATCTACAGTGTGAGGTCTGGATATCAAAGATGGATGGACAGTGTTCGGGAGGAAGGTAATAGCGTGAATAGGAGGAATGCTCGTGATTGGAAATGGATTTGGAAAATTAATGTCATGCCTAAGATACAGGTTTTTGTCTGGAGATGCTTCAAAAATATTCTTCCAGTTTGCACCAATTTGATTGGCCGTTTTGTGGACATCGACCCAATATGCAAAAGATGCGGGGAGGAAGTGGAAACAATGGAGCATGCACTAAGGGATTGTGTGTGGACGGAAAAAATATGGCCTCTGCCACAATGTTCATCGCCTGACGGAATGATTCAATTGCAAACTTGGATTGAAGAGGCGATTCAAGCAGTTGGACAGAACAATATTCCCCACTTCTTCACGCTGCTATGGCTCTCTTGGCTTGCCCGAAACAAATTCGTTTTTGAGGAGAAGAGATTGAATGCACACTACTTATGTCAATCGGCCATCAGCCTGGTCCATGAGTTTAAAAGAGCAGCAGCACGAGGAGGAGGAGGAGGTGGTAGAAAAGCAACAACAGTCCCTGCAAACTGGGCACCGCCGACGCGGGGCCTGATAAAGATCAATTCGGATACCGGGACAGAGGGTGGGATTAGGTGGAGTGGCAAGAGACGAATTGGGCCAGGTCTTGTGATGCTTCTCGGAGTCGATTGGGCCGGTCTTACGAGCTGAAGAGGCAGAGGCGGAAGCAATGCTACGGGGTATTCGCTTGGCTGCACAAACTGGTATACAACATTGTTATACCTAGTCAAAGAAGTCAATCTTTGACAAGTCAATCCTAGTCACCAGTTTACGTGGCGAGGACCAGTCAACAAAGTCTTGCGACGACTAGTCAACAAGACCAAGGAAATGTAATAATATAGATGTATTTAATATATTTAAGTGCTCGCCCAAAGATGTTGGCGAGCACATGGTTTAGTTAGCTGCTCGCCCAAATGTGTGGCGAGCACAGGTCTATTCATAGTTAGAAAATCTAAGTGTTGAAGCCTTGGGAGACAGCATGGAGCGTGGCGACCACACTCCTCGACATGGTCCTCCGGCGACCACCATAGCTCATCTCCTCGGCATATCGGCGAGGACGAGCACCAAAGGCGGTTTAGCATTAAATGCGCCATCAAATCATCTTTTCGGGCAGAAGTAAGGTCCAGTGAGGGCGTGCCACGTGTAAAGGACGGGCAGCCCCTGGAAACCACTATATAATGCCTAAAAGGGGCTGATTTGAAGACAAGTTTTCATTTTTCACCCAATCTCCCCAACCTAAAGCAATAAATACTCGCAAAGCTCTCAAGCTTTTAGCTTCTCCAAGAAGCTACACCACTGTTCTTGATCTTTCTTGCTTTGTTCTTCATAAGATCATCATAAACACTCCATTAAACACGTAATAAACCCCCGATCATTAATACATGTTTGTATCGTACCAAAAACAGTCCACAACCGAGTCAACCCGATAAAAGTGCGTACAACATTTGGCGCTAGAAGGAGGGGTCCTTTTACGTGTTCTTCACATCAGTTTCGTCCGATCATCGAGCGATCGGTTAGCAAACTCCGTTTTTCAGGTTTTAATCGGTATTTCCACCGTTTAAAGCTTATTTATGTATTTCCGTTGTTCTTCGTGTTCTTGAATATTTACAATATTCGAGACATATTTTGGAGTTTGATCTCCGTGTAATCTTGTTTTTAAGCTTTAGTTGTTATTACTTTGCTTGTAAGTACTTGTAATAGCACGTTCTTCTGCGTAAGAACTTTTAATCTTTCGTTTTTAAGCATCGAGCGCTTAAGAACAGTCTTATCCTTGTAATAATCTCCAGAAGACACTCTTTAAACGATGTCTCATCATACTCCTCAAGACGGAGTCGTACCACCCGGAGGGAACGAGCGCCCTCCGGCGTCGGCGGTGAATCCGTTTGCCAACGTGAATATGGGGGACATTCTGAATGATCCCCAGCACTTGAAAGATCTCTGTGAGTATCTCACGGAGAAGAAAAGGCAGAATGAAGAGCTTGAGAAAGCCAAAGATCAGGCTTTCGACAGAGCTCGCAAGGCCAGGGGGAATGAGGACGACGACCGCTCCTATCATTCACACCCTGTTCGCCCCCAGGACAAAGGCAAGGGCAAAGCTGACGAGCACTCCCACACGGGAGACTCGCATCACAGAAATTCGGTTTTCAACCGGATGGACGATAGAGATCGGAGGGCTCCTCGCCGAGTGCCCTTCAATGTGGATGGCCGACCAGTTAAAGCCGACCACCACCGAGATCACGCTGATAAGAGAGATCAGGGTGACCGAGTCTCAGCTCTTGATCGAGTGGGACCAGGGAAAGGTTCGCGAGCTCCGGCGAAGAGTTATCGCAGCCACCATTCTGACAGGCACTCTCCCAGGCGATCACGTCATGATGACCGCCCAGCAGCATCCCAAGGGAGTCGACGTGACGAGAACGTCGTCCCCAAGCCACAGACCGCCGAGGAGGGGCAAATCGCCCAGTTCCTCGCAACTCAAAATCTGATGAAGCAAGAGATGGAGGCCCTGCGAGCAGAGGTGGTCGCCTCGAAGCAGGGGACCACTCCACCAATCACTCTGCCCACACCTCCACTAAGTGTGGCAATTCTCACTGCCCCCATTAAGAGAAAGATACAAATGCCTTCCATGCCGGCATACGATGGTGCATCCGACCCCAGAGTACACTTGTCCAAATACTCCAACTATATGGCCTCAATCGGGGCAACGGACGCCACTCAATGCAGGAACTTCTCCCTAACTTTAGGAGACCGGGCTCATCGATGGTACACAACTTTGAGTCCCGGATCTGTCACCTCATTCCTTGAGCTGGGACAACAATTTCTGACCTACTACGGGTCCATAGCTGCTCGCCCAGCCTCAAAGCAACGTTTGGCGAACGTTCGCCAATCCCTGACTGAATCAGGAAAAGACTTCATCGAGCGCTTCGATAGGCTGGTGATCGATGGGGAGGCCGTGAACGATGAGACGAAGCTGATCTCAGCTGTTTCCGGTCTCAGGATAGGTACCAAGCTGTGGGAATCTATCCATCTTACTTTCCCCAGTTCTTATGCGGATTTCCGCACGAGGGCTGGGAATTTTATCCAAATAGAAGAGATAATGGACGCTGCCAAGGCTAACGAGCAGCCGGAGGCGTCCAAAAAGACAAACTGGCCAAAGAAAAATACTAACACTGGGGAGTCGTCCCAGCCCAAGAAGGCGACCACTCAAGCTGGCAGTGCTCGCCCAGCTAACTTCAGGCCTTTCGAGGAATCTCCTGAGATCATCCAGTTTAGAGAATCTCTCTCTCTTGATCCCAGGGGCATTTTCAATGCAGTCAGGGGAAAGAATCTGCTCCCCCATGCCAAGCCTATGCATACGAATGATGAGAATCTGGATGGTAGCAAATTCTGTGACTACCACAACTCTATTGGCCACCACACCAACGGCTGCAGGGACTTGGTGAGAAATCTATTTAAGCTGTACAATTAGGGCAAGCTCGCCCAGTTCATCAAGGCTCCTGGCAATGGCGACAACAGGGGAAAGAAACGTCGCGACGAGGGCGACGACCTGCGCCAACATCTGAACCGTCCCAAGCTAACTCCTCCCATGCCAAACAACCCTGGTGGCGACATCGATAATGTGGGAGGAGCCTGCATGGTGATCGAAGGCCCGTTGGGAGGAACCCAATCCGGGAAAGAACTGTCTGTTCGCCGTGCTCAGAGCGAGCAGCGAGCACTGAACAATGTGCACCAGGTGTGCGTCGCTCCGACTGCCGAGAAGCCTCCTTCTCACCAGATCCTTTTCTCGGACGACGACCTGAATGGCGTAGTGCACCCGAATAATGACGCTCTGGTCATTTCGGGCAAAATTATGGGAACCAACGTCCATCGTTTGATGGTCGACACTGGGGCATACACCAACATCCTCTTCAAGCATACCCTGGATGCTCTTGGTGGATATGCGGATTATATCGAGCCTTGCGATGATATAATCGTAGGTTTTGGGGATACGCAAAGTCATCCCATGGGGAAAATCAGACTATCCCTGGAGCTGGCATCGTCGAAAGAGCCAACAATTCGTCACACTCGGCAGCTCGACTTTATGATCGTCGACATGCCATCTTCCTACAATGCTTTCCTCGGCCGTCCTTTCTTCAACGAGTTCAAGGTGGCCGTCTCTACTTTTTATTACTGTGTTAAGTTTCCAGCCCCGACGGGAGTTATAACCGTTAAAGGCGATCAGACGCGGGCGAGGGAGTGTCTCGTCCGTTTTGCAAAGCGTCATTCAAAGGAATCTACTATGATTGGCCAGTATATTGAGTGTCAAACACAAACCGAAAAAGTGAACTACTTGGAGGGTCTTCCTAGCAAGTACCGAAAGATTGAAATTGGGGAGTGCAGTCGTAGTTTCGACGACCACCAAGTGGAGGCGAACGAGCACGCCTCCATGGAAGTGGACGACCACACCCCAATGGATATCGACGAGCAGACAGTCTCGGGCGACCAGCTCCCCGACGACCAGTTGCCAGAAAACATTCCAGATCTGGAGCCCAGGCTAGGTTTTGAGCCAGAGTTCGGAATCGAGGACCCTCGTTGGAAGGAGCCTAAAGAGCGGGCAACTTCAGCGGAGGACCTCGAAACCATCCATTTAAACGAAGCTCGTCCAGAACTCGAAGTATTCATTGGTTCGAATTTACCAGAAAATTTGCGGTCGGACATGATCGCGTTTTTGAAAGAGAACATCGGAGCATTCGCCTGGTCGCACGAGGATATGGTGGGCATTCCAACAAATCATGCCTGCCACAGATTGAATATTGATCCAGCAAGGAGACCTATCACCCAAAAACGAAGGAAATTTGGGCCTGATAAATATGCGGCTTTGGCAGTCGAAGTCAAGAAATTGATCGACAATAAATTAATCGAGAAAACTGGAACTGACCCCGAGTGGCTGGCCAATCCAGTGCTCGTCAAAAAGGCGACCGGGTCATGGAGATTATGTATAGACTTCACAGATCTAAACGACGCCTGTCCCAAAGATCACTTTCCGATGCCCCACATTGATCACCTAGTAGACAACACAGCGGGGCACGAGATGTTAACTTTCATGGATGCTTTCGCAGGCTACCATCAGATCGCGATGCATCCCGACGACCAGCGGCATACGGCCTTCATGACGGCCACCGAAATGTACAGCTGGAAGAGAATGCCTTTCGGTTTGAAAAACGCGGGGGCAACATACCAAAGACTGGTAAACAAGATGTTTGAAAAACACATCGGCGAGATGGTGGAGGTCTATATTGACGACATCGTTGTCAAAAGCTTGCGGAAAGAAGATCACCTACACCACCTCGCCATGACATTCGATATACTGAAGGAATACAACATGAAGTTAAATCCAAAAAAATGCAGTTTTGGTGTTAGCTCAGGAAAATTTCTGGGGCACTTGGTTAGCCAGCGGGGCATCGAGGCGAATCCGAGTAAAATTCAAGCAGTCATTAACATGCAAAGCCCAAGGAATGTGAAAGAAGTACAGAGGTTGACAGGGTGCCTTGCATCGCTGAATAGATTTATTGCACGAACGGGCGATCGTTGCAAACCTTTTTTCGATGCTCTGAAAAAAGGGAGGTTCGAATGGACCGATGAATGCGAAAAAGCTTTCGGAAAGCTAAAAGAATACCTTTCGGATCCGAAGGTCCTATCTAAGCCAGTCCCCGGTGAAATTTTATATCTATACTTGGCGGCCACTGACTGTGCGATCAGTTCAGTGCTCGTCCGAGCTGAGGGGAGCACACATCTGCCTATCTACTACGTAAGTCAAACACTGAGAGATGCGGAGTTGAGATACACTCCTATGGAAAAATTGGCATACGCGCTAGTCATGAGCGTCAGGAAGTTAAGGCAATATCTGTTCGACCACGAGGTGGTCGTCCTCACAACCTTTCCTCTTCGGCGAGCACTGCATCGTCCGGATACCACTGGAAGACTGTTGAAATGGTCGGTGGAAATCGGGCAATTTGGACTCACCTACGCACCTAGAACGGCAATCAAGGGACAAGTGCTGGCGGAATTCATTGTAGAGCTCACTTTCCCAGAGAAATTGGCCGAGGGAATCGAGCTTCCTTGGTCACTGTTCGTCGATGGCTCGTCGACGAGCACCAAAGCAGGGGCAGGAATAGTCCTCACCAGCCCAACCAGACAGACGTTTGCTTCGGCGATCGAGTTCGAGTATCGGGCGACCAACAACGAAGCAGAGTACGAGGCTCTGGTCGCAGGAATCAAGATGGCTATGGCCGTGGGCGCCAGAAAACTGAAAATTTTTTCTGACTCTCAGCTGGTTGTATATCAAATAACGGGCGAGTACGAGGCTCGCGGCGATCAAATGATAAAGTATCAAGAGCTGGTGAAAGGATTACTCGAGCAATTTGACCAATTCCACATCGAGCAAATCCCTAGGGAGGAGAATACGCAAGCAGATGCGTTAGCTCGGCTGGCCACTTCAGAGGGGGATGCAATATTTTCAGAAGCGACCATCACTAAAATTTCTTCCCCATCGGTGAACAGAGGTCAGATTTTGCAGGTGGACGCAGCCAGCGACGAGGACTGGAGGTCGCCGATCAGCAGGTACATCAAGACCGGCGAGCTCCCGGCAGATAAAGTCAAAGCAACAAGACTGCAGCTCAGGTCCGCAAGGTACACTATTATTGGCGACCAGCTGTACAAACGGGATTTTTCAATGCCTTTATTGAAATGCCTCGGGGAGGACGAAGCGAAGATCGTCATGCATGAAATCCACGATGGATCATGTGGAAATCACACAGGGGGGCAAGCGCTCGCTTTGAAGATCATGAGGCAAGGCTACTTTTGGCCAACACTGAAGAAGGATGCGATTCATTACGCCCAAGCGTGCAAGAGATGTCAAGCTTTTGCACCCGCTATTCACTCACCTCCAGACGAGCTCATCTCCGTCTACAGCTCTTGGCCCTTCGCGAAGTGGGGCATCGACATCATCGGACCTTTCCCGCCTGGCGTCGGGGGGGTAACTTTCGTAGTCGTAGCAGTCGATTACTTCACCAAATGGACAGAAGCAAAGGCACTGAAGACCATCACAACGGCCCAGATGACAAGCTTCATTTGGAAGAACATAATTTGCAGGTTCGGCCTACCACGAGCGATAGTGACCGACAACGGACGTCAGTTCACGAGTCAAGACATGCTGGATTTCTGCTCAGAGTGGAACATCAAGAAACTTTTTTCAACACCCTATCATCCACAATCAAATGGTCAAGTAGAGGCGATCAACAAAATCATCAAGCACACCTTGAAAGCTAAGCTAGATGGATTGAAGGGCAAATGGGCGGACGAGTTGCACATGGTTCTGTGGGCATATCGGACGACCACGAGGAATTCTACTGGTGAAACTCCGTTCGCGCTCGCGTTCGGAACCGAAGCTGTCATACCAGCAGAGGGGCAGGTCCCCACTTTTCGAGTAGCAAATTACGACGAGCAGTTGAATAACAATGCACAGCTCTCCGACTTGGACTTCCTAGAAGAGCGAAGGCTAACAGCGGACGAGAAGAACGTGGTCTACAAGCAAAGGTCAGAACGCTACTACAACACCAAAGTACGTGCTCGCCAATTCACTATCGGCCAGCTCGTACTTCGGAGGGCGACGGAGCAGTCCATTGGCATACTTGGCCCGACTTGGGAGGGTCCGTATCGAATCACGCGCACACTCTTGAACGGATCATACGAGCTAGAAGATCTCGAGGGCAAGCCAAGCAAGTACCCGTGGAATGCGGTCAAGCTGAAGAAGTATTACCAGTAAGTGTTTAATTTCTTTATATTTGTATAATTTGTGTAATCATTTCAATACAAGTAACGTTTTAAATTTCCATCAAAGTTTAGATATTTTTAGACAAGGCTCTGCGTAGCCATCTAGGAAACAAAGACGAGCACTCTTTCTTAACGATGCTCGCAAAGTAGTGGCGACGACGATCACTACCTTTCCAAACAAAGAGTTCAACCGACGAATGGTTAACTCTAAAAGACGAGCACTCTTTCTTAGATGCTCGCAAAGGAAAGACGAGCACTCTTTCTTAGATGCTCGCAAAGGAAAGACGAGCACACTTTCTTAGATGCTCGCAAAGGAAAGACGAGCACCCTTTCTTAAAGGTGCTCGCAAGAGTAGACGAGCACTTTTTCTTAAAAAATACTCGCAAGGAAAAACAAGCATATGAACAAAAGCAAATCAAAAAGAAGTATCATAACATAAATCGAGAAGCAATGACGAGGACGATCACTCAATATAAAGAAAATAAGCAAACACATCATAAGCAAAGGAGTTCTATTCATTAAAAAGCCTTGAAAGGCTGGAATTACAAAAGAGGCCTTAATGGCCGAACAGTACTAAGAAAAACAAAATAAAACAAAGTAAACTAAGCTACCAGAGCATTCTCCTCGGCAGGAGCATCTTGCTCGCCAGTTACCCCCTCTTCGATCACAACCTCCTCGTCAGTAGGAGCACTCTGTTGTTGGGGCGGGGAGTCTTCAGGAGGATCCACGAACACCACCGGAACTCCCATAAGTCGAGGGAACTGGAGTCCCATTCGCACCAATGGAAGCAAGGGGAGCTCGGTGCCCGGCTGAGGATTCTCCCTCATAAGGAGGTCGTCCAAGAGCTCGCCAAGCGGAATCACATCCACTTCCGGATGAACATCCAACAATCGATAAATGAGCCCGTGGGCAGTGAGCGCCACCGATAACATGGCCACGCCCCCAGCGAGCTCATTGGTCTCATCTCGCTCTTCAGTCATGGCGACCAGCTCTTGACGAAGAGTAGCCAACTCTTCTTCATCCGCAGCAGTTTTATTATTAAGAGAGAGTACCTCGGCTGATTTCATTTTGAGCTCGTCCTCGGCAGCCCTGAGGCGAGCACGG
This sequence comes from Galeopsis tetrahit, assembly GCA_963675135.1. NCBI lineage: Eukaryota > Viridiplantae > Streptophyta > Magnoliopsida > Lamiales > Lamiaceae > Galeopsis > Galeopsis tetrahit. The sequence continues at coordinate 57,252,150 of OY776131.1, forward strand.
AGACGTTCGACCTCTTGAAGATCTTCCTGATCCTTCTTTCGAATCGTCTCAAGTTGGGCCTCAGAATCGGCCAACTTTGCCTCAAGGTCGACCACCTTCTCGGAAGCAACCCCCAAGTCCCTCTCAACTGCGGCTTTTGCCTTGGCCATCTGGGCGAGCCTCGCACTCCTCTCCTCGCTGACCTTGCGGCTCTCGGCGATCTGGACGGAAAGCCTCTCGAGCGTGTATGAGGCACGAGCCATGTCGATGGCGGCTAGGCGAGCATTCTCTAGCGAGCTCTGGTTATGCACCTCGTCGACCAGAGTGGTCGTCAGCGATTTGGGCAAACACTTCATGACCCTCTGGGCGAGCGGATCCAGAGCCTCTAGATTGGCCACCTCCCGCGACCGGTAAAAGCCGAGGAGGTTGTCGTTGTAAGGCTCAATGACCGAGCTCGCGGCAACCCTAATAAAGAAAGAAATTTAGAAAAAGATACTTGAAATATTCTATAAATCTATTGATAAAAAGCTTACCTGGCAACTTTTGCGGCATCCCAGCCGAGCAGTGTGTTATCTCCTTGAGCCCTCTCCCCGGCGGACGTACTCGTCGCAGTCTCTCGCGACCGAGCAGTTCGGGGAGGGGGGGATACGACCGGTGCAGGGGGAGGCGAGTTACCCCTCGGCGGAGGAGATCTCCTCGGCGAGATCCTCTGTTCGCCAGCTCTTTCGACCCTCTGCTCGGTAGCAATCGGGCGAGAAGTACCCCCTCGACCTGTCCGGGCAACCCTTTTTGGTGGAGCCCCTGAGGCCTCCGCCCCCTTTCTTTTCTTGCCCGTGGCATCAACTACCTTGCGCTCCCGGAGCATCCTTGCTTTTTGCATCATCCTGCTGGATAGAATGCGATCTACTTCAACAGTTGGGGGAAGGTAGGTGACAACCCTCTGAGGAACCACTACTGAGAAAGAAAAGCAAAGAGTTAATATTTTCTCAAAACTTGGCAAATTCACAAAAATCTTGAAAACATGTTAATACCTGGAGGGAACTCTCGAGTAAAGTGGTGAGGAGGTACTCTGAGACCTGCTCGCTCACGTTCACACTCCCTGTTCAAGAAGCGACAGGACCTCTCCAGGTAGCGACGATTGAGAACGCAGCAAACGTAGTATTGGAATAGAGGAGTGAGACGGTGCTCGGCAGTCTTCTTGCGAGCAGTTTCACCTACAAAATCGAGGAGTTAGTCAGTATAGAAAGAGCGAGCAGAAATAAAAATAACTTACCACGAATTCTTCGATATTCAGTGGGAATGGGAATGCGATCCGAGGAGCCATCCGGCCTCACCGGACTTTTCCAGTCCCCGGCTACCCACCACCAGTTGGTTTTCCAATCCCTAATCTTGTTAGGAACCCCTTCAATCAACTTGAAGTTATCTCGGCCCCTAACATAGTAGTATCCATGGCCCACCTGGTTTCCGGCCTCGGCCGCCTGAAGGAGATAGTTAATCTCTTTCGGGCTGAGCCATGTGTTTCGACATCCATTCTCGGCCGCCACTTGGCCGAACAGGGTAAGAATGCCGATCAGGTTGGACCAACCGTTCGGCAAAATTTGAGAAGGGGCTACATTCAAAAAGTGCAAAAAGTTGGAAATACTGGGGTGCAGGGGGAACCTTAGCCCTGCCTCCATCATGCCGATGTTGACGGCGACCATCCCTTCTGGCGGCTGGTCGGCCCTCTCATCTGGGCGAGGTATAAAGAAACACACATCGGCCGGCACTTGATATCTCTTCCTAGAATTTTCCAGCTGTGCCGAGGAGACCTTGCTCACATACGTACTTGCGTCATATTCGGTTTGGAAAGCTACTCGATACGGGCGAGGAGCCTCCCGAGGGGGGTATTCGCAGGAATATTTGTAATAGGACTCCCTCGCGAGCTCGTCGCCATCCAAATTCTCCCTACCACTCAAAATGTCCTTTATGCTTTCGGCATATTGGACGACCTCCTCAAAATCCTCGCGGAGACTTCTTGTCAAGGTCTCCTCGACCTGGGCAGATTCTATCTGTTCGCCCACTCCACGATCCAAACCTTGGTCGCGCAGATCCGAGTCAGTCTCGCTGCCAACATCTTCCCTGTCAGATCCGCTGATATCGTCGACATCGACGACCACTGCTTTTCCCAAATTTCGAGGTCCAACACTTATAGGGTCGGGGGAGTGAATCCTAGAATCCGAGGAGGAGGCCCTCTCCAATAAAGCTAAAGCTAGACGACCTCCATCGTCGGAATTTTCAGAACCACCCACCAACGGCGGCGGACCACCGTCGGAACCACCACCAAATCCGCCAAAATCCATTTTTTCTTAAGAAATGGGGGAGAAAGAAGTTTTAAAGAAGAAAATGTGAGTTATTTACCTTGTTTATCGATCGAGAACCACCACAAACTCGCCGGAAAACTTGAAGAGAAACTTGAGAGAGAAGCTTGAAGAGATTCGAAAATGGCAAGAGGTAAAAAGTGTTTTGAAGAAGAGGGAAGCCATATTTATAGGCAAACATATGCAGGGACCATTTAGCAAAAAACGGGGTCAAAAACGCAAATTCCCCAAAAATTTTGGGTCATTTCCAAAAATGAGCTCGGCGAGTGGACCCCACGCGCGACCTTTGAGGTCGGCACGCGCCCCACGCGCCAAATTCAAATTCATTGCGCCGCCCACGCGCCTGACACAAGTCACATCCGTCATTATTAAAAGTTGCTTCGATTATCGTGCTCGGCGCTGGAGACGAGGCGACCGCCTCCAATTTACGTCATCAAGATCTCAAATTTGATTGTGTTGTCGAGGGCAATTATCACCATCTAAAAAGACGACCATACTGCTCGCCTTACCATTCTACAAATACGAAGAAAGGCGACCAGGGGGCAAATGTTATACCTAGTCAAAGAAGTCAATCTTTGACAAGTCAATCCTAGTCACCAGTTTACGTGGCGAGGACCAGTCAACAAAGTCTTGCGACGACTAGTCAACAAGACCAAGGAAATGTAATAATATAGATGTATTTAATATATTTAAGTGCTCGCCCAAAGATGTTGGCGAGCACATGGTTTAGTTAGCTGCTCGCCCAAATGTGTGGCGAGCACAGGTCTATTCATAGTTAGAAAATCTAAGTGTTGAAGCCTTGGGAGACAGCATGGAGCGTGGCGACCACACTCCTCGACATGGTCCTCCGGCGACCACCATAGCTCATCTCCTCGGCATATCGGCGAGGACGAGCACCAAAGGCGGTTTAGCATTAAATGCGCCATCAAATCATCTTTTCGGGCAGAAGTAAGGTCCAGTGAGGGCGTGCCACGTGTAAAGGACGGGCAGCCCCTGGAAACCACTATATAATGCCTAAAAGGGGCTGATTTGAAGACAAGTTTTCATTTTTCACCCAATCTCCCCAACCTAAAGCAATAAATACTCCCAAAGCTCTCAAGCTTTTAGCTTCTCCAAGAAGCTACACCACTGTTCTTGATCTTTCTTGCTTTGTTCTTCATAAGATCATCATAAACACTCCATTAAACACGTAATAAACCCCCGATCATTAATACATGTTTGTATCGTACCAAAAACAGTCCACAACCGAGTCAACCCGATAAAAGTGCGTACAACAAACATGTTGTTCTTGAGACAGATTCCTCAATCTGCTATAATGCACTGTCTCACCGGAAACCAGATTTAACCAGACTTGGCGACATTATATCTGAAATTGTGGAGGTGGCTGAGAGTATGGAGGCTGTGGAATATAGCTGGACAAAGAGAGAAGGCAACAGTGTGGCACACAAGCTAGCTGGAATGAGTGCTTCTTTAGACTCTGCTTTATTTTCTAATGTTGTCCCTTTAAATTGTTTAGATGCTTTATCATCTGATACTCTACATTAATATAATCTCTATTTCCCTGTAAAAAAAAAAAAAAAAAAACGAGTTGAAGGGTATTATAGGGTATTGCGAGGTTCATTAATGAAAAAATGATTGTGTACGAATAAATAAATAACAATTTGAGTAAATATATATATAATAGTTTGGAGGTACATGATAAAAATATTATTTTCACTTTAAAACATACATATTAAGTTCAGATGAAAGAAAAAAAAATCTTTTTTTTTCTTTTTTAAAACATACATAAAAAAGAGTATTTACAATCACATAATAAAATATTAAATATATATTTATTTTATACTATTAAATTATTATTTATATATACGGTTTGACCGTTTTTTTATGCCTTTTTATGCTAGAGTTTTACGCTATAATTATCAAGAATATTATACGGAGTATATAAATATCAAGAAATTAAATAGAAAAGTAATTGTGTGTAAATTGAAAAAAGAAAAAAACTTAAATTCGTTCACAAGAGGTCGTGGTTCCATTAAAACATTGTCCAAAAAATTAACTCTCATTTAGAGATAAAATATGAGGCGAATATAAAAACTATGTACACCTCTCTTCATCAAGCAAAATAAGTACAATTATAAAATTTTACCACTAATACTACATTTTAGTACATTATACAATTAAATTACATAATATCTAGATAAACACCTGGATCAAGAACATTATATATACAATTAAATTACATAATATCTGGGTAAACACCTCAAGAATTGAGCTCAAGAATTGAGTTCAAGAATTGAGGTGCTGCCCATACTAGTATATCATAATCTATAATATATCAACTAGAAACTCCTTGGTACGTCTTCAGAGGAAAGACGTCGTTTAATTTGAGCAAGAAACAGTGGTGTCAAATATCATCCTCCACTCTTTCTTCTGCAGGTTAACATGTTTAGTGATTAATTGGATGAGAGAACCAAAACTTAATTTGTTTAGTGTAATATTCTTGTTATCTGTTTTTTCTGGTACTCACTGCAACAATGTATTCTTGAGTCATTTCTTGTGCCTTTTTTTGTGGCTGAATATATTTTAATTTGCCTTTTACCAAAAAAAAAAATTAAAAAAAATGAAAATAACCTGAAAACGTTACAACGTATATAAAGAGAGTAATGTTATGAAACACACTGCCTACATAAATTATTTGTACATAAACGTACGTACTATGCAAACCATCTTCTTCTTTCTATGATTGGTGTGCCAATCCTAGATCAATATATATATAGGAGTTGCAGCTCATAGAGCACTTGTAACATTTTTTCTTGTAAACTATGTAATTGCTCTAAACTTTTGAGTACCCCAGATACTCTAGTAATAATATCATATTTTTCGTCTAAAAAGAAACTTGTACACTTTAGTATATACAAGTATTTTATGCAAGTGGTGATCGAGTTCCATAAGAAACCTACCATATCTAGTTTCATATGAAAACCGTATACACTATATATATAAAGTTGTGTATTACATATACAATTGTTCATACTCCAGGTTTTTTGATAATGAAGAGATCAAACTTGAGATTTTTTTTGAGTAAATTATGGCAAAGACGCGATGTCTTTCTCTCACTCAAGAACATTTTTTTATTTTTAAAATTTTTCTTTTCAGAATTGATATTGTTGTAATTATTTCAGAATGTGTTGTATGCAAGAAATGTTGGTGCTAGTGTCCTTTCTGATACTTGTTAATATGAATTATTTTGTTCAGATAAAAAAAATATAGATTGCTCATACTAATTATTTATCACGTACTTTTGACACTTGTAGATGTATTTGAATTCTATTGCTGTTTTATTCTATTTTTTTATAAAGACCTAGCTAAAAATATTTTGTATGATCCATTGTTAGAAAAATGTTAAATAATATTTCAAAATGTGCGAACATTAAGTAATCAATGTACCAAAATATTAGATGAGTGAGCGGTTCTCCGATGGATGGTCTGATTTTTGGTTGGAGAAATGGGTGGGGGAGACAACACTACTTTTTGTACACACTACAGTGTGGCCGAGGTAGATAAACATATACTGTCGCATACATTTCAGATAGAGTCTACTTAATAACGGTGCATATGGTCAAAGAGTCAACAAAGTTTTTGTTGACTGGTCAAACATTCAACGAAGAATAGTCAAAGTCTTAAACGACGAGTAAATAAAGTCTACAAAAAAGAGTCAACAAGTCAACAAAAAATTCACATGACATCGAGAAGATATGATATCAGCGAGCAAGATAAGTGATCGCCTAAGTAGTGGCAAGCAAGTGCAGTGTACCATTTTGAAGGTTAAAGTAATTGAGGGACATGGTACAAGATGAATATATTCATGGACACACCATTTACCAATATCACATCAATAGAAACCAAAGTAAATTGGTCGGCACTGAAGAGAAGGCCAGGGCGAACAAGGTTATGGTCATGAAGAAGATATAAGAGAAATTAGCCAAACTTAAAAAAGAGGAAGAGAGTAAACAACGGGAAGAAGAGAATAATCACAAGGTAAGTTGTTTGTCTCGTGATCAAGACATGGCGAGCAGCAACCATAAATCTAAAAGACGAGGATTGACTCACTAGATTCGTATATGGAAGGTTGAAAAGTTAAAGGCGATGTATCTTAGTGGTCGACGACGAGCATCGTCAAGGATGGGACATATGATAGATGGTTTAAAAGGCATTTAATGTAAATAGTAGCATTAAATTCATGTGATGAATGCAAATATAACCTAGTATATAAGTCAACTCTAGGCAAAATAATACACACAAATCTCACAATCCAAAAATACATTATACGTTTTTACTCTCAAGTATTAAGATCTTTCAAACCCAAGCTAGTTTCTTAACATGAGTTCTTCATCAAGAAGACTCAAAGATCATCTTATAATTTCAGTTAGACTTCACATATATAAATTATTATGTTAGTATTCGTTTGCTAAATACTATATATATATATATATATATATATATATATATATATAAAAGCCAAGTCTGCAGCTAATTACGTGAATACAGAACCCACGATCGAAAATTCTTCAACATAAAATCTTCGTATATATTTTTCAATCAGGTCAGGTGTACTTTGACGAATAGATATGATTCGGGTCGAGTACAATTTGGAATTAAATTATTAGACTAGATCATTTTCACCAACATTAATTAATTGTAACATGGTTTGCAAAAGATATATCCAAACTTATTGGAAAAAGCAAAACTACTTATATTAGAAAAAGAGCAGTACGAGAGAGCATTACAATTAAGAGAGATAATAGCTAGTAAAACTAATTTACACTGGAAACGAAAACATACATCTCCTGACAAGATCGAAACTGCCTGCTGCAGGAAAAAGAAAACAACAACATTAATTGGCCACGATCTTGCGAGATCCATCACAAAGCCTGAGGTGCATGCAGGGAATTTATGGACGGACGATTCATGAAGCAGCAGCTGTAGCCATACAAAGATCCCACATCAGAGTAGTTGCATTGGGAACTTATAATATAGTGCTTTTTTTTTCCTTTCCTTTTCTTAAATAGAAGACTTTTATTCATAAATAACACCTGGTCCCTGAAAAAGAGCAAAATGAAAATAAACAACTAATACTCCTACTTCTTCTACCGTTCCACTTTATCGGTCACTTTCGAAATTAACAAATTAGTTGTCACGTTTAAATGATTATATCTAAAATTTCAAAAGTGACCTATAAAGTGGAGGGAGAAAACGGCTTTTAACTTAAATAAATAAAAACTTACTAAATGCAAACAAAAACGGTGAGTTAAGAATGATGAGATCAAAACGGGCAGTTTGGTTGAAGGTGATGGCATAAGGTCAAATAAGTAGAATAGACAAGGCGATCTTTGGCCCCAGTACGATGTATGGTGTTGTGCTGGAGGAAATATTTGAGCTGCTGGAGAGTGCAACACCCAAGCGTTTGTCCCAGAAACAGAAACAGCCAATTGATCGATTCTCCGTCCACTGGGATTACAGGCCTTATGCTGTTTCTCTGTTTGCACAGCCTGCAGTTTGAAAGGGCCGGGCTTAACCAGATATCAGGGGCCCGGTTTTTCATGGCTACATGGTTTTCTCGGATGAAATTAGACACCTCTCTGAATTTCTCCTCCAAATTGAACTCCATTGTAAATCTGTAGCTGCATCTCTTGCATTTGAGTTCCCCCCTGATCACCAAGATTCTTCGAGAACGCAGATCGTCCAGGCTGCACACCTTAGCACTAACGCCGTTTCTCGACCACGGAAACGGCGGTGTAGGTGTAGGTGGATGTGGAGTAGGGTTTGTTGATAGGCTGAGAGTAGTTAATGGATCCTCATCGCTGTCCATTGTGATTGTGATTGAGAATGACAGAAAAGAAGAAGACGTAAGGTATATGTATACCAAGAATTAGGGTTTGTTAACGTATTTTTCAGTTGATTAATTCAATTCTGTTTCTCTATTAATTCTTTTTTTTCTTGACTCTTTCTTTATACACTCAAACACATTTATTAAAATTACAACAATTTTTAAAATTAAGACACATTTTTTTTTTTTTTTGTCTCTTTTATTCTATTTATTTCAAATTCAAATTTAAAGATAAATGCTGTTACATAATTACAAACTTTTCGCACTTTTTTTTACTTAGAAATTAATATTCAATATTTTTAGGTCTTTATACAACTAATAAAACAACAATATAATTCAAATAATTAATTAGACTACTAGTTCGGTCAAAAGTGATTTAAAAAAAAAAAAAAATCCACTTGCGAGAACTTGCAAATTTTTACAATTATCTTAGTTATTCTAATTTACACTCTTTGATGGATGACGAGGAATATTTTATCACGTGAAATTCTCTAACATCTTCCCTACATTTTTTTTCATGTGGTATTTCAGTTTTTCTCCATTTTAATTTTTTTTTTTTTTTTTTTAACGTACGTAATGCTTCTTTTCTTTCTTGCATTTCAGTTTCTCTCCATTTTTTTTTTAAATATTTTTTTACAATTACACTTTTTTTTTTTACGTAATTACTCAACTGCTTCTTTTATTTCTCTTACTTCTCTATCACTGCTATCCATTTCTTTTGTTTTTAGTTTATGAAAGAAAAAAAGGTAAAGTCTAGTAGTCTAAAGAAAAGTGTAAATTATTAAACTTATTAAAAAGTGTAAATCACTATAACTAAAAATATTAGTATTATACAGTTTGATAATTGAAAAGTGCAACACCATTTACCAAAAAATGTAAGTCAGTAAAATTGAAAAGTGCAACATGGACTAGGGTGCACAACCATAGCAGACCAACCCAAGAAAAAAATATATATATACTTTCCGCTTCTTTCATTTCTCTTTTCTTTCTATTACTATTTACTACTATTAATTTCTTTTTTCTATTTTTTTTGCTTTGAAAAATTAAATGAGAGGTTGAATTCTATATTTATTTTTAAATATAATGTAGACAATAATTTTTTAGTTATATATTAAACTTATAAAAAAAAATTCACATTAAAAATATGATTGTAAGTATAATTTATTTTTTCCTTTTACCTAGCATATAATATTTATTAGATTTATGGTTATTTAATTATATTATACTATTAGTTATATTTTTTTATATATCTCTTCATATTATCTTGGTATTCCTTGTATGTATAAATACTCTTATTCATTCAAAGATACCATCCCGCTTAATAGGCGGCAGAAAATTCTGAGTATGAAATTGGGAGAAAATTGCAACTAGTTGTTTGGTTAATCAAACCATCCATAAATCGTTAATTAAAGTATAAACTTTTCATTTTTTTTTAAACCTAAATCAAATCATATTTATAAAAATTGTTCGGTTTGCCAAACGTTGCTTTGAGGCTGGGCGAGCAGCAATAGACCCGTAGTAGGTCAGAAAGAGTTGTCCCAGCTCAAGGAATGAGGTGACCGATCCGGGACTCAAAGTTGTGTACCATCAATGAGCCCGGTCTCCCAAAGTTAGGGAGAAGTTTCTGCATTGGGTGGCGTCCGTTGCCCCGATTGAGGCCATGTAGTTGGAGTACTTGGACAAGTGTACTCTGGGGTCGGATGCACCATCGTATGCCGCCATGGAGGGCATTTGAATCTTTCTTTGAATGGGGGCTGTAAGGATTGCAACACTCAGAGGAGGTGCGGGCAGAGTGATTGGTGGGGTGGTCCCTAGCTTCGAGACGACCACCTCTGCTCGTAGAGTCTCCATCTCTAACTTCATTAATTTTTGGGTCTCGAGGAACTGGGCTATCTGCCCCTCCTCGGCGGTTTGTGGCTTGGGGACGACGTCCTCGTCGCGTCGGCTCCCCTGGGATGCGGCCGGGCGATCATCATGACGTGATCGCCTGGGAGAGTGCCTGCCAGAATGGTGGCTGCGATAGCTCTTCGCCGGAGCTCGCAAATCTTTCCCTGGTCCCACTCGATCAAGAGCTGAGATTCTGTCGCCCTGAACTTTGTGGTCAGCGCGATCTCGGTGGTCGGCTCTGTGTCGGCCGTCCACATTGAAAGGCATTCGGCGAGGAGCCCTTCTGTCTTTATCATCCATCCGGTTGAAAACCGAATTTCGGTGCCTCGAGTCTCCCGTGTGGCTATTGTGGGAGTGCTCGTCGACTTTGTTTTTTCCTCTGTCTTGGGGGTGAACAGAGTTAGAGTGATAGGAACGGTTGTCTTCTTCGTTCCCCTTGGCTTTGCGAGCTCGGTCGAAGGCCTGATCTTTGGCCTTCTCCAGCTCCTCATTCTGCCTCTTCTTCTCCGTGAGATAGTCACAGAGATCTTTCAGATGCTGGGGATCATTCAGAATGTCCCCCATATTCAAGTTTGCAAACGGATTCACCTGCGGCGCCGGAGGGTGCTCGTTCCCTCCGGGAGCAACAAATCCGTCTTGAGGAGTGTGATGAGACATCGTTTAAAGAGTGTCTCCTGGAGATTATTACAAAGATATGACTGTTCTTAAGCTTTCGACGCTTAAAAACGAAAGATTAAAGTTCTTACGCAGAAGAACGTGCTATTACAACTACTTAGAAGCAAAGTAACAACAACTAAAGCTTAAAAACAAGTTACACGGAGATCAAACTCCAAAATATGTCTCGAATATTGCAAATATTCAAGAACACGAAGAACACGGAAATACGTAAACAAAGCTTTAAAAGGTGGAACTACCGATTAAAAACCTGAAAACGGAGTTTGCAAACCGATCGCTCGATGATCGGTCGAAACTGAGAGTGATGAACACGTAAAAGGACCCCTCCTTCTAGCGCCAAATGTTGTACGTGCTTTTGATGGTTGAATCGGAAGTGGACTGTTTATTAGCACGAGACAAACATGTATTATGATCGGGGTTTATTACGTGTTTAGGATGTATTTATGATGATCTTGATGATCTTAAAGAAGAACAAAGCAAGAAAGATCAAGAACAATGATATAGCTTCTTGGAGAAGCTAAAAGCTTGAGAGCTTTGGGAGTGTTTATTGCTTGGGTTGGGGTGATTTTTGTGGAATTGTGTAACTTGTGTACAAATGAGCCTCTTTTAGGCATTATATAGTGGTTTCTAGGGGCTGCCCGCCCTTTACACGTGGCACGCCCTTATTGGACCTGACTTCTGCCCGAAAAGGTGATTTGATGGCGCATTTAATGCTAAACCGCCTCTGGTGCTCGTCCTCGCCGAGATGCCGAGGAGCTGAGCTACGGTGGTCGCCGGAGGACCATGTCGAGGAGTGTGGTCGCCACGCTCCATGCTGTCTCCCAAGGCTTCAATACTTAAGACTTTTCTAGCTAAGATAGACACGTGCTCGCCACACATTTGGGCGAGCAGCTAACTAAAACATGTGTTCGCCAACATCTTTGGACGAGCACTTAAATATATTAAATACATTAAATCTATTACATTTTCTTGGTCTTGTTGACTAGTCGTCGCAAGACTTTGTTGACTGGTCCTCGCCACGTAAGCTGATGACTAGGATTGACTTGTCAAAGATTGACTTCTTTGACTAGGTATAACAGGGGGCCCTTCTTTTATGTATGACACGAAATCACACATTTCCTTGAATTTTGTCTTTCAAATGGTACGTAACTATGGAAATCCCCAAGCATTTTATGCACCGGACTTCGCCGCTAATGAAGAAGATGTCACGGGCATGGAGATAGGCCACGGAATGCACGCTGCACCGCCAGTTTCCAGCCCACAGATATGGTGGAGGGATGGTCGATGGGGTAGGGGGAGGAGTCTCCTCGTTCGCTGTTGTTGTCCATCTTTTTCAGTTATATAAAGAGGAGTCTGAAAGGAAGGTGTGAAAGTTATTAGAATTAATTTCATTGAGAGTTAAGTGTCATATATATATATATATATAGTATAGAAGTGTGAAAGTAACTGTTAGGAATTAATATACAAGAATTAATTCCCAACCTCACTACAAGTTCGGACTTTTAGATGAGACGGAATTCTTTCATGGTATCAGAGCAAACCGGGCAAACGACCTGGGTTCGATTCCTGTTGAAAGCACTCCACCCATTTAAATTATCCACTCGATGGGCCTCCTCCCCAAAAAGGGTAAGAGGTGTTAATCCGGCCCACGAGTGAGGGGGAGTGTTAGGAATTAATATACAAGAATTAATTCCCCACCTCTCTACAAGTTCGGACTTTTAGATGAGACGGAATTTTAGATGAGACGGAATTCTTTCATGGTATCAGAGCAAACCGGGCAAACGACCTGGGTTCGATTCCTGTTGAAAGCACTCCACCCATTTAAATTTGTCCACTCGATGGGCCTCCTCCCCAAAAAGGGTAAGAGTTGATTATTCGGCCCACGAGTGAGGGGGGTGTTAGGAATTAATATACAAGAATTAATTCCCAACCTCACTACAAGTTCGGACTTTTAGATGAGACGGAATTCTTTCTTTCAGTAACCAATTAACTAATCTTGATCGGTTACTCAACTATATTAACAAAAAGAGATCGAGAGATGATCAAAATGTATGTGCATATATAACACAAGTGCCTCCATATATTAATGGTATACTTGGAATACCTACATATACCTAGGTAGCTCCAGCTTATAAATTTAAAATCAGTTACATATCGCTGGTTTCAATCGAAATAGATACACCCTCGTTCGATCCTTTTTCTTTCCAGATTTTGGGATTTATCCGCTGCATTTGTGATCGGATTGAATTCCGAGTTCGAGACTCGATTGTTCTTGATTGGGTTCTACGCTCAATCGTTTTAGAAATTTCACCGGTGTGATCTCCGGTTCTTCACTGCCCTAATTTTTTTGTTCAATTAGGGATTTCTACATTCAGAAATTTTCTTGCGCAAATCTTTTGCAACATCTTTGATAGTTTGTTTTCAATTGATTCCCAAATGGTTACCGATACTAATCTTGTGTTCAATCAAGATATGTTTGAGCAGTTTATGAGCTTTGCAAAATTGAGACACAATGAAGAAGCTAAAGACCACTCTGTTGTTGGGGCTTTTGCACACGAAGAGCCTCAGTCTTTGCCTAATCAAACAGGTATGCATCATTGTTTTAATATTAATTCAAACAATGAGTTTTCTTTCATTGTAGATACTGGTGCTACAGACCATATGATTTGTGATCTTTCTCTATTTTCTACACCACCTACCTCTTCAAATATTAAAATTAGGTTGCCTAACAATGCTATTTCTACAGCTGCACATCTAATTAACAGAACTCCTTCTACAGTTTTGAATGATAAAACTCCTTTTGAAATGTTGTATAACAAACAACCAGAGTATTCACATTTAAGAAATTTTGGGTGTTTATGTTTTGCCACTACTTTACCTACTCATAGGACTAAGTTTGATCCGAGAGCACTGAAGTGTGTATTGTTGGGGTATCCTTTTGGTACCAAAGGTTACACCCTTATGGAATTATCTACTGGAAAGATCTTTAAAACCAGAAATGTAAAATTTTATGAGAACATTTTTCCTTTTTCTGATAAAGAATCCAGTGACAAAGTTATTGAAGATTTGTCTTCAAAACAACCTTCTAATCCATTTACACAAGCCAATAATGATACACTTTTGGATGAGTCTTGACAGTTATCAAATTAATCCTAGCTTCTTCATGACCGAAGGGCCGGGATGTCAATGGGGTGGGATCCTACTATTTTCTTTTTTTGATAGCAGTGCAGGATAGGTTGATGAGTCGTTGATCCCGGTCGATTCATTCCATCTAAATAAATTTTTTGATATTACAAAATTAATAATAACACATGATATATATATATATATATATATTTAAATATTTATAACATAAAATTCAATTGAAAATCAGAAGTTGGTAAATGATATTATAGAACCATATTATATTTTAACAATATTGGCCTAAAAATTGTTACTCCATATTTTATAATATTATTATTTATATAATCTTCCGATAATATAAACATATGTGTATATATTATCACAATCTAATATATCAACTAGAAAGTCTTCGGAGGAAAGACGCGCATTGTTTGAGCAAGAAAAAGTGGTGTCTGTTATATACATAATGTTCAGTCATCAAGACTAGTCAGTCAGGTCAAGGGCGAGCAACCAATAAAAAGCGAGCAAGGGAAGTCCACATTTAATGGTCAACATGTCAAGCATATCCACGTGGCAGCGAGCAAGAGTCATCTCGTTCGGCGAGCATGAGTAATTGGGAATAGTGGCAAAATAATATATGTATGATTGTAAGTAAAAATGATCGGCATAGTGAAGAATGACGAGCAACGTCATGGGCGAAGAAGGTATCTTAAAGACGGGAAGAATGCAGCTATATGAGAAGATCTAAAGTGCAGATGCTCGCCATGAGCCTAGATTAGAGAAACAACGACCAAACAACTATGCATTTTACCTTCCGAGCATTGACAAGTCAAAGGCGGTGCAAGTGGTATGATCGGCGCCGAGTACAATGAAGGATGAGACTTATAATGGCTGATTGCAGAAGCATTTAATGCAAAGTAGATGCATTAAATGCATGAAATGACCTCTCTAATAGGAGTTGTATTAAGATTAAATAGCAATTTTATTCCTTTAATAGGTGGATTAATGTTGAGCTGCCAGCCATGAATGCATGCAAATTGTAACCTAGTATATAAAGACCTTTGAAGGCTTAATAAACAGATCCAAAACATTTCCTAAAATACACAACCCTAATCTTAGCTTCTCTCTCAAGCTTTCTTCAAGTTCTTCATCAAGTACAAAACTCTAATTTCAAGAGTTCATCAAGAACATCTTTGATCATCTTTGTAAAAAACCACTCACATATAAATGATATTGTTTGTTACCGTTTAATCAATACACCTCGACAAAAATCGGTACAACAGTGTCAAATATCATCCTCTGCTCTTTCTTCTGCAGGTTAACATGTTTAGTGATTAATTGGATGAGAGAACCAAAACTTAATTTGTTTAGTGTAATATTCTTGTTATCTGTTTTTCTGGTACTCACTGCAGTAATGTATTCTTGAGTCATTTCTTGTGCCTTTTTCCAAAAAAAAAAAAACGTACATGGCCTGAAAACGTTACAACGTATATAGAGAGAGTAATGTTATGAAACCCACCACCTACATAAATTACTTGTACACTTTAGCATGTACAAGTATTTTATGCGAAACCTACCATATCTAGTTTCATATGAAAACCATATATATATATAAAAAGTTGTACTATTACATATACAATTGTTCATACTCCAGGTTTTTTGATAATGAAGAGATCAAACTTGAGATTTTTTTTGAGTAAATCATGAGACGCGATGTCTTTCTCTCACTCAAGAACAATTTTTTATTTTTAAATTTTTTCTTTCAGAATTGATGTTGTAATTTCAGAATGTGTTGTATGTAATAAATGTTGGTGCTACTTGTTTAATATGAATTATTTTGTTCAGATAAAAAAAATATAGGTTGCTCATACTAATTATTTATCACGTACTTTTGACACTTGTAGATGTATTTGAATTCTATTGCTGTTTTATTTTATTTTTTATAAAGACCTAGCTAAAAATATTTTGTATGATCGATCCATTCATAGAAAAATGTTAAATAATATTTCAAAATGTGTAAACAGTAAGTAATCAATGTACCAGATCGAATATTAGATGAGTGAGCGGTTCTCCGATGGAAGGTCTGATTTTTGGTTGGAGAAATGGGTGGGGGGAGACGACACTACTTTTTGTATATAGGTTGTACACTACAGTGTGGCCGATGTCGCATGCATATGGTCAAAGAGTCAACAAAACCGGTCAAACATTCAATGAAAAATAGTCAAAGTCTTGTACGACGAACAAATAAATTCTACAAAAAAAAGTAAACAAGTCAACAAAGAATCCACATGGCAGCGAGAAGATATGATATCGGCGAGCAAGATAAGTGATCGCCTAAGTAGTGGCGAGCAAGTGCAGTGTACCGTTTTGAAGGTTAAAGTAATTGAGGGACTTGTATAGTCATTAAGAAGATGCAAGAGAGATTAGTCAAACTTAAGGAAGAGAAAGAGAGGAAACAACGTGAAGAAAATAATAATTACAAGGTAAGTTGTTCGGCTTGTGATCAAGACATGGCGAGCAACGATCATAAGTCCAAAAGATGAGGATAGGCGAGGATCGACATCGACTCACTATATTCGTACATGGAAGGTTGAAAAGTTAAAGGCGGTGTATCTTAGTGGTCCTTAGTGGTCGGCGACGAGCATCATCAATGATGAGACATACTCCCTCCACTTTTAAATAAGTGTCATTTTAACAATTTTCAACATATTAAGATATATAATCATGGACAATTTTACCCTTCATTAATGATAACTAATTTTAATATTAAATTTATGTCTAGTAATGAATGTAGTCAATATTGTAGATGATATTCATGTATACAATAATTAAGGTTTATGCATGATTTATGTTATAGTATTATATTCAAAAGGGAAAAAACTTAAATCAAGGTAAAGAAAATGAAGGAAGTACAATGTATAAGGGTAAAATTGTCAAACTTGAAGAAAAAAGTGTAGAATGACACTTATTTAAAAAATATTGAAAAAGGCAAAGTGACATTTAATAAAAAACGGAGGGAGTATTATAGACTGTTTCAAAGGCATTTAATGCAAATAGTAGCATTAAATGCATATGGTAATTCATTTATTAAGTCGATTAATGTTGTGTTGCCAACAATTAATGACATATAAATGTAACCTAGTATATAAACCAATTCAAGCAAAATAATACACACAAATCTCAAAATCCAAAAATATATTATACGTTTTTACTCTCAAGTATTAAGAGCTTTCAAACCCAAGTTTCTAAACTTGAGTTCTTCATAAGAACACTCAAAGATCATCTTATAATTTCCGTTAGAACTCACATATATAAATTACTTATGTTAGTATCCGTTTGCTAAATACTATTCCAAATCATCCGTAAAAATGCATACAACATATATCATTGGCCGGGGCTTGGAATGCATGTTTTATTAATGAAGTATATAGCAGGTTTTGTAATATTCTTTGAGGTGAGGTCGATGGAACATATATCTCAACCAAGTCTGCAGTTAATTACGTGAAAACAAAACCCACGATCGAAAATACTTCAACTTTATAAAATCTTCGTATATATTTTTCAATCAGGTCAGGTGTACTTAATTTGACGAATAGATATGATTCGGGTTGATTACAATTTGGAATTAAACTACTCCGCTACTAGACTAGCTCATTTTCACCAACATTAATTGTATCATGGTTGCAAAGCCCCGTTTTTTTTTTTGGAAAAAGCAAAACTTATATTAGAATTAAAAGAGCCCCAGAGAGCATTACAAGAGAGATAATGGTAAAACTAATTTACACTGGAAACGAAAACATACATCTCCTGACAAGATCGAAACTGCCTGCTGCAGGAAAAAGAAAACAACAACATTAATTGGCCACGATCTTGCGAGATCCATCACAAAGCCTGAGGTGCATGCAGGGAATTTATGGACGGACGATTCATGAAGAAGCAGCTGTAGCCATACAAAGATCCCACATCAGAGTAGTTGGGAACAAACTAGTGTTTTTTTTTTCCTTTTCTTAAATAGAAGACTTTTATTCATAAATAACACCTGGTCCCTGAAAAATGAAATTAACAAATTAGTTGTCACGGCTTTTAACTTAAATAAATAATAAAAAAAAAAAAATAACTTACTAAATGCAAACAAAAACGATGAGTTAAGAATGATGAGATCAAAACGGGCAGTTTGGTAGAAGGTGACGGCATAAGGTCAAATAAGTAGAATAGACAAGACGATCTTTGGCCCCAGTACGATGTATGTTATTGTGCTGGAGGAAATATTTGAGCTGCTGGAGAGTGCAACACCCAAGCGTCTGCCCCAGAAACAGAAACAGCCAATTGATCGATTTTCCGTCCACTGGGATTACGGGCCTCATGCTGTTTCTCTGTTTGCACAGCCTGCAGTTTGAAAGGGCCGGGCTCATCCAGATATCGGGGGCCCGGTCCTTCATGGCTACATGGTTTTCTCGGATGAAATTAGACACCTCTCTGAATTTCTCCTCCAAATTGAACTCCATTGTAAATCTGTGGCTGCATCTCTTGCACTTGACTTCCCCCCTGATCTCCAAGATTCTCCGAGAACGCAGATTGGCCAGGCTGCGCACCTTAGCACTAACGCCGTTTCTCGACCACGGAAACGGCGGCGTAGGCGGAGGTGGACTGGGGTTTGCAGGTGACAGGTTCAGAGTACTTATTGGATCCTCATCATCGCTGTCCATTGTGATTGTAATTGTAATTGTAATTGTAATTGTGAGTGAGAATGACAGAAGAAAAAGGAAAGAAGTAAGATCTATATATATATCAAGAATTAGGGTTTTGACTGTCAAAATTTAAAAAAAAATTAGGATTTTGTTGATTATATTTCGGTAATTCAGTTTCTCTATTAATTCTTTTTTCTCTTAACTCTAGTTTTTTTTTTTTTTTTTCTGTTTATTTCAAATTTAAATTTAAAATAAATGCTGTTACATAATTACAAACTTTTCGCACTTTTTTTGACTCAGAAATATTCAACAATCTTTTAGTACAATATTTTAGGCATTTATACAACTAATAAAACAACAATATAATTCAAATAATTAATTAGACTACTAGTTCGGGATTAAAAAAAAAAAAATCCCCTTGTGAGAATGAAACTTGCAAATTTTTACAATTATCTTATTTATACTAATTTACACTCTTTCATGACGAGGAATATTTAAAATCCTTAACATATTTTTTTAGTTAAAATTGGAAGGATTTTAAATCATCCCTAAAATCAATTCATTTGAAATCCATCTATTTTCAAAACCTTTCATTTTAAATACCTTCTCAAATCAAATTCCTCCATCACAACCTTATAATTCAAACATGTAGAATGAATTTGGGCGGTGTGGATTTGAAATCCATAAGTCTAAATTCACCCAACTAAAAGCAGCCTAAATTAATCTTTCATATGGCATTTCAGTTTTTCTCCATTTTTTTCAATTTTTTTTTTTTTTAACGTACGTAATTCTTATTTTCTCTCTCTTTCTTGCATTTCAGTTTTTCTCCATTTTTTTGAAATCTTTTTTTACAATTACACTGTTTTTTAACGTAATTACTCAACTGCTTCTTTTCTTTCTTTCTTTCTTTCTCTTCTACTGCTTCTTTTCTTTCTTTCTTTCTTTCTCTTTCTTCTCTCTATCACTGCTATCCATTTCTTTTGTTTTTAGTTTATGAAAATATATATATATATATATATACTTTCTGCTTCTTTCATTTCTCTTTTCTCTCTGCTATTAATTTCTTTTTTCTATTTTTTTTTTTTTGCTTTGAAAAATTAATTGAAAGGTTGAATTTTATATTTATTTTTAAATATAATGTACACAATAAATTTTTAGTTGTATATTAAACTTATAAAAAAAATTCTGATTAAAAATATGAATGTAAGTGTAACTTTTTTTACCTTTTACCATCCCGCTTAATAGGCGGAACAGAAAATTCTGAGTATGAAATTGGGAGAAAATTGCAATTAACCACCTGTTTGGTTAACCAAATCGTCCATATATAAATACTACGTATTTATAAATAAATATATATATATATATATTTTTTAAAAACTAATATTAAATTTTATTAAATAATTAAGGATATATGTATACACACAAGTTCTAGGGTTTCATGGTTGACCATATTCCACTCATAATTAATTAATTCAAATCACTTCTCCAAAAATTCTTTTTTTCTTTGACTCCTTATTGCTTCTTTCATTCTACCAATAATATAGAATAGATAAAAACACATTTATTTATTAATCATTTTTTTTTAATTAAGCCAAACTGTACGTGTCCATTTAAAATTACTAATATTGGACGAGACAATTTTTTTGTCTATTTTATTTCAAAACAATTTGAAAATAAATACTGTTACAAGATCACTTACTCTTAGCAGGTTTTTTCGATCGGCTCTGTTGAAATATTCCCCGTACTCTTATAATACTAGTACAAATTGTACAATACTATTACTCAACAGTAGTAGTACAATATTTTTCGATTTTTACAAAAAAATACAATAAAATAATCAATTAGATTAATAGTGTCAAAAGTGATTAGTATGAGCAATTGTATATTTTTTTATTAGAAAAAAATGGATTTGCATTAAAGGAGTCCCAGATATACTGAAAGACGAAATTAACAAACGAAAAGATAAACATCTATTAAATACTACACATCTAGGATTACGTACAATTAATGTCAATCCTCTAAAAAAATAAAATCTTGTTATTGGGTGAGAGAAGGCACACATATTCGCACGAGTCTATTGTAGTTTTCGTTGGTAAAAGTAGGGTAGGTCTCTTGTAGACTCAATTTCTTATAAGGAATTGAGTAAATTTTAAAAAAATGGTAGGATGGATAATAAAGATAAAATACATGAAAAAATGTTTATGATAATTTATGTAGCTTTTTTTTTTTATGTTGAGGTCTAGTGTTCAACACTCTTACATCTAACAATTTTCACATATTTTTTTTTTAGTTATAAAAGTGCATGTTAAAAATAAGGAATTTCAGTTATAATGACATACGCTTGTTAGTGATGTTATGTTACACATATTTTGCTGCACTTTTCAGTTGTAGTGACTTACTATTTTCAACAATATTTTTTAGTTATATTGACCTACACTTTTTATTAATGTTATGCTACACCTTTTAGTCATATTTTGTTGCACTTTTCAATTGTAGTGACTTACAATTTTCAACAATATGTTCAGTTATAGTGACTTACACTTTTTACTCGTATTTTGTTACACTTTTCAGTTATAATAACTTACACTTTTCATTAAAATATTGTGTTGCACTTTTCAAGTATATTGACATGCACTTTTTAATAATATTTTGTTGCACTTTCTAGTTATACTAACTTGCATTTTCTAGTTATACTAACTTGTATTTTCTAGTTATAATGACTTATATTTTTCATTAAAAGTTGTGTTGCACTTTTCAATTATAGTGACTTACACTTTTTAATAAAAAAATGTGTTACACTTTTTAGTAATATTGTGTTACACTTTTTAGTAATATTAACTTACACTTTTCAACACACACAATTTCAAAAAAAAATTATCAATAAAAAAAATTACAAAAAAAAATAATAATAAAAAAAAAAATTATTCACAATAATTTTGAATATTTAGAGTTCACAATATTTTTGAATATTTAAGATTTAAGTTGACCAAGTCAACTCAATTCCAGGAATTGATTCTATATATAAGACCAATCCGTAAAAGTATATGTAAATGCTCTTTTAATTTATATATATATTTGTCTTGACTAGTCTATTGTAGTTTTTTTTTTTTTTTTCGTTTGTAAAAGACTCAAATATATATGGTTTGGAACGTTTATCTGCAATTGTTTTTATAGTTTGTTCATTTTAAATAGAATATTCATACAAAATCCAGTAAATTTAATCAAGTAAAATAAAAAGATTTATCTGAACTGTCTCCATCAAAAGACTTCTCTTTACAAAAGATTCAACATTTTTTTAGTTCTTATTCATAAACTAGTTATCCACTTAATCATTTTTTCCACGAAACCACCATTTTCTTTGAGCAATTCAATTTTAAAATCAATGAATCAGTAATTTGAGAATGTTGACGAAAGAGAGTAATTTGTCATGAAATCGATAGGGAGTCTATTTGTTTCTCTACTTGTATCGGACTTAACACATGACTTTAAAATGACACGTAGTAAAATAGTTTTATTTCAAAATAAACCTATATTACGAATCTTGATATGATAGTGAACAAACAAAACACCATACAGGGGTGGCTCTAGGCAGGGCGGTAGGGGCGACCACCCTGGGCCTCGAGATTTCGGGGGGCCTATATATATATATATATATAAATGAGTTTGACGAAAGATGTGACACATTTTATAGTGTGATGAAAAATGTGTGATAGAATGTTTTTTTTCTTATAGTGAATAAAATACAAATATCATGTGCACATTTTGTGCACGATATGTATGTGCACATTTTGTGCATGATCCGTACATACACATATAGTGCACATTTTGAGCACGATTTGTACGTGCAAATTTTGTGTATGATATATATATATATATATATATATATATATATATATATATATGCATGTTTCATACACGATCCATATGTACACATTTCATATTTATTTTAAGAGATTTTTTTTTACCCTTAGATGTTTTTAAACCTCATTTTTTACAGTGTAGTACTAACTTTTTTCATAGTTACTATTAGGTGTAAAATGGATAGTAAAATATTATTTATATCCTATATAAAAAGTAATTTTTCTCCCTCACCTATCACCCTTGTGCAAAAATTCATTTACTCTCAAAATGCTAGAAGAAGGGGCTCATTTTTAGTAAAATATTATTTATACCCTATATAAAAAGTAATTTTTCTCCCTCACTTGACTCACTTTTTTCAGAGTTACTATTAGGTGCAAAATGGATAGTAAAATATTATGTATACCCAGGGATTCCTGGGTATTGGGGGGCCATGGCCCCCCTCAATTTTTTACTACTACATTTATAATAATTAGTTAATATATAAACTATATTATATTTAATGGTTTGGGCTCTAAATAATGTGTACATGATATACTACCTCTGTCCACCAAAAGTGTGCTCATTTTTTTTTATATACGTTTTTAAAAAAATCATATTTTAATTATAAAGAATATATTAATTATAATGAGTATAAAATATATTTGGTAGATACTCAATCTTGTTAGTAAAGTAAAAAAAATATTCAAAAGTTAATTATTTAAATAGAATAAGCACGTTTTTTGTAGATCAAAAAAAAGAAATGAGCACACTTTTGATGGACGGAGGGAGTATTATTTATTGGGCCTTTAAGAATTGAGTCCAAGGATCAAGTTAGTCCAAAATGCATAAATAGAAAATATATTTAAATACATTAAAATTGAGAATTGGAGGTCACTATCCTTTGCATTCCAATTCCTCACGACTAGGGGTGGAAATGGGCCAGGCTACTCGACAGGGGCCTACGGCTCTGCCTTCTAAAGCTCGGCTCGGCTTGTTTAATAAATAAGCCAGGCTCAAGCTTTTTTAAAAATCTTTTTAATTAAATAGGTCGGACTTGAGTTTTTTCGTAAGCCTTTTAAGCCCAACAGGCCGACCTATTTAACTCTATTTCTATATGTATAAATATATAATATATAAAAATACAATAAATATATAATATAATATAATACATGATATGTGACACATAATAAATAATATTTAATATATGATGAGATTATCTTGAAGAAATTATATAATTTTTTGTTTTATTTTTCTTTGTAATACTTAAAAATAATTAATATAAACATTTGCATTTGAGAATAATTTTATGGACTTTTGATTAATTTTTTATTGTTCTTATTTCTTCATTTCGAGATTTTAAAAAAGTTAGTTTTTATAATTTAGTGGTAATACAGTAAAAAATAATTTTGAATAACGCAAAAAAATTACCCTTTAAAAGGCTTTCGGACCAGACCTATTTACTAAAAAAGTCAGGCCTATCCTCTTAAAAAATCCTATAATAAGCCACAGATCAGGCTTGGGCCCAAATATTATATACCAGGCCCAAGCTTTTTTTCTTAAGGCCTGGCCGGCCTGGCCTATTCCCATCCCTACTCACGGCTTCACACTAGCAGATAACAAATTATTTATTTATTTTTCTTTTTATTATTATTAATTGTTATACATTAATTCTTCAATTTCAGCTGATAAAGTTTGAATAATTTTCAGCAAAATTATGTAGATTTTCTGTTTTGCGTCCTTTTTTTTTCTCCATTTTTTATGTTATATTGTGCATTTTTTTTTATCATTGTATATTGTTTTATTATTTAGATATATTAAATCTCACCTAACCTACATTTAAAAAATGGCAAAATTCACACGCGAATATATATGTATAACATGCCAGTGAGATGTTATAATTAAGTTTTAATATATTAATGTTATATTTATAGGGAAATAATTTTTTTACGTCCCATAATTTTACAACTTTTCCAAAAACGTCCCAAAAAAGTTAAATTTTCCAATTACGTCCCAAATTTTAGCTAACTTTTTCAATTACGTCCCAAAGTCGCCGGAAAATCAAAACGACGTCGTAACCATGACGTAATACGACGTCGTTTTGATGTTTCCGGCGACTTTGGGACGTAATTGAAAAAGTTAGCTAAAATTTGGGACGTAATTGGAAAACTTAACTTTTTTGGGACGTTTTTAGAAAAGTTGTAAAGTTATGGGACGTAAAAAAATTATTTCCCTATATTTATATATTCTGAAATATTTAATGATAAAAAAAATTATATTTTTAAATAAAAAATATGTTAGTGTTAAATTGTATTTTTTTAGTTTCCTTCTCCCCAAATTCTGGTTCCGTTCCTATTTATACCCTATATAAAAAGTAATTTTTCTCCAAAAGGACCATATTTCATCAATGAATCTCATACTAATTAATCAACTATCTTACTATCATATGCACTCACAATGCATATATATGAGAAGAAAATAATCCCTAATTAAAATCAACCATTTCTAGCAAGCAATCAATGAGGAATAGAAGAGGCTGGTTGGTTCAGGTGATTTTTTTGAACGACGCGCGGTTCAGGGTGATTATTAATATGTGTAATGGTAAAATTAATTTACCAATTAAAACAAAATTACACTGAATAAATAAATATAACACGTACGATACATTTTTTTTTCCTTAGTCATGACAATGCGCGTGATTCAACAAAATTAGTTATGATAATTTCGAAATAAAAATCTTGATAATTCGAATTAATTTGAACATATACTACAGTAAAATCTCTATAAATTAATAATCTATAAATTAATAAACTCTCTAAAATAAATAAATTAATAAACTCTCTAAAATAATAAAATCTTCCGGTCCCAGGCCTTTGTAAAAAATCATCAAATTCGATAAGATAATAAAATAATAATTTTTCGGAAAATCCCTTTATAAATATTAGGTCCCATTAAAACTCTAAATTAATAATTCATAAATTACAATCACTCTTGTAAATCTGAGTGCATGTGAGATGGTCTCTCTTATACTCACATAATGTTTTAAGTATTTGATTATTCATGGATGCCTTTTACGATGAGAAGACATGACGGGGTGTTATGAATTATTTTATTTTCATAATGTTTTAAGCATTTGATTATTCATGGATGCCTTTTACGATGAGAAGATATGACTGGGTGTTATGAATTATTTTATTTTCATATTGAGATTGACCGAGTGTTATGAATTATTTTATTTTCATATTGAGATTTATATATAGTGGACTGTATATTTCATTCACTATATTTAAGTGTAACAAATTAATGTAAACATGTATACAATGAATATATTTAATTAGTTACAAAAAATTGGTTGATGCGTGAATATAATCAACTAAACATATATGAATTCATTTATTTTCAATACATATGCACTAAATTACTAAATTGGCTGAATTTCAGAGATCTCTCTTTTAATTAATAAATATTAATTTATCGATAAATTAATACCTCTTTAAATTAAATTGGCTGAATTTCAGAGATCTCTCTTTTAATTAATAAATATTAATTTATCGATAAATTAATACCTCTTTAAATTAATAAATTTTCATGGTCCCAAGGTTATTAATTTATATTTCGGATCTGAATACAAATTTTATATTTTATTTGAATACGAACAAGCATCACTATTATATTTGATCGATATTTGCGAATATTATATTAAAAAATATATTTAATGATAATGTATATATGCAATGGATTTTATATAAATTATTTTAGAAAAATAGATTTTGTATAAAAAAATATTAAGGTTTTAAATAATATTTCAAATTACTTTTGAATCAATTAAATACGCATGATAATATAAAGTTGGAATTTCAAATGATTGTGCATGAATAATATTCAAATTACAGTTTAATGAATCAAGTAATATTGATTAATAGTTGTTATATGACGAAATACACATGAAGTAGCTAGTGTTAATGTACAAACATCCCCCATAATAGGCAAAAGGCAGAAAACAGTACTTTGATTTCACCAAATTAAAAGATGCATAAAATTACACAGCTGAAGGCCGCCAAACAAGCCCTATGCATCATCATTGATGAATGATGATTAACTATCTAGTAAACTAAATCTACTTAACGATAATGCGCAGTACTCAGCTAGCTGCATGCACGTACGATAAAGCTAGAGATTAATTGATTAAAACATGCAGGAACAATTAAAAAATAATCCCAAAATTGATATTCATGTGAATATTATCGATCGATCCAATCATATACCTTAGGGGCCGTTTGGTTGAAGCTGTTTGTACAAACCCAAATAAGTAGAAAACACAAGGCGATCCTTGGCCCCAGTACGGTGTATCTTATTATGTTTGCAGAAATATTTGAGCTGATCCAGTGTGCAGCAACCCACCGTCTGTCCCAGAAACAGAAACAGCCAATTTATCCCTTTTTTCTTCTCACTCATCAACGGCCTCACGCTGTTTCTCTGGTTGCAAAGCCTGCAGTCCGTCAGGGCCGGGCTCATCCAGCTTTTCGGGGCCCGCTGATTCATCATCTCAACGTTTTCCTTCATGAAATTACTCACCTCTCTACACTTCACCTCCAAATCCAACTCCACTGTAAACGTCCCGTTGCATCTCTTGCACTGGACTTGCCCGCTGATACACCTCATTCCCTGGGACCGCAGGATGCCAAGGCTGCGCACGTTAGCACGGAGGTTGGTGGACCACGGGAACGGCGGCGGGATCGTGGCGGGTTTTCCAGCAGGGGGAGTTGTGGTGGGGTTTCTTCGGCGGCGGACTACGATGGGATCTGCTTCCGGTGGGGGTACGATGGTGGTGGGGGTGGGGTTGCGGGGGTAGGGGGAGAGTGAAAGAGTTAAGGAATCCTCATCCACGGCGATGGGAGTAGTAGTAGTACTGCTTGAAGCGGGGGCCGGGCTGCTTCTCTTTCTCTTTCCCTCACTGTTTTTATTCTCTGCCATTTTCAGATTGAGAGAGAGAGAGAGAGAGAGAGAGAGAGAGAGAGAGAGAGAGAGAGAAAATGTGAGGAAGAGGGAATACGCATTACAATTGAGAGTTTGTTACAGATATATAGAGATCGTGAAGGGCTTTTTTTGTACTAATCAAAATTTCAAATATTTTTTTTGTACTAATCAAAATTTCAAATATTTTCTTTGATGATTCAAATCAAAGATACAATATATTTTTGGCGCTTCCGATTTTATTTTGTACTAATTAATTTAAAAAAAAAAAAGGGTATCATACTATCATTCGTTTTTAAAAAAATTATAACACAGGTTGCTTAAGTTGTATATAACGGAAAAATAGGGACCAAGGGAGGAATAAAAATTAATTAAATCAATGATATAATATATTTATTTATAATTTACACATTTGAATCCTACAAAATTTGAAGTGACGATGGTGCGGGATTTTTTTAATTTTTGTTTGACACAGTCTATAGGGAGTGCCCGGATTACAACCCATGCGAAATCTTAGGACAATTTAAAAATAAAATAAAGATCAACTTTAGCCAAAAATCTTCGAAAAATTACCCTATTTTCATTAAGTTTGTTAGATATATGAAAGAATATTTTTTGTACTAAAACAAAATTCAAAAAATGCTTTGCGAACAACTTTTACCGATTAGCAATTTTCTTTTTAATTTTCAAAAAAAATATTTTCTCAAGCTCTTTTTTTTTTCGACAAGTTTATTTTCTCAAGCTCTAGCTTGTTATTTTCTTTATTCCATACATATGTACTAATTAAATATTCTCTTACTACTATTTTCTAATCTACTCCAACTGATGTGGTTTCTTCAAATATTTCAATTTTGACATTCCTTCAATTATGTAGCATTGGATTTTAAAAACATATACTCCGTACTACTATTTATTTTTTCTTTTTTAATCAGTTTATCATTAATTGTCTCCCTTTTCTCTACCCATTTACGATTTCTAATTCAAATTTTATACTACCAATTTTACATTTTCTTATTTATCTTATTTTCTCTTTCCTTTTTACAATCGATCATTCTCTCAATTTTTTCAGAGGATAAATAAAATTCTATACATGTACTTAATATATATATATATATATATATATATATTATTTTATTAAATAATACTCATTTCTGTAAGGCTTCTTTTTATTTTTACACGGATATTAATGAATATAGTACAAAATATGTAGTGAATAGTACTCAAAGTAGAGAAATGTAAGAAATAAGTAAAATTAGAGGGAACTAAGAAAGAGAAAATTAAATGTATAGATAAAAAAATGAGAAAAAATAGATATAGTGAAAGTGAATTTTGTAATTAAAAAATAAAATCAGAGACGGATTTATTAAGTTGTAAAAAATCAAGGAGTACTATTTTAGTAATTTCGACATATATATATAATAATAATAAATTTTAATATACTGTATACGGAGTAGTGTATAGGCATTTTCCTCTCATCCCTCTCATCCCAGTGATGAGTGATCCCACAACTTCTCAGCGTACTCGCATATTAGCAGCATATTTCTACCATAAATCTAAGTATTAAATGTAAAAAAATTATATTTATATATTTTTAATTACTTTGATTGGTTCATAATTAAACTATTTTTGTTCTTTGTCTTCTTGTGAATTTAGATTTTTTTTTTCCTATTTTAGGGTTCCTCGTGATTGTGTGATTGGAGAAATAAGTATTTATTTATGTACCTTAAGTTATTATTGATTATTTTGTTGTTTATTGTATAAATTATAATATTAATGTTAATATGATTTATATTTGCTAATCAAACCAGTTAGTTTGGGGATTTACATAAGTATAAATTGCCTCTGAGTTTTCTTTTTTCCTTTTTATTTTAGTTAATTGTTTTTTTTTGGTTAATTTTTATATAATTGTTACTTATAATATCCTTCTCACCTTTTGTGTATTATTATTTAATGTTGTTTTAATTTGATAATTGTCTTTTAAAAAAATAGATAATAGAGCAATATTATTTTTTAAAAAATCGAATAATATTGAATAACTGTTTTGGGTACATGCATTGAAAAAAATGTCTTTTAGAAAGTTAGTAACAAAACTATGATGCGATCTTCCAAAATATGATCAAAAATCGAAAAGGAATGTTATAATTTAATTGTATTCAGTTTTTACTTTTAATATTAGTAATTTGTTATTTTGGTTATATAAATATTAGTAGTAGTTCATAACTTTATTTAAAAATTTCATTTATAATTATTTTTTTTATCATCATTAACTTGAGAATAGCACTATATAATATGGTATAATTCAGGTGGCTTTAATTGTGTTGCCCCTTTTATTTTAGTTATGTTTGAAGAAGAGGAAATTATCAAAGATATTAAGAGAAGATAAAATTAATATTTTAATTCAATCATTAATATTAAAATACATGTAAATCAAGCAAAGCAATTATTTGATAAATACATTCATATATATATATGCATTCTAAATTCTAAATGTTGTAGATCGATATATATCTCAAATACAAGCTGCTTATAACCATATACAGTATATATGTTTGACAATCACAGTGTTGATAGAGTGATCTCAACACTATTGAGCGTGTTAGGCGCGAGAATAATGATAATCTACACCAAAAATTAATCAATGCTTATAACTAGAGAAAAGAAAACATGTGAATACCAAATAAACCCTAGAAATATATATGAGCATAGATAGCAACCCTAGACAAGAACCCTAATTTGTTTTTTTTTATTATTAATTGGAAGCACAAGGGGAAGGGTTTGGCATGGGCAAATTTGTCATTTCATCTTTTTCAGTTGCAGAGAGAAAAAGTTTGTTTAGGAAATTAAGGGGAGATCGAATAAGTAGAAGAAGACGTTATTAAAAAGTTGGGAGACGAGAAAGTTTGTTGGAGATGGACCACAATTTTTATAATTCTCTTTTTTTTTTTAAATAAAAAATACCACTCACACACTCTATATTATTTTTATTTTATCTTACTTTTTATATGAACAATTAATTTTTCTTAAAATTCGTGATTAAGTCAAGACTATTTATCTTTCATTCATAATATTATATCCAGTCATAGTTATTTGCTTGTCATTTTAGAATGTTACATGGAAAACTCATTTAATAGTACTCCATCTATAATGTGTCATTTTTATTTTTTTTTAAATTATTTTTATTTAAAATGATCGTGGAGATCTTTTATTTTCTAAAAAAGATTTCAACATACCCTTCAAATGCACAAAAATCGGCGGAACGGGTTGGGTTACTTGGATAACAATCTGACTCATTCGGGTGGGCTTTTGCAGGACAGCCTGATTAAATTTTTATGAGAATCATTATGTTGATGAATGAATAACTTAATTTAACTTGTAAGGAGTTGTGTTTATAATTAATGAATTAAAACTTATCTTTTTGGACAGATCTTGTTTTAATTTTTGATAGACATATTCACAAAGATATTTGCTTCATTTTTTTTTTTTTTTTGATGAAATTAAATTTTATGTGTAACTTTTAAATTACATATTTCTAATAAAAAAAAGTAGGGTCAGTCTGGTATGAAATATGGTATATATGCATTTCAGTCATTCACACACATGTTCTTTATAAATACACCCACAAGCTTAATTCACACACATTTTTTATAAATACCCCAACAAACTTAATTCACACACATTTTTTATAAATACACCCACTGACAGCTTAATTCGAAATTTTTAATCCGTTTATTTTACTCGTTTCTGTGATTTTTTTATCTTTTATTTTATTGTCGAACGCGGGATATTAAATGTAGTAATTCAAATTGTAATATGCAGTAATACACATTATTTTATGTAGTAATAACACAAACTATTTATATAATAATACAAATTCTTTTATTTAGTAACACGTTTTTTCTAGTGTTTTTATTGATGTAGTAACTCACATTATAATATGTAGTAACATATATTATCGAATGTAGTAAACACAATAATCATGTTGTAATACAAAATGTTTTATTGTAGGATGATGCGAAAAATATTAGATCATTTTATAAAGTTACATATAGTAACAAACGTCTCTTCAATGTAGTAATTCAAACTGTAGTATGTAGTAACATATAATTTTTTATGTAGTAAAACAAATTATTACATGTAGTAATAACACAATTTTATATAGTAATACTGATTCTTTTATATTTTTTTTTATTGATTAAGTAACCCACATTATAATATATAGTAACATATATTATTGTATGTAGTAAGATATATTATTGCACGTAATACAAAATAACATTGACCCATAATAATTAGTATTAAAGAATATTTAAAGAAATATAAAATATTTATGGATTAAGGTCATCGTAAATTGCAGCGTCCGACTGCGGCCTGAGGTGACCGAAAACTGCTCGGAGAAGACGATCATGTTCAATTTCTGTCAGTGGGTGCATTTATAAAAAATGTGGGTGTGAATTGAGCTGTCATTGTGTGTATTTATAAAAAATGTGTGTGTGAATTAAGCTTGTGGGTGTATTTATAAAAAAAATGTGTGTGTGAATTAAGTTTGTGGGTGTATTTATTAAAAATGTGTGTGTGAATTAAATTTGTGAGTATATTTATAAAAATTGTGTGTGAATTAAGCTTGTGGGTGTATTTATAAATAACATGCGTGTGAATGGCTGAAATACATGTATGCAATTAGGGGTGTGCATCGGTCGGTTCGGTGACCGAACCGAACCGAATTAGTAAAACCGAACCAAAACCTAATTTCAGTATTAGTAACCGAAACCGAACCGAATTGAGTCAAAACCGAAAATAACCGAACCGAAATATTCGGATTCGGTTAAAAACCGAAACTACATTAAAAAAATTCTAAAAAAATCAAATAAGCACAACTTACAGGCTACTTTAACTTTAATTAATAAGTTTTGGCTACTTAATAATCTACTAATTACAAATCAACTAATTAAGACTTTACAGCAGCAACAAAATTCCAAAATAAAAAACAACCAGTTCTAACATTCCTATTCTTTGATTGGAAAAATCTAATGGTTTAATACTGACTGTGAATGTCGACGAGGGATGGGAGACTGTGCCAGAGGACTCACGCCTGTGAATTGCTTGGATGCAGTGAGGCTTGTTAATCGCCGTCGTGGAGGTAGACGGACGATGGGATTGGGTGGGTGGTTGAGGGGTGTGGGCTGTGGACTTGTGGAGTATGGACAGCAGCGGCGCCAGTCAAATGAAGATGAGTTTGGGAATTACTAATTAACAGGGTTTGAGATATACTATATTATATATAATAATAATAATAATAATTCGGTTCGGTTACGGTTAACCGAATTATTTTTTACATAAACCGAAATCGAAACCAAATACCGAAGTTTTAAAAGTTACTGACCGAAAACCGAACCGAAATTTTTGGTAACCGAACCGAAACGGTTCGATCCGGATCGGTTTTCGGTTAAAAACCGAATTCTGCAAACCCCTACATGCCATGCATATAATTTTTTGTGAAAAAAGTAACAAGTAATAAAAATAAAAGGTGGGTAGAGTTGGTGTTTTTGTTGCCCGTCAAATTGGTGGGCCGGGCCGGGCCGGGCCGGGCTATTATCTCGACAACTCTACACACGACAAAAAAACGAAAAAGGTAATGCACTTAATAAACATTTAATTAATTAATAATGCATATCATATATAAATGTATTAATACAATATCATCCTCATTTCTTTCTTTTAATTAAGACCATTTTTGGGTAGTAACTGATACTCCCTCCGTTCCATACTTGAAGGCACATTTTACCATTTTGGGCCTTCTATACTTGAAGGCACATTACTTAAAATAGTAAAAACACTTTTAAACACTCCCCTTAAAACATCACAATATTATAACAAATGCCACTACTTTATTACACTAAAAAATAACTTTTTTACTATTTATAAAATTGAAAAGTTTTTACCACCCCCACTTTATCTTACACAATATTAATAAACAATTCATTCATTAAAACTCGTGTTCAATTGATTTGAGCCAGTATTACCTACAAATTTGTATCTCTAATTAGCATTTGTAAAAATGGGTATAGGCGCTCACAAAAACCCCGATTTTCTCCAAATCGTCACCTATGCTTGCTAATTCACTGGCAGACCCAGCTGGGGACATGGGTGTACAGTTGTACCCCCAATCCCTCAATTTCAGTTTTTTTTTTTTTTTTTTTAATTATGTAAAAAATTAATTTTATAATATAAATGGATAAAAATAATGAATTGTTTGAACAGGAATGTAAAGAAGCCCACAAATTGTGTTGAAAAGTCCAATACATTTATCTTTTATGTCCATTTGAGCTTATTTTATACTCCTTTCATCTCAATTTAAATTCATCATTTACAAAAAATGGGCATTCATACATTTATCTTATTTTTCATATTTTGTCATTAAATCATCTAAACCCTTATTTTTCATATTAAAAAAATCCTAATGAAAATTACAAGTATGTCATCAAGTCATCTAAAACCCTTTTTCTTTATCGGAATACTTACGACTCTCATAGATTTACTTATATTTTAAAACGTTCATACATATATTTTATTTGTATTGCACATATTTTAGAACATTTATACGTATTTGTGTTATTTTACTTATTTGTAAATATCTTGTTTATTTATACATTTATCGTACCTAGGGGTGGTTCGATACGGTATACCGACCATACCGTTATCATATCGAAACTTTCGATATTGAAAAAATCCATACCGTTACCGTACTGAAATTTCGGTATGTAAAAATTCATACCGATATCGTACCGTAATTTCGATATACTGAATTTTCAGTACGGTATATCGATATACTGTACCATATCGGTATATCGATTCATATCGAAAATATTGAACCATAATTTCATATCGAAATATCGGTATACCAATTCATACCGAAAATATTGAAACATTATTTTATACCGAAATAATTATTTAAGGTTTATTTTACTTATGTTTTAATAATTAAAGTTATTTTAATTTAAAAATAATATAAAATTATTATTTTATTAAGGTTTTGGTATTTCGGTATATCGATATACCGTTTCATACCGAATACCGAAAAAAATTCGGTATACCAAAATATCGCGGTATGATCATTTTCCATACCGTTACCGTACCGAAAATTTCGATATGAAAAGTTCGGTATACCAAAATTTCGGTATATTTATCCACCCCTAATCGTACCCTCAAATTCAAAATCTTGGGTCCGCCACTTCTTTCTATGACATTAGGTTGCCCGATTCCACCTAGGCACTTGCATGTATTTTTAGCGCTCATAAAGATGAATAAAATCACAGAGACTTAAATACAAGGAATCATGCGCGCATTTCACCTAGACGCTTGCTGTACTAAAATATAAATCGAAGAATATAAGAAATAAGACTGATAAGGAAGAATAGAGAATGTTACATAAAAATGAAAAGAAGAATAGAATAATGGTAATGTTGGAGGGTTGAGGATTCTTCAAGTTCAAATATATACTGAGAAAGGAAGAAAGCCCAATCTGTGCAGCGAGAATAATACTTTATTTGCATGAACTTATTTTGTAAAGGGTTTGACTATTTACACCTCCATATCAGGTGGATGCACACCCCGATTGATGCACTGATTCGGGTGGAATTTACACGTTTTCGAGGCACATGTGAAGCGTATTTTGATGTGAATTTCATTGATTTATGCATTGATTATGATTGTTTGAGCCAAAATGAGAGAAATGTTGTGTTTTGTCGATTTTATAGGAAATACGATGGAATTTGGAGAAAAACACCAACCATACTTTACTGGATCAGGAAGAGAAGTGCACGGTTGGATTCGTCTCGAAAAACGGAGTGGAATGAAAAAAAGAATCGAGTCAATCGGAGGTCGGAAGCTCGAGATACGAAGAGACGAAAAAGCATGCCCGGGTAGAATCGACCCGGGCGGGTCATTTTAGCCCGGCCTTACCTAAAACTTCGTATTTTGCCCGGGTAGAATCGACCCGGCCGGGTCAAAATCACCCGGGCAACCCAAATTTTTCCCAAGGTTCGTATTTAGGCCGGGTGGGATGCCCGGGTGGAACCCACCCGGCCGGGTGACATTATTCTCAGGGGTTTTTGGCCATTTTCTCCATTTTTGAGGGACCAACTTGCAATTTTGGCATCCAAACCCTACCCCAACACTATATAAGCCCTCTTTCTTGAAATCCAAGACACTTTCCCCCAATTCTTCAATTCCCACACATAGTAACACACAATTCAAGGTGTTTTGGCCATATCTCTCTCAACTCTTCATCAAATCAAGCAAGAGAGGATGCAATAGCGTGCAAATTCCATTTCCTACCACATTCTAGACTAAGCTTCCTTGTTCTCTTTCTTTTTATTTAGTTTTTACATTTGGATTTTGTATTTTCATTATGCTAGTTGTTTGCTAAACAATTTGTGGTTTAAGGCATTGTAAATACTTGGATTGAAGTTTATGATTAATTTCTTGCTTTAATTGATGTTTGTCTCTTATTTGTATGCTTAATTATTCCTTGGAAGCATGTTGTTATTGGCCATGATGATTTGCTTAATTCATTGTTAATTGGGATAATATTGAAAGATTTATTCAATTAATCGTATGCAAGCATGCAACCCGATATTATTATGATCTCGAGAGAGGATTAATTATCGGAGAGGGAATTGAATGATCTTAGGGGCTATTTTAGGCGGTGTAACGTTTGTGATGTAGAGATACGAGCCTATGTTTCATGCGCTTTTGGATTAGTTGTATCGAGAGATCGATTA
The DNA here is from genome assembly GCA_963675135.1 of Galeopsis tetrahit. Taxonomy (NCBI): domain Eukaryota; kingdom Viridiplantae; phylum Streptophyta; class Magnoliopsida; order Lamiales; family Lamiaceae; genus Galeopsis; species Galeopsis tetrahit. The sequence goes on from OY776131.1 coordinate 57,288,337, forward strand.
ATTCTTCTTGTGTGATCACCCTATATGAAGACAACATTAATGGCCATTTAAACGAGTTAAAATTCATAAACGGATATCTAAGTGTCACAATTGCCTTGGAACTCACCTTCTCTCTTTGAGTTTTCATTCGTTTTACTTTCGTTTCTTGATTTGCATGGTATTCGGTCGATTTCTTTACATTACTCTTTATTGCTTATTTGTGACAACTTGGTAGGTAATTTAGGGTAATTCACCACTTTCAATTTATCGATCACGTCTAAATAGAACTACGTTAACAAACTACATTTTTACGCTATACCTCCCTGTGGGATCGACCTCGTGCTTATCACGCTACGATAGATGCCGTACACTTGCGGTTGTTTATTTTAGTGTTGTATAACACGTGAATCAAGTTTATGGCGTCGCTGCCGGAGAGGTTTTATAGCTCTAGAGTGTAGGTTAATAGAGTTTTAGTTTAGACATTTTACTTGCTTTCTTTATTTGCAAAAATCCAAAAATATTTGTGTGTTTTACCTTGATTCCACTTGCAATTCTTACTTTCTTTTGAACTTTTGTCTAAACATGGCATATGATCACCCGAGCTAGGAGAGATCAACAAGTTTTGCTACCTCTAGACCCGGAAATCGAAGCTCGTTGTCGAAGACAAAACGCCGAAAGAAGAAGATTGAATTAGAAGCCATGAATAGAAGGGAAAACCCGATTGTAGAAGAAGAAAGAAACCAAGAGGATGTTGGAGGCGTAATAGAGCCAAATGGGAATGGTGGTAATCGACCACAAGGAGGTATAAGAGATAACCTCAACCGGAGGATTGAAGAGGATGTCAATATGGAAGGAGATAGAGAGCAACGGGGGGATGAGGAGAATAGGAATCAAAGAGTTTTGAGGGATCACTTTCGTCCCATTCCAAGGCCGTATGGAGGAGCAGGTAGGGAACTCGTAGACGCTCATAACTTTGAGCTCAAACCGGCACTAATCATGATGGTCCAAAACAACCAATTCGGAGGGTTGTCGAAGGAGGATCCTAACCTCCATTTATCTCAATTCCTAGAGATAAGTGGAACGGTTAAGATCAACCGTGTCCCTCAAGACTATATTTGTCTCCAATTGTTCCCGTTCTCCCTCCGTGATCGTGCAAAACAGTGGCACCCGACCCCGTCGTCGCGGCCCATCTCTCTCCCCCATTTTTTTCTGTGTTTTTGTCCCCCCCCTTCCCCGTCCGGCGGCCTCCCTCGATTCCAGCGCGACCCCCTCCATTTTTTCTGTTGATGTTCATCCATTTTTTGCGTTGATTCGCCGCTGCCTTCCTTTCCCGCTCTCGATCGACCTCGCCGTCGCCTCCTTGTCCAAAGATGTCGTCCGCCACTTTTTTTTTTTAAGGTTTTCTGCAGATTTTTCTGTAGAAACCCTTTTTTTCGACAGTGTAATGTCAACCAAATATGTACACCTCGTCGACAACAATTTGTTGACGAGAGTGTATATGGTCGACAACAAATGACCGATTTTTTTTTCGACCAATCAGTGTCGACCATATATACTTTCGTCGACAAATGGTTGTTGACGGGAGTATATATGGTCGACACTGATTGGTCGAAATTTATTTAAAAAAATTGTGATTTTCTAAGTGTATTTTGGAATATCTGAATTATTTTAGATTGGTGGTCACCGAAAATGATGTCGATAGTGGCCGAAAGTGATGGTTTAAGAGAAAGGTGAAAAGAATGATAATAGGAGAATGTGTTCAATTAAAAGATACATCTAGTATGTATCGTAATTTTAATTTTTTTACATAATTATTACAGTATATTAATAAATCGAAAGGGAGAGTGCATGCATCCATCTGGAGGTGTAAATAGTCAAACCCTTTTGTAAAGACCTTTACTTTTTGTTGGGCCTAGTGACTTACGGGCCATGTAGATGTAGTGAAGGAATATCTAAGGGTAAGTCTATATACACCTCCAGCTTTGTTAACTTTACTCCTCCCGATTGATGCGCTCTCCCCTCAAGAGAATGTCAGTGCACTCCCCCATTAATTATTCAAATTAATTTTTCCTCTATAAAATTCTTTTACTAATGGTATTGTACTTAAATGATATTTTAGATTTTTTATAACATTATTAAATTAATAAATAAAAGAGGGGAGTGAGGTTAACAAAGCTGGAGATGCAGATTCTTAAGTATATATTAGGCTTATTTTATTTGTTTCCCGTCAAAAAAAAAAAAGTACTGCTATTAACAACTTCATCAGTGTTAACCACATTAAATGTCCTCACCCAATTAAAAGAATGTTAAATACGGAGTATATTTTATAGAGAATATAGAAAATATAATTTCTTGATTACTTACAAAAGTGTGTACAATGGATATTTATACAATACAGTAGTTTAACCTAATCTTGACCTAATCTTATTGGGCTAAAGGTGAGGCCCATGAGTGTTGTGAGGTGGGCCTACATATGAATGATACTTTTACTATAATCCTAATACGCCCCCTCAAGATGGAGTATCGTAGGATAATCCAATCTTGGTCATAAGAGTTTGAAGGCGAGCACCAGAGAGTGATTTGGTGAGAGCATCTGCAAGTTGATCAGTCGAGGAGACATGGGAGATGCGAAGCCGAGCAGTTTTGACGAGGTCACGAACGAAATGAAAGTCAATGGCAATGTGCTTCATGCGGGAGTGAAACACAGGATTCGAGCATAAGTAGGTAGCTCCAATGTTGTCACAGTAGATGACTGGTACCTGAGGGATGGAGAAATGAAGTTCTTTGAGGAGGGAAGTAAGCCATTGGACTTCAGAAGCTGCAGAGGCAATTGCTCGGTATTCAGCCTCAGTGGATGAGCGAGCAACAGACTTCTGCTTTTTGGACGACCATGAGATAGGATTGGCCCCCAAAAAGACAACGTAAGCGCTTGTGGAAGTGCGATCATCATGATTGCCCGCCCAGTCGGCATCGGTGAAGCAGTGGAGCGAGGAGGAGGAGGAAGGGGTAATGTTGATTCCAACATTCCTTGTACCATTGAGATAGCGTAGTAGTCGCTTTACTGCATTCCAGTGAGTGGTGGTGGGTGCATGCATGAATTGGGATAGCTTATGCACGGCAAAATCAATATCTGGTCTGGTGAGTTGAAGATACTGGAGACTGCCGAGCACTTGACGATACTGGGTGGAGTCAGTGGGAGAAGAGCCATCCGAGAGTATTAGGCGAGCAGTGGTGGATAATGGAGTTTGGACCGATTTGGAGTCGATCATGTTGTACCGGACGAGCAGGTCAGTGATGTATTTTCGTTGGGAGAGGAGGCATGAATTTGTCGATCGAAGGACTTCCACTCCCAAGAAATAGGATAGATGACCAAGGTCCTTGACAGAGAATTTGGCACTGAGGTCGGCAGCTACACGTGCGAGCATGGAAGAGGTATTGCCCGTCAAAATAAGGTCGTCGACATAGACAAGGAAGTAGGCGACCACTCCATTGTTGTTGAAAACGAACAGAGATTCATCAGAGTGAGTGGGGTTGAACCCAATGTCCTTGAGAAATGAGCGAAGAGCATAGTACCATGTGCGGGGAGCCTGCTTTAAGTTATAGATGGATTTACGTAACTTACAGACATAGGTGGGAAAAACCTTGTCCTTGAAACCCGGAGGTTGAGCCATGAAGACTGTGTCTGAGAGCTCTCCGTGGAGAAATTCGTTTTTAACATCAAATTGACGAAGAGGCCAATTGTTGGTAACAGCAATGCTTAGAACAGTTCGCACAGTGGCTGGCTTGACCACGGGGCTGAAGGTTTCGTTGAAGTCGACACCTGGGCGCTGATGAAAGCCTTTGGCGATCGACCAGGCGAGCTTTGTATTTGTCCAAGGTGCCATCTGGTTTTCGCTTAATACGAAAGACCCACTTGGAGCCGACCACGTTCTGAGATGTAGTGGGTGGAACTAAGTCCCAAGTGCCATTCTGAAGAAGAGCATCAAATTCAGCCGACATGGCTGCTCTCGCCAATTTTTCGTTCTTGAGTGTCTGTGAGACACAACTCGGTTCAATGTCAGAAGCGACGATGGAAGTAAGTCCATACCTTGGATTAGGCTTGAACACTTGATTTTGAGCTCGAGTGACCATGCGAGATGCAGGAGGTCGTGGGGGAGCATTGTATTTGCTGAAGTGATCAACGAATAACACATAGTATTTGAGATTATCAGGGGATAAAACAGGTGACGACCAAACATCAGAAAAGATGATATCAAGTGGTTTAGTAGATATAATGCTTGAATCATAAAATGGTAGTTTGTGACTTTTGATACATGAGCAAGAGTTACAGTTAAAATGTTTGGAAGGTGCATTGGATAAGCTAAGCTTGGAGAGAGTGTGAATAAGAATTTTCGTCGATGGGTGACCAAGGCGAGCATGCCAGGTGGTTGTTGTGAGGTGTTGAGTGGCGAAGGCTTGCGGGGAGTTGGTGGACATGTGTGTCGGCCAGACATACAAGTTATTGATACGACTCCCCGAGTGACCATCCCGCACCTGAAAGGAAGAACGATAAAAAACAACGTTAACATTATTATCACGACAGAGACTGGAGACTGAAATTAAGTTTTTCGAGATGTGTGGGACGACTAAGACATTCGAAAAACTGAGAGACTTAAGTTGAGGAAAACACATAGAGCCAGTGTGAGATATGTGTAAACCTTTACCATCACCAATTTCTACATTGTCAGGCCCATCAAATGGTGAGTGAAGAGAGAGGTTGGCGAGGTCGTTGGTGATGTGATGCGAAGCACCTGAGTCAAGAATCCAGTGCTCGGCAGGATGTGCAGAGGAGGCTGAGTGAGCCGAGTATGCCGGGCGAGCAGTTGTTCGATTGAGACGAGAGGGTGGTGTGTACTGACCATGTGGGCGGCGAGGACCCGTAGAAGGAGCAATGGGCGAGGGTGATGAAGGAATCTCAGGGCAGGTGCGAGCAGTGTGACCCGGTGTTCGGCAATATTGGCAGGTGCCAAGATAGGGCCTGTGCGAGGACTGGCGAGGACGAGTGTCAACAGTTTTAGACCTCGATTCTGGTCGCGAGGAGCGATGATGAGGTTTACTGGCAGTAAGTGCAGATGCAGGTATTAAGGCCGAGGACGGTCGCGAGGCAATTTGAACCTCGGCACTGAGGAGCTTGTCGCAGAGTTCGGCAAAGGAGATGGGTTGTTCGCGAGCTTGGATGGCATTTGATATGTCATTGTAAGATTCATCAGGGCCAGTTAGGACTTGGAGGGTGACGTCCTCGGCATCAGAAGTAATGCCGAGGAGAGCAAGTTCGTCGACCACAGAGCGAACTTCCATAAGGAAGTCAGAGATCGGGCGAGCACCTTTGGACAGAGAGCGAAACTTGGTTTTGAGGGCAAGAATGCGGCCTCTGGAGGGTTTTCCATACATGCTCTCAAGCATCGACCAGGCTTCGCAGGAGGTTTTGGTCGATGCCACAAATGGAATAAGTTCCGGAGACATGGATCCAACCATGGTTGAGAAAATGAGGTTGTCCTGACACACCCACAAGTCGTGTGCAGGATTTGAAATGGTGGTGGTGGTGTCGCCAGCAGCTGGGATTGTGGAAGGTGGGCATGGATGCGTGCCCAAGACATAGCCAAAAAGGTTGTGTCCAGTGAGGAGGAGACGAAGCTGGAAGGACCAAGCGCCGTAGTTGGTGGAGGTAAGTTTTAAAGACATGTTTGCAAGTCCTTTGAAGGTGATGGGTGAGGGCGGCTGATGGAGTGGCCATTGTAGGGAGTGAGGCAGCGGAGAGAAGAGATTGGCAGCAGTGAGCTGGGCGTCTAAGACGGACGGCGGCGGCGGCAAGAGCAAATAGCAGCAGCGGCAGCTAGGGCTTAATAGCGGCGGCAGCTAGGGTTTAGAGCGGCGGCAGCGGCTAGGGCTGAGTAGCGGCGGCGGCGGCTAGGGCTTGGATCAGGCGTGAGCCAAGTGACTCTATGATACTATAGAGAATATAGAAAATATAATTTCTTGATTACTTACAAAAGTGTGTACAATGGGTATTTATACAATACAATAGTTTAACCTAATCTTGACTTAATCTTATTGGGCTAAAGGTGAGGCCCATGAGTGTTGTGAGGTGGGCCTACGTATGAATACTTTTACTATAATCCTAATATATTTCACATGAATTGTCCAAATTATTATTTTCTCTCTAAAAATTCTTTACTAAATACACTTCAAAACCCTAATATTTGTTGTTTCCTTTTTTTTTTTTTTTTCCTTTTTTAATTTTCTTTAAAAAAAAAACAACATCTTCTCCATCATATCTCCCACTATTGCCCCAGTCCCCTACCATTATCTCCCCCACCCACCCCAAACCCCAGAAGCGTCTTTGCAAAAACAACCCATCCCCCTCTTCTGCAAAAACAAAAATCCATCAACCTCCGTCTTCTGCAAAATAGGCAAGTTTTTAATTTATTTTATTTTCGACGCACCAGTGTTGAAAATATACACTATTTTTTTGCACTAGTGTGTCAAAAAAATCAGTTTTTTTGAAAAATTCTTTTTTCGATCAATCAATGTCAAGAATATACAGTATTGTCGATAACAGTTTATCGGAAAAAAATAATTTTTTTTAAAAGATTTTTCTTTTAAATTTCTGAATTTTTTATAAGATTTTTACACTATTTGGGTAGAGTTAACGGTACGGAAGTGGTGGGCGACGGTCGAAAGTGACGGCAGGGACGGGTGCAATTTTGGGTTAGAGTTTAAATGTTGAAAAGCGAGTGTATTCAGAGTGTATTCAATAGTGAGACGACAGCATCTAGGATTGACATTTTTATTTAAAAGAATATTTTAAATTTTTTACATCTTTATTAAATTAATAAATAGAAAGAGTGAGTGAGTGGGGTTAACAAAGATTGAGGTGTTAATGGCCGTACCCTTCTTAAAAAAAACAATCATCCAACTATTACTGACCATATATATATTACTCCGTATCAAAGATGCAAAAATGACACGAATTGCTTTTCTCCCACAAACAGAATTTGCTAGATCGAGTTATAATAATGTGTTTTTGCTATATTGTTGATAAAAGATAAATATCAAATTTCAGTTTAAAATTGTCGGCTTCTTCATTATGGTTAATTAGGAGTGTTAATCATATATGCATGTTCTCTAGAGTATCACGTCTCACCTTAATTATTTCAAAAAAAGAAAAAATAATCTCACGTCTCACCTAATGCTAATGGTGGTCCCTTTCTTTATATATGATCACTACCTCCCAACCTTATGGTGGCACGTAGATTATTGTCTCCTCTTATCATTAGTCACCTATAATATTTGAGAAAATGACACACACATATATATATATATATATCATCAGATATTTAGCTAATATTATGTAATTTGTCATGTAACAATATTGAATAATTGTTGTGGAAATGATGGCTGTACAGTCTGTGTACTATAAGGCTCTAGTGATATGTGGGTACCAGTAGAACGTGTTATTTTTAATCACCACTACATTTTCTGACCCCTTTATCAATAGTCTAATCTTAACCAGATTCCTCTTTTGATATGTTTTTTAATTAATTGGTGAGAGAATGAGAATACAAACAAACTCTAATTCATTAAATATATATGTTTATCCTCTCATGTTCCTTTTCACATATATATATGCCACGTCCATTCACACTGTACAATTGAAGGCTTTAGCTTGATTGGCCCATTTCAAGTAACGCAAAACTTATGTGGGCTGCAGCTTCTAACCCAGTGGCTCACCCTTAGGCCTTATACGGGCGAAACATTCTCTTTTAAAATAAGTTTACTAACTCTAATTTGGGACATGCAGCTTATCCTATTCCATTTCACCGTTATTTGTACACTTTCTTTTTCGACTCATCTCAACATTATTTGCACATTCAATATAAAAATAACACACAAAATTAATATCATCATATATAGTATCTGTTGTACGCACTTTTATCGGGTTGACTCGGTTGTGGACTGTTTTTGGTACGATACAAACATGTATTAATGATCGGGGGTTTATTACGTGTTTAATGGAGTGTTTATGATGATCTTATGAAGAACAAAGCAAGAAAGATCAAGAACAGTGGTGTAGCTTCTTGGAGAAGCTAAAAGCTTGAGAGCTTTGGGAGTATTTATTGCTTTAGGTTGGGGAGATTGGGTGAAATATGAAACTTGTCTACAAATCAGCCCCTTTTAGGCATTATATAGTGGTTTCCAGGGGCTGCCCGTCCTTTACACGTGGCACGCCCTCACTGGACCTTACTTCTGCCCGAAAAGGTGATTTGATGGCGCATTTAATGCTAAACCGCCTTTGGTGCTCGTCCTCGCCGATATGCCGAGGAGATGAGCTATGGTGGTCGCCGGAGGACCATGTCGAGGAGTGTGGTCGCCACGCTCCATGCTGTCTCCCAAGGCTTCAACACTTAGATTTTCTAACTATGAATAGACCTGTGCTCGCCACACATTTGGGCGAGCAGCTAACTAAACCATGTGCTCGCCAACATCTTTGGGCGAGCACTTAAATATATTAAATACATCTATATTATTACATTTCCTTGGTCTTGTTGACTAGTCGTCGCAAGACTTTGTTGACTGGTCCTCGCCACGTAAACTGGTGACTAGGATTGACTTGTCAAAGATTGACTTCTTTGACTAGGTATAACATTTGCCCCCTGGTCGCCTTTCTTCGTATTTGTAGAATGGTAAGGCGAGCAGTATGATCGTCTTTTTAGATGGTGATAATTGCCCTCGACAACACAATCAAATTTGAGATCTTGATGACGTAAATTGGAGGCGGTCGCCTCGTCTCCAGCGCCGAGCACGATAATCGAAGCAACTTTTAATAATGACGGATGTGACTTGTGTCAGGCGCGTGAGCGGCGCAATGAATTTGAATTTGGCGCGTGGGGCGCGTGCCGACCTCAAAGGTCGCGCGTGGGGTCCACTCGCCGAGCTCATTTTTGGAAATGACCCAAAATTTTTGGGGAATTTGCGTTTTTGACCCCGTTTTTTGCTAAATGGTCCCTGCATATGTTTGCCTATAAATATGGCTTCCCTCTTCTTCAAAACACTTTTTACCTCTTGCCATTTTCGAATCTCTTCAAGCTTCTCTCTCAAGTTTCTCTTCAAGTTTTCCGGCGAGTTTGTGGTGGTTCTCGATCGATAAACAAGGTAAATAACTCACATTTTCTTCTTTAAAACTTCTTTCTCCCCCATTTCTTAAGAAAAAATGGATTTTGGCGGATTTGGTGGTGGTTCCGACGGTGGTCCGCCGCCGTTGGTGGGTGGTTCTGAAAATTCCGACGATGGAGATCGTCTAGCTTTAGCTTTATTGGAGAGGGCCTCCTCCTCGGATTCTAGGATTCACTCCCCCGACCCTATAAGTGTTGGACCTCGAAATTTGGGAAAAGCAGTGGTCGTCGATGTCGACGATATCAGCGAATCTGACAGGGAAGATGTCGGCAATGATGCCGAGGAGGATGATGTCGAGGAGCTTGGCAGCGAGACTGACTCGGATCTGCGCGACCAAGGTTTGGATTGTGGAGTGGGCGAACAGATAGAATCTGCCCAGGTCGAGGAGACCTTGACAAGAAGTCTCCGCGAGGATTTTGAGGAGGTCGTCCAATATGCCGAAAGCATAAAGGACATTTTGAGTGGTAGGGAGAATTTGGATGGCGACGAGCTCGCGAGGGAGTCCTATTACAAATATTCCTGCGAATACCCCCCTCGGGAGGCTCCTCGCCCGTATCGAGTAGCTTCCCAAACCGAATATGACGCAAGTACGTATGTGAGCAAGGTCTCCTCGGCACAGCTGGAAAATTCTAGGAAGAGATATCAAGTGCCGGCCGATGTGTGTTTCTTTATACCTCGCCCAGATGAGAGGGCCGACCAGCCGCCAGAAGGGATGGTCGCCGTCAACATCGGCATGATGGAGGCAGGGCTAAGGTTCCCCCTGCACCCCAGTATTTCCAACTTTTTGCACTTTTTGAATGTAGCCCCTTCTCAAATTTTGCCGAACGGTTGGTCCAACCTGATCGGCATTCTTACCCTGTTCGGCCAAGTGGCGGCCGAGAATGGATGTCGAAACACATGGCTCAGCCCGAAAGAGATTAAATATCTCCTTCAGGCGGCCGAGGCCGGAAACCAGGTGGGCCATGGATACTACTATGTTAGGGGCCGAGATAACTTCAAGTTGATTGAAGGGGTTCCTAACAAGATTAGGGATTGGAAAACCAACTGGTGGTGGGTAGCCGGGGACTGGAAAAGTCCGGTGAGGCCGAATGGCTCCTCGGATCGCATTCCCATTCCCACTGAATATCGAAGAATTCGTGGTAAGTTATTTTTATTTCTGCTCGCTCTTTCTATACTGACTAACTCCTCGATTTTGTAGGTGAAACTGCTCGCAAGAAGACTGCCGAGCACCGTCTCACTCCTCTATTCCAATACCACGTTTGCTGCGTTCTCAATCGTCGCTACCTGGAGAGGTCCTGTCGCTTCTTGAACAGGGAGTGTGAACTTGAGCGAGCAGGTCTCAGAGTACCTCCTCACCACTTTACTCGAGAGTTCCCTCCAGGTATTAACATGTTTTCAAGATTTTTGTGAATTTGCCAAGTTTTGAGAAAATATTAACTCTTTGCTTTTCTTTCTCAGTAGTGGTTCCTCAGAGGGTTGTCACCTACCTTCCCCCAACTGTTGAAGTAGATCGCATTCTATCTAGCAGGATGATGCAAAAAGCAAGGATGCTCCGGGAGCGCAAGGTAGTTGATGCCACGGGCAAGAAAAGAAAGGGGGCGGAGGCCTCAGGGGCTCCACCAAAAAGGGTTGCCCGGACAGGTCGAGGGGGTACTTCTCGCCCGATTGCTACCGAGCAGAGGGTCGAAAGAGCTGGCGAACAGAGGATCTCGCCGAGGAGATCTCCTCCGCCGAGGGGTAACTCGCCTCCCCCTGCACCGGTCGTATCCCCCCCTCCCCGAACTGCTCGGTCGCGAGAGACTGCGACGAGTACGTCCGCCGGGGAGAGGGCTCAAGGAGATAACACACTGCTCGGCTGGGATGCCGCAAAAGTTGTCAAGTAAGCTTTTTATCAATAGATTTATAGAATATTTCAAGTATCTTTTTCTAAATTTCTTTCTTTATTAGGGTTGCCGCGAGCTCGGTCATTGAGCCTTACAACGACAACCTCCTCGGCTTTTACCGGTCGCGGGAGGTGGCCAATCTAGAGGCTCTGGATCCGCTCGCCCAGAGGGTCATGAAGTGTTTGCCCAAATCGCTGACGACCACTCTGGTCGACGAGGTGCATAACTAGAGCTCGCTAGAGAATGCTCGCCTAGCCGCCATCGACATGGCTCGTGCCTCATACACGCTCGAGAGGCTTTCCGTCCAGATCGCCGAGAGCCGCAAGGTCAGCGAGGAGAGGAGTGCGAGGCTCGCCCAGATGGCCAAGGCAAAAGCCGCAGTTGAGAGGGACTTGGGGGTTGCTTCCGAGAAGGTGGTCGACCTTGAGGCAAAGTTGGCCGATTCTGAGGCCCAACTTGAGACGATTCGAAAGAAGGATCAGGAAGATCTTCAAGAGGTCGAACGTCTCCGTGCTCGCCTCAGGGCTGCCGAGGACGAGCTCAAAATGAAATCAGCCGAGGTACTCTCTCTTAATAATAAAACTGCTGCGGATGAAGAAGAGTTGGCTACTCTTCGTCAAGAGCTGGTCGCCATGACTGAAGAGCGAGATGAGACCAATGAGCTCGCTGGGGGCGTGGCCATGTTATCGGTGGCGCTCACTGCCCACGGGCTCATTTATCGATTGTTGGATGTTCATCCGGAAGTGGATGTGATTCCGCTTGGCGAGCTCTTGGACGACCTCCTTATGAGGGAGAATCCTCAGCCGGGCACCGAGCTCCCCTTGCTTCCATTGGTGCGAATGGGACTCCAGTTCCCTCGACTTATGGGAGTTCCGGTGGTGTTCGTGGATCCTCCTGAAGACTCCCCGCCCCAACAACAGAGTGCTCCTACTGACGAGGAGGTTGTGATCGAAGAGGGGGTAACTGGCGAGCAAGATGCTCCTGCCGAGGAGAATGCTCTGGCAGCTTAGTTTACTTTGTTTTATTTTGTTTTTCTTAGTACTGTTCGGCCATTAAGGCCTCTTTTGTAATTCCAGCCTTTCAAGGCTTTTTAATGAATAGAACTCCTTTGCTTATGATGTGTTTGCTTATTTTCTTTATATTGAGTGATCGTCCTCGTCATTGCTTCTCGATTTATGTTATGATACTTCTTTTTGATTTGCTTTTGTTCATATGCTTGTTTTTCCTTGCGAGTATTTTTTAAGAAAAAGTGCTCGTCTACTCTTGCGAGCACCTTTAAGAAAGGGTGCTCGTCTTTCCTTTGCGAGCATCTAAGAAAGTGTGCTCGTCTTTCCTTTGCGAGCATCTAAGAAAGAGTGCTCGTCTTTCCTTTGCGAGCATCTAAGAAAGAGTGCTCGTCTTTCCTTTGCGAGCATCTAAGAAAGAGTGCTCGTCTTTTAGAGTTAACCATTCGTCGGTTGAACTCTTTGTTTGGAAAGGTAGTGATCGTCGTCGCCACTACTTTGCGAGCATCGTTAAGAAAGAGTGCTCGTCTTTGTTTCCTAGATGGCTACGCAGAGCCTTGTCTAAAAATATCTAAACTTTGATGGAAATTTAAAACGTTACTTGTATTGAAATGATTACACAAATTATACAAATATAAAGAAATTAAACACTTACTGGTAATACTTCTTCAGCTTGACCGCATTCCACGGGTACTTGCTTGGCTTGCCCTCGAGATCTTCTAGCTCGTATGATCCGTTCAAGAGTGTGCGCGTGATTCGATACGGACCCTCCCAAGTCGGGCCAAGTATGCCAATGGACTGCTCCGTCGCCCTCCGAAGTACGAGCTGGCCGATAGTGAATTGGCGAGCACGTACTTTGGTGTTGTAGTAGCGTTCTGACCTTTGCTTGTAGACCACGTTCTTCTCGTTCGCTGTTAGCCTTCGCTCTTCTAGGAAGTCCAAGTCGGAGAGCTGTGCATTGTTATTCAACTGCTCGTCGTAATTTGCTACTCGAAAAGTGGGGACCTGCCCCTCTGCTGGTATGACAGCTTCGGTTCCGAACGCGAGCGCGAACGGAGTTTCACCAGTAGAATTTCTCGTGGTCGTCCGATATGCCCACAGAACCATGTGCAGCTCGTCCGCCCATTTGCCCTTCAATCCATCTAGCTTAGCTTTCAAGGTGTGCTTGATGATTTTGTTGATCGCCTCTACTTGACCATTTGATTGTGGATGATAAGGTGTTGAAAAAAGTTTCTTGATGTTCCACTCTGAGCAGAAATCCAGCATGTCTTGACTCGTGAACTGACGTCCGTTGTCGGTCACTATCGCTCGTGGTAGGCCGAACCTGCAAATTATGTTCTTCCAAATGAAGCTTGTCATCTGGGCCGTTGTGATGGTCTTCAGTGCCTTTGCTTCTGTCCATTTGGTGAAGTAATCGACTGCTACGACTACGAAAGTTACCCCCCCGACGCCAGGCGGGAAAGGTCCGATGATGTCGATGCCCCACTTCGCGAAGGGCCAAGAGCTGTAGACGGAGATGAGCTCGTCTGGAGGTGAGTGAATAGCGGGTGCAAAAGCTTGACATCTCTTGCACGCTTGGGCGTAATGAATCGCATCCTTCTTCAGTGTTGGCCAAAAGTAGCCTTGCCTCATGATCTTCAAAGCGAGCGCTTGCCCCCCTGTGTGATTTCCACATGATCCATCGTGGATTTCATGCATGACGATCTTCGCTTCGTCCTCCCCGAGGCATTTCAATAAAGGCATTGAAAAACCCCGTTTGTACAGCTGGTCGCCAATAATAGTGTTCCTTGCGGACCTGAGCTGCAGTCTTGTTGCTTTGACTTTATCTACCGGGAGCTCGCCGGTCTTGATGTACCTGCTGATCGGCGACCTCCAGTCCTCGTCGCTGGCTGCGTCCACCTGCAAAATCTGACCTCTGTTCACCGATGGGGAAGAAATTTTAGTGATGGTCGCTTCTGAAAATATTGCATCCCCCTCTGAAGTGGCCAGCCGAGCTAACGCATCTGCTTGCGTATTCTCCTCCCTAGGGATTTGCTCGATGTGGAATTGGTCAAATTGCTCGAGTAATCCTTTCACCAGCTCTTGATACTTTATCATTTGATCGCCGCGAGCCTCGTACTCGCCCGTTATTTGATATACAACCAGCTGAGAGTCAGAAAAAAATTTCAGTTTTCTGGCGCCCACGGCCATAGCCATCTTGATTCCTGCGACCAGAGCCTCGTACTCTGCTTCGTTGTTGGTCGCCCGATACTCGAACTCGATCGCCGAAGCAAACGTCTGTCTGGTTGGGCTGGTGAGGACTATTCCTGCCCCTGCTTTGGTGCTCGTCGACGAGCCATCGACGAACAGTGACCAAGGAAGCTCGATTCCCTCGGCCAATTTCTCTGGGAAAGTGAGCTCTACAATGAATTCCGCCAGCACTTGTCCCTTGATTGCCGTTCTAGGTGCGTAGGTGAGTCCAAATTGCCCGATTTCCACCGACCATTTCAACAGTCTTCCAGTGGTATCCGGACGATGCAGTGCTCGCCGAAGAGGAAAGGTTGTGAGGACGACCACCTCGTGGTCGAACAGATATTGCCTTAACTTCCTGACGCTCATGACTAGCGCGTATGCCAATTTTTCCATAGGAGTGTATCTCAACTCCGCATCTCTCAGTGTTTGACTTACGTAGTAGATAGGCAGATGTGTGCTCCCCTCAGCTCGGACGAGCACTGAACTGATCGCAGAGTCAGTGGCCGCCAAGTATAGATATAAAATTTCGCCGGGGACTGGCTTAGATAGGACCTTCGGATCCGAAAGGTATTCTTTTAGCTTTCCGAAAGCTTTTTCGCATTCATCGGTCCATTCGAACCTCCCTTTTTTCAGAGCATCGAAAAAAGGTTTGCAACGATCGCCCGTTCGTGCAATAAATCTATTCAGCGATGCAAGGCACCCTGTCAACCTACGTACTTCTTTCACATTCCTTGGGCTTTTCATGTTAATGACTGCTTGAATTTTACTCGGATTCGCCTCGATGCCCCGCTGGCTAACCAAGTGCCCCAGAAATTTTCCTGAGCTAACACCAAAACTGCATTTTTTTGGATTTAACTTCATGTTGTATTCCTTCAGTATATCGAATGTCATGGCGAGGTGGTGTAGGTGATCTTCTTTCCGCAAGCTTTTGACAACGATGTCGTCGATATAGACCTCCACCATCTCGCCGATGTGTTTTTCAAACATCTTGTTTACCAGTCTTTGGTATGTTGCCCCCGCGTTTTTCAAACCGAAAGGCATTCTCTTCCAGCTGTACATTTCGGTGGCCGTCATGAAGGCCGTATGCCGCTGGTCGTCGGGATGCATCGCGATCTGATGGTAGCCTGCGAAAGCATCCATGAAAGTTAACATCTCGTGCCCCGCTGTGTTGTCTACTAGGTGATCAATGTGGGGCATCGGAAAGTGATCTTTGGGACAGGCGTCGTTTAGATCTGTGAAGTCTATACATAATCTCCACGACCCGGTCGCCTTTTTGACGAGCACTGGATTGGCCAGCCACTCGGGGTCAGTTCCAGTTTTCTCGATTAATTTATTGTCGATCAATTTCTTGACTTCGACTACCAAAGCCGCATATTTATCAGGCCCAAATTTCCTTCGTTTTTGGGTGATAGGTCTCCTTGCTGGATCAATATTCAATCTGTGGCAGGCATGATTTGTTGGAATGCCCACCATATCCTCGTGCGACCAGGCGAATGCTCCGATGTTCTCTTTCAAAAACGCGATCATGTCCGACCGCAAATTTTCTGGTAAATTCGAACCAATGAATACTTCGAGTTCTGGACGAGCTTCGTTCAAATGGATGGTTTCGAGGTCCTCGACTGAAGTTGCCCGCTCTTTAGGCTCCTTCCAACGAGGGTCCTCGATTCCGAACTCTGGCTCAAAACCTAGCCTGGGCTCCAGATCTGGAATGTTTTCTGGCAACTGGTCGTCGGGGAGTTGGTCGCCCGAGACTGTCTGCTCGTCGATATCCATTGGGGTGTGGTCGTCCACTTCCATGGAGGCGTGCTCGTTCGCCTCCACTTGGTGGTCGTCGAAACTACGACTGCACTCCCCAATTTCAATCTTTCGGTACTTGCTAGGAAGACCCTCCAAGTAGTTCACTTTTTCGGTTTGTGTTTGACACTCAATATACTGGCCAATCATAGTAGATTCCTTTGAATGACGCTTTGCAAAACGGACGAGACACTCCCTCGCCCGCGTCTGATCGCCTTTAACGGTTATAACTCCCGTCGGGGCTGGAAACTTAACACAGTAATAAAAAGTAGAGACGGCCACCTTGAACTCGTTGAAGAAAGGACGGCCGAGGAAAGCATTGTAGGAAGATGGCATGTCGACGATCATAAAGTCGAGCTGCCGAGTGTGACGAATTGTTGGCTCTTTCGACGATGCCAGCTCCAGGGATAGTCTGATTTTCCCCATGGGATGACTTTGCGTATCCCCAAAACCTACGATTATATCATCGCAAGGCTCGATATAATCCGCATATCCACCAAGAGCATCCAGGGTATGCTTGAAGAGGATGTTGGTGTATGCCCCAGTGTCGACCATCAAACGATGGACGTTGGTTCCCATAATTTTGCCCGAAATGACCAGAGCGTCATTATTCGGGTGCACTACGCCATTCAGGTCGTCGTCCGAGAAAAGGATCTGGTGAGAAGGAGGCTTCTCGGCAGTCGGAGCGACGCACACCTGGTGCACATTGTTCAGTGCTCGCTGCTCGCTCTGAGCACGGCGAACAGACAGTTCTTTCCCGGATTGGGTTCCTCCCAACGGGCCTTCGATCACCATGCAGGCTCCTCCCACATTATCGATGTCGCCACCAGGGTTGTTTGGCATGGGAGGAGTTAGCTTGGGACGGTTCAGATGTTGGCGCAGGTCGTCGCCCTCGTCGCGACGTTTCTTTCCCCTGTTGTCGCCATTGCCAGGAGCCTTGATGAACTGGGCGAGCTTGCCCTCATTGTACAGCTTAAATAGATTTCTCACCAAGTCCCTGCAGCCGTTGGTGTGGTGGCCAATAGAGTTGTGGTAGTCACAGAATTTGCTACCATCCAGATTCTCATCATTCGTATGCATAGGCTTGGCATGGGGGAGCAGATTCTTTCCCCTGACTGCATTGAAAATGCCCCTGGGATCAAGAGAGAGAGATTCTCTAAACTGGATGATCTCAGGAGACTCCTCGAAAGGCCTGAAGTTAGCTGGGCGAGCACTGCCAGCTTGAGTGGTCGCCTTCTTGGGCTGGGACGACTCCCCAGTGTTAGTATTTTTCTTTGGCCAGTTTGTCTTTTTGGACGCCTCCGGCTGCTCGTTAGCCATGGCAGCGTCCATTATCTCTTCCATTTGGATAAAATTCCCAGCCCTCGTGCGGAAATCCGCATAAGAACTGGGGAAAGTAAGATGGATAGATTCCCACAGCTTGGTACCTATCCTGAGACCGGAAACAGCTGAGATCAGCTTCGTCTCATCGTTCACGGCCTCCCCATCGATCACCAGCCTATCGAAGCGCTCGATGAAGTCTTTTCCTGATTCAGTCAGGGATTGGCGAACGTTCGCCAAACGTTGCTTTGAGGCTGGGCGAGCAGCTATGGACCCGTAGTAGGTCAGAAATTGTTGTCCCAGCTCAAGGAATGAGGTGACAGATCCGGGACTCAAAGTTGTGTACCATCGATGAGCCCGGTCTCCTAAAGTTAGGGAGAAGTTCCTGCATTGAGTGGCGTCCGTTGCCCCGATTGAGGCCATATAGTTGGAGTATTTGGACAAGTGTACTCTGGGGTCGGATGCACCATCGTATGCCGGCATGGAAGGCATTTGTATCTTTCTCTGAATGGGGGCAGTAAGAATTGCCACACTTAGTGGAGGTGTGGGCAGAGTGATTGGTGGAGTGGTCCCCTGCTTCGAGGCGACCACCTCTGCTCGCAGGGCCTCCATCTCCTGCTTCATCAGATTTTGAGTTGCGAGGAACTGGGCGATTTGCCCCTCCTCGGCGGTCTGTGGCTTGGGGACGACGTTCTCGTCACGTCGACTCCCTTGGGATGCTGCTGGGCGGTCATCATGACGTGATCGCCTGGGAGAGTGCCTGTCAGAAT
Organism: Galeopsis tetrahit; assembly: GCA_963675135.1. Classification (NCBI taxonomy): domain Eukaryota; kingdom Viridiplantae; phylum Streptophyta; class Magnoliopsida; order Lamiales; family Lamiaceae; genus Galeopsis; species Galeopsis tetrahit. The sequence goes on from OY776131.1 coordinate 57,306,532, forward strand.
GGTGGCTGCGATAACTCTTCGCCGGAGCTCGCGAACCTTTCCCTGGTCCCACTCGATCAAGAGCTGAGACTCGGTCACCCTGATCTCTCTTATCAGCGTGATCTCGGTGGTGGTCGGCTTTAACTGGTCGGCCATCCACATTGAAGGGCACTCGGCGAGGAGCCCTCCGATCTCTATCGTCCATCCGGTTGAAAACCGAATTTCTGTGATGCGAGTCTCCCGTGTGGCTATTGTGGGAGTGCTCGTCAGCTTTGCCCTTGCCTTTGTCCTGGGGGCGAACAGGGTGTGAATGATAGGAGCGGTCGTCGTCCTCATTCCCCCTGGCCTTGCGAGCTCTGTCGAAAGCCTGATCTTTGGCTTTCTCAAGCTCTTCATTCTGCCTTTTCTTCTCCGTGAGATACTCACAGAGATCTTTCAAGTGCTGGGGATCATTCAGAATGTCCTCCATATTCACGTTGGCAAACGGATTCACCGCCGGCGCCGGAGGGCGCTCGTTCCCTCCGGGTGGTACGACTCCGTCTTGAGGAGTATGATGAGACATCGTTTAAAGAGTGTCTTCTGGAGATTATTACAAGGATAAGACTGTTCTTAAGCGCTCGATGCTTAAAAACGAAAGATTAAAAGTTCTTACGCAGAAGAACGTGCTATTACAAGTACTTACAAGCAAAGTAATAACAACTAAAGCTTAAAAACAAGATTACACGGAGATCAAACTCCAAAATATGTCTCGAATATTGCAAATATTCAAGAACACGAAGAACAACGGAAATACATAAATAAGCTTTAAACGGTGGAAATACCGATTAAAACCTGAAAAACGGAGTTTGCTAACCGATCGCTCGATGATCGGACGAAACTGATGTGAAGAACACGTAAAAGGACCCCTCCTTCTAGCGCCAAATGTTGTACGCACTTTTATCGGGTTGACTCGGTTGTGGACTGTTTTTGGTACGATACAAACATGTATTAATGATCGGGGGTTTATTACGTGTTTAATGGAGTGTTTATGATGATCTTATGAAGAACAAAGCAAGAAAGATCAAGAACAGTGGTGTAGCTTCTTGGAGAAGCTAAAAGCTTGAGAGCTTTGGGAGTATTTATTGCTTTAGGTTGGGGAGATTGGGTGAAATATGAAACTTGTCTACAAATCAGCCCCTTTTAGGCATTATATAGTGGTTTCCAGGGGCTGCCCGTCCTTTACACGTGGCACGCCCTCACTGGACCTTACTTCTGCCCGAAAAGGTGATTTGATGGCGCATTTAATGCTAAACCGTCTTTGGTGCTCGTCCTCGCCGATATGCCGAGGAGATGAGCTATGGTGGTCGCCGGAGGACCATGTCGAGGAGTGTGGTCGCCACGCTCCATGCTGTCTCCCAAGGCTTCAACACTTGATTTTCTAACTATGAATAGACCTGTGCTCGCCACACATTTGGGCGAGCAGCTAACTAAACCATGTGCTCGCCAACATCTTTGGGCGAGCACTTAAATATATTAAATACATCTATATTATTACATTTCCTTGGTCTTGTTGACTAGTCGTCGCAAGACTTTGTTGACTGGTCCTCGCCACGTAAACTGGTGACTAGGATTGACTTGTCAAAGATTGACTTCTTTGACTAGGTATAACAGTATCTAAAATTTATTGTCTTTATACCTCACATTTGGCTAAACTCCCTTTATACCTCACTGATTAAATTATCCAAAATATGCATCATTTTATTTGACTCCTCGACTCTAAACCACTAACTTCAGTGTGAACTCTTGCTTTCTAAGTTCCACTAATTGAGTAATTAGTGTGAGTGAGGTCATAAGATAGGGGAATTGAAGTAGATAATTCAACTAAAGGATAAGGAATTTGTCACCTTGTGATTAGATTTAGTGAATATTAAAACTTGAGGGTGTAATAGTGAATTTTAAAAAATTACATAAAGTTTCCAACCACAATATATTGTTATGCATTTACTTTTATTATCATTTTGTATTGTTTGCATACTTAACAAAGTTTTTTATTTTATTTTAAAACACTCAGCATTTAACTCTTCTTGAAAATTGTTAAGTTTTACAAATATATATCATAAATATCGATTGATTATTCCGGTGCTTACAAGTGTTCAAAGTACACTTATCTAAGAAACTCAAAGAACACTTAAACCTGGATCTAGGGTTGTAAATGAGTGGAACCGGACCGAACGCGTATAGTTCAAGCTTGTTTGAAATATTATCGAGCTTTAAAATTATTGTTTGAGCTTGTTTAATAATTAAACGAGCTTTGCTCGAACGAGCTGAACACGAGCCGAGCTCGAGTAGTTTGATATTTTTACACTAAACTTATTTTTTTTACTTATCGAGTTCGAGTTCAAGCCGAGCTTTAGACCGTACCAAACATAAGTATATGTTCAAACTTATTTGATATTAATGTCAAATCGAGCTCAAACGAACTTTTACCGAACGATCTCGAATATATCGAGTATCGAATAACTTGGTTTAATTTTCAGTCATACTCGGATCAATACAAGCACTTGTCGACTTACGTGATTCATTCTTAGTCAACACATGACCCGATCTTTAATCTGGCCTTACATCTAGCAAAGTGTGCACTAACACTTGTGTTGATTACCACTTAAAGTCTGAAAAGGTTTAGAAAGGTTTTGAATTTAGCCTGATACCAACATTTTTCCACCACGTACGCGTGCGCGCATTTGATGCCATTCGTTGACCCTTGTCAATTAATTGATTAACGATTGAAAGCAACGGCAGGTGAAATCATTTCAATATTAATAAAGGCGCCGTATGTATTGTGCATTTGTGTCATTGTATATATGTCGATCACTTTATTAATAATAATTTTCATTAAAGGAGCCGACGGCTCTTACTAGAAAGTTGCTAATCAATTACATGTACGGATAAAATCAACAATGTTATATAATCTAAGTCGGCCCAAAATTAAAATATCTGCAGGTTGGAGGCATCCGATGAGAACCACGATACGAAAACAGACGAATCCCCGGCTCAGGCCGGCAGGGAAGAACGCAATTTACAAACTAGATTTGCATAGGAAATTGCATATATATATAATCTTCTTCCTTATTCGCCCAAAATACATCCTCTTAAATAGGTTAAGAATAAATCCCACCAAATTCTCCAACTTCAATCGGCTATAGATCGTACGTAATTTTGAGCCCACGGCCCTTATTATGGTACACGAATTATGGTAGTTGAAGGGTGGATTGGGTTTTAATAATTAATTTGCATGGGGAGTGAAGTGTAAATCAATTAAATTAATTTGAGGGGGTCTTATGTGTTATGTGAGAGGAAATTTCACTATAGTATATATACATTACTTTGCTCCAAATACGTGATTCGAGTAGAATTATAAATTTATGAATTATAAAATTTGTAAGTGATAGAAACATGTTTTTGTCTTAAATTTGTGAGGTGAAGCATATAACATATACTCTTGATTCGATTAGCATTTGCCTAGGATGGAAGAAAATGATAGATCAATATAAAAGTTTGAAAAACTATTTGGTAGGGGCAACTCATATCATCGTACTATAACATATATAACCACATAAAATTTTAGTGCATTATCGTAATGGTGGGGTATAATGTTTTTTTTATAATTTGTATGGGGAGTGAGGTGTAAACTAATTATATTTGAGGGGGTGAAGTAAATAGCATTTTCACTTGATTCCATTACCATTTGCTTGGGGTGGAAGATAATAATAGATCAATATAAAAGTTTGAAAATCTTTTGGTAGGGACAAATCTAATACGGTTCGGCCACGTTTAATTCCACATAAAGTTTTAGTGGAAAACATTGTTTATTTAGTCAATTAAATTTACGAATTATTGGGATGATAGGTACTTCAAATATGGAAATATAATGAAAATTAATATTGAATATTATATCCTGCGAAATATTGATGGTTATATTGTTAGTAATTATTTAACCATATCTCAAAACATCTCAATATATTAGATCACATGTCATCACTTTATTCACGCTAAATTACATATTTAGCATTCACTTGAAAAGTTTTTACCACTCCACTTTTATCTTCCATAATACTAATAAACATTTTATAATTGTCAAAAATTTATGAACTCTTAAGTAGGTACAAAGGGAGTATCACTTAAGCTTTTCCTTCTCCTAATTAGTAATTACAGTCAATCATTGATGACTGCCAACTTTTCGAAAAAGGAATTCGGAAACACCGTATTTTCCGAAATAAGTAGGGGCATTGCACCATGTCGTAAAGCTACACTATAATTTTTATGTTATTTTTTATATACTACTACTAAGTGCTAAGATAGGTCAGGTATATTAACTCAATTTGAATACCAGCTTGCTTCTTTTTTGGAAAATAGTATAACTGAAAATTAATTTTAATTTGGAGACTTTTTATTCAGCGCAATTTTAGAATGTTAACTTAAATAGTTTAGTGGATTATGTATGTGACAGAAAATATATAATGGTATCCCTATTTAACTACTCCCTCCGTCCCGTATTAACTTTCATAGGTAGATGGACACGTAAATTAAAAAATTGTAATAATGAGTGGAGTTTTGAGGGGTAATTTTGTAAAACTTAAAGTAAATAATGAATTGACTTTTGTGTATGTGTGGAGAAAAAGTAATGGCATTTGTGTAAAATTGAGGATATTGTGAGGGTGGAGTTTATAAAGGGTTTTCCATTTTAAGAGTGTGAAAGTTATTGTGGAACATCTAAAAAAGGAAAGTATGAAAGTTATTGTGGAATGGAGGGAGTACATATCTGTGAGTTGAAACTGACATTGAGGGTCACCAAGCTGGTTTAGTACGTAATACAGGTTGTCTTTGATGATTTGACGGCTTGATTCATACACATCTTGAATATTACTCCCTCCGTCCCGATATAAGTTTTTCATTTCTTTTGGGTGTTTTGATTAAGAAATATGATAAAATAATAGATGTAGTACAAGTGATGTGATGGTGAGAGAGAAAATAATAGATTAGTATTAGATGAAGTATGATAAAATAATAGATAAAGTGTAAGTGATGTGATTGAGAGAGAGAAAATAATTTACCAAAAATGGAATGGGAAACTTATAAAGTGGTATATATATATATATATATATATATATATATATATATGTGTGTGTGTGTGTGTGTGTGTGTGTGTGTGGGGAAACGGGTTATAAAGAGGGAAAATTTCAAAATAAGTCATGTAACTTAGATTGATTCAATTTTAAATCCTTTAAGTTTTCACTTTTTCAAAATACATCCTAAAGTGTCCAATTTACGTCCTTTTGTCCAATTTACGTCCTGTAACTTAGGTTGATTTCATTTTAAATCCTTTAAATTTTCACTTTTTCAAAATACGTTCTAAGGTGCCCAATAACCAAATTTGCCGGAAGCCCCAATTTTAAACAAAAGTTCGAGCCGCGCATGACAGCTTTTAGAAAAAAAATTAATTTTCGATAAAAAAATGATGTAAATTGGACATCTTAGGACGTATTTTGAAAAAAGTGAAAACTTAAAGGATTTAAAATGAAATTGTCCTAAGTTACAGGACGTAAATTGAACACCTTATGACGTATTTTGAAAAAGTGAAAACATAAAGGATTTAAAATGAAATCGACCTAAGTTACAGGATGTATTTTGAAATTTTCCCTTATAAAGATCAGTAAATTAAGGAGAATAAGCTATATAGAACATTTATAACTTCATAGGATATACTCTCAGTTTTGCCAAATGCGTAGCCTATCTTTATTTTTTAAATGGAGATTAAAGAATATAATACGTACTATAAAATGTGTAGCGGATAGTTGAAGTTGAAAGAAGAAATGTAGAGAAAGAGGTAGGAAAAAAATGTAGAGAAAGATAAAAAAAAAAAAAAAAAAAAGTAGAAATTAAGAGATAGGAGTAGTAGTAAAATTTTCATTTAAAGAAATAAAAAATCTGTGAAAATAGGTCCAAAATAGGTAAGTGAAAAGTTTACATATTTATAAGTTGGTAAAATTTTGGGGGAAATCATCTCACATATCATGCCTCAACTAGTAGACGATTCTAGTTGACCAGGTTCAATTTGGTAACTTGTCTCCCATGCGTCTTTTTATTGCACCAAAGTTATTTTTTTAACAAACAAAATATAGGAAATAAAAGTTGTTGTTTGTATGAAGGATAGTTGAGGCTGTTGAGCTAATATAGTAATATGTGTGATGAGGATTAAGTGATAGAACTTCGAAAGCTGCCCAAGATAGACCCCTTCACTAGAAAGTGATGATCACTTGTTTTTGTTAGTTCATTTTTTATATTTTTACAATCTTTATTTCAATACATGTTGTTTATAGTGGAGTTAATTTTTTCTTGTTCAGAGTTTTTCTCTAAAGAGAGTTTTCTCCTGAAAAGATTTTTAACAGAGTTCCTGGATCATTTGTAATTTTATATATATATAATTATATTATTGCTTTTATTTGTCATTTATCATCAAATTTTCTAGATCGTAAATAATTTTAAAATAACAAAGAAAAAAAATATCCGTAAACTAAAAAAAACTTTGCAACATCGAGCCCATATCGAACTTCAACAACGATCGATGTTGTGGAGAAGGAACGACTATGCGGGTCGAATATGGGGTGATGACGGTGCCGTTAGAGGTTGTTCTACAATGTCAGGAAATTCCAATAAGTACTAACATAGATCGAGTGGATGTTAGGGATTTTGACATTGAAATGAGAAAGTCACTAAATCTGTTTTACAGAGACTATTTTTTTTAGCACACTAAATTTACAGGGTGGCATTAAGGACACTTGGGCAGACGAGTTTTGAACATTAAAATTATTGTGAAAAACATTTAATATAATAAAAAATCACGAAAATAATTTAAATAAATGAAAGGCCCAGTTAATTTCTTGGCGTAGCTAAATTCATTTTGGGTTGTCAAATTCTCGACGTCTCAACCACCGTATCATACGTTGTTCTATTCGTCTTCCCATCACTTTTTGGATTAGATGTGGCTATTGACTTCGGAGTATTTACTAAATACACTCACAATATATAAATGTATGAATGGGCTAAAAATATATTTTAGTAAATAGTAAAGAAAATATCAATTTTTATTCATATGTTCAATATGTGCTTTATTTTTTAAACCAACATTATCACTTTTCACTTTAAAATAAAAAACTACACCTACCACTTATCATTTATATTTTCAATATGTTTATTACTTTTAACATGAACATTATTACTTTTCACATTGAATTAAAAAAAAAAAATCAATTTTCGCAGGAAGGCTATCTTTCTTTTATGCATTTACACATTTTGAAATTTATAACGGGTGAGTTAGAAAACTACTACTTCTCGATTAAATTATCTTCCAAGTGCACACCTTATGTAGACTATGGTATGAATTCGAAATTTACCAAATTACACAATTAATTAGATAAATTAAAAATTTGTATGACACCATCTAATACATGAAACAATTTCTCACACATATATATTACATAATTTGTGGACTTATAAAAATATTGATTACATATATTTTAACTAAATATGTGTCAAATATTTCTACATTAGACGTTTTGAAATAATTTTGTTTCGGACAAATAATTTTGTTTCATCTAAAATTAAATTCGAGAAAATTTCATTTTAGGTCCTGTAACTTAGGTCTAATCCAGAATATATCCTTTAAGTTTTCACGTTCTCAATTTACGTCCTAGGGTGTCCAATTTACATCCTTTTCGGTCCAATTTAAATCCTTTTCACCGGAAAATTGAAAATCCGGTCAAATTGTCCAATTTACATCCTTTATGTTTGAAAATTATAAATTAATAATTAAAAAATTCTGAAAATATCATTAAAAATAAAAATATCTCATTAAAAACTTATGAATTGTGTAAAATAAATATAAAAAATCTAAAAAAAAAATTATAAATTCTACAATTCAAAAAATCTGAAAATGTTTAAATTTAATTTTTTTTTCTAAAAACTCATAAAAATTAAAAAAAAATCTATAATTTCTACAATTCAAAAAATCTAAAAAATGTGTAAATTAATTTATTTTTTTCTAAAAACTCATAAAAAAATCTATATATTAAAATTTTAAAAATGTTTAAAATAAAAAATTCCACAATTTTAAAAATATTGTGAAAATGAATTTTGGACTGTTCCAAAATCGATCGAGGTGCATGTGGAACTTACACTCAACCTCGACGGTGAGTTGGAAAATCTCGTGGGATCCAAAATTTTTAGGAGTTCGAGCAAAACTTTAATGGCAGATGAGTCTGAATCAAGTCTGATTTTTAATGAAATGTTAATAATTCTTATTATTCTTATTAGATTTTTAGAATTAGTAATTTTTAATATACATATTTTTAATAAATTAATGAGATTTTTAGAGTTTTGAGAAATTTTAATTAGATTTTGAATTTCTTAATTTTTAAATTACATATTTTCCATTCTTTGTATTGTAGAATTTTTTATTTTTTGTATTTTCAAAATTTTTTATTTATATTTTACACATTTTATAATTTGTAATGATATTTTTCAAAATTTTAGTGATATATTTTGAATTTTATTTTACACATTTTATATTTTTTAATTTTAAGGAGATTTTTGGATTTTTAATGATACTTTTAGATTTTTTTAATCTTTAATGGGATTTTTAGAAAATTTTAATTTTCAAACTTAAAGGACGTAAATTGGACTATTTGGCCGGAATCCCAATTTATTACTCACATTCCGGTGAGTTTTAAAATTTTCCGGCGGAAAGGACGTAAATTGGACCAAAAAGGACGTAAATCGAAAAAGTACAAACTTAAAGGATATAAATTGGATTAGACCTAAGTTACAGGACAAAAAATGAAATTTTCTCATTAAATTCGAACTTTGTTGAAAAATTAATTCATTTATAATATTAACCCTACTAATTTCGATATTTGAATGAATTAAATTATCCTTTGAAGGAATTTAAACATGGATGATAATTATTATGTGCATTAGGGAATCCACAATATTTAATATTTGAGTGCATCGCCTATTTCATAAAAAGTTGCAGTTGTACGTCGGTGGCGAATCAACGCCATTTTCTTTTCTATCCCATTGTCGGGGCAAATTCACCACTTGCACCAGTAATTTCTTTATAAACTCACAATTAATCCATGGGACAAATATTCTATTATGTAAGCTCTAACATTTCATAAATTGTTAAAAGAACTAAATTTTAAACAGTTTATAAGTTGATAAAGCGATTAACTAATAAAATATATACCTTCTTTGATAATTTGGTATAAATATTTTCAATTTTAATTATAAAGTAATTATATTTGTATTTTTAGTGGGTGATGTGTGGTGGGTTTTTTTTTTTTTGAAGTATAACTTAAAGAAATTTAGAAAAATAAGTTATTAAGTTGGAATATGATTTATTTTTATTTTTTGCAGCTTATAAGGCGTAATTCTATTTTAAGACCTTGTAAGCTGTTAAACATCTTTTTCACCAAACACTTTTGGAGAGTTTATAAACTCTGTCATAACGGTTGTTAAAATAGCAAAACTCCAAATTTCATGCTTTGATAAATGCATCTCAAAACCACAGATTAGTCATTGTTGGAAATGCTATAGACTTTTTAATAATCAAGAATATAGTCTGATTGAATGATAAAAAAAACGCTGAGATGTTAATTCTTACCCAATAAGCAACTTTGAGAAAACAAGTCGAGAACACAGTCTGTATGGCTCAGATCTTAATAAAATTAGTCCGTTAAAACCTGTTTGGTTTGGTATTCATAATATCTCCTGCTTCAGTTTCTCTCAGTACCACTACTTCTTGTCCGCTCATACCTAACAGAGTCAGAAATTATGGTCCAAGAGTCCAATTAAATCTACATTTAAATTCAAAGAAATCCGTCTCATCTAGAACTTTTGATTTGGAGAGAGGGTTTTAATTCCCTAATAATTCTCTTGCTCGAGGGTCGGATTATCACTTTTACTCTTTGAAGATGAAGCTCATCAAATGAATAATTTATATGTAAAAATTGAACTTAAAATGTGTGGGAGTGAGTCTGACTCTAAGTAATACTTCCTTCGTCCCAAGATTACTTTCATAGGTAGATGGACACACATATTATTATATTAATAAGTATAATAATGAGTGGAGTTTTGAGGTGTAATTTTATAAAATTTTATGTATAAAGTAAAGAAATGAGTTAATTTTTTTTATGTGTGAAAAAAAAGTAATGACATTTGTGTAAAATTGAGGATATTGTGAGAGTTTGATTTATAATGAATTTTCATTTTAAGGACATTAACGTTATTGTGGGACGGAGGTGGGAAGGGAGTATATTACTCTCGTGATATATAATCTATTTTTACCTACGTTGCGAATAAAATGCCTTTTTATTGATCTACAAAAAAAGAAAAAAAAATAGGAATTTTAAATTTTTTAAAATTTTACTCACATTTTTTCTCCAATTTGTTCTCTCCTCTCTTAATTCTCCACCTCGAATTTTGTGGGGAATAATATGACAGATAATTGAAGAATTAAAAGAGTAAGAACAAAAAAAATCTTAAATTTAAAATACTAAAGACCATTTATAGGGAGGTAAATTGAGAAGAAATGAGTTAAAAATAGTTAAAAAGATAAATAAATACAAACACAATTTAGAGAGTAAAAGGATATTCAATCTGAAACGAAGGTAGCAAAAAATATAGACTAAATTTTCTTTCAATATATATACTTTAATAAAAGCTCAATCATTCACTCGCAACACGTGAAACAGCTAGCACACATTAACAATATATCTCATCTTTCTTAAGAAAAGAAACTATGCATGGCATCTTTCATTCTTTATGTATCAGTTTATCACAATTTTAAATATTGTATAATAATTACACTTATTAATATTTAAATATATCATAATTTTTAAAAATACATAAAAAAATCATTTTTATTAAATAATATTTTGATTTTTCAATATGGCATCTTTCATTAATTTATCATAGTTTTAAATAATAATTACATTATTTAGATTTACTCTTATAAAGTACATAGCTCTTTAAAAATACATAGAGTAGAATTTTTATTTCCACTTTTTATTAAACAGGAGTATTTTGAATTTCTAATATATATTGCTATTTTTTTTTATAATTCTAACTTTCTTTTTAGTCTATTTATTTTTATAATTCTCATTTCTTTACTTTTATCTATATTTATTCATCCTTAAATTTTCTTTATAATTGAGAATCAATTCAAATGACAATAAAAAAAAAAGTTCATAAGCGTATATAGGGATGGCAACGGAGCGGGCAGGACCCGCCCCATCAGGAAATTTTCGTACTCGGTACCCGCCCTGCCCCACTTGGATACCGGCCCATTGGATTTTACTCATCCTAATGTATACAATATTTTTATTTTAATATTTCATAATTTAAATTAAATATATAATTATTTAAAATAATATTTCATATTCATTTTATACTAAAAATAACTAGATATAAAATATTAATGTTAATATTAATATATATATAGCGAGTTCTAATATGGGTTGGCCGGTGAGTTTGACAAAAATTACGATCCCTCCCCTACTTGCTTAATCGAGGGTTCAGATCCCACCCATGCAAAATGGGTTCAACGTTCCATTATCATCCCTAATGAAAAAAAAAACATGGGGACCCAGTGCGTCCTGGCACACCCCCTCCCTCCGTCATACTCACAATTATTAGGCTTTGGTTTCTTGAGGTTATATAATAACGCATTCTGTTTTCATAATTTCAATGATCCAAACCATACATAGTCTGAAGTATATACTATAATTTATACTCCATTCATATGGAAACTCTCTGTAAAAAATCTTTAAAAATTCCGCCACCACAACACCAAGAAGAACACCTGATGAACTCCAACAATAATAACGATGTTTCGCAGAGCAACAATGGCGACCGAGCCTGGTGGACCTCCAGTTACGATTTCCAAAACAAACCCGCCGACGTGTCGTCGTCTGCTAAAATCCAGGATGAACAGATGCCGCCGAAAGAAGTCCGAATTTCAGTTAACGAGGTGGCGGAGGAGGAGGTGGTGGTTTGCAGCTCGACGGATTACTTTCCGATGAAGTCGAGTTTCATTAGAAGTAAAACCAAGTCAAGGTTGCTGGACCAGCCGGAGGAAAAACATCCTCGATCACAGACTCAAAGAAGGGGCAAGTCTCATCATTTCGGAAAGGGGACGAGCACGAGCGAGTTCGACGAGGATGATCCCTTTCTCGATGAGGACTTACCCGATGATTACAAGAAGATCAAGTACAACAATCTTTCGGTATTACAGCTACTCAGTTTGATATTAATTATTGCTGCCCTGGTTTGTAGTTTAACCATTGAGAGGTTGAGAAATCACACTGCCGTTGGATTGCGGATATGGAAATGGGAATTCATGGTTTTGGTTTTGATCTCTGGGAGATTGGTGTCCGGCTGGGTCATAAAGATTATTATTCTTTTAATTGAGGGCAACTTTTTGTTAAGAAAACGGGTTGTGTATTTCATATACGGTTTGAAAAAATCTGTGCAAAATTGTGTGTGGTTAGCTCTCGTTTGGATTGTCTGGCATTCCATTTTTGAGGACAAGATTAAAAAGGTGACCAATACGCAGGTTTTGTCATATGTTTCTGGGATTTGGGTGTGTCTTCTCGTGGGGACATTGATTTGGCTACTCAAAACTCTGCTTGTTAAGGTTTTAGCATCTTCCTTCCACGTGAATACCTTTTTTGATCGGATTCAAGGAGCGTTGTTCAATCAATATGTGATCGAGGCGCTTTCAGGGCCCTCGTTGCTTGAAATCCGACAAGATCAAGAAGAGGAGGAGCAGGTGATGGATGAGGTACAGAAACTTCAGAATGCAGGATCGAGTGTGCCACCTAATTTGAAGGCCAATATGTTTCCAAAGACTGGAAGAATTCTCCGTACCAATTCTAAGAGTAAGGTGTGTTCAAGAGTGTCGTCGAACAAGGAAGATAAGAATGGTATCACGATTGATCATTTGTATAGGTTGAATCAAAAGAACATTTCAGCTTGGAATATGAAGAGGTTGTCCAGCACGGTGAGGAGGGAGGCCCTCTCGATTAGAGATGCGAAAATAAACGAGGGGTCGGTGCATATCACAAGTGAAAATCAGGCCAAGTCAGCTGCTAAGAAGATCTTCCTCAATGTTGCAATGCCAGGATCTAAGTAACCTCCAATCCTTTCTATGCTATGCACATTAATTATAATTACTTAACTAATACTATATATATATTAATATTGTTATGTATGTGCAGGCATATTTTCCTGGAGGATTTATTGTGCTTTATGCGGGAGGATGAGGCCTTACAGACTCTGCATCTCTTTGTAGACGGAACTGAGGAAAAGGGAATCAGCAAACGTGCTCTTAAAAATTGGATGGTAAGAATTACTAGTACTATTTATCTTAATTTCATTATATATATATAGGTGTTGCCTATTGACACTAATCATGGAATTGAATTTGATCTTTGACAACAGGTGACTGCATTCAGAGAGCGAAGAGCTCTTGCTTTGTCTCTAAATGACACGAAAACCGCAGTTAACAAAATGCACAACATGTTAAATGTCATAGTAGGGATTCTCATTGTTGTTGTGTGGCTTCTTATACTCAAAGTTGCAACAACACACTTTCTTGTCTTCTTAAGCTCCCAGGCTCTTTTGGTGGTATTCATGTTTGGAAACACGTGCAAGACTACTTTCGAGGCGATTATCTTCTTATTCGTGATGCACCCGTTTGATGTGGGTGATCGTGTTGAAGTAGATGGAGTTCAAGTAAGTTTTCTTGTTTTTATGAGAAAATCTGCTCATGTTTGTAGTGTGTACTCATTTACGACAAATTGCAGATGATCGTTGAGGAAATGAACATACTGACGACAGTTTTTCTCAAGTTCGATAACCACAAAATCTATTATCCAAATAGCATACTTTGCACAAAGCCAATCAACAATTATTACCGTAGCCCAGATATGGGAGACGCAATTGATTTCTGTATCCACATTTCAACTCCTGGGGAGAAGATTGCAGCAATTAAGGAAAGGATAACAAGGTATGTGAATAACAGGAGTGACCACTGGTACCCTTCCCCAATGATTGTGATAAGAGACGTGGAGGACATGAACAGGTTGAAGTTTTCGATATGGCTTTCACACAAAATGAATCATCAGGATATGGGGGAGAGATGGACAAGGAGAGCACTTGTTGTGGAGGAAATGGTTAAAACTTTCAAAGAGCTCGATATTGAATATCGCATGTTGCCTCTCGACGTCAATATACGCAACATAAGTTCGACTAGGCTACCATCTAATTGGACTGCTTGTGCCCCTAATTCATCAATGTAGTGAAATTACTATTAATGTTGCTCAACAATAATGTATACGTACTCCACTATAATATATAGAGACTAGGATTAAGATTACTAGTATATAATAATAGCTAGAGGATCACAACTCACAACGTATTCTAATGTTGAGCAGCACTTTGCATCTGATCTTTTATTCACAGATCGATGTAGTATTATATTATTCCCTAGAATGTTGCACATGTACACACTAGATTATTATGTATCTCAATGTATCATGATGCATGTATGTACCAATGAATAAATAATGGAGTAATAATTAATGATATGCACGAATTGTCAAATCATCTTGTTATTTAAGGATTCTTGAAGAATTATGGAGCTGAAAACTAGAGTGTCGGCACAATATGGTCTACTTCACCTCCTTGTAATATCTTCTCTAGTTTAAGTATAAGTGTCTAAATCTTGTACTTATACTTAAATTCTAAATCAATACAAGTCTACTGATTCTTTTTATACTTAGGAAAATATCTCTCTTTATTTGTCTCTCACTTGTTTTAATTGTACCAACACTACTGGGTTTTTTCTTATTGATTAGAACTTAGAAAATGCTAAAAAGGGGAAATTTGTTGGGTGAAGTAAATGATTGATTTTGATTATACCAAAATTGCACTCAAAAGGAAAACAAAATAAAAGGAATTTTCACTTTAGATATGTGTTTATATAACAACATAGTTTCAATATATTACATGAATGTTAATTTAGTGACACATATTTACTCTTATAACAACATTTATTTTATATATATATATAGTAACATATACTTGTCATATTATAGTAATACGGATTCAGGATTAAAATTTTATTTTTCGTTGTGCACAATTTTTTTTGTGATTATTCACTCAAAACCACGAGAATAACAGGGGTATCATTCAAATCTACACAAATAAATTGGTATTACTAAAATCTACAAAATTGGGATGAAAGCCCTAATATGCCCTTATCTCACTCTTCAATTTCTTATTCATTTTCTCTCTCCAATCCCCTCTCTTCCTCCTGAAACTGTGATTCATTTTTAAATTTACTTTGACCTGCTCTCTCTCCAAACCCCCCACCCCTCTCTCTTCTGGCGACCACAGAAACAAATACCCTGCTCTCTCTTCCGGCGACAGTGAATCGTGGTCGAAGCCAAGGCGGCGGCACAAGAACTTATTCCGAGGGTGAGGCTAGCGACGACGCAGCCGGAGCTGCAGATCGAGCACTGCGCTCACCCACGTCGCCCCTCCTCCCTCGTCCTGTCGCCGCCGTCGCTGCTATTTCAAGTAAAAAGCGGCCGACAGATCTGTAAAGGCCGTTGTCGCTGCCTGTTCGCACCCCTCCTCCCACGAGCCTCGCCGTCGTTCCTCCGCGTTTCGCCGCCGCCTTGGTTTGAGGAAGAAAAGGGTCGTCACCGGATCTGTAAAGGCCGCCGCGACGGTTTGTAGAAGAAGAAAAAGGTCGGATCTGTAAATTCCTCCTCCCTTGAAGTATTGCATTCTCAGCCTAAACCCTAAAGTCCCAAACTCAGCCGCTAGTACAATTGCTCATCTTTCTTCTCTTTTTTTTATCAAATTTTTAGATCTGATATTTCTTAGATGTGTAATAATTGCATAGTTTTTTTGCTCATTTAAAAAAAAAAAACAAAATTTTGTTTTGATTCGAAATTTTTTGCCTAGATTTGGGCATATTCGAAAAAACTGTATTTTTTTCGATTTTCTTTTTGCTGATTTAAGACTTTTTAAAAAATTGGTGTTCTATCAATCTATGTCCTGTAATGATTTGTTTTGGTATAATATTCAATTTTGTGGGTTTGGAGTTTGTTTGAATTTATTTTTTCCATTTTTTCTCGTTTCCAGCTTACTTCTAGTTTGAGTTTATTTGGAGAGGATTCGAGCGTGAAATGAGAGAATTCTCAGATAACTCCAATCTGTATTATGGAATTCCATGTGGTGAAGATGAATTTGTCTAAAAGATCCTGCATAAAGCTAGATCGACGTTTTAGTTGGTGATAAGTTTGTTGAGCCCACTTTATCAAAAAAAAAAGTTTGTTGAGCCCACAAGCTTGCTTTTCTATAACAAATGTTTGTATACTTCTCTGTATTATGTTGTCTGAATTGAATGTCTCATGTAGTACAACTGATTACAGCACCATTTCTCAAACAACAAAAACTGATGAATACTGACTTGTTTGTTGCTGTATGTATTGTGTATAGTAATGTGTAAATTTTTTAAATAAAATAGAAATAAAAAATTATTTTATAATTTATGCAATGTATATACATTGTTTGTTGTTAGTATGCAATGTGTGTTGTAAATATGCAATATTCATTTGGTATATGCATTATTTGTTGCTCGTATGCAATGTGTGTTGTAAATATGCAACATTCACTCGGTATATGCATTATTTGTTGTTAGTATGCAATGTGTAGTATGCATGGTTTGTTGTTAATATGCAATGTGTAGTAATGTGTAAAAAATCTAAATAAAATAGAAATAAAAAAATATTTTATAATTTAAAATTTGAATATAAATAATTTTTGAATAAAATCTAAATGCAAATATAATATAAAAAATTAATTAATTTCTCAATCTCTTGAAATATAAAAAATAAAAAAGTGAAAAAAAAGAAGAGAAAAAAAAATTAATTTCTCGTTTTCATTTTAAAAAAATTGGAATAAAAAAATCTGAACAAATAAATAATTTTTGAATAAAATTCACAATGGGACAAAGAGGGTAGATGAAGGGCATAATGGTCACTTTAACTACACATTTGTAGATTTTAGTATTAAATTTTTTGGATTGTAGATATATGTAATGGGCTAGAGCCCATTGTAAGTGTATGTAATTTTCCCATTTTTTTTTGAAGAGATCCGTTTAACACAATCTCAATTAATATACAAATTGTGTACGTAGCCGACGACTGTCATAAAATTTATAGTGACTTAAATAAATATATCCTGCATTTACCTTTAAAGTAGTATAAAATATATTAGTCTACCAATATTTTGGGTACCAATTAAGTAAAAATTTTGGAGGTAAAACCGTAAAACTCATCCAACGCCGTCTCACTGCATTAGCTCTACCAAGTACATGAATTATAGCCGTGTTTACCTTACAATCTCATAAAATAATGCAATTAAGTTGTGTAGGTATGGAGGGATTTAGGATTGAATTTTAAATTTATAATCTAAATTCATTCCACTTGTTTGGATTAAAAAGTAAATTTTTTTAGTTAAAATTGAAAGAATTTTAAATTTTCATTAAAAATATATCATTTAAAATTCATCTATTTTTAAATTCTTTCATTTGAAAAAAATACTACCTCAAATCAAATTCCCACGTTCAAACACAACCTTAATTTTTTTAACTAATAATTAATGCTCCCATAATTAATTATATTTGTGACCCTAGTTTGATTAAATTTGTGATTATAATTTTAAAAGTCAGAAACTACATTTATCAAGATAGGTTTTTTTTTTTTTTTTTAATGTTGGGTTACTGAGCTAGGCCGAATAAAATTATTAGGCCCTGTCTATACACCCCTCCAGCTTTGTTAAGTATACTCCCCTCCCCATTTATTAATTTAATAATCATGTAAAATACCTAAACTCTTATACTAAAATATATTCCCTCCATTTTTTAATAAGTGTCACTTTGTCATTTTCTAAAAAATTAGATATTAAATTGTGGTCCATATTACCTATCATTAATGATAAATAATTTTGATATTAAATTTTTGTTTAGTAAAAAATGTGGTCAAGAATGTATGTGGTATTCATATATACAATATTTATGATTTTTTCATGATTTATGCTACTATATTAATTGAAATTTGAGGTAATTTTTTTATAAGGGTGAAAATTGTCAAAATTAAAGAAAAAAATATAGAATGACACTTATTTTAAAATACTTAAAAGACAAAGTGACACTTATTAAAAAATGGAGAGAGTACTAAAATAATCATAATAAATACACTCCCCTACTTTTAAAACTCTAACCCTAATAGTTACCGTCACCACCACCACCTTCGGCGGCCAACACCAACCCATTTTCAAAACAAAAAATCACAGAAATTTCAAAACATAAAATAAAAATAAAAAACATATTTTGACAAACAAGTGTCGATCGTATGCATTATTGTTGACAACAATTTTTCAACAATAATGCATACGGTCAACACTTGTTTGTCGAAAAAAATTATTTTTTTTTAAAAAAAAATCGACAAACTAGTGTCGGATGAATGCATTATCGTCGATAAATTGTTATCGACTGCTATCGACGATAATGCATTTGGTCGACACTAGTTCGTCGAAAGTTAAAAAAAAAAGGACCTACCTACGAGCGGCGATGATCAACTGTTGGGGTGAGGGGCGCGACCGCAAGAATGGAGGAAGGGACGGCCGAGGACGACTATTTATTTACAAGAGGCGGCGATTTTTTTTTGGCCGCAGGGGTGGGGGTGGAGCGGAGCGGCGGCGCATTGTCGTGTGGAGAGGGTGAGGGGAGGTGGCCGACTGGTGGAGTAGGGGAGGGGAGGTGGCCGACTGGTGGAGAAGTGTTCGCGGCGCCGCGGCGGAGGGAAGATGATGGTGGCGTCTAGAGATGTCTATCGGGCTGGCCCTAGCCCTATAGGGCAAGCCCTACAGGGCTACGGGCTAAACGGGTTAGGGCCTTAACCGGTTCATATTTAACGGGCCTACAATTGTTGGGACCTAACCCTAACCCTAGCGGGCCACGAGCTAAACGGGCCACTAACGGGCTACAATAATTTTTTTTCTTTTAAAATTAAATGTCTCAATTGGCACGTCCAACAAACAAATAAAATAGAAAAATACATAATTAGTTAATAATCAGTAAATGAGAAAAAAAAAGTATAATTTAAACACAATTTTAGAACTCATTGGTCCTTAATATGACCAAATAAAGCTAAACAAATATCATAATCTAATAAAAAATAGTAATAATGACTAATGAATGGTAATGGGCTTCTTAATGCTTATAATTATGGTTATTGGTCAAATGACCCAAAATTTGTTCTTAGGTTATTTATTAAAAAAAAAAGAAAAAAAGGTAACAACTCGGGCTAGCGGGCTGGCTCGGTTTAGTCCACAGGCTAACCGATCCGGGTCAAAAAAGCCCGGTTTTAAACGGGCTTATAATTCATGAACCCTAACCCTGTATTTTTCGGGGTTAAACGGGCAGCCCTGTTAGCCCGGCCCGAATAAACATCTCTAGTGGCGTCTGGTTTGGGGGAAAGGGAGAAATGAGAGAAGGGAAGAGAAATAGGGGTTAGGATTTTTGAATGGGGGAGTGTATCTATAATTGTACTTTAAATGTGTAAAGGGAAGATTAGGTATTTCGTGGGGGAGTGTATATAACTTATGACATATTAAGGGGGTACGAAAATCGGGGGTATATTTAACAAGGCTAGAGGGGTATATAGTCAGGGCCTAATTTAAAATTTGGATTATTGAGCTGGGCCGAATAATAATTTAAAATCTGGATTACTGAGCTGGACCGAATAATAATTATTGGCCTAGGTTATGTACCCCTTCAGACTTGTTAAATATACCCCCTCGATACATGCACTACTTCTTAAAATGGGTTATCTTAAATGTACTCCCCCTAAAATACCTAATATACCATTTTACACATTTTGAATCAAATTATATATACACACCCCCAAGTTAAACCCTGAAACCTAATTTTTCTTTTTCTTTCTTCCTCACACCACTCTAACACTTCTTCTTCTTCTCCTTCCCACCAACCCACCGCCTCCTCCCATTCCCGGCGCTGCCCCTCACGCCGCACCGCCACCCTTCCCTTCTCTCTTTCCCTCTCATTCTTTTTTTTTCTTTTAACACAGTAAACCCCAACCCACACCACCTCACCACCGCCCATCCCCACCTGTCGGCCACCAACGTAGCCGCAGTCCCTCCACCGCCGCCCACCTCTTTTTTATTTCTTTTTTCTTCTGAAATTTCCTCTCTCTCTGTCGCGCCCCCTTCTCCCTCCCTCCCTCCCTCCCACGACGTCGATGCCCCTCTTCCCACAGCGACGCTGCCGCCTCTTTTTTTTTTTTTTTTTCATTTCCCCCTCTTTTCAACAGGCGCGTCGCCCTCCTCCGCCCGGTGCCGCCCCTTCCACCCCTAGCCTCTCGTCGACCCCACACCCCGACCCCTATCACGCTGCCACCAGCGGTTACCGCCCACGCCACCATCTGTTTCTCTCTTCTCACGTAGGTAGGGTTTCTCTCACTTTTTTTTAATTTAATAATATTTTACCATAGATTTTCGAAAATTAACACTGCTGTTGATAATTTGTTGTCGACCATAGTGTCAATTTTCGACCATCTAAAGTAAAAAATATTCATTTTATTTTTCTTTCGACAAAGTGTAGTCGAGAGAGTGCATTTTGTTGACAAACTATTGTCGACAAACTAGTGTCGATTTTTTTTCTTTAATTTCTAAGTTTTTTTTAAATATTTTTTCGAGAAGGAGGAGGTGGTGGTTGCTGCCGGAGGTGATGGTGGCGTTGGCGGCGGTGGGCTGTCAGAAGGACGACGACTGTTGTTTAAAATTAGGGTTAGAGTTAGGGGGTGTATGATTTGTAAGGGAGTGTATGTATCATTAGATATTTTATTAATAAGGGTAAATTGGGTATTTTATATGAATATTATATTAATAATTGGGGAGGGCCGGAGGGGAGTATATTTAACAAGTGTGGAGGGGTATATAGCCTGCGCCTAATTATTTGCAAATAACCTGGGCCGAATAATAATTTATGTTGGGCCGAGTTGGGTTACTGAGCTGGGTTTATTTTGGGCTCATAGAAGAACCCTAGTACCCTGAACCAATATCGTCTTTCTCCACTCAAACACTCGTCTTTCTCTCTTCTCTGCATTTACATTCTGAAACTAACCGAAGCAGCTTCCAATGGCGCTCGCCTTCTCACGACGTCATTTATTCTCACCTCTTTGCAGAAACAATCTTAACCTATACACCACATCCTCCGCCGCAAGCGACCTCCAAGGGGACATCGTTTCCGGAGAAGAAGCCGACGATATACCCCCAGTCCCAACCCCCGCCGCCGCACTTTCTCCGGCCGATAATCTCATCGCCGATAAATTATATTCCTTGATTAAAGACCACCACCGCAAAAACTCTAACCTTGTCTTAAACCCTATAAACCCTGATGTATCCTTCCCCTCCCTCTCTTTCGACTTTTCAAGCATCTCCCCCGTTCATTCTCTGTCCGCCTCCGTCGTCCAACATGTAATCGGAAAATGCGCCGCTCCTCGCCACGGCACTCCCTTCCCCCAAACCCTCGCCTTCTTCAACTGGTTCACGTCAGCGTCGACGCCTTCTCAATCCTTGGAGCTGTTTAATGAGATGATCGATCTTTCCGGGAAGGTACGCCAGTTCGATGTTGCGTGGAATTTAATCGATTCAATGAAAGCTCAAAATATGAAAATTCCTTTAGAAACATTTTCAATTCTGATCCGCCGTTATATCCGGGCGGGAATGGCTGCGGAAGCAGTGCACGCGTTTAATCGTATGCAGGATTATGAGTGTGAACCTGATAGGAAAGCTTTTTCAATAGTGATTGGTATGCTGTGTAGGAAAAGACGGGCAGTAGAAGCTCAAGCCTTTTTTGATAGCTTGAAGGATAAGTTTGAGCTTGATGTTGTTGTGTATTCGAGCTTAATTCACGGCTGGTGTAGAGCAAGTAATATCGATGAAGCTGAGAGGGTGTTCCTGGAAATGAAGGAAGCTGGGATTCAACCGAGTGTGTATACTTACAGCATTGTGATTGATGCATTGTGTAGATGTGGGCAAATTACTCGTGCCCACGACGTGTTTGCTGAAATGCTTGACCTGGGTTGTAACCCAAACTCTGTTACTTTCAATAATCTGATGAGGGTTCATGTTAAAGCAGGGAGGACTGAGAAGGTCTTGCAAGTTTACAATCAAATGAGGAGGCTATCATGTGAGCCAGATGTGATTACTTATAATTATTTGATCGAAACTCATTGCAAGGACAAGAATCGAGATGAAGCTATTAAGGTTCTCAATGTTATGATCAGTAAAGGATGTGACCCGAATCCTGGGAGTTATAATCCAATCTTTAGGTGTGTAGCTAAAGACAAGGATGTGAATGCTGCTCATCGATTATTTCTGAAGATGAAGGACGTGAAATGCACGCCCAACACGGTGACGTACAATATACTGATGCAGATGTTTTTGGAATCGAAGTCTATTGATATGGTAATCAAGCTGTGGAAAGAGATGAGTGAGAATGAAGTAGAGCCTAATGTGAATACTTTCAAGATTCTTATTGCTATGTACTGTTCAATGGGGCATTGGAACAATGCTTACAAGTATTTTAGGGAGATGATTGAGGACAAATGTTTAAGACCTAGTCCACAGGTTTATGAAATGGTTATGCAGCAGTTGAGGAAAGCAGGACAGTTGCAGAAGCACGAAGAATTAATGGACAAAATGGTTGATAGGGGATTTGTAACTCGTCCTCTGTAGTAGGAAACTGCGTCTCGTTGATCCAATTGCTTTGCAGCAAGCAATCTGTCTTTTTTTCAAGATAAAACCGTTGTTTGATGGCAGATCATGCTGCTTACAAAGCAAACGAGTCAAACTTTAACCATGGTAGGAGTCGTATATGAGAAAAACTATGATTCTGGGTATCTTTCTTCTTCGAAAAGGTTGCTTACTTGGAGATGGTGAATGAGAGATGCTTGATAAGGTATAAAAAATAAGTGAATGGCCTGGCCTATCGATAGAGTTTGCGATAATTTCTTGGATTGTAGAAGTAGCTTTGAAATGCCATTTTTGAAGTATTGTGTATTAGTTTTGTAGTAAATTTGAAGAAACTGGTTTAGTTTGAACCAAATTTGGTGTTCCAACTCTTTTCAAATAATGTATTTTTTTTTTTTAATCTTACTGCCTCAATGTTGAAGGAGTATGTCTCCCGTGAACTAGTTTGTTGGAACTCAATTCTTCAAAATAATAGTATTGTTTTATAGTTTGAAGTAAAACTGCTTAGCATATGAAAAGCAAATAATAATAATGCTGCAAGAATCCATTGGTACTGTTTAGAATGCAAAACATCACTTTTTGTAAAATAATTTTGTACTTTTTTAAATCACCTAGACTTATACTCCATTTCATATGCTAAACAAGAATTATACTACTCAAAATCGCTAAACTGTTAATCATGGAAGTGGTTCATTTTGATGGAAATTTTGTATTTTAGTTTGATGGTTTTTAGCTGATACACAGTTTGGTTAGTCGCACTCTTTGTTGCTTCCTTGGTACTACAATAAATACATGATGCTGCTAAGACTAATAGATTTGACACTCCCTTCTGCTAAAATACAAACAACTTGGTGAATAAGAGCGTAGATAAAAACCCGTCAAAAAAAAAAATAAGAGCGTAGATAAAAAAAAATAATAATAACAAAGGATTTTGCCACTTCCTGCACAAGGATGTCAAGAATTTAATGCCAAACAAATAAACGAGAACCATTGAGCAAGATAACTTTGTAAAACCATGTTCTTTTTCCATAGAATCCAATAAATGATTAAATTCTTGGTTTAGAGAACGATACACACTGTTGAACCAAGAGATTCATTTAGTAATTTGAACAAAGCTCGAGTTTATTGTAAATTAAAAGTGCAATATTTGTCAAGAGAGTCAAAATCAGTTTGATGTAATACAAAAGAAGTGAAGCATAGGAATTAGCAACCTTGCATATCCAGTGTCTCATCCAGCCGCTTTAATCGCTCCACTCCATCACTAATCAGAAACTTGATCCTCTGCTTGTCTTCGCAACCCCTGTTATTCTCCATCTCTTGTCTAATCATTTCCCTCAATTCATCTGAAACACAACATTCCAAATCCTTGTCTCAAATAGCTATATACACAAAAGAACACAACTGAAAAAACACAACAAAACAAAGCTGAAAATCATGTATAACATTGTCTAATTATGATTTATGATGTGGAAGGGATGCACAATTCTCCAATAAGCTTGAAAGCTCATGCATAAAACTTTCACAATAACATCTGAGCTTGATAGTGAAGGTTGATGTAAGGGGGCCAACCAATTAAGGTTAAATTTAAAATTTCAAAGGATACAAACCTGGAATACACAACCAGATTAATGGCAATGAACATGAAAATTGTTCCTCGTCTAAGTAACCGTAACTTAGGGGGTGTTTGGTTCCAAATTCTTACAAGGTAATGAGACTCAAAATAAATTAATCATTACCCCCCATTTTGATTAACTAAATCCCCTCTTATAACCATTTCTCCTCAATTATTCCTCTATTCAGCAATCAAAAAATCAGTTTGTGTCCCTAATTTTTCCAAGATTAGAGCAAAACACTAATATTCTAAGCATTATTTTCATTGAATTTTAATTGTAATTCATTATTCAATAATTCTCATTACTAATTCCCATTGAAGAATTTGAACCAAGTGCCCCCTCATTTGGTATGGACTTGTGTGACAACCACCCAATGAACGAACATAATATGGGGATCAGCTCCTCTAATAGATTTTCCAAAACAATTTCCTACCAACCTAAACGGTTTTCTAACTCAACTATGGAATAAATTCTGAATATACTTATTTCTGTTTTTCCTACATGGAGGCAAAAGAATGCATTAAATCTCAATAAGCTATTCTTTAGGATTTGTGGCAGTAAGTTGCATTTGAGAATCATTCACAAATAAACCACTTAAAAAATTTGTTGACTCCATTGTATTAAGCATTCAGCAAAGACTACATACCCTCTTCAAATAGTTTCAGCTTCCTTTATTACCCAGATAGCTCCAATTCTTGTATTAACTTCTATCTTCACATTTTGTCCTATCAACTATGAAGCCTTTTGTTCTTAACACACTCTCACACTGGCTATTTATCTCTGCTAATCCAGAACATTTGTAGCTGCTTCCCTGACAAAGTATAGCTGTCATAGAACTTGCCCTGAAGACTAACTCTAAGAGTTCAACAACTAAACAACCACATACACAAAAACTGAGTTTTGAATAACAATTAACAGAAAAAGAAAAGCGAATTATATCAAGAAAGAAAGATCTCTTTATTTGCTGATTCAAATTCAACTAATGATAAGAAACCAAGACCCAAAGAAAACACAGAATCGAATTTGAAACAATTACCACAAAATTGCTTCATCTCCCACGTGATTCATTTCTTTCCTTCTCAAGTTGCTGCTTTTGCTTTTCCACGAGCTTATCAAGAGCAGAATGCACCGCTTCCCGCCCTCCAATGAGCAGGCGGGTTATGACTTCTGGATCTTTTTCGAATCGAGACTCTTCGAATTCCTTTCGAGCATTTTCCCTCAAAACGTCACGCCATAGTACGCCCCGAGAATCGGGCCACATGAAAAACCGAGTTGCCCGGTATATGTCTCGGTAAAGACTCAACGCCTCACGCCGAGTGCTGGTGAGTCGTTGCCGAGTCAGATGTTCGTTTTCATCATCATCAATGTGCTTTTTCTCATTCTTTACAAGGTGTCTGTCGAGGAGCTCATCGATTGTATCCGGGCCCTCATGTAATAACCGGCAATGGGAATGGGAGAGGCGTTTTGTGGCGAGGAGGTGGCGTACAGAATTCTGGAGTTTGAGGGCCATGGTATTCCTTATTAATCTTCCTTCTTTATCCTTTTCCCCTTTACTTTGCTGTTATGGTTTTCCTCAACCAAACAGAGCTGGTAATTTAACTAACTAAAGCACAACCCTAGATCCAACACCAACACCTTGATTGATTTCAACTTCAGACCACAATTAAAATTGGAACAACATATAAACGATTCAATCCTAGTGATCCTATCTAGTTTTCACAACAGGTCACCATTTCTGAAACAACAATTTCATTGATACCTGGAATTAACTACAGATTGTTTCACAGGAATCCAAACTATTACTTTAAAATGCAAATTGTCCACGTTGAGATTGCCGCTAAAAATTTAGAACTGAGAAAATATAGCACGTGTGGCGTCGAATAACAATAACATTTGTAAATAATTCCATGTAAGAAATAATTTACATACGCCTATAATTTTCAGGAGAAGAGAGAGGTCAAACCTCTGGTATCTCCGGGGGCTCTTCGTGAAATTCTGAGAGCTTGCCTGTAGAGCTTCAAAACCCTGGCTCGGAGAAGGAAACTCTGCAAATCCAAGCCCAAAACCATTAGCGTACTCTCTCTCTCTCTCTCTCTCTCTCTCTTCCCCCAATTCTTTGTTTGGTTTCAGTTTTTTTCGAGTTTTTAGTTAGTTTTAACTTTTAATTCCGAGTCCAGATGGGTATGGGCCCTGCACCGAGCCCACTTTATCATGGGCTTTTGCAAATGACGTGCCCTGCACTGAGCCCACTTTAATTTAGTCTCGTCCGGTTTGTTTATAATTTTTAAACATTAAAAATAAACTTTTTGAGCATCTGCTGCTAAATTATCAAAAGTTTATTAAATGTAATTTTTAAGTAGCTAGCTTATAAATTCTTTGAGTGTTTTCAGATAATTTTTTTAATGTGAAATAATTATACTTTTATTTTAAAAGTTGAGGTGGGGATGGGTGGTGGACTGGTGGGTGGGGTGAAATCAACTATTTATGTATAGTTTAAAAGATTTAAAAAAATAATAATAATAATAGTAATCCCTCTGTTCCATTATAAGTTTTCCACTCATTTTATTACGTCCCATAATAAGTTTTCATTTCATTTTTTTTTTATTTTTGGCATATGATTTTCTCTCTTTCAATCACATCACTTATATTTCACTCTCTCCGTCCCGGAATAACTTGCATAGTTTGACCGGCACGTTGTTTAAGAAAAGTGAATGATGTAAGATAAATGAGGGGTATTTTAGGTAATTTGATGGTGTGTAAAGTGAATTTGATGATGTGTAAAGTGAAATGTATGGAAAAAATAAGTGGCAAATTTGAAAATAAAATGATGTTGTGAGGTTATTAATTGTGTGGGGTATTTCCATATTAAGAGTGTGCAAGTAATTTTGGGACATCCCAATAAGGAAAGTGTGCAAGTAATCACGGGACGGAGGAAGTATCTATTATTTTATCATACTTCATCTCATACTCATCTATTATTTTCTCTCTTATCATCACATTACTTGTAGTACATCTTATTTAATCATATTTTTTAATTAAAACGATCAAAAGAAATTGAAAACCTATAGCGGGACGGAGGGAATACTTTTTTTAGACTGGGTAAAAGCTTATTTTAAAATTTTATAAGGTGTTAAAACATGATTACAAGTTTCTAAATAGGTTATAAGTTGTTTTAAGTAGCTTATAAATCAAGTCGGACAAACTCTTAATATCAGAAATGAATTAACGTTGAAGGGTTACCAAAATTATTTCTGAAAGTTGAGAGCTAAAGTTCGTTTTTTTTTTTTAGCTCCTTAGACCTCAAACTCATCAAACATATAATTGTATTTGTATCCCACTTTATATTAAGTAGATAAATTTACCAAACTTCTAAATGAATTATTCAAAATTTATTTGTGAACAAGCTTGCAAGACTGTAAACAAGTTGACATAAAGACAATGAATTAAATAATAATTCATATGTGAATTTTAATTCACGTAAACTCTATTTTATAGTATCACTATTTAATATACAAAATGTCACTATTTAAAAATACTTACTGTATTTTTTATGCTGTTTATATCAAAAATGTCATGATATTTTGTAGGTTAAACTGTAACATTTAATATACGGAGTATTAATATTTGAAAAAAAAGTTCAAAAGAACTCTGGGTTCACTTGAACTTTTGTCAAAAATCAAATACTCTCCAACTTTAGTTAACTATTCAATTTTGAAATGAGTGCAACTATTCACTATCAAAAAATTAATAAATACACCCACGTACATGCATAGTTTTTTAATTTATCTGTACAATCAAATAAAATTACATGGTGAGTGTCAATATTCACACCATTTTTAAATTGAATCCGAGGTTGATTCGTTAAAGATAACAATTGATCTTGAATAAATATTTTATTGAATAGAGAATTAGAGGTTGATCACAATAAACATGTAATTTGACTCATTAGAATAACATATTTTGGAAGTAACACATATGTATAGTAATACCATTACAATAACATTTTTTGGCAATGTATTAACACAAATTTGAGATCAACTTCTAATTTTTTGATTGACCAAAATCCATGTTTACTTCTAAAAACTGTATTATATATCCTTTCTTCATACATAAAGGTGTAGCTGATTGCCCTCAAAACTCAATTTATTATTATTATTATTAATAATAATTTTCGTGTACACATGTGAAATTATTACGGAACAGAAAAAATATATTTTATGTAAAATATTTCATGCCAATTTTGCTGAAATGTGAAATGGGATGAGTATTTTACAAAATTTCTAACCTAATTTTGTGATCGTTAATCACGGAATCATGATAATTAAATAATAAATAAATGACCTGTTTTATTTCAGATTCATTGTACATGCCAATCATAGAGTTACTCAATTATTTAAGTGCATTCCTTCTTCTTAGAATCGCTTTAATTAATTCGTTCTAATAATAGTTAATTTTTCTAATCCTCCACATGCACCATAAGGGAAAAAAAGTCTGCACGCCCCCACACAGCAACTGCCTCATTACTATCATGTGTATAATCACGAAAGTGTTGCAAACAATTGTCTTTTGACGTTTGAATATTCAAAAATTCTCAATAATTATTTCAAAATATTGGTGTCTCATTCATTTTAAATTATTAAGATATTTTTTTTCCGAGACTTTATATCAAAATTGATAGCTGACTTTTTCATATAAAAATGTATTAGACGGCATTTCGTAGTAATTGTACATTTGTGCATAGATATCCCCTCAATGGGTTAGAGAAGAGGCTCGTGTTATGTAATCTCTAAGACGTTGTTTGGTTAGGGATTGTGGTGGATGGAATGAGGATGGGGATTGAAAAAATATGGAGGGGGTAATCCATGAATAGTAATTGAATAAATATTGTGTTTGGATAGAGATTGAAAAATAGATGTGGATGAAGAACTTTATGTTAAATCAATAGTGATGTTATATTATTTTATTATTGTTAGTTAGTGAAGTAATCAGTGTAAGGAAGGAAAGTAGGAGAGCTAATAAATGTGTGGAAGAAAAGTAGGAGAGAGAATAATGAAATATAAATGTGTAGAAGAAAAGTAGGAGAGAGAATGAGTAATTAATATAAAAAAATTGTGATCATGTGATTGTATAAAAATAGGTATATAGATGTATTATAGGGGTGGATGGGTATTAAGAATGGTATTTGGATGGAGAGGGATGGAGAGATATGGGATGGGGGATGGCCATCCAAATCCGAATGGGCCAATCCCAAACCAAACACGGCATGTATTATGTTTCTTGTCAAAAAAAAATTCTCTTTCACATTATATTTGAATAAATTTAGAAAATTTAAATTTGTGGGTAATCTCAACAAGAACATTAAGTATACTAAAGAATATTCTTGATTTATTTTATCAATGAATAAATTATTAAATTTAGTAAAAAATTAAATCATTAACTTATAAAAAGCACAATGAAAGCTTAGAATTAGATACATACTGTATGATTTATCTAGAATAAACCGTGTCATTATTTTTATATAAAGATTACAAATTATTAATGATTAAAATAAATTATTTTATGAATGGTTTTTTAAATCTAACTAAATATGTAAATTTTAGTTCTTAATTTTAATGAGAGGAGAGTAATTAATTGACTATACAAGGCATTTAGTTATATTTGTTTAATTATCTCAACCTCTCTTTCACAGTTTCGAAAATTCAAATTTATGAGCAATCACAACAAAGAATAATAGATTTTGATTTATTTAATCAATGAATTGATTATTTAATTTTGAAAATTTGAATATATAATAATTTTCATGTAATAATAATTTAATAATGAAAATAAAATTGAGTTAATCAAAATAAATAAAAATGTACAATATTCAACTAATAATATTTTATTTAATATAATATTATTTCATTAGATAATCGCATATAAAATGTACTCAGATGCTCATACATGCATTTTCTTCCCATCTTTGATCGACTTCCATATGTGTTACGAGGAAATATCTCTCAATTATATATATACACATCAAATTTGTCAAAATTTTGTGAAGCCTGCAGTGCGTATTGATGATGTATATATTTAAACATTCAACGCCGGGCCAGCCAATTATTGTGTGCTGCGACACAGTCAAAACATATACACAAAACTACACAAGTGTGAAGTGTGGGTACAAGATGATTCATATTTTCAAACATATATATAGTAATGAATAATATACCACTATTATATTTAAAAGATAAGTTAGCTAGATCAAATAACTTCAAAATAGAACTCCACTCGCAAGCGATCCTAATGTGTATCGAGTTGATAAGAAAAACTTTAAATATTGTGTTTAACAAATTGAGCTTAAACGACTCATTAGAAAATGATCGAGTATATATATCACGAGCTGAAGCTCAATTAATTTATCAATATAAACGAATTGAGTTAACATTTTAAAACTTTCTCGACTCAGAGTTTAATTCGAATAATAGCTCTAGCCTCCAATCCGTTTTGCCAAAATGCCCCTGTTAATTATTGAGCTAGGGTACGTGACAATTCAAGTAAAAAAAAATAAAAATTATAGCAAAGGTAACATTACATAGTGATTACACAAAAAGTTATATGAATGAGGCCATAATATTCTCTCCCCTTTTTTATATATTCAAGTTTTAAAAGTATCCCAAAACATGTAATTAAAATACTGCGTACGTATTATTATATATGATCATCGAGACTTTTAATACTATGACTACACCAAGTGGAGATAGAGTACAACTTAATAATTAGTATCATTATTAAAATATTCATATAATTAGTAACATGTGGACAAACCTTAATTTATTTTAGGCGGCTAAGCTAGGCATGTTTTGTCTTCTAATTTATTTGTTCTCCCACATGCTCATATATGGATTAATTAATTAACATACAAATAGAGAGTCAATCTGCAGAACAAAAAAAAACTAACAAAAATTCTTTTAAATGAGGATAGTTGAACTTCATGATATATATACGTGCAGCCAAATACAAAATTTACAGAAAAGAAAGTGCCAAAGTACTGAATGAGTCAACAAAGTACAAAAATCATTATTCAATCAATCAACCAATGAGTATTACTTTAATTTTTCTTTTATTTTCAATCAAGCACTACTTCAAATGTATTAAAATTTGAACAAAAGCGAATAATAGGAACGACAAATAAATAACACAAATTTGTTGATCCAAACTGTGAACAATGATTATGTCCAGGAGCATTCGAAATCTCCTATTTCGTGTGATTAATTTGCACTTGGCCGAGCAAGCAGAAAAAATAAAATTAAAAAAAATATATACATTAAACTGTTTAGACTTTTGTGTATTTGCAATTATGATGATTGATGAATCATATTCGCATGGCCGACGTGCACACTCCAACTCCATATTCTTACCATTGGATTTTTTTTCTCTCTACATACGTAAGAAAATTCAAAAGTTTGATAATAACTGAAGTCGTAGTAAACCCTAATTTGTAATCTTCTAAACAAATGCAATTGTCACAGTACCCCAATAAATGTAAAGAGAAATATCAATTGTGTTACTTATACAGAAACAATGAATAGGGAAATTATAATTTCATTAAGTGAATTTAAAGTGTTTACAAGAGAGGTATTTATAGATACAAAATGTATCTATATTTACAAGATATGAATAAATATTTACATCAACTATTCTAAAAGATAAGGATAAATCATAATATTAAAAGATACAAATCTTTATAATAATATATTCCTAATACGCCCCCTCAAGATGGAGCACCGTAGGAGAGTCCAATCTTGGTCATAAGTAGTTGCAGTCGAGCACGAGGTAATGGCTTGGTGAGAGCATCAGCAAGTTGGTCTGCAGACGAAACATGTGAGACTCTAAGCTGAGATGTCTTGATCAAATCTCGAACAAAATGAAAATCAATTGCAATATGCTTCATTCGAGAGTGAAAGACAGGATTTGAACAGAGATAAGTGGCCCCAATATTATCACAGTAGATAACAGGAAGAGTCGGAACTGAGAAACACAATTCATGAAATAAGGACTTTAACCATTGAACTTCAGAGGCAGCGGAGGCAATGGCACGATACTCGGCTTCCGTGGAAGAACGAGCAACTGATTTTTGTTTCTTTGAAGACCATGAAATAGGATTAGCCCCAAGAAATACAATGTAAGCACTTGTAGAAGTACGGTCATCACTGTTGCCGGCCCAATCAGCATCAGTAAAACAATGTAGAGATGAGGAAGGTTCAGGTTTCAAGGTTATTCCTACATCTCGAGTCCCATTTAAATAACGAAGAAGACGTTTAACTGCACCCCAATGAGTAGTGGTTGGAGCATGCATAAACTGAGATAACTTGTGAACAGCAAATGCAATATCAGGTCTGGTGAGTTGGAGATATTGAAGACTACCGAGTACTTGACGAAATTGAGTGGCATCAGCAGGAGGTGTCCCATCCGAAAGAGTGAGATGAGCTGAGGTGGATAGTGGAGTTTGAACTGGTTTGGAGGTTATCATGTTATACCGAGTAAGGAGATCAACCACATACTTTCGTTGGGAAAGAAAGCATGATTTCTTGGTACGAAGAACTTCCACACCTAGGAAGTAGGAAAGGGGGCCCAAATCTTTCACTGAAAATTTTGTACCAAGGTCCGTAGCCACTCGAGTGAGGAAGGGAATATTATTTCCTGTGAGAATCAGATCATCAACATACACAAGGAAATATGCAATAACACCAGATTTATTGTACACAAAAAGAGACTCATCAGACTTTGTGTGAATAAATCCAATCCCTTCCAAGAACGTCCTAAGAGCATAATACCAAGTACGAGGTGCTTGTTTTAAACCATAAATGGACTTATGCAGTTTACAAACATAGGACGGAAAAGTTTTATCAACAAAACCAGGGGGTTGTGCCATGTAGACTGTGTCAGACAGGGTACCATGAAGAAAAGCATTATTCACATCAAACTGTTGAAGGGGCCAATTTCGAGTAACTGCAATACTGAGAACAGCTCGAACAGTTGAAGGTTTGACAACAGGACTGAAGGTTTCAAAGAAATCAACACCCGGACGCTGATGAAAACCTTTGGCCACAAGGCGTGCTTTAAATTTATCTAGGGACCTATCAGGCTTGCGTTTGATGCGAAAGACCCACTTGGAGCCAACTATATTTTGAGACTCATCAGGGGGAACCAAATCCCAAGTTCCATTCCTGAGAAGAGCATCAAACTCGGAGGACATGGCTTCCCTCCACCGTTCATCTTTCAAGGCCTGGGAAACACAACTTGGTTCAGTATCAGAAGGTAAAGCCGATGTAAGACAATACCTTGAATTGGGCTTGAAGATCTTGTTTTGAGACCGAGTGACCATACTGGATCTGTGCAAGGCCGGAGGTGGTGAAGGAGGTGCGGGGGGTCGCGGAGGAGCGTTTGGCGGCACAAGAACAGCTGGAGGCTGGATAGGGTGGGCGAGAGGTGGGTTTTCGGTATTTGGGGTGATGGGGGGTGTATTTATCATTTCGGGGGGTGCATTGGGATTTTGGGTCGGAGCAGTGGGTGTATTTATTGAAACAGGAGGTGTGTTCAGCGGAACAGTGGGTGTAACAGGGGGAGGGGTGCATTTATCAATTCGGGGGGTGTATCAGGTGTGGGGGGTGTATATATCAGTTCTGGGGGTGTAACTGTCAGATCAGTGGGTGCAGGAGGTGTATCTACCAGAACAATGGGTGTGTCAGAAACGGAATTGATTTTGGCAAAGGGAAAGGTGTGTTCAACAAATTGAACATGGCGAGAGGTATATATTTTGTGGGTGGTAAGATCTAGGCATAGATAGGCACTTTGAGTGATGGAATATCCAATGAAAACACATGGCATGGAACGAGGGTCTAATTTGTGAGCAGTGTAGGGGCGGAGCCAAGGGTAGCATAAGCACCCAAAAACTCGAAGTTTGGATAGGTTAGGTGGTTGTTTTAAAAGGCATTGGAAGGAAGAAAGCATGTTTAGGTTGACTTTAGGAAGGCGATTTATGATGTAGGTAGCTGCACAAACCGCATAAGGCCAGTATGTGAGGGGCATGGAGGCGTGGTGTAGTAGGGCTAAGGCTGTATCAATAACATGTCTGTGACGACGTTCAGACATGCCGTTGTGCTCGGGAGTATGGGGTGTGGTGGTGAGGTGGGATATGCCATGGTTTTGGAGAAACGAGCGAAGAGCAATAAACTCTCTCCCATTATCTGTGTAAAGGGTTTTAATTTTGGTGTTGTAGTAATTTTCAACAATGGATTTAAAGGTCGAGAAGGTGGATAGGACATCCGATTTGCGTTTTAGGGGGTAGATCCACATGTATTTACTGAAATGGTCAACAAATATGACATAATACTTAAAACCATCATGAGATATGACCGGAGATGACCATACATCGGAAAAGATAATTTCAAGGGGTGTATGTGAAACGATACTAGATTCATTAAATGGTAGTTTGTGACTCTTAATACAATGACAAGAATCACAACTAAACAAATTTGCAGGATTACTAGGTAAACGAAATTTAGACAAAGTATGGGATAAAATTTTGAGAGATGGGTGACCTAAACGGGAATGCCAAATCGGAAGAGGAAGACGGTCGGAAATGAATGTGGTAGGTGAGGGTTTGGATGCTCGTGCCGGCCATACATAAAGATTATCAATGCGACTCCCCACGAGGAGAACGCTCCCCGTACGACCATCTCGCACCTGAAAAGAAGTCGAACCAAAAATGACATCAACATTATTATCTCGGCATAAGGTTGAAACAGAAATTAAATTTTTTGCCATTTGTGGAACAACTAATACATTCGAGAATTTCAACATACCAAAATTGTGAAAAGATAAAGAACCGATATGAGAAATATGTAATCCGTTACCGTCACCAATAACTATGGTGTCAGAACCGAAATAGGGTGAATGTAGAGATAGATTTTGTAGATCAGCCGTGACATGATGGGATGCACCGGAGTCCAGGATCCAAGGGATGGAATGTGTATGTGATATAGCCGAGTGGACGGAGAAGGTGTATGTACCAGTAGGGTGGGTGTGTATACTGGGTGGGTGTATGTAGTAGTGGAGTGGGTGCGTAGATGCGGGGGGGGGTGTATTTACCATAGTTGGGGGTGTATGCTGCAGTGGAGTAGTGGGTCTGGCCCACCTGGGCAGCAAGTGAGTATGCAGTGTCGGAGGGAGTGCATAGATGATGGGGGTGTATTTACCAGAGTTGGGGGTGCATGTAGAAGGGGAGTGGTGGATCTGGCCCATCTGACCTATTTGTGCAGCAAGGGAGGAGGAATTAATTTGGAAGGGAGTTTGATCACAGTGGAGAGGGTAAAGTGCACGGTTGATTAAAGAAATAATTGATTGATATTGGAGGCTGGAGTTGGATTGAACGGCAAAGGTGTATATGAGGGGAGCAGTTGTAACAAACTGGGAGGAATTGAATAAATTGGAGGCTGTGATTAAAGAATTAAGAAATTCCGTAGGTGGTTATGGAGGGAGGCTGTTTGAAGATTGAAGAGGAGTGGGGAAGAAGACAAAGCTTCTTGGGAACCGTGGGTTTGTTCGGTGATGGAACCGAACGACGGCTAAGGATGGATCGGGGCGTGAGCCAATTGACTCGTTGATACCATATAGAGAAACAATGAATAGGGAAATTATAATTTCATTAAGTGAATTTAAAGTGTTTACAAGAGTATTTATAGATACAAAATGTATCTATATTTACAAGATATGAATAAATATTTACATCAAATATTCTAAAAAATAAGGATAAATCATAATATTAAATCTTTATAATATTATATTCCTAATATTACTGTCCATAATTTTAAGTGATTTAAGTTTTAATTTAGTTTTTTTTTTTTTGAAGCAAAATTTTATTAATAATGTATAGCATCAGAAATGCCCTAAATAACAAAGGAACTTATACTGGAAATGAAAAGGTACAAAACAGAAATAAAATAGTACAGCTACATCAAATTTTAGTTTATCAGTGTCTAATTTTGGCTCCTCTATTTTCAATTTTCGTCTCTTTTTATCATAAAAATGTAAAATCGCAAGAAATCGTATGAGGGCCTCACGTGACTATATAAAATTGGAAAAATCGAATTAGTTCCGACATGGAGGGCCAATTTTCGTCCATTTTGATTCAGTAAGAAGATAGATGAAGAAGATATACTGTGAGAATGATCATGCACACTCGATTTCTACATCATTGAATTTGAACCAATGAAAACAAATTAAATAAATTAACCAGAATCAATCCAATACAAACTATATATATATGCAAACAAAATTCGCATAATTAATCAATGTTTGAAATGCGAACAAACCCATAAACACCCATTTTTTAACAAAAAAATCTTCTAAAATCAAAGGAATATATATATATAGATATATATAACACATGGAATTTCTTTGAAGCTAACAAATATCCCTAAAACCTCTTTGTCGAACAATCCCTAATTAATTATAAACATATAGGAGTAACTATATAATCTATATATATTTATTGCTCCAATATATAAAAGAAAATAAAATACTTTGAAAGTGGCTCAGGTTGAATTTAAGTTGGTTTGTTCAAGAGTCTCCATCTTTCCGTCTGCCTTCCTCTATCTGCATTTTGATGTTCACAAAATTGGAGCTTATCCACAGTGGGGGATTAAAAATAATTTTCAATCAATTAAAGTAAACAGCTGATAAGATAAGGTTTGATAATTAATCCTTATCCAACCTTATCCTTCCAATATGGTCAGATATGAAGAAAAAAAATGTCATAAATAATCCTCAAGGAACTTTATATCCTCAATTTTCTTTTTGACTGTTCTAACAATATTTGACACATATATGATTAACTAAAATAAGAAGTATTTAGAAGAATATACTTATTTATCAATTGCATTATTATCAAGGTAATCCATTATCTCATGTATAAACTTAATTATTTATCCACACAAACTAATTTTCTTACTAATTAGGATATTAAAAGACTCATTTATCTATTTGTATTTATTCATATAGATCATAATTACTACTCCCTCCGTCCCGCAATTACTTGCATAGTTTGATCAGCATGTTGCTTAAGAAAATAGAATTTAGTGGTTGATGATGCAAGATAAAGGAGGGGTGTTTTAAGTAATTTGATGATGTGTAAAGTGGATTTGATGATGTTTAAAGTAAAATGTATGAAAAAAATGAGTGGCAGATTTAAAAATAAAATGATGTTGTGAGGTTATTAATTTTGTGGGGTATTTCTATATTAAGAGTGTGCAAATAATTTTGGAAAGTACTAATAAGGAAAGTGTGCAAGTAATCACAATGGAGAATAATATTTATCCTATCATTCCTTTATTAGAAGAAGCTAGATATATATGTCCTAAAAAAAGAAGAAGCTAGATATCATTAATTTTTTATTTTCCTCATTATCCTTATTTAATATATATTGTTTTATTCCAAATCAATATATATGTACTCCTAATTGTCTTGGGAAACGAACAAATATAACAATAAAATGGGATAAACTGAGATAGTTTCTTGCAATGACACAATTTTTTTCATTATTATTTATGTAGTTTAAAAGTCTTTAATGATAAATAATTAAAAATAATGCCAGAAAATTGAAAATAATGATAATTTTTAATTTCCTTCATTAAAGACATTTAATTAGATTGGGTAAGAACTAATATTATCCTATAGTAGTTATAGTATTAATTTTTGCAAAACAATAATATTAGTGATGTATGGTAAACAAGTTATAATATTAATTAATTCTTACAAAATAATAGTATTAATAGTGGGTGGTAAATAAGGCTCACATTTATAAATTATCCATAAAAATAATCACAACGCACAACTTTCTTTAAGACAATATGCAATTGAATTTTAAGTGAGTTGGATATAATTTCATTTGTCTAATTGAATTATTTATCCATCAAATTAGAATGAAATCAAAATTGTGTCTCATTTACACTAAGACTACATTTGGATGGAGGGATTTGATCTATGGATTTTAAATCCACCATCCAAATTCATTTCACTAGCTTGTTTGGATTATAAATGAATTTCAATCCTTATATTTTTGTCCACACACTTTTTAGTTAAAATTGAGAGAATTTCAAATTTTCACTAAAACCATGTCATTTGAAATCCATCTATTTTTAAATCATTTCATTTGAAATATCTTCTCAAATCAAATCTCCCAATCCAAATACAACTAAGTGTATCATGCAATTGATTGCACATAAGTGTGGTTCCAATTTTATCTTAATTTAATTTAATTGTATTAGATTGATTATTTTATGGTTGTCCTAATAAATGTAATCAATCAAGGTGCCCTTTGGCACGAAGATTTGGACTTTGAACCAAGATTTATTAGGTGCTAACGCCAACAAAAATACAAAACTGCAGCTTTCAATAATAAATATAATATTAATAAGTACTGGGTCGTATTTGTTCGTTTGACCCACAATAAACACACCTTTTTCTTCACTAGATTGTATTTCTTGGAAAGGTCCGATTTTGATCCACTCTTCTGTTCTATCCAGTTTCCTCACACACACGTACACATTTCACACACGCACACACGCAACTGTGTGTATTTTATGGTGATATATATATAGCGGCCTCAAATTAAAACATCATTTCAAATATTAGGTGACAAAATTATAAAACTGAATAATTTGGGATTTTCAATTTCAATTTCAATTTCAATGGAGGCTAAGCCATCATCTAAGTCGAAGGGGGGAAAGATTATGAGGTTTCTTCCAAAATCAGTTTCATTCCAATACCGTTCATTCAGCCCGGCCCGAGAGAGGCGGTCCGATGTAACTTCTTCGTACAAGCCCAAAACCCCTCGCGGTAAGGTATTCTCCGGCCCGATGATTCCCGCGGAAGCCCGACAGAAGCCGAAGAATTTCGAAACACAAGAGCCCACTTCGCCGAAGATCTCATGTATGGGCCAAATCAAACACACGAACAAGATATGTAAAACGAAGCACGTGGCTTTGCTAAATGAACTCGGGCCCGTTTTATATTCTCGGCCCGAGAAAATCAGCAAATCGATGTCGGTGGGCCCGGGGACAGAGCTTAAGAAGAAGCCGACCGGAATTCAGAAGCTTTTCAGCGCCAGCAGAAAATCGGACGCTTCGATTGACCAGCGTAAGCCGCCGCCTCCGGAGAGGGCGCCGAGCCTGAGCCAGATGAGGAGATTCGCGAGTAGCCGTGACACGTTGGCCAATTTTGATTGGACAACTGCAAGAATTGCACCGGAGTACGAGGGTGATTTGTTTTGTGATGAAGATGACGCGCCTGTACGGGCGGCTGGAGCCGGGAAAGTTAGCGGCTTGGTTTTGGAGCCGAGGAAGGAAATTAACTTGTGGAAAAGGAGGACTATGGCTCAGCCCAAGCCGCTTCAAATTCACATTGTTAAAGCCCAATAAAAAAAAAATAGAAATTTTCCTTCTCCATTCGTTATTCTTTTGGCAAATTAATGTGTTGATTTTATTAGGTAGTTTAGGTTATTTTCATGAGTAAGAACTTGTACATAGGTGTGAATATAAAGAAATTGATTGCAGATTTTTGTTTCACTACCAATATCATATGTGCGTTGATTTTTCGTTCAAAATTTAAGTTGTAAATATGGTGGTCTTTACGATTTTATTTTTTTTAAACAAATTAGTCTTTGATCAAGGCTGTTCATTTGTGAAGGATCTTTCGTTTTCAGAATAGACCCGATTCAAGAATGTGCGATGTGATTTCATTAAGAGATTGTTAATTACTTCAGCAAGCAATGTTTATGGAATACAATTAAGCCTAAAATAATATCTTAATAAATTATGGGGTTACAAATTGTTTACATTAATGAACATTAATTGACTTTTTAAAATTCAAATTTAAACAAATAACTCTAATAATTATATAAAACATCTAAAACAACAATTTGAATTGGTATTGATTCCGAGTGCTTTTCGGATGGTAAATATTTCTCTGAACACGGCATGGTTCACACGGTGAGTTGTCTAAATTTAATAAAAATGAAATACAAAAAATTGTGTGACT
Organism: Galeopsis tetrahit; assembly: GCA_963675135.1. NCBI lineage: Eukaryota > Viridiplantae > Streptophyta > Magnoliopsida > Lamiales > Lamiaceae > Galeopsis > Galeopsis tetrahit. The sequence continues at coordinate 57,347,151 of OY776131.1, forward strand.
TGAACTCATATCACAAATTCTTTGTTTATGTTAATTGTACACCACCTTGGATAGTGTTAGTTGACATGCACAAATGTACCAGTTTACATGTTGAGCAATGTCAGTTGACAAGCAAAAAATAAAATAAATGTATAGGGTTAGTTTAAAAATGTATTGGTTCTCATTTTGGACATCAAATTGCATCACATAAAATATTGAAAGTTATTAGTCGTGAGTATTTTTAAACTACTGAAAAGTATTAATCGAAATACTAAAAAATATTGCTTAAACTATTAAAAATATATACGTCAACTGTATAAGTTATAATACTTAATGACATCACTTAAATTGTACTTGAAAATATTAATCAATAATACTAAAGGTTTTCGCTTATGTTATACCAAAGGATGTCACTTGATATTAATGTGTATCACTTATAAGAAACCATTTTACTAAGAATTACGTATTAAATATGAAAATGAGGAAAGGAGTATTAATTTATATGGTAAAAGTTAGTTTAAAAAAAAAATATATATATATGCATATCATTTAATTTGGTTATTAAAACAATAATGAATAACTGATGAAAATATGCTAAATTTAAATTTATAATTAATCTAATTTATTTTTTTAAAATAATTAATAATATTTAATTAATAATTAATAAAAAAAGAAAAAGAAAAATTATTAGTATAATTAATTACTCCTAATAAATATGTGTCTTTTTTTTTTATGTCTCGTCAATCTGTCTCCTAATGTTCATTCGTCTTATCTCAACTTTCATTTCTAACAATATATTCTTAAAATTTGATTGTTTATTAATTAATTTTAATTTTGAATATATTATGTAAATTACAATTATTCGGGTGTTCACTTGTACGATTGAGTTCGATAAATCAAATCATATTATCTCCCACCTTCATTTGTACGATTGAGTTCGATAAATCAAATCATATTATCTCCCACCTTCATTTGTATATATAGGTATGTTTTTTAACGTTTATTTGGTACAACGCCCGAGCAATACAAAGCCGTAGATTTGATTTATAAATATAATAATTAATAAGTACTTGATCGCATTTGCTCATAATATTTAAAATTCTAATGAACAGTATGTTTCTTTTAAATTTTTATGTAGGAGATATTTAAATTTATGGTAAATCAATATTTAAGGGTGGATAATATTGTATTATTATATTAATGTTGAATATTACTGAAATAATTGAATTATAATTTAATTATATTAAAGTGTAAGGAAAGAGAGTTAATTGTATTGAAAAATATGATAACAAGTTTATTGATGTTGCAGTCGTAGAGGGGGATTTTTAAAAGTCAATTTTTAAATCACAAAGTAAAATTTGTGAATTTGTGTATGATCTTAAAATTCAAAATAAAAATTTTAAAGTTTAAAGTAAACATAGTCCTAAGTATGTTTGAAATTTAGAGAATTTTGATTTTTTTTTTCAAAATTTTGATAATTAGTAATAAAGTTTATTTGTTTTGAAATTTAAATAGAGTATTATTAATATAAGACCCGCGTAATGTTGAAATAAATTTATAATATATTTTAATTTTTAATAAAAAAATATTTTTAAAATATATATAAATTTGTAGATTTATTATTATATTAAAAGATAAAAAATATTGTAATAATATATATTATATTATATATGTATATATAACACAATAATAGAATGGACAATTAGAAATTTATTTTTAAAAAAAGAATTAAAGGAATATAAGTACAAATTTAAATTATAATAATTGATGCAATAAATATTTGTGATTTGGTCAAAATTTCGCAATTACGTTTATTTTCGAGATGTTTGGTAAGATATTTTTTATAGAGTAAGATCAACATCTTTAATCTCTTATTCTGTATAAAAAATGAGATGTAAATTAGTTTTAAAAATTAAGTAACAAAGAATTAATAAAATATAAATATAAATACAATTTATTAATACTGTTAAAAAAATTAAGTAACAAAGGAGACCATATATAGGATTGAGAAAAAATAAATATTATTGATTAAGATTTAATATAAAAATACATAAATGTAGATGTATGTAATTTTATTTATTTTATTAAAAATAAAATAAAAATGATTGAAAAAAGAAGAAGTTAAAATTGATATAAAATAGAATTAGAAAACTCTTAATAATTTTAATTTTTTTTAAATAAGTATGGAGTTAATGAAATTTCAAAATTAAGATTTTTAGAGAAGTCAAGAGAAAATATAAAATAGAATTGATAGAGAATGTGTGTATTGATTTATTTATTTTTGAGAGCAGTTTTAGAAAATCGAATTATGAAATTCTAAAGTTGAAATCTCAAATGCAGATTTTTAAATTTCAAATCGAACATTGTGGTAATATCTCTTTACTCAAATAATTTTTTAGAAAGTTCAATTTCGCACTCTAGCCAGCTAGTTTCTCATATATAATTATCTGCATTTTGTTGTGTTATACTACTACTCCATATAATGGCCTCAAATTAAAACATCATTTCCAATGGGTTTTTTCATTTTTTTACCAATGTCGTTATCGTCCAATGTTAGGTGACAAATAAAAAAGCTAAATAATTTGGGATTTTCAATGGGGAAGCCATCATCATCATCTAACTCCAAGTGCAATATTTTGAAGTTTCTTCTCAGCCCGGTCCGAGACAGCCAGACGGATGTAAATTCTTGTAAACCCAAAACCCCTCGCGGCCCCCCGATGATTCCCCTAGAAGCCCGAAAGAAGTCGAACAATTTCGAAACGCCAGAGCCCACTTCACCGAAAATCTCATGTATGGGCCAAATCAAACACAAGAACAAGAAAAAGAATGAACTCGAGCCCGAGCCCGAGCCCAAGAAAATTAATAGAGCAAGGTCGGTGAGCCCGATGTCAAAGCTTAAAAAAAAGCCGACAATTGATCATTGTAAGCCGTCGCTTCCAGATAGGGCGCCGACCCTGAGCCAAATGAGGAGATTTGCGAGTAGCCGTGACTCGTTGGCCAATTTTGATTGGACAAACGATAATGAAGAAGAAGATATCCCTTTCGTAACCGGAAAAGTTGGTGGCTTGGCTTTGGAGCCGAGGAATGAAATTAATTTGTGGAAAAGGAGGACTATGGCTCAGCACAAGCCGCTTCAACTGAACGTTGTTAGAGCACTATAAAATTTTTAAATACACCCCCAATTATTTGTACACATACCATTTATAATTGTACCCCATTAAATAAAGCACTCGCACAAGCTTAAGAAATAATGATTATTTTTGTATAAAATAAATAAATAAATTGGAGAATATTATAGATTATTGTGGAATTCATTATTAATAAAATGATTGCCTAAAGATAAAATAAATAATAATTTAAATAAGTGATGATGGAAAAGTAAATAAAATTAAACCTATTAAACTTAAACAGAGAGAGTATATATTAAATTCCTTTCAAAAAAAAAAAAAAAGAGTATATATTAAATTTTACTAAACACGACCCATATTTTGACTATCATACCCTGTCATTAAAAATAAATTAAGATTTTCCCTCGTATAGGATATGCAAGAGAAGAACACATACCACAATTTCATTTTATTTTTTCTTGTAAAGTATGTGTGGGTGCCCATTGTTGCATCCAATCTTTGGAACGGCTCTTTTATGGTAAATAATTTTCGCATAAAACTCTTATCTTTTTTATTAATAAATTTCTTAAATATTGAAATTTGATCTCTTTACACATAAATCTTGAGTTGACTAAAGGTATGTTTGTTGGGTCTTTCTATGGTAAGGAAGGCTTCGCCCTTCCTTGGTTTTAGGATTAGATGACATTCATAACCCTTAGTTTTAAGGCAATTGGATTTTTATAGGATATGGCTCGAGGTGGTATCCAAGGCAATCGTGCACGACCTGCCAATAACAGAAATCAAAATCAGCAAAACGAGGAAGATGTTCCATTAGCGGATTTGTTTGGGGCCCAAAATGCTGCTAATCCGGGCCAAGTTGCTGGAAACCAGAATCAACCTCAAGGCGGAAATGTCCTTTTGGAAAATTTGGCCAACCTACTTCAAACTCTGAATGCACAAAATCTCCCTCCACAGCCCCAAGCAAGCCAACTTAAGGTTGTGGAACAGTTCAACCGTTTCAAACCTCCTACGTTTAACGGTCGAGATGGACCAGCTGCACTGGAAGAATGGATGGAGACCATCGAGGGCATCCTTGGACTCATTATGTGCACAGATGCACAACGAGTGGCATGTGCGTCCTTTCAACTTCGGGAAGACGCACGAATATGGTGGAATTCTTATTGGGGCATGCGACCAGATGCTGAGCGTGTAACACTATCGTGGGAAGAGTTTAAGCGCATCATTAAGGTCAAATACTATCCTCCATCCTACCTAGTGAAGATGGAATCAGAATTCTTCAATCTGAAGCAAGGGAACATGTCAGTGGCGGAGTATGAAAGGAAGTTCAGTCAAATGAGCCGTTTTGCTCCACACTTGGTGGACACCGAGGCTAAAAAGGCTCAAAGATTTAGGTATGGTCTTCGTGCCGAAATCAGAAATGTCGTCTCGGGCCAAGGTATCACAACGTTAGCTGAAACGTTTGAACGAGCTGAAGAGATTGCTGCTAGCATAGCAATGGATGCCCCAAAACCGAAAGTTGCTGAGTATTCCGGGAAAAGAAAGTGGAATGATGCAGGATCAAACAAAAATGCAAATCCTAACAAGCAAGGACGAGTCATTGGAGGTGCAGTGTCTGGAAGTTATGTAGAAAGGCCAACTTGTACGAAGTGTGGTAAGAAGCACAGTGGAGAGTGTTTGTTGGGGCAGAATCGGTGTTTCAAATGCAAGGAGCAGGGACACATGCTAATGAATTGCCCACTGAATCAGAACAAAGGTGATAGAAGGAAGCCGAGTACGGGAGCTGGTGGCAATGCACGGATGTTTGCCTTGACACAAGAGGAAGCCGAACAGTAGCCAGGCACTATGGCAGGTATGTTTGCCTTGATACTGGAGCCACACATTCATTCATGTCTGCTAAATTCCATGCTCTAACTGGGAATAAGGGAGTAAGTGTAGGAGAACCACTTGTAGTTAGTATACCATCTGGTAAAACAGTAAATGCTTACTCCATGGTTAAAAATGTTAACATTAAGGTGAATGAACATGATTTAGAGGCTGATTTATATGTGTTGGATATGAAAGATTTTGACATTATTCTTGGAATGGACTGGCTTAGTAAATATCAAGCCGACATTAAGTGTCGGGAAAAAGAAGTAACTTTACATCCACCTAGCAAAGAGGAAATTGTCTTTTATGGAGTAAAGTCTAGGACCGTACCACGAGTGATAAGTGCGATGAAGGCAGCATCAATGTTGAAGAAGAATGATTGTCGAGGATATCTGGTCAACGTCACGGGGAGCCAAAGATCGGGAATAAGTGTTGCTGACGTACCAATCGTTCGAGAATACGAAGATGTTTTCCCAGAGGATTTACCTGGCGTACCACCAGATAGGCAGGTCGAATTCACAATTGATTTGGCACCTGGAGCGGCTCCAATATCCAAAGCCCCTTATAGGATGGCACCGAAGGAGTTGCAAGAATTGAAAGTGCAAATTCAAGGATTGTTGGATTTAGGTTTCATTCAACCTAGTGTCTCACCATGGGGAGCACCTGTTCTATTCATCAAGAAGAAGGATGGAACATTAAGAATGTGCATCGACTACCGAGAGTTGAATCGACTCACAATAAAGAACAAGTACCCCTTGCCTAGAATTGAAGACTTGTTTGACCAATTGAGAGGAGAAGGAGTATTTTCCAAGATTGACCTTCGATCGGGGTACCACCAGCTGAAGGTCAAAGAAAGTGATATCATGAAGACGGCATTTAGAACTCGTTATGGCCATTATGAGTTTGTAGTAATGTCTTTCGGGTTGAGTAATGCTCCTGCGGTGTTTATGGACTTGATGAACCGAGTCTTCCATCCGTTTTTAGATCGGTTCGTCATAGTGTTCATTGATGACATTTTGGTGTACTCAAAGGATGAAGAGGAGCATGAAGAGCATTTGAGGATCGTAATGGAAACGCTACGCAAGGAAAAATTATACGCAAAATTTAAGAAGTGCGAGTTTTGGTTGAATCAAGTTGCCTTCCTCGGACATGTGATTACAGCTAAGGGGATCGAAGTAGATCCGACCAAGGTGGAAGCGATTAGTGATTGGAAGAGACCTACGAATGCGCATGAGGTACGTAGTTTCTTGGGATTGGCTGGTTATTATCGAAGGTTTATAGAAGGATTTTCGAGGATAGCTTTGCCAATGACTCGACTGACGAGGAAAGGAGAGAAGTATGAATGGAACGAGAAATGTGAGAAAAGTTTTCAAGAGCTCAAACGGAGACTCACATCAGCCCCTGTATTGACAATTCCAGATCCCACCAAGGAATTTGTGATCTATAGTGACGCGTCGAAACAAGGACTAGGGTGTGTTTTGATGCAAAGTGGTAAGGTCATTGCCTATGCCTCAAGGCAACTAAAGATTCATGAGATGAATTATCCAACTCACGATTTGGAGTTGGCAGCCGTTGTTCATGCGCTAAAGATATGGAGACATTACCTTTATGGCGGAAGGTGTGAGATCTACTCGGACCACAAGAGTTTAAAGTACCTTTTCACGCAGAAGGAGTTGAACATGAGGCAAAGGCGATGGTTGGAGTTGGTAAAGGATTATGATTGCACCATACACTACCATCCCGGAAAAGCTAATGTGGTAGCTGATGCACTAAGTCGGAAAACAAGGAGTGAGTTAAGTGTGTTAGCCAAGCAAGAACTGTGGGTAAGAGAATTTGCGAAAATGAAGATCGAGATGGTGGAACCACCAAAAAGTGTTGAAGCAGTTCTATCAACTTTAGTGGTACAATCGGATTTGAGGGTTATGATTAAAAAGGAACAACTCAAGGATGAGTTTTTGAGTAAAGTGAAGGAGCGTATTGTTAAAGGAGAAGATAAAGGTTTTGTAGTAGCTGAGGATGGAGCACTGTATTATGAAGGTAGGATCTGTGTGCCTAAGGACGTTGAACTAAGGAAAATAATTCTTGAAGAAGCTCATAGTACACCTTATGTTGCACACCCGGGTAGCACAAAGATGTACCATGACTTACGAAAAATGTTTTGGTGGAATGGAATGAAAAGAGACATTGCAGGATTTGTAGAGAAGTGTTTGAATTGTCAACAAGTGAAGGCCGAACATCAACGCCCATCAGGATTACTTCAACCACTTAGGATTCCAGAATGGAAGTGGGAGCACATAACGATGGACTTCGTTACGGGATTACCCAGAACGGTTAAAGGAAATAATGCAATTTGAGTTATCGTGGATCGTCTAACTAAGTCTGCACATTTCCTTCCAGTGAAGACTACTTTTAAGATGGAGCAATATGCACGCATGTATATTCAAGAAATCGTGAGGTTGCATGGAGTGCCCATTTCAATCGTGTCTGATAGAGATACACGATTTACTTCGGAATTTTGGAAGAGTTTACACAAGGCCATGGGAACAAAGCTAAACTTTAGTACGGCTTACCATCCGCAGTCTGATGGGAAATCAGAGAGGACAATCCAAACTTTGGAAGATATGTTGAGGGCATGTATACTTGATCTGAGTGGAAGTTGGGAATACAATATTCCTTTAGTTGAGTTTGCGTATAACAATAGCTTTCATTCAACCATTGGGATGGCTCCTTATGAGGCGCTATATGGAAGAAAGTGTCGTTCGCCATTGTATTGGGATGAGGTTGGTGAAAGAAAGTTTGTGGGTCCCGAGTTGCTGAAACAAACCATTGAAGTGGTACAGATTGTGAGGGAGAAGATTAGGATTGCACAAGACAGACAAAAATCTTATGCTGACAAGCGTAGGAAGGATTTGCAATTCAACGTAGGAGAGAAGGTGTTTTTGAAAGTTTCCCCAACAAAAGGAGTTGTTCGTTTCGGGAAGAAGGGCAAGTTAAGACCAAGGTATGTGGGTCCATTCGAGATACTTGAGAGAGTTGGTGATTTAGCTTATCGACTAGCTTTACCTCCAGAGTTTGCCGCCGTGCATAATGTGTTCCACGTATCCATGTTGAGGAAGTATGTGCAAGACCCCGAGCATGTCATTGATTACTCGACATTGGAGATAAATAATAATTTGGCTTATGAGGAAGCACCTATGGCAATACTGGAAAGGAAAGTTCATCGGTTGAGGAACAAAGACGTTGCATTAATCAAGATTCAGTGGAATCGCCATAGTGAGAAAGAGGCGACATGGGAGCGCGAGGATGAGATGCGCGAAAGATATGCAGAGCTTTTTATCCATGGTACGTTACTAAATTTCGAGGACGAAATTTTCTTTAAGGGGTGTAGGATGTAGCACCCGCAATTTTATTTAGTATTGAAAATAAGGAGATATAAATATATATATATATATATATTATTTATTAATTTAAGATATATTTATTATAGTGAATTAATAAATGAATTTTGGATAAGATATACAAATCCTAAGATATACGTATAAAATATTATATAATATATTACATTTATTTTAAATAATTATTTCATTATTATTTTAATTAGCGTGAGTTTCTCTTCTTCTTAACCATTTTATAATTTAAATGTTCAAACCCCACCACTGTTGAGGGAAGACTTCTAACAAGCCATAATTCCCATAATTTTTCTTAATGGAGTAAACACATCTAAACTCACTCTCGGTTGATACTCCCATATACAAACTAGCAATATGGAATCAAAGTATATTCCCTTTGGATTCCACTTATTCAAATTGCCAAGGCTGAAAATACCTGCAACACCTTTTCAATTCTAGTACAAGTTGTTATTTTGGATGAGAGGATATTTTGTTGGTAAGTGATAGATAGGTGTCACCACAAGATTGGATAGCAAGTTCTATAAATAGGTAGGTCTTGTATTTCTCTTTCAACTCGTTCAACCCTTTAATGAAAGCCAAAACCTACTAGTGAATATGAAAGCCAACACCTACCTTTCTCTCGACATTTTACAAGCTCCAACAAGAAATGAGATACTAAATCCCTGCAGTGCGTTCTCCCTGGGTTAGATATTCGTTGCAGCCAATCTTTATTGAAGCAATATTCCTCCTTTCTCTTTGCATCACTGTAATGGTTCTTCTTCCTTTCTTATGTTTATACTCTCTTTTAATGTTTCTTGCACTGTATATAATAGTGTTAAATTAAGTGGGCAAGTGTTTTAGGATTGCTAGTGCATTTACTATAGGTTAAGGATATGTTGTTCACAAACCCTGTTTCTGCGTGCGTGACTTTTATAAATCTTTAAGACTATATTTCTTTTATTTTCAGATTTAATTATAGTTAAGAAAATGGGTAATTTTATGCTGATTATTCTTTCCTTCATCCTGGTCCTTTATTTTAGGAGATGTTTTAGGAGATGGTGTTCTTGCTTTTAATTCTCCAGAATCGGTCAAACCAGATTTAAAGCAGTGTGGTTCTCTTCTGTTTTATAATTTTATATTAATTAATTTAGTACTTTTATATATACAAATATATTTAGGCAGTACTTTAAAGCAGTGTGGTTCTCTTCGGTATTTAGTAATAAACCAGATGTGGTTCGCAGATTTAAACCAGATAACTAATATATTTAGGCAGTATTTAGTAATGTTAAAGCAATGTGGTTCTCTTCGGTCAAACCAGATGTTTTATAATATATATATATTGGACGCGTACACACGTAACTGCACTGTTTAATTTATTAGGCAGTACTTTTGCTATAGATAAGTCTTTCTATTTTAGTTAACTAGGTACGAAAGATTCCTTTCTTTTCCTATAATTATTATAAGTATTATAATTTAATATTTCTTTTTCATTATATTTACTTAGCAATGGTCGTAGGCTTATAATCAAAGTGTCAATATAATTGATTTGTTTTCAAGTCCAGTAGAGCATATATTTATAACTACTAATTTGATAATAATATATTAGTTATCTACTCTATTAATTTATTAATAGTAATAATTCTAAGTTATATTATTCTTTAATTTTAGGTGACGAGACTCTCTCGCGTTAAATCAATCCACGTATTTACGAGACTACTAAGGATTTAAGGTGGGATTTTTCTTATTATTTAATTGTCACTTTTAAATGTTTCGTGTGATTAATTTTGTTGCTTGCTACATCTTACTACTCATGTTATGGTTGGTTCATCCAACAACTTATGTTATTATGGTTGGTTCATCCAACAACTTATGTTATTATGGTTGGTTTATCCAACAAGCTTATGTTATTATGGTTGGCATTGCCAACAAGCTTATGAAATTGTATGTATGCTTGTGAGTTAATGATTTTATTTGCATGTGATATTTAATGGTGACAAAGGGAATCCCACTGAGCTAGTTTTTGCTCATCCCAATCTACTTAACTTTTACAGATTAAAGGAGCTGCAGTGGAGGGACGGTGGATGCAGTACGTGCCATTAGGAAAATGCATCTATGATATGTTATTTATTATTTGCATTTAAATTTCGAACTACTTTCATCTTAGGTATTTTCCAACTCTTTAAAACTAGTTTGGTACTCTTTCGTTGAACTTAAATTTTATTTTGAGATTATTAATTGTGTTTTGATTATTTATCTTCTAAATTAATTCCGCTGCCAAATATTATAAAAATATGCATGTTTTTACTTATTAGTGCAATGTGGTAAAATGACATTTTGCTAAATTATTTTAAAATTAGTCCAAATTACATCCCATTAAAATTGGGGTGTGACAGTGTGCTCATTATACACCATTGGATCATTGATCCAACACATGAAACTTTTTTTATATGATTGCACTTCGCAATAGTGCGTTTGCTCTATGTAATGTGCAATCGCACTGCTTTGCCTAACTAATAAAAAACATTAATAAATATAAAATGACAAAAATACCCTTTTAAATTTAAATAAGTAAAAATATTTAATTATCATTTTTATCCCTAAAGCTTATATTTATTTGAATTTGATCCCCCACTTTTAGTTAATATCAAAATTGATCACTCGATTTATTTTTTTACTCTCACATTGAGTTGTGAAGTCGATTGACTAGTTATTGACTAACAAAATAAAATCGTATTGGGGTGAAAATGTAATTATAAAATATTACAAATTTATATTAAATTACTAATTCACTCTCCCTCTTTGTAAAAATTAAAAATCAATTAATTAAATTAAAATTAACATAAAATTGTTCTTCTATCTCAAATGAGACGCCATCCATCGACGTTGTCTTGATGAACTGCAACAGTGCTATAGGTTTATAAAATTTATTAGATTAAGGGTGATTGAATTGATATTCGGCCGCCTAAATCACAATTTCCCACCATTTGTTATGCTTATGTTGTTGGTTGTGGGAGCTGTCCATAGCATTTGTATAATATACAAATTAAAATTCAGAACAAATAGAAAATTGTAGCATTAAAATATTGGGCAGGGTGGGGCGATGATGCAGCGCAGAGCAAATGATAGGGCACGCAATGCGCTGGAAGGGTAGGGGCGGTGATGCAGTGCAGATGGCGAGGAAGATGGGGCTCAATTTAGGGTTCTCACTGTGTGTGGGTGGGTTCTATTCTAAAATTATTTTCTTTTAGATTAAATTTAGATTTTTAATTTTTAATTTTTTAATAAAAATAATTTATTTTATTAAATAAAATAATGAATCGGGCCGAACCCGAAATATTGGTCCAAACCCGGTCAATTTGAAAAAAAATCTATAAAAATGACGTAAATTGAAAAGGCGAATACTTGAAGGATTTAAACTAAATTATGTTTAAATTATGGATTTAAAGTGAATATGTAAATGAAATTATCTTATTTATAATATGTGAAATTTTAGTTTTTTTAAAAAAAAATATTGTAAGGATATTTTTGTAATTTTATAAAATTTATTTAAAAATTAATTATTTAGTCATATGACAAAGGTATGTTGCACTATGGCGAAGATAGACGATGTGTCAGTTTTTAATAGGCTTTCTATTGTCAGGAAGGACGAACACCCTTCCTGACCATAGAAAACCCCATGTTTGTTTATAGATATGAGTGGATTTCAAATCCAGTTAATTAATTTTGATAAATAGTAAAACTATATTTGAATTTTATATAGACATTGACGTGTAGATTTTGTAAAATTTGATAGGTTAGGATTTTAAAAATAAAAATGATTGATTGTGTATAAATTTGGGAATAAGGTGGGTGTAAAATATGAGAGTGATCAAAAAAAATGAGGGAGTGCATTGCCATTTGCCAATTGTATTTGAAAAAAGAAGTAAAATATAGTACGGAGTACATTATTTTATACTCCCTCCGTCCCGTGATTTCTTTCACGTGGGAAGAGGCACACTAAACAAGAAAAGTGAATTTAGTGGGAGATTTTGAGGGATAATTTTGTAAACTTTTATGTATACAGTAAAAAAATGAGTTGACTTTTGGGTATGTGTGTAGAAAAAGTAATGGCATTTGTGTAAATTGAGAATATTGTGAGGGTAGAGTTTATAAAGGGTTTTCCATTTTAAGGGTGTGAAAGTTATTGTGGGACGTCCCGAAAAGGAAAGTGTGAAAGTAATTGCGGGACGGAGGAAGTAAGTATTACAAAGTAGAATTTTAGAGGATTTGATATCCTATGCCAAAGGTTTTACTCTTTTTTATTTCAAATCAATTTTTACATTTTTTTTAATATGGCCTACATTATTATTATTTTTTTTAAACGGGCCTACATTAATTTTCATAATTTAAAAATTTAAAAAAGGGTTAATTCTAAATAAATACATACCTTTCATCTCAATATCAATTTAATCACGACGATTTTTTTTTAAAACCCCAACCTTTCATCGTGTTACAATTAGATACACATTTTTTTTCTCCGCTCAACAATTGATGATGTGGCTTGCCGGAGCTCGCCACGTCATATTACACATATGTTTTTTTTTTCCCATAAAGATTACACTTTAAATAGAAATAAAAATATAAAATTTTATAAAAATAAAATTCCATACGTCTCCTTTGCTTCTCAAACTAAATCAAGTTTTCTTCTACCATTCTCAACTAAATCAAGTTATTCTCTTCTAATCATAAAAATCATACAAAAAAAAAAAAAAATCAAACAAAAGGCAAAAAAAAAAAAAAAATCACGCATCTAATCATGACCATTGGTGATTTGGTTGTTTATTTCTTCGGGAATTCTTAAATTATTTAATAATTTTGTTGTTTTGTTCAACTAGTTCGAGAACTATAATTTTTTCGGTGGAACTCAATTAATTATTGTATTTGGGTGTATGCTGAAGATAACTTTGTTGGTGGTTTTTTATTATTTTGTTCAACTAGTTCCAGGACTACGTGATTGATTGAGTTTGAGAAGTGAGAGAGACGCACATAATCAGAACTCTGTTATTGAGTTTGAGAAGCAAAGAAGACGACGAAGATGCCGAGAGTTTTATTTTTATTTAATTTTTTTGATTAAAAGAGAATAACTTGATTTAGTTTGAGAATGGTAGAAGAAAACTTGATTGATTTAGTTTGAGAAGCGGAGGAGACGTATGCAATTTTATTTTTAAAATTTTATATTTTTATAAAGTGTAATCTTTATGGAGAAAATTAAAAAAATATGTGTAATATGACGTGGCGAGCTCCGGCAAGCCACATCATCAATTGTTGACCGGAGAAAAAAAATGTGTATCTAATTGCAACACGATGAAAGGTTGGGATTTAAAAAAAAAATCGTAAATGTCGTGATTAAATTGATACTGAGACTAAAGGTCGTGTATTTATTTAGAATCAACCCTTTAAAAAATGATATTTTTTTTTTATAATTACAACCTTCAAAATTCTTACTTATTTATCATTTATGTTATTACATTTTTATTCACAATACTTTTACTTTATCACTTTTTTCTTAATTTTATTTTCCTGTGAAAACAAATATGGAACTGAAGAAGTATAATTTAATAAATACTTCGTATATATTTTCATATCAACTTCGTATAATTTAATACTAGTATATATTTAATGGCTAACTCTCGTATACACTTGAGTTGACCGGTTAACGGTCAACATTTGACCGTTGACTTTATTTATTTTTATTTTCTTGAAAAATGTAAGTCACTATATTGAAAAGTATAACACAGTTTTTAATAAAAAAAAATATATGTCATTATAACTAAAAAGTGTAACACAATACTCCATATTTAGTAAAAAAATACAAGTCGGTATAACTGAAAAGTGCAACACAATAATAATAAAAAGTGTAAGTTATTATAACTAAAAAGTACAACACAATCTTATTAAAAAGTGCAAGTCAGTATCACAATTTTTTTTTGCAAAATGTAAGTTATTATAAATGAAAAGTGCAACATACTATTACTAAAAAGTGTAAGTCACTATAAATGAAAATATTATTGTAAAGTGTAAGACACTACAATTGAAAAGTGCAATACCGTATAACTAAAAGGTGCAATATAATATTATTAAAAAATGTAAGTCAATATAACCAAAAATATTATTAAAAAATGTAAGTCACTTGATGCGTCGAAAAAGAACGCCCTCGGATATCGACCGTTCCTTTGCGAGCACTATTAATCACGAGTGTCAATCGTCAGTTTATCCTCGACAATCTTCTCGTAAATCCAAAAATAACCTGCAAAAGTACGCCGGAGGGGGGCTCCGGCGTAGAAGCTCCGACGCTCAAGTCAGATTCAATCGTAGGCGAAATCAAAGAGGAATTCCCCTGTATATCTAGGGAAATTCCGGCGAATATAATGGAGTTTTTCCTCAGATCAGGGTATATTGCGTATGAAAGTGTATATAGTAAGTAAAACGTATGTGTATGTTTTAGAACTTAACTAAGAATAGGGAAATAACCTCGTTTATATACCTGGCCCCTCTCTGCGGAGAGGGGAAGACTTCTTCTCCCTATATTCTCGGCCCATCCCCGTAAATCCGGCCTCAAATCCCTCAGGACTCGACCTCTCTCCCTGAAGACTTGGTTCTTCAGCTTATCGGCTCCTACTTTCGTGGGTTTGAACTATTCCTTTGACTTGGCTAAGAAAGATGGACTATACATTCCATATTTGGGCCGGACCACTTCAAGCCCAAGGGCTATTAATCTCTTCAAATATGGGCCAAAGGCCCAATCACCCTGATATCTCTAATTTCCCTACTTAAGCCCAGGGGTGTATTAATCCTGTTTCTTCGACGTATTGACCTAATCACAACTATCATAATTTATCCCGTTTCCACGTGTCGACTTCTCAGAGAGCGACATATTTATCTACATCAACCACTCCCCCCTACTCTCATAAAAGGAATAATTTTTAGGAGAGTAGGAAAACAATAACACTGGGATAAATACCAAAGAAATATTTTATTCCTAAAACTTAGAATACCCTTCGAAATATTTTACTGATTTGATTTCCTTCGCAATAATTACCTCTGGAAGGCGTCAGGTCTTTTGCACTTCCACACGCAACTTTGCCCTCGAATCCCGTAGCCACGCGTTCATTCCTAACCCAACATCAGGCCGCCGTTTTTCCTTTACGCGCCTTTCGATTGGGAGGGGCATTGAATTCTCCTCGGTCTTTTCCCTTCTCTTTCCAGCGTAATTATTCAAAATCCCTTTTTTCCACCAAAAACCCCTCTCTCTTTCATTTCAAGCTTATCTATCTTCCATCTTCGTTTAACCTCTGCGATTCTAACTCCTCCGTGCACGTCCAGCGGCCGTTCCGTCACCACTCCTAAAACCGACTTTTTTCCAGGTATCTATTCCTTCCCTTCTTCTCTCATTTACAATATCCTCATGTCATCCTCTTCAGACTCCATTTCCATGGAGAGTTCTACCTCCGATTCGTTTCCCATATTTCTCGTAACCGACCAAGCTTTGGAGGATAAAATTTCTGGGCCTTCAATTCTTAGTTCTGAGCGTGTTGCCGCTTTCCTTCGTTCTGGGATCTTCCCCGCCGACTATTCCGTTAGGGCTGCCCATAAGAAAGAGCGCCCTAACTTTCCAGGTCAAAATACCTTAGCCTTTTGGGAGGCTCAACTGAAAGCGGGTCTCCGTTTCCCAATCCATCCTTACCTCTGCGAAATTTCCACTTATCTCCGTATACCCTTGAACCAATTTACTCCCAATGCCATACGTGCAATGTTAGGTTTTTATATCCTAATGAAGGGAAATGGTGGGGATCCTTCGGCTCAACTCTTTCTAACCCAGTACGTATGCAAGTTCGCGGACGGGTTCTTTTATGCTAGTGGTCGTACCTCCAGGACCGGCAAGTTCATGGAAAAGCTCCATGAGGGAGTCCAGGACTGGAAAGACTACTATTTCTTTGTTACAAATCCTCTTCCTTGGGAATTTCCTCATGAGGGATGGATTTATGAGAATCCTGGGGTACCCCGTCCTCCTCTTTCAATTTGTTCTTCTTTAAACCTGGATGTGATGAACCACTTAAACGATTATGTCTCTGTTCATGGCTTTTTTGATGTAATGGGTATCTGTAAAAATCCTAGAGCTCTCTCTCATTTTGGTTTTGGTCGCTCCGATTACCCTTTAGGTCCCGATGATGGTAATACCATTTCCTTTCCTGAGTAGTGTCTTCCGAATTGGAGATGCCTTGTTTATTTAATGTTGTTTCATATTTCTTTGTGCAGCTATGAGTTGGTTAACTCAGATTTCGCGTGATTCCGCCCCTCTCTCAATAGTTAATAAGTCTCCGGTCCCTGAAAGTTCTTCGAAAGCTCAGATTCCTCCTTCCCCAGTGGCACCTGCTATTGGGTCTGTTGCTAAGCGTACCCGTTCCTCTACTGAAAAGGCCATGGTTTCTACTTTGCCTCCTGTCTCCGATGCTTCCAAGAAAAAGAAGTCCAAGACCAAATCTTCCCGTCCTAACGTCGCTTCCGATGCTCCAGATGAGATTAATGTTGACCATCTCTTGGCTTTTATAGAACGTTACACTCCGACTCCTGCCACGGAGGCCCTCAATGCTCTGTCCTTCGGGGAGCGGGTGGTGCATGCCGCTCATAGCTTTACCCAGGCATTCCCTTCGTGTAAACACATTTCTAAGTAATTTTAATAAGAAAGGGTATACTTGTCTTACTTCTTTAGATGATTCATTGTGTAGTTTGGTCTCCTGTTCTCCAACGTGTCCGAACGAGCTCTTCAGTCCCTCCAACTGGTGGATGATCTCCACAGTCAAGTAGAGTTGGAGAAGGTGAAGAAGGATATTCTCGAAGCAGAGTTACATGATGCTAATCAGAGGTGTAAAGTACTCCAAACAACGCTCTCGAGGGAGATTTCTTCGTTGAAGCAAGAGTTCGGTAAACGGGTGGAACAGCTGGAAGTCACTCTTCCTCAAGCTGGTATGAATTTGTGCCTAGACTCCCTGTTTACCTCTGCCGCAGGTCAAAAATTTCTAGGTACCTTGCATCAGGAGTGGCTGGAGGCCTTTCTTCGGAGTAGCAGCTTTTTGGGAGCGATGGGCGCATATATCCCACATTTCATTGAACATGGATTTTCCAACGCTGTGGCCGAACATTCCGCTCCGGGATTTAATGGTCAGTATACCCGTGCCCTCCGGTTAGATGAACTGGACACTCCCCCTAAGTTCCCTGGAGATGCTAAAGAAGACATCAATACTCCCTGGTGGTTACCTGGGATGAGGAAGGCGATCTTGGAGCTGAAGGATGCTTCCCTGAAATTAGATGATCTTACGCCGGCGAAGGATATGGCTTTCCCTATCCATGTGGAAAACCCCACTCCAGTGGCTACCGTGGCAGCAGGTGCTTTGATGGAAAAGGCAGAGGGAGGCGATTCCAGTGGGCGAGCTGAGGAGGCAGGAGAAGGTTCCGAGGGGAAGAATGATGTTACCCTCTCTTCATAACTTTGATTCTCTGATAACACTTTGGTACTATTAAAACACTTTTTATTTTGTTAAGGCCTTTAAGGCCTCCTTTTGGTATTTTCCGGAGACTCCACACTCCGGGGTTTTTCTGTGGAGGGCTTAGGCATGGTGCCTTAAGTCTTGAATATTCCTGCTTTTCTTCCGTTTAACATCGTACCTGCACATTTATCATTTGGCATGCATATATATACATATATCTCTGACTCTGTTATTAGATGTGTAATGTGATATTCGTCCTGCTTATGAATCTAGCATGTTTTCAGCATTTTCTTGACACGTAAAGGCTCTAAAGCTCCTAGGGGAACCTTAATGAGGAGATAGGGTTGATATCTCTGTACTTACTTGGTGATTTTCTAATGTTTCCAGTTTTTCTCTTAACACTAGAGTTTTAGGGATTATCCTCTCCCCTAGGTCAGAATTCGTAGGGATTATACTCTCCCTTAAGTTGTTTATACTCGTGAGAGTTGTTTATACTCGTAAGAGTTGGTTTATACTCGTAAGAGTTGTTTATACTCGTAAGAGTTGGTTTATACTCGTAAGAGTTAGTTTATACTCGTAAGAGTTAGTTTATACTCGTAAGAGTTGGTTTATACTCGTGAGAGTTGGTTTATACTCGTAAGAGTTAGTTTATACTCGTAAGAGTTGGTTTATACTCGTAAGAGTTGGTTTATACTTGTAAGAGTTAGTTTATACTCGTAAGAGTTGGTTTATACTCGTAAGAGTTGGTTTATACTCGTAAGAATTAGTTTATACTCGTAAGAGTTAGTTTATACTCGTAAGAGTTGGTTTATACTCGTAAGAGTTAGTTTATACTCATAAGAGTTGGTTTATACTCGTAAGAGTTAGTTTATACTCGTAAGAGTTAGTTTATACTCGTAAGAGTTCCTAGGGATTATACTCTCCCTGAAGTTTAGAAGGTTTAGGGATTATACTCTCCCAAAAGTTAGAATTTGTAGGGATTATACTCTCCCTTAAGTTGTTTATACTCGTAAGAGTTAGTTTATACTCGTAAGAGTTGGTTTATACTCGTAAGAGTTTGTTTATACTCGTAAGAGTTTTGAGAGTCGCTAGGGATAGGGTTTATCGACGAGTTAATCATGTCTTCCGCTGCTGTACCCCCTACTCCCCCTAGCTTTAGAGGTTGTCGTGGATAGAAACTTTAGGAATTTTTCCTAGGTATTCTCTATTCGGGCATTTATGAGTTGGTGTAAATATCTCTATCTTGCAATGTCCCTATCATAGTACATTTCAGTTTTTAAAACATATTCGTTACTCCAACACTCATTATGCAGGCCCTTAACAGTTATCTTAACACGGTATTAACATATGATCAACATTCCATCATAAAATCAGCATACAAGAGTCATCTCATCATAGTATTAACATGCATTTAGCTGAAATTTTATCAAAACTGGTGCTCCATTTATCAAAAGTGTTTATCAACATAGGCAGATAAGGGGAACCTATGCCGGCCTCATTAAAAACCTCTCCGTGGTAAAACCCCAAAGGGAAACCCACGTAGAGGGAAAAAGAGTGCCGGTGAAGCAATTATTCGAATAAGAAATAAACATTCAAAAGTGTTCAAAAAGAGAGAGGAAGTAGGGGAATACCACCTTCCTCAAACATAAAACCTCTTCAAGTGGCACACGTTCCATGACCTTAGTATCTCTTTCCCTGTCATGTCTTGGAGCTTGTATGCTCCGTCTTTTAGTACCTGTATCACCCTGTACGGGCCTTCCCAATTGGGTTCCATCTTCCCAGTGTTCTTCAAGGCATCTGCTCTCCGAAGGACTAAATCTCCGACTTTAAAGGAACGAGGGATTACCCTGCGATCATATGCTGCCTTGATCCGACTCTTGTACCTCTCTGCTTTTAATCTTGCCATCTCCCTCTCTTCATCTACCAGGTCTAGCGCCTCTCTCATCAATTCTTCATTTCTTTTTTCTTCAAAATAGGTGATCCGGTGCGATTTGAGTCTGGCTTCAGGAGGTATCACTGCCGCTGCCCCATATACCAAGTAGAAGGGAGATTCGCCCGTAGCTGTTTTAGGGCTGGTCCTGTAGGACCAGAGAACGTTGTCTAACTCCTTCACCCATTTCCCTCCTACCTCTTCCAATCGCGTCCGAATACCATCCACTAAGATTCTGTTTGTAACTTCCACCTGCCCATTAGCTTGTGGATGGGCTACTGAAGTAAACCTCTGTGTAATGTTCCATCTCTCCCACCATCTCCTTACTTTCTCTCCATTGAATTGCGTTCCGTTGTCGGAAACCAAGATTCTGGGTACTCCAAACCTGCAACAAATATGTCTAGCAAGGAAAAGAATTACATTGTCTTCTTCGATTTTGGCTAAGGGCACAGCCTCTACCCATTTACTGAAATAATCCACGGCTACTATCAAAAAATTTCTCCCTCCTTGTGCCAAGGGGAAGGGTCCCACCAGATCTATTCCCCATTTGGCGAAGGGACAGGGCGAATACATAGCCCCCATTTCCTCCGCTGGTACTCGTATTAGAGGTCCATTCTTCTGACACTTCTCACACTTCTTCACATATTCTCTAGCATCTCTGATTATATTAGGCCAATAGAAACCTGCCCTAAATACTTTCTTCACCATGGTCTGGTAACCCTCATGGCTAGATGCGCAACCTTCATGGATGTCCTTGATCACTAGCTCTGCTTCTCTCTTTGAAAGACATTTCAAGTAAGGTTGAGTGAAGGACCTTTTGTATAATTGGCCTCCTAGGATGCAATACTTCCTTCTCCACGCTTTGGCCTCTCTGGACATTGGGGTTGCTGGACCCCTGTTCAATTCTTCCCATATTTCTTTCCTCCAATCATCCCCTGCGGTTATCTCTCCAATCAGGGTTTCCGTAGCTACTTGATCAGCTACTAACAGGGTTACCTTTCCGTCTCCCTCGAATTCAGTGGAACTAGCTAGTTTGGACAGTCCATCTGCTTTCACATTCTCTTCTCTGGGTACCTGTACCACTTCAAAAGTATGGAATTTATTTTTTAATTTCTTTACTTCCTCTAGATAAGCGATCATTCTCTCATCTTTGGCGAGGTACTCCCCCATGACCTGTTGTACTACCAGCTGCGAATCGGAGTACATGGTGACTTTCTGCGCCCCTAACTCTGCTGCCATGTTAGCCCCTCTAATCAAGGCCTCATATTCTGCACCATTGTTTGAGGTTGAGAACCGGAATTTAACAGCGATCTGTACTTCTTGGCCATCAGGGTCAATCAACACTATCCCTGCTCCGCATCCCAAGGCGGATGCTGAGCCATCCACGTATACCTTCCATTCCTGTTCTTCTTCCACTCTGGTAGACTCTTGAATAAAGTCTGCTAACGCTTGAGCTTTGATGGCTCTCCTTGGTTCATAGTCAATATCATACTCCTGCAATTCCACTGCCAGGGCTGCCTTCTCCACCTCTGAATACCTTGCTTCCGCTCCTTGGATGACCTTGCTCACATAATATATGGGCTGTTGTGTGGAACCTTCCTCTTTCATCAAGGCAGTACTCAGAGAATGTTCCCCTACTGAGAGGTATAGGAGTAGAACATCTCCCTGAGTGGGCTTGGTTAACTTCGGGAGTTGCTCTAGATGGAGCTTCAATTCTTCAAAAGCCTTTTGACACTGTTCGTCCCATTCGAATCTTGACCCCTTCCTTAATGTTCTGAAGAAGTGATGACTCTTCTCTGCTGATTTTGCTATAAATCTGCTAAGGGCTGCGATTCTGCCATTCAAGGTCTGCAATTCCTTCAGGTTTCGAGGGGGTTGCATGTCAAGGACCGCTTTCACCTTGGCAGGGTTAACCTCTATTCCTCTTTGCGTCACCATATATCCGAGAAATTTCCCTGAACCTACTCCAAAGGAACATTTAGCGGGGTTAAGTTTGATACCGTTCTCTCTAATTACCTGAAATATTTCCTTCAGGTCATCAATGTGTTCCTCTGCTTTGATGCTTTTAGCTAGCATGTCGTCTACATAAACCTCCATATTTCTCCCTATCTGACCTCGGAAAACCGAGTCTACCATCCTTTGATAGGTGGCTCCTGCATTTATTAGTCCGAACGGCATACGTACATAACCAAAAGTACCACACGTTGCAATAAAGCATACCTTGGGTATATCGAGGGGGTTCAACTGGATTTGATGGTACCCCTGATAAGCATCCATCATGCTGAGCAATTCGAACCCGGATGTGGCATCCACCAATTGATCAATCCTAGGCAGGGGATAGTGATCTTTAGGGCAAGCTTTGTTCAAGTCTCTGAAGTCGATGCACATCCTCCATTTGCCGGCTCCCTTAGATACCAGCACTGCATTCGAGAGCCACTCAGGGAACTGCACTCTCTTCACGTGCCCTGCATTCAACAATTTATCGATTTCCTCTTTTACAATGAGGTTCTTCTCTTTGCCGAAGTTCCTCAACTTCTGTTTCACGGGCCTAGCTTTGGGATCCACATTCAGGTGGTGCACTGCTATTTCTGGAGGGATACCCGTCATATCCGTCGCCGTGAATGCGAAGATGTCTGCATTCTCCTGGAGGGTGAGTATCATCTTTCTCTGGAGCTCAGGGTTCATATTCGTACCTATCCTGGTTGTAAATCCCTCCTTTCCTGGGTAGAGCTCGATGCTCATTAACTCCTCGTCTGCTTTAGCTTTGGGTTGCTTTTGCACTAGCTCACCCACTTTCTGTTTCTTCAGCTCAGGGTCTTCGCCCTTAAATCTCTCCATTCCTCTGAATACAGCCCTGTCTGCTATCTTGACCGATTCCACGTAACACTTCCTTGCCTGATATTGATCACCACATATCTCTCCCACACCCCCCGTGGCAGGGAACTTCATCTTCATGTGGAAGGTGGAGATCACTGCCTGAAAAATATTCAAGTTTGGTCTTCCCATTACTATGTTATAGGAAGATGGGACGTCTACAATCAGGAATTCTATGACTTGTACTCGACGGTTAGGGGCAACTCCTAACCCTACTTGCAGTAACGCTGAACCGAGGGGTTGAAT
Organism: Galeopsis tetrahit; assembly: GCA_963675135.1. Classification (NCBI taxonomy): domain Eukaryota; kingdom Viridiplantae; phylum Streptophyta; class Magnoliopsida; order Lamiales; family Lamiaceae; genus Galeopsis; species Galeopsis tetrahit. The sequence goes on from OY776131.1 coordinate 57,370,087, forward strand.
AGCTCCCCCTGAGAATCCATAAAGAGCGGTTTCCATCGGTCTAAGCTTTATATTCAGGTCCATCTTTTTAAAGCACTCCAAAAACATGATGTTAGCGGAGCTTCCAGTATCCACAAAAATTCTTGCTACATCGTATCCCGCTATATCCGTAGTAATGACTAATGCGTCATTATGAATCTCTCTTGGTTCCCCTGCGTCTTCTGGCCCGAAATGAATGTCCGGACCTTCTGCCATCTTTCCCACCTCATGGTGCTCTACATTCCTCTCGTTCTTCAGCGACCGAACGCTCTGCTTTCTCTGCCTGAAGGAATCCCCATCAGCGGGGCCTCCCATAATCATGTGGATAGTTCCCCTCTTCTGGGGAGGGGGTGGTGGCTCCTCATTGCCCTTCCTCTGATCTCTTCTATCATCTTCCTGCTTCCCCTCAGGGTCCTTTCTCTTTTGACCCCTGGGGCCTTGTCGGTCTCTGAAAATAAACTCTTTCAGGTGACCTGCCTGAATCATCCTCTCTATCTCATCCTTCAGATGCCAACATTGGTTGGTATCGTGGCCATAATCGTTATGGAACCTGCAGAATTTGTTTGACTTAGGATTTTGGGGACCTCTGCTTCTTGAATAGGGGAATTTCATATCCGGATGATCCCCTGCCACCTCTAGGACTTCGGCTGGCTCTATCCTCAAATGGGTATATCTCTTTGCCCCTCTCCCTGGGGTTCCAGGGTGCAGCTTCCTCTCTTCTTACACTTTCCAATCTTCTGGAGCTCCGATATCTCTCTGGACTTGGCCTCCTAAGCGGAATTTCCTTCCTCCTTTCTCCATTACCCACTATCGTCCGGGTCTCCGAGCGCTTGGCTTTTCTTACCTCTTCCAGGGTGAGGTATTTTTCTGCCCTCCTTAACAATTCATCAAAAGTCCGAACTGGCTTCTTGGCTAGAGACGTGAACAGATCTCCATCTCTTAACCCGTTGGTAAGGGCGTTAATCTTAACCTCTGAGGAGGCTGTAGGTACTTCCAGAGCTGCTTGGTTGAATCTTTTTAGGAAAGCCCTCAGGCTCTCATTCTCTCCCTGACGCATGTTGAATAAGGTAAGGGTAGCTCTAGGCTGTCTCCTAGCGCTGGCGAATTGATGCAGGAACAATTCGCTGAATTCAGACCACGAGTGCACAGTGTCTGGTCCCAGTTGAGTGAACCATTGGTGTGCAGCCTTAGACAGAGTGGTCAAGAACACTCTGCACTTAACGCCCTCTCCATATCGATGTAATAGAGCAGCATTCTCAAACCTCATCAGGTGCTCGTACGGGTCCGTGGTGCCATCATATTCAAAGTTCAAAGGTTTGAAATTAGAGGGCAACTCATCTTGCAAAATACTAGATGAAAATTGATATCCAGTGGTATAAGAGGGTTTACTTACATTGTCAGTAATATGTCTCTACATATCCCTCATCTCCTTTCGCAAGGCCTGTATCTGATCACTGACGGCTCCCTGATACGAGTCGTCCGTGCTTTCTCCCATCCCTGTCTCTAGGGTGGTGTCCCCAAGGATTCTTTCCGTATCCCTCCGAGGGGGTCTCTCCAAGATGCTCCTTTCAGCCTGGGAAGGTACCTTTTTTTCTGGGTTTCGAGGGGGATCCTCGTTCCTGGAAGGGACTGGAACCGAGTCAATGACCTGCTCTGGTGGATTTGGGCGTGTGCCCTTATGAGTAGGTTCGGAAGGGCGGAGTCCTCGAGCCGCAATTATTCTTTCCACTGATTGTGCGATCATTCCATCCAACTGATCTCGAGAGACAGTCAGGAGTTCCGGTTGAGCGCTAGGGTTATCCCTATTGATTCCACTCCCGGAAGCTCCCGAGGTGCCTGGTACATCTCCCTCCAGAGCAGGAGGGATATCCTCCGACGTATGATCTACAGACTGTTTCCCTAGATTTCGATTTAAGGGAAACCCTGGAGGAGGAATGTCTTCTGGTGTATGATCCACGGGTCGTTTCCCTAAATTTCGATTTAAGGGAAACCCTGGAGGAGGCGGAGGAAGAGGAGGAGGAGTAGAATCTCCTTTCTCCTTCGTCTGCTTCGATAAATCGTGTCCTCCACCCATTTAAGTACGGAATTTTTCTCACGCCTTAGCTTGAAAGTTTCCCACAGACGGCGCCAGTTGATGCGTCGAAAAAGAACGCCCTCGGATATCGACCGTTCCTTTGCGAGCACTATTAATCACGAGTGTCAATCGTCAGTTTATCCTCGACAATCTTCTCGTAAATCCAAAAATAACCTGCAAAAGAACGCCGGAGAGGGGCTCCGGCGTAGAAGCTCCGACGCTCAAGTCAGATTCAATCGTAGGCGAAATCAAAGAGGAATTCCCCTGTATATCTAGGGAAATTCCGGCGAATATAATGGAGTTTTTCCTCAGATCAGGGTATATTGCGTATGAAAGTGTATATAGTAAGTAAAACGTATGTGTATGTTTTAGAACTTAACTAAGAATAGGGAAATAACCTCGTTTATATACCTGGCCCCTCTCTGCGGAGAGGGGAAGACTTCTTCTCCCTATATTCTCGGCCCATCCCCGTAAATCCGGCCTCAAATCCCTCAGGACTCGGCCTCTCTCCCTGAAGACTTGGTTCTTCAGCTTATCGGCTCCTACTTTCGTGGGTTTGAACTATTCCTTTGACTTGGCTAAGAAAGATGGACTATACATTCCATATTTGGGCCGGACCACTTCAAGCCCAAGGGCTATTAATCTCTTCAAATATGGGCCAAAGGCCCAATCACCCTGATATCTCTAATTTCCCTACTTAAGTCCAGGGGTGTATTAATCCTGTTTCTTCGACGTATTGACCTAATCACAACTATCATAATTTATCCCGTTTCCACGTGTCGACTTCTCAGAGAGCGACATATTTATCTACATCATCACTGTAATTGAAAAGTGCAACACCCTTTATAAAATAATGTAAGTTAATTTAACTGAAAAATATTATTGACGAGTGTAAATCATTACGACTAAAAAATGTAAAAAATAATTTTTTTATATTAAAAAATAAAAAAAAGTCAATGGTTAACCGATCAACCGTCAATTAGAGGTATGGTACACTCGAGTGTACTTTAGTTGACTAAATAATTTACACTAGACTATAATTTGGGTTAAATCTAAAAGAAAAGTAAAATAATTTTTGTGGGACAAATGAAAAGTATTAAAAAAAAAAGGTTAATTGTAAATTAAATCACCAGGAATTTTTTTATTTTAGTTCTATAAGTTTGAAACATTTCAAAATAAATCCTTTAAATTTCAATTTTATAAAATAAGTCATTTACCTTTCAATTTAATCATTTTTTACATCAATTTTAATCATTTATTGGCAAACTTGGTACCACATGTATTAAAAGATGCCACATCACTATCTCTCATTTATATATATTAAAAAAAATAGAGCAAATAACACTCAAAAATACTCTATACATACCCCATAATTTTAAATACAAATATAAATGTATATAAAATGACTAAGTAACCCTTACATAAATAAAAAGTAAAATAATTTTAAAAAATAACTTGAAAAAATATAAAAAAATATGAAACAAAATAAATTTCACAAACGAATTCAAATGGTGTTGCACGTTATGCATGATCGATGTTAATTATGTGAATCTTATTTTCCTCTATTAATTGAAATGTATAACTAAATTTAATTATAATTTCATCATTTTATCAAATACTAATAATAAATAAATATGTTTCAAATAAATAAATAAATTAGTTTGGAGTAGATACAGAGAATTTTTAATTTTTTTTTTCATATATATAGAAGAGCGATTGATTATTTTGGAGTAGATGCAGATAATTTTGTTTGTGTAACTAACATCTAATAAAATGTTATACACACCCCACTAAAATTAAAAAATTAATTTTTATTGCTAAACACACTCCAATTCTTTCCTATTTACCCTTTATCCCTCAAAATAAATGCAAATTGAATAAAAATTAAAAATATAATTTAAAATTCAACTAAATCATTAAAACTATATATAAATTTTAAAAATTAATTAAAAAACATAATCATTAATACGAAAAACTAAATAAAATTTAAAAATATTTTTAAAAATCAATTAAATATTAAAATATATTTGAATGAAAAAATCAATTAAATCCAAATAAAATCTAAAAATATTAAATAAATCAAATAAAATTTATAAAATAATTAAATTTAAAATATCAATTAATGATTCAATTTTTAAAAAAAAAATGAAAGAAAAATCAACTCAATCAAAAATAAATATTAAGAAAATTAAATAAAAAATAAAATCTTACTTTTTATTTATTTTTTTAAAATTTGTTTTGATGATCATTTTTTAATTTCAGATTGTATTTAATTTTCTAAGGTTTCTTTTCAAAAAATTAATTAATTTATGTAAATTAATTATTTTTAAAGATTTAATTAATTTTTTTAAATACTTTTAAATTTTAATTACATTTTTTTTTTCAGATTTTTAAAGATTTTTTTTCAAATTTTTTCAATTTATTTTTTTAAATTTTTTTACTCTTTATTTATGTAAGGGTTACTTAGTTATTTTATATACATTTATTTTTTAATTTAAAATTATGGAGTGTGTATAAAATATTTTGGAGTGTTATTACTTATTAACTTTTTTTTTTAATATATATAGTGGAGAGATAGTGATGATGCGTCGAAAAAGAACGCTTACGGATATAGATCGTTCTCTTGCGAGCACTATTAATCACGAGTCGAATCACTCGTTTATCCTTGGCAAAACTTCAAAGAAATCTCCTTGGAAATCCGCAAATGACCTGCAAAAGTACGCCGGAGGGGGGCTCCGGCGTAGAAGCTCCGACGCTCAAGTCAGATTCAATCGTTGGCGAAATCAAAGAGGAATTCCCCTGTATATCTAGGGAAATTCCGGCGAATATAGTGAAGTTTCTCTTCAAATCAGTGTGTAATTCTTACGAAAGTGTGTATATTTTGTATAAAAGTATGTAAAGTATGTAGAACGTATGTATTATGTCAAGGCGTACCTGATAATGTAAAAATGACCGGTTTATATACCTGGCCCCTTCCCTCGGGGGAGAAGGGGACCTATTCTCCCTATATTCTTGGTCCATTCCTAAGAATCCGGCTTCCAAGCCCCTGAAGAATCGGGCTTTCCCCTGAAGACTTGGTTTTGGAGCATATCATCCCCTATTTTCGTGGGTTTGACTCACTCATTTAACTTGACTAAGAAAGATGGACTATTCGTTCCATCTTTGGGACGGACCGCTTCAAGCCCAAGGGCTATTAATCTCTTCAAATATGGGCCAAAGGCCCAATCACCCTGATCCCCCTAATTTCCCTACTTAAGCCTAGGGGTGTATTAATCCTGTTTCTTCGACGCATTGACCTAATCACAACTATCATAATTTATCCCGTTTCCACGTGTCGACTTCTCAGAAAGCGACATATTTATCTACATCAACCACTCCCCCCTACTCTCATAAAAGGAATAATTTTTAGGAGAGTAGGAAAACAATAACACTGAGATAAATACCAAAGAAATATTTTATCCCTAAAGCTTAGAATACCCTTCGAAATATTTTATTGATTTGATTCCCTTTGCAATAATTACCTCTGGAAGGCGTCAGGTCTTTTGCACTTCCACACGCAACTTTGCCCTCGAATCCCGTAGCCACGCGTTCATTCCTAACCCAACATCAGGCCGCCGTTTTCCCTTCACGCGTCTTTCGATTGGGGGGGGCATTTAATTCTCCTCGGTCTTCTCCCTTCTCTCTCCAGCGTAATTATTCAAAAACCTCTTTTTTCCACCAAAAAAACCCTTCTTTCTTTCATTTCAAGCTTATCTATTTTCCATCTTCGTTTTCACCTCTGCGATTCTAACTTCTCTGTGCACGTCCAGCGGCCGTTCCGTCGTCATTCTTAAAACCGACTTTTCTCCAGGTATCTATTCCTTCCCTTCTTCTCTCATTTACAATATCCTCATGTCATCCTCTTCAGACTCCATTTCCATGGAAAGTTCTACTTCCGACTCGTTTCCCCTATTTCCCGTAACCGATCAAGCTTTGGAGGACAAAATTTCTGGTCCCTCGATTCTCACTCCTGAGCGCGTAGCCGCTTTTCTTCGTTCAGGGATCTTCCCCGGTGATTACTCCTTTAGGGCTGCCCATAAGAAAGAACGCCCTAACTTCCCAGGTCATAATACCTTAGCCTTTTGGGAGGCTCAACTAAAAGCGGGTCTCCGTTTCCCAATCCATCCTTACCTCTGTGAAATTTCCACTTATCTCCGTATACCTTTGAACCAATTTACTCCCAATGCCATACGTGCAATGTTAGGTTTTTATATCCTGATGAAGGGAAATGGTGGGGATCCTTCGGCTCAACTCTTTCTAACCCAGTATGTATGCAAGTTTGCGGACGGGTTCTTTTATGCTAGTGGTCGTACCTCCCGGACCAGCAAGTTCATGGAAAAGCTCCATGAAGGGGTCCAGGATTGGAAAGACTACTATTTCTTTGTTACAAATCCTCTTCCTTGAGAATTTCCTCATGAGGGATGGATTTATGAAAATCTTGGGGTACCCCGTCCTCCTCTTTCGATTTGTTCTTCTTTAAACCTGGATGTGATGAACCATTTAAACGATCATGTCTCTGTCCATGGCTTTTTTGATGTAATGGGTATCTGTAAAAATCCTAGAGCTCTCTCTCATTTTGGTTTTGGTCGCTCCGATTACCCTTTAGGTCCTGATGATGGTAATACCATTTCCTTTTCTGAGTAGTGTCTTCCAAATTGGAGATGTCTTGTTTATTTAATGTCGTTTCATATTTCTCTGTGCAGCTATGAGTTGGTTAACTCAGATTTCGCGTGATGCTGCCCCTCTCTCAATGGTTAATAAGTCTCCTGCCCCTGAAAGTTCTTCGAAGGCTCAAATTCCTCCTTCCCCTGTGAAACCTGCTGCTGGGTCTGTTGCTAAGCGTACCCGTTCCTCTACCGAGAAAGTCATGGTTTCTACGTTGCCTCCTGTCTCCGATACTTCCAAGAAGAAGAAGTCCAAGACCAAATCCTCTATGCCTAATGTTGCTTCCGATGCTCCGGATGAGATTAATGTCGACCATCTCTTGGCTTTCATAGAGCGTTACACTCCGACTCCTGCCACCGAGGCCCTCAATGCTCTGTCTTTCGGAGAGCAGGTTGTGCATGCTGCTCACAGCTTTACCCAGGTATTCTCTTCGTGCAAATATATTTCTAAGTAGTTTTAATAAGAAAGAGCGTACTTGTCTTACTTCTTTAGATAATTCATTGTGTAGTTTGGCCTCCTGTTCTCCAATGTGTCTGAACGAGCCCTTCAGTCCCTCCAGCTGGTGGATGACCTCCACAGCCAGGTAGAGTTGGAGAGGGTGAAGAGGGATATTCTCGAAGCAGAGTTACATGACGCTAATCAAAGGTGTAAAGTACTCCAGACGACGCTTTCAGGGGAGATTTCTTCGCTTGCATCAGGAGTGGCTGGAGGCCTTTCTTCAGAGTAGCAGCTTTTTGGGAGCGAAGGGCGCATATATCCCACATTTCATTGATCATGGATTTTCCAACGCTGTGGCCGAACATTCCGCTCCGGGATTTAATGGTCAGTATACCCGTGCCCTCCGGTTAGATGAACTGGACACTCCCCCTAAGTTCCCTGGAGATGCTAAAGAAGACATCAATACTCCCTGGTGGTTACCTGGGATGAGGAAGGCGATCTTGGAGCTGAAGGATGCTTCCCTGAAATTAGATGATCTTACGCCGGCGAAGGATATGGCTTTCCCTATCCATGTGGAAAACCCCACTCCAGTGGCTACCGTGGCAGCAGGTGCTTTGATGGAAAAGGCAGAGGGAGGCGATTCCAGTGGGCGAGCTAAGGAGGCAGGAGAAGGTTCCGAGGGGAAGAATGATGTTACCCTCTCTTCATAACTTTGATTCTCTGATAACACTTTGGTACTATTAAAACACTTTTTATTTTGTTAAGGCCTTTAAGGCCTCATTTTGGTATTTTCCGGAGACTCCACACTCCGGGGTTTTTCTGTGGAGGGCTTAGGCATGGTGCCTTAAGTCTTGAATATTCCTGCTTTTCTTCCGTTTAACATCGTACCTGCACATTTATCATTTGGCATGCATATATATACATATATCCCTGACTCTATTATTAGATGTGTAATGTGATATTCGTTCTGCTTATGAATCTAGCATGTTTTCAGCATTTTCTTGACACGTAAAGGCTCTAAAGCTCCTAGGGGAACCTTAATGAGGAGATAGGGTTGATATCTCTGTACTTACTTGGTGATTTGCTAATGTTTCCAGTTTTTCTCTTAACACTAGAGTTTTAGGGATTATCCTCTCCCCTAGGTCAGAATTCGTAGGGATTATACTCTCCCTTAAGTTGTTTATACTCGTGAGAGTTGTTTATACTCGTAAGAGTTGGTTTATACTCGTAAGAGTTGTTTATACTCGTAAGAGTTGGTTTATACTCGTAAGAGTTGGTTTATACTCGTAAGAGTTAGTTTATACTCGTAAGAGTTAGTTTATACTCGTAAGAGTTGGTTTATACTCGTGAGAGTTGGTTTATACTCGTAAGAGTTAGTTTATACTCGTAAGAGTTGGTTTATACTTGTAAGAGTTAGTTTATACTCGTAAGAGTTGGTTTATACTCGTAAGAGTTGGTTTATACTCGTAAAAGTTAGCTTATACTCGTAAGAGTTAGTTTATACTCGTAAGAGTTGGTTTATACTCGTAAGAGTTAGTTTATACTCGTAAGAGTTGGTTTATACTCGTAAGAGTTAGTTTATACTCGTAAGAGTTAGTTTATACTCGTAAGAGTTCCTAGGGATTATACTCTCCCTGAAGTTTAGAAGGTTTAGGGATTATACTCTCCCAAAAGTTAGAATTTGTAGGGATTATACTCTCCCTTAAGTTGTTTATACTCGTAAGAGTTAGTTTATACTCGTAAGAGTTGGTTTATACTCGTAAGAGTTTGTTTATACTCATAAGAGTTTGTTTATACTCGTAAGAGTTTGTTTATACTCGTAAGAGTTTTGAGAGTCGCTAGGGATAGGGTTTATCGACGAGTTAATCATGTCTTCCGCTGCTGTACCCCCTACTCCCCCTAGCTTTAGAGGCTGTCGTGGATAGAAACTTTAGGAATTTTTCCTAGGTATTCTCTATTCGGGCATTTATGAGTTGGTGTAAATATCTCTATCTTGCAATGTCCCTATCATAGTACATTTCAGTTTTCAAAACATATTCGTTACTCCAACACTCATTATGCAGGCCCTTAACAGTTATCTTAACACGGTATTAACATATGAGCAACATTCCATCATAAAATCAGCATACAAGAGTCATCTCATCATAGTATTAACATGCATTTAGCTGAAATTTTATCAAAACTGGTGCTCCATTGATCAAAAGTGTTTATCAACATAGGCAGATAAGGGGAACCTATGTCGGCCTCATTAAAAACCTCTCCGTGGTAAAACCCCAAAGGGAAACCCACGTAGAGGGAAAAAGAGTGTCGGTGAAGCAATTATTCGAATAAGAAATAAACATTCAAAAGTGTTCATAAAGAGAGAGGAAGTAGGGGAATAACACCTTCCTCAAACATAAAACCTCTTCAAGTGGCACACGTTCCATGGCCTTAGTATCTCTTTCCCTGTCATGTCTTGGAGCTTGTATGCTCCGTCTTTTAGTACCTGTATCACCCTGTACGGGCCTTTCCAATTGGGTTCCATCTTCCCAGTGTTCTTCAAGGCATCTGCTCTCCGAAGGACTAAATCTCCGACTTTAAAGGAACGAGGGATTACCCTGCGATCATATGCTGCCTTGATCCGACTCTTGTACCTCTCTACTTTTAATCTTGCCATCTCCCTCTCTTCATCTACCAGGTCTAGCGCCTCTCTCATCAATTCTTCATTTCTTTTTTCTTCAAAATAGGTGATCCGGTGCGATTTGAGTCTGGCTTCAGGAGGTATCACTGCCGCTGCCCCATATACCAAGTAGAAGGGAGATTCGCCCGTAGCTGTTTTAGGGCTGGTCCTGTAGGACCAGAGAACGTTGTCTAACTCCTTCACCCATTTCCCTCCTACCTCTTCCAATCGCGTCCGAATACCATCCACTAAGATTCTGTTTGTAACTTCCACCTGCCCATTAGCTTGTGGATGGGCTACTGAAGTAAACCTCTGTGTAATGTTCCATCTCTCGCACCATCTCCTTACTTTCTCTCCATTGAATTGCGTTCCGTTGTCGGAAACCAAGATTCTGGGTACTCCAAACCTGCAACAAATATGTCTAGCAAGGAAAAGAATTACATTGTCTTCTTCGATTTTGGCTAAGGGCACAGCCTCTACCCATTTACTGAAATAATCCACGGCTACTATCAAAAATTTTCTCCCTCCTTGTGCCAAGGGGAAGGGTCCCACCAGATCTATTCCCCATTTGGCGAAGGGACAGGGCGAATACATAGCCCCCATTTCCTCCGCTGGTACTCGTATTAGAGGTCCATTCTTCTGAAACTTCTCACACTTCTTCACATATTCTCTAGCATCTCTGATTATATTAGGCCAATAGAAACCTGCCCTAAATACTTTCTTCACCATGGTCTGGTAACCCTCATGGCTGGATGCGCAACCTTCATGGATGTCCTTGATCACTAGCTCTGCTTCTCTCTTTGTAAGACATTTCAAGTAAGGTTGAGTGAAGGACCTTTTGTATAATTGGCCTCCTAGGATGCAATACTTCCTTCTCCACGCTTTGGCCTCTCTGGACATTGGGGTTGCTGGACCCCTGTTCAATTCTTCCCATATTTCTTTCCTCCAATCATCCCCTGCGGTTATCTCTCCAATCAGGGTTTCCGTAGCTACTTGATCAGCTACTAACAGGGTTACCTTTCCGTCTCCCTCGAATTCAGTGGAACTAGCTAGTTTGGACAGTCCATCTGCTTTCACATTCTCTTCTCTGGGTACCTGTACTACTTCAAAAGTATGGAATTTATTTTTTAATTTCTTTACTTCCTCTAGATAAGCGATCATTCTCTCATCTTTGGCGAGGTACTCCCCCATGACCTGTTGTACTACCAGCTGCGAATCGGAGTACAGGGTGACTTTCTGCGCCCCTAACTCTGCTGCCATGTTAGCCCCTCTAATCAAGGCCTCATATTCTGCACCATTGTTTGAGGTTGAGAACCGGAATTTAACAGCAATCTGTACTTCTTGGCCATCAGGGTCAATCAGCACTATCCCTGCTCCACATCCCAAGGCGGATGCTGAGCCATCCACGTATACCTTCCATCCCTGTTCTTCTTCCACTCTGGTAGACTCTTGAATAAAGTCTGCTAACGCTTGAGCTTTGATAGCTCTCCTTGGTTCATAGTCAATATCATACTCCTGCAATTCCACTGCCCACCTGACCATTCTTCCTGATAAATCTGCTCTTCCCAGTGTCTGCTTCAATGGGAAGTTAGTCCGCACCATCACTTTATAAGATAGGAAGTAAGGGCGTAATCTCCTAGCTGTTACCACCACTGCCAGGGCTGCCTTCTCCACCTCTGAATACCTTGCTTCCGCTCCTTGGATGACCTTACTCACATAATATATGGGCTGTTGTGTGGAACCTTCCTCTTTCATCAAGGCAGTACTCAGAGAATGTTCCCCTACTGAGAGGTATAGGAGTAGAACATCTCCCTGAGTGGGCTTGGTTAACTTCGGGAGTTGCTCTAGATGGAGCTTCAATTCTTCAAAAGCCTTTTGACACTGTTCGTCCCATTCGAATCTTGACCCCTTCCTTAATGTACTGAAGAAGTGATGACTCTTCTCTGCTGATTTTGCTATAAATCTGCTAAGGGCTGCGATTTTGCCATTCAAGGTCTGCAATTCCTTCAGGTTTCGAGGGGGTTGCACGTCAAGGACCGCTTTCACCTTGGCAGGGTTAACCTCTATTCCTCTTTGCGTCACCATATATCCGAGAAATTTCCCTGAACCTACTCCAAAGGAACATTTAGCGGGGTTAAGTTTGATTCCGTTCTCTCTAATTACCTGAAATGTTTCCTTCATGTGTTCCTCTGCTTTGATGCTTTTAGCTAGCATGCCGTCTACATAAACCTCCATATTTCTCCCTATCTGACCTCGGAAAACCGAGTCTACCATCCTTTGATAGGTGGCTCCTGCATTTATTAGTCCGAACGGCATACGTACATAACCAAAAGTACCACACGTTGCAATAAAGCATACCTTGGGTATATCGAGGGGGTTCAACTGGATTTGATGGTACCCCTGATAAGCATCCATCATGCTGAGCAATTCGAACCCGGATGTGGCATCCACCAATTGATCAATCCTAGGCAGGGGATAGTGATCTTTAGGGCAAGCTTTTTTCAAGTCTCTGAAGTCGATGCACATCCTCCATTTGCCGGCTCCCTTAGATACCAGCACTGCATTCGAGAGCCACTCAGGGAACTGCACTCTCTTCACGTGCCCTGCATTCAACAATTTATCGATTTCCTCTTTTACAATGAGGTTCTTCTCTTTGCCGAAGTTCCTCAACTTCTGTTTCACGGGCCTAGCTTTGGGATCCACATTCAGGTGGTGCACTGCTATTTCTGGAGGGATACCCGTCATATCCGTCGCCGTGAATGCGAAGATGTCTGCATTCTCCTGGAGGGTGAGTATCATCTTTCTCTGGAGCTCAGGGTTCATATTCGTACCTATCCTGGTTGTAAATCCCTCTCTTCCTGGGTAGAGCTCGATGCTCATTAACTCTTCGTCCGCCTTAGCCTTGGGTTGCTCTTGCACTAGCTCACCCACTTTCTGTTTCTTCAGCTCAGGGTCTTCGCCCTTAAATCTCTCCATTCCTCTGAATACAGCCCTGTCTGCTATCTTGACCGATTCCACGTAACACTTCCTTGCCTGATATTGATCACCACATATCTCTCCCACACCCCCCGAGGCAGGGAACTTCATCTTCGTGTGGAAGGTGGAGATCACTGCCTGAAAAATATTCAAGCTTGGCCTTCCCATTACTACGTTATAGGAAGATGGGACATCTACAATCAGAAATTCTATGACTTGTACTCGACGGTTAGGGGCGACTCCTAACCCTACTTGCAGTAACGCTGAACCAAGGGGTTGAATGGCTCCCCCTGAGAATCCATAAAGAGCGGTTTCCACCGGTCTGAGCTTTATATTCAGGTCCATCTTCTTGAAGCACTCAAAAAACATGATATCGGCAGAGCTTCCAGTATCTACAAAAATCCTTGCTACATCGTATCCCGCTATATCCGTGGTAATGACTAACGCGTCATTATGAATTTCTCTGGGTTCCCCAACATCTTCTGGCCCGAAATGAATGTCCGGACCTTCTGCCATCTTTCCCACCTCATGGTGCTCTACATTCCTCTCGTTCTTCAGCGACCGAACGCTTTGCTTTCTCTGCCTGAAGGAATCCCCATCAGCAGGGCCTCCCATGATCATGTGGATAGTTCCCTTCTTTTGGGGAGGGGGTGGTGGCTCCTCATTGCCCTTCCTCTGATCTCTTCTATCCTCTTCCTGCTTCCCCTCAGGGTCCTTTCTCTTCTGACCCCTGGGGCCTTGTCGGTCTCTGAAAATAAACTCTTTCAGGTGACCTGCCTGAATCATCCTCTCTATCTCATCCTTCAGATGCCAACATTGGTTGGTATCGTGGCCATAATCGTTATGGAACCTGCAGAATTTGTTTGACTTAGAATTTTGGGGACCTCTGCTTCTTGAATAGGGGAATTTCATATCCGGATGATCCCCTGCCACCTCTAGGACTTCGGCTGGCTCTATCCTCAAATGGGTATATCTCTTTGCCCCTCTCCTGGGGTTCCAGGGTGCAGCTTCCTCTCTTCTTACACTTTCCAATCTTCTAGAGCTCCGATATCTCTCTGGACTTGGCCTCCTAAGCGGAATTTCCTTCCTCCTTTCTCCATTACCCACTATCGTCCGGGTCTCCGAGCGCCTGGCTTTTCTTACCTATTCCAGGGTGAGGTATTTTTCTGCCCTCCTTAACAATTCATCAAAAGTCCGAACTGGCTTCTTGGCTAGAGACGTGAACAGATCTCCATCTCTTAACCCGTTGGTAAGGGCGTTAATCTTAACCTCTGAGGAGGCTGTAGGTACTTCCAGAGCTGCTTGGTTGAATCTTTTTAGGAAAGCCCTCAGGCTCTCATTCTCTCCCTGACGCATGTTGAATAAGGTAAGGGTAGCTCTAGGCTGTCTCCTAGCGCTGGCGAATTGATGCAGGAACAATTCGCTGAATTCAGACCACGAGTGCACAGTGTCTGGTCCCAGTTGAGTGAACCATTGCTGTGCAGCCTTAGACAGAGTGGTCAAGAACACTCTGCACTTAACGCCCTCTCCATATCGATGTAATAGAGCAGCATTCTCAAACCTCATCAGGTGCTCGTACGGGTCCGTGGTGCCATCATATTCAAAGTTCAAAGGTTTGAAATTAGAGGGCAACTCATCTTGCAAAATACTAGATGAAAATTGATATCCAGTGGTATAAGAGGGTTTACTTACATTGTCAGTAATATGTCTCTGCATATCCCTCATCTCCTTTCGCAAGGCCTGTATCTGATCACTGATGGCTCCCTGATACGTGTCGTCCGTGCTTTCTCCCATACCTGTCTCTAGGGTGGTGTCCCCAAGGATTCTTTCCGTATCCCTCCGAGGGGGTCTCTCCAAGATGCTCCTTTCAGCCTGGGAAGGTACCTTTTCTTCTGGGTTTCGAGGGGGATCCTCGTTCCTGGAAGGGACTGGAACCGAGTCAATGACCTGCTCTGGTGGATTTGGGCGTGTGCCCTTATGAGTAGGTTCGGGAAAGCGGAGTCCTCGAGCCGCAATTATTCTTTCCACTGATTGTGCGATCATTTCATCCAACTGATCTCGAGAGACAGTCAGGAGTTCCGGTTGAGCGCTAGGGTTATCCCTATTGATTCCACTCCCGGAAGCTCCCGAGGTGCCTGGTACATCTCCCTCCAGAGCAGGAGGGATATCCTCCGACGTATGATCTACAGACTGTTTTCCTAGATTTCGATTTAAGGGAAACCCTGGAGGAGGAATGTCTTCTGGTGTATGATCCACGGGTCGTTTCCCTAAATTTCGATTTAAGGGAAACCCTGGAGGAGGCGGAGGAAGAGGAGAAGGAGTGGAATCCCCTTTCTCCTTCGTCTGCTTCGTTGAATCATGTCCTCCACCCATTTAAGTACAGAACTTTTCTCACGCCTTAGCTTGAAAAATTTCCCACAGACGGCGCCAGTTGATGCGTCGAAAAAGAACGCTTACGGATATAGATCGTTCTCTTGCGAGCACTATTAATCACGAGCCGAATCACTCGTTTATCCTTGGCAAAACTTCAAAGAAATCTCCTTGGAAATCCGCAAATGACCTGCAAAAGTACGCCGGAGGGGGGCTCCGGCGTAGAAGCTCCGACGCTCAAGTCAGATTCAATCGTTGGCGAAATCAAAGAGGAATTCCCCTGTATATCTAGGGAAATTCCGGCGAATATAGTGAAGTTTCTCTTCAAATCAGTGTGTAATTCTTACGAAAGTGTGTATATTTTGTATAAAAGTACGTAAAGTATGTAGAACGTATGTATTCTGTCAAGGCGTACCTGATAATGTAAAAATGACCGGTTTATATACCTGGCCCCTTCCCTCGGGGGAGAAGGGGACCTATTCTCCCTATATTCTTGGTCCATTCCTAAGAATCCGGCTTCCAAGCCCCTGAAGAATCGGGCTTTCCCCTGAAGACTTGGTTTTGGAGCATATCATCCCCTATTTTCGTGGGTTTGACTCACTCATTTAACTTGACTAAGAAAGATGGATTATTCGTTCCATCTTTGGGACGGACCGCTTCAAGCCCAAGGGCTATTAATCTCTTCAAATATGGGCCAAAGGCCCAATCACCCTGATCCCCCTAATTTTCCTACTTAAGCCTAGGGGTGTATTAATCCTGTTTCTTCGACGCATTGACCTAATCACAACTATCATAATTTATCCCGTTTCCACGTGTCGACTTCTCAGAAAGCGACATATTTATCTACATCAAGTGATGTGTCATTTTTTAATCTATGTGGCACCAAGTTTGACTATTATAAATCATTCAAAATATAAAGGATTAAAATTGATGTAAAAAAGGATTAAATTGAAAGGTAAAGGACTTATTTTGTAAAGTTGAAACTTAAAGGATTTATTTTGGAATGTTTCAAACTTATAGGACTAAAATAAAAAAATTTCCACACCTTTTCACTGAGTTGCAATTTAATCTAAACTTTTGAATAATTGCAAATAAAATCACCACCTTTAAATATTGTTGCAATTTAAACTTTTTGATAGTCTTATTTGTGCCCAAATTTAACGTGATTAGCTGATGTGGCATCTCCTTAATGAAACAACATTTTTTTTATTTCAATCTAATCTCGAAACGTTAAATTCGGACATAAATGAGGTTGTCTAGAATTCTAAATTGCAACAATATTTAAAGGTGGTGATTTTATTTGCAATTATTCAAAAGTTTAGATTAAATTGCAATTTAGTGAAAGGCGGTGATTTAATTTTTTATTAACCCTTTAAAAAATGGGTGATAGATGATTGTATTGCATTGAAAATTTTGTGTTTAAGAAAAACATAGGTGTATGATTCGGGTGGAATTTACGCGTTTTAGATGCACATGTGAAGCGTATTGTGATGTGGATTTCATTGATTTATGCATTGAATATGATTGTTTTAGCCAAAATGAGAGAAAGGTATTGTTTTGTCAATTTTATAGGTAAAACGATGGAATTTGGAGCAAAACACCAACCATACTTTACTGGATCAAGAAG
Organism: Galeopsis tetrahit; assembly: GCA_963675135.1. NCBI lineage: Eukaryota > Viridiplantae > Streptophyta > Magnoliopsida > Lamiales > Lamiaceae > Galeopsis > Galeopsis tetrahit. The sequence continues at coordinate 57,386,953 of OY776131.1, forward strand.
AGGAGTGCACGGTTGGATTCGTCTCGAAAAATGGAGTGGAATAGCAAAAATAATCGAGTCAATCGAAGGTCGGAAGCTCAAGATACAAAGGGACGAAGTTGGAGGCCGAAAAGCAATACGAAAGTTTGGCCCGGCCGGGCCACATTTCCCGCCCGGCCGGGCGGCCAAATCCAAAATTTTCATCCATTTACGAAACTTTGGCCCGGCCGGGCCACATCACCCGCCCGGCCGGGCGACCACCCCCTGTTTCTAAATTTTTCGGCCAACACTCCACCCGGCCGGGCCACTTTCCCACCCGTCCGGGTCACCTTATTTTCGGTGCCAAACGCGTGTTTTCTCCATTTTTGAGGGATCTACTTGCAAATATCACACCCAAACCCTACCCCAACACTATAAATACCCCCTTTCTTGAAATTCAAGACACCTTTCCCCATTATTCACACATTTACACACATTTGGAGGTGTTTGGCCATAACTTCCTCATCTTTCCACCAATTCATGCAAGGGAAGAGGCATTAGCTTGGGAATTCCATTCCCTACCACATTCTAGACTAAGCTTTCTCTTTCTTTTCCTTTTTATTTAGTTATTTCATTTAGAATTTGTAATTTGATTATGTTTGTAGTTAGCTAAACAAATTTGTGGTTCTAAGGCTATGTTTATACTTTGGATGATACTTATGAATTAATTTCTTGTTTATTTGGTGGTTGTGTTGCTATTTCTATTTGAATGCTTAACTTTCTTTGCAAAACATGTTGTCAATGGCCATGATAGTATGTTTTATCTATTGTTAATTGGAATTGGATTGAGAAATCTCTTTCATTAATCGTATTTAAGCATTCGACCCAATATTCTTGTGAGCTCAAGAGAGAGGATCAATTATTGGGAGGGTATTAGATGATCTTAGGAACTTTTTGGGGATTTATTATGCATGCTTAGTAGAGATGCTAGTTTGTATGATATGTCTCTTGGATTAATTGGATCGAGAGAACTATTAATTCACCATTTGTGATCAACCTTATAGTAATCAACACACCACTACTTAATTAAGCCTTTAATCATAAGTTGAACCCTTAGTGTGACATATGCCTTGGAATCCACCCTTCTTTCTTTGAGTCTCAATCTGTTTTACGTTTGTTTTATTACTTTGCATGTTAGTTGATCGGTTTTGTATTTACTCTTCATTACTTATTGGTGACACATAGTTAGGTAATTTTAGAGTAATTCACACCATATTCAAACTATCGATCACGTCTATTTAGAATTCGACTAGCAAACTACCACTTTTACGCTTAGCCTTCTCGTGGGATCGACCTCGTGCTTATCACGCTACAATAGACGCCGTATACTTGCGGTTGTTTATTTAGTGTTGCATAACGCGTGTATCAAGTTTATGGCGCCGCTGCCGGGGAGGTTTTTATAAGCTCTAGAGTGTAGGCTAGGAGACTTTTAGTTTAGACAATTTATTTGCTTTCTTTATTTGCAAAAATCCAAAAATATTTGTGTTTGTTATTTTGAGCTTATTTGTATTTCTCACTCTCGTTTGTTCTTTTGATAGACATGGTTTATGATCACACGATCTAGGAGGAACCAACAAGAAGTGTTACCTTTAGATCCGGAGATTGAAGCCAATTGTCGACGAAGGAACACCGAAAGGAGAAGAATAGAGTTGGAAAGAATGAACCGAAGGGAGAATCCGATTGTAGAAGAAGTTGAAGAGGAACTTGAGAATCAAGGAGTAGAAGGAGTTGAGGAACCTAACGGGAATGGAGGTAACCGACCTCAAGGGGTACTAAGAGACAATTTTCGTCGGAGAGGTGAAGAGAATATTGGTATGGAGAGAAATGGAGAGCAAAGGGAGGAAAACGGGAATCAACGAGTCTTGAGAGACCACTTCCGTCCTATTCCTAGACCATATGGAGGAGCGGGTAGGGAACCCGTAGACGCTCATAACTTTGAGCTCAAGCCGGCCTTGATCATGATGGTCCAAAACAACCAATTTGGAGGGTTGTCAAAGAAGGATCCTAACCTCCATTTATCTCAATTCTTAGAGATAAGTGGAACGGTTAAGATCAATCGAGTCCCTCAAGACTACATCCGTCTCCAATTGTTCCCATTTTCCCTCCGTGATCGTGCAAAACAATGGTACATGTCTCTTGACTTAAGGACGATCGAAAATTGGGCCGATCTTGTAGATGCTTTCCTCATGAAGTACTTTACTCCAAGCAAGACCATCAAGATAAGAGGAGATATTTCTTCATTCATGCAAGACGATGATGAATCTTTAGCCGAGGCTTGGGAACGCTTCAAGGATCTCATAAGGAGTTGTCCTCAACACGGGTTCTCAAGAGACCAATTGATTTGCTACTTCTACAATGGGATGGACCATCGAACGAGAGGGATGGTGGATGCCTCGGCCGGTGGAGGTTCTTTGCTAGGAAAGACGACGGATGAGGGTTATGTGCTTCTAGAGGAGATGGCAAAGAACGGAAACCAATGGCCATCCGAGAGAAGGCAAGCCCGGAAAGTTGCTTCTACTAAGGAGTCGGATGATTTTGCTACTTTATCCAACAAGGTGGACAAGTTGACTTCGATGATGGTGGCCAAGTCATTAATGGGACCTAGTGATGATCAATATGAAGAGGCCCATTATATGAACAATCAAAGGGACCGCCATTTTCGAGAAAGAGGTTGGAACGAGAGGCAAAATCCCCCTAACCCAAATCATTATCATCCCGGGTTGAGACAACATGAAAACTTTTCCTATGCCAACACAAGGAATGACATCATCCCACCTCCAAATTTTAATGTTAGAGATGGAGCTATTGTGGAGTCTTCATCAAAGTTGTCATTGGAGGATATGTTTGGTGCTTTTATGGGGGAAACCAAGAACTTCATGAGAGAGACTAGGGAGAATGCAAACATAACTCGGCAAAGACTTGATGAACAAGGGGAAATGATCAAAAACGTGGCAAGTAATGTGAAAGCCATAGAGAAGCAAGTGAGTCAACTTTCTAATGTCATCGGTAGTCAACACACTCCGGGGCAATTTCCTTCAAACACGGAGCTCAACCCCAAGGAGCATTGCAAAGCTATTAAGCTAAGAAGTGGTACGAGTTACGATGGGCCAAAGATGCCACAAGAGGAGGAAATGGTAATGGCACCCGAGGATGTCGACAAAGAAGATGGACAAGAGAAAGAGAGGCAAGAAGAGATAGTGAGGGAAGAAGAGAAAGTAGAGGAGAAGAAGTGTGAGGAGGCAATCCCTCCTTTGTTTAGTAAAAATGTAATGCCCCTCCCATATCCTCAAAGGATGAAGAAGAAGAACTTAGATAGCAAGTTTGTCAAGTTTGCGGAGATGTTCAAGAAACTCCATATCAACATCCCTTTCGCCGAAGCTCTTGAACAAATACCACATTACTTCAAATTCTTGAAGGAGATAATGTCACACAAGAGGAAAATTGAGGCGTATGAGACGGTGCACTTAACCGAACAATGTAGCTCCATAATTCAAGCTAAGCTACCTCCTAATCTTAGGGATCCCGGGTCCCTCACTTTATCATGCACTATTGGAGATGGAGGTACATTAAGAGCTCTATGTGATTCGGGAGCAAGCATCAACCTCATGCCATTGTCACTCTTCAAGTCACTTGGTTTAGGAGAGCTCACACCAACCACAATGAGCCTCCAATTGGCGGATAGGTCTATGACATACCCTTTGGGTATAGCGGAGGATGTATTGGTCAAAATCGACAAATTTCTCTTTCCGGTAGACTTTGTGGTTTTGGAGATGGAGGAAGACAAAAGCATTCCATTGATATTGGGAAGGCCATTTTTGGCAACCGGAGGAGCCAAAATTGATATGAGGAATGGAGAATTGGAGCTTCGAATAAACCAAGAGATAGTTACGATTGACATGTTTAGAGCTATCAAACTCCAAAATGATGAAACTGGAGAATATGGGTTTCCCAAGGGAGAGTACCCTCCAATACCCATGAGAAAGGAGGTGGAAGAAGAGCCCAAGATAAATATTGTGGATGAGAACCCCAAGGTGGAAGACAAGGAATTAGAGATGGGCAAGAAGGCCAAGTTTGGGGGAGTTTTCTTCAAAAACTCCCCCAAATTAAAAAAAGCTACTTGTGCAAGCTTGGGGATGAATGAGGCATCAACTTCTTATGATATGATTGAAGAGCCGGATGGGCTAGCTTGTGGATGTTTTGATGGACTCAAGAAGGTTGCATGGGGAAATAAGTTTAAGAGAAAGGATGATGATGGGGTGACTTGATATTCCCCTCAAGAGGAACCGTCCGGCATAGGACATTAAAAATAGCGCTTCTTGGGAGGCAACCCAAGGTTTTATTGCTTTCTTATTTTTATTGCTTTGATAGTGTTGATAGCTTGGTCTATTTTGTAGGTATGGATGAAGAGTACTATGGATAGCAAGTCTTGGAGAATGAAGAAGAAGCAAAGCCAACTTTGGAGTGGAGGAAGCAAGTGTTGCAATGGTGATCTTTGAAAAAACATTGGATGTGCAAGGAGGGAGGTAACAACTTGTAGCCCCAAACTTAGAATTTATACATAGTAAAATTCTAAGTTTGGGGGAGTTATTTTTCTTTTATTTTTCTACTAGTTGTTACCTTTGCACCGGTTCGTCATTCTACTTGTGTCACATTTTGCACCGGCGCACACTTGGCTTTCACATGAGTATATTGGTTAAGTTGGTTTTGATCATATGTTGGGTAGTGGACATTTGGTGAAATGTGAGCATGAATAGTCATTGGAATCCATTGTTGAGTGGTTGTGGTGATGTCTATTTGCTTTGAATGTAAGCATGATTGATGTTGGATATAGTATCATGATTGTGTTCATATTTGTGAGCTTTGATAGCATGGATGCATGATGTGTTGTTGTTTGGGAACATTTGATGAATGTGAGAGTCCTATTGAATAAACCGGTGAGAATTGAGCCTTAAATCGAGCATGTAATCCGGTTTAGTTCATTTGAGAGTGGACTAGGTTATTGCTAGTGATCCTAGAACTTGCCCAAGTTCTTGTTTGAAAGCATGATTGTGTGAAATGATGTGATGTGATATAGGCCGTCTTGTTCTAAAGAAGAGTCACTTAGCCAAAATTTCCTAAAACCGAAGTAATTTTCCGTAGTTAGCCCCTTGAGCTTAATTCCTCATTTTCTTGGCAAACTACAATGTTAACCACTTAGCCTTTTTGAGCCTTTTGATTCCTATATCTAGTGGGGGATAAAAGACAAAGTGGAAAACATGTGCTTGAATGAATATTTTTGGTGAAAGGAGAAAAGTTGGAAAATTTGAAAGAAGAAAAAGAGAAGGATGAAAAGAAAATCAAGGAAAAGAAAAGAGGGACAAAGAGCCCCAAAAGCTTGAAAATAAAAATGGTTCAAAAGATGAGGTGATGAATTTTTGAAAAAGAAAGGAAAATGAAAAGTGAGGATGGAGTTTGTAAGCTTTGAAAGTGAAAGCACACATTGTAAAACAACAAGCTTTGTCCTCCACTAGAAGAGTCACAATTCCCAAATTCATCCTACCTTGTCCAAAGAGCCAATGTTACATCCTTGATTAAGTCCTATTGATCACTTTGTTGAGCATTTAAGTGTGTGTAGAAAGTAGAAGTTGGGCAAGCATATGGTGATTGCATAGCATGACTTGGTTGATGAGTGCATTAATATCCTTAATTTGTTTGTGTGTTTGAGAGAAACACTTTGTCATGTGAGTAGAGGACTTGAGCATTTGGATTGTGTTTCCCATTCATAATGTGTTGTGTGTTTATGCATTCTTTGATCCATAAGTGTGGATTGCAATAGTGAGCCTATGACCTTCATTGAGAAATGCACTTTGAGAAAGAGATATCATTACATCTTACTTTGCATGTGTGATTTGCATTGAATGTTCCATTGTGATCATTCCACCCTCATTGCTTTAAGTGCTTAGTTGTTTGAGGACAAACAACATTTTAAGTTTGGGGGAGTTTGATTCGGGTGGAATTTACGCGTTTTAGATGCACATGTGAAGCGTATTGTGATGTGGATTTCATTGATTTATGCATTGAATATGATTGTTTTAGCCAAAATGAGAGAAAGGTATTGTTTTGTCAATTTTATAGGTAAAACGATGGAATTTGGAGCAAAATACCAACCATACTTTACTGGATCAAGAAGAGGAGTGCACGGTTGGATTCGTCTCGAAAAATGGAGTGGAATAGCAAAAAGAATCGAGTCAATCGAAGGTCGGAAGCTCAAGATACAAAGGGACGAAGTTGGAGGCCGAAAAGTAATACGAAAGTTTGGCCCGGCCGGGCCACATTTCCCGCCCGGCCGGGCGGCCAAATCCAAAATTTTCATCCATTTACGAAACTTTGGCCCGTCCGGGCCACATCACCCGCCCGGCCGGGCGACCACCCCCTGTTTCTAAATTTTTCGGCCAACACTCCACCCGGCCGGGTCACCTTATTTTCGGTGTCAAACGCGTGTTTCTCCATTTTTGAGGGATCTACTTGCAAATATCACACCCAAACCCTACCCCAACACTATAAATACCCCCTTTCTTGAAATTCAAGACACCTTTCCCCATTCTTCACACATTTACACACATTTGGAGGTGTTTGGCCATAACTTCCTCATCTCTCCACCAATTCATGCAAGGGAAGAGGCATTAGCTTGGGAATTCCATTCCCTACCACATTCTAGACTAAGCTTTCTCTTTCTTTTCCTTTTTATTTAGTTATTTCATTTAGAATTTGTAATTTGATTGTGTTTGTAGTTAGCTAAACAAATTTGTGGTTCTAAGGCTATGTTTATACTTTGGATGATGCTTATGAATTAATTTCTTGTTTATTTGGTGGTTGTGTTGCTATTTCTATTTGAATGCTTAACTTTCATTGCAAAACATGTTGTCAATGGCCATGATAGTATGTTTTATCTATTGTTAATTGGAATTGGATTGAGAAATCTCTTTCATTAATCGTATTTAAGCATTCGACCCAATATTCTTGTGAGCTCAAGAGAGAGGATCAATTATTGGGAGGGTATTAGATGATCTTAGGAACTTTTTGGGGATTTATTATGCATGCTTAGTAGAGATGCTAGTTTGTATGATATGTCTCTTGGATTAATTGGATCGAGAGAACTATTAATTCACCATTTGTGATCAACCTTATAGTAATCAACACACCACTACTTAATTAAGCGTTTAATCATAAGTTGAACCCTTAGTGTGACATATGCCTTGGAATCCACCCTTCTTTCTTTGAGTCTCAATCCGTTTTACGTTTGTTTTATTACTTTGCATGTTAGTTGATCGATTTTGTATTTACTCTTCATTACTTATTGGTGACACATAGTTAGGTAATTTTAGAGTAATTCACACCATATTCAAACTATCGATCACGTCTATTTAGAATTCGACTAGCAAACTACCACTTTTACGCTTAGCCTTCTCGTGGGATCGACCTCGTGCTTATCACGCTACAATAGACGCCGTATACTTGCGGTTGTTTATTTAGTGTTGCATAACGCGTGTATCAGTGTATTATAGTAGAACTATAGAGGATTTGAAAGTTTATACTACCAATTACCAAAATTCATATACTCCCTCCATCCCACAAAGATAGCTACGTATTTCTTTTTTGGATGTTCCAAATTATAGCTTCATTTCCTTTTTTACTTTAGTATTAAATACTTTATTGTCAATTTTACCCATAATTAATAAGAGTAATTAAGGTTTAACAGATTTTGGAGAATGTGATTTCAAGGGCAAAATTGATACATTAGCTAAATTTGACTAAATTTATTGATTTTTCTTAATCTGTGTGTAAAGTCAAATGTAGTTATATCTTTGTGGGACGGAGGGAGTAATTTAATGAATATATATATTTGACTAGGGGTTCGTTCCATCCGACTGGCGAACGCCTCATTTCTCTGTAAGTTGAGTTGGGATATTCTTCAGAACAAATCACCAGATACGGAGCTCCTGCATCGGAGGCACTTTAATTCAGAGCACAGACTGAGACCTTATGGTAGAGTCTCTTCTATTGGCCCGGGGCTTCGTCCGCATGATACAAGACTTAGAGATGGCTCGAGGTGGCTCATTGGCAGAGAATCCCGTGTCAGCTTTTGGCACGACAATTGGCTCGGTTATACTATCTTTGAGAGGATGGGTCTGCCCGACTGGTTCGCTTCCACCCTCAATTCCACGGTTGGGGATATCTTCTTTGATGATTGTTGGCACTTCCCGAGGTGCTTTATCATGAGATTTACGGAGATTGTCAGGGATATCCTACAGATCACGGTGCTTAGGGGACCTGACAAACGTATTTGGGAGGGCTCACTCTCAGGGGAACTCTCTTCCAGCATGGCATATGATATGCTCAGATCACCCCTACCCAAGCTTGGATGGGCATCATGGATCTGGAGCACCTTCATGCCCATGTGTCGTTCTACTGCGATTTGGAGAGCGGTTTGGGGTAAGCTGCCCACAGCGGACTGGCTCTCATCTTTTGGGATTCAGGGTCCGTCGATCTGTGTGCTGTGTCGCGGGGATTTTGAGTCGCTTGACCATCTGCTTGCCCATTGTCCGTTCACATTGGAGATTCTGCGCAACTTGACTCACATGTTTGGGGTCACGATTCACACTGGGGTCAGCTTCCTAGATATCTTTCTCCAGGCCACTAGAGTTCGGTTGGGTCCACAGTCTTTGGAGTTGTGGAGTGCGGGCTTCGTCACTGCTATTTGGGCCGTTTGGACTCTGCAGAACAAGGTGATATTTGATGGGGTTTCACCCTCTGTTAGGAGATGTATGACTCAGATCATTTCGGGCATCAGGGAGGCCAACAACATAGCTAGGGGATATTCGGACGGCACAGTTCGGGATCTACTGATTGCTAGGGCTCTTGGCGTTTCGAACAGACATAAGCCGACGAGACACGGTTCATCTGTGATTTGGTTCCCGCCTGATCCGGGTTGGTACAAGGTTAACACGGACGGAAGTGCCTCTTCTTCCCCGGGTAGTCTGCATGCGGGGGCGGTTTTCAGGACGTTCAGGGGATTTTTCGTGGCTGCTGTTGCTACTAAGGTAGGTTGGGGCCTCCCTCTTGAGGCTGAGTTGGCAGCGGTACTTATGACCATCAAGTATGCACATGATCAGGGTTGGCACTTCCTCTGGATAGAGTCGGATTCAGTACTCACGGTTGACACTTTTATGAGCTCCAAACCTTCCATTCCTTGGCGTCTACAAGGTCTTTGGAGCAAGATCCATCCTCTTACGCTGGAAATGCACATTCGATACACGCACATCTTCAGAGAGGCCAATCGGGCTGCTGATGTTGTGGCCAAGACTGGCCTTGACTGTATCTGGAAGGGTTACCCCCGGATTTTTTACTCTCATTTTTGCACAATGATTTGTATTCAGTTTTTTATAGACATTGATCTTTAGAGGAGTGTACCTTTTTCCCTTGGCCTGAGTTTTGTCCCTAAGGAGGGTTTTCCCAGACAAGGTTTTAATGGCGCTCCGGCCTCTAGCTCGACTTGTGAACTTATGGTCCTAGGTTTTCTTCTTTTATTTGATCTACCTTTTATTGTCTAGTGTAGAATTCACACATTTATTAGAGATGCAATTCTTTTCTAATTGAGGTATACATTTGGGAAATCCTTGTTATCCAAAATGTTGTTGTGAACAAAACAATAATTTGTAGGGACAAATTTACAATGTCTCATAATTGAGGATATACATCTTGGGAATTTTCAAAATATCTCTTGAATATGGTAGTTACAATTATTGTTAAAATTTGTATCTCTTTTATTCCCCCTCTGTAATTGTTAATCTTATATACGTTATATTATCATAACATGAGTTAAATCAATTTTTCTCCAGAAATTTGGTCAAACGATTCTAGCCTAGCTGAATTAAATCGACGTGTAACACAAAATTGTTTCTTAGTAACAACCATAATAATTAGTGGAATTATATTTAAAAAACCCACTTAAATATATGTAAATTCACAAAATCTTATACGTATTCGTGTAATTAGTTAGCATTTTGTAGTATATAATTTTAGAAATATATTAATCGTACGATTAAATTATTAATAAATATTAATTAAAATATAAAAAAAATCATTTAAATTATTAAAATATACTGTATTAATCCAACTCCCAAAACTCGAATCATCTATCCTCTAGGAGTACATCCAATTCATGGTAACACACATCACATGTACGGAGTATAAATTAATGAGTAATTAATCTAGTGAATAATGATGTGTAGCGAAAAGGAGTAATCAATAAGTAACCCGAACTCCTTGGTATCTGAGAATCTCGCCAATAAGCTCTCCTTTACCCGACCCGACATACCTACCCGCAATCTTCCCATCTCTAATGAACAAAAACGTCGGCACTTCCACAACCTCCTGCTCTCTCAAAAACTCCATACAGCTCTCGTTTTCGTCCCCATTCATCCGCGCGAAAACCACCGTATCCTCCATTGATCTCGACAGCTTAATCACCGTCGGATAAACCTTCACGCACGGCCCACAGTGCTTCAATCCCACGTCCAGAACAACCAATTTGTGATCCGATTTGTGGTCTTCGATCAGCTTCTCAACGTCTTCTCTGCAATGAAGCTGCTCCACGGCGGAGTGGCTGTCTCCGTAGTAGAGAACGTCTCCGACGAGTTGATCCGGCCCGATCGCTTCTTCCTCGTGGATCTTCTCCATCCCCTTGTAGAAGGTGAAGTGCGGGACCTGTTCGATTTTCTCCCGGTCGCAGAGTTTCCGAGTTTCGTCCGATTCGTCTCCGACCACAAGTAAAAAGTCGACGTCGTTGCAGCTCCGGCTCAGATCCACCATGAATGGGTAGATCTGCTTGCTGTCGTCGCTGTCAGTGGCGGCGTATTCCACGACGACGAGGCGGTTCTTGGCGTCGCGTAGGGCGGTGTCGAATTCTGTGATGTTGTGGACTCGTTGTACTCTTGCGTGTTGGCTTGATTTCTCGACGCCGGTGACGGAGGCGGCGGATTTCGGGATGAAGCTCCGGCGGGAGGTTTCGGATTTGAAAAGGTCGGTTTGTTTGGATTTGATTGGGAGGTGAACTGAGGGAGAGAGAGGAGTGATTTTTGTGATGGGAGTGAGATATGGGGTTTGTTTAGCTAAGAAATTAGTGAAAGTAGCCATGAATGAAGTTTAAAATATGAATGATTAAAATTGGTTCAAGGGAATGAAGGTTGAAATGGTGGTATGAAGAAATGGATAGAATTAAGGATTAAATTATTATGAGATATATTGATTGAGTTGAGGTAGATTATTTCATATCCATTGGTGGTGGATGGAGGGAGAGGGGATTGTATTATCCACAAATTTTGGATATTCTCTCCACAAACTCTACTCCATTCCTATATTTCTTTCACCCCTGTCATCTTATTGTGCTAGTAGATTTTTTTGTTTGTTAAAAAAATAGAGGCAATGCTTACTTTTTTTTTATTTTAAAAATTGAATTTTGTCTTTTAAAATTCTACACCGATTTTACTTTAAAATTTAAAAATCAATTTTCAAAAATCGTTTTTATTAAATATACTCGTTAATTTAACATAAAATTAATTTTTATACATTGATTTGATATAAAATTTAACCCAAAATCTTATACTATGAAATATTTCATACATAAAATATAAAGTAGCTAATTAAGGTAAATTTTAGACAAAAATTTATGGGTCAAACTCGGGTGGATCAAATTTGACTAATATTTTTCTTTTTGCTTTCGAATATTATTTTACTACATAATCAAACTATTGTCACTAGAAGACCAAAAATGTACTACTACATGTTTGGACTTTTAGTAACAATATATTGGTCATGTAATAAACCATCTACTTGACAATTGGGATACGCAATTTATTTTAAAATTGCCATGTATAAAATATTTTACATAAGTGTTGGCCAATATTAAATCTCTCACCATTCAAAACCTTTAAAAAACATGCATTACTATTAATTAAAATTTTAAAAATCGATTGTCAAAATCACCAAAATCCAATGGAAACAATACATATTACTCTCCCTGTTTCGGAACTGTTTGCACCACTTTATGCACATACAAATTTTGTAAACTTTTATGAATAAAGTAAGAGAAAATATTTGTTTTAGTCCTGTAACTTTGAGTTATTCCAAAATAAATCATTTAAGTTTTTAACTTTACAAAATACATCCTATATCTTACAAGCTATTAATTTTTGTCCTTTTTTAGATCTATTTTAGTCCTTTAAGTTTAGACTTCAATTTTAATCATTTAAATATAATAAAATCTAAAAACTTTAATAAAATTTAAAAAAAAAATACTAATTTTAATGTATAATTTTTTTTAAACATCATTAAAATCTTAATTATGCTCAAATTCTACCTAGCCATTTTTTCCTAATTAATAAAAAATATAAAAATTTGAAAATAAAAATAAAAATATATACTAAAATCTAGAAAATTGAAAGAAAATTATAAATATGTTAAAAAAAATGGACAACTCCAACTACCCCTGTCATATTCCCAAATGTAAATTATACTATGATTTATATAATAAATTGAACGAGATTTTATGTGTCCGTAGACCTCCCATCCAAGAAATTATTTCCCGAACTAAATTGAACACAAGTATAATTAAATCTAAACTCTATAAGTAATTACTGTGATAAACATAATATTAAATCATATAAAAACGCATTCCAATTAATTTAATGCACATTTATTAAGTTTTGAAATTCTTATTTAAGCTTGTTTGATAATTATAAGAGTAGAACTCAAACGAGCTTTAATCGAGTCGAAATTAATTTAAACCCTAAACCCGTATCATATTCCCTAAATGTAAATTATAAATTATTATATAAATCATTATATAAATCAAATAATTTACATTTGGAGAATATGACCGGGGTAGTTGGAATTGTCCCTTTTTTTAATACATATTTATAATTTTCTTGCAAATTTTTAGATTTTAGTATATATATATTTTTTTATTTTCGGATTTTTATATTTTTAATTAATTAGGGAAAAATGGCTAGAATTTGAGCATAATTAAGATTTTGATGATGTTTTTATTTAATTTTAAAAAATATATATTTTAAAGATGTTTTAAAAAAAATATACATTAAAATCAATATTTTTTTTTTCAGATTTTATTATATTTAAATGATTAAAATTGGATTTTAAATTTAAAGGACTAAAATAGATTTAAAAAATTGACAAAAATTAATAGCTTGTAAGATATATGATGTAAATCTGAAACAACTCAAACTTATAGGACTGAAACAAATATTTTCTCATAAAGTAAAGTGAATGATTTGATTGAAGGTAAAAGTAATGACATTTTATGTAAATATGTGAATATTGTGAGGGTAAGGTTTATAAAAAAAATCATTTTTAAAATGTGCAAACTATTATGTAACAAACTAATAAGGAAATAGTGCAAAGGGAGTACTCTCGCGTAAGTTTACAGCTAAAATGAATATCTCATGTGCTTACTTTAGTGAAAATTATTTTTTTATTTTGTGTAATTAATTTAGATTAAAAAGTGTGGAACATCGTCTAATTTACGAAAAAAATAAATCAAAAGATCACTTATTAAGAAAGAGGAGAAAGTATTGTGTATCACACACCCAATGTTTAAACTTATTTAATAAAGTTCATCATCAATATAAACAAACAAACTCAAGGCCAATGACTTGATTCATTAGTTTGTGCATATAATCTTGAGTGAGCTCAACTTGCATAAATCATAATGAATAATTTAACTTAAATCTAAATTTTTCACACTTAATATTTATGTTTAATATTCAAATATGCAATTTAAATTATTTAATTAAATAAAATATATATTTATATTTTTTAAACCAAACAATCAATATCTTAACATGCAACTCAGAGCATGATAGGATTGAGATCTATGAAAGGTTCTAGTATCATTTATTAATTGTAAGACATCTACCCATCTACAAAGAATTACTCAATTTTGCCTCTAAGTGAATTTTAAACCGTTATGTTGTATAGGGAAAATTGAACACAATTATTGTCCTATAACCTTAAATTTCTTGATAAAATTGTCTCGCAAACTGTCATTCCATATTTTCCAATCGAGTAACAAGATAATTTAAAAATACTCCGTAAGTGACATCAGATAAAAAAATTGACAAAAATATCCAATTGCTTGATACAACCCGTCAATGACCAAAGTTAAAGTTACAAGACATTTTATATAGTTCAAAAGTTATAGGACATTTTCAATAATATTATCAAAATTATGTGACATTTGTTTCCCTTCAATTTACCCTTATATTGTATGTCATACTTACAAAGACAAACAAGCAGAAACATGATACGCAAAGGTACAAAGTTTAATCGTACTTGATGTATTGATAACATGTTTGATGGTGATAAAAGGCAATACAGCTCAAGTAGCGATACATCATACATATATGATACATGTCGGAAATCATTACTCTTGACGCAAGTTTAGAGGGCAGAAGTAGGTGAAAAAATGTAAACCTCGTCAAACCCCTTCCTGCAAATATGGAAAACATCAACATGCAAAAATGAGAGAGAGAGAGAGAGAGAAGAGAGGGGGAGAGAGAGAGTTACCCTTGCTTTCCACGATAAGTAGGCTTGTAATTATATATGAGGTTGTCAAGCACTTTCTGGGAAGATGGTCTATTATTAGACATCCTAGCCTCCCTGGGAGATATTTTGCTAACGAGGTTAATTAACACACAAGGGAGAGGGACGTATAATTACCTCACAACAAAGTTGGCGACGAGTTGAGTCACTAAAATTGCATCTTCCGAGTGTGGAATCCTTGATGAGGCCCACTCGAAAGCATTTTTCTGGAACACGAACGATCAGAGAAATTTGCATTTCAAAACAAAAGTCTTTTCAAATTTTAAATGTCAAACTTAATTTCTAACTCAGGTTCCAGAATTTAGTCACAAAAGCACGACTCCAATCCATAAATTCCATCATTTCTTTAAAGTAATACCACAAATTAAAAAATGCTCGATTTCATGTGTTATTCTTCTCAAAACCACTAAACCACGTATGCTAATAGAATTACTGGGTTCACCATAATACTTCCAAGAACCAAGTTCATAGAAGTTTTTGTCTAAATACCATCCTTGCAAGGTTGAAAAAAGCAGTATGTATGTGTGTAAGGGTGTGTATTTCTTGCTCATATAGTTCCCTATCTCCAAAAAACACAAGAATAATGCAGTAAACTCAACAAAATATATCAGCCTACAGCAAACAGAGAAGAGACTTGTGCCTAAACTTTGATTCAAAGTCCAAAGATAATACCTCTGGGTGCCACTGAACACCAGTTACAGGGTAATTTCGTGCCTTCACTGTAGAAACATAGACCTGATACGAATTGATCATATGGAAGCCAATAAGAAACAAAAGTCAAGAAAATGTGCCGCAAACACATTTAAGACGAATACACGAAAAGGTGCAGGGCTTCTTAGATATACCTTGTCATTTGCATCTGCACAAGTTGTTAAGATCTTAAAAAAGCTAGAAAGTTTCTTGCTCCTTTGGAACTTTTCTGGTGAAACCCCATACTATATCAAAGATAAAATTTAATGAATATATATGAAAAAAATTGTGAAATAAAATATGAAAAAATTGTGAAAAATGCTGTGTGATCCTAAATTAAAGTAAATATTTACGGAACATATACTGAATATTTTTCTGTAACTACCGTATATTTGGGGAGATAAGTACTGGTTTAATAAACTAGCAATGGAAAGGAAAGAGAACTTACCTTATGATTTTGCATCACAAGACACTCTGTACTCATCTTCTTTAGCAAAACAGGAGGAAACCTATACAAGTAAAAGCAATCCATACAGGATTTCAGAAAATCATATCGGAAATGATCCTTTGGATGGGAAGGGCTATAGTCTATATATTCATGATATTAAGGATGGTATGCCTGAAAATTGATCAAATAAATATTGGCATATACAGTTCACCAAAACTATCAACTTAATAATGAAACCATAAGATTAATGTTCTAATGTAGAGATGGAAGAGACTAATATGGAGAAATTTAGATAAGCATTCCTTCTTCATGGAAGTTTAGCATTCCAAGATCATTGTTGACACGAATTGTAAAATAAAACAAGACTATAGAAATCATATCAGATCCTTAAAAAAAATTGAAAATTTGTTGTTTTTTTTTTTCTTTTTTAAATTAACTTCAGTTATACCTCTGAAACACAGTGCCTTCTGTAGTTATGTTTTCCGGGAATTGCAATGTAGAAGCTTGATCACTTGCACTAAAACTCTCCAGAATGTTGTTGTCCTGTAACCAGAACGAAAATGGAAACTTTAGATAGATCAACAATGGAAGCTAATCTATCTATGGTTGAAAAACGCTAGGATGTATCACAGCATATTTTGCAACTGCAATCCTTAACAAATCAGTGATATTATTGTGTAATCAAACTGGAATGTGTAGAAAACATTAAAGAAAACTTATAATCGTCCATGATGGCCCGTTTACAATAATCCTCTAAAATGATCACAGCAGGTGGGAGAGAAAAAGGGAGAGAGCATAGACTCAATTAAATTTATTAAGTTCATGAGAAAACTGTCTGGTTGTTCCCCCTAATCCAGATACTCAATCACCAATTTCAAAGCAAAGAAAGGTATTGTAATTTGACCCAAAAAACAGAAGTTCTTGACCAGAAAGAGGGAATGCATCTGGGGTGGACTGAGAGCGTAAGAAAAGTTATATACATGTGCACGTTCCTAGGCATGCATTACCTCACTCACTATCATGGATACGAGTTCAAAACCTAAGCAGGTGGCAAACAAAGGGAAATGATCTCCTGCATCGTTCTTTTTCAGAACATCCTGCACCAAAAGGACGAAATGAGTCATAATTTAGATATGTAGCTCATCTCATTTTCCCTGATTAATATAATAGCATAACCATATGGAACTTTACATGATAAATGACTATATCATACAACATAGTATGCATTATGCAATGATCAGAGCTAATACATTTGCAACAAATCCGTCATATGCATACAAGAAACAGAATGAAACAGAATCAATGAAGCTATCAAGTTACCTTAAAAATCGACGTAACAACCTTAAGATAGAGACCACTTTTGGCCGACCCTCCTGTGAATAACACTCCATTAACCAAACTGAGTTTCTGCAATATAAATCATACACTAACATAATGTCCATAGTGAATTTGTGAGGACATGAATCCAGATAACTTTTAGCAAATAACAAAACTTAATCAGAAGCAGGTAATGCTCTAATGCATCAGTATTGAAGCAGTACTGAAGATTGTGTGAAGAATAACAATGGAAAGACCTTTGACTGAAGTCAAAGACTATCCTCATTCTTGCGAATCAACAATGGATATATAAAACTAAGTGAAAACTTGAGTAACTACTGGATAAAAATAAGGATTTATTAACATAAATTTTTTAAAGTTTTATTAGTGGCTTAATCAAAACACGATAACTGCATAAAAGTTAAGTAACTCAAAAACTAGAAGTTTGGACTTTGGAGGCTTACCCAAGGTTTTTGCTCATAATGGTTTAAATAATACTCCATATACAGTATATTCATTAGCAAAAAAAAAAGTAAATATACACAGTATATTCAAAAAAAAAAATTCAAATAATATAAATAAGTTATTTAAACATTTTTTCGTTGCACAGTTACACACACATACGCACACGCTATTAAGAAATAAGAGGCATTAATTTACTCTGTATAAAACCTCCCAAGGTTCATTGTAGATGAGAGGAATAACTCTAGCGCCGCCAGATTCAACAAACTTCACATAAGATGCGGCTATATAGGAGGCGTTAGTGGCGTTGTTGATGGTGCCGGAGGCGCCATCCCCAGGGTGTGTGAGAACTCCGATGACCGGCCTGAAATTGAGGGCGGGATCCGCCGCGGGGCAGCGTGCGAAATCGGCGGCTTGACTGGGCAAGACAAGCGGCGCGTCAATAGACCCGGAGCTGAGCTCCGCCGAGGCTATGAGGAGGAGGATTCCGAGAAAAATCAACATTTTGGGGAGGAGAAGAGGTGGTCAATTTTTAGTAACGGGCGGTTGAGGGAGGTGGTGGTGGTGGGAGAAATGTTGGTCGCCGGCTACTATATTATTTCCATTTCCAGTTTGTATATATGACTATTTTCTTTTAATAAATTGAAAAAATAGGAGACCAATAGGATGTGAGGTTTATTTCGTGTCGTTCACTGTTCAATTTGATGGCGTGTTTGGATGGATTATCAACCAAATTTTATTTTTATTTTAGTTCAAAACTTCAAATCATCACAATCAAACTCAGGAAAATCAAAAAAATTTGACCGTCAAAAAAAAAAAAAAATTAATAATTTAGGTATAAAGATGGGGAACGCACTTGGTAATGTATACTACGTAGTCTTTGTAATGTACATAGGACCCAATAAAAAATAATTAATTTTCATAAAATTCTACTTATTATTTGAAAATATATACATGACCAGTAAAAAATAGTAAGTCTCACGTGTAAATTTTTACCGTGAAAATTACATTAAAATAGACCATCATTTTCTAATAGGAGGCAAAGAATAGATTGATTTGTAAGAATAAAAAATTGAAATATATTTGTTAAAGTATAAGAAGCTTATAAAACCAAAATGCTAAAATAAAAAATTTATAGGTTGATGTAGGGATTTTTTTTTTGGGAACTTGTTGCACCTCCATTGGATAAGTCTCGTGGAACTCTAATTGGGCTATGGCCAACCACTGTAGATGCCTAATTCTGTTTTCATTTGTTTTAGCAGGAATTCAAGAATCAAGAGGCTACTTATTCAATTGGACTCGAAATGTTTAAGTTTTTTCGGTGTGAAGTATACAAATCATTAAAATAATCCTAATCACAAATAGTTCTAATAATACAATTCAATTTCGCACTGAATTTAAAAGTTGATACATTATTTAAAAAAAAAATTAATCGATACAGGAACAAAAAAAAAATTATTATCATGAAAATCGTTATATTTTGAAGAAATCTCTATTATTTAAAAAATTATTAAGGACCAAAAAAAATTATATTCATGGAGTTTCTAAGTGGGCCGGAATTATGATATTTTTTTCAAGAAAGACCACATAAGTGGTCCAAGCCCAAATACGTATTCATTGTATTGGCCCGGGTAAAGTAAACCCAAATTTATTACGGATTCTCTTCTGTCAAGATTTTGAAAGAAAAATCCAAGATATTTTAGATACTACTGCATTTGTCTCCACATTCTTCAAGTGTTGATAAAAAATTATTGATAAAGTCAAATTCTTCTGCTGCTGGATGAATGATGTGGATGTTCTCAACCTCAATTAAAAATAGGGCGCGGCTAAAGGCACCAGGAATCCTATGAGGACACCCACCAAACTTTTTTTTCATCCAAGAGAGCTTGCAAAATGTCTCATATACCCCTCGTGTAAATTTAAAAAAAAAAAAAAAGATGAGTACACCCACCGTTATATTGAACGACAAACTCTTCCCCACCACCACCACTGCCCCAAAAATCTTCCACCACCACCACTGCCCCCAAAAATCTTCCCCCACCACCACCACTGCTCCCAAAAATCTTCCCCCACCACCACCGTAACATCCAAATTACAAAAGAAAACAACAGAAACAGAGGTAAAATGTTCGGGAAAAAAAAATGAATGTGTTCGAAAATTTTAAGTGAACAAAGGTAAGATGTTCGAAATTTTTTACAAAACAAACCCAATATGTTCGAAAAAAAATACTAAACAATTTAAATTTGTTCGAAAAAAAAAATCGAACATCTTGTTCGAATTTTTTTCCAAAACAAACAAAAAATGTTAGAATTTTTTTTCAAAACAAGCCCTAGTTGTTCGAATTTTTTTCCAAAACAAACATAATATGTTCGAAAATAATTCAAAAACTTCCAAAACAAACGCTAATTTTCTTAATTTTTTCAAAACCCCCAATCTTACCTGAAACGAGCGGCGGCGACGGCGTTTCTGGGGGAGGAGGGCGACGGCGACCGCGTCTCAGAGGGGAGGGCGACGGCGGCCGCGGTTTGCGAGACGGAGGAGGGATGCGAGGGTGTCGATGGCGGCGCTGCGGTGAATGGCGAACGACGAACGACGGCGCTGAGAGCGACGGCGGCCGCGGCAGACGCGGTTTGCGAGACGGAGGAGGGATGCGAGGGTGTCGATGGCGGCGCTGCGGTGAATGGCGAACGGCGGCGAGGTGGTGCCGATGTGGTGGATGGGGAAGAAGGAGAGGGAGAGAGACGGAGGAAAAAGGGAGGAGGTGGGTGTACTGATTTTTTTGGAATGAAAATAAGAATTAGGGTTTTATGTAGATTAAGGGTATAGTGGGAATTTCCACGTGGGTGTCCTCATCCGTTTTTATGGGTGTCCTCATCGCGTGGGTGTCCTCATAGGATCCTCGGGTGCCTTTAGCCGCGCCCTTAAAAATATTCAAAGTATGTACCCTAATCCATTATGATAAGTTCTACAAGGCCATAGGCTTGTAAGGGGCATGGGCCTCCATGTTAGATACACTTCCAATCAACTTTTATTAATTAAACTAGCTCTATACCCGCGTTTTACGCGGGGTTCAATTTATTAAAATAATAACATTAAATATAATTCAATTTATTAAAATAATAACATTAAATATTATATTAAGGTCGATTTATTAAAATAATAACTTTAAATACTATATTAATTTTTATATTTTTTTCATTGTTAAAGTCTGATAGAGTTAGACTTTTTTTTATTCTAATATACATTTCTACGATGTATATTATTGTATTTATATTTTCATATTTATACAATTTTTTTTATTGAAAACGATTATATTATAACAAATACATAATTTTCTTAACTAAGTCAGCGTAACATCTATAATCCATTTTCCTTTTTTAGGGCGATCACTCTTCATATTTATTTGACACTTCAATTAACTAATCAAACTTTATTGAAAGATTTTAGATTTATTTATTAACAATTACTAAAAAAATTATAAGTAAAGAATACACTTACTCTCTGAATTTTTTTATTGACAATTACTAAATATTCTCCACAATACTCTATACACCTTATAAAGTTTTTAAAATACATTCACACTCTATATTTCAAGAAAATTATATAGGTAAAGTCTAGTATGCACTCGAGTGCATGTTGTGCACCCTAGTCGTGCATTTTTCAGTTTACTGACTTACACTTTTTGGTAAATGGTGTTGCACTTTTCAATTATTACTTATACAGTTTAATAATTGAAAAGTGCAACACCATTTACCAAAAAGTGTAAGTCAGAAACTGAAAAGTGCAACATGGACTAGGGTGCACAACATGCACTCGAGTCCATAGCAGACCAACCCAATTATATATACATCACGACATTAATAAAATAAATGCATACCGTGCATGTATATTATAAAAAAATTATTTATATTTATTGAAGAGGGTCACTTTGTTGCAATGTAGAATTTTTGTGTACCTATTTATAAATAAATTTAAAAATTAGTACAATAATTTGATAAATATTAAATATATAAAGAAATATTAATAATAAATAAAAAATAAATACCACCGATATAACTAATAAAGAGGGAAGAAAACTTACGGAGAATAGAATTTGAGATTTTTACACTATATTTCAATATCTCTTCTTTAAATTTTTTATTTAAAATAATTATCTTATATTATTTTTTCATAAATTTTTATTTTTATTTTAAATTTTAAATAATTATCTTATATATAGTTAAATTTATTATGCAATAATATAAAATAAAATAATTCATAATTTAAATAAAGAGAAAGATACCAATTTCATTATTCCCACTTTCCTTTTTTTTGATTGTCCAATTTTATTATACTCATACCCTTTTTTGAAACAATACTATTCATACTACTTTATCTCCACCCTCCTACCATCACTTATTTACCTACTTTGTCATTCACTTTATTAATAAACAATCACTTTATTTACAAATGGACCCCACAATACCCCATCATACCCTCAACTTATCTACTTTATGAATAAACTAATCAATATTCATTAAAACCCGTGCCCGTAGAAGTGAGCATAAGATAAAGTGGGATGCCTAGGCCTTAGGTCCTGGGTAAAGAAAAGAAAAAAGAAGAAGTGGGCATAATAAAATTGGACGGAGGGAGTATAATTTTACAATTTTTTTGAAATTATTATCCCCAACAATTAAGAAGGGCCTATATCAAGGGAAGGTTGATTAATATTGGTTGTCTAAAATCATTGAGATATATCTAGATAAAAAATGATTTTTTAAAAAAAAAAATTTTAAATGAATTACTTTTTAAAACCATTATTCATCAAATTAATATGTATGCACATCAATTTAAAATATGAATATTCAAATTGAATATAGAATCAAATAATCAACTTCATCATACGGATACAACAAAAATAAATACAATAGAAAGAAATATTGCATTCCTAAATTTATAATTTACATGATCTTTGAATATAAAATTCATTTCTAAATGAATTTTAGATCAAAAAAATTGTAAACAATTTTTGTACGTAATTCAAGACAAACAAAATATATTCATTTGAATTTGAGATCAAAACAATAAAAATAAATCTGAAATATCAAGATTAGATACACCTATTTTCTTTATTGAAAGAATAAAGAAATTAGATTAGATTATAACATCAATATATTCATTTGAATTTGAGATCAGAATAATAAAAATAAATCATATCTGATATATCAAAATTTATAACATCTAAAACGTGACCTACCTATTGATTCTATTTAAATTAAAAAAGTTATAATAAAAAACATACAACAATAACTATATAAAGAAAATCCAATCCATTAAATCTATTAATTTAATGGATAATTTCGTGAAAAAATAATTTAACAAAAACGTAAATATATAAAAGGGAGAGAGAGAGAGAGAGAGAGAGAGAGAGGAGAGAACAGGAAAATAATTGAAAAAATGAGAGAAATTTAAAAAATATGTAAAAGCAAAAAAAAAACTAATTAAAAATAATTAATTATAACATCTAAAACGTGACCTACCTATTGATTCTATTTAAATTAAAAAAGTTATAATAAAAAACATACAACAATAACTATAAAGAAAATCCAATCCATTAAATCTATTAATTTAATGGATAATTTCGTAAAAAAATAATTTAACAAAAACGTAAATCTATAAAAGGGAGAGAGAGAGAGAGGAGAGAACAGGAAAATAATTGAAAAAATGAGAGAAATTTAAAAAATATGTAAAAGCAAAAAAAAACTAATTAAAAATAATTAAGTAAAATAACGTGGATACAGAGAAAAATGAGAGAACAAAAAAAAAACTTTAAGGAAATTGTAAAAGAATCATCATCTAAGTAGAAAAAAAAAAAAAAAAAAAAAAAAAAAAAAAAAACTTGAACACTGACTATCAGAAATAGAAGAATTTTTAGGTGAACATGAACACTGACTATTAGAAACAAAAGAATTTTTAAGTGAACAATGTTGAAAATGAGTTGCATTAACACTTTCATCATCAACCGCAAGTCCTTTAAAAAAAATTAACTTTTACTGTCCGATAACTTTTGATTTTTAGATATGATTTTCTCAAAGGAATAAATATAAAATGAAATATTAAGAAAAAAAAGTTATATACAAATTGATAAATTCTATAGTATCAAAAAAAAGAAATAACATGATCTTAAAATATAATGTACATCTCTAAAAATTAATTACATGATCTTGGAATAAAATGTACATCTCTAAAAATTAATTACATGATCTTGGAATAAAATGTACATCTCTAAATGAATTTAAAAAAAAATAAAAGTATATCTCTAAATGGATTTCTTGTGCATTACACATGACTTTTAAATTTACATCATATGCATAAGATGTTTCAAATGAAAAAAAAAATGGAAATCATCGCAAAACACCGTTTGAGTGCACATTAGAGATTAGAGAAAATAAAATTTTCTATTAAAACATCATACCCATAAACTCTAGAGAAATGAGTGATAAAATTATAATAAAGTACATCTCTAAATGAATTTCTTGTGCATTACATGTTTCAAATGAAAAAACGAAGATGGAAATCATCTGCAAAACACCGTTTGAGTGCACATTAAAGATTAGAGAAAATAAAAATTTCTATAAAAAATAAAAACATCGTACCCGTAAACTCGAGAGAAATGAGTGATGAAATGATGATTTAACAAATGATTTATGCCTATACTTTATAGTTGAAATTCTGATTTGAATGTACGATAATTATGGTATAAGGTGGGGAAAACTAATAATAATCTTAAATTTGAATATTTGAAATTGGATTTGTTACTCCTCCGTAAATTCTGTTTCACTAAGGATATTTAAATTTTAATATTTAAAAGTGGGCATTTAGAAGATAAGATTAAAATGATTTTTATTAAAATTTTACGAATTAAAATTAATTATTAAGATTAATAATTAATAAAATATTAATAAATGTTAAATTATAAGAAAATAAAGATTTTTAAATAGAATGGAGTGAGAAGAGAGAGAGATTGAAATAAACTAATCATATTTGACAAATTGCATCTAAAATGTTTGTAAATATAATATATATATATATATATATATATTATATTATATTAAAATTAATATAAGATTAAGATTTGATTAAAAAATAACTGAGAATGCAGGGATTTTGAAATAGACGATTTTGTGAAGAGAGAGATTGTGATAGAGTATTGAAATTGTGACACGTGTCCCATTATATTCTCACAAATATAGAGTATTAAGATATTCATGTAAAATACTCATTTTATCCTTTTAGCAATATATCTTCATATACATATAGATACACTCCTCTTAACATTTAAACATATTATAACTCTAACTCTAAGCAGCAGCCAGTAGCTGTCGCCGCCGTCACACTTCCGACAACCACCACCGTCTCACCTTTGGCAGCCATCACTATCCCAAATAAATTCAAAAATTAAACTTAGAAATTAAAAAAAAAAACTTATTTTCGACAAATCAGAGTCGACCAAAAACACTCTAGTCGACTCTGGTTTCTCAATCAAAAATACTCTCGTCGATTAAATTTTGTCGAAATAAATTTTTTTAAAAAAAATTAAAAATTTTGACAATAATGGATCGATCAAAAAAACTCTTGTTGACAAAAAATTGTTGACGATGGTGTTTTTGGTCGATCAATTATCGACGAAAAAAATTTGAGAAAGAGCGGAGGAGGAGGCGGCGCCGCGCGATGGAGGTAGTAATTCGGTGGAAGTGTATTTATCATAGATAATTTTAAGATAAAAGGGTATAAATGGTAATTCGGACGGAGTGCATTTATCTTAAGTGTATTTTAAAGGGGGTGCGTGTATCGGGAGAGTGCATCTAACATAGTTGGAGGGGCATATAACCCACGCTTTGTAAGGTCCAAACCCTTAGCGGTCCTTTTAACAATAAGGACCTAAATCCAATCCTCGCGGATTGATCAGGCCACTAACAAGCTATGTAATTTTTCTTAAAGAAAAAATCAATTTTAAATGTTTATAAGACCAAGAGACAATTTGGAGCTACTTGGATAATCGTCTAATGTGATTCAGATTTTTTTATTTTTTTTAATGATAGCCTTTAATTATGTTAATTTCAATGCTAACTTTGTGGCACATTGCTTAGCTTAGGGGAGCTCGGTCGCATGATAGCCCTCATTATTGGTCAAGTATATGATATTTTGTGTTCTCGTTAATTAATACTCCCTCCGTCCCGGTATAAGTTTCTCCTTTCTTTTGGTTGTTTTGATTAAGAAATATGATTAAATAATAGATGTAGTACAAGTGATGTGATGGTGAAAGAGAAAATAATAGATGAGTGTGAGATGAAGTATGATAAAATAATAGATAAAGTGTAAGTGATGTGATTGGGAGAGAGAAAATTATATGCCAAAAATGAAAAAATATGAAATGGGAAACTTATTGTGGGACATCCATAAAAGGAAAGTGAGAAACTTATAGGGGGACGGAGGGAGTATATGCATTTTTCTTTAAAAAAGAAAAAGTCAAAGCACCAGATCTTGGCCAAAACAATTAACAATTAAATTATAGATGTTTAACAAGGGTTCGTAAGTCCACTAAGTTATTTTTTAATTAAACATCGATCTCTGAAGATTTCGCATAGAAGAGCATCATTTTTTATGAACATATATCGTTTACTATGCCAAGATCGTGTTAATTAAAGGTGTAATGCCTTATTCACACATAAATGTTGATTTCTAAAGATTTTGCAAAGAAGGCCATGTGAATTTGATGAATGTCGTTGACTCCACAAAGAACGTGGCTGGATTTTAACTTAAATAATATCAATAGAAGGGGTTAGCACCTTGATCTCAAATCTATATTCGTTATAATTAATCATTTTGCTCGAAAAAATAGAAGTATTGAAAATACTATTAAAAACTTTGTTGACTTCGAAGAACATTATTGAATGGGTTAATTGCAAAAAAAATCACGACCTTTAGTAGATTTACAACATATTCTTTTTTTCTTTGCAATTCGATACACAATCTTTTTAAGTTTTACAATTTAATGCACCGATAAATTTTCCGGTCAATTTTAATATGATGTGGTGCCGGAAACATCAAAATCGCCACACGGAACTAAAAAACATACAAAATTAATTAATCTGCGCACTCTAATTATCTACCCAAAATCCTAATTCCTAAACGCAAACACATAAAAATATCAAAACAGCAAACTAAAATTAAAAGAAGGAAGCAAAGAGGTAAAATGGGATGTATTCCTTCCGCAACCAAAATCCAGTTCAGTCATTTGTTTGTTTGAGCAGGGAATACACAATTGAACATGGTATTCTTGTTGCGACAGGAATAAATTAGGAGAAAATTTATTGGCCAAGTTCTTAAATATGGCTACATGTAATTCTTGTTGCAGTTCTGATAAATAGTTTTTAATTTTTTTGGGTTCGACAACTCTCTCAAAAGTGTAATAAGTAATAATCGTCACAAGAGCATCAACGTGACTGCAGGAGTCCAAATTTGAGCAGAAAATCGCTGATGATAGCAATGTAGTTCTGCATCGGGACAAAACCCATAAAGTTTCAACTCAAAATTAAATCAATTAGTGTAATCAAAACTGGTATAATAATCTTCGACAATTTATGGCAGGTTTGTGTGGTGTGGAGTACCATTTGGAATTGGAGAAATAGAGTATTATTTGAGAATGTATTATGGGATCGTGGCAGGATTATTGATGAGGTCAAGGGGCATTTATGGAGCTAGTGTACTGCAAAAAATCTGATTAAACAATTCTCAGACCTCAGAGACTGGAGTAAGAAACCAATACAGATGACTGAACTGGATTTTGGTTGTGGAAGGAACACATCTCATTTTACCTCTTTGCTTCCTTCTTTTAATTTTAATTTGCTGTTTTGATATTTTTATGTGCGTGCGTGCGTTTAGGATCTGGGTAGATAATTTGGGCGGATTAATTAATTTTGTATGTTTTTTAGTTTTAAAAGAATAATTAATTAGTTGACAATCTATTTGGCGCCTGTGTGGCGATTTTTTGATGTTTCCGGCGCCACATCATATTAAATTTGACCAAAAAATCTACCGGTGCATTAAATTGTAAAACTTAAAAAGATTATGTATCGAATTGCAAAGAAAAAAAGGATATGTTGTAATTGATAAATTTACTAAAGGTCGTGATTTATTTTGCAATTAACCCTTATTGAATTTTATGAGTGTTGTGATGAGGATGAAGTTTTGGTCTTTTTTGACAAGTTTGATAAAATCAAAGGAAAGAATCATGACAAAAAATCACGTAATTGAAGAAACATATGTTATTTCCTTATGTTCTATTTTCTTCCTGTAATAAGTTCCCTAATTTTAGTATGATTAGAAGAATATTAATTAGTGATTTCCCATCCACCTTCTTATAAAAAGGTTAGAAGAATAATTGTAATGAGAATCAGTTTTTGAATAATAAAGAATAAAGAACAAAGTTCTTTTGAGTTGCATTTACGGTATTCCTTTTGAATCAACGTATTTGAATTCTTGTCACTTTTTCGGGTATTCTTAAAATCAACGAAATCGTGTGTTCCTCGTATTGTCATTTTTATATGCTTCCGCAGCCTACATCAGTTGGTATTAGAGATTAGGTACGATTCTTGATGACGATTTCAATTATCAATGAATATTTTGATGAAAATTGAGGTTATGATGGACCACCAATTTTCGATGATTATTATGATGAAGAATGTGGTTGTGATGGACGGTCAATTTTCGATAATTTTGTCGATATTTTGGTTGATAATGGCTACAACGGCCCTCCAATTTTTGACGAAGAGAATGAAAGTATTTTTATAATTGACGATGTTCATCTCAATATCTTTGATTCAATGATGGGGTTGAAAAAAATTATTTTGTGTTATTTATTAATGGTGATGGAAATTACACTCCTCTGACGATGGAATGTCAAGTTGATCCTATTTTGTGGTCAAAAGAGTACAAAGATGTTCCAGCTCGCCTTTGTACCTTGACGATGAGGATGAAACTAGCTGCGATTCGAGGTCGAATCGTTTTCAATCGGGTGAGAATGATGAGGATGAAGTTTTGATCTTTTTTGACAAGTTTGACAAAATCAAAGGAAAGAATCATGACAAGAAATCACGTGATTGAAGAAACATATGTTATTTCCTTATGCTTAGTGATTTCCCATCCACCTTCTTATAAAAAGGTTGGAAGAATAATTGTAATGAGAATCAGTTTTTGAATAATAAAGAATAAAAAACAAAGTTCTTTTGAGTTACATTTATGGTATTCCTTTTGAATCAACGTATTTGAATTCTTGTTCCTTTTGAATCAACGTATTTGAATTCTTGTTACTTTTTGGGGTATTCTTAAAATCAACGAAATCGTGTGTTTCTCGTATTGTCATTTTTATACGCTTCTATATCATGTTGTTGGTTCCACAAAAAATGTTCCTGGATTTTGACTTAAAGAACGTCAATTACATAGGTCTCGATTTCGGATCGAAAGTCATTTTTAATTGATTGATTTGCATAAAGAACTTGAAGAACACCGTTGAAATTTGAAGAACGTCATTAATTAACTCCACCAAGAACGCTGTTGGATTTTCACTTTAAAAAGTCATTTAGTGGAGTTTAACATCTTGATTCAGAATCAAAAGCCGTTCTTAAAAGATTTGCATGAAGAACTTGAAGAACCTTCATAAAAAAAACTTGAGTAACCTTTGAATCACCTAATTCAGTGTATTCAATAATTCTTAGTATTTGTTAAGTGAATAAAATGACACCCCTATTTATAGATGCAGAGAAAGACATGCCAGAAATTTATTGGGCTTTAAAAACCTAATAATCAGGTTGAAAGGATTTGCCCTATATTTGCTAGGCTTTTGTGCCCTAATTTTTCGAGTCAGATCACTTGATGGACTTCAATACTTGACTTGGACTTGTTTTGATTTATCGAGTCTAACATGATTCGCCAAGCTTGATTTAATCTATTGAGCCTCAAAGACTCGATTTGACCTAAGTACCCATTCAAAACTGTTTTTTTTTTTTTTTTTAAAAATAGAAATAAAGTATACCATATGGTATATTCAATTCCAAAATTCTCAGAAACAATAAGGTAGAAATTCGTATCATTAAAATAAATTCTATTACTGCAATATCTAGATCTTTTAAAAAAAAAAGGACTTACAAATTTCTATATACTTGTATACAAATACAATGGCTTCACAATAGTAGGATGCAGTGAGTTCTGAAAGCCTTGAAAATATAGACTGGTTTTAACTTTAAGAATACCCAAATTCAGGTAATAACGCTAAACTTTTTACTAGACTATGAGATTAAGCTGACTAAATTGAATTTCATGAGATCTTTTGTTTATTTCAACATTCCTTCAAGCCAGAATTTCTAAGTTATTATTTCAACATTCCTTCAAGCCAGACTTAAACGAAATAACATAAATTATTATTGGACTTATAAAATTTCTAAGTACATACCTCTTCAACATAAATTCACTTGACGAATTTATGTAACCTTTAAACGAATTTATTGGACTTATGAAATCATTATAGAAGGATGAAGAATTTACGTGTATTGTGTAGGATTAATTATAACAAAAAAAATACTGTATTACTTTTATTTAAGGGTAATTGAAATTTGAAACTTTAAATTTGAAAGATGGAAGTTAGTAAATAAAATTGAATCATTTAATTAAAAAAGACAGAATTTGAAGAAAATTAAAAAACAAAAAAGGAGAAATTAGGTTATGCCACACAAGGATTGTGAGAGATTAAGAAATACTGGATTCAAAATTTTAATTTGGCCTAGTTAGGATCTTTTACTCCACACTTGTATTTAATCTAATGTGTCACTCTTTTAAAATTTTAATCAGTGATTTACACTGTTATTTTTTTTTTTTTGAAGTCAAGCTTCTTTATTTAGCAGCTGCAATTAACAAACGGGACGCCCAACACAAGATTCGGAGGGTCGTACCACACATGAGGACTGTTAACCGTCCTAGCAGCTCTTGCAAGTCGGTGTGCCTTTACATTGGCATCACGATAGACAAATTCAACCGAACAAAAAGGAATAGTCGAAATCAAACTGTTACAAGAATTAATCATATCCCCAAACACGGAGTTGTATCCAGTAGGGCTTTGGAGAGCATCAACAACCACTTTCGCATCCATCTCAACGATCACCCGTTGGTAGGCCATTTGTTTGATCCAAGATAATGTCTCATGTAATCCCATAACCTCCCCTTCATCCGCATTTAATAGCCCCGGTACTACCATCGTTCGGCAACAAATAATTTCTCCCGTGTCCGAGTGAATTATAGCACCAAATCCCATTAGGATATCTTCCTCAAAGGCAACCATGTCGATATTAACCTTAATGTAACCAATAGGAGGTCTATGCCAAGAACGACACTCCTGCGTTGTCCGTGAGGGGCTGTTTCTCTCACGCACAGCCTCCCATTCCACAAGAAGGCTCTTAGCTAGGTGGATTGTCGACCTAGCCGTAACACACACCCCATTCCAGACTACCTCGTTTCGCTCCTTCCACCATCTCCATAAGATTACTGAAAATAGAGTCATGTCCTCTTCATTGAGGTTGCGCATCATCATGTAGAATAAGTCTACAAATGAATTCACTGCCATCATTAATCTGCTCAATAGGACACGGAACTTCGAACGCCTCCATAGCTCCATCGCTTGATCGCATGTTAGAAAAATATGTCATTCAGTTTCGTCCTCGCTCGAACACCGCGGACACACCTTGATGTCAATAACTCGTCGTGTAAACAACCTATCCTTGGTTGGTAAAAAACCTTTACACAGCCGCCATAAGAAATTAAGGACTTTCGGAGGTGCCTTAATTTTCCATAGGCCTTTCCAATCGACACCCAAACCCCTTTCAGTTTCATGAACAAGATTGCTTGCGAGGCGGTAAGCAGATTTCACAGAGAAAGTACCTTTTTTGTTGAAGTGCCACACTAATTTATCCCGCGATCCATTCAGGGAGATGGCAGTTTTAGCTACCCGGCGTACCTCCCCCGGTGTAAAAATTAACTCCAAAAATTCCATATCCCAACATCTTCTTCCAGGAATGAACAAATCAGCCACCCGCATGTCTTCTAAACCTTCGATTCTAAGCGATCGAATCCCGAAGTTCTCATCACCACACACCCATGGTTGTCCCCACACTCGAATGTGGAGGCCCGATCCCACTTTCCAGCGTGTACCCCTACGAAGAAGATCCTGTGATTCCAAAATACTCCTCCAAGTGAAGCTAGGATTTGCTCCCAGCTTAGCCGCCAAAAAGTCAGTGTTAGGGAAGTAACGGGCCTTCAAAATTTTGCATACTAGTGCGTCGGGATCAACTAGAAGTCTCCATCCCATCTTACATAACATAGCTACATTAAACAAGTGGAGATCACGGAACCCCATCCCGCTATGCTCCTTTGCTGTACAAATACGGCCCCAAGTCGACCATCGAATTCCAGCAGAATTCCCACCCGAGCTCCACCAATACGAATTAAGCATGCGTTGTAGCTCCTCGACTAGAGTTTGAGGAAGCATGAATATGCTCATGCAATACGCAGGTATAACCTGAGCCTCTGACTTGATCAGAACCTCCTTCACGGCCTTTGAAATCTTTCTCTTTCTCCATCCTTGCAGTCGGTTCCATAACCGGGTTTTAAGATACGAAAAAATCTCTCATTTTTTCCTACCGATTAATGATGGTAGGCTGAGATACCTTCCTGTGTTAAGAGGCGTATGAACTCCGAAGATATCGCTGATCACCATCTGTTGAGACCTTCCCACATTGCGGCTGAAATAAATACCTGATTTCCCGTAATTGATAGCTTGTCCAGATGCGCTTTCATATTTGTCCAGTAATTCTTTGAGGGTGGTAGCCTCATCACTCGTAGCACGACAAAATAGTAAGCTGTCGTCGGCAAACAGTAGGTGGGTAACACTAGGCGCCCTTCGGCATATTTTCAATCCATGCAAACCCCCATTAGTGCTCACTTGTCGGATGAGGGCAGAGAGACCCTCAGCACACAAGATAAATAGGTAGGGTGACAGTGGGTCTCCTTGGCGTAGTCCTCTCCCCGGGATGATCGGGCCCACCATATGCTCATTCACTTGAAAAGAATATCTATCTGAGCGAACACACAACATCATCCACTTCACCCATCTTGAGTAGAAACCTAGCCATAGTAATATCATTTCCAAATACAACCAATCTACTCTGCCGTAAGCCTTACTAATATCAATTTTCAAAGCAACATCCCCTACCGGCCCCGTCCTTTTATTGCGCATGGCATGGATAGACTCGAAGCCAATGAGAATATTATCTTGTATTGCTCTCCCACTAACAAAAGCCGACTACGCTTTATCCACCAGGTTTGGGAGAACCCCTTTCAATCTATTACAAAGTACTTTCGACATAATCTTGTAAACCACACTACACAAGGATATTGGTCTTAGATCCTTCATTGAGCTCGGCACATCACATTTCGGTATGAGCACCACATGCGTATCATTTAGTTCATCCGGAAACTGGTTTTGTGTGAGCCATGCAACACACGAGGAAAACACATCCGTCCCTATTGTACTCCAGAATTTCTGAGAAAAAGCCGGGTTGAAGCCATCCGGACCCGGCGACTTGTCCGGATGCATTTGATAAACAGCTAATCGAAATTCCTCAATAGTGAAATCACGTATCAATGTGTGATTTTGTAGTTCTGTGATTGTCGGTTCTATATTCTGTAATAGCATTTGAATAACATCACTATCATCACTATGCATAAATAGTTCAGAGAAATACGAATGAACCACCGTATTCATTTCGGCCTGACTTTCCACCCACATACCACTACTATCATGCAAACCTTTAAGTTTATTTGTTTTCTTCCGGGCCATGGCCGACAGATGAAAAAATCGAGTATTCATATCTCCTCCCTTGAGCCAGAAGACTTTGGCTCGTTGTTTCTAGTGGCTCTCCTTGTCAATGAGAACTTGCGCAAACTGCTTACGTAGTTCAGAGTGACGAGCAACAGAAGCAGTATCATCCCGTCGCTGAAGTTGCTCGATTTCCTTTTCCATTTCTTTTTTTATCTCGCGCATTGCCGTCTCGTTGTGTTTTCCCCATAAACTTAAGGTTTCTGAAGTAGCGTCCAGGCGTCGAATAAGATTGAAGTCACCAAAACCATGCCAAGCTTTCTTCACAACTGTTGGTAGGCCGGCCTCCAACAACCACTTGTTCTCAAATCGAAAACATCTACGTGTAAATTGACGCACTACCTGATCAGTGATTAAGAGGATAGGGTTATGATCACTCACCGGAGCCACCAAATTATGTAATGAGGCGTTCAAAAATTTACTGTGCCATGCTGGGTTCGCTAGAGCCCGATCCAACCTTTCTTCAACCACATTATTGGACCCTCGTCCCCTCGACCAGGTAAAAGGGTAACCCGTAAGCTCAACATCTGATAACCCACAATCTGCTACAGCCTTTCTAAAGCCTTGGAACAACCATGATGGATGCTCCACTCTACCCCGTTTATCTGTATCAAATAGTAGATCATTAAAATCGCCTATGCACATCCATGGGAGGTTACTCTGTCCTGCTAAAAGTCTAAGTAAATTCCATGAAAGTGGCCTCTGAGCTCTACTGGGGTAGCCATAAAAACGTGTCATTCTCCAATTTCCCAAACTATCCACCACCTCGACATCAATGTAATTACGAGAGTAACTCAAAACCCTGCAATCATTTGTATTCCTCCATAATATAGCTAGGCCACCACTGTGCCCGATACAATCAATTGCAAGACAGGACTGAAATTTTAATCTAACACGAATATCTTCTAGTTTAGTTGATAGAGACAACGTTTTCGAAAGAAATATGACATCGGGTCTGCGAACCCGGGCTAGTTCGATAAATGCTAGAACTGTGGTGGATTGACCAAGCCCTCTACAATTCCAACTCAACACAATCATATGAATAATAACGAACCACTCAAACATGAGGGATAAAAGCAGTGGCTCTCACAGGAGGAGAGAAGCAACAGGCTTCCGACGAGGGAAGAGAACACTATGTAAAAGACAGTACTAACCGTAAGCATAATCAACCTTGGAGTGATGGTGGATACCGGCCATGGAATGTGCTTCGGTGGGTTGCTCGTCGACGTGATGGGGTACGCCGGAGTATGCGTTACAGCGCCATCAATAGCGTAATTAGCGGCAGACGGGGAGTCAATTAACGTTTATTTATTTTATTTATAAATAATTATTTTAATTATAAATAAATGAGCTTCATGCAAGTTACAATACTTCATACTTCCAATTTATTTATTTATATATAACCTAATCAATATTTATTAAAGCTCACATATATAAAAATTAATAAAATGATTTTTGACCGTGAAAGTATAAAATTAAATTAATGAAGCAACAAATATACTACTCCCTCCGTCCTAAGATTTTTTACACACTTTGACCGACACGGAAATTAAGAAAATGAAATAAAGTGATGTGTAAAGTAAAATAAAGGAGGGGTATTATTGGTAATTCATTGATTAAAGTGGAGTGATTTGACTAAAGGGAAGGAAAAGTAAAATAAAAGAGCTAGGGGATATTATTGGTAATTCATTATGTAAGTTGTTTCCTTTTTTGGAGTGTGTAAAAAATGTTGGGACGCCCATTAAGAAAAGTGTGTAAAAAATCTTGGGACGGATGGAGTATTTTTATTTATTTTAATTAAAATTACACTTGATGAAGCCAAAACAATAATTAAACAATCATAATAGTAGCATTTTTGTTGTTTTGTACATTTGGGTGGCTAAGGCTTCAACTACATCTATTGCCCGTTGCCCACGGGCCTAACTAAAAGACAAGAAAAAAATAAAAATAAATCTAAAATAAAAAGCGTGCACAACCTTCATCCAGCAGCCGACTAAGATATGCACACTTGGCATTTTTTTATTAGGTGAAATAATTTTATTTAGATAAATTTTAGATTTTCAGTTTTATAATGTTATATATATATATATATATCTAAAATTGTATTTTTATCTGTAAATAGAGAACAATGTTAATATATTTTGTATCACAAACAATTTTATATTCTTAATATTGTATTCAAACTCTTGTAATTTTAATTTTGTTATTGAAATAGTAGCTTAAGTGTGTAATTTTTTTTAAATTTTTTACTACAATTAGGAATTATGAATATTAAATATGTAATATGTTTCTTATACGCATTAATGCGTGAGACATGTGTGTACACTTAGGCTGATCCCCCGTCGTACAAGCCTCTTTTAATTTCTTGTTAATTTTGATGCCTTGTATCAACTTACAAGCTACGCATCGTTTCAACGTCGCACTTTGCTTACTCTTTGACTTCTGCCCCCCAAATCCACCTTATGTTATAATAACAATAATATATTACTCTACTCTCGTTTCACTTTTTTTTTTTTTTTTTTTTCTGTACGTTTTACAATAATTTGTTTAATTATATATTTAATATATTATTTTATCTCTCTCAATCACATTATTCATAATACATTCATTATTTTTATCATACACGTATATTATTTTCTATTTTTCAATTATATGACACGTTTATTATTTTATCATACTTTTTAATCAAAATACTCGAAGAAAAATTAAAATATATAGTGGGACAAAGTTTGTATGATATATTCACTCCTAAGTAAAGCACAAGCACACCCAATTACTTTTAACTTTACCTTCTTAAAACTAGCACATGTAATTTGTTGCTTTAATTTTCCCCCATAAATATAGCTGAGCTTCTCGTACTTCATTTATTGCCTTTAACTTTTTCTTTTTATATAGCAGAATTATTTTTTGCATTTAGTATTTTTTTATTATTGGTAAAGAGTGCACAACTTTATACTATATATATACAACTGTACTGATCAGTAATCTTGAGGACAAATAGTATAAAAGGACCACATAAACCAGTCTTGTGTTTTAACAACTTAGAGTGCATCAGAACAAAGATCATATATCTCTTATTTTTCTTTAAAAGCCTTCTCTCTCTCTCTCTCTCTCTCTCTCTCTCTCACTCTCTCTCACACACACACACACAATGGTGAAGGTGTTTGGGCTGAGCCACCTATTCATGACGGTGTTCCTCCACTGCTTCGCCAACTTCATGGTGGTTCCGGCCATCACAGACGTCACAATGGCGGCGCTTTGCCCTGGAAAAGATGAATGCTCATTAGCCATATATCTCTCCGGAGCTCAACAAGTGGTACGTTTATTCTACTATACTCTGCAAGATATTGTCCAATTGTACTTTAATGTATTGTACTTTCTAACCCGTTAATACGTTAAAACATTGAAGTATAAGGGTGGCATAGAAAATTTTCGTTCATTACTTAATCATCTAATGCAAAATTAATCATCATTTTCTTGTGAGTAATCATATTAATTTACTAATTACTCTATGATATGGTATGAGAAAAGCTAAGGTGTCTTTTTCTAATAATAACTCCATCATTTATATAAAGTCCAATTAGCTACATTGTCATGTACGAGCTTAATAGAAGTGAATTTTTTTTTTTTAAAAACAAATCTTACTCTGTTTTTTATTATTTGTGCACATTTCCTCATAATTTGCAACTACTCAAATTTTCTTTTTACTTGATATATTCTGAATCTTTTGTGATATGCTTCCATAATCATGTTCTAATTTTCACTCAAATCAGAATAATTTCTATGTTGCTAATAAAGTTATGATTTTTAAAATATACAACATTTTTTTTTTTTGGGTTACAAAATCATTACAACCAAAATAAAAAATCATTACGTGCTAGATCTTCAACTCATAGCAGATCAAATCGCTATTTTTTTTTTTGCCACTCCCCCCATTTTGAGGAAGTTGGGAGACGAGTGAAATATTTACCCATTAAATGTCAAAATCTCTATTTTTAATACAAAATAAATACTTTTAATTAAAATATTTTCGTGTCAAGAAAATTAAAGAAATAAAATATTCACCGAAAATAAAAAACTTAACAAACACTAACAAGTCACATGAGAGGGAGGGGAGGAAATGCCACATAAAACATAGAAAAGCTCACAACTAGGGAACTAGTAAACAAAAATTTTAAAAAAACTAAACAAAAATTGAAAATAAAGCTATTGGAGGATGACTCTTCTAATCGATCATCGTGGTGCTGTTGGAGAGGATTAACCCGTTGATTCTAACTACAACAACTGAATGAACTACCTAAACCCGATTGTGGTGGTCAGAAATCGGAGGTGGGTCGACGGTGAATTTACCGAAAAGGAAAGGGGGTGGTGATGGTATGAGAGAAAAAATGAGGTAGAGGGAAGGAGGAGAAAAAGAGGTGACAAGAATCACATAATTTTTTTTTTTTTTTTTGGCAACCACTTAGATGAAATAGCAATAGTACTATAGCCGTTTATGTTATGGCTAACAGGGCCTAAAATGACATAACTTAAGCCAGAATAAGAATTAGGTAAAATAATAGAGGGTCAAATGTTATTATCCGTCAAAGAAAAACATTCTAAACAAGATTAGAAAAGCTCCCTTCCCCGTCAAAAAAAAAAAAGAAAAGAAAAGCTCCCAGTTCCTAACCATCTTCATATATAATTTTTTTTTTTTTTTTACTTTAATTGGATAATATTCTCAGTTCTTTCAGAATATACACTGGTCAGGGTCCCCCAAGTGAGGTTTAGAAAATAATATTTTTAATTAATTAATTAACTTATAGAAAGAAACGTCGCTTGCAAGATATGATTTCTCTTTACCATCACTTTCTCAATTCTCACTCTCCTTTTATTAATTTCTTAATAAATAAGTAAATAATGTTATTGATGAAAACAATAGATTGACTGTATTAGATATATCACATTTAGATTGATTAGTTCAAGATAGACGGATAATCAGATTTAAAATAGATGGATAATCGAGTCTAAAATATTTTTTTTACCCATCACACAAAAACACACTTAATTGTGTGTTACACCAAATAATAAAAAAATACTTCTAATTATAAATAACTAAACATATCTACCCAATGACATAATAATATATGCATATAAGTAAAATCAATATATATGGTACTAATAAATTGAGGTGAAATTGGGTTTTCATCACACATCATTTTCTAGTAAAAAAAGGAATGTCCCTTGGAAAGCAAGACACACGGAATGGAAGCCCACACTTAATTATGACTCGTGTAACTAAATAGTAGTAATTGAGTAGGCATGGAATAGAAGCAATGAAGAATGTGCGTGTAAAAGTTGATTTAGTGCGTCATGTCATGTGTGAATAATTAAAGTACTCCTACTTCACTTAAATAATTCTTTCCAATACTGGGAATTTCCTTTGCACCTCTTTTCCTACTGTCCAATATAATTTCTGCAATTTTTCTCTTTTAAACTTACTCTATATAATAACAATAATAATAATACATGTGTATCTGTAATAATATTGTGTAAATAGGTTAGACTACACAACAATACTACATGAACAATAATGTAATACTACATACCTAATACTAGTATTGTTGGTTAACGTATATGAACAAACACGTAATATTGTTTATAAGATAAGACAAATATACTGTCTTTGTGACCCGACTCAATTTGGTCTGCAAATTTTTTTTTATCTGCGAAATTGTAGCTTCCTAAGGAGATATTACGTGGTGAAATATTAAGATACTCAAACTAACCGTAGATAATTATAAATAATTTGATTGAGTGTATATTAAATGATAAAAAAACACACTATTTACTATTTAATGAGAACAAATTACATTATTTTATATTATTATTATTATTAATAATAGGGTAGGGTCAAGCCATCTTAAATAAAACATTTATAAGGGGGGCCTAAATGGTGAAAACTTACAGGTACACAACTTTGGCATTTTCGTCCAATTTAAGTGTAGCTATTATAATAATATATCTCATAGGTTCTGTATAAGTCTTAACCAAGCCCATGTATTGTTCGGTTGCAAGACAAGATTTTCATATGTAGGGACCTATTTTTCAACATTTATCCATAATCATATGTGTACAAGAATGAAGAGTTATCTATACGATCAATTTATTTGGACGTATTTCCTTACAATAGTGTACATATTAATACATTCATGGTACAATAAATTACGAGATAAAATATGACCGACATAGAATCAATTTTGGGAATTATAACAATAGGAAAGGATATATCAAAGGAAAAAAGCATAGAATAAGTCATCAATCCTTTTTTTTTTTTTTTTTTTTCCTTTCATAAATGTGCATAATTTGGACGACTACATAAAAGTAACATGTGGAGGACAATAAGGATACCATATAAGTAATTGTCTCACTTTCACTTTCCCTCCCACCCTTTTTTTTAATCCTTTTCTCTTAAATTTCTTTACATGTATGTGTAATGATTCTTGCAAGTATCATGTAAATATTAGAATTTAAACATTGCATATAAGTTTGTTGAATAAAATATGTAGATAAGTCTAGTATTAATTCAAATGGTAATAATATGGAATGGAAAACATTGCTATTCAGATTCTGGATAGACATAATTGATTAAAAAAATAAAAAATTAAAATGTAATTTTACTGTAATACTCTCGTTAAATAAAATATTATAATATCCCGTTAAAGTATTTTTGACATTTTATCCGATTCTGAATATTCGGAATTTGAACGTGTAGTGACACCATAATGAAATAATATGGGTGTTGGTGCAGATAATAGGTTTGGGATCACTCATGGTGATGCCATTGGTTGGGAATCTTTCCGACATTTATGGAAGGAAAGTCATGCTTACTGTTCCTATTACTCTTTCAGTCTTTCCACTAGGTACGCCACTCTTAATTAATTCATTGTAATTATCATTTACATTAATTCGATAATTTTCCCTCTTAATTTACAAGTTCTAGTAGTTGATGCCTACAATCTTTTTTCATAAGGCCCACATTTAATTTAAGTTTAACTTAGAAAGATCTAGTTGAGACTAAGACGTGTATAAGGCATAATTGCTGATAATTTTTTTCTTTGCAATAAAATCAATGGATTCATGAGACTAAGACATAAGAGATAAGTATTTGGTGATTTTTTTTCGTTGCAATAAAATCAAATGGATTCATGAGACTAGGACTAGAGAGATGAGCACTTGGTGATCTTTTTCTTTGCAATAAAATCAATTTGACTTCTTAAGTCAAATCGAAACCCCTCACTTAATTTTAATTTATGATTTATGTGATTGAATGCGAACAACAAAGAAATGAGAGAGAAATGACTAGCAAAGTGAAATAACAAATACATATAAATTGTGTGGGGGGGGGGGCAATCATACTTATATTTCTTAAATTTTACTAAATTTTATATATAATATATATATTTTTTAGACTTTTAATTTATAAGAATCCATCCTCCTTACTTTATAATTCTATAAATGAGGATTTTCGTAAGTAAAATTCTAAATTTATTTCTATTTAAATGAGTTTTTTTTTTTTTTTTAATTGAGTATCCATATCTATGATTTACCATAACACAATCAAAGTTATAAGTATGTGAAAATATTAGGAGAGTAAGATATCCAAAGGAAAAGGAATATTAAATGTAGAGGGAAAGTAAAATAACAATGGAAAGTAAAAGTATATATTCAGAAAAGAGAGAAATAAAGCAGAGTGAAAAAAAAAAATAAGAAAAAAAGCAACAAAGAAAAAAATTTCGTACCAATGTGCAATGTCTACGCAATAGTAATCACTAGTCACTACTCAATAGCTTTTCGACAACTCTACTCATGTTAAGGATACATAATTTTGTTTCAGAAAAAAAAGGATACATAAATTTGTTTCAGAAAAAAAGGACATAAATTTGTTTCAGAAAAAAAAGGATACATAAATTAATTCAATTTAATTATATTGTTAGGCCCAATTTGGAAGCCCATATTAACTGTGATTATCTTGGGTGGCCCAAGTGATTCTTCTTTTGAACTTGGACTCAGGTTCGCGAAACAGCAATAAGTTAGCCCAAGTATTTAATGGAAATATAATACAACCAAAAAATTTCTTGGCTTATTTTATTAGTTGATCTACTAAATTTGTTTAGTCCTGATAATTTTGTCTTCATTCTTCAATTATCACGTAATTATTCAAATTGTTATTTAACCTTAAAAAAAAAATCATTTTCTTCATAATGGGTCATACAATCCTTACTCCTTTTTTTTTTTTTTTTTAAGTTTGTGTTTATTTGTTTGGAACCAAATTGATGGAGAGAGGAGTATAATAATTGGTTAAATTTTATTTATATATAAGGATTTATTTATGGGTGCAGTGATACTGGCTTATAGCAGAACAAAATATTACTTTTACGCGTACTATGTCCTCAAAACTCTAATTGCCATGGCTACCGAAGGAAGTGCTCAGTTTCTTGCCCTTGCTTACGTGGTAACTTTTGTCTCTACCTTAATATATATATATATTCTAAAAAATAAATACAAAATATTAATTTAATATTTTAAATTTGGTGCAGGCAGATAACGTTCCAGAGGGAAAAAGGGCAGCTGTATTTGGTATCATGTCAGGCTTAGCATCTTCTTCGTTTGTGTTTGGGAATTTTTCGACTCGGTTTCTCTCCACTTCAGCCACATTTCAAGTATTTATTAATTAGTCGTAGTATTTATTAAAAATGAAAGATGTGAATTTTATTTATGTTTGGAGTTAATAAAAGATATTGGTAGGTTGCGGCTGCAATGTCAGTTGTGGCATTGGTGTATATGAGAGTGTTTCTTCCGGAATCAATGATGAAGACTACTAGCAGCATTTGTGAAACTGATTGTCTACTAGAAAAATCTCCATCCAACAAAAAGTCCAACTTTTTCAAAACTCTGCCTTCCATCAATGACACTATCTGCTTGTTAAGGACTAGGTAATTTTAATGTTAATGTAATACTGTACTAAATAAATGACTTTTAGAAGATATGACGACTAACAATATATTGCATGTGCTGCAGTCCCACGTTTTCAAAAGCAGCAACAGTTGCATTCTTCATCAACGTTGCAGATGTGGGCCTCTTCGCTTCAATCACGGTATGTATGGTATATTGTCACATTTAATTTCCTCATCAGTGTTGAGGGCATTAATTCTAGTAACTTTAACCATGCTCCATGGGTGCAGTATTACTTGAAGGCTCAATTTCACTTTAATAAAGATCAGTTCGCAGACCTCATGATCATCCATGGAATAGCAGGGGCAGTGTCACAGGTAAGTGTAGTCGTCGTCGTCGTTACAGCTACGAGTCTCACAAATCTAATATATGTTTGGCTTGGCTTCAGCTCGTCATTATGCCCATATTAACTCCTATAATGGGAGAAGAAAAGATGCTCTCTTTAGGACTCTTTTTTGCAGCAGCCCATGTAAGTAATTTTAATT
The DNA here is from genome assembly GCA_963675135.1 of Galeopsis tetrahit. Lineage (NCBI taxonomy): Eukaryota > Viridiplantae > Streptophyta > Magnoliopsida > Lamiales > Lamiaceae > Galeopsis > Galeopsis tetrahit. Next base: position 57,429,989 of record OY776131.1, read on the forward strand.
TCAAACAATATTAATACTATCAAATACGGAGTATATATACCTTTACAATATATTCCTAATTATACGTTGTTGATTGATTGCAGATGATGCTTTATAGCGTTGCTTGGGCGCCTTGGGTACGTACTAATATCAATATACTACTGTAGTAATTAAGATGAATTACTAATTATTTTAATGTAATTTATACACTGTAATATTTACATGCATTTGGGAATTTGCTTGCAGGTGGCTTATGCTGCAGCAGTGATATCCGTTGTGGCTACTTTTGCGGGTCCATGTGTAAGCTTCTTTTTTCTTTCTCTTGGTTACATTAATCATAAATTCCTCCAATTAATAATGTTATTGGCCTTGCAAATTACAGTTGCGTAGTATTGCATCCAAACAAACAGGGCCAACTGAACAGGTAATTGTGATTAAGTTTTGCTGATTTATTTATTTAATTAATTAATCTAGAATTTCAACAATATTTGGTGGATGTTATAATTAGGGGAAAGTTCAAGGGTGCATTACAGGCATATGCTCCTTTGCTAACATTGTCTCACCTCTGGCTTTCAGCCCTTTAACAGGTACTATTAATTAATTTCCAACATTAATTAAATTAAAAGCTCTGATTCTAATTTTTATTTTGTGTGTGTAGCTTTGTTTCTATCAGACCATCCACCGTTTCACTTCCCTGGATTTAGCATTATGTGCTCTGCCTTAGCTGCTGTAAGTCCCAATTTCACATATACTATATACTACTAATCACACAGCATTGGCAACATTGATTGATCATATCTCTCTGTGTTTGTGCCAATGTAGATGATAGCTTTCGTGCAAAGCACCATGATAAAGCCGCCTTCACAAACGAGATGCGACGAAACTAGCAGTAGCAGTTCCACCACAGCAGAGCCCTTAGTTTGAACTATATGTACTCATCGCGCGCGTTATAAATCATAATTCCGATCTTTTTTTTTTTTTTTTAAAATCATTGGAATATAGTGAAAGCTTGAGTCCTGAAGATAAGCTAATGTTCATTGCGAGCACAACGTCTGATGGAATTAAGTAGCCTAGTTTAAATCCAGCTTCAGATTGATAATATATATAGCACTAGACTAGTATATTTTCTTGTTTTTTATTTTTTATGTATATATTATATAGAGCGGCCTATAGGTATTGTTTTCTTTAATCCTTCAATTTGTATCAAGAAAGGGCTGTTAGGAATTACTCCTATATATATGAAAAGCAAAAGAATGAATTAAATTGGTTATTGCAAAAAGATTGATGAACCCATGGACCCAAAGGTTCCCCTTTTATGTATGATGTATGCATATGGAAATTTGCAGTTTCTTTATTTGGATATATACTGTAAGATACTGAATTTGGTGGATTCAATTTTGCTTTCAGTGTTGCACAATTCTCATCCGTGTGGATTTCCTCTTTCATTTTAATCATTCAATCTCGTGTTTCACATTTTTAATATACAATAAACTACATCACAAATCATCATTAATAACATATGTCATGTACTAAACATAATAAAATATAAAATGAAACACAAAAGTGGAATATGTGATCTCAATAGAATTCCAAGGCCTTTTGATTGATTTTGTGCTCTGTGGATTATTGCTTAAAATCATTTCCTTTTAGACATGAGTAATTCTGTGTTGTTAATTGATTAATTAATCAATTTTAAATCACTTTCAGAGAAATATATATAGCAAGTAAAAGGTTAAAAAATATATCTATCAGATAGGTTGCAGATTTGCAGTCCACCAATACACACCACACACCTTTCATTCTTAGTTTTTTTAGTCCTTATATCAGGGTTAATATCTATTTAAAACTTGTGGTACAGTCCTATTTTCATGTTACCTCTATACAATTGCAACTTGTACTATGCGAAATTTTGACCCATTACAATGTATATTTTACAATCTGTCAATTTAATTGAAAGTTGAAAAAAGGGCTATGGTTCATGTTAATATTAACATATATATTTATTTTTAAACATAATGGTTCACATTTATTTTGAAATATTGTTCCTACACGTGTATATATATATATATATAATTCAAAGAAAATACGTAGTGTAGCGTCTCTCGATCGATTTCCTACGTTGAAGATTTCGTAAAAAGCAAAGAATTGAATTTCCAGGATAGATCCGGCCATCTCCGCCACGAGGACTCCGGCGGAGACACAACATTTGATTTATATTAATATTATTAGTGTGGAAAATGGGGGAAGAGACGTCGTCGTCGTCATCATCATCAAGAAACAAAGTAATATACCTCCATGGAGACGTGGAGCTTAAAATCATGGAAGCCCGATGCTTACCGAACATGGACCTGCTCAACGAGCGGCTTCGGCGTTTCTTCACCGCATTTCGCGTGTGTCGGAAGGCTTTCAACAAATCCTCGAAACGGCCCCCCATGAGCATCAGCGCCAAAAACTACGAATCCAAAGGCAAAAACAAAAACATCATCACCAGCGATCCCTACGTCACCGTTTGCCTCGCTGGTGCCCGGGTCGCCCGTACCCGCGTCATACCCAACTCTCAAAACCCCGTTTGGGATGAACATTTCAACATCCCCGTAGCTCACCCCGTTTCTCAGGTCATTTTTTTTATAAATATAATTACTATCTCTTTTTTATATTATAAATATATTTTTAACATTTTTGAGGTATGAAATTAAATGATAAGCAAACAATTCGATGCACTGGACTAATTAGTTAGTTAGAAGATTAGTCCGGTCTATCAAAAATTGCAACAAATCATTATATTGTACATTTTAAATAGACAGTGCCAAAAAACAATATATATTAATTACTGCAGATTGATTTCGAGGTGAAAGACAATGACGTGTTTGGAGCGGACCTAATCGGGAATGCGACGGTGCCAGCGAGTCGAATCGTGGACGGGGAGACGATCGAGGAGTGGTTCCCAGTGATCGGGATGACGGGAAAGCCCCATAAACCCAATTCGGCCATTCTTTTGCAAATAACATTCACTCCTTTCAAGACAAACCCGCTCTACCTCAAGGGTATTACCGAAAACTATGAATTGAAAGAAAGCTATTTCCCGTTACGGCACGGGGGACACGTGACGCTATATCAAGACGCGCACGTGCCGGACGGAATGTTGCCGGAAATCGGGTTAGATAAAGGGAAAGTTTTTGAGCACGACAAATGTTGGGAGGACATGTGCCACGCGATATTGGAAGCGCACCATTTGGTGTACGTTGTGGGGTGGTCGATTTATCATAAGGTGAAGCTTGTTAGAGAGCCCAGCAAGCCACTCCCAAGAGGGGGCAATTTGAATTTGGGAGAATTGCTTAAATACAAGTCACAAGAAGGGGTTAGAGTGCTGTTGTTGGTTTGGGATGATAAGACTTCTCACAGCAAGATGTTCATCAACACAGTCAGTATTATAATTTATTATTTAGAATTACATAAAGATTAATTTCTTGATGGAATTTAATTAATTAATTTGATGATGATAGTCAGGGGTGATGGAAACTCACGACGAGGAAACTAGAAAGTTTTTTAGGCACTCTTCGGTTACGTGTGTGCTTGCCCCACGATATGGGAGCAGTAAGCTTAGCATCTTCAAGCAACAGGCATGCATGTTTTTATTCTCTTTATTTATTTAATTATAACTACTGATTTTTTCATACTAGCTAGGAATTTGTGTTTGTATATATAGAGATGGTTGATTGTAAATGATATATAGTTGATTGTGTTTTAGTCTGCAGGTTGTTGGAACTCTTTATACTCACCATCAAAAATGTGTGATCGTTGATGCACAAGGAAGTGGTAATAATCGCAAGATTACTACGTTCATCGGTGGTCTTGATCTCTGTGATGGACGCTACGATACACCCGAGCACAGACTATATCGTGACCTCAACACCGTCTTTTATGATGATTATCATAATCCTACTTTTCCTGTAAGTAATTAATTGCTCCATTTTTCCTACCCATTTTCACTAATACAAGAAAATAGGCATGTAACTTTTTTTTTTTTTTTTTTTGTAAAAGGTGAAACATTTGATTTATCAATCAGACTTTAACAATGTGGATAAAACTATTTTCCCCTTAGTGATATCTCACTCACTCACTCTATATATATGTACTATGAACAAACTTATATATTTACTTATGGTTGATCTTAAATATTTAATTACTCACATGAGTCTTGTATTAATAGCCAGGAACTAATGGGCCGAGACAGCCATGGCACGATCTCCATTGCAGAATCGAAGGGCCTGCTGCTTATGACGTGCTCGTCAACTTTGAGCAACGTTGGAGAAAATCGAGAAAATGGTCAGAACTTGGAAAGAAGTTTAAAAAAATATCGCGTTGGCATGATGATGCTTTGCTAAAAGTTGACCGCATTTCATGGATAACAAGTCCTTCTACCACTCTTCCAAATGATCATTCCTCATTATGGGTTTCTGGCAAAGATGATCCTGAAAATTGGAATGTGCAGGTAATTGTTTTACTACAATTTATGTCTTAAAAAAAAGTATCAAAAGGTCATGAATTATGATCAGCTTATGTTTCACTAGCTCCTTAAACTGATTTTTATTTTAAAAAGCCCTTTTTTAAGTATTGATTTTGTCTCCACGAGCTCCCTGACCTCGAGAAGAAAATTCACAGGGTGATAAACATCATTTAAGTATAGACGTTTTGAGTATAAACATCATTTAATTTAGGGTGATAAAAAATAATTTGAACTGCAGATTTTCCGATCCATAGATTCGGGATCGTTGAAGGGATTTCCTAGAACTGTCCGTGCAGCAGAGGCTGAAGTAATCTTCCTCAAATTAACTTCTTTTATATATATATATAAAGATTAATTATAAATTAGAGTTTATGAAGTTGCTAACACGTTTTTTATAGCGTCAGAATCTAGTCTGTGCAAAAAATATGGTGATAGATAGAAGCATTCAGTTGGCTTATATCCAAGCAATTAGATCTGCTCAGCACTTCATATACATTGAGAATCAATATTTCGTTGGCTCATCCTATGCTTGGCCCTCCTACAGAAATGCTGGTACCTATATATATACCATTAGCTACCTTATATAGATTTTTAATTAATAATTGTTTGTCTTATATATATATATATTAGGTGCTGACAATTTAATCCCAATGGAACTGGCATTGAAAATAGTTAGTAAAATAAGGGCAAAAGAGAGATTCATTGTTTATGTTGTCATTCCATTGTGGCCTGAGGGTGTTCCCAGTTCATCCGCTGTACAAGAAATCCTATATTGGCAGGTAATTCATACTCCATTATAGAAACTAAAGAAAGGTGAAAAGATTATAATTTGGTTGTATATATATATATAGGGACAAACAATGCAAATGATGTATGACATTATTGCTAAAGAGATCAAGTCTGCTAATCTAGAGAATGTGCATCCAACTGACTATCTCAATTTCTACTGCCTTGGCAACCGAGAGGAGTACGTACAAGAATCGCACGACGATCAAGTAATTATAAATGTCTCATCATCATCTTAATTAATTAATGAATGCCATATATATATATATGTTAAGTTAAGTTGAGATGAGATGTTGGGTGCAGGAACCCGCAGCTTCACATAAATCTTCAGGACGATTTATGATTTATGTACATGCCAAGGGAATGATAGTGGACGATGAGTATGTGATAATTGGTTCAGCAAATATTAACCAACGCTCGATGGCTGGTTCGAGGGATACAGAAATCGCCATGGGAGCTTATCAGCCCCATCACATTTGGGCTAAGAAGAAGGCCCACCCACATGGCCAGGTACTTAATTAGCTTTGCTTTTTTATATATATATCCATCTTAAAAGTAGTTCATAATTGTGATGATGATGATGATGTTAATTAATTAATCAGGTATATGGATTTAGAATATCGCTTTGGGCAGAGCACTTAGGCAAGATTGAGAGTTGCTACAATGATCCCAAGAGCTTAGATTGCGTCAAGTACGTGAGCGGTGTAGCGAAAGCTAACTGGGAACGATACACAGCGGAAAAGTTCACTCCATTGCAAGGTCATATTCTCAAGTATCCAGTGGATATTGATGCTGATGGAAAGGTAAGTCCTTTGCATGGACATGAAACTTTTCCAGATGTTGGTGGCAAGATCTTAGGGGCTCCTACTACTCTGCCTGATGCTTTGACTACATGAAACTTTGAAAATAAGTGATTCAAAGTCGGCCATGTATAGTTAGCTAGAGTTTTATACTTGAGGGAATTAATACAGGGGACACCTAACTTCTTGCTTTGTTCTCATCACTTATTTTGTTGTATTCCATGTGTCTTTGATTACAGGAAGGAAGAACGAATGTATATTTTACTAATTTTCTTCCTTTTAATTTCACATTTCTTAGTTTGTTTCATCCCAAATACTCCTGCACTACTTTAAATAAGCAATATACAAGGAATTAACCAAAAAAATGTACTGTATTATTATATAAGCAATATAAAGAACATGTTTTTATTAATTTTTATCATCAAAGTTTTGAAATAATGAACACAAAAAATAAATTAAGATGATTGGGAGAAAACCAATCTAGCTATTTTACAGTTAATTTTCCTACCATTCCAGCTCCTTGATGAGGACCACAATAGAAAGCATAAGTTCCTTTCTCTGTTAAAGACACTTCATAGGTATCCCCTTTTGCATTTAGGAGGTCCTCTTCAGGCATTGATATTTTTGATGCATCTACACCAGCCGGAACTTCGTCTTCGTCGAAGATAACATTGTGTGGAAATCCGGCATTATTGTAAAAGACAATTTTCTCCCCGGCAGACACTTCGACGTTTTGGGGGATGAAAACGAGGCCACCGTCATCGCTGCCAAGCATTATCTGAATGGCCAAGGCATGGCTGGCTAGTGCCACCATGCCAACGTCCTTCAACGAGGCCTTCACGGCCACCTTGTGGGCGGCCCTGCTTGATGTGGTGGCCGTGGCTTTAAGGCCATAGAATGGTAATAGCGTGTGAGATAAAACTTGTCATTCTTTTGAGGTTTAGAATGTGATTTGTAATCAAGAAAGCAAATGAGGGGATCGAGTTGGCTTTAATAAGTGAAATAGGATGGGAATTAGATAGATCCTAGCTCTCTTGTATAGGAGGGATTGCATTTTTATGGCCCTTGGATCTGATTCAATCAGACTTATCTATTGATTTGTGTAGGATTGGGATATATCCACCTCCAAATAGGAGTACTATCCTTATGTTTTGCATATTGTACGTTTTATCTCGTATTTCAATACTCTAATACGTAAGCTGAGGTGATAAAATAGAACGTTTGTTTGATTTTTGTGACCAAGTGTGTGGTGTGTTTTTATGAAAGGTGTCATGATCGAATAACGCTGCCATGCATAGGTGGAGCAATGTATTCATATTTGTGGTAGGAATTGTATGAATTGTGATGTGAGGTCAGGTGACAAAACACTACATGATACATCACATATATATTTTAATGAAATACAACATCAAACTTCAAATTAAAATGTGTATGTAGCACTTGTATGAACTAATATTGTTCAGCGTATAAACTAGTACTACTATATTATTCACCAATAATCACCATACAAACTACTCGTAATACTTTTCTTTTATATGAACTAGTGCTCTTCTTTTAGTCAAATTTGATCAAGTGTACCATATTCCTAATTAAATACACGCAATGTCATTAGTGGAAGAGGAAAATTGGTCAAGTTTCAAACACGAATGTTAGGATTTGGATTAGTTGTTGTACAACACCAACCTGTACAGTTAAAAGGTTCATTTAAATTATTTTTTTGGGTTTTATTTTAGCCAACAATCATTTTTTTTTTTTCTGAAATGAATTTTAAGTATGTTTGGTTAAAACATGATATTTTTTTTAATTTTTTTTAGGTAAAAGATAAGAACAATTAATTAAAATATTAAAATTGAAATCATGCCGGAAGCTCGTACAATTTGTTTGAGCAGCTAGTGTAGTACAAATTGTACAATATATAGTACTGCGGCAGTATACTACTTCACATTTTACTTGAAGTTGCTACAAAGTGAATGGAACGATTTTGCCCTTTCCACATCAATTGATTGGAACGATTTTGCCCTTATGGATTCCAACTCAAAAGAAAAATATAATTCGGACATTTAGATAGAGCACCGTAACATGTATTCCCTCCGTCTCAGCTTATGTTCACTCACTTTTTTAAAAATATTATAATAAATAAAATTTTAAGATATAATTTTATAAAAAAATAAGTAAATGAATGAACTTATATGTATATATGAACCATAAAAATAATTGCATTAAATGTAATATTGTAGATATTGTACGGATAAAATTTCTAAATGACAGAAAAAATAGGTGTGAAAATTAAGTTGGGACGGAAGTATAAGACCATTAGAAGAAGTCCCTCAATTGACTCAATTCACACAAACCATTAATTTTTGTTCAAAAAAAATCAAATTCTTGTCATAAATTTCATATCAATATGAGAATTATACTCTCCAACCATTTTGATCCGAACAAAATTTTCCACCTCAGGTTGCCACGATATGTTTATTTTGCAAAATATTACTGTAATTTTTAATAATTAGAATAATCTGGATTTATTTTGTAAATTTATCAAGATATCAGCTATCTGAATAAATATATTATGATTAAATTGTTAAATCAATTTTTTTTAAAAGTAAAAGCTTGTCCATGGAACTATGAAATTTATTTTCAAACTTAAAAATAAAATTTAAAAATCTTAAAACAGACAAATAGAATTCAGAAAAGGAAAAGGAAAATTAGTTAAAATTTTTAAAAAATTGTTGTGTACTGGGATTTTAAAATTTCAACCATATTCTAGTTTAAGATTTAGATTAAGAAATTTAAAATTATATCATGTTATCCCTATAAATAGTTAAATACCTACCAACCTTATATAGATATCTATAAAATCTATATACTGTATACAACTATAATCTATACTATAAAAAGTTAAATCATACCTACTTAAATCTCAAAACAAACATAAAACATACAAATAAGAAAAAGCAGCATCAGCAACAATGCAAATAAGAAAAAGGATTTTTTTGGATCCAAGGCCTGAAAGATGGGTCAACTATCGATTTAAGGCTTAAAAGAAAATTTCTATCGATATAAGGCTCGATTTATATAAAACTATCAATTGAAGGCTTGAATTTTAACACCGTTAACATTTTATTTAACGGAATGTGAATGCAAGTGTGACTCAATTTTATTTTATTTTTTGATACGGACTCAAAAATAATTTCCTTATAAAATTATGTATCTAGTCATGAAAAAAATTATATGAAAGATAACATTTTGCTTACATGGACGCTAGTATTGTATAACTAATTGTTAACGGTGTTAAAATCTAAGCCTTCAATTGATAGTTTTATATAAATCGAGCCTTATATCGATAGAAATTTTCTTTTAGGCCTTAAATCGATAGTTGATCCATCTTTCAGGCCTTGAATCGAAAAAATTCCTCATTTGGTGTAGCTACAAGTCAGCAATAACAATAACCTCTTTATTTGGTGTAGCTACAAGTCAGCAGTTCAGAAATTTACACATTCAATTAATACTACTTAATAAACAATAACCTCTTTATTTACAAGCACATTAAATTACAGACCTCTAGAAACCTTATAAGTTATAAGAATGTAAATTGATATGTACAACCATATTACAGAAAGTACAGGTATTAATTTTCACCTTTCATAATAGCGGAAACATACCGTCATTGTTCTCATCATCCACGTCAAAGTATTTGATACCCATACCATCATTTGGGTTTGGATTGAAACTTGAATTCACATAGCACTTCATCTCATGGAATAGATTCAAATGGTCCACCAGCTTATGGAATATATTGCAACCGCAACACTAACCAACAGCAATGCAAATAAGAAAAAGCAGCATCAGCAACAACCAAACCAAAATAATGAGCTTATACATGAACTAGAAATAATATTCTACAAATACTTCAAAATTTGAGTTTGAACATAACTTAAAACTTTCACATGACAACCAATATAGTATTTCATTTTGGGACAACTCATATCACAAAACGATGCCCAAACAATATCCATATTCAGGTAAACTACAGAGTAATAGCCAAGGATAGAGACCACATTTTCAGATTTTCCAGTTAAATGAAGTTCATTCTTTCTATTTTCTTAAAGACAATTCATAAAATGGAGTATATATTATCCAATTTCTATACAACCTAATAGCCAAAAAAAATCCTAAACAATATCCATATTCAGATATACTACAGAGAAACACCTGAGGATATATAGACCACATTTTCAGATGTTCTAGTCAAAAGAAGTTCATTTGTTCTATTTTCTTGAAGACAATTCATAAAATTAAGCATATATTATGATTGTGAACTATGATATTAGATGATTCTTCCAATTTCTATACAACCTAATAGCCGAAACGATTCCCAAACATTATCCATATTCTGGTAAACTACAGAGTAATAACTAAGGATAGAGTACATTTTCAGATGTTCTACTGTTCTAGTCGAAAGAAGCTCATTTGTTCTATTTTCTCCATGACAATTTATAAAATGAAGCATATACTGTGATTGTATAACATGATATTAGACGATTCTTCCATTTTCTATACAACCTAATAGCCGAAACAATTCCCAAACAATATCCATATTCACGTAAACTACAGAGTAAGTAATATCTAAGGATAGAGACCACATTTTCAGATGTTCTAGTCAAAAGAAGCTTGTTTGTTATATTTTCTACTAAAAGACAATTCATAAAATGAAGCATATACTGTGATTGTAAATTATGATATTAGACTATTCTTCCCTTTTCTATACAACCTAATAGCCGAAACAATTCCCAAACAATATCCATATTCAGGAAAATTACAGAGTAATAGCTAAGGATAGAGACCACAGTTTCAGATGTTCTAGTCAAAAGAAGTTCATTTGTTCTATTTTCTTTTAAGACAATTCATAAAATGAAGCATATATTGTGATCTTATAACAAGACATTAGACGATTCCTCCATTTTCAGATGGGACTTAGCAATAATAGTAATAGGTGTATACCTGAACAAAAACGGTGCCGTCTGTGTAGGCATGCGGATTGATGGCGCGTGTTGTCCGCTGGCCGCAGACGTTGCAGGTGAAGGCCACGCGCATCCGACGCCGTGGGGATTTGGTGAAAAGCGACCAGGGGAAAGTGGAAACCTGGTCCATAGCAGAATCCGATCCTGCAGGTACGGGCGGGCCTTCCATGCCCGAACCTGTTGTCCACCCTCTCACGTTTGCCGCGCTGAGTACCAGCCCCATCGCAGCATCCTGAAAATCAACGGCGAGATGCAAAATTAGAATTCATATCTTCAAAATTGAGGGAAAATTATAAATTCTTACCTTAGAAAGGGTTCCATTTCTGAGTATGGGAACAAGGGCGGAATCGGTACAATCGGAGTTGATATCGTTTCTGTTGTTACAGTTGCCGTCGTTTTTATCTGCAAAATTCAGAGATTGGGTTAAAATCGGGAACGATCAAAATTAGGGAAAACAAAATGTGAAAAGGAGCTGACTTGTTGGGGAAATTGAGAATCGGAGGAGTCGGCGAGAAGAATGGTGTTTGAATTTGTTTGGGGAGAAAATGGGGAGAGAAATGGCGCCGGTGGTGGTAGTTAGGGTTTCCATTTATTTGCGTATCAATTAAGTTGGTTCTTCAATGGGGAAAATTGAGATGAAAAATATTCTGATGTTCTCCGACTATTCTGACCAGAGACTCTTCGATGATGATTTGTTAGATTAGAAGATATTTGTGTTTTTTTTCGGCTGTGATATTCCAAATCCATTTTTGGCCAGTATATTGGTTTTTTTTTTTTTTTTTACATGGTAAGCCGTCAACTTGAGCTTGACCCATCATTCCAAATTTCAGTACGAGCTAGGCTCTAAAATTAGAGAAATATATATAATCGGACTTATTTGGTCCAATCTGATGGACACGACAGATCTAATGGACTATGCTGAATTTGTCTCGTCGGTCCATTGACAATCTGTTTAATCCGATCAATTTTCTTTTTATTTAGGTAAATAAATTTAATAAATAATAAAAATAAGTAAAGTACATTCTAATTAAATATTATTGTGTTTTTAATTTAATTTTAATTTTAAAATTTGAACTTATGAATTATTAATACATTAGTATGAAAATGATATAGAGCCCACCAATTGTGTCCCACCATTAATTTTTTCTCTGAATCTTTTCTCCACAAAAAAAAAAAAATCTCATTGCCGTAACAAAAATTAACTAAATGTCAACCGAGGAAAGAAATATAAAAATTCAGCAACATTAAAAAGAAACACAAATAATAAAAAAACTCAGGAAACGATAAGATATAAATTGATGGTAATGTGTAAGATGCTCCCGTAAAAGTTGATAGATACTTCTTCATTCGTTCTCTTGCGTACATGCGTTAGAGTGGAACAGGTTCGTTTATCATGGTCGCTTCGATTGCAAACACTACATGTCCTACTACTTTGTGCCATTGATATCTCCTTTGATGATTTAAGTCGATGAGATCGTAGAAGATAAACTCTACTAGGAGTCGTCAAAGCATGGTTATGTTGCTCAATATACGTATGCTAAAGTCTCCTCCTTTCGCATATGCATTATAAAATTCAGATGCTTCTTATAATGTTTGAAATTTTTGTCCAATTTTTGGAATAAAATTAGTTGCAACTTGTGGATAAACACTGCATCATCTTGTTCTTCTTCCATAAGAGATTTGAGAGTTTTCAGAGTTTCTGCAGTTGTGGAGGAGAGATTCTGAGAAAAAATTAAATGGTGATAGAAAGATTTGAAAAAAGATTAATGGCGTTAGTTTGATAGAGATAATATTAAATTAAAATGTAAAAAAATAGAGATTATATCCTAATAGAGTCATTTCTATAGCACCTTACTCTAATAGAGACTATAACTTTTAAAATTTTCTAATAGGATCAAATTAGAACTAAAAAACCAGGAATACCCTTGTATAAATAGGAATCTATCTATTCATTTAATTCATTCACTCATTCACCCCAAAATTGATATCAAAACCCTAGCCCCCTCTCCCTACCTTGGCCGCCGCACCCACCATGCCGCCATCGCCATTACCTTGGAGGAAGAACACGGCCGCACTGGACGAATAAGATGGTCGAAGACGAAGCTTCGTGGCCGCCGAGCCTCTTCGGTGTCGACCTGTCTCTACCGCCGCCGTGCGTGAAGTCGAAGACGTCTAGCCGTTTGTATGCTAGGTATTTCGGAGGGGATCTGCAAATAATCTCCATGGAAGGATATGGTATGTTATAAATCTACTGATGATGCTTCTCTTCATTTGTAAATGAAATTTTCACCAAATGTTGAATTGGATTTTATCTGAATAAAGTTACTGCTTGCGTTGCAGGTACAGATGCTTATCTGCATTTGTCACAGTTAGGAGATTCTCAAGAACCTCTCCCTTGAACAACCGGGCGTAAAATCTTTGACGAGCTTCTGTGAATTCTTGGACTAGACAAGAAATCGAATTTCCTATATGGATCATATCTTTCTTTCTTTTTTCTGCTTGTTATTGGTTGTCGATATGCCTATAGGAACTATATACGACCAGTTTTTTTAGATATGGTATGTTATATGTTGCAGATCCCCTCCGAAATACCTAGCATACAACATACCATATCTCTTCTTTGTCAAATGAATGAAAGGCTCTGTGAATTATTCGTTGTAGGTACAATTGGTTAGAATACAATTGAGAGTACCAGAGTATGGTTGGACGACACAAAAAGTATTTCATTTCCTCAATTTCTTGGTTAATGGAGGTTTGTATTATTTTGTTGTTCATGATCTTTTTACTAAAATCCAAGTTTGCAGTATTTAACATAAATAATGCCCTGTTTTATTTTCTTTTAGTTCGTTGCGTGGTGTTTGCAGTCCGTCGGGACGTCCAAAAGTTCAATCCATAAGATTAAATTACGTAATTTACAATTTTTTTTTGAAATGTTCATATCTTCTACATCATTCCAGCAAATCGATGATCTGTATGTAACCTTGCATTTATATTTATCCGTCTCCTTTGAATCGTTCTGCACGCATTATCTTAAAACGATCCGTGATTGTATTTTCTTATGTATATATATTGATTAATTGTTTGTTAAATGCACAGGCTTTCATATCGTGAGTTATTGAAATGGATTATAGTGTATTCGGCAAGCTTAATTTTATTGAAATGGATTATAGTGTGTCCCGATATACTTCTCGGTTTATCAATTTGTCTCATATCTTATTGTTATCTTTCTAAGACTATTTTTATCAGTTTAAGGATAAAAAAGTTGTTTATTCACATGTTGTTTGGTTTACAATCAGCTTTTCCAGCTTGAATTTCGATAAACTGATTATTCAATTGCTATTCGCAGTGCATCTGAAAGGTGCATATACTACTCCTACAACTTCATATCAAAATGAACTTTCAATATGAAACATGGATACCGATGTAGGCATTATCATTTTATGTCTCTTATTATTCTGAACAATTCTTTTCAGTGATATTAACGGAATTAAGTATGAAATCCCTACATTACAACAAACCGCTGTTTGAATATGCCATTTATAAATGTGCACATCTATTTTGCATATTGATATGCATGTCACTCTGTGCACATTGTTTCATGTTATTTTATGCATACCAAAAAATTCAGTCATGTATGCCGTTTTAAACTTCATATTTTTTATTTATTTATTTATTTTTTGATGGAAATTTTAAACTTCATATTGAAATGAACATATGTCTTCGTAACCCATTTCTACATACCAAAATTCATTTATGTTCATATTAAAATTCATAATCCATTTCATATATATATGCACATTCAACATATGGGGAATTGTATACTCTATGACACGCTTATTTCTGGATCATAAAATGCAGATTTTTTAACTTTATTTGTTTTAACAATTAATTCGAATTGCTTAATTTTAGGAATATTTGAATAATTGGAAGGTGCCTGGATCATAAAATGCAGATTTTTTAACTTTATTTGTTTGGATAATTAACAATTAATTTGAATTGCTTAATTTTAGGAATATTTGAATAATTGGAAGGTGCGTATAACAAGGAACTGCATTAATTCAAAAGATTTGATGTAAATCTAGTTAATATTTATTAATTTCAAATTATTTAAATTGTTAAAGGGCAACTATGTCTTATTAGGTGTCATTTTAACTCTAATAGATTTAAATTAATAACCTATTCCCTATTACATAAAACTCTTAGTGAAATGGCATTAACAATAATTTTTCCAAAAAAATATTTTATAATTTTGATCCGGATAAAATAAAATATTGATATGAATAAAAAAAAAATATTGATATTAGATTAAATTTGAATTAAATATAAATAAGAATTTATTGACGTGGTACGCGGTGGCACAACTGGTGGGCTCTATATCATTTCCATACATTAGTAATGTATATTTTTAATTAAAATTATGTGTATAAATAAAAAATATTTCTATATCATTTCCGTACATTAGTAATGTATATTTTTAATTAAAATTATGTGTATAAATAAAAATTATGAATATGTGACCAATATATATATATATATATATATATATAATTTTTGATAGAAATATTAATTTTTTTTTTATCTCACATGGATTGGACTGGCCGTTAGCCCATCAAACTAGAATGGATTAGATTGAGCTTCCATTGTATAGGCCCGACTAATTTATGGACCGACCCGACTCAGCTCACAAACATCGCATAGTTCGATGGGTTGGGCCGGACGGCCCAATTTGATATAAAGATGATATATTGTCTTTACAATTTTATTTTATTTTGGTTAAAATTTTCTCTGGGATACTTATTAAATTGGGCTTCATATTAAGATATAATAACCGTGGTCAAAGTCTTAACTCAGAAGGCGTGGGTTATATACCCCCAGAATGTTAGAATGTTAAGTATCCCTCAAAACAAAACAGATGTAAGATAGATACACTCCCTCAAATTACATTTTATACCATTTTTTCTTCAATTTTTTCATGATAAATACACCCTTACACTAAAATCCTATTTTTTCATCTTCTTCCCCCTTCTTCTTCCTTCCACCATTCTTTCTCCTCCTCCCACACTTGTCGCCCGCTGCCCTCCTCCCTCGCCGAATATCACGACTGTCGGCCGTCACCCCCACCCTCTCAATTTTTTTTTCATTTTTGTAAATTAGCAAGTGTGCGGCACCGCCCTTCCCACGCCCAGTGACACCGTCGCTGCAACCTTTCCCACCCCACCGTCCTGCCTGAACCAAGTCGCCGTCGTCCCTTTTCTCTTTCACCTTTTTTTTTTCATGCAACTACCCCCTCCCCCAACACTCGCCGTCGCCGTTGAGCCCAAGCCGTCCACTGTCGCCAACGCCGCACGTTTTTGCCTCTACCGCCCAGTGTCGAAAATTTCAATTTTTTATTTTAGTCGACAAACCAGTATCGACAGGAGTGTTTTTGGTGATTCTGATTTATCGAAAAAATAAAGTTTTTTTAAAAAAAAATTCTTAAGTTTTGTTTTTTAATTTATGGTTAATTCTAAATAAATACACCACCTTTAGACTTTTACGATTATTGTAAAAAATCTCAACCTTTCATCATCGTGTTGCAATTAGATACACATTTTTTTTCTCCGGTCAACAATTAATGATGTGTTTGTCGGAGCTTGCCACGTCAGATTACATATATTTTTTTTTCCACATCAGATTAAATTTTATATAAAATAAAACTTCCGCTTCTTCTGCTTCTTTCTCAACTTCTCAGACTCAATAAGTTCTTCTTCTTTTCTACGTCTTTCTCACCTTTCAAACTCCAAGTTCTTCTCTTCTAACCTAAAAATAAAAATCATAAGGGTAGGATAGGATAGAACCTAACACTAAAAATGCCAAAATAAAAAAATTGTAAAAAATCCTTAAAAAATATTCTAGGTACTACACTTTTGATAGGTCAAGCATTAATGATAGAAGGATGTGGAAGATGAGGAATAGAGGTCTTGAGGAAAATCCTAGAAATTCTACAAAATTGACAAGACATGGAATATAAATAACTTGCTTTGTATGTAATGTAGTGGGTCACAACCAAAAATAGTGGGTCACAACCAAAAAATGACTTCAAAAGACTAGAGAAATTGCATGTAAGATTGTGTTTATGGTCATTTATACTGATTTTTTTGACACATATATAGTGATTTAAAATGTCATGTTATTTCTTCCAAAAAAAATGGTCATATTATATGCTTGTCACGTTTTGAAGAAAAATGGCAAACCAAGACATGAGTGTATTGATTTGAGAAGCCTTTGACACTATTATATGAGGGTAGGTTTCTTATTTTATTAAATATTTGTATATTTATTATAACTATATTGTTATATTCATTCTTGCAAGGCGCCTGGTTGGTGAAGAAGAGGTGAAGCCGCGATACTTATATCCTACAATTGTAAATGTTTTGTGCATTAAACGGCTATGACTTTTAGTATGCAAAATATATTTTTTCAGAATATTTTTGTTGCAGTAATCATTAGTGTTAAACACATTAATTACTAAAAAAAATTTAAGAATATTTTCCTCTCCCATAAAGTATATAAATTGTAGTCCTCGAACTAATTGAATAAAATAACAAAATTATTCAATAATTGAAGAATTCCTAAAGAAATAAATCACCAGATGATTTTTAGGGGATTTTAATTTTTAGGGTTATAATAGAAGAACTTGATTGAGTTTGAGAAGTGAGAAAGACACAGAAGAAGAACTCTATTGATTTTGAGAAGGGGAGAAGAAGATTGAGTTTGAGAAAGACGCAGAAGAAGTCGGAAGTTTTATTTTTATTTTTATAAAATTTTATTTTTATTTATATAAAATTTAATCTGATATGGAAAATAAAAAAAATAAAAAAGAATATGTGTAATCTGACGTGGCAAGCTCCGGCAAACCACATCATCAATTGCTGGCCGAAAAAAAATGTGTGTCTAATTGCAACACGATGAAAGGTTGTGGTTTTTTACAATAATAGTAAAGGTGGTGATTAAATTAATATTGATACTAAAGGTCGTGTATTTATTTAGAATTAACCCTTTAATTTATAAATTTATTTGGGGCGACGGTGTGGTTGTCGGAGTTGGGGCGACGACGGCGGCAGTTGGGGGACGACGACTGCTTCTTCTCCAATTAGGATTAGGGTTAAGGTTAGGGTTAGAATTGTAAGGGAGTGCATTTATCTTGTATTTATTGTATTTTACTAGGAGGGCAAAACAGGTGTTTTGCATGAATATTTAATTAATAAAAGTGGAGGGGGAGTGCATTAACATTCGTGGTGGGGGGCATATAACCCACGCCAACTCAGATTTAAGGGAAAAACGTTTAATTGTAAGGCCCAGACGGCCAGACCCAATTTAATAGATCCCCAAACATGGGCCTCACCGAGCAAATAAGGAAGCCCAAGCCCATTCGAAAGCACATGACACTAGCAAGCTTATCTGTGGGAAATATTTTGGGCAGGATGTTACATAATTACATTTCCTATATTATTACACGATACTAAAATCAAATAATTTATTGCTTATTTGTTTAGGCTTTCGAGTGTTTTTTCTTCCTCTTGAATTAATATTTTATTTTTGTGGTTGCATGTTTATTGCAAGTATTTTTTAAAGTTGATAAATAATTCTCTTTATGTGATGCAATTATGCAAAGCAATGTGTCTGATCCAGTAAACATTGATAAAAAGTTTTAGGCACCCTATTATCACCTATAGATCTCACGGCATAATTCAGTCATTTGATTATATGCTCTTTTAGAAAGTTTATTCTCAGTTTAAATGGTCATCAGTCGAACATTGAAGTATACAAATATTGATCAACTACTTTGAGAAATGCTTAAAACTGACCATGTCTAGATTATGTGGTTCCTCCTCCAAAGTTAATTCTAAAAGCACTACCAGAATCAGCTTTGTAATCATTGTGTGATGCATATGATAAGGTGCTTCCATCTTGACTTTGTGATCATAATTGGTCCAATATGTGCTTTTTCAAAGTTCACACATGCAAATTGAATTATAATATTCTAAAGCACCCATAGAATCAACATTGCAATGCTCTTCAAATGCAACCTAGCATTATCAAGGCTTTTGAATAATTTATTCCGACATTTTTTCAAATTTCATGGTACACAGAAACTTAATTTGACATGTACTCATACTTCCTGGATGACTTGTTGCAAAATCAATAAATTTATTAAATTCTCTGAAAATTTTAGAGTCGACATTTCTTTCAATGAATCGAGGAGTTGGATACTTGCAACAACAATCTAGCTATTGTTTCAAATTAAAATCATATCATCATGTCAATAACAACTATTCTTAAAAAAATTGAGTAGAGTTTCAACTATGTATAGTTATATCCAAATTTTATTTTCAATATTATACAACAAGTCAACAACCTACTCATTAAACCATATATCCATCACACCAATTGAATTCATGAATCAAATATAGCTAACTCATAATCTAATTTCAATTCATAAAAATGAAATTATATTAGAACACGATCTTAAACGATGAAAATGCAAAATGTATAGAAAAATTAATGGTGGTGGTGCCAAATTAAATAAAGGTAGATCGAGTAGCTCCGGTAGCATTGAACACTTCGAAATGAGCTTAATTTCCCGCCGACTTTACATGTGCTAGGTACAACGGAGGAATATGTGTTGAAAACATATTTTGGTTGAAATGTGGGAGCAGAAGAGGTTCGGCTGGAATTTAGTACGAACATTTGACGAAATTTACTACGGAAAAAATATTCGTCGCAAATTCTTAGAGAGTCAGAAGAAATGGTTTGATCCTCTTATCTTGATTTCTCGAACTGAGAGATCCACGAATCGGGTTATCGTTGCAAATTGTCAACAATATATTTAATTTTGCACCAATCGATGTGTCAGGTGTTTAGCGACATATTCACTGTCATCACAAGTTTAAATTTGCATTTGCGATTAAAATTTTGTTGCAAATCACATAAAAAATGACAGCGTTTGAATTTGGGGTGGAATTCCTGGGGACGGATGTTTTTTGTTG
Organism: Galeopsis tetrahit; assembly: GCA_963675135.1. Classification (NCBI taxonomy): domain Eukaryota; kingdom Viridiplantae; phylum Streptophyta; class Magnoliopsida; order Lamiales; family Lamiaceae; genus Galeopsis; species Galeopsis tetrahit. The sequence continues at coordinate 57,450,111 of OY776131.1, forward strand.
TGACAAAGGATGAAAATATCGCTATCGCAACAAATATTGCAACCTTAATTTTACGGATATATCGATATCACAAAAAAAAATTGAAAAAATGAAGGAAATCTTATTAAAATATTGGAAATTTAACATGAAATTTTAGGATTATTATAACATACTATATATTATGCATATATTCAATTAAAAAAAATCAATAAAATTATTGTATATGTTTAAAACAAACATATAGATAAAAACTCATATAAATACTGATTGACGAAAATTAATTGACAACATAGTACAATACAAAATGATTAAATATATAAAATAAAATACAATTAATATCAAAATGATGACCTATGAGGTTCAAATATAGTAGGTGAAATGACATCTTAATTTGTCCCAACAACATTGATTAAATACACGGAAACCAATTGACAACACACTACAATATAAAATGATTAAATATACATGATAAAATACAAATAATATCAACATGATGAGCTATAGGGTTCAAATATAATAGATGAAATGACATATTTGTCCAAACAATGATACTAACTCATTAAATTATAGTAATTTAAGATATAATTATGCACGTATCATTTATATGTTTAAAAAAATTATTAAATATATGAGGTGAATTGAGAATATATTTTCTTGCCCTATTAAAAATAAAATAAAAAGTATAATTTCATACATATAAAAATAAATTTTTAAATAAGTTTGCGATTTTTTCAGATTTTGCGATATTGTGCGATATCGTGCGATACATCCGCAATATTTTCCGATTCCGGTCCAATTTTACACTACGGTTGAACGATATCGATATCGACATCGATATTTCGTGATATTTCGCGATATATCCGCGATACCAGGTAAAAAAAAACATTAGACCCCAATATCTATATCGCAATATTCAAATTTATAATATATCCGCGATATTTTCATCCTTGGTTGTGACCACCATTTTAAACCTCCAATTTTGAATGGATCAGCTACGGTAGAAATGAATGGAATTATCCATTGAAGACTTATTATTTGCACCGATGTACTAGCTGTTGCGTGAGCATCTTTTCAATTCAAGGAAGTTGCAAGCATTTATTAGGGCGTGACATAATGCAATTAATAAAAAGAAATTAAAACCTAATAATAATTGGGTGTTATATATATATATAAACAAAATACGGAGTATATATTACCCCCGCGTATAGTTATTGGTGGGTCATAAATATTTTCTGAACAAATATGGGTCTTAATTAAATAAGAGATGATCATATCATGGAGAAGAATTATATATATATATATATATATATATATTTCATTTGAAATAAGCATATAAAGTTGATTGATTTGCAATTAACTTGATAGTAAAGAATGGAGAAAAACAAAGTAGCTATATAATTAATAGACGATGCAATTGCATGCTTGTAGAAATAAATATATTGTATACATGAATTAAAGAAGAGGAGGAGGAGAAGAATGCAAATTGAGGTGAGAGAAACAGAGAATATTATTATTATGTATTTATGGGTCTTCTGTTGCCATCAATGGCCCTGGTCCTCTTCTTTTCAGGTTTGGTAGTCTTTGATTATAAATGCACCCACAACCATACTCCCTCTTTAAAGTCCTCCATAAACCTACACCATTTTTCCATTCACCATTCTCTCTTCTTCTCGATTTCTCTCTCAATACCTTCTTTGTTTAAGTTGATCAAAAAGGGGAGGAGGATATTCAAACTAGCTAGCTAGGGTTTGTGTGTCTTCTTTTTTGTTTGTTTGATTTGTATATATACTGTGTGGTTGTGGAGAGGGAAAGTTGAAACTTGAAAGAGTCACTGTGATGTTGGCTCGACTCACTCAGACCTACGCGTGCCACTATTTACCTTTTTATGGCTGACTTGCGTATTCTGATTGAGCCGTGCCAATATCTTAGTGTTTTTTCATTTGTATATATATGAAGTCACTCACTTCTTAACAAGGTTTGGTTTTTTAGTAATATGTGTAATTTTTTTTTTTTTTTTTTTGTGGTAATTCTATTTTGATTGAGAATTCATGACCTTGTTCATACAGTAAAATTCGTTTTTATTTACGATTATATATAATTAAGTTCTAAATTGATACTCTTTGACTTGTTGGTTCTTGACGATTTGGTTCTTTAACCATATAAATGCGCCTACTGTTCAGTCTTTAAAGTCTTGTTCATTGGCTATTGGTCATAAATTTCCCATATTTAATTCAATTGCATATGAAACGAAATAAAATTAAAGCTACTCCATTTTTAAGAGGAATGTAGTATAATGGAATGTTGAAAAACTCAAACCACCTGTAAAATGAATCCAAATTTAGTGTAACTTTAATTAATTTAATTTTTCTTTCAAATTGATGAATTTTTAATCACAAATTAAAGAGGTCTCATGGCAGTGTACTGGAGTTTGCAGAATATATATGCTCCAATTGTTGGTGCAAATTTGAATATATTTATAACGGAAAACAAATGTACAACTTTGATCGCATACTATTTCTATATTAGCTAATTAATGTACTATAGCTTGGAAAATAAAATTTTGTTCTTCTTATTATTGTTGAATAAACAACTGGAGTACGTGGTTTAGAATTAATCAAGTCAAATTAAAGTTCTCGTATACGTTCAAACATATATATGTTCTCTACACATGTCATTTTAGGTGGGGAGATAATTCAAGAAATATATACCATTCAAACACTTAATCTATATATTATAATTCAAATACACACGTTCAGCCTACATCATTTTCTTATAGATTCAATTCAGTTATACAAATTAAACTGAGTTTACGTTGTGAAAAAAGAAAATGGAGTAAAAAAAAATCAATTCAGCAAATGACCATCTAATTAATTTTTTCCTCCCTACTCTCCATTCTTCTTCTTTCACATTCTAATTTTGACAAACATTAATTGATTACTAATATTAAAATTTAAATAATTATATGGTACATTCTAATCTTAATGTATTGTTGCCCACTCCCACTCCCAAAATCTGGATCCGCTAATGTAAAGAGCGTGACTCCATTAAAATTAAATAATTATATGGTACGTACATATACTAGTACAGAGTTGAGATTGCTAAAGTGTCGTCTTCTGATTAATGTTGTCTACGTGAGATATATTATAAATTTGAATTCAAGTATCAAAAGCTTATATTAAATTCTCAATATATATAGAAATTTTAAATAAGGTAATATCAATAAAAATTATTTAAATTTATAATGTTACTAATTTTTTATGTGGGATTTTAATTTATTCCCAATTAATAATCCTCTTACAATTGATAAGATTTATTGATATTTAATATTTTATTGTAGTATTCTACAAAATAAGGGTGGGCCGTGGGTCCAATAAATTGTTTGAAAATTCTATGGTACTGGTTCTAAAACTATTTTTACAAAATAATACTCCCAAATACTCCGTATATTGTTAGGAGTTTACCAAACGCCATATAAAAATAAATGCTGGGCACGAGTTCTGGCACATGAGTCAATGCGCGTGTCTGTACATTTTGTTAGGCAATCATCATCAATGTTATTACTCTCTCGTTTTACAATAATTTTCATACTTTTTTTTATATTATTTACAATATTTTTTATACCTTTAAAATAAAAAAATTATTTTATAAATTGTATCTTCATAATATTCATAATTTTTTTTTTTTTTATATATACACAAGTCCACTCATTTTTTTATTTTATACATAAAAATTTATAAAATTATTCCTTAAAATTCTACTAATTATTATAATTTTTAATATATATATATATATAAAGTTATTGTAAACTAAGGAAGTATTATTAATTAACCATATTCATTTCACTTTTCTGAAATAATGTTGCAAGCGTAATATTAATGGGTTGTTATTTATTTTATTTTTTTTATAGAAGTTAAATACCCATCCCATTTTCCCCTCCCCATGACTCGAACTCAGGACCTAAGTCCTAAGGCCTAGGTAGTGGTGCTCTAACTATCCCACTTTGTATTAATGGGTTGTTATCAATAATTCAATATTCTACCAATCTTATAATGAGTACAATATTACATTTCATTTCTAATCAATATTAATCATTAAAATGATAATTCAATTCTTATATTATCTCATTTATTTACACTTTCAGTTTCATTTTATTCATTCGGGTCATTGGCGGGTTGTCCTTTAAATAGGTCAACACCCAAGTCATTTACTTCTTTTTTTCTTTTTCTAACATTTTTTCTAAATAAAGTTTTATTACTACACAAACAAGAATGTGATACTCATACAGTCGTACGCATGAAATGTGTCAATTCATGAACAAAAGTCAATCTTGTTGATCTTTTTTTTTTTTTGACAATTCTTTTGTGCTATCAGCCTATCACGTGACATAATTTGAGGTAGATTAATAGACCGATACAAAATGTATTAGTGTATTACTATATGAATAAAAATCAATTTTATTGTTTTTTCTGTTCTTCATTAAATATTGTTCTTTTTTTGTTAACAATTTTTTTTCGGCCACTAAATAATAAAAGCTAAATATTGATAAAAATGTATTATTATACAGTATATATGAACAAAAGTTAAATTTGTTGTTTATTTTCGACTAAATTTTATTTTTAGTCCTATAAGTTTGAGATTTTTCAAAATAAATCCTTTAAGTTTCAACTTTACAAAATACGTCATTTACCTTTCAATTTTAATTCTTTTTTACATCAAATTTAATTCTTTATGTTCTGAAGGAATTATAATTTGCCACATGTATTAAAAAATGCCACATCATAATGCCACATCACTCTCTCCTCTATATATATTTAAAAAAAAGTAGAGCTAATAACACCCCAAAATATTCTATACACACCCCATAATTTTAAATACAAAAATAGATGTATATAAAATGACTAAGTAACTCTTACATAAATAAAGAGTAAAATAATTTTTAAAAAATAACTTGAAAAAATATGAAACGAAATCAAAAAGAGTTTTGCAGTTATGAATGATCGATGTTAATTATGTCAATCTGATTTTCCTTTATTAATTGAAACGTATAACTAAATTTAATGATAATATCATCATTTTATCAAATACTTATAAGAAATAAATATATTTCAAATAAATTAATTAATTAGTTTGGAGTAAATGTAGTGAATTTTTTATTTTTTTTCATATATATATACGAATGATTAATTAGTTTGGAGTACATGCATATAATTTTTTTTTTTTTTTGTGAGGCTACAAACATCCCATAAAATATGTATACAAACCTTAAATGTTATACACACCCCATTATTCCGTAATATTTAAAAATCAATTTTTATTGCTAAACACATCCCAATTCTTTTCTAATTACCCTTTATCCCTCAAAACAAATTCAAATTGAATAAAAACTAAAAATATAATTTAAAATGCAACCAAATCATTAAAACTATACAGTAGAAACTCTATAAATTAATAATTTTGGGACCACCAAAATTTATTAATTAAAAGAGTTATTAATTTATAGAAACACTCTTTCAAACTTCCACATCTAATTATTTATTGTATATCAAATGAAGGGTCTAATTTAAAACAATCCTTCAATCTTTCACGTTATTATACTTCTTGTGTTCATTGTATCTCTTTATAAACATTAAAAAATATTTTCAATACAAATATACAAGATCAAATTATGCTAACACAAACAAAGCATACACACAACATGACTTCTCATCTTATAGGTGTGAAAAAAATAACAATGACCGACGAGATTCGAAAAACATTATGCAAGCACAACAAGGATAATTCAAGTATCACTCAAAAGCAATTGAAAGAATGAGTTCTTAGTAACTATGGTGAAACTTTTAAGTGAAATTGATAAGGAAAATTAGAGACGAGATTTAAGGTGAAATTGATTTCAACAAAAAAAACAAAAACAATTGAGTCATTTTTTAAGAAACATTCATAAATCATTCATGTATAGGTAGTATGGAATTATTAATTTATATTTTATTTGGGGTCTATAGAAATTACAAAAAATGTATTATCTTATAATTTTAGCGAGTTTATTAATTTAGCCCGCTATCCCCGAGTCGGGACCGGCCAAAAATATTATTTTAGAGAGTTTATTAATTTATCGAGTATTAATTTAAAGAGTTTCTACTGTATATAAATTTTAAAAATTAATTAAAAAAATATTCAATAATACGAAAAACAAAAAAAAATTGAAAATATTTTAAAAAATCAACCAAATATTAAAAAATATATCAATGGGAAAATCAATTAAATCCAAAAAACTAAATAAATCAAATAAAATTTATAAAGTAATTAAATTAAAAATATCAATTAATAATTCAATTTTCTAAAAAACTAAATAAAATAAAAAATGAAAGAAAAACAACTCAATCAAAAATAAATATTAAGAAAATTAAATAAAAAATAAAATCGTAATTTTTTATTGATTTTTATATATATATATTTTTTACGTTTTTGTTGAATTATTTCAATATTTTTAATTTAATTTTTTTATTTCGCTGTTTTGATGATTTAATTTTTTATTTCAGATTCTATTTAACTTTCTAAGATTTATTTCAAAAAAAATTAATTAATTTTAAAGATTTAGTTAAATTTTTAAAATACTTTTAAATTTTAATTACATTTTTTCAAGTTATTTTTTAAAATTATTTTTCTCTTTATTTATATAAGGGTTACTTAGTCATTTTATATACATCTATATTTGTATTTAAAATTATAAAGTGTGTATAGAATATTTTGGGGGTGTTATTAGCTCTATTTAATATATATATATATATATATATATATAGAGAGAGAGAGAGAGAGAGATAGAGAGAGAGATAGAGAGAGAGAGAGGGGTGAGAGTGATGTGGCATGATGATGTGGCATTTTTTAAATATATGTGGTAAATTCTAATTCTTCAAAATATAAAGAATTCAAATTGATGTAAAAAATGATTAAAATTGAAAGTTAAATGATTTATTTTAGAAAATCTCAAACTTATAGGACTAAAAATAAAATTTCCTCTTTATTTTCCTCTGCGGTACAGATAGACCTAATGTATTACTCCTCCGTCTTTTTAAAATTTCCTCATTTTATTATTTTGAGTGTCCTATCGAGAGTAATCGATTTCATTTTTATTTTAACAAAATTTACTATTTTTTTCCTTTTTCTTTTCATATCCTTTTATACATATTCTCTTTTTTATCTCCCTATTTTTTTTTTCTATTTCTCTTTCTACATTATCAATCAATTACATATATAATATTTTTAAATTAATGTGCACAAAGTAAATACACAACTTTACTAGAATGAATTAATGCACGCAGTATTCTGTTTTTAAATGATTTTGTAATAATTTATGGAATTGATCATACTTAAATTTGATTTTAATAACTTGATTAGTTGGTAGATGGTTAATCAAATATGTAATACATATCCAAGTGGTAAGTTAAAAATTTCTCAACAAATAATAGTATTAAAAATTGGTATGTTAGGTGGACCATTTTCATTTTTTTTCTTCCCAACATAAAAGTCAAATTAAGTTAATCATTATTAACAATAGATGGGTACATTCTAGCTCAAGCCAATTATATACAAATTAAATAACTACCCTTTATATTATTTTTAATGTATAATTTATTTTAAATATAATTTAGATAGTAAATAAACATTCTTTTGTATTCACACATATAAATAATTAATATTAAAAGTTAAAAAAAAAAAAACTTTACTATTATTTAATAGAACCAATTAAAGTAAATACAAAATTTAAATATTTAATCAAAATTTAATAATATTATTTTTCATTAAGCCCGCGTAGTATGTGGTAATATACTCTAGAATAGTACGTAATACAAATATAAAATTTGAATATACAATCTATGTCAATGATGTCAATTTTTAATAAATTAAATGAATCAAATATACATCGATTACATGTTAACAAAGAAGTTTTAAATAGTTGTAATTTTATAAATAATTTTATTTTAGATTGAAAGTGAATGTGCTGAATTTATTAATGTTTTGTTAGAATTATCAAATAACTAATATTTAACGTATGTTTTTTTAGTTGGACACGAATTTTAATAAAAAATAGATAAAGTAAGGGTGTTGGGGAGTTGTGGTAAGATAAAAATAAAGTACTCTAATTGTTTTCATAAAGGGAAATGAACATACATTTGATGGATAGATAAATAAGAAAAGTGAACATACTTTTAGTAGATTTAGAAAATATGAATGTAAAAAATAAAAAAAGTTATATTTAATAATAATATATTTTTTTCAACCCGCATGCATGGTACGTGAAGCATAGGTGTAATGTAGTTTTAATATATTCTTGTAATTTTAAAGTTGTTGATATGTATTCTTTTGGTTTCGAAACACTATTGGCATTTTCATTAGTAAAGGTCTTTTCAGCATACCACTTAGTTAATTCGGTACAAACACCAACAAAGGCAAAGTGGATATTACCATTCTGTATGAATTAGTTTGTTTTCGAGGAAATGCTTTGCTAATTCTATTTCTAAACTATATTATTGCATAAATTAGATAGCTCAAGTGTAGTTAGAGCAACAAGAGTATTTTTTTTAGATCTTCATTTTTGTGAATCAATAGCTGTTGGAAACTATTAATTCCAACAATAACTTCATTATTTTGATCGGTGAAAAAACTTTTATTCCTCAAGATAGTTTTGGTTAGACGAGTTGTACCCAAAATCAAATAAAGGCTCACATATCAGATAAAAAATTGCTCACAATAACAAAACAAAAAATTGCACTGTTTTGATTAGTTTCATAATCCAAATTATAATTAAATTAAAGAAATGGAAGTTGGGGTCTTTATTTTCGAAAATAAATTAGATGGGGTTAGTTGGGGAAGTAAATGGGAGAAGTGAGATTGTTGTGATCATTAAATATGAAGGCCAAGTTGCACTGCAATTACAATAAAGAGGAAGAGAATCTCTGCAAAACTTGTTTGGCTCAACAGAGGCAAGCGGGAAAAGGGGTCGTAGTATGCTTTAATATTTGCCTTCAGACAAAGATTCCCATAATAAATACTGTAGTAATACTCCTACCCATTCTCATTTATTTTTGTTGAGCATCTATGCATTCATTAAGATACATGATAATTCATTATTCCCATTATATATATATAAATATATATATTTACAAAATGTTATAGTATAATCCATCATACACAAATGTAAGTTTATATATTGGTCACCCCAACCCAACATTTGAAGATTTATTTCTTAGTTATTTTACTTTAAAAATCAACATTTGAAGATTTATTTCTTAGTTATTTTATTAAAAAATTCAAAGGTATACAGATGTGGCAACAAAACACTTATTTTCTACTCCGTATTTATCATGGCAAAGAAGGTCAAATTCTAGGAGAAATTGTACGAAAAATAATCATTAGATTATCATTGAGAGTTCATTTCCGAAATGAATACAGTATATTGTAAAGAAATGCAGAAGTTTATATATTTTTATACTATAATTAATATTTTATTTTTAAATGCTCCAATAATTTTAATCAACCACCTGCTGTAAAATATGTCTGCAGGACAGAATAAGTACCATAGTGGCATAGTGTCTGTGGGATAGAATAAATATCATCAGTTAATTATGGTTAGTTTATTATTGTGACGACAAATTTCGATTTTTTACGATTTGTAATGCTGTCTAGTTTATTATTATTACAAAGATTAGTTTTACCATAAAATTGTTCAAAACTAGTTAAAATGAATATTTATTATTTTAACGTGTAAACAATTCTATAAACTTGAAACTTGAGTTTACATTAGTTTGTTTATAAATCTACTTTAGGTTTGACCATAAAATTGTTCAAAAACTAGTTAAAATGAATATAATTATTATTTTAATGTGTAAACAATTTTATAAACTTGAAACTTGAGTTCACCTTATTTTATTTAGAAATCTACTTTAAGTTTGAAACTAGTAGAATTAAATTATCAAAAAAAAAATCTATAAACTTGAAACTTGATTTCACCTCATTTTGTTTATAAACCTACAAAATTCTCTACTTTATAGTTTGAAACTATAGAATCAAATTATTATTTTTTTTAAAAAAAATCCTATAAATTTGAAACTTGAGTTCAACTTATTTTGTTTATAAATCTACAAAATTTTCTACTTTAAGTTTGAAACTATAGAATCAAATTATATATAAAAAAAATCTATAAACTTGAAACTTAGAATCAAATTGTCAAAAGAACAAAAATTCTATAAACTTGAAACTTGGGTACCCAAATTCTATAAACTTGAAACTTGGGTACCCAAATTCTATAAACTTGAAACTAGAGTTCACCTTGTTTTGTTTAGAAATCTACAAAATTCTCTATTTTAATAAGTTTGAAACTATAGAATCAAATTATAAAAAATTCAATAAACTTGAAACTTAGAATCAAATTATCAAAAGAACAAAAATACTATAAACTCCAAATTCTATAAACTTGAAACTAGAGTTCACCTTATTTTGTTTATAAATCTACAAAATTCTCTACTTTAAGTTTGAAACTATAGAATCAAATTATGAAAAGAACAAAAATACTATAAACTCGAAACTTGAGTTAAAAAAATAAAAATAAAAATAATGACGACTCCACTGGGGATCGAACCCAGAGTCTCTGGTTTCGTAGACCAGCGCCTTATCCATTGGGCCATGGAGTCACCTTATGTTAAAATTTTGAGATAAACTAATAAAACAACCAGTAGACGACCCTTTCTACTAGGGCTGAGCTTCCAATTATACCCTTTGTACCTTTTGATTTTGTGCATCAAACCATGACCATAGAATTTGTGGATGAGGAAGTAAAAAATATCACATATGTTTTCTTCATAAAAAGTATTTTAATAATATTTTGAGAAGTTAATTATATTTTTTAATCTTGAAAGTGATACTGTTTTTTTATTTGTTAAAAGTAATTATTATTCTTTCACTGTCCCATACTCCCATAGTACAAATTTTGTGGAGACAATCACACATACGATTTGATTACATTTTTTACAACAAATTATTTGTGAAAATAATTGTACTAGTCGTTAAATTCTTATTCTTACCCCCTCCGTGTATTCTCAGAATGTGTTCTTCTGTACATGTGTTAGTGTATTCTAAGATATACATTTCGCTGCACTACATTATTATGCCATGAAATGGTTTAGATAATATATGCTTATTTTTTTCTTTTTTGAGGTGGCTATTTAAGTGTTTGCATTTACAGTACTTCAATTTTGTATATATGAAATTGCCTCATATATGAAATACATGCAGTTCTACTTTAATAAATATACCTCATTGTTTTAAAATATTATTTAAACATAGTTATAAGCCCACAAATCATATAGTAATTTATATGAGACTATATCACACAAATTTTGTGTGGGCGCTCCAACTGACTAGCTTTACATATATACCAATGGATACATGGTGGATAAGTGTTGCTGAAAAAAAATACTAATTGAAAAAAAAAGTTAATTGAATAATGATATGTATGATCCTTTGTCGGTTGGATTCTTACCTAAGCATTTCAACAAAAAAATAAAAATTGGAGTTAGGTTGCGGTTAGGTTGTCATTTAATTTTCTATATAAAAGATCGCATGAGTAGGAATGTCACGCTAAAATAAAAAACTAAAACTAAAACTAAAACTAAAGATTTCATATTATCAAAATGAGGAAATGAAACTACCAGATCTTTAATCAGGAATATTAACTAGAATTCTAATGTTTCGAGGGAACAACAATATCATAATTATTGTCTTTATTACCATAATTTTTTTAATTTTTTGATTTTAATGTATTTTGAGATATATTTTCTCGTTGTTTTCGCCATGAAATTAAATCGATTATTTAACAAATATTTTTACCTTAAAAGCTCCAAAGAAAAATCGGTTGTTATACATATAACTTGTCAGAATATTAAAACATACAGTAGTATGTACATATATGATAGTATAACTTCAAAGTATTATTTCGAAGAAAAAATCACTATGATTAAAAAAAAAATCAACCATTTTGATTCTTTGAAGCGGGTACTAATATAAGTATTAGCAAATTAAAAGTTTATTTTTCTTCAAAGCAGGTAAATAAATAATAAAAGAAGTGTGAAAAAGAGAGTCAAAATTGTAGCCTAAGTCATAAATATTAAAATTGAATGCGTAATGCGTGGTCAGATAGATACAAAATTTCAAAACCCCACCGGTCAAGCAGTATACAAAAAAGTCAATGAGGTCAGCCATATGGTCCACCCTCACTCACTAGCATTCAATATTATTTTTAGAATACTTGCATTTAATATTAACAATGACTTGTGTTAAATGGTTTACCTTTTTTTCAATATTTATCACTAAATATTCATTGAAGAAAATAAAAACAAAACCCTTTTTCATTTAAAAAAAATACTCCCTCGATCCAAACTTCTTTTTAGAGGACTGTCTAAATTTTGTATGCATAATTCTTTCATGAATTTTAATAAATATTAATGGTTTATATATAAAATAAAAAATAATAAAGTATTAGTGTATCAAAAGAATAAACATTTTTTTTTTATAAAAGTGTGCATATTATTTTTGAACGAACAAAAATTGAATACAAAATTTGAGTGAAGGGGATATAGAATACTTAGCACATGCATAAATTATTTGTTTGTCCACAAAAAATATGTTAATTCATTTTATGGAAACATTACTTTATCTTCATTTGTTTTCACACTCCAACCACCACCAAATTACTTAAACGGTTACTTAACTTACTCACAAAAATCACTTTATTTTAAATGAATTCATAATATTCTTACTTTACCTACTACTTATTTTATCTTTCTTTATCTAATTTTTCTTAAATCTTGTATAAAAAATACAAACATATTTTTAGTAAACAAGAGAAATAATATATATTTTTAATTAAAATGATACTCAATCTTTCAACTTTTATTAATTTAAACAGTTTTCATTCAAATTTGGTGAAGAAGCGTCCGACTAGGATCGTTATATTGTCATGTTCTCGGTTGATATGACTTATTAATAGAAATATCAAGTGATTACAAACTTCACACCTTAAAATATTTTATTACACATATTTTGTTTTATCAAACAAATAGTCATAAAAATTAGTATCATATATTTAAAAATGGTCAAGTTACAAGATAAATCAATATTAAAATCAATATATTTAGATTTTTTCTATATACAATGCTGTTCTATATATTACATTTTAATTTTTGAAAAGCAACAAGAATTAATTTTAGTACAATATGTTTTCAAAATTATACTTTTAGGTCCAAATATTAGTTTAAAACTAATTACTTTAGAAAATAGTTTTTTTTGTTTGTCTTGTAACTTGTAAGTTGCCTTGTTACATTTTTAGTTCAGCGCGCGAATTGAATGAAGTGATTTTAGTCTACTTTAATTTCAAAATTCTTCGTTTAAGTCATGATTTGATATTCTCACATTACTTCATTTCAATTTAATTTCGATCTATATAAATATAATTTGATTCTTTTTAAAAATTGACCAAAATTTCATAACTAGGTACGAAATAAGGCAGAGAATTTTCATTATCAACTAAGATCCACTCAAAATGGGGAAGAGAATCTCGAACTTTCTCATTATGATTGAAAATGGTGAAAATTTATTTTCTATTAACAGTGATGATTGAGATCAAGATCTATTCCCCGCCTTCCTAGAGATCCCTACCCGATCTCACATGAAAATAATATGTATAATATATAGTACTAATTTTAATCCCATAGGAATGGTGAAAATGTCTCACATGAATAATTGATCTTAATCCCATCATGAAGATCAATGGAAGACAAAATTTCATAATTTTCGATCACATTGAATAAATCGGGGCTCCCTACCCAATATGGTGGATCTTAGTTGGTAACGAGCTGTCAAATTTATACACCTTAGCTTACTAGCGAACTTGTTCACGAGATTATAAATCAAATATTATTAGTTTGATTGTTTTTTAAACAAACTTTATTAAATAAGCTCAAACGATCACTTTTCAAGTCAAGTCAATAATTCATGAAACATTTAATTTGATTTACATCCTAATACCATGCAATTGATAGATTTTGTCTAAACTATTCTATTGGTAGGGCTTAACAACTTTAAATGTGTTGTAACACCCATTATTTAATAGGGGGGTACAACAAATTTAAAGTCCTATTAGTAGGGGTGAAAATAGGTCGGATCATTCGACAAGGGCCTACAACCTAGTCTATTAAGAATTTTATCAGGTTTTACCTATTTACTCTGTATAATACAAGTCGGATTAAGTTTTTTTTAAAAGCTCATTTAATTAAGTAGTTCAGACTTAGACTTTATAAAAAGTCTTATAAGTCTAACCTGTCGACTTAGTTAAGATTATATATATATATATATATATATATTTTATAATAAATAATTTTTAAAATTTAGTACTAATGTTAATATTAAATTAAGTTTATGATAGATAATATGTCAGACTTAGACTAAGGACGTATTCAATTGAGATTCTATTGAATTTTTTTGGACTTTAAAAAAAAGTACGTGAATTTATTAAATTCATAGAGTCCATACAGAGTTTGACTAACTTTTTTTTATTGATTTATATGAATTTTCATAGATTTGACAAGATTGTGTAATATTTTTTTTTATTGATTTACATAGATTTTCACAAACTCCAATATTGATTCAAAGAGTTAAAGAGTTAATTTTTTTTTTAAATTAATATTATATAAAATATTTTACCAATAAAAAAAAAATATATATATAATTTATTTTACAAATAATATATATATAAAACGTATTTTACCAATAATATATATATATATATATATATATAAAGTTTATATATTAATTCGGGGCGGGGCGGATACCCACGGGTCGGGCATAAGACTCAAACCCGACTCATACTCAATACAGGGTGAATCTGACCTAATCCAAAGCTCGCGGGTGGGGTGGGTACCCGCGGGTCGGGTCAATATTTTTAAAGACTTTTTAAAATCCGTATTGAATACCTCAGAATTTTTAAAGACTTTTTAAAATTCGAATTAAATACCCACAAACTTTGAAAGTCCAAAAAAATCCTACAAATCAACAACCAATACAGTCCCCTAAATATTTATAAACTAAACCAAGATTTTTTGATGTAAAGTCTAGACTAACACAACTTATTTTCACCCTTATTATTAGGCATAGTATAAAAAGTTGTCACTTATTTTAAAATCAAGATAAAATGTTGTTTGGTTATAAGTTGGCTTGTCCAACTGAAATGATTATGCAATCCAGATGTTTAAGCATCGAAGAAAAGGTCTCGTCAACACTTGAAGAAATACAAGTAACTATCATTCCACTATCAGCTAAAACTCAGTTCCAATTTGCGAATACCTTAATCCCATTCCAGAATCAAAAGAAAAACATCATAATCAAGTGCGACAATTGGATAAACACGAAAGGTGGGCCATATCAGTTTCTGGCATTAGTTTAATCGAAAGTTTCAATCTTTGAAATGGATATAATGTATAAACAAACAACATTAGAAAAACGGACAAACAAAGGGTGATAGAAGCAAAGCTCACATCCTCGTCAACACTCATTACAGAAACGGTGCCTTTTGATTTAATTTTAATGTGTTTGTCAATTTGTTTTTGCTTTATTTCATGAATAAAATTACATACTTACATCACACCCCACCAACTCCTTTTTTCCCTTTCCTTTTTATTGCATTCTTTGTTGGAATCTGAATCAAAATGCATATTCCTTGAGTTATATGTGTTTCCTTTTTTGTGGGTTTTTTTTTTAAAGTGATTTTTTTGTTTGATGGGAGATAGCCATAGCTGTAGCAGCCAACAGTCAGAGTGGTCTCCGGTTCAAAGCCGGAAAAGAAAGCAGAAAATTGAAGTTTATCATGATGTTTTGTGTAGGTTAAGAGAATTGGATGTTTATGAGGCTTCTGAACCGGGTTTTGAGGATGATTTGTGGGCTCATTTTAACACGTTTTCTCTTCGGTAATTCTTTCCCTCTCTATGTGCTTTGTGGTGCACGTTTGAATTTATGAAAGGGGATAGAGAAAGTGAAACAATTGAAGCATTTAATTTTATTGAATAAGACATAATTTCCAGTGACATAATTTGGTTAATCAGGAGGGAGTCTTGTGTGGGATGTGCTCCAATTTGGTATTTGAGTCATTTTCTCTGTTAAAATATGGTTGAGTTGGGGTTCCATCCATAAGCCCACGAGTCGTATAATAGAGTAAATGAGATTGAGACTGTCTCATGTAAGTTTTGCCTGTGAATCATATGTTTGAATTGAGATGTTGTTAGTTGAAAATAGTTTCTATTCTTGCTGTGAGTTTCTTGAAACTACAAGTTAAGAGAGGCAGGTATCTATCTTACCAATTTTTGTTTCAACTATACGAGACAAACAAGTCTTTTTTAAATCGGTAAGATTTGCAATTTTATCTAGTTATGGGAAAAGAATTGCTAAGCATCAATATTTGGAAACATATTAATTCACATGTGATTAAAATTACCGTGCTACTGTAGATATGCGTTGGATGTTAATACTGAACGGGCAGAGGATGTCCTGATGCACAAGAAGTTGCTGACAATGGCACGCGATCCTTTCACCACACCTGCAGTTGATGTGCGCCTTGTGCAGGTATATCTTTGATTTTCTGTACAACTTCATCCTTAATGGTGTTGCATGATCATATGATTTCGGGTTAGAAACTGATGGATAGAAGATTAAAGTTAAGGCTAGGAACATAAAGCACTTCATCCCCTACAGAAATTGATCCTATCCTACTCTTTTAACTAAAACGGTTTCTCCGTTTGGAAGAGTAAAAGAGCTTTACTAATTGGTTTATATATTTCCTATAATATCCAAAGAAAAACAGCTTTCTGAAATTTGAACTAAAACGGAGATGATCCGATGACACAGGTCTGGAGTTAAATGTACAGACCGTATGATTATCATCAGTAACTGATTGATTATAGCTATCCTTTTGATTTTTAGTCACAGTTTCTAAATATGGATTAACGATTTTTAGTCACAGTTGCTAAATATGGATCCTGATCCCACCATCACTGTCAATTGAAGACAAATTTTCATCATTTTCGATCAAATTGACGAAATCAGAGGCTCCCTTCCCCATATGGTGGATCTTAGTTGGTTTAGCTCACTAGCGAACTTGTTCACGAGATAATAAATGAAATATTATTAGTTTGATTGTTTTTTAAACAAACTTTATTAAACGAGCTCAAATGAGCACTTTTCAAGTCAAGTTCTGATTAATTCATGAAAATTTTAATTTGGATTACATCCCTAATACCATGCAATTGATAGATTTTGTCTAAGCTACCCTATTGGTAGGGCTTAACTGAACTTTATATGTGTTGTAACCCCCATTATTTAATATGTGGAACAACAAATTTAAAGTCCTATTAGGTATATCAATTTGAGACTTTTTCTATATATAAATAGTTTAAAAAGTTATCACTTATTTTAAAATCAAGATAAAATGTTGTTTGGTTATAAGTTGGCTTGTCCAACCCAAATGGTTATGCAATCCAGATGTTTAAGCATTGAAGAAAAGGTCTCGTCAACACGTGAAGGAATACAGGTAACAATCATTCCACTATCAGCCAGCTAAAACTCAGTTCCAATTTGCGAATACCTTAATCCCATTCCAGAATCAAAAGAAAAACATCATAATCAAGTGCGACAATCCAACCATCCAATTGGATAAACTCGAAAGGTGGGCCACATCACTTTCTGTAGCTTCTGGCATTAGTTTAACTAAAAAGGAGATGATCCGATGACACAGGTCTGGAGTTAAATGTACAGACCGTATGATTATCATCAGTAACTGATTGATTATAGCTATCCTTTTGATTTTTAGTCACAGTTGCTAAATATGGATTAACGATTTTTAGTAACTGATTGTCATGGATTTAGCTACTTGAGATGCTAAATATCAGATTAACAATTTTTGTCAGATTTTTCTTGGTGAAACAAAATTTAATATGATAATCTCAGCATCAAACTTGTTCCATGACGAACTTCACTTTGATGCATGTGTAGCATTTAGTTTATTAATTATTCAGTTGCCATTTTGTGTAGGCCCATATTTCATTGTTTCTCTCAAATGCAGGTTCGTCCCAGCTGCGATGGAAACTCTGTCCATTCAAGCTTCTATAATGGAGGGGATGCTCTCGAACAAGATAGGTGCGGGCTTAATGTCATTAAATATGTGTTGAGAAGTTAGTTACGAAATTATGACGTTGTGTTTAAGTTTCATTTTTGTTGTATTTAATTTCAGGGTTCCCCCACCACCTGCATTTGGGCTATCATCAAATTACGAACTTGCCTTTGAAGGAAATAAATCTGACGAGAATAACTCCGTGAGTAGGCAATCACACTTTTTGCGGTAATATTCTAAAAGGTTTGAGCCATTTTGAGTTTATGGGCTTCAGGTAGTAGAATGAAAGCTGGTGGGTTATTAACTAATTATTTATCTCCAGTTCTGATGTTTGCAGCAGGCCATTGCATGAAATAACAATTTCAACAAAAGACAAAACCAAGCTTCTTAGTGGGGTAATATTAGCCTCTTCATTTTCTAGATTTAATGCATGAAGAATCCTGCATCGTTATTAACAATTGTAACACATCTGTTGATCTCATCTTTCTCAACAAGAGATGGACGGCTAACATGAGTTTACCGACTATAATAAGTTGACAACAGATGATCTTGTTTATGGATCTACTTAAATAGTCATGCGTGCATAGCAATTAACAATAAACAGGAATTTAGTTCCTTTCTGGTATGAGATTACAGAAATAACGGCTTATCTTGACATTGGTTATGTCTGCATGCATGACTATTTAAGTTATTTGGTATATTTAATGAAGAGTTCTGGTGTTGTGCATTCTTATAAAGCTAGATTGTCACATTATTTATAGTTTTCCTTTCTCATTTTATCATCAGTTTTCCTTCTCAATACTACACTGATAAGACATAGCGACATAGCTTTCTCATACCCGAATCACTCTGAAATAGTTCAATATGAGGACGATGAATTTCAAATCCATTCTAAAAATCCTTCAAATCTTGACTGTTGTTTGAGGGCGACATATTTTCAAAGATGCTGCATCTACTCAAATCAATTTATTTTTTGCTTTCAATTGATTTGTCTTGATAATAAGAGATTCTTTTCTTCTTCTATTTAATTTTCAGCTTACATGTCTGATGTCTGAGATTGGTTTGAACATTCAAGAAGCTCATGCTTTTTGCACGATTGATGGCTATTCATTGGATGTCTTTGTCGTTGATGGTTGGGAAAAGGTAATCTCTGTTCCCTTCTAACAGGCCATTATAAAATCTAAACTTTCGATATCTAATTTTGAATTTTGGATTAAGAATCCTCCACTTTTTTTTGCTTCAGAGTCATTTTGGACTCCTAACTTTCAAATTTCCAGTTATTATTATTGATATAATTACAGTTTCTGATTTTATCCTTGCTCCTCCAGTTTGATGCAAATTGTTGATTTGCCTTCTTACTTCCAATTCTTAGGGGATTGATCAGCTCAGAGATATTCTAATGAAGGAAATTCCAAGCATTGAGGTACCATTAGAGTAAATAACCATTTATAGAGATTAGAGAAAATCTCTCATTTTGTTTGAAAACATTATTATCAATATTTTTTTCAAAGAAGCAGTCAGTTTTTAAACAAGAGCAGGGGCAGAGTGGCTTTAAGTTACCATCAAGCCATGTGAATATTCCTGTTGACGGGGGTGATGTCTGGGAAATCGATTCCAATTTGTTGAAGTTTGAATACAAGATTGCTGCAGGGTCAAATGGAGATTTGTGAGTTCTACAACAATATTTTTTAAATATTTTGAGTATGAGTTGAATTGCTAAACACAGACGTACACAGGTACAGAGGTTTGTTTCGCAGTCAAGATGTAGCCATCAAAATATTTAAGAATGACTCCATCGCCGGAGATTTGCAGCGCGAGTTTACCCAAGAAGTCTACATATTGAGGTTAAATTCTTAATCGTGTAGTTTGGGCTTTAGAGTTTGTTGATATCTTGAGATAAAAACAAGTAATAGTTGTGTTGATTTCTGGACAATGGTAAAATGACGTGGATTCCGATAGTTCAGAATCTTTGTAATCTCCAATGGTGGTTTCTTTTATTTTGATTTATTTTCTGGTCGACAAAGTACTTGATGTGTAGAGTGCTGGAAATCTATGTTAGTTCAACTGTCCAACCAACTGCTTTCTTTTTATATAATCATATCTCTGTAAATCAAGATTAGGGTTGAATTCCTGATTTTGAGATCGTATACGGCTGAATTTGTCATTAATGCAAATGGGCTCCTGAGAATGTCATTGTAGTAGTTGTCTTGTAACTATGTTTCTTAGAGTTAAATCCATTTTGATCCCATTACTTTTGCCTTTTCTGCAAATGGTCTCCCCAAAGTTAAGTTTTTCAATTTAATACCTTAACTCCTTAATTGGTCTGATTTTGGTCCCAAAGTCGCTGGAATTTGAAGTACAATGTTGTTTTGGGACATGTTCTTGGGACCTTTTGTGGAAAAGAGAAAATTTATGAGACCAATTCGGCAAGTCACGTGCCAAAAACGACGTTATACTTTAAATTCTAGCGACTTTGGGAAACGAAAAAGACAATATACAGGATGAGTCGAAAGATTTGTGATACTTCGCTTGATTCGGGGAAACTACCGGATATATTAAAGACTATACCAATCCTAAGGATCCATATGATTAATTGTGGATCCAATTTCTAGAGATGAATGTATACGTGGGCCAATTAGGAAGATATGAGGTTGAATTGAAAACATAATATTTTTTGAGACTTTCTGCGGAAAAGACAAAAGTTAAGGACCAAAATGAATTTTAACTCGTGGTTCTTGTGATGGTTGAGCCGCTATCTTAAGTCTGATTCATTTGTCAACCATTTTTCTGTTCTTCTACACAATCATGAACATTGTGTGCAGAAATAATATTTTCCGAACTTTCTGAGTTTCTCATTTAATATTAAAACACTTGTGGTGCATTGTGATTTAGCCCTCCCCTTGCGTTTTCGTCGGTTGATTATATTCCCTTGAAATTGATGCTCCATCTGATGATTTAGTTGCTTTTTCGTTTTTCGTTGTTTGATATTTTTCTATAATGCAGGAAAGTGCGGCATAAAAATGTGGTACAATTTATTGGTGCATGTACAAGACCCCCGCTCTTGTGTATTGTTATGGGTAATATAACATACTTTTTCCAATGAATTATTTTTGTTTCTAATGAATTTTGTTTCATTTTAATTAAGTTGTGTTTATGGTTTGCAGAATTCATGTCTGGTGGAAGTGTATATGATTTCCTACATAAACAGAAGGCTGTATTCAAGCTTCCAGCCATATTGAAAGTGGCAGTTGATGTATCGAAGGGAATGAGCTATTTGCATCAAAACAGTATAATTCACAGAGACCTAAAGGCTGCCAACCTATTGATGGATGAAAACGAAGTAAGAAATCAAAACATCTATCAACATAATATATTTAGTGCCACAATTTACCCTCTTTTGTTAAAAGGTTAATCTTGAATTTTCACAAGTGCAGGTGGTAAAAATAGCTGATTTTGGTGTTGCTCGGGTGCAAGAACAATCGGGAGTTATGACAGCAGAAACTGGAACTTACCGTTGGATGGCACCAGAGGTATATGCTTATCTACTTCTTTTATGGCACATGTTACCAGCTTCTTTTACTGTAGGAATCTCTTTGCTATTGCCATATAGATTTGACAACTGCATTTCTCGTTTTTTGTTTTGTTTTCTTCTCCATAAGCCAAATAACATGCATCATTTTTTGTTTATTGGAAGGTTATTGAGCACAAGCCGTATAACCATAAAGCTGATGTTTTTAGCTTTGCGATTATGCTATGGGAACTTCTAACCGGAAAGGTTGTATTATTATAGTAGAGTGTATGTACTTTTATAAGGCCTTGACATCATTATAATTTATATATCCTAAATCCTAATGCATATCAATATAATTTCCTTTTTTTCCAATAATGAGTTCCTTTCATTTTCAATTGCCAGGTTCCACATGCCCATTTGACTCCTCTGCAGGCAGCTTTGGGCGTCGTCCAAAAGGTACGTATCCATTTAAAGATCGGACTTTTATTTGTTCTAATGTATTTCCAACATAGACTACTCTTTCTTTTTTACGGTCTCCTCTAAAACTGCTTCTTATATCTCGATTTGGATTACAGGGTCTAAGGCCAACAATACCAAGGCACACTCATCCGTTGGTAGTGGAATTGCTCGAAAAGTGTTGGCATCAAGAACCATCTTTAAGGCCTGAATTTTCCGAGATTACCGGCATCTTGCAATACATGGCCAAAAAGGTACGTTGTAGTTGTACTGTGATTTTGTGGGACTTGAAATTCTGGTATTTGAAATCAATGAATAATAAATGTGTATATGGATTTTGAATAATTTTGAGAGTTAAGATTATGCAGGTTAATTGATTGGGTAATGGGAAATTGTGTTTGAATAAGGCTGATAGGGTAGAATTTTGAAGGATTTGAATCCTATACCAAAATCCACTTTGGCAAATGGGGATTTGGATTTGAGTGGATGTCAAATATCAAAGCAAACATACCCTCACTCTTTACCAGTTTCACCATGCAATTGGTTTGTATTTGGAAACAGCATTAGTTGTTTCATTAAAACATACTATTATTAATTTGTCGGTATTAGTTGTTTCATTCTAAGGTATAAGTTATTATAATATGAATTGAACAATTGTATGATAAAACTGTTTTACCTAATATCAACTCTAATTTCTTCTCTTAAACAGATACTCGATGAAGAGAGAGCTGCGAAAAAGAGAAATTTGGGAGAATCGTGTCAGCTAATAGACGGCGATAGGCCAACGACGAGACAAGAAAATGGAAATGCTGCCTGATGTGTTTCCGTGTGTACAGGTACGAATACTCCTGCTCAGAATGGTGATTAAAGCAAGAAGTACTTCGTCTATCCCCATCCCCAATACGAAAGAAGGTCCAAGCTCGACTTAAAAATTGTAACTAAGTATAGTCGCAACCATCTTGTTTAGGAGACACAGGAATGCATAGTTTTCTGTAAGCTCTTTTCAGAATCTGGGATCAAGAACCCACCTTTATTTTCCCTTGTAAAATTGCCTTAGTTAATAACTCAAGTCGTTTGTAAATGATATTGTTTGCATTAAATGGACTTCCTTTCTAAGCTATCCAAGCTCATGCTTGAATAATGTATAGATAACTAATTATACTATCTCAATGGATATATCTTGTAAATATGAAACATTTGAAAGAGTTCTTAACAATACAATTTAGTTATGGGAGGATTCTGAAACTGCTTCATCTCTCAATTAACTGATACTATATGGAGTCTGCATTTAGACTTTGAGTTGTTAAAACAGTCTGTTAAGTATGACAACTTGTTTTCTCTAGCTGTGGGATCCTATTTATTTATACAGTTGTAATATAGTCATAATTATTTTACAAAATTCATTCCATAATGCATCCCACACCAGTACAACAGAGCTTAATCATACAAAAATACGAACCCTCATTGATTCCACTCGCTATTCTGCGAGTTTTTTTGTAGTGAAATCTTTTAATGACTAGTCTCTAAACGGGGAAATAATAAGTGTTTGTAGAAAGTTTTTGTGATTTTAAGATAGACCGTTATGCATGTGTTTATATGCCACAAGTCATTTTGTGACTTTTTACCGCAGGAGCTAAATTAACTCTCTTAATATCAGAACTTGATAATCCTAAATTTAGCTGGATAATGAATTGTTAACTATGTAGGTCGAACCAAATCTATCTCCCTCGTGATATGGTTAAATTGATATTTAAAAAAATAATTATCAGATCCGGCCATTTTAGTCAAATTTAAGCCCCTCCTGACAAACCATGCAATGCCAAAGTATAGCCCAAAAAATTCTGAATTGAGATGCGGCCGAATTGCATATCGCAGTGATTCTTGAAATGGTCGAGCAGAGTACCCGATGCTGCAGGTGTATTGATACCAAACTAGGACTGGATTTTGTGCCAGACTATATTTGAAAATGGGCAGTAGAAAAAAAGATGTTCCACCCTCCTCATCCGTGCCACAGAGTTGGCAAATAGTAGACAAGGTAGGACTGAAGGGTTGATGGTTGTGGAGATTTTATCTTATAATAGTTTTCAAGAAAAAACAGTAACTTTAAGAGGTACTTCTACCATTTTACTCCAAATAATTCAGAGCTCGTCCAACTGATTATTTGCTGTAGTATAATCTTTCAAAATTCTCTTATATGCAGATTTGATTGTGTAGAAACCTTCCGAGGAAAGAGTCCCAAGACCACCGATCGTCCTCTTTAGAATTATGGAGGCTATCTTGGCTAGCATGTCCTTGGTTAATTTCTCCTCCCAATTGAACAACTTTCTACGCCAATTCCAAATTGGATTGAAAGTAATTTTTTGAGCTCTTTCAATCCAATTTGGAATTAGTCTAGAAAGTTGTTCAATTGGATTGAAAGAGTTTCCCTGCCAAAAAATTCTATCTAAAATAAATATTAGACGAGGAAACAAATCTTTTAACGTTCTGTCTGTTGTCATGCCAAAATTTCGTAGTCCTACCGCTATTAACCACTCGCCTACAATTACTCCCAAACCATTAATTACTCAATTAACAGTGAAACGTATGTTTACCCATTCTAACATGCACTCTCAACACTATCCCACAACTTTGACTAATCACTGAATTTAATAAACAACTCTCTCGCCCCCTATAATTCGCCAACGCCATTTTCCAAACAAAGATTTTTAACACTATCCCCTGATTTCATCCCTACATACAAACCGTATCCCAACTGATGACCCAAGCAATTTAATTTCCTTTACCTCCCCACAAAGAAAATATCTTTAGAGAGCAACAATATTTTGGGAAACACAACCAAGGGCAAAAAATAGTAAGTACAGAATTAACGAGGGTGATAATATATTCTTCTTCCAAAAGATAGGAATTTATTATCCCATCGATTAATATTAACTCAGAATCAGCTTCCGAGATATTTACTCCAGTTAGACTGCTTTTATTGAAATTAATTTTCAGACTTGACCACATTTCAAAGAATCTCAAAATGTCTTTTAGCGCCAAAATATTCTCGATGTAAGCTTCTCCAAAAAATATTGTGTCGTCCGCATACTGCAGGTGAGAAACGCTTATTTTCTTCGATCCCACACATGCAAGTCTGAAGCAGCCATGTGAGACTAAACTTTGATAGACTGCAGAAAATGGATTTCTCATTTAAATAGGCTCGAGGAAAAGAGGATACAATTCTACCAACCGGAATTTCCCTAGATCTATATATACTTTAATTATGTTACTCTACGACCTCGATCGGAATCAATTATCGGTGCCATAATTTTTTTTTTTTCATTTGACTTTTCTTGAATCTCACTTGAATTCAGAATCTCCCAGCAAGATTCTGCATAAACTTTTACTCTACTACCACTGTCAAGATTGCTCAGTGTTGAAACCAATCAAATACACTCAATAATCTCACAAGTTGTAATCAAGAATATAGAACAACACTCAAACAAGATGAATGAAAATGATCAAAATGACAATCAACACTCAAAGTTTAAGTGGTTCGATCATTAACCTGGTCTACGTCCACTGCAAGGACCCCAAGATCACTTTGATTATGAATTTTAAGTGTTTAAAAGCTACAACACAAGTTACATAATGAATTGACCCTTCACTCTATACAAAAACACAAGAAAATGAATTTAAGTGTCAAAAACTGACTTTTGGTGAACTCCCTTCTCAACTGTATCTATTATTTGCATTGATAGATAGCTTGACATGTTAGCTTCAAAAATCAACAAATCTCATGTGAAAACACCGACCCAATAGGAAGTTATGCCTCTCAAAGACTGCACCAGCAGACAGCAGTTAAAAAAACCCTAATTATTTAGTTTAATCAGCTAACTAACTTGACATTTCCAAAGTAACTAACTCGAATTCAGCTGAAAAAAAAAAAAACACTCAGCTGATATCAAAGTTTGTCACCTGGTTTTGAGATATAATTACATCTCAACTAGAATGGCGAATTCGTCGTATATATACACACTGGTGGCATGCCCCCTTCTACGTACTTAGCCATATCTTTAACCCCCTCGCCTTCATCGCCCTCACACATCTAAAGCACGCCAGGCCTGAAATTCCACTCCCTTCGGCCCACAAGCTCTCATTTAACACCTCCCATGCCCTCCACCTCCGTGGTAGATTCAACATCGCCACGCTCCTTGATTAATCAATTAAGCATGTCATTTTTGTCAAAATTAAATTAAATCGAGATTGCCATTTCCGACCTTCATTCAACTAAATTAAGTACTAGTAGTGATATATATAGCCTCATTTATTGTTTCTTTTTTTCAAAATACAGAAAACTTCATTAATGAGCGCACGACAAGATCGAACAAATAGTGACACGTAGATCATCACAATAAATGGAAGGTTTGGGAAGCGATCGAGATGCCCTAGTAAGACGATGAACCAATACATTGACATCTCTACAAACAAAACGAATAAAAAATCCAGAATTTGACGCTAAGATCATCATATTACATGTAGTCACAAAATCGCGAAAGTAGTCTCATCCACTCTCAAAGGGTTGATGACGTCGTAAACAATCTTTGCATCAACATCCACAATTACGTACACACTCTAAACCTAGGTCCTTAATCCTCGAAAGACTCTCTTGAGGTCTTTCGTCAACATGGAATTCTACTTGCCATCACAAGAGTCCGACAAGTAATTACAAATGTACCCTGATGATAATCTCCAAAGACTCATTTTTGCCTTAGGCAGCAGTACCCTCCAAAATTAAACAAAGGGTCAACAATTTTAGAGAGATTAATTAACATCATCATCTATTTCTAATTTTGTTTCACTCTGTTAATACTTTGTCACCAACATACCCCTCCGCACACACACACTTTGTACGCATATATGTAATAAAAAATAATTAAGTAAACAATATAAAAATTCGAATTTAGCAGAAGACACGTGTAATGAAGTGAGGCTCGGGTCACATGTGGATTGTGGCAAAACTGTGTTCAAATTCAAAAACTGCTGCTTTCAAAAAATAAAAAAAAACAGCAAAAGAGGAAATAGAAAATAAATGCTGGAAAAGTAGAGCGCATTAATTCAATATATATTTGTAGATTTTGTGCAAGGTTTGGTCACTCACAGATCCATTTAGGGTTTCCTTGGAATTGTTGCCGTTGTACAGCACCCATTAACAATTGAAAAATTAGGTTAAAATCCTTGGAATTGTTTCTGTGTGTAAATGGAAGTCATGGATTGGCTACTGGCGGATGTGAGAGTTAATGAGCAAGAAGTTAAGGTAAATTTGTTCAACTTAATTCTTAGCTTAGCTGTTTACTTCAGATCGAAAAATATATGTTTTTAATTGATTCAGTACATGGAGTAGTGAGTCTTGTATGGGATTTGGGAATTTCGTTCTATTATATTATATTTTATTAATTAATTTGAAATTAAGTATTAATAAAATGGTCGATCGCTATATATGATAAAGGGTTGCAGCTGGGAAGTTCTTTATATTTTTTTACAAAATAATAGTAGTAAGGTAATGATTCTGCTTTAGTTTTACTTGAATTTTCGGAGAGAGAGAGAGAAAGAGAACTAGGGTTGCAGTATTATATTAAATGGAGATTAATCGGAGTAAAATTAAATTCTAATTTGTGCAGAAACAGGTTGCTTTGACACCCAATAACATGAAAAGGATCATGTCATGATTTAATTAATATATGAGCTAGCTAGCTAGGTTAGGGGATATTAATTTCTCATTAGTCAAAGATAAATTTGATTTTTGCAAGGCCATTAATATTCCATAGATTTTTATTTCATGGATCATTAAACCTTACTGCTAGCTTTTTCTTCATCCAGTACTCAACTGTTGCTGCTGAAGAAGAAGAAGAGACGTTGATTGACAGTAAACAAGATAGATTAATACTTTCTGCTACTGAAACCATAAACTCAGGTACAACATATTCTACTCCTGCATTTGATTCAAATTTACATATCTAGATATTCAAAGACAAAATTTTGATCATAAATTTTATTCAAAAGGTACTGTTGCAGTTGAAAACACTAATATTGTACCAAGAGAAGACAAGGTAACCCCCAGAAGTAAACGAAGGAAATCAAAAGAGAAATGGATGAACTTATTACCTCGTAGGTCCTCAAAGAGGCTTGCTCGTTTGGGAACTGATGATTCAGCGTTGGAATCAGATCAATCCAGCGATGTAGCTAGAGAAGAAGCGCCTACACCCCAAGTTGATACCACCGAAGATACTGCAGGTAAATCTGAGATTAATTCGTCTTCTGAAGTGCATCAAATTGTTGGTAATGAGTTGAAGAATAACAGCGGGGAGGAGCTCGACCAGTCTATTTTGAACGTTCTATTGGCGGACCCAAGCATAGATTTCGCCTTCAAAATCCTTACTGATGTAATTCCAATCGAAGAATATTTAAACAAAGTCTCAGTGGCTTCTCCTGATCCAACATCAGGTTCCTCTCCCGCTGCGCCTTATCTAGCCTAACTGAAGCTGCTAATAAGAAAGGCAAAGGAAAGAACATTAAGAAAAAAGTAGAATTGTGGAATGCACTGTTGTTTTTAATTATGTTGTGAATTATGGTCTGAATTGTCAATTATATTGTGTTTTGGATTGTGGAATGCACTGTTGTTTTTAATTATGTTGTGATTTGTCAATTATATTGTGTTTTAGATTGGTTTGGATTGTAAAGTGCATTTGCACTGTTGTTTTCTCTGGTTATGAACATTGTGGATTTTCAGTTTAATTAGTAGCATTTTATTATGCACTGTGCAACATATATAGATTATTTTGTGTTTTGGATTTTCAGTTTAGTAGCAGTGGAAACAGTAGGGTATACATATATCCTTAACATAGATTCAAGTTCATGGCAGATATATTACAATGAAAAGAATAATTTACAGCTGTTTAAGCTGTGAAATTTCTTCAGCCATTTCAGTTGCATTCTTCTCTCCATGTGCTGCATCTTGAGTCATCATTCTAGGGAACATGCCTTGCCCGGCCAGACACTTCGTGTTCATCTGCGCGCCCATACTAAGAAATTGCAGCATCAGTCATGAATTCACTACAGTACTTAACATTTTCCGCGACAATGGGACCAAAAGTGTAATTTTTGGAAATGGGATCGAAAGTGAAACACATGCGACAAAAAACGTGAGGGTGCGTGACGGGTGGGACAAAAAGGGCAATTTTATCGTGAAGACGCACCAATGATACCCCGACAAATGTGATTTTGCCTCTCAACTCATCAGGATGCATGTAACATCATTAAAAAATGATTTCAACCTTAAAACAAGGGCTAAATAATAAATGTTTGTAGTAAGTTTTTTTTTTTTGATTTATTTTAAGATGGACCGTTCTGTGTTGATATGCCATAATGCATGATCAGTTAGAATTGTAGTGCAGACTTGAATTTTCAGTCATTTTGTGACTTTCTATGGCAGGAGCTAAATTAATTTCAGAATTTGATAATCCTTGAGAAAAAAATTATTACGTCTCGTTACTTTCACATTTTTTGAAAAACGTCCCAAAAAAGAAAATAAAAATAATTTACATCCCATAATTTCGAAAATTTGTCAATTTATGTCCAATTTTTCGTCTTTTTTGAAAAAACGTCATAAATATTTAATGTTCGTTCAATAAGTTTTGTAAATTGGTTAATCTACGTCATTTTTCTTCATTCTGCAAAGTGACTTGCAATTTTTTTTTAAATCCACATAACAATTATTTTTTTTAAGATATACAAGTCGAGCTCGGCCACGTTACAATTTCCGTCGATTTTTTCAAAATAAGTGAAAGTTACAGGACATAAATAATTTTTTCTCGATAATCCTAAATTTAACTAGATACTGAATTGTTAATTTTTGTGTTCTATATAGGTTGAATCAAATTTATCTCCCCCGTGATATAGTTAAATTGCCTAACGATCTCTTGATATTATTAAAAATCATAATCACATCCCTTTTTGGTAAAAAAATAAAGCCCTTGTTGTAGACAACAAATATGATAAGGCAACATACAAGAAATGAATGATTTCATACGATGTTGACCTAATTAAGCATTTCCCTCAAATTTAGAAAAAAATATGGTCCTTAAGAATCTTAAATATATTTTAATTTGTTGACGGGGCGTGACGTGGAAATTATATGTTGTGTTGCAATGCCACACGAGCATTTTTTTTACAAATTCGCCGAAAAGGACTTGTTCTGATAACAAAAAGTCCGCAGTTGATCAGAAAAAAAAAGAGACTAAATCTGAATTTTTTTTTGACAGAGGACTAAATCTTGAATTTAGGTAAAGTATAATGACAAATTTGTGATTTTTTTTTCTCTACTATATAGTTACTTCATTTTAATTTAATTTATTTATTTAAATTTAATTTGAGTGACAAAATTCTATGTTGGGACTAGTTACTATAATAGCAATGAAAATAAAATCAATGGGTTATTTTTTATTGTTAAATACCTGTAATCGTAAATTAAAAGGTGTAAATAATACTATATGGTAACTGATAAAAATGCCTTTAATTTTTAGTTTTTAATTTTTATAATGAATTTACTAGCTAGGTTACAATAATACGATTCTAAACCATTTACGAAAATGTGCATATTAAAAAAAGAAAACATTTATGTAAATGTTCATATTTAAAAAAAAAAAGTCGCAAAATTTATCGCAAAAAGTATTAACTTTTTATAAAAAATAACCGTTGCTGAATTCGTCGCCAAAAAAATAAATTAAAAAAAACTGTCGTGTAAAAAAATAAAATAAAAAAACCGTTCCAAATTTGAGACGATTTGAAAAACCGTCGCAAATTTTGTTAACTTTATCAGATTTGCCAATTCTGTCGCAAATTCATCGCTAATATAACAACGGATTTTGGCCATTGCAAATTTTGGCGTTTTTTGTAGTGGTATTTTGATAGGAAAAGAAATTTTATGAAATCAAATTAGAGAAATTATTTCAATTAATCGAATAATACAATACCCTTGAAAGTCTAATCTCAGTTATCTAACTTTCAGACCTGTATCCGTCTCATGATTTGTTATATAAATACAGAAGAAAGAAACATGTGACTATCATCATCAATCCCAAAAACCTTACCTATATTAGTAATTAAGAGAAAAAAAGATCTCAATCAACAGATACACTCCATTTCAAATCTCTTGAATGAAAGATAATTTGGAGCGAAAAGAAACACGTCGATATCATCACAACCTTCCACATACATATAACAACACAAATAGAAGATAGTCTATATGATTGATAAACCAAATGAAGACGTACAACTTGACTAAAACAAACACAACATGGGGGCATTAGAGCATTCCCATCGGTCTTAAATGAAAAGCTAGAGTTCAATAAATAGAAAAACATTACTGATTGAAGTAAATCAAAATGACCTTACATTCTCCCTTCCAAAACTCCTGAGTGAAAGAAGACTCGGGGTGAGAAGAAATGGCACGATATCAGCACGCGATTCAAACATGTCATTAATCCTCCGCACATTTTGGTTCTCCCAGGAGTAGGAGAATAGGAAGTTTTTCAGTTTCCACGCCACCAAGATCTCACCATCTTTCAAAACTTGTATAGGGTAAATAACCTCATAACAATAATGATCAAAATCCGATATTTTGATGACGAATTGTTTAGTCCAATATTTCTCCGCTCCATATTCCTTCATCGACCAAATGTCAAATACACCTGACTCCTTGCCACATAAACATAGCGTATCACCTGAAGCACATAACACCACTGCACGCGTGTTACTTCCGGCCTTCAGAGGAGAAGAAAATGAGCTAAATTTTTCATTTTCGAGATCAAAGCAAGAAATCCATGGTTGCAGGGTGCCCTTTAAATCTGAGACCAACCAATGAAGATTGCCATTCAGAAACACCCCATCGATACGACAACCATTCAGATAATAGGCAGGAGGTGCTATTTCTTTCCATCCTCCTGTTCCAAGAGTGTAAACAAAGCAGTTGCACTCAGAGTAATTATAGTCCTCAAAAACCGAAACCACCTTATGTTGTCCACTTATTTTGCTGACTCCAAATCCAAGAGCAACCGGTCGTGGACAAGACTGCTGAGGACGTTGAATCTCAATATAATCACGAGTGATCGGATTACATATGTAAAGAGTGAGATCCTCCTTCCTATGATAGCATTGGAGAATCAAACCATCAACTGAACCCCATATCCATCCATTCTGAAAAGGGAGGCTGAATTTGAAGACTGCTTCGCCACGATTTTCAAGATTGAGTCCGTCTTCAAATTCATAAATGGTGTACAACCTTGGCTCGGACTCATAGAGTGTCAGGCCGGGGACTGCTTTAATAAGATGAGATTTGACAAAATCCGGTGTCTCGAGTAGAGCTAGCCATGACTTGCGAACACACTTGCAACCCATAACGCTTCGAACAGGAAGTCTTGAGAGGATATCAATAGTGATTTCGGGTGGTAGATTTGCAAACAAGTCTTGATCCATTGCAGTTGGGACCCTGGAATAAAGAAATCAGCTATTAGGGCTAAAAGACTAAATTAAAATAAAAATATATTTAGTAGAGCAAGAGTTTCCTCCTTTTTCAGTTTACTATTTTGGGGTAGCAAACTTAAACAACTTATAAACTTGTGGCCGGAAAATCTTTAATCTTTTTTTTTTTGGTTGTAAAATTATTGGAATAGCAATGCAAATCAGGTTATGGTCATTTCGCGTGTTAATTAATGGTGTTATCTCATCCTTCTTTTTTTTGGAAACAAAATTGAAAACTCAGTACTCAATCCAACAAAAAATGAAGAATGTAATGAAAATGGGCAAGAATTGAATTCAAGAAATTAGATCTCACATTCATCACAAACTTCTCCAAATTAATTTCCTTACAGATCTACTTCTCCTCCAGTCCATGCCCACACACACATATTAAGATACAGAAAACGGCTTCTTTGAAGAAAAAATGTGACTGTTGAAATTAAAGCAAAAAACATAATTAAAATAGAACATCACCTGAATAAAAAGACTTGGATCAACTTAAGAATGCCTCTACTTGAATCTGCTCGAGAGAGAAAGAGGGTGAATTAGAATGAGCGAAGACTACAATGTGGATGGTTTTATTTCATCCCCTTGTTCCCGTTATATAATAAGAGGAAAAGACACTTTTTTTTTTTTTTTGAAAACAGGAAAAGACACTTTTGAAAAAGACAAAATAAAAGGGAAAGAGATTAATGCCAGATGGCTGCCACAAAATTAAATATATACATGCATTGGATTTGGATTAGAAAGAAAATTAAAGGTATCAAATTTATTACATAATTTATCCCAAATGAGATTATTTTTTTGGTCTGCTAGATGTGGATTAATATTGAAAAAGAAAAAGAACATTTACTAAGCCTTACCAAAAATTGTAAGAAATTAATTAATAGAGGATCTCGTCATTATATATATAAACAGATAGAAAATTAAAGAGAGTACTGTCACTACCCTGCCAAAGTTTAAAACTGACCTTATTAAAATCTAGCTACCAATGGAAAAACATTTAGAAGAAAAAAGAGTAGCCGTATATAGACTAATAACATTCAAATAATTAAATTAGTCTAAAAGAAACGGTATAGAAGGAAGGTCTCTTGAAAAATTTACAAAAGAAAATTTGGAGTGGCGGTGTAACCCCCAATCGACACACAGGCCCTCACTCTCGTGCAACCGATCTGCCTGCCCATCTCGCCTCGCATCGCCTAGGGCTTGGCCGCACACCATCTCTCAGCCCCGCGATAGAACATGCCTCTTCATACTACCGCATCGTGCGCCTTGCCCTCCCTCTACACCTCGGGGAGACAGAAGCCAATTCAGTCCCATAATTTTCTACCTTTTTTGAAATGGTCCCAAAAAAATCAAAATGTACCAATTTAGTTCCATTTTTCGCAATTTGTTCTATTTTGGTCCCAAAAAACTTAAATGTAATTGCAATAAAATGAGACAAAATTAGTACATTTAACTTTTTTGGGACCAAAACAGAACGACTGTAGAAAAAAATGAGACAAAATTGATACATTTAATTTTTTTGGGAACAAAATAGAACAAATTGCTAAAAAATAAAATAAAAAATGGGAATAAATTGATACATTTAACTTTCTTGGGACCGTTTTAGAAAAGGTTGAAAGTTAAGGGACTAAATTGACTTGTATCCCACCCCTCGGGCCTTGCCAGCCCTATCACGCACATTGCCACCCGCGTCCATCCCTTAGCCGCACGCTGCCCTGTCTGCTGCTTGCGCCCTGCCACCCACACCTAGAGCCGTCAAAATGGGTTGGGCCTGTTGGGCCAGCCCGCCCCTCCACTAAAAATAGTGAGTTGGGCCAGGATTTTCCAAGCCCGTCAGGAGGCGGGCCGGGCCGTTTGGACAGCGGTCTTTGGCGGGCTGGCCCACCATTTTTTTTTTTAAATATGATATTTAATTAAAAAATATAAAAAACAATACTCCCTCCGTCCCACTATAAGTTTCCCACTTTCCTTTTTTGGATGTGCAACTATAAGTTTCTCATTTCATTTTTGACAAATTATTTTCTCTCTCCTAATCACATCACTTATACTTTATCTATTATTTTATCATACTTCATCTAATACTAATCTATTATTTTCTCTCTCACCATCACATCACTTGTACTACATCTATTATTTTATCATATTCCTTAATCAAAACACCCAAAAGAAAGGGAAAACTTATACCGGGACGGAGGGAGTATATAATAAACCTAACTAAAAGCAAAAACCTAACGCATGACAGACCAGACACATTTTTTTCCTTCTTTCTTCATTTTTTGAATTTCTATAATCATAATTCCCTATTTTATAGTATATATAATATATGCATATTACTGTAATGTATATGTATATTATAATATATTATACAATTAATAATGCCAATATTTCTATTTAATTTTTTGTTCTTAATTAATAATTACTGTAATTCTTCATGTTTATTCCTATTATGTACAATATATATATATATATATATAAATATATACTGTAATTTTTTATGTTTTTTTGATGAATTTAATAAATATTTTTGTAAAATAAAAATTGACCCGCCAAAATCCGCGGCCCGCCCATTTTTTACTTGCGTTGAGGTTTTGGCAGCCCGCCTAGCAAACGGGTTGGCCCGCCACGCCCCGCTAAATGGCGGATTTTTGCGGTTTTGGCCCGTCCCACCGGCCCGTATTGACAGGTCTACCCACACCCTGCCTATTAGATTTTGGATTTGATTTTGATTTTTTCTTCAGATTTTAGATTTAGTTTTTTTTTTCAGAATTCAAAGATTTGGTTTTAGATTTTTGAGTTTTTTTCAGATTCAATTTTTTTTATTTTTCTCTGAATTTTTTTTCAATTTGTTATTTTTTGGAATTTTTTTCCAAAATTACACTTTTGGATTTTTTTTCCACAGTTATGATTTGGTGACTATAAATTAGGGTTGATTGTGTTATATATTGTTAAATTAATAAAATGGTAATATAGTATTTTGAAGGGTAATTTAAAAAAAAATTGAGTGGGATGAGGGTGAAGTCAACAAAAACGGGGAAGAAATTTGGCCAGGCTATATACCCCACAAAATACCTAAACTACCCGCTTCTCTTTAAAACATTAATTGGGGGAATTTGGCCAGGCTATATACCCACAAAATACCTAATCTACCTGCTTCTCTTTAAAACATTAATTGATAAATATACTACGCCTTTTTTCTCTTTCATTCTCCCAAAATAATAAAACCCTAATTCCTACCCCCAGCCGCCAACCCCACCGTGCGCCGCCTCCACCGTCCGCCGCCCCAGCCTGCTCCGCTCTCGCCGTGAGCCTCCCCGTTGTGCTCTGCCAACCCCAACCTTCTTGTCGTCGCCTTTTTTCTGCAACAGCCGGTCGGCCGACCTCCTCCTTCTGCCTCAATTATCGCAGTCGGCTGTCCTCCTCCTTCTCCCTCAATTATAACAGTCGACCGCCTCCCCCCACCCCACAAATCGGTTGCCGCCTTTCCCTCACCCTCTCCCTCTCCCTCTCCCTCCATTCTTGTGGCCGCCTCCACTCCATTCTCGTTGCCGCGGCCACTTCCCCTCCATTCTCGCGACCGTGGCCGCCCGCCTCTACCCCTCCCCCATCACGGTCGTCTCCCTCCAGTTTCAGGTATGTTTTTTTTCAATTTCGACACACCAGTGTCGAGTAGATGCACTATTGTCGACAAAAGACAACAGTGCATCTAATCAACACTGGTTTGTCGAAAGTTTTTAAAAAAATTAATTTTTTACAAATTAGTGTCGATAGTATGCATTCTTGTCAACGAAGTAATGCATTCTATCGACACTGATTTGTCGAAAATGTGTTTTTAATTTTTTTAAATTTCTGTTGGTTTGTGGGCAAAAATTTTTTGGGTGCAAAGAATGTATGTTGGTTTGTTGGCAAATTTTTTTTTTTGTTATGTTTGGATGGAATTTGGGTGGTGGCCTGGTGGGTGACACTGGAGGTGGCTGCCGGAGGTGATTGTCGGAGTGTAATTAGGGTTTAAAATGGGGGAGTGTATTTAGTAGATCAAATTTATTAAAAGGGTAGTTCGAGAATGTATGTTGGTTTGTTGGCAAAATATTTTTTTTGGTTATGTTTGGATGGAATTTGGGTGGTGGCCTGGTGGGTGACACTGGATGTGGCTGCCGGAGGTGATTGTCGGAGTGTAATTAGGGTTAGGGTTTAAAATGGGGGAGTGTATTTAGTAGATCAAATTTATTAAAAGGGTAGTTCGAGAATTTTACACATTTATTAAACTAATAAAGATGGGGAGGGAGTAGACTTAACAAAGCTGGAGAGGTATATAACCTGGCCCTACTCATGTGGCTCGCGGGCTTGGGCCAATTCGGTCAGTGGCTTTTTCTTGAGATGATTGGATGATTTATTATTTATTTTTTTTATCCTTTTTACTATGGATTGTAATTTAAATTTAATAAAAGGCGTTTCTGTTGAACGATTTGATAGGTTTGGATTATGGAAATTATATTTTAAAAATACAAGAAATGATTTTTTGTATTTGAGTTCGTTTTTTTTTTTTTTTTTAATAATAATGTTATGGGTAAGACTGTCTTATAAATAAGGCAAAACTCCACAATAATATTTAAGTTTTTTTTTTTAAAGTTTCATAAACTCTCAAGACACATAAGATGTTAAATTAGATCGTCTTATGTGTCATGTGTGTGAGTCTCATAAAAATTGTTTTTCTTCTATAGGTTATGTACACATATTCTTGTGAAAAAAAAATGTTCACTTGCATTTAATTATTCTATTATCTAGTTTCTTTGCTATATTTAAAATTTTACGATATTTAAATTTGGTTATTTATAACTCTTCGTGTTCTCTCAAACTAAATTTAGTTTGTAATAATTTTTTTATTAATTAACAAAATAGTTGGGCTGAACCGTTGCCGGTAACCCGTTGTACTATATTTTTCGAGAGGGTGCGATTATACAAACGACATTGATGAGGACACAGAGCTAGGAGCGGCAGCTGCGACGGTGACACAGGGGAGCAGCAACACAGTGGAGGAGAAGGGGAATCTAGCACTGCAAATGGAACGAGTGGAAAGGGGGTGTGCTCATAATTATTTGAGAATATGAATTGAAGGAATTAGGGTATGATTGGCATGTAGTAATAGATTTGGAATGGAATGAGCATTCATGAGTCTATTCCTAATCTCACGATTGGTATGTTTTTTTATTTGGAATCGCGATTCCACAGGGAATGGTGATTCCCAAAAATAAAAAATTGTGATTCCTCTCCATCCCCTGTCTTTCCCCATTCCATTCTGTGTGGAATTAATTATTTTTTAATTTTTTAAAATAAAATCATCACTTATATTTTATTTTTACAAAATTATCCTTCCTAATAATTAAACAAGATAATCATTAATCACGATCTTTAATCAAAACCTTGAACCCTAATTCACGCAATGATTTTCATAAACCTAATTCTCTAATCTCTACAACCCAATTGACGGCTTCAAGCAAGAAAAAAGATGTCAAGGAGTGAAGGATGTTGATTCTCTAAGAAAGAAGAATTAGACAGATGAATTAGAGAAATATCCAGAAGTTCTATTCTATACTATATATCTGCGCGTATGTATATATATATATATGAAACAAAAGAAGAAGAAATAATTATAGATATAATTACAGTTTAATTGTGTTCATTCATGATTTGAAAAGATATAATATTTATATATATACACATAACGATATATATGATATATGCATATATATATATATATAATATATATATATATATATATATATATGAATCGTTTCTTGATTGCAGAAGGAATCGTAAGATGTTTATCTAAATTTTATTATTATATTAATAATAGCATATTGACTAATTTAATACGGAGTATATTTTTATAAATATATATTGAAGGGTATTTTAGTCATTTAATATAAACCATGTACATTATTTTGCATCTCATTTATTATACCAATCATGAGAATGGAATCAACCAAGGAATGATTTTTCCATTCCTAGTTAATACCAATCATGAAAATTTCATTCAAACATTCATTCCATTCACGCCTTCATTCCATTCATGAGTTTATTCCATTCAGTCACAATTTCATTCAGTCATACCAATCATGCCCTTAGAGTTTTAAGAATTAGAAGGGTATTTTTGGTCATATATACGGTAGAAACCTACCAAAATTTATTAATTAAAAGAGTTATTAATTAGATAAATTAATAATTATTAATTTATATATTAATTAATATTTTATTAATTTATGAAATTATAAAATACTCAATTTATAAACAACCTTTCAAACTTACATGACAATTAATTATTGTATATCAAATGAAGGACCTAATTTTAAAAAATCATTCAATCTTTCACATTATTATGTTTCTTATTTTCATTGTATCACTTAATGAACACTAAAAAAATATTTTCTATATAAATATATAAGTTTAAAATATGCTAACACAAACAAAATCATACACACAACATGACTTCTCATCCAAAAATTGGATGACGGGTGTGTTATTTGAAGAATAGGTTCGCCAACTTGATAAAAATATGGTTGGAAGAAAAATTCTCTTGATTGTGGATAATTGTCCTGCTCATAAAAAAATTCATGTAATAGGTAGTATATAAGGAATTATTAATTTATATTTTATATGGGGTATATAGAAATTATAAAAAATGTATTATTTTATAATTTTAGCGAGTTTATTAATTTAGCACCCTATATTTCTAAGTCGGGATCGGCAAAAAATATTATTTTAAAGAGTTTATTAATTAATCGAGTATTAATTTATAGAGTTTTCAATTGAATGGGTGTGTTAAGCGAGTGCGTTTCCTCATAGAACTCATGTGTTCATATAACCGTTGCCTTTTGGATATTTGATGCAGGTTTGGTTCATGGGCGCGGCTAAAGACACCCAAGGATCCTATGAGCACACCCACCAGAACCTTTTCTTTATCACAAGGGGTATGCGAAATGACGTTTATACCCCTACTGCACTTTTTTTTTTAAATGACGGATGAGTACACCCATCCATTCCATTTCACACCCGAATCATCCACCATCACCACCAAAACAACCACCATAAGTTTGATAAAAAAAAAATCCTAAAAATTCAAAATTTCAACAACAAAAATAAAATCTTAATGTGTTCGAAAATTTTACCAAAACAAAGTTGAGATGTCCGAAAATTTTACCAAAACAACTTAAATTTGTCCGAAAAAAAAAGATCGAACATCTTGTTCGAAATTTTTTCCAAAACAAACACAATATGTTCGAAATTTTTTCCAAAACAAACTCAATATGTTCGAAAATAATTCTCGAACTATTAAAAACCCTAATTTTCCTAAATTTTCTAAAATTTTCAAAACCCTAATTTTTTTATCTGTAAAAATTGTAAAAAACAAAAAAAAAAAAAAACCTACCTTCAGCGACGTGCGTGGGTGCCGGCGACGTGCGTGGGTTCGATGAAGGGGAGGGAGAGTGCTGCGTAGTGGGTGGGCCTCCGCGACAAAGTGGAGAGGTAGGCGGCGCCGCTCCGCGCCGACGTGAAGAGAGAAATGGAGGTGGGAGGTGGGTGTCCTGAATTGAGAAGAAGAAAGAGAGAATGAATTAGAGTTTTAATTGAGAAGAGGGTAATTTTGGGATTTTTACGTGGGTGTCCTCATCGCGTGGGTGTCCTCATAGGATCTGTGTGCCTTTAGCCGCGTCCTTGGTTCATTCTAATCCAGCCCAATAATATTAGTTGGTCCGATAAATTGCTGGGCAGCCCAATTACACGTAAAGTATATGGCCACGGTTATACAAACACACAAGTTTATTGAGAACACCCGCTAAACACACAAAGTAAGATGAGTGCACCACATAAAAAAAAATCTCAAAATACCCTTTTTCTTTCTTCTTAACACCAATTTTCATTTTTTTTTGGTACACTCACTCACACACTGACAACCGTCCAATTTTTCTTTCTCTTCACTCATCGCCGCGCACGCCTCACCGGCCTCCCCGTCCTGTTCGCAGCACCCCCCCAGCCAAGCCTTGCAGCCGCCGTCGCCCACCCCTGTTTGAAGGCGGCGAACACCGCCACATTTGAAGAAAAAAGGTCATCGTCGACCTTCCCCTTCGCGCCGCCTTTCCGCCCCCGTCCACCCCTCCCTCTCCCCTCGCCGCACACGCCGCCATCGTCGGCCCCTCCCCGCGTTCGCCCCTTTCTCTCCCCTCGCCGCCCGCATCCGCCCAGCCGCCGCCTTCCGGTAAGTTTAGGGTTTAGAAAAAAATAGGTGTGTATAATTCAGTATCTGGCAGATCCAAAAAAATATACTCCCTCCCTCCCATACTTGAAGCTACAAACCAAATTGACACGAGTTTTAATAAATGAGTTGTTTATTAGTATTGTGTAAGATAAAGTGGGGGTAGTAAGACTTTTCAACTTTATAAATAGTAATAAAGTTACTTTTTAGTGTAATAAAGTAGTGGCATTTGTTGT
Source organism: Galeopsis tetrahit (assembly GCA_963675135.1). Taxonomy (NCBI): domain Eukaryota; kingdom Viridiplantae; phylum Streptophyta; class Magnoliopsida; order Lamiales; family Lamiaceae; genus Galeopsis; species Galeopsis tetrahit. Next base: position 57,491,306 of record OY776131.1, read on the forward strand.
AATATTGTGATGTTTTAAGGAGAGTGTTTAAAAGTGTTTTTGCTATTTTAGGTAATGTAGCTTCAAGTATGGGACGCCCAAAATGGTAAAATGTAGCTTCAAGTATGGGACGGTTTTTTTCGAATTTTTTGTGTTTGTCCGATTTGTTTTCCAAATTTAATACTCCCTCCGTTTTTTATTAAGTGTCACTTTGATTTTTTTAATATTTTTAAAACAAGTGTCATTCTACATCTTTTTTTTGAATTTTGACAATTTTATCCTTATACATTATACTCCCTTTATTTTCTTTAGAGTTAATTGCAAAAAAAATCACGACCTTTATAGTATTTATCAATTACAACATATTCTTTTTTTCTTTGCAATTCGATACACCACCTTTTTAAATTTTGCAATTTGGTGCATGTGTTTATTTTTCGGCAACACATGAATGATATATATACCGAAGCCGCATTAAGGTTCTACACAAATGCCAACGTAAATGTCCTGATTGATCAATAAAATATTTTTTATATATTTTTTTATTTTATTTTTTGTACTTTAAAAACGTTTTTAAATAAAAAAATATAAAAAATATCGCATTATTTTTGTGGACTATGATTTGGAGGACGCGATCTTACACTTTTGAGTTTTTTTTTTTTTGGAGGGGATGATAATAATTAAATTGGTTTATGATTTATTTTTAAAAATATTTAGTATTGTTTTTAGTTTTAAAATAATTTTTTTATTATTCTTTTTAGTTAAAAATGTTTTAAAAATTTTAAAAAAAATTATTTATCATTCGTGACATTTATGTGTGGCACCTCGACAGCTCTGACAATCAAATTATGATTTAATTGTTGCCAGAAAATTGACATATACATTGAATTGTAAAAATTAAAAAGGTGGTGTATCAAATTGCAAAGAAAAAAAAAGATATGTTGTAATTGATAAAAACGATAAAGGTCGTGATTTTTTTTGCAATTAACCATTTTCTTTACTTTTTTTTTGAATTTTGACAATTTTATCCTTATACATTATACTCCCTTTATTTTATTTACCTTGATTTAAGTTTTTTCCCTTTTGAATACACTATTATAACATAAATCATAGATAAACCTTAATTATTGTATACATGAATATCACCTACAATATTGGCCACATTTATTACTGAAGGGTAAAATAGTCCATGATTATATATCTTAATTTGTTGAAAATTGTTAGAATGACACTAAATTAAAAGTGGAGGGAGTAATTTTTTTCGAATTTTTGTATTTGTCCGAAAGTTTTTATCGAAACCAATTACTTTTTCGAAATTTTTGTGTTTGTCAAGTTTTTGCCAAATCCAAGAATTTTTGTATTTTTTCTTTAAATTTTAATTTTAATTTCTTACAATATTTTGTTGTTTTGATTGTTGATGGTTATTTTTTTTGATATTATGGTGATTGTGGGGACAATTCTTTCGTAAAATTAAGAGGGTGTACTCATCTGCAGTTTTTTTTTCAAAATTTTATCAAAGGGTATATGTGACATTTAACGTACCCTCTTGTTGATTTTTTTTTACCAGTGGGTGTCCTCCATAAGTCTGTGTGTGTAACCGTGGCCAAGGTATATTTATACGAGGAGATGGGCTTGAACTGAGTGCTTGCATATTTTATCAAAGGGCCCTTTATAAAGTGGTTAAACCCCCCTTTTTTTTCGTCAAAACATTTGAATAAAAGTGATTATGTGCTATTTTAATTGATTAATAATACGCATGTACAAACTTAAAATGATTTTTAATTCAAAAGATTTATTTTTCTAGCAAAAGTTAGCATATACTTCTAAATTTTGTGAATTGTGACTATTAGATAGAGATGTCAAAATGGACTGAGCCCATTGGGTCGGTCCGGTCCCGCCTATTAATATAATCGATTGGACTAAATATTTAAAAACCCGTTTAGGAGTGGGACCGTACGGTCTAGACTGTATGGGTCGCGAGTTTTAGCAGATCGATCCGTGGACTTTTTTATATGTAGATGAGGATTGTGCACATACTGAGACAACTTTGTGGAAGGAGGAATTTTTATCTAATGTTGTTGAAAATTGTGAGGATGAACGAGAAGGAAATGAAGAGGACTTTGATGATGATATGGAAGATGGTTTTTAATTTACAAAGTTTTGTGTATTTGAACTTAAATTACTATTTTGATATCTTATATTTTATGTTGATAAACTTTGAACGCTATTTCATAATTTTGTGTTTACATTGATGAACTTTGTATGTTTTATTTATTTGGACTATTTTATAGAAATTATTGTTTTAATTTTAAGTTTTGTACATTTTGTTTTTTATTAATTGTTTATATAGTGTTTAAAATATAAAAATAATATATGTAAAAAAAAATTAATGAAAAAGCTCGTGGGCTAGCCCGTTACCCGCCATGGGTTGGGTTGGGTTGACTATTTTTCAACCCGTCCCCGTCGTGGATCGGCCCGCCAAAGTCCGCAAAATGATGGGTTGAGGTGGGTTTTGAATCCGCACCGTTAGGCCGTTCTGACAGGTCTACTATTAGAGTGGTTGTAGGCTCGATATATATCATTCAAATCGCACTTTAATAATGTTTTCGAATAATTATGAAAATTTTTATTGTAATAATTAAATTTAATAATGTGTTTGAAATAATTCACGATTTTAAAAAATCGTTTATTTGCTTTAAAAAAAATCGTTTATTTAATTTATTTCATATATCATATATGATCAACTATATCCTTTGAAAATGTAAAGTATAAATTTAATTATAGTTTCATTACTAATTATTACTATACAATAATTTTTTCGACATTTATTTTATGAACTAATTGTTTAATAAACACATTTCACCGAAAAAAAAATAGTATTATTTATTTCATATGTATAATTTATCTAATTTTAAAAATGTCTTTATTATTTTAATTACTCGTTCATTACTAATTACGTTACAATAATTTTTCTGCATTTATTTTATGAACTAATTGATTAATATATGCATTTCACATGTTTTCAATTGGATTTATTTCATTAATCTAATTTAATTTTATTATATAGTTATTTTACATTTATTTTAAACGATAATCAAACATTATATCAAAGATTAAATTAATGAAGATAATGGCGTTTAGTTTTTCTTTTTGATAAAAATAAAATTAAAGTCGTATAACTAATAGAGTTCAAACATGGAACATATATATAATTAAAGTAGTAAAAATATGAATGATTAATTTGTTGAGACCAACACAAGATTCACATCAATGGATGGACTTGTCGTAAGCGACGTCGTGACATTGTTTTAATATATGTATCCTCATTATTAATGTTGTTATCCGCCACCATGGTGGAAGTGAAATGCCACTTAAAAATGTCAAAAATCGCAACTTGCTCTCCGGTCGAAGCAGAGAGTCCCACTTGAACCTGCTGAGGAAGAAGGGTCTTCAAGTCATACACATAGCAAACCGTCGAATTCTTCGATCCGTACGTGGCCACGACACTTATCCGTCTAGTAGGCCCGTAGTTTATGCGTGCAGTCACCATTTGCCCCGTCGCTTCCTCGAAGCTTGTAACATTTTTGGATACTTTTGAGTTGATGTCGATCCCAATGTGCCTAAATTTCGGATCATCGGGGTTGTTCACATAGGTGTCGAATTCGACTGCGAAAATGGGGGTATCAGCGTTGAAAATTCCGAGGTTCCCTCCGCTTCCACCTTTGGGTGTGGTCGAGTTGACAGGTACGATGAAGAAGGTTATGCCGTCCGCGGGATTGTTGTTTATTGATTTGATGCGAAAATTTATGCTAGTCTCGAACGACGCTTGTTTGCCTTGTGTCCAAAATTTCACTGGGGACGAGTACAAGACTCGGCCCACACTTGATTTTCGTGGCTTACCCGATTCGTCTGTCGCTATCAAGCGTAGGTATCTCGAATGTGATGGTACGAATGCGTCACGCTCGTACGTTAAGACGTCGGAGGTTGGTTTGAAAGAATCAATCTGGAATGAGGTCGTGTCGGATTGTGAGTGCACCTGGAACAAGGAAAGAATTATAAGAAATAGGGTGCTGCAGAGGGTCATGGTTATAAGAAATATGAAATTCACCTGCGGTGGATGTGTATTGAATTGAATCTGTTACATATTTATAAGAATGAATCAAGAGACCTAAACTAATTAGCCTACAAACCAGGGAGTTACAAATCACAGTAAACTAAAAGAGGTACTAATTAGGCTAGTCAATGGGAGAATTCTCGTCGACAATGGCTCAGGTTTGACAGATCCAGTTCTTTACAATATGTATTTGAAAATAAAACAAGTGTCACAATATATATTTGAAAATAAAATAAAATCAATTAATCTCACTTTGCATAGACCACATCAGCCTGCCCTTACATATTAATAGCTACGACAATAGAAAAAAGACAACAAGTTTGTTCTGGTTTGTGTTTGGGCGAGTAATTTTATTTTATTTTACAGTATATCAATTGCAAAATGTTGTTTCATTTTTTATTTTATTTTTTTAAATTAATCGCTTCCCTTGTGTAGTAAATAGTAATGAGACCGTCATATCATTAATTGAGATTTAACATACAAAAATCCAAGATTACACACAACTTGTAACAGAGGATGCAGGCCCAAATGAGCTCTTACAGGACACCGATAAATATAGGCTTACACAACTATCTTGATAGGCATGAATCAAATTGAACTCAGATAATAGGGTTGTCTTCTAGTCTCCGAAAAGCACGAAGAACGAGTCCTCCATCAACGTGAAGATTGATCATGGTCCTGTATTTCACAGCCTTTCTCTCATCACTTAATCTGAAAACAAACAACTTGAGAAGAACAGCTGAGAGTATCTTCATCTGCCTATAAGCAAACTCCTTCCCCAAACAGATCCGCGGCCCAGCCTGTTTCATCAATTTCTTCAAAACAGGCCCGAAATCATCACATTACAAGTTTTGGAATAAATAACTTAGGTACAAACCTGGAAAGCTGTAAACTTGAAGGGGCTCTCAGGCCGGAAGCAACCATTGTGGTCCATCCATCTTTCCGGTCTGAATTCCTCCGCATCATCACCCCATATGAATCTCATCCTTCCCATTGCATACGGTTGGTACGCCACTACATCGCCTTTTTTCACATGGAAACCGTCTGGCATTGTGTCGTCTGAGAAGCACATTTTCGGATTCTAAAGTGTATATATATTTCATATCAGTTCACTTCAATCTTGTATCACATATATATACATTAAAAAATCAGGCCATTTTTTCTTACCACAGGAACAGGAGGATAAAGCCTGAGGGTCTCAGTGAGGGCAGCATGAAGATAATGCATCTTGTCCAGTGCTTCTTCACTCAACCTGCCTGAAAATTGTATAACATTTACCGCGCCATTAGCCTTCGTTGCCCCTATAATATCTTGCACCACTTTTTCCTGTAAATTAGGGTGTTTGCACATCATGTAAAAAAACCAGGAAAGTGTTGTTGCTGTTGTGTCTTTTCCAGCCATTACAAAGTTCAATATTATGTCTCTCAAGTACTTAGGATCAGCTTCGGATAATTTCAAAAATCTTGATAAAATGTCTTCTTTCTTGGAATGCACCTGCAACAACAGAGAGGAGCAGAATGTGATGTTTCAAAACAAGAAACGAATCAACTCGTTTACCCGACGTACATCTTGCGAATTTTGCATTTGCTCGATCTTCCTATGGATCAGCTTATACACAAACTCATCAATCACTCTAATATGCTCCTTCAATTTTGCTTCCAATCCAACATTCAGAGCTTTCTTGATCTTCCACAGAATATCGACGAATCTCCAAGCAGTAATCTCACTTGCATCATCAAAAGCATGGCTGAATCTTACGCCTTCTTCATTCGAACCACACGTGCTATCCAGATCAAATCCGAATGCAACTCTGAATATCGAGTCAAGGGTCGATTTCATGAAAAGGTCCTGCAAATATCAGAATTAGTTCAAATGTTCAATAGACACAACTGTTTTAGCTATTGATGTATTAAGGATTCTCACTTGAATATCCATAGGTTGATTGGAAGCCACAGCTTCAGAAACAACGTTAGCAAGCTTTACGGCATTTTCCCGGAAAATTAAGCTACTGACATCCCTTAGAGCCCTGGCAGAAAACTCATGGCTTGACACTTTTCTCTGTTCCCTCCATTTTTGACTATCAACTGTGAAAATTCCATCACCTAATAAATCATTCAGAATGCTGTAATTGTGCGGTCCCTGCACAGACCATCACTCATTAATTTGTTCTTCTGGAAGGTGAGAATTCATTTTAAAATAAGGATTATTGCTCCATATTTACCAACAATTTTGAAACGATGTAGTAGAGTATAAGAAATGCAATTTAAAAACAACAAATTATACTATGATTTAGGATTGTCGCTCCTAGGATGTATTATAGATTTATAATAATAATAATAATAACCTTATAGATTTAGAGATGAAATCTATACAAATTAATAACCCAACTTTCAAAAAGGGTTTTTATTTATTTTTTCATCGCAAATTCTAAAGTAATTATAGCATACATATTACGAATATCAAATAATACATAAATGTATTTTTTGAAAGGAAACAAGATAAAATATAATTAAAATAATGAATATCCTCTAAATAGGATTGATATATACTCACACATAAAAACATATACTTCCTCTGTCCACGTACGTATGCTTATTTCTTTTTTACAGGTTTTAAAAATATTATTAATTTATAAATAAAATAAAAAAGAAATAAGATAAATGTGATGAGTTGTATTTTAAAAAATAAAATTATATAAGCAACAAAATAAAAAAAAAAAAAAACACTAGAGAAGTATAAATTAAAACTCTTTAAAAAGATTACAATAAAAGAAAAGAAACGCCACCTGCAATCGCAAGGTTTCATTCTTCCCGATTTAGCCCGTCCCACCTATAACGAAGACCCTACTTTTTGCCATATATGGATGATGGATCTTTTTTACTTTCTTCCTTTGACTTATGGGAGCCAAAGAGTGATTATTTTTAGTTATATAGAGCACAATTCACTAATAGAGTGTGCTTTAATCTAAAGTCAAAATCTTAGGTATGTATGTACGTGTAAATGGATAACTTACAAATTAAAAAAAGGAGTGTAACATACATATTGCAAATATCAAATGATTCCATAATGTATCCTTTAAAATATAATTAAAATAATGAACATCCTTAAATAAGATTGATATACACACATAATAACATATACTTCCTCATATTTTATCATTTTGAATGTCATTTTTAAGTTTTACATTTTTTTTATAAGTAATGACCCCACATTTATTAACAATCATTTCTATTTTTTTACAAAATTACACCAATTGTTAATTACTCATCTTTCTCTTCTCTTTCCCCCCTTTTGTATTTCTTCCACTTTTATATTACCTTTTTTTTTATATTTTATATCAATAATTTTACATAAAATATCATATTCTTTTTAAATAATTATTCACAATATATCATATTCTTTTAAATACGTGGAAATCATCCAAATGTAAAGATTATAAGCAAGACTGATGGAGTATAAAAGCTCTTTAAAATATATTTCAATTAAAGAGAAGTGCCACCTGCACGATTTCATTATGATATACTCCCTCCGATCCACAAGTGTTTGCACCATAAAATGAGTACACTTTTTAAGAAAAAAAGTGTAATGAGTAGAGTGTTCAGGAGTAATTTTGTAAAATTATACTCCTATGATTAAAATAAAAAGGTGATTGGAAAGAGTGTAAAAGTAATGACATTTTGTGTAAATATGTGAATATTGTGAGGGTCTTTTATGGGTGTGCAACCAATAGTGGGACGGACAAATAAGGTAAGTGTGCAAAACAGTTGTGGGACGGAATATCCTCTATCCCCAATAAAATATATGTATCGTTTTTATTGTTTTCTATAAAATTAAGTGATAATTTTTTCTTCATTTTTTTTTCCTTCAATTAATAAGAAAACGAAAACACGAAAAGAAAAATATAATTTTAATTATATAGATGAAAGAGGGATACACAAAATATAATTTTAATTAAAATAAGAAATTGTTAATATATAAAGATAATTTAGAAAAAAATGGGGAGAAAATAAGTAAAATAAAACTTAATACACCTATTAAAAAGGACAAATATGAAGTGGGGAGTAATTATACGTACCTTGCCATAATTATCGAAGTTGGTTTTGAGTATGTACTCGACGTTAGCAGGGTCGGACGTATAAACCTCACTTCGAAAAGGGGTGATCAATCTATAGGTGGTGTATTTAGTGGCAAGATGAGTCATATAATGATGCAACCTTCCGAAGTTGATGAGCTGGTTCAATATGGTCCCGCCGATCGGATGATACCTTTTCTTCTCAGACAACACTACTCGAACGGATAAAACGATGATGATCACCAAGGTTAAGGCGATGTAAATCACCATAGACATGGCGGACAGCTTAATAGGTTTCTTTTCTAAAATGAGGGAGAGAGTGAGTGAGTGGGAGACAGCCAAGATTCTCTCTTTTAATGGGGATGAGTACGAGAGACAAACTTTATGTCAGTTCATACGTACTTACGTAGCATAACACGTACCCCGTAATATATAAAAATTAATTCTCCACGATTCTATAAGTTGGGGTTCTAGATAAGATAAAATTATTTCATGATATCAAAGTCTCAAGGCTTACGTTCACATGTTTTGGATTCGTTTCTTGCTGAAAGCAACTTCATTCATTTAAATTGTTCATTCGATGAGCCTCTTCCACAAAAAAGGTAAGAGGTAATAATTTGATTCACGATTGAGGGGAGTATTAGAAATTACTCCCTCCGTCCCGGGATAACTTGCATAGTTTGACCGGCATGTTGTTTAAAAAAAATGGATTTAGTGGTTGATGATGTAAGATAAATGAGGGATATTTTAGGTAATTTGATGATGTGTAAAGTGAAATGTATGGAAAAAATGAGTGGCAAATTTGAAATTAAAATGATGTTGTGAGGTTATTAATTTTGTAAGGTATTTCCATATTAATAGTGTGCAAATTTTGGGACGTCCCAATAAGAAAAGTGTGCAAGTAATCACGGGACGGAGGGAGTACTAATATATACAAATTAATTCTCAACTTCTCTACGAAATTCTTTCACATAATTTTTGCTCCATAATTTTAAACGGACTCTCGTAAATGGACGTTGGAATTGATCCCCAAATTAATTGGTTCAATGGACTACAGAAAAATAAAAAATGAGATAAACTTCACAATTTTGGAAATAATTATTTTAAAATTGTAACGTAGCCTTTTAACAAGTAAAAATTGTACCTTTATTTCAATTATAAAAATCACATTTTTAGAGCTGAAATTATGATTAATCATCACCTTTTATCCTAAACAGGATGACGGGGGACAGATTCTAAAATGCAATTGATTTTTTAACCCCACGTACTAATTAAAATAAAATAAAACTGTGGTTCAATTAACTCTACAATTGAGTGCAAATAGGCAACACGTAAGTGTATATATATAGTAGTGTTAGAACTTTTTTATTTATTTTTTTAGTTGGCCCCCTCAAATAAAATAAGACTCAAATTTATTAAATTGTTGGGCCAAACTCTTTATAAATTGTCTAATTCTCTTAAGGCCACGGATAAATGCCCCCTTTTTTTCATGTGTTCACCCTCCACCCCAATTTAGTTTTTGAACTAATGGGTAAAATGACAATTCTATCCATAGATGTTGAGCTCACCCCACTTTAAACAAAAAGGCTTTGCAATCCTCCCTTCCTCCCAAAACTACTGTCCCTCCTTGTAAAACAAATTGAAACCTTTTAATCTTAATCTATGAAGCCAACTTGAAAAAACTTGATAATAATGGTTGAAAAATGAAGTGTTCGTTACATACATGTAAGTTTTCGTTGTATTTTTTAAAGCATAGTTTAAAATTTTTCAAAACTCAATACTGGTTCACTGGGAATTGCACTATAACTCGGCCAACCCTACTGAGTTTTAAGCTCTTTAGACAACGAAAGATTTCACGAATTTTCTCAATTTTCCAAAAAAACTTTCCATATAATGTACCAAATGTCGTAACAAATCTGCAAATGAGGGAGTTTGTCACCGAGTTTTGTGCAAAAATGTGGAAGTTTGTCACCGAATTTTGTGTGAAAATGTGGAAGTTTGTCACCGAGTTTTGTGCAATAATGTGGAAGTCTGTCACCGAGTTTTATGCAAAAATGTGGAAGTCTTGGCCGAGTTTTGTCACCTAACTTGACGAACCAGACTCGAGAAGGAATAGAAAAATCCATTTTCGACGTTTCGTCTCCTAATGCCCCATTTTGTGCAAAAACCAAGTTTCTTTAACAACTAAAAGTCTAATAATTCTCAATAACAACTACTCAAACAACAAAAACTAATTTATATATGAAAATCAAATTTTAAAATGTAGAAATTTGAAAAAAACTATCATAAACCCTAACTTACCTTTGTCCATGGAAGAGCAAGGAGTTGGGGCTGTAGGCGGCAGACGGCACGGTGGTGGAGCTGCAAGCGGCGGCGGTCGACGCAGACAACGTGAATTTGCACGATTTCGCTCTAAGAGAGTTTTTTTTTTTTTTTTTTTTGAATTGTGGGTGAACTCAAAACATTTTTTTATTGTATATTAATTGTGGCTGAAGGGAAAAAGGTTATATGTGGTATTTCATGGGAGGTGAACTCATATTTTGGAGTGAAGTCATCTGGGGGTGAACACATAATAAATAGGGGACATTTATCCGTGCCCTTCTCTTAATTGATTATTTTCTTTCCAATTCCACAAACATGATGTGGCGGCTGCAATTATTTCTATTTATATTTCAATTTACATATTATTTGTTTTATTTTAATTATTTCCTAAATATTTAATCAATTATTAAAGCTAAAAATTAATCATTCAATTATTAGTAGATGTATTTTTTGATTTTATTTTGTTTTGTTAGTAAAAAATGAATAAGAATCATATAATTAATTGTTGACTACAAGTTAGAATTTAACATTTAATGTAGTTTTTTAGTTAATTAATTTGCATTTGATTCTTTTACAAATAAAAAAGATATCGACAATAAATTTTTCATTAAAAAAAGAATGAAATACTCGAACATTCCAATTAAATCAATTTAAAAATAATAGTGAAAGTCAAATTTTAGGTTAAAATCAATGATATATATAAAAAAAAAAAAAATTGTATGATGCCTCTAAATTGAATTACTGATTAGTGTATAATTTAAATTTAATTACTTTAAAATTTTATCATTGGCCCCCTAACGTTTTATCTTGGGTCCGTCTCTGAATGTCACTCAATTAAGTGTGACTTTTACGGGTGTAATAAGAGTTTTCCAAAAAAAAAAAAGAGAAGCAAAGCAAAGCGGGTGTGGAGTATTATTTTGAAATTCTTGATGTAGGTTGTGATTTAGATTTTACACCATTTAGAAGGGAGTTAGGTGGGTTCTCATACTCACCAAATATGGTATACACAAATTAACTCGGGTTAAGTTTTCTCAATCAGGGTGGAAGGATTAATTAAGTTAAAAATACAAGTAAACATGAGATGGGATATTGTAGAGGCGATTCATTCAGTTATATATACTGTTTTATGAATTGTGTACCATCATCGTGTTCAGAGATAATTATTTAATAATCAAATTCAATTATTATTATTTTTTTCATCACAAATGTGAAATGTCCAACCCATCAAGTCAAGTTCAATTATTTAATAACATATAATCCAAAAAAAAAGATAATTAAAAGAAGAAAAAACTAGTGCTAATTACTGTTGGTTAGCAATTAGTCAAGAGCTCATATTCTAGCTACTAAACAATATTACTAGAATCTATAATTAATAATAATAAAAAAAAATAATAAATCAATGAAAATACTAAATGAATCAAAATGTTATATGGTTGAACCTTAAGATGTAGTGGAAGATTCCAAAAAATGACACCCAAAATTTCAAGAAAATTACAACTTGTTTAATGAAGATTATTATTTTCTTGCATTTCAATGTTTTATACTTGATTTTTTTTTAAAAGCAAAAATATATACTCCATCCTTCCCATAAAAACTTCCATATGAGTGAGGACTCACTTTTTAAGAAAAAGTGATTTAATGGCTTCCATTATATATGTTCTATAAAATAATTGCAATGTAACAATAAATTAAATATGCAACTCAAATTTAATTTTAACTTCAACATTCATCATACAAATACATGTATTGTTCATTATAAGAATCAATACATACGGCTTGTATACCTGTTAAAAAATACAAATGCATACACTTTAAACACTCACTACAAAAAACGCGGAGTTGGCCGACGGAAGGCTACCGATGGAATCCATTCCGTCGGCCGCCCCGACGGATCGTCGACGGAATTTTCGAATCGACTGACTTCCAACGGAATCCAAGATCCGTCGGGACCGTCTGACGGACTTTCCAACGGAATTCAGTTCCGCGGCCAAACAGTGTCGTTTAGCCTTGCTTCCCGACGGATTTTTTCCGTCGGTCGTTCAAATTTCGACTGCCGACGGAAAATATCCGTCGGCAGCCGACCCGCTTTGACTCACCGCCTCGGATACCACTGAAAAGACGCGTGGCATTAATATTCGCGTGCTACCGACGGAAATATCCGTCGGTAGCCACAATTTTTTTTTATAAGAACTGCCGAAGGCAGTTCTTCCTCATAAGGAAAATTTTTTTTTGGCTTTCGTCCCCCTCTCCCTGTTCGTCTCCTGTTCTCTCCTCGTGGATTGGATTTTCTTGTGCGTGGTGCGTGGATTGATCGACAAAGGGCATAACGATTATCTAATCCAATTTTCTTCAATTTAAACGGTACGTTTTATAAATTCTTAATTAATTTTAATTAAATTATTGTATTATAAATTGCATGTTAATTATTATAAAATTGTTATTGAATTATTATAAATTGCATGTTAATTATTATAAAACTGTTATTGAATTATTATAAATTGCATGTTAATTATTATAAAATTTCATGTACGTAGTTGATGAATATATATATATGTATAATTAATTCAAATATATGTTAGTACGTGGATTATATGTTTTTTATTGATTAATTGTAATTAATTAATGTATGTTAGTTCAAATATATAATGTAGTTCTTGTTAGTTCGTTTTGATAATTAAACTAGGTTATTATTGTTGATTAAATTAGTAATTATTCTTATAATTAAACTAGGTTATTATTGTTGATTAAATTAGTAATTATTCTTATAATTAGGGGTGTTGTACGGTTTTATTAATATAGTAATTATTGTTATTGTTTAAATTAAGTCATTATTAATTAGTTTGGTAAATTATTGATTTCATTAGTAACGTGATTTTGTTATTGATTAAATTAGGAAATTATTGACTTAAATTACTAAAATGTTATTAATTAAAATAGAAAATTATTAATTTCATTACTATATTAATTATTGATTAATTTATTATACTTTTAAATTTTATTTATTAAAATAGATGAGTCAAGATGCTAGTGGGGCCTCAAGATCTCGACGTAGGAGAGGCTCACTTAGGCCTGTTGAGCCTGCTACGTTGAGGTCGTCGGCATCCGTTCCACAGCATTCGTCGTCGTCATCTCAGTCGTCGGCAGCTCGTCGACATCCCACGCGGGCCCGAGAAACCAGACTGAGAATATGGATTGATGATGTACAGTAAGTAATTAATTAAATAATTGTAAGGTTTAACAATATTTAATAGCATCAATTTTTGTACGTTTTTTAATTTATAATGTGTTTGTTTCTTAATATATAATGTCACAGCTTACTTCCTGATAATGAGATATCGAAGATTTGCACTGAGGTGATTACTAAGTGCAAGGTTGCTGCGAATGCCTACTCTTGGCTGAAGGTGCCGCAGACGAAAAAGGATGAATATTGGGAGGAATTCCAGGTATTTGAGTGCATTCAATTAAATATTAATAAACAATTTATTATATATATTATTTGATAAATATGCTGATTGAATATGTGCAGAAACATGCTTATTGGCATAGGGAGTTTTTTTCGGACAACGATATCCACATGCACTGGGAATCTTCATGTCAGTCTAGGTATAATGAGATAATGTACACCTGGAGGACTGCTTGGCGTAGTCGTGGCGTGGTGCAGACGTTGGGGGAGGACGAAAATGGAGTCGACGTGTGGAACACGTTGACCACGTATTGGAGTAGCCCGGAGTACGTGCGGAAGTGTGCAACTGCTCGAGCCAACCGTAGAAGTGATGGGAAATTTATTTCAATTATTTATATTATATTATATAAAATAATTTTTATATGCTCATTTGGTACGAAATATGAGCGGGAACTTGGGCGTGAACCCACACACGTGGATCGGTTGAACGTTCTTCATCCGTTTGATCGAGATTCGCAGACGTCCACATATGGACGCACTACCGAACTTCACGTAAGTTTAATTAAATTGTGATGTTTTTTTAATGATGGAGAGGAGAAAGATGAGACAAATAATGAAAATGTAGATGAAGAAGATGAAGAGGAAGAAGATGAATAATAAATTATATAATGTAAGCTAATTATTTTATTAGATGTACAATTTAAAAATATTTATTTATCATTAAGTTACAACTAAAAATTGTGAAAAGAAATTAATTTTTTGAAATTTTTTAAAATATAATTAGCAAAAAAATGAATATTTTAGTATTTAAAAATATATAAATTATAGATTACAAATTTAATTATTTAATTTATGTGAATGAAATTAATTTTTTGAAATTTTTTAAAAAATAATTAGAAAAAAAATGAATTTTTTACTAAAAAATATTAGTATTTTAGTTAAAATATGAATATTTTAGTATTTTAAAATATATAAATTATAGATTTCAAATTTAATTATTTGATATATATGAAAGAAATTAATTTTGTGAATTTTTTTAAAAAAAAGGGCCGAAAATGAGTACATATACAATTAATATTACAATTACGAACAAGTAACACACCTGTTCGAGTGGTAGGCGCCCCTCACTAGGCGCCCACACACCCGGGTTCGATTCCTAGCAATGCCAGAATAAATGGTGGCCTTAATTACAGATGTGGGTCGGGTTGGGGTCGGTCGAGGTTGGGTCGAGTCCGATCCATGCCAGTTTTTTTTTTTTTTTTGGGTTGACTTATCGACGGATAATTCCGTCAGTACTACCGACGGAACCCCCGACGGGCACCAACTGAATATAATTCTGAATTTAAAAAATATAAAATCGAGTTCCGTCGGAAGGTACCGACGGATATATTTTTGTTAAAAAAAAGCTAAAATAAATTTTCGTCGGTAAGTCCGTCGGTACTACCGACGGACGGCCGACGGAATTGCCGACAGAAATCAGACCCGGATTCAAAACGGGTCATTCGGCCTACCGACGGAATGAGATCCGTCGGCAGACTCGACTAATTTATTCCGTCGGGAATCCGTCGGGACTACCGACGGAATTTTTTATTCCGTCGGTAAACCGGGCCGACGAGACTAGAGCCGACTGAATTATTCCGTCGGTAGTTCCGTCGGAAACCACGCCTACCGACCACAATTCCGTCGGTAAACCGTGCGTTTTTTGTAGTGACTCAACACACACAACTCATGGCAATCGTGGCTACATAGGTTGAAATTTGATGCAACATTTTAATAAGCATACAATTAAAATCTCCACTGAATCTCTTAGTCTACGTGTCAATATCAGAATTATTCAAAAAAAAATCAGAGTTTACAAGACACACATATAATAATGGTAAAGTCTAGTATGCATTCGACCCTAGTCCATGTGCATTTTTCAGTTTACTGACTTACACTTTTTGGTGAATGGTGTTGCACTTTTCAATTATTACTTATACAGTTTAATAATTGAAAAGTGCAACACCATTTACCAAAAAGTGTAAGTCAGTAACTGAAAAGTGCAACATGGATTAGAGTGCACAGCATGCACTCGAGTCCATAGCAGACCAACTCTATAATAATTAGGGATCGAATGACAATCTGGATACATCCTGATAGCATAATACAAAAATAATATAAATATTAATTCCATCTTGAGTTCGTGTTGGATCGATGTTAACAAAATGTAACTTGTTAGTGACCTGATACAATATGATATTGATTCGTACTTGTTAATATTATGATAATGAGATGATAATTTTATAAATATACTAAATATTTTATTTTTATATAGTTAAATTTATTTATTTTCTTATCGTATCGTATCGAAATAAAAATTATCATATTTATGTCATGTCGACACATATCCTTATTATGTTGTGTTCGGGTTTGATATTACTATATCGTGACAATATCATATCTAAGAATTAATTATGTATTTAAAAAAAAAAAGTGGTTTAAACCCAAATTAAAAAATTAAATAAGAAAATTATGTGCAATATGTTTAATCATTATCGATCTCAATCAATCAATGATATTAAATTTAATTTTATACTGATATGTTAAATCATTATCGCTTAACTACATCAAAAAATTCAATCTAATCAAGCGTTGATGAATCAAGTAATTTTATTCACATTATTTCTAAGAAACTTTCTTTCTTTTTTTTTTTTTTCTAAAAACGATTGTGGTGGTACACTTTAAATGTATTTTATAACTTACAACAGGGTGTCGACGAGAGTGAATATAGTCGACACTGGTTTGTCGAATTTTAAAAAAAAAAATTGAAAATTTTCTAAGTTCCTAAATTTTTTTGTTGTTGAAATTTTGTTGTTTGGTGGTGGTGGTGGTTGTGCGGCGGCAGTGATGGTGGTGGTGCGGCAGCGGCAGTGGTCACTACAAGAAAATAATTAATTGGCTAGGGAATATTTTTTGTAGGCATTTATATTTTTACCTACGGAATACCAACGAAAACCATTCGTATGGAATTCGCTCGTAGGTAATTCGGTTGCCCACAAAAATTTAATCCCTAGCCAATTAATTATTCGATGTGCTTGTACTCCTTATTCGATGTGGGACAAAAAATTTATGTTTGTTGGTTACTAACTTATTAATACTACTACTTTTATATTATTTTTTCTCTTATGTTTTTTCTACTCTTTCGATGTGGGACATAATAAAGTTCATATGTTTATTTGTTAGAACACTATTGCTTTTCTAAGTTCCTAGCTAATTTTGTAGGTAATACAATTAGATAATTTATACATGTAAATAGCTAGAAAATTTTTAGTAGGTAAATAAATAAACAAATCACCTACAATTATTTTGATAAGGAAATGCTAATTTGCCTACGAATTATTTTGTAGATAATCAATATTTTCTAAGTTCCTAGCTAATTTGATAGGTAATACAATTAGATAATTTATACATATAAATAGCTAGAAAAAATTTCGTAGGTAAATAAATAAACAAATCACCTACCATCATTTTGGTAGGAAAATGCTATTTTGTCTACGGATTATTTTGTAGGTAAATCATTATTTTTTAAGTTTCTAGCTAATTTTGTAGGTAATACAATTAGATAATTTATACATATAAATAGCTAGGAAAATTTTCGTAGGCAAATAAATAAACAAATCACCTACTATCATTTTGGTAGGTAAATGCTATTTTGCCTACGGATTATTTTGTAGGTAAATCAATATTTTTTAAGTTTATAGCTAATTTTGTAGGTAATACAATTAAATAATTTATACATATAAATAGCTAGGAAAGTTTTCGTTGGTAAATAAAAAAAATCACCAACAACCGTTTCGGTAGGAAAATGCGATTTTACCTACGGATTATTTTGTAGGTAAATCACCATCAGAATTTTCCTTGGTAATTTCGTGGGTGAAAATGTGTAAAATAATTTATAAAGATCCGTAGGCAATTCTCAATATTTAATGACGAAATTATTTTCGTTGGAATTCTGTAGGCAATTCAACAATTTCTTGTAGTGGGTGGTGGTGGACTGGTGGCTGGTAAAAAATAGGTTTAGAGTTTAAAGGGGAAGGAGGGGTGCAGTTAGTAATAGAAGTGCATTTAGTAGTGTAATATGACTTAAAGGGTATTTTTGGTTTTTTATAGTATTATTATATTATTAAACTGAAAGGGGGAGTGTTCTAAATCGAAATGGAGGTGTAAATAGTCCCACCCTTCAGTTAACTGTGGCTGGCAGGCACTGAACTGACGGCCCAGAGAAGGGATTCAACTAGGCCACGTTTATACACACATAGCTTTGTTGGGAGCACCCACTCATTTATTACACCAGCCCTAAGATCATCTCCTAGTAGTGAAGAATGGAGTTAAACTTCAAAACTGGAGATTTATCTTCCTTTCAATTTTCAACCGTACTCCATTTTGAATATTTGAAATAGAGTTTTGAACAGTAAATAAAATTTACTATTCAAAACTCTATATTTTATATCTATTATTTTATTAATATTTACAATTCTGTATTAC
This sequence comes from Galeopsis tetrahit, assembly GCA_963675135.1. Classification (NCBI taxonomy): domain Eukaryota; kingdom Viridiplantae; phylum Streptophyta; class Magnoliopsida; order Lamiales; family Lamiaceae; genus Galeopsis; species Galeopsis tetrahit. The sequence continues at coordinate 57,509,717 of OY776131.1, forward strand.
AATTTTATATTATTAATTAGAGTTCTTTTATTAAATATAATTACAATTCTATTGTTATACTAATTTATAATATGATTTTCATTGTGTAATTTAAATATTTTTTTTGTGTGTGTTATTATTATCAACAAAAAATAACGTAAAATACAATAAAACATACATTATATAGTATATTTTTTTTTAGAATACATTATATATTAAATATGAAATACATTACATAGCTACATATAACACCTACATATTAAAATAAGTGAACACAAACTGAAAAGAAATACAAATACAAATAATAAGAAAACGATACACTAGTACAACGAAATGTTGGATCCGGATGGAGATTATACTCACATGTATCGTTTTATGTTATTATGTGTTTCGTAATTTTATATTTAAATAAAATTAATATTTAAAAATTATAAATTTATTTACATTTTATAATTTTAATAAAACTAATAATATTTAATTCATAATTTAATTTACTAATTGAATATTTAATTTAAATATGAAGATAAATATATTATTTAATGATTGTAATATATTGAAAATGAATAAAATAATAAATAGAGTAAGATATAGATCGAGTTTCATGGTTGAGGAAGATTTTTTAAAATAAAGTACAAAAAACTGCATTTTGAAGTTCAGAGATCTTCATTTTAGAGTTTGTGCCTGAAGATGGCCTAAAGAGAGTACGCACCCTTAAAAAAATCTAAAATACTCATCTTCTTCTAAACCCTAATTTTTCCTATCTATTAGCCTCCCCCTTCCTCTCTCATTTTCACGTTGGACACCCCCTATTCTCCTCCTTCCAAGAAAGGCCGATTGTCGTCGTCTCCCCTTCTCTAAGCGATGCGGTCGCCGTCCCCCTACTCCAAGCGATGCAGACGTCATCGCTCCTTCTCCAAAGATATGCGGCCGCCATCGCCCCTCCTCCTAGCGATGCAGTCGCGGTTGTGGAAGAAGGTTGTCACTCGCCACTACTATTGAAGAGAAGGCCACACCGGTCGTTCATACCCCCTCTTCCCCGTTCACGACGCCGGCCGGTAGTACCCTCTTCTCCCCGATCTTGATTTTACGTGGTTAGGTTAGTATATGTGGTTAGTATATCTTGATTTTTTTTTTCAAGAATTAGTATATTTTTCGATTTTTTTGTCAAAAAATGTTATTTTTTCGATACTGGTTGAATGAAAGAAAAAATTTAAAAAATAATAGATGAATGAGAATGTTGTTGAATGATTTATTTTGGTATTTTGCTTTCGTGAGTTTGTAGGTTGTTTGAGTTTTTTTTTTTTTCTCATGTCAAAATGTTTCACGGCATGGGGTGGGTGTACTAATTGCGAGTTTTTTTTTTTTTTTTTTAAATTTTAATCAAGTGTGGAACTAACATTTCAAACATAAATAATTTGTAAATAAAATCTCGGTGGGTGTACTCAACAAATATGTGTGCGTAAAACCGTGGCCATGCAACTAACAATAAGCCCATTTAATCGGTGATGGGCTTGAAGAAGAGACCAATGAGCTGAAGCAAGGGTGGGACTATTTACACCTCCATTTCGGTTTAGAACACTCCCCCTATAAGTTTATTAATAAAATAATGATGTAAAAAACTAAAAATACCCTTTATGTTATATTACACTACTAAATGCACCCCTATTACTAACTGCACCCCTCTTAACCTTTGAACCCTAAACCTAAACTCTCAAGCAAAAGACACCGTCGTCGCCGACCGTCGCTGACGTCGCCGTCACCACCACAAAACACCACAAAACACCACCATTTTCGGTAGAAATTAAATAAAAAAAATTCCATAAAAACTTCGAAAATTCTCAAAAAAAAAAATTAAAAAAATTTCGACAAACCAATGTCGACCATATACACTCTCGTCGACAACAATTTATCGACGAGAATGTATATGGTCGATCTACACAGGTCGAAAAAATAAAAATAAAATCGACAACAGTTGGTCGACCATATACATTCTCGTCGACAACAATTTATCGACAAAAATGCATAAGGTCGACCCTGGTTTGTCGAAGAAGAAGAAAAAAAAAACATACCTTATTTTTGCAGCGCCTCTTTTTTTTTTTTTTTTTGGAAGGTTGAGGGGTGGGGGCGAGGTGGGTGGGCTGGGGTAAGGGGATATGCTTTTTTTTTTCTGCTGCTGGACTAAGGCAGGGAGGGAGGGGGGAGGGAGAGAGTGAGGGAGAGGGAGGGAGGGCAGAAAAAAAAAAAAGGGGAGAAAGAGAGGGAGGGGATGACGTCGGCGACTAAGGGGAGGGAGGGGAAAACCGTCGCGGCTGAGGGAGAAGAAGGCGACCGCGGCCAAGGGGAGGGAGGGGAAGTCCGTCGCGGCCGCAGCTGAGGGAGAAGGAGGCGGCCGCGGCCGTGAAGAGACAGGGAGGAAGGGGGCGGCGGCGACGGAAAGAAAAAATGAAGAGAGAATTAGGGTTTTGAGGGAGGGTGTGGTAAGTAAAGTTGTATTATATAGATAAAAATGAGAAAAGGGTAATTAAGACAATTTCAGGGGGAGTGCTTCTATTCTAACAAATTTTAGGGGGGGGTGCATCAATCGGGGGAGTGTTCTAAACCGAAATGGAGGTGTAAATAGTCAGACCCCTGAAGCAATTGCAAGAATTGGGCCCAAATCATTAGAGCTGCATATCCATTCATGATTGTAATAATTGACCAAGGAAGTTCATTTGACATTAAATTCATCATCGATATATCTTCAATTAATATGCATGGCTGAGATAGAAAAGATAGTAAAATAAATAACTTAACAATTGACGTACAAAATGTGTAACTTACTTACCACTGGAACGGCGGGATAGAGCCTGAGAGTTTTGTCGATCTTGGCAGATATCAACTTGTACACAAATTCATCAAATTTTTCTTGAGTTTAGCCTCCGAACCAATATTTAGAGCTTTCTTAATCTTCCACAAAACATCCACGTATCTCCGGAGAGTCATGGCGCTCGCTTCATTGAAAGCATTCCCAAATTTGGCCCCCTCTTCGTACGAACCACACATGGTATCTAAATCAACACCAAATGCAACTCTGAATATGCGAAAAGCACCGATAATTCTGTAAGTCTTGTACTTATAGGCAAGATGAGTCATGTAATCATGCAGTTTGTCTAAGTTGATGAGCTGGTGAAATACTGTGCCCCCTACTGGATGGTATTTTTTCTGCCATTTGTAGAAATCATGGAAGGATCTCCATCTTTTGGAATCAAAGAATGAAAAATAACTTCTTGATTGAAAAACAAGACTACAAAGAGGAGGAATGAAAGTCATAATCAATATATCATCCCTAATTAACATTTATAGGGCTTAAGTAAGATTAAGTGATATCAAACATTGATTATGTAAGATTAGGATGATATCTAAACTTTATAAATTTTAAAGCATAATCTACTCTTAATCTAAGTTATTAAACGACCAATAAAAATGATATATAGTTAATCTTGATTTAATTTAAGCTATCAAACATGGTCTTACTATCTAACAAACTAGAAAACTGAAGATACATCTCAGGGGTTGTATTTACCAATACTGGAGGTATTGAGTTTTATTGAGGAGGTGTATTTCCTAAAACAGAGGGTTCATTGTGTAAGCCTTTATACCATGTTCGAGCAACCACTTGGCACGACAATATTATGGACAAGATCATATGATGATGATGATCCATACCAACATTATTGCCATTAATGAAGCACAAGAGGCTAGGGAAGTTTTTTTATTAACAAATTCTGGATGGAATTAATGGAGATGAAATGAAATGTGCGCTATATATATATATACCTCTAAATCATATTCTGATCGAAAAACTAAAAAAATACTAATAAAATTAAAACCAAACTTATATATTTGTATACAGATCTAGATTACCCAATTCAACCGGTTACGGATATATATCATCGGTTCAATTTATAAATCGATTTAGGTTTCATTTGGTAGATATATATGTTGAGTTATCTATAGTCGGATCCGAATATTTCAAGTGATCAATGTTGAATTGCAGATGATCGATGTATCTTTTCAGTCATTTGTGATGTAAAATTGAGTATCTTTTTACATGTTGTGTATATATTAATTTATTTTACACATCGATTTTGGATTTGATTAATATTCTAATCTACCCTACCAAACTGCACCTAACTGTTTTACGGCTGAACTATTAATTCAGGTTTAAAAATTAGAAATTATAGGAATGACAATTTTCATATACTCCCTCCATCCAATTTTATTATTTCTACTTTCCTTTTTGGCTTTCCAATTTTATTATTCTCATTCCTTATTTAGAAAGTTTACTATTCACACTATTTTATCTACACCCTTCAACTATCACTTATTTATTCAAATTGACACTTACTTTATTCATAAACAATCACTTTATCTATAAATGGACCCCACAACATCTCATCATACCCCTAATTTATCTACTTTATACATAAATTAATAAATATTCATTAAAACCCGTACCCGAAGAAGTGGGCATAATAAAATTGGACGGAGGGAGTATTAATCACGTATGATTGAGTGTAATTAATATATATGTTTAATATTATATATATATATATATACATACAGGGGCGGACCCAGGATTGTGGGGTAGGGGGGCCGATAAATTAAAATTCGACATTTTATATTTGAATCTAGATATATCAGTATACATAGTTAAATATCTCAAATACATAATTATGTCCTTAATATATTAAAATCCACTCCCTCCGTCCAATTTCATTATTCCCACTTTCCTTTTTTGGTTGTCCAATTTTATTATGCCCATACCCTTTTTGGAAACAATATTATCCATACTACTTTATCTCTACCCTCCTATCATCACTTATTTACCCACTTTGCCATTCACTTTATTCATAAACAATCATTTATTTACAAATGGACCCCACAATACTCTATCATACCCTCAACTTATCTACTTTATGAATAAACTAATCAATATTCATTAAAACACGTGCCCGAAGAAGTGGGCATAATAAAATTGGACAGAGGGAGTATAATTTTTTTATGCCTATCACAAAATTCATGAACAATTAATAGTTTATGCATTTATTTATTTTTTCTATTTATTTCTCAATATATACTACAATAGATTATCTAGAATAGAGATAAAATTGAGATTAAATATTTTTTTATGTTAAAATTGGATAAAATTTTTTAATATTAAAATTAAGTTAAATAGGTAAATAGTTTTTTTTAAATTAAAATTGTAGACTAGTTTATTTTTTGTGTCCCATGGTTTATTTTTTAAAATATTTTATGCAATTAAAGAGAATTAATTGAGATGTTGCTTTTAGCTTGGACCGCTTTTATTTTGAGTTTTGATTATTTGGGCCAATTACTTTGTTTAATAAAATTATTGTATTGTGAGTTAGTATATACTACTCCATATTACACGGCTTTTTTAATTAATTATTAATGTTTTGATATTTTTTTACTCATATATTGGTGTTTGAGGGTGTTTTAATAAAATAAATAGTAGCGTCCTCCCATTTTTAATAGTGCAACTCTGACATGTTTGCAGAATGTCAGTAGGAGCGCAAATTGAAACGACGCCCTTCTGAAAGTCTCGCTGCCCCTACACCTGACCTCTACACTACCAAAACAAACCCCTTTTGAGTTTATATATACATATATCATGGTCATCATTCCTCCTCTTTCTCTCATTATAATTTATCAAGCAAAACATTCATTTTTATTAAACTATGTTTTTATATTTTATTTAATACTCTGTCTAATTTTTTATTTTTTTTGTAAGTTTAATTTTATAAATTTTTTTCTATTACTTACACTCACTATTATATTTCTGTTTTATCTCCGCTCTCAAATTTTCACTTTTAAAATAAATAGGAGCACCCTCCTGGTAGGCGCCCTCCCCTTTTTAACAGTGCAACTCGGACATGTTTGCGGAATGTTAGAAGGAACGCAAATTGAAACGGCGCCCTTCTGAAAGTCTTTGCGCCCCTACACTACACCCACCCTATTTCTCATTTAATACCAAAACAAACCCCTTTTGAGTTTATATATACATATATCACGGTCATCATTCCTCATCTTTCTCTCCTCATTATAATTTATCAAGCAAAATATTTATTTTTATTAAAGTATTTTTTTATATTTATTTAATACTCTGTCTAATTTTTATTTTTTTTGTCTGTTTAATTTTATAAATTTTTTTCTATTACTTTCACTCACTATTTTATTTCTATTTTATCTCCGCTCTCAAATTTTCACTTTTTACATAAACAATTAATATTTCTTAAAATTTTTGTCCAACCAAAATAAAAATTATAAAAATGAACGGAGGGAGTATTTAACTTGTATAATAATTTAATTTGTATAATAGTGTAGTTAGAATATAATTTATGTTCTAATATATTAAAATGATAATTTAATCTTAATTTGAATATATGCTTTTTTATTCTTATTCTTATTATTATATTAATTTAAGTTTTAGGCTTGTATTAAATTTTCTCTTTTATTAATGTATGTTTTGATTTTGCTAAAATTTTCTTAGACTAATTTTGCTAATAGTTTAGGTTTTAATTTATATTAATGATTTTACTAATAGTTTAGACTCTATATTGATTATTAGAAATTAGAAGAATTAATTACTTAAAATTAGAAAATACTAACAAGCTACTAATTATATTAATGGTCGGATAATTTTCTATTATAGTCATTTCACTTCTACTTTTTCCTGATAGAACCTAGTTGATTTTTTTTTTCTAATAGGATCAAATTGGACATAAATAGACTAATCTGCCCTTTTAATTAAAAATTTTTCGAATTAATTAATATTAGTCAAACATTAAAATTTTCAAATCCTTTCTAAAAAGAAAGTCTTCACATTTAATTGACTTCCAAACTTTAAATCATTTCTAAAAAGAAGGTCTTCACCTTTAATTGAGAGATTTCACCTTCTAAACTAAATTTGCAAAAAAAAGTATACAGTTATACAACAATAAGTGAATATGATAATGCGTATTAAAGTGCATATATATAATTTTGCATAAAAGCATGCAAACTAAAGTGCATTCTAAACCTATGTATATTGAAGTTCATGTGAATTACGATGCAAACTAAAGTGCATTTCGACAATTTTGCATAAAAATATACAAACTAAAGTGCATTTCGACAAAATAGACGCAATCTCAGCCGAAACATGGTGAATTTGTTTGATATAATCACGGGTAAATCATCTAGAAACATAACTTCATCACGGATTGCATTACCAAAAATATTTTTAAAAATCAAAATGAATCAAACAAATTCATAAAAGGTTGAGATAAACAAGAGAGATCAGATGGTAGTGCATGATAAATATCATCATTCAAATACAGACAAAAGGTGGGTAAGTATCATCACGTCTCTTGTTGATTATCTCAAAACAAAATTCATAAACAATACGAACAAACATAGATTTAGAGAATCAGAAAAGTTGTCAATCACCACATTACATCTAATGAAGATGCAAATTAAGACGGAGGGGGGAAATTTTTTGTTTTAGTCCTATAAGTTTGAGATATTCCAAAAAAAATCCTTTAATTTTCAACTTTACAAAATACGTCATTTACCTTTTAATTTTAATCCTTTTTTACTTCAATTTTAATCCTTTATGTTTTGAAGGAATTATAATTGACTTTGACTAATTTGGTGCCACATGTATTAAAAAATGCCACATCACTATCTCTCCTTTATATATATTTTAAAAAATAGAATTAATAACACCCCAAAATATTTTATACACACCCCATAACTAAATAATATTTACATAAATAAAGAGTAAAATAATTTTAAAAAATAACTTCAAAAAATCTGAAAAAAAAATGTAATTAAAATTTAAAAGTATTTTAAAAAACTAACTAAATATTTAAAAATAATTAATTTACATAAAGTAATTAATATTTTTGAAAAAAATCTTAGAAAATTAAATAGAATCTGAAATTAAAAAATAAATCATCAAAACAAAATTCAAAATATTGAATTTTTTTTTAATAAAACGTAAAAAAAAGGTAAATTAAAAAAATCAATAAAAAAGTAAGATTTAATTTTTTATTTTATTTTCTTAATATTTATTTTTGATTGAATTGATTTTTCTTTCATTTTTTATCTTATTTTGTTTTTTTAATCGAATCATTAATTGGTATTTTTAATTTAATTATTTTATAAATTTTATTTGATTTATTTAATATTTATAGATTTTATTTGGATTTAATTGATTTTTTCATTTAAATATTTTTTAATATTTAGTTGATTTTTTAAAATATTTTAAATTTTTATTTAGTTTTTCCTATTATTGAATATTTTTTTAATTAATTTTTAAAATTTATATATAGTTTTAATGATTTAATTGAATTTTAAATTATATTATTAATTTTTATTCAATTTGTATTTGTTTTGAGGGATAAAGGATAAATAGGAAAGAATTAGAGTGTGTTTAGTAAAATTGATTTTTAAATTTTAGTGGGGTGTGTATAAAATTTGAGGTTTATATAACATTTTATTAGATGTTAGTAGCCTTACACAAAAAAAATTATTTGCATCTACTCCAAACTAATTATTTTACTCCTCTATATATATAAAAAAAAAATTAAAAATTGCACCTATTTCAAACTAATTAATTATTTTTTTGGAAATATATTTATTTACCATGAATATTTGATAAAATGATGATATTATCATTAAATTTAGTTATACATTTTAATTAATAGAGGAAAATAATATAAGGGTTACTTAGTTATTTTATATACATTTATTTTTGTATTTAAAATTATGGGGTGTGTATAGAGTATTTTTGGGTGTTATTAACTCTATTTTTTTTAATATATATAAAAAAGAGATAGTGATGTGGCATGATGATGTGGCATTTTTTAATATATGTGGCACCAAATTAGTTAATTATAATTCCTTCAAAACATAAAGGATTAAAATTGAAGTAAAAAATTATTAAAATTGAAAGGTAAAGAACGTATTTTGTAAAGTTGAAAGTTAAATGATTTTTTTTGGAATATCTCAAACTTATAGGACTAAAACAAAAATTTTACTCCAAAATAATCTCATCATATTACTCCAAAAAAACAATAATGCAACAAAGCATATAAAATGAATTGAAGAAATCAAACACATTACATCTAATGAAGATGCAAATTAAGACTGGGGCGACAAAAATAATCTCATCATATTACTCCAAAAAAAAAACAATTGTGCAACAAAGCATATAAAATGAATTGAAGAAGTAAAGGTTAACATTCGCCTTCTGCGAAAAAATCGAAACGATGGGGGAGAGAAATCAGCTCAAATGGCCCTCATAGGGTTTTACGATCTGTTTTTGCGGCACAAATTCAGAAATTTAAAATTTGATTTAAATGTTTAATTCTTAAAATTAAGGTGTTATATGAATATTAAGGGTAATTATGATTTTTTAACTCTAATTTATTTGATCCTACACTTCCACTTCTCTAGACAAAATGTTTCTCAGCAATTGTATAGAAAGGGAATCTGAAAATCCCTTGAAAATAGGTAGGGAAAATATCCTTTAGAAATAGTAAGGGAAATTCATTTATTTTAATTTAGTATATTTGGCAAAATAAATAAAACGATAATAATTATGTGTGTCCTAATTCTCATGCATATGTGCGCCCCTTTGTCGTTGGGCTAGGAGCTATTTTCATTATATTTTAAATGCAATTAATATATATGTTATATTTTCAGTTTTTTTTTAATTTATTTAATTTAAACTTGATTGCTTATTTTTTTATAATTGGTAACATACATCCATTTTATATTTTTTCAATTCAAATATTATAAATATATTTTATTATTAATAATTATGTTTAATTTTTTTAATTAACTTTTTATATGTTAAAACTTTCGAAAACCACCTAATTTACTATCAATTAAAAATGATACTAGTAAATTAGGAGTACGGTATAAAACTTCCGAAAACCAAGTTCAATATATATTTTTATTTAAAATATATTCCTAAAGGCCACATATATATATATATATTTTACAGATATACAAAGTTTGTTTTAGAATATAAAAATAAATATTTACATTGTTCACAACGTATTTTCCGGTCTCAAAAATTTAACTTTGATTAATTTAATTAAATGACGTGGCTGAAAATTGAGGGTCAATCCCTCAGCAATTTTTAAATTTTGAATCCCTTGTCAAATTCATCAGTAAATGTTGAGGGATTTGATTTCCCTAGCATTTAACAAGTGTTTTTTCTTCCCTCACCCATTCATTCCCTTAGTCAATCTCTCACCTTTTGTGAGAGATTTTTACACTAATTTCCCTCGCCATATGAGGCAAATTTTGTAGTGCTATTAGAAAATTTTAAAAGTGGTAGTTTCTATTTATTTAAGGTGCGATAGGATTGACTCTATTGAGGAATAATCTGGGTTTTACCTATACTAATTAATTAGAAATTAAAAAAATCAATTACTTAAAAGTAGAAAATACTACCATGAGCTACTAATAATATTAATGGTTTTGCCTATATTAATTAGTTAGATATTAGAAGAATTAGTTACTTGAAATTAGAACTAATTATGTTAATGATTTTGCACTCCCTCTGTCCACCTATAAATTTTTCATTTTGTCATTTTGGTTCGTTCTGTCCACCTATAAATTTTTCATTTTGTCATTTTGGTTCGTTCGTCTATAAGCTTCACATACTCTTTTTGGTAAATATCTTTTAATTTTTTATTCTTACACTTCACTTTATATCTTATTTTTTCTCTCTATCTCATTATATTTCTCAATCACATCACTTGTACTATGAGTGTGTTTTGAAACTCTACAAACTGCTTCCATAATCACTTATTTTCAAAGCTGTCTCTCACAGCTTTTCAAAAAAAAGTGATTCTGGAAGCAGTTTGTAGAGTTTCAAAACACACCCTAAATCCATAATTTAATCACTTTTTTTTAAGAGTTTAATTAAGATTAGGGACAATCCTATAGACACAACTAGGAAAAGAGACAAAAAATTATAGTATTAGAATTAAGGTCAAATTCATAACCAAATAACCTGTTATGCCCTTTATGCTTATAAGACACTAATAATGGAAATTAAAATTAAATTTTAAATCAATTTAATATAAAATTAGATTTTAAATTTTAAATCATAATATCTCATAACAAAATCATTCCATGGTCAACTATCCAATCTTCGATATCTCATACCTAATCAATAATTCAACACCCAAATCTCATATGCTATACGCAATAATTCGATACCCAAATCCCATATGCTATACGCAATAATTCGATACCCAAATTCCATATGATATACACGATCACTGCACCAAAATACATAAAATCTGGCGATCATGACCGAAATTCCCAAAATACAGAAAGTTTGATCTGCAATATCTCATCCGATAATCATTCCATTATCAAGGTATGCAATTTTATTTGGTGTTGTCTTAATGCAATAATCAATAATTCGTTTAGTTCATGGTTCTTCCAAATTCATAAAGTCTGATCTTCGATATTTTCTGCATCGTCACTATTTTATATTATGCGATTTAGGGCTTTATTGAAGGAGTTAATTGGAGAAGCTAATTTACAGAATTAGAGATGGAATATGCTGTGATTTTAAAGTTCGAATTCGAGGATAAAATCAAGTTGATCCGTGTTCAACAATCTTCAAAGTTAGAAGACATTGTTAATGAAATAATCGGTATGTGGCCCATATTATCGAATTCTAATATAGGCATGTGTTATTTTGTTGGTTGCATAAAGAATTGTTCTTTATCATCTGATTCTGATTTGGTTAGTTTAGTTGAATTTTGCTAGATTTCATCGGAAAAATTAGTTGAAGTTTATGTTTGTTCTACACAGTTTAAGAATTTAGTACTTGATATGCATAATTCACAAAGTTTGGGCGTTAGTTTGACAATCAGTGATGATCGTGTTAATGCTTCTGCATCCCAAACTCAATTGTCAAATATACGTGATAATCGTGTTGACATTGCGTATGTTTTTTTTTTTTTTTTGTTTAGATGATATTTTTTTGCATATGGTTTACAATCTTAGCTTATATGCAACGTATATTTTCACATATGCTCTAAATATTTAGCATAAATTTCAATATATGCATTAATTAGATATGTCTTCATTACCACAATAATGAATCTCATATTAAAATAATGCATACAAATATAAAATTAATATTAAAAGATTCTAATTTACCAATCATAATTATGGACAATTATTACCGGTTACATTTCATGGAAAGTTACAACCCACAAGTTTTAATTCAATCATCATTTAATTTACCAATCATAATTATGGGCAGTTATTACCGGTTTCATTTCATGGAAAGTTACAATCCACAAGTTTTAAGTCAATCATCATTAATATAATATTATTAATTTTAAATATATCCACTATTCTCCACAATTATCTCACGTAATCCAAACCAACAATATATTTTTAACATTTTCAAATATTGATATTCAATGATAATTTTTTTCTATAAATAATATTATAATTACAATTTCTAAAATGAATAATTTATTTTGATATCCACGTTTGCATAATATGTACACGTCAATATTATAATAATAGTTTTTATATATAACATCTATAAACAAATGATTCACGTAATAATACTATGATTATCGTAGTAATCATAAATATAGATAAAAATGGTGTATTTTGCATTCTTACTGCACATATCACAATGTGCATATTTGTTTGGCATATACGTGCGTATATATTCCATTACGACGTTACTGAATTAATTACATCATATGTATTTTTTTTTTTTTTTTAAAGAAGCTTCTCCAATACTCCAGCTCTGTTTTAGGAAGGTTTGAAATTCCGAACGCAATTATGACCGAGATTTTCGAGAATTTAATATTTTATCAGTTCCTATTTTGAATTTAATATTTTATCTTATTAGGAAGGTTTGAAATTTCGAACGCAATTATGATCGAGATTTCCGGGAATTTAATATTTCATTAGTTCTTGTTTTGAATTTCCTATTTTATCTTAATTGAATATGTAAATTTCGATTTTATTTATAAACGGAGGTTAAAATTGTACTTTTATAAATCAAATTGTCCTTCTTTCTAACGTTTAAAATTTTTGTCTTTATTTCGAGTTTTTATAGGTGAAATGTCTTATATACTAATTTCCCCTTTTTTTAATTTATGTATCCAAAAATAATAAGAAACTTATAGGTAATGGAGAAAGTATATTAATTAGTGAAAAATATAAAATTAGACAGAGTATTAAATAAAATCTAAGAACATACTTTAATAAAAATGAATATTTTGCTTGATAAATTATACTCCCTCCGTCCCACACTCCCACTATTAATGAAACATTTACTATTTGCACGGGTTTTAATGTAGAATTGTTTATTAGTATTAAAGGAGATATAGTTGACTTTTAGGAGGGATATTATGGGTTTTTCAACTTTATTGGAGAGATAATCTTTTATTTGTGTGTAAAAAGTAATGACATGGAATGTAAATAAGTAGATGTTAAGGGAGATTTTTAAAGGAGATTGGAGTAGGTGACAAATGTTCCAATAATAATGGGACAAGGATTTTTGGCAAATGTTCCACTAATAATGGGACAGAGGAAGTAATGAGAAGAGAAAAAGGAGGAATGATGACCGTGATATCCGTATATATAAATTCAAAAGGGGGTTGTTTTGGTAGGTGTAGTGTAGGGTGCAGAGACTTTCAAAAGGGGTGCCGTTTCAATTGACGCTCCTTCTACAAACATGTCGAAGATGCACTGTTACAAAGGGGAAGGGCGCTTGCAAGGAGGGCGCTCCTATTTATTTTATTAAAACACCATCAATTCAAACACCAATATATGAATAAAAAAATATCAAAACATTAATAATTGGGTAACACTTGCGTACACTCGTATGCACCATACCCCCTAATTTTAATTTTTTATTTATATTTTACTTGCACCTACTAATTTAATGAGTTCACCCCCAAATTATATTTTTACTACAGTTATCTGCACTCGCTCATTTTATGAGTTCACCCTAAATCATTTTTTTACCGCAGTTGTCTGCACCCCGCTCATTTTATGAGTTCACCCCAAATCATTTTTTACAACGGTTATCTACACTCGCTCATTTTATGAGTTCACCCCCAAATTATTTTTTTACTACAGTTATTTGCACCCGCTCATTTTATGAGTTCATCCCAAATCATATTTATACTACAGTTATCTACACCTGCTCATTTTATGAATTCACCTCCAAATCATTTCTTTTTTACAACGGTTATCTACACCTGCTCATTTTATGAGTTCACCCCCAAATTATTTTTTTACCACAATTATCTGCACCCGCTCATTTTATGAGTTCACCCCCAAAATATAATATTATATTACATTTTAAAAATATTATATTATCTTTTCATTAATTTACACAAAATATAATAATAAAATCAACCCTAATTTATACATTTACAATTTTGTAGTCGAGTCATTGCCGAGTTACCGTCGATTCACCACTAAATCACCCATATTTTTAGAAAAAAAACCGTAAAAACATAATTAAAAAAAACTATCGAAATTAGGCACAAATCTCTATTTTTTTTTTCTCATTTTTCAGTTTTTATTCCATACTTTTTATTTCTTCATTTTTTTTTCCTGTTTTTTTTTTCATTAATTTTTTTAAAATTTTAATACATAATAATATTATATGTATTATTTTATTATAGTCAATAATACAATAAGTAATAACTAGTAATACCATAAACAGTAATCAGTAATATCATTAACAATAATTAGTAATATCTATATATATATAATAACACAATAGTGGCTTATTGGAGAAGTTCCCGCCTAAATTGCCAAAATAATAAAATATTGTTATAGTGGAGTCCACCAATAAAATATCATTTTTAAAATTCTTTTTCTATATTTTTCTTTATTTTCATTTTCTCTCTCCACTCTCTGTACCGGTCAATTTTCTGTCTTATTCATATAATATTATAATTCATATATATATTTTTAGTATATTTGATCAAATCTTCATATCTATTTTATAAATATCTTTCTTTGTATCTATAAATATAACTAAAACATTATTACTTATTAAAGATTATATAAAATGAATATTTATTAATTATGCTCAATTAATTATTTTTGGTAAATCTTAATTTTATCCAATATTATTGTGACATTTATTTTTTAAATAAAATTTTAAAATTAATGGTTCTAAAAAAATTCTTATACCATTGTATGTATACAAAAAAATCATTTATTAACATCACATTGTTTATATAAATTTATATATTAATTTATAAATCATTGCACGAGATAAATATTAGTGAAAATCAAATTTTCTTCTTTGAGTTTCTTTATTATTCTCTATTAGAAATATAATATTGTATCATTCATATAATATTATAATTCATATCTATCTTAGTATATTTGATCAAATCTTCACGTCTATTTTATAGATATGCTTCTTTGTATCTATAAATATAACTATTGTAAAACATTATTACTTATCAAAGACTATATAAAATGAATATTTATTAATTATGCTCAATTAATTATTTTTGGCAAATCTTAATTTTATCCAATATTATTGTGATGTTTATTTCTCAACTAAAATATTAAAATTAATGTTTCTAAAAAATATTTTTATTTATTAACTTCACACTGTTTATATAAGTTTATTAATTTAAAAACCGTGCATCGCACGGGAGAAATACTAGTCTTTACAATAATAAATAATTACACGCATCTAATTACAGTAAAATTTTATACAATAACAAATAATTTCACACATCTAATTATATTCAATAATACAAAAAATAATTATCAGTAATACTATGAACAATAATTAGTAATACCATGAACATTGATCAGTAATATCTTACACAATAACAAATAATTCCACAAATCTAATTATATTCAGTAATACAAAACACAATAATATGTAATACCATAAACAATAATAATAATAATCAGTAATGCCTTAAACAATAATAAATAATTCCACATAATCAGTAATACCACAAACAATAACCAATAATACCACAATTAATAATCAATAATACTGTAATCAACAATCATTAATATTAATTCAATAGTATATTAATAGTAATACCACAATCAATAACTAGTAATACCAGTACCACTAACAATAATACCATAAAAAAAGTGGAGGGAGTACAGATCGAGGTGTACTGAAGAAAATAGGGGGTGCACATTACCAAGCCCAATTGAACGGAACTTTGACCCAATGAGAAGGCACCCTAGGTCAGCAGTCGCCGCCTGAGATTTCATCGGCAAGGTCACCGGCTCCGAGTGCCGGCCGATCAGAGATCTATCAACAACATACTCACAGTCCTCCGTTGGGCCACCGTCAGCCGGAGGAAGAGGCTATGCAGGAGCAGGGTGAAGAAGACGAAGTAATGTAGCTTCGATTTGGACTGAGATGAACGACAAGAGCGAGGCGGCGTCGATGCGAGTGTTGTAGGCGAGCGCCATTGATGCCGGAGAAGATTCTGGATCGCGAACACAAGGGAGATTGATGGAAGCAGTCGCGTCGGTGGTCGAAATGAGTAGAGGTTTTCGGCCGAGATGGAAGATGATGTCAATTGTCATGGAAGTGAAGAATCGCCATTGCGATTCGAGGAGGGGTCTCGGACTTCAATGGCCGGGACGGAAGCGCCGCCGTCGCCGTCGAGGGGGTGGTCGGGCATGGTGGTGGCAGGGTCACCCGCCGAACGACATGGATTTCCAGCAGGTCCTTTACTCATCAAATTAAAATTGAAATTCAGGTGCACCGCCGATCGACTATAATAAAATCATACCTATAATATTATTTTGTATTAAAATTTTAAAAATACACACGAAAAAAATGGAAAAGAAAGGCATCAAAATAAAATAAAAAAAGTAAAAGGAAAAAAAATGAATAAATAAAAAAATTGAAAAATAAACAAAAAATGGGAAGAAATAAAGGAAAAGAGAAGGGGGGAGAAAAATTAAAAAGAAAAAAAATCGAGATTTGTGGCTAATTTCTATAGATTTTTATTGATTATATTTTTATGAGTTTTTTTAAATATGGGTGAGTTGGTGGTGAATCGACGGTAACTCGGCTGCATATTGTAAATATATAAATTAGAGTTTATTTTATTATATTTTGTGTAAATTAATAAAATAATAATATAGTTTTTTAAATGTTATTATTTTTTTTAAAATATTTTGGGGTGAACTCATAAAATGAACGGGTGTAGATAATTGTGGTAAAACAATAATTTGGGGGTGAACTCATAAAATAAACGGGTGTAGATAACCGTGGTAAAAAATGATTTGGGGGTGAACTCATAAAATGAGCGAGTGCAGATAACCGTAATAAAAAATGATTTGGGGGTGAATTCATTAAATGAGCGGGTGCAAATAATAATAGTAAAAAATAATTTGGGAGTGAACTAATTAAATGAACGGGTGCAGATAAAATTAAAATTAATTGATAAATTAAAATTAAAATTGAAGTATGCACCGTACCTGCGAGTGTATACAAGTATTTGGCTTAATAATTAATTAAAAAAACCATATTACACCTGACACCTCTATATATATAGTAATAAAATGGAGAAAGTTGAGGGGGACCAGGGTCACCCTCAAATAATGCATGGGTCCGCCATATAGGAAAGTGAAATCCTTACAAATAACATATTCTGTTAATAAAAATAATGTTAGGAAAGATAATTAAAATTGTTTTAATTAATTAATTAATAGTGGACTAGTTAATTTTATATAGAAAATTTTGTTAATAATAAATGTACATAGTTTAGAATGTAGAGATAATAACGTAAAAATAGTTTTTGGAGAAAAAATATTATATGAGATAGATAATTATGGGAATGTTGGTGAGAAATGAATAAAGGCAAAATGAGAATTTTTGAGGAAAAATATGCAAAAATTCATATGGAGAATAAATGAGTAACATGTGACTTATTATATTTTAATCTTAATCTATATATATATATTTGCAAACTCATCGGAGGACACATGTCACAACCTTATTCAAAGTCTTAACCTCTCTTTTCACCATATTTCTTCATTTAAAAAATTATGCATTCTTATGATCACTATAGATTAAGTTTTAATCTCAGCCTCTAAACCTGTACAAATGATCTGGACCGCAAATTCTTCTTTGATTTACTTTTTTAATGACAACCGTTTCTCTTTCACTCATCAGTTGAAGATTTAGACTCCCCCATTATAGCCATAGATTGAAACTTTACCTTTGTTACATATTCAATTTATAACCTTATTATTCACATTCATCTTTGAAACTCTTGCTAATCCATCAATGACTTCCGCTGCTTCAGTCGTCGTTCACAGTCGGGTAATATTCATGCTTTTTATATTTTTCATCTATCATTTTCTCATATTTGGGTTCAAACTCGACGTTGTTGTGGATCCTAACGCTGCTGTCAACTCGGAGTTGCTTCCGATTTTCAAATTTTACGATTCTCTTGGGTATTAATATAATTTCTGAATTAACATGTTGTAATTGATATCTCAGTATTTTTCTAATTCTTTTTTCCTCCACAATTCCTCTGGGTTTTTTTTTTATGATCCTTCTCTAATTTCTCCTTCTAAATTTCATTTGCATAAGTTCGCAGGGAGACGACAACAAATGCGGCGACGAGTAGAATTGGTGAGAATGATTACGCTATCAAATTTGGTCACGTGTATTTAGGTAATCTTGAGTATTGACTTGCAGGTTTATTTGGATACCACAACATTTTAATAAGTGATGTGATAGAATTGCAGATTTCTCTACAAAGATTACATTTTCAAATAATTCTATTATTTTTTTTTAGTGATATTTAGTAAATTTGATTTTGTAAATCAGTACTTTTATTGTTGAGATAATGTGAATTTCTGAATTTTTTAGATTAGTTGTAGGAATGTTGTGATGTGACGGTTGAATCAGAGGAAATATATGGCCTACCACTAAATATTCAGGTTATGTATTTTATTTTCATCTTGAGTTCTTTTCAATTTATTATGAATCAATATGGTAGTAAACCAATCTCAATTATTTATGTATTTCTTTATTTATCATGTGCAACATGCATATTTTATAGTTGTCTCCTGTTATTTTTCTTAGTTTCTTTGATTTGATGTGTTAATTGTATAAGATTTATCTCTTGATGGCATTAACCCATTCTGATATTTCGATTTGAGTTGTTTCAATAACAGTTTTTGCTTTTGCTTTACCTAATATTTTGTTTGTTTATCCAATTGATACTGTATAACCCATTATTATCTAACCGTATAATAAACAAAATTTTATAGTAAAATAATATAAGTATGAAAATTTAAGTATCTCAATTTAATTACTTAACTTAGTAGCTGCCACACCTGCTTATAAGTTTGTTGGCTCTGAAACTTGGCATGAAACAATGGAAGTTAGCAATGGACAGAGGTAGGAGAAAGGAAAAGAAGAACTCTATACTTAGGTTCAATTTGGTAGGGTAGATTAGTTCAAGATAAGTAAGTAATCAAGTTTAAGATAGAAGTCAAATCGAGTTTAAAATAAAATTCATGTCCAATACGTAAAAAAACATTCGATTGTGTGCATACCAAATGATTGAAAGACACACTATTTGTGATTCAATTTGAGTTGATTTTAATGTTTGTTTTGATCATCTCAATAACCTTATAGGTCATACTTGATATGGAATTTTCAGCTAAAATCTAGCTACCAAATCCATTATAATATTCTGAAATTATGGAGATTCTTCTTTTAAAAAACTAGTCTTTTTTGCATGCATATAACTAATGAGAACCATAAAAGAAAATGAAGTATAAGAAAGTTTTACAAGGCTAGAAAATATGATTTTTAAACAATATGCCTGCATATGGTTCGATGATGTTTTTAATTGTTAAAAAACTTATCTGTTTTGTCATTGAAATGTATAATTTTATCAATTGTCATCACTCACTTTCAAGTGCTTGAAGAGAAATGGTAAATTGATGGGTTCACAGGTGCATAACTGCATATACATCTTTTATATAATTATTTGTTCAAATATTAATCCAGATATGAAAAAATGACATGCAATACTGATGGGTTGATCAAGTGCAAAAATGTTATTTGACCATAATTCATAGCCGTCAATAAAGAGTTGACCATAATTTTAAAATTATCATTCTTGATTAACCCAACACCACCATTATCCAGCTAATTTGAGTTTACTTTTGTGTATTTCGAAATTTTAATTGTTTTGTGACCTCCTCTTTTAGGACTAATTGACAAGGTTTATGTAATGAAGAGAAACAAAGTTTTACCATGGAACATGGATGAAGATTGTGATTTTAAATGGTCTTAGTGGTTCGAGTTGGAGTAACCAAAAAATGTTAGCAAATCAGAGGATCTGGATTTCATTTTTCTAATCAACTTGGAGTAAATGTGTTGAAATACCTGTTTTTTTTTTTTAAAGCCATACCTTAGATCATAAATTTGTAGGATCTCATATTTTATGTGTAAATGAGACGGAAATCGTAAAGTCTTAAATCCATTCATTTGAGTTCTGAAAGAAACATAGCCGAAAATTTATAATTTTATATATTGATTTTTTTTATTAATAATCACATACTTCTTTATTATATTATTATTATTTAAGTATATGTTATAGATAAATTCTTTTATGCAACAATTGAATTTTAATTTTCAATTTAACATCAATATTTGACAAAATTCATTAGAGCTCAATTTTAATTGTAGGAGTGTAATTAATTTCACCCATGTTATAAGGTTTTTTTGTATCAAAATTACTTTTTCATTCTTTCGGTCTCGGAACAACCATTTATCAAATATCTCTCCCTATATAATATAACATCTCCCATTATCAATTTTAATATCAAATGAGTGGAAGTTCTTTTAAAACATTTTATTAATTTTATTTTATTCTATAAAATGAGTGGAAGTTATTCTTACTTACGTTTTAGCTTTCTTTTATTGCAAATTAAATTTAAAAGATAACATGTATAAATTTGTAGGGAATTCAGTTAAACAGGAATAAATTAATAATTGTGAACATAATATGAGAAATATAAAACATTTTCACAAAAAATACGCTTTCTTTGTTGCTGGGTACTTGATATTTTATTTTACTTGAATTTTTTGGACTTTTAACAATCTCTCCTAGCTAATGGAGACCAAGCTCAAAACAAGTAGAGTTAGCTATTATTAGACCGATGGTTACAAAATCTGAAAATTTGATTTGGTGTTGGTCTGAAAATTCGATTTGTACTGCAATGAAATTAAACTAATTGTTATAAGACTTGAAAATCATATCATCGAAGAATAATTTTTTTTTTTTTAAAGGAATGTAGGTAGTAAAGTATTTATCCAAAAAATAACATTAAATGTTTTGAATGACACCGTTCTCTTAAAGTTTCGAATGACACAATTTCCTATTTTATTGTATTTTACAATAACGATAAATAAAAGTTAAGGTCAATATTTTTTCACGGTAGATGTCTACCTTCCAAAATCTATGTTTGTATGTTACAACCTCTAGAGCCAAGAGTAGAAATAGATTGAAAATTATGTGATTATCTATTCTATTATTGTTTTTTTTTTATACTATATGTCTATGATGTATTCTATATTGCTACAATATTTTATCTTTTTTTTTAGAGTATTTTTTTATTTTTTTGTTAAAATAACAAATTTATACTCCATGTTTTAAAATTTATTTTTTAATTAATAAATTAAAAATAAAATGTATTATAAATTTATTCCAACCCCGCGTAAAACGCGGGTCTTACACTAGTTCTATATATTTGCAAACTTCTCGATTGTCACATGTCACTCCCTTAGCCACTCTACCTTAATCTCTCTGTTCCCAAATCCTTTTATTTCAAAAAATCATTACTCTCATTTATTTGCTTCAATCTTCACCATTTATTTAAACATATTAGTCTTAACAGTTAGATCTTAATTCAATCTTCTATATAATAGGTTTATCTCTTTCATTTTTCTCAATTCACTTTAAACATTCTTCAATTGAGCCGAATACTCTGGCCTTTCTCCGAGAAGGCTCCATCCATTAATTCAATGGTGGGGGAGACTGAAGCTTTGACAATTCTTCGAGTTACCAGTTCAGAATGAGTACTCACATTAAGATTGAGACTGATCTGACCAGATTTGACGACCTCATAGCTGAGATAAGGATCGCAATCAGAGGTTTTACGAAAGTGGAATTTTTTGTTGGACAAGACGAGAAGGAAATGGGACCGCCTACAAACTGGCTGTGAATAGTTTTTCTTTAAATTTCTCTTTATTTTTTACTGTTTTACAGTTTTACACTTTTACTTTCAAGCCGTGTAAATGATTTATATATCATCTGGTACTTTATCTTAATATACATTTATGAGAAAATTGCAGATTTGGTCCCATTAACCATGTGTCTATTGGTTTGGTTCCATGATATTTGGATTTAGTCCCATACGAAATAAAATTTTGCAAACTTGGTCCCATACGAAATAAATCTTGCAAACTTGGTCCCATACGAAATAAGTTTTGCAAACTTAGTCCCATACGAAATAAATCTTGTAAACTTGGTCTCATACGAAATAAGTCTTGCAAACTTAGTCCCACACGTTATGAAAAATGCAAAACTGGTCCCAAAAATGAAAAATATATATAACTATTAATTAATATATAATAAAATTTCTATATATAACAATTAATTATTTTTAAAAAACTCATTAATTAATAAAAAAAATTAAAAATTGGTCTCATACGATTTTTTTTTTAAAAACTCAATTATTAATAAAATTCATATATATAACTAAGAAAAAAGAAAAAAACGTAAAAAAATCATTGTATTCTAATAAAATATACAATAAGAATTTTAAATATTAAATAAATGTTAATACAAGTGACACATTTGATATATTCGATACAAATAATGTTTTAATATATTTTTTTTAAAGAATTGACAAGGGGTACTAAATGATGTTTTAGTTACTTTCTTTTTTAAATCCATATCTAGACGCATTATTTTCTTAAAATTATTTTTAAAATATGATTATTTTGCTAATGATTTCTTCTCCTTTTTTTTTTCCTTGAAATTTTGACTCATGAAATATTACTCCCTCCGTTCCAGAGGAATTTGCACCCTTGGGACGACACACATATTAAGAAATGTGTAAGAAAAGATGTAATGAATGATGTTTTAAGGGGTAATTTTGTAAACTTTTATAAATAAAGTAAAGTAAAAAGTAGATTGAGTGTGGAAAAATAATGACATATGGATAAATATGAGTATATTTTAAAGGTGAGGGTTATGAAAATATTTCCTTCTATGGAATGTGCAAATTGATATGAGACATTAATATATAGAAAGTATGCAAATTCCTGTAAAACGGAGGAGTATTATCTTTTTATCAATCCAATGATGGTATTGGTAGAAGAGCTGAGTGGAGAGTGGCACCCCATCGGGCCTCAACTTTCTATCCGACAGCTTTAAAAAAGAAAAAAAGTGATGATGTGGGTCAGAAAAGAAGTATCACGCGTTCGATTTATATGGTCAATAATAAAAAAATGGAAAATTGTATATATTTTTTTATTGGGTTGTACTATATGTAACTTATTTTTATTTAATATTTGAACTAATACTATATAATATGTGAGTTAATAATATACTTTATTTATACTAATACTATACTTTATTTGAATTAATACTATACTGTATTTGCATAATTTATGGATAACATTCACTCATTTAAAAAATTGGATCAAGTGGTACCAGTTATGCACAAATATTTGCCTTTTTTGTTATGTAAGAATTAGGTCAAATCATGCTCGTAATTCGAAAATTGTCCTTTTTATTGCAGAAATGATCTAGTCCGTTAAATAGTTAACGGAATCCGTTAGTTGCTGAAATTGAAGGAAAAATATTTATAGGACACAATTTTTTGAGGAAAATGACTCATTCTTTCTATAAATTAGCTCCCTAGCACATCCAATAAATATGTGGATATCTTTCTAATTTTTTTTAAAACAAAATTTATTTAATTTGAGATCAAGAGATACTTAACATATATAAGTGACAAGAAATACAAAAGAAGAAAACTCAAAATATTAGTTTTTTTTTTTTAAATCTGATCTAGTAATTATTTAGAATTCATGGAATTATATATGCATGGTGCAGTCTTTTTATATAAATAACGCTAAATATATATTTAAAATTTACTTAAGGTCAAATCAATTTAAAATTTTTTATCTCTATTTCACGTATTTTTAGATTTACATTAAGGGGTGTATTCAATTGAGATTATGTTGGATTTTTTTGGACTTTTAAAATCTGGGGGTATTCAATCCAGATTTTTAAAAGTCTTTCAAAATTTTGAGTTATTCAATACGGATTTTAAGAAGTCTTTAGAAATCTTTAGGTATTCAACAATCTATGGATTTTAATACTCTATGGATTTCGTTGGATTCTCTTTCAAAAATATAAATAAATTTCACTAATCAAAATCTCTTCTAAAAAGTAGAGATTTCAACGGATTCTCTTAGAAGACTCTAAAAGAGAAGAAAAAAAAACTGTGTTAACTATGTTCTTTGATAAGCATCACAGATTCTTCACCACCATTATTATCGTGAAAAAAATTACATCTTTATATTTTAAAATTATGTTCTTTCTTTAAAAATTATAGTATATCGGACACCGTCAATAATATCTAATCGACGTCAATTTTCCATTACGCGGTGTTCGATATCATCTAAAAGATTTTGGTGGTTAAGGTCGTCACCCATAAATGCAATTATTCAATCGAATTTTTGGTATTTTCAAATTGCAATTCACAAGTTCGTTGGATTACATAACTTTCTTCGGAAAGAAGGTCGCTCTGATGAATTTCCAGTCGAATATAAAGAAGATCAAGATTCACCACATCTCGACATGAAAGAGGAAAATTTGGAATTGTTTTCTCATTCAACTACAACAAAGAACTTGAGCTAATGCATGGAGAACTAGTATTGCTAACTATGTGAAAATGAGGCCGAGGTATAATTGTGATGAAAATGAAGATGAGAATAATTATGATAAATAATAAAAAAAAATTTGAACTAGGTTTTAGGGGCGTAGTTTATGGAAATTCATGTAAATCAATAAAAAAATGTGTATTTCAGAATCCTGTCAAATCTATAAAAATCCATATAAATCAATAAAAAAGTCAGTCAAACTCTGCATAGAGTCTATGAATTTTCTAAATCCACTGACTTTTTAAAGTCCAAAAAAATTCAACAGAATCTCAATTGAATACACCCCCTAAATTTTTTAATTTTTTTTAATATTTACATTTTATTTTTATTATAACTTTTAAATTATGGAGTAATACAAAAATTGTATTTTTATATATACAAAAAATGCTGAAAATTACACATTTGACCAGAATCCCCATCTTATTTCACGCGTGAGAAGTCGCACAAGTGCATTTCTGGCAATTTAAAAAAAACAGCAAAAATGACAAAAAATGTACACGCATTTCAATGCTCGCACGTAATTCGAAATCTATCTCTAGTTTATCCTATTATTTTAGAACATCACCAAAACCTAATAATGAAAGTAAAAAATAAAGGTTTTCTTGTGAATTAAGTTCGATTTTCGTTCAATTTGAGTGCAAGGGCGGAGCCAGGATTTTTTTAGGATAGGCTGAAAACCTTAAATAAAGAGACTAACGAGTAGAAGAAAATTGAAAGTATCAATTTTTTTTATTTAAGAGATTTGAATTGATAAATTAATTTAGGGTTAATTATTGGCCGATGCTAAAGAAAATCCCTCAATTTTATTGTACACATCCCAACTATATTATACACACCCTATATAAAATAAAATTTATTTGTAAATTTCTACTTACATCTTCAACCTTCAATTTTGGACAATTATACCCAAATTTAAAAAAAAATCACGAAAAAACCTTATCCTTTAATGGAACGGAAGAAACGTGTGAACAAGAAAATCACAAAAATTTAAACCCTAGGCATTGATAAAAACTAATGAAACTGTGTAAAAAATGGAGATTAAGCGTACCAAATTTACACATTATTTTGAATATCAAATATGTATGGTTGAAACTTCTTCTTTCAAAATTGAACTCACTTTTGTATTCTTCTTATTTTACGCTTTTCTTCTGTTTCGTCAGTGAATAATAATTTTTCGTAATTTTTTAATTTTTATAGAGTTGGGTTATAGTATATAATTGCTTAAAATTGAGGTGTGAGTATTAATTTAAAAATAAATTATGTGGGGTGTGTATAGTAATTAAAGTCATAAAATGTGTATAGTAGAATCGGGGTTT
This sequence comes from Galeopsis tetrahit, assembly GCA_963675135.1. NCBI lineage: Eukaryota > Viridiplantae > Streptophyta > Magnoliopsida > Lamiales > Lamiaceae > Galeopsis > Galeopsis tetrahit. The sequence goes on from OY776131.1 coordinate 57,536,072, forward strand.
GTTTAGACGTTGTATTTATTATTTAATTTAAATTTATGTAAACAATTAAATAAATGCTTACAAATTAAACCATTTAACAAAATTGAATACTTGTTTAATGATATAGTTTCGGTTTTGGGATAGGGCATTCTTTTTTAATGATATAAATATAAATATATATATATATATATATATATATATATATAAATTGGGGTGGGCTACAGCCACCCTTAGCCCAAGCTGTAGCTCCGCCCTTGTTTGAGTGCGATTTTTTTGGAATGGAAATAGGGTTTGTTTTCTTGTATTTTTTTAATGAGAATTTGTTTAATCAAGTATTAGGCTTCTAGATGTGTTTTAATGGTGTGCAACTTTCACACAATTTTTATTCATTAAACAGACATAAATTTACTATAAGACTAAAATTGTGTATGAAAAAAGATTGTAAGTGATTTTATCTTATTTTTACAGAATCAAATGTGCAATTTTTAAAGATTCACATAATTTTCATCCGTTACAACTAAAATTGAATATAGAACTAAAATTGTATGATAAAAGATTCAAAGTCATTTGACCTCTTATTTCCAGTACAATAAATGTAATTTTTTCAATTAAAAAGAAAAAATTGCATGATGCATGTGAAGCTTTTCTGGACCATTACCTGAGGAAAGGGCCAATATTATCGTGGAGAAAAGCTCGTCTTAATTTTTTGAAGAAAAGCAAAAAAGCTGATTTGGGCAGCTGGCTTTGCCATTATTGATGGCAATTCCTGCCGACACGCACCACAGTTCCTCTGTATTTATATTTAGGGTGTGTGTAAATCATAGCAGTGATCGATTCAAAGTGATTAAAATTAATTTTTGCAATAAAATTGAAAGTTGATAGTGTTTTAAAATTAAACACTTTAAATCGATTGTGTATATTTTGTGGTGTTTACAAAATAAACCACTTTTTTTTTTTATAAATTTATAAAAAACACCCTTAATACATTTGGATAGGTAATGTGTAAAAATGAAATATTATTTAAATTGTGAGGGCAAAATTGTAAAATTGATTATTATAATGATGAAAAACACATAGAAAATATTAGAAATAGGTGGAGGGGTGCTTCACCAAAATCACTTTTAACAAATTAATTTAATTACTTGGTTTTGTTTACAAACACTCTAAAAATGATTCTATTTAAAAAAAAATAGTATTTTTAAGCAACTTCTAGTATTTTCAAACACCCACTAAAAAACGTGCGTCTTGAAAAGAAAATTAATAGGTTTATTACTATTACTAAGAACAGATTTTGTAAGGATGATAGAATTAAAATTAGCTATAGTAATTATTTTACTTTGAATATATCTTCGCGATATAATCATATATATATATATATTTTTTTTTGAAGTCTTGATATCCAGCAAAAGGACGGACTAATCTGGTTAATTCTGATTTCTCTTTTGTTATGTTTTCTTTCTGTTTTGGTTTCTTTGGTATTGCTTTTTCAGCAATTATTTGTTTGGGTTATTGGACAATTACAGGCTTGTAGAAACACTATCTCATTTCAACAATTTACAGATTGCAGTGCCACAAAATAATACATTGGTGGGGCAGTGTTTTGGAGGCATAATTACGTGCATGGGAGGTCCTGGGTTCGAGTCATGGGTTCGAATCATGGAGAGGGAAAAAAAGGAAAGGGTATTTAACTACCATAAAAAAAAAAAAAATTACGTGCATTGGAGATAACATTGTTATTTTTGCAAGGGAAAAAGTTTTTTTTCAGGACCATAACTTTGGGGTGGTTGCAAAAAGAGAACCGCAATTTTACGAGTTGACAAAATTAGACACGTAATTTTTTATTTTTTAATGCAATTTCAGACCAAATTAGATCGAATGACCCAACTTTACGAGGCCCAATTTATAGATCGAATGACCCAATTTTTTTTTTCTGCAATTTCAGGCCAATTTAGCTCGACTGTCAAAAATTACAAAAATCACGAGTTTCAAACGACATGACGTAATTCTAAAAATTATACCAAAACTAAAAAAATTCACAATGTGGTCTTACACTAAAATCCCTTCATTTTTAATCTCGTACCACCGCTGCCCCCACCCCTCTTTTGCCACCAAATCTAAAATTAGGTTGTGAAGATGTTGGAAAATAGGGGTGTCGGTGGTACGAGTTTAGGGATCGATGGAGGATTTTGGTGTCAGATTACATCATAATTTTTTTTTTGGAATTTTGGTGTTTAATTTTTGGGATTATGTCGTGTCACGAGTAGGGTTGTATTCGTCACAATTACTAATCACTATCCTCATTATAAAATTATATACATAGGCAACCCTCCTCCCTCCACTTCTCTTGTCTTGTCTTTGTCACAATATTGTGCAACCATACCATTCCGTATATGGCTTATAATGAGGAGAAATCGCTTCATTTCATTGAAGAGGTTACCCGCAATTCAAAAGCAGTACAGCAAAATGTATTGGCAGAAATCCTGAGCCAAAATGGTAATACTGAATATCTCAGGCCTTTCAATCTTGTGGATGAAACTTCTCATTCCAAAATATCAAATTTCAAGTCCAAAGTGCCGATGATTACTTACGAAGATATCTACCCCTTGATCCGAAGAATAGCCGATGGCGATCAATCTCCTATTTTAACTGCCGACCCCATTTCCTTCTTTCATTTAAGGTGAATATTATCGATAATTAATCCCAATATATAATTTGTCTGTTTATTAATTACTTCAAAATGTAATTTATTTCGTATATCTGTCACTCCAGCTCTGGAACATCAGGTGGTCAAAAGAAGCTTATACCATTTACCCAAAAAGAATTGGATCGCGTTCTATTTATCTTAAGCCTTTATGGGCCCATTTTGAGGAGGTAAGCTAGCTAGGATCCGTATTTATATCTTTTACTAGACATAATACTCCACTCGTCACATAATAACTTTCACGTCACTCGAACCCAGGACCTAAGGCCTAGGTAGTGGTGCTCTAACCACTTGAGCTATCCCACTTTGTCTTCAGTTCTACATGAGGAGCTGTAAATGTTTCCTGTGATCTTTTGGCAGCAGAATTAACATCTTTTGTCTGAAAAAAATTATAATAACAATTAAATGCATCAATAAAAAAACAAAAATCGTAAAGTACTAGTTACAAAGAATAATATCATGACCAATTCACATATAAACTAACCATTAATCCTTCAACACTCAACAAATATTAATCTACACAGATATTAAAGTTTCAACCACATACTTTCGATTTGAGAGACCCCCCATATCGAAGAATTTAAAACCCAAAAATCGAAGGTTTCTCTATTTCAGAAAATAAATCCCCCAAAACTCGTGGTTTGTTTCAGAAAAAAAAAACCCAAAAAATTGGGTAAAGTCGCAGCAGACCAACCCAAAAAATTGATACTCCGTATCTATTAAAAACAGCCAAAGACCAATTTCAAAAATTATAAGGAGCCTCGTAGGATTTACTCAGCTTAGAAAATAACATATTTCCAAAACAGAACAAAAAATTACCAACACTTAGATATAGGATCGAGATTAAGTAATCATCTCGCGATTTTTTTAATTTTTAAGAATATAAACTGAAACAGAGCAAAACATTAGCAGAGTTTACTTTTTTATTTTTTTTCAATTCAAACAAAATCAAATATTGCGGGAAGAAGACTTGTAAAAATGGTTTTGGAAGAAAGAAGAATGAGACCCATTCTTTTTTGAGTTTGGGAAGAAGAAAGAAGGAGAGGGAGTGACCCATTTTTTTATTTACCCAACCCGTGTTTCTTTACCCGCCCCGTCCCATTTTCTTTTAAGATTTTAAATTTGGAAAAAATAAATAAAAAATATATTCTGAAGAAAAAATGAAAAATAAATTCCACGAGAAAATAGGTCAATGGACTGATTTCAAAATAATACGAAACTTAATGGACTAAATTGAAGATGGTAATCAAGTGGACTAAAATTAAAATCGTGACAAATTAATGGACAAAAAAAAAAATTTAATAACAAAAAGAGATTACTTTTGAATTTTTGAAATGAATTTTACAATTCATGGAGTAGTATTATATAAATAACAAAAACTTAGCCCTTAAAAAAGGATTGTTAGAAGAAAATTTAATTGATAGTTAAATTTGTTAATTTCTTTAATTTTACATCACATTAAATAACATAAATAAATAAAGTATTCGTTGTTGAATTAATAATCTGAATGTTCATTTTTTCAATTATTGATACAAGATGATACAATGCACAACAAAATATATATATATATATATATATATAGTCGATCAAATAATCGGATACCCGAGACTTAAAAAAAATAAAAAATATATATATATATATATATATTTTATTAACTCAACATTATCATTTCTAATATAAACGTGTATTTATATATATGTATGTATAATATTCAATTAGTTAGTCTAATATAAATGTGTATTTGTATATATTTGTAACCTAAACGGCCCCCCACTTTAGTCTTTGAATCGAAGATCGAGACATAAAAAAAAGTCAAATAAGTTAAAGACATATTAATGTATTTGAGAAGCCTATTTATTTTTTTTATCGGAAAAAAAGGCCTATTAATAAATATTGTTTTGAAGCTACTTATAATTATACATATTAGGGCATGTTTGCTTCATGGGTTGGGATAAGATGGGTTTAGATGTGGTGGGTTGACTAGATAAACCCAAGGGGAGGCTAGGTTGTCTAAACCCATGGAATCTAGTCTATAAAAACCGGGTCAACTTATATACCCGGGTCAAGGTGTTTAAAGTTATGAGAAACCAAATATGGGAGAAGATGGGTTTACATATCAAACCCATCACTAAACCCCCTTAACCCATGAAGCAAACATGCCCTTACAATATTTTGGATCATTAACAAAAAAAAAAATGGACCTCCCTAATTTCGATTCCTGAATCTACCCTGTATACAGGCATTTTAAAGAAGGAGAGAAAGGCAAAGGACTTTGCTTCTTGTTTATAAAGGATGACATTATGACCGAAGGTGGATTGAGTGCGCGAACAATGAGCTCAAGCTGCTTGAAACGCTTGGCCTCTATGCCGCACATACAAGCTATTTACACAAGTCCAAAAGAAGCCATACTCTGTCAAGATCCGTTCCAAAGCATGTACACTCAGATGCTGTGCGGACTTTACCAGCGCCAACAAGTGGTGTGGCTTGGGGCTGCTTTCGCAAACGGCCTCGTTAGAGCAATCAACTTCCTTCAAAACAACTGGAAAGAGATAACGCATGATATCCAAACTGGGACGCTCAACCCGAAACTCACCGACCCTTGCATTCGTGAATGTTGCATCAATCGGCCCCCCGACCCGGTCTTAGCAGACTTTATTGCCCAAGAGTGTGGCAAGGACGATTGGGAGGGTATTATCACCAGAATTTGGCCCAACGCTAAATTTCTTGATTCGGTTGTTACGGGTACAATGTCTCAGTATATCCCTACTCTGGATTACTACAGCGGAGGGCTGCCTAAAGTAAGCATGAGTTATGCCTGTTCCGAGTGCTATGCCGGGATCAACCTAAATCCCATGTCTGCTCCATCCGAAATTGCCTACACCGTCATGCCAAACATGGCATATTACGAGTTCTTGCCCTATGGACTCGGACTTAAGGAACAACTCGTTGACCTGGTCGATGTCCAAGTTGGTAAGGAGTATCAAATGGTGGTCACCACGTATGCAGGTCTCTATAGATACAAAATGGGCGACATACTTCGAGTGGTGGGGTTTCACAACTCGGCTCCAAAATTTGAATTCGTTAGGCGAGAAAATGTGGTGCTGAGTATTGACACGGAAAAGACGGATGAGGTGCAGCTGCAAGCAGCGGTGGATAATGCAGGGCGACTTCTCCGTGAATTCAAGACGAGTGTGGTGGAGTACACGAGCTTTGCGGATATAAAATCATTCCCAGGTCACTACGTCATATACTGGGAGCTAGACGTAAAGGATGGCGCCAAGCTGCCTAGCGATGAGATGCTAGAGCAGTGCTGTGTAGCCATGGAGGAGTCGCTTGACGAACAATATCGAACTTTACGAGTAAAGTACAAATCAATTGGGGCATTGGAGATTCGAGTTGTGAAAAAAGGGACATTTGAAGAGGTAATGGAGCATGCAATCTCCAAAGGTTCATCTATTGCTCAGTACAAGGTGCCTAGATGTGTTAAAGACAAGGATATACTGGATCTTCTTGACTCACGACTTGTGTCAAACCACTTTTCTCCATCGCTCCCCAATTTGACCCCTAAACCTGGTACCAAACAATAACTATGCACCCTTGGAATTCATTTAGTGACTGGTTAAGAGAACCTACTTTGCGCTTTTATTTCATGTTATTTTGTTCGTTCTGCTTTTTTTTTTTTTTTTTTTAAATCTTGCACTATCTGTCATTGCTGGGGAATTTCTGATGCTACGTTATTAATATATTTTACTTTTTCCAAGAAAATTCTCAAGGACCATCGCAAGGGAAACTAACCCGATGGAGTGCGTTGTTCGGGGATGTGTATTACCCTGAATTTGATTTATTTCCGTTCACCCTGAATTGTGTAATGTGTATTATGTCATGTTTATTTTCATAAGAGGGAGTTAAATTAATCATTGAACATCAAATCAAATATCACAACAACCACACAAAACTTAAATAATTCATATTTTTTCTTGAGAAAGTTCATGTAGGCGGGAAATAACTATAATTCTAGGTACATTATAAATTGTTTTAGAAATGTGGTCTTTTGCATTGGACTATAAAGTAATCCCTTCTTAGTTCTACCATCAATGATGATGTAGTATTTTATTCGAAAAAAAAAAAAAATTAATTTTAGTCCTGTAACTTAGACGGGGCTCAATTTTAGTCCTGTGACTTTGCATTTTTTTTTCAATTGTAGTCCTGTAATTTTACACTGAAATTGGAGAAAAAAATTTATTTAGGTCTCGTAACATTCATTTTTTAAAAAAAACGTCCCAAAAAAGATAAAAAAAAAACTCATTTTTGTCTGATAACTTCTTAAATTGGTTAATTTACATACAATTTTTGCCTTTTTACGTCAAATAACGAGAAAAAAAATTACACTAACTTTGTCCTAAAAAATATTTAATTTTTTTTATTTATGTTCCATAATTTTGTAACTTGGGTTATTTACATAATAATTCTATATTTTGCAAATTGTAAATAGTGACATGTAATTTTTTTTAATCAACACGGTCATTGTTTTTCCATGTTTTTTCCATGTTATACAACTTTGCAAGAATCGTGTGACTGTGGTTTAATTGTCAAAATTTTGATACACGGTCATTTCTTGATTTAAAGGTAAAATGAGGTTTTTTTGAAGCAAATCACAAAAAATCAGGCCGATGGATCAATCCAAAGAGTGGATCACATGAAAGATATCGAAGATTGGGTTGTGATAAAAAGAGAATCAAGCAAATCGGAGTTTCAGATCAAAAGTTATGCACAAAACAAGAGATAAATGTGACACGGCCGAGTCACCCAACAGTCAGCCCTTGAACAAAAAATGGTTTGATCGAGCCCAAAGCTCGAGCACGACGACCTCGTCACAGGGAGTGGGGAAATTAGGAGTGCACGGCCGAGACCCAAGCTCGGCCGAGCCACAAGGAGGATGAAAATGAGGCCGACTCGGCCGAGCCCGACAACACGGCCGAGGTCCAGAATCTTAAAGTCGCATCAACGCTTTTCTTAAAGGTAGCTCGGCCGAGTCAATCAAAATTTCACTCTTTTTCTTAATTTGACCTAGGGATACGTGCCAGACTTGTTGGGAAGGGTATAAAAGCTCATATGTTCGTTTTTTGAAGGGGAGGCAGCCATTGGAGAGTGTAGAAGTTCACGCACACCATTTTTCATCATTTTTCACATCAAATAGCTAGTTTAATCCATATAATTAATTAGTTTTACATAGAATAGGGTGCAATTTAGTTGTCATTTCATTTCCAAGCAAGTGATTGAAGATTTTGGGAGGATTTCAAGGTTTATTTCATTCTACAATTCAAAGAGGTGAGATCTTACTTTTATTGACGTATTTTGTTATTATTGATTATAGGTGTATTGATTTTATTCCATTTCTTCATGAATTTCATTAAATTAGCCATGAGCTAAGCATATTTGTGTTTGGGTGTTTTGAAATTGTGATGAAATTTGTGTTATTATCTTAATTTTGATTGTGTGATTCTTGGAAGGTGCATTGGTTAGGTTTATGTGAAGCTCGATTAGTGCAACAAAAGTTGGTTAATCTCTATAGATAATATAATTGAGGGTTTGGGTAGAGTGAATTGAGTTAATATTGAGCTATAGCAACGAGAGTTGAGTAATTTTAATTAGAACCCCATTTATCTACATTGATTGTCTGAATTGTTAGTTTGAGTACTTGGTGAGAAGACTATAGAAGCTTGGTTACTAGTTTATATGATTTTTTTTCTAAAAATATGGATGACTGGGTGGTGAATCAGGCGATAACTCGGCGGTAGATTCTAAATATATAAATTAGGGTTGATTTTATTATATTTTGTGTAAATTAATAAAAGGATAATATAGTCTTTAAAATGTAATTATTTTTTAACAAATATTTTGGAGTGAACTGATAAAATGAGAGGGTGCAGATAATCGTGGTAAAAAAATAATTTGGGGGTGAACTCATAAAATGAGCGGGTACAGATACCCGTGATTAAAAAAATGATTTTGGGTGAACTCATAAAATGAGCGGGTGCAGATATCTGCAGTAATAAAATGATTTAAGGGTAAACTCATTAAATGAGTGGTGTAGATAATTTATAAATAAAAAATTATAATTGGGAGTGTACCCAATATCATCCAAAATATAATTATTTTAAAAAATGAATTTAATTATTTTATCAGGAAGTAAATTCAGTTAACTGTGGCGGGTAGGCATTGAACTGACGGCCCAGAGAAGAGATTCAACTAGGCCACGGTCAGGGACGGAACTATGTGTGTTGTGGGGTGGTGATGAGAACCACGATACGAAATTATGATTCCGACGAATCTCCGACTCAGGCAAGATTGACGGTTTGCAAATTATGATTTGCAGAATTGTTAATACTTTCTAATTCCCACAGCAGTTCTTTTCCCTTTATATATGGGAATACAACTAACAACCTAATAATGTCCATCCTAACCAACTAACTCCTACTAACCGCTGGACTAACAAAGAAACTAACCCAACTAACAGCAAAACTAACCTGCAAACAAAAATAAAAGAAAGCATGAAAAAGGACTAATATTGATAAATTGTCTCTTGCCATGCTAGCCCATTGTAGCCCCTCAATCGGGCTCTCGATGGTATGTAATCGCGAGCCCGCGACCCTTATTCGTATCATTCCCATCTCCTTCACAAGCATCCTTGTCCTCAAGGATGAATTCGGGACGATCTCGCATCTGTTCTAAATTTTCCCATGTAGCTTCATTGGACCCCAAATCTTCCCATTCAATTAATACTTCCCAACGAAATCTGCCGCCTTTCTTGATTCGTCCATAGTCACAAGCCCGAGCTGGCCCAACAATCAAGTTCCCGTCAATGTTAACTGCGGGTAATCTGCCTAGCGTAATGTCTTCTTTGCCTAACCTTCGTTTAAGTTGTGAAACGTGCACTACTAGATGGATTTGAGCTTCTATCGGAAGATCCAATCTGTATGCTACCTCGTCCACATTAGCTAAATCCGTAAAGGTTCATAATACCTGCTACCTCGTTCACTATGGTCAACACTGGTTTGTCGAAAATTTTAAGTTTTTTTTTTTAAAAAATTCGATCTTCTTAAGTCGACCATATAAACTCTCGTCGACAACGGGGTGTTGACGAGAGTGAATATGGTTGACTTAAGAAGATCGAATTTTTTTTAAAAAAAAAACTTAAAATTTTCGACAACATAATGTCGACCATGTAACCTCTCGTCGTCGACATGTTATCGACGAGAGGTTACATGGTCGACACTACGTTGTCGAAAATTAAAAAAAAAGTCTCTGCTGCAGATTACAGAAAACCCTAAAACCTAAAACTTCAAAATTACCGCCGACTGAAATTTACTAGACGGCGGCGGCGATACACTTACCTGGGGTGGGGGTGGCCGGCATCTTCGACCAGGAGGCGGGACTGCATCTTCGAACGATCGGGAGCACGATGGGTTGAACAAAAAATAAATTACAAAAATGAGAGAGAGAGAGAGAGGGGAAGGGGGGGATGCCGTCGGCAGCCGAGGGGAGTGAGGGGAAGACCGTCGCGGCCGCGGCTGAGGGAGAAGGAGGCGACCACGGCCGAGAGGAGTGAGGGGAAGGCCGTCGCGGCTGAGGGAGAAGGAGGCGACCGCGGCCGAGGGGAGGGAGGAGAAGGCCGTCTCGGCCGCGGCTGAGGGAGAAGGAGGCGGCCGCGGCCGTGAAGAGACAAGGAGGAAGTGGGGCGGCGGCGATAAGGGGCGGTGGGCGGCGGCAAGAAAAAATGAAGAGAGAACTAGGGTTTTGAGGGAGGGTGTGGTAAGTAAAATTGTATTATATAGATAAAAATGAGAAAAGGGTAATTAAGATAATTTCGGGGGTTCATCTATTCTAACAAATTTCGGGGGGTGCATCAATACGGGGAGTGTTCTAAACCGAAATGAAGGTGTAAATAGTCAAACCCTTTCAAGTATTGGGCCCAAATCATTAGAGCTGCATATCCATTCATGATTGAGTAATAGTTGACCAAGGAAGTTCATGAAGTGATGCCTGCAAGAATTGTCGCTCAAGCCGTCCAAATTTCAGCATTCAATCGAAACACCTCTCACTCAGTCGAGTGGCAACCCCTTCTTGCATAGTTTATTCGTTTGCCAAACCAAAATTTTATATCTTCACTACAATTCAAAACATTATAATACATACGATAAAATTTCATTTTATGTCCTGTAACTTAGGTCTAATCCAATTTATATCATTTAAGTTTTTACCTTTTCAATCTACGTCATTTTTTGACCGATTTACGTCCTTTTTGCCGGAAGATTTTCAAACTCACCGGAATGTGAGGAATAAATTGGGATTCTGGCCAAATAGTCCAATTTACATCCTTTAAATTAAAATTTTTTAAATTTAATAATTAATTTTTTTAAAAATCACTTTAAAAATTCAAAAAAATCTTTAAACATTATTAAAAATCCAAAAATCTTATTAAAATTAAAAACTATAAAATGTTTAAAATAAAAAATAAAAATTCTATAATTTTGAAAATACTAAAAATAAAAAAATTCCACAATTCAAAAAATCGGAAAATGTAATTTATAACTTAGTAAATTCTAAAATCTCATTAGAATTTCTAAAATATTCTAAAAATCTATTTTTTTTTTTTAAATGTGAAGATTAAAAATTTAAAAATCTTATAAGAATAATAAAAAGTATTAATATTTCATTAACAATCAGACTTGATCCAGACTCGCCCACCATTAAAGTTTTGATCGAGCTCCTGAAAATTTTGGGTCCCACGAGATTTCCCAATTCACCGCCAAGGCTGAGTGGAAGTTCCGCACCTTGATCGACTTTGGAACTGTCCCAAATTCATTTTGATGAAATTTTTTGAATTGTAGAATTTTTAATTTTTATTGTAATCATTTTTGAAATTTTAATTTATAGATATTTTTTTTATTTTGAGAATTTTATTTTTATGAGATTTTCAATTTTCAGTTAGATTTTTAGATTTTTTTTTTTTTACACAATTTATCAAATTTAATGACAGTTTTAGATTTTAATGAGATTTTCAAAAAAATTTAATTATTAATTTCTAAGTTTCGAATATAAAGGACATAAATTGGACTATTTGACCGGAATTTCAATTTTTCGGCAAAAAGGATGTAAAATGGACCGAAAATGTTGTAAATTGAACACCCTAGGACGTAAATTGAAAAAGTGAAAACTTAAATGATATAAACTGGATTAGACCTAAGTTATAGGATGTAAAATGAAATTTTCTCTAATACACACCCTTATGTACGCGACCTAACTTCGAAAGGCATTATGTCAGTTGCCTATGTCAACACTCAAGATCAACTTGCAGATGTTCTCACCAAGCCACTTCACAAATCAAGGTTTCAAGATCTACGCTCCAAAATTGTTGTCGCGGATGGAACGACGATCTTGCGGGGACGTATTAGTCATAATATCCAATCCCCAAGATTAAGCACTCCTCTTTCTTATGTCAAGCCCAAACTCTTGTATAGTTAGTCAAACTTACCTTATTTTATGAACAAACCATTTGTATAAATAACTCTTGTAAATCACCTTGACAAATCAATCAAATACATTTTCTGTATCTTCTATATGGTAATACACACCCTTATGTACAATTCAGCACAAATTGAATCAAAGACATGCACTTGAAATGATCATGACATGCATATAAATTTCAAACAATCTACACACCAATTAGATCGAGTTGATTTATTAATACATAAGCAAATTAAGATAAGAGTTTGAGAAGACTATAGTGCAATTAACCACCAAGATAGATTTTGTTTTCTAGCTAATTAGTTGATATTATTGATCTGGGGAAAGCACGAACAATGAGGCCCCCGTGAATGTGGAGAGTAAGCATTGTTTTGTAGTTGGGAGTGTGGTCCTCGTCACTCAATTTGAAGATGAAGAACCTGAGAAGAAGGGCAGAAAATATCTTCATCTGCATGTAGGCGAATTCCCTGCCCAAACAAGTTCGTGGGCCTGCCTGGAAAGCCGTAAATTTGAAGGGGCTTTCGGCCTGGAAGCAGCCCTTGTCGTCTATCCATCTCTCAGGTTTGAAATCAAGTGCATCGTCACCCCATATACACTTCATTCTTCCCATTGCATACGGATGGTAAAACACCACGTCCCCTTTCTTCACGCTCATCCCGTCTGGCATCGTGTCATCACTCAAGCATATTTTTGGATCCTGCAATTTATAAATTCATCATCTATGGTTGAGATAGTGAAATGGATAACTTAACAAGAGACGCACAAAATGTGTAACTTACTTACCACTGGAACGGGGGGATAGAGCCTGAGAGTTTCGGAGAGTGCTGCATGAAGGTAATGCATCTCTCTGAGAGCTTCTTCGGTCAAACAATTAGCGCCAAATTCAGAAATATTATTTGGCTGCACTGTGACACGTATGATCTCTTGTGCCAGTTTTTCCTGGACATGAGGATGCTTGCAAACCATGTAAATAAACCAAGACAGGGTTGTTCCGGTTGTGTCCTTGCCAGCAATTATGAAGTTGAGTATTATATCCCGCAAGTACTTTGGATCCGTTGAGCTTATCTCCAGAAATCTCGACAAGATGTCATCCTTTTTCAACTCAAACTGCAAGTAATTAGTTAATTAGTTGTCTATATTGTTTATATAATTAAATATATAACACTGATCTGTGCCGAAAATAGCTAAGGAATCCACGTTGTCATAGGCCATTTATATATTACAACGGGTCTTAACATACGTACAAATGGATCTGCATCGTGATGCTGCAGGTTGTTCATTTTGTCGATCTTGGCAGATATCAACTTGTACACAAATTCATCCACCACCTTCATATTTTTCTTGAGTTTTGCCTCCGAACCAATATTTAGAGCTTTCTTAATCTTCCACAAAACATCCACGTATCTCCGCAGAGTCATGGCGCTCGCTTCATTGAAAGCATTCCCAAATTTGGTCCCCTCTTCGCACGAGCCGCACATGGTATCTAAATCAACTCCAAATGCAACTCTGACTACGGAATCTAAGGTGGATTTCATCAGAAGGTCCTGCAGCAAATTATATTATATAAATTAGTTAATTAATCAAAAGAAATTAATTAAATTCTTACATTAATTAATGGGAAAATTTCACTTTTAGTACTTTGCGAATTTTCTAAAATCACATTTGATCCCAAGGTTTCAAATGGTCCTTTTTATTGCAGATTTGGTCCTATATGTTAGTTTTTGTTTTAACTTTTGGATTTCATATTTTTTATTTATTTTTTTTCTTGAAAGTTTTCAATTTTATTATATTTTATTGTCAAGAATGTTATTTAGAAGAAAAAAATTATTTAGATTTTATAAAATTTAATTTACATATTTTAAAATGATTCATATTTTCTACATACAATTAATATTGAAATTTGGCATTAATTATTAATTTTATAATTTAGTTTAGTTTTAAAATTGATGAAAATTACTATGGGACTAAAAATGTAGGAAAAATGACCGAAAGTGATATGAACTCTTCTTACAGGAGCAAAAGTGAAAACCACATAAATTTTCAGCCGTTAGAACTAACGGAAAATTCTTACAGGACTGAAAGTGATTTGACCTTATTCTTACGGAACCAAAAGTGCAATTTTCCCATTAAGTTATTAAAGTGATCACCTCACCTGGATATCCATTGGTTGGTTACAAGTTGCAGCTTGAGACACAATGTTGGCAAGCTTTACCACATTTTTTCTGAACACCACACTACTGAAATCTCTTAAAACTCTGGTGGAGAACTCGTAGCTCGCCACTTTTCTTTGGTGCTGCCACTTGTCACCATCGATGCTGAAGATCCCATCTCCTAATAGATCCTTCAGAATGTTGTAGTTGTACAATCCCTGCCATGCCAGTACCCCCATAGTAGTAATTAATTAACTTCATCCATTAATGAATTTCAACATATATATAAGCCCCTACATATTTTCCTTTTGGATCTGCCTATTCAAATTTTCATCTAATTTAAAAGTCTGAATTTATAGGGAGGTTTGAAATTAATTCATTTATATTTATTTTCTAACAACCCTTCACTTATGAGCCGTATTATTGCTTCTACCCTCTTGGGAGGAGATCCATCGAGTGAAAAATTTAATATAGTTGAAGTTGTTTTTAGCGAAGTTTGAATTCAGAAATGTAGGGAGAGCCTAAAATGTGATACCAGAAATAATTTTATCTTATCTAAAAATCTGAACAAGTAGAAATTAATCCATTCATATTTATTCATTAAAAAGTAACACAAAATTTAAACTTGCTTCGGACCGACGTGCATGTTACCTTTTACACTACTTTTAGAATTTTGACTTTCTAAAAGAAACACAAGAAATATGCGTACGTGTACAAGTTATGGCCTCGAATTAATCATAGAAATAAGAAAGTTGTGCTGGAAAAAAAATCAAGGAATTGATGATGATCAATATAATATATGAATTTTAAAATTAAAATGAATAAACAAATTAAAGATTGCCACACTCTTTTTAATGCATTAAAACAAAAATTATATAAATAAATTAAAGGCAAACCTTGGCATAATTGTGAAAGTTGGTTTTGAGCATATATTCCACATTAGCTGGATCAGAGGTAAAAATCTTGCTGCGAAAAGCACCGATAATTCTGTAAGTCTTGTACTTATAGGCAAGATGAGTCATGTAATCATGCAGTTTGTCTAAGTTGATGATATTTTTTCTGCAGTTTTCGAGCAACCACTTGGAACCAGAATATTATGGACAAGATCATGATGATGATGCATACAAACATTATTGCCATTAATGAAGCACAAGAGGCTAGGGAAGTTTTTTTATTAATTAACTAATTCTGATTGGAATCGAGATGAAATGAAATGAAATGTGCGCTCCTCCATATATATATATATATATATAGCTCTAAATCATATTCTGATCGAAAAACTAAAACTAAAAATAAAATTAAGACCAGAATATTTGTATACAGATCTATGTTAGCCAATTCAACTGTTTACGCATGCAGGTTAATTAAATACTCCCTCCGTTCATGAAATATAGTTCCATTGGAGTGAGCACATGTTTTAAAAAAAATGTTGATAAAATAAGTGTATTATAGGGTATTGTAGGTCCATTGTGAATAAAATGATTATTTGTGAATAAAGTTGATGGCAATTTGAGTAATTAAGTGATGGTTGAAGCCTGAAGGGTGATATTTTCCATAAAGGGTATGTGACTATATTTTGTGGATAAAGAATATAAGGCAAATGAGATTACTTTTCGTGGACGGATGGGAGTACAATTTAATATGTCTTTTTACATTAGAGGTTTGAAATTGAAGGTTTAGTTTAGGGTTTGTTATTTATTTAAAATTTTAAAATTTGTAAAGAATTAAATATTTATATTTTATCATTAGTTTAATATATAAATATGAATTAGTGGAGAAGTATCTCTTTTATATATTTTTGAAGTTGCTGGTTCGAATTTGTCGGTTCGATTCCTCTGTTTCATTTTTCGTATTCCACTGGTGTTCCACTCACCTGTATCTTTAACACGAGTCACCACCAATATTTTAGGACGTTGATTATTTTTAATACGACACGTGTCAATCATCCATATAGTGAAATAAAATGTGAAACATGACAAATAGAATAGGTGATCTCAATCCGGAATTTGTGGGGTTGCAATTTTATTTTTAATTTTTATAATATATATATATATATATAATTAAAAACTAGGTTGGGCTATAGCCCCTACATAGATCCGCCCTTGCCCTCGGATCAGTGTCTATTGAATTAAATCACGTGTTTCATCAATGCTGGACCATTAATTCATTGCAAAAGGAAAGGGCCAATATTCCCTGCGACCAAGGGCGCAACCATAATATTTTTTTTAGGGTGGACGGAAGTGAATGCAGTAAAGTAATTTTTTTTACATAAGTTGCAGTATATAATTTTTTATTCGATAGAATTTATCTATAATAGAATTACAATTAATGTCTTCAAACAATTCCAAAATATTGACAATTATATAATTTGATAAATTAACCGCTCTCCATTTTGTTTCGAAGAATACTCTTAATATGTTTCATTGTTGAAAATATTCATTCGTGTCAGTGGTAACAAAAGGTGTCAAAACCAGGTGAATCAAACTCGTAATCAGAGCATAAGCTTGCACCTTGTTTGTTTCGATCAAAAGCGGGATAGTTTAAAAATACTCCCTCGCTCTATCCGCTTAAAATTAAGTTTTTCATTTTGCCATTTTTGTCCGCCCGTCTATAAGCTTCTCGTACTCTTTTTGACAAATATCTTTGAATTTTCTATTTTTACACTTCATTTTCAATATTTTATATTTAAAGTTTCTCTCTATCTCTCTCCCTCTCTTTGTCAATCACATCACTTGAACTTTATCTATTATTTAATCATTTTTCTTAATTCATGTGTCAAAAAGTAACGGAAAATTTGTAGGCGGATAGAAGGAGTAGTTTATAAATTCTGAATTTTTTTGGAGGTTATTTAATTGAGATTTTAAATTATGGAAATAGTTATATATATAGTTATATTTTACAAATGATTTAACAAAAAATAATATGGATTGATAGTAAAAAATCTCTTTTATTTATGTAAAGATCACTAGTTCGAGTTGTGTGAGTTGCAATTTTTTTTAAATATATAAAGTGAAAATTCCAAATTTTTGGGTGGGCTAGAACCCTACTTAGTCATAAGGAGGCTTCGCCCTTAATCTTGATATTTGGTCCAAGGACCAATAATTTGGGGGACCAATTTCATCGTCCAGAAAGGAAGACAAAAAGTAAACAGAACATAAAAGAAACCAACACTACTAACCATCGAACAAACACCATATATCGAACAAACACCATATATATGCAACCATACAACAGATCTATCAAAACAAATGCATAGGTAAAAATAAATGGGAAATTTGTCTAGAGAATCATTGAAAGAGAATTCTACCCCACTAAGCCTAAGCCTGCAAAGTTTAAATGGATTACTAAATTAATAATCACTCATTCTTTTCAAAAAAAAAAACTAATAATCACTTCTCCGCACAAGGCAACACACTTCTCTGACATAGAAGATAAACTGATACCTAAAATTATATCATCTCATCTCTTGCACAGTGTAATTGGGGTCACACAATTTTTTCAATTGCCATGAATGAATTATTTAACTGTGGTGGGGCAGCTATCGGGAAAATTATTTTTTCAGGACCGCAACTTAGGGGGTGTTGCAAAAAGAGGACCATAACTTTACGGGCTGACAAAATTAGGCCCGTAACTTCTATTTTTCGCAATTTCAGGCCAAATTAGCCCAATCAACCTAATTTCGGGCTAATTGAGGCCCATGTTCAGCCCAAACTTAGGTAAGTAACAAAAAGAGTACCACAGCTAATTTGTGATTTGTAATTTCTGTAACTTTTACGGTAAGTTTTTTACATTTTTTTTAAATTTATTTTGTTTCCACCCAGTGATTTGAACTTGCCGCCTTGGTATTTTTATTCTGGAATAGTACTACCTTCTTAAGTCTTATTTTCTCAGTTTTTTGAACTTTTAATCTTATCTGTTACATTTATATATTTACAGTTAGTATTTTTTTCCTAATTTTTTTTTTCTCAATTTCTTCGGCCTCTTCTTTTTCTCTACATTCTCAATTTTTTTTTTTTTTTTTTGCAGATTTAGAATCATTTGGTTCCAATGATTCCATATATTATTTTCTATAAGTAAATTTATCGAAATCTTATTTTTTTAGTTTCAGTTCTCTTTATTTCACATTGTCAGTTTTAAGTCTTCTTTTAATATTTTTTTCAATTGTATGAATGATTTTTTTTTTCTTTTACACTTAAATAGATTTATTTTACCGCTTGGGTATTTGGTTAACATTCTTATGTTCTTTTTCTTATTTTTTTTAGCACTTCCTCGATATACCTTGGATTATTTTGATCTTTTTTTTTTGTCATTCAATTTACACATATGCTAAAATCTTGATTTTTTTTTTTCAGTTTCTAATTGTAGCTTCCTTTTCTCTAAAATTTAAAGAAAGTTAAAAAGAGAACTTTACATAAAATATTATTTAAAATTACTTTACTCAAATTAATTTAATTAAGCATTACATTTCAATAATCCATAATGTTATGAATGGTGATCAATAGACACACATGTAGTGAAATGTCATTTTTTTTGTACATGATACAATATCACAAATTTCTCCAATTGTTCAATTTTTTAATCCCGCGTAGTATATAGTATATATTAAACTATTTGATTCGAAATTTTATGAATTTTTTTGTACATGAGACAATATGGATCTAATTGAGGAAGGGAATATGAGCTAGAGTAGATTTTAAAAATTATATATTTATATTGGGCCTAAAATTGCAGAAAAAAAAAGTTACGGTCCTCTTTTTGTCATAAATAAAGATGTGGTCCTCTTTTTGTTACTTACCAAAGTTCGGGCCAAAAATGGGCCTCAATCAGCCCGAAATTAAGTTGATTTGACTAATTTGGCCTGAAATTGCAAAAAAAATAAGTTACGGGCCTAATTTTGTCAGCCCATAAAGTTACGGTCCTCGATCTTTTTGCAACCACCGCTAAGTTGCGGTCCTCAAAAAACAATTTTCCCGGCAGCTATCCTATACAAAATAAGGGGTCTCAGTAATTAGTACTATAATCCTCCCTCCATCAACAAATAAGTAGTCTCAATCAAAGTGGACACGCAGTTTAAGGAAAATATTCAATTGAAAGTAATATTATTAATGTCTTAAAATACACCCGAATTAAAGTATTGTGCAACTGGCGTGTACAATTAAATGTCCTTGTGCAAATCCGCTCGCGTTGGCAAGTGAGAGTGTGTCTCGCCAACCCCCCATTTCATCGAATTGCACTCTTCAAATGCTCCTCAGCCGCTTGTATTCCATTCCTAGCTATATAGAATCCTTTGTGACAGAGAACCACAGATTTGAGTTTGGACCAATTTTTTGAGAAAATTAAAGAGGTGATTGTGTAATTCGGTTACGAATGAATATAGATGCATGGATTGGTTTATATATATTGTAGAGATAAGGATAACTGTAACCGCCTTTAATTTACTGCATTCAGAGGGAAGTTGTAACATAATTATTTTAGCTTCATAAAAATACTTTTTATTTTTATTACATCTGTATGAAATAATATGAGGTGATATTAGTTGTACACAAATTTCACGTGCATAATCTTTAATTTTTAGTAAAACAGCAACAATTAATACTCCTATATTCTTATTTGAAAATAATTTTTTTTTTTAAATAAGTACTCACTTTTTAAAATAACATATCAGTTGCACGAAACAACGGGTATATGTGTACTTTTTTGATTATATACATGCTTGCTGCAATGCAACATGCAAAAAATTTCCTTTAAGTTTCACCTATCGTTAAACTCACAAATTCATTCGGCAATAATTAATCATTGAACATCAATCAAATATCACAACACACATAATATCCACGGGTCACCACACAAAACATAAATAATTCATATTTTTTCTTGAGAAGTTCATGTAGGCGGGAAATAACTAGCATTGTAGGTACATGCATTATAAATTGTTTTAGAAATGTGGTCTTTTGCATTGGACTATAAAGTAATCCCTTCTTAGTTCTACCATCAATGATGATGTAGTATTTTATTCGAAAAAAATAATTTTAGTCCTGTAACTTAGGCAGAGCTCAATTTTAGACATGTAACTTTGCATTTTTCAATTTTAGTCCTGTAATTTTGCACTGAAATTGGAGAAAAAATTAATTAGGTGTCGTAACATTCACCTTTTTTCAAAAACGTCCCAAAAAAGATTTTAAAAAAAACTCATTTTTTCTGATATCTTCTTAAATTGGTTAATTTACATACATTTTTCGCCTTTTTACGTCCAATAACGAGAAAAAACAATTACGTTAAAAACGTCCTAAAGATATTTAATTTTTTTTATTTATGTTCCATAATTTTGTAACTTGGGTTATTTACATAATAATTCTATATTTCGAATATTGTAAATAGTGACATGTAATTTTTTTAGAATGGGAGGGGGACTGGGATGAGGCGGCGGACCTCCATGGTCGACCATCAAGGCGAACCTCCATGGCCGACCACCATGGCGTACAAAGAGAGAGAGAGAGCATAAATTAAAAAAAGAATAGAGGAAGAGGGTGGGGACGGCGGCGGCTACGCTGGTGGGCGGCGGGCGGCAGCTGGAGCGGTTTGAGAATATGTAGAGTTAGGGTTAAATGAAGAAGATGAAGGTTGGGAAAGATGTAGGAAAAAATAGGGTTTTTAGGGGGTGTGTATTTATCCTACACAATTTTAAGAGATAAGGGTATAGTAGGTAATTTATGGGGAGTGCATCTATTTTACATGTGTTTTGAGGTGGGTACGGGTATGGGGAGTGCATCTAACAAAGCTGGAGGGGTATATACCCCACGCCTATATATGGTAACTTGCTTGTCATATATATGGTAAATTATCAACCCTCCTCTATCTTGTCTTGTCTTTCTCACAATATTGTGCAACCGTATCATTGTGTATATGGGTTCTAATGAGGAGAAATCGCTTCAGTTCATTGAAGAGGTTACCCGCAATGCAAAAGCAGTACAGCAAAATGTATTAACAGAAATCGTGAGCGAAAATGGTAATACTGAATATCTTAGGCCTTTCAATATTCTCGTGGATGAAATTACCTCTGATCATCCCAAAACTACATCAAATTTCAAGTCCAAAGTGCCGATGATTACTTACGAAGATATCTACCCCTTGATCCGAAGAATAGCCGATGGCGATCAATCTCCTATTTTAACTGCCAACCCCATTTCCTGGTTTCATTTAAGGTGAATATTATAAAATGTAATTTAATTATTTCATCATGCCTAAAAGTAATATATCTGTCTCTACAGCACCGGAACATCAGGTGGTCAAAGGAAGCTTATACCATGTACCCAAAATGAATTGGATCGCATTCTATTTATCTTCAGCCTTTACAGTCCCATTTTGAGGAGGTAATCCTCCATATTCACATTATTTTCCTTAATTGGATGTCTGTTTATGGAAGGGAGAAAGTAATAAATTAATTTTAAAAAAAGTTGTCCTTGTTGGTGTGAATGAAATGTACAGGCATTTTAAAGAAATAGAGAATGGCAAAGGACTTTGTTTCTGGTTTATAAAAGATGACATTAAGACCGAAGGTGGATTGAGTGCGCGAATATTGAGCACAAGCTGCTTCAAACGCTTAGCCTCTATGCCTCACATACAAACTATTTACACAAGTCCAAAAGAAGCCATACTCTGCCTAGATCCGTTTCAAAGCATGTACACTCAGATGCTGTCCGGTCTTTACCAGCGCCAACAAGTGGTGTGGCTGACGTCTGCTTTCGCAAACGGCCTCATTGCAGCAATCAACTTCCTTCAACACAACTGGCAGGAGCTCACACATGACATCAAAACTGGGACCCTCAACCCGAAACTCACCGACCCTTCCATTCGTGAATGTTGCATCAATCGGCCCCCTGACGCCGTCTTAGCAGACTTTATTGGCCAAGAGTGTGGGAAGGATGATTGGGAGGGCATTATCACCAGAATTTGGCCCAACGCCAAATATCTTGATTCGGTTGTTACGGGTACAATGTCTCAGTATATCCCTACTCTCGATTACTACAGCGGAGGGCTGCCTATAGTAAGCATGTGTTATGCCTGTTCCGAGTGCTATGCCGGAATCAACCTAAATCCCATGTCTGCTCCATCAGAAGTTGCCTACACCGTCATGCCAAACATGGGATATTACGAGTTCTTGCCCTATGGACTCGAACTTAAGGAACAACTCGTTGACCTGGTCGATGTCCAAGTTGGTAAGGAGTATCAAATGGTGGTCACCACGTATGCAGGACTCTATAGATACAAAATGAGCGACATACTGCGAGTGGTGGGGTTTCACAACTCGGCTCCAAATTTTGAATTCGTTAGGCGAGAAAATGTGGTGCTGAGTATCGACATGGACAAGACGGATGAGGTGCAGCTGCAAGCAGCAGTGGATAATGCAGGGCGACTTCTCCGTGAAATCAAGACGAGTGTGGTGGAATACACGAGCTTTGCGGATACAAAATCATTCCCAGGTCACTACGTCATATACTGGGAGCTAGGCATAAAGGATGGCGCCAAGACGCCTAGCGATGAGATGCTAGAGCAGTGCTGTGTAGCCATGGAGGAGTCTCTTGACGAACAGTATCGAATTTCACGAGTGACAATTAAATCAGTTGGGGCATTAGAGATTCGAGTTGTGGAAAAAGGGACATTTGAAAAGGTAATGGAGCATGCAATCTCCGAAGGTTCGTCTATTGCTCAGTACAAGGTGCCTAGATGTGTTAAAGACAAGGCAATACTGGATCTTCTTGACTCACGACTTGTGTCGAACCACTTTTCTCCATCGCTCCCCAATTTGACCCCTAAACCTGTTTCCAAACATTAACGTCTATCCACACTTGGAATTCATTTAGTGACTGATTAAGAGAACCTAGTTTGCAAGGGCAACTAACCCGATGGAGTGCGTTGTTCAGGGATTTTACTGTATGTTTTTATCATGTACTACCTTAATTTGATTTATTTCCGTCCACCCTGAATTGTGTAATGTTTATTTTCATAAGAAGGAGTTTTTTTTTAAAGGAAAAAGGATTATATTATCGGAGTATCAGGAGTACTCAAAGGAGTCAATCACATCACTCAGGAGTTACAGGGGAATAGAAGCTAGTAATGCAAAAGAGGATACACCAACTCGCTTGATATATGAATTACATACACACTAATCTAGGCATTGCATACCAGTCATTAAAAGTTGTGGAGGCTGGACAAGTACTGTGCTGGGAAATTATGTTCCATGCCATGGTTCGAAATTCGTTGAAGATGTTCTCCGGTTTGGGTTCCTCATTCGCAAAGGCTTTTCCATTTCGTGCTTTTGAAATGAACCGAACTATTATACTCCATAGACACTCCAGGAAGGGAGTCTTTCGTTTGGCTCCAAGCAGCCCACAAAATTGGAGGAGGTGCGCCGCCGATCTGGATTGAAGGGCCGAGTTGAAGCTGAGCCAAGCGCAGCAGAGGCACCATAATTTACCTGAGAATCCTCAACTGAAGAAGAGATTCTGAATGGTCTCCTCTTCTTGGCCGCATAGGACTTAGAAGATATCATCGCCGTCGCCAAGGATATTTCACTTCTTTAGCTCGGTCTATGTAGCTAACCTTTCAATGATAAGCTTCCATGCTAACCCGGAAATTTTGGATGGAGTTAGGCTATTCCAGATTCTTCAACGGGCATCACGAGTATCGTTTTGAAGAACTTGAGTCGGGGTAGGGGCTCCTTGTCCTTGGAGATATGCTGTTTTGAAGATATGCTTATTTGGCCGTGCATATAACATCCTTGGACAGTCTCCACTTCCAAGAATCGAGTGAGTTCTCCTGCAAATTAGCAGTGTCTAGCAAACGAAATAAATGATTGGCAAGATTTTCCTCCCATGTGAAAAGTTCTCTCCTCCACAATAATTTCTATTTCCAAATACCATTCTTCCATTCATTCATAAGAGGGAGTTAAAGTGCTTAAATGAATATTTATATATAGATTATTAAAATACACAAGTTGAAATCCAGTCTTAATCCCCTACCCTTACTGCCTGGTGCATTTAAAAGAAAAAAAAACAGTTTTCAACAATTTCTGCTATGCTTGTTCCTTTTTTAAGTTGTCTTCCAGACCATCGATCAATCACCATATATATGCAAGCATACAACAGATCTACCACAAAATGCATAGACAGAGACAAAGTTACACTATATATATTCTTATGAAAATAAGTGGGAAATATATATGACAAGAAAATCATTGCCGCCTACAAAGTTTGGCTCTAGGCGGCTCTAGCATATATAACAGGAAAATTTTTAAAATACATCCTGTAACTTAGTACGATTCCATTTTAAATCCCGTAACTTTTCACTTTTTTAAAATACATCCCACGGTGACCAATTTAAATCATTTTTGGTCCAATTTACATCCTTTTTGTCGCAAAATTAAAAAGGTCGTCGGAACGTGGGTTTTAAATTGGGGCTTCCGGCAGATTCGATGACTAGGCACCAAGTGTAATAAAAATTGTCACGTGTAATTAAAAAAATTATTGCCACCTGAATTTATAGAAAATTTAATCCTAGAATTAAAGAACGCAGAATAAAAAAAACTTTCAAGCTTTTCTTGGGACCGTTTTGTTTAGTTTTATTTTGTGAACTATATATATAGGGGGGTTTTTTGTGTGAACAAAGTTAGGCTTTATTATTGCCGACAATGTGTGAGTGGTGGAACGTATGCACATCATGTTCTTTCTCATATCACAATAGTAATACAATTTTTTATAATTTCTAGATTTTGTCGAAACCACTCTAATCTTTTTTTTTTTTTGGACAGCCAAAACCAAAGTTTTGTACGACACTTCACACAAGTCTTTTCTTCATACTTCAACTTACTTGGTTGGACTATCTTAAATTCGGATTTCTGCGACATTGTGAACTGAACACGACGGAGTATCCAAATGCAGACTCAATCAACCTACATGATAAAAAAAACCATAAACTATAAAACAAAACCTACAAGGATTTTTTCTTCAATGAAACCCACAAGCGCAAAATCAAACTCATAACCATGAGCTCTATTACATTCCAACCCATTAAAATCGTGTTATAAATGAAGAGATTTTAAAAACTTATAAACGCAGATTTGATTCAATAGCCATGAAATAACTTAAATCCGCAAAGAAGATATTTGCGTTTGTTATCGAAACCCCACGAAATACCTAAAAACGCAAGTGGCAATATTTTTGTATTACATGTGGAAATTTTTATTACACGTGGTGCCTAGTCATCGAATCTGTCAAAAGCCCCAATTTAAAACCCACGGGAAAATTGCAATTTTCGTCCTCTAAGAATGTGTTCAAATCACTTTTGGTCCTTTTTTATACACTTTTGGTCCTATAATAAATTTCTGTCATTTTTAACTAATGGAAAATGTTGTGTCATACACGCGCTGTTAAAACATATAGAAGAAAAAAAAATGCCAAATTGCTAATTGAAAAAATCTTCACAAAAAATCACAAAATGTCATCCCACAAAATCACAATAAATCAAACCCAAATTCCACCCCCAAATATCAAACTCAAATCGCACAAAAAAATCGAACCCAAATCTTCCAACCTTTCATTTTCTCACAAAATCGCATGGAGGATGGGTACCAAAAATTTAAGGTTTACAGAGATGGAGCAACCCTCCACACCGATGGTAGTCGTAACCCTTACCTCCGCCTAGCGCCGCCTCCGTATTATCTCAATTAAAAAAAATGAATACGCTACTCGTCGTCGGTCCTCTTCCACGGTGGTGCTACCCTTCTCGTCGCCCTTCCCTCTGTCTTGCACCACCGTTGAATCAGATGTGTTTGTTGTTATGATTCATGAATCGCCTCTAAAAGGATATTGTGTTTAGAAGGTGGGGTGGAGTGGGGTGGGGTGGCTTAGGCGGTGGATTTTAGGGAAGGATGTGAGTTTAGAGGGTGAGTTGATTTTTGGAAAATTGCACTTTTGATCCTGTAAGAATGAGGTCAAATCACTTATGGTCCTTTAATAGACACTTTTAGTCCTATAAAAATTTTCCGTTAGTTTTAACGGCTGAAAGTTTGCGTGATTTTCACTTTTGATCCTGTAAGAATGAACTCAAATCACTTTCGGTCCTGTAAAAATGAGATCATATCACTTTCGATCCCTTTTCATACACTTTTAGTCTCATAGTAAATTTCCATCAATTTTAAAATTAAGCTCAACTATTAATTGTAGTATAATACTCCCTCTATCCACCAAAAGTGTGCTCACTTTTTTTTATACATGTTTTTAAAAAAATCATATTTTAATTATAAATAATATATTTAGGATAATGAGTAAGAATATATTTGGTAGATACCCAATCTGCTTAGTAAAGTAGAAAAAAATATTAAAAAGTGAACTATTTAAATAGAATAAGCGTGTTTTTTGTGAACCCAAAAAAAGAAATAAGCACACTTTTGGTGGACGGAGAGAGTATAAAAAAAAAGTTATCTAATTAAATCTTAAAATAATTTACTATTTATAGGGTTATAAATAATTAGATTTTTAGATTATGGGGTTATAAATAAATTAGATTTTTGTATTTTTAAATTATTTACTGATTATGATTACGGGGTTATAAATTAATTTGATTTTTGAGATTATATTTAAATATATATTGTTTATTTTTTAATTTTTTGAACTTACTTTTGAATTTGTATTTTTGTATATATTTTATTTTTTATACAAAATAAAATTCTTCAACAGTTATTTAAATTTTAGAATTTACACTACATTATTTTTCAATAATTTTTAATTATATTCGTTTTTGGGTTAAAATTTTTTTCAGATTATATAAATGAGTGAAATTGAAAGTGAAATTGAAACAAAAATGGATGTAAAATCATCAGTCTGAAACTGAAATATTACCTCCTGGCTGCAATTCACAACGCCTACATAGGCATAGCCAAGCTGAAGAAGAATCACTTTTCCAAGCAAAAAGTCGCGTGTATCAGTACCTCTATCCATAATATCCAACTGGAGCAGCAAGAGAAGATAAAAATCGTGAAGAACACAAGAAAACTGGATATATACAAAAAAGAAATATTATAGATATTTATTTACCTTTGTAATTACACCAATTATACTATAACCTGCAGTTGGAGACTTTTACACGTGGCTAAAAACTGAGAATAAATTTTTTCAAATCAATGAAACTATTAATAACAAACGGACCATCAGGATGCCATTTCAGCCATCTGAAGAGCATCTGAGTTAGCCAGGATTAGACAACATTCAACATTCACATTTGATAACTTTATTCATCATATTTCTAATAAGAAACTCGATATTAGATGGCTGATCACCAACAGGAACTTTTGTTAGGCCCGGTAGATCCACAAGAGGACGGAATTTGGACGAAATTCAAATTTTACTAAAAATTGGAGTTTCATGTCAATTTTAAAAGGACGAAATTTGAAGAAATATTTTTGAAGGAAGGACGAAATTCGAGTTTTACTAAAAATCGGAGTTTCATGTCAATTTTGAAGAGAGGACGAAATTTAGATGCGAGATGCAATTTTTTTATTAAAATAGGAGTTCCCTAGTCAATTTTTAAAATTAGAGATGATGAAGGAGGGATGAAATATTTTACATGTGAAAGAGGAATATTTTTGGAATAAAAAATCGAGTTTACTCAAAATCGAAGTTTTACGTCAATTTTAAAAGAAGTACGAAATTCGAGCTTTACTAAAAATCAGAGTTTCATGTCAATTTTAAAGAGAGTGCGAAATTTAGATGGAAAATGCAATTTTTTTTATTAAAATAGGAGTTCACGAGTCAATTTTTAAAACTAAAGACGAAGAAAGAGCGAAGAAATATTTTTCATGTCAAGGAGGAATATTTTTTGAAGGAAAAAATCGAATTTACTCAGAATCGAAGATTCAAGTCACGTTTAATAAAAGGACATAATTTGGAGAAATATTTTTAAAGGGAGGCTGAAATTCAAGTTTACTCAAAATCGGAGTTTCATGTCAATTTTAAAAAGAGGGCGAAATGTAGATGAAAAATGCAAGTTTTTTTATTAAAATGGAGGTTCACGAGTCAATTTTTTAAACTAGAGATGAAGAAAGAGGGATGAAATATTTTTGGGAGTAAAAATTCGCGTTTACTCAAAATCGAAGTTTCATGTCACAATTTTAAAAGTGGACGAAATTTGAGTTTTACTCAAAATCGTAGTTTCATGAGTCAATTTTAAAAGAAGGACGAAATTTTAGAGAAATGTTTTTAAAGAGAGGACGAAATGCAAGTTTTACTCAAAATCCGAGTTCAATGTCAATTTTAAAGAGGGGGCGAAATTTAAATAAAACATGCAAGTAATTTTTATTAAAATAGAAGTTAACTGAGGTAATTTTGAAAACTAGAGATGAAGAAAGAGGGGTGAAATGTTTTTCATGTGAAGGAAGAACATTTTTTGAAGGAAAAATTCGAGTTTACTCAAAATCGGAGTTTCCTTTTCAATTTTAAAAGGACTAAATTTGGATAAATATTTTTAAAAGGACAGAATTCGAGTTTTATTCAAAATGGGAGTTTCATGTTAATTTTTAAAAGAATGACGAAATACGAGTTTTACTCAAAATCAGAGTTTCATTAGTCAATTTTAAAAGAAGGACGAAATTTTTGAGAATTTCTTTTAAGAGAGGACGAAATGCAAGTTTTACTTAAAATCGAAGTTTCAAGTCAATTTTAAAGAGAGGGCGAAATTTAGCACCTTTTCAAAAAGTTGACTGATTTTTCTAAAGATAACGTTTCATTCTTATTCTAACAATGGATTCCTAGTAACCATATTATTCAAGCAACATAGATAAAGAATTCAACAACAATAGGCCAAGATTTAAAAAAAAAAAAAAGAGAGAGAGAGAGACATAGACATACACGAATTGCAGGCCAATCGGAAATTCTTTGACTTTGACAAGCATGAGATCGTTGACATTTCACTTCTGCCGCTGCTACATTGACACCTTTTCTCAGGAAAGAGCCATAAGGCTAATGCACAAACCGAAGGAAGGGAAGTGAGTCAATCGAAGAAGAAAAAGAGAATATAAAATTTTTCTCAATAGAATCAGCTACACGAGTTGGAAAAATTCTGAATATGCTCCTTTAGCTATACTTCAAAAGGTAAACTAGTTTTTCTAATCACAAAGTTCATTAATATTTCATTCTTACTTTAAATTAAGAAAAAATTATGTTAACATTACAAGATGCACACCGTTACAAGAGAAGTAGACATACATGAGTTGCAGGCCACGTCGGAAATCCTTTGACTCTATCAGGCATGAGATCGCCGACGTTTCACTTCTGCCGCTGCTACATTGACACCTTTTCTAGGGTAAGAGTCATAGGCTACTGCACAAACCAAGACATACCAGCCATTAGATGAAAGGGTAAAGAGTCAATCAAAGAAGAAAAATAAGTGAATATCAGATCTTTCTCAATAGAAACAGCAATAAAAGTAGGAACAATTCTGATGCACTCATAAAAAACATTAAAAGGTCGTGTTTGGAACTTTGGATTAATAGAATTTGGCAATTGATTTAAAATTCCTCACTGTCTTTTTGGACAAATTCTCATGTGTGGATTCAGAATATGTATGTTCTGTTTCAAATCACATAAACTACCAAGAGATACGTATATACAAGATTCGAATAAAATGGAATTTTTCAGAATGAAGTGCATATAGTTGGAAGGATTGGAACTGTAACAAAAGTTTGGCAAAGAAAATTAGACCCTTAACATATAGTTCAAAAAGTAAACCAGATTTTCCAATAACGAAGTCCATGAACATTTAATTCTTACTTTAAATTCAAAAACAAAAGTTAACATTACAAGACGCTCGCAATTACACAGAATGTGAGAAAATGAAAAGTGATCCCCCAATTGAAATATAAACTAAAGAATATTAAAAAGTAAACAGAATTTTCAGAAACCCCAAATTCTTTAACGCTGCATTCTTGTTCTAACAATGGATCATAAAACTTTGAAACAAAATCAGAATGCGAAAAACAGAGTAAGAATACCTACCATGTTGATTGATGTTTTCTACTTCATTCATATTTTCCAAAAACTTGCGCCATAGAGATTCGCTAACTCATCTGCAACAAACACAAATTTAAAACAAAAAATCAAGAAACGGGTTCGAGATCAAGTGAGAGAGAGAGAGAGAGAGAAGCCCTTACCCAATCTTCATCAATTTCACGCCAATGTGTGTGTGCGCGCGCAACTACATATTCAAGTGTGAAATATAGAATTTCTGAAGAAGGCTGTGGGAGTTCAAGAAAATCGTGTAGCCGTTATATATATGGGAAACGGACAGCTTTTAATTTTCAAGAAAATGTGAGTTGTTTATTGTTGATTATATATGAATAGGTAAACTAAATAGACATTTGTTCTTTTGCCTACAAAAAAAAAAAAGATGTCACTTAAAACATCTAAAACATGAAAGGGAACACCTCAATTACATCAGTGAAATCCTGAATTGATATTAGATATAAGAAAGCCCAAGTACATGCAGAAGAAAGTTGAGCAGTTGAATATTGAAGTCCTAACATAAAAGTGTAAATTTTGCAGTAACTAAATATTTCAGCCCTGATCCAAAAAGTAGTTACAAAAAGGAACAAGGAATCACTTTTCCAAGCAAAAAGTTGCGCGCATCAGTACCTCTATCCATAATATCCAACTGTAGCAGCAAGAGATAATAAAAATAAAACTGGAAATATACAAAAAAAATATTACAGATAAATACCTTTGTAATTACCCCAATTGTTCTATGACCTGCAGTTGGAGACTTTTACATGTGAGCTCTAGAATCCAAAAAATTCTACAGAGGCTAAAATCTGAGAATAAGTTTTTTTCAAATCAATGAAACTATTAATAACAAACGGACCATCAGGATCTGCCATTCCAGCCATCTGAAATGCATCTGAGTTAGCCAGATCAGAATTTGCTGGAGTTACAGTCAGGATCAGGCAGCATTCGCGTTTCATAACTTTTAAAATATCAATTTTAAAGAGAGGGCAAAATTTAGATGAAAAATGCATGTTTTTTTTATTAAAATAAGAGTTAACGAGTCAATTTGAAAAACTAGATATGAAGAAAGAGGGATGAAATAATTTAATGTGAAGGAGGAATATTTTTGGAAGGAAAAAATCGAGTTTACTCAAAATCGGAGTTCCAAGTTAATTTTAAAGGGAGGACGAAATTTAGATAAAAGAAACAAGGTTTTTTTTTAATCGGATTTAACGAATTAATTTTTAAAACTAGAGATGAAGAAAAGAGGGATGAAATATTTTTCATATGAAGGAGGAATATTTTTTGAAGGAAAAAAATTAGTTTACTCAAAATCGTAGTTTCATGAGTCAATTTAAAAGGACGAAATTTTACTCAAAATCGAAGTTTCATGTAAATTTTAAAGAGAGGGCGAAATTTAGATGAATAATGCAAGTTTTTTTTAAATAAAATAGGAGTTCACAAGTATATTTTTAAAACTAGAGATGAAGAAAGAAGGATGAAATATTTTTCGTTTGAAGGAGGAATATTTTTGGAAGGAAAAAATCGAAGTTTCATGTGATTTTTTTTTTAAAAAGGACAAAATTTTAGAGAAATGTTTGTAAATAGAGGACGAAATCCAAGTTTTACTCAAAGTGGGAGTATCATGTCAATTTTAAAGAGGGCAAAATTTAGATGGAAAATGCAAGTATATTTTAAAAATAGGAGTTCACGAATATATTTTTAAAACTAGAGATGAGGAAAGAGGGATGAAATATATTTTTTCATGTGAAAGAAGAATATTTTTGGAAGGAAAAATTTGAGTTTACTCAAAATCGGAGTTTCATGTCAATTTTTAAAAAATGACGAAATTTTAGAGAAATATTTTTAAGAAGAGGACAACATGCAAGTTTTACTCAAAATCGAAGTTTCATGTCAATTTTAAAGAGAGGGCGAAATTTAGATGAAGAATGCAAGTTTTTTTTTAAATAAAACAGGAGATCACAAGTATATTTTTAAAACTAGAGATGAAGAAAGAGGGATGAAATATTTTTTAAAGTGAAGGAGGAATATTTTAGGAAGGAAAAAATTGAGTTTATTTAAAATCGGAGTTTCATGTCAATTTGTTTTTTAAAAAATGACAAAATTTTAGAGAAATATTTGTAAATAGAGGACGAAATGCAAGTTTTACTCAAAATGGGAGAGAGGGCGAAATTTAGATGGAAAATGCAAGTTTTTTTTTTAAATAGGAGTTCACGAATATATTTTGAAAACTAGAGATGAATGAAGAAAGAGTGATAAAATATTTTTCATTTGTAGGAGGAACATTTTTGGATGGAAAAAATCGAGTTCACTCAAAATC
Source organism: Galeopsis tetrahit (assembly GCA_963675135.1). Lineage (NCBI taxonomy): Eukaryota > Viridiplantae > Streptophyta > Magnoliopsida > Lamiales > Lamiaceae > Galeopsis > Galeopsis tetrahit. The sequence continues at coordinate 57,568,802 of OY776131.1, forward strand.
GTAGTTTTATTGCAAATTTTTTTTTATTAAAGACAACATTTTAGAGAAATATTTGTAAATAGGGGACGAAATGCAAGTTTTACTAAAAACAGGAGTTTCATGTCAATTTTAAAGAGGGGGAGGAATTTAGATGAAGAATGCAAGTTTTTTTTTATTAAAATAGGAGTTCACGAGTATATTTTTAAAACTAGAGATGAAGAAAGAGGGATGAAATATATTTTTTCATATGAAAGAGTAATATTTCTGGAAGGAAAAATTCAAGTTAACTCAAAATCGGAGTTGCATGAGTAAATTTAAAAGAATGACGAAATTTTAGAGAAATGTTTTTAAAGAGAGGACGAAATGCAAGTTTTACACAAAATCAGAGTTTCATGTCAATTTTAAAGAGAGGGCGAAATTTAGATGAAAAATGCAAGTTTTTATAATTAAAACAGGAGTTAACGTGTCAATTTTGAAAACTAGAGATGAAGAAAGAGGGATGAAGTATTTTTCATTTGAAGGAGGAATATTTTTGTAAGGAAAAAATCGAGTTTACTCAAAAGCGGAGTTTCATGTCAATTTTTTAAAGAAAATGACAAAATTTTAGAGAAATATTGGTAAATAGAGGTCGAAATGCAAATTTTAATCAAAATGGGAGTTTCATGTCAATTTTAAAGAGAGGGCGAAATTTAGATGGAAAATGCAAGTTTTTTATTAAAATCGAAGCTAACGAATATATTTTTAAAACTAGAGATGAAGGAAGAGGGATGAAATATTTTTCAAGTGAAGGAGGAATATTTTTTGAAGGAAAAATTCGAGTTTACTCAAAATCGGAGTCTCGTGTGAATTTTAAAAGATAGATTAAATTTTGAGAAATATTTTTAAAAAGAGGACGAACATCGAGTTTTACTCAAAATTGGAGTTTCATGTCAATTTTAAATGGAGGACGAAATTTATATGGAAAAAGTAAGTTTACTTTTTAAAATTGAAGTTAACGAGCCAATTTTGAAAACTATAGATGAAGAAAAATGGATGAAATATTTTTCCAAGTGAAAGGGGAATATTTTAGGAAAAAAAAATCGAGTTTATTCAAAATCGTAGTTTAATGTCAATTTTTAAAGAAGGGCGAACTTTTAGAGAAATATTTGGAAATAAAGGACAAAATACAAGTTTTACTCAAAATGGGAGTTTCGTGTCAATTTTAAAGAGAGTGTGAAATTTAGATAAAAAATGCAAGTTTTTTATTAAAATAGGAGTTCACAAGTATATTTTTAAAACTAGAGATTTGGAAAGAGGGGTGAAATAATTTTCTTCATGTGAAAGAGGAATATTTTTGGAAGGAAAAATTCGAGTTTACTCAAAATCGGAGTTTAATGTCAATTTTAAAAGAAGGAATAAATTTTAGAGAAATATTTGTAAATAGAGAACGAAATGCAAGTTTTACTCAAAATGGGAGTTTCATGTCAATTGAAAGAGAGGGCGGGATTTAGATGAAAAATGCAAGTTTTTATTAAAATGGGAGTTCACGAGTAAATTTTTCAAACTAGAAATGAAGAAAGAGGGATATTTTTGGAAGCAAAAATTTGAGTTTACTCAAAATCGGAGTTTCATATCTATTTTAAAAGAAGGACGAAATGTTGAGAAATATATTTAAAAGAAGGACAAAATTCGAGTTTCAATCAAAATCGGAGTTTCATGAATCAATTTTAAAAGGACTGAAATTTTAAAGAAATGTTTTGAAAGAGAGGAAGAAATGCAAGTTTCACTCAAAATCGGAGTTTCCTGTCAATTTTAAAAAGAGGGCGAAATTTAGACGAAAAATGTAAGTTTTTTTAATTAAAATAGGAGTTAACGAGTCAATTTTGAAAAATAGAGATGAAGTAAGGTGGATGAAATAATTTTTATGTGAAGGAGTAATATTTTTGGAAGGAAAAAATCGAATTTACTCCAAACCGAAGTATCATGTCAATTTTAAAGAGAGGGCAAAATTTAGATTAAAAATGCAAGTTTTTTTTTATTAAAATAAGAGTTAACGAGTCAATTTGAAAAACTAGATATGAAGAAAGAGGGATAAAATAATTTCATGTGAAGGAGGAATATTTCTGGAAGGAAAAAATCGAGTTTACTCAAAATCGGAGTTTCATGTTAATTTTAATTGGGAGGGCGAAATTTAGAAGAAAAAAACAAGTTTTTTTAATCGGAATTAACAAATCAATTTTTAAAACTAGAGATGAAGAAAAGAGGGATGAAATATTTTTCATGTGAAGGAGGAATATTTTTTGAAGGAAAAAAATGAGTTTACTCAAAATCGTAGTTTCATGAGCCAATTTAAAAGGACGAAAGTTTAGAGAAATATTTTTAAGAAGAGGACAAAATGCAAGTTTTACTCAAAATCGAAGTTGCATGTCAATTTTAAAGAGAGTGAAATTTAGATGAAAAATGCAAGTTTTTTTAAAATAAAATAGGAGTTCACAAGTATATTTTTAAAACTAGAGATGAAGAAAGAGGGATGAAATATTTTTCGTTTGAAGGAGGAATATTTTTGGAAGGAAAAAATCGAAGTTTCATGTGATTTTTTTTTTAAAAAAAAGGACAAAATTTTAGAGAAATATTTATAAATAGAGGACGAAATGCAAGTTTTACTCAAAATGGGAGTATCATGTCAATTTTAAAGACTCAAAATGGGAGTATCATGTCAATTTTAAAGAGAGGGCGAAATTTAGATGGAAAATGCAAGTTTTTTTTTTTAAATAGAAGTTCACAAATATATTTTTAAAACTAGAGATGAGGAAAGAGGGATGAAATATATTTTTTCATGTGAAAGAAGAATATTTTTGGAAGGAAAAATTCTAGTTTACTCAAAATCGGAGTTTCATGTCAATTTTAATAAAAGGCTATATTTTGAGAAATATTTTTAAGAAGAGGACAACATGCAAGTTTTACTCAAAATCGAAGTTTCATGTCAATTTTAAAGAGAGGGCGAAATTTAGATGAAAAATGCAAGTTTTCTTTTTAAAATTGAAGTTAACGAGTAAATTTTGAAAACTAGAGATGAAGAAAGAGTGATGAAATATTTTTTAAAGTGAAGGAGGAATATTTTAGGAAGGAAAAAATCGAGTTTATTCAAAATCGGAGTTTCATGTCAATTTTAAAAAAAGGACGAAATTTTAGAGAAATATTTGTAAATAGAGGACTAAATGCAAGTTTTACTCAAAATGGGAGTTTCATGTCAATTTTAAAGAGAGGGCGAAAATTAGATGAAAATGCAAGTTTTTTATTAAAATACGAGTTCACGAGTATATTTTTAAAACTAGAGATGAAGAAAGAGGGATGAAATATATTTTTTCATGAGAAAGAGGAATATTTTTGGAAGTAAAAATTCGTGTTTATTCAAAATCAAAGTTTCCATGTCAATTTTAAAAGAAAGACCAAATTTTGAGAAATATTTTTAAAAAGAGGACGAACATCGAGTTTTACACAAAATCGGAGTTTCATGTCAATTTTAAATGGAGGACGAAATTTAGATGAAAAAACAAGTTTTTTTTTAAAATCGAAGTTAACGAGTCAAATTTGAAAACTAGAGATGAAGAAAGAGGGGTGAAATATTTTTCAAGTGAAGGAGGAATATTTTAGGAAGGACAAATTCGAGTTTATTCAACATCGTAGTTTCATGTCAATTTTAAAAGAATGACGAAATTTTAGAAAAATATTTGTAAATAGAGGACGAAATGCAAGTTTTACTCAAAATGGAAGTTTCATGTCAATTTTAAAAAGAGAGCGAAACTTAGATGGAAAATGCAAGGATTTTTATTAAAATAGGAGTCACGAGTATATATATTTAAAACTAGAGAAAAAGAAAGAGGGATGAAATATATTTTTTCATGTGAAAGATGAATATTTTTGGAAGGAAAAATTTGTGTTTACTCAAAATCGAAGTTTCATGTCAATTTTAAAAGTGGACAAAATTTTGAGAAATATTTTAAAAAGGACGAAATTCGAGTTTTACTCAAAATCGAAGTTTCATGAGTCAATTTTAAAAGAAGGATGGAATTTTAGAGAAATGTTTTTAAAGAGGGGACGAAATGCAAGTTTTACTCAAGATAAGAGTTTCATGTCAATTTTAAAGAGAGGGCAAAATTTAGATTAAAAATGCAAGTTCTTGTATTAAAATATGAGTTAACGTGTCAATTTTGAAAACTAGAGATGAAGAAAGAGGGATGAAATATTTTTTTAAGTAAAGTTGAAATATATATTTGAGTTTACTAAAAATCGGAGTTTCATGTCAATTATAAAGGGAGGAGAAAATTTGAGTTTAACTCAAATTCGGAGTTTCAAGACAGTTTTAAAGGGACAAACCGGTTTAGCAACTTTTTCAATATGAAATGCATATTTAGAAAGATTGGAATTGCAACAAAAGTTTGGCAAATAAATTTAGCACCTTTTCAAAAAGTAAACTGATTTTCCTAATAGCATCTACTTCTTAGAAACTCCAACTTCGATAACGTTTCATTCTTATTCTAACAATGGATCCCTAGTAACCATATTATTCAAGCAACATAGACAAAGAATTCGACAACAATAAAAGTGGGTAGCATGCAACAATAGGCAAGGATTAAAAAGAGAGAGAGAGAGAAATAGACATACACGAATTGCAGGCCAATCGGAAATCCTTTGACTTTGCCAAGCATGAGATCGCTGATGTTTCACTTCTGCCGTTGCTACATTGACACCTTTTCTCGGGTAAGAGCCATAAGCTAATGCACAAACCGAAGGAAGGGATATGAGTCAATCGAAGAAGAAAAAGAGAATATAAAATTTTTCCCAATAGAATCAGCTATACGAGTTGGAAAAATTCTGATGCACGCCTCCTCAAAAACATTAAAAGGTCACGTTTAGAGCTTTGGATTAAAAGGATTTGGAATTTCATGATTTAAAACTCCTCACTTTCTTTTTGGACTAATTTCAAATCACGTAAACTAGAATAAAATGGAATTTTTCAATATGAACTGAATAGTTAGAAAGATTGGAATTGTAACAAAAGTTTGATAAAGAAAAATAGCACCTTTAGCTATACTTCGAAAGGTAAATTGGTTTTTCTAATAACAAAGTTCATGAATGTTAACATTACAAGACGCACACAGTTTACAAGAGATGTAGACATACACGAGTTGCAGGCCACATCGAAAATTCTTTGACTTTGTCAAGCATGAGATCGCCGACCTTTCACATCTGCCGCTGCTACATTGACATCTTATCTCGGGTAAGAACCATAAGCTACTGCACAAACCAAAGAAATGGAAATGAGTCAATCGAAGAAGAAAAAGAAGAGAATATCAGATTTTTCTCAATAGAATCAGCTACACAAGTTGGAAATATTCTGATGCACGCCTCCTCAAAAACATTAAAAGGTCACGTTTAGAGCTTTGGATTAAAAGGATTTGGAATATCATGATTTAAAACTCCTCACTTTCTTTTTGGACTAATTTCAAATCACGTAAACTAGAATAAAATGGAATTTTTCAATATGAACTGAATAGTTAGAAAGATTGGAATTGTAACAAAAGTTTGATAAAGAAAACTAGCACCTTTAGCTATACTTCGAAAGGTAAATTGGTTTTTCTAATAACAAAGTTCATGAATGTTAACATTACAAGACGCACACAGTTTACAAGAGATGTAGACATACACGAGTTGCAGGCCACATCGAAAATTCTTTGACTTTGTCAAGCATGAGATCGCCGACCTTTCACATCTGCCGCTGCTACATTGACATCTTATCTCGGGTAAGAGCCATAAGCTACTGCACAAACCAAAGAAATGGAAATTAGTCAATCGAAGAAGAAAAAGAAGAGAATATCAGATCTTTCTCAACAGAATCAGCTACACAAGTTGAAAAAATTCTGATGCATGCCTCATCAAAAACATTAAAAGGTCGTGTTTAGAGCTTTGGATTAAAAGGATTTAGAAATTGATTTAAAATTCCTCACTTTCTTTTTGGACTAATTCTTATGTGTAGATTCAGAATATGAGCTGTTTCAAATCACGTAAACTAGAATAAAATGGGATTTTTCAGTATGAAGTGCAAGTTAGAAAAATTGGAATTGTAACAAAAGTTTGGCAAATAAAATTAGCCCCCATAGCTATACTTCAAAAAGTAAACCGGCTTTTCTAATAACAAAGTTCATTAATAGTTCATTCTTACTTTAAATTAAGAAAAAATTATGTTAACATTACAAGACGCACATCGTTACAAGAGAAGTAGACATACATGAGTTGTAGGCCACGTCGGAAATCCTTTTGACTTTATCAAGCATGAGATCGCCGACGTTTCTCTTCTGCCGCTGCTACATTGACACCTTTTCTCGGGTAAGAGTCATAGGCCACTGCACAAACCAAGACATACCAGCCATTAGATGAAGGGTAAAGAGTCAATCGAAGAAGAAAAATAAGTGAATATCAGATCTTTCTCAATAGAAACAGCTACAAAAGTAGGAACAATTCTGATGCACTCATAAAAAACATTAAGAGGTCGTGTTTGGAACTTTGGATTAATAGAATTTGGCAATTGATTTAAAATTTCTCACTGTCTTTTTGGACAAATTCTCATGTGTGGATTCAGAATATGTTCTGTTTCAAATCACGTAAACTACCAAGAGATACGTATATACAAGACTCGAATAAAATGGAATTTTTCAGTATGAAGTGCATAGTTGGAAGGATTGGAACTGTTACAAAAGTTTGGCAAAGAAAATTAGCCCCTTAACATATACTTCAAAAAGTAAACCACATTTTCTAATAACGAAGTTCGTGAATATTTCATTCTTACTTTAAATTCAAAAACAAAAGTAAACATTACAAGACGCACACAGTTACACAGAGTGTGAGAAAATGAAGAGTAATCCCCCAATTGAAATATAAACTAAAGAATTTCAAAAAGTAAACAGGATTTCAGAAACCCCCAAATTCTTTAACGCTGCATTTTTGTTCTAACAATGGATCATAAAACTTTGAAACAAAATCAGAATACGAAAAACAGAGTAAGAATACCTGCCATGTTGATCGATGTTTTCTACTCCATTCATATTGTCCAAAAACTTGACCCATGGAGATTGGCTAACTCATTTGCAACAAAAACAAATTTAAAACAAAAAATCAAGAAATGGGTTCGAGATCAAGTAAGAGAGAGGGAGAGAGAAGCACTTACCCAAACTTCCTTCAATTTCACGCCAATATCTGTGTGTGTGTGTGTGTGTGCGCGCGCAACTACATATTCAAGTGTGAAATATGGAATTTCTGAAGAAGCTAAGGGATTTCAAGAAACGCTAATTCAGTAGCCGTTGGGGTCAAAGGCGTTATATATATGGAAACGACAGCTTTTAATTTTCAAGAAAACTCGGCCTAATACAGCTGGCTCCAATTCCAGCTTTTCTTTTTTTTTTTTTTTTTGATTTAAATCATTTTGGAATAAGGCCCATTACTTGAGGGGAAGCCCAAGTTTGTTAATTTGGGTTTGCCCCTGCTTATATACCCCTCCAGCCTTCTGAAATATACCCCCACCCAATTAATTAATTTAATAATAATGTGAAATACCTATACTACCCTTCTTAACCGAAAAGATACACCCCCTTAGATGATCACTTACTGTTGACATTCTTACGTACTACAAAGCATACCAAAAATAAATAAAAACTTTGTTCACACTACTATTGTTGGAACAAGAGTAGAAAACTTTGTTCACGCTTCTCCAAGAATGAGGGTGCAGCATAATGGTTCGAAAACGAGAAGGGGCTATAGATATGTGAGTTTTTTTTCTTTGTGTTTTCTTTTTGTTTAAGTTTTAAAATGTGGGCATACAAGTCCCAGGTTTAGGGTTATTGTTTTTAACTTCCTTGCACCATTTTTCGTAGTTTAGGATTTAAACTGAGATGAAAATGGTATATGGGTATTTTCGCGCGTATGGTAATGGCGTCTTTTTCGTTCAAAACGCTCGACCCTGGTTGGTCAACGAGGACACGTTTGGTCAACAAGACGATGTCGACCAAGTTGTGTTTCGTCGACCAACATTTGTTGAAATTATATTTTCATAAGAAATAGTGTCGTGCAATTTTTGGGCACTAACCGAAATAGTTTTGGTCGACGATGTCTTGTCGACGACAAGGCATTTGATTGACTTATAGTGGTCGAAATAAACATTAACAACTTCTTTTTTTTTCAGAGTTTGGTGGATGATTTTGATAACAATGCGGAATATGTTGAGGTAACAGATGTATTCAATGATGATACTTTTGTTGAGGAAATAAAGGAGCCAATGTGTAGTGAAGAAAATCAAGGTGAAGTGGCTCCGTCTAATGAAATTGTGATGGACTAGACGGACGTCTTCACAAATGAAAATTATTTTGTAAGTCGGGAGGCTCTTCAAGAGTGGGTACGTGTTGTATCTAGACAACACAATATGGTGATAATTGTGAAGCGTTCCGATAATGGGTCCGGTAAGAAGAAAACACATGTGTTGCTAGCATGTGAACGGATTGGAGTGTATCGTAGGTTTAAAGGCAGGGGTAGGAGCCAAATAGTTCTCCATAAGGGTACAAACGCCGAGGATGCAGATGAAGAGGAGAAGCATATGAGGAGAAATATCGGATCAAAGAAGTGTGGATGTCCTTTCTTATAAAAGGGCATCAAAATTTGCAGATCAAAACGTGTTCTGTCGGCAACCATCTGTCGAAAATTCCCGTTACAGAATTGGATCATTCTGTTTTTTTATTTTTATTCTTTTTTCACGGTTGAGGCTCACCGTTCTACTCTAAAGAGATCTCTCGGAAATAGCATGGGAAATTTTGAGACGTGTTGAGCAAGAACCAACACTCTTTACGAGGCAAGCCACAATGCAGTTAAAGCCTCTTTTGAGAAGAGTATCAATGTTGTTCTTCACAAGTTAAAACCTGTGCTTTATAGAGAGTTGCGGGGAGTAGTCTCGATTTATGCGCTTGAGAAGATTTACAAAGGAATGGCACAAATCGAAGATGGTGAGTCTAATCCTCTCACTGTGCAGTCAATATCTCAAAAGGGTGTGTGGGTTGCCATGTACCCATGAGCTTGACGAGTACTACCGACTTGACAAACCCAAACCCCTACACGCTATTGATAAGTTTTGGATGAAACTCGACATGGAGCCCACGTTGAGGGATGTGAATGAAGTGAAAGATGATTTTGATGATGACTTGAACTCTCGATTTCAAGATCTCATTCAAGGTATGGTTGTGTGTTATCAAAACGAGGAAACATCACATCCTCGATTTGTACAGTGTCGTTTGGTGTGTTAGAGGTGCGAAAAAATGAGTATTAAATCAATAAATGAGTGTGGGGGGAGTATATTTAACAAAGCTGGAAGGGTTTATAACCAACGCCGAGACCCAATAGCTTGTTTGTAGTTCTTGCTTGAGTCAAATTCACAAACGTAGTTCTTGTCTGTAATATCGAGAGCCTGTTTTTGTTCTAGTTTTGTACCACCTCTAAGACTGTAACGTTCCGGGAAGCATCCCTAGTGCTGCCCCTTTTTTAATATAAGTTCTTTGGCTATATCAACAACAAAAGAAAAAAATCACAAAACGTAGATATCAATAAAATTCTCCAGAAAAATAGATATTATACAAATAAATTTAAAAAAGATGATAAAAACAGAGTAAAGCACAGTAAATCAGAAAAAATCAAGGGATACTATCCTTGGAACAAAAGGCTGATATTTTTTTAGATATATCAATACTTCCAATAAAATATCTTAATAAATAATGCTTACAAAAAATGTCATCCTTGTGTACATGTTGTACTACTAGTTCTAACATGATTCACAGACAGTTTAAGCATATTATACATTACAGCTCCTTTCCAAGAGTGCTTTGTCCCAAAAAATACTGAACAAATGTTTGGTTCCACAATCTGATGAATCTGGCAATTCTAGTTCCATTCCGAGGCTTTTAAAATCCCTGATACCAAAACAGGGTCCAATCTTTTCTGCACTAGGTGTTGTTACCTTGATCCAACAGGTATCATCTTGAAAGCAGCAGCAATATGCATTCCCAGAAATCCAATCAAAACACTTGCCGACCATGTGAGAGGATGTGTGTTTGCAAACGTTCCGAGGAATTCAATGATGATTACTTGGAAGAAGGCCGTGCAGCTGAGTACACACACGAAAACATAGTTGTCGAGTATGCCTTTGAACACATTTATTTTCTCCATCTCTCTTGAGCTAATCTCGTTGGAAACCTGCATTGGAGGTTAAGATCGTCATTTCCTTAAATGGACAGAATTCGAAGTTTTGAAAGACTATGCGCCACCTGGGCGGCAGACATTTATTAAATGGCATCCCCAATCAAAACATGACATGTATTAAAAGCATGAAACACCAAAATTAAGAATCTTAACCCAAAACAATGACAAAAGTAGTGAAATTTAAAGCAAGGGATTATATTACTAGTTGATCAAATGTGCGATGTGATTGAACTCCTAACATTTACTCCCTCCGGCCCATTTTAACAGTCATTTAATGATGTCAACACTAATTAAGAAAGTTATTAAATAATAGTAAATATACGTGTAATGTTACATTAGCCCTTTTAAAAGATAAGTAAGCGGGTAAAATTGGAAGATGATATTGAACTCCTTTCATATTAGTGCAAAATGACAATTATTTTGGGTCAAATTCTTCTCTAGAAAGACAATTAAAATGGGTTTGACGGAGTAGAAGTTAAATTAAAATGATCCAAAACTAATGATCACATACACACACAAATTTCTATATATACATGCAAATTTATAAGGATGCATCATATAAGTAGAAAAAGGCATTTGCTTCGAGAAATTGAAATTAAAATAACTTTTAAAGAAATTTTTCGTATCAAAATTGAAATATATACAAAAATACAAAGATTTTTTTAGATTGGTTACAACTAGCCGTTGGAGTTGACTAGCCGTTTGAGCAATCTTGTTACTTTACTCAAAATATATACAAATTGCACATTTGCCCGGAAGCCACAATTGATTTCACTCATGCAATTTTGGCAATTTAATAAAATAATCCGCAGAAAATGACTAAAATTGTTCACTCTTTTCAATGCTCGTACTTTACTCGAAACTCATTTCTAGTTTATTATATTATTTCAAGAAATCATCAAAACCTAATAACGACGTAATACATAAAGTACAGATTTTCTTGTAATGTTCTTGTAAAAATAGACATAAATTTACTATAGGACTAAAGGTGTATGAAAAATTACTAAAAGTAATCCCAATTTTACAGGACCAAAAGCGCAACCTTTAACGATTCACACAATTTTCATCCGTGAAAACTAACGGAAATTTCCAACGGGACTAAATGTGTATGAAAAAAGACAGAAAGTGATTTAACCACATCCTTACAAGACCAAAAATGCAATTTTCCCCATATTTTAATTATTAATTTAATAATTGAGTTTAATTTATTTTTAAAAAAAAACTAAAGTTAAAAATTGAGTTTACTCAAAATCGGAGTTTCACGACAATTGTAAAAGAATGACGAAATTTGGAGAAATATTTTTAAAGGAAGGACGACATTCAAGTTTTACTCAAAATCGAAGTTTCGTGTCAATTTTAAGCAATGGCCGAAATTTGTAGAAGTATTTTTAAAGGAAGGACGAAATTCAAGTATTACTCAAAATCGGAGTTTCGTGTCAATTTTAAATAAAGGGCGAAATTTAGATGAAAATGCAAGTTTTTATTAAAATCGAATTTAATGAGTCAATTTTTAAGACTAGAGATGAAGAAAGAGAGATGAAATATTTTTCATGTGAAGGAGAAATATTTTTTAAAGGAAAAATTCAAGTTTACTCATAATCGGAGTTTCATATCAACATTAAAAGGACGAAATTTGGAGAAGTATTTTTTAAGGGAGGACGGAATTCTAGATTTACTAAAAATTGGAGTTTCATGTCAATTATAAAGAGAGGACGAAAAGATGCAATTTTCTTTTAATTAAAATTGGAGTTCACGAATCAATTTTTCATGTGAATGGGGAATATTTTTAGAAGGAAAAAATCGGGTTTACTTAAAATCGAAGTTTCATGTCAATTTTTAAAGGACGGAATTTTGAAAAAAAAAAATCAAAAAGGACGAAATTCGAATTTATAAAAAAATCGTAGTTTCATGTAAAATAGGAATGAAAAAATGCAATTTTTTTTTATTAAAATAGGAATTCACGAGCATATTTTAAAAACTAGAGATGGAAAGAGGGACTAAATATATTTTTTCATTTGAAACAGGAATATTTTTGGAAGGAAAAATTCAAGTTTCATATCAATTTTAAAAGAAGGACGAAATGCAAGTTTTACTCAAAACGGGAGTTTCATATTAATTTTAAAGAGAGGGCGGAATTTGGATGAAAAATGCAAGTTTTTTATTAAAAGAGGAGTTCACGAGTATATTTTTAAAACTAGAGATGAAGAAAGAGGGATGAAATATATTTTTTCATGTAGGAATATTTTTTAAAGGAAAAATTCGAGTTTACTCAAAATCGGAGTTCATGTAAATTTTTAAAAAGAGGACGAAGAACATCCAGTTTTACTCAAAATCAGAGTTTCATGTCAATTTTAAATAGAGAGAATTTAGATGAAAAATGCAAGTTTTTTTTTATTAAAATACGAGTTCACGAGCATATTTTTAAAACTAGAGATGGAAAGAGGGATGAAATATATTTTTTCATGTGAAATAGGAATATTTTTAAAAGGAAAAATTGGAGTTTACTCAAAATCGGAGTTTCATGTCAATTTTTAAAAAGAGGACGAAATTTTAAAGAAATATTTTTAAATAGAGGACGAAATGCAAGTTTTACTCAAAACGGGGAGTTTCATGTCAATTTAAAAGAGAGGGCGGAATTTGGATTAAAAATGCAAGTTTTTTTAATTAAAAGAGGAGTTCACGAGTATATTTATAAAACTAGAGATGAAGAAAAAGGGATGAAATATATTTTTTCATGTGAAAGAGAAATATTTTTTAAAGGAAAAATTCGAGTTTTACTCAAAATCGGAGTTTCATGTCAATTTTTAAAAAGATGACGAAATTTTAGAGAAATATTTTAAAACAGAGGACGAAATACAAGTTTTACTCAAAATGGGAGTGTCATGTCAATTTTAAAGAGAGGTCGGAATTTGGATGAAAAATGCAAGTTTTTTATTAAAAGATGAGTTCACCAGTATATTTTTAAAACTAGAGATGAAGAAAGAGGGATGAAATACATATTTTCATGTGAAATAGGAATATTTTTTAAAGGAAAAATTCGAGTTTACTCAAAATCGGAGTTTCATGTCAATTTTTAAAGAGAGGACGAAATTTTAGAGAAATATTTGTAAATAGAGGACAAAATGCAAGTTTTACTCAAAACGGGAGTTTCATGTCAATTTTAAAGAGAGGGCGTAATTTGGATGAAAAATGCAAGTTCTTTATTAAAAGAGGAGTTCACGAGTATATTTATAAAACTAGAGATGAAGAAAAAGGGATGAAATATATTTTTTCATGTGAAAGAGAAATATTTTTTAAAGGAAAAATTCGAGTTTTACTCAAAATCGGAGTTTCATGTCAATTTTTAAAAAGATGACGAAATTTTAGAGAAATATTTTAAAACAGAGGACGAAATACAAGTTTTACTCAAAATGGGAGTGTCATGTCAATTTTAAAGAGAGGTCGGAATTTGGATGAAAAATGCAAGTTTTTTATTAAAAGATGAGTTCACCAGTATATTTTTAAAACTAGAGATGAAGAAAGAGGGATGAAATACATATTTTCATGTGAAATAGGAATATTTTTTAAAGGAAAAATTCGAGTTTACTCAAAATCGGAGTTTCATGTCAATTTTTAAAGAGAGGACGAAATTTTAGAGAAATATTTGTAAATAGAGGACAAAATGCAAGTTTTACTCAAAACGGGAGTTTCATGTCAATTTTAAAGAGAGGGCGTAATTTGGATGAAAAATGCAAGTTCTTTATTAAAAGAGGAGTTCACGAGTATATTTTTAAAACTAGAGATGAAGAAAGAGGGATGAAATATATTTTTTCATGTGAAAGAGGAATAATTTTTAAAGGAAAAATTGGAGTTTATTCAAAATCGGAGTTTGATATCAATTTTTAAAAAGAGGACGAAGAACATCGAGTTTTACTCAAAATCAGAGTTTCATGTCAAATTTTAAATAGAGAGAATTTAGATGAAAAATGCAAGTTCTTTTTTGTTAAAATAGGAGTTCACGAGCATATTTTTAAAACTAGAGATGGAAAGAGGGACTAAATATATTTTTTAATTAAAAAAAGGAATATTTTTTAAAGGAAAAATTCAAGTTTATTCAAAATCGGAGTTTCATGTCAATTTTAAAAGAAGGACGAAATTTTAGAGATATGTTTGTAAATAGAGGACAAAATGCAAGTTTTACTCAAAACGGGAGTTTCATGTCAATTTTAAAGAGAGGGCGGAATTTGGATGAAAAATGCAAGTTTTTTTTATTAAAAGAGGAGTTCACGAGTATATTTTTAAAACTAGAGATGAAGAAAGAGGGATGAAATATATTTTTTCATGTGAAGGAGGAATATTTTTAGAAGGAAAAAATCTGAGTTTACTCTAAATCGAAGTTTCATGTCAATTTTAAAAGAACAAAAATTTATAGAAATATTTTTAAAGGGCTAAGTTTTATATTTTTAGACAAAAATCAAAGTTTCATATCAATTGTAACGAAAGGGCGAAGTTTAGATGAAAAATGCAAGTTTTTTTTTATTAAAATAGGCGTTCACTAGTCAATTTTTAAAACTAGAGAAAAAAGTGGGATGAAAAAAATTTCATCAGAAGGAGAAATATTTTTTGAAGGAAAAATTCAATTTTACTCAAAATCGAAGTTTCATGTTAATTTTAAAAATAGGACAAAATTTTGAGAAATGTTTTTAAAAGACGGACGAAATTCGAGTACCACTAAAAATCGAAGTTTCATGTCAATTTTAAAGGGAGGACGAAAGTTTGATGAAAAAAACATGTTTTTTATAATCGGTAGGGGTGTAAGCGAGTCGAGCCAACTCGAGAGCTACTCATGCTCGACTCGTAGAAAGATCGAAATCGACTCGAAGTTAATCGAGTCGAGTTTCGAGCTACACTTAGCTACCGAGTTCAAGTTTGAGCTCATAAATACTCGGCTTGAAAGGCTCGCGAGCCTAATTGAGCTTGAAAAATATTTACTATTTTTCCATTAATATATAATTTATATTTACATACAAGTAATCGAGTCGAGTCGAGCCGAGCTCGAGTTTATTTTAGAAAAAAAATATGTTTTATAATTAATTTTGAAAATTATATAGGTAATCGATTCGAGTAGAAGTCGAGTTTATGAATTTCTTATCAAGTCGAGCTCGATCTTTAAAACTTTAGGATCGACCGAGTCGAGTTTCGAGCTCAGCACTACTCGGCTCATTTACACCCCTAATAATCGGAGTTCAAGAGAATTTTTTTAAAACTAGAGATGAAGTAAGAGGGTTGAAATATTTTTCATGTGAAGGAGAGATTTTTTAAAGGAAAAAATCGAGTTTACTCATAATCGGAGTTTCGTTTAAATTTTAAAAGGAGGGCGAAATTCAAGTTTTACTCAAAATCGGAGTTTCATGTCAATTTTAAAGAGAGAGAGAGAGAGAGAGCAAAGTTTAGACGAAAAATGCAAGTTTTTTTTTATTATTATTAAAATAGGAGTTCACGAGTCAATTTTTAAAACTAGAGACGAAGAAAGAGGCCGGATGAAATATTTTTCACATGAAGGAGGAATATTTTTGGTTTTGGAAGGAAAAATCCGATTTTGCTCAAAATCGGAGTTTCATGTCAAGTTTAAAAGAAGAACGAAATTTGGAGAAATATTTTTGAAGGGAGAACGAAATTCGAGTTTTATAAAAAATCGGAGTTGCATGTCAATTTTAAAGAAAGGGCAAAATTTATATGAAAGATGCCAATTTTTTTTATTAAAATAGGAGTTCATAAGTCAATTTTTAAAACTAGAGATGAAGAAAGAGGATGAAATATTTCTCATGTGAAGAAGGAATATTTTTAGAAGAAAAAATTCGAAGTTTCATGTCAATTTTAAAAGGACGAAATTTAGAGAAATGTTTTTAAAAAAGTAAAAAAGGAAGAAATTCAAGTTTTACTCGGAATTTCATGTCAATTTTAAAGAGAGGGCGAAGTTTAGATGAAAAACACAAGTTTTTTTTTTTTATAATCGTAGTTCACAAGTCAATTTTTAAAATTAGAGTTAAGAAAGAGGCCGGATAAAATATTTTTCTTGTGGAGGAGAAAAATATTTTTTAAAGGAAAAAATTGAGTTTACTCATAATCAGAATTTCATGTCAATTTTAAAAGGAGGAAAATTTAGAGAAATGATTTTAAAGGGAGGACGAAATTCAAGTTTTAATCAAAATCGGAGTTTCATGTCAATTTTAAAGAGAGAGCGAAGTATATCCGGAAAAAAAAAAAAGGAGAGAGAGAAGACATACACGAGTTGCAGGCCAATCGAAAATCCTTTGACTTTGTCAAGCATGAGATCACCTATGTTTCAGAAAGGGAAATGAGTCAATCGAAGAAGAAAGAGAAGAGAATATCAGATCTTTCTCAATAGAATCACCTACACGAGAGGAAAAATTCTGATGCACACCTTTAGATATTTCGTTTAAAAGGATTTGGCAATTGATTTAAAATTCCTCACTTTCTTTTTTGACTAATTCTTATGTGTGGATTCAAAATATGCTTTGTTTCAAATCACGTAAACTAGAGGATTTCGACAAAGAATTCTCGTCACATTCTACCATGAGATACGTATATACAAGACTAGAATAAAATGGGATTTTTCAGTATAAAGTGCAAGTTAGAAAGATTGGAATTGTAAAAAAAGTTTGGTAAATAAAATTAGCCCCTTCAAAAAGTAAACCTAAGGTTTACACATCCCAACCCACCAAGCATACAAGGCCCTAATGTAGATGAACTCTACACAAACACTCAGGCCTAATTCCCAAAGAGTAAGTTTTACATGAAAAGGGGGGAAACGAGTCATGTTGACACTAATAGTAAAAGAGGCTAAAACTAGATAATCTTTAAACACTAATTACAGTAGACACACATATAACATTACCTGGTTAAACTTCTTGGTTAACTGTGGGACTCCACAACGGTCAGAAATTGCATGAGAAGGTTCACAATTTATCACATATTAATTGCATGAGAAGGGTGGTAATCGAATCGGAAAATAAAAAATCGAAGACATACGTCCACAACTGCAAAAGAACTTCTCCTCTGCAATAAGGGCATCGAGTCTATTTTTTAAAATCGAATGAGGGATGAAATATTTTTCATGTGAAGGAGGAATATTTTTTTTTTTTATTAAAACAGAAGTTCACGAGTCAATTTTTTAAACTAGAGATGAAGCATGAGGGATGAAATATTTTTCATGTGAAGGAGGAATTTTTTTTTTTTTTATTAAAACAGAAGTTCACGAGTCAATTTTTTAAACTAGAGATGAAGAATGAGGGATGAAATATTTTTCATGTGAAGGAGGAATATTTTTTGAAGGAAAGAATCGAGTTTACTCAAAATCGAAGTTTCATGTCGAGTTTAATAAAATGACAGAATTTGGAGAAATATTTTGAAGGAAGGACGAAATTCATGTTTTAGTAAAAATCGGAGTTTCATGTCAATTTTAAAAAGAGGGCAAAATGTAGATGAAAAATGGAGTTCACGAGTCAATTTTTTAAACTAGAGATGAAGGAAGAAAGAGGGATGAAATATTTTTCATTAAAAGGAGGAATATTTTTGGAAGGAAAAATTCGAGTTTAACCAAAATCGGAGTTTTATGTCAAGTTTAAAGGAATGAAGAAATTTGGAGAAATATTTTTGACGGGATGCGAATTTCGAGTATTACAAAAAACGTTGTTTCATGTCAATTTTAAAGAGAGAATATAACGAAATTTAGAAGAGAGTTGAAAGTTTTTTATTAAAATATGAGTTCTCGTACGAGTCAATTTTTAAAACTAGAGATGAAGAGAGATGAAATTTTTCATGTGAAGGAGGAATATTTTTTAAAGGAAAAAAATCGAGTTTACTCAAACTCGAAGTTTCATGTCAAGTTTAATAATAAAAGGACAGAATTTGGAGAAATATTTTTGAAGGGAGGATGAAATTTGAGTTTAACAAAAAACGGAGTTTCATGGCAATTTTAAAGAGAGAATTTAGAAGAGAGATCTATTATTAAAATAGGAGTTCACGAGTCAATTTTTAAAACTAGAGATGAAAAAAGAGGGATGAAATATTTTTGGAAGGGAGGACGAAATTCAAGTTTTACTAAAAATCAAAGTTTCATGCTAATTTTAAAGAAAGAACAAAATTGAGATGGAAGATGCAAGTTTTTTTTTTATTAAAATAGGAGTTCACGAGTCAACTTTTTAAACTAGAGATGAAGAATGAGGGAAGAAATATTTTTCATGTAAAACAGGAATAATTTTGGAAGGAAAAAAGTCGAGTTTACTCGAAATCGAAGTTTCATGTCAAATTTAAAAGGACAGAATTTGGAGAAATTTTTTTAAAAGGGAGGAAGAAATTCAAGTCTTATTAAAAATTAGAGTTTCATGTCAATATTAAAGAGAAAACGAAATTTAGATGGAAGATGCAAGTTTTTTTTTTATTGAAATAGGAGTTCACGAGTCAATTTTTTAAACTTAGAGATTAAGATAGAGGGATGAAATATTTTTCATGTGAAGAATGAATATTTTTGGAAGGAAAGAATTGAGTTTACTCAAAATCGAAGTTTCATGTCAAGGTTAATAAAAGGACAAAATTTGGAGAAATATTTTGAAGGTATGACGAAATTCGAGTTTTACAAAAAACGGAGTTTCATGTCAATTTTAAAGAGTGCGAAATTTAGAAGAGAGATGAAAGTTTTTTATTAAAATAGGAGTTCACGAGTCAATTTTTTAAACTAGAGATGAAGTAAGAGATATGAAATATTTTTCATGTGGAGGAGGAATATATTTTTTAAAGGAAAAAATCGAGTTTACTCAAAGTCGAAGTTTCATGTCAAGTTTAATAATAAAAAGACAGAATTTGGAGAAATATTTTGGAAGGGAGGACGAAATTCGAGTTTTACAAAAACGGAGTTTCATGGCAATTTTAAAGAGAAGGCGAAATTTAGAAGAGAGATGAAAGTTTTTTATTAAAATAGGAGTTCACGATTCAACTTTTAAAAGTAGAGATGAAGAAAGAGGAATGAAATATTTTTCATGTGAAAGAGGAATATTTTTGGAAGAAAAGAATCGAGTTTATTCAAAATCGAAGTTTCATGTCGAGTTTAATAAAAAGACAGAATTTGGAGATATGTTTATGAAGGGAGGACGAAATTTAGAAGAGAGATGAAAGTTTTTTATTAAAATAGGAGTTCACGAGTCAATTTTTAAAACTAGAGATGAAGAAAGAGGGGTGAAATATTTTTCATGTGAAAGAGGAATATTTTTGGAAGGAAAAATTTGAGTTTAACCAAAATCGAATTTTCATGTCAAGTTTTTTTTAAAAAAGAAGTATGAAATTTGGAGAAATATTTTTGAAGGCATGACGAAATTCGAGTTTTACAAAAACCGGAGTTTCATGTCAATTTTAAAGATTGGGCGAAATTTAGATGGAATATTTAATGTGAAGGAGGAATATTTTTGGAAGGAAAAATTTGAGTTTAACCAAAATCGGATTTTCATGTCAAGTTTAAAAAAAGGATGAAATTTGGAGAAATATTTTTAAAGGCAGGACGAAATTTAGATGGAAGATGCAAGTTTTTTTAAAGGGAAGCGGAAATTCAATTTTATTCAAAAACGGAGTTTCGTGTCAATTTTAAAGAGACGACGAAATGTAGATGAAAAATGCAAGTTTTGTATTAAAATAGGAGTTCACGACTCAGTTTTTCAAACTATTGATGAAGAAAGAGGGATAAAAAAAATTCATGTGAAGGAGGAATATTTTTTGGAGGAAAAACTCGAGTTTAACCAAAATCGAAGTTTCATGACAAGTTTACAAGGACGAAATTTGGAGAAATATTTTTTGAAGGGAGGACGAAATTGAGTTTTAAAAAAAATCAGAATTTCATGTCAATTTTAAAGAGATGACAAAATTTACATGGGATGAAAGTTTTTATTAAAATAGGAGTTCACGGAATCAATTTCTAAAATTAGAGATGAAGAAAGAGGGATGAAATATTTTTCATGAGAAAGAGAAATATTTTTGAAAGAAAAAAATCGAGTTTACTCAAAATCGAAGTTTCATGTCAAGTTTTAAAAGAAGGACCGAAATTTTGAGAAATGTTTTTAAAGGTAGGCTGAAATTCAAGATTTACTCAAAATCAGAGTTTCAGGTCAATTTTAGCACCTTTTCAAAAAGTTAACCCAATGGATCTCATTCTTATTCTAACAATGGATCCAAATAACTATATTATTCAAGCAACATAGATAAAGAATTCAAAAACAACAAAAGTAGCATGCAACAATAGGCCAGGATTTAAAAAAAAAAAAAAAAAAAGTGAGAAAGACGTACACGAATTGCAGGCCAATCGAAAATCCTTTGACTTTGTCAAGCATGAGATTGCCGACGTTTCACTCCTGTCGCTGCTAGCCTGCTACATTGACACCTTTTCTCGGGTAAGAGCCATAAGCTACTGCACAAACCGAAGAAAGGGAAATGGGTCAATCGAAGAAGAAAGAGAAGAGAATATAAGATCGTTCTCAATAGAATCAGCTACACGAGATGGAAATTTTTTGATGCACGCCTCCTCAAAAACATTAAAAGGTCGTGTTTAGATATTTGGATTAAAAGGATTTGGCAATTGATTTAAAATTCCTCAATTTAAGGTCGTGTTTAGATATTTGGATTAAAAGGATTTGGCAATTGATTTAAAATTCCTCAATTTCTTTTTGGACTAATTCTTATTATGTGTGGATTCAGAATATGCTCTGTTTCAAATCACGTAAACTAGAATAAAATGGAATTTTTCAATATGAACTGCATAGTTAGAAAGATTAGAATTGTAACAAAAGTTTGGTAAAGAAAACTAGCACCTCTAGCTATACTTCAAAAGGTAAACTGGTTTTTCTAATAACAAAGCTCATGAATGTTAACATTACAAGACGCACACAGTTTACAAGAGAAGTAGACATACACGGGTTGCAGGCCACATCGAAAATCCGTTGACTTTATCAAGCACGAGATCGCCGATGTTTCACTTCTACCGCTGCTACATTGACACCTTTTCTAAGGTAACAGCCATAAGCTACTGCACAAACCAAGACATACTAGCAATTAGAAGAAAGGGAAAGAAGTCAAGCGAATGAGAAAAAGAAGAGAATATCATATCTTTCTCAATAGAATCAGCTACACGAGTTGGAACAATTCTGTTGCACGCCTCATCAAAAACATTAAAAGGTCGTGTTTGGAAATTTGGATTAAAAGGATTTGGCAATTGATTCAAAATTCCTCACTTTGTTTTTGTACTAATTCTTATGTGTGGATTCAAAATATGTTTTGTTTCAAATCACGAAAACTAGAGGATTTCGGCAAAGAATTTTCATCACATTCTACCATGGGATATACACAAGACTAGAATAAAATGGGATATTTCAGTATGAAGAGCAAGTTAGAAAATCAGAATACGAAAAACAGAGTAAGAATACCTACCATGTTGATCGATGTTTTCTACTTCATTCATATTGTCCAAAAACTTGCCCCATGGAGATTCGCTAACTCGTCTGCAACAAAAACAAATTTAAAACAAAAAATCAAGAAACAGGTTCGAGATCAAGAGTGACAAAAGCCCTTACCCAATCTTCTTCAATTTCACGCCAATATTCAAGTGTGAAATATGGAATTTCTGAAGAAGGCTGAGCGATTTCAAGAAAATCGTGTAGCCTTTGGGGTCAAAGGCATTATATATATATGGGAAACGGACATCTTTTAATTTTCAAGAAAACGTGGCCTAATACAGCTGGCTCCAATGAACAATTCCAGATTTTCTTTTTTTTTTTTTTTAATTATTTTGGAATAAGGCCCATTACTTGAGAGGAAAACGTGGCCTAACTTTGTTAATTTGGGTTTTAAAAATTTGGAATTTATTACCAGAACTCTCTTGTTTTTATTTTGTTAATGGAATTCAAAATAATTTTGGTTTTATTATCTTCATTTCTTTTATGAAGAAATGGCTTATTTTATCTTTACCTTTCAATCAGCGTTTAATTACTTAAATTGTTATTCCACTTTACTCAAAAAAATTAATTTATTATAAGTGAACACACAATATTTCACAATACTCTTAATTTATTTACTTATTTCATCTATTTTTTCTTAAAACTTGTGTTCAACAACATACTTTTAATGTACTATTAACTCTTTATTTTATTCAATTTGTAAATAAGGATCTTCCCTTAAAGATAAAATTCTTTTTTTTTAAACACTAATTACAGTAGGGTCACGTATAACATTACCTGGTTCAACATCTTGGCCAACTGTGGGACTCCACAACGGTCAGAAATATCGGCGTACACCTACCAAAAGAAGGTTCACAAGTTATCACATTAATTGCAAGGGCGGTGATCGAAAACATTAGAAATTTTGTTTTGGTGTTTCGGAAAAAGTGTTTTAGAAAGAATGTTTCCATAGAAGGTACAGGAAAATGTGAGTTGTTTATTGGTGATTATATATGAATAGGTAAACTAAATAGACGTTGGTTATTTTGTCTACAAGAAAAAAAGATGTCACTTAAAACATCTAAAACATTAAAGGGAACACCTCAATTGTGTCAGTGAAATCCTGAATTGATATTAGATAAGAAAGCCCAAGTACATGCAGAAGAAAGTTCAGCAGTTGAATATAGAAATCCTAACATAAAAGTGTAGATTTTGCAGCAACTAATATTTCAGCCCTGATCCAAAAAGTAGTTACAAAAAGGAACAATAATGGATGTAAAATCATTTGTCTGAAACTGAAAATATTACCTCCTGGCTGCGATTCACAATGCCTACATAGCCAAGCCGAAGAGGAATCACTATTCCAAGCAAAAAGTTGCGTGCATCAGTACCTCTATCCATATTATCCAACTGGAGCAGCAGGAGAGCATAAAAATCGTGAAGAACACAAGAAAACTGGAAATATACAAAAAAAATATTACAGATACTTTTACCTTTATAATTACACCAATTGTTCTATGACCTGCAGTTGGAGACTTTTACACGTGACCTCTAGAATCCAAAAAAAAATCACACAGGGGCTAAAAACTGAGAATAAGTTTTTTCAAATCAATGAAACTATTAATAACAAACGGACCAACAGGATTCCAGCCAAACGGACCAACAGGATTCCAGCCATCTGAAGAGAATCTGAGCTAGCCAGATCAGAATTTGCTGGAGTAACAGCCAGAAACAGGCAACATTCCCGCTTCATAACTTTATTTTTCATATTTCTAATAAGAAACTCGATATCAGATGGCTGATAACCAACAGAAACTTTTGTTACGCCCAGAATATCAACAAGAAAAAGTTTTCTTTATTAAAATAGGAGTTCATGAGTATATTTGTAAAACTAGATATGAAGAAAGAGGGATGAAATATATTTTTTCATGCGAAAGAGGAATATTTTTTAAAGGAAAAATTCGAGTTTACTCAAAATCGAAGTTTCATGTCAATTTTTACAAAGAGGACGAAGAACATCGAGTTTTACTCAAAATCAGAGTTTCATGTCAATTTTAAATAGAGAGATTTTAGATGAAAATGCAAGTTTTTTTTATTAAAATACGAGTTCACGAGAATATTTTTAAAACTAGAGATGGAAAGAGGGATGAAATATATTTTTTCATGTGAAATAGGAATATTTTTTAAAGGAAAAATTGGAGTTTACTCAAAATCGGAGTTTCATGTCAATTTTTAAAAAGAGGACGAAATTTTAGAGAAATATTTGTAAATAGAGGACGAAATGCAAGTTATACTCAAAACGGGGAGTTTCATGTCAATTTTAAAAAGAGGGCGGAATTTGGAAGAAAAATGCAAGTTTTTTTATTAAAAGAGTTCACGAGTATATTTTTAAAACTAGAGATGAAGAAAGAGGGATGAAATATATTTTTTCATATGAAAAGAGAAATATTTTTTAAAGGAAAAATTCAAGTTTTACTCAAAATCGGAGTTTCATGTCAATTTTTAAAAAGAGGACGAAATTTTAGAGAAATATTTTAAAATAGAGGACGAAATGCAAGTTTTACTCAAAACGGGAGTTTCGTGTGAATTTTAAAGAGAGGTCGGAATTTGGATGCAGAATGCAAGTTTTTTATTAAAAGATGAGTTCACGAGTATATTTTTAAAACTAGAGATGAAGAAAGAGGGATGAAATATATTTTTTCATGTGAAATAAGAATATTTTTTAAAGGAAAAATTCTAGTTTACTCAAAATCGGAGTTTCATGTCAATTTTTAAAAAGTGGACGAAATTTTAGAGAAATATTTGTAAATAGAGGACGAAATGCAAGTTTTACTCAAAACGGAGAGTTTCATGTCAATTTTAAAGAGAGGGCGGAATTTGGATGAAAAATGCAAGTTTTTTATTAAAAGAGGAGTTCACGAGTATATTTTTAAAACTAGAGATGAAGAAAGAGGGATGAAATATATTTTTTCATGTGAAAGAGGAATATTTTTTAAAGGAAAAATTCGAGTATACTCAAAATCGGAGTTTCATGTCAATTTTTAAAAAGAGGACGAAATTTTAGAGAAATATTTGTAAATAGAGGACGAAATGCAAGTTTTACTCAAAATGGGAGTTTCATGTCAATTTTAAAGAGAGGTCGGAATTTGGATGAAGAATGCAAGTTTTTTATTAAAAGATGAGTTCACGAGTATATTTTTAAAACTAGAGATGAAGAAAGAGGGATGAAATATATTTTTTCATGTGAAATAGGAATATTTTTTAAAGGAAAAATTCGAGTTTACTCAAAATCGGAGTTTCATGTAAATTTTTAAAAAGAGGACGAAATGCAAGTTTTACTCAAAATGGGGAGTTTCATGTCAATTTTAAAAAAACGGCTGAATTTGGATGAAAAATGCAAGTTTTTTTTATTAAAAGAGGAGTTCACGAGTATATTTTTAAAACTAGAGATGAAGAAAGAGGGATGAAATATATTTTTTCATGTGAAAGAGAAATATTTTTTAAAGGAAAAATTCAAGTTTTACTCAAAATCGGAGTTTCATGTCAATTTTTAAAAAGAGGACGAAATGCAAGTTTTACCCAAAACGGGAGTTTCATGTCAATTTTAAAGAGAGATCGTAATTTGGATGAAGAATGCAAGTTTTTTATTAAAAGATGAGTTCACGAGTATATTTTTTTAAAGGAAAAATTCGAGTTTACTCAAAATCGGAGTTTCATGTCAATTTTTAAAAAGTGGACGAAATTTTAGAGAAATATTTGTAAATAGAGGACGAAATGCAAGTTTTACTCAAAACGGAGAGTTTCATGTCAATTTTAAAGAGAGGTCGGAATTTGGATGAAAAATGCAAGTTTTTTATTAAAAGAGGAGTTCACGAGTATATTTTTAAAACTAGAGATGAAGAAAGAGGGATGAAATATATTTTTTCATGTGAAAGAGGAATATTTTTTAAAGGAAAAATTCAAGTTTACTCAAAATCGGAGTTTCATGTCAATTTTTACAAAGAGGACGAAATGAAAGTTTTACTCAAAACGGGAGTTTCATGTCAATTTTAAAGAGAGGGCGTAATTTGGATGAAAAATGCAAGTTTTTTTATTAAAAGAGGAGTTGACGAGTATATTTTTAAAACTAGAGATGAAGAAACTAGAGATGAAATATATTTTTTCATGTGAAAGAGGAATATTTTTTAAAGGAAAAATTCAAGTTTACTCAAAATCGGAGTTTCATATCAATTTTTAAAAATAGGACGAAGAACATCGAGTTTTACTCAAAATCAGAGTTATTTAAATAGAGAGAATTTAGATGAAAAATGCAAGTTTTTTTTTTATTAAAATAGGAGTTCACGAGCATATTTTTAAAACTAGAGATGGAAAGAGGGACTAATATATTTTTTAATTAGAAAGAGGAATATTTTTTAAAGGAAAAATTCAAGTTTATTCAAAATCGGAGTTTCATGTCAATTTTAAAAGGACGAAATTTTAGAGATATGTTTGTAAATAGAGGACAAAATGCAAGTTTTACTCAAAACGGGAGTTTCATGTCAATTTTAAAGAGAGGGCGGAATTTGGATGAAAAATGCAAGTTTTTTATAAAAAGAGGAGTTCACGAGTATATTTTTAAAACTATAGATGAAGAAAGAAGTATGAAATATATTTTTTCATGTGAAAGAGGAATATTTTTGAAAGGAAAAATTCGAGTTTACTCAAAATCGGAGTTTCATGTCAATTTTTACAAAGAGGACGAAATTCGAGTTTTACTCAAAATCAGAGTTTCATGTCAATTTTTAAAAAAGAGGATGAAGAACATCGAGTCTTACTCAAAATGACAGAATTTGAAGAATTATTTTGAAGGGAGGACGAAATTCATGTTTTACTAAAAATCTGAGTTTCATGTCAATTTTAAAAAAAGAGGGCGAAATGTAGATGAAAAATGCAAGTTTTTTTTATTAAATGGAGTTCACGAGTCAATTTTTTAAACTAGAGATGAAGATAGAGGAATGAAATATTTTTCATGAGGAACATTTTTGGAAGAAAAGAATCGAGTTTAGTCAAAATCGAAGTTTCATGTCAAGTTTAATAAAAGGACAAAATTTGGAGAAATATTTTTGAAGGGAGGCCTAAATTCGAGTTTTACAAAAAACGGAGTATCATTTCAATTTTAAAGATTGGGATAAATTTGGATGAAAGATGCAAATTTTTATTAAAATAGGAGTTCACGAGTCAATTTTTAAAATTAAAGATGAAGAAAGAGGGAATAAATATTTTTTAAAGGAAAAAATCGAGTTTACTGAAAGTCGAAGTTTCATGTCAAGTTTAATAAAAGGACAGAATTTGGAGAAATATTTTGAAGGGAGGACGAAATTCATGTTTTACTAAAAATCGGAGTTTCATGTCAATTTTAAAAAGAGGGTGAAATGTAGATTAAAAATGCAAGTTTTTTTTATTAAAATGGAGTTCACGAGACAATTTTTAAAACTAGAGATGAAGTAAGAGATATGAAATATTTTTCATGTGAAGCCGAATATTTTTTAAACGAAAAAATCAAGTTTACTCAAAGTCGAAGTTTCATGTCAAGTTTAATAATAAAAGGACAGAATTTGGAGAAATATTTTTGAAGGGATGACGAAATTCGAGTTTTACAAAAAACGGAGTTTCATGGCAATTTTAAAGAGAGTGCAAAATTTAGAAGTGAGATGAAAGTTTTTTATGAAAATAGGTGTTTCATTAGTCAATTTTTAAAACTAGAGATGAAATATTTTTCATGTGAAGGAGGAATATTTTTTAAAGGAAAAAAATCGAGTTTGCTCAAAATCGAAGTTTCATGTCAAGTTTAATAATAAAAGGAAAGAATTTGGAGAAATATTTTTGAAGGGAGGTCGAAATTAGAGTTTTACTAAAAACGGAGTTCCATGGCAACTTTAAAGAGAGGGCAAAATTTAGAAGAGAGATGAAAGTTTTTTATTAAAATAGGAGTTCACGAGTCAATTTTTAAAACTAGAGATGAAAGAAAGAGGAATGAAAGAAATATTTTTCATGTGAAAGAGGAATATTTATGGAAGAGAGGACGAAATTCAAGTTTTACTAAAAATCAAAGTTTCATGCTAATTTTAAAGAAAGAACAAAATTGAGATTGAAGATGCAAGTTTTTTTTTATTAAAATAGAAGTTCACGAGTCAATTTTTTAAACTAGAAATGAAGAATGAGGGATGAAATATTTTTCATGTGAAGGAGGAATATTTTTCATGTGAAGGAGGAATATTTTTTGAAAGAAAGAATCGAGTTTACTCAAAATCGAAGTTTCATGTCGAGTTTAATAAAATGACAGAATTTGAAGTATTTTGATGGGAGGACGAAATTCATGTCAATTTTAAAAAGAGGGCGAAATGTAGATGAAAAATGCAAGTTTTTTTTATTAAAATGGAGTTCACGTGTCAATTTTTAAACTAGAGATGAAGAAAGAGGAATGAAATATTATAATGAGAAGGAGGAACATTTTTGGAAGAAAAGAATCGAGTTTAGTCAAAATCGAAGTTTCATGTCAAGTTTAATAAAAGGACAAAATTCGAGTTTTACAAAAAACGGAGTTTCATTTCAATTTTAAAGATTGGGAGAAATTTGGATGAAAGATGCAATTTTTTATTAAAATAGGAGTTCACGAGTCAATTTTTAAAACTAGAGATGAAGAAAGAGGGAATAAATATTTTTCATGTGAAGGAGGAATATTTTTTTAAGGAAAAAATCGAGTTTACTGAAAGTCGAAGTTTCATGTCAAGTTTAATAAAATGACAGAATTTGGAGAAATATTTTGGAGGGAGGATGAAATTCATGTTTTACTAAAAAACGGAGTTTCATGTCAATTTTAAAAAGAGGGTGAAATGTAGATGAAAAATGCAAGTTTTTTTATTAAAATGGAGTTCACGAGTCAATTTTTAAAACTAGAGATGAAGTAAGAGAGATGAAATATTTTTCATGTGAAGGAAGAATATTTTTTAAACGAAAAAAATCGAGTTTACTAAAAGTCGAAGTTTCATGTCAAGTTTAATAATAAAAGGACAGAATTTGGAGAAATATTTTTGAAGGGAGGGCGAAATTAGAGTTTTACAAAAAAAGGAGTTTCATGGCAATTTTAAAGAGAGGGCGAAATTTAGAAGAGAGATGAAAGTTTTTTATTAAAATAGGAGTTCATGAGTCAATTTTTAAAACTAGAGATGAAGAAAGAGGAATGAAATATTTTTCATGTGAAAGAGGAATATTTTTGGGAGGACGAAATTCAAGTTTTACTAAAAATCAAAGTTTCATGCTAATTTTAAAGAAAGAACAAAATTGAGATTTGAAGATGCAAGTTTTTTTTTATTAAAATAGGAGTTCACGAGTCAATTTTTTAAACTAGAGATGAAGAATGAGGGATGAAATATTTTTCATGTGGAGGAGGAATATTTTTTGAAAGAAAGAATCGAGTTTACTCAAAATCGGAGTTTCATGTCGAAAATGACAGAATTTGAAAAAATGTTTTGAAGGGAGGATGAAATTCATGTTTTACTAAAAATCGGAGTTTCATGTCAATTTTAAAAAGAGGGCGAAATGTAGATGAAAAATGCAAGTTCTTGTATTAAAATAGGAGTTAACGTGTCAATTTTGAAAACTAGAGATGAAGAAAGAGGGATGAAATGTTTTTTTATGTGAAGTTGAAATATTTCTGGAAGGAAATATTCGGGTTTACTAAAAATCGGAGTTTCAGGTCAATTATAAAGGGAGGAGAAAATTTGAGTTTAACTCAAATTCGGAGTTTCAAGACAGTTTTAAAGGGAGAAACCGGTTTAGCAACTTTTTCAATATGAAATGCATATTTAGAAAGATTGGAATTGCAACAAAAGTTTGGCAAATAAATTTAGCAACAAAAGTAAATAGCATCTACTTCTTAGAAACTCCAACTTCGATAACGTTTCATTCTTATTCTAACAATGGATCCCTAGTAACCATATTATTCAAGCAACATAGACAAAGAATTCGACAACAATAAAAGTAGGTAGCATGCAACAATAGGCAAGGATTAAAAAAAAAAAAAAAAGAGACAGAGAGAGAGAGAGAAATAGACATACCCGAATTGCAGGCCACATCGAAAATTCTTTGACTTTGTCAAGCATGAGATCGCCGACCTTTCACATCTGCCGCTGCTACATTGACATCTTATCTCGGGTAAGAGCCATAAGCTACTGCACAAACCAAAGAAATGGAAATGAGTCAATCGAAGAAGAAAAAGAAGAGAATATCAGATTTTTCTCAATAGAATCAGCTACACAAGTTGGAAAAATTCTGATGCACGCCTCCTCAAAAACATTAAAAGGTCACGTTTAGAGCTTTGGATTAAAAGGATTTGGAATATCATGATTTAAAACTCCTCACTTTCTTTTTGGACAAATTTCAAATCACGTAAACTAGAATTAAATGGAATTTTTCAATATGAACTGCATAGTTAGAAAGATTGGAATTGTAACAAAAGTTTGATAAAGAAAACTAGCACCTTTAGTTATACTTCAAAAGATAAATTGGTTTTTCTAATAACAAAGTTCATGAATGTTAACATTACAAGACGCACACAGTTTACAAGAGAAGTAGACATACACGAGTTGCATGCCACATCGAAAATCCTTTGACTTTGTCAAGCATGAGATCGCCGACCTTTCACATCTGCCGCTGCTACATTGACATCTTATCTCGGGTAAGAGCCATAAGCTACTGCACAAACCAAAGAAATGGAAATTAGTCAATCGAAGAAGAAAAAGAAGAGAATATCAGATCTTTCTCAATAGAATCAGCTACACGGGTTGGAAAAATTCTGATGCATGCCTCATCAAAAACATTAAAAGGTCGTGTTTAGAGCTTTGGATTAAAAGGATTTGGTAATTGATTTAAAATTCCTCACTTTCTTTTTGGACTAATTCTTATGTGTAGATTCAGAATATGAGCTGTTTCAAATCACGTAAACTAGAATAAAATGGGATTTTTCAGTATGAAGTGCAAGTTAGAAAAATTGGAATTGTAACAAAAGTTTGGCAAATAAAATTAGCCCCCATAGCTATACTTCAAAAAGTAAACCGGATTTTCTAATAACAAAGTTCATTAATAGTTCATTCTTACTTTAAATTAAGAAAAAATTATGTTAACATTACAAGATGCACATCGTTACAAGAGAAGTAGACATACATGAGTTGTAGGTCACGTCGGAAATCCTTTTGACTTTATCAAGCATGAGATCGCCGACGTTTCTCTTCTGCCGCTGCTACATTGACACCTTTTCTCGGGTAAGAGTCATAGGCCACTGCACAAACCAAGACATACCAGCCATTAGATGAAGGGTAAAGAGTCAATCGAAGAAGAAAAATAAGTGAATATCAGATCTTTCTCAATAGAAACAGCTACAAAAGTAGGAACAATTCTGATGCACTCATAAAAAACATTAAGAGGTCGTGTTTGGAACTTTGGATTAATAGAATTTGGCAATTGATTTAAAATTCCTCACTGTCTTTTTGGACAAATTCTCATGTGTGGATTCAGAATATGTTCTGTTTCAAATCACGTAAACTACCAAGAGATACGTATATACAAGACTCGAATAAAATGGAATTTTTCAGTATGAAGTGCATAGTTGGAAGGATTGGAACTGTTACAAAAGTTTGGCAAAGAAAATTAGCCCCTTAACATATACTTCAAAAAGTAAACCACATTTTCTAATAACGAAGTTCATGAACATTTTAAGATATACTTCAAAAAGTAAACCAGATTTTCTAATAACGAAGTTCGTGAACATTTCTTTCTTACTTTAAATTCAAAAACAAAAGTAAACATTACAAGACGCACGCAGTTACACAGAGTGTGAGAAAATGAAGAGTAATCCCCCAATTGAAATATAAACTCAAGAGTTTCAAAAAGTAAACAGGATTTTCAGAAACCCCAAATTCTTTAACGCTGCATTTTTGCTCTAACAATGGATGATAAAACTTTGAAACAAAATCAGAATACGAAAAACAGAGGAAGAATACCTACCATGTTGATTGATGTTTTCTACTTCATTCATATTGTCCAAAAACTTGCCCCGTGGAAATTCGCTAACTCATCTGCAACAAAAACAAATTTAAAACAAAAAATCAAGAAACGTGTTCGAGATCGAGTAAGAGAGAGGGAGAGAGAAGCCCTTACCCAAACTTCTTCAATTTCACGCCAATATCTGTGTGTGTGTGCGCGCGCGCAACTGCATATTCAAGTGAGAAATATGGAATTTCTGAAGAAGGCTGAGGGATTTCAAGAAACGCTAAATCAAAAGTCGTGTAGCCGTTGGGGTCAAAGGCGTGATATATATGGGAAACGGACAGCTGGCTCAAATGTACAATTCCAGCTTTTCTTTTTTTTTTTTTTAGATTTAAATCATTTTGGAATAAGGCCCATTAGGGGAAGCCTAAGTTTGTTAATTTGGGTTTGGCCCTGGCTTATATATCTCTCCAGCCTTGTTAAATATACCCCCACCCAATTAATTAATTTAATAATAACGTGAAATACCTATCCTACCCTTCTACTAATTTAACCGGATAGATACACCCCCTTTAGATGATCACTTATTGTTGACATTCTTACGTACTACAAAGCATACCAAAAATAAATTTAAAAAAAAAACTTTGTTCACACTACTATTGTTGGAACTAAGAGTAGAAAACTTTGTTCACGCTTCTCCAAGAATAAGGGTGCAACATAATGGTTTGAAAACGAAAAGTGGATTATAGATACGTGAGTTCTTTTTCTGTGTGTTTTCTTTTTATTTAAATTTTAAAATGTGGACATACAAGTCGAGGTTTAGGGTTTTTGTTATTGTTTTTAGCTTCTTTGCACCGTTTTTCTTAGTTTAGGACTTAAACTGAGATGAAAATGGTATGTGGGTATTTTAGCGCGTATGGTAATGGTATTTTGTCAACGGGGACACGTTTGGTCGACAAGACGATGTCGACCAAGTTGTGTTCCGTCGGACCAACATTTGTTGAAAAAATATTTTCATAAAAAATAGTGTCGTGCAATTTTCGGGCACTTTTTACCAACCGAAATAATTTTGGTCGACGATGTCTTGTCGATAACAAGGCATTTGGTTGACTTCTAGTGGTCGAAATAAACATTAACAACTTCTTCTATTTTTTCAGAGTGGCGGATGATTCTGATAACGATGCGGAATATGTTGAGGAAACAGATGTATTCAATGATGATACTTTTGTTGAGGAAATCGAGGAGCCAATGTGTGGTGAAGAAAATCAAGGTGGAGAGGCTCTGTCTAATGAAATTATTTTGTAAGTCGGGAGGCCCTTCAAGAGTGGGTACGGGTTGTATCTAGACAACACAATATGGTGATCATTGTGAAACGTTCCGATAATGGGTCCGGGAAGAAGAAAATACACCATCTGTCGAAAATTCCCATTACAGAATTGGATCATTTTGTTTTTTTTTATTCTTTTTTCAGGGTTGAGGCTCACCATTCTGCTCTAAAGTGATCTCTCGGGAATAGCATGAGGAACAAGAGGAGGAAATTTTGTTCACGCTTTTCGAAAAGGCTCATCCAAACTTGGTCCCTCCATGGGAGCCTCTCTATTGTGTCAATCGGAAAAAGATTTGTTATTCTCAAATTTCACCTATTAGAAGAGCGCGGCCATATTTTTAGGAGACGAGATTGGCAACTGGGCCCAGGTTCCATCCGGCTACAAAAATGGTCTCTCGATTTCAATCTGAACCAGGCGCCAACCTCGACGGCTCAAGTTTGGGTACGCCTCCTCGGCCTCCCGATTGAACTTTGTCAGTCCACAGTTCTCTCGGTTGCGGCATCGGCGGTTGGCAAGCTCATTAAGATGGACAGTCATACAACGGCTAAGAGCATGGCTCAGTATGCTAGAATCTTGGTCGAGGTGGATATGAAACAACCTTTTTTTAAGTGGCTGGCCCTTGAATGTGAGGACCGGTCTGTGATGGTGGAGGTGTTATATGAGCAGCTCACTGAGTTCTGAAGCCACTGTAAGGTAGTTGGACACGTGTCTACTCGCGACGACTCCCATGGTAGGACCCGACACAGAAGACGGTCGAGGCATTCTCCCTCGGACCTCCAGCCCCGAGCGCCCCCGCGAAACCCCTCCTCGGATATCGAAGTCGATTCGGTCCTGTGAGCAACTCTTTCTCCAGTCTTAGCACAGGTGAGCCCTCAGAGGAACCTATGGCTGCAGCGGCCAACAACAATCCGAGTTTGGAGGCTACTACCAACGACGTTCCTACCTCTACTCGGGCAGCCTCGACTCGTTCCACGGAGAAACGTAATAGCCCCAAGATGCTTGGGGGGAGCCTATCCCATCACCAAATCCCGGACAACGCTATCAATGAATTCGAGGCTAGAGCCTACACGAACTACACTATCAGTATATCGACAGGGCTTGACAATGATTTCACCTGTGTCTCCAAGTTCAAGGGCAGTTGGAGCTATGCATTTGACCCTCCATAGTGCTTCACCCGGTTTTAGATTCCTTGATTTGATCAGTTTTTTCGAAACTTTTAATCGCGTTTATTGCTAAGTCGTATTTAAGGGTATTCCATTTTTCGATGACAACGTATCCTCTGATTCGAATTGTGAACTCATGGCCTTTATCTTTTCTTTCTTTCTTTTAATTTCAAAACCCTTTTATTGTCCCGACCACAACTTAGACTGAGCTTTATTTTCTTTTCTTTTTTGACGGGAGACTGAGCTTTATTTTCAGGGACAACTTAGACTGAGCCTTTTTTTTTATATACTCCCTCTGTCCACCAAAAGTGTGCTCACTTTTTTTTATACATGTTTTTAAAAAAATCATATTTTATTTATAAAGAATATATTTGGAATAACGAGTAAAGAATATATTCGGTAGATACTCAATCTTGTTATTAAAGTAAAAAAAAAATTCAAAAGTGAACTATTTAAATAGAATAAACGTATTTTTTGTAGATCTAAAAAAACAAGTGAGCACACTTTTGGTGGACGGAGGGAGTATATACTTAGGTAATTTTATGAGTATTTTTCAGATATGAATGTATTTAAAAAATGTCTTGAACGGTTTACTTCATTTTCATGTGAATTGATATTTTTATTGGAAGTAAAAATTGGTCAATGGGACCTCCCCTGCGGTTAGTGTATTGTCATTGCAATTTGCACAGTGAACTTCTTTAGTGCTCTCGCGCCGCCGTTCTTGCGCTCATCCGGCGCCTCCCTTCTTAGTCCCCTTCTTTTGTACTATTAATATAGGTATGCGTAAATTCTGCAAATTCGTTTTTTTTTTTTTTACAAGTGGAATTGATAATGGGTATTGTGGAAGTGTGGAACTGCAAATTAAATTGATAATTGATGTATGTGTATTGTGGAAATTGAAAATTGATAATGGGTATTCTGGAATTGAAATTGCAAAATCGTTTTCTGGATTTCTGTTTAGCAAGTCTGGGAATGTGGAATTTTCTGCTTACCAGTTGCTGCTCATTTTATATATGTGTAGACTATGTGAGCCGAACGGTCCGAATCAGCAGAAGCAGAAATCCAAATCACACAAAGGGTAACTGGGCACGGCGCTGTTCACCGGCTATTGACCTTAACGACGGAGATATCACTACAATCTTCTTACTACTATCTATGATCGATCCACTCCCCCAAACATCCAATAATAAAGTGTGTGTTCAATTGCCATCATTATTTCTGTCTATGATCTCGATTAATTCTATCCATCCTTGTTCTGTTTGGTGAAAAATCGGACCATTTCTTCATTCAATTATTTCGGTTTTCTATCCTACGCATCAAACTGAAAAATCGAAACCAAATTCCTTTCGACGGAACAAGTTTCGATTTGATTTGGTTCCTATTTGCCCGATTATGCACCCAAATCCAAGTTAAACCAGTATTTGACATCTCCAAAGAGCAGTAGAAGTTGATTACCTGCCTCAAGGGCCCGTAAATTCTATAGAGAACAGAAAAAAAAATGGTTTCAGAGATGTCAACGGCAGATGGCGGCGCAGCTGCGAGTTTCCACCACACTTTTAAATATTTATTAGGTTTGATCAATTATTACTTTTACCTCCGTTAATTGGTCTCGTTTTGTTGAAGTTGAATCCTTTCACTATGTGATACAGTACTTATGTATAATGATATTTATGTGTAGCTACACAGTTTCTGTCTAGGGGAATCCCGTTCATATTCAATTCTTGGATTGTTAGACACCTCTCTGAAGAAGATTATGCGGTAAGTATATTTCTTAGAACTGTCATTTGTTTGGTTTTTCCTTTTTTAGGGTGACATTTGGAAGTAATAATGTGAGTTTAGTAGAGAAAATTGATTGTAGAATGTTGAGGAAAAACATCATTGTAAATTTATTTCTTAGTGTTATCCTTTTGTTGTCTATTTATTTCGTACTGTTATCCTTTGTTGTTTGTTTTTATTTCATTCTTTCTTAACTGTCAGTTTTTTAACACATTGCAGATTTATGCTGTACAGTTCCATCTGTTTGTTACCTGTGTGTTGTTTCTCAGTAGAGAGGGGTTTCGTCGAGCATGCATGAGGGCTGATATCAGACGGTATTGTTGAATACTTTCACTACAGTTATTATTCCCTTCAATATGCATATTTGGTACCTGCTCTTATACTTGTTTCACGCACTCACTTGCCCTCAGTATTCTGGATCACTTGCTTCCCTCAAGTAGTTGATAACATTTAACGATTTTATCTTGATGATACATTGGCATGGTATCACGAAGGTTCTATGCCATACTTTTGAGAACAACTCTGTATGTCATATGGTTGAAATAGTCTGGATGCATAATGTTACTTTCATTGTGTTTAAAAGGGTTGTTTAAATGCAGATCCTCCATATCAACAATATAAGCCAATTGTTGTTTCTAATTGTAATAGTAATTGAAGACATAAACTAATTTTATCATATGACTATATGAGAGCTATAGTAGGATCTTGTTTTTTGCCTTCTTCTAGTTTTCTGAATACCTATGTTTGCCAAGTGGTCTGGCCTTTCAATGATATGTTTCTGATGGAAGTCCCGCAACAAATGCATGCATGGATCGTTAGTCGTGTTTGGTTTTCTGAATTGTCTCTGAAAATCTATTTAGCAGTGATGGTGCGTCAGCAACAGGATTAAATGCAGCTAAGCTTTTGAAAGTCGCGTGGATATCCTTTCCTTTAGGAGTACTAGTTACATTCGCAGCATGTTTATTTGTATTCTGGTGGCAAGATCTTAGTTATTCTAGCCCGTATGCAAAAGCTATCTTGATCAATGGTAAGCTAATTAGAAACAATTGCATGCTTCACTGTTCTAACTATCTATGTGCACTCAAACAAAGAAGGTAGGACTTTAGGGTATTTTTTTAATGGGATTATAGTGGGTGGGGGAAATCCTGAACTTTGATATCCCGGTATTTGAAAATCCTAATGAATAGTTAAAATGTATGTTTGTTTGGGGATTTTGTAGAGTAGGATGGTGGAAAAGTTGATTGATATTGTATTATTATATTGTTGTGTGTATTGGGAGAATAAAAAGAGATGATGCGAGTGTATTGGTTGTTAGAATTGGGCAAAAATAAGAGTTAAAATATTCTTAATACAAAAGGTACATTTGAAAATATTTGCATGCAGAAATGATGGGTTAACAATTTAGCTGCAGAGAAAATGTATTTTGGTATCTTTGGCTTCTTTTTTTTTTTTTTGAATCATTATTTCCGTTTCATTGTTTCGCCATCATATGTGTAATTTGTTGGTGTTGTATCACTGTTAAAAGGCTGTTACTGTAAGCATGAGGTACTTTATTGTTTATTGGTTAACTGTAGTGAGTGGGCTCAGGAAATTAGGTTCACCATGGATGAGTTTTGCTCTTATGTTGCTTCTGTTCAAATTTGAGATTAATAGAGCAGTAAGTAGGTGCTGAAGTATTGTGCGTTAGAAATATTTGTTGTGATCAAATATTCCTAGTTAAGACTTCCGTTTTAATCTTTCGAGCATGTGCAGGTTTTGCATGTGTAATTGAGCTACTGGCAGAACCGTTTTATATTTTGGCCCAGACTTTGGTTCTTCTCAGATTGCGGCTGGTTGCTGAAACTGCTGCCACTTTTTCACGCTGTATAGTAACATATATCCTCATCCTGAAGTTACCAAGCCTGGTAAAATATTAACGATTGATATATACACTATTACCCTTTTATTTCTCAAAATTTTCCAGTCTTTTATTGCTTTACTTCAGAGATGAGCAAGAAATTTGACTGAAGCTGTGTGCTTTCTTCTAAAGGATTTTTATTGTTCTTTATTACTATGTTTCAAAAATTAAGCTTCAAAAATTGGATAAAGCTATCATTTTATCTCAGGCATGCTGATATTGGAAGATTATATGACTTCTATCTCTACTCTGAGAGATGATTAAAGATTATTACGTTTTGCTTATGACACTTATGGGTTGTGTTTGTGTAGGTATTTTGTTTATTTATGTATTTCTGCTTAATAAGTTTTGGTTGTGGCATGGGGATGCAGAATGAACCGTAAGATTCTAAATTGAAAACACTTCAACATTCTGAAGCTTCAATTGTAACTTTATTGCCTTACAGCTGATTCTTATTTCTCTCTCATGTTGCCTTCCACTAATTCTTACCATTGTCTTGTGAATGATTCTTTGAAGTGTAATCATGCCTGAAAGAGTGCCTTTCGTGCTCTTCTTTTATTTTCTTCATTTTTTCAGCTTCTCTGGAGTTCCAGTACTAATTTTTTGATGCAACTCTATGAATTTCTTACATACTGGTTATGTTTTCTTCTCTTGATTTGGCAAACATGTCTATGTTACACTTGTATATTGGCTTCCTTACCCTTCTTTTTATCTTAGTGAATATATTCTTTCCTACTTAACTATTTATTTTGCAAGATTTTTGTCTGCTGTGTATTGCCAAAGCTGTTTAACTGCACCTGTTGATTACTCAACTATTTTATGAACTGCAGGAGAAATCAATTGTATTTGGCCTGTCACAAGTTGCATATGGGGCATCAATTTTCTTATGTTACTGGGGCTACTTTTTTCTTTTTCGAGTATATAAAACTTCTTTTCTGTTTCCGTTCAGGTACTGATTTCCTTTTTGTGTCATTATCTTTAGCTGCTTATATGCCTTATAAGAAACTTGTGTAGGGAAATTAAATGACTAAATACCTAGAGGATCATTTTGTCATAATTATTTTTTGGAATAAAATGCTTTTTTGTGATTTCTTCTGAACCCTTGAGAATCTTTAATACATTTTAGCAGTCTTTTGATCCATCTGTATTTGACTTCATCGTTGTGTTAAAGAATAGTGGGTAAGCTAACTCTTAGATAAATGGTCAAAGGAAGTATTCAATGATTTGTAGTATTTTGAGCATAGCCTGAAATCAACTCAATTCAAACATGAGAACGACATGTTAACCTGAATTTCGAGCCTACTTCTATCTATGTTTTTCAATTATGAGATATGTGTTTTTGTTGGCAGGCCATTTTGCTGTCAGATCTCCAAAAATATAATATTGTATTGTTTCCAAAAGATGATGATCTTAGTGCAATTTTCTTGGACCATGCAGTTGTTGTGTCCAGTATTCACTGTAATACAGCCCTCTTGTTGCCGTTGTTGGATATGCGTCAGGAGTTATTTAGTAATTGAAGATGAAATTATAATCATACACACATATTTTATGTGGTGTTATCTATACGATAGTTAGTTTAATATACCAACATCTTCTCTTATTTATTTGTTTTCCAATTTGAGTCAAGATGATTCTTCAAGAGAAAATTCAGTCACTGCTTATAGTAGTCACTATAAACTTTTGCAGGATAGGAAGTATATTGAGCTATGATGGACCACTTGCAAACATGTGTATGATATTTACTTTTCAATCCTTTCGGAAGTTAATTCTTCAAGAAGGTGAAAAGATGGTTCTTGTGTGGTTGGATACACCATATAACCAAGCTGTATATGGACTTGTAGACAAACTAGGTAAGTCAATCATGGCCCTTTGCCTTATTTTATTTTATTATTATTTGCAATATAGCATGGTTTCTTCTGGTGGATGCTGCTGTTGGTTGATATGAATTCTGCAAGTCTAGATCTTCTAGGATCTGCCTTCCACCATTTAGGCATTATTTTAATAGATAACAGTTTGTTCTCAGGGAGCTTAGTGGTGAGGATGATCTTTCTTCCATTTGAAGAAAGTTCTTATTCAACATTTGCAAGGTCTGCATCAGGTTTATATCTCTTTTTTTATTATTTATTTGTTTGTTCTCATTATCACATCCTAAAAATGTTTTTTTTATAAACTATTTTGCAATCAAGATTCAAGAATGATTTGGCTGTTTACTATGTTTATATATGGATTAGGGGTTATCTTTCCAGATATTCACATAATTCAGAGACCCTTTTTTACTTCCAGATGTAGTCTTGTCGTGCCTATTCACAATCACTAATCCAACATTTTGTAAATGTCTATAATTTTTAAGCATTTTTCTGGATATATGCTTACACATTTAAATATATCTGTTTTATTTTCGAGTTTCTGTGTACATTTTAACCACAAAGCTGGCATTGACATCAAACTATTAGATAGCATCTTACAGGTGATCAAATACAAACCTTTTTGCCTAAAGACTGTCCTATCCCAGCATTAAACAGATGCTAATGTACTCATGTTGTCTGATTGAGAGAATAACTTTCACAAGAATCTCATAATCAGAAATTCTGATGGTAGATTGGCTGAAGTAGTTCCCATCAATTTTCTTTAGTATTCTGATTGTAAATTTCCTACATGTTTAATTGGGAGGGGAAACATATAATCAGAAAAGGGGCCAATTTTTGGAATGACTTGTTTAGCCTGAGGTGGGTTGTGCTATTTGTTGCAAAATTTTCACAACCAAATTTCAGTGCTTGGTGTGATTTTTGGTAACTTAAGCCATTATTTAAAGGGGTCCCTGAAGTTTGACAGTTGATAATTTCAAGTGAAGTTAAGTCAGGTGCATATTATTAATGAATCCGTGGATAATCTATCAATTTTTTTATATTAGTATTACTCATTAAATCAGCATTAGTAATTGTAAGAATGTAAGCAATAAAGGAACAATGGATAGAAGTGACTCTTCTAGATAATTTCTCTTGAGGAATCAAGTTTGCAATATAAGTTTGAAATAACAAATAACTTGGAAGCCCACATAGAGTTGTTTGATTAGGGTAGATATTCTCATTATCAATTTAAATTTCATCTACTTCTCACAAATGAATTAAGGCTTTTTAGGGAATTGGGTTTAAGATAAGAAGAGTTTCGTCAGAAGCAAAGGCATAATTGGAAAGGTTCACAGTGAGTTCAGTCTAGGGAACGCTTCTGCAGGAGGGATTTGTCTCCATGGAAAAAAGTATTCACTGTTGTAAATCCCTTTTAACGGTTATGTCTTCATGCAGGAGGTCAGGAGGGGAGAAAGAACCTTGGGAGGAGTCTAACAGATGCTCTGAAGCTTGTTTTACTAATAGGTAAATTCATATCTTACAGTTAAAATCTTTTCTTGTTTTTTCAGTGTGGTAAGAAATGTTCCTTGATAAAATACAGTGGTGTATTTCGTTCTTTTCTAAAACACTTATTTTTCTTTAATTTGCTAGGTCTGGTGGTCATTGCGTTTGGTCCAAGCTATTCCTATTCCCTCATCAGGTTGTTGTATGGTAGTAAATGGAGCGATGGAGAAGCTTCAACTGCGCTCCGATATTACTGCCTTTACGTGATAGTTTTGGCCATGAATGGTAACTGATTATACATATTACTTTTTGCTTTGTTTTCGTCATTGTCATATGGAGTTATAAGCTATTATACTTTATTCTCTATCAGGAACGTCAGAAGCATTTTTGCATGCAGTTGCAACAGAGAAACAACTTAAACAGTCGAATGACTCATTGCTGATCTTCTCAGTAATTTACTTAGTCTTGAATGTCTTACTTATAAGATCAGCAGGTGCAGTTGGATTGATATTAGCAAACTCTTTGAGTATCCTTAATTGACTTTTTGATTTTGTGATTACCTCTTCCCCTGGGTGTTTCTCATCATAATATTTGCCACCTTTGTTGAAAATGTATATCATTAATTGACTATATGATTTCTCATGGTGTTTTTATTTACCAGGTATGTTATGCCCTTGAATCTTTATTTTACGGATAGATGTAGGTTGTCTTTTGTTGAGGCTATTTAACTCCACAGTATTATCAACATGTAATTCTTAGTAGTTAGTTTATCAGTCTCGCTGTTGGAGTTTTCTTGAATAAATTATTATGAGTTAGATGATTAATTTGGTTTCCGATAGATTGTAAAGCTACAACACTAATAATTAATTGACAATTTGAATCGTTTTGCTTCCTTGACCTCAATAAAGACATGATATTCAGGATAATCTATTCAGCAGTTTTCATCAGAAAATATTTCAAGGTAATACCCTATATTTTGATAGTTATTTCTCAAGACATTTCAACTTTACAGTAATTTCATGTTGCATATTTTGACTAATTATATTTCTTCTTTGCAGGGTTCTTCCTTTTCTTTTAGAGGTTGCATGCCTGCAGGCTATGAATTTCTACTCGTTTCAGGTGTAGCCACCTTCATCCTTGAAAGGATATATTTGGACAGAGATAACTTCTGGCCTACCTTTCTTATTCACTTCTCCTTTGGTTTGTGCTGTTTTGTTGCATCTGCTTTTGTAATGTGAGTGCATTTTTTCTCTTCTTGGAATATATTTCCTTTGTAAACTCATTCTGTTCTAAAAATCCTTAAGTTGATATTCTTATTATCAGCTATCAAAAGGAGAAGCCCTTTATTAGCAAAATCATACGCTTCCGTGAACATGCTGATTGAATCCGCCAAAGATAAAAAAAAAGGTTAGAAGCATATTCAAACTCGCCCTTCTTGTAATTATTTTTTACAAAGAGAATCACAATTCACTAAGTATTTGTATTTCTTTTCTGTTAAATTGACGGTATAACTTAGCACCTTCTTGAAAATCACGTGTGATGCACATCTAAAAAATTGAGAGAAATTTTGCCTGAAAAATTAATCAAGTGGTTTATGTGTCAAAAATTGATAGTGGTTTATATGAAATTTCGATGATAGTTTAGGGCTAAACTCATATTTAGTGGCATCATGCAGCAGTATTAGTGCTTAAAAAGGATAGTTATGATGATGCGAAAATGTTAGGCATACAATTTTTGAAATTATATATTTTTACCTGAGTAGATTGTATTGAATAAATGCAGGATGTTTTTGGTGCATGGGAGATTTGAATTAGATGCAGCAGGCAGGCAGGTATTGAGGATGACGTGCACAGGCATTTTGATGTTATGTCAACAGTTTTAGGAATATTCAAAGGTAATTTTTTGCATTTTCATGAGAAATATGCAACTTGCCTTTTTCATATTCAAAGCCAAAGAGACTTAACGAAAGCAAATTCTGAGAATGATGGCTTTTAGTGAGTGATACTGATATGATCATTCTTAGATTTTATTTATATATACTTATAAATTTATTCCAAAATTTCAGACTAATATTAATCATTTGCAAAAATAATGATTATATCCAATCATCAAATCTAATTTATCAGGCCTGGTCGGATGGAATTCTAGGCTAGCATTTGAAAATAAAAATGTGATTTCGCAAAGCGAAGTTGTTAAAAACGAGAACCAATTATGGAATATCGATTGCAAGTTGAAAGAAGAGGTAATGTTACCCATTTTTCAAAGTTCAGTAATGTATGTAAGATCGTACTGCGGGAAGAAACAACCCCTAAATCCTGAGATTTTACTAGCCATGAACTTAAAAAAAAAAAAAAATCAGAACCTCATCATGAATACTGTGTGAACATTTTTTAATTAAAAATTATAAATCACTTTTAACTTAAAATGTATCTCTTTTATAAATAGTGATAAGATTTTAATAAAAATGATATTAATTAAAAGTGACTATTTTAGCTTCTCTTTTGAGTGAAATAAAAAAAGGGGTATGTCTTGATATGTTTTTCTTAATTAATGAATAATTCTCCAACAGCATAATATATTACGGAGTAGTTTTTCATTAAAAAATATTCCATTATTTTAGCTTTCCATGAAAAATAAACAAAGGTAAGTAAAGAATATTTTTCAAAATTAAAGAGATGGAAAAATTGGGAGAAAAAAAAAACTAAAATGTTATTTAAACAAATATATGATGCTAAAAAGGTCATTTATTTATAAACAAAAGAGAATATCATTTTTAAGGGAAATTTTCAAATGCACCATGTGCACCAAACCTTTTGGTGCACATGCTAATTTCATTTTATTTTTCTATTTATTAATTAATTAATTTATAATCCATTACTTAATTAATTTACCATTATTAATTAATTACCATTCTCATTTTTATTGACCAATATTTACAATTATTAATTTTTTTTTGACCCATCCCTTTTTTTCCCCTCCCAATGACTCGAACCCAGGACCTAAGGTCTAGGTAGTGGTGCTCTAACCACTTGAGCTATCCCACTTTGTCTTTACAATTCTCATCACTTAATTAATTAATTTACAATTATTAATTAATCTATAATTTTCATTTTTATTTTTCTTATTGCTATCATTGTTAATTTAATGAATTAAAACGGGTATATTTAATTATAAATTGTACCGTTAAAATTATTATTAAAATTAAAAAAATGTTATTCTTATTATTGAAAAGTGGTAGATTTTGTTATTGAAAAATGTAGTTTTTATTATTGAAAAGTGGTAGATATTTTAACTGAAAAATGTAGTTTTTATTATTGAAAGTGGTAGATATTTTAACTGAAAAGTGTAATTCTTATAATCTTATTATTGAAAAGTGGTAGATATTTGAACTGAAAAGTGTAATTCTTATTATTGAAAAATGATAGATATTTTAACTGAAAATGTAATTTTCATTAATGAAAAGTGATAGATATTTTAACTGAAAATTGTAATTCTTATTATTGAA
Source organism: Galeopsis tetrahit (assembly GCA_963675135.1). Taxonomy (NCBI): domain Eukaryota; kingdom Viridiplantae; phylum Streptophyta; class Magnoliopsida; order Lamiales; family Lamiaceae; genus Galeopsis; species Galeopsis tetrahit. Next base: position 57,613,569 of record OY776131.1, read on the forward strand.
AAGTGGAAATTTTGTTACTGAAAAGTGATAGATATTTTAACTGAAAAATGTACTCCAATTTTTATTATTGAAAAGTGATAGATATTTTAACTGAAAAGTGTAATTCTTATTATTGAAAAGTGGTAACTATTATTATTGAAAAGTGGAAATTTTGTTACTGAAAAGTGGTAATTTTGTTACTGAAAAGTGGAAATTTTGTTACTGAATAGTGGTAACTGTTATTAGTGAAAAGTGGAAGTGAGTAATTTTGTCAATGAAAAAAAACGAAAAGTGAGTAATTATTGAAAAGTGAAAGTGAGTAATTATTGAAAAGTGGAAGTTAGTAATTTTGTCAACGAAAAAAAAAAAAAAAAGTGAGTAATTATTAAAAAGTGGAAGTGAGTAATTTTGTCAACGAAAAAAAATGAAAAAAAAAATGAAAAAAAAAACGAAAAAAAAAAAAAACAAGTAGAACATTCATTACTTAGTTATATTTATTTTCCTTTATAAATAGATATAGATTGACTTGTGCATTAGTGTGCATATGCATAGGAGACCAACTCTATTTTTAATTAAAATCATATCACTTTTCAACTTTGAGCTAGAGCGTGATTAAATGAATCCTTATTACCATAAAATACAAATCATTATATTTCAAATATCAATTATATAAATACCTTACCCACACACATCATACACAAAATATATTCTTGATATGGAGCGAAAGTTGTAAACTTGTAAATTGTAATACTCCGTTAACTATTTAAAAAAAAAAAACGGTGATTCGGTGCTTGTAATAATGGGAAAATCACTTTCTATCTAGTACATTTGAGATTTCTTACTACGGAGTATAATGTAGTACAATCACTTTATAGTAAATTTCACATTTACAAACATTTCACATTTACAGCAAATATTTCACATTCACATTCACATTTCACGTTTACAAACAAACATTTCACATTTAAAAGGAGTTGAATTAGATTGGGGGAAATTGGATTTTGTATCTAAAAGTCAATAATCACTATAATGTTAAACAATAAAAAAAACTGGAGTATAACATAAATTCCAATAATAAATATTATTTCTCGGACAAAAAAATTTGGCGCGTTACATAATTCTTAGACTCAAGCCTTACTGATGGCCTGTCATAGAACTTTTTTTAAAGGTTTGAGTCTAACATTTTATAAATAAATCTGACCCGAAAGTCTGTTAAAGATTTTTAATTTTAATTCTATTAGTGCATTTATAAAATAAAAAAATAAAAATCTACAACATTTTATTATAGTAAAATCAACTCTTTAAATCTCAAAATGAAGAATAAAAGTAATAACAAATGTTCCAAACAAAATATTCAAATATTTTTTCAACTATTACAAAGTAAAATAAAATAATGGAGATGTTAATATTATTAAAATTTCATACTTTAATTATCACATATAATAGTATACTGATTATATTTCTATATATTATATATTTATATTTAAATAAAGTTAAATATGTCAGTATATAACTACTTAAATGATCTATAAAAAAGCTCGAGTCTAATCTAATTAATTAAATAGGCTTACAAAAAACTTGAATCTAATTTATTTATTAAATGAGTCGAGACCCATGTCTTATATCTTGTAGTAATCTAATTAATTAAATAGGCTTACAAAAAACTTGAATCTAATTTATTTATTAAATGAGTCGAGACCCATGTCTTATATCTTGTAGTACGAACCATTCACACTCCTACCAATCATTACTAAATTACTTTCCACATTCTACTTTTTCTATTTCATGTTGCTCTACCACTTTTCTTTACTAAATTACTTTCCACATTCTACCACTTTTTTTTACTAAATTACTTTTCACATTCTACTTTTTTTTATTTCATATCTCTCTACCACTTTTCTATACTAAATAACTTTTCACATTCAACATTTTCTATTTCATATCTTTCTACCACTTTTCTTTACGTACTAAATTACTTTCCACATTGAGATTTGTGTTAAATTTTAAAAATTAATTTTTATTTAATTAATAAGACTGGACTAACTACTTCCTACGTCCGTCTATAAATTTTTTATTTTACTATTTTAGTATGTCCGTCTATAAATTTTTCATTTTACTATTTTAGTATTTCCGTCTATAAGTTTCTCATACCCTTTTTAGTAAATTATTTTAATTTTTTATTCTTACACTTCACTTTATATCTTATTTTTTTTTATCTATATATCTCTTATTCTTTCAATCGCAACACTTATATTATATCTATTATTATTTTATAATTTTTCTTAATTTTTGTGTCTAAAAGTAACGGGGAAGCTTATAGACGGATGGAGAGAGTGTTTAACATTTCAAATTAATTAATAATGAATATTGTACATATAAAATTATTGATTTTGACAAATTGTGTTATCATGTCATGTTTTGAATGAACGATACTACGATAGTAACATGACACAATAAGATTAACAACATGATAAAAATACATGTCGAAACGACAATATAACCACACAATATATTTAATATCAATATGATACGACATGATAAAATATCGATACAATAAAGAAAAATAAAATTATATTTAAATATATAAAAATTACAATATTTACTTACACTACATGGAAAATTGTATTTTAATGAAAAATTTATGAAACTATAGTTTTTCTACCTAAAATTTTTTAATAACAGAAAAATGATTTTTAATGACATGTTATGTCATTAAATCTTTTTTTTTTCATTAATGGCTTTTAGATAAATAAGTTATAATGACCTGATTTTAAAACATATCCGTATCCGTATCATATTAGATCAATAAAAAGTAAAATATTATTAACAAATTAATGTATTAATAACCTAAATGCCTAACATATCAAATTGAAATTAGACACAAATTATTCATATCGGTAAAGTTGGGTAAGTTTGTAGAATTAGGGTTGCTGCATTTATATTAATTATCCGCCCCTGCCCTAACTACTTCTTCATTTCCCCAAAATCCCTACTTATATATATTCCACATTCTTTTCCCTTCATCCCCACTCCAAATGGCAAAACCAGTGAATGCAATCGGATGGGCCGCCAGAGACACCAGCGGCGTTCTCTCTCCCTACAAGTTCAGTCGCCCCGCCACCGGCGACCGTGACGTCCAATTCAAGGTACTTTTCTGCGGCATCTGCCATTCCGATCTCCACTCCGTCAAAAACGATTGGGGCATCGCCCAATACCCACTCGTTCCCGGCCACGAGATCGTCGGCCTCGTTACTCAAATCGGTTCAAAGGTTGACAAATTCAAGCCCGGCGACAAAGTTGGAGTCGGTTGTTTGGTCAATTCTTGCAGAGAATGCGATCAATGCGCTGACAACCTCGAGAATTACTGCCCTAAATCCGTCCAAACTTACAACTCCGGCTTACCTGACGGATCCCTCACCTACGGCGGTTACTCTGACGTCATGGTCGCCGATCAGGACTTCATCATCCGGTGGCCCGAGAATTTCCCTCTTGATAAGGGTGCTCCCTTGCTCTGCGCCGGAATCACCACTTATAGCCCCTTGAAATACTTCGGCCTCGATAAGCCCGGCCTCCACATCGGCGTGGTCGGGCTCGGCGGCCTCGGCCACGTGGCTGTTAAGTTCGCCAAGGCTTTTGGAACTAAGGTAACCCATTCATTGTATGTATGTATAGACCATTCACACTGTCCACTTGTGGGGGCTCGTCCAAAGCCATAATAACAATTGTTACAGTTGTAAACACTCAATTCATGTGTAATTTTTACTTTTTTAATTTCCTTTTTTTTTTTTTTTATTGATATCATGATATATATAAGAGAGGTGAAATTTTGTTGGATCCGTTTGTTTAGGTAACGGTAATCAGCACATCGGTGAGTAAGAAGGAGGAAGCCATCGGAAAACTCGGGGCGGATGCGTTTGTGGTGAGCCGCGAGGCGTCGGAGATGGAGGCGGCGGCAGGGAGTTTGGATGGGATTATGGACACTGTATCTGCATTCCATTCGCTGCCGGCGTTGCTGAGCCTGTTGAAGCCGCATGGGAAGCTGATTTTGGTGGGGGCGCCGGAGAAGCCACTGGAGGTGCCGGCGTTCAGCCTGATCCCGCAGCGGAGGACGGTGGCGGGGAGCATGATCGGAGGGATAAAGGAGACGCAGGAGATGATTGACTTTGCGGCGGAACATAATATATTGGCGGACGTGGAGGTTGTTCCGATGGATTATGTGAACACAGCGATGGAGAGGCTTGTGAAGGCGGATGTGAAGTACCGGTTTGTGATTGATGTTGCCAACACCTTGAAAGCTGATTGATTGATGAGAACTCAATTTAGGGTTGGTTGGTTTTATCATTGTTATATGCTCCTTTGCCTGAATGGGAAATGATTGACCTATTCACTTTAATTTACATCTACTGTAATAAATATTGCTCATTACTTTTAGAGCAAATCCTAATGAATACACTACTTTTCAGTTACATATATATTCATAGGAATCATATAGCGTATTAATTTGAAAGATTGAAAGTTTTTTGACGCATAGATTAAAAAAATGATTAAATAATAGATAGATATGATATAGTATGATTGATAGAAGTAGAGAGATAGAAAAAAAAAAGTGAGATATAAAGTGAAGCAGTAAAATTAAAAATATTTATAAAAAAATGGTATGAAAAGCTTGTAAATAGACGGATCAAAATGGTAAAATCGAAAGATATAGGAAGTAAATATACTTCTCTAATTTCACAATAACTTTCACACCTTCCTACGTATTACAATAGTCCCAAAATGTCATGATTACTTTGACACCTCAACTCTTTTTTCAAAGAAGAAGAAAAAAAAATATACACTTAATTACACCTAGGGATCGGACAAAAAAAAAAAACACACACACACACACTTAATGAGTATGTCTCATTTAATATCGTGCGTGGCATGATTAAAACGAGTAGTGTTTTTTTTAGTTGCTGATAATAATTAATCAATTCTATGTTAAATGATTTTATTACCAAATGAATTGAAATACTTAAATGAGGTTTCCTTTCCAAAAGTTTATTAATCTCACAATGTTTCAATTTCCGTCTTGCATACCGTTTTTTTTTTTTTTTAATTATAGACTAACTTTGTTTTTGTTTTGCATTTCATTCATTAAAAAACACTTTGATTTATTAAAGATTTTGCGACGAAAAAATATATGTGGCAGAAATGATCGATCGTCACAAAAACCGTGTAAATGAGACAATTGTTCTTTTCGCAATTTTTACTTATTTAACATCTCTGTCGCAAACGCTAGACGTGGTTGCACTTGGACGAAGCTCGAATCACTGAATCACCGAGCCACAATTGTATTAATGAGTCATGCGTGTGAACCATGTATATATATTTTGATCATTTCGACCGAATTTGAGCAAATTGTATGTGCTAGGTTTACTTTGAATTTTGTAAACCTTGTTTTAAGTTTTAAAATTCTAAAATCACCCCTACCTTGAAGTCCCTCTCGTTGGACAATTGTGTGATACAGGGGAATGCAAAATTGATAGTTAATGCGATTAATTTCATGGATACTATGGACTCAACTGTTGGGCACTTTGAGTTAATCTCTCAATTTACGAATGTTCAAATATCTTTTGTCAAGCGTTGTGCTAATGTCATAGCACATGTAATAGCTAGAGACGCTAGAAACTTTATTAGCTCGTTCTGTTGGATAGATCCACCGTTTTATATAAATGGGCTTTCGAACATCGTTTACATTTGTAATAATAAAAAGTAAGCCATTTTTTTAAAGGGTAAGTAAGCCATTTTTTTAAAAGGGTATACGGATCGATCCACTTTATAACCTTCTTATTTGTTGCATCTGCACGAAGGTCGGCCATGGCCCCCCACCTCACGGCGACCGGCCTCCCCCTCCCCCTCCCCCTCTCCCTCTCCCTCTCCCTCTTTTTTTTTTTTTTTTTTAGTTTCTGCTCTGCTCTGCACGGCCATGGCCCCTACCTCACGGCTGCCGCCTCATCCCCCGACGTCGTCGCCTCACCCCTCCACATCTTTCCTCCTTTCTTCAAAAGGTACATGTAGGTTTTTTACTTTTTTTTTATTTTCGACACGAAATTGTAGACCATAAACATTTTGATTGACAAATTGTTGTCGACCACCATGTTTATGGTCGACAATTTCGAGTCGAATATATTATTTTTTTTTCGATAAAATGTTATCGACGATGGTGTTTTTCATTGACAAACTATAGTCGAAAATATACTATATGGTCGAAAAAACCGGATTTTTTTTTAGATTTCTAAATTTTTTTTAATTTCTAATTTTTTTTGAACGGCCGCCAATGGAGGTGGAGGTGGAGGGGTGGCTGGCGACTGAGTTGGGGCGACGGTGGATGCTCCCAATAGGGTTAGGGTTAGGGTTAAGGAGGATTGTATCTATCTCAATTATTTTATTAAAATGATAAATTTGATATTTTACACGAATATTAAATTAATAAATGAAGGGTGAGTATATTTAACAAAGTTGGAGGAGTATATAGCCAAACCCTTATTTATTGAAGCTGATCAAAAGATTATACCGAGAGAAAAACTAAACCGAGGGGGAAAGGGAAACGAGCAAAATATGGAAGGAGAAGAAAATGATATGGCAATTTTAAAAAGAAATGTTGCAACCATTTGATGCCAAAAGGGTTTGACTATTTACACCTCCATTTCAGAGAGATGCACTCCCCCGATTTATACACTTCTCCTAAAATCGGACACTCCCCTTAATTGCCATAAATGTTCTTTACTCTATAAATTCTTATTACTACCCACACCCCCAAACCTAATTTCCACATCAAAACCCTAGCTAATTCCTCCCATCATCTTCATTTCTCTCATACCCACTACAAAAAAACTGTAAAATAACGACGGATTGAAATCCGTCAGGATTACCGATGGATTAAAAAAGTCAACCGATTTATCGACGAAATGTATTTTTCGTCGGTAATTAGCGACAAATATTCCGTCGACAATCACAAAAAAAAAAAAAAAAAAAAACGCGTGATTACCAACGGAATTTTCCGTCTCTAACTACAAAATTTTAAAAAAAAATTAAAAATTGTGATTACCGACGAAAATACGAAATTAAAAATTTGTGCAAATATTAAATTATTAATTAAAGAAGAAAATTTGTTAGCTAGAAAATTATGATTGATTAAAATAGAAAATTTGTTGATTAAATTAGAAACGTGTCGATTAAATTAAAAAAAATGTTGATTAAGTTAACTAGGAAATTATTGATTAAATTAAAAAATTATTGATTAAATTAGAAATTTTTATATTAAATTAGAAATTTTTATGTTATATTGTTTGGACATAATTTCTTTAATTTTTATATCCATTTAGTTTATATGATAATTGAGTCTTTGTTGTGTGAATTAATAAATAAAAGAATTATTAATAAACAAAAGAATTAAAAATAACACTAAATTTACAATTTATAAATTTAAAAAAATTACAATAATTATAAGCCAATAGTTGTTTGAAAATTATTAATATGATGTATGCATATATTAAATTACTAATATACTATTTAAAAATAAGATTCACACATATACAATAGTTATAAGTCAAATTTAGTGATTAATATAAGTAAATGAATGTTCAATTATTAAATAGATTTGTTTAAAAAAAAAAGAGTAAAACATGTATACATGATATGAACTTTTTAGTATTTTAATCAAAATACAAAAAATAAATAAATTAGATTTACAATATATAAATTAAAAAAATTAAATTTACAATAGTTATAAATCACAAATTTAGTAATTAATATAAGTAAACGAATGTTTAATTATTAAATAGATTTGTTTAAAAAAAAAAGTAAAACATGTATATATGATATGAACTTTTTAGAATTTTAATCAAAACACAAAAATATAAATAAATTAGATTTACAATATATAAATTAAAAAAAATTAAATTTACAATAGTTATAAATCACAAATTTAGTAATATTAATATAGAAAGAAATTAATTTTGTGAATTTTTTTTAAAAAAATGGGTCGAAAATGAGTATATATACAATTAATATTACAATTATAAACGAAAAACAGACTTGTCCGAGTGGTAGGCGCCCTTCACTAGGTGCCCACACACCCGGGTTCGAGTCCCATGAAGGTCAAATATATTCAGCCAATTATGATCGGGCCCTCGCGGGCCTTGCAGGTTTGGGTCGGGTTGGGCCGTCCTGCTGGCTCGGTCCCAGGTTCAAATTTCTTCCGTCGGTAATTAAAAAATTAAAAAAAAAAAAATAAAAATTCCCAACCCGACCTGCTGGCTCGGTCCCAGGTTCAAATTCCTTCCGTCGGTAATTAAAAAATTAAAAAAAAAAAATTAAAAATTCCGTCGGTAAAAGTTACCGACGAGGTTAGCATCGACTGAATTCGCCCCCGCGGCCCCTCCCTCTTCCCCCCTTTCTTTTTTTTCTTTTTTTTTTCTATGGTTTTCCCCCTCCCCCTCCTTCTCCCTCTCCCCGTCGCGGCCAACCCCCTCCCCCGTCCGGCCGCCGCCGTGACCCCTCCCCCACCCCAGCCGCCGTGGCCCCTCCCTCTCCTTTTTTTTTCTATATTTTTCTCCCCCTCTCCCACGCTCACCCAGCCCCTCTCTCTCACGAAGCGGCAGAATGTAGACGAGGGTGTATTTGGTCGATATTAAATGATCGAATTAAAAAAAAAAATCGACCAATCAGTGTCGACTATATACACTTTCGTTGACAAATCGTTGTTGACAGGAGTGTATATGGTCGACTTGGTCGAAATTTATAAAAAAAAATTGTGATTTCTTTTAAGTATTTTTTGAAATTTCTGATTTTTTTTTTGATTTGGTGGTCACCGGAAAATGACGTTGACGGTGACCGGAAGTGGTGGTTTAGAGGGAAAGGGGAAGGAATGATAATAAGGGGTGTGTCCAATAAGGAGGGTGCATTTAATGACCAGCAATTTAGTTAAAGTGTATTTTTTTATTTTTCGCATTATTATTATATTAATAAACTAATTGGGGAGGTATATCTCTCTGAAATGGAGGTGTAAATAGTCAAACCCTTGCCAAAATTGTATCCATTTCGGCGGCCCATTAGCAGTCATTTGGTGCCCAGATACACCTCACTAAGAATTGAAGAATTTTTTTTAGGGCCAGAACATTTAAACCCGACCATTTTTATAAATACACCCATTTGATATTAAATATATATATATTTATATATTCCTCTCCATTAGATTTCAAAAAAAAAAAAATCAATTATTTTGATTCATATTAATGAATTCAAAATTAATGTAAAATGAATCAGTTATAAATATTGCACTTATTGAACCAAATTAAAACATGGCGTAAGAATTATTGTTTGTTATCAATAGGGTGTATGTGTTCATATTTAATATTTGAACTAATACTCTACAATAATTCAGGTAACATTTATTCATTTAAAAAATTGCACACAAATATTTGCCTTTACGAATATTCAGAAGTCGCGTATCAAAAAGTATCAATATCTAATCAACTTGTTAAATACAAATTTATTTGCATTACTTAATTTACATATACTTTCAAATTATTTGATTAAGATACATAATGAGAAGAAAAGGAATCGTAATCAAGAAATAGACCTGGAATAAACAGGGGCCCAAAAACCAGATATTATAATGTGAAAACTTGACAATAAATCCCGCGAATGCGGGACATCACACATATATAAATGCGATTGCAACAAAACAAATTAACAAATTATTCTGTCCTTATCTGTTGATCAGGATAATTATCCATTGTTCCTTTCATCATCATAGCCTCGAATTCATCATAATTGATCCTTCCATCCTGCAGTGGCCGGGGAATCAAATCGGAATATCAATTAACATTCAAACATGCGAGGGGATTTATTTTTGTGAATTATACAAATTATCAAAAAAAATTTACATCATGTGCATTGCACTTGACTTTTAAATAGGTATTTCCATCATATATTGTTTTTTTTTTCTTTTCTGTGTCAGTGAATTATTTTTATTTTTATAAGTATGACATTCATTAATTGAAGATCATGAAAGGTATATATATATGTTGAATTATAAGATGCATGGATTGATTACTTTGTCAGTGTCGACATCATCAAGAACTTCATCGATTGTAGCTTCATCTCCCATCCCATATTGTGTCATAGCATGTCTCAGCTCATCTCTTGTAATATACCTATATAATTATATATATGGTAATCAATCAATATTAATTGACATATTAAGTTATAAGATTATAGTGAAATTAATGAATTAATAATACAAATCATGCATGTACCCGCTATTATCTTTGTCAAAATAGCGAAAAGCCTTGTGCAAATTCTCTTGTTTCTCCAGTTTGTGGCGATGCATGGTTGCCGTAATAAACTCAATGTAGTCTATTGTCCCATTCTTGTCTACATCAGCCTGCACCAACATTATATATGGAGTGTTATTTTCCTAATAACATTCTTTGTATAATAATTAAAATGATTGAGCTAGAGATAGGAAATAGCTAGTTACAGCGTCCATAAGTTGTAGTATTTCAGCTTCACTGAGCTTGGATCCTAGCTTAGTTAACCCTGTCCGAAGCTCATCGTATGTGATACTCCCACTTCCATCAGTATCTATATTGTTGAACGTTTCTTTCAACCCTTTTATTTCTTCTTCTGATAGATTTTCTGCAATAACCTTCCCCCCGCCAATTTAATTATAATATGTATACATGTTATTAAGTTCCATTTTTTTAAAATCTCGAAATTGTGATGATAGATAGGTACCTTTAGAGCAAGCTTCTTGAGCTTGTTCATTGCCCTGAATTGCTTCATTCTGATCAGCACAGCACTGTCAATCGGTTTATCAGACGCTTCACCGTCTTTCTTCAGCCATGGATGCTCTGCCATTCACATGCAATTTAATTGCCCAACTTTTACTCAATTTTGATCCAACTTCGACTACTTAACAAAACACACTTAAATACGTATTGATTTATACAAACCAATTTTTTTAGTTTGTAAGTTGTACAATATTACTCCGACCACTTTTCTTATATACAATAGTACCTTTTTACAATATGCAATTAATATTTTTCATTTTATGAGTTGATAATAATTTTCATCACATAAACTAATATTTTTCAAACTACTTTTTTTATAATTTGTGATACTACAAGTTACAACTATTCTAACTAACACTTCCATTTGTTGCTTAATTGATTTGTACTCCTTTACAAAAATTTCAAAACAAATAATTTGATCAAACTTTTTTTTATCAAACCGTAGAATTGGTAGGAGGGTTGATTGTATCATGTATACTGACCTAGGGCGTCAGCAGCAGTAATTCTCTTCTTTGGATCAACGGTCAACATTTTCCTGATAAGATCCTTTGCAGCCGTCGATATAGAAGGCCACGGTGATGTTTCAAGATCCAAATGCCCCTTCAGTATTTCCGCGAATATACTTTTTTCCGTCTCTAAAACATACACACACACAAATAAAATCCTTGCATTACTAATTAAATTTCACAACCATTAATTTAGAAAAATGGTACAATTAATTAATTAATTATAACGATTAATTTGTGCATGTGGCTACTTTACTTACCACCCCAAAAAGGAGGAAAGCCACTTAAAAGAATGTATAATATAACGCCAGCACTCCACACGTCTATTTCCTTGCCATAGTTTCTTCGCAGTACTTCTGGTGCCACGTAGTAAGCACTCCCAACAAGATCTCTATAAACTTTTCCTGCAAATTTAATCATTTTTAATTAATTTTGCAAATTATAATTAATACTCCATCCTAAACTTTACTATATATTCTTCACTGCATATATAGAGAAAAATTAATGAATATCCATTAAACTAGTACTGTCGGTTTTTAAATGTGAGAGCTCAAATTTTTGTTCATTAATTTAAGGTTTGACATATATATAAGAAACACAATAACTCATCCCTCTGGAGCAGTAGATATATATGTCTTTATTTAATTATATTAAAGCCACCACCAACAATACTGTGTTTGGAAAATGCATGTGAAAAAGACTTTCACTTTTTCTCCTCTCAATTACGTACTGTCCCTAACTAATCCATTACTTTGAACTAAATGCTACACCCACTCAAATTAATTATTAAGTACGTACATACATCATTATTTGCACAAGAAATATTTCAAATTAAATAGTACTACATCATTATTTGCACAAGAAATATTTCAAATTAAATAGTACTACATCATTATTTGCACAAAAAATATTTCAAATTAATAAGTGGAGTACGTACATCATTATTTGCACAAGAAACATATACTCCATTACAAATGAGATTAATTGTGTGAAATCTCTCGTATTTGAAAATGTTGTACAAAGACTCTTGTTAAAACTTGAAAATTGCACGAAATACTCCTGTGATGCATCTCCCAAACGAGTTAATGGTTTTCTTTAAAAAAAAAAAATCAATAACATTTATTTTCAAATATTGAATTTTGAAAATATATATGAGTAGCATAACGTGAAATTGATAAAATAAATAAAATTATTAACTTTTTCTGAAAAAAATGAAAATCTTGCTTTATTTATTAAATTATATTGTATTAAAAATTTCGTGCAATTTTTAAATTACTAGAAAAGTTGGCATAACATTTCTAAACTTGGGAGGTATTTTTTTCAATTAACCTGGATGAAAGGTGTATGTGTACTAATAGACCATAAATATGTTTTTAAAAAAATAGGTAGGCAATTTTATTTTAATAAAAAGACAAAATCGTTGACCTGTCCTTTTCTAATTGACCTAGTATTGTTGACCTAAAGTGGAATCCACATATTTATCATGCAAAAGTGACTATCACAAAAACCTGTCGTGTCCATTCGAAATTGTCTACTATTTTTGTTTTTAATTACTATAGTCCGTGTAAATGTTCCTCTTTTTCCTTTTTTGTGTACGATAATACCAATATGGTCCTCTCTTTTTCTTACGAAAATACCCCACCAATTTGTCCATGCTTACCGCGTAAACGTACACTGCACATGCATCCAAAAAATGAGTTGCTACGATTCTTCTACTACAGGGTTACATCTTAAATTCTTTTAATCTTTATTCCCATTTGGAAATTAAAGGGAGGGTATATACGAATGTAACATTTGAAAATAGCCGAGTGTACTATTTACGCGCAATGTCATGCTTAAAAATATAGAGCAATGACATTTGAAAAAGAAATAAAAATACTTCATTTTTTTACAACATATATGTGGTGTGAACATAATGTTTTCATTTATTAATTAAAATAAATACTCCTGAGGGCATCCGATTCAAAGATAGAGCTAGCATTATAATAACGATTATAAATCCTAAACTTGTTCGGCACAAAAGTGCATGTGACAAGAACCTAGTCTATTCCTATTCCAATTAAATAATCACACAGTTTGCCGCAACCAATACTTTACAACGAAGCAACCATTCAATCAAACTCAACTATTAATTACAAACATCCACATCAGCAAAATTTCTTATATAAATATATTTTTGGGTATGTTATGTATTATTAATTGTTTCATTTTACATATATTATTAACTTGAGAGTATTAGCTATTTCACTAAAAATATTAATTTTTGAAATTATAAATTAATAGTTACAAGTTAGTTATATGAGGAGTACTAAACTAACCAATAAAACAAAACAAGAATCATGCACATTGAAATCTACACACGAAATCATATGTTTCAGTTTCAAATTAGAAAAAATACGTGTTAAAGATTTAATAGAATGAAATACGAAAAGTGGAACTGAGAATTAGTAACTGACCTTGCTCAATGAAAACAGAGAGGCCGAAATCAGTAGCTTTCAATGGGGAATCATGATCCCTATTGACCATCAAGAAATTCTCAGGCTTCAAATCTCTATGCATAACTCCCATGAAATGACACACATGAACTACATTCACAATCTGCCTTCCAATAATGGCAGCTTCTTTCTCCGAATAGCTTCCTCTTTGAGTAATCCGATCAAAAAGCTCCCCTCCCGAGCACAACTCCATCACCAAATGCAAGTTCCTACTATCCTCATACGCCCCTTTAAACTCAACAATATTCGGCTGCCCTGTCAAGTGCTGCAGAATCATGATCTCTCTTCGGACATCTTCAATGTCCTTTTCCGTCACAAGCTTTCGTCTCGAGATTGACTTGCACGCGTATTTCAACCCCGTTGTCTTGTCCGTGCAGAGGTATGTGATTCCGAACTGGCCTCGCCCGAGCTCTTTGTCGAGGTCGTATAGTGTGGTTATGTCCACGTAAGGCTTGCCGAGAATTAGGCCGATGGTGGGTGGTGGTGGTGGTGGTGGCGGAGGGAGGTTGTGGAAGCGGGGGTGGGGCGGAGAGTCGGATTCAGGGGAGGATGTTATTGGAATGTTTCTGGATGGTTTTAGTTTAGAGAAACAGAATCCCATTTGGAAAGTTTGTGTGTGTTTGTGGGTGTGTGATGATGATGTTATATAAGTATAGATAGAAATTGAGAGGGAGAGGGGGGTGGGTGTGGGAGGTTATACTTTTGGAGGTGCTTTGCTTTGCTTTGGTGTTTATGTTTGGGTTGGCTATTGCGTGTGATAACCTCCCCCAAATAAATATTATACACAAGGAAAACACATATTCTAATTGAATTTCTTACTTCCAAGTATGGTATGCTCACGCCAATTTTGTTTCTTGTTATTGTTTCTAACTTCTAAGCATGGATATCAATTATGGAATTAATCATAAGACCCTACAATTTCATCCAAACAGTTGAGAGAGGGGCTGGGAGCCTCTATCTTCTCTTGTACGTTGAGAGTTTTTGTTTTGTCCTATAAAGTCCAAGTTTAAAAAACTTTTCAAAGGGGCGGTGTAGTGAGGAGATCAGGAGGTAGATTAACGAGTGTATTAGGTGAAGATTTCGGTGAAAGTTATCTCTCTATTCTTACCGAAGCATGTAAAATACGAAAGAAATTGAAGTGCAGCTTGTTTTCCCGTCTACAACGGCTCGTGGACCTATATATATATAGTTGCATAGTGATTACATGATTTATCTCGTTAGCGGAATGTTAATATTTTTGTTTTTCATTTTACTAGTTTGAATTTATTTTCTCAAGGCCTCATTACTTCGATCATTTTTGTTTCTATCCATTTTAAATTTTATGAAAAAATTCCACGGAAGTTCTCCCATATTTGTTGATTTTAACATTATTGTCTATGCCAACTCTGAGTAATATTTTTTTTTTATCAAATAAACTTTAAATTCAATTTAGGCTTGGATTGAACTATAATAATGTCCACAACTTCATCGATTCAAGAATATTTGATTATTTGATTCAAGAATTTAATATATCACTCTTTTTCAACCCTACCTACCCAATTTCATTATGGGCGCGGCTAAAGGCACCCGAGGATACTATGAGTACACCCACAAAACGGATGTGGACACCCACAAAACGGATGAGGACACCCACGTGGAAAACTCTAAAATACCCTCCTTCTTCTTCTTAACCCTAATTTTTCTCTTATTTTGGTACACCCACCAAATTTCTTTCCTCTCTCCCTTCCTCCCACCGCCTCCTCCCTTCCTCCCACTCACAGGCGGCCGAGGCCGCGGCCCACCTCCTCACCCCTCCGTTTGAAGCTTCTTCCGCCCACCGCGACGTGGCCGCCGTCGCGAACCCTCCCTCGTCTTTCGCAGGGCGCCGCCGCTGGAGATGTGTGCAACCCCTCTCCTCCTCCCTCGTCCCCTCCTCCGTGCGAAGCGGCCGCCGTTCACGTCGCCAGCCAGTGGACGCGGCCTCTGAAGAAGACAAGTAGGTCAGTTTTTTATTTTTAGGGTTTTTTAAAAAATTTAGGAATTTTTGGAAAATTTGGGTATTTTAGAAGTTTGGGAATTATTTTCGAACCTATTGAATTTGTTTTGGAAAATTCGAACATCTTGTTCGATCTTTTTTTTCGAACAAATTTGAGTTGTTTTGGAATTTTTTTTCGAACATATTCAATTTGTTTTGAAATTTTTTTCGAACATATTGGGTTTGTTTTGGAAAAAATTTCGAACATGTTTGTTTTTGAATTTTTTCCGAATATTTGGTGTTTGTTTTGGAATTTTTTTCGAACATTTGGTGTTTGTTCTGGAAAAAATTTCGAACATCTTGATATTTTTGAACATGTTTGTTCTGGAAAATTTTTCGAACATGTTTATTTTTAGTGAAATTTTGGAGTTTTTTTTATTAAGAATGGTGTTTGTTTTGATGGTGGTGGAGATAATTCTGTGAAATAGAATGGGTGGGTATACTCATCTTCATTTTTTCCATAAATTTTACTTAGGGGTATATGGGACAATTCACATATTATGAAAAATTAAAAAAATGTTTGATGGGTGTACTCATAGGAAATCCGGATGCATTTAGCCGCACCCTTTCATTATATACCTATTACTGTAGGGCTAGAATTAGTGGACTGGGCTTTAGGTACCCTGTTATAGTATTTGCAACAAAATAAGGGGTTTAACTATTTACACCTCCATTTTGGATTTTGGAGAGATGCACTCCCCCTTTTATTTAATTAATATAATAATTAATAAATTATACAAAAAACCAAAAATATCCTTTACTAAAATGGGTCATACTAAATGCACTCCCTTTACTAAATGCACCCCTATTGTCATTCATTTCTTATTTCCCCTTCCGGTCACCTCCGACACTATTTCCGGTGACCACCAAACCAAAAAAAAATCATAAATTATAAAAAATATTTAGAAAAATTACAATATTTTTTTATAAATTTCGACAAATCAGTGTCGATCATATACACTCTCATCGACACCAATTTATCGACGAGAGTGTATATGATCGACACTGGTTTGTCAAAATTTATAAAAAAAAAAATCGACAACAGTTGGTCGACCATATACACTCTCGTCGACAACAATTTATCGACGAGAGTGTATATAGTCGACCCTGATGTGTCAAAAATAAAATAAAAAAATTAAAATAACATACCTGCGTGGCTGCTTCTTTTTTTTTTTCTTTTTGGGGCAGGGTCGGGACTGAGAAAAAAGGCGGCGAAGGGGGTAGGGCGGCACGACCAGGAGAGCGGCGCCACGAGGAGGCGTCAGCGGCCTTGGGAGGGGGAGGAAGGAGGTGGACGACAACGGTCTTGGAAGGGGGAGGAAGGAGGTGGGCGATGGCACCGCTTGGGAAGGAGGTGGGTGTGTCGTGAAAAAGAGGGAGAAATAGTTTAATTAGAATTTAAAATGGAAGGGGTATTTTCGAATTTTTCTCGTGGGTGTCCTCATCTTACTGTGTGTGTTTAGCTAGTGGGTGTCCTCAATAAGCTTGTGTGTATATAACCGTGCCCAAAAAAGAATGCAACAGTTACATGCGATTTTTTTCTTTATAGACTTGATCAAAATACATCAACAAAAAAAATTATATAAATCTGATTAACATTACAGAGAAGAATTTATCTAGTTTTATATATACACGAAAGTTCTCCATTAATGTAGGCTAAAACATATTTTTATGGTTTCATGATTAAGTTAAAAAAAATATACTATTATATGCATGTTTATAAGAACTAATACAATTAGTGGTAAGAACATGTACATAATATCCATTCCCAGAAAAAAAAAAAAAAAAAAAAGGTAAGTACGTATAAATGCAGTTAAAGCAGCACCCATTTCATTTCACAACAACAAAAGGGTTAATTACAAAAAAAAATCACGAACTTTAGTGGATTTATCAATTACAACATATTCTTTTTTTCTTTGCAATTCAATACACGATCTTTTTAAGTTTTACAATTTAATGCACCAATAGATTTTCCGTCAATTCTAATATGACGTGGCGCCGAAAACATAAAAAATTGCCACATGGGCGTCAAGTAGACTGCCAACTAATTAATTATTTAAAAAAAAATACATTTTAAAACTCTAAAAATATACAAAATTAAACAACCTTAATTATCTGCACAACACACACACAAGAAGGGTAAATTCTTTTCACTCAAATTCTCAAGCCCTAATTATTTAATCTGCACAGTGTGAATTTTGCCGCTAGAGTGAAAAGAATAATCGGACATTTTGCCGCTAGAGCATCGGACATTGCAAATCGACAATGTTAGCATCGGACACAAGAAGAGCATTGCAAATTTTGCCCTGATGCAGATCGACAATGTTATCATCGGACATTTTCTGTTTAAATTTGAACTCCTGGAGTTGGGGGTTGATGCTCCAGCAGCAACAATTATTACTTATTACACTTTAGAGAGAGTTGTTAAACCCAAAAAAGTTAAAAACTGATTTTTTGAGTTATTCGAACAATGCGTAATATCTTTTCTAGAAATTAATCATTTTAAATTTTCATGAGTTCTGCACTAAATGGGAGGATCATGTAGGAATCTCCACTACAAAAAAAGGGCGTTTTAGCGACGGATTTACCGACGGCATTTCCGTCGGCCGCCGAGGTTACCGACGGATTTACCGACGGAAAGTCGGCCGTCCCCTTTTTCGGCGTCAGCATTTTTTGCCGACAGATTTTTGAATTCCGTCGGCATTTCCGACGGATTTTCCGTCGGAAATGCCGACGGAAATACCGAGGGAATTTCCGTCGGTATTTCGGACAACCCGTTTAACAAACCGGGTCAACATTCCGTCGGTAATTCCGTCGGAAAGAATGAATTAAAATAATTATAAAATAAATTAGAATGAATTAAAATAATTATAAAAGAAATTAATTTTTGAATAAATATTGATTTCGAAATTCACATATCGACGGAATATCCGTCGGCAATATACCGAGGGAATATCCGTCAGTTAAACAAAAATGAATTAAAAAATATGATTTCGAAATTCATATGTCGACGGAATATCCGTCGGCATTTGACCGACGGAATATCCGTCGGCCTTTTACCGACGGAATATCCGTCAGTAAAACAAAATATTAATAAAAAAAATATGGGTGGCCGGGGAGGCCCCGACCAGAATTTCATTTTCCGACCAGAATTACTTTTTGCACCAATTTTAGTGTAGTCTTGTGTGACACTCAATTTTGATCAATGGAGATAAATTATACTACAATTTTTCTTTTTCTACTTAATCTCATAAATTACTCCATATTTTCAATCTTAAAACTACAACACAAATTTAGAATTGGTTATTTCAATTCTCTCCGATTTTCTATTCATTTTTTTTGATAAATTTATTGTAAATTTTGAAGAGTAATTAGTGCAAAGACATAAAAGGATAAATGTCCTCTACTTTTATCTATACACGAATGGTATAACCTTTTTTTTTTAAAGCACGTACTAATGATTTTATCTTGCAATAATTTATTCTACAAATTAAGAGTTAAAAAATTCACTAATTTTATGTTTCTTTTGAGTCTTTGAATGTGATAAAATTTAATTAATTAGTAGCTTACTTGATCATTATCATCATCATCTAGTACTTCCAGAAACTGACGGAGGCTTCGTCTTCTTCCAGACTCCGGCGAAGGGCGGCGACTTTGTCTACTTCAAGGAAACAACCAAAAAATTAAAAAAAAAAATCGATCTTGAAGTTCAAAATTTTTCAATCTAAACTCAAAATCACTTACGTCGGAGTCGGAGTCGGCCCACTTATTAAAACGCCGGAGAAGCAAGAATGGGCGGCGGCCATGCTTACGGTTAGAGTGCCGAGGGTGGCGGGAATAGGGCCGAGGGTTGTCGCCGATTCTGAGTATTTTGAGGTGGTGGAGGGAGGCGAGGTGGGGGGGAATGGGGCCGAAGAGTTTTGAAGAAGAGGAGGGAGGCGAGGTGGGGGGGAATGGGGAGGAAAGTTTGTGAAGAGGAGGGAGGCGAGGTTTTATATATGGGCTTATTTTCCGTCGGACATATACAAATACCGACGGATAATCCGTCGGTATTTTTCAAAAAGTAAATACCGACGGAAATTTAATTCCGTCAGCATTTTGGCGATTTTTTTTTATTTTTTTTAAAATAATTCAAAATATTTTTTAAAAATACTAGACCTACTAAATTACCAAAATATTTTTTAAAAAAAATCACAAAATTCATTTCTTCCACAAATATTAATATATATATTGGTTGTGACTTATATTTATAGTAAATTTAATTTTTATAATTTGTACCTAAATGATAAATAATTAAATAACTTTTATAAAATAAGAAATAAATACATTACATTAATTGAATTAATTTTCATCTTCATCGTCTTCATCCTCCTCTTCGTCCTTATCCTCCTCATCATCATCTTCCTCATCCTCATCCTCCTCCTCATCCTCATCTTCTTCATTCTCCTCTTCATCCCATCTTCATTCTCCTCTTCATCCTCTTCTTCATCCCCCTCCTCTTCACCTTCAATTTCGATTAATTGGGGATTTGCAGCCGTCAAGGGTACAGAAAGATTGAAATCTCCCGTAAAGACTTCAGTTGGAGTCTCTATTTGTTCTGTTTGAAATGGAGATTCATCTTCAGTATTTTTGTCCTTTTTAGGGACTTCTACCATTGACCTTGCCTTTACTTTGCAAACAGCGTGCCATTCATAACCACGTGGAGCTCCCGGATATGTGCAGTAGTATACTTGAGATACTTGATGGGCAAATACAAATGGATCATCCGCAACATACGTCCTTTTCGAACTAACATCAACGAGCTTGTACTCCGGGTGAATTCTTGTTCCTAGATGGCCTGAATCAAACCAATGACACTTGAACAACACTACAGTCTTTGCTGGATATCCTGGATATTCTACTTCGACGACTTCCCGTAACACCCCAAAGTAATCACTTGCATCTGCATTGTAATTCGCACTGCTAACGCAGACGCCACTGTTGGTAGTCCCCTTTGTCGATGCATACCCAGACGTATGAAATCTGTAGCCCTTCACAATATAACCGTTGTAAGTCTTTACACGACGTAGTGGTCCCTTGCTGAGATCTCGTAAGAATGGACTGTCTAGAGCGTTATCCCGTCCCTATACAGCTCAATTTAAAATTAATTAAAATAAATATTAATTTATTTACGTAAAACATAATTAATTAAATGGTACTCACATAACGTTCGAACCATCGGAAAAATTCACGTTGAATACGAGCATCTATATATGCATCTGAGATGTTTGGTTCTGCTCGTCGTAGTTCTTGAGTGTACATCCTAATTCACAACATTCAAAAACTTGGTTAATATTAAATGACATAAATTAAGTGGTATTTAAATAGACGATTTATATATGAAATACTTACTCAATGTATGGCTGAACTTCATCACAATTCAATAACACATACGTTTGTGCTATTTCCGCCTCCGAGTTCGTCTCCCAATATCGTTCAGTGGGTTTTCCTATTGGCCGTCCCTTAGACTTGAATATGGAGAGCATTCCATCGACCTCTTCACTGATATCGTCAGCGGATGTACCACCGAAGTTACGTGGAGCACTTCTTAACTTTGTGTTGACGTGGTCTTCAAAGTAATAAGAACAAAACATGCTAACCTCTTCATTCAAATAAGCATTCACAATCGATGCTTCAACGTTTGCCTTTTGTTTAGCATTACGTTTCAAGTTGTGGAGATACCTGATATACACACACACATATATATATAAAACTTATAAGAATGCATGTGTAATTGTAATGAAATAAAAAAAAAGTAAGATTTTACCTTTCAAATGGGTACATCCACCTGTATTGCACCGGACCACAAATTCTCGCTTCATACGCTAAGTGAACGGGTAAGTGTTCCATCGAGTTAAAGAAGCTAGGTGGAAAAATTTGTTCCAACTTACACAAAATCACTGGAATGTCTTCATCTAAACGAATCATATCATCGATCGTGATCGTTGTAGCCGTTAAATCTCTAAAAAATAGACTTAATTCAGTGATAACCCTCCACACATTGAGAGGAAGAAGTTCCTTGAACGCAATCGGTATCAAGCGTTGCATAAATACATGACAATCGTGACTCTTCATCCTTGCAACCTTACCCGTTGTTGTGTCTACGCATCGACTCAAGTTCGACACGTAGCCGTCCGGAAAGTTCAACTCCTTTATCCACCTACACAATCTTTGTTTTTGTGGCTTATCCAGTGTGTAGCTAGCCTTTGGAAATTTACCTGTACGCTCATCCTTTTTCAACTCTGGACGGCGACAAAGAGTGTCCAAATCATCCCGAGACTTTGGAGTGTCTTTCGTCTTGCCTTCGGTGTTCATGATTGTGTGGAACACATTGTCAAACACATTTTTTTCAATGTGCATCACATCCAAATTGTGTCGTATCAATAGTGAACTCCAGTATGGTAAGTCCAAAAAAATACTCCTTTTGTTCCAACCACCCTCAATTCCTCTGTTGTGTTCCGCTGCATTTTCCTCAATACTTTTTTTCAACCCCGTCCACTGAATCTCATATAACAACCTACGTCCTGTACGGAGAGTAAATTATAAGTGACACTAAAAGCAATAGATAAATATACGTTTAATACTCATTAAATAAATGTATAAAATACCATCTCGAAGTGGAGGTCGATTGTTTGTGACTGCTCTGTTCTTTACGAAGTTCTTCTTATTTCTTCGAAACGGGTGACCTTGAGGTAAGAACCTACGGTGATTATCGAACCATGAAACTTTTCTACTCACCGGGAGACTGAAAGCTTCAGAATTCTCCATACAATACGGACATGCTTTCTTTCCGGCCGTACTCCACCCGGACAACATACCATATGCAGGAAAGTCGCTAATGGTCCATAAAAGAGCAGCACGCATCGTGAAGTTCTGCTTTCTAAAAACATCGTACGTTTGGACTCCATTCTCCCATAAGAAGATCAAGTCTTTTATAAGAGGTTGGAGATAAACATCCAGTTTGTCATTTGGATTCGTTGGTCCAGGCACCAATACAGTCAGAAACATTGTTTGAGGTTTCATGCACATCCACAGAGGAAGATTATACGGAGTCAGTATCACCGGCCACAAAGAATACTGCTTCCCATGCATCCCAAACGGTGCAAAACCATCAGTACACAAACCTAATCTCACATTCTTCGGTTCACAAGAAAAATCTGGAAACACGTTGTCAAGATGTTTCCAGGCCTCTGAGTCTGCCGGATGTCGCATCTCCCTCGACTCAGCCGAAGAGGAATCTGTAGCATGCCACGTCATGTGTTGCGCAGTGGCACTTGATTGATATAATCTCATCAAACGAGGAATGATAGGAAGGTAGTACATCTTCTTATATGGCACTTTCTTCTTTGTCTTCTTCGATTGACCACCAGGTCCCTTTCGACGTGCCTCTTTGTACCGGGGATGGCCACACAATCTACACATGTTCAGACTGCTATCTTCGTCACCCCAATATAACATGCAACCCTTCACACAACAATCAATCTTCTCAACCGGCAAACCAACATTCTTCAACATTTGTTTGCTTTGATGAAACGTCGTAGGCACCTTATTATTTTGAGGACAAATTTCACTGCATAACTGTGTCACTTGCTCATATGCCCTGTTAGAAAGCTTGTTCTCGGTCTTAATGTTCATGAGTCGTGCATTAAATGACAACTGTGAGTGAGATTCACAACCCGGATATAAATCTTCTTCGACTAATTTGAGCATCTCATAAAACCGAAATGCCTCATTCGTCGGCTCCTCTTCCATGTTTGAAAAACCAGCTTCCCTGATCATTGTTTGATACATATTCGGTTCTTCGTCCCCAAACTGTTGTTCTTCGTCCCCAAACTGTTGTTCTTCGTCCCCAAACTGTTGTTCTACCTCGTTACTAGTGCCAACATGATCGAAATTTGCTTCTTGTTGATAGATTTCAACAGTGTAATAGTAAAACACTTCATCAAATCTATAAGGCCAACGTGTTTCGCCATGACTAGTCCAATTATAATAATTATCAACGAAACCATTCTTCACAATATGCACTAGGACCTCATCAATCTCTTTATATTGCTTATTCTGACATTTCTTAGCATTACACGGACACCTAATGCAATTTCCACTCATGTAATGTGGCTGGCTTTTTGCAAATTCAACAAATAACACGAGTTCATTATAAAATTCCACATTCACATTTCCTCTAATCATTCTAGGAGTACAATACATCCAACGACGGTCAGGCAAATCCATCTGCTAAACATTTAAGTGGAGCAACACATTACTAAACTAAACTTATAATAAATTCAAACAAAACTTATGATATATATAAAACATGTAATTACATTATATTGAATTTTATATATAGAGTAAATTAAAAATGGTAGAAAATGTACCGTAATTTGATGTTTCTGAATACCCGAGCATGAGCATAAAAAAATTAGGCAGTAGAAAGTTTTGGTGTAAATTTGCAATACGAAAGTGAAGTGGAAAAAAAGAAAGTTTTAGGGAAACATTTCCCGACGGAAATGCCGACGGACTTATCTTTCCGTCGGCATTTCACCGCCCAAAATTTCCGTCAGTCAAGATAAATGCCGACGGATTATCCGTCGGCATTTATCAAATGGTGAATTCCGACGGAAACTTAATTCCGTCGGCATTTCACCGCCCAAAATTTCCGTATTCCGTCGGCATTTATCAAATGGTGAATTCCGACGGAAACTTAATTCCGTCGGCATTTGGCGTGTTATTATTTTTTTTTTTTTATTAATTAATTCAATTTTTTGTATATATAGCAACAACACAAAGCTCACACACACCATATTCGATTTTTTCTATTTTGCAAAGAAATATCATGTCTTCTTCATCTTCTATTCGATTTCAGCAAGGCCTTGTTTGTTATTGTGGAAAGGCATGGCGTACATATGCTTCTAAACAACCTAGAAGTAAAGGGAGGATATTTCATAATTGTCCTGACTCCCTAAGTGATGGTTGTGGTGGTGGATGTGGTTTCTTTGTATGGGCTGATACTCTAGAAAACTGTGGTGTTGACAAGAATCAAGGATCTAATTAAAGTGACCAAGAAACTGAAGACATGAAGAAAATGACTCAAGAGATGAAGAAATTGGTTACAGAAATCAAGAATTTGGCTGAAGAAATCAAGGATTTAATCAAAGTGAACAAAATCATTTTGATTGTGCTAGTTCTCATGGTTGCATCTACCACCTTCAAGTGGTTTGGTTAAATATATGTATAATGCACTCTATATGAGGCTATTTTAATTTGTACTAAAATGCACTCTTCAAGTGGTTTAAATCTATATTTAGAATGCACTCTAAATGAGATTATTTTGTACTCAATGAAACAAATGAATGCACCCTATTTTCATCTATACACCAATAAACTACACAAATAAACTGCAATATATATATAGTTCAACATATTTTTCAACATAAACATAAATATATACATAAAGATAAATAAGTTCAACAGAAAATTAAATAAGTTCAACAGAAAATTAAATAAGTTCAACAAAAAAATAAATTAGTTCAACACAAAATTAATTTGTTCAAATTGTTCAACCAGGATAGTTGCCAGTGCCCGGAAAGTTAAAATATTGTTCCATATCATCATTCAAGTTGACGTTGCCACCGTCGGCCTGACCTGCATCTTGACCTGCAGCTTGATCTGGAGCTGGACCTGGAGCTGGAGCTGGCGGTGGTTGCCCCATCGTCTGTTGATAGATGGCCTCGATCTGCTCAGCAGACATCCCCAACGTCCGACCCGCATTGGTACTCCATGTGCGGAAGTAGTTCTCGAACGTTGCCATTAAGTTCGGATCCGGGACGGCAGTGGAGGATACGGACGGCTGCGATGCACTCCGGGCCGACCGACCACTTGGTGTCCTCACGGCGCTGCTCATCCCACCAAGGCCAAGGACCCTTCCCTTGGAGGTCGGGGCAACGTCAAGGTAACACTGGTCCACGTCAACAGCCGGAGGGGTACCGCTGCTTCCGGATTCAGCAGTAGTCGTGGCGGTGGCTTGCGTCTCGGCCTCTTCAATCCTCTGTCGGACGCTCAACTACATAATTAAAAAATTAAAATTAATTTAATTATCTATATATATATAATGTAATTAATACATAAATTTAATTAAACTTACGTGGAGGTCAGTAGTGCGCCCGTAGGTGGACGTCTGTGTATCGGTATTAAACGGATGAAGAAGACTCAGCCGATCCAAGTGGGTGTGTGGACGTCCAGTCTCCCGCTCCTATTACGTATCAAATAAACATATACAAATTAATTTAGATAACTAATATAAAATAATTAACTATAATTATTTAATTTTTAAAAATTAATGAATAGTGATTGCTCGAGGACGGACCGAGCTCCCCCCCGATGCACTGTCATCCCGCCTCCAACGTCGGTTCTGCGGTTGGCCCGAGCTTTGTCACACTTCTCTTGGTAAGCCTGGTCCATCCACTTCTCAACCAACGACTCCCACAGGTCAACACCATCCTCGTCTTTCCCCAGAACACGATTCACGCCACGATCACGCCAGGCCGTTCTCCAGTCGTACATCATGTTCGTGTACCGAGTAGAACAAAGATTGTACCACTTCTCGTAAATAGCGGCGTCCGAGTAGATCGTCGTATCCCAACGGGCCTTTTTCTATACAAATAAATATTCAACATATTTATCAAATAATATGAATAATTAGTTATTTAATAAACTTTAAATATTGTAATTATATACCTGGAACTCCTCGAAATAATCATTCTTTTTAGATTGTGGCACCTTCGACCAAGTGATAGCACCCTTAGAAATCTTGCAATCCTTAAAGGATTTTGTGCACATCCTGGACACCTCATTACCGGGCACCAACCTGTAAAATTATTAACAAATTTATAAACTAACACATTATAAATAAATAAATAAAGTTAATCGTTATTGAATCTCATCAAACATTAGAATTATTGACTTACGCTCCTGAAACGATGTCAATGACTTTCCTTTTGTCTCGAACAGGATGCTGACGAGAAGAGGATGACGAACCAACCGACATCGTAGTCGTCGGCGGCGGCAGCGACACTGCCACAGGAGGAGGAGCCGTCACAGGAACTGATTCATCCCGAGACCTCCTTGAACGTGACCAAAGTGACGACCTACGACGTGAACCCGCCTGATTCGGTACTTGTTCACTCATCTGTTTCAATCAATAAAAAATACACAATTTTACTAATTATCAATTTAATGAACATATTGCTAATTTAAAAATTTTACTAATATAGCATATTCCTAATTTAATCAACATATTCCTAATTTAAATCAAAACAATATATATATAACCTAATTACAACGTGATACCACCGTCGAACCATCTAATTAACTAATAATTTAAACAATTGATTGAAACATGCATCACCTACATTAAAAATATTTCTAAATTAACATATTCCTAAATTAACAAATCTAAACATAATTAAAATAATACTTTTCTAATTGGAGTTTTCTAATTATCAATTTAATGAACATATTCCTAATTTAATTTTTTTACTAATATAGCATATTCCTAATTTAATTAATCAACATATTCCTAATTTAATCAACAATAACCTAATTTAATTATTATTTTTCTACCTAACTTAATCAATAATAAAAAATTGAACATATATATTCCTAAATTAACAAACCTAAAACTAATTAAAATAATAATTTTCTAATTGGGTCAATAATTATCAATTTAATGAACATATTCCTAATTTAAAATTTTTACTAATATAGCGTATTCCTAATTTAATCAACATATTCCTAATTACAACGTGATCCAACCGTCGAACCACTATATCTAAACTAATTTAAACAATTGATTGAAACATGCACTACCTACATTAAAAATATTCTATATCAAAATTACACCATTAAATTAAACTAGTAATTAACTATATAACAATTAATTAATGTATACATATAACAATTAATTAATTAATTAACCTTAAAAAACTACTCGATCTATCAAAATTATTCTTAATCAACAAATTAAATTAACTAACGTACATACTAACATGATCATAATATTTTAACAACTAACTAAATCAATATAACATGCAAATCAACATTAAATTATTCATATTTACATATATCCATGCATAAACATATATAAGTATTAAAATTAAGTAATAGAACTAATTAAGAAAACGTACCGTATCAATGTAATCGAAGAAATTTGCTTCAATAGCCTCGTCCTCGTCTTCGTCTTCCCCACCGAATCCTCACTCACGCACGCCCCTTTTTTTTTTTTTTCTAAAACGAACGGATTGATTTGAGGCCTTATATATTAAAAAAAAAAATATTGCCGACGGATATTCCGTCGGCATTTCCCTCGGTAACCGCCGACTTTAATGCCAACGGTTACCTTATTGGAAAACGAGGCGGTGCGAATTCAACGTGTCATTTGCCGACGGATAATCCGTCGGCATACAAATTTCAAACATCCGTCAGCATTTTCCCTCGGTAAATGCTGACGGAACGGAAATCCGTCGGCATTTCCCTCGGTAAATGCTGACGGAACGGAAATCCGTCAGCATTTACGTTGACTTTTCAATCCGTCAGCATTCCGTCAGCATTTCCGTCGGAAATGCTGACGGAATATAATCCGTCGGCATTTGTCCGTCCCTGTAGCGCGCGTTTTTTGTAGTGCTCTTGAACATTTAAAATTTATAGATTAATGGTTGAAATTTACCTCTACTTGTGCGTGTGTGCCGATAATTAGATAATTAGGGTTGATTTAATTTTGTATATTTTTAGAGTTTTAAAATGTATTTTTTTTAAAATTAATTTATTAGTTGACAATTTACATGGCGCCCGTGTGGCGATTTTTTTATGTTTCCTGCGCCATGTCATATTAGAATTGACCAGAAAATTTACCCGTGCATTAAATTGTAAAACTTAAAAAGATCGTGTATCGAATTGCAAAGAAAAAAAAGATATGTTGTAATTGATAAATCTATTAAAGGTCGTGATTTTTTTTGCAATTAACCCACAACAAAATCTCCTTAATTTCAAAGCAGTAACATAGACAATAAAAATTAAATTAGCTAGGTCCCACTTACTGAGTTATGCTCTACTGATCTCACACATTTTGGGTGCACCTCATACCCGCAGTCCATACACTGGTATGCCCACCCGAACCCTTGCTCGTCACAATCGCAGCATACGAACGCCCCTCCTCCACTCCCTTCAGACACCAACATCAGTTCGTGCTGATGCCCCGAATGCAGCTCCGTTTCCGGAAGATTCTTGGCCTCTTCATCGACCTCCCTCCTCAACGACTCAATTCGAGCTTCCGTAAAGGGATACGCATTTTCTCGATACAGGTTCCGTCCTTGTTTGGTCACGGTTTTCCCGTCTGGTCCCAATATAACGAGGCTCGGGATTCCTTGCACGTCAAAGTATTTGTTTTAAGGTTGGATCACCGTATGGTATCGCCACCCACGGCATTGTCTTAAAATACGAGACAAACGCTGTCTGGTCGAGGTCAAACGACACGAAAACTATTTCGAAGTCAGGAGTCGTGGTTAATCTTATGGTAGATGGAGGCCAACTTTGGTGTAAATTTCTCTCCAGGAAAGCACCATTCAGCTAGCAGAGAAATAGAGTCCAATTGTTTTGCCTACTAATGAGCTCACTGCTACCTGTTCAACACACACCAAACAATCTTTATTTCTCCTTAAAATTAATCCCATTTTGGTCTCCCTCTTTTACAACTATCAAATTTGATACAGAAATTACACCTATACACTTACATTTGATCCCACCATTCGTTGATCAACTATTTGGGCGTACTATATATAAGAGAAATTTATTCAATGTAATAATTGAAAAAGTTAAAAAAAACTTTTAAATAGTATTATATGTAGCGTTCCCAAATAAGTTGATTTGGTGGAATCAAATGCGTGTAAAAGTGAACTTTCAGGAACAACTAGAAAATGATAATTTAGGGACCAAAATTAATTTAAACTACGTACCTAGATATGTAACAAAAGAGACATTAACAATATCCACTGAATTGTTTTATACACCCCTATGTACAATATTTCACAATGTTAATAGCCTGCAGGCCCATAAAAGGCCTAACATTGAATTTCAAGAAATAGAGCTTCTGGGGTTACCTGTTTTGATGTGGCATGAGTCAAGAGAAAGTTTCTTTTATTATCAATGATCAGTAAATCTCTAAGAGTTTGACAATCATGTTCGTCTTTCTCCTTCTCCACCAACTCGTCCACCCTTTGTTTCGTAAAGGGATACGCTTGTACACCATAACGGTATATATATGAGATCAACCCCATCTCGTGTCATTGTTGAATGATCATAGCCGGGTTGTAAGATGATCAGGCTCGGTATATCTTCGATGTCAAACGTTTGATTCAAGAATCTCTTTGTTTCCATGTCGGAAAATGGAACTGCGCGCGAGCCATGGCATATCAAAAGCAGTCGTGTCTTCATCGGATGACACGAATACTACCTCAAACCCGGGTTTAGAGTTGTTTAGTTGCTCGTAAACATTGGCCAATAGCGAGGTGAACGTATGACAAGGCTGATACCAGTTTGCAGAAAAGTAAATGCCAACAATTTTGCCTTCCAAAGCTGAGATTAATTTTCACCTGTACAAAAGTAAATCCATGAATATTTGAGGATCAAATTCATTGAGATAATCATAAAAGACAAAAATAAAATTGGATAGTAGACAAGTTAAGTTACATGATCGTGTGATGTTACTATTGGAAAATTTTGGTGTGGAGACGAAGATGACTATAGAAATGACACATAAAGTCCGTTAGACTTTTTCTATATGGTACGTCTAATTAAAAATAATAATTTTCTATTTCATCTCATATTAGTATTCTCGAAACATATATATAATCTATTAATAAAAAAATTACCAAATTAGCTTTCGATATGTTTTAACAAAAGTCTCAATCATACATCTTTAAGTTACAAAACAACTTTGATGTTATCTCTATATAAAAATATACCTATGTTTTATCTATATATGAGATGGTTTGGGGTTGGCTATATTTTAATTTTTAAAAATATACCTATAAATTATCAAAAAGCTAGCCATTAAACATACATAAAACATTAAATTATTTTTCTTAGTAAAGAGTATTTTAAATTTTATTATACATAATAAATAATACTCTCTCATTCCATTTTTTTCCCATTATTTTATCATAGATCATCTAATACTTATTTATTATTTACTCTTTCACCGTTACATCACTTATACTACACTACATCTATTATTTATCATATTTTTTAATCAAAATACTCAAAAGAAAGATAAAACTTATTGCGTCCGAATGAGGGAGTAAAATGAAACGGGGCCAGTGTCCCGTAGAAACACCCTCTTTCCATCTCTGGCCACTAAGATATATATAACGATATAACGACTTTTCAATTTTACGATCGTTGCACTACGTACGAATCAAAAGCTATTGTACAAATAGTAAGAATGATTGATAGGACTAAGAATTCGACCGTAAATATATGTATCCATCGATCTATCACTAGAATTTACCACAATTAAGATAAAGATTTCAAGATCATCTTAATTTAACAAACCCCAAACCATCCTAGATCTCTCCAAAAAGATAGTGGATGTTAATTTTTACCAATACCAACCATGGCCTGGCCCATAATTAAAACATGACATGTATTTATAAGACATTAAGACGAAATACAATATTGCTGCAATTTTCTTCCAAAAAAACGCAATAAAAAGAAGAAAATATAATTTATTTATTTTTTTAAAAGGCAACCGACCAGTATTAGCAATTATAAATAAGACAGATATTAACAAGCAACTAAGGAAATTCAAGTAACAATCCATACTCAAACAAAATCGATCAAACTATATGTTTTGTTTTATTTTATTTTTAACAACAATATTCAGGTTTCGAATTGCTTTTCTTGATGTATATGAGTATCCCCAAGATCTAGAGACACGTGGCAAGAGAGAGAGAGAGTTAATTACCTGAGTACCCTTGGAAGAGAGAAGAAAATCCCGACCTTTGGAGGCCAAAAAAGACAAAGAATGAACCATTTCACTCTTCCCTTCTATAACTTGTTTTTCCTTCGTCAATGTCATGGATCTCTCTAGAGCGTAGAGTGTTGTTGCAGCTGCAAAATTGCAATTATATATTGTAGAATTCGTATAAATTAAAATATGTGAAGTATTTGCATTGGAAAATGTGGCTCTATTTGAGTCGCAACACGTAGCATAATACTGAGTGGCTTATACATACTTTAATACCCAGTTTGGTAGCTAGGTGGCAGATGATAAATCGTGACCCATTTTAAAATCAAAAGTACGAGATTATTAAATAATTGAGTGTTTCATAGTCTATTTTTAGTCAAAACTCTCTGGGTGATTTTTTTGAGTGCACGGGAACCCAATTTTTTAAGGGTAGCTAAATGTTACTGATTTTGAAATGAATTGATTTTTTTTTAATAATAATACTTTATACTCCCTCCGTCCATGAAATGTAATCCAATTTGTCTCATTTTCTTTGTCCACCAAATGTATTCTCATACACTTTATGGAAACCATCACCCCTCAAACATCATTTAATTACTCAATTTGTCATCAACTTTATTAAAAAACAATCAATTTATTCACAATGGACCCCACAATATTCTACAATACTCTTACTTTATCTACATTTTTCTTAAAACTTGTGTCCATCCACCATGGGACTACTTTTAGTGGATAGAGGGAGTACATCAAAAGTGATACTTAAAAAAAAAAAAGAAAAAAAAAAAAGAAGAAGAAGCGTTAACCTACTCCTATATATGAAAATACATGTTCTTACTATTTTGTTAACATGGATTTATGGTAAAATAAATTTAAAAAATTAAGTGCGCATATAAAGTGTTATTGTATAAAAAATTAATATTACTGTCAAATTCACTTCGCAAATTCGGATATGGGACGGATTGTGGTGTTTGTCGAATCAGCTGCCCCGTTGATTAGTGTGAAAATTTCTTGAAATTCATGTGTTTATTTTGCATAATTTTGAGGATTTTGTTGCATTATTCACACTAAATTGATTAATTGCACTTGAAATGAGAAAGGTATGTGTTTTGCTATTTTTAGGTAAATTGAACTTATTTGGAAGCAAAATACATGTCTGAGAATTCATGAAGTCAAGAATATAACTGCACCATTGGATGCGTCTCGAAAAAATGAGTGAAATGGATAAAAGAATCAAGTCAATCGGAGGTCGGAAGCTCAAGATATGATCGAAACAAGAAAGTGTGAAACTGAAACAGATTCCACTCGGGCAGCCGAGTCAACCCACTCGGTTGACCGAGTGAAATCTGCTTCCAGGTCAGTTTCTGGACTTCCAACTCACTCGGTTGGCCGAGTCAAACCACTCGGTTGACCGAGTCAACTTGCTGATGCGCGAAAATTCGAGAATTTTAAAGGATTTTAAGGGCCCAAGTGCAAATCTCGTCTCAAGCATTCTTCCAAGCTATAAATAGCTCCCCAAATCAGATTATTGAGAGAGGTTTTTGCCTCACTTTTACCCACTCAAACCCTAACTCATATATTCACACACACCATGGGATAACTTAGGTTTGAGGAGCTTCTCTCCTCAAACACCATTAGATAGTTTTTATGCTTTTTAGTTTAGAATCATTTGGGTATTTCATTTTTATGTAAGAAATGAAGAATTTCAAGACTCTCAAGGTGCTATTTTTCTTTTATTTAAGCTTTGTTTGGTAAATTTCATTTTCATGTTTTATTTTGTTGTTTTAGCCATGAGTGTTTTCTCAAACACCATGGGCTAAGGTTTTTATGCTTTGGGTGTTTAAAATCATGTGAATATTTAGTGTTGGAATGGTTTATGCTTTGAATATTGTTGATATTTAGATTGTTGCTTCTTTTATTGAGTTTTATTGGTGCTTTGTGTATTAGCTTCTATTAATCCGTATTTTGAGGCATGTTTAGCGTAGACGAGAGTTACATGAACATGTTTGAATTTATGGTGTGAGTTGTTGGTATACAAATGCGTTTATTATACTTTTAATTCGTCGAGAGAGAGTTAATTGTATTAGAACCTCATTAAGAGACATTAATTACTTGAATGGTTATTTGGGTAGTTCGTGAGGATTAGGAAGAGGTCGTATTACCGGGTTTGGGAACACCTTAGACGTAAGGCTATAGTACCCGAAGGGAAAAGATTTTCATCCTAGCATCTTGATGCTCTTAGCAAGTCCAAATTGAAGCATAGACACGGTATAAACAATCCCACTCGATTTCACTAGGTAGAGAACACCCGAAGCATTTTCCACCCTTGCACTTCTTCGAATCATATTCGTAGTTGTTCTTTGTTTTAATTGTTAAATTCCTGCTTAGTAGTAATTTTCTTTGTTAAGTTGTGGTAATTGCTCTTAGAGATTATTTGCTTGTTTTTAGTAGTTCAAATTGCTTGTTAGTTTCTAGGTTGGTGTTTGGTTTAATTTCTTAAAGTTTAGTAGTAACTTAGCTTTATTTTAGAAATCTAAAAACCGAGCCCGTAGTTACATTAGTTATGACGACACAAAACTCTAGGGATCCATTGCACTAGCCCACTTCCCGTGGTTCGATACTACTTGGTCGAAATACTTACGTGCATACTACTACGATCCCTTATGCTTGAGGGGAAGTAGTTAGTCAAAATATAGTGACCAAAAATTCGTTCAAGTCAACACCGCACAAGCCAATTACACTACAACCGAGAAAGAGCTCTTAGCGGTTGTGTATGCTTTTGACAAATTCCGGCCTTATCTTGTGGGAGCTAGAACCGTTGTCTACACCGATCATGCGGCGATCCGCTATTTGATGAACAAAAAGGACGCCAAACCAAACCCCCCCAAACTTAAAGTGTTGCTCGTCCCCGAGCAACGAAAGAAATATAGAACAAGTGGGAGGATTGCGAAGAAATTCAACCAAAAATGAATGAGTGATTGTCAACTTTCCTCAATCTAGTCAAGCCAAGAGGTACAAAAATTCAGAAACAAGTTCACAAGTTATGCTCAAATCAATGCAAGATTAAGTGCTCAATTCACAATTTCCTCACTAGTAAGTGTATCTCTCATCACTCTAAGTGTATATCAAGGAAATGTATACTCTCAACATCAAATCACACAAGTGCACCACCATATGTTTGTCAAATGTCTAAGTTCTCCACCACATGAAAGTGTTCAATCAATGAATCAATAAGGACTTCACATTTGGTTGTAATGTAGGCTCTTTGGTTAAGGTAGGGAAGATTTGGATAAAGTGACTCATAAACTAATAGAGCAAGAAGGAAAGTTGCAATTGATCAAGTTGCAACTCAAAGTTCTCTATCTCACATAATTTACTTACTTCTTTTCTTTTTAAGCACATTCTTCACCATCAACCAACCAACACTTTTGAATTTGAAGCTTCACCAAATACTTGTATAAAAGAGAGTTTTCTTTTTCAATCATTTTTTTTTTATCAACTCCATCTTTTTTTATGCATAACTCACAATTCATCTTTTTTTTTCTTTTCTTTTCAATCTCTTCACTTTCTAACCAAACAAATCCACCAAATTCATATTTCACCTCAATTCAACCACATTTGTCAACATTCAAGCTCCACTAGTTCATAGGAAAAATTAGGCTCATAAAAGATGGACAATGGGCTAAATATGTAGGTTGCCAAAGAATATAAGTCAATAGGCTCAAAGTGGCTAACTATGGAAAAATTTCATTTGGTATGGAAAATTTGGTCAAGTGACTATTCAAAACAAAGATGACCTTATATCACTTCCAAAGATTTCACACAAATAGTAGCCTCAAACAAGACAATTGGCAAGTTCTAGAGCACACAAGCATAAATGATACTCACATGAAGGAAAATAGACCATAATATATGAAAGTCTAAGGCTCTAAAGCTCACGGGCTTGTCTAATCATGAATCAAAAGCACCAAACCAAGCATAAATTTTCACAAAATCAAGTGAACAAGCAAGCATCAATCAATACCAACAAGCTCAACCAAATTTCAAAAACTATAAATCACCATCAATTACGCCTCAAATACCAACAATCCACAAGATAATCAATCACCAAAACTAGGAACAACGGTGCAATATAAATGAAGGAAACACATGAAACCCCCCCAAACTTAAAAGAAACTCTAGTTGAATGCAAAGTTTGAGAATGAGTGTGTTACCTTAGAATTTTACCACCAACGAAACTCACCAAAGAAGCAAGCTACTGCCACCAATTGTCCCTTGAACCTTTAGCACTAAAGCACCACTACCCTTGAGCTCCACCATGCATATCTCTCATCCTTGACCACCAACACAACACTCAACCTACAAAACAAAAACTAAACAAAAGATCAAACAAGCTACAAATCTAAAAATAAAAGAAAGCAATAAAGAATGGGTTGCCTCCCATTTGGCGCTAAGTTTAACGTCTTCAAGCCGGACGGAAATAAAAGAACTCATCGGAAAGGCCATGGATATCGGTCCTCCTTCCCATTGTATTTCAACCTTTGAGCTTCAAACTCAAGAAGGCTCTTATGAATGGAAGACCAATCATCCACATGTTTCTTCCATACTTTCATCGATGAATGTTCCTCTTGCTCTTTCCACACCACCTCTTTCCATTTCTCTTCTTTTGCCTCAAGAATGCCCAAGCACTTCTCAAGCTCTTTCTTTGAATCAAAATGATCAAGAGGAAAAATGAAATCAATAGAAGCATCAATATCAATTAAAGTGTAAATTGAAGAGTTTAAAGGTTTAAAAATGCTCATTTCGCTCTCCAACTCATCTTGTGATGCTTCTTGATTTTCTTGTTCCTTGTAGCTCATGTCCATTAAGGGACATTCCTCTTTATCATCTTCTTCAATAACCATTAAGCTCCTTCCCGTGCTCATGTCTTCAAGTGGATATCTCTTTGCATACACTCTCTCCTTCATGTGTGCAATGAGGAGCTTTTCGGTAGTAGTCCTACCTTGTGGCCAATACTCATTCATTTCCCACTCTTGATAATGATAATGAGAAGGAGCTTGTTTCATTTGATAATCGTACTCAAAACTCTTCTCACTATCATACCAATTTTCTTCCGAAGCTCCATGAAATTCAAATCTATCTCGTGGATCACTTTCTTGATCATAATGCATATCCATGTAGACCCGGACCATCTCTTGAAAAGTGGGTGCATTATTGTTACTCCAATCTTGATAATATGAGGGAACTTGTTGAATTTGATAATTATAATCAAAAAAGTTCCTCCAATTATCGTAGGCAATATCTTCATGTTGTGGAGGATAAATCATACCATGTGGATCATAACATTGATTCCACGGGTATTGATTATATCCATCCATCTAGTCGATGAAGTTCACACCTACAAAAGATCAAAGTATCAAAATTCTCAAAATAATAAGAAAACAAAATAAAGCAAGTAATTGTAGCTAGCACTAGTATTCAACTAACTCTAAGTCCCACTTATAGCACTACGTCACCTCCCCGGCAGCGGTGCCATTGACTTTGAAAGATGATCGGCTATGACGTTCTCACTTCCTTTCTTGTCTCTTACCTCTATGTCAAATTCTTGAAGCAAAAGGACCCACCGAATGAGTCTTGGTTTGGCGTCCTTTTTGTTCATCAAATAGCGGATCGCCGCATGATCGGTGTAGACAACGGTTCTAGCTCCCACAAGATAAGGCCGGAATTTGTCAAAAGCATACACAACCGCTAAGAGCTCTTTCTCGGTTGTAGTGTAATTGGCTTGTGCGGTGTTGACTTGAACGAATTTTTGGTCACTATATTTTGACTAACTACTTCCCCTCAAGCATAAGGGATCGTAGTAGTATGCACGTAAGTATTTCGACCAAGTAGTATCGAACCACGGGAGGTGGGTTAGTGCAATGGATCCCTAGAGTTTTGTGTCGTCATAACTAATGTAACTACGGGCTCGGTTTTTAGATTTCTAAAATAAAGCTAAGTTACTACTAAACTTCAAGAAATTAAACCAAACACCAACCTAGAAACTAACAAGCAATTTGAACTACTAAAAACAAGCAAATAATCTCTAAGAGCAATTACCACAACTTAACAAAGAAAATTACTACTAAGCAGGAATTTAACAATTAAAACAAAGAACAACTACGAATATGATTCGAAGAAGTGCAAGGGTGGAAAATGCTTCGGGTGTTCTCTACCTAGTGAAATCGAGTGGGATTGTTTATACCGTGTCTATGCTTCAATTTGGACTTGCTAAGAGCATCAAGATGCTAGGATGAAAATCTTTTCCCTTCGGGTACTATAGCCTTACGTCTAAGGTGTTCCCAAACCCGGTAATACGATCTCTTCCTAATCCTCACGAACTACCCAAATAACCATTCAAGTAATTAATGTCTCTTAATGAGGTTCTAATACAATTAACTCTCTCTCGACGAATTAAAAGTATAATAAACACATTTGTATACCAACAACTCACACCATAAATTCAAACATGTTCATGTAACTCTCGTCTACGCTAAACATGCCTCAAAATACGGATTAATAGAAGCTAATACACAAAGCACCAATAAAACTCAATAAAAGAAGCAACAATCTAAATATCAACAATATTCAAAGCATAAACCATTCCAACACTAAATATTCACATGATTTTAAACACCCAAAGCATAAAAACCTTAGCCCATGGTGTTTGAGAAAACACTCATGGCTAAAACAACAAAATAAAACATGAAAATGAAATTTACCAAACAAAGCTTAAATAAAAGAAAAATAGCACCTTGAGAGTCTTGAAATTCTTCATTTCTTACATAAAAATGAAATACCCAAATGATTCTAAACTAAAAAGCATAAAAACTATCTAATGGTGTTTGAGGAGAGAAGCTCCTCAAACCTAAGTTATCCCATGGTGTGTGTGAATATATGAGTTAGGGTTTGAGTGGGTAAAAGTGAGGCAAAAACCTCTCTCAATAATCTGATTTGGGGAGCTATTTATAGGTTGGAAGAATGCTTGAGACGAGATTTGCACTTAGGCCCTTAAACCGCCAACCCTTTCTTAAATCCGTCACTTTTTTTTTTTTTTTTTAAATAAAACATCCCCACACTAATTTATCTTCTCTTCACTTTATATGCATAAACTATCAATATTTTTTTAAACTTATAACGAGATAAATGAAAATTATCAAAATTATATATATATATTTATATATATCAAAATACATTAACAACAAAGATCGATGTTATTTATTTATTTTGTTTAGGGGGTTTAAATTAAAATTAAAGAAATGAATAAATTGCAAACGTGTTACAAAAGTATTAAAGTAATATAAAATGGTTCTTTTATAATAGTTTCAAATATGTAAAATATTGAGTAATTCTTTTAAAGCTAATTTTGCAATTAAAATACATTTAAAATAATATTTTTTGTATATAAGAACTAAATTTTTAATAAAAAATTTCTTTTTGAAGAATTTTGCAATAAAATCATAATTAAAAATGACTCATTTAATTAATCTATCATTAATTATACAAAAATAAAATTTTAATATATATATATATATATATATATATATACAAAAAAAAGAGGGAGGGCTTGGGTTGGTTGGGTCAACCCCCGAGAGTCTAATAGTTAGAGATGTTTATCGAGTTAGCTCTAACCATATAGGGTTAGTTTTATCGGGCTACAAGCTAAACGGGTTATGGTCTTAACTGATTCGTTCTTAATCGATCTATTAATAGTTGAGACTTAACTCTAACCCTAGCGGATCACGGGTTAAACGGACTACAATATTTTTTTTAAAAATAATTTAATTTTAAAATTAAAATCCACATGTAACATATCCAACAATTATATAAAGTATCTAATTAAATAATTAATTAGTTAGGATAGATAAATGCGCAAACAAAAGTATTGGGTAATATTTGATTATGGCATAATGTCTTACCAGATTAGGGTATCTAAGTATTTAACTAATGACAATAAATGGGTTGGGAAAATTGGGGTCTAGGAGGGGGATATTTTTTGTATTGGATTTAAAAAAAAAAAATCATGGGTTATTCGTTGGACCAAAATTTAAATGTATACACACATTATAAAAAAATAGTATATATTGATTTGGGTGGAATTTACACACTTTAGATGCACATGTGAAACTCATTTTGATGTTGATTTCATTGATTTATAGATTGAATATGATGGTTTTGGTCAAAATAAGAGAAATGTTGTGTTTTGTCGATTTTGTAGGAAAAACGATGGAATTTGAGAGCAAAACACCTACCAAACTTTACTGGATCAAGAAGAGAAGCAGTCCATTGGGTTCATCTCGAAAAATGGAGTGGGATGACCAAAAGAATCAAGTCGATTGGAGGTCGGAAGCAAAAGTTATGCACGAAACAAGTTCGGAGTGCAACTCGGCCGAGTAAGAAGCAAGGCCTGAGACCTAAATGAGCAGTAGATCGGCCGAGTTGGCCAACTCGGCTGAGTTGGAGGGGAAATTTTGGAAAAACACCTCGGCCGAGCGCACAGAATCGGCCGAGGAAGGAGGATGGCCAGAGAGGGGTTCAAGCAGCAGCTCGACCGAGTTGATCAACTCGGCCGAGTTCGAGAAGATAGCGAAATGAATTACTCGGTCGAGCGCACAGAATCGGCCGAGCTCG
Source organism: Galeopsis tetrahit (assembly GCA_963675135.1). NCBI lineage: Eukaryota > Viridiplantae > Streptophyta > Magnoliopsida > Lamiales > Lamiaceae > Galeopsis > Galeopsis tetrahit. The sequence goes on from OY776131.1 coordinate 57,654,125, forward strand.
AGCACGGACCTGAGACTGGAACGCACAGCACCTCGGCCGAGCTATCCAACTCGGCCGAGCCATGAAGAAAAGTCCCCCAATTCAAACACCCCAACTCGGCCGAGTCACCCTAGTTCTCGGTGCCATTCGTGTATTTTAGCCATTTTTAGGGATCTACTTGCAAATCTTGCACCCAAATTCTTAGAATCAAAGCACCTTCCCCCAATTCCTAAGATTTCACACATATAAACACACATTTGGAGGTGATTTGACCATAACTTCTTCAATTCTTCATCAATTCAAGCAAGTGAGACACCATTAGCTTTGGAATTTCATTCTACACCATAAATTAGACTAAGTTTTCTATTTCTCTCTCTTTTTATTTAGTTATTTCATTTGGTTTTGTTAATTTGATTATGTTAGTTCTCTAGAACACTTTTGGTTCTAGAGCCTTATAAATACTTTTGTTGAAGTCTATGAATTAATGTTTTGCTTATTTGGTGGTTGTGTGGCTTAATTCTATTTGAATGCTTGGTTTATATTGCAAAACATGTCATTAGTGTACAATAGTGATATGTTAATCTTAGTTAATTGAATTTGGATTTAGAAATCTCTTTTGATTAATTGATTGCAATCATTTGACCTAATTTTATTGTGAGATTGAAAGATGATCAATGATTAGGAAGATGTGTGATGATCCTAGAAGCCTGATTGAGTTTTATGATGCAATTTAGGTAGAGATACTAAGTTGTGTGATATTTCTCTTGGATTATTTGGATTGAAAGGACTTTTAATTCATTATTGTGTGATCAATCTTATAGACAAAGCATAAACACCACTTAAGTAGATAGTTAATCATAGATCGATTCACTAGTATTGCATGTGCTTTAGAACCTACATTCTCTTAATTGAGTTTTACCCATATTTATTCTTCGTTTCTTTGATTTGCATGAGCATTTGTTGATCGATTTTTATATTACTCGTTTAATTGTCTATTTGTGACGTTTGGGTAGATAATTAGGGGTAATTTCACACTACAAACTTATCGATCGCCGTCTATTTAGAACTTATATCGACAAACTCCACTTTTACACTACACCTCTCTGTGGGATCGACCTCGTACTTACTTCACTACAATATACACCGTATACTTGCGGTCGTGTATTTTAGAGTTGTTAAATACGTGAATCATATATATAGTAGCTCAAGCTTGCCAATTAAGTCTGACAGGCTAGCCCGTTTATCCCGCGGGCTAAGCGATTCGGATCAAAAAAATCCGAATTTAAACGGATCTACAATCTATCAATCCTAACCCTGTATTTTTTAGATTAATCGAGTAAATCTGTTTAGTTCGATCTGGATAAACATCCCTAGTTATAAGGAAAGTCTCATATACACCCTACACACCAAATCAATTTGGTGCACTCCCTTTTTTTTAACAAATTTTTTTACTTTTTTTCCGGTTCTTTCTTTCTTCTCTATTCTCTCCTCTGAGAACCCACCCTTCCTTCACACACCTCACACTCATACATTTCGCACGCTCGGAAAACTCCAAGTTTCTCAGTGTTAATTTATGTAGTATTAATTATACCTTACCGTCACCTTCTTCCTCCCCTCTTAAAGTAGCGCCGCCGTCCAACCCGCCGGAAATCAGTCGCCGAGCTACTCAACCCATATACCAAAATAATCCCCTCAACATATGGAACCCAAAACTACAAACATTGGACTTCTCATTCAAAAGTAATTTCTATTGTTATTTTCGAAACTTACCTTCACCAAAAGGGTCACCGTCTCGATTCTAGTCCTCGACGAGGAGAGTAAAACCCCTCAAAAAAATCGACGATCGAACTTAGAAAAGGCTGTCAAAATCCACCAGAGGGACACGATTGAAACTCTTTCCTTATAAAATTAAAATCCAAATTACTATCTCTAAAATACTGTTGTAAATCTATGTGCATCATCTTCCTCGTTTTCTTTTGTGTGGTGAAAATTTTCTATTGTTATTTTCGAAACTTACCTTCACCAAAAGGGTCACCGTCTCGATTCTAGTCCTCGACGAGGAGAGTAAAACCCCTCAAAAAAATCGACGATCGGACTTAGAAAAAGGCTGTCAAAATCCACCAGAGGGACACGATTGAAACTATTTCCTTATAAAATTAAAATCCAAATTACTATCTCTAAAATACTGTTGTAAATCTATGTGCATCATCTTCCTTGTTTTCTTTTGTGTGGTGAAAAGTGGTAAACATTATATATATATATATATATATATATCTATCTATCTATCTATCGAGGCCACATTTTGAACCTGTGACCTCTTTGCCAAATGTAAAGACATTAACCATTAGTCAACTATTATTTTGTTTAATGTAAAGACATTAACCACTACGCACCAGAGAACAACTCCTAGTTATAATACATATTCTTTTGGAGTTAGTTTGTGAAAATGTGCAAATTCTTTAAAAATTGACAACTAATTTTTCCGGAATCCAACTCATTTAGAAACGGCTCTAAATCTTTGGGACGTATATCTTACATAAAGTGGAAAATGGAAATTGTGGAGTTTAGGTTGTACACCAAGTGAAGGAATCCAAAGAAATTGGTGACCGAACACTTGTCTGATTAATTATACTGACTCATAAATCGCACTCGGATAGAGTGACAACTATGGGCCAACCCCCCACCTGTATTCATACTGCATGCGTCTTTCAATTCCTGCTCACCGCCACTTCTCTCTCTTCTCCAACTTTCAATTAATTTCTCATATAAAAAATTACAATTTTTTTACCATATTATATTTCTTAACTAATGTATAAAAACAACTTTTAAAGAAATGTAGGGAGTACAACGCAGATTGTAAATGAATTTATAGATTTTGTTTCGATTAATGTAATAAATTTTAAAAGTTATGTTTAAATTTATTTAATTATTAATTTATTGATTACACAAGATAAAGCTCCATACCATAAAATAAAATAAAAAAAATTGAACTTGAAAATGTGTGTAAAATTAATTCATTTATTATTCTCTTACTCATTTATTGGTTAAATTATCACTTATACCATTTGAAAAGCGGACTATTGACAGTTTTCTAACAATGATACAAATAGGTAAAAAAAAAAATGCAACATAAGGAGTGATAGAAGTAATTGAATGAGAAAGTGAAACCAAAAAAAGAAGGTTAACAAAATTAAGAGATGATTAAAAAATACTAGTATTACTCTTATAAGGAAAACGAAGAAGGATGGAAGTAACAGGTAATTATTACTTGGTTCAGACGTAATTAGTTAATTCTAGATACATGTTTCCCCAAATTTAGTGCAAAATTGTGAAAAAGGATGGAAGTAACAGGTAATTGAGAATTTTTACAAAAAGAGCCTTCCTATAGGTATAGTTCAAATTTAGTGCAAAATTTAAAATAATTTCCAATTAGGCCAAAATTAAACGTAAATAACCCATAATGCCCTTAATCCAATTTAAAATATAAAAATTCCTTAACACACGCCTAATGCCCTTAAATTCCTTAACAAACGCCTAATTCCCATAACCCATTTTAAAATATAAAAAATTTCTTATCACACGCCTATTTAATATATCATCCGTTTTCAAATTATGCAAAGATCGTGGGAATTGGTTTAATTCTCTTGACTTTCCATTTTCAATTACACAAATTAAAAATTACAGAATCATTGTTAACAATGGTCAATTTTCCTCCAAAAAAACGTATTATGCAAATCGTATGATTCGAATTACCCTAAACCGTTTTACATAATTGCGTATTGTTCATCGCATTTGTTCTGCACTTAATCTGTGATTTTATCCCCATACGTTTCAGATTACGATTAATGGATTACTGCGTTATACTAAAAATCGAGTTCGATGGAAAGACCAAGTTGGTTCGTGTTAATCAGTCTTCACTCTTTCAAGACATTGTGAATCAGGTCAGTGGTATTTGACCCATATTATCTCCCAGTAATGTATTAATGTATTAATGTATTATTCGGTTGGATGCATAAATAATTGTTGTTTAGCGCCGGATGATGATTTGGGTGGGTTAATTGAGTTTTGCCAGATTTCTTCTGAAAAGCTAGTAAACGTTTGTATAAAATCCGAACATCACAAGGACCAAGGGAATGAGATGCAGAATTCTGATCAGAATATGCAGTCAATACACTGATTAATCTCCATTACGCTTTGTTGGAATGCAGCGTTTTAGCTAGGATTAACTGCATTTCATATAGAATATTGCAATACAATAAGTTTATTTATGCAGTTTTGTACTGCATTATTTTACATAATCTGCATAACAAATTTATATATGTAGCGTATTTATTAACCTTAATTGCACTTGTACTGCGCTTATGCAATACTTTTATCCTTGTTTTCTGCATTTCATTTCATGTATTATATTGCATTTTGTACTTATTGAGTAGTTGAAATAACAAACATAAAAACTTCTATATCATCAAATACAAAGTAAATATTTTATTTAATTGTCCAAACTTTGAACCGGTGATACAAGACTCTCAACATACTTATACGTATGTTGAATTCCATATACCCTATCAACTTCTTCTAAATCAAATATTTCCTTCGTCGTGAAATCATACGTCGAAAACGTACCACTTGGATCAATCCTGGATCAAAAATGTATGTTCATATTCTAGGGGTTTCTTCATCACAGACCTACTCGAGGATATTTCATCACTATTAAAACTGCCTCGAATCTTTCATGAAAAAATAGATTATATTTCAAAATATAAGCTCTTGTTGAAATTGTAAACCCAAATATATTTTATGCATACATTACAAACCTGAAAACACCGATGCAGAAGAAACAAACCATATCATCCAAAAATCATCAACTTACAAAGTATCAGTAAATCAGTATAATCATTTACCTTTGACAAAGTGTTAAACCCTTTTTCAAGTTATCTGCACAATCGCTCCCTTTTCGTAGGTCTTCCTCACAATACCGAAATAAAGTGAAATTTGAAAGAGATTTAATTTTTGCAGAATAATCAATTCAAAAGTTTGAAATCTTGAGAAAGTTTTAGTTTTGGGAACTGTGAGTAATTAGCGCCTTCTGTGAGTAATTAGCGCCTTCTATGATGTGGTGAGAGATTGCATTTCAAAAAAAAAAAATGGTTGACTTAATCAACGGCTTTTTCGATTTGTTGAGAGATATGCATTCCAAATTTAAATTATTGCACTTAATACTATATTAAAACACAATTTTAATTATTAAGGGTAAAATGGTACATCTAACTTGGTTTTTGAGCTTAATTGAAAAGTAATTTGAACCTAGCTCCATTTTGAAAAAACTCTAAGTGGAAAGACCTATTTGGTGAAATCCCCTTGTTAATTTGGTTACTACTCCATCCGTCTCATATATGAAGGCACATTTTACCATTTTGAGCGTCCTATACTTGAAGACACATTACCTAAAATAGTAAAAACACTTTTAAACAATCTCCTTAAAACATCACAATATTACAACAAATGACACTACTTTATTACACTAAAAAGTAACTTTATTACTATTTATAAAGTTGAAAAGTCTTTATTACCCCCACTTTATCTTACACAATACTAATAAACAATTCATTTATTAAAACTCATGACCAATTCATTTGTGCGTATGAGACGGAGGGAGTATTAAACTTTCATTATTAATTAATACTCCATATGACATGAATATGAAGTACTCCTAATAAGATAGCCAAAATCAGTCCGAATTTTTTTTTTTTTTAAAAAATCTCACCTACACCTACTAATTTTGACTCATTTAATAAGTTATGACCCATTGAAGAGTGCTAATTCATGTAAATAAAATACTACTTCATATAAATAAATTATACTCCTGTTACTAATTACTAGTAATTACTTTTAGGTATACAAAATTGTAAATAAAATAAAATTTAATCCAATTACATGGTATAAATGGTGCACTCCATATAAAATGCAATATCAATTGAAATAGAGAATCATACGTAAATTATTAACACTGATTCAAAATTCCCTTGTCAATTCAATATATTTTAACACACTATATTAGACAAATTCTTTTTTACAAATGATAAAATGAGTACTCCTATATAGTGGGGCAATTAAAAAAAAAAAGACTAATAATATATAGGGAACTAAGGAGTATATATTTTTCTCAGGAAGTTTTAACATATTACATTGACAATGAGATAATAATAATAAAAAAAACACACACACTATATATATCATATTATGTTTTTTTTAATTCCACGGTATTCGGTTCAAGCCACCGTCCACTTGTGAGGTCCGTTTAATGTCAAAATTTTACGCTCTGTATGGACATAGTTCTATAAAAATTGTTTGCACCTTAGAAATTTCGTACCTGAGACGGAGCACACTCATAAATTTCAAATTTGCAACACTAGGTCACTTTAATTTTGAACACACTATATTGATAGTGTTGCCATTTTGACACATGAACTTTTTAGGTTACAAAATACTTAGTAAAATCTTTCTAAAAATATCAAACAAAGAAGGATCTTTATAAATCCTCGGCTGTACACAAGTTAATGGTATACCGTATACATTAATGAGTTTGTAAAAATCAGTTCAATCATATATTATATAGCAAATAATTAATACTATCAATTAATATATTTAATGAAAGAAGATGTATTATAAGCAATTTGTTTACATATGCCACTAAACTTTATACAGTATATAATTAAGTAGTAAATTTTTATTTAATAGGTACAGTTTTACAAATAAAAATATACTAATACACTATTTACTTTATATTTTACTCATACATAAATGCCATAATATTTAGTTTTAATAAAAAAAAAAAAAAATACTGTATAAACACAAAATATAAATTAGTTGCTGACTTTCATAATACACGTACCCCATTGAAATACAAATGTTACACGCAACGTTGTTTAATTAAATGAGGCCATTATAACACTTTCATCGTTCCCTTTATTTTCAAAGCACCTGAGTTTAGTTTTATTTTCTTTTCAATTTCTTTTATAATATAACCAACAAAGTTATTTCCCTACACCACATGAACTCAAGAAACATTAAATTAAATTTGCAAATTTCGTGTCACAACCCCAACTGATATGAAGGGTGTATGTAATTCTGAAAAAAATACTATTTATATCTATTTGTAATCAAATTCTAAAATAGCAAAATATAACTGTATTAATTCATTTTTCAAATCATATTCCACTACGTCTTCTAGGCACGATGCCAAAATTTGTAAACATAAAATTACTTTTTTTCCCCCTTTTTTATACTGTATTAAATAAAGAATTGAATGAAATTACAAAACCTAAAAAATAAAATAGAAACCATATGAATTTGAACTCTGCTTTCCCCTGCTAAACCCAGAAACAAGAAAATGAAAATGAGTATACTAATCTAGTATCAAATAAAAATAAAATAAAAAAACTAATACAAAATGGAATAGCTAGCTACTATGATTCAAAACTTAGCATGGACTTGTTTGCTCAGGAGGATTGAGCAATTCGGGCCCAATATTGGCCCGACAAACAGGGCAAATGTTGTTTTTGGAGAGCCAAGAATCGCCGCATTCTAAATGAAAGCCGTGATTACAACCAGGAATCATTCTAGCAGGTTGCTCACTCTCAATTTCGTCCAAACACACCGCACAGTCGGTTCCCAACACCAAATCTTTTCCGGTGACTTTGGGCAGTTTTTCGAGATCGGAAGCGGAGAGGCCCTTGTTTTGGGCGGGCTTTACGGGCCCGCCAAATTGCTCCTCGTCATTGCTTGCTGAACTCGCGGCGTAGCATAGCAAACATATGTACACCAGAAAAACTGCACTCATTCCGGCGCACGGTAGAAACAGAGCGAGAAATACTGAAACCAGCATTTCTCTCTGTGTGGGGTTTGAATAGAATAGAGAATTCAAGAAATTTTTTCAAGGACTGCGGTGCGTCCTCTGCGCACCTTAAATGAGGTGTGAAGAGGAGGAATAATGGTGTGGCGGTTTATATACTAGGTTTTCTAAGGGCCTGTTTGGCTGCGGGGTTAAACGAGTTGGAATTAGTTAATGGGGCATTAATGCTGCAGATTTTTTTAGTATTACTCCCTCCATCCATCAAAAGTAGTCCCGTGGGCACAAGTTTTAAGAAAAAGGTAGATAAAGTAGATAAAGTAAGGGTATTATAGGGTATTGTGTGGTCCATTGTGAATAAAGTGATTTTTTGTGAATAAAGTTGATGGCAAATTGAGTAATTAAATGATGTTTGAGGGATGATGGTTTAGTGGACAAAGAATATGAGGCAAATGAGACTACATTTCATGGACGGAGTATTATTTATTAGTGCATCGCTCCTTTTTTTTTTTTTTTTTTTTTTTTTGTAAGGCGGTTGTGATAAATTCATATTCACGTCGAAATTTGTGTAAAATTGTGTTACGATTTGTTCCATTTTGACCCAAGTATATAGCATGATTTTTTATTTTTTTAATTGATTTTTTTAAAGCAAATTCAAAAAAAAAAAAGTTTATACGGAGTACTACTTTTCAAAATAATTAGTACATAGAAATTAGAAAATACACTTTGTATGGATTTGTTTGATATAAGTTTTTATTAATTAAATGAATTTTCTCCTTTACGCAATTATCTGCCATCTCAATTATTTGATGAATTTTGATTAAAGAGTGTGTTCAGATTTATAATTATTAGATGGTGCAATATATATTGCAGGGGAGGGCCCAATATGAATAGTGACAAAACAGAAATTATTCTTGTAGTTTCAGGAAGATCTGACGTGTTTTTTCCTGAAGATATAAAGAAAAAAACTGTTAGAATAAAAGACAAATATTGGGATACATTTATTTTATGGGCACGAACATCTTTTATAAAACGTAACTTACTGAAATCATTGGATATGTGACTCTGTAACCACTTACCTATTATTGATTGAAAATAAAATCGAATGTGAAATGCACATATCATACATTTTTTTGTTCAAAGCAAATCATCAGAATTTTCTTTTATCATACAATAATTTGACAATTTTTTTTTTTTTAATGAAAGTTAATACTACTCCACAAAAATTAACATCTTTATAATCATTAATACCATTTTTTAAAATCCACGCCAAAGAAAAATTATTTATGTGCAATGGCGTAGTGTAGTGGAAAACATATTTAATTCGCTAGCAATTAATCTTTATAAAATCATCTCTTGGACAAAAACAATTTAATAAAAGTAGAATACTTTTCAGAACAGTAAATTTATTCGGACAGTATAATTTGTTATTCTTTATATAATAACATTACTTTTCAATTATTCAATATTAGTAGTTTGTAACATACAGTATCATGTTTTTTTCTCTGACGTACGGTCCCATCATAAATTTTGTGTCCGATCATTTATTGATACGTCGGCTATATAGATTAAATGATACTCTCCATTATAAAATATAGTAGTAGTATTTAGAATACACTTTTTTTTATATATATATTTTATTGTTGGTTTATAGATTACCAACAATGGCTTACAAAGAATTTAGACGGAAAAGAAATAAAGACAGAAAATGAAATTACAAATTCTTCGAGTTCTTCAACTTTCCAAAAGAGGCAGCTTCCTTGTTTGAGCAGCTTCTTAGAATAGCAGGTCCAGAAAGGGAAGAAGACAGCACTGTAGATAAACAGAAAGTTAGGGAAAAGAGCCGAGTCAAGGTGATACCTTTTCCCGTAAAACAAACACGTCCCGGCTAGTGTTCACGGATTGACGAGTTGCTTCGAAAGGTAAAACGGCTTCCTCTTTGCACGAGCAACACCGCAGCGTACAAAGCTCCAGCGAACAGATTACACGTTAGAACCGGATCGCACTCTAAAATGCTATGCAATGCTGAAAATAGTATGCAATTTTTCTGGAAAAACTCAGGTGAAATTTGTTGTATGCAAAAGTGTGTTTTTCCCAAAACCATGCACTCCTATTTATAGGCAGTGTCACCCAGGTGTGGAACAGACGGGTATTTAAGGCAGTAACGGCTGGTCACCCATTAATACGGCAGTTTCTGGAATGGTAACTCCCATTCTTAATACTCCAGCACTTAATAAGGCAGTTTCCGGAATGGTAACCTCCCATTCTTAATATCCAGCACATTAATATGGCAGTTTCGGAATGGTAACTTCCATTCTTAAACTTCCACGCAATTAAGACAATCACATTTCAAATTCAAATTCCAGAAGTCAACTTCCGCTTGACTTCCATAGACTTGGGCTGCCTAAATCCGTGTGGGTCGAGGCCCACATTTTTAGAACCTCAAAAAGATAGAGGGGCCCCAGGCCCAAGCCCAAAGTCCACCCAAAGTCCAATTGCCAAGATCCAAGATCTAAGGCCAAGGCCAAGGCCCAGGACCACGGACCCGGACCCGGCGCGGCTCGGCTCGGCTCGGCACGGCACGGCACGGCCGGACGGGCGGGCGGCGCGCGCGCGCGCGTGTGGCAAATTGAATGGTTCAATAGTCACTACAATTTGAACATTCTTAACTAACTCCTATTAATAAGGAGGTAGTTAATTCTCACATTTATCAATGTGGGATAGTTATTAAAACTACTCCCAACGCATCACTTTGTCTTAAACTTCGTACATTAATTTCTCACTCACCGAAATTCGGTTTTGAGATTTTAAATATACTACGATCATCTACTCGGAGAGTAGAACGATCCTACAATATTTAATTCTTCGGAAATTAAATATTCATACCCTCAAATAATTGATTAATTAAAATCAATTAAATATTAAGAAATTGAATAAAAACCCAATTTCTCCAACAATCCCCCACATGAGTGAAAATTACTACCCATAATCATGCAGACTCGCAATCCAGTTCAATTGAGACACTGTTGCATCCGGAAAGGTGGCTTGTGACCTTGAACCTTCCGTAGTCAAACACTATCGAGTACGCTGGCGGCTTAGTGGACGCGATGCCTTGAACTACTCCTCCTTAGTGTGTACTGAGACAACGGTGCTGACACAACAACATCTCAAACGTGTTTCGTTCTCACGTTTTTGTCCATTTCGGCCATGGACACCCTTTGAGTTCATAAGTGCATTTCGTGAAGCGGCCCCACTTCTCACTTATATGGGTGGACTCCCATATTGAGTATCCCGCAATACTCTACCTCCCGGAGGTCTTTGGGAACCATTAAAAGTCATAGACTTAGCCTTACCACAAATCTTACGGGACAACACTTGGTGTTGTGCTTTTCTAAGGAATGGTTTGAATATCCAAGTGTTCCAACTCAACATTCACAGCTTAGTTTTCCCATTGAACCAAGTTCTTGGGATCTCCAGTCAACATGGTTGGGTTACCACTGTTTCAGCTGTTATTTTGTGGGTTTTAGACCCATTCCTTCTAGCAACTTATTCATCTGATCTCGGTTTATTCCTTTCGTAAGCGGATCCGCTATATTGTCTTTTGACCTTACATAGTCAATTGACATCACACCACTCGAGATCAGATGTCTAACAGAGTTATGTCGACGACGTATGTGTCTCGACTTTCCGTTATACATGTCGTTCAAAGCCCTGCCAATTGTGGCTTGACAGTCACAGTGTACCATCACAGTAGGCACGGGTTTGTTCCAACATGGAATGTCCTCGAGGAAATTTCGAAGCCACTCGGCTTCTTCACCAGCTTTATCCAAAGCTATGAATTCTGATTCCATCGTGGACCGGGCAATACACGTCTGTTTCGTTGATCTCCACGATACAGCAGCACCTCCAATAGTGAACACATATCCACTAGTGGAAAATGACTCATTCGTGTCAGAGATCCAATTGGCGTCACTGTACCCTTCAAGTACCGCCGGAAACCTTGTGTAGTGAAGCCCGTAGTCAATAGTGTACTTTAAGTACCTAAGGACCCTTCTAAGAGCCTTCCAGTGCTCTTTATTTGGATTGCTAGTGAATCTACTCAATTTGTTCACTGCACAGGCAAGATCCGGGCGTGTACAGTTTGTAATATACATCACACTTCCAATGATTCTTGCATATTCAAGTTGTGCAACCGGATCGCCTCGATTCTTGCTCAAGTGTACATTGAGCTCCATGGGCGTCTTGGCAGGTGGATCATTAAAGGCATTGAATTTCTTTAACACACTCTCAACGTAGTGAGATTGTGTCAAGTAGATTCCATTAGACTTTCTCTCGATCTTGATTCCTAGAATCACATCAGCCAATCCCATGTCTTTCATGTCAAAACTACGTTTTAACATAGCCTTTGTTTCCATAATCATGGCATTGCTGCTGCCCATGATCAACATGTCGTCCACATAAAGACACATGATAACAAATCCTTTTGGTGTATTTTTCACATACACACATTTGTCACATTCGTTTATCTTGAAACCATTGGACAACATAGTTTCATCAAACTTTAGATGCCACTGTTTTGGAGCTTGTTTGAGTCCATATAGTGAACGAACGAGTCTACACACCTTTCTCTCGTTGCCAGGTGCTATAAACCCTTCAGGTTGATCCATGTATATTTCTTCAACTAATTCCCCATTCAAGAACGCAGTCTTGACATCCATTTGGTGAATCTCGAGATTGTGCAAAGCAGCAATCGCAATTAACACACGAATGGATGTAATCCTCGTTACTGGGGAGTAAGTATCAAAGAAATCATACCCTTCTTTTTGTCTAAAGCCCTTAGCTACCAAACGAGCTTTATACTTGTCAATTGATCCATCTGCTTTATATTTTCTTCTAAGGATCCACTTGCATCCTAAGGTCTTACAACCTCTAGGGAGATCAACCAACTCCCACGTATTGTTCTGCAGAATAGAATCAATTTCGCGATTGATAGCTTCTTGCCAGAATGATGCATCTGGTCTTGACAGAGCTTCCTTGATAGACTTAGGTTCATCTTCAATCACAAAAGTGATGAAGTCAGGACCGTAAGTTTTTGCAATTTTTGCTCTTTTGCTGCGTCTAGGTTCTTCATGCTCTTGAGCTGAAGAACTAACAGCCTCTGCTTCTACGTGAGCCCTCTTATTTTCAGGTCTCACCTCATCTTTATCTTTATTAGGAAAGATATTTTCAAAGAATATTGCATTCCTTGATTCTATCATAGTGCCTTCTGACATGTCACGTATTTCTGATTTGTGAATCAGAAACCTATAGGCACTACTGTTGAGTGCATATCCTACAAAGATACAATCGACCGTTTTAGGGCCAATTCTAACTTGTTTAGGAGCAGGCACTTCAACCTTTGCAAGACACCCCCACACTTTGAGGTACTTGTAGGATGGTTTCCGCTTTTTCCACATTTCATAAGGTGTCAGATCCTTTGTTTTGTGTGGAATTTTGTTCAAAATGTGGTTAGCCGATAGTATAGCTTCCCCCCACAGATTCTGCGGTAAACCCGAGCTGATTAACATTGCGTTCATCATCTCCTTTAGTGTTCGGTTCTTTCTCTCCGCAACACCATTAGACTGAGGTGAGTAAGGAGCAGTAGTTTGATGTATGATGCCAGACTCAGCACATAACTGTTCAAAAGGTGCTACGTATTCCCCACCTCTATCACTTCGAATCACCTTAATTCGAGTGCTAAGTTGATTTTCTACTTCATTCTTGTAAAGTTTAAAAGCTTCAATAGCTTCATCTTTACTTCGCAAGAGATAAACGTAGCAAAATCTTGTGCAATCATCAATAAAAGTAATGAAATACTTTTTGCCACCTCTAGTTTGCACAAACTTTAAATCACACACATCAGTATGGATTAAGTCTAGAGGAGCAGTGTCCCTTTCCACAGAAGTAAATGGCAACTTTGTCATTTTAGCTTCAACACATATCTCACACTTTTTAGGTGTTTCAATATTGTTCATTTTAAGTAAATCAAGATTTACTAAACGCTTTATAGATTTTAGATTTACATGTCCTAATCTTAAATGCCATAAAGAGGAACACTCCACGATGTAAGAGGAAGTAGAAACGTTTTCATTGATAACTTTCTTGCCTTTACGGCTTACAACCATTACACTCATTTTGAACAGACCATTCTCGAGATAACCTCGACCAAGGAACTGTCCAAACTTGCTAAGTACAACTTTATCAGACTCAAAAACTAGTTTAAACTGATGACTAACTAGAAGAGAGCCGGAGATCAGATTCTTGCGGATATCCGGAACATGCAGCACATCCTTCAGCTTGAGCTCTTTGCCAGAAGTGAGCTTGAGCACAACAGTTCCAACACCAGCCACATCAGACGAGGCATGGTTTCCCATATGGAGCTTTCTCCCATCAGCAGGAGCATAAGTCGAGAAGACACCCTTCTCGGAACAAACATGGCAAGTAGCACCGGTATCCACGAACCATTCCTTTGGATTGTCAACCATGTTGGTCTCAAACACAACAGCAGACATATCCATTTCAGTGAGATTATGTTGTGCCACATTAGCACTTGATTGTCCTCTCTTACCTTTGTTTTTATCAACTTTCTTAGAGACGCGACAATCAGTTGCTTTGTGGCCCGGTTTTTCACACTTATAGCAATTACCATTAAATTTGGGTTTTGCAGGAACAGGTGCTTTACCTTTGTCATTAGGCCTTTTACGTTTTTTAGACGATTCACCACGTTCCATTAAATTTGCCTTTGCCTCATCCGAGACTTGATTTGATTTACCGTCCATCCTTTTATTATCTTCTTCAATTCGAAGTTTGACGATCAAATCTTCTAGGCTCATTTCCTTTCGCTTGTGTTTGAGATAACTTTTAAAATCCTTCCAAGAAGGTGGTAGTTTCTCAATCACTGCGGCTACTTGGAAAGCGTCCGGAAGGACCATACCCTCCGCGAGGATATCATGTAGGACTAACTGAAATTTTTGAACTTGTTCAACGACAGATTTACCATCTACCATTTTGAAGTCCAAAAATCTCGCCACCACGAACTTCTTAGTTCCGGCATCCTCGGTTTTGTACTTTCGTTCCAAAGACTCCCACAGTTCTTTGGCAGTACGAACCGGTTGGTACACGTTATACAACGCGTCAACTAGTCCTCCAAGGACGTAGTTCCGACACAAGAAATCGCCATGAGACCATTGGTCAAATGCGACCCTCCTAGCATTATCCGTTTCACTTTCAGCGACAACGGGCGGATCCTCCCGGAGGAACCTTGCCAGGTGAAGTGTCGTGAGGTAAAACAACATCTTTTGTTGCCACCTCTTAAAATCAGTACCCGAGAACTTCTCGGGTTTTTCCCCATGCACCATGAAATTGCGAGTTTCAGAGGGTGGAAAAAACATGGGGGGTAAAAACGTGTTATTGGGGACAACGTTTGGAGTTGGGTTCGAGGTGTTCTCAACAAGGGTGTTGTCGACAGGGGTGTTGTCAGAGCCATTTCCGTCAGATGCCATTGTGGTATTTTTTTTTTTTTTTTTTTCCTGTTTGTTTTACGATTGTTGGTTTATAGATTACCAACAATGGCTTACAAAGAATTTAGACGGAAAAGAAATAAAGACAGAAAATGAAATTACAAATTCTTCGAGTTCTTCAACTTTCCAAAAGAGGCAGCTTCCTTGTTTGAGCAGCTTCTTAGAATAGCAGGTCCAGAAAGGGAAGAAGACAGCACTGTAGATAAACAGAAAGTTAGGGAAAAGAGCCGAGTCAAGGTGATACCTTTTCCCGTAAAACAAACACGTCCCGGCTAGTGTTCACGGATTGACGAGTTGCTTCGAAAGGTAAAACGACTTCCTCTTTGCACGAGCAACACCGCAGCGTACAAAGCTCCAGCGAACAGATTACACGTTAGAACCGGATCGCACTCTAAAATGCTATGCAATGCTGAAAATAGTATGCAATTTTTCTGGAAAAACTCAGGTGAAATTTGTTGTATGCAAAAGTGTGTTTTTCCCAAAATCATGCACTCCTATTTATAGGCAGTGTCACCCAGGTGTGGAACAGACGGGTATTTAAGGCAGTAACGGCTGGTCACCCATTAATACGGCAGTTTCTGGCAGTTTCAGGAATGGTAACTCCCATTCTTAATACTCCAGCACTTAATAAGGCAGTTTCCGGAATGGTAACCTCCCATTCTTAATATCCAGCACATTAATATGGCAGTTTCGGAATGGTAACTTCCATTCTTAAACTTCCACGCAATTAAGACAATCACATTTCAAATTCAAATTCCAGAAGTCAACTTCCGCTTGACTTCCATAGACTTGGGCTGCCTAAATCCGTGTGGGTCGAGGCCCACATTTTTAGAACCTCAAAAAGATAGAGGAGCCCCAGGCCCAAGCCCAAAGTCCACCCAAAGTCCAAGGCCCAGGACCCCGGACCCGGACCCGGCGCGCGCGTGTGGCAAATTGAATGGTTCAATAGTCACTACAATTTGAACATTCTTAACTAACTCCTATTAATAAGGAGGTAGTTAATTCTCACATTTATCAATGTGGGATAGTTATTAAAACTACTCCCAACGCATCACTTTGTCTTAAACTTCGTACATTAATTTCTCACTCACCGAAATTCGGTTTTGAGATTTTAAATATACTACGATCATCTACTCGGAGAGTAGAACGATCCTACAATATTTAATTCTTCGGAAATTAAATATTCATACCCTCAAATAATTGATTAATTAAAATCAATTAAATATTAAGAAATTGAATAAAAACCCAATTTCTCCAACATTTTAATGGTTAGCGGAAAAAAATTTTGTAAGTCAAAAACTGTGCTTGGATTGACACCGATTAAGTACAATTTATGAATTTAGTTATCTTATGGAGTACAAAATATGTAAATTAATAAAATTAAAATAACAAATGATATATGAAATAAATAAGGATCGTGTGACAAAATTAAATTGATGGAAAAAAAGCAAGTAACGTCATTGTTTTTGTGAATGCTTAGTTGTTGAGCACAAATGTGTGTGTATGACAAGTGGCAACATGCATGTATATACGGCAGTGCTTTAATTAATGAACTCTTATGTGCTGTAATACTTGTTCATCAAGTAATATACTCCTACGATATTAATGAGGCTTAACTTCAAAAAAGAAATCATTTTATTGAGATTTTTTCTTTAAATGTCAAGATTTTGACTTGGTTAATTGTGATTGCACCCATTGAATGTAGAATAAAAAAGAAAAGTTAAGTTTGAATTCGATTACTATTGTTAATGACATAATCATAAAATCAAATTCCCAGACACTACTTACTCGTGCATTCTTTCCACGATTTCCATTTTTCGTGTTTCACTAAAGTGTATAAAAAAGATCGGATCGAAAAAAAGATTGATACCGGTTGAATCGGAACCAAATCGACTGGTTAGTTTTTGATCCATTAAATTTTAGAATTTCGAGTTTCGATCCGATCTAAAATTGGAATTTACCGGTCCGAACTGAAAATTCGATTTATTATTATTATTAGACTTTCTCAAAAAAATTATATATTTTTTATTAAAATATTGATAAAATTTATTTTGGATGGTGTGGTTTTACTGAAAAGTGTTTATAGTACTATTACACTTAAAATTATAGGCCTCTTCTTGTATAATATAATAGTAGTAATAAATTTAAAATATGATGATTTCACATACAAACAATATATATAGAATATTACAATTGAATTCTATATTTTTAACGGTATTCAATTTTTTAGTCTATTGTTTGGGCGTTCAAGACTTTGCACCCTGATATATTTTGAAATAAAATTTGAAGACGTGGATCATACAATTTTTTTTTTTTAAAAGTCAGAGATAGTGCCTACACTATTACAAGTCCAGCAAACACACATGGACCAAACCTACAACAACATATCAATTGCAGGCCTCACTAATCCCTTAGCCATTCCGGCAGTGTTGCTCCATCCCAATCTTGAGAGTTAGGAGAGTTAATCGCCTCTCGTGCCAGTCGATGAGCTCTCGTATTTTTCGTTCTTGGTATGAATAGGACCTCGCACACTACAAAGTCATTCATAACCCTTCTCATTTCATCCACTGCAAATCCATCCGACGACATACATATTTCTCGGTTTCGAATGATGTTAACCGCGCTCAAACAATCAGAGGAGACACATACCTTCGTCCTACCCATTTCCTTGCACTTCTTGAGAGCTTCCACCATAGCTACCAGCTCGGCAGCCATGACCGACCCGGGCCTTTCAATTCTCTTTCTCCCCGCCACCTGCACCCCCCCATCTCCACCTAGAATAACAAATCCGATACCAAAAGTAGCATCATCTGCCCCCGTTGCCGCATCTGTTTGTACTTTTGTCCATTCATTTTCATCGTCTCCCGTTGCCATCGGTAAGATTGGTATTGGTGGTGCGACCTCCAGCTTGCTCCTCTGTTTTGCTTGTTGGAAATTTTGCAAGAAAAGACTAGCCCATTTCAAATCTGTGAAGGCCTCCCCTTTTATCATAGACCATCGTGTGGCCTTATTGAACA
Source organism: Galeopsis tetrahit (assembly GCA_963675135.1). Taxonomy (NCBI): domain Eukaryota; kingdom Viridiplantae; phylum Streptophyta; class Magnoliopsida; order Lamiales; family Lamiaceae; genus Galeopsis; species Galeopsis tetrahit. Next base: position 57,672,529 of record OY776131.1, read on the forward strand.
ACTCATCATACGTGTGGCAGCTTTCTTTTTGCTTTCATAGAACATCGTTCACGCCATAGGCCCCACATCAGTACTAACACTTCCTCGTCCGACATCCCCTTTTCGATACTCTACACCCAGTGTAGAAAAGACATGGTATCCATCTCTCCTCTTCTCCTTAAGCAACTCCACAGACCTACGCTCTTCTAAATTGGTTTAGTTAGAGGGCATAAAAATAATGCGTGCACCGTTGTAGCCTCATGTCTTCCACATAGGAAGCAATGCGGTGAGGTAGGAACATGGTGGCGTGCCAGGTTCCCCTCTGTTGCTAAAATGTCCCATGCCACCTTCCACAAAAAAATACGTAGCTTGGTCGGAACATTGAGTTTCCAGATTCCCCCCACCAAGCATGCATAGCCTTGTTATTCGACCCTTCCCCTTCCTCTTTCCCTGCTGCTTTCAATCTATCTGCCAACTTGTACCCTGACTTAACTGAGTACACCCCATTCGTTTCCATCTGCCAATATGGCTTATCTTCATACTGGTTCCCCCCCAATGGTGTTTGGAGGATCGCCTCTGCCTCGAACGACAAGAAAGCAGCCTTCAAAAGCTCCTCATTCCATGTATCATTCTCCATAATAAACCTACTGACCTTGGATGCGCTGGCTATTCTTGATTGAATGCTTCCACCATATAGCCCATTAACCCACTTATCTTTAAAAATCCTCACTCTTCGTCCGTCTCCAATCCTCCATCGTAGACCCTCGTCTAACAGGTCCCGGCTCTATATCATAGACCTCCACACGTATGATGGGTTGGATCCTATATTCGCATCCATTACATGTTTATAGTATCTTGCTCGGAGAACTCTTGCTGCCAGGGATTGCGGGCAAGCGATCAATCTCCATACTTGTTTCGCTAGCATAGCCTTATTGAACAACTCCATCTTTCGAAAGCCCATTCCTCCCTCCTTTTTTGTAGAGCACATATCCTTCCATTTCTTCCAAAACATTGAATTCCCTTCTTCATTCTTCCCCCACCAAAACTGAGCACACATCTGCTCAATCTCCTTGCAAAGCGAATGTGGTAATCTGAAGCAAGCCATATCATACGTTGGGACTGCTTGAATGACCGCCTTAATAAGGACTTCCTTCCCCCCTTCCGAGAACTCTCTAATTTTCCAACTTTGAAGCTTATTTGCCACTCTGTCTTTTATGTAGGCGAATTGTATCCTTTTAGACCTTAGTGAGAAGGTTGGTAGCCCCAAATATATTTCATGGCCTTGACTCATCCGTATTCCCAGTTGGTTCCTGATCCTACCCTTCGCTGCCTGTCCTACATTAGGACTGAAAGTTATAGATGATTTGTCATAGTTTACCATTTGCCCGGACGCTTTCTCATACTTTTGGAGGCCCCTTTTGATAACCTCTCCGCTTCTATCATCTGCCTGAAAGAACAATAGACTGTCATCGGCAAATAGTAGGTGGGTAACTTCGGGCGCTCCCCTCGCTACCCTAACTCCTGATAAAGATTTATGCTCAGCGAACCGGCGAATGATACAAGACATGCCCTGGGTACAAAGCACAAACAGGAAAGGGGAGATGGGGTCCCCTTGCTTTATACCCCTCGTCGGTTTTACACACCCTTTTACCTCCCCATTAATCTTGAAAGAGTACGCGAACGAGCTCACACAATTCATAATCAGCTGGACCCATCTTCTACTGAATCCCGTCCTCAAAGTATGGCCTTGAGGTATGCCCATTCAATGCGGTCATATACTTTCGACATGTCGAGTTTAAGTGTAGCGTAGCCTCGTTTGCTTTTGTTGTTCCTGATCCAATGTAGACACTCGAATCCTACAATCACATTATCCGTAATGAGCCTGCCTGGGGTAAAGGCACTTTGAGACTCATCCACAACATCTCCCATCACCATTTTGAGCCGATTGCTAATCGTCTTTGCTAATATCCGATAAAACACATTCGTCAAGCTGATAGGCCTGAAATCCTTTAATTCTTTTAGCGTATTAACTTTTGGGATAAGTGTTATCAATGACTGATTCCACTCCTCCACTCTCCCCCTTATTCAGAATGCCCATAAATTTGGTCATGACAGTCGGGCCAACAACATCCCATGAATGTTGGTAAAAATCTGCCGACATTTCATCCGGGCCAGGTGCCTTTAATGGGCTAAGGTCGAAAACCGCCTTCTTGATTTCCCCAGCACTAAAATCTCTATCTAAGAACCTCTGTTGATCCTCCATGATTCCCCTTGGGCACAATTATACCACCTCCCTTATATCTCGTTCACTGGGCTCGGTGCTTGAGAACAGTTCTGTATAGAATTGTACAACTATTTCCTCGACATTCTCTGGCCTGTCACACCACTGACCTTCCCGATTAAGGAGGCCCTCAATCAAATTTTGTTTTCTACGTCGTGTCGCCTGCTTGTGGAAGAAATTAGTGTTCCGATCCCCATCCACCAGCCACTTGTTTTTTGCCCTTTGTTGCCACCATAATTCTTGTTGGGAAGATAATTTCTCAAGTTCCCTCTCACATTCGGTAATTTTCTCCTTTGGCCAGTTCGTGGTCTCGTTGTTTAGTAGAGTGTCTAGTTTCCTTCGGCATTTGTTAATATTGCTTGGTAGAGAGCCCCCTTTCCCATTGGCCCAAGTATTAAGTTGAGCCACCATGCTTTTCATTCTGACTGGGAGAGCATCTCCACCCTCCGTTCTGCTCCATAATTCCTTGACTCTATCCTGGTAATCCTGCTATAGTGTCCACGCCTTTTCGAAATGTGTCACTCTATTCTGTCCTCCCTTATTGGTGATCCTTCTTGGTTCAGTGTCCAGCCTTACCGGACGGTGATCTGAATCATAGAAATTCAGATTTACCAGCTCCCCCCATGGAAACAGTTCCATCCATTCCTTATTTTCCACAAAACGATCCAACCTCTCAAAGGTGCACTGTGATCCACCCCTCCTATTGCACCAAGTAAAGAAAGGGCCCCTTGCTGGCTGATCTTCCAACCCCAGTTCACCCAACACATCTCTGAAGATGTTCATTTGTGCAAAAGGCCGTATATGTTCTGAATTACCACCCTTAATCTCATGTAAGCCCAACACTTCATTAAAGTCCCCTCCGCTCCGATTAACCAAGGTGTGACCCCCCCTCATGTGATCTATGAATTTTCCTCAATAAGTCCCAAGAAAACTTGCGCTTAGAGGTAACGGGATGACCATAAAAACCAGTAAACCACCAACTAGCAACATCATTCTTCATTAAGCAATCAATGTGTCCTCTTGAAAATGAGCATAGTTTAACATCAACCACATCATTAGCAAACAACAAAAGTCCTCCACTATTTCCTATAGCATCTACTCCCAAACAAACAGTGAAATTAAGATAACAGTTCCATCTCCTACCCATAGCAGCACTAATTTTAGATTCAGTAATAAAAAGTACATCGGGTTTTTGCTCCTTTATAAGGAGCTGCAATTTCTGGAATGCCCGGTGGCCCTGTAGCCCCCTAGCATTCCAAACCAAAATTATCATGGTTCCGGGCAGGGCTGAGCCGTGCCAGCACCTGCCTTGGGGTCGTCGTCCTCCCCGTCCTCGTCACTCTTCGCTTTTTTCCCTTCCGACGTACCTCCTCCATCGGCACTCTTCTCATTCACCCCTTTTGTCGTGCGAGTTCGTTTCTTTGTTGGCTGTGAGGCCCCTTTCTGACACTTATTACTCATTCCACCAATCTTGTTCGCCGTGGGAGTCGCCGGCGTAGAGACAAGTTGTTTCTGCTTCTCAAGGTTCACATCAAAAGACCCAAAGATCTGACTGTAGTATTGTGACTGTGGTATTGGGTTAAAAGACATCTTCGGTCCCTTTCCATCTCCATTCATGCAGGGCATTTTCACCCCCAGATTCGGGAGTGAATTCATGTACGTTGTATACTGAATATTGTTCCCAAATGCCCTCGCAAAATCTTTCTCAATTGTGGCCGCTTCCGGGATGATCGTCTTCTGATACAGTTTTGCTAGCTGTGTTTCTTTCCAACTTCCACTCGTGCCAACGCTCGCTTGAGGGGGTGTTGTTTTCTTAGGTTGCGCAGAGCTATTCGGTGTGGCCTGTGGCTTTTTCCCCTTCAGTAGTTGATCCTTCTTCTTGGCCGCCTCCGCTCTCATCTTACAGAAATCTTCAAACTCCTTCTCGGTTAACCCCTTCTGCCCATCTGCCTTGAGCCATGGGAAAAATTGTACCTCTCTCTTGCCTACATTTTCGCCTTCCGGGGAGTCCTCCGGGCAATCCTTTGCAACATGAGTCAGTTTGCCACAAGCGTAACAGAAATCAGTTATCTTTTCATACCTGAAGGCAATGGTTAAGCGAGTTTCCTCCGTGCGGATCAGAGTACCCCTTTCCAGAGGTTTAGTGATGTCCACCTATACTCTGTCTCGAATACATCTCCCCCACGTCCCTTCTTCCGACGGTCCCTCCACTTTCAAGACCGATCCAATCTTTTCCCCCAAATCTTGCCCTAATTCCACGGACATGGTGTCGAGTGGGAGGCCATGTAGTTGGATCCACAGTGGTACCTCCGTGAAGTTCAAGTCCATTGCCCTTTCATTCCCCTTCAATTTCTTCAGGATGAAGGATGAGTCCTTGAAAGACCACGGTTGTCGATAGTGTGCCTTGTTCATCTCTCCTTTCTGTTCAAACTCTAGAACGTAAAGCCCTTCTCCGATTTGGGATACCTTCAGGGCGCCTTCCATCTTCCAAATTTTCTTCAGAGTTTGCCCCAGATCTGCCACTCCAAAGGGCTTTTTGATCGTAAAACGGCCCGCTAGAAGGAACTTTGGAGCCATCGTAGCCTTTCTTGGAACTACATATTCTGAGTCTTCATTCTCAGATATGGTAAAGTGTGATAGTCTGTCATTCAGATCTGTGGCCATGTTTGACGCCTGAGATCGTGGTTTCAGAGCTAAAACAGAGGGGAGTGAAACAGAGAAGGAGGCTTGAGTGATTGCTATAACCTCACACCCAAACCCAGTTAATATAGCCAAAACGGCCGTCATTGCCACCAATCCTGGTGTAGTTGGACTTACAAGGCGGATTGTACTCAAGTGATTTTGATATCCGTCCAGAAGCAGAATCATCTCGGAAGTCGAAGAATTCCGGCGGTGAGTCATGATTACTGTTAAGGCGTGGTAACTCTAATTAAGAGAGGAGAGAGACACGCTTAATTTTTCATTTCTTGAATCGCACCTACTAAGCGTGAAATCGCCCATAGTGTGCCACGTGAAAATTCCATTATGATTTTACAAAAGATTATTGACATGGTGTGACGTGGATCATACAATGAACACAATTCTTAAACATTGCAATTTGAATTTGGATGGATGTTCGATTAGGCTTTGATAAAAGAAACATAAAGTAAGATAGTGGTTTATTTTTCAAATTCTAGCTTTGATATAAATATATATATTTTTAAATATCGACACTCTAATTTTTCTTTTGAGACGGAACAACATTTTTTTTATAAGAAAGCCAAATTGTTCTATTTTCACGAATGGACAAAAACAAAAACGTTCGAACTATATACTATAAATACAACTTTTTTTTTGGACCTGTAATATTATTTCGTCTTTATGATTATAGTGGGCTATTTATTGGAAGCTGACGTTGTGATAGGAGAGTAGAAGAAATTATTTTAACTATTCCATTTATAAAAATTACTTAGCTTTTTAAGGCAATTGGTAAGTTAATAAATGATTATGCCTTCAATATATTGAACACGTATATTTTCTAAAGCAACACGTATTTTCTTCTTCTTAAATGAGTACAACAAGATGGGGGTGTAGTTGGCGCTAATTCAGAGCGTTGATAGTGTGATTAGATGTATATTTCAATTAATTTCAACAATTAATATCCAAATATTAGTAGACCAATCAATTCAAAACATGAGAAAGTGTGCATATTCCACTAAGTTTGACGTGTTTGACGTAAATTTATACTCCTTGTGCATTCAAATTTCACAACTCAGATGTACAATTTAAACTAACAACTCTGATTACACTTTTTTTTTTTTAGCAATTCTTGTTTGGAACAAGTTTATTTGGGGAGCATTTTCATAAATAGCCTAGTTAAGAATCACTAATAATAATAAAAAAAGTTTATTGAAGTAATAAAAAATATAAATATTTTTAATAACTTCTCACTTGGCAAATTAACTATAAAAATAACATTAAAAAAATTCTAAATAGCCAACCTCAAATAATTCAAGTTCTTTTAAAAAAAAAAAAAAAATCAATTTTAAACAACATTAAACAACCCTAAAACAACTTAGAACAACCATCTTAAACGGTCCAAATGAAAATTTGGATGTAAACCTAAAAATAAATATTGCACATTTAATTCACAACCGATAAAACTTTAAATACTAACAAAATCAAAGATGTAAAATATAGTAGAGATATGTTTTTACCTTCAATCCAATTTTAAATTACATTGTGAAAAAATTAAGAAAATTTTAGTGTAGAAGTTTTTCTTAGAACTTTTCTTACAAATGGCTCCGAGCAGGGACCTAGTGGCGCCGGACAGACGCACCTCCACCCTCCCTGGCAATCAATGGCTCCGACACGACGATAATTCCGGCACTCCAGGCGCGGCCGAAGCTAATGATGGCAACAACGTGAATCAAGGAAACGCAGGTCAACGCAATAAGGAGAAGGCTACCAATCAGGCCCCCAACAAGACCAGCGGCAAATCTTCAGCCATGGGATTTAAAACTCCAATAAATATCCATAACTCAGGGACGGTTACTACCAATTGGGGGATGCACTCCAGGCACACCATAACTACCAATCCCGTGTTTGACGCCCACTATGTCGATGGAATGATTGACACATTCGATTTCCTGGAGCAAAAAAAGAGGAAAAGGGCAGAAGCTCTACACAACCCAGAAATCACTCATATACAAACCATTTCGGAAAACGAAGAGGACGACACCAATGAGGAAACTGAGAATTTTTTATCGGCAGGCCCCGACTCGGAGGCCAGTCGGGGACAATGATCGTGCTAAGCTGGAACTGTAGAGGCCTTGGTCACCCCCAATACAGTTCCAACACTTTGTGAACTCGCTCGAGTTCGACGACCAGATGTAATTTTTCTTTTCGAAACACTGTCCTTTGGAGTTAGACTAGAAGCCATACGAGTTAGGCTTAATTTTGATTCATGTTTTGCTATCGATTGTGTGGGCCATAGTGTCGGCATAGCTGTACTTTGGAGGAATAATAATAAATGCAATGTTTTAACTTACTCCCGCAACCATATTGATATGATGGTTAATGACTCGGATGGGCAGTGGCGTCTCACGGGATACTACGGTTTCCCAGAGCGAACTCGCCGCCATCTCTCATGGGCGCTACTGAGGCAATTGTCCAATGCAAGCAACCTCCCGTGGGTTTGCATCGGAGATTTCAATGATCTTCTCACTCCCGCTGACAAAAGAGGCAGAGTTGCCCACCCTCAATGGCTCTATCGAGGATTCCGTGAGGTAATTTCAGATTGTTGCCTCAGCGACATCCAACTGAATGGCTACTACTTCACCTGGAGGAGGGGTCGCGACCCACTGAACGCAGTCGAGGAAAGGCTAGATAGGGCGATGGGCAACCCCCTTTGGCATGAAAAGTTCCCACAGGCGTCTCTTGACAATCTGATCGCCCCTGTCTCAGACCACAACCCAATCATGCTGAATACAACACCAATGAGACACACAATCAGTCGGCGCAGCTTCAAGTTTGAAAATAGATGGCTTCAAGAGCCGGATGCGGGTAGTGTCGTTAATAATTGCTGGAGGGGCTTCCATGACTTGGGAATTCTACAAAAGTTAAAAGGTACCAGCGACACTCTTGCCACCTCGGGTAAGAGAGCAGACTCCCATTTCAAACTACAAAAGTGTAGGATAGAGGAGAGGATCTTACTGTAATGAGGATTCAAGGAGACATGAGCTCATCAGGGCGTGAGGAGTACGGGCGAGCACAGAGGGAATTAGGCATCTTACTGAAAAACGAAGAAATCATATGGAGGCAACGAGCCAAAATTCACTAGTTGGGCGAGGGAGACCTCAACACAAAGTTCTTCCACCAAACTGCGTCGGCACGTAAAAAGAGAAATAAATTGGTTAAATTACAAAACGACGGAGGGCAGTGGATTGACTCCCAGGAGGGCTTATGTTCCTTGGTTAGAGATTACTTCTGCACACTGTTTGCAAGTACTCCTAACAGGGGTGATGATAATCACATTCTGGAGCCGATAATTCCCATCATTACAGCGGAACAAAACCAGCGCCTAGTGAGGCCTTTTGATAAAGGGGAGTTTACAGTGGCAGTCAAACAAATGAAGGACGACACCGCACCAGGGCCGGATGGCTTCAACCCGGCATTCTACAAAACATTTTGGGGCACAGTAGGCGACGATATTTTTACATCTGAAGTAGATTGGTTACGATCCAGTGAGCTCCCCCCATCACTCAACGACACCAACATCGTCCTACTCCCAAAGATTGAGAACCCTCAGTCGGTACGTGACTTACGCCCCATATCCTTGTGCAATGTAATTTACAAGATTGTTTCAAAGGTACTGTGTAACAGGCTAAAGGAGGTACTACCGGGATTAATCGATAAAGCACAATCAGCCTTCATATCGGGCCGAGCGATCCAAGACAACATCTTGATTGCCTTCGAAACTCTACATTCGATGAAAAACAAGAGGAACGGTCGCCGAGGTGATGTGGCTCTAAAAATCGACATAAGCAAAGCTTATGACAGAGTGGACTGGAACTACCTTCAGGACGTATTGACGAAACTAGGCTTCGCGGAGACGTGGATAGGGTGGATGATGATGTGCGTCAGTTCGGTATCATACAAGGTCCAAGTGAACGGGGACATGGTCGGTCCGATTACCCCACACAGGGGCTTGAGACAAGGGGACCCCTTATCTCCATACCTCTTCATATTATGTTCTGAGGGCCTTTCTGCTGCAATCAACAGCGCATGCTCCGTAGGACACATTCACGGAGCCAAAGTCAGCCGGCATGATCCAGAAATATCACACCTACTATTTGCCGACGACAACTTATTATTCTGCAGAGCCACTTTGGAGGAAGCCAACAACCTGAAACATATTTTGAAGGAATTCGAAAGAGTTTCGGGACAGGCAGTAAACTACAACAAATCTGGAATTTTTATCAGCAAAAATATTGGCGATCAGCGCCGCGAGAGCATTATGGAAATTCTTGGAGTGGATCGCCCAATTAATACGGGCAACTACTTGGGGCTCCCTTCGCTAATTGGTCGTAAGATAAAAGAGATATTTCAATATATCAAAGACAAGTTATGGGTCAAATTACAAGGGTGGCGCAAGAAAAACTTATCAAAAGTTGGCAAGGAAACCCTCATCAAAGCAGCTGCTCAAGCGATTCCCACATACTGTATGTCGACATTTCTTTTACCCACAACATTGCTGGATGAGTTCCATGTAATGCTCAATAAATTTTGGTGGGGTAGCAAGAGTGATTCCTCAAAGGGGGTGAATTGGATGAAATGGGACAAATTATGCATGAGCAAAGAGGAGGGTGGGAGAGGCTTTCGTAACTTACACTCGTTCAACTTGGCCCTCCTTGGAAAAATGGGCTGGCGTTTACTCACTGATTCGGAATCGCTTGTCTGCAAGGTGCTCAAAGCCCGATATTTCCCGACCAACGACTTTCTCTCAACTTCTGCTGGCTGGAATCCTAGTTACACTTGGTCTAGCATTTTAGCCGCCCAAAACCTTGTACGCGCAGGAGCACGCTGGAAAATAGGTTCTGGTGAAGCAATCAACGTTTGGCAGGCTCCGTAGGTTAAGGACGAGCAAAATTACTTCGTAACTTCGGAATCAATTGATGGGCTAGAGGATCTAAAAGTCTCAGCCTTTATAATCCTAGAAACACGATCTTGGGATCGCCAATTAATCCGGGAGCTCCTGCCGGAGGACGAAGACAGAATAATCAATACAACTCTCCCGCCGGAGGGTGTAAGTGATCGAATTATGTGGAACTTTGAAAGAAGCGGCCATTACTCGGTGAAATCAGCTTACAAACAAGCCACACGCTTTCTGGAATCTCAGGCCACCAGTTGCGAAGGGGAATGGAAACTAATTTGGGGTCTAGCAGCTCTGCCAAGGGTGAAGGATTTCATGTGGCGAGCCGGTAGAAATGTTTTGCCGACCCGCGCAAATCTGCTTCGCAAACGAATTGTAACAAGTGAAAATTGTGTCTTATGCGACAACGGAACGGAGAATAACTGGCACACCTTCGTAGAGTGTGAATTTGCAAAAAACTGCTGGGTATCAACAGGACTAATGACGAAGATAGAGATTGAGAAGCATCGCTCAAATAACTTCACAAAACTCCTATTTAACATGTTGAGACACTCAACCAAGCTTGTAGCAGCCAACTTTGCCATGGTGATGTGGCAACTATGGAAAGAAAGAAACACCAAATTATGGGATAATCACTGCAAGACGCCAGCGGAAGTAGTACACCAGTCTGCGGCTTATTGGTCAGAATGGTACGCTGTGAGGAATGGAACAACCTCACGGCAGCAGGTGGAGCAGAGCAGTGCATCTGCAGCTTGTGCTGCATGGCATCCCCCCCCACTAGGTCGCTTGAAAATCAATGTCGACGCAGGATTTTTCGACGACTCCCTTCATACGGGGATAGGCATGGTGGCTAGGGACGCATACGGGAACTTCATCAAAGCCAAAACAATTCTAAAGACGGGGCTCATGGAAGTGGATGTCGGCGAAGCCAACCATACGGGGATAGGCATGGTGGCTAGGGACGCATACGGGAACTTCATCAAAGCCAAAACAATTCTAAAGACGGGGCTCATGGAAGTGGATGTCGGCGAAGCTGTTGGCTTCTCGGAAGCGCTCTCATGGACCAAATCACTTGGCTGGGATAACATAATCATAGAAGGAGATGCGAAGTGTATCGTAGACGCAATAAACTCGACAACAGCGTACAACTCGGTATTCGGAGACTACATTCAGGAATGCAGAAATTATCTATCATCGTTCAATAATGTATTAGTCTGTTTCGTAAAAAGGGGAGCCAACTCAATGGCCCACGAATTTGCTCGAGCATCCCGCTTTCAAGGGAGCTCCTTTAGTTGGGATGACCCTCCTACCTTTGTGGATGGGCTCTCTATAATAAACTGCAATTGCATCAATAATAACTAAGCCGCTTTGGCGTCGAAAAAAGAACTTTTCTTACAAAGAAGATAAATTTTTCTCTTAAAATTGATAAAGAAGTTTTTTTTTTTGGACGGGGAAATTGAAAAAGAAAAAGAAGATTTGAAACACAATTTTTGTTATATATCAAATTGGCCATGTTAGTTGATGGCTAAAAATAAATATTAGTCGAGTAATTAGGCCATACTTGATATGTCTCACTTTATTTGAATGTTTTTTTATGGATATAAACTTCTAGAATGATCCACGATGATGTCGATCCAATTTGGCAATTAGCCAACAATGAAATATTGTTGCAATTACACTATCATTTTTTGACCAACAGGTTAATACATTTTAATGAAAAAAATTAATATCATTAGTTTTATAAGGAAACTGGTTCATACAAGATTTGTAATTTTTATGTTGTTTCGTGCTATTATACATTTGAACATTTTTTAATACATCTACACATTTGTTATGTTTAATGCAATATCTCAATTAAATAGTAATGAAGACGAGAAAATTGTGGAAACAAGTCACACTAATATGAAACTAAGTGTGGAAATAAGACATTTGCAAGATTGTAATATGTAGGCGTGTGTGGTGTGTGATTTTAAATGGGCCATGTCAATCTTTTACTCTTTTTTCAATTTCTTATAGGCCACGGTTATACACACACAAAACTTTATGGAGGACACCCACGGGCTAAGCGCACACACCGAAAGATGAGGACACCCATGGTGAAAACTCAAAAATATCCTTCTCCCTTCTTAAAACCCTATTTCTTTTTCTCTTCTCTTCTCAATTGTTACCCGGACACCCACTCACCCTTTTCTCTTTTCTTCTTCACGCCAGTCGCGGTCGACGCTTCCGGTGGGGAAAGGTGCGGCCGACGCCGCCTCCTCTAGAGAAGGGCGCAACCCACACCGCCGCCACTGGAGAAGGGCACGACCGACGTCGCTGGAAGCTCCAGTCGCCCAGCCTCACCACCTCTTCCCCAGCCCCGCCCCTTCCTCCCTCGTTTGTCGCGACCGCCGTCGCCCTCCTCCCAGAGACGCAACCGCTCGCATCCCTCCTCACTCGCTCGCAACCATCTTTCGTCGCGGCACCGTCGCCCTCCTCCTAGAGACGCGGCCGCTCGCACCCCTCCTCCCTCATCCGCCACCGCCACTTCTCCTCTCCCCTCGCCGCCGCCCGTAGGTAAGTTTAGAGTTTTAGAAAAATTTATAGGAAATTTAGGGTTTTTTTTAAAAATAGGGTGTTTAGAAGTTCGGGAATTATTTTCGAACAACTTGTGTTTGTTTAGGAATAAATTTCGAACAATTTGTGTTTTTTTTTGAAAAAAAATTCGAACAACTTGAGTTTGTTCAGGAAAAAAATCCGAACAAGATGTTCGACCTTTTTTTAGAACAAATTTAAGTTGTTCAGAAATTTTTTTTGAACATATTGAGTTTGTTCATTAAAAAATTTCGGACATCTTAACTTTGTTCGGTTAAAATTTTCGGACACATTAAAAAATTTGTTATTGTTATTTTTGTTGAAATTTTATGTTTTTAAGAGTTTTTTTATTGAAGTATGGTGGTTATTTTGGTGGTGATGGTTAGGGGTGTGCACCGGTCCAAAATCGGACCGGACCGATTTGGACCGGGACCGGAATGTGTGCTAAAGGGCGGACCGGAGACCGGACCGGAATTAATCCGGTCCAGTCCGGGTTTGGACCGGTTGGACCTGATTTTTTAATTTTTTTTTTTTTAAGTTTATGGAAGCAAGAACAAGATTGATGAATTTGTGTATGAAAATTAAAGTGTCTGTTCTTTATTACGCCAATGAGAATTTTATTTACATTATTATTAATTATCTTTTGACCCTAAAATTAAATTAAATATGTTTGTTAAATTATATATTTGCAAAAAAATGTAATAGATCTCAACACATTTTCATCAATTACTTGGTTTTGAAAAATAATTGAGAGTGCATTAGTAAAAAAATATAAATAAATAAAATTTCGGTCCAAATTGGTCCGAACCGGAAGACCGGAATCCAAAATTTACCGGATCGGAGACCAGATCGGAATCTAATCGATCGGTCCGGTTCCCGTCTTTTTTTCGGTCCGATTTTTTTTGAACACTCCCAATGATAGTGGGGATGATTTTAGCGTTAAATAGAATGGGTGGATGTAAAATAAAAATCACACTGTCACATTTCACATGCCCGGTAAAATAAAAAAAATGTCTGTGGATGTACTTAATAAGTCCGTGGGTGTATAACGGTGGCGTTTCTTAGTATCCCAGTGGCCCAATGCACATTTTAATTTATTCAACTTGGTTTGAAACTTTTTTATTTGACGACGTGACTATAACATTACTACATAAATCTTAGAGGTTATGAGTTTGAGCCCTCATAGGGAGGACTCAAGGAAAAACAAAAAAATAACTACCAATTTATTTTAATATATAATATGGATCCATAAGTATTTTTATCTTATCTAGTACTTCTTCCATCTCACGTAAATGTAATACTCCCTTCGTAATTGAAAAGTTTTCATACTTTCCTTTTTTATTTGTCCATGAAAAGTTTGCATACTACAAAATAGAAATAATCATTACAATTTACAATCACCGCCTTCACAATATACACATATTTACTCTTTATGCTATTACTTTTGGGACCCACCATACACTCAACCCACCTACTTTATTTACTTTATATATAAAAGTTTACAAAATTACCCCTCAACACTTTCATTATTACACTTTTTTCTTAAACAATGTGCCCAAGATTTTCCGTAAACTTTTCGGGAACGGAGGGAGTAACACTTATCTATTTTGGACGGGGTAAGTTTTTTTTTTTTTTTTTTAAATTATAAATTTAATTATTTTTATTTATCTTTTTTTCTCTTTACGGAGTAGTATTTTTTTCTACTTTTTAAAGTTGAGTAATATTTGTGTGAAATATTTTACATATAAAATATATTTAATTAATTTTTTTTTAATTCACGGATCAAGAGTTTGGATTCGAATGGTACACAAAAATTTGCGTATTGCAAACCGGTGGTTTACTATATGACCAATATATTATTAATATGGATTAAAGTTTTTTTAGTCATTTAAGTTGGACTAATTTTGAATTTGGTCCTGATAGAATGCATATTTTGATTTTGATCCCATAAGTTGGCCAAAATTTTGAATTCAGTCCAATTACCCACCATTGCATGTAAATGAACCGGTCAAATCCTTAGCTCGTGCATTTTTCTGCAAATGAGAAAATTCACGGTTATTCACGATTGATTTGAATTGCACACGAGCTAAGGATTTGACTTGTTTATTTACCTGCAATGACGGGTAATTGGACTGAATTCAAAATTTATACAACTTATGGGACCAAAATCAAAATGTGTATTCTATCGGGACCAAATTCAAAATTAGTCCAACTTAAAGGACTAAAAAAACTTTAATCCCTTATTAATACAAGACCAAAATATTATCACTTCAAGACCAAAAGTGTACTACTACATGTCAAAATATTCCGGAGAATTTGCCAAAAAATTAAGTGTCCGAAATATATTTGAACTTATAGTAGTACAATTTTGAGCTTATAGTGATAATATTTTAATCTTATAGTAAAACAATACTTAAAAGCAAAAAAATATATTTTAATTAAGTTGAAAACATGTTAACCCGCGTTGACTTGAGTTTGAACCAGTAACTTTTACCTCAAATTTATTTTAATTGTCAATACGTATGAATTTTTTTGTTTGAAATTTCAGTTATTTTCACTATAATCAATCTTGATTTTACGAAATAATATTAATATTTTATATTGACCAATATAAACTGTGGGTAACTGGTGCATACTTTAACCGATTTTTACAATATTTTAAAATTTAAGCTTAAAAAAATATTAAAAATTTATAACAAATGTCGTTATTATCTAATAGTAAGAGATATTTTGTAGCTGCATCTGGACGCAAATTAAGGAATAATACGTTTGTTGACTTCGTTGTAGTAGTAAACGCCACTATTCTTTCCTTTTTCTTTACTTCAAAACTAGAAAGGATCAATTTCCATTAATCATTGGATATTCATTCATAATATCACCAACTCTATTTAATCTCACTCTCACTTCTCCACTACATCACTAGTACTGCCATACTCAAATTCTTAAGGAAAAATGGAGTTTAAGTCAACAATTGTTTGCTGCTTCTTATCACTCTCTCTAATTTCATCGATTCAAAGCCAATCGTTGATTCCGGCGGTGCACGATGGGTTCTGGTACGGCACGAATCCCGCGGCGGTTGACACCGTGTTGGTTGAGGCCTTTTTTGACCCGGTTTGCCCCGATAGCCGCGATTCATGGCCTCCATTGAAGGACGCTCTGAAGCAGTATGGGTCTCGCGTTAGGCTTGTTGTACACACCTTCCCTTTGCCGTACGCCTTCTCTCTTATCATTCTATTTCGATAGTTGTTTTTTTCTTAATTTCCTTGTATTAATATTAGGGATTTTGTTTGGGTGTTGATTTTTTTGTTATTTTTGGGGGTGATCTGTTTGGTGTACAATGAAGTGATGAATCGTGTCTGTCTTTGTGATGTTTTGTTCATTATTATTTGGCTTTCATTTATTATTGGTAAACTCATTAACTTGGTCGAACCATTGTTTCAATTTTGGCTTGTAAAGTTGTAATGAGAATAATGTTTACTTTGTCAGTGTTTTGCTCTAATCTTGGAATAAGCAGGGATAAAAATTGATTGTTGATAGAGTAATAGCGGAATGATCGAGGAGAAACAATTATAGGAGAAGATATAGTTAATCAAAATGGAGTAATGATTAACTTATTTTGAGTCTCACTATCTCACAGGAGTATGAAGTATGATGAAGGTGTATTGATCATCCTTTATTCTCATTGAAGAATTTGGAACCAAACGCCCCCTGAATGGCTGAATGTATCTAAATATGGAACACACATAACTTGATAAAAGTTTTCTCTAGTAAAAGAGGAGGTCAAGGATTCAAATTCTTCCCCAAATAGAGAAAAGGGGATATTTTTCGGGTTATTCCAGCTTTAAGCAAAATTGGTTCCTAGTTAGCTTTTTGAGTAGATTGTTTAATGGATATGTGTATTGAATAGTTAATTTGCATAAGCTTAAGAGATGTTAATTGATTCATGTTATGCTGATTTATATAACTTTGTGTCGATTGCAGTTATCATGACAATGCATTTGCGACATCTAGAGCGCTGCATATAACTAATAACTTGAACAGTTCTTCCACTTACCATGTACTGGAGGCATTTTTTCACCATCAGGTACGTTTAATTTCTTTCTATATGAAGACACATATATGATTTATGTATTGATGCTTTTGATTAAATCTCATGATTCATGGTTTTATATTCACATTAGCTCGTCAACATCTTAGTGCAAAACTATTGCAACTTCTTAACCCCAAAACTGGTTGGACTTGATGAAGTTGCATGTCGTTGATTCTATTTTAATCTGAAGAATATGCCTCTTTGATGAAAATATTATTAATATATGGTGTCATCGTACTTCAATATGCTGGGCTATTAGATTTATATTTTTCATACCTGATGATGGTTGATTGGTAATTAGTTACCCACAGTTGTTAGTTTTTACACGATAATGTGTACTCAGAGGGAGACCCCTTTCCGTTGCTAGATGAAATTGGCTATGGTGTTATAATAGTGGTAAAGCTTTTAAACAATACAGTGTACCGGAAAGTTGTTAGCATGGAAAATATTGATACCAAAATCGGGGTTCAAGATCTTAGGCTTGTCAGTTAAACTCGGTTACTAAATGTGGCTAGTTAACTGGATATTACACGGTATTCTAATTAGGGGTGACAATGAGGCTTGTATATGTATGCATTACATTTGTTATTTTAAATAATCGATACTTAAAGTTATTTTAAATAATTATATGCTTAAGTTTGATTAATTTAATGTCAAAATAAAGAGAAATTGTACTTTCAAATTTTAATTGGAAGTAATATAAAAAAATATTGAATGATGGGGCAGCCAGGCAGGGCGGGTTCTGGTCTAGTTTTTGCCTGGCACGGTGAATCCTGGCTCATTACCATCCTAATTCTAATGTCTTATCAGTATATATTAAATAGCAAAATGCTGAAATTGGTAGATTATTGAACAGGAACGATTTTATGGGAAAGCAACATTTAACAAGTCGAAAGCAGCTGTTATAGACGAGATAGTGGACTTCACGGCAAAGGCATTTGGACCCTCGTACCACTCAGAGATCAAATCTGGATTCAACGACACCAAAACTGATCATGCAACACGAATTTCTTTCAAGGTATGACTGAACAGAATAAACCACATGAATTATGACAGACTGTTTTTTAGTACAAGTAGCTACAGGGTTTGCTATGACTTTTTACTATCGTCTGACCGTTACTGAAGCTTTTGCCTCTGTTCAATACATAATGACGGAAGCCAATTTTGGTTGGTTAATCCGATCAGTTCATCAATGGTCGGCAAGTATGATGGTTCTAATGATGATTCTAAATGTTTTTCGTGTGCATCTCACTGTTCTTTTCAATTGGTTAATCCGATCAGTTCATCAATGGTCGGCAAGACTTGTATCATACCATGATGAGGTGTTGCATGTTCTTTGATTTTCAAAAGAATGTTTTCATCTCTTATTCCATTTGAGCATTGCATCATCACTTTAAATGAAACAGAAATGCTTAATTAACAATGGATTCAGATTGGTTTAATCTTACAAAAATCTTGTGTTTGCAGTATGGTTGTTTACGAGGAGTCTACGGGACACCTTACTTCTTCGTCAACGGGTTTCCATTGCCCGATGCTGGATCGGCTCTAAACTACACAGGATGGAGGGAAGTGATAGATCCTTTAGTTAGCCATCATGGCGCTTGAGATTTATTTAACGTTTTGCAGCAGCCATCCATCCTCATCCAAAATCTTCCTTAGTCTTGCAAATTTCTCTTTATTTTCATAAGAAATAATGTATATTGAATAAAGATATTTATGTATTGAATGAGAATAAAGCAAACACAAAAATTGTCAAAACCCTCTGTATAATTCCCGTTCAAATTTGGTAACGTCAACTAGGAATGACAATGGCCCGGTTTGGAATAGGTTTGACTTGTTTCAGAACCGAAGCCGGCGAGGAGGTGGTGGGCGGTGGATCAGCCATGGAGGAGAAAGAAAGGAGACAGAAGGAGGGTTTAATCAGCGTTTAGGCTGATACCATGATAGAATAAATGGATCAATAGAATTGAATTTCTCATTAAACTCAAAGAGACCTTTAGGTCTTCATTATATACAAGAGAAGATAACTTCCAAAGAAGTTACAAGAGTTGGTTGTGTAACAACCTAAACTACCCAACTAATTCTTGATATGTCTAATACAATGTATGATGTATAAAAGAAAAAGAAAACCTGAAACTATAAGTTCACAAATCGAGTTGGAGTATCGTTAAAATTTTGTCTGAAAAAACTCTTTTTAGGAACAAAATCCGAGGAGGAAGTAGTAGAATGACAATGGGCCGGTTCGGGATGGGTTTGACTTGATTCAGAAACTATCCTTGCAAAGAAAATTGTAAGCTCAGGACTTTGTACTGTTTTCGTTGGTTTGACCAATTAATGTAGTTTGCCTTTTACTTAGTTGTCCAGTCCAGCCCAGCCCACGCTCTGTAGTGGCTTTATTGGGTCTATGCTTTTTACCTTTTTGGGCTTGGGATTTCTTTTGCCCTGTTTCTCCATTTTCTTTAGGCCGTGATGTGACTCCTCTCTCCTTTTCTTTTTAACATGACACGTATTTAGCTTTAAATACATTACACTTTTAAAATTATGTTTGAATTGATATTGAGCATGCTTATTTGATTTGATGTTGTAGTGTGTCCCAAATTGTATAGTTACATCAAAATTTAACTTAGTTTTTACATCAAATTTTAACTTAGTTTTAATGTTGCCTATGAACAATTGAAAATATATTAAAATTCAATTAAATTATATACAAAATTAGCATTTTAACCGAGCATATAAGCCATATAACAATTATTTTAGGACAAAAAAAATTTCTCTAGAAAGACAAATAAATTGAAACAGGGAGAGTAATTGATAATATGCTTCGATAATATCAAGACGAGATGAAACCAATACCTATTATTAATTGTGCCCTGAACATAATTTCTTGCTCCTGTCACTTATATAAGTTCAATCACTTGAACCCCAAATAATCCATCATGTTTCAGCTGTACACTGTATGCAGTTTGCTGTCATGAATTATATTTCTCAGCTAATTATTTCATTAAACAGCAAGGCAACATTTAAATTAAATTAAATCCAAACTGACTCTGAACCATCGATACTACTTATAATCTCCATCTGATAACATAACTGATTGATCATCATTTTCCAATCATTGAAATTCATTTTTCTATCAGAAGTTAATTAGTTAGCTATTAAGATAGATAGTTGATTATAGGCCAGTTGATGTTGAATTATCGGTGAAGAAATTCTTGCATCATACAGTATAATATATAGTAATTAATAATGCAATTAACCCCAAGCCTCCTCTCATGGTCTTTGCTAAAATAGTGGCATCAGCACATGGCAAATGTCACCAAAAATTGACTACAGAATTGTACTTGCATGTCAATTGGTATGTACGTACCATCCCTTTTCTCCTACGCGTCCAAAGAAATAATGAACACAAGTTGCAATTAAAAAGAAATTTGCCAAATTTCAACCCTTTTTGGTCAATTATGTATATAATGGCTAGTATATATGCATTATGTTTCGTGTCATATTAACTACATATGATAATGGTGGAATATATAACATTATTATTGTTATAATTATTATATAATATACGTACAAAATGTACGACATCCAATATGGGCATTGGGCAACTTATATGATACTATGAATGGTACCTAAAATTAACAAAGAGATATATATACTCCATCGTCCGTGTATAAACTTCTTGTTACTTTTGGGCATATGAATTAAGAAAAGTGAATAAGTAATAAATATATTACAAGTGATGTGATTGAGTGAGATAGAGAGAAAAAATAAAATATAAAGTTGAGTGTAAGAATAAAGAATTAAAATATATTTTCTAAAAAGAATATGAAAAACTTATAGTCGAACGAACCAAAATGATAAAATGAGAAACAAAGGAGTATATATACATACAGTATATATATATATATACACTCTAAGCTAGTTGAGCATACATATAGAGCATGCATCACTTGTCTCTAATCAATCTCAACTATCATCTTAATTAGCCTGCGTCGGTGGATGGGATGATTCCAATTATCCAAGAATTGAATGACTTCACATGTCTATAGTTAAAAATATATATATATATATATGAAATTACGATAGAATTTCAACTTTAAATAGTCAAATTTATTTTCTAGTTAATAAAAATAAATATATCTGACATTTAACAATTTATTACTTTAACCCCTAACAATCGAGTTTTTTTTTATAAACATATTTAACAATTAACAAAACTAATATTAATCCTAACTAACTCATCATATTCTAACATCAATTTAAAATAAAATCAACATATAATCTAACCTCTAGCATCATAGTCATATTGATCATCATATGTTGATCATGATCATATTGATCATCATATATTCGACCAAATAAAATATTCTAACATCTAATCTATCATACATCATATTCTAACTAATTAACGTACAACCTAACATCATAATTAAATAAATTTGTTAAATAATTAAATGTAAAAAAATAAAAAGTTAAAAACAACAAAATAAATGGTGAAATGAACATACAGCTAATTAAAACGAAGAGCATGAAAAACTATGCGTGTTGAACACCTCCCCCACTATGAATGACCACTTTTCCACGATATATGGAAGAGTGAAGTGTGACCGACATCAATTTCATCGCTAATTTGCCGCCTTAACAAAAACAACGTCATTTTGGTTAAGTTTGAGATGAAAATGTTGTCCCCAAAAAAAATGTAGAATTTGGCTCACGACAGATGAGGCGTTGTGGTAACCGTGTTGATTTTGTGACAAATTTGACCGTCATGAATTCAAAGTTCATATTTGCTACGTTTTTTTCATTGTACATAGTTAAATCCTACCTAAATAACGTTGTTTTCTTCACTCATAGAAATTCGTCGCAAACACCATCACAATTTCGACGAATTACTAGCCGGCGCAAATTTACCATCGTTAATCTGCGCGTTTTCATAGTGTTTTTATACTTCAGTAGCTTGAATAACTAATGTTCAATCGTTTTCATTGTAAATTGTATTTGAATATTACCCGTTGTAATTCTTGAAGATTTTTTTAGTGAAATCAAATTACACAATTATTTGTACACTTTATTTTGTTCATTTCAATATTATTCGTACCCTCTTAGTATTGAAATAGCATATAAAATTAATACTCTCACCACATCATTTTATTTTTAAAAGTACCACTCATTCTGGACAATTTTTTACTTCACACCCCATCAAATCTCATTTACACTAAATTAAATTATTCAAAATACCCGGCCCCTCCTTTATTTAACCTAACACCTCACTAATTTATTTATTTTTTAATTTATGTGTCAATGCACGCGTGCAAATAATTCCGGAACGGAGAAAGAACAAATTAATTATAAAAAAATGTAAAAATCAGGAAGAAGAGGGAGCGGCGCTGTTACATGTTAATTTTGTAGGATGCGAAATGTCAAATGACGGATAGTTGAATATCGCCGATGAAGACGTCTGCTTTAATTTGCTTTGTACTCTTTTTTTTTTTTTTGGCTTAGTTAGCTAGGCTAGTTTTATTATTAACATTTTTTAAATTTAATTAGGGGAGACAGACCTAATTAAGTTGCTTAACTATTAATCAAAATTAAATTGTGGCATTAATTGCAAGTGTTTCATCGTTTTAACCAAACTAGTACGTTTTATTAATTAAATAAAAAATTAGGTTAAGAAAACAACAGCACATTACAATGTAATGTCAAAGGCATGTGCATGACACATGAGTAATAGGGTCAAAAATGAAGGCACATGAGATATGCCATTATTTGTCAAATATTTAATATAAACCTCTTCATAGGCACCAACCAAGGCCTTTAAAGTATGTGAAAAATGAATATATCTGGTAAGGAAATTTGATCTATTCACGGCTCCTATGTTGGGCAATCCATGTGCCCTAACGTGGGAATAATTGAATGCAGATTCACAATTCTCACAGATAATCTAATTTTCTTAAATATTCACCTTTTTTTTTTTTTTTTTTTTAATTATTTTCACCCAAATTTAAATAATGTTTTTTTTTATAGCTGTTTGCAGGTCTTTCACATGCGACCTTGTTCTTTAGCTACACATTCTTGCTCCTATATAACACCTACTTAATTTTGTGCTTTTTGGCAACAACTATCATACATTAATCTTTCTTCTTCTTCTCCATTCTTGAAATTTATAATTTTAAAAAAAGAAATGGAGAAAAATGGCATTTCTTTGCTCCTACTTGCGGTTGGATTCTTTAATTTGATGTTCAACGCCAAGGCCTTCACAGCTTCTAAATGGACTAAGGCTCATGCAACCTTCTACGGAGGCAGCGATGCTTCTGGAACAATGGGTACGCGTTTTCTTTAAATACTACGTTTTTTTTTTAGAGTTGAACATAAAAGGAGTGTCTGAAAATTTAATTGAATGGTGTAGAATCACTTTTTAATCAAAATGCACATGTGATTTGGTGTTATTTTTCTTAATTAATTTCTAATTTTACAAAGAATTAATTAAATGTGTGTATAGGGGGTGCTTGTGGGTATGGAAACTTGTACACAACTGGATATGGGACAAGAATAGCTGCATTGAGCACAGCACTGTTCAATAATGGGGCATCATGTGGGCAATGCTACAAGATCATTTGTGATATCAAATCTGAGCCTCGTTATTGCATAAAGGGTGTTTCCGTCACCGTCACCGCCTCCGATTTCTGCCCTCCAAACTACGCTCAAGCGAGCGACGCTGGAGGGTGGTGCAACCCGCCCCGTGAACATTTTGACATGTCTCAACCCGCTTGGGAGAAGATCGGCATCTATAGTGCCGGCATTGTCCCCGTCATTTATCAAAGGTTAAAACTCTTTACTACTTAATTGTCTATTTTTTTAATTTGTGTTTCACATAGATTAAGAAAATTATACAAATGACTAATATACCCTTTTATATAGATACTTTCTCCTAGAACATATATATTTTGAAACAAAGCCCTCTCTAGCTAGCTAAAACGTCGAAACGGAGGGAATATTATCGAACGAGGGTTGACGTGTAGTTATGATGCAGGGTTCCATGCAAGAAACGTGGAGGAGTTAGATTTACCATCAATGGAAAGAACTACTTTGAGCTAGTGTTGATCACCAATGTGGGAAATGGTGGATCAATTACATCGGTTCAAATCAAGGGCTCAAAAACAGGGTGGCTATCTATGTCAAGAAATTGGGGGGTAAATTGGCAATCCAATGGTTATCTCACGGGCCAATCTTTATCTTTCATGGTCACCACAAGTGATGGCATAACCAAGACTTTCTTGAATATTGCCCCATCTAATTGGGCTTTTGGCCAGACATTCTCGAGTCCAGTCCAATTTTAAGTGGACTGGACCGGGCCGTCTCATTCTGTAGGCTTGGTATTGGGCTTTCACACATGACGGGCCGCGGCGTGCTTACTATTTTACTGAAAGCAGCCCGCCACAGAACAGTTCAGATGTGGAAGGACCAAATCAACTCAAGCCCAGGATAATAAATTAAAGAATTGGTGTTTTTTTTTTTTTTGAATTATTATACATTTAAAGACACGTAAAGCATAATAAGAAGCCCAGCTTCAGAATGTTTGTTTCGAGTTTGGTTGCATACACACCTTGTAACTATGATTTATGATATGATAAATTGTAATTGTTTGAGATTTTATCAAATTGTTTGTAAACGATGTTTTTGTTCGCACTTCATAGTACGTAGTTAGTGCTCAAATTGAGTGATTGGTCTAAACTAATCACAACTCCTGTAATAGTTACTCCATTATACATAAAATTATCTTTCTCAAGTAGCCTCAATTTTATTCCCAAGCAACTACTATAGGCTAAACAATACACCATCCCCCTATTCTTGAATAATACAATACCCACTAGATCTCTTGTGATACCGTGTCACGTGAGATGGCCAGAATTAGTCAAAAATAAGAAAATGATTAATTAGTGTTCAAAAATACATTTAATTTACTATGCAAACATTAATTATAGGCTATATATTAAGTAATGCAACCAATATACACATACAAATTACGTAGTATATATACATGTAGTGTTTGATATGAAAGTAATGATGAGGGTTTGGAAAGGAAGTATATTAGTTAATTTTCACTTCAAAGACTATGATGTTGTGTTTTTTCCTTAAAATTCAGGCTACTATATTTTTGATGTGTAGATATGTGGATGCAAGTCATTTGGGCTCAGCGCATGGAACAAGGCTAACACTCCTCTTCGGCGTTAAGCAAAAAAAATAAAAAAATGGGTCTGACTATTTACACCTCCATTTCGGAGAGATGCACTCCCCCGATTTATACACTCCCAAAAATTTAGGTCACACCTCCCCTCAAATGTCATAAATACCCCTCCATCATAATATACATTTTACTACCCACACCCCACCCCACCCCACCTTCACCCTCCCCCTCCCTCCACCCCGTCGCCGGCCACCCCCGCCTCGCCGCCCCCACTTCCACCTCGCCACGGCCGCGGCCGCACCGCCTCCTGTAAAAAAAAAATACAGATTGGCGGCCGCGCGGCCGCCCCCTCCCGTCTGACGCCGACCCCTAGGTTTGCCCCCCTCCCCCCTTCCCCGTCTGTAAAAAAAAAAAAAAAAAAACCTCTGCGGCCGCCCCCACCCCCACTCCACCCCAGATTTGCCCCATCCGCCGTGGCCGCCCCCACGCTCCCTGTACGTTTTGTTAAAAAAAAAAAATTGCTTTAAGCGGCCGCCCCCTTACCTCTCTCTTCTCTCATTCTCTTCACCGTCGTTGGCCCTCGCCGCTCCGTCCACGGCGTTAGCCCAACCCGTTTCGCCGCATTAGCCCCAGGTTTATATGGTCGACATTACAGTGTCGATCGACCTTTGTTGATCGACCATATATCATCTCGTCGACAACAGGGTGTCGACGGAAGGATATATGGTCGGCACTGGTTTCACGAAATAAAAAAAAAATTGTTGAATATTGTTGATTTGTTAACGGTGTTTGTTAATGGGTTTGATAATGTGTTTTATGGATGAATAAGGTTGATTTGTTAAAATTTTTGAATTTTTTTGATTTCTTGTTACCGGAAAAAATGGTGACGGTGGCCGGAAGTTTGGTTTAGGGATAAGGTGAAAGAAATGTTGATAGGGGGGTGCGTTCAGCAGAGGGTGCATCTAGTATGCTGTATTTGAATTAAGGGTATTTTTGGTTTTTTACACTATTATTTTATTAATAAATTGAAAGGGGGAGTGCATCTCTCCGAAATGGAGGTGCATATAGTCAAACCCTAAAAAAATAGGCCCATTGGACTAGCCATAAGAAGAGGCCCAATATTGTTTTAAATCAGTTCTGCCCTAGCCCATGCATATATGATATATGCAACAAAAAAAGTAAATTTTGTATAGAAAACATTTAGGGTGTGTTTGGACTAGGGGATTTGATTTGAGAAGACATTTTAAATGACATGTTTTAGTGAGGATTTAAAATTGGCACTGGCTATATACCCCTCCAGCTTTGTTAAATATACTCCCCCGATTCATACACTCCCCCTTAAAATGATATATGTTAGATGTACTCCCCAAAAATTACCCCCTTCTCTCTTAAATGCCATGTTAAATGCACTCCCCCATTAAAACCCTAATTCCCCCTTTCTTCTTCCTCATTCTCTTAAAATCCTAAAAAACTAAAACCCTAATTCCTCTCCTCCTCCACCATCCATCCAAGCCGCCGACGACAACGCCACCTTCGTCTTTGGCGCCGCCGACGACAACGCCACCTTCGTCTTCGCCGCCGCCGGACACAGCGTCGTCACCGCCAGGTACTGCATTTTTTTTTCTTCTTCTTCTGTAAATTTTCGCTACCCTCCTTCCTCCCACGGCCACCTTCGCCGTCCCTCTTCCCTCTCTCGGCCACCGTCGCTGCCCCTCTTCCCTCTCTCGGCCACAGTCGCCGCCCCCTCCTCCTTCACTCCCACCATCTGCAAAAAAAAAATTCTTATTTTCTCTCTTTTCGACAGCTTCTCCAATATTGCTGCCCCCTCCCTCCGTCGCCGCTTCCTCGCTCTCACGGCATCGCCGCTTCCTCGCTCTCACGGCGTCGCCGCCCCTCCTACCCCAGCGACGCCGGCTGCCGCCAATCCTTTTCTCTTTTTTTTTTTTCATTCTCTCCCGCAACAGCAACATCTCTTTTTTTTTTTTTCGACAACTCTTGGTCGACGATATACACTATCGTTGATAAATAATTGTTGACGATAATGTATATCGTCGACCAAGAGGTGTTGAAAATTTTAATATTTTTTTAAAAAAATATCTTTCGACAGGAGTGCTTTTCGTCAGCAAATCAGTGTCGACAGGAGTGCTTTTCGTCGGCAAACCAGTGTCGACAAGAGTGCTTTTCGTTGGCAAACCAGTGTCGACAAGTGTACTTTTCGTTGGTAAACCAGTGTCGATAAGAGTGCTTTTCGTCGGCAAACCAGTGTCGATAAGAGTGCTTTTCGTCGGCAAACCAGTGTCGATAAGAGTGCTTTTCGTCGGCAAATCAGTGTCGAATTTTTTTTTTTTAGACTAAGTTTTTTTTATAACTATTTCTGGTGCGGCGACGGTGGCGGCCGAAGATGTGGCGTCGACGGCGGCCGAAGATGCGTGATTGCGGCGGCTGCACTTAAATTAGGGTTAGGGCTAATGTAAACTTTAATTTAAATTTGTGAAGGGTGTATCTATCTAATGAATTTTTAATGAAGGGGTAAATTAGGTATTTTATATGAATATTAAATTAATAAATAGAATGGGGGAGTATACTTAACAAAGCTGGAGGGGTATATAGTTAGCGCCTTTAAAATTTTCTTTAAAAAAAATAATATGCACAAATCTAAGTATTTAAAATTTATTTATTTACTTTTTAATCTAAATGACAAGTGAGATGAATTTGAATTGTGAATTTAAAATTTATAAACTTAGTTATTTATGCTAGTTGTTTTTATAGCTGTGTTTAGAGCTAAGCTTTTATTCTAGTTCGAGTAGACACGAAATCTTGAACACACTATTAATTTAGTAACGATTATTAATTTATTATATGACCTCATTATATTGCTCAATCCATCTACCCCTGCTATCCGAATACACCGACTATCAATTGGTTCGACCCTTTTTTTAAGTCTTGATATCCAACTCAAAAATCCAATTAATTTGGGTACCAATTAATCACATCACTGTTCACTTTAAATAGACCCCTTAAAAATTGTTTGTACCTCAAAAGTTTCGAACTTAAGATCTAGAGAGAGGAACACACCCACCAATCCAAATCGTTAGAGTTTTTGGTTCCATCCTTGTGCATGATTCAATGAATAAAGATTACATTACATGCATCTTGTTGATTATTCTTTTTCCGATAGGAATGGAAATATTTGGTATAAAACTTGTTTTATACTATATTTTTTTTATTTAGATGAATAGATTTTTTGATGCTTTAATATCTTGATCAATAAAATTGCTTTCCCTTTCTCTTTTTCCTCATTTTTTTCTGTGTGCTGAAAACCGTCAAATTTAGATCTGTATATCTTCCTTAAATATTAAGGAAATTTTATTACACTGTTTAAATATAATTACAGAACTTTGTACATATTAATTGTAGACAATATGAACCAAAATTGTAAACAAACAAAGAAAAATAAATAGTTTTTCTTTGAATTAATAACAAAACACGCTGCAAAGACATAGAGAACGAAAAGAGACTTTATAAAATAAAATAACACACACACACATGCACACACGAGGTAAATAACTCATACTACAATAGAATGAAAATTATTAAATTTCCCATAAATGCATACGATTCATGTAACCATTTGTTCGGCTAATTTAATTTCCTTTTTCTTGAAAAACTCATAGCATGGTTGTCTGAATCCATAAACAAAGCTAATAATAGGGTTGAAATAATAAGTACTCCTAATAGATAGAATTTATGAAATTAAAGTGTCTTTATTTAAATGGATAAAAACCCTTATTAACATTTACTAATTATTAACCTCACTTTCACGCAGCGAACTTTTAGTGTTTTAAACTTGCAAGTAACGCGGTTGTCGTGTCTTGTAATAGATAATTATGAAAAGCCAAAACCTAAATTAAAATGAAAAATGAATGCATGGCGGTGCACATTAATATTTACTAGCTATTTTCTTCTTTGGTAATCAATGTTCTTGATTTCACCCAATTATATATACATAAGGGTGGAATTAAGAGTACTCTTTCTTTTTCATTCGCTTAAAATGAATATTAAATCAATGTTACAACATTTCTTACCTTCCAAGCTCGTGTCATACTTTGGAAAAGAAGAAGGTGTGTAATTCTCTTAACCCTTTTAATTTCTTCGTCTCTTGTTGAGTTATATAGATTTGCGTATGTTGAGATCGCCGGTTTCCAATATTTTCTTTGATTGTAAAAAGAAAAAACCTTATTTTCAATTTCTGTTCCTTTGGTCTATGGATTTGGGGTCGTTGTTTTACATTTTCTTTTACAGTAAAAATATTTTTTTTCCCGGTTTCTATTCCTTCTTTCATGTTACAAAAGTGCGAGTTTTATGGGGAATGAAATTGATTCTAGTCTCATACTTGTTTTTTCCGGTGAGATTTAGAGTTTAAATTACTTGTTCATTTGATATTGTTGACTAATTTTTCATTCAAGTCTCCAATGCGTTAAATTTTTTGGTCTAATGGAGTCGCGGTTTATGGATTTGCATCGGGATTCGCAGTAACTTTTTGTTTCCTTTTTACCTTAAAAGTAAACCCCTTTATTGGTTTCTATTCCATCGTTCATGTCACAATTTAAAACAACGAGATTATTGGACACAAACCTGAGTTGGATTGGAAACTTTCCCCTTTATCTTGTGAGATATGATCGAATTATTTGTCATAGGGGTTGGTCAGGTGTGACAATATATAATTTAGAAAAATGAACGTATCGAAAAATACCTTCTTCTAACTAGAAAAATGACCAAACTATCCTCAGTTTTGTTTGTAAGATGGGAGGACGTCATTATTGTAAATCAATTTATTTTTATCACTAATCTATCGATTCAAACATTATCAACAATAATTTATCATATAAACCTTAGAAATCATAATCCATATAAAAATTCAAATATAAAAATAACAATCATGACTAATACAATCCTAGCTAATCTTAAGACTACAATTTTCATTTTCTTTTAACTTAAAAGGAAAAACCTTTATTGGTTTATATCCCTTCTTTCATGCCACAAAACTTTGGATTGGTCTTATATAGAATCAATTCCTTATAAAGGAATTGAGTTGACTTGGTCAACTTAAATCTTAAATATTCAAGAATATTGTAAACCCTAAATATTCAAGATTATTGTGAATAAAAATTTTGACTTGGTTAATTTCTTTTTATTATTATTATTTTTTTGTAATTTTTTTTATTGATAATTTTTTTTCGAAATTGTGTGTGTTGAAAAGTGTAAGTTAATATTACTAAAAAGTGTAACACAATATTACTAAAAAGTGTAACACATTTTTTTATTAAAAAGTGTAAGTCACTATAATTGAAAAGTGCAACACAACTTTTAATGAAAAGTATAAGTCATTTATATATATATAATATTCCCTCCACTTTTAAATAAGTGTCATTTTAACAATTTTCAACATATTAAGATATATAATTATGGACAATTTTACCCTTCATTAATGATAACTAATTTTAATATTAAATTTATGTTTAGTAATGAATGTGGTCAATATTGTAGATGATATTCATGTATACAATAATTAAGGTTTATGCATAATTTATGTTATAGTACTATATTCAAAAGGGAAAAAACTTAAATCAAGGTAAAGAAAATGGAGGGAGTACAATGTACAAGGGTAAAATTGTCAAACTTGAAGAAAAAAGTGTAGAATGACACTTATTTAAAAAATATTGAAAAAGGCAAAGTGACATTTAATAAAAAATGGAGGGAGTAATAGAATAGTGGCTTCTTGAGGAAGTTCCCGCCAAAAGTATTGTTTTTTTTGAAAACAGGAAATATATTTATATACGAGTACTCGGGGTACTCAACCCATAATGTTACATTTTAGTGATTTACAAGGGTCGTATTTCTGTTTCGATCTCTCCCTTTTATCGGTCGCTCCTTAAGCATGAACTCGGATTACAACACCAAGCCGCGATGGATGAATTTGGAGTGAAACAATTCTCCCCTCCAAGCCATGTCCAAAGATTAAGTTTGACTTTTTCCATTGCCTTTTTAGCGTCGGTTCTCTCCCCCGAAAAGCATATAGCATTTCGGCTCCTCCATATCTCATCAACCACGGCCACCCACATGCTAGTCGCCAATTTTCTCCTGATCTTGCTGTTGCCGAAAAGACCACTATGTTGCAGAAAGTGGCCATCCATAGTATTATGCGTGACTGTTAGTACCTTAAGCCATTGATGAGATTCATTCCAAATTGCCTTAGCAAAATCACAATTCAGAATCAGGTGGGAGTTGCTTTCCTCCACTTTGTTGCACAATTTGCATTTGGATTCGTCTTCAGAAATGTTTATGCCTCTTTTTTTCAGATTGTCTGCCGTCGCGAGCCTTCGTCTTAGAGCCTTCCACACTATCGTCTTCGTTCTTCTTGGCGCCGAACAGTCCCATAACGTAGCGAATTCGGCCCCCACCCCTTCTGTCCGTGCACTCGGCATGATCTCCTGCTTAAGTTTTTCGTAGGCCTTCTTCACCGAATAAATTCCGTGTGGCGCGAGGTCCCAGCTCCATGAATCCGACTGACCCTGGTTCATCTTGTGCCTGCTAAGATCTGAAATCAAAAGGTTAAGAGTAATAATTTCCTCATTGACTAGATTCCTACTCCACCCCCATTCCCACTCCCACACGTTGCCGTTCCACCTCCCCAATTCGCAGATTAAGGCTGTTTTTTTACTACTGCAGGCAAATAAATCCGGATATCTGTCACTCAGGCACTCCCCTGAGTCTCCTAGCCACCTATCACTCCAAAAGAAGGTTTTTTCTCCGTTCCCCACAACCCGTCTAATATCCTTTCTCCACCCCCCTTCTCCATTTTCTCCCTCGTATAATTTTTTTAACTCACTCCACCACCCAGACCCTTTGCATCTTCTCCCTCTCCTACGTTCTACTCCCCTTCCCCCCTCCAAGCTCCCATACTTAGACAGCAGAATTTTGACCCACAAACTATCCTCCTCATCAGTCAACCTCCATATCCACTTTCCGAGTAATGCTAGATTAAAGATATATAGATCTCGTATGCCCAGCCCCCCATTCTTTTTTTCCTCACAAATCTCGTTCCAGGCTACCCAAGGTATTTTCCTGGAATTAACACACCCCCCCCAAAGGAAGTCCCTTTGAATTTTGATCATCTCACACACCACACTCTTGGGAATTTTGAACAGGGACAGATAATAGATTGGAACTGCTGAAAGGACAGATTGGACTAATGTTGCTCTTTCACCCATAGATATTTATCGATTCTGCCATCTCTCCAATCGTCCTCGTACCTTTTGGACCAGCTCCTTCCAGTGTGCTACACGCCTGTGCTTAACCCCAATGTTTATGCCAAGAAAAGCCATGTGGAGTTTTTTCGTACCACAGCCCAAGAATTCTGCCATATCAATTAACATTTCCTCTCTCATGTGTACCCCTGCAAGGCTACATTTACTGAAATTAACGCGAAGGCCAGATATTAACTCGAATAGACGAAGGATGTGTTTGATTGTTTTTATATCCTCCCACCTCCCGTTGCATAAAAATAGAGTATCATCGGCGTATTGCAAGATAGGTACTTTGATTCTATTTGTGCCAATACTTGCTGCCTCCATTGCACCGATCTCAGTTGCTCTTCTCGTCAGGATGTTAAGACCTTCGGCAACAATCAAAAATAGGAAGGGGGACAAAGGATCGCCCTCCCTTAGCCCTCTTCCTAATTTGAATTCTCCGGATGGGCTTCCGTTTACTAGTACCGATGAGCTTGCAGACGTCACGCACTCCATAATCCAGTTCCTCCATCGCGGGTCAAAACTCATGGCTTCCATCATATCGTGCAAAAAACCCCATTCTACAGAGTCATACGCCTTTGCAAAATCAACTTTGAATAATACCCTCGCTTTTCTTTTCTGTCTGGCCTCTTCAACTGCTTCATGAGCTACTAGAACCCCATCAACAATCTGACGTCCCCCTATAAACGCCGATTGATTGCTTGAGATAACACTGTCCAGGACCTTGGCCAGTCGTTTAGCCAATAGCTTCGAGATGATTTTGTATAAGCTTGCAACGAGAGATATAGGACGAAATTCATCCAATTTTTGTGCTCCGTCTTTTTTAGGTATCAACACGATGAATGAGGGATTTAAACCCCTGACAAGTTTTCCGTGTATATGAAATTCCTTCGCCATCCTTACAATTTCCTCTTTGACCAGCTCCCAGCTATTTTTGAAGAAAGCGAAAGTGAAACCGTCGGGTCCAGGACTCTTCGCTCCTTCACACTCCCAGATTGCAGCTTTTACTTCTTCCTCTGAGAATTCCGCAGTCAGGACTGCGTTTTCGCATGCTTCAATTTTGTGTTGAATCAGCTCGTGTGGAATTTTGGGTCGGGACATCCGTTCCGCTTTGAAATGATCTTTAAAAAACTGAAACACCCCCATTTTGACTTCCTGTACTTCCTCAGTCCATCTCTCCTGAATTTCTAGACCCCTGATTTCATTGTGTTTTCTTCGGCCGTTGATAATCTGGTGAAACAACTTGGAATTAATATCTCCCTCCCTAAGCCACTTTAATTTAGCAATTTGGCTCATCTGGTTGTCCTTCCAATGAAGATCCCTCATTAAACCCGCCGTTGCTTCTCGTCTTTTCCTTATCTCATCCTCGTCTAAACCAAAGGTATCGTCTATCATGTCTAGCCTATTGATTTCCACCCTTCGTTCCTCAATTTTTTTGTCCAAGCTTCCGAACACCGTTTTGCTCCATTCTCTGAGGTCTGCTTTCAAGAGTTTGAGTTTTTCCTTTAATACAAAACCTGCCCAACCCCTAATCTCATAAGATCCCCACTTCTCAGCCACAAATTCTTTATAGCTAGGATGTTTCGTCCACGCATTTAGAAATCGAAAAGGCTTTGGCCCCCAGTCTTTCTTTTGAGCTACCATATAAATTGGACAGTGGTCTGACACAGATCTTCCTAAACCTCTCAAGATCGTTTATGGCCAATTCTCTGCCCATTCTTCATTGGCGAGGATTCTATCCAGTCGACTTTTACAAGAGCCATCAGGCCTGTACCATGTGTATTTTCGACCAACCAGAGGAATGTCCCAAAGATTTCCGATTCTGATGAATTCGTTGAACGCCTCGATGTCCCGTTTTTCCTCTCTTTCACCCCTGCCCACTCTTTCTTCCGTCGACCGTATTGCATTATAGTCTCCTGCCAACACCGTGCACTCGCCTCTGTTCTGATCAAGTAAGGCTTTTAGAGTGTCCCACAATTCCTTCTTGTCTCTGTTGTTGCAAGGTGCGTAGATATTCACGATGCAACATCTCGCCCCGTCAATTTTCCAAATCTCGTTCACTACTAGACAGCCCCTAGTGTGCCACGAGCTCATCATAGAGAACTTCTCCTCGTCCCATATAGTAAGGATTCCCCCCGCTCTCCCCTCAGCGTCACGGGCTGCCCAGTCGAATTTGGAATTTTTCCAAATCGATTTGCAAATAAACTTATCCATATTTTCCACCTTAGTTTCTTGTAAACAGCATACCTCCATATCGTTTTTCTGTATCATCTCCTTAACTTCCCTCCTTTTCTCCTTCCCCCCAAGACCTCTAACATTAAAACATAGCACTTTCATTGATTCACCTCGCTCGCACCTTCTCTGTCTTTTTTCTGGGCTTTTTTCGATTTCCTTTTTTCACGTTTCTCGATTTTTTCGAGCTGCTTCACAATGGCTTCGTCAGAAGTCGTGCCTCTTAACCCCCATCTGCTTTCCGAGTTCCCAGATCTGGGATGCTTCTTCCGAAATTCTCTTATCTTCAATCATGCTCAGCCACCTAGCCTCCTCGAGATTTCTAGTTTTGTGTTCGATTACTTCCTCACCACACATGCTTTTTTTCTCTTTCTCCTTGTTCTTTTTTCTTTTCTTTCTGGTCTTTTCCATTCTTTCATCTGAATAGCTCTTAGTGTTCATAAGGTCTTCCTCGGGGGTGGCGCTGACAGCATCAGAAGATTCGTCATGAGCGGCCACTGTATCCCATAAGCTCCTTTGGCCCACTTCTGTTATTGGGCTGTTATCCCTTTCAATGAAAGATTCCTTAATAATATTCTTACTTGGGCCCTCAGATTCCTGACCCTCCTCCAGAATGGATTTGTTAAGATCCAGTGTTTTTAATATCTGTTGATGGGCCGGCCCAAAACTTTCATGTTGCGATTTTTCGTCCTGATGGGCATTCCCAATACTCCCGTTGCCTTCCCCTTTATCCGCCGCCTTTCTCTGGGCCCCATTTAATGAATGTTTCTCCTCGGAAGCCGTTCCACGTGCCGTTTCCTCTATCACTGTGTCCGAGGTGCATGGCGGTGCAATTACTCTCTTGTTTTTTCGAAAGTACCCCGCGTCATCATGGCTCTTCCCCGACTGTTCGTCTTCTCCGGTCTCCGAAATATCTCCACGTATCCTTCCGTCGCCGATGACCTGGTCACACTCAAAGGTTTCGGCCCACCTCATCATTTTCCACTGTTCCTCTTCTTCTATGGCTATTTGATCAGAGTCGGACCAGCCGTCAAATTCAAACTCTTCGTCTTCCTCTTTTATTCTTATACTAAAAAAATTGCCATCGATGCGCACTTTTAAGGGTGAATGTGGTACCTCCGGGAGGGATGTACGGATTAGGATTCTGGCGCAATGGAGCTGATTCCTGTTCAGGGTATCCTCGTCTACTTTGACCAGAGACCCAAACCTTCCTGACACTTTTTTGAAAAAAAATTCACTCCATGCATGGGGCGGAACATCATACCAGTTTGTCCTGACATCCCGGCGATACACCACCATTTTCGGATCCCATTGATCTCTTCGAACCATTTTTTAGCCCATGGGGAGCCTCTCACCGAACTCTGTTCATAATCAGACATCTCCTTTGGTTGGATTAGCACCATGTTTCCTCCCATCGGAAGGATTTTCCAACTCTTGTCTCCCTCGTCGCTGATCCGTTCCCCTTCAATCTGCCATGAGTATTCGTCCTTTATCTTCCCCAGTTGGCACCCTTTCAACCATTTTCTATCCTCCGCTGATGTGTCGTAAGATAGCCCCCTGAAAGTCTCAGTTTCATGCTTATTGGAGGAGTCATCTGTTGGTACTTGTGCTTTCAACACTTCCTCCTTCCCTACTTTCCCATGACGAATAGTGTCAGCAAACGATACGTTCGCTTTCCTTCTGCTTTCAATGTCTTCTCTTATTTTGTAACTCTTAACCCGGTCTATCTGTGCCAAATCGTCCTTTTCTCTCCTAAATTTTGAAACGTTCGCCCTAAGTTTATAGGATCTTATCCATATATTGTTCAAATCTTGTTCCACCTTCTCCACCCTGATGTGTCCTTCGAATCGGACAAAACCGAATATGAGGCCCCTCCTGTCTTTTTTGTCCGCCACGTATATATCCTTGACTTTTTCAATGGCATTGAACTGTTCAAGCAACTCTGTTTTTCTGCAAGAATCGGGGAAGTTGCAGAAGAACATATTGACGTCTGAACTGGCGAAAAATCCTTTGCGTTCCATGGCCCGAATCCAGAGATCCGTACCCTTCCCTGCCTTAGTTGTCCTATGGTTTTGGACCAGGGGAGGATTTTGCCTCACAAACTTTCGGTCGGAAAAGGCCGAAGACGGCCAAGTTCTCTCCCTTCCCCGCACTCTCTCTCTACCTCCTACTCTCTCTCTACCTACCTCTCTCTCTCTAGCCATGCCGCCAAAAGTATTGTAATAGTAAAACATTAATTTTTGTGGGGTCCACCAATAAAATATCATCTTTTAAAATTATTTTTCTCTTCCTTCCTTTATTTTCATTTTCTCTCTCCTCTCTCTATGTTAGTCAATTTTTGTCTTTGAATTTCTTTCATTATTCTATATTAGAAATATAATATTGTATCATTCATAAATATAACTATTGTAAAACATTATTACTTATTATTAAAGAGTATATAAAATGAATATTTATTAATTATGCTTAATTAATTATTTTTGAGAAATCTTAATTTTATTCAATATTATTGTTACGTTTATTTTTTAAATAAAATATTAAAATTAATGGTCCTAAAAAAATTCTTATACTTATATAAATTTATTAATTTATAAATCGTGCATCGCACGGGAGAAATACTAGTTATAACTAGAAAATGCAAGTTAGTATAACTAGAAAGTGCAACACAATATTATTAAAAAGTGCATGTCAATATACTTGAAAAGTGCAACACAATATTTTAATAAAAAGTGTAAGTTATTATAACTGAAAAGTGTAACAAAATACGAGTAAAAAGTGTAACATAACATTACTAAAAAGTGTAAGTCACTATAACTGAACATATTGTTGAAAATTGTAAGTCACTACAACTGAAAAGTGCAACAAAATGTGACTAAAAGGTGTAGCATAACATTACTAAAAAGTGTAAGTCAATATAACTAAAAAATATTGTTGAAAATAGTAAATCACTACAACTGAAAAGTGCAACAAAATATGTGTAACATAACATCACTAACAAGTGTATGTCATTATAACTGAAATTATTATTGCTAATATTGCAAAATAACATGCTAAAAAATTGTAAATTGCATGTTACACTTTTCCTTATTTTCAACATGCACTTTTATAATTAAAAAAAATATATGTGAAAATTGTTAGGTGTAAGAGTTGAACACTAGACCTCAACATAAAAAAGACTATTTTTAATAGTTTAAGCTACGTAAATTATTATACATATTTTTCGCGTATTTTATTTTTATTATCAATCCTACCAATTTTTTAAAATTTACTCAATTTCTTATAAGGAATTGAGTCTACAAGAGACCTACCCCAAAACTTTAGGTTTATAATGAATAAAATTGATTTGACCAATGAAAAACATATACCCTTCACTCTATAATATTACTTATGAGTTCATCTTAACACAATCAAATTTGTGGAAATTTTGTGTGGGACGTTCTTACACATAAGATCGATGGAGCTCAATCTTCTTATTTGGATCATTCTTCCCTTCAAAATATTATAATTGAGATGAAACTTCATAAACTCATGAGTCATATAATATACTAAATGAGATTGTCTTATACAAATTTTTATTATTATATATTTATGGAAAAAATTACTCAAATACAAGTGGTACTAGATTGTCTCAAACAAACTCGACACAATTAAATCCCCTATTCAACTTTAGTACACGCATGCATATATATTATAATATCACACATGCCATATTTTAAAGATAAACATATATGAGATGAAACACGATATAATAGGTGACTTTAACTAAACAAGACTCCCTTAATTGATTCTAGTCTCATCATTAATTGTTTAGGGGATTAGGGTTTTTATATTCATGCATGTTTCTCATACAATTTGATGTTGAAATTTATGTTAATTATTAGGTGTGCATGGAAAAGAAGAAACAAGGACAAGAAACGTTAACGAAGAGTATAAAGAAGCCCTTAGGTCAAATTCTTACACAGACATCTGCAACCAATTACCAAATCTTGATGTACCTTTCTCACCCTCCTCCTCAGTCCATCTATTTATAGAACCCCATCAAGAAACCCTACTTTCTATATCTGGAAAGTACTCCAAATACCATCACTCTCTCAAAAACTACTTGGATATTAGCCAAGAAGCCGGAAGAATTTGTGAATCCATTCTTCAAAATCTTCATCAAGTACGCATCAACTATCACACCATAACCAATGTAGTAAATTTGATAGAAAAATCACCCGATTACACAAAATGGACCCAAAATCAATGCAACTGGCTCTTCAACATTCTTGCTTCATTTTCCGTGCGGACAAACCCTTTCGCAGAAATGACTCCCGGGATATTCGAGGAGCTTTGCGATAGCCACGTGCAATTGCTTCACCAACTGAATGCATCACAATTTAGAAAAACAAAAAAGAGAACAAAATTCATGAGGTGGATCATCACTAGAGCTATGTCATCGAAGGACGAGGAAAGGGTGAAGGAAGAGCTGGATATTGCGGCAAGAGGGATGTACGCATTGATCAAAGATTTCGAGTTGGTGAGTATGCTGGTGAATGTTTTAAGGGATGAGATGGAGCACAACAAATCAGTGGCGGAAAGATGTGTGGGTGAGATTAATGACGAAGCTTCAAAGTCGACAAAGGTGTTGAAGGAAGTGAGTACGGAATTCAAAATGAGAGAGTATTGTAGCTTTCAGGAGCAGTTGAAAGAGCTGGAGCAACACATATATTTCTCATTTCTCGACATAAATCGTCCCAGGAAACTACTTTTACAAGACTTATTAATGCACAACGACTAGATATATATATATATATATATATATATATATATAATTTTACATACCAAAGTGTAAATTAATAAACTTCTAATATTTTCTATAAAAGATGGGCTATTCTTGCAATCTTGAAGTCATTAATTTGCTTTTGAGAATTCTTAACCGAAACAATAATAATTTGAATTGTTTTTTTTTTTTTTGACAAGAAGGATGCTCCTTAACATTCTTAGGAGGTAGTGTATCCCACAGCTCCCCGCACTTGCAAAATTAATATGAGCCTAAAAATATTTAATTTTGGCAAATAAAATAAAAAAGTAGACTAACGTAATGCTGCAATTTAATCTCCTATGTAAAAAAAAAAATTATGAGGCCATTAGCCGACGGTACATGGATGAATTTGAAGTCTACAGAACTATGAAATTGCTGCGGAAACATTGGAATGCTTTCACAAGATACAACTGTCGGTTTGGTTTACTCATACCGTCGACTAACATTTTTTTAATTCTTTTGAAAAAGCCTTCTTCAAAACTTAGCACAGAGCAAAACAATGCTTAAGAAAGCAGAGCAGCAAGTCACAATTCTTTTCTCAACTTATTATAGTCTTGAAAGTCCAGCAAAGAAGCCTTAGCCTTGAGCCAATCTGCAGGTCTTGGCATCATAATTGCAATGTATCCCTCTCTCTCTGCCTACAGGAATACACAATACGAGGTTTAACAAACATTGTACGTATAATATAATTGAAAGAATCAAAATACAAACGTAAGTCTATTTTCAAATGGATATTCTACAACTGTTGTTTACTAGTTAAAAGTTTCTCAGGATTGTTTTTCTTGATCCAAAAACACTAGATAATAGAGTGCCTTTGAAGTCTCATTCCACTTAATAGCCCAGATCAAGTGAATTACCCCACCCCCAGACCATCCAAGTGGGAAAAACAAGGAAACGTAAAGGAATATATCGAATAGAAACTACGATAATCATGCAAACGTGGTAGAGCTGAAATCTATACAGAGTTTCGAAGATAGTGTGTGTTTTTATGTACAATCATTATTTATCAATAGGTTACCCACTCAGTACGTACAACATGGGCAACGACAATTCCTTTTGATGTCACCTCTCTTCTGGATTAAAAAAGAACGTGGCAGTTTATCTAGCCTGAGCTAACACTTGCTAAAAACCATTATGCCATAATGCCTTCTAATACATTACTAGCCTATTATGTTTTTAGGTACAACACTTATTTTAATTTCAAATCCAAATCCTTATTGGTGAAAAAACCGGATATTCGTATAGGAGTACTTATTTTACTTTTTTCAAACACAATTTTCAGTACCCAATCAATAATCCATCTCCCTCTTTTTAATTATTAGGACTTAGGAGTATTATCTACCCAACCCAACACTATCAAATCCATCTACTGAATTTCAAATCCTATCAAATCCCAAACATATACAAAATTCAAATACATCTTTAACTATCAAACTGAATTTCAAATCCATAAGCATGCTGAATAAAAGAGCATGCTTACTTTATTAGGACGGATAACAATCCATCTTTCATTTCATTGAAAAAAAATTCAAAATGACAAAATCTTTATAGAATACAGAAGCAAGAACTTTAAGCAAGCAGAGATAATATATAAAAAGTCATTTAAAAGAATGAATTGAGAGCAAAAGAACATCGAAGAAGACATTAGTTGACCCACCATTGTATTAAGCAATTCAGGTCGATTAATTAACCTATCATTCACCTCCAATAGGGATCCTTTTACACAGCACCTGAATACAGAAGATGACTGTTACACAATGAGAAAATAAAAACCCACATATGTAAATGCAACAATAGGACAATCTCGACCTCACTATATAAGAAGCATCACCAGTGAACACTTTGCATAGTGCAGTATTGGATTCAAAATGCTGAGCATTCTGCAAAACACAATCATCAACATTAATATATAATGATAGATAACTCCAACCCTTTTGATTCAAAGAATGTAGCATTAGCAGCATATGATTTTGCAATTCATCCAATGTTTTATAGTAAAACATACTAACATAAGAAAAATACTATTAACACTCAATCACATGATACATATCCGAGCAAAAATATTTGCAAAATTGGAAAAAGAATCAGAAATTCACCTTTTTACGCTTACCAGTCACTTTAATTTCACTCCGATCAGATTTCCCTACATTAAAATCGACTGAAACTATTCCCCCTTTGTCCTTAAACGCCAGATGATGAGGAGCCAAACCAACAACACACAGCCTATAATCAATTCCTCACGAATAATTACACATATTGCAAAGATATCAACAAGGGGATTACATAAAAGAGTCAGTAAAATACCCATTAGCATGACGATGAACATACTGATCATGTCCAGGCTTCATTAAATCTGGAAATTTAAGAAAGGGAAAATAAAACCCATAAACATTCGTCAAATTAATTTCTTCTTTTCAGTAAGAAACAATGCATTAGAGTTTTTGTACCTGGAGCAAAATAAGTTGTGAAATTGGTTTCTACAGCAGAACGAGGAGTTTCAGGCAGTGCCTCCACATTGGGTAACAAAAGCTTTCTCAGTTCTTCTTCTTCGTCGTCTTCTTTCAGCAATTTCCCGTCAATTGTGGAATCTTCGCGCCCTATCAAAGAAGAATTACAACACTCAACATCAAGATTTAGTTGGGAGTTGCTCTCAGCATCATTCGAATCGTTCATGTTAAATTTCTCTTTGATTTCCGGCTGCAGTTCTACTCATATTCTGGTTATGTTACAGGGAAGAAGAGAATTAAGGTAAACCAATTGGACTGGACTGGGCTTCGCTTTATCATACGGCGAACAAACAAATGGCCTGTTAAGACTTTTCAATATGGCCCATTTTTTTTATCTAATCTGGAGTATTTTTTAAAGGGATGGGTATATACCTCCAGCTTTGTTTAATACACTCCCCCTAATTTTTATTAATTCAAAATATATATATGAAATACCAATCTTGCCCTTTTACTAAATCATGTTAGATACATACACTCCCCACTAAAACCCTAACCCTAATGCATTAATCCTAACTTTGCAACCCAGTCGCCGCCGCTGCTCCTCCGGCAACCACCATCACCTCGGGCGGTCACAACCACCTTCTCTTACATCCATAAAAAAATTTAAAAAAAAAAAAAATCAACAGCAAAACTTAGAAATAAACTTCCACTAATCCACAAAAACTTAACA
The DNA here is from genome assembly GCA_963675135.1 of Galeopsis tetrahit. Taxonomy (NCBI): domain Eukaryota; kingdom Viridiplantae; phylum Streptophyta; class Magnoliopsida; order Lamiales; family Lamiaceae; genus Galeopsis; species Galeopsis tetrahit. The sequence continues at coordinate 57,714,794 of OY776131.1, forward strand.
AAACTCAACAACAAACCCTAAACTCTAAACCAAAAACTTAAAAATTCAACCAAAACAAAAAATTATTTTCGACAAACCAGAGTCGACCAAAAATAATCTGTTCGACAATGGATTGTCGACCAAAAATAATCCGGTCGACTCTGGTTTGTCGACCAAATTTAGAAAGAAAATTTTTTAAAAAAAATTGAATTTTCGACCATTATTGGTCGCTCAAAAACACTCTCGTCGACACTAGGGTGTCGATGAGAGTGTTCTTGAACGACCAATAATGGTCGAAAAAAAAAAAAAAAAAAAAAAAAAAGAAGGCAAACCTGTTCTCAGGTGGAGGAAGGCGGGGCAAGATGAAGCGGCGGCGAGCGATAAGGGCGGGCGGGCCGCGACGGCCGATGGAGAGCCGGAGCGGCGACGAGCGCTGGGGATGGGCCTCCACGGCCGAGGGAGAGCCGGAGCGGCGACGAGCGCCGGGAGTGGAGCAGCGGCCGAGGGCAAGTAGAAGAATTACAATAAAAAAAAAAAAAGATGGGCGGCGGCGGAGGTTAGAGGAGGCGAGAAACGAGGAAGGAAGAGAAAAGGGCGTTAGCGAACGCAGGCGGCAGTGGATGGGTGGCAGCGGCGGATGAGAAGAAGGAGGAGAAATGTGGGAGGAAAAGAGAAAATGAGGAAGAAGATGAGGGGTTAAGGTTATGACGGGGTGTGTATGTATCTATACTATTTTACTAAGGGCAAAATTGGTATTTCATATATATATTGAATTAATAAAAAATGGAGGGGGAGTGTATTAAAAAAAGGGTTGGGGTATATACCCCTCCAGCTTTGTTTAATACACTCCCCCGTTACATATACTCCCCAAAGATAGATATACTCCCCCCAAATGACCTATTATACCCTTTTATCTTAAAATTTGCTATGATAAATGCAAAACCCTACTTTTCCTCATTTCTTCTCCACAACACACTTTCTTCTTCACCTCTTCTTCATCATTTCTTCCCCACAATACAGCCGCCGGCCAGCTCCGCCGCCAGCCGCCCATCGCCCGCGCTTGAGCCGTCCATCCATCCATTGTTGGCCACCATCCTTCCTCTTTTTAATTTTTTTCTGCACAGGCAGCAGCGCCCCCCCCCCCAAACCTTCTCTCCCGACAACCCTTCCTCCTTTCCCACCGACAACTGCTCCCTCCCCCTTCTCTCCTTTTTTTGTTTTGTTTTTTTTAATTTCTGCAACAGGAAGCGGCGGCGCCGCCGCCTCGTCCTTCCCCCGCTGCCCTGCCCCAATCTTCTCCCTCAACGGCTTGTACCCGACGGCTTCTTCCTCTATTTTCGCGATTTCGCGAAACAGGTAAGGTTTTTTTTTTTTTTTTTTTCATTTTCGATCGACAATTTCTTGTCGACCATAAACCTTATGGTCCACAAATTGTTGTCGATCATAACGTTTATGGTCGACAAATAATTGTCGAAAATGCAGTTTTTTTTTAAAAAAAAAGTTTTGTTGAAATGTTGTCGATTAGGGGGGTTTTCGTCGACAAATCATAGTCGACTACACACTCTATGGTCGACAAACCAATGTCGATCGACACTGGTTTGCCGAAAAAAATGTATATTTTTTTAAAAGTTTTTTTAATTTTTTTTTAACTGAGTCGGCTGGTGGTGGGGGCGGCGGTTGCCGGAGGTAGAGTGTTGGATGCTGGTGCCGGCGGCGGAGGTGGGGCGGTGCCGTCAGCGGCGGCGGCGACGGGCTGCTTCCCCTAGAGTTTGTGGAGTTAAGGTTAGAAATTAAGGTTAGGGTGTAGGAGGTGTATATATTTTACTATATTTATTAAAAATAACAAGTTGAATATTTTACATGTATATTTAATTAATAAATGACGGAATAGAGTGTATTAAACAAAGATTTAATTAATAGATGATGGAATGGAGAGTATTAAACAAAGCTGGAGGGTATATGCCCAACCCTTTTTTAAAATCTTCTGTTAAATTAAAAGGCATTACTCGCAAATATTAAGTTCTTATGATTTAAACATTTTTTTTGAATCAGTGACAAATATTTTTGATATATTAGATATTGTTATGGAATATAACACTTAGCTATTTCAATCACAAAAAATACAAGACAACAAGAAACGCAATGAATTGAACAAGTAAGAACACGGAATTTACGTGATTTGATCAAATTATTTACGTCCACGGAGGATAGAGGCTCTCTTTACTAATATGAACAAGTGTTTACAATACAAGTATGGTCACTAAGAAAACTTGCTAACTCACAAAGAATACGATCTCACTTAGAATGATCTCACACAGATTTCTATGAACCTCAATCTATACACTTAGTGGTGTATTTATAGATGTACAATGTCATTTGAAACTGTCACAAACTAAATAACTACCTGACATAAATAACTGCTAATAACCAACTCTGGAACTAACTAAAATCAGCAGACTTGGCTTCGGTAGACTTGAACCCCAATTCTTTTGATCGGATCAGACGACTTGCACTCAGAAGAGTTATTCTTCTCAGATGAGTTGACTTCTAATTAGATGACTAACCTTATCAACTGAGTTGACGTTACTCAGTTGTACTGACTTCAAATCAGATGACTAGCTACTTTTCTGATAGATACTAACATCAGATGACATCTCAATATTGCATTAATCCTAACATATAGATATAACAAAAATATTGAATGTATCTTCATTGAATTACATGTTTTTAAGAGAATATTAAGGATGGTCAAATGATGGATACATTAACAAAAGTATACAAATTATAAGTCATAGGTCAATTTATTTCAATACGGAGTACAATTTTGTACTCTCTCGTCTCATAGAAGTGTTTATGATTTCTTTCTTCATCGGTCCTACAATACTCTTCATACTTCTAAAATGAAAACTCTTTCATAAATTTCACCCTCACAAATCACAATATCTATTATCTACAATTTTACACCAAATGTTATTCCCTCAATTTTTATAATTTTCACTTTTCTTCTTTGTCTGTCCATTTTTATAATTCTCATTTTCTAAAAAGGAAATATTCTCCACACTTTATTTTTACTTTATCTCCAACTCAAACTTTTACTTTTTACATAAATAATCAATTTTTCTTAAAACACGTGTCCAGGTCAAATGAAAATTATAAAAATGGACGGAGGAGTATTATTTTTGGGCAAACACATAGACATAATTCAACTCATTTATTTACTTTATACATAAAAATTTACTCATTACTCAATTTTCTTAAAAAGTGTGTCCTTTCACCTATGAAGACTACGACAAAGAGGAAGTATTAGTTAATATACCAACAATATTGTCAAGTAATCCACAAGATTAGACGTCTCCAACCAAGTAGAAAACAAATGATATAAAAGAAGCAACCCAACTAAGACAATAATTCAGAAAAGTAAACAAATGAGATAAAACACAACACACAAGGATTTAAGTGGTTCGATCAATGTGATCTACATTCACTGGACAGACGACTTCAACTTTGATTGATCAAGAATGTTTACACACTCATTCACTCGAAAATGAATTTATCCTCACTTCGCTCGTGAACTCACAACTCAAAGACGAATGCTCGTTTCGGGTCAATCTTTACAAAATACAAATGCCAGAGTATTTATACTAATCAATGATGATTGTTGTAGAGTGTTGAAAACGTGAAGCTGTTAGTTTGTTGTAACAAACTCACGTGTTCCGCATTTGCCCAATCGAAATGAGCTTTGCCCCCTTTACATGTAACTCATAACAGATGAGCTTCAGAAGACTCATCAGCTGACTCTCCTCTTCTGATCCTACTAGTTAAAAGACTAACTCTATTGATAGACATCAACTCTACTGGTCCAACCTCTTCTAATTAAATCAACTCAATCGATTCTAATCACCACCCTCTCAGCTGATTGAAATCCTTCAACTCATCTAATCAGACTTAAATTAGCTTGTCTCATCTAATCAGACTTAAATTAGCTTGTCTTGACTCCTATATTGATATTTGTATGCTAAAATTATTTTAGGTTAGTGTATTAGTCCATATAATTAAATCTAGTATAAGTTTGTGGGATGAATAATATTAGTTTATTTATTAAAACATCTAAGTTCTTATGATGAATAGTATTAATTAATTCGTATGCAACAATTATATGCGTACACTTAAATAGGTAAATTATTAGTGTATATGGTGGTGTATTAAGTTCATATCATTAAATGTATTATAAAAACGAAGCAAAGAATAAAAAATAAAAAAGTGAAATTGAAAAAAGAAGAAAAAAAATGAGTGAAATAAGGAGAAAGAAGCAGAAAAATCAGGAAAAGAAAATGAAGAAATCAGAAAAATAAATTAAAAGTTAAGCAGGAAAAGTGAATGCAAGAAAAGAAACCAGAAAAGGCAAAGAAAGAAAGAAACAAAGAAAAAGAAGCAGAAGCAAAAAGGGAAAAAGGGTGGAAAAATCAAATAAAAAAAGCAGAAAAAACAGAAAAAGAAAATGAAGGAATAAGGAAAAAACAAAGAAAAGAAGCAGAAAAAACTGAAAAAGAAAATGAAGGAATAAGGAAAAAAACAAAGAAAATAAGCAGAAACAAAAAGGAAAATGAATCTGACATTTCGACCACCGGAGGCATATGCAAATTTGTGATAGCATTCCGCACTTTTATTATGTAAGTGGTAAGTCAAATTCTCTCTACACATTAGATATAATTTTAAAGTGATTTAGATATAATTTTAATTTTTTTAATTGAATTTTTAATAATCAAATTAATTAGAAAGAATGTTTAATTCCCTTGTAAAGACAATTGAGCCCCCATATTCATGACATCGTCAATAATATAGACCGAAATCTCATTTTCAATACTTACATATATAAATGAAATTCAAGTACAACACAAAATAAAATGTAGTGAGTTCATGGTTACAAATTAGAACAAAGATAATGAAACGATTTTAGGAACTCAAATATTTCTAGAGTTTTGGAGATCCGCCAGCAACATCGATGACAAAACGGTACTTGACATCATTTTTTGCGAGTCGATCAAAGGCTTCGTTAATTTGATTCGGGCTAACAACCTCGATGTCACATGTTATGTTGTGTTTTCCACACATGTCCATCATATCTTGCGTCTCCTTAATACTTCCTATTATGCTTCCCTTCACAACTCTCTTTCCTGTTTTTCAACATTATTACACAATTTAATCTAGTTTAAAAAAAAAAAAAAAGCAAATCATAGGGTAGCTTTCTACAAAGAAATTCATTAATAATTACCAAAGATCAATGGAAAGGCTGGTAGTTCAATGGGCTTATCAGGTGCACCCACGATGACCAAAGTTCCATTCACTTTTAACAACTCTAGAATAGGCCCAAGGGAGTGAGGTGCTGATACTGTGTTTAAAATAAAGTCAAGGCTCCTTTTCTTTGCCTGCAAATCAATACCAAATCAAATACATATGCACAAGGACAAAAATCACCAAAAGTAAGTTCATTTTCGTACTAAATCGTAGATTTACCTGCATTTGTTGGGGGTCGGTGCTCAAAATGAAATCATGTGCACCCAATCGTTCTATAGCTTCCTTCTCTTTGGATGGGGAAGTGCTGATTATAGTTACATGGTGACCGAATTCCTTTGCAAATTTGACAGCAACATGGCCGAGACCTCCGAGGCCAACTATCCCTACTCGTTTACCCTTTGTTTCCAACAAATTGTGGTCTTTCATCGGAGTGTACACCGTGATTCCCGCGCACAGAAGAGGAGCAGCTGCATCCATTGGCAAGTTGTCCGGAATACGTACCACATACCTAATTCATCAATAATTAGTTATAAAATGTCTTTAGTATCTGCCTCATCTAATTTATCAACAATATCAGTTTTGTTAATATTGACATAAAATTTGAGACAATTATACATCAGACACAATGTAGTAAGACAAAGTTTCTACAAAGACCCAAAACACTATACATAAAATGTGTTTCAAGTGTGTATACATTAATCTCTCATTAAGCTGCCATATCCTAACTGATACTATTATGCATACATATATTAATTCACTACACCATATCATTCTAGTCCATAATTTTTATTTGGGTTCTAGATATACCTAGGAATAAAAACAAGTCAGGCCATTTGCAAACTATTCAGATCTCGACTCAAAAAATACTTGTTCAAGTTCATTCGTTAAATTATCATCTATTACGAGTGTTTACCTGCGATCTACCACAAGAAATTCAGAGTAGCCTCCATAAGTTATGCTGCCATCCCAGAAAATGCCATTGTACACAAACTGGACATTGTCACAATAGTTCTCTTGACCATCGTTGCAAAAATCACAATTCAAGCAAGTTGCGGCCATGCACCCCACCCCAGCTCGATCCCCCACCTTGAAGTTGCTCACATTGCTCCCCACCTTCGTTACGATCCCAGCAATTTCATGCCTGAATATTATTATCAATTGGAATACTAATTAATACTAGTATTACACAAAAAATAGTACTATAAAAATATGTTATGAATATATAGATTACCCGGGAACAACAGGGTACATGGTTATGCCCCAATCATCCTTGGCATGGTGAAGATCAGTGTGACATATCCCGCAGTAGAGAATTTTAATGGTTACATCGTCCACCCCATTTTCTCTGTTCATCAATTAAATAATACAATATTATTATGTGAAAACAATTAGTACGTAATATAGTTTTAAAATGTGTGTGCAATACTAAGACCTATGTGGAAAAATACTTGCATCAACCAACATACAGTTTAAATTTCCTTTTCAACATCATCGATCCCCACACCACAATACAATAATATATCCTCATGTCTAATATACTGTATATATTCTCAATCACCATGATTCATATGGCCGGCCGGAGTACTAATAATATCACTAAAATCAATATATGATGGAAAAACTCCAATAAACCAATCAAATATAGCAGAAGCGAAACATTCATCCACAAATGAAGCAGCAGATTTATCATAAGATTAGTGTTTTGGTAATTATTTATTTTAAATAAAAAAAGGGTTTAACTAAACTAAATTAGCAAAAGGAAAACTAGAATAAAACTGTAGTATTTAAATGGATCTAAAATTGGATTAAATATTTATAAGTCCCGATTTGGTGTGTAAATATGTTGTTTGGGTTGGACCACCCAAATAAAATCAACAAAGAAAAAATTAAGTAAATCAAACACATATATGTGCAAAGTTTTATGCCAAAATTAGCCAAAGACACACATTTATTTTGTATATATATACCTGCGGGTGAAGGTATGAGGAGTTATCTTGCCAGAAGAGTCATGAGCTGCCCACCCTCGGACTGTCTGAGTGTGATTTTGTGTTGTCTGTGCCATTTCTCTCTTTTACTCTCACACAACACAATGTTGAATTGAATTTTGATTTTGAATTGAGTGATAAAAAAGTAGTAGTAACAACACCTCTTAATTTATAACACCCACACCGACAGTGGACTATTAATTCAAAGGGGGCCCTTACTCTTTTTTTTTTTTTTTTTTGAATTACATTAAATACCATCCCTTTTTTCCTCTCCCATGACTCGAACCTAGGAGCTATCCCACTTTGTCAAGGGGCCCTTACTAGTGGCATAAAAATAACCTACTAATTACCCCCAACAACTTTTAATCATCATTTTGATTCCGACAATTTTGTCGCACTATATATATATTTATACTCCATTATTCTCAACCTCTCTTTTCTCTTTGTAACTCGAACTCATAACCGATCGTTCAATGCGATATGCTGAAAATTTTATACTTTACAACCTAAGTACCAAAAAAATATTTAATTACCATACAAAATTTCAGTATTTGAGAATTGAATACCTGACAATACAGAATTCATGATCGAATAATACCGAAAATTCTGAAATGCTGAAATACTGAAAATAGCGAATTTTATTGAAATGCCAAATATATTGATATTTTAATTAATTTTATGAGTATTTATTTATGTATAAAGTAGATAAAATAAGAATAAAATAGAGGAAATATAATATAAGTCCGGTGGGCATTAGTTTTAAAAAAAAGGAAGCAAAACACATTTTATGTGACAAAAAAAAAAAAAAAAAAATATATATATATATATACACCCTATGTGGACTGATGGAGTAATAATTTATGTAGGTATGTAAAATTGAATACTTGGGAGTAGTATTTAATTCGATTTTGAGGATAGAAGACTTTTGGCAAAATATAAAAAGACTTGGGAAATTAGTTTGAACTAGTTAGCGACAGAAAATGATGGAGGAAATAATTAATATGAAAAGAGTGAGAGTTTAAAAAATAAATAGTGGAGTATTTGAGTAGGGTCTATCATGCATGCCAGTGTGGTGGTGGGTGGTTTCCAATTTATTTCGCCACACCCAAATTCATAGGGTGGGTGGAAATAAATTTTTCATCTCCCAACTGCTTTGTCTAACGTCAGTATTCTGGATGCCCCTTGTCAGTTGTCATATGCCAATTTATTTATTATGTGTTACTTTCATAGGATTTTATTTACAAATTCACCCAAAATACCCCTATTTATTATGTTATACTTTGATAGGATTTTATTAAGAAATTCACACGAAATGCCCCATATTTATTTATGTGTTAGTTTGATAGGATTTTATTAAGAAGTTCACTCGAAATGCCCCATATTTATTATGTGTTACTTTGATAGGATTTTATTAAGAAATTCACTTGAAATACCCTCTATTTAATATTTATTATGTGTTAGTTTGATAGGATTTTAAGAAATTCACTCGAAATACCCCCTACTCTAATAGCAATCAAATTTAAGTTTGAGTTCATAAATACTCAATTAGAAAGATTTGCAAGCCTAATCGAGCTGTTACAATATTTACTATTTTGTTATTAATTATATAATTTGTATTTATATGCAAGTAATCTAGTCCAGTCGAGCCGAACTCGAATTTATTATTCTATTAATAATTATATTAGGAAAAATATGCTATACGTTTTAACTTTTTAAAATTATACACGTAATCGAGTCGAGTTCAAATTTAGCTAGTTTTTTATTGAGTCGAGCTTGACCGAGTTTGAATCATGTTTCAAGTTTCAAGTATATCAATCAAATCGAGTTCGAACTCAACTCGGCTCATTTACACCCCTACTCGAGGCTCAACCCGAACCACAACTTTGAATTACATTAAATACCCTCCCATTTTCCCCTCCCCATGACTCGAACCCAGGATCTAAGGCCTAGGTAGTGGTGCTCTAACAACTTGAGCTATCCCACTTTGTCTCAACCCGAACCACAACACTTGTCATTTTTAAGGCTAGCTCTTGTTACTGATCATCCCTTCTTTTTAATTTTCACGACTCTTCTACTTGTGGTTTAGTTATTAAACTATGAAATGTAGTACGGTGTATATTAATTACAAAAATTCTCATTCATTTTTCCTCCACAATTGTGACGAGGTGGATTAAATCCAAAAATGACAATCCACGTGAGCCTATTTACCAGAAAACAAATCATGTGATGCGTTCTACATTACCATTTGCGGCATTTAAAGAAAAAAAAAATTGTGACCCAAAACGGATGAAAATTGAACAAAAAGAGGCAAAATTGAGAAACTGAAAAAATAAAGGACTAAAATAGAATTTACCTAAAGTTAGAGGACTAGAATTTATATTAATCCCTCTACTTTCCTAATCAATATATACTTAGTTTTTCTTCCTCATCAAATTAATATATACAAAGGTTTTCCTAAAGAGTGTTCAAAAGTACCAAATTAAAGATTGGAACACTTGTCATGCTCTTAATTAAGACAATCATATTTGTCGCATGTTGGTTTCTTTCACCCACATATATACAAGCAATTAATTGTCATTATCACTCTATAAATTCACGAGGGAATGAATGAGAATAAAAATTAAGGTACACGCAATTAAATCTAGAAAAAAAATCATAAATTTTATCTCCACAATACTCACAAAATTACACAATGTTATTACTTTTGAGACTCACACATACATCTAATTCAACCAATTTTTTACTTAAAACATATATTTTTAATTTTCAATTCGATGCAAGTGTGTTATTTTTCGACAACAATTAAATAATTTGATTGTTGGAGAGGCCATGAGGTGCAACGTAAATAACACTACTGAAAATTATTTCACGGGTTGAGGAGTATGCATTCTGAGACCATTCTTGATATTTGACTCGATCGACCTGCATGAGAAGTAGTAGTTTATGTCACGTTCAAAAAATATGAACCGAGACCATCTATATATATATATTTGCAAACTTTTTTACTGCCACATGTCGCAGTGTGATTCATCTAACGCAACCTCTCTCCTCTCAAATGTCTTCATTTCAAAATTCCTCTTCTTACCATATTTTCCTCCTTCTCATTTTAATCTAATCCGTCCATTTAAACAAATTAATCTTAACCGTTCAATCTTTATATAATCTCCTATATAATAATCCTTTTACTTTCATTTTCAACATTCATTTTTTCAGAAAATTTTAGAAACATCCACACTTTCAAACAGTTCATTTTACAGTTTTTTTTTCGTATGCTCTTCTTTCTATGATTCTGATCAAATGTCATTTCTTCTTATGTTTATATGGTGATTCTGATTAGATGTCACATAGTTTTTTTTTGTCACTTCTATGATTCTGATCAGATGTCATTTATTTGTATGCTTATTCGATGATTCTGATTAGATGTCACATTATATCACAAGGGCTTCTCGATTATATGGGAGCCCTCACTGTTGGGATGATCCGCCGAACTTTGTGGCCGGACTTCCCCAAACACATGCTCTTACAATGAATAAAATAGGTGGTTATCGAAAAAATAAATTAGAAAAATATTACAAATTTTATTTACTTAAATAATATTCATATTGTGTTCTTAAACAACATTCATTTTGTGTTAATATTTCACTACGCCTCTATCCCAATATAAATGAATTTTCAAATATTTAGTATGAATTTTAATATCATATAAAAAATAGGTTTATAATATGTCATACAATATAATGCGTCCATAATACATTTTATACCATTATACCATATAAGAGAAATTTGTATCAAATTTTGTGCCAAATTTTGAAATTGTTTTATACCATACTGGAGTAAAACTTTATAAGATATAATTCGACTAAATTTAATATGTTGCTTATATTTATGCCAAATTTTATTCGTCTACTTCTCAATTATGGATAATGCGTCTGATCTGTTGCAAGGAAACTCTAAGTATTTATGGAAAAGTTGAGAGAATTAAATTTAAATTAAATGTAATCTATTTATTTACATATTTAATCATTTTGTCTTTACTGTCAATTGACTAAATCTTAATTAGAATCAAATTCAATTCAATATGCAATCTTAATTTCGTCTTATTTTCCAAAATTTAAAAAATATTATAATTACAATTAAGTAATAAATATTTTTAATCAAAATATTAGTCATGAGATAATGTGTCACGTGGTGATGTGGAGTAAAGATTTTAATAGAATTTGTCAAACTTTAATATAAAAATAAAATAATAATTAAATATTTCTTTAATTCTATTAAGAAATCGAATATATATAATTGTATTGACTAATATAAAATTAATTTAGTACAATATATTTTATTATTTTTAATATGAGTAGAGTAAAGATATATTGAGGTAGAATTTACTTAATAAACCATAAATGCATATGATATGGTATGGTATACATGGGATAGCTCAAGTGGTTAGAGCACCACTACCTAGGTGGGGAGGGAAAAGGAAAAAGGGATGGGTATTTAACTTGTAATCAAAAAAAATAACTACATATAAATAATACATATATTTTCACAGGTCAAGTTTTTTCGAATTCATATTTATAGGGAAAATTAATAGCACAATTTAATGGTACATTTGACTACAATTAAATTTCAAGAATTATGTGTCAATTATTACTAATTGAGTAGATGTTACTTAAATTTTGATAATGAAATTAATTTTGAAATAAACTAATAATAGCACAATTTAATAGTAATCAAAAAAAATAACTACATATAAATAATACATATATTTTCACAAATCAAGTTTTTTCGAATTCATATTTATAGGGAAAATTAATAGCACAATTTAATGGTACATTTGACTACAATTAAATTTCAAGAATTATGTGTCAATTATTACTAATTGAGTAGATGTTACTTAAATTTTGCTAATGAAATTAATTTTGAAATAAACTAATAATAGCACAATTTAATAACACAACTTAAATTGCGGTCATATATAATTTTGAATTATCAATAATTGTTTAGTTTGTATATTTTTTTAATTATGTCATTTTAAATAATATATTACTATTTATACACAGTTATTACTAAATACGTTTAAGAAGCGTGGGTTGCACTTAGACCTTTTCAATAAGTGTGGGTTGAACCCGCACGGGCCGCACCTATGACTAAAACGAAAATTCTTCCATTTTTATTACATTTTGAAGATCAATTTCCAAAATTGTTAATGTATTAAAAATTTTGTCGTGTATCTTTTCATAATTATTTAATATTTATGATTCATGTTTTATTAAGTTTTTTAATAGGTAAATATTGAAAAATGAAATAAAAATATCTTAGTTCAACTGCTTAGAAAAAATCTCTAAATTTTACAAGTATGGTATTTTTACGGTAAAATAGGCTTCGCCCTGCCTTACAATAAACAATGCTTCAAATATAATTGGATCGTTGATCAAACATATGCATTTTATTATATATGATTGCATTTTGCATTAGTGCGTTTGTCTTATGCAAAATGTAATCGCACTACATCGCCTTATTAATAAATAAACAATTATGAATATATCTTTTTAATTTAAAATAAATAAATATATTTAATTATTAAATGACATATATCTATAATTTTTAAATAGGTCGGATCGGATCAGGTCGGGCCCGCTGGCACATTGTAAATGTATGTTTCCCTTGAATTGAATCGCATAAGGTCGGAATGGGCCCGAGCTAGGTTGGATTGGGTTTGGTTGGACTGGGGTGGGGTGGGGGGAGTCGGGCAGGGTTCAGACTGGGTCATGGCCCGTTGGGAACAAATGTTTCCTTGGGGGGATATTTTTTATATTTTTAAAAAAAATACTATAACAACATTTAAGTAATTTTATATTTTTTTTTCAAAAAAAATAAATTAAATATATAATGTCGAAGTGCGATCGCACATGGCAAAGTCAAATAATTAATGTGTCAACTTTTCAATTACTTAATTTCACAATTACTTTCTTACTCCTAGCTTTTCAATTTCTTACATCTTTTGACTCTCTATTTTTATTAAATAATTTGGAACTTGATGTATTATTTTGCCTATTAAAAATGATTTTATATTTTATTTTCAACTAATTCTAAAAATTATTTTTTGGTTTCTGCAAATGAAATAATGTACGAAAGTATGGTTCATTCATCAAAAGTTCAGATGTGTTTTTATTTTATAGTCTTGCAATTCTTATAGAATTGTAGTGTGCAATGATTTTTCCATATATTTTTTGGGCAGATTGGAGGCCAGATTACATTCTTGAGCAGTTCATTGGGAGACAAAGTTATTATTTTAGAGATAAAATTGTACAAAAATTGAATAAATTACTTTTTTTTTTTAAATCTGAATTATCATTTCTTCCATGTTAGGATTTGGGCTTTTTGAGGTGGATTGAGTAAATTGTTGGATATGGTTTGTATTGTTTATTTTTTTGTTAGAGCAGTTATTGGGAAATTTTATTTAAATTCATAAGTATGATTCCTATGAAGATTAAGCAAAATAGAGATTATTTCATCACCATAAACGGAATATGTAAATTGGTAATTTTGTTATGATGGTTTAAGAATTGTTTCTTTAATTGCTTAAATATATATAAACATTGATTAACTTTAAATTTAATCAATTGAATTAATGTTTGATTTTATTTCTTTTACTTTAAAGTACGACAGTACAATAAACATGTTCACGTGAAATTGTGAATTGTTCTATTTTTTTTTATCTTATTGTTAACTATATTTAATTTATTTAAACTAGAATTGTAGTACAATTAATATGAGAGTTAATATATGTCATTTACAAAGCTATCCAATGATCAAAATATGAAGTTCTCAAAGAAAAAAAAAAAAATATATATATATATATATATATATATAACACAAAGTCATTGCATGCATTCAATCACATGCAATTTAACAAAAAATATGTATTAATTTTTACTAATAAAATTATAATTTTCTATTCAATTTTTTTTTTATAAATACTCCGTTTAATTAATTTATATTACTACAAAATATATATATATATATATATTAATATGTTTCAGAGGTACTTTTTAATTAATAAATTAAAATAAAAAATATATTTTAACCCCGCGTAAAACGCGGGTCTTACACTAGTTCTTGATATTTGGTTACTATTAAATGTGTAACTAAAACAGGTTTGAATTCTATGTTTTAGAAGAGTAGCAATAGAATTGTATGGCTATATTGTATATATAGAGAAACAATGAATTGTGAAATTGTAATTTCATTGAGTGAATGTAAAGTGTTTACAAGAGAGGTATTTATAGATACAAAATGTATCTATATTTACAAGATATGAATAAATATTTACATCAAATATTCTAAAAGATAAGGATAAATCATAATATTAAAAGATACAAATCTTTATAATATTATATTCCTAATACGCCCCCTCAAGATGGAGCACCGTAGGAGAGTCCAATCTTGGTCATAAGTAGTTGCAGTCGAGCACGAGGTAATGGCTTGGTGAGAGCATTAGTAAGTTGGTCTGCAGACGAAACATGTGAGACTCTAAGCTGAGATGTCTTGATCAAATCTCGAACAAAATGAAAATCAATTGCAATATGGTTCATTCGAGAGTGAAAGACAGGATTTGAACAGAGATAAGTGGCCCCAATATTATCACAGTAGATAACAGGAAGAGTCGGAACTGAGAAACACAATTCATGAAATAAGGACTTTAACCATTGAACTTCAGAGGCAGCGGAGGCAATGGCACGATACTCGGCTTCCGTGGAAGAACGATCAACTGATTTTTATTTCTTTGAAGACCATGAAATAGGATTAGCCCCAAGAAATACAATGTAAGCACTTGTAGAAGTACGATCATCACTGTTGCCGGCCCAATCAGCATCAGTAAAACAATGTAGAGATGAGGAAGGTTCAGGTTTCAAGGTTATTCCTACATCTCGAGTCCCATTTAAATAACGAAGAAGACGTTTAACTGCACCCAAATGAGTAGTGGTTGGAGCATGCATAAACTGAGATAACTTGTGAACAACAAATGCAATATCAGGTCTGGTGAGTTGGAGATATTGAAGACTACCAAGTACCTGACGAAATTGAGTGGCATCAGCAGGAGGTGTCCCATCCGAAAGAGTGAGACGAGCTCAGGTGGATAGTGGAGTCTGAACTGGTTTGGAGGTGATCATGTTATACCGAGTAAGGAGATCAACCACATACTTTCGTTGGGAAAGAAAGCATGATTTATTGGTACGAAGAACTTCCACACCTAGGAAGTAGGAAAGGGGGCCCAAATCTTTCACTGAAAATTTTGTACCAAGGTCCGTAGCCACTCGAGTGAGGAAGGGAATGTTATTTCCTGTGAGAATCAGATCATCAACATACACAAGGAAATATGCAATAACACTAGATTTATTGTACACAAAAAGAGACTCATCAGACTTTGTGTGAATAAATCCAATCCCTTCCAAGAACGTCCTAAGAGCATAATACCAAGTACGAGGTGCCTGTTTTAAACCATAAATGGACTTATGCAGTTTACAAACATAGGATGGAAAAGTTTTATCAACAAAACCAGGGGGTTGTGCCATGTAGACTGTGTCAGACAGGGTACCATGAAAAAAAACATTATTCACATCAAACTGTTGAAGGGGCCAATTTCGAGTAACTGCAATACTGAGAACAGCTCGAACAGTTGAAGGTTTGACAACAGGACTGAAGGTTTCAAAGAAATCAACACCCGAACGCTGATGAAAACCTTTGGCCACAAGGCGCGCTTTAAATTTGTCTAGGGACCCATCAGGTTTGCGTTTGATGCGAAAGACCCACTTGGAGCCAACTATATTTTGAGACTCATCAGGGGGAACCAAATCCCAAGTTCCATTCCTGATAAGAGCATCAAACTCGGAGGACATGGCTTCCCTCCACCGTTCATCTTTCAAGGCCTGAGAAACACAACTTGGTTCAGTATCAGAAGGTAAAGCCGATGTAAGACAATACCTTGGATTGGGCTTGAAGATCTTGTTTTGAGACCGAGTGACCATATTGGATATGTGCAAGGCCGGAGGTGGTGAAGGTGGTGCGGGGGGCCGCGGAGGAGCGTTTGGCGGCACAAGAGTAGCTGGAGGTTGGATAGGGTGGGCGAGAGGTGGGTTTTCAGTATTTGGGGTGATGGGGGTGTATTTATCATTTTAGGGGGTGCATTGGGAGTTTGGGTCGGAGAAGTGGGTGTATTTATCGAAACAGGAGGTGTGTTCAGCGGAACAGTGGGTGTAACAGGGGGAGGAGGTGCATTTATCAATTCGGTGGGTGTATCAGGAGTGGGGGTGTATATATCCGTTCTGGGGGTGTAACTGTCAGATCAGTGGGTGCAGGAGGTGTATCTACCAGAACAGTGGGTGTGTCAGAAACTGAATTGATTTTGGCAAAGGGAAAGGTGTGTTCAACAAATTGAACATGGCGAGAGGTATATATTTTGTGGGTGGTAAGATCTAGGCATAGATAGGCACTTTGAGTGATGGAATATCCAATGAAAACACATGGCATGGAACGAGGGTCTAATTTATGAGCAGTGTAGGGGCGGAGCCAAGGGTAGCATAAGCACCAAAAAACTCGAAGTTTGGATAGGTTAGGTGGTTGTTTTAAAAGGCATTGGAAGGAAGAAAGCATGTTTAGGTTAACTTTAGGAAGGCGATTTATGATGTAGGTAGCTGCACAAACCGCATAAGGCCAGTATGTGAGGGGCATGGAGGCGTGGTGTAGTAGGGCTAAGGCTGTATCAACAACATGTCTGTGACGACGTTCAGACATGCCGTTGTGCTCGGGAGTATGGGGTGGGGTGGTGAGGTGGGATATGCCATGGTTTTGGAGAAACGAGCGAAGAGCAATAAACTCTCCCCCATTATCTGTGTAAAGAGTTTTAATTTTGGTGTTGTAGTAATTTTCAACAATGGATTTAAAGGTTGAGAATGTGGATTGGACATCCGATTTGCGTTTTAGGGGGTAGATCCACATGTATTTACTGAAATGGTCAACAAATATGACATAATACTTAAAACCATCATGAGATATGACCGGAGATGACCATACATCGGAAAAGATAATTTCAAGGGGTGTATGTGAAACAATACTAGATTCATTAAATGGTAGTTTGTGACTCTTAATACAATGACAAGGATCACAACTAAACAGTTTTGTAGGATTACTAGGTAAACGAAATTTAGACAAAGTATGGGATAAAATTTTGAGAGATGGGTGACCTAAACGGGAATGCCAAACCGAAAGAGGAAGGCGGTCAGAAATGAATGTGGTAGGTGAGGGTTTGGATGCTCGTGCCGGCCATACGTAAAGATTATCAATGCGACTCCCCACGAGGAGAACGCTCCCCGTACGACCATCTCGCACCTGAAAAGAAGACGAACCAAAGATGACATCAACATTATTATCTCGACATAAGGTTGAGACATAAATTAAATTCTTTGCCATTTGTGGAACGACTAATACATTCGAGAATTTCAACATATTAAAATCTTGGAAAGATATAGAACCGATATGAGAAATATGCAACCCGTTACCGTCACCAATAACCACTTTGTCGGATCCGGAATAGGGCGAATGTAGGGAGAGATTTCGTAAGTCCGTAGTTACATGATGAGAGGCCCCATAGTCCAAGATCCAAGGGGTGGAGGGGGTATATGAGACTGTCGAGTGGGCTGAGTAGGTGGGAGGGGTGTGTTTACTCGATAAATGGGTGTTAGGATTCTAAGGAGAGGGGGTGTACGTACTAGATGTATGGGTGTATGGACTTTGTGAGTGGGTACTGAGTTGACTCGGTGAGTTGGGACCGAGTCGACTTATTGAGTTGTGGATTTGAGCAACTTCTGATTTGGGGGGTTTCGGGCCTGTTGTGGCCGTGTGACCGAGGAATGGTGTACGACCAGAGGGTCGTCTGGAGGTCTTGCCGGCAGCAACGGCCAACGCCAAGCGCGACGCAACGGAAGGACGCAGAGCAGCCATTAATGGAGGTTGGAACTTCTTTTTTTTTTTTTTTTGGCTACTGGTAGCGGGAGGAGCAATATATATATATAGTTGAAATAGTAGATGATTTTGAAGAAATAGACCAGGTATGATCTAATCTTGAGTGGTTTGATTAAAAAAAAAAAAAAAACACCTCCTGTTCTGTTAATGGCGGCTTATTGAGGAAGAAGAAGACAAAGCTTCTTAGGAACCGTGAGCCGAAGGACTCGTTGATACCATATAGAGAAACAATGAATTGTGAAATTATATATTTTTTTTTAAGTGCACAACAAAATGTTGTGTTATACTCCCTCCGTCCTACTCTAAGTTTTTCATCTTTCTTTTTTAGATGTGCCACTATAAGTTTTTCATTTTTGACCATACTTCATCTCATACTAATCAATTATTTTCTCTCTCATCACATCATTTGTACTACATCTATTATTTTATCATATTTCTTAATCAAAACATCCAAAAGAAAGGGAAAACTTATATCGGGACGAAGGAAGTACTATATTTAAATACAGAATTGAACCGTGTAATTTTATTACACTGTAGCTCATGTATATCACAATATCCAAATCCAATAAAATAGTACTCAGCATAATAGGTGTTAGAGTTTTAAAATATTGAGATCGTGGGAATACAATTGCACACATATTAACAATTTATTTATAGTTTTTTTGTGCAATAGCAACACGTTAATTCTTATGTAATTCTTTCGTCCACTGAAAATTAGTATATATCTAGAGGAGGTGTTGCGTAAATGTCTATAATCAGGGTTTTTTGTGCAATAGCAACACGTTAATTCTTATGTAATTCTTTCGTCCACTGAAAATTAGTATATATCTAGAGGAGGTGTTGCGTAAATTAGGGTCGGACCCAGGATTTTGGTTTGAGGGGGCCAATAGAAATTGTTTAAATACTAATCTATATGTATGATATACTCCCTCTGTTCAATTTTATTATGTCCACTTCTCCGGGCACGAATTTTAATGAATATTGATTAGTTTATTCATAAAGTAGATAAGTTGAGGGTATGATAGGGTATTGTGGGGTCCATTTGTAAATAAATGATTGTTTATAAATAAAGTGAATGGCAAAGTGGGTAAATAAATGATGGTAGGAGGGTGGAGATAAAGTAGTATGAATAGTATTGTTTTCAAAAAGGGTATGGGCATAATAAAATTGGACAACCAAAAAAGGAAAGTGGGAATAATGAAATTGGACGGAGGGAGTAATTTTTAGATAATATAACTTTGCATTAAATATATAACATTTCGTCTCATGATAACTTTTCACACTTTCTTTTTCACAACATTTCATAATAATTTTCACACCCTTAAAACGAAAAATTATTTATAAACTCCACCCTCACAATATCCTTATTTTTATACAAAATAAAAAATTTACACATATGTCATCACTTTTAGACCTATACATACATACATACAAATCAACACATTTTTGTTTTACTTTATACATAAAAAATATAATCAAAATTGCCCTTTAAAATTTACTTGTTATTACACTTGTTTTACCCTTTTACTTCTAAATAATTTGCTATTCACTTCTAAATAATTTGCTATTTTGAATAACTTCCTCAACCATCTAACTCTTTATTTTTATTTTTTTAATTATATTATGCTATTAAAAAAACATATATTTAAATCTACATTCAATACTTGTGTAATAGAAAGTGAGAAGAATCGGGTGGGTTCACTTATCACAATATACGCCACTACACTGAGAGAGCGTTGGGCTTTTCAACAGTTGGGCTGAATTACTTATTGCTAATTAACATATATGGAGTAGACATTTTAGTACATACTCCATATAATATAATAGTAAAAAAATAAAAAATTGAGGGGGTCAGGGCCACCCCACCCTATTGCTAGTTCGGTACCTATCTATAATGAGATAAAGTATAATTTGAATACAACATTTTAACACTTTAAAACAGATGAATATTAATATCTTGACGATATCTTACCGTGGCAATGTCAGGGGGCGGATCTAATGTAAAACAAGTAGTACCCCCATAATGAAAAAAGGGATGGGGTATATACCCCTCCAACTTTGTTTAATACACTCCACCGATTCGCACACTCCCCCCCTTGTACAGAAAAGATACATGCACTCCCCCCAAATTACTTTTTATACCCTCTTCACTTAAAAAATTTTAAGTTAAATACACTCCCCCACTAAAGTCCTAATTTTTTCTAAACCCTAATTTTTTCCTTTTAATTTCTCCCCCACACTCATTCCTTCTCCTCCCTTTCTTCATCCACCACCGTCGCCGCCGCACATCCACCACCGTCGCTGTCGACATCCGTCCACCGTCGCCGCCCTTCGTTCGCCGCCGCACGAAGACGCAGAAGGTAAGCTTTTTTTTTCTTTTTTCTCTATTGCCCAAGACGGCGGCCTATCTCCAGCTATCTAGCGCCGCCGCCGGTCTTCGCCCCGCCCCCAAGAAGCGCCGTCCTCCCCTTCGTCCAGCCTCCGCCGCTCGCCCGCCCCAGGTAAGTCTCTTTTTTTTCCTTTTCTGTTGAGTTTCTTCCGTCTTCTCTGCTTTTTTTTTTTTTTTTAATTTTCGACAATATTGAGTCGACCAAAACCACTCCCAATGACAAAATATTGTCGACGGGAGTGTTTTTGATCGACTCAATATTGTCGATCGAAAAAATCTTATTGATCAAAGTGTTTTTGGTCGACAAACCAGAGTCGATCGGAGTGTATTTGGTCGTCAAACCAGTGTCGACTGGAGAAATTTTGATCGACTCTGGTTTGTCGAAAATAAGTTTTTTTTTTTTTTTTAATTTCTAAGTTGTGTTTTTTAACTTCTGAATTTTTATTAGTGGCGGCGGATGCCGAGGTTGGGCGGCGGCGGTGGATGCCGGAGGTTGGGCGGCTAATACCTCTCAAATAAATTAGGGTTAGGGCTATAATTAGGGTTAGGCTTAGTTTAATTGATGGAGAGTGTAGGTATCATTTTGTATTTTATTAAAAGGGCAAAACAGACATTTTACATGAATATTTAATTAATAAAAGTGGAGGGGGAGTGTATTAAACAAAGCTGGAGGGGTATATACCCCATCCCATGAAAAAAATATGTCTAATATCTAGCATGCTAGGTTACTATCACACTTGCATTTAATTTGTTTTTTCATACCTATTTACTATTGGGCTTATTCTCAATCTTATACTTGGGGCTTCTTATCATATTTATTTTGGGCGCGGCTAAATGCACCGAATTTCCTATGAGTACACCTACCAAACATTTTTTTAATCTTTCTGAATATGTGAATTGTCTCATATACCCCTAGGGTAAAATTTATGAAAAAAACGAAGATGAGTACACCCACCCATTCTATTTCACAGAATTATCTCCACCACCACCAAAACAAACACCATTCTTAACAAAAAAAAAAAATCCAAAATTTTAACAAAAATAAACATGTTCGAAATTTTTTCCAGAACAAACATGTTAAAAAATAACCAGATGTTCGAAATTTTTTTCAGAACAAACACCAAATGTTCGAAAAAAATTCCAAAACAAACACCAAATGTTCGAAAAAAATTCCAAAACAAACACCAAACGTTCGAAAAAAATTCCAAAACAAACATGTTCGAATTTTTTTCCAAAACAACTCAAATTTGTTCGAAAAAAAAGATCGAACAAGATGTTCGAATTTTTTTTCAAAACAAACGCAGATTGTTCGAAAAAATTTCCAAAACAAATTCAATAGGTTCGAAAATAATTTCCAAACTTCTAAAATACCCAAAATTTCCTAAAATTCCTAAATTTTTAAAAAACCCCTAAATCAAGAAATAAAAAACTGACCTACTTGTCTTCTTCAGAGGCCGCGTCCACTGGCCGGCGGCCGCTTCGCACGGAGGAGGGGCGACGACGGCCGCTTCGCACGGAGGAGGGGCGACGACAGCCGCTTCGCAGGGAGGGGGCGCGACGGCGCCCTGCGAAAGACGAGGGAGAGTTCGCGACGGCGGCCGCGTCGCTTGGTCTTCTCTTCAAACGGAGGGGTCGCAGCGACGGAAGAAACTTCAAACGGAGGGGTAAAGAGGTGGGCCGCGGCCGCCTGAGAGTGGGAGGAAGGGAGGAGGCGGTGGGAGAAGGGAGAAAGGAGAGAAATTTGGTGGGTGTACCAAAATGTGAGAAAAATTAGGGTTAAGAAAAAAAAATGAGGGTATTTTAGAATTTTTTACGTGGGTGTCCTCATCGCGTGGGTGTACTCATAGTATCCTCGGGTGCCTTTAGCCGCGCCAATTTACTTTAACTTTCCATTTCTTTATTTTATTTTATATACTAGAGTACTACTTATTTTTCCCTTTTAAAAATATAAAAGATTGTTATAATTATAATTTATTCAATGCTTTCAATTTTATTATTTTTACTTTTCTATTTTGATGGTCTAATTTCATTATTCACATTCTTCTTTTAGAAATAATATTATTTACACTATTTTCTCTTTACTCTTCAAACATCATTTATTTATTCAAAATGTCGTCATTATCTTTATTTCTAAACAATCACTTTATTTATAAATAGATCTCAAACCCTACTTATCTATTACATATATATAAAAATCAATTAATATTTATTAAAACTCGTGCTAAAAAAAATGGGTATAATAAATTGGAATGAAGGAAATATATTATTTTACAAAAAAATCTTTTTGTGAGTCAAATATAATTTAAGTATATTTTTGTAATCTTCTCATTTTTTATTTTAAAAAAATATTGTACCCTCAAATTTAAATTCCTAGATTCGTCACTCTTCATTTCTCACATGTCTTTGCCCATTTATTTGTAACTTAGGGCAGGGAGATATTTGGTTATTGGGGAGACACTCTTATGTTGGCTATTGGTTCATGATAAGAATCAAACCCCACTAGCAAACAAAATTAGGCCCTTTGCTTAATTCACCTATACACAATTAAGGTCAAAAGATATAAATGAGAGAAAACAATATATATAGTTATATGCACACTAAAATGGAGGTTGATTCCAGTGGCGCACTAGTTAAAACAACAACTTCAAAACCTTATCACTTCACATATTCTAATAAAGGTATATTGCTCAATCTACCCCATTCAAATTATTGTCAAGTGCAATGCACCCAATTTCACCCCCATTTCTCTTAAAGTACTTCACGTGTCATTTATTAAGGTCGTGTAACTAAAAATGAATACGGAGTACAAGATTTCTGATTGGAGGGAGGTATTATAAAATATTACACCCGTTCTGAAATGATTTGCATATGGTTTGACTAACACACTTAAAAAAAAATGTGATTTAGTGGTTGATGATGTAAGATAAATGAAGGGTATTTTAAGTGATTTAGTGAGATGTAAAATAACATGTAGGTAAAAAAGAGTGACAATTTTAAAAATAAATGATATTGAAAGACTATTTTTATAGTATTTTCATATCGAGGGTGTGCAAGTAATTTTGAACGTGTCAATAAAAAAACTGTGCAATTAATTACGGAATTGAAAAAAGAAAGTATTATAATTGACAATTTTAATTTGAGCTGATCCGTACAATTTGGGTCGCCCCAATCCCGATCTCGTAATAAAATAGGGTGGGTTTAGATATCACTCTCACCCCGTGTTCCGAATCCGTTTTTATTATTATTTTTTACATGTAACAATAATTCAACTTCATATAGTAGTATTTTTTTTAGGTCAATTTAAATTGATAAAGTATAATATGATAAAATACAATATGATATTTTTCAATACAAATCTAAATTTTATGTTATATATATATTTTTTATAAATATTTATTATTTTTACAAAAATATTTTTTTAAATTATAATGGGTCGCCCCGCCCCGCCCCGTTTATAGAATGGAACGGGTCCGGATATCTAGGTACTCGACCCGACCTGGCTCATTGTCATCTCTAAGCGCGCGTCTTCCATGGAGAAAAGATTAATGTACATATTTTAATTCTATTTACATGGAGATATATATTCTACTCCCTCCTTCTCAAGATTACTTTCATATATTTGTAGATGGACACACATATTAGGAAAATGTAATAATGAGTAGAGGTTTGACGGATAATTTTATAAACTTTTATGTATAAAGTAAAGAAATAAGTTGACTTTTTTGTATGTGTGGAGAAAAAATAATGATATTTATGTAAAATTGAGGAATATTGTGTGGGTCGAGTTTATAGAGGGTTTTTCATTTTAAAAATATAAAAGTTACTGTGAAACGTTCCAAAAAAAAAGTGTAAGATTGTGTTTGGATGTGGAGATTTGATTTGAGGAGGTATTTCAAATGAAATGATTTAAAAATAGATTGATTTCAAATTACATGGTTTTAATCCTTTCCATTTTAAATAAATAGTGTGTGAACAAAAATCTAAGTATTTGAAATTCATTTATAATTCAAACAAGTGAAGTGAATTTGGAGAGTGAATTTAAAATTTATATATCAAATCCTTTCATCAAAATGTAGCCTAAAAGTAATTGCAGGAGATGAGGAGTAATTTAATATTTGTTATTTTATGACTCGTTTATTTTAATACTATGATTTTTATAGGTTCATTTTATGAAAACACTGCATAGATCTAAATTTCTAACACATGAATC
This sequence comes from Galeopsis tetrahit, assembly GCA_963675135.1. Classification (NCBI taxonomy): domain Eukaryota; kingdom Viridiplantae; phylum Streptophyta; class Magnoliopsida; order Lamiales; family Lamiaceae; genus Galeopsis; species Galeopsis tetrahit. Next base: position 57,739,671 of record OY776131.1, read on the forward strand.
TCAATATATAAAACTAAAAAAAAAAAGGAGCTTAAACACCCTTTTCACATTATCAAAATCTCTGGACCTTACTTTCTTTTTATTCCATCTCGATATTGAGGAAATTATGATGAGCCTTCAAAGAAGTCGCCCTTCCAACAACATTTATAATTAGAAATAAACTCATTCCTATAACAAACCTCCCCCTTCTGTTCATCGCCATTTTTCACAGAATTGACTATACAGACAAAGATAGTGTGTGTTTTTTTTGATAATGGAGTGTGAAGATGGGACTCATTATATATATGGAAGAATTGCCAATACACAATAAGGGTTAAAAAGGGTTTTCCATATGTGTTTTGTATCGAATAGTAATAGGGATTTATTTCATAAATAATCGATATTTTTAAAAATTTGTACCAATAAAAGCATACCTAGCATACCTATTAAATTTGTAAGGAGAAAATAATAGTATTTTTCAACCTACAAAGTAATACTATAATATATTTCAGTTTTTGTGAATACGTCAAACTTCGATCAAAATTAATTGAACCTAAATTACAATAATTGAGTTGTGCAACTGATGAGTAAAACAATTTGCACCATATTTCATATATAAAAACAAATTTTCAAAACATGAACTAATTGTGATTTAATTTAAGAGTTTTTATAAGACGACACGCTGGGACAAAATTTAGTGTATACCCTAACTGTGGCGCATATATTGTTCCATCCCAAGTGTTGAAAGAGTGTGGATGTGATTTCAAAAGTCATGCCCAAGAAACATCCTCAAAATATGCAACTATCTCTAATGATCAAGAAACCTTAAAGCTGTATCTCCAAAAATGTATCAACCATTTAAAAGGCGTGACATGGGAGGGGAGGACATTACGTAATTTATCACAAAATCTAAAAATTATTTCTTGAAAGTTTTTGCCAAATCTTCACCACCCCCACTCACAAAGTGGAAACACACACACACATGAATCCATTACCTAATTTATTAGAGTGAGATGATCAACACTATCTATCTATATAAACAAACAATTTCATTGAGAGGTTACCAAGTTTTGATAGTCATGAGACTCGTTTGTTTCAGTTTCCTTCTTTTTCTCGTCTCGTTTCTTCGACAAATTCATGCCGACAGCGTTTATATTGTCTACATGGGAGCCTCGGCTGCCCATACAAATGATCATGCTCTTCTTCTAACCTCTTTAATCAAAAGGTTCAATTCCTCTGTTGTTTATCACAACTTATGGAAAGTGGCTATTCATTTTTTTACTTAATTTATTTCAGGAAGAAGAATGCTGTGGTGCATACTTACAGCAATGGCTTCGCGGGTTTTGCTGCTCGTTTATCGGACGAGGAAGCAAAATTGATAGCTCAGAGACCCGGAGTGGTGTCTGTTTTTCCTGATCCTGTTTTAGAGCTTCACACCACTCGTTCTTGGGATTTCTTGAAGTATCAAACTGCTGTCAAAATTGATTCTTCTTCTCCCTTTGATTCATCTTCAACTGCAGCTGCAGCTGCAGACACTATTATTGGCATCATAGATACTGGTACGTTCGACATCTGCATAAATTACTTGTACATTAGTCCTTATTTCTTATGGATGAAAATTTCAGGAATCTGGCCTGAATCCAAGAGTTTCACCGATGATGGCTTCGGTGAAATCCCCGCACGGTGGAAGGGGAAATGCATGGAAGGCAGAAACTTCACTTCCTCTTCCTGCAATAAGTAAAAAAAAAAACACAAAGTATTATGTCACCCTTGTTTACCATACACCAATAATACTACTCCTTGAAATGACTAATACTATAGCGCCAATAGTATTAGTGGTGTATGGTAAACAAGGTTCTGTCTTTAAAAAAAAATTGTAATGTACTTGTTTGATACTATAGCAGCAATAGTATTAGTGGTGTACGGTAAACAAAGTATTATGTCACTCTTGTTTACCATACACCAATAATACTACTCCTTGAAATGACTAATACTATAGCGGCAATAGTATTAGTGGTATATGGTAAACAAGGTTCTGTCTTTAAAAAAATTGTAATGTACTTGAATTATGCTTGTATGCAATCCCCTTGCATTTATCGAGTGCTTAATGCATTTATGTTGTATAGGAAAGTGATTGGAGCGAGGTACTATGATGATCCTAATTCGAGCTACAAAGCATTCGGAACGCCAAGGGACGAGTCGGGGCATGGCACACACACTGCATCGACGGCAGGTGGAAGCGCCGTCCCTGGGGCGTCTTACTACGGCTTAGCTAAAGGGACGGCAGCAGGGGGGTCACCAGGTTCAAGAATTGCTATGTATCGTGTTTGTGTAGCTAATGGGGGGTGCCTTGGCTCCGCTATTTTAAAAGCATTCGATGATGCAATTGCTGATGGCGTTGATGTGTTATCACTATCATTAGGCTCGTCTCCGGGCGTGCCTAATTTTTCCACCGATCCAATTGCCATTGGATCGTTTCATGCAGTTGAGAAGGGAATTATGGTTGTTTGCTCGGCTGGAAATAGTGGCCCTTCTTCTTCGACAGTTACGAATGTTGCCCCGTGGATCTTGACCGTTGCTGCAACGACTATCGATCGCGATTTTCAAGCTGATATCGTGTTGGGAGGGAACAAGGTGATCAAGGTAAGTATAAGGTAAAAGGTTCTTTTTTATCTCGTAAGTTTGTTCGTTTTTGCTATGGACGCTCCATTTTAACTTTATATAAAAAAAATGTCAAGTCAGTACAAACCGATTGTTTATCGACTATAGTTGGTCAAATGATTAAAATATTATTTTTGAAAGTTAAAAATACGAAATTCAATTCGAAAAAGTATAGTGTACATACTAATAGGACATGGAAAAAACCTTTTAAGTATCAAGAAATTGTGTATATACATGAATGCATCAAGAATCAAAGAATAGACTAATTTATAATCTGTTTTTTTTTTTTTTTTTTTTTTTAAGGGTGGAGGCATCAACTTTTCCGATCTCAATAAATCAACCAATTATCCTTTCATAGATGGAGTCTCAGCAAGGTCTTCTTCTAGTGATTATGGTGAAGATGATGCAAGGTACAATATGAACAAGATTCATCATATGCCTAATCATAAATTGTAATCAAATGTATATGTTCTTTCAGAAATTGCAGCCCAGATTCATTAGATGATACCAAAGTAAAGGGGAAAATTGTTCTATGTGGAAACAAGGATTCATACGGACCAAGCGATAAGTTCAACGTATTGAAGAGCCAAGGTGCGGTAGGGATGATATTGATCGACAATAACGCGAGGCAAATCGCGATGAACTACAAAACGTATCCAATTGCTGCTGTAACAGAAGAAGATGGATCTCAGTTACTCTCTTACATCAAGTCAACTAGGTAATTAAGTCCATACATATTTCATTAGGCAACTAGTGCAATTTTTACCATACTTAAGTTGAACTTCATTAGTACTTTTTTAGCATATAACTAGTACTTTTCACTATATGAAGTGATACTTTTTATTACATGAACTGAGTCAAAATTGTATGGCATTGCAAAACCAGCAATCCAACGGCTACGATTCGGCCAACTGTGATCATACCAAACTACAAACCAGCTCCAGTTGTTGGCTACTTCTCATCAAGAGGCCCTATTTTGGGCCTCTTTAACCTACTCAAGGTACAAATTTTAGCTTTATATTCAAAGATGAAGTTACCATTAGGCTAAAATATGGTTTGTCGTATTCGTATAGCCCGATATTGCAGCACCAGGAGTGGCGATTCTTGCAGCTTGGCCCTCAGACGTCAAGCCTCTTCCCGGAATGAATCAACCGCCTCTCTTCAACATCATCTCCGGGACCTCCATGGCGTGTCCACACGTCACAGGCCTAGTTGCAGTGGTCAAGTCCCAGCATCCCACATGGACTCCCTCTGCCATCAGATCAGCCATAATGACAACAGGTATTAAAAAGTTCACATTTTTTCAATTTTGATCAAAAAAAAAAAAGTTCACATTTCCGATTTAATCCTATATTAAAAAAATTGTCCAACTTTGACCCCATAACTTATTTATTGTTGGCCACAAATTAAATCTTCGTGTGACATACACGACGACAAAATTGAACATTTTTTTTAATATTGAGATTAGATCGAAAATGTGAACTTTTTTTTGGACCAAAATTGGTCAGTAGACAAGTCATGATAGAACACTCCAATCTTGATCAACATGATTCTATGTTGTTGCCATGCAGCAATCCAGACGAACAATTTACACGCGCCAATCACAACAAACACGGGGTCAAAAGCAACCCCGTACGACGTTGGAGCAGGGGAAATAAGCATGTCAGGGCCGATACAGCCCGGGCTCATCTACGAGACAGAGTCCCTCGACTACCTACACTTCCTTTGCAACATTGGGTACAAATTAGACAAGATCAAGAACATCGCCTCGTCACTTCCTAGTAACTTTTCTTGCCCGAGTAACCCCAGTGTGGATTCAGTCTCGGACATGAACTATCCATCAATCACAGTTTCGGGTTTAAAGGGAAGTGGAAGCAAGGCAGTGAGCAGAACAGTGAGCAATGTTGGTGATGAAGATTCAACATACACAGCTGTAGTGGAAACTCCCACTAATTTGGAAGTAGAAGTGGTGCCAAATAAATTGGAATTCTCAAAGATTGTCAAGAAATTAAGCTTTCAAGTGAAGTTTAAATTTAGTGGAGCTGCTGGGGAAGACTTGTTTGGTTCAATTACATGGACTAATGACAAGTTTAAGGTCAGGAGTCCGTTTGTTGTAAGCAATTAATACTACAAAATAGCACTAGTACTTGTTGTGTATTATCAATTTAAATACTAATAACTACTCAATTATATGTTTCCATTTTGTTATTTGCTGGAGTAGTATGTATGCTCTCATGTTTATATCCCAATTAAGATTAGATTTAATAAAACCATGGTATATTAATTATATATGTAACTAAAAAGTGTAATCATTCGGTAACTGTATGTTCTGTTTAACAATTACTTCTTCTTAAAGTTTTTTTAATACTATATATTATTATTATTATGACAAATAATGGAGTAGCAATTATTTATGATTAAACTGCAACAAAGTTGGAATGGGCAGGTTAGGAAGTTTGGAATGAAGGTGCCCACCATTCGTTTAATTCGATCGATCCATTTTGGCTGGAACCAAACCACTATTTATTCAAATAAAAATCTATAATTCCTAATATGGTATATTGATATGGGTATACTAAGTTAATTCCTTCCAAGTTTCCAACGCATATGTTGCTACTAATTCCTAACAATAACAAACTCATAATATCATAAAAACCTAATGATTTTTGGACATATAATCCTCACTTGATCCAAACTTTCTTCATTGGAGTGAGATACTACTTTCGTTTACTTTCATAATTTTCATTTGACACGAGTTTTTTTTTTAAATAAAATTATTATTTATGTAAAAATTTGAAGTTTAAAAGTGAAAATAAAGTAATTTGTCCGTACTACATTAAAAATAGCCTATAAACATTTTTTTTGAATGAGTATTAACGGGTGGGTGGGGGCGGTTGGGCGAGATTGATGGTGGTAGACTGGTAGTGGCCTAGTGGGGGTGGGGGTGAGGTGGAACCCTCAAAATCCAATATACCTACTTTAAGTACTTTGGTCTCAATTAGGAGTGTAAGTTAGTTTGAGTCACTTGCGAACTAATCATGCTCGACTTAGAAAAAGATCGAAATCAACTTGAATTTCGAACTACTCAAGTAGTGGTACTTACTATTTTATTGTTTAGACCCCAGTCTCAATACTAAAATGGAAAATACTTTTGTTAAACAATTTCAAAATAACTAGACATCAAACAATATCACAGATCACATTAGTATGAAATCGAATTTAATATCCATTTACCACAAGATATATATGCTGACCAAATTAAATTGAGGTTTCGCCATGTGACAGCTTGACAAAATTACACAATACGCTCGATACTCGCTCATAATTTTTCAAACAAAAAAAAAATTACTCAACTCATAACATAAAATAAATTATTAATAAAACGAGATAAATGCAACTATATCCTAGATGCAATTGCTTATCACGAATAGGGCAATTTAGCAAAACGATTAACATTAACGTTAATAAATCCTTCAACAAAAGAGAGAGACTAGTCATGGAAAAGAAGAATATAGATAATCAATCTTCTTCACAGAACACATAAAAGCAAGACTAAAATAGAGTGTTTGCTGAACCAGTCAAACTTGATTGTAAGCTATAGACAAATTTTAATTTGCAATTGCTCTTCTACTCAAAAGCCCACTGGTTCTCTCTTCGAACTTCCTCTTCCTCTTCAGGCGTGAAGTCATTCTTGATATTGAAGGTCTTCCTAATTTCCTCCGGAGTTTTTCCCTTGATCATATCAGCAACATTCTGACATGTCAGATCCAGCAGGTTCTTGATATTCAAGTAATTAGCAGCCTGATAACAAGAAAATTAACATGGTTAAAGGTGGCAACAAGAAAAAAGTATAAAATTTCAGTTTGTCTAACGAAATTAAACAATTTTACCAATCAAAAAAGAAAAAACAACTTAAACAATTATACTCCCTTTTGATGTTGATGATCAAAGAGAAATGTTAGTGAATCAGATAATAAATAACAGAGAGTGATGTGCAAGCGTATGCAAGTAATATTAATTTTACTTCATTAGTACTTTAGCAATTAAAGATAAGTAGAAGAAAGCTGTTCCCATAGCTATTCTTATAATAAAGGTATTTTCACTGAAATTATAAGTTATCTTAAAGAATCGATTAAATGCATCATATTATGCACAAATACTTGTCACTGAATCCCCCAATATAATGCATCCACCAGAATGGAGAATTACCCAGTTTTTATCATAATTCGACATCACAGAATAATGGCAAGAACAACACCAAGAAAATGATCTCATATCATAGTACTTTATTTCGAGAAAGCACCAATGTGACTCTAGTTTTACAGATAACTGTATTTTATACTGATCATGCCACCTTACAACCAAGCGGAATGACATATACAACTTTTTTGCTTCAAAAAATACCTAAAATATTTGCTTCACTTGAGTCAAAGCATACAACACATGTAGATAAAGTGTTATAGACTAGTATCCCAATATTTGAAACTAAAATAATCCTGTACGCAATCAATGAAACCAGAAACTGTGAATAGTCCATACAATATGAACATTCTTAAAGGTAGTGGGCAAAGATGAACACTCAAACATCAAAATTCAGATACGGGGAACATAGCAACAAGAGCAGTCATATCTGAGTTCATTAGCATATAGGTAAAGGGACACCCAGCAAGAGTCTACAAAAGAGAGAGAGGATGATATGGACCGGCCCACACCAAGCATGCCCAATTACAGCAGGTGGCCAGCTCAAATGCCAGGAGTATCAGTTCTATGTGAAGATGAAGACTTGGACCTCGTTGTTATTCAAATACAGAGTTTTAGTGGTTTGAGGTAGTTCCTATTTTTAGGCTGGTTTATTTCATAAGTTTTCTTGTCTTATGAAACAACTCAGTTAAAAATCAAGAACTACCTCAAACATTAGACCAACAATATTATGCATTTAAATAACAACTAAGGCCAAGTCTTCATCTTCAGATAGAAGACTGGAGGCAGCCTATCGTTGAGTCTGTGTGGCGTGGGTCTGTCCATATCACAGGAGCAACAAGAAAGCAAGCCAAAACAAAAAAAAAAAATCCGAGCCCAGAATAAGAGCAGCAACAAGCATGCTAAAAAACATGATAGCCTCAATGGCCATAATAAGCGAGCAGTTATTATAATGCATACCAATGATAATTCACACATTAAAAGCAATGATAAACAATTTAATACTACTCGTGACAAAATTTAGATGTGCGAGAGTCTAGTATAATTAATAAATTAGGGTGAAAACGAAGGGGTAGGGAGCAACACAAATACACAATACATCTATGACGGCTATAATCCACAGAAACAATAGCTTCATCGGAGCAAATCATAAATCCTAACCGTCAAAATCAAACCAAAACCCTAACGCACAATTCCGAACAAAATCTAGGGTTAAAACAACAACAACGCCAACAATCAATCAATCAATCAAAATTACAATAGGGAGAGCATAAAGGTTTACCAAAATAAGATCGAAGAGCGTGGCCTGGTCAACTTTGACAAAATCGGCGTCAAAAGTCTTGAGTTCCTCATCAGAGACGGTGGAGGCGAGTTTGTCGTCAGTGTTGGTGGCGGAAGCGGCGGCAGTGACGTGTTTCTTGCAGTATTCAATGACTTTAGCGAGGATTTTACCGGTGACGTTAGGAAGAGGGATAGTGTTGTCGGCGCAATCGTCCTCAATCATGTGCTTGATCGTTTGGGACTCGAGCGCGACCGCCTCCTCCACCTCGAAAACCTCACCATCGGAGCTACGCAGAGTAATTATCTTCTTGGTGGCGCTATCTGCAACGGAGGACGACATCGTTTTCGAATTTGAAGGAAGGGAGATTTTGTGATTTGGGAATGGAATGGGAATGGCCTACAACTTCTCGATTTTAATATTGTGTGAAGATTAAATAAGGGCAGATCAGGTTTTCTTTCTGCCAAAGTAACAATCTTGCCCATTGACTATTCTACCCTTGTTTCCATATATATTTCAACGCGCGAATTTATTGCTTACCATGGGCCTTGTTTCTACATTCAACATGGCGCCAATTGGCGTTGGCTATATACCCCTCCAGCCTTGTTAAGTATACTCCCCCATCCAATTTATTAATTTAACAATAAAGTTAAATACCTATTTTACCCCTCTATTAATTTGAGGCAGATAGATACACCTCCTCTTTCCTATTACATGATCTCTACTATTGGCTTTTCTTGCATACTACAAAAAATACCAAAAAAAAAATATATATACAACTCCAAAACCCCTCCCCAAAAAAAGCTCAGGGTAGAACAAAAAACTTACACTCATGTTGTTGTCGTCTCTCCAAGGTCAAGGGTGGAACATAATGGTTAAAAAATGTGAAGGAAGTTATAAATACGTGAGTTCTTTTTTCTTATGTTTTATTTTTGTTTAATTTTTGAAATGTGGGTGTAAAAATCAAGGGTTTAGGTTTTTAACCATTATGTTCCACTCTTGACCTTGGAGTGAAGACAACAATATGAGTGTGAGTTTTTTGTTCTACCCAGCGTGAGGTTTTTTGGGGAGTGGTTTTGAAGTTGTATTTTTATTTTTTTTGTAATCTTTGTAGGGGTTGTATCTATCGGCCTAAAATTACTAGAGGGGGCAAAATAGGTATTTAACTTTATTATTAAATTAATAAATTGGATGGGGGAGTATACTTAACAAGGCTGGAGGGGTATATAGCCAACGCCCGCTAATTAATTGGTCTTTTCATTTGGGCTTCACTTATTGTGAATTTGGTTTTTTTTTTTTTTTAATATTAATTTTACTAGTGTAATAGTATAAGATACGCGAATTTCCCGGATTAAAAAAAAATATATATTATTATTTAATAAGATTTTATATAATTTATTATTTTAAAATATATTTAATGATAATTAATGTATTTGATAATTCATGTCATCTTCAACCATATCGACAAACTCTGGTATAAGTTCAAATTGAATAAGAGAATATATTGTCATTTGTCTATGATTATAATATGTGAGTATTTGTCTAATAATGTTTTCGTAGGTATATGGGTATAGCTTGTATTTTAAAAAGGTTGGTCTGTTATGCACTCGAGTGCATGTTATGCATCCTAGTCCATGTTGCACTTTTCAGTTTTACTGACTTAACATTTTTTGGTGGCAAATACTTGTATACACTTGGATGCACCATGTCCCCTACCTATGATTTTTCAGCTATTGGGCCTTCCTTGGGACTGGGCCTCAGATTCCAGTCACACACCCATCTGTTTACTCAGTTCCCCCTCAATAAACTCGCACCCACAAATTTTTTTAGTTCACCCAATAATGATTTGCACCCCCCTAATTTCAATTTCGATTTTTTATTTATATTTTATCTGCATCCACTAATTTAATGAGTTCACCTCCTAATCATATTTTTACAACAGTTATCTACACCCGCTCATTTTATGAGTTCACCCCCAAATTATTTTTTACCACAGTTATCTATACCCGCTCATTTTATGAGTTCACCCACATATTATTGTTTTACCACGATTATCTGCACTCGCACATTTTATGAGTTCACCCCAAAATATTTTTAGAAAAATAATCACATTTAAAAGAATATATTATCCTTTTATTAATGTACACAAAATATAATAAAATAAACTCTAAAAAATCGATTCACCACCAAGTCACCCATATTTTTAAAAAAAATCGTAAAAATATAATTAATAAAAAAAAATCGAAATTAGCCATAAATCTCGATTTTTTACTTTTTAATTTTCCTTTCCCCTACTCTTTTTCCATTTTTTATTTTTTTTTTCCAAATTTTTTATTTCTTCATTTTTTTTTCCTTTTCCTTTTTTATTTTAAATTTTCCTACATTTTTTGCATGTGTATTTTTTAAATTTTAATACAATATAATATTATAGGCATGATTTTATTATAGTCGATCGTCGGTGCACTTGAATTTCAATTTTAATTTGATGAGTAAGGACCTGCCGAAAATCCATGCCGATCGGCGGGTGACCCAACCACCACCATGCCCGACCACCCCCTTGACGGCGACGGCGGCGCTTCCGTCCCGGCCGCTGAAGCCCAAGACCCATATTCGAATCGCAATCGCGATTCTTCACTTCCATGACAATCGACATCATCTTCCATCTCGGCAACGATCCATGGCGGCCGAAATTCTCTTCTCATTTCGACCACCGACGCGAGTGCTTCGATCAATCTCCCTTGTGTTCGCGATCCAGGAGCTTCTTCGGCATCAATGGCTCTCGCTTGCAACACTCGGATCGACGCCGCCTCTCTCTCGTCGTTCATCTCTGCCTAAATCGAAGCTATATTGCTTTGCCCGTCTTCTTCATCATGCTACTGTGCATCCTCTTCCTCCGACTGACGTCAGCCCGACGGAGGAATGTGAGTATGTTGCCGATGGATCTCTAACCGGCCGACACTCAAAGCCGGTGACCTTGCTGATGAAATCTCAAACGACGACTGCTGACCTAGGGTGCCCTCCCATTGGGCTAGGGTTCCCTTCAATTGGGTTTGGTAATGTGCACCCCCTATTTTCTTCAGTACACCCCGATTTGCACTCCCTCCACTTTTTTTTTATGTACCTATTAGTTATTGGTACTGGTATTACTATTTATTGATTGTAGTATTACTATTAATATACAAATGAATTAAAATTAATGATTACTGATTACGGTATTATTAATTATTAATTGTGGTATTACTGGTTATTGTTTGTGGTATTACTGATTGTGTGAAATTATTTATTATTGTTTAAGACATTACTGATTATTATTATTATTTTTTATGGTATTACATATTATTGATTATGGTATTACTTAATATATTTAGATTTGTGGAATTATTTATTATTGTATAAGATATTACTGATCAATGTTCATGATATTACTAATTACTGTTCATTGTATTACTGATAATTGTTTTTTGTATTATTGAATATAATTGGATGTGTGGAATTATTTTTTATTGTATAAAATTTTATTGATTAATATTAATGGTATTATCGATTACTGTTCGTGGTATTACTAATAATTGATTTTAGTATTATTTAATATAATTAGATATGTGTAATTATTTGTTATTGTATAAGATATTGGAGTACTAATTATTTTTAATGGTATTAGTGTATTACTGATTATTACTTATTGTATTATTGAGTATAATAAAATCATACATATAATATTATTTTGTATTAAAATTTTAAAAAATACTAATGAAAAAAATGAAGAAATAATTTTTTTTGAATAAAAACTGAAAATGGGAAGAAAAATTAAAAAGAAAAAAAAATTGAGATTTGTGCCTTATTTTGATAGATTTTTTAAATTATGTTTTTACGATTTTCTTTTTCTAAAATATGGGTGATTTAGTGGTGAATCGACGGTAACTCAACAATGACTCGACTACATATTGTAAATGTATAAATTATGGTTGATTTTATTATTATATTTTGTGTAAATTAATAAAAAGATAATATAGTATTTTAAATGTAATTATTTTTTAAAAAAAAATTGGGGGTGAACTCATAAAATGAGTGGGTGCAGAGAATTGTGGTAAAAAAAATTAGGGGTGAACTTATAAAATTAACGGGTGTAGAAAACCGTTATAAAAAAGAAATGATTTGGGGTGAACTCATAAAATGAACGGGTGCAGATAACTGTAGTATAAATATGACTTAGGGGTGAACTCATAAAATGAGCAGGTGCATATAACTGTAGTAAAAAAATATTTGGGGGTGAACTCATAAAATGAGCGGGTGTAGATAATTGTTGTAAAAAAGAAATGATTTGGGAGTGAACTCATAAAATGAGTGGGTGCGTAGTAAAAATATAATTTAGGGGTGAACTCATTAAATTAATGGGTGCACATAAAATATAAATAAAAAATTAAAATTAAAATTAGGGGGTACGGTGCACTAGGGGGTACGCAAGTGTGACCCTTTTTTGGTAAATGGTGTTGCACTTTTTAATTATTAAACTGTATAATAATATTTTTAATAATAATTGAAAAATGCAACACCATTTACCAAAAAAAATATAATGCATAACATGCACTCGAGTGTATACTAGACTTTACCATTATAAAATGCTTATAAAATTATTAAAAAAAAATATAAGAATTTTAGAGCACGATATATAAAATTAAAATTAAAGTTACCTGAAATGAAGAATAAAACAATTAAATTGAAATTAAGATAATTACACGAAGTGATGAAATATTATTAGAGATAAATGTATAGTACTTTGTAGAAGTTTGTAGAATAATATACATAACATTTGTCAGCCGTTTAATTAAAATTATGTTAGTATAAAAAAGAGGAGGAGGAGAGATATATAAGAAAATTGAATAAAGAAAACTTGAAAAAAAAATGTAAATTCTAAGAAAATAAATAGAAAAAGAGATAAAAAAAATGGAAAAATAAATGTAAATAAAATAATGAAATTGAAATTAAGATAATTACACGAAGTGATGAAATATTATTAGAGATAAATGTGTAGTATTTTGTAGAAGTTAGTATAAAAAAGAGGAGGAGGAGAGATATATAAGAAAATTGAATACTAACAAAAAAAAATGAAAAAATAAACGTAAATTCTAAGAAAATTGAGAAAATAGAAAAAGAGGAATGTGAAGAAAAAATTTAAAAATAGTAATGAAGATTGAAGAGTAGATGCTGTTAATTTCAAAATAATTAAACAATGATATTGAATCGTCATAAAACATACATGAACCAAATTTATAGAAATTTGTGTCGGCTCAATTTCAGAGGCTACTTTCATTTACTAGTTCCCAAAGATATTATTTGAGTATGATTAATTTGTTGGGTAGATTTTGCATAAACATGGTTTATGATATGAATCACTATTTATATTATGAAATTGAATATTTGACTAACTCGTGAAATACTGATCATGGTCTGTTTACATGACTCAAATAAGAATCAAGTCAGTTTATTGTATTACTGTCACGAAGTAAGTAGGTAACTCCTACATGTAGTCAGTGTGTCGTCTAATCTAAAGGCTTAAATTTGATGGTACCTTTTGTATATTTTACCGTATGTATTTATGGCATGTGTAGTAATGTGTCATAAATTTGTATTTTCTATTAAATTAAATTAATTAATATATTATATTGTAAAATTACATTTTTATCCTTATATAATAAAATAATTTATTATATTTATTAATTTAATTAAAATATGTAATGTTAAAATTACATGCTTACCATTATGTTATTAATACAATTAATAAACAAAAAATAAATCAAATCAATTTCTTAACCCAAAAAAAATAAATATAATTAAAAAAGAACGTGTCAAACATGGAAGTTTTTGTTTTGTAAATAAGAATTTGATTTAACAATCATGCATTACCAATAACTTACCACCATAAATATTTGATATTTATAAGAATTACAATTATTTCCAAAATTAGAGTGTGCACCTAGAAGTCGTGCATTACCAATAATTTACCATAAATAATTGAAATTTATAATTATTTGTAAGAATTACAATTATTTCCAAAAATATAATAGCTTGGTCTAGAAGTGTGCATTACCACTAATTTACCATAAATAATTGATATTTATAATTATTTGTAAAAATTAAAATTATTTCCAAAATTAGAGTGTGCACGGTCTAGAAGTCGTGTAACGTTAACGATCTTCATTCCGTTAAAATGTCATGTGGGTCGTTCTCTCGTTTATCGGGGTATTCAACACATGTTATACGTCGATATCCATGTTATACGTCGATATCAATGTTCTACACAGTACTCGTATAAAATATCACATGGATTTAGAAGAATGGTCGGTAAGGTGTCGTTAGTGACGGTAACGACCTTCGTTCCGTTATAATGTCACACGGGTCGTTATCTCGTTTTCGTGTGTCAAATATGAAACTTAAATTTCTCGATGTCATCATTTTACAACCTAACATGTTTTTAAGAATAGGACGACATGATTAACCCCAAATTTAACGTGTTCGAAAACAATGGATGGTCTGGTTGATAAAGAACCCACGATTTATATAACTTAGAATATAGTGATTGAGTGAAATGACCGATTATTAATCACTAATGAACTGTCCAATGAACATGGCAATCGAAACGCAAATATTCACTCTATACCCTTAATAATAATGGTCATGGAAGTTTTCCGACACTTGAACACAACGTATTGTGTCGTCGGTGACGATAACGATCTTCATTCCTATAGAATGTCACATGAGACGTTCTCTCGTTTATCGGGATATTCAACACATGTTATACATCGATATCCATGTTCTACACAGTACTCGTATAAAATATCACATGGATCTAGGAGAATGGTCGGTAAGGTGTCGTTAGTGACGGTAACGACCTTCGTTACGTTATAATGTCACACGGGTCGTTATCTCGTTTTCGTGTGTCAAATATGAAACTTAAGTTTCTCGATATCATTATTTTACAACCTAACATGTTTTTAAGAATAGAACGACATGGTTAACCCCAAATTTAACGTGTTAGAATTTTTAAGAATAGAACGGCATGGTTAACCCCAAATTTAACGTGTTAGAAAATTTTACAACCTAACAAGTTTTTATCTAAATTTTAAAACATGTATTTTATGTTGTTTTTAGGCCGCAATATTTGAATTGGGTATTATTATTCTTTTTCTCTAAATTTCAAGACATGTATTTTAAGTTTTGTTTAGGCTGTAATATTTTAAAAAGGTATCCTTATTAGTAATCTTGATGCAAAAAAAATAATTTGAAATGACTACATTCTAAAATTTAATCAACGACTGAACAAAAACAACAAAGATGAAATTATAAACATAAATTTAGTATGAATACATTCATATTTTGTTCATGAACAAAAAAAAAAAAGTCTACATTGTTTGTGGACTACATGATTCAATTATCGCCAAATTTGAACCAAACTTCGTTGTTTTTCTATGTTTGCACCTGCATCGTAAGTAGCTGGTGGAAGAGCTGGTATCCAACGTCCATCCTCCTCAACTTCAAAAGATTTTTAAAACATGACGTTGGAAACTGTTTTTTATGGAGATCATTTAGTTCGTTGAACACGAAATCAACCATGGATAACTTGCTGCGACAACTAATCTTTGTTTGACCAACAACCTTCCAGTTGTAAGTAAACACTACAGAAAATGCTTAAATTAGAGACCAAAGTTTTGAGACCGTCATAAAACGATCTTAAATAAAGACTGAATTGAGACCATTTTGAAAAAATTACGAATTTTGAGACCGATTTCATTTCAGTCTTTAATTTTATGTATTCAGACCATTTAGAGACCGTATTGGCGGTCTCTAACCCGAAATTAAATTTCTGATTTTAAATTTTGTTTTGAGACCGCATTAGCGGTCTTTAATTGGTATTAAGAATTCCAATTCCCAAATTTTATTTTGACTGTCATTTTTGCCCGCTCATTTAGAGACCGTTTTGTAAATAGGGTCTCTAACCCGTTTTTAACCCGTCTATAAACCCTAATTCATTTGTACCGCCTCTTTCACTTTCACCCTATGCAATTTCTCACGGCCCTCGTGATTCTCTCTTGCTCTCTTGCAGCGACAAGAGCTGGCAAATTGGGCCGTCCGGCCCGGCCCATCTGGCCAAGCGATGTTCGTGGGTTGGGTCAGGCCGGCCCATGAATTTGTCAGGCCTATAAAATGTGAGCCCAACCTAGCCCACTAGACTAGCGGGCCAGCCCAGCCCATGAAATTATATATATAAATGTTGTATTGTATTGGTCACATACTCACATATAATTTTTATTTATACAAATAATAATAATTAAAAATATGCAATACTAAAGTATTAACTATACATAATTCATAAACGGTCATAATCAGTATAACATTACACTCTATAACAACTTCAAATAAATTATAAATAATTCACAAGTTCAAATTTCAAAGTCAAAATAAAATAAAAACACAATAATATTTAAATATAAAATACTTTACTTATTTTAATTATCTATTTGTTTAAAGAAAAATATTGATCGGGCCAAACGGGCTGTCCATGGGCCAGCGGACCAAATTCAGCCTAGCCCATTAGGCCCACCGGTTCCATCGGGTCAGGCCAAATAGGCCCAGTTCTATATGGGCCTCTAATTTTAGAGCCCAACCCATACTATGTTTTGGGTTAACCGAGCCAGCCCATCGGATTGGGCCCAAATTGTCGGCTCTAGCCGCGACGAATCTAACTCCGTCCCTGTTCTTAAGAAGATATCGCTGATGCCGCCTCACCGCCGCCGTCTGTTGGTTATCAATCGTCTCCACCGAATTTAAGTTAAGGTAATTTTTGGATTTTTCTATTTTGAGATTCTGTTTGAAAGAATTGATACTAGAATATTAAAAGATGAGAGAAATAAATTGATGAGAAAAAATATTAGATGAGTATGAGATTAAATATAATAAAATTATAAATAAAATATAAGTGATGTGATTGAAAAAGGGAAGGAGAAGAGAAAAAATAATATGAAAAAAAAAATTGAATGAGAAACTTATTGTGGAATTTATAGTGGGATAGAGAGAGTATATAATAAAGAAATTAATTAATATATATATATAATTAATTTTAAAAATTACACAAGACAATTACTTGTCAAAGTGGTGGGTGCCCAGTAATGGGCACCCATCCACCCGGGATCAATTCCCTCCAATACCAAATAAATGGTCATTTAAATAAAGTGGGTGTGGGTGGGTATGGGGTCGGGTGTCGGTTCGGTTCGGGTCGGGTCAGTGGGTCAGGACGGTTGTGGGTTCGGGTCGGGTCAGTGGATCAACACGTATATGGGTTCGGTTCGGGTCAGATCAGGTGGGGTCAGGGCGGGTGTGGGTTCGATTCGGGTCAGGTGTGGGTTTAGTTCGGGCGCGTGAGTCCGGGTTCGATACCGGATGTGGCGGTCTCTAAATTAAAGACCGTTTTGAGACCGTCTCAGGGCCCGAAAAAAGTTCGGGCCGACCAATTGTTTAAGACTGTTTGTAGACCGCTACAATTTAGAGACCTATAAAAATCGGTCTATAATTTGAGACTGATACATGAAAACGGTCTCAAAATATTTAAAACGAACCTAATAGTGACCAACCAAAAACGGTCTCAAAACGGTCTCGAATGCGTTTAGAGACCATTTTTACGGTCTCTAATTGGTTGTTAATTGAGGTGTTTTTTGTAGTGAAACTCTAAAATAATAGAAAAAAATTTATATTAGTTCAACCATTACAGAAAAACAAAATAATAGAGGCAGAGAGATTAACAAAATAATCGATTAGAAGCGTTATACTAAAAGATTCGACTTCACAAGCATCCTACCAACACAATCTAGTCAATGAAATTGTTACACTAGACCAATATAGTACTCCATACAACGTTCGACTCCCCAAACAAGTAGAGGCCACAATGAAAAAATACTAACCACCTATTTCTAGAGTTAGATAGGATGTGAAGGCAAAAAAGTTGATTATCCTTGGATTCAAAGCAAAATCAACATGCAGCCAAAGATCTATAAATATAGGAACATGCTAAGCCAAACTGAATTGAGCTACTAGAATAAAGAAGAGTTTTTTACCACATTCATTACTATGGTAAACTTCTTCATCCAATAAATTGTTTTGATGGCAAGACACAATTTCGGTTGTAAGCAAACTCCAATGACATATCTTATAAATATATACAAAATTGGTATTAGTTCAACAATTACAGAAAAAAATAAAATAATAGGGAGGTAGAGAGATGAACAAAATCAATCACAACTATATTCAAGAAATCGCCCTAAATTGCCCACAACAATCTAATTCTCAAATAATTCCACATTGTACTCCTAACTGTTGTCTAATACATATGTACTGTATATGACAAACTGATGGACCCAAATATACACAAAAATGGTAGCAGGTAATCAACATACAAAAAAAAAGGTAGCAGGTAATCAATATACAAAAAATCCACATAAATACACACTCAAATATAAGATCACAATCAAAATAAGACTAAGAAAATCATTTACTGCAGTGTATATGAAAAGCTCATATAGTAACACCAGAATGAACTTTCCCCTCATTTTCAATTAGTTTTGAAATAAAAGCTTTTTCAATTACAATATAACTGCATCAGTAGATTATCATATACATATTCTCCACTTCATATAAAAAAATATTTAGTGAATAGTGAACCATCCTAAAATAGTTATACTTGCAGTACTATTAGTCGGCTATGGCTATGAATCAAAGAAGTCATCCAAGCCTATCGTGCACGGTTGTTGTAAATTCTTAATTTCTACCTTTATAACAGGAAAATTGAACCATTATTACATTGTGTAGTCAATCTTCCTCTAAATTAACCTAATTCAACTATAAAAAAAACTCATAATTTTGTGCTTTCAACTTGCGTCAAAGAGAAATTCAACCGTTCAACAAGTGTTTGACGAAATGCCTCAAAGAAAAATCGTATTCAAATACAAAATTGAAAGCAAAACCATGTTCCCCATGCTTAATAATCGAACATAACTCAAACTTCCACCTAACGAAGGAGAAATTCGTACCTTTTTGGGCAAATTTAGAAAAATTCAAACTCTTGAAGAACTGTCCAAAATATCCACTTTTCTTGTTACTTCTTTTTATTTGGAGTGAAACATTGTTATGGGCCCAAAACAGTGAATCATGGCCGCGTAGAAAAATGAAGAATGCACAGATTTGTGAGCTACTGATTTGGGGGAATAGAGTGAGTGAGCAATTTTGTGGGGGAGAAGAGTGAGCAAGCAGTGGAAGAGTGAGTGAACCAGAGAATCACGCGAGATCAAAGGAATTATGGACGGGGAGGGAGAATGGGGGAAAGGGAGTACTGCCGTGAATTCAAAGGTGTAGGAGGGATGAACCCTAATTCATCATTTAATGAGTTATTCTATTTTTATTTTTTTATTTGAAGTTTTTAAAATAATGTAATTTGTATTAAAAAGGGTAAGGGTAGGATAGTAATTTAGTTATTTATTTAAAAAAAATTAATTTTTTATTAAAGAAGGGTAATATAGTAAATAACAAAATATAGTTTAAAAAATGATATAAATAACTTAAACTGCAGGTCGTTACGACGCCACGTGGCGCGATTCGACAAAGTGACTATGTAGTCATTTCGTAAAATGTGACTACAGTAAGAATTGTCCAAGTAAATACTAGCAATTTTTTAAAAATTTAACACCAACCACTCGAAAATAAATTAATTTACTTTAAATTTAAAGATAAACACAATTTTTAATATATTTAAAAGATGTGACTTTTATTAAACTAAATATTTAACTCTTAAATCTCATAATTCTAACATCAAATAACATATGGAGTAATTAAATATAGGCTTAGAATAATAATTAGTTTTTTTACACGCATACACCGTCCCTCCACCGTAACTTCTTTAATTTTTTTAATGCGTAAAATGGTAATATGATTGGGGTGAGTAAAACAACTAGCTCATTCTTGTTAATGTTAAATACAAATAATGCAAACAATTATCAAATACTATAACACACTTTAAATTTAGCAATGACCCACAAGTGATGCGAACTACTATAGAAACGGTTGAACATATTACTATGTCATATATTTGTAGTTGTTGACTGTTGACTATAGTTCATAAATAAATCGGGTGTAGAATAAATAATTCTATAATTTTTATG
This sequence comes from Galeopsis tetrahit, assembly GCA_963675135.1. Taxonomy (NCBI): domain Eukaryota; kingdom Viridiplantae; phylum Streptophyta; class Magnoliopsida; order Lamiales; family Lamiaceae; genus Galeopsis; species Galeopsis tetrahit. Next base: position 57,759,993 of record OY776131.1, read on the forward strand.
TGAACATATTATAGTTGTTGACTGTTGACTATAGTCCATAAATAAATCGAGCGTAGAATAAATAATTCTATAATTTTTATGTGGTATTTTTACTCTGCGAATAAGATCCTATATTTATGGGAGAGAAAAAAAACAATTGAATCTTTCATGGAAAATTTATAAATATCCCTAATTAAATCTGATTGACTAGAATAATTAAAATAAATAAATCTATAATAAAATAAAGAGTTGGTCTCCTGTGCACAGGGTGCACGTGTACACTAATGCACAAGTCAATCCTATATCTATTTATAAAGGCAAATAAATATAATTAAGTAATAAGTGTTCTAGTGGTTATAGATACCCTTCATAAGCATGAGGTCTCATATGTTCAAATCCTTTTAAACTTTTTTTTTTTTCTCGTTTTTTCATTAATAAAATTTTCACTTTTCACTAATAACAGTTACCACTATTCAGTAACAAAATTTTCACTTTTCACTAATAATAATTACCACTTTTCACTAATAATAATTACCACTTTTCAGTAAGAAAATTACCACTTTTTACTAATAATAGCTAGCACTTTTCAGTAACAAAATTTCCACTTTTCAATAATAATAGTTACCACTTTTCAGTAACAAAATTTTCACTTTTCAATAATAAGAATTACACTTTTCAGTTAAAATATCTACCACTTTTAAATAATAAAAATTACACTTTTCAATTAAAATATCTACCACTTTCAATAATAAAAATTACATTTTTCAGTTAAAATATCTACCACTTTTTACTAATAATAGCTAGCACTTTTCAGTAACAAAATTTCCACTTTTCAATAATAATAGCTACCACTTTTCAGTAACAAAATTTTCACTTTTCAATAATAAGAATTACACTTTTCAGTTAAAATATCTACCACTTTTAAATAATAAAAATTACACTTTTCAATTAAAATATCTACCACTTTCAATAATAAAAACTACATTTTTCAGTTAAAATATCTACCACTTTTTAATAATAATAATTACATTTTTCAATAACAAAATCTACCACTTTTCATTACTTACTTAATTAATTAATTTACCATTATTAATTAATTACGGTTCTCATTTTTATCGACCAATATTTACAACTAGTGTAAGACCCGCAAATTTCGCGGGATTGAAAAAAAATTATATAATTATTTAATAAGATTTTATATAATTTACTCCATTATTTTAAAATATAGTATTTGATGATAATTAATGTATTTAATAATTCATGTCATCTTCAACAATACCGACAAGTAAAATATATTTTTGCATAAGTTCAGATAAGAGAATGTGTTGTCATTATATCCAAAATTATATCAATTGTATTTGAGTTCTTGTCTAATAATGTTTCTGTACTTGTGCATGAGGTATGCATGTATAGTAAAATAATGAAATTGAAATTAAGAGAATTGTGATGAAATATTATTGAGCACACAAAATTATTTTGTTAAGAGAACAATTATGAACATTAGAGATGTATGAGGTATGTAAGGTATATATAGTAAAACAATGAAATTGAAATTAAGAGAATTATGATGAAATATTATTGAGTTTACAAATTTTTTTTTGTTAAGAGAACAATTATGAGGTATGTAAGGTATATATAGTAAAACAAGGAAATTGAAATTAAGAGAATTATGATGAAATATTATTTTATTGAGTTTACAAATTTTTTTTGTTAAGAGAACAATTATGAACATTAGAGATGCATGAGGTAGGCAGGTATAGTAAAACAATGAAATTGAAATTAAGAGAATTATGATGAAATATTATTAAGTATACAAAATTATTTTGTTAAGAGAACAATTATGAACATTAGAGATAAATTTATAGTCCTAAAAGTTTATAGAATAATATAGAGAACATTTGTAAGCAATTTAATTAAAAACAATTAAAAACATATGTAAAGACATTGATTAAATTCTGATCTAATTAAAATGAGTGCAAGTTGGTTGAAATGTGTTGTTTAAAATTATCTAATTATGAAATATTATAAGCGAGTAATTTAAAATGCAAGTATTATGAAATAATGTACATAGAATTTTGAAGGGAGTATTTGAATAGGATTTATGTAATATAATATATTAAAATTTGCAGTGAATAAGTAGAAGGAGTAATATAAATTATAAAATTTTAAACACTTATAAACCACATTAATAGTGTACATGCACGGTTAAAATGCCACAGTGAAAGAGATTGTCATTGACTTTGTTAATATTGTCATGGCAAAACACAAAAGAATTGAAAACTATTTCCTTTTAAATCTAACAAAAAAAAATGTTTCATGTGAAGTTGTAAGAATCATTAGCGAGGATGGGCACTGTACTCCCAATATTTCTTCTAGATATGATTTTTACCTAAATAATATGTTTCCTTGTCTTGTTGTTTGTTATAATCCACAAATCCACATTTTGATCAATGTTTCTCAAAAGCATTATAAGTAGTCCAACCAAAACATTTAATTGAGTTCAAATAATCAATTGAATACAATTCGACATAAAATGTTACTTTATAAAAATAGCAAAATACAAAAACGTTATTTTATAAAAATAGAAAACCTCAAAATCACGTCAATTCAATGTGCTCCACCCATTTTTCTCATTCTATTCCTTACATGTTGAAGTTTTGCATTCGAGTTCTTCTATATAGCAAAATGATCCATTTATCTCATTCTACTCCTTACCTGTTGAAGTTTTGTATTCGAGTTCTTCTATAGTAAAATGATAAACCAACTGAATATAAGAATAAGAACAATAGGGTAAGATTGTGAAAAAATATAGACATTAATCATAGATTTAATCAGGTCAACGTTTCCTGCCTACCAATTATTTAAGAAATATACTTCTGTTAAAGACTTCGATGAAATAGTCCCTGAACAATTAGAAAATGAAATTTGAAGTCTTGTCGGAAAAGTGGTGTCGAGATACAAAAGACTCATTGATTAACTTATATACACATACTCAAACACAACAAATCTTTCATAGGATAACGCCGGCAAGAAGAGTAAAATATATGAACATAAAAACAATTCAAGCAATGATGAGTACTGATAATACTTAGGGGATTTTTTCAGAAAAAAGAAAAGAACTCTTTCATTTAAAAATAAATTAATCTATTTATTTTTTGTAAATCCAACATCAGTGTACATACCTAAGAAAAATGAAGTTTTGTACCCCTTGGCCATCCAATGTTGATATTTCCAATTTATTGGAAGCAGATGTTGCATAAATAAATAAAACGAATTAGAGTTCAGAGCATATAATTGAATTATGCAAAAAGGGAAAATGAGGAATAAAATATGAGTACTAAAATAATTAAATAGAACCTGGAACAAAATGTGGAAAAAGGCAGTGATATGATATAGAGAAATCTTTCATATAACAACGGTCTGCAAGAAGAGTAAAATATATGAACATAAAAACAATTCAAGCAATGATGAGTACTGATAATACTTAGAGGATTTTTTTCAAAAAAAAGAAAAGAACTCTTTCATTTAAAAATAAATTAATCTATTTATTTTTTGTAAATCTAACATCAGTGTACATACCTAAGAAAAATGAAGTTTTGTACCCCTTTGCCATCCAGCGTTGATATTTCCAATTTATTGGTAGCAGATGTTGCATAAATAAATAAAACGAATTATGATTCAGAGCATATAATTGAATTATGCAAAAAGGGAGTACTAAAATAATTAAATAGAACCTGGAACAAAATGTGAAAAAACGTAGTGATATGATAATAGAGAAATCTTTCATATGATAACAGTCTAGTTAGAGATTTTTTTCTGAAAAAAGAAAAGAAGGGAGACAGGGAAGAGAGAATTAAAAAAATCCTTTAAGAAATCGTAAAAGAATGGAGAAAAATGAAAAAAAAAAACTGTAAAATAATGGAGAGAAAGAGAGGTTAAGAAAACTATAAAAAAAAAACGAAAAAAGTGGTAGAGAAAAAAAAAGTAAATTCTGAAAAAATTAATAAATTAAAAAACGGAAAAAAAAAGTAATTAAAGAAAAGTTTAAAAAAATAATTGAAAAGAGAAAAAACTGTAAAAAAAAAAAAACCGAAAAAAGGGGGAGAAAAAAAAGTAAATTCTGAAAAAATTAGTAAATTAAAAAACGAAAAAAATGTAATTAAAGAAAAGTTTAAAAAAAAATTGAAAAGAGAACAAAAAAATGAAGAAAATTGTAAAAAAAAAAGTAAAAGAAAATTGTGAAAGATTTTTTTTTTCTGAAAATAAAAATGTAAAAGAAAACTATAAAAAAATCAAGATAAAAAAAAGGGAGAAAGAGAAGGGAGAGAATTAAAAAAAAAATCCTTTAAAAAAGTGTAAAAGAATGGAGAAAAATGAAAAAATAAGAATAGAGAGAGAGGAGAGAGGAGAGAGAACTAAAAAAATTGGTTAAGAAAACTGTACAAAAAAATGAGAAAAGGGGGAGAGAGAGAGGGGGAGAGAAAAAAAATGGTAAATTCTGAGAAAATTAAAAAGAAAGAAATTTGAGATGCCACGTAAGAGAGCGTAGATTTAGAAATAGTAATTAAATGTAGATTTGTAAATCAAAAATCAGTGTATATATCTAAGAAAGATGAAGTTTTGTACCCCTTTGCCCTCCGTTGATATTTCCAATTTCTTAGAAGCAAAAAAGGCAGTAATATGTGATATGATATAGAGAAATCTTTCATATGATAACGGTATGCAAGAAGAGTAAAATATATGAACATAAAAACAATTCAAGCAATGATGAGTACTGATAATACTTAGGGAATTTTTTCAGAAAAAAGAAAAGAACTCTTTCATTTAGAAATAAATTAATCTATTTATTTTTTGTAAATCCAACATCAGTGTACATACCTAAGAAAAATGAAGTTTTGTACCCCTTGGCCATCCAGTGTTGATATTTCCAATTTATTGAAAGCAGATGTCGCATAAATAAATAAAACGAATTAGAGTTCAGAGCATATAATTGAATTATGCAAAAAGGGAAAATGAAGAGAGAAAGAGAGGTTAAGAAAACTGTAAAAAAAACTAAAAAAGGGGTAGAGAAAAAAACTGAAAAAATTAGTAAATTAAAAAACGGAAAAAAATGTAATTAAAGAAAAGTTTAAAAAAAAAATTGAAAAGAGAACAAAAAAATTAAGAAAATTGTAAAAAAAAAATTAAAAGAAAATTGTGAAAGATTTTTTTTTTATGAAAAAATAAAATGTAAAAGAAAACTATAAAAAAATCGAGAAGTGAGTAATTATTGAAAAGTGAAAGTGGGTAACGAAAAAAAACAAGTTTGAAAGGATTTGAATCTTTGTAAATTAATTAATTAAGTGATGAGAATTGTAAATTAATTAATAATGGTAAATATTGGTCAAATAAAAATGAGAACCGTAATTAATTAATAATGGTAAATTAATTAATTAATTAATAAATAGAAAAAAAAATGAAATTATAACCCTAAGTAGAAAAAAAAGGATAATAAGTTAGAGTGCGAGGATAAAGACAAAAGCATGTGCACAAACCTGTTTTGGTGCACAAACCTGTTTTGGTGCACAGGGAAGAAAAAAAAAATCTGTTAAAGGGAGAGAGAGAAAGATTTTTTTTTTTAAATTTAGATAAGTTAACCCAGAAAAAAAAAACGATTACACAAAAAATGAAAAAAATGTTGTCAAGGGAGAGAGAGAAAGAAAAGAATTTTAAAATTAGATTAGTTAACACAGAAAAAAACGGTTACACAAAAAAAAATTAAAAATTCTATAAAATTAGAAAAACAAAAATGGAGGAAAATTATGACACCAACGTAAAATAATAGATTAAGAATTAGTATATAAGGATAGATATTGCTAAATCTTTAGAAATAATATATCAAATAGTATTATATATATATGTATGTATATTTAAAATAATATATTTATAAAATTTTAAGAAAGATAAGAATAATCTATAAATTTTAAAATCACATCAAATAATTTGAGATTTTTAGGGGTTACAACTACCATGAATCATGTTCATATAATTTTGTGTAATTTGTTAGTAGCCCGCCCGCCCCGCCACTAAAAAGAGTGGGTTGGGCCAGAAATTTTCAAGCCCGCCAAGAGGTGGGCCGCGGGCTTTGACGGGGCAGGGGCGGTCTTTAGCGGGCTGACCCGCCATTTTTTTTATATATATATTATATTTAATTTAAAAAAAAAAAAAAAACTAAATCTAAAGGTAAAAAGATAAAACCCTTGCGCAATATAACACAGTAAGTCATTATCACTCTTGAAAAATTATATATAATTATATATATATATACTAGTGCAAAACCCACGAATTTTATGGAAATTGTAAAAAAATTATAAAAGAAAATGGTAAAAAGAATCGAAAAAAAAAGAGAGAGAGAAATTTGTATTAGAAAATTTAGGAGATCGAGAGAATGGGAATAGAGGGGAGAGAGAAAAATTGAAAAAAACTGTATTGAAAAAAAATGTAAAAGAAAATATTGAGAAGACCTATAAAAAGGGAGAGAGAGAAGAATTGAAAAAAACTGTAAAACAAAATAATTGTAAATTGTGAGAAAATTAGAAAATTAAAATCGGAGAAAAGTTAGATGCCATGTAGGAGAAAAGAAGATTCAGAAATAGTATATAAGGGTAGATATATAAGTAGGTCCCCAAAAAGGAGTCCTTAATCTATTCTTCTCTTTTTTACGAAGCAACACTTTTTTTCCTTAATCTATTCCAATCAAAAAAAAAATCCTTTCCCGTTGCTCTCCTCCAGTTTTATGCCTGCTGCCTAAAAGATAAATTGTATACAGTATTACATTACTCCTTATGTAAAATATATATGTATATTACACAATTAATTTATATTTGATTTTTTTTTTTATAAATTCACATTTCTAATTAGTAATTAGACTTTTTGTTCTTATGTTTAATATTTTATAGGTTGATATAACTATGTTTCATTTAATTGATTTTGTTAGATGAACTTTATTGATGAATTTATTAAATATTTTTGTTAAAAAAAATTAAAAAAGTTGGCCCGTCGAAACCCGCGGCCCGTCAATTTTTGGGTTGGGTTTAGATTTTGACAGCCCGCATGGCAAACGGACTGACCCGCGCACCAGAGACATCCAACAGAAACAAAAACAAAAACTAAGCAAGTATCAAAACTACCTAAAAAAGCAATAAAGTAGGATCAACGAAGAAATACCCGCTACACCAATTCAGATCTGTAGATCTGCAACTCAAATCTAGCAAAAACTAAAAAAACAGAAGAGATCGGAGAGAAGCGGAAAACCAACAGATTTGAGGCGACAACAAAGACAAAGCAGCAACAGAGACTAAGAACGATGACAGCAACGTGAACGACGGATCTGCGGAGGCCAGTGAAGAAAGGGAGAAGCTATAGAGAAACAATGAATTACGAAATTATAATTTCATTGAATAATAATTATGTGTTTACAAGTGGAGTATTTATAGATACAAGATGTATCCATATTTACAAGATGTGAATCAAATATTTACAAGATATTTTAGAGATCATATAATATTAAAAGATATATTCATATCCTAAATATTATATTCCTAATACGCCCCCTCAAGATGGAGTACCATAGGAGAGTCCAATCTTGATCATCATCATTTGAAGACGAGAACGAGCAAGAGGCTTTGTGAGAGCATCGGCTAGTTGGTCTTCGGAAGACACATGTGAAACACGTAACTGAGTTGTTTTGATCAAATCACGAACGAAGTGATAGTCAATGGCAATGTGTTTCATTCGAGAGTGAAAAACCGGATTGGAGCAAAGATACGTCGCACCAATATTGTCGCAGTAGATGGCAGGGAGAGTTTTGATGGTAAAACATAGCTCTTGAAAGAGAGATTTTAACCATTGTACCTCAGAGGCAGCTGATGCAATGGCCCGATATTCTGCTTCAGTGGAGGAGCGAGCAACCGACTTTTGTTTCTTGGAAGACCAGGAGATGGGATTTGGTCCAAGAAAGACAATATATGCACTTGTTGACGTACGATCATCAATATTTCCGGCCCAATCAGCATCCGTGAAGCAGTGAAGTGAGTCAGATGGATTGGGGCGGAGGGTAATTCCAACATCTCTAGTTCCATTAAGATATCGAAGGAGGCGTTTTACAGTGCCCCAATGAGTTATGGTGGGAGCATGCATGAATTGAGACAATTTATGCACAACAAAAGCAATATCAGGTCTAGTAAGTTGGAGGTATTGGAGACTTCCAAGAACTTGACGATATTGGGTGATATCAGTGGGCGGTGTTCCATCAGAAAGAGATAAACGAGTAGAGGTGGAGAGAGGGGTTTGGACAGGTTTGGAAGTGAGCATATTATATTTGGTGAGTAGGTCAATGATATACTTACGTTGGGAGAGAAAGCAAGTTTTCTTAGTACGGAGCACTTCCACACCTAGGAAATAGGAAAGTGAGCCTAAGTCTTTGACAGAGAACTTTGTACTAAGGTCTGAGGCCACTTTTGTGAGGAACGAGGTGTTGTTTCCTGTAAGGATTAGATCATCAACATACACGAGAAAATAAGCAGTTATATCGGATTTGTTGTATACAAAGAGAGACTCATCAGATTTGGTGTGAATGAAACCAATACTCTCCAAGAAGGTTCGAAGAGCAAAATACCAAGTTCGAGGTGCCTGTTTTAGGCCATAGATGGATTTATGTAACTTGCACACATATGTAGGGAAGGTTTTGTCAACAAACCCGGGTGGTTGAGCCATAAATACAGATTCGGCTAAGGAACCGTGAAGGAAAGCATTATTCACATCGAATTGACGAAGTGGCCAATCTTTGGTAACTGCAATACTCAGGACTGCTCGAACGGTTGCTGGTTTGACCACAGGACTAAATGTTTCAGAAAAGTCAACCCCAGGGCGTTGGTGAAAGCCTTTGGCGACAAGTCGAGCTTTGAACTTGTCTAAGGAACCGTCTGGTTTCCGTTTGATGCGGAAGACCCACTTCGAACCAATAGTGTTTGCAGAATCATCAGGTGGTACTAAATCCCAAGTACCGTTTTTTAGAAGGGCATTAAATTCAGATGACATGGCCTCCCTCCATCGTATATCTTTTAATGCCTGAGAGACGCAGCTAGGTTCAGTGTCAGAAGATAAAGTAGAAGATAGACCATACCTCGGATTTGGTTTGAAGATACTGTTTTGGGCTCGAGTGACCATTCGAGTTCGTTGTTGTATAGGTGGGGATGGCAGTGAGGGAGCATCTGACGACTCGAGATCAAGGGCTTGTATAGTGGAATTAGGGTTTGGAGTTGATGGGGGTGTACTTAGTAATCTGGGGGGTGCAGCATGATTGGGTGTTGGGCTGGTGGGTGTATTAAGAGGAACAGGGGGTGTAGGTAATGGGGATGGTGGTGGGGCTGGATTCTCGTCGAGAGATGATATGTTTTGGGGAGGGGGTGTATTTGTAAGGTTTGTGGGTGGGGTAGGATTGGGGGAAGGGGCCAGGGGTGTATTGGTGGGTGCAGGGGGTGGATAAATTAAAACAGTGGGTGTGTCTGGCAGATTGGGGGGTGTATCTGTTAAGGCAGTGGGTGTATCAGGAGTAGTTTTAGGAGTGGCTAGAGGAAAGACATTTTCAACAAATTGAACATGACGAGAGGTATATATTTTGTTGGTTTTTAAATCAAGACAAAGATAAGCAGCTTGGGTAGGAGAGTATCCAATGAAGACACATGGAGTGGATCTATGGTCTAATTTATGGGAAGTGTAGGGGCGGAGCCAAGGATAACATAAGCAACCAAAAACTCTAAGTTTGGCTAGGTTGGGAGTTTGTTTTAGAAGGAATTGATATGAAGACAACATGTTAAGATTGGGTTTTGGTAGACGGTTTATAATATAGGTAGCAGCACAAACTGCATGAGGCCAATATGTAAGGGGCATGGAGGCATGATGTAAAAGGGCTAAGGCAGTATCAACAACATGTCTGTGACGACGTTCAGACATGCCATTGTGTTCAGGGGTGTGGGGAGGAGTTGTGAGATGAGATATACCATGAGTTTGAAGGAGGGATCGTAGGGCAATGAATTCGCCCCCGTTGTCAGTATAGAGGGTTTTGATTTTGGTGTTGTAGAAGTTTTCTACGATGCTTTTAAAGGATGTAAAGGTGGGGAGGACATCAGATTTGCGTTTTAGGGGGTAAATCCATATATATTTGCTAAAGTGATCAACAAAAATGACATAGTATTTGAAGCCTTCAGTTGACAGGACAGGGGACGACCACACATCAGAAAAAAGAACCTTAAGAGAGGAACTAGATATAATGCTTGAATCGTAAAAATGAAGTTTATGACTTTTAATACAGTTGCAAGAATCACAATAATGCAGTTTTGAGTTCGTGATAGGTAAGCTATACTTGGATAAGGTATGGGAAAGGATTTTGGAGGACGGATGACCTAGACGAGCATGCCAGATGGGTGATGGTTGTTTTTCCGAGATGGAGGTTGTGGGGTTAAGAGATGCTCGAGTCGGCCATACGTAGAGATTATCCACGCGATTGAATAATAATTATGTGTTTACAAGTGGAGTATCTATAGATACAAGATGTATCCATATTTACAAGATGTGAATCAAATATTTACAAGATATTTTAGAGATCATATAATATTAAAAGATATATTCATATCCTAAATATTATATTCCTAATAGAAGCAACTCTCTAGAGAGATAAACTCTCCCTATAGTAAATTCAAAATTGATATTTCATGTTTGATAGTTTATTTCACTATTAATGTTGTTTACAAACGAGCTCTTACAATTCGTTAATGGATATCTTCATCTTGAAGTGAATGAATTGCAAGACTATCACAGTCTCAACTCTACATTTATGTTTTAACTAGTTTCTCAAATTCAAAATAAGTGCAATTAGTGCAATTGGAATGTAATTTTAACTTAATTCTAATTTATTGAATTAAAATTTTAATTAAAAAAGGGTTAATTCTAAATAAATACACCACATTTTATCTCAATATCAATTTAATCACGACCTTTACGATTTTTTTTTAAAACCCCAACCTTCCAATAGTGTTGCAATTAGATACACTTTTTTTTTCTCCGATCAACAATTGATGATGTGGCTTGCCGGAGCTCGCCACGTCATATTACACATATTTTTTTAATTTTCCACATAAAGATTACGGCAAATACTTGTATACACTTGGATGCACCATGCCCCCTACCTATGACTTTCCAGCTATTGGGCCTTCCTTGGGACTGGGCCTCAGATTCCAGTCACACACCCATCTGTTTACTCAGTTCACCCTCAATAAACTCGCACCCACAAATTTTTTTAGTTCACCCAATAATGATTTGCACCCCCCTAATTTCAATTTCGATTTTTTATTTATATTTTATCTGCACCCACTAATTTAATGAGTTCACCTCCTAATCATATTTTTACAACAGTTATCTACACTCGCTCATTTTATGAGTTCACCCCCAAATTATTTTTTACCACAGTTATCTATACCCGCTCATTTTATGAGTTCACCCACATATTATTGTTTTACCACGATTATCTGCACTCGCACATTTTATGAGTTCACCCCAAAATATTTTTAGAAAAATAATCACATTTAAAATAATATATTATCCTTTTATTAATATACACAAAATATAATAAAATAAACTCTAAAAAATCGATTCACCACCAAGTCACCCATATTTTTAAAAAAAATCGTAAAAATATAATTAATAAAAAAAAATCTAAATTAGCCATAAATCTCAATTTTTTACTTTTTAATTTTCCTTTCCCCTACTCTTTTTCCATTTTTAATTTTTTTTTTTTCAAATTTTTTTTTCTTTATTTTTTTTTTCCTTTTCCTTTTTTATTTTAAATTTTCCTACATTTCTTTTACATTTTTTGCATGTGTATTTTTTAAATTTTAATACAATATAATATTATAGGCATGATTTTATTATCGTCGATCGGCAGTGCACTTGAATTTCAATTTTAATTTGATGAGTAAAGGACCTGCCGAAAATTCATGCCGATCGGCGGGTGACCCAACCACCACCATGCCCGACCACCCCCTTGACGGCGACGGCGGCGCTTCCGTCCCGGCCGCTGAAGCCCAAGACCCATATTCGAATCGCAATCGCGATTCTTCACTTCCATGACAATCGACATCATCTTCCATCTCGACAACGATCCATGGCGGCCGAAATTCTCTTCTCATTTCGACCACCGACGCGATTGCTTCGATCAATCTCCCTTGTGTTCGCGATCCAGGAGCTTCTTCGGCATCAATGGCTCTCGTCTGCAACACTCGGATCGACGCCGCCTCTCTCTCGTCGTTCATCTCTGCCTAAATCGAAGCTATATTGCTTTGTCCGTCTTCTTCATCATGCTACTGTGCATCCTCTTCCTCCGGCTGACGGCAGCCCGACGGAGGAATGTGAGTATGTTGTCGATGGATCTCTAACCGGCCGACACTCAAAGCCGGTGACCTTGCTGATGAAATCTCAAACGACGACTGCTGATCTAGGGTGCCCTCCCATTGGGCTAGGGTTCCCTTCAATTGGGTTTGGTAATGTGCACCCCCTATTTTCTTCAGTACACCCCGATTTGCACTCCCTCCACTTTTTTTTTTTATGGTACTATTCGTTATTGGTACTGGTATTACTATTTATTGATTGTAGTATTACTATTAATATATAAATGAATTAAAATTAATGATTACTGATTATGGTATTATTAATTATTAATTGTGGTATTACTGGTTATTGTTTGTGGTATTACTGATTGTGTGAAATTATTTATTATTGTTTAAGACATTACTGATTATTATTATTATTATTTTTTATGGTATTACATATTATTGATTATGGTATTACTTAATATAATTAGATTTGTGGAATTATTTATTATTGTATAAGATATTACTGATCAATGTTCATGATATTACTAATTATTGTTCATTGTATTACTGATAATTGTTTTTGGTATTATTGAATATAATTGGATGTGTGGAATTATTTGTTATTGTATAAAATTTTATTGATTAATATTAATGGTATTACCGATTACTATTCGTGGTATTACTAATAATTGATTTTAGTATTATTTAATATAATTAGATATGTGTAATTATTTGTTATTGTATAAGATATTGGAGTACTAATTATTTTTAATGGTATTAGTGTATTACTGATTATTATTTATTGTATTATTGAGTATAATAAAATCATACATATAATATTATTTTGTATTAAAATTTTAAAAAATAGGGAAGAAAAATTTAAAAGAAAAAAAAATTGAGATTTGTGCCTTAATTTGATAGATATTTTAAATTATGTTTTTACAATTTTCTTTTTCTAAAATATGGGTGATTTAGTGGTGAATTGAGGGTAACTCGACAATGACTCGACTACATATTGTAAACGTATAAATTATGGTTGATTTTATTATTATATTTTGTGTAAATTAATAAAAAGATAATATAGTATTTTAAATGTAATTATGTAAAAAAAAAATTGGGGGTGAACTCATAAAATGAGTGGGTGCAGAGAATTGTGGTAAAAAAAATTAGGGGTGAACTTATAAAATTAGCGGGTGTAGAGAACCGTTGTAAAAAAAATGATTTGGGGTGAACTCATAAAATGAGCGGGTGCAGATAACTGTAGTATAAATATGATTTGGGGGTGAACTCATAAAATGAGCAGGTGCATATAACTGTAGTAAAAAAATATTTGGGTGTGAACTCATAAAATGAGCGGGGTGTAGATAACTGTGGTAAAAAAATAATTTGGGCGCGAACTCATAAAATGTGCGGGTGTAGATAATTGTTGTAAAAAAGAAATGATTTGGGGGTGAACTCATAAAATGAGTGGGTGCAAATAACTGTAGTAAAAATATACTTTAGGGGTGAACTCATTAAATTAATGGATGCACATAAAATATAAATTAAAAATTAAAATTAAAACTAGAGGGTACGGTGCAGTAGGGGGTACGCAAGTGTGACCCAAAGATTACACTTTATAGAAATAAAAATATAAAATTTTATTTATAAAATTAAAATTTTAATGCGTTTCCTCTGCTTCTCAAACTAAATCAAGTTTTTTTCTACCATTCTCAAACTAAATCAAGTTATTCTCTTCTAACCAAAAAAAATCATACTAAAGCAAAAAAAAAAAAAAAAACTCACGCATCTAATTCATGACCATTGGTGATTTATTTCTTCAGAAATTCTCAAATTATTTAATAATTTTGTTGTTTTGTTCAACTAGTTTGAGAACTATAATTTTTTTCCGGTGGACCTCAATTAATTATTGTATTTGGGTATATGTTGAAGATAACTTTGTTGGTGATTTTTTATTATTTTGTTCAACTAGTTCGAGGACTACAATTTATATGTTTTATGAGAGAGGAAAATATAATGATTATTGCAACAAAAAAATGTTATATCCATTTTGATTTTTAGGATTTTAAGAGAAGAACTTGATTGATTGAGTTTGAGAAGTGAGAGAGGCGTGCATAACAAGAACTCTGTGAGGAGCGAGGAGACCCATGCAATTTTATTTTTATTTTTATAAAATTTTATATTTTTATTTGGAGCGGAGGAGACCCATGCAATTTTATTTTTATTTTTATAAAATTTTATATTTTTATTTCTATTAAGTGTAATTTTTATGGGGAAAATAAAAAAAATATGTGTAATATGAGGTGGCGAGTTCCGACAAGCCACATCATCAATTGTTGATCGGAGAAAAAAAATGTGTATCTAATTGCAACACGATGAAAGGTTAGGGTTTAAAAAAAAAATTCGTAAAGGTCTCGATTAAATTGATATTGAGATTAAAGATGGTGTATTTATTTGGAATTAACCTATTAAACAATTAAGATTATATTTAAATTATTTAAAATTCAATTACATGTATGTATCTAATAATATATCAGAATTTGTCAATTTCATGCGTACTAATGCATATATAATTTAGTGCAACTTTTCAGTCTGTATTTGAGGTATCATGTGTAATTTGTTAGTGACAATGGTATCAGTTAGACATTTTTAGTAATTAATTTAGTGCACTTCCTTAATTTTGGTATTGCAATAGGGATTAAAATGGAAAAAATGTGAAAATTGGTAAAACATCAAATATTTAGAGACAAAGTCACCATCCTAACATCGGTTATTTGGGAGTATGATTCTGGGTTAAATGAACATTTATGAATTTATTAGTTCCAAACATCGAGCTCGCACTTGAGCTATCCCACTTTGTCGATCTTTTTATTGGTAGGAAACACATAAAATATCAATGAATTATTGATTCAACATATAAAATTATTTGTATATGGTTTCACTCGATAATAGTGTATTTATTCTATGCAATGTGCGAATTTTATTCTACTAATAAATAAAATTAATAAATATAAAATGACAAAAATGTATTTTTAAACTTAAATAAGTAAAAACACTTAATTATAAAATAACATAATACAATTAAATATTACTCCTAGGCCACCTCTTTAATACAATTCTATACAATTAAATAGTTTATTTCTTAATTGTATTATGTTATTTTATAATTAAGTGTTTTTACTTATTTAAGTTTTGTAAATTCTATACAATTAAATATTACTATAAAATATTTAATTAGTGTTGTCCTAGGCCACCTCTTTCTGTTGGATCGGGTCAAATCAATACCGGCATGTCGGACCACCTCTTTTTGTTCGGCCGGTCCAATTTTTTTTTTTATTTGGCCTGAAAATCAGTGGCCCTGCATGGCTCTGGACGGGTCATCGGACCAAAATTGTTCTATTTTTTTATAGGCAATTACTTATGTGTACCAGTTATATACATGTAACTGACTATTTACCCTCCATTTTTAATAAGTCCACAATCCCTTCTTTTAAACACTTATGTTACATACATGTAACTAAATTCAATTTTTTATATTACTATTTTATCAATTAAATTAAAATACAACTCATTAAAATTATAATTATACACCGACTATCGATTCACCAATGAATCACCACGAAGTCAAATATTATTCTATTTTTTTAACTTTTAAAAAATAAATATAAAAACATAACGAATATTAAAAAAAATATAAAACTCAAAAATAAAATTATGAAATAAAATTTTCAGTTTTTTTTTTCAAAAAATAATCAAAATTTAGGAAAAAAATATAAAAAAAAATCAAAAAAAAAAAAACTAAACTAAAAAAAAACAATTTTTTTCTAAGTTGGGTATAAATGTATGAATATGACATGCTCACTTTCTAGCTTTAATCTAATTTATAATAACTAAGATTATTTTGTTATGTCTTTATTATTTCTAAAATAATATCTGGTTTGTTACAAGTTTTTTAAGGTTGTAGATTATTTTTTAAAACTAATTAATAACATAATCTAATTGAAAAATAAAATTTATATTTAGAAACTTAAATGAGTGAAGAATTGGGGAAGAAACCAGCATAATATTGCATCCCATGTTGATATATTCATATGTTTATTGAGTGTGATCGTATCTATTAATTGAATTGTGTGTTCAGTGTGATTACTTCTCACTTTTGTTCTTCTTACTAGTTAGTTAATATCATTTTTTTAATATTGATGTATTAATTTGCATGGTATCCTGAAATTATAAATGTGTTAAGTTATGTATTTTTTGTTAAATATAAATATTAGTTTAAATACGATATAGTATTAGTACGCCTATGATATAGTACTAGTTAATATATTGTATAGTACTAGAGATTAATATGGGTATAAAAATATTATTTAATATATGAACTAATACTATACAATATTTGAATTTATACTATACTATATTTGAACTAGTACCATAGAGTATGTGAACTAATACTATACAATATGTGAACTAATACTATACTATATTTGAACTATTACCATAAAGTATGTGAACTTGAAACTCGAAAAAATTAGAACTTGTACCAGTATAAACTAATATTATACTGTATATGAACTAATACGTACAGTACTGAATATTAACTAATAATATATCATAATACTTATCAACTGTTATCATAACACTTATAAACTAAAAATTATATTCATAAAAAATTAAAATAAAGTGATTAAAAAATGAAAGTTCAAATGAAAAAAATAATTAAACAATGTAAAACGAAGTGAAATTTATAAGGAATGAAGAAAAATTTTGAAAGGATAAGGTGAAAATTATACACCAATTAATTAAAGTAAAATAGTACCAATAAAATTGAACACTTGCCTAAGAGAGGTGAGAGTTTTATTTTTTAAAACAAATTATTATTACACTATTTAATACTTAAAAAAAATAATTAATATTATTTTTAAAATTTTCTTATTAGACTTTAAAATTTTAGAATAATTATTTATAACATAAAAAGAAATATGTTAAAAAAATTATCATTTGAAACAAAAATGATAAATAGGAAGAAAAATAAATTTAAAAAATAATATTAAAAAAATAAATATAAATATCAATTGAGTAAAATAAAAAAATAAAAATTTAAAAAATTAATGGAGTATTATTTTTTAATGATAAAATTAAAAAAAAATTAATTGAAGTAAAATAAAAGCTCATGAAAAAATTTATGTGTTAAATTGATATAGTAAATGGATCATGTGTTATTTGTAATGAGTTATTTGATTGGATATAGTAAATGGGTCATGTGTTATTTGTAATGAGTTATTGGATTGGATATAGTAGTTACATATATTGGATTGGATATAGTAGTTACATACATGTAATTAGTACACAAGAGTACAACTCTTTTTTATATTTAAAAAAAAAAACCGTTAATATTTTAATTTTAAAAAATGTAAATTGAACCCCTTGAAAGTAAAATGAAAAAGTAAATGTTTAAAGGATTTAAAACTTAAATAAGTGAAAGTTATAGGACGTGAATGAAAATATCGCATTTATAAATAGCGGAATTTTTTTTTTATTCGATTTAAGACATTACAAAATAAATTTTTTAAGTTTCAACTTTATAAAATACGTCATTTACTTTTCAATTTTAATCATTTTTTACATCAATTTTAATCTTTTTTTTTTATGTTTTAAAAGAATTAGAATTTGCCACATATATTAAAAAATGTCACATCATCATGCCACATCACTCTCTCCTCTATATATAATTAAAAAAAAAGTAGAGGTAATTAAAATTTTAAAGTATTTTGGGGTCTTATTATCTCTAACTTTTTTTTTAATTATATATAGAGGAGAGAGTGATGTGGCATGATGATGTGACATTTTTTAATATATGTGGCAAATTCTAATTCTTTCAAAACATAAAGGATTAAAATTGATGTAAAAAATGATTAAAATTGAAAGGTAAATGACGTTTTTTGTAAAGTTAAAACTTAAAGGATTTATTTTGAAATTTCTCAAACTTATAGGACTAAAAAAAATAAAAAATTCCTCTTTATAAATATGTGATTTTTTTTTTGAATTTTTTAAAGAAAATTTATAAGAATATTTTTATAATTTTATAATATATATATTTTTTAGAAAATTAATAGTTTCATTATATGATAAAGCTAGATCGCACTATAACGAGGATGAACGATTTGAATAGATTTCATGTTATCGGGGAAGACGAACACCCTTCTAAAGTATAGAAAACTAGATAAGCATCCCCGTATTACGCAGAATATTGTTACTCCGTATTACACTGAGAGAATAAAATAAATAGTGATTTTCTAAATAAAATGTATATCTCTCATTTTTTAAGCAATTAGTAACATTAATATAATTAATAGTTGAATTATAATCAATATTAGTAACATGTTAAAAAAATAATTAGTAACATTAATATAATTAATTATTGAATTATAATCAATATTGTTATAGTCAAACTTTCTATTTTTTATAAACTCAATACAATCTTTGTATATGAAAAAAAAATTGCATAATAATGATACACTTATAAAAATCAAACAATAAAATTACATTTAACAAATATATAACTCTTTGAGATATTTACACATCAACAAAATTAATATAAAAACTATTCATAATCAAAATTAATATAAAACGCAGGTAAGCATTCTAAACTCCCTAGTAATATAGGGGACGACTAAACAAATCTAGTTTTACTGTACACACTCCAACTACCGTACACCTCAAAAAAAATATAATTTATTTTTAAATTTCAACCTACATTTCAATTTTAAACAATTATATTCAAATTTTAAAAAAAAATCACAAAATATTCTTTTCATCTACGCGATGAAACAAGAAAAAAAATTAATTTAAAATACTTAAAAAATTCACAAAAAATTCACAGAAATTAAAACCGTAGATTTTGTAAAAAACTAAAGAAAGTGTATAAAAAAATGAAGATTAGGCGTACCAAATTTACTTATTTTGTTCGGTAGAAAGCTCTACATGAAAAATATGTATGATTGGAACTACTCCTTTCAAACTTGAACTCACTTTTTTTTTTGCTTCTTATTTCACCGTATTTCTTCTGCTCTCAATGAATTATGATATTTTTTGTAATTTTTTATTTTTTTAAAAAAATTGGTTATAATTGCGTAAAATTGAGGTGTGGATAGCTAGAGATGTTAATTTATCCGGGTCGGGCTAACTGGGCCGACCCGTTTAACCATGAAAAAATGTAGGGGGTTAGAGTTCATGAATCATAGGCCCATTTAAATCCGAGATTTTTTGACCCGGACCGGTTAGCCTGCGGTCTAAACCGGGTCAGCCCGCTAGTCCGAGTTGTTACTTTTTTTTTTTTAATAAACAACTTGCGAATAAATTTTAGGTCATTTGGCCGATAGCCATAACTATGAGCATTACGAAACTCATTACCATCTATTAGTCATTATTACTATTTTTTTTATTAGATTATGATATTTGTTTAGCTTTATTTGATCATATTAAAGACCAATGAGTTATAGATATTTTTTAAATTATACTTTTGTTTTCTCATTTACCTATCATTAACTAATTATATATTTTTCTATTTTATTTACTTGTTGAACGTGCCAATTGAGACTTTTAATTTTAAAAGAAAAAAAATTGTTATAGTTCGTTAGTGGTCCGTTTAGTTCGTGGCCCGCTAGGATTAGGGTTAGGTCCCAACAATTGTAGAACAATTAAGTATGAACTAGTTAATGCCCTAGCCCGGATCAGCGCCAACCCGATAGACATCTTTAGGTAATGGGTATTAATTTTAAAAAAAAAAAAAAATATATATATATATATATATATATGAAATGTATATAGTAATTTAAGTCATGAAATGTGTACACTAGAACCAAAGATTTGGTTAGTTGTGGCCTATGTTGTATTCTCACCCAAATATTTAATATATATGAAACAAGAGAAAATTTCATTTTACGTCCTGTAACTTAGGTCTAATCCAAAATATATCCTTTAAGTTTTCACGTTTTCAATTTACGTCTTAGGGTGTCCAATTTACATCCTTTTCGGTCCAATTTACGTCGTTTCCACCGGAAAAATTAAAAATCCGGTCATATAGTCCAATTTACATCCTTTATGTTTGAAAATTATAAATTAATAATTAATTTTTTTTGAAAATATCATTAAAAATAAAAAAATCTCATTAAAAACTTATAAATTGTGTAAAATAAATATAAAAAATCTAAAAAAAATTATAAATTCTACAATTCAGAAAATCTGAAAATGTGTAAATTTAATTTTTTTTTCTAAAAACTCATAAAAATAAAAAATATATATAATTTCTACAATTCAAAAAATCTAAAAAATGTGTAAATTAATTTATTTTTTTCTAAAAACTCATAAAAATAAAAAAATCTATAAATTAAAATTTTAAAAATGTTTAAAATAAAAAATTCCACAATTTTAAAAATATCGTGAAAATGAATTTTGGATTGTTCCAAAATCGATCAAGGTGCGTGTGGAACTTACACTCAACCTCTACGGTGAGTTGGAAAATCTCGTGGGACCCAAAATTTTTAGGAGTTCGAGCAAAACTTTAATGGCAGACGAGTCTGAATCAAGTCTGGTTTTTAATGAAATGTTAATAATTTTTATTATTCTTATTAGATTTTTAGAATTAGTAATTTTTCATATACATATTTTTAATAATTTAATGAGATTTTTAGAGTTTTGAGAAATTTTAATGAGATTTTGAATTTCTTAATTTTTAAATTACATATTTTCCATTCTTTGTAGTGTAGAATTTTGTATTTTCAAAATTTTTGAATTTTTTATTTATATTTTACACATTTTATATTTTTTTATTTTAAGGAGATTTTTGGATTTTTAATGATACTTTTAGATTTTTTAAATCTTTAATGGGATTTTTAGAAAATTTTAATTATTAAATGTTAATTTTCAAACTTAAAGGACGTAAATTGGACTATTTGGCCGGAATCCCAATTTATTCCTCACATTCCGGTGAGTTTTAAAATTTCCCGGCGGAAAGGACTTAAATTGGACCAAAAAGGACGTAAATCGAAAAAGTACAAACTTAAAGGATACAAATTGGATTAGGCCTAAGTTACAGGACGTATGAAATTTTCTCTATGAAACAAACACAAAAAAAAAAAAAAAAAAAAACTTGGAAAATCTAGTTTAAAGGGGCCAATGATTGAATAGTTTAATAGATTTTTTTTCATAATTAATTTAAAATGATGATCTTTATACATTGTTTTAATATATACTACCTTCTATTCAAAATATATGACGATATGACCTTTTGCACTTTTTAATGTAAATTAATTATACATTTTTCTATATTACCCTAAAATTAATTAATAATAATTTAGATAGTACTTCCTCCATCCTATAATAACTTGCACAGTTTAACCGGTACGTTTTTTAAGAAAAGAGAATTTAAAGGTTAGTGGTGTAAGATAAATGTGGGATATTTTAAGTGATTTAGTGAGGTGTGAAGTGGATATGGTGAAGTGTAAAAGTAAAATGTATGTAAAGAAGAGTGACACTTTTAAAATAAAATGATGTTCGAAGGGTATTAATTTTGTGGGGTATTTCTATATTGAGTGTGTGCAAGTAATTTTGGGGGTGCCCCAATAAAAAAAAGCGTGCAAGTAATTTTGGGGTGTTCCAATAAAAAAAGTGTGCAAGTAATTTTGGAGCGTCCGAATAAAAAAATTGTACAAATAATTATGGGATGGAGGGAATAATAATTTTTAATGTATATTGTAGAATTCTATAGCAATTAATTAGGGGTATAGTACGAAGTCATTAATCTTAATATGTGTACATAAGTCTAAATTGACATATATTTTGAATAAGAGGGAGGGTATATATAGATAGTTTTAAATGAGATAATGTTGAAACCTTTAAAAATAGAAATTGTAGAATGAAAGTAATGGGACATGATTTAGGTATGATCGAAATCACTTTACACGTAATAAAACTCGTGATTTAGCCTATAATTTTGATGATTGAGTTTGGCGCTTGCAGACTTTATTTCTCACTTTACATGTAATAAAACTCGTGATTTAACCTGTAACTTTGATGATTGAGTTTGCGCTTACAGGCTTTATATCTTGTATCCCGAAAAATAAAATACTTTACCTGCAATAAAAATTTGTAGAGTGAAAGTAATGGGTTATTAATTTTATATTTATAAGAAAAATTGAAAAAGTCGTTTAATTAGGCTCTCATAAAGACATTTCAAAATTGAAGGCTTTTGCAATTTTTACAAAATGAAAATGGGGTGATCTCAATAAATTAAACAATAAAATAACCTTTAATTTTACTCTTTTCAAGTACATATAAAAACTTTCTAACCTCATATACTGATCATTTGCAATTATAAAAGGATGAGGTTTAATTCATAATATTTTTAGATACATGAATTACAAAATAAGGTATTATTGAAACCATTTAAAACGTAATGAAAAAATTGTAGAAAGAACCACTTAAGATAGTAATAAAAATAGGTGAAAAGGTCACTCAGTTAGACTCCCTAAAAGCCTTTTCAGAATTTAAGACTTTTCAGAATTTTACAAATTAAAGTTTATATAATTCCTACAAATTTAACAATAAAAGAACCTTTAATTTTCACTTTTTCTTTTAAATAATAAAAAGAAGAGTTACTTTTTTTATGACAAATTTTGAAATAAAATTTTGGCCACTAAAAAGTTAATACCCTATATTTTTAGTAAACATTTCATTATTATATATAGTTAGATTAGAATAGATTAGATATATTAAATTTTTATTGCTTCGTGAGATGGGGCGAAAAGCGGCGAATCGTTCCCGCGACGGTCTGCCTTTGGGACTCAAATTTGATTTGAAGTCCCAGCTAGAGGTTTCGCAAGTAATTAGCGAAATGTTGGGTTTGGATTATTCTCGCGATTGGAACTTGGCGGAGTCGGAGAGCGAGTCCGACTCATCATCCACCGTCATTGACCCGCCTGAGTCGTCGCTGGATACGGAAGTCAATTCCAAACCCTCTCCTCCAAAGAATAATTGAGCTCTGTCGATGTTCATTCCGTTTTGTTTAAACTAGGGAGAGAAATATTATCCCTTATTGTTGAATTTGAATGATGTTTTGATTATTTCTATTGTTCGTTTTGCACTTTTTTTTATGTTAGTTATTCACATTTCTCTTCTATTTATTTTTTAACTCATTAAAAATAATTTGAGAGTAATTATAGTCTTCAAAATCTTGTATAAAATTTTAATGCAATTAAGGGTATAATAAAAACTTAATAACTTTCTTAATAAGTATAAAGATTTAAAATGACATATAAATTTTAAAAAGAATTAAATACTGATTTAGATGGTTAATAATTAAAATAGTGACAATTTTGGAACGTTTCCAATAAGATCTTAGATTAATAATAGTAAAATATATATATTCCTTGTGTTTGGAGATGATTAATGTTTGTCGGAAATTGAATTTTTTTTTACCGCCCACCGCCTTCATCTTCAATCAAGTTCCTTCCTTCTCTATTCCGGTTTATCCAACATCCACCCCATTCCCATCATATATATTTTAAAGAGATTTAATTTAGAAGGAAAAAGGGTAGTTGTATCGCTCGCGCCGCTGCACCGCCGCCCGTCGCGCCACCACATCGTCGCCCGTCGTGACGCTGTTTCTCTTCTTCATCTTTTTCAGTAAATCATCAAGTGGGGTTAGAGATTTCTTTTTAGGATATTAGTTGGGATCAATGGATGGATTCCCCCCCTACGGCGCGGCCGATCGGGTGAGTCATCCTTTGATCCATTTTATTTTCTGTATTTATTTTCGTTTCTTTTTTATTGCTTGGCTTTTTAGTTGTTTCTACTTTTATTTTCTGTTGACAAATTCTCCATCTCTTTTGTTTTCTTATTCTTAGTTAGATTTTTAGTTTTTTTTGTTATGAAGCCCCTTCCCCAATTTTGGTGGTTTTTTCTTCCCTTGGGGTTTTCTTCCCTTGTGGTGTTTCTTCCCTAGCGGTGTCTGCTAAGCGCTTTTTTTTATGTTGGCCTTGGTGGAATTTGGTTTTTTGAGATGTTGGGTGTTTGGTTCCTGATTTTCCTCTTTTAGGATGGACTCGTGGTGACTTGGTTATGTGAGATGAATATGGCGCTCGGTGATTCTTTGTCTTTATTTTTCTATCTTTAGTTTTTTTGATTTGTTGATACCTTAGGATGGGGTGTCTCGATTTGAGAAATTGAGATCTATGTTACTTTTGTGGACAAAGTTGTCGCTCGTTGATTTACTTTCTCACGATTGGAGGTGACAACGACGCCGTTTGAATCTGTCTGATTTGAAGATCTAGAGCTTGGATTTGATTTTTCACTTTGTTAGATCTGAACTTTGTAACATGTAAAAAAAAATGAACTTTTTTTATCAACTTCACATTCAATGTGCTTAATAAATAAATAAATGAAAATTAGTTTTTTTTATTCATCGGAGGAAATGGAAAAAAAAGAATGCATACAGATATCAATAAATACTTGTGTGTACCAGTTACACGTACCATTTTTTTTAATGAATTCATAACCCATAAGAAAATTAATTTTAGATTATTGGTAATAGACCTGAATTAAATTTTCAAAATGAATCCAGTTACCTACATTTAATTGGTACATAAGAGTGCAACCCAAATGTCACCGGTTTAATTCCATAAAGTCACACTAAAAATTGAGAAGTTTATAGTTTACCCAACAAGTTTAAAGTTAAAATTGAGTAATAAAAAGATCAGCTGAGAAAGAGAGAGAATGGTTTAACGGAGTATTAAACTTTGAGTAACATTTTTGGGGTATATGTTCACCCCATCTAATTTGACCAATTTCCTATAATTAAAAAAAAAGTGCATGTGTATTATTATTATTATTAGGTTGAATTATTCTCAAGTGCATTTCATAACTATTTATTACTTTTAGATACAAACTTTTATTTTTATTACTATGAACTACAAAAGAGCATATAACTTTACTATAATATCCTTATACTAACTAATGTTCATACCTTCAACAAAGCTAAATATCCTTATACTAACTAATGTTCATACCTTCACCAAAGCTAAAAAGTTACTCATTACGTCTTAAAAATGTTTGCACCACTTTATATACTCATAAACTAAAAAAAAAAGTATAATAAATGAAGTATTGAAAGGTAATTTTACAAACTTTTATAAATAAAATAAAATAAATTATTAAATTAAAAGTAAAAGTAATGACATTTTGTGTAAATATATAAATATTATGAAAGTGGAGTTTATGAAAAAAAAATCGTTTTTAAAATGCATAAACAATTGTTCCTGAAACAGACGAATAAAGAAAAAGTTGAAATAATTGCGGGACTTCGGAATAGGGGAGAAAATTTTATTTTTAGTCCTATAGGGTACTAAACACAATAACTACTTTAGTGGTTAGTTAGTAACTACTTAGTCTATAAATATAGATTAGGTCTTTTGTATTTCTTATGCATTTTATTGTAAACATTGTAACACTCCATATATGAAATACCTTTTGTTTTGTATTTTCTTCTTTACAATTATTAGATGAGTGTGTGTTTACATCTCTACATGGTATCAGAGCTATGTACGGATTAATTTATGATCGATTAAACAAGTTTGTCGATCTAGATATGTTTCCGCAATTCGGTATGAATGAATTTCCGAATTTCTTGAGTTTAATACTCATTTTTGCCAAATCTTTGATGGATTTGGATTTCTATTTTTTTTTTCTAAGTTTGAGACATTACAAAATAAGTCATTTAAGTTTCAACTTTACAAAATACGTTATTTACCTTTCAATTTTAATCATTTTTTACATTAATTTTAATCCTTTATGTTTTGAAGGAATTAAAATTTGCCACATATATTAAAAAATGCCGCATCATCATGCCACATCACTCTCTCCTTTATATATATATATATATATTTTAAAAAGTATATTCTATACACACCTCATAGTTTTAAATATAAAAATAGATGTATATAAAATCACTAATTAACCCTTATATAAATAAAGAGTAAAATAATTTTAAAAAATAACTTAAAAAATCTGAAATTAAAATTTAAAAGTATTTTAAAAAATTAACTAAAACTTTAAAATTAAATATATTTTTTTTGAAAAAAAATCTTAGAAAGTTAAATTGAATCTAAAATTAAAAAATAAATCATCAAAATAAAATTAAAAATAATGAAATAATTCAATAAAATGTAAAAAAATAAATTTCAAAAAAACAATAAAAATTAAGATTTTATTTTTTATTTTTTTAATATTTATTTTTGATTGAGTTGGTTTTTCTTTATTTTTTATTTAGTTTTTTTGAAAATTGAACCATTAATTGGTATTTTTCATTTAATTATTTTATAAATTTTATTTAATTTATTTAACTTTTTATAAATTTGTTTTATAAATTTGTAATAAACTTAAACTGAAGAGCCCAAAATCACATAGAAATTTGTGAATCAAAATAACCCACCAACAAAATGCGGCAAACCTACACGGCTACACCTCGAAATTTTAGGTTTATTACAAATTTATTGGATTGAGGTTCAAATAAATTCACGAATCTAATTATGATCGAGATGAAGTCAAGTCTTATAAAATTTATTTGGCATTTTAGCATATAGTGGTTGTGTCATAAATTAAATTATAAATCAAAGAAAATTTATAAAATAATTAAATTAAAAATACCAATTAATGATTCAATTTTTTATAAAACTAAATAAAAAATGAAAGAAAAATCAACTCAATCAAAAATAAATATTAAAAAAATAATATTGATTTTTTGAAATTTACTTTTTTTAAGTTTTATTGAATTATTTCAATATTTTTAATTTTGTTTTGATGGTTTATTTTTTAATTTCAGTTTCTATTTAACTTTCTAAGATTTTTTTCAAAAAAATTTAATTAATTTTAAAGATTTAGTTAATTTTTTTAAAATACTTTTAAATTTTAACTACATTTTTAATTTCA
Source organism: Galeopsis tetrahit (assembly GCA_963675135.1). Classification (NCBI taxonomy): domain Eukaryota; kingdom Viridiplantae; phylum Streptophyta; class Magnoliopsida; order Lamiales; family Lamiaceae; genus Galeopsis; species Galeopsis tetrahit. Next base: position 57,787,361 of record OY776131.1, read on the forward strand.
GATTTTTCAAGTTATTTTTTAAAATTATTTTACTCTTTATTTATACAAGGGTTATTTAGTTATTTTATATACATCTATTTTTGTATTTAAAACTATGAGGTGGGTATAAAATATACTTTTTTAAAAAAATACATATAAAGGAGAGAGTGATGTGGCATGATGATGTGGCATTTTTTTAATATATGTGGCAAATTATAATTTCTTCAAAACATAAAGGATTAAAATTGATGTAAAAAAAAATTAAAATTGAAAGGTAAAAGACGTACTCCCCTCCGTCCACAAAAAGTAGTCTCATTTGCCTTATATTCTTTGTCCACCAAATGTAGTCTCATACACTTTATGGAAACTATCACCCTTCAATCATCACTTAATTACTCAATTTGCCATCAACTTTATTCACAAACAATCACTTTATTCACAATAGACTCCACAATACCTTATAATACCCTTACTTTATCTACTTTATCTACTTTTTTCTTAAAACTTGCCCTCCTCTATTGGACTACATTTAATAGATGAAAGGAGTGTTTTATAAAGTTGAAACTTAAAGAATTTATTTTAGAATATCTCAAATTTACAGCACTACAAATAAAATTTCCGGAATAGGGGAGTACTGTATTTCTTAATAATCAATGCTGCCGAATGTTGTCAACTTTACTACCCCACTAACGTTTATTTAATTGAAATATAAATTATAAATTTCTAATTCTCATTTCATCCACTTTTATAGGGTGCTTAGTTCTATTTTTTTTTTAAACTATAATTATTCTATTTAAATAGTTAGTTTTTATCTTTTACATTTTATTAAGAAAGTTGATAGAGTTACCAACTTACCAATAATATTTTTTATTCGTTACTTCCATATATACTTTATAATTAAAACATGAGTTATTTTTAAAACATGTGTAAAAAAAGGTACGGAGTATTATCTTAATACTCTATATTTGTGAGAATATAATGAGACACGTGTCACAATTTTATAACTCTACACAATCTCTCTCTTCACCAAAATCGTCTATTTCAAAATCTCTGCATTCTCAGGCATTCTGATTAAAAAAATCTATTTTTTCTATTTTAATTTCAAAATAATAATTTACATATTATCAAAAAAAAATCCATTTTCCTATTTTAATTTCAAAATAATAATTTACATATTATTTACTCATAATTATTATTATTAACAGTTTTTCTAAAATAATTATAATTTATAACTTTTATAAATTTACCAATAATATTAATAAAATTAAATATCACGATTTAAACAATCACATGACAATTTTATCTCTTTTAATTATTATTTTTAATTTTTTTTTTTAACTCTAATCACAACACAATTTTTTTTTTAAATGTAATCACCTTATTATATTTTTAATACCAGATTATTTATTCATAATATTAATTTTTAAAATTTATAAATTTACCAATAATATTAATAAAATTAAATGTCACGATTTAAACGATCACAACAATTTTATCTCTTTTAATTATTTAAAATTTAAATAATCACATGTTTTTCTCAACTAAATTATATCTCTAATCTTTTTATACCCAACTCATTATCTTATCTCGGTCACCCTCTCCTCCGGTACAGAAAAACAACGTTTTGATCACTCTTTTGGTACAAAAATATATCTGTAATCTTATATCTTCATTCTACGCATTGCCTTTCATCATAGGGTATTTGTAAGTATATTTCATGGTTTTCATTTTCATCCTCAAGTTTTCTTCACTATATAAATGTATAAATGTCAGTCTTACGTCACTCTCACAAAATAATTTTAAATTTTATATTGCTAACCTTTATTATTTTGGTTCATTGCTTTTAATGCTTTTGTTGATTTTTTCAAAAATATTTAATGCAAATCTTATTAGTTATAGTTCATCATCAGAGAGTGCAACTTTTTGAATTACTTCATTCGATTGTAAGTATATTTCATGGTTTTCATTTTCATCCTCAAGTTTTCTTCACTATATAAATGTATAAATGTCAGTCTTACGTCACTCTCACAAAAAAAAATTTATATTGCTAAACTTTATTATTTTGATTCATTGTTTTCTCTCTTTCCTTGACTACCATCATTTTTAATGCTTTTGTTGATTTTTTAAAAATATTTAATGCAAATCTTATTAGTTATAGTTCATCCTTAGAGAGTTCAACTTTTTGAATTACATTAAATACTCATCATTTTTCCCCTCCCCATGACTGGGTTCCCAGGATCTAAAGCCTAGGTAGTGGTGCTCTAACCACTTGAGCTATCCAACTCCGTCCCTTAGAGAGTGCAACTGAAACATCTTATCTTACAGGATTTTATCTGACATTTAGAGTGCAATTAGATAACATTTAGAGTGCAATTGACAGGATATAGGTTGTGAATGTATTTTAAAATAATTTTAAAAACTTTGTAAGATGTATATAGTATTGTGGAAAATTTTAGAGAATGTTTAGTAATTGTCAATAAAAAAAAAATCATATGCGTGTATTTTAGAATAATTTAAGAAACTTTATTTAGAAAAGTTTTAATAATTGTTAATAAAAAAAAGTTAAAATCTTTCAACTAAGTTTGATTAGTTAATTGAATTGTCTAATAAATATGAATAGTGATCGCCTAAAAAGAAAATGCAATTATTTGTTATAATATAATTTTTTTAATAATTTATTTATATTTTATAAAATTTTTTTATATTTTATTATTGTTTATATAATATTAATTTATTATATTTAAAGATATCATTGTATTTTGTTGTAAGTGGTTTTATCAAGTTTAAAAAAAAAGTAACACACATTTTAATTATGTTACGTTCTTTGAGGGGATGTTTATTCTGGGATAGAAAATTCGGATTTGAGATTTTAAAATTCCACTCATATTCTACTCTAAATTTTAGATTTAGAATTTTAAAATCTTATCCTACAAACTATATAAACCCTACAAAAGTTAACCCTATAAATATCTACAAACTCTATATAGATACCCATATAAATACATATAATTATATACTATAAAGTTAAATCATATCCTACTTAAATTCTAAAACATACAAATCATTAAAATTTCAAAATCCATAATTATATACTATAAAGTTAAATCATATCCTACTTAAATTCTAAAACATACAAATCATTAAAATTTCAAAATCCAGATTTCTAAATCATCTTCTATTTTATTGCATACTACAAACTTTGTAAAGTTTTTAGAAATTTGTAATCTTATAGATTTTTTTTATTATAAATACAATATTGTAAAGTTTTTAAAAATTTGTAATCTTATACATATATTTTTTATTATAAATACAATAATATAGGTTCAAATTTGTAGAAATATATATATTATAAATATATTAGAATACAAAAAAGTTTAACTCACACAGTGAAAAAGATATACAAATTAATATAATATTTAAAGATATAAAAATTAATATAATATTTAAAATTACTATTATTTTAATAAATCGACCCCGCGTAAAACACGGGTTTAGAGCTACTTTAATATAATGACAGATTTGAATTTCTAATTTATTTCCTTAGTTCATATATCTTCAAATATTAAATAAAATTTATAATATGAAAGTTTTCATAACCTGATTTTAATATGTAAAACTAGTTTTATATCCTTTAATCATATAATTTAATTACTTCAATATAAATAATAATAATATAAATTTTTACAAATAAATATATTATTTTAATATAAACAAACATTTGCAATAAACATTATACATTTGAGACGGCACATTTGTAATAGACATTGCACACTAAATCTAACCAATTTATTTATTTTATTAATAAAAAATTAATCATAACACCTCATTACAATTGTGGGGAAAAAAAATTATATTTATCTTTGCGCAATCAATTTGCATGTGTAAAAATATTGTACATGAGTTTTTCTCTAAATTTTATGCACCACCCGTGATTCATAGTTTCATACCAGTGTAACTCAAAATTCTGGATTATCATAAGAATTAAGAACTCCAAACACAAACAGCTTTTTGTAATGAAATAAAAACTCCACAATCTATTTCTGAGAAATCATAAGAATCTTTAAGGAAAAAAAAAGTGGGTAAATGAGTAATGTTCCACTCACTGTACAGACACAACAATACATTTGAAGCTTCTTTCAGCAAATGCCAAAGTAGTCACCTACAAGTGTCAATAAGTTAGTTTATTTAAACTGCACAAATCAGATAAACACCTCTTTCAGCTGACACCTTCACAATAACTTTGAAACATTCAGTACTCCATTTTTTGAGATGCTGGAGGTCTGGTCCTGGTCTTCTTTACACCTATAATAAACACAAGGTTTTAAGCTTGTTATCATAATATGCATCAACGGGCGAAAAATTGGTGCTCATTCTCGTGATTTAGGGGAAAAAAACATCATGTTTAGACAGAGCTGAACGAGCAATTTGGAAATAGAAATAGTACCACGTATATCCACTTCTCTCGATTCTTGGACAAGTGCACAACAACAGCACATGAAATGCGACAAGCAATCATCAAACCAACCACCCTGCAAGGATCAGAATAAGCACAGGTTAGAGCTTGTGAAAATACTGTGCCCTAAAATTTGCAGAATGCAACTTTCGAAGTAGAACAAACAACATATAGTGAGTTGAGTTTATATTATCCCCTTAAGTATGGTTACTATATTAAACCACCTAGCCGTTCAGTTATTTGAAATCTATTAAACTAAAACTTAATTTTTGTAATGTGGAGCATTTACCAGAGTGAGAAACATACTTAAACTGGAGAAAAACAATAACTTGCTTACACGGGCTTATCTCTAACTCAAAACTTCAAAATGCAAATCTATGTACTCCAAAATGTAGATCTCATACTCTATTTAAAAAATCTTCCCCAACACTATCAATTAAACATATATTTATATTTAAAATTATTAATCAAATTAATTTATATAATTAGATATCCCGTTAGTAAATTAAATTATTAACTAGATGCGAATATATTTTTTTAATCAAAATTATAAGATGTAAACAAAATTGTACACAACAAAAGAGTTGTATAATTGTATTCATAAATACTAATAAAATAATAGATAAAGATTACATAGTTTTGAGCAGTAAACCTCATATATGAAGTACACTATTCAAAACTCTATTTACATACAAATTCAATGTTGAAAGTTCAAAATTTTGCAAAATCACCACGTAGAGAAGTTAGTAAGAAAGAGTGGGGTGAGTTACCCTGATGTTAAGAGTCTGCCGGAGCTTTCTTCTGATACAACATGTATAGCAACAGCATGACAGAATCAGGGAATACGCCATTATCTCATTACAAGCCTCTCCTGAAGCTGTTGCAAGAAAAATCTTATTGATTACTTTCCTTCTGAAACTACAATTATCATGAAGTGTAATCACAATTATTCTATAAAAAAAATCTAATGTACTCACATATTTCCTTGCTCTTTGCCACGGATGCCACCTTTGAAATTGTATCACAAGGACAAATGAAGGTCTTTACACCTGCCATAACATGTGTAAAAAGAAAAAAATTCATATACTAAGATCAGAAGTATTCATACTTGACTGTTAATATGGAGTTGGAGATTTAATATTCAAGGTCTACATATTTGCAGAATCCATCATAATGCTTTAAAATGTATTTCCATATAATCTGAGATTGCCCCCAAGGAAATGTGATCCAATCAGAGTCGCAAACAATATTAGGAAACCGAACAGCAAATAATACACTGAAAGAAAACAAAGTAGAACGGGGAAAAATGTGGTAAGAGAAAGCAAACACTACTTATTCCACCTTATTCTCAAAATCCTGGGTTTTTGAGGATTTTGAAATCTGGATTTCAAGATCTAGTGGATTTTTAAACCCTAATACTTGTAATGATATGAGTTTCTTTTGGGATATTTGTAGGTTAGGATTTATAGTTATTTATATAGGGGTTTGTATGTATTGGGTTTAATTATAGGGTTTAATGTATTGGGTTTTAAAAATTCCTATTCTAAAATCCCAAAGTAGAACTGGTAGTAGATTTCAAAATCGAAATTCCAGTTTTTAAAATCCAAAGTAAGCATACCGTAAAAGTATGTTTGATTTGGGATTAGAAAACTGCACTTGTAATTTCAAAATCTAGATTAGGTTCTACTTTGAAATTTTAGAATCCAGTTTTTAAGAACCCAATACATCCACCCCCACAAATACTTGTAAACCTTAAAAATAGTTTTTTTTTTCTTCTTCTTACATCACAACACTTAAATGACTCATTAATGCATATATGGATTTTCCATTTCAACTCTTATTTTATCAAATCACTTTTCAGTTTTCACACCTTTTATTCTTACTTTGCAACTTCAAATAAAATACATTAATTATTACACACTCATTCAATCATTACAATTACAATCAACAATAATATAATAATACTTCATCACAAACTTTTACAAATCAATTTCACATTTAGTTATTTAAATTTCAAAACAAACACACATCATTGCTCTTTAGCAAGATTTTGAAATCCAGATTTCAAATCCTTTAATCCCAAATCAAACATACCCTAATAGTATGCAAGAGAATAGAGAACTTACACAAGTAAGGCTCAGAACAGCAGCCGAGTAGATCTGCATGCCAGTCCTCTTGCCAAATGTCCTCCGTTGTTGACATCATATAATTACCTGACGAAATTGTGGCTTCTCTACATGCAGAAATACAAAAATCAGGACTAACTTCCAATCAGCAACTCAGAATGAAAATGAATGATTTTCTAATTTAAGAGAAACAACTAAAATCGATTCACCTAAATTTTTTGTCCATTGTAATCTATAAGATTATGGAAAAGTTTTAGGTGGATTAAGCATTAGACAGATGTAGTCAAGATATAAAAATAATCGATATTGCTATCATTAATGCCATCTTAATAAGACTTATTACAACACAGAATTCATCAATCCTCTAATCTAAAATCTAATATATATATATATTTATTCTCCACTTAATTACTATATATATTTATTTATTTATTCTCCACTAATTAGTAATTAATTATTCTGAATAAGGTGGGAGGTGAACCTTGATCTTCTTGAAGAATCACTGGAAAGGTGTTCCTTGTCTGGGACAGACATTTCAAGAGCTTTGCACGGTGAATCATTCTCTTTAACCGAATTAACTGCAATTTCAGTAACCTCCATTAGACGCTCAATTACTTCGCATTGACCCACATCCATATTAGCTTGTGACTGCTGAAGCTCTGCTTGAAGCTTTTCATGTTCTTTCTTAAGTGCCTTATCAAAAGGTAAATTTGGATAAGAGCAAGAAATGCTTTTCTTCAAGATTATTACATCACTTTCAGATATTGCCATTTGCACTTTTCTGTCATCTTCATCTAATGTATACTCACGCTGATCCCTCTGAATTTCTTCAAGCCTGTCCTGTATATTTATAAAAAAGGAAAAGATAATAAGTATTGGATCAAGAAATGTGCCCTCTGTAACTACAATAGTTTTGGCACGAAACTTGGATTGGGGAATGAATGGAAACTGAGTGTTTTATGATATGCGTTTTGAGATACTAAATGTTTATTTCATCTTTGTTTGTTGTAGTTATTAATGTTTTACAAATATTATTTTGTCTATCACTCTATTGTATAAAAGGCATAATACTACTCAATTGGATTCATAACTAATTTGATATTTCAAGGGAATATGTATATCTCCAAATCAGCAACCTCCAAAAAGGAGACCTCAAAAAGGCCTTAAATTTTTCACATTTTATTTTATTATTATTTGTTTTATAACTTTTTTTGTTTGGCTTTAGAGGAACAAGGCATGAGATTTAGGCATACAGAGATAATCACACGTCCTCAAATAAACTCTAAACATACTGGGGGCCTGACAGGTATAATCCATGGCCCAGGAATTCTATAATTAAAATTCAAGAACTAAAATACATGAAATAAAATACTAATCAGAAAGTGTAAGATTTGAAATGAAAGGATTTCAGGGATCCAATCCAACTGAATATTCCAAAAGCTAAAGGTCCCATTCACTTTATGACTTTAATTTGTGAATTATAGAGCAATTAAGAACAAACAATCACAATCAACCAAATCCCTAAACACCATCAATCACAATCACAAATCAACAAGTAATATATTCAAAATAAAAACAAAAAATTGGGGATGAAATCTGATTACCCTGACTCTGTTATTATCAAGAAGTGCAATGAGAGGAACAATCCTCAAATAGCGATCAATCTCTTCCTGAGCTCTCCTGAATTGGTAAACAATGTTCCAGCCCATAGCCATCAAATACAAATAGCTCCTTTCTTGACAGCTATTCACAAGAAGATAAGCTCTCCTCAGGGCATCTTCAAGCTGCTCCAATGGCTCCCTCGTCTCCGGATACCTTTTGAGCTCCGAAATCTTGAGCTGCTCCAGCAAATTCCCAATCAATTTCACATGCTGCGCGAATTGCTTGCAATTCTTCTTGTGCATTCTCGCTGTATTCGCCGCTTTCACTATCAAACCTACTAACGCGATTGCGTTTAGCCCAGAGAGTTGTATGATATTTGCGGCCTCTCCGAAGTTCTCCCACGACGACATTGTTGAATTCTCTTCAATTCGTGCTACGGTTTGTTGATTTTGACGAGTATCAGAGGGAAGAGATTATTGAGTGTTGTTCAGTGGGGAATTTCAACAAACACATGGAGGGATATGATCGAAACAGTTTGTGAAAAGGGTAAAGCAGCATTGATTTCTGGCATTTTTGGGTTTAGGAAAAAGCAGCTTTTAAGTGGACCAGCGGTTGCCAGTTTGCCACTCTATGTCTTCTTACTACTCTTAAATAGTTGTTTCCATGTGACCACCCACCCAAGAATTTTACTTTTTCTTTTTTTAGTCGACTGCTTTTATTTTATGGAGTATATTCTGATTAAACGGGTTTGTTTGCAAATTTTATAAATGACTTTTACAATCACTCATTCTTAAAGTTTTCATTTACAGCTTTTAAATAAAAAGTTATTCTCAACGTAGTTTGTAGAGTTTACAAACAAACTCTTAATGTACCCTCCCTGAAGTGACAGAACCGTTATCTAACTAGGATTTAAAAGAGGTATTATTGCCATTTTACAGTATTTATTTTTAGCTTAAATTTATGAGGTGTATTCAAAACATTTTGAGATGTAGTAACTTGTCAGTACTACATTTATTTTTTGTTACTTTCTCTTTCTCAAATCAGTACTCAGTTCTCACTATAAGTTTTCACATCAGTAGAAAATGAATTTTTTTTACAACTCTTATTCATAAAATTCTTACTTATTTATAATCTATGTCATTACTTTTTTTATAAAATACTTTTACTTTTATAACATTAATAAAGTCGAAATTATCATAATATTCTTACTTTATATATATATATATATATATATATATATATATATTAATTATTGTGCTTAAATTAGTGTGAAAATTGATTTGGGATGTATGGGAATATATTTTAAATTTAATGTAAAAAAATATTGCTGTAAAATTTTGTAAAAGTACAAATACAATCACATGCAAGTGCAACTTCTCATGTAATATTATCAAGTCACGTGAATCTTAGTTTTAATTAATTATTACAAGTCGTTTAATTTATCTTCATACTAGGAGGTCAGAATAATTGTCCTAGGTTTGCACCTCGTGAATAAGCTAGTTGTTGTGTTTTTCAGATTTTTTTAATTCAATTATTTAAATAAATTCTCCTATCAAAGGGTGGCAAGAGAAATTAGCTTCTCAACACAAATTATCAAATAAAGAGTATGAAAATGTAGATAAGAATAGAGGCCCATAACGTACACATAGTGTAGGCCAACTATCAATAAATTCTGGCATTTCCGTATTACTATTATTTTAGTTGGTTTAATTTTTACCTTTTTTTAGTTATTTATTTCAGAATTACGTACTGCCTTTTTAAAGACATTATTGAAAGCTCAACAACTTATCAAGAACATTTGCTATGTCATTTTCATGTACAGTGCATTTCAATGGAGGCTGTGATCATGTGATGGAGAGTAATGTTTTTAATTTTGAGTTGATATCATGATAGATAAATTTAGTAGGATGCAAAATCATAATGTTACTTCATTCATCCCAATAAAAACTACCAACTCTTTTTTTTTGTCCGTCTCAATGAAAGATATTCATTCTTTTTTTTAGTAACTATTTTCTCTCAAATTTCATTATATTCTTCTCTCTCTCAATCACATCACCTCTAATACATTTACTTATTATATTAGTATTTCTTAATGTTCGTGCACGAAGCTCATGGGGAGCTTTCCCCGGAACGGGGGAGTATTAATTTTAGTATTATGTAATATTTTTTTTTTTTATTTTGAGTTGTTCCATACCCGTGAGGTAAATAAAAGTATGATTGTCCATTATTAAACACATTAAAAGTTGAGTATTAAATAGTTGTTGCCTATTCATTAACGTTTACTTTTTTTTATATGTGATTGAATTTCAAATAACACATGACTTATACTGTCGAGTATATTTTAATTTCATATGATGAATTTAATTTTCATCACGCTATGTAGTAGTAATTTTGAATTTTTAACATTTAATTTTTTATTTCATAATTCATTAGTGGCCCATTTAGTTTTTATAGGACGGGGGAGTAGTGAAGCATTACCAAATAGGATGGGGAGTAGAGAAGCATTACCAAAAGTTTGTTAGTGGTCCTTTCCGACTTGCGCATGCCAACCCCTATTACTATATAGTTGAATTGAATCCTTCCTTTTGCAATTTCATTCTGAATAAATTTACGCACGTCAAAGATCGGCGAACGTGGTAGCTGACAGACTTGCGACTTTTTTCCTTTTCTTTGTCGTTGCCTTGTATTTGGGTGGAAGACGATTTTCTGCTCAGCTCGATTGTATTGTTCTTGTACGAGGAGGTCCCAATGCATCTCATTGTCACATCCGTCTCACGGGAAGATGGGTAATCGAGGCGTGCTGTCTGTTGTGGTCTATCGATAGATAAATGAAGATGGTATCATAATTTTAGGAGAGCAATCTATAAGATAAGACTCCAAATTCAGGCATCCAGCTAAAAATACAAAAACCAAACCTACATTCAAACGATAAATTGCAATTTAATAATCTTGATCATTGATCATCACACGTGACACGATCTGACATTTTATTTGTCACGTAATGATGATAAAGCATATCACACTTCATTTCCCAGTGGATAACTAGCATAAGTTCGAACAAAATCATTTTAATCTAGATTCTATCACATACTGTATCATTTTAGCAACCAAAATTCCACTGCAGTTATAATAAATAAATTCCTAAGGGGCAGAAAATCGATTATAAGAAATCACAAAATGCTAAATAACAATTATAACGACCAACTTGAACGAAGCATGAGGGCCGGAAATTGGGTTTCCCCGTCTTTTACATAAAGAAAGCCTGGTTGCAATCTAAATCTATTGCCAAAATTCAAGTTCAAAAATGACTCAACCTGAAAATGTTCCATTCTTTTTGGCCCTTGTAACAGCCCACCTAAGGTCAACCCCCACCCAAGCTCGTCTTCAGGAGTATCAGACATTGTAACTGCCCATTGCAGGTGCCTAGGATCGGAGTTTCTTGTCTCGACCCAACCTCCTATTTTTGCAATATCCTCAATCTCTGAGTTGAACATTAGAGCAATGGATCCATCCAGGTTACGTCTTTCCCTACTTGTTGGGCTATCTTGTTTAGGTATGCTAATGGGGAAAGCCAATTCTCCAAGATTGATATTTTGGCTGGATGTTCTAGACTCTCTGTGCACGCCCAAAAGGGAGAGTTTCGTGTTTCTAGAAAGTTCCCAAACAACTTGTCCAAATGTGCTCAACGAACGTGTTAACTTATCAGAATTAACTGGCATTTCTAGACTGGAAACAAACTGAGCAAACGAGGCAACTATATTTCCTTTTCTCACCTTTACGCCAACTGCACTCCCATTCTGCTGATTCAGAAATGGAGGTCCGAATTCAGAGTAATTAGTTAGAGCCCTCTCCTGCAAAAATAAAATAAAAATCAACATTTAACACGATAACGTAGAACTAAAAAGATCAAGAAGTATTTCCATTGATCAACTTCATTAATGTAGACCTTTATATTATTTAAAATGGATTAGACATTTATACAACACAAAGACAAAGACTCCCCATAAAAAAATAACTCATTTTTTTTAGTTATATAGTTAAATTGAAGAATGGAGACAACTAGAGCAAATTACAACCATATTACAAGACTATGCAACTACAAAATCATTACCAAAATGCAAAAGCAATTTACAAGTAGAAAAGAACATGAGGAAAAAAATTACAATGCAGTTCATGAGAAAAAAAGCAATGCCAGAGAATAAATAATTTCTGAAAATTCATACTCCAATATTTTACCATTTTATGAGTAACATAAGAAAGGAGTGGGATATGTAGAGATCCTCTTTCTGTATAGCTAATGATACATAATCAAAACTGCTCAGCTAATTTGTGGAATTTGCATTGAATTAATAATATAGAATAATGGATAATAGTATAATGGTATTAAGTGTGTGGGTGGTGGGGCCTTAAGCCCGTGCACCCCTCCACAAGGTTATGCCACTGATGCTGTGCAATTCATCTTATATCACACTTAAGATGTACAGTATTATACTAACAAATTACTAGTTAAATGTTATAGAACTAAAAACCAAATGGTAACTAAAGACTTTACCAGATGAGTATTTGCAGCAAATCCAACATCTCGACATTGTGCACCCATTGGAATTGCAACTGCAGAGAACCAATCACTAAAATGTGCAGTATAAACAACTTTTGCGAGTGAAAGTGGCCCCCCCAACATATCACCTTGTTCATTTCCAGATGCTTTAAACTCAGCCACAAGTGTATCTTTCTCTCTAACACCAGTCCCAAATGTTAGTCTTGCATCAGTACCAGTTCTAATACCGGATCTTTGAATAGCATCGTATTTTTGCTCATCAACATCATCCATAATGAAGAACGCTCCTAATATATCCACTTTCCCTTTAACATGAGTGCTAGCTTCCTGGAACGGACTTCCCTTTGACGATTTATAGGCCAGTATCTTTTCTACCTTGTCTTGTCTATCCCGGAGTTTCATAATATCCGAGAATGCTTCTCGTTGCAATCGCTTCAAGATATCAATCTGTAAATCATATCATTCGAAAGTTGTAAGGGCCCATCTCATAGCTTGTTTCTACCTATGATCCAACAAAATTGTCAACCCAAGAATCCACATAAAGAACTACACAATCCTATATATAGGGTGTGTATGCAAACTCTATTAACGGCTTTTAGAAACACTTTTTAAAAAAGTTGTGAGGAGTAACTTTGGAAAATAATTGATTCTACTCTAGTTTGTAGAGTTTGCAAACACCACCATAGTCATGGTTATACACAAAACCCATGACATACTACTCATGAACCATAGAAGTTGAATGCTAGTAAAGGTTGAAGTTTTGTACATCTTGAAGTCTTCTAATGGGAATGAAAATGAATATAGGGAAATTGTGGTGCTTAATAAGAATAACATATGATCAATTTACCTTCATCATACTTCATATGAGGTAATGAGACTCAAAATAACGTAATCATTACTCCATTTTGATTAACTACCTCCCTTCCTATTATCATTTTTCACTATTCCTAAACCAACAATCATTTTTTTTACCCCATTTATTTCTAGATTAGAGAAAAACGCTAGCAATATCATTGAAGAATTTGAACCAAGTGCTCCTTTAATATAGCCACACTTGCATCTAGTAAAAAAGGTCAGTATCAATGATCCTCACCACCCATCCAATGTATCAAGGCCAACCACATATAGAATAGAAGTAGAGTTTTTTTAGTATAACATCCCTCTGCAAATGTAGCATTATGTTCTCCAGCTCAAATAATGTAAAAGGTTTGATTGGCACAAAATTACTTGAAATGGACAAGAAAATACTTTAATTATAGCCTCTGCTAATTCTCTCATGATAAACACAAAACATTCATCTGACAATTATGACTCATACACTAGGTCGATTCGTAATGCCAGTAAACGGCCAACCCATTGTTTTCTTATACAAATCGTCAATTCAAAGAACTTTCCATACACAAGGTCTAGTAATAATAGATGCTACAATACATTAGGCCCATATCATATACACACGTGGGTATGCTTGTGCTTACTTATTCTTAAATAAACATTGCACTCAGTTTGTTTTCAACTGATTACTTATAAAAACACTCAGAGCAGAAGCTAAGGTACATATTTTCAACAAACATATCACATATCATACGCGAAAAGACTATTAATCCAGATAGAAAAAACAACCGATAATTCCAAATTATCAAATCCTCAACAAAATCAAATAAAGAGAATGAAAAATTGAAAGAGAGGAGTACCGGATTGCGGCGGGGGGAAGAAGGAGGCCAATTGAGAAGACCTTGAGCGAAGTCCTGGGTCGATTTGGCGAAGCCTTTGAGCTTGTGGACAACTATGGTCACGGGCTCCATTTCTGCTCGCTCTCCGTCCGCCTACTGTTCGACCAATTGCCCAGGTGAGGTAAGTGTTGGGGTTTACGGAATATGTTTCCAAATTTCAAAGTAAAAGCGCATGGGCTGTAATTCAAATTAAGAATTGCGTTTCTGCTTCGAATGCCGGACATTGACTACTTCGCAAGTCGCATGGGGAGGGGAAATTTTTTGCTGGGGAGATTTTTTTTTTTTTTTTTTTCAAATTAAAAAATACGTACGCATTACGGCATTAGTGATGGATAATTTATTTAATTATTGTATTTTTCAATTCTTCACTCAATTTTGTAGTGGAAATTGAACTTTTTAATAATTAAGCAGAGACACATCGAGCAGTGACGAGTCTGGGAATTTTAGGATGGAGAGATCCGATTAATATTATTATAAAAATAAAATAAATATATATTTATTATACTCGTCGAAGTTTCTTATAATAAAATTGTCAATACATTTCATTCTATTAAATTGAATAAGTTAACCCTCATTATATTTTGCAAGAGGTTTTGATGTTCATACAATACACTAGTACTTTTAAATATAAATTTGCAAAAAAATAAAAAAAAAAATCAAATACTAAAATATTGTTCAATTTTAATGACAATTTTACAAGTTTTAGCAAATATTTAGACAATAAACTCTGACAGACTATCAATATATAATGTCGACTCTATTAAAAAATAATATATAAGGAGTATATATATTTTGAAATATTAAGAAACAAATAATGGAGAAGAAAATAGATGAAAAAAAATAATTTCTCCATCCTTGTCGACAAACCTTGTAATTTTTAATAAACTATTGTCGAATTAATTTTTTTTTTTTAATTGATTTTTCTTTAAGTGTATTTTTTTTTTTACAAACAAGTGTTTACAATGTTGTTGACAATAATGTATATTTTTGATATTGATTTGTCGTAAATATGACAACTTTTCTTTTTTTGAAATTAATAAAAAAAAAAAATTCAATTTTTTTTTAGATTTTTGCATTGTTTGGATGGAGATGGCAGCGCAAAAGTGGTAGGGGTTGACGACTGCAATAAGGTTTTGTATTTGAATGTTAAAGGATAGTATATTTACTAGAGACTTTTAATAAAAAAAATTGTGTCAAGCTGTAAGTTGTGTAATCTGGTGGATGAAGACGGGGATCATTTATTCTATAAATGTTCTGCTTCTCTCTTGATTTGGCAGAAGATAAACAATTGGTTTGGGACTTTGGAATGTTGGATTAGATCATTTCAAGAACCATGGTGGTGCAAGGGCCAAAGCGAATTGGAGGGATGTATGGAATTTGGTGTGGCATAGAACTATTTGGAATATTTGAATAGGCAGGAACGATGTTATGTTTCGTGGTCTACTTTTTGATGAGGAGAAGCGAGTGGAAAATATTATGATTTCATCGTTTAGATGGTCAAAAGCTAAAGATTTGTTGCATTCTTTGATTTTTTTTTTAGGATTGGAAGAATGAACCTACTTTATGTGTGAGATAATTATGTGAGTACCGTAATCTCTTTGTAATGTTCCATGTGTGTGTTTTGGGTATTTCTTATCGATAATGCTATGAATCCAAAATCTGGATTTTAAATTAATTAATTATAAATTAATTATGTAATTACTTATTTGCCCTTCATTAAATGACTCTTGTTTTTAGGGGATAATTACACCATCTTTCCTCATTTCACGTGGATTCTGACAAGATTACAGTGGAACTTTTCATCTTCCAAGACTTTTTTCAACTCCCAAAACAAGCATGCATTAATAATTTAATATTCTATCTCTTTAATTGTAATTATAAAATTGATATATGAAAATTCGATAGTGTACTTTAAAATTTATAATTATAATTAAAATTTGATATATGAATTTAAATATGAATCTCCCTATACTCTTTATATTTTAACTTTTTTTATGGATAACATAAGTGAAATTTTATATTTGTAATTAAAATTTAATATTTTCAGTCTGTATTGTAAATATAATTAAAATAAGGTCTTTCAACTTTCTATAGATTTAAAATAGGTCCACAAAATTATAAAAAAAATATTTCACTATTTTCGAAGCTTTTAAAATAAAATTTTAGAAAAAAACATATGTTATTTTTTATTATATTATTGTGTATAACACCAATTTAAAAAAATATTTTTAATTTAAAAAAATAATAATCACCAAAACTTAATTTATGAGATTTCAGAGATTTAAAAAATAATATTTTTAAGATCACCAAAATAATAATCACCAAAACATATCATGAACTAATAAACAAACAAAAGCATACATTAATTAAAATTAAATTAACTTTTTAGAATCTAACTAATTCTAATTACTTGCTTTCAAAAAAAAAAAAAACTAATTCTAGTTACTTAGTATTATAACTTGGGTTTTTCTTAGTGTAGTCAAATAGTACAAAGTGACTATATAGTCAGCGCGTCGAAATGCGCCACGTGGCGTCGTATGCTTCGTATGAACCGGCTACCTGTTATACAGGTTTTAATTAATTAAATCATTTTTTTAATTGTATTTTGTTATTTACTATATTACCCTTCTATTATTAAAATATTTTTTAAAATATATATATATATATATATATATTGAGCACAATTACTATTCTACCCTTCATTTTTATATTAAGCACAATTATATATATAAAAATTAAATTAATCAATACAAAATTAATCAATACAAAAATTAAGTACTCAGTAGTATGTCTTCCCCAATTTCATCGCGTGTTCTACCCTTCTTCCCCAATTTCTTCGCGTGTTAGGAATCTACCCTTCTTCCCCAATTTCATCGCGTGTTAGGGTTCTTTGTTAACCAATACAAAAATTAAATCTACCCTTCTTCCCCAATTCTATCGAAGGCGTGTTAGGGTTCTTTGTTAACCAATACAAAAATTAAATCTACCCTTCTTCCCCAATTCCATCGAAGGCGTGTTAGGGTTCTTTGTTAACCAATACAAAAATTAAATCTACCCTTCTTCCCCAATTCCATCGAAGGCGTGTTACGGTTCTTTGTTAACCAATACAAAAATTAAATCTACCCTTCTTCCCCAATTCCATCGAAGGCGTGTTACGGTTCTTTGTTAACCAATACAAAAATTAAATCTACCCTTCTTCCCCAATTCCATCGAAGGCGTGTTAGGGTTCTTTGTTAACCAATACAAAAATTAAATCTACCCTTCTTCCCCAATTCCATCGAAGGCGTGTTAGGGTTCTTTGTTAACCAATACAAAAATTAAATCTACCCTTCTTTCCCAATTCCATCGAAGACATGTTAGGGTTCTTTGTTAACAACTGAATGAAGGTCTTTTTAATTCTTATGAAGGAAAAACGAAAGCAATAAGGTTCCTTGTCCAAATGATAAGATATGGAAATTTTTAAAGATGAAATTTTTTTAATAATGGAATAGAGATTAAGGAGAAATTTTTAAAGATGGAATAATATGGAAAATTATAAGATATGGAAATTTTTAAAGATGGATTTTTTTTAAAAATGTAATAGAGATTAAGGAGAAATTTTTAAAGATGAAAATTTTAATTTTGTCGATAAACATATGATGTAACAGTAAAATATCATAAATAATTTATATATATAATTATTTGAAAAAATAAATATAATTTCGAAAAATTTGATTTTGCACGGTCCAACAACCATTCACGGTTGCACGGTCGATACTCAGTTATCCGGGTAAATAGAAACATGTACAGGAAGAATTCTCAGTTGCACGGTCCAACAACCGTGCATAGATGCACAGTCTATACTTAATCACTCGGGTAAATAGAAACATGTACTGCAAATTCTCAGTTGCACGGTCCATAGACCGTGCACAGATGCACGGTCTATACTTATTCACCCGGGTAAATAGAAACATGTACTGGAAGAATTCTGAGTTGCACGGTCCAAAAACCGTGCACAGTTGCACGGTTGATACTCAGTCACCCGGGTAAATAGAAATATGTACTGCAAGAATTCTCAGTTGCACGGTCCAACAGCTGCTCGTCGGCGGTAGAATGGCAGCTGCTCGTCGGGCGACGAAAGGGCTGAAGCAGAGTGCTGTGTTAAATAAAACCTACGCATTATGTTATACATTATAACTACTTTTATTTAATTTGATTTGATTTTTTTATTAATTTTAATAATAATATAAGGGTAAATAAGTAGTTTTACCATTATATATTTTAATTAAATTAATTAATATAATAAATCTTTTTATTAAATTAAGGGTGAAACTGTAAATTCAAAATTATATATTTTAATTAATTATAAATATGACACCATACGACACATACGACACATATTTTCAACACATACGTTGAATATTTTCAACACAAAGTACAAAAGGTAACAGGTCATCAAATTTAAGCCTTTAGATCATATTTTTAATGGTTCAGATTAAATTGACTACGATAGTGATACGACACCATACAACACTGTGACTACATGTAGAAGGTCCCTTATAACTTTATTCATTTTATAATAATTTTCTTTAATTGTGGTAGCAAACACTTAAATTTAAAGAAAACAATGCATTGAAAAACCCTTAATGAACTTAAAATTAATTTTAAAATTAAATTTTTGATGAAAAAAATATTATGTGATAAATATATCGAGTTGTAATGAAATAATCTTTGGTGTCGCCATTACTTGATAAATAATTCACTGATATGAGTAATTAGTCATAAACCTTTAACCCTAAACCCCAAATCTAAACTCTAAACTAGATTCTTGGTATCTTCATTGCATGGTGATCATGTCCTAATTATATATTATGTACGAATGAAATAAAAAAAACCTAAATTAAATTGAAATATTTGATGGCGTCACTACTTGATAATTAATATATTCACTACGAAAAATCTTAAACCCTGAACCCTAAACCCTAAATCTAAACTCCAAACTAGATCCTGGGTATCCTCACTGCATGGTGATCATGTCCTAATTATACATTATGTACGAATGAAATAAAAAAAAAAAGCCTAAATTAAATTGAAATATTTGATGGCATCACTACTTGATAATTAATATCTTCACTACGAAAAATATTAAACCCTGAACCCTAAAAGAGTGACACTACTCACTAGGAATGCTTATAACCTTGAATTTTAAAATTTTAAATTTAAACCATAAAATGTGTCATAATTATACATTATGCATTTATGAAGAAAAAAAATTAAATTAAAATTATTGGTGTTACAACTATTTGATGAATACGTTCACTAATTTGAGTAAGGAATCCTAACAACGATAACATTAAATATAAAATTATAAACATTTTGAATCCCATTAATACAAAATTAGTTTTTGAATATGAAACCTTGTACTAGAATTAGTACTCCGACTCTTGTATACGAGAATCAGATTACTCTTAACACAGATTCTTCGTATCGGTAACAATGATATCTTGCATACGAGTAATCAAAATCAGAGTCGGTGTACTTGTAATATTTTAATTTTATAATTAATTTTAATTTATTACTTTAATTTTATAATGTTTTAATTAATTTTCTTGAGCCCAATAAAAAAACTAAAATCATGGAGTGAATGCACAACCCATTACTCATTACTCTAGGAATATAATCATATAGCATACCCAAATTAAATTTTAATTTTAATATTAATTATAAATTAAAATACTATAAAATTATGAATTTAATTTTAGAATTCACTTGTAAGGCTACTCTAGGAATATAATCATATAGCATACCCAAATTAAATTTTAATTTTAATATTAATTATAAATTAAAATATTATAAAATTATAAATTTAATTTTAGAATTCACTTGTAAGACTGTAACCTGTAACAGTGTAACCAGAAGTCCACAACCTCCATCTACAAGGGAAACTTATGTTTTCTTCCTCACAATTATAGTCGCCGATGAATTTTTTTGATTTGCAATACCGATGTATCGAGTCATTATAAAAAAATTAAATTAGAGGCAGAACTCCCCTAAGAAAATAATGAAGAACTCAGATGCGGGTGAAATGATTTTTTCCGGCCAACATCTCCGGCAATGAGCAGACAAGAAATGTCATTCTTCTTCGGTCGAGCACGTTCATGGCTTCTACCTCGTTATCAGAGTTGTTCTACTCCGTGGTCGCAATATCTTTTTCGAGAATTCTCGCTTGACCATTTTTTCAGATTTAAGCTTTTCCGATCGTCTTCTTCATTCAATCTACCAGTTATAGCTTCGTTTTTCTATCAGTATTAGAAGCCCTCAATCTATTTTACACTTCATCACGATCTTGACATTAGATTTTCAATTTTAAAATTTATGTGTTTAGATCTTTTTGGGTTTGCTTCTTGAAATTTTGTCTTGATGTTGGTTGTTTTAATTAGTGGAGTATAATTTTTTGCCTCGATTGATTTTCCTGAATCGACTAGATTTTTGGATGCCATGTGATTTTGTGTTGATTCATTCTTCTTCCCCAAGCTCCTCTTAGGGGTGGAAGATGAATAATTTTCTTTTTATTTGTTAGATTAAATCACATTTCATGATGAATGAGTTATCAAATTAAAAAAAATTGATTGAGGAATTTGTTTCCCAGGATGAAATGCGATTTGTTTGGAAATTGTGGCCAAATATTGGAACAAATGTTGGCCGGATTTTGAAAGAGAGAGGTGGCGGCGCTATGACGGACCTATCGGGAATGGTGTGTTGGGGAAGAAGCAAATATGTGTAGGAGATGATCCACTTCAATAAATTAAAATTTAAAATTAAATCTAAAACAAATTATAAATTAAAATTCAATAAATTAAATTTAATCACTAAATGAAAGAAATAAAAGAGTGCAATTAAATAGAACATTGAAATGCGTTGGTGTAATCATTGTTGTCTTGAAAATATAAAGAGAGAGAGTAGTGTCAGATTTTATTATTTAATTAAAAAATGATGGCATTTACACTTAAGGACATATTGGTCTTTTTAACCCAACTTAAAACAGAAAATTACAGAAATGCCCTTTTCTGGATATCCAGATTCTGGATGTTTAGCACCACCCATTTCTTATACCCCACTAAAAGTTTTGCCGTTTCCAAAAAAATAAACATAGTTTAAGTACTTTTATATGCATATTAAATTAAGGCAAAAACTTGTGTGAGATCGTCTCACGGATCTTTTATGTGAGTCAGATCCTTTTAACTCATATTTGAAAAAAAAGTGATAATGTTTAAGTACTTTTATGTAGGATAACCCATATATTTTTTTTTTTTTTTAGATTTTAGTTTGTAAAAAAAGTGATAATGTTTAAATAAAAAGTGATAATATTTTTAACAAAAATGACTATCACTTTTTACTCAAACATTATTACTATTTGCTCAAATATTATCATTTTTTTATATATAAGGACCGTCTCACGGATCTCATTCTGTGAGATGGTTTCCCGCAAGACTAGTCCTTAAATTAATAAATGGAGGTGAAGTACATTTAAGAGGTGGGAGGGGCATATAACCCACGCCACAAATATATCGAGGGCTTGAGGCCCAGCTCTTTAGGCCCAACTCCGAAGTCCATTTGAAAAAGGGCGCGGCTAAATGCACCCGGATTTCCTATGAGTACACCCACTAAACATTTTTTTAATCTGTGAAATGTCCCATATACCCCTAGGGTAAATTTATGAAAAAAACGAAGATAAGTACACCCACCTATTCTATTCCACAGAATTATCTCCACCACCACCACCAAAACAAACACCATTCTTCAACAAAAAAAACTCCAAAATTGCAAAAAAAATATAAATCCAAAACACCAACTGTTCGAAAAAATTTCCAAAACAAATATGTTCGAATTTTTTTCCAAAACAAACTCAATATATTCGAATTTTTTTCTAAAACAAACTCTATATGTTCGAAAAAAATTGTATTTCACGTTATTATTAAATTAATTAATTGGGTGGGAGTATATTTAACAAGGCTGGAGGGATATATAAGCCAGGGCCAAACCCAAATTAACAAACTTAGGCTTCCCCTAATGGGCCTTATTCTAAAATGATTTAAATCTAAAAAAAAAAAAAAAAAAAAAAAAGCTGGAATTGTACATTTGAGCCAGCTGTCCGTTTCCCATATATATCACGCCTTTGACCCCAACGGCTACACGACTTTTGATTTAGCGTTTCTTGAAATCCCTCAGCCTTCTTCAGAAATTCCATATTTCTCACATGAATATGCAGTTGCGCGCGCGCACACACACACACACAGATATTGGCGTGAAATTGAAGAAGTTTGGGTAAGGGCTTCTCTCTCTCTCTCTTACTTGATCTCGAACCCTTTTCTTGATTTTTTGTTTTAAATTTGTTTTTGTTGCAGATGAATTAGCGAATCTTCACGGGGCAAGTTTTTGGACAATATGAATGTAGTAGAAAACATCAATCAACATGGTAGGTATTCTTCCTCTGTTTTTCGTATTCTGATTTTGTTTCAAAGTTTTATCATCCATTGTTAGAAAAAATATGCAGCGTTAAAGAATTTGGGGTTTCTGAAAATCCTGTTTACTTTTTTGAAATTCTTTAGTTTATATTTCAATTGGGGGATTACTCTTCATTTTCTCACACTCTGTGTAACTGCGTGCGTCTTGTAATGTTTACTTTTGTTTTTGAATTTAAAGTAAGAAAGAAATGTTCACGAACTTCGTTATTAGAAAATCTGGTTTACTTTTTGAAGTATATCTTAAAATGTTCATGAACTTCGTTATTAGAAAATGTGGTTTACTTTTTGAAGTATATGTTAAGGGGCTAATTTTCTTTGCCAAACTTTTGTAACAGTTCCAATCCTTCCAACTATGCACTTCATACTGAAAAATTCCATTTTATTTGAGTCTTGTATATACGTATCTCTTGGTAGTTTACGTGAATTGAAACAGAACATATTCTGAATCCACACATGAGAATTTGGCCAAAAAGACAGTGAGGAATTTTAAATCAATTGCCAAATTCTATTAATCCAAAGTTCCACACACGACCTCTTAATGTTTTTTATGAGTGCATCAGAATTGTTCCTACTTTTTTGTAGCTGTTTCTATTGAGAAAGATCTGATATTCACTTATTTTTCTTCTTCGATTGACTCTTTACCCTTCATCTAATGGCTGGTATGTCTTGGTTTGTGCAGTGGCCTATGACTCTTACCCGAGAAAAGGTGTCAATGTAGCAGCGGCAGAAGAGAAACGTCGGCGATCTCATGCTTGATAAAGCCAAAAGGATTTCCGACATGGCCTACAACTCATGTATGTCTACTTCTCTTGTAACGATGTGCGTCTTGTAATGTTAACATGATTTTTTCTTAATTTAAAGTAAGAATGAACTATTAATGAACTTTGTTATTAGAAAATCCGGTTTACTTTTTGAAGTATAGCTATGGGGGCTAATTTTATTTGCCAAACTTTTGTTACAATTCCAATTTTTCTAACTTGCACTTCATACTGAAAAATCCCATTTTATTCTAGTTTACGTGATTTGAAACAGCTCATATTCTGAATCTACACATAAGAATTAGTCCAAAAAGAAAGTGAGGAATTTTAAATCAATTGCCAAATCCTTTTAATCCAAAGCTCTAAACACGACCTTTTAATGTTTTTGATGAGGCATGCATCAGAATTTTTCCAACCCGTGTAGCTGATTCTATTGAGAAAGATCTGATATTCTCTTCTTTTTCTTCGATTGCCTAATTTCCATTTCTTTGGTTTGTGCAGTAGCTTATGGCTCTTACCCGATATAAGATGTCAATGTAGCAGCGGCAGATGTGAAAGGTCGGCGATCTCATGCTTGACAAAGTCAAAGGATTTTCGATGTGGCATGCAACTCGTGTATGTCTACTTCTCTTGTAAACTGTGTGCGTCTTGTAATGTTAACATTCATGAACTTTGTTATTAGAAAAACCAATTTACCTTTTGAAGTATAACTAAAGGTGCTAGTTTTCTTTATCAAACTTTTGTTACAATTCCAATCTTTCTAACTATGCAGTTCATATTGAAAAATTCCATTTAATTCTAGTTTACGTGATTTGAAATTTGTCCAAAAAGAAAGTGAGGAGTTTTAAATCATGAAATTCCAAATCCTTTTAATCCAAAGCTCTAAACGTGACCTTTTAATGTTTTTGATGAGGCATGCATCAGAATTTTTCCAACTCGCGTAGCTGATTTTATTGAGAAAAATTTTATATTCTCTGTTTCTTCTTCGATTGACTCATTTCCCTTCCTTCGGTTTGTGCATTAGCTTATGGCTCTTACTCGAGAAAAGGTGTCAATGTAGCAGCGGCAGAAGTGAAATATCAGCGATCTCATGCTTGGCAATGTCAAAGGATTTCCGATTGGCCTGCAATTCGTGTATGTTTATTTCTCTCTCTCTCTCTCTCTCTCTCTTTTTTTTTTTTTTAATCCTTGCCTATTGTTGCATGCTACCTACTTTTATTGTTGTCGAATTCTTTGTCTATGTTGCTTGAATAATATGGTTACTAGGGATCCATTGTTAGAATAAGAATGAAACATTATCAAAATTGGAGTTTCTAAGAAGTAAAAATCCTTGCATTTTCCATCTAAATTTCGCTCTCAAATTGACATGAAACTCCCATTTTGAGTAAAACTTGCATTTCGTCCTCTATTTACAAATATTTCTCTAAAATTTCGTCCTTTTCTTTTAAAATTGACATGAAATTCCGATTTTGAATAAACTCGAATTTTTCCTTCCTAAAATATTCCTCTTTCACTTGAAAAATATTTCACCCCTCTATCTTCATCTCTAGTTTTCAAATTTGACTCGTTAACTTCGATTTTAAAAAGAAAACTTGTCTTTTTTATCTAAATTTCGTCCTCCATTTAAAATTGACATGAAACTCCGATTTTGTGTAAAACAAGATGTTCGTCCTCTTTTTAAAATATTTCTCAAAATTTAGCCTTCTTTAAAATTGACATGAAACTCCGATTTTGAGTAAACTCAAAATTTTCCTTCCAAAAATATTCTTCTTAGTTCTTTCACATGAAAAAATATATTTCATCCCTCTTTCCTCATCTCTAGTTTTAAAAATATATTCGTGAACTCCTATTAAAAAAAAAAAAAAACTTGCATTTTCCATCTAAATTTCGCCATCTCTTTAAAATTGACATGAAACTCCCATTTCAAGTAAAACTTGCATTTCGTACTCTATTTACAAATATTTCTCTGAAATTTCATCCTTTTTTAAAAAAAAATCACATGAAACTTTAATTTTTTTTTTCGAAAAATATTCCTCCTTCAAACGAAAAATATTTCATCCCTCTTTCTTCATCTCTAGTTTTAAAAATATACTCGTGAACTCCTATTTTATTAACAATAAACTTGCATTTTTCATCTAAATTTCGCACTCTCTTTAAAATTGACATGTAACTTCGATTTTGAGTAAAACTTGCATTTTGTTCTCTTCTTAAAAATATTTCTCTAAATTGACTCATGAAACTACGATTTTGAGTAAACTTATTTTTTTCCTTCAAAAATTATTCCTCCTTCACATGAAAAATATTTCATCCCTCTTTTCTTCATCTCTAGTTTTAAAAATTGATTCGTTAACTCCGATTAAAAAAAACTTGCTTATTTCATCTAAATTTCGTCCTCCCTTTAAAATTAACATGAAACTCCGATTTTGAGTAAACTCGATTTTTTCATTCCAGAAATATTTCTCCTTCACATGAAATTATTTCATCCCTCTTTCTTCATATCTAGTTTTTCTAATTGACTCGTTAACTCTTATTTTAATAAAAAAAAACTTGCATTTTTCATCTAAATTTCGCCCTCTCTTTAAAATTGATATGAAACTCTGTTGTTGAGTAAAACTTGCATTTCATCCTCTTTTAAAATTGACTCATGAAACTCCAATTTTGAGTAAAACTCGAATTTCGTCCTTTAAAATAGACATGAAACTCCGATTTTGAATAACTTCGAATTTTTACCTCAAAAAATATTCCTCTTTTGCATGAAAAAATATATTTCATCCCTCTTTCTTCATCTCTAGTTTTAAAAATATACTCGTGAACCCCTATTTTAATAAAAAAACTTCCATTTTTCATCTAAATTCCGCCCTCTCTTTAAAATTTACATTAAACTCCCATTTTGAGTAAAACTTGCATTTCGTCCTTTTTTTAAAATCTACATAAATTTCGATTTTGAGTAAACTCGTTTTTTTCCTTCCAAAAATATTCCTCCTTCAAATGAAAATATTTCATCCCTCTTTCTTCATTCATCTAAATTTCGCCATCTCTTTAAAAATTGACATGAAATTTCGATTTTGAGTAATGGTTGCATTTTGTACTCTCTTTAAAAATATTTCTCTAAAATTTCATCCTTCTTTTTTAAACTGACTCATGAAACTACGATTTTGTGTAAACTCAAAATTTTCCTTCTTCAAATGAAAAATATTTCATCCCTTTTTTCTTCATCTCTAGATTTAAAAATTAACTCGTTAACTCCGATTAAAAAAAATAACTTGCTTTTTTAATCTAAATTTCGTCCTCCCTTTAAAATTAACATGAAACTCCGATTTTGAGTAAAACTCGATGTTCGTACTTCTTTTAAAAATATTTCTCAAAATTTCGTCTTTCCTTTTAAATTGACTTGAAATTTCCTTAACATAATAATTATTTCATCCACCTTACTTCATTTTTATTTTTCAAAATTGACTCGTGACCTCCTATTTTAATTAAAAAATCTTGCATTTTTCATCTAAATTTCGCCCTCTCTTTAAAATTGACATGAAACTCCGATTTTGAGTGAAACTTGCATTTCTTCCACTCTTTCAAAACATTTCTTTAAAATTTCAGTCCTTTTAAAATTGATTCATGAAACTCCGATTTTGAGTAAAACTCGAATTTCGTCCTTCTTTTAAAATAGCCATGAAACTCCGATTTTGAGTAAACTCAAATTTTTGCTTCCAAAAATATCTCTCTTTCTTCATTTCTAGTTTTAAAAATTTACCCGTGAACTCCTATTTTAATAAAAACTTGCATTTTTCATCTAAATTCCGCCCTCTCTTTAAATTGACACGAAACTACTTGCATTTCGTT
Organism: Galeopsis tetrahit; assembly: GCA_963675135.1. Lineage (NCBI taxonomy): Eukaryota > Viridiplantae > Streptophyta > Magnoliopsida > Lamiales > Lamiaceae > Galeopsis > Galeopsis tetrahit. The sequence continues at coordinate 57,814,911 of OY776131.1, forward strand.
CTCTATGTACAAATATTTCTCTAAAATTTCGTCCTTCATTTAAAATTGACATTAAACTCCGATTTTGAGAGAACTCGAATTTTTCCTTCCAAAAATATTCCTCTTTCACATGAAAAAAATTATTTCATCCCTCTTTCTTCATCTCTAGTTTTAAAAACATACTAATGAACTCCTATTTTAATAAAAAACTTGCATTTTTCATCTAAATTTCACCCTCTCTTTAAAATGGACATTAAACTCCCATTTTGAGTAAACCTTGTATTTTGCCCTTTATTTACAAATATTTCTCTAAAAGTTTATGCTTCTTTAAAAATTGACATTAAACTACGATTTTGAATAAACTTGAATTTTTTTCCCTAAAATATTCCCCTTTCACTTGGAAAAATATTTCATCCCTTTTTCTTATCTCTAGTTTTCAGAATTTGGCTTGTATTTAAAAAAGAAAACTTACTTTTTCCATATAAATTTCGTCCTCCATTTAAAATTGACATGAAACTCCGATCTTGAGTAAAATTCGATGTTCGTCCTCTTTTTAAAAATATTTCTCAAAATTTAGTCTTTCTTTTAAAATTCACATGAGACTCCGATTTTGAATAAACTCAATTTTTTCCAACCAAAAATATTCCTCCTTCACTTTTAAAATATTTCATCCCTCTTCCTTCATCTCTAGTTTTAAAAGTATATACGTTAACTTCGATTTTAATAAAAAACTTGCATTTTCCATCTAAATTTCGCCCTCTCTTTAAGATTGACACGAAACTCCCATTTTGAGTAAAACTTGCATTTCGTCCTCTATTTACAAATATTTGTCTAAAATTTCGTCCTTTTCTTTAAAAAATTGACATGAAACTCCGATTTTGAGTAAACTCGATTTTTTCCTTACAAAAATATTCCTCCTTCAAATGAAAAATACTTCATCTCTAGTTTTCAAAATTAACTCGTTAACTCCTGATTTAATAAAAAACACTTGGATTTTTTCATCTAAATTTCGCTATCTCTTTAAAATTGACATGAAACTCCGATTTTGTGTAAAACTTGCATTTCGTCCTCTCTTTAAAAACATTTCTCTAAAATTTCGTCATTCTTTTAAAATTGACTCATGAAACTCCGATTTTGAGTATACTCGAATTTTTCCTTCCAGAAATATTACTCTTTCACATGAAAAAATATATTTCATCCCTCTTTCTTCATCTCTAGTTTTAAAAATATACTCGTGAACTCCTATTTTAATAAAAAAAACTTGCATTCTTCATCTAAATTCCGCCCTCTCTTTAAGATTGACATGAAACTCCCGTTTTAAGTAAAACTTGCATTTCGTCCCCTATTTACAAATATTTCTCTAAAATTGTACTTTTAAAAAAAAAAAAAAAATTAAATGAAACTCCGATTTTGAGTGAACTCGATATTTTCAATCCAAAAATGTTCCTCCTTCAAATGAAAAATATTTTATCCCTCTTTCTTCATCTTTAGTTTTCAAAATATATTCGTGAACTCTTATTTTTTTAAAAAAAATTATATTCTCCATCTAAATTTCGCCCTCTCTCCCATTTTGAATAAACTTGCATTTCGTCCTCTATTTACAAATATTTCACTAAAATTTCGTCCTTTTTTAAAAAAAAATTCACATGAAACTTCGATTTTTAGTAAACTCGATTTTTTCCTTCCAAAAATATTCCTCTTTCAAATGAAAAATATTTCATCCCTCTTTCATCTCTAGTTTTAAAAATATACTAATGAACTCCTATTTTAATAAAAAACTTGCATTTTACATCTAAATTTCACCGTCTCTTTAAAATTGACATTAAACTCCCATTTTGAGTAAAACTTGCATTTGGTCCTCTCCATAAAAACATTTCTCCAAAATTTCGCCCTTCTTTTAAAATTCACATGAAACTTCGATTTTTAGTAAACTCAATTTTTCCTTCCAAAAATATTCCTCTTTCAAATGAAAAATATTTCATCCCTCTTTCTTCATCTCTAGTTTTAAAAATATACTAATATCTAGTTTTAAAAATATACTAATGAACTCTTATTTAAATAAAAAAGTTGCATTTTTCATCTAAATTTCACCCTCTCTTTAAAATTGATATTAAACTCCCATTTTGAGTAAAACTTGCATTTGGTCCTCTCCATAAAAACATTTCTCCAAAATTTCGCCCCTTCTTTTAAAATTCACATGAAATTCCAATTTTGAGTAAAATTCAAATTTCGTCCTTCTTTTAAAATAGACATGAAACTCCGATTTTGAGTAAACTCGAATTTTTTCTTCCAAAAATATCCCACTTTCTTCATCTCTAGACTCGTGAACTCCTATTTTAATAATAAAGTTGCATTTTCATCTAAAAATTCCGCCCTCTCTTTAAAATTGACATGAAACTCCCGTTTTGAGTAAAATTTGCATTTCGTCCTCTATTTACAAATATTTCTCTAAAATTTTGTCATTTTTAAAAAAAAATTCACATGAAACTTCGATTTTTAGTAAACTCGATTTTTCCTTCCAATAATATTCCTCTTTCAAATGAAAAATATTTCATCCCTCTTTCTTCATCTCTAGTTAAAAATATACTTGTGAACTCTTATTTTATTTAAAAAAAACTTGCATTTTCCATCTAAATTCCGCCCTCTCTTTAAAATTGACATGAAACTTGCATTTTGTCCTCTTCTTAAAAATATTTCTCTAAAATTTCGTCCTTTTAAATTGACTCATGAAACTACGATTTTGAGTAAACTCATTTTTTCCTTCAAAAAATATTCCCTCCTTCACATGAAAAATATTTCATCCCTCTTTTCTTCTCTAGTTTTAAAAATTGATTCGTTAACTACGATTAAAAAAAAACTTGTTTCTTTTATATAAATTTCGTCCTCCCTTTAAAATTAACATGAAACTCCGATTTTGAGTATACTCGATTTTTATCCCTCTTTCTTCATATCTAGTTTTCCAAATTGACTCCGTTAACTTTTATTTTAATAAAAAAAACTTGCATTTTTCATCTAAATTTCGCCCTCTCTTTAAAATTGATATTTTAAAAGTTATGAAACGGGAATGTTGCCTGATCCTGGCTGTAACTCCAGCAAATTCTGATCTGGCTAACTCTGATGCATTTCAGATGGCTGGAATGGCAGATCCTGATGGTCCGTTTGTTATTAATGGTTTTATTGATTTGAAAAATCTTATTCTCAGATTTTAGCCCCTGTAGAATTTTTTGGATTCTAGAGCTCACGTGTAAAAGTCTCCAACTGCAGGTCATAGAACAATTGGTGTAATTACAAAGGTGTTTATCTGTAATTTTTTTTTTGTATATTTCCAGTTTTATTTTTATGTTCTCTTGCTGCTACATTTGGATATTATGGCTAGAGGTACTGATGCACACAACTTTTTGCTTGGTAAAGTGATTCCTCTTCGGCTTGGATACGTAGGTGTTGTGAATTGCAGCCAAGAGGTAATATTTCAGTTTCAGACTGATGATTTTACATCCATTATTGTTCCTTTTTGTAACTACTTTTTGGATCAGGGCTGAAATATTTAGTTGCTGCAAAATTTACACTTTTATGTTAGGACTTCGATATTCAACTGCTCAACTTTCTTCTGCATGTACTTGGGCTTTCTTATCTTAATATCAATTGAGGTGTTCCCTTTCATGTTTTAGATGTTTTAAGTGACATCTTTTTTTCTTGTAGGCAAAAGAACAAATGTCTATTTAGTTTACCAATTCATATATAATCAACAATAAACAACTCACATTTTCTTGAAAATTAAAAGCTGTCCGTTTCCCATATATATAACGGCTACACGATTTTCTTTAAATCCCACAGCCTTCTTCAGAAATTCTATATTTCACACTTGAATATGTAGTTGCGCGTGCGCGCACACACTCACACACACATTGGCGTGAAATTGATGAAGATTGGGTAAGGGCTTCTCTCTTTCTCTCTCTCTCTCTCAAATCTGTTTCTTGATTTTTTGTTTTAAATATGTGTTTGTTGCAGATGATTTAGCGAATCTCTATGGCGCAAGTTTTTGGAAAATATGAATGAAGTAGAAAACATCAATCAACATGGTAGGTATTCTTACTCTGTTTTTCGTATTCTGATTTTGTTTCAAAGTTTTATGATCCATTGTTAGAACAAGAATGCAGCGTTAAAGAATTTGGGGTTTCTGAAAATTCTGTTTACTTTTTTAAATTCTTTAGTTTATATTTCAATTGGGGGATTACTTTTCATTTTCTCACACTCTTAGTAATTACGTGCGTCTTGTAATGTTAACTTTTGTTTTTGAATTTAAAGTAAGAATTAAATGTTCATGGACTTCGTTATTGGAAAATCTGGTTTACTTTTTGAACTATATGTTAAGGGTCTAATTTTCTTTGCCAAACTTTTGTTACAGCCTTCCAACTATATGCACTTCATACTGAAAAATTCCATTTTATTCGAATCTTGTATATTCTTGGTAGTTTACGTGATTTGAAACAGTACATACATATTCTGAATCCACACATGAGAATTTGTCCAAAAAGACAGTGAGGAATTTTAAATCAATTGCCAAATTCTATTAATCCAAAGTTCCAAACACGACCTTTTAATGTTTTTTATGAGTGCATCAGAATTGTTCCTACTTGTGTTGCTGTTTCTATTGAGAAAGATCTGATATTCACTTATTTTTCTTCTTGGATTGACTCTTTACCCTTTCATCTAAATGGCTGGTATGTCTTGGTTTGTGCAGTAGCCTATGACTCTTACCCGAGAAAAGGTGTCAATGTAGCAGCGGCAGAAGTGAAACGTCGGCGATCTCATGCTTGGCAAAGTCAAAAGGATTTCCGACGTGGCCTGCAACTCTTGTATGTCTACTTCTCTTGTAACGGTGTGCATCCTGTAATGTTAACATAATTTTTTAAAAATGAACTTGCATTTTTCATCTAAATTTTCCGCCACTCTTTAAAATTGACATGAAACTCCCATTATGAGTAAAACACGCATTTTGTCTTCTATTTACAAATATTTTTCAAAAATTTCATCCGTTTTTTTTAAAAATTGACATGAAACTCCGATTTTGAGTAATTTCTTTTTTATCTATCTTCCAAAAATATTCCTCCTTTTTCAAATGAAAAAATATATTTCATCTCTCTTTCTTTATCTCTAGTTTTCAGAATTGACTCGTTAAATCCTATTTTAATAAATAACACTTGCATTATTCATCTAAATTTCTCCCTCTCTTTAAAATTTACATGAGACTCTTTAAAATTTACATGAGACTCTGATTTTGAGTAAAACTTGCATTTCGTCCTTTATTTACAAATATTTCTCAAAATTTTCGTTCTTTTTTTTTTTTAAATTAACGTGAAACTCCAATTTTGAGTTACTCAATTTTTTCCTTCCAAAAATATTCCTCCTTCAAATGAAAAATATTTTTTCCCTCTTTCTTCATCTCTAATTTTAAAAATACTCGTGAACTCCTATTTTATTTAAAAAAAACTTGCATTTTTCATCTAAATTTCGCCCTCTCTTTGAAATTGACATGAAACTTCGATTTTGAGTAAAACCTGCATTTTGTCCTCTCTTTAAAAATATCTCTTAAACTTTGTCCTTTTAAATTGACTCATGAAACTACATTTTTGAGTAAACTCAATTTATTCCTTCAAAAAACCTCATTCACATGAAAAATATTTCAATCCCTCTTTTCTTCGTCTCTAGTTTTAAAAATCAACTCATTAACTCTGATTTTAAAAAAAACTTGCATTTTTTCCGCCCTCTCTTTAAAATTGACATGAAACTCCCATTTCGTCCTCTATTTATAAATATTTCTCTAAAATTTCGTCCTTTAAAAATTGACATTAAACTCAAATTTTGAATAAACTCGAATTTTTCCTTCCTAAAATATTCCTCCTTCACTTGGAAAAATATTTCCATCCTTCTTTCTTCATCTATATTTTTCAAAATTGAATCGTTAACTTCGATTTTAAAAAGAAAACGTGCTTTTTTCATCTAAATTTCGTCCTCTTTTTAAAATTGACATGAAACTCCAATTTTGAGTAAAACTCGAATTCCGTCTTTCCTTTAAAAATATTTCTCCAATTTTATTATCATTTTAAAATTGACATGAAACTCCGATTTTGAATAAACTCGAATTTTTCCTTCCTAAAATATTCCTCCTTCACTTGGAAAAATATTTCCATCCTTCTTTCTTCATCTCTAGTTTTCTAAATTGACTCGTTAACTCCCTATTTTAATAAAAAAAACTTGCACTTTTCATCTAAATTTTGCTTTCTTTAAAATTGATATGAAACTCCGATTTTGAGTAAAACTAGCATTTCGTCCTGTTTTAAAATTGGCTCATGAAACTCCAATTTTGAGTAAACTTGAATTTTTCCTTCCAAAAATATTCCTCCTTCACATAAAAATATTATTCATCCCTCTTTCTTCATTTCTAGTTTTCAAAATTGCTCCTTAACTCCTATTTTAATAAAAAAAACTTGCATTTTTGCCCTCTCTTTAAAATTTACTCATGAAACTCCGATTTTGAATAAAACTTGAATTTCGTCATTTTAAAATAGACATGAAACTCCAATTTTGAGTAAACTCGAATTTTTCCTTCCAAAAATGTTCCTCTTTCACAAGAAAAAATATATTTCATCCCTCTTTCTTCATCTCTAGTTTTAAAAATATACTCGTGAACTCCTCAATTAATAAAAATCTTGCATTTTTCATCCAAATTCCGTCCTCTCTTTAAAATTGACATGAAACTCCCGTTTTGAGTAAAACTTGCATTTCGTCTTCTATTTACAAATATTTCTCTAAAATTTCGTCCTTTTAAAATTGACATGAAACTCCGATTTTGAATAAACTCAAATTTTTCCTTCCAAAAATATTCCTATTTCAAATGAAAAAATATATTTAGTCCCTCTTTCCATCTCCAATTTTAAAAATATGCTCGTGAACTCCTATTTTAATAAAAGAAACTTGCATTTTTCATCCAAATACTGTCTATTTAAAATTGACATGAAACTCTGTTTTGAGTAAAACTCGATGTTCTTCGTGCTCTTTTTAAAAATTGACATGAAACTCCGATTTAGAGTAAACTCGAATTTTTAATCTAAAAAAAAACATGTATTTTTAAAATTCACTCATCAACTCCTATTTTAATAAAAAAAAAAAAACTTGCATTTTCATCTAAATTTCGCCATCTCTTTAAAATTGACACGAAACTCCGATTTTGTTTAAATTTGCATTTCGTACTCTCTTTAAAAACATTTCTCTAAAGTTTCGTCATTCTTTTAAAATTGACTCATGAAAATCCGATTTTGAGTAAACTCGAAATTTTCCTTCCAGAAATATTTCTCTCACATGAATTTTTTTATTTCATCCATCTTTCTTCATCTCTAGTTTTAAAAAAATATACTCGTGAACTCCTCTTATAATAAAAAACTTGCATTCTTCATCTAAAGTTCGCTCTCTCTTTAAAATTGACATGAAATTCCCTTTTTGAGTAAAATTTGCATTTCGTCCCATATTTACAAATATTTCTCTAAAATTTTGTCCTTTTTAAAAAAAAATTTGACATGGAACTCCGATTTTGAGTGAACTCGAACTTTTCCATTAAAATATGTCCCTCCTTCAAATGAAAATATTTCATCCCTCTTTCTTCATCTCTAGTTTTCAATATTGACTCGTTAACTCCTATTTTAATACAAAACTTGCATTTTTCTTTTAAATTCCGCCCTCTCTTTAAAATTGACATGAAACTCCGATTTTTAGTAAACTCGATTTTTTCCTTTCAAAAATATTCCTCCTTCACATGAAAATTATTTCATCCCTCTTTCTTCATCTCTAGTTTTAAAAATATTTTCGTGAACTCCTATTTTAATTAAAAAACTTGCATTATTCATCTAAATTCCGCCCTCTCCTTAAAATTGACATGAAACTCCAATTTTGAGTAAAACTTGCATTTTGTTCTCTCTTTGTAAAAACATTTCTCTAAAATTTCCTCCTTTTAAAATTGACTCATGAAACTCCGATTTTGAGTAAAACTTGAATTTCGTCCTTCTTTTAAAAACATTTCTTAAAATTTTGTCCTTTTAAAATAGACGTGAAACTCCGATTTTATGTAAAATCGAATTTTTCATTCCAAAAAAATTCCTCTTTTCACATGAAAAAATATATTTCACCCCTCTTTCTTCATCTCTAGTTTTAAAAATATACTCGTGAACTCCTATGTTAATAAAAAACTTACATTTTTCATCTAAATTCCGCACTTTCTTTAAAATTGACATAAAACTTGCATTTCCTCCTCTATTTACAAATATTTCTCTAAAATTTTGTCCTTTTAAAATTAAAATGAAACTCCGATTTTGAATACACTTGTTGTTTGTTCTCCTTTTCAAAATATTTCTCAAAATTTCGCATTTCTTTTAAGGGTAGGTCTCTTATAGAATTGATTTCTTATAAGAAACTGAGTTGATCAAGTCAACTGTTTTTTGTTTGTTACACTTTTCAATTGTAATGACTTACACTTTTCAAAATAATATTTTAAATTATATTGACGTACACTTTTTGGTAATATTATATAGACGTGTACTTTTCAGTAATATTATGTTGCACTTTTCAATTATAATAACTTACACTTTTCATTAAATATTGTGTTGCATTTTTCAGTTATACTGACTTGCACTTTTTAATAATATTGTGTTGCACTTTTTAATTATACTGACTTGCACCTTTTAGTTATAATGTCTTTCACTTTTCATTAAAAACTGTGTTGTTGCTGTTGCACTTTCAATTATAATATCTTACACTTTTTAATAAAAAAATGTGTTACACTTTTTAGTAATATTGTGTTGCACTTTTTAGTTATAATGACTTATACTTTTTAACATACACATTTTCGGGAAAAAATTATCAAAAATAAAAAATGGAAAGTTGACTTAGTAACTCGATTCCTTATAAGGAATCAAGTCTATATAAGACTAATCCTTCTTTTAAAATTGACATGCAACTTCGATTTTCAGTAAACTCGATTTTTTCCTTCCAAAAATATTCCTTCTTCAAGTGAAAATATTTAATCCCTCTTTCTTCAATTCTAGTTTTAAAAATATACTCGTGAACTCCTATTTTAATAAAAAACTTGCATTTCTCATCTAAATTTCATCCTCCCTTTAAAATTAACATGAAATTCTGATTTTGGGTAAAACTCGATGTTCGTCCTTTTAAAAATATTTCTCAAAATTTCGTCTTTCTTTTTAAATTGACTTGAAACTCCGTTTTTGAGTAAACTCTAATTTTCTTTCCAAAAATATTCCAGCTTCACTTGAAAAATGTTTTATCCCTCTTTCTTCATCTCTAGTTTTTAAAGTTGACTCGTTAACTTCGATTTTAAAAAGAAAACTTGCTTTTTTCATCTAAATTTCGTCCTCCCTTTAAAATTGACTTGAAACTCCAATTTTTAGTAAAACTCAAAATTCATCCTTCTTTTAAAATTGACATGAAACTCCAATTTTGACTAAATTCTATGTTCATCCTTCTTTTAAAAATATTTCTCAAAATTTCGTCTTTCTTTTTAAATTGACTTGAAACCTCGATTTTGAGTAAAACTCGATTTTCCATCCAAAAATATTCCTCCTTCACTTGAAAAAATATTTCATCCCTCTTTCTTCATCTCTTGTTTTCAAAATTGACTCGTTAAATTCGATTTTAAAAAGAAAACTTGCTTTTTTAATCTAAATTTCGTCCTCTCTTTAAAATTAACATGAAACTTCCATTTTGAATAAAACTCGAATTCTGTCCTTTTAAAATATTTATCCAAATTTAGTCCTTTTAAAATTGAAAAGGAAACTCCGATTTTGAGTAAACTCGAATTTTTCTTTCAAAAAATGTTCATCCTTCACATGAAAAACATTTCACCCCTCTTTCTTCATCTCTAGTTTTCAAAATTACCTTGTTAACTCCTTTCGCCCCTTCTTTAAAATTGACATGGAACTCCGATCTTGAGTAAAACTTGCATTTCGTCCTCTCTTTAAAAACATTTCTCTAAAACTTCGTTATTCTTTTATAATTGACTCATGAAACTACGACTTTGATCACTTTTAAAATTGTGACATGAAACTTCGATTTTGAGTGAACGCGAATTTTTACTCCCAAAAGTATTCCTCTTTCACATGAAAAAATATATTTCATCTCTCTTTCTTTATCTCTAGTTTTAAAAATATACTTGTGAACTCCTATTTTAATAAAAAAAATTCTCTTGTGGATCTGATATCGAGTTTCTTATTAGAATTATGATAAATAAAGTTATCAAACAAGAATGTTGCCTGATCCTGGCTGTAACGCCAGCAAATTCTCTGATCTGGCTAACTCAGATGCTCTTCAGATGGTGGCTGGAATGGCAGATCCTGATGGTCCGTTTGTTATTAATGGTTTTATTGATTTGAAAAAACTTATTCTCAGTTTTTAGCCCCTGTAGATTTTTTTGGATTCTAGAGGTCACGTGTAAAAGGCTCCAACTGCAGGTCATAGAACAATTGGTGTAAATACAAAGGTAAATAACTGTAATATTTTTTTTGTATATTTCCAGTTTTCTTGTGTTGTTCACGATTTTTACGTTCTCTTGCTGCTCCAGTTGGATATTATGGATAGAGGTACTGATGCACGCAACTTTTTGCTTGGAAAAGTGATTCCTCTTCGGCTTGGCTATGTAGGCGTTGTGAATCGCAGCCAGGAGGTAATATTTCAGTTTCAGACAGATGATTTACATCCATTATTGTTCCTTTTTGTAACTACTTTTTGGATCAGGGCTGAAATATTAGTTGCTGCAAAATTTACACTTTTATGTTAGGACTTCGATATTCAACTGCTCAACTTTCTTCTGCATGTACTTGGGCTTTCTTATATCTAATATCAATTCAGGATTGCACTGATGTAATTGAGGTGTTCCCTTTCATGTTTTAGATGTTTTAAGTTTACCTATTCATATATAAACGTCTATTTAGTTTACCTATTCATATATAATCACTAATAATCAACTCACATTTTCCTGTACCTTCTTTGGAAACATTCTTTCTAAAACACTTTCTCTGAAACACCAAAACAAAATTTCTAATGTTTTCGATTACCGCCCTTCTCATGCAATTAGTGTGATAACTTGTGAACCTTTTTTTGGTAGGTGTACACCGAGATATTGCTGGCCGTAGTGGAGTCCCAAGAAGTTTAACCAGGTAATGTTATACGTGTCCCTACTGTAATAAGTGTTTAAAAAAATAAAAATTTTATCTTTTAAGGGAAGATCTTTATGTACAAATTGAATAAAATAAATAGTTAATAGTACATCTAACGTATGTTCATAGTTTTGAACACAAGTTTTAAGAAAAAATAGGATAAAATAAGTAGATAAATTAAGAGTATTGTGAAATATTGTGTGTCCATTTATAACAAATTATTTTTTTTGAGTAAAGTTGAATAACAATTTAAGACTTTTAAGTAATTAAGTGGTGATTGAAAGATAAAGATAAAATAAGCTATATCTTCATAAAAGAAGAAATGAAGATAATAAAAACAAAATTATTTTGAATTCCATTAATAAAATAAAAACAACAGAGTTCGGGTAATAAATCCCAAAAATTTAAAACCCACATTAACAAACTTAGGCTTCCCCTCAAGTAATGGGCTTATTCCAAAATAATTAAAATCGAAAAAAAAAAAAGAAGCTGAAATTGTACATTGGAGCCAGCTGTATTTGGCCACGTTTTCTTGAAAATTAAAAGCTGTCCGTTTCCCTTTAAAAATATTGACATGAAACTCCGATTTTGAGTAAAACTTGAATTTCAGCCTCCCTTTAAAAATATTTCTCCAAATTATGTCATTTTATTAAACGTGACTTGAAACTTTGATTCTGAGTAAATTCGATTTTTTCCATCAAAAAATATTCCTCCTTGACATGAAAAATATTTCTTCCCTCTTTCTTCGTCTTTAGTTTTAAAAATTGACTCGTGAACTCCTATTTTAATAAAAAAAACTTTCATTTTCCATCTAAATTTCGCACTCTCTTTAAAATTGACATGAAACTCTGATTTTTAGTAAAGCTCGAATTTCGTACTTCTTTTAAAATTGACGTAAAACTTTGATTTTGAGTAAACTCGATTTTTTCCTTCCAAAAATATTCCTCTTTCACATGTAAAATATTTCATCCCTCTTTCTTCATCTCTAATTTTAAAAATTGACTAGGGAACTCCTATTTTAATAAAAAAACTTGCATCTCGCATCTAAATTTCGTCCTCTCTTCAAAATTGACATGAAACTCCGATTTTTAGTAAAACTCGAATTTCGTCCTTCCTTCAAAAATATTTCTTCAAATTTCGTCCTTCTTTTAAAATTGACATGAAACTCCAATTTTTAGTAAAATTTGAATTTCGTCCAAATCCCGTCCTCTTGTGGATCTACCGGGCCTAACAAAAGTTCCTGTTGGTGATCAGCCATCTAATATCGAGTTTCTTATTAGAAATATGATAAATAAAGTTATCAAATGTGAATGTTGTCTGATCCTGGCTAACTCAGATGCTCTTCAGATGGCTGAAATGGCAGATCCTGATGGTCCGTTTGTTATTAATATTTCATTGATTTGAAAAAATTTATTCTCAGTTTTTAGCCCCCTGTATATTTTTTTGGATTCTAGGGCCCACGTGTAAAAGTCTCCAACTGCAGGTTATAGAATAATTGGTGTAATTACAAAGGTAAATAAATATCTGTAATATTTCTTTTTTGTATATTTCCAGTTTTCTTGTGTTCTTCACGATTTTTATCTTCTCTTGCTGCTCCAGTTGGATATTATGGATAGAGGTACTGATACATGCGACTTTTTGCTTGGAAAAGTGATTCTTCTTCGGCTTGGCTATGTAAGCGTTGTGAATTGCAGCCAGGAGGTAATATTTCAGTTTCAGACAGTGTGTCTATTGTGGTTAAACAGGATATTCAGCGTAACCGGATCATCAAAGATGCCCTTATTGCAGAGGAGAAGTTCTTTTGCAGTCGTCCAGTATGTCTTCGATTTTTTATTTTCCGATTCGTTTACCACCCTTCTCATGCAATTAATATGTGATAACTTGTGAAACCTTCTTTTGGTAGGTGTACACCGATATTTCTGACCGTTGTGGAGTCCCACAGTTAACCAAGAAGTTTAACCAGGTAATGTTATATGTGTGTCTACTGTAATTAGTGTTTAAAGATTATCTAGTTTTAGCCTCTTTTACTATTAGGGTTTCTGTAACACGACTCGTTCCCCCCCTTTTCATGTAAAACTTACTCTTTGGGAATTAGGCCTGAGTGTTTGTGTAGAGTTCATCTACATTAGGGCCTTGTATGCTTGGTGGGTTGGGATGTGTAAACCTTAGGTTTATGAACCCATCCCATATCTATTCACTTTTTCACACGTGGATATAAAAATCAAATGCTACCAAACATGGGAGGAGGAGTGTTTACACACCAAACCCAACCCTCAACACATGCATCAAGCAAACATGACCTAGCTCTCTTGCGCATAACTACACATTTCAAGGGCACACACGTGCTAGTGCAATCCAACCAATCTCGTCTATGGAAACATAAAATTAAGGATGCTTTATAGTAAAAGCTTTCTAAAAACCTTAGAAATATACTCATGAACTTCTATTTTAATAAAAAAAACTTTTTCTTGTTGATATTCTGGGCGTAACAAAAGTTTCTGTTGGTTATCAGCCATCTGATATCGAGTTTCTTATTAGAAATATGAAAAATAAAGTTATGAAGCGGGAATGTTGCCTGTTTCTGGCTGTTACTCCAGCAAATTCTGATCTGGCTAGCTCAGATTCTCTTCAGATGGCTGGAATCCTGTTGGTCCGTTTGGCTGGAATCCTGTTGGTCCGTTTGTTATTAATAGTTTCATTGATTTGAAAAACTTATTCTCAGTTTTTAGCCCCTGTGTGATTTTTTTTTGGATTCTAGAGGTCACGTGTAAAAGTCTCCAACTGCAGGTCATAGAACAATTGGTGTAATTATAAAGGTAAAAGTATCTGTAATATTTTTTTTGTATATTTCCAGTTTTCTTGTGTTCTTCACGATTTTTATGCTCTCCTGCTGCTCCAGTTGGATAATATGGATAGAGGTACTGATGCACGCAACTTTTTGCTTGGAATAGTGATTCCTCTTCGGCTTGGCTATGTAGGCATTGTGAATCGCAGCCAGGAGGTAATATTTTCAGTTTCAGACAAATGATTTTACATCCATTATTGTTCCTTTTTGTAACTACTTTTTGGATCAGGGCTGAAATATTAGTTGCTGCAAAATCTACACTTTTATGTTAGGATTTCTATATTCAACTGCTGAACTTTCTTCTGCATGTACTTGGGCTTTCTTATCTAATATCAATTCAGGATTTCACTGATACAATTGAGGTGTTCCCTTTAATGTTTTAGATGTTTTAAGTGACATCTTTTTTTCTTGTAGACAAAATAACCAACGTCTATTTAGTTTACCTATTCATATATAATCACCAATAAACAACTCACATTTTCCTGTACCTTCTATGGAAACATTCTTTCTAAAACACTTTTTCCGAAACACCAAAACAAAATTTCTAATGTTTTCGATCACCGCCCTTGCAATTAATGTGATAACTTGTGAACCTTCTTTTGGTAGGTGTACGCCGATATTTCTGACTGTTGTGGAGTCCCACAGTTGGCCAAGATGTTGAACCAGGTAATGTTATACGTGACCCTACTGTAATTAGTGTTTAAAAAAAAAGAATTTTATCTTTAAGGGAAGATCCTTATTTACAAATTGAATAAAATAAAGAGTTAATAGTACATTAAAAGTATGTTGTTGAACACAAGTTTTAAGAAAAAATAGATGAAATAAGTAAATAAATTAAGAGTATTGTGAAATATTGTGTGTTCACTTATAATAAATTAATTTTTTTGAGTAAAGTGGAATAACAATTTAAGTAATTAAACGCTGATTGAAAGGTAAAGATAAAATAAGCCATTTCTTCATAAAAGAAATGAAGATAATAAAACCAAAATTATTTTGAATTCCATTAACAAAATAAAAACAAGAGAGTTCTGGTAATAAATTCCAAATTTTTAAAACCCAAATTAACAAAGTTAGGCCACGTTTTCCTCTCAAGTAATGGGCCTTATTCCAAAATAATTAAAAAAAACAAAAAGAAAATCTGGAATTGTTCATTGGAGCCAGCTGTATTAGGCCACGTTTTCTTGAAAATTAAAAGATGTCCGTTTCCCATATATATATAACGCCTTTGACCCCAAAGGCTACACGATTTTCTTGAAATCGCTCAGCCTTCTTCAGAAATTCCATATTTCACACTTGAATATTGGCGTGAAATTGAAGAAGATTGGGTAAGGGCTTTTGTCACTCTTGATCTCGAACCTGTTTCTTGATTTTTTGTTTTAAATTTGTTTTTGTTGCAGACGAGTTAGCGAATCTCCATGGGGCAAGTTTTTGGACAATATGAATGAAGTAAGAAAACATCGATCAACATGGTAGGTATTCTTACTCTGTTTTTCGTATTCTGATTTTGTTTCAAAGTTTTATGATCCATTGTTAGGACAAGAATGCAGTGTTAAAAAGAATTTGGGGTTTCTGAAAATTCTGTTTACTTTTTGAAATTCTTTACTTTAATATTTCAATTGGGGGGGGAGATTACTCTTCATTTTCTCACACTCTGTGTAACTGCGTGCGTCTTGTAATGTTAACTTCTGTTTTTGAATATAAAGTAAGAATGAGATGTTCATGAACTTCGTTATTAGAAAATGTGGTTTACTTTTTGAAGTATATGTTAAGGGGCTAATTTTCTTTGCCAAACTTTTGTTACAGTTCCAATCCTTCCAACTATGCATTTCATACTGAAAAATTCCATTTTATTCGAGTCTTGTATATACGTATCTCTTGGTAGTTTATGTGATTTGAAACAGAACATACATATTCTGAATCCCCATACATGAGAATTTGTCCAAAAAGACAGTAAGGAATTTTAAATCAATTGCCAAATTCTATTAATCCAAAGTACACGACCTTTTAATGTTTTGTTTTAGTGCATCAGAATTGTTCCTACTTGTGTTACACAAGTTGTGTAGCTGTTTCTATTGAAAAAGATCTGAGATTCACTTATTTTTCTTGGTTTGTGCAGTAGCCTATGACTCTTACCCGAGAAAAGGTGTCAATGGTAGCAGCGGCAGAAGTGAAACGTCGGCGATCTCATGCTTGACAAAGTCAAAGGATTTCCGACGTGGCCTGCAACTCATGTATGTCTACTTCTCTTGTAACGGTGTGCAACTTGTTATGTTAACATAAATTTTTCTTAATTTAAAGTTAGAATGAAATATTAATGAACTTTGTCATTAGAAAAGCCGGTTTACTTTTTGAAGTATAGCTAAGGGGGCTAATTTTATTTGCCAAACTTTTGTTACAATTCCAATCTTTCTAACTTGCACTTCATACTGGAAAATCCCATTTTATTCTAGTTTACGTGATTTGAAACAGCTCATATTCTGAATCCACACATAAGAACTAGTCCATAAAGAAAGTGAGGAATTCTAAATCAATTGCCAAATCCTTTTAATCCAAAGTTCTAAACACGACCTTTTAAAGTGTTTGATGAGGCGTGCATCGGAATTTTCCCAACTCGTGTAGCTGATTTTATTGAGAAATATCTGATATTCTCTTCTTTTTCTTCTTCGATTGACTAATTTCCATTTCTTTTGTTTGTGCAGTAGCCTATGGCTCTTACCCGAGAAAAGGTGTCAATGTAGCAGCGGCAGAAGTGAAACGTCGGCGATCTCATGCTTGACAAAGTCATAGGATTTCCAATGTGGACTGCAACTCATGTATGTCTACTTCTCTTGTAGCTATGTGCATCATGTCTCTTGTAACTATGTGCGTCATGTAATGTTATGTTAACACAGTATTTTTTTTAATTTAACTTTTTTTACAATTCCAATCTTTCTAACTTGCTCTTCATACTGAAATATCCCATTTTATTCTAGTCTTGTGTATATCCCATGGTAGAATGTGATGAAAATTCTTTGCCGAAATCCTCTAGTTTTCGTGATTTGAAACAAAACATATTTTGAATCCACACATAAGAATTAGTACAAAAACAAAGTGAGGAATTTTGAATCAATTGCCAAATCCTTTTAATCCAAATTTCCAAACACGACCTTTTAATGTTTTTGATGAGGCGTGCAACAGAATTGTTCCAACTCGTGTAGCTGATTCTATTGAGAAAGATATGATATTCTCTTCTTTTTCTCATTCGCTTGACTTCTTTCCCTTTCTTCTAATTGCTAGTATGTCTTGGTTTGTGCAGTAGCTTATGGCTGTTACCTTAGAAAAGGTGTCAATGTAGCAGCGGTAGAAGTGAAACATCGGCGATCTCGTGCTTGATAAAGTCAACGGATTTTCGATGTGGCCTGCAACCCGTGTATGTCTACTTCTCTTGTAAACTGTGTGCGTCTTGTAATGTTAACATTCATGAGCTTTGTTATTAGAAAAACCAGTTTACCTTTTGAAGTATAGCTAGAGGTGCTAGTTTTCTTTACCAAACTTTTGTTACAATTCTAATCTTTCTAACTATGCAGTTCATATTGAAAAATTCCATTTTATTCTAGTTTACGTGATTTGAAACAGAGCATATTCTGAATCCACACATAATAAGAATTAGTCCAAAAAGAAATTGAGGAATTTTAAATCAATTGCCAAATCCTTTTAATCCAAATATCTAAACACGACCTTTTAATGTTTTTGAGGAGGCGTGCATCAAAAAATTTCCATCTCGTGTAGCTGATTCTATTGAGAACGATCTTATATTCTTTTCTCTTTCTTCTTCGATTGACCCATTTCCCTTTCTTCGGTTTGTGCAGTAGCTTATGGCTCTTACCCGAGAAAAGGTGTCAATGTAGCAGGCTAGCAGCGACAGGAGTGAAACGTCGGCGATCTCATGCTTGACAAAGTCAAAGGATTTTCGATTGGCCTGCAATTCGTGTATGTCTTTCTCACTTTTTTTTTAAATCCTGGCCTATTGTTGCATGCTACTTTTGTTGTTTTTGAATTCTTTATCTATGTTGCTTGAATAATATAGTTACTTGGATCCATTGTTAGAATAAGAATGAGATCCATTGGGTTAACTTTTTGAAAAGGTGCTAAAATTGACATGAAACTCTGATTTTGAGTAAATCTTGAATTTCAGCCTCCCTTTAAAAACATTTCTCAAAATTTCGGTCCTTCTTTTAAACTTGACATGAAACTTCGATTTTGAGTAAACTCGATTTTTTTCTTTCAAAAATATTTCTCTTTCTCATGAAAAATATTTCATCCCTCTTTCTTCATCTCTAATTTTAGAAATTGATTCCGTGAACTCCTATTTTAATAAAAACTTTCATCCCATGTAAATTTTGTCATCTCTTTAAAATTGACATGAAATTCTGATTTTTTTTAAAACTCAATTTCGTCCTCCCTTCAAAAAATATTTCTCCAAATTTCGTCCTTGTAAACTTGTCATGAAACTTCGATTTTGGTTAAACTCGAGTTTTTCCTCCAAAAAATATTCCTCCTTCACATGAATTATTTTTTATCCCTCTTTCTTCATCAATAGTTTGAAAAACTGAGTCGTGAACTCCTATTTTAATACAAAACTTGCATTTTTCATCTACATTTCGTCGTCTCTTTAAAATTGACACGAAACTCCGATTTTGAATAAAATTGAATTTCCGTTTCCCTTTAAACCATTTCTCAAAATTGCGTCTTTCTTTTTTAACTTGACATGAAACTTCGATTTTGAGTAAACTCAATTTTTTTCTTCCAAAAATATTCCTCTTTCACATGGAAAATATTTCATTCCTCTTTCTTCATCTCTAGTTTTAAAAATTGTCTCGTGAATTCCTATTTTAATAAAAAAAAATCATCTCTCTTCTAAATTTCTCCCTCTCTTTAAAATTGACATGAAACACCGTTTTTTGTAAAACTCGAATTTCGTCTTCCCTTCAAAATTATTTCTCCAAATTCAGTCCTTTTATTAAACTTTGACATGAAACTCGATTTAGAGTAAACTCGATTCTTTCCTTCCAAAAATATTCCTCCTTTACATGAAAAATATTTTATCCCTCATTATTCTTCGTCTCTAGTTTAAAAAATTGACTCGTGATCTTCTATTTTAATAAAAAAAACTTGCATCTTCCATCTAAATTTCGTCCTGCCTTTAAAAATATTTCTCCAAATTTCATCCTTTTTTTAAACTTGACATGAAAATCCGATTTTGGTTAAACTCAAATTTTTCCTTCCAAAAATATTCCTCCTTCACATTAAATATTCCATCTAAATTTCGCCCAATCTTTAAAATTGACATGAAACTCCGGTTTTTGTAAAACTCGAATTTCGTCATGCCTTCAAAAATATTTCTCCAAATTTCATCCTTCTTTTTAAAAAAAAACTTGACATGAAAATTCCGATTTTGGTTAAACTCAAATTTTTCCTTCCAAAAATATTCCTCTTTCACATGAAAAATATTTCACCCCTCTTTCTTCATCTCTAGTTTTAAAAATTGACTCGTGAACTCCTATTTTAATAAAAAAACTTTCATCTCTCTTCTAAATTTCGTCCTCCCTTCATAAACATATCTCCAAATTCTGTCTTTTTATTAAACTCGACATGAAACTTCGATTTTGAATAAACTCGATTCTTTTCTTCCAAAAATATTCCTCTTTCACGTGAAAAATATTTCATTCCTCTTTCTTCATCTCTACTTTTAAAAGTTGAAACGTGAATTCCTATTTTAATAAAAAACTTTCATCTCTCTTCTAAATTTCGCCTTCTCTTTAAAATTGCCATGAAACTCCGTTTTTGTAAAACTCGAATTTCGTCCTCCCTTCCAAAATATTTCTCCAAATTCTGTCTTTTTATTATTAAACTTGACATGAAACTTCGACTTTGAGTAAACTCGATTTTTTCCTTTAAAAAATATATTCCTCCTCCACATGAAAAATATTTCATATCTCTTACTTCATCTCTAGTTTAAAAAATTGACTCGTGAACTCCTATTTTAATAAAAAACTCACTCTCTTCTAAATTTCGCACTCTTTAAAATTGACATGAAACTCCGTTTTTTGTAAAACTCGAATTTCGTCATCCCTTTAAAAATATTTCTCCAAATTTTGTCCTTTTATTAAACTTGACATGAAACTTCGATTTTGAGTAAACTCAATTCTTTCCTTCCAAAAATATTCATTCTTCACATGAAAAATATTTCATCCCTCTATCTTAATCTCTAGTTTAAAAAATTGACTCGTGAACTCCTATTTCAATAAAAAAAAACTTGCATCTTCCATCTAAATTTCGTTTTCTCTTTAATATTGACATGAAACTCTAATTTTTAATAAGACTTGAATTTCTTCCTCCCTTTTAAAAAAAATTCTCCAAATTCTGTCCTTTTAAATTTGACATGAAACTTCGATTTCGAGTAAACTCGACTTTTTTCCTTCCAAAATTATTCCTGTTTTACATGAAAAATATTTCTTCCCTCATTCTTCATCTCTAGTTTAAAAAGTTGACTCGTGAACTCCTATTTTAATAAAAAAAAAACTTGCATCTTCCATCTCAATTTTGTTCTTTCTTTAAAATTAGCATGAAACTTTGATTTTTAGCAAAACTTGAATTTCGTCCTCCCTTCCAAAAATATTTCATCCCTCTTTCTTCATCTCTAGTTTTAAAAATTGACTCGTGAACTCCTATTTTAATAATAGATCTCTCTTCTAAATTCTCTCTTTAAAATTGCCATGAAACTCCGTTTTTTGTTAAACTCAAATTTCATCCTCCCTTCAAAAATATTTCTCCAAATTCTGTCCTTTTATTATTAAACTTGACATGAAACTTCGAGTTTGAGTAAACTCGATTTTTTTCCTTTAAAAAATATTCCTCCTTCACATGAAAAATTTCATCTCTCTTCATCTCTAGTTTTAAAAATTGACTCGTACGAGAACTCATATTTTAATAAAAAACTTTCAACTCTCTTCTAAATTTCGTTATATTCTCTCTTTAAAATTGACATGAAACAACGTTTTTTGTAATACTCGAAATTCGCATCCCGTCAAAAATATTTCTCCAAATTTCGTCATTCCTTTAAACTTGACATAAAACTCCGATTTTGGTTAAACTCGAATTTTTCCTTCCAAAAATATTCCTCCTTTTAATGAAAAATATTTCATCCCTCTTTCGTCCTTCATCTCTAGTTTAAAAAATTAACTCGTGAACTCCATTTTTCATCTACATTTTGCCCTCTTTTTAAAATTGACATGAAACTCCGATTTTTACTAAAACATGAATTTTGTCCTTCCTTCAAAATATTTCTCCAAATTCTGTCATTTTATTAAACTCGACATGAAACTTCGATTTTGAGTAAACTCGATTCTTTCCTTCAAAAAATATTCCTCCTTCACATGAAAAATATTTCATCCCTCATTATTCATCTCTAGTTTAAAAAATTGACTCGTGAACTTCTGTTTTAATAAAAAAAAAAAAAATCCTCCTTCACATGAAAAATATTTCATCCCTCATTCTTCATCTCTAGTTTAAAAAATTGACTCGTGAAATTCTGTTTTAATAAAAAAAAAAAATATTCCTCCTTCACATGAAAAATATTTCATCCCTCATTCGATTTTAAAAAATAGACTCGATGCCCTTATTGCAGAGGAGAAGTTCTTTTGCAGTTGTGGACGTATGTCTTCGATTTTTTATTTTCCGATTCGATTACCACCCTTCTCATGCAATTAATATGTGATAACTTGTAAACCTTCTCATGCAATTTCTGACCGTTGTGGAGTCCCACAGTTAACCAAGAAGTTTAACCAGGTAATGTTATATGTGTGTCTACTGTAATTAGTGTTTAAAGATTATCTAGTTTTAGCCTCTTTTACTATTAGGCCATGTTTGATATCTAAGACGAATTAACCTAAGATTAGGATGATATCTAAACTTTGCATATTTTAAAGTATAATCTACCTTTAATCTTAGCTATCAAACAATTTGTAAGGGTTGAGATGTAGTTAATCTACCTTTAATCTTAGCTATCAAACATGACCTTAGGGTTTCTGTAACATGACTCGTTCCCCCCCTTTTCATGTAAAACTTACTCTTTGGGAATTAGGCCTGAGTGTTTGTGTAGAGTTCATCTACATTAGGGCCTTGTATGCTTGGTGGGTTGGGATGTGTAAACCTTAGGTTTATGAACCCATCCCATATCTATTCACTTTTTCACACGTGGATATAAAAATCAAATGCTACCAAACATGCTCCCCCTCACCCCTCCAATTTTTATTTCACCGTTTATGATTTACATGTAGTATAAAGCGAAAGTTGTTACTCCCTCCGTCCCGTGATTACTTGCACACTTTCCTTATTAGGACGTCCCTAGTTTATATTTCAATTGGGGGGATTACTCTTCATTTTCTCTCACTTCGTGTAACTGCGTGCGTCTTGTAATGTTAACTTTTTTTTTTTTTTTGAATTTAAAGTAAGAATGAAATGTCCATAAACATTGTTATTAGAAAACCGGGTTTACTTTTTGAAGTATATGTTAAGGGGCTAATTTTCTTTGCCAAACTTTTGTTACAATTCCAATCCTTTCAACTATGCACTTAATACTGAAAATTTCCATTTTATTTGAGTGTTGTATATACATATCTCTTGGTAGTTTGCGTGATTTGAAACAGTACATACATATTCTGAATCCACACATGAGAATTAGTCCAAAAAGATAGAGAAGAATTTTAAATCAATTGCCAAATTCTTTTAATCCAAAGTTCCAAACACGACCTTTTTATGTTTTCGATGAGTGCATCAGAATTGTTCCTACTTGTATAGCTGTTTTTATTGAGAAAGATCTGGTATTCTCTTATTTTTCTTCTTCGATTGACTCTTTTCCCTTTCATCTATTGGCTGGTATGACTTGGTTTGTGCAGTAGCCTATGGCTCTTACCCGAGAAAAGGTATCAATGTAGCAGCGGCAGAAGTGAAACGTCGGCGATCTCATGCTTGACAAAGTCAAAGGATTTCCGATGTGGCCTGCAACTGATGTATGTCTACTTCTCTTGTAACTGTGTGCGTCTTGTAATGTTAATAAACTTTGTTATTAGAAAAGCCGGTTTACTTTTTGAAGTATAGCTAAAGGGGCTAATTTTATTTGCCAAACTTTTTTTACAATTCCAATCTTTCTAACTTGCACTTTATACTGAAAAATCCCATTTAATTCTAGTCTTGTATATACGTATCTCATGGTAGAATATGACGAGAATTCTTTGCCTAAATCCTCTATTTTCGTGATTTGAAACAAAGCCTATTCTGAATCCAAACATAAGAATTAGTCCAAAAAGAAAGTGAGGAATTTTAAATCAATTGCTAAATCCTTTTAATCCAAATTTCCAAACACGACCTTTTAATGTTTTTGATGAGGAGTGCATCAAAATTGTTCCAACTCGTGTAGCTTATTCTATTGATGAGAAAGATCTGATATTCTCTTCTTTTTCTTCTTCTCTTGACTTCTTTCCCTTTCTTCTAATTGCTAGTATGTCTTGGTTTGTGCAGTAGCTTATGGCTGTTACCTTAGAAAAGGTGTCAATGTAGCAGCAGCAGAAGTGAAACATCGACGATCTCATGCTTGATAAAATCAAAGGATTTTCGATGTCGCCTGCAACTCGTGTATGTCTACTTCTCTTGTAAACTGTGTGCGTCTTGTAATGTTAACATTCATGAACTTTGTTATTAGAAAAACCAGTTTACCTTTTGAAGTATAGCTAGAGGTGCTAGTTTTCTTTACCAAACTTTTGTTACAATTCTAATCTTTCTAACTATGCAGTTCATATTGAAAAATTCCATTTGAAACAGAGCATATTCTGAATCCACACATAAGAATTAGTCCAAAATGAAAGTGGGGAATTTTAAATCAATTGCCAAATCCTTTTAATCGAAATATCTAAAGGTGTGCATCAGAATGTTTTTGCTGAGGTGTGCACCAGAATTTTTCCATCTCGTGTAGCTGATTCTATTGAGAAAGATCTGATATTCTCTTCTCTTTCTTCTTCGATTGACTCATTTCCCTTTCTGAAACGTAGGTGATCTCATTCTTGACAAAGTCAAAGGATTTTCGATTGGCCTGCAATTCGTGTATGTCTTCTCGCTCTCCTATTTTTTTTTTTTCGGATATACTTCGCTCTCTCTTTTAAACTTGACATGAAACTCCGATTTTGAGTAAAATCGAATTTTTCCTTCCAAAACCAAAAATATTCCTCCTTCATGTGAAAAATATTTCATCAGCCTCTTTCTTCATCTCTAGTTTTAAAAATTGATAATTGAACTCCAATTTTAATTAAAAAAAAAAAACTTGCATTTGTCGTCTAAACTTTGCTCTCTCTCTTTAAAATTTACATGAAACTCCAATTTTGAGTAAAACTTGAATTTCGTCCTCCTTTTAAAATTTACACGAAACTCCGATTATGAGTAAACTCGATTTTTTCCTTTAAAAAATATTTCTCCTTCACATGAAAAATATTTTAACCCTCTAACTTCATCTCTAGTTTTAAAAATTGTCTCTTGAACTTCGATTATTAGGGTGTAAATGAGCCGAGTAGTGCTGAGCTCAAAACTCGACTCGATCGAGCCTAAAATTTTAAAGATCGAGCTTGACTCGATACAAAATTCTTAAACTCGAGCTCTACTCGACTCGATTACCTATATAATTTTCAAAATTAATTATAAAATATATTTTTTTCTAAAATAAACTCAAGCTCGGCTCGGTTCGACTCGACTCGATTACTTGTATGTAAATATAAATTATATATTAATGGCAAAATAGTAAATATTGTTCAAGCTCGATTAGGCTCGCGAGCCTTTCGAGCCAAGTATTTATGAGCTCGAACTCGATAGCTACTTCAGTAGCTCGAAACTCGACTCGATTTCGATCTTTCTTCGAGTCGAGCACGAGTAGCTCGCGAGTTGGCTCCAACTCACTTACACCCTTACCGATTATAAAAAAAAAAACATGTTTTTTTCATCTAAATTTTGTCCTCCTTTTAAAATTGACATGAAACTCCGTTTTTTAGTGGTACTCGAATTTCGTTCGTCATTTAAAAACATTTCTCAAAATTTCGTCCTATTTTAAAAATTGACATGAAACTTCGATTTTGGGTAAACTTGATTTTTTCCTTCTGATGAAAAATATTTCATCCCTCTTTTATCTCTAATTTTAAAAATTGACTTGTGAACACCTATTTTAATAAAAAAAAACTTGCATTTGATATGAAACTCCAATTTTTGTTTAAAAATATGAAACTTCGCCCTTTAAAAATATTTCTCTAAAAATTTTTGTCGTTTTAAAATTGACATAAAACTCCGATTCTGAGTAAACTCGATTTTTTTCTTCAAAAAATATTCCTCCTTCACATGGAAAAATATTTCATCCTACTTCATCTCTAGTTTTAAAAATTGGCTCTTGAACTCTGATTTTTTTTTTAAAAAAACTTACTTTTTTCATCTAAATTCCGTCCTCTCTTTTAACATTAACATGAAACTCCAATTTTTTCGTCCTTTTTAATTTTTTTTCTTTCAAAATTTCGTCCTTTAAAATTGACATGAAACTTCGATTTTTAGTAAACCCGATTTTTTCCTTCTAAAAATATTCCCCATTCACATGAAAAATTGATTCGTGAACTCCTATTTAATAAAAAAAAATTATATCTTTCATGTAAATTTCGTCCTCTCTTTGTAATTGAAATGAAACTCCAATTTTTAGTAAAACTAGAATTCTGTCCTCCCTTTAAAAACACTTCTCCAAATTTCGTACATTTAATGTTGATATGAAACTCCGATTATGAATAAACTTGAATTTTTCCTTTAAAAAATATTTTTCTCCTTCACATGAAAAATATTTCATCCCTCTTTTTTCATCTCTAGTCTTAAAAATTGACTCGTTAAATTCGATTCTAATAAAAACTTGCATTTTCATCTAAATTTCGCCCTTTATTTAAAATTGTCACGAACCGATTTTGAGTAATACTTGAATTTCGTCCTTCCTTTAAAAATATTTCTACAAATTTCGCCCTTTCCTTAAAATTGACATGAAACTTCGATTTTGAGTAAAACTTGAATTTCGTCCTTCCTTTAAAATATTTCTCCAAATTTCGTCATTCCTTTATAATTGTCGTGAAACTCCGATTTTTGAGTAAACTCAATTTTTAACATTAGTTTTTTAAATTAATAATATTAATAATTAAAATATGGGGAAAATTGCATTTTTGGTCTTGTAAGAATGTCACTTTCTGTCCTTTTTCATACACATTTAGTCCCGTAGGAAATTTTCGTTAGTTTTCACGGATGAAAATTGTGTGAATCGTTAATGGTTGCACTTTTGGTCCTGTAAAATTGGGATTACTTTTAGTAATTTTTCATACACCTTTAGTCCTATAGTAAATTTATGTCTGTTTTTACAAGAAAATATGTACTTTATGTATTACATCGTTATTAGGTTTTGATTGATTTCTTGAAATAATATAATAAACTAGAAATGAGTTTCGAGTAAAGTACGAGCATTGAAAAGAGTGAACAATTTTAGTCATTTTTTGCGGATTATTTTATTAAATTGGGGCTTCTGACCAAATGTGCAATTTTCAACGTTTTTTGTACCATTGTCTTTTTTTTTTATAGGGAAAGTCTTATATGCACCATACACACCAATTATCAGCTTTTGACCTTTATCAGCTTTTGACCCGCATCCGACCCTGGGACTTAGTATATAAAGCCAATTTTTTTACTTTTGCAATTTTATTTTCTATTGTTTTCAAATTTTTAGAATTCCAGCTTCTCTCTTCACGTTTAATTTCAATCGTTTCTCTTCTTCGATTGTTTTCCTGATTTTCTCTCTTCACATTTCAATCGTTTCTCTTCTTCGATTATTTTCCTGGTTTTTCTCGGTGGTTTTACGACGGTTTTACTGATGTTGTAACTTGTAAGGAGGTTTTATTGCGATTGTACAGAGGTTTTATGGCGGAATTGACGCCGCGGCTGAAGAAGTTGATGGAGGCTCTCAGATCGGAGTTCGGAGGGCCCCAATTCGAGTCACACACGACGGTCGTCGGAGCTATTAGCTTGACGGAGGCCGAGGCGCGTGATATGGTTAACAAGGCTTGTGAACAACTCAAACCCTATAGTGCCAATGTGGTGAAGTCGCAGCCGGTACTTTCTTTTATCAGTGCGTTTATCTTCTGCTTCAACCAACGCCTGAGGTAATCTTTTTCCTCACATTTTTGTTAATGGAAAGTGAAATCGAAGCTCTTATATTCCTTTTGTTCTTATTAATATAACCACTCTGCTATGATTTTTCTAAGAATTGGGTGGACAAATGGGTGAGAAACTATGATTTTGATGAGTTTCTTGAGTTACTGGTTTAAATTGGGAAGTAGAAATTTGTGTGGTGACAATTAGATAATTGTTTGATGTTGATTTTATGATCCACATGTAACGATTTCGTTCTTATAGTATGCTAATCGAGCTAGATAATTTAAGAACTTGATTGCTGAGGCAACTTTGAATCATGGAGAAAAATAATACTCCATTAGTCCCATGTTATAAGATTTACAGAGTTTAAGGAATTTGTATAGTATTAAATGGTTGGTGGGTAGAGAAAGATATGAATGAAAAAAAGGTATAGATATATTATGGATTTTGTCAAATAAGGAAATGTGAATTTTTAATTGGGACGGACCAAAACAGAAAGTGTAAACCTTACTAAGGGACAGAGGGAGTATTAAAGAAGGAAGCTTCTTCAATAATTGTGTGGAAGACTGGAAGTGTATACAAGTTGAGTAGGAAAGAAAAATGAGAACTTGCTCGTTTGCAGTTTGGTTGGATTACACGAAGTTGGAGAGAAAACTGTGTTGTACTAGTTTTTCTTTTATTATTGTTATTCTAAAGGCTGTAATTACTCCCACCATTCTCCTTTGACAGAAACAAAAGAAGTTTTATGGACTGTTCTGGTAGTTATGGCATTGAAAAGCATATTATTACACCCTTTTCAGTTTATCATACGCAATATTGTGTGATATTCAACTGATAAGAAGATTTTTATCGTTAGATTGTTTGCTATAGCTCAACTAATAAAGGGAACTCGTATTGTTAATTGCTGAAAAGTGGTATTGTTAATTACTGAAAAGTGGTAATTGTTATTACTGAAAAATGGTCACTATGTTGTACAGATAAAAAGATCCAGTTTTTAGACAATATGGTCTCTAAAGATGCAGTGATTCTGATGTTTTTCACTGATTGTGTTAATTTGCTTGTAAGTTATGATCTCACTACAATTTTTTGTTTAATTTGTTTTAAATTATGATATAACTATACTTAAAATTTAATATTTTTTAATGTAGATTTTTGAAATATCTTCCTTTTTAAAGTTAAGGAAGCACTACAAAGCAAATGAGATGAAGAACTATTTGTTTGAAGAAGTTAGTTTTGAATGGAAAGTTGCAAAGGGGAAAAATGATTGTGGAGTGTTTTTGATGGATCACTTGAATAATTTCAATGGTGTACCTTACAATTCCACTTCTTTAAAAATGTATTTTTTTTTTTAAAAAAAAGTTATTTAAATCTGTTTTTTCTTTTTTTTTTGACACGAATCATTATAGATTTGATGTCATTAAAAATTTGAAGGCGTTTTATGAAATGAAGCCTTGATTGGTCAAAGAAAAAAAGTAAACTTTAGAAAAGAGGTGGTTGTGATGAATTTGTGTGATTTGGAGAAGATTTTATTATTCTGTGTGCTATACTTTTAAGTTGAATATCTGTTTTCTGATATTTTTAGGTTGATTTTGGATAAGTTGTTATTCAGTTTTTTTCTTTAGTTGAAGTACAAGATTTTCTTATTCCGTTTTTCAAAAGTGGTAATATATCCTAAAAAGTGGTAATCTTTATTACTGAAAAGTGTTGTTTTTATAATACTAAAAAGTGTTACTCCCTCCGTCCCATATTAATTTTCAGAGGTTGATGGATTAGTGGAGTTTTGAGGGATAATATTGTAAAATTTTATGTATAAAGTAAAGAAATGAGTTGACTTTTGTGTATGTATGGGGAAAAAGTAATGGTATTTATGTAAAATTGAGGATTTTGTGAGGGTGGAGTTTATAAAGGATTTTCCATTTTAAGGGTGTGAAAGTTATTGTGGGACGTCCCAAAAAGGAAAGTATGAAAGTTATTGTGGGATGGAGTGAGTATTTTACAATATTGAAAAGTGGTAATCTTTCATAAATTAGTATTTTTCATTATAAATTGGTAATTATTAGTGAAAAGTGGAGTCTATTATTAGTGAAAAGTGTTGTTTCATAATATTAAAAAGTGTTGATTCAAAACGCTGAAAAGTTGTTACTAATATTACTGAAAAGTGGTAATTGTAATTAGTGAAAAAGTGGTAATTGTTATTATTGAAAAGTGGTAACTATTATTAGTGAAAAGTGATAACTATTATTATTGAAAAGTTGTAATACTAAATAATGAAAAGCGGTAATTTTTATTATTATTGAAAAGTAGCAATATTATATAATGAAAAGGGGTAACTATTATTAGTGAAAAGTGGTAATTATAATGACTGAAAAGTGGTAATCTTTAATACTTAAAAGTGTTGTTTTTATAATACTGAAAAATGGTAACTATTATTAGTGAAAAGTGGTAGCTATTATTATTGAAAAGTTGTAATATTAAATTGACTAATCAAACCAATGAATTAGTGTGAAAATTACTTGAGATTCATGTGTTTAAATTGCATAATTTTATAGGATTTTGTGCATTATTAATTGCACTCAATTTGGAGAAGGGGTGTGGTTTGATATTTTTGTAGAAAAATGAAGATTTTTGGAGCAAAACACGTTTCAATTATTTTATGAAGTCAGTTGAAGGAGTGAGTCGAGAATAGAGTCGAAAGAAGAAAAGGTGGAAGCTAAAGGGTATTTGGGCTGAGAAATCGTGGCCCATTTAATGAATTGGTGGGCATTTAATTAAATAAAGGGTCTGACTATTTACACCTCCATTTCGGTTTAGAACACTCTCCCGATTGATGCACCCCCCTAAAATTTACAAGGATAGATGCACCCTCCCTAAAATTGTCCTAACTACTCTTTTGACACAAAAAATCTATTTACTAAACACACACCCCCAAACCCTACTTTCTCCCCCTACATTTTCTCCTCCTCTTCTCTTTCCCCTCTTTTTCCAACCGCCGCCCCACCCCACCCCAATCCACGCCGGCCGCCGCCTCCACCACACCAGCCATCGGCAGTCGGCCTCTGCCACGACCCGCCGCCGCGACCAACGCCCCCAGCTGTCGCGCCCTCTCCCCTCTTCCCCCTTACTTTTTCCCGTGAACTTTTCCCCCATCCGACTGCCCCCTCCCCATCCACCTGCCGGAATGCCCTCGCCCCCGTTGCTATGGCCCCCGTCCCCCGCGGCGGATCAGCTACTGCCTTGGGCGGTCGCGGCCCCTCCCCCCCTTTTCTTTTTTTCTGTGTCCACCCCGTTCGACGGCTTCCTTCACCCATCTATCGGCGTCGCCTCCTATCCATTCGCCGCCGCCGCACGCCGCTCAGGTTTGCAGTTTCTCGTCTTTTTTTTTCTGTAAATTTTTTTCTTTTTTTCTTCGTTTTTTACAGTCCCCGCCTCTTCTCCCCCAATTTTTTTTTAATTTCGACCATTCTAGGTCGACCAAATTCACTCTCGTCAACATCAGGTTGTCGACGAGAGTTTATATGGTCAACATTACATCCTCGATTTTTTTTTTAAGTTTTTTTTTTTAAAAAAAAAATCTACGAACCAGTGTCGACCCTATTTATTCTCGAATAGGGTCGACACTGGTTTGCCGAAAATTTAAAACAAAATTTGAAAATTTTCTAAGTTTTTGTTTGTGGTGAAATTTTGATGTTTGGTGGTTGGTGGTTGGTGGTGGGTGGTGGCGGCGACGGCGGTGGCGGCGATGCCGCGATGGTGGTGGTGGGAGGGTAAAATTAGGGTTTAAAGGTGAAGGGGGTGCAGTTAGTAACTGGGTGCATTTAGTAGTGTAATATGACTAAGAGGGCATTTTTGGTATTTTACAGTATTATTATAATATAAAACTGACAGGGGGAGTGTTCTAAACCGAAATGGAGGTGTAAATAGTCACACCCTTAAATAAATGACCCATAGCCAAGGATGAAAAAATTGGGAAATATCGCCGAAATATCGGCGATATTTCGGATTTTTGGACCCTCCGATATCGATATATACCGGAACGAGATATCTTCCAAAATATCGGTAAAATATCGAGAAATATCGGTATCGATATCGATATCGGTTATGTTTAGTACATATCGACGAAAAATCGGAAAATGTCGGGAAAAAATCGGTAATATCGGTTTGAATTGTTTTGTTCCGTTTTTTCAGAACAAGCAAGTATCTTGGATCTTATCTCTCATTTTGGTATTAATTGTCTAGTGTGAAATAATTATGAACATATATTGTATCGCTTTAGACTGATTTTGTATTTTTTTTACTGATATATTTGCCATAAAAAAATTATTTTGTAGTGATTTTAGGCTTAATTTATGTATTAATGTTAGTTATAATATTTTCCAAAATTTCATCTTAAATTTTCATCATTTTAATAAGATTTCCGTCAAATTTCTATATTTTACCGATATCGATATTCGATATCGATATTTCCATCGATATATCTGTAAATTTAAGGTATCGATATTTCCACCGATATTTTCATCAACCCATTTGTGTAATAGTTACACTTAGCGTGTGAATTAAAAGGAAGAGAAATGGGCCCAATTTAGATTATGAAGGTCCATTCATTACATAAGGGCGCGGCTAAAGGCACCCAAGGATCCTATGAGGACACCCACGCGATGAGGACACACACAAAACGGATGAGGACACCTACGTGGAAATCTCAAATATACCCTTAATCTACATAAAACCCTAATTCTATAAATTTCACTCCAAAAAATCAGTACACCCACCTCCTCCCTTTCCCTCCCACGGCGCCGTCATCCCCCTCCTCTCGTCGCCGGCTCCCCCTTCCCTCCTCTCGTCGCCGTCTTCCCTTCCCTCCCCTCGGCGCTGGCGGCTTCCTCTCGTCGCCGTCACATATAAAAAAAAAAACCTGCAGCCCTCGAAGCCGTCGCCCGCCGTGAAGAAATGACACGGCCGCCTTGAAGAAGGAGGTCGATCGACGCCGTAAAGAAGAAGGAGGTCGTCGATGCCGTGAAGAAGCGACGCGGCCACCGTTCGCGACCGCACACCCCGTCCCCTTCGTTGCTGTTCGCGGCGGCCGCATCTCCTCCTTCAAGCGGCCGCCGCCCCCCACGTCCTCCCTCCAAGAAAGTTTTCGCCCACACCCCCTTCTCGTCTCCGCCGTCAAACGAAGGTAAGTAGGGTTTTGAAATTTTTGTTACAGATCTAAACAAAAAATTAGGGTTTTGATTTTTTTGGTTTTTGAATTTGTCCAGAATTTTTTTTCGAATCCAATTCGTTATTCGATTTTTTTTTCCCGAACATTGTGTCCGATTTTTTTTTTCGGACAAATGAAAATTGTTTTGGATTTTTTTTTTAACACAATGACTTTGTTTTGGAAAAACTTTCGAACATATTCACTTTGTTTGGTTAAAATTTTCGAACAACTCTTTTTTTTTCGCACAATGTTGATATGTTTGAAAAAAAATCACGAACAACTCTTTTTTTTTTCGGACAATGTTGATTTGTCCGAAAAAAAATCGCGAACATCTCTTTTTTTTTAATTTTGTGTTTGTTAAAGAATATTTTTTTTTTTGAAGAATATGGTGAAAATTTGGATGTTATGGTTGTGGTGGGGGAAGATTTTTGGGTGGGTGTACTTATCTTTCGTTTTTTTTTTTTAAGTTTACACAAAGGGTATATAAGACATTTTGCAAGCTCTCTTGTATGAAAAAAAAGTTTGGTGGGTGTCCTCATAGGATCCTTGGGTGCCTTTAGCCGCGCCCATTACATAATTGCCTGGAATTCTTAAAATTTCTTCAATGGGGAGAAAGCCCAATTCCTTAGCGGGATTCATTTCACAAGTCGTGAGCAGGCAGCAGCTGGAAGCCGAGGGCAGCGCAAGAAACAGAGCACACCATTGGGGAGAAACCCACACTCCACTCATTAATTTAGCTTTTATTTAATGTTTTAGATAGATTTCAATTGAGTATTTTATTTTATTGCAAGTATTGGAAGATTTGAAGACTTTATGAGGTGATACTTTTTTTAATTTAATGCTTTGTTATTTTTGTTTTATGAATGTGTTTTTATTTGATAATTTAGTTATTGGCTAGGTTTGTTGGTGTTTGGGTGTTTGGATTTATGATAGAATTAGATTTTTAGCTTAATTTTGATTGTTTAATTTAATTGGGAGGTGTATTGATTAAATTAGTGGGTATTTATTGATCAATTGCATGATTTCAATTATTAGGTTTTATATTGAAGCATGATTAGTGCAACGAGAGTTGGTTAATTGTGTAGATCGTATAATCGAGGGTTGGGATAGTGTGATTTGAGTATATATTGGTTTATCGCAACGAGAGTTGGATAAATTTCATTAGAACCCCATTAATTTACACTAATTATTTGAATGAGAGTTTGAGTGATTAGAGAGGAGATCATAGGAGTTTCGTTTCTAGTATTCAAGTGAAAAAGCATGATTAGAGATTAAATTGGGGGAAATTAGTATATAGGACATTTCACCTATAGAAACTCGAAATAAAGACAAAAATTTTAAAAGTTAGGAAGAAGGACAATTTGATTTATAAAAGTACAATTTTAACCTCCGTTTATAAATAAAATCGAAATTTGCATATTCAATTAAGATAAAATAGGAAATTCAAAATAGGAGCTCATGAAATATTAAATTCCCGGAAATCTCGGTCATAATTGCGTTCGAAATTTCAAACCTTCCTAATAAGATAAAATATTAAAATTCAAAATTGGAACTGATAAAATATTAAATTCTCGAAAATCTCGGTCATAATTGCGTTCGGAATTTCAAACCTTCCTAAAATAAAGCTGGAGTATTGGAGAAGCTTCTTTCAAAAAAAAAAAAATACATATGATGTAATTAATTCAGTAACGTGGAACAAATCGTAATGGAATATATGCGCACGCATATGTCAAACAAATATGCACATTGTGATATGTGCAGTAAGAATGCAAAATACACCATTTTTATCTATATTTATGATTACTACGATAATCATAGTATTATTACGTGAATCATTTGTTTATAGATGTTATATATAAAAAGTATTATTATAATATTGACGTGTACATATTATGCAAACGTGGATATCAAAATAAACTATTCATTTTAGAAATTGTAATTATAATATTATTTATAGAAAAAAATTACCATTGAATATCAATATGTTTGAAAATGTCAAAAATATATTGTTGGTTTGGATTACGTGAGATAATTGTGGAGAATAGTGGATATATTTAAAATTAATAATATTATATTAATGATGATTGACTTAAAACTTGTGGATTGTAACTTTCCATGAAATGAAACCGGTAATAACTACCCATAATTATGATTGGTAAATTAAATGATGATTGAATTAAAACTTGTGGGTTGTAACTTTCCATGAAATGTAACTGGTAATAATTGTCCATAATTATAATTGGTAAATTAGAATCTTTTAATATTAATTTTATATTTGTATGCATTATTTTAATATGAGATTCATTATTCTGGTAATGAAGACATGTCTAATTAATGCATATATTGAAATATATGCTAAATATTTAGAGCATATGTGAAAATATACGTTGCATATAAGCTAAGATTGTAAACCATATGCAAAAAAATATCATCTAAACAAAAAAAAAAAAAAAACATACGCAATGTCAACACGATTATCAGGTATATTTGACAATTGAGTCTGGAATGCAGAAACATTAACACGATCATCACTGATTGCCAACCTAACGCCCAAACTTTGTGAATTATGCATATCAAGTACTAAATTCTTAGACTGTGTAGAACAAACATAAACTTCAACTAACTTTTCCAATGAAATCTAGCAAAATTCAACTAAACTAACCAAATCAGAATCAGATGATAAAGAACAATTCTTTATGCAACCAACAGAATAACACATGCCTATATTAGAATTAGAATTCGATAATATGGGCCACATACCGATTATTTCATTAACAATGTCTTCGAACTTTGAAGATTGTTGAACACGGATCAACTTGATTTTATCCTCGAATTCGAACTTTAAAATCACAGCATATTCCATCTCTGATTCTGTAAATTAGCTTCTCCAATTAACTCCTTCAATAAAGCCCTAAATCGCATAATATAAAATAGTGACGATGCAGAAAATATCGAAGATCAGACTTTATGAATTTGGAAGAACCATGAACTAAACGAATTATTGATTATTGCATTAAGACAACACCGAATAAAATTGCATACCTTGATAATGGAATGATTATCGGATGAGATATTGCAGATCAAACTTTCTGTATTTTGGGAATTTCGGTCATGATCGCCAGATTTTATGTATTTTGGTGCAGTGATCGCGTATATCATATGGAATTTGGGTATCGAATTATTGCGTATAGCATATGAAATTTGGGTATCGAATTATTGCGTATAGCATATGGGATTTGGGTATTGAATTATTGATTAGGTATAAGATATCGAAGATTGGATAATTGACCATGGAATGATTTTGTTATGAGATATTATGATTTAAAATTTAAAATCTAATTTTATATTAAATTGATTTAAAATTTAAAATCTAATTTTAATTTTCATTATTAGTGTCTTATAAGCATAAAGGGCATAATAGGTTATTTGGTTATGAATTTGACCTTAATTCTAATACTATAATTTTTTGTCTCTTTTCCTAGTTGTGTCTATAGGATTGTCCCTAATCTTAATTAAACTCATTAAATTGGTATAGCTTAGGTAGAATCCTCTCATTGTGTGATTACCCGGGTAAGAACGACTCTATTCTTCCTCCCGATCTTAGGTGCTTTATTATATACATTCTTAGTGATTGCTCTTATCATACACCAACCAATGAATTAAACGTCAAAGTTAAGATTTAATCGATTTCCACATAATGAAGAACACCCGAACACTACTTCTTTATTTGATATTTGATCATCATTTTACTTGCTTTTCTTAGTTAGTATTTATATTGTTAGTTTTTGCATTTAGTTTTAATAGCTCACCCCCATGTTCTATCACTATAATTACGTGACGCACACAACACTAAGGCTACACTAGCTAACTAGTCCCGTGGTTCGATAATTTAACCGGGCACTTACTTTTATTACTACGAGGACCCTCTTATACTTGAGAGGTGAGTATTGAAAACTTCGTGTCAAGTTTTTTGCGCCGTTGCCGGGGATTAGTTTTGCTTTTTGTGTAACTTAGTGTTAGTTTAGCGTAATTACTAGTGATTTTTATTTTTATTTGTTCTACATTATCTTGTGCTTTTGATCTTTTTTATCATTTGTGTAGGTGAGCTTAATTGGAAGATGGACGGATATAACCAATATTCATGGAATCAATCATTTAATCAATATGATATGGTTTATCCTCCTTATCAAGAAGATGTTTGCTACGGTAGTTGGGGGAACTACGACTATGGTTATCAAATTCAACAAGTTCCACCCGACTATCAAGATTATGAAACACCACAAGCCGCTCTTACTCTTCCACCGAGAATTGATCTGGATGATCATACACCAAATGATGAAAGGAATGCTTACTTGGAAAACTTGCTAGTCACTTTCATAACTCAATCCAATCAAGTGTCTGCTCACAACAATGCAAGATTGGAAAAGATGGATGAACAAATGGTCTCACTTGTGAATCGAATGAAGAATATGGTGTTCCAATTGAGTCAAATGACTTCTTCAAGTGGGGCTAGTTATGAAGGGCCAAGCATGTCGTTTGATGAAGAAGAGGGCTCAAGTGAAGAGGACAATGAAAGTAACACTCTTATTGAGGATAGAGATGAAGGTGGACATTCATTTGAGGACTTGAGCACGAGAGAGTTGACTCTCAAGCTTACCAAAGATGAAATTGTTTTTGACACTCATGGTTTTAAAAAACATAATTTGGAAGATTATGAGTGCAAAGCAATTGATGGTGTCGAGCCTTGTGTTCAAGAGACGCTCCAAATGTCTCTTGAGCCTTACTTTCCTCGTATTCATGATAATCCTCTATTTGATATTTAGATTGACCATACTTCTTCTCTTATTTGTGGTGATGATAGGTACTTCATTGAGATTGAAGAAGATGAAGATGAATGCCCCTTGATGGACATGAGCAACAAAGATCAAGAAGCATCACAAGACGAGTTGGAGAGTGAAATGAATATTTTTAAACCTTTACACTCTTCAGTTTTCACTTTTAATGATATTGATGCTTTTATTGATTTCATCTTACCTCTTAATCACATCGATCAAAAGATAGAAGTTGAGATGTGCTTGGGCATTCTAGGGAAAAAAAAGAAAGGAATTGAAAGAAGTGGTGGTGAAAGATCAAGAGGAATTCCTATTGATGGAAGGGTGCAAGAAAGATGCAAGAATTTGGCCTACTATCCATGAGAGCCTCCTTGATTTAGAGGCCAAGAGATCGACATATAATGGCAAGGAGGGCCGATATCCTTGGCCATTTCGATGAGCTTATTCACTTCCGTCCGGCATGAAGACGTTAAACTTAACGTTAAATGGGAGACAACCCATTCTTTATTGCTTTCTTTTATTTCTTAGATTTGTAGTTTGTTTGATCTTTTGTTTAGTTTTTGTTTTGTAGGTTGAGTGTTGTGGTGGTTTGCGATGGAAGATGTGCATGATGAAGCTCGAGGTGGTGGTGCTTTGGTGCTACAAGGCTTAATGGACAAAACGGTTGTGGTAGCTTGCTTCTTTGGTGAGCTTCATTGGTGACAAATTTCTAAGGTAACACACTCATCTCCAAACTTTGCATTCAACTAGATAGTTTCATTTAAGTTTGGGGGGAGATTTCATGTGTTTACCTTCATTTTATTGCACTGTTTGTCCTAATATTTTGTTAGCTTTGGTGGATATGATATCTTGTGCAAGAATGTGTTGAGGCATAATTCGTGGTGATTGTTGGTTTTTGAGATTTGGTTGAGCTTTGTGGTATTTGATACTTGCTTGTTCACTTGCTTATGTGAAGATTGTGCTTGGTTTGGTGCTCTTAATTCATAATTAGACAAGCCCGTGAGCTTTAGAGCCTTTAGACGTTCATATATTTTGGTCTATTTTCTTTCATGTGAGTATCATTCATGCTTGTGTGCTCTAGAACTTGTCAATTGTCTTGTTTGATACTACTTTTTGTGTGAGATTTGTGAAAGTGATATAAGGTCATCATTGTTTTGAATAGTCACTTAGCTAAATTGTCGGGTAAAATGCAAGTTTGGTCCCAAGAGAATTTTTAAAAAACAATTTTGGTCCCACGTTCTTTTTTGGTCCCATTTTTTACAAAAATGGTCCCAACAGTTAAATACTTAACGGTTTCCGTTAAGTAGTATTGCAAAAATGGTCCCAAAACAAAAAATGAGAAAAAATGACACATTTCAGATTTTTTCAAATCAAATCATAATTTGTGTAAATTTGAAAAAACATATAGATAATAATTTATATCAAATTTAAAAATTAAGAAAATTTTATAGAAAGCCTACAACATTTAAAAAGACAAAAAAAAATTAAAAATTTCAAACCAATTAATATTTTATGTAAAATCTGTCAAATTAAAAAATTTGAATAATTAAAATTTGACGATATTATTTTTTTTATTTATAAAATGATAAAAA
Organism: Galeopsis tetrahit; assembly: GCA_963675135.1. Classification (NCBI taxonomy): domain Eukaryota; kingdom Viridiplantae; phylum Streptophyta; class Magnoliopsida; order Lamiales; family Lamiaceae; genus Galeopsis; species Galeopsis tetrahit. The sequence goes on from OY776131.1 coordinate 57,853,823, forward strand.
TTTATCATATAGATTCTTAAAAAATATCAGATATAGTTTTTAAAACGTAAATTTTGAAGAAATTCAAATTACAAATTCCATCAAAATTTTAAACTAAAGATACTAAAAAAATGTATACATATATCTATAATTAACAGGCTCTTCACCCCGTCATTGACAAAAAATCGGAAGTCAATCTTCCAAAAATTCATTTTACATGTTAAGCCCTCTCAAACAAAATAATCATCCCTTCAAAATCAAATCATTAGATTTGGTTTTAAAAAATTTGAGAATATATCTCAAAATTATAAAATTTGATTCAAGTAATACCATACCCCGAACCCATGGTGATCAGCGGCACAAACCACCAGTCCCAACAAAAGAAAAGAATAATTGAGATAGAGAAAAAAAATCAAGAACGATTTGACGTGCAATTTTAGTGAATGTGGTTTGTCTGGGTTTTAAGTGAGGGTTTACGATTTGAGGAATTTAAGTGAGGGTTTACGATTTGGGAATGCTTAATGAGTGTTTCGGCTTCAATTTTTCCTGAATTTTCAAGTTGGATTCGTGTGGTTTTATTTCGGGGAGATTTTATAGGCCTTTTTTTAGAATTAGATGTGATTTTGGAGAATTTGATTGAAACCGAGCATTTGGAGATTTTATTTTAGAAGGTAAAATCTCGTGGGACCTTTTTTGAACAAAATGGGACCATTTTCGTGGGCATGAATCTCTTGGGACCAAATCTGCATTTTCCTGATCTCTTGGGACCAAATCTGCATTTTCCCATTTTTTAACTTAACGGCGTGTGTGCCTCACGCTCACAATTCCGTTAGTTTTTTACGGAAAAATCTAGCGGGACCTTTTTTGCTCAAAATGGGACCATTTTCGTGAGCATTAATTCTCTTGGGACTATATTTGCATTTTACCCCCAAATTGTCCATACCAAATGATATTTTTCGTAGTTAGCCACTTTGAGCCTATTGACTTGTATTCTTTGGCAACCTACAAAATTTAGCCTATTTGTCCATCTTTTGTGAGCCTAATTTTCCTATGAACTAGTGGAGCTTGAATGTGGACAAATGAGGTTGAATTGTGCTTAAATGTAAATTTGGTGGATTTGTTTGGTTGAGAAGTGAAAAGAAAGTGAAAAAAAAAAATGAGAAAAGATGAATTGTGTATAAAAAAGATTGAGTTGATGAGAAAAGAAAAGAAAAGAAAAAAAAAAGAAAATTCTCTTATGCACAAGCATTTGGTGAAAATTCAAGTTCAAAAGTGTTTAATGGTCTTGGTGAAGAAGGATGTGTTTAAAAGAGTAAGCAAGTGAATTATGGGGTTGGATTTTTGAGTTGCAACTTGATTAATTGCGACTTTTCTCTTGAGTGTTAGAGATATTTGAGTTGTAATTAATATTAAATTGACTAATATTTTATGCAATATTAGTATTGGTTTGAATTATTTTATGAAGTCAATTTTACTAATGCAATTACCCTTCTTTTTCCTTTTTTTTGGTTTTTGTTTCACTTCCCCGTCGGGCGGACGCCCCCCTCCCACACCCACCGGCGTCGCCTCCCACCCACTCACCCACCCCCACCCACCGGCGTGGCCTCCCACCCACTCACCCACCGGCGTTGGCCGACCCCAGAAGCCGGTAAGTTTTTTTCTCCAATTTTTATATGTTTTTTTCTCTCCACTATAAGTTTTTTTCTTCTTTTGTTTTTTTAATTTCGACCATTTATTGTCGACCATGTACATTCTCGTCGATGCGAATGTATATGGTCGACATTACATTGTTGATTTTTTCGACCTTTGTAGGTTGACCATATACAATTTCGTCAACAAATTGTTGTCGACGAGAGTGTATATGGTCGACATTACATTGTCGATTTTTTTTTAATTTTTTTCGACCTTTGTAGGTCGACCATATATACACTCTCATCGATAAATTGTTGTCGATGAGAGTGTATATGGTCGACACTGGTTTATCAAAAATTTTAAATATTTTTTTTGAGATTTTTTTAAGTTTTTTCTGAATTTTTTTTGTTTGGTTTCTACCTAAAATTGTGGTGTTTTTTGGTGTTTGTGTTGTTGTTGTTGGTGATGGTGGTGGCGGCGGCGGCGACGACTTTTTTTACTGCAGAAATTAGGTTTAGTGTTTAAAGGTTGAGCAAGTGGTGTAATTAGTAGTGGAGGTGCATTTAGTAGTGTAATATTACTCAAAGAGTATTTTTAATTTTCTACACTATTATTATATTATTAAGCTGACAGGGGTGTGTTCTAAATTGAAATGGAGGTGTAAATAGTCAGGCCCACATGGAAACAGACTGCATGTGTTAACCGGTGGTTGCTGGCATTAGAGTTGGCAACCAACCATTCCTTCTTCTCTCATCGATCTCCATAATGATAATTATAAAATTAAACAGAAAAAAAGTATTCAACCTAAATAGTGGAGCTTAGACTATTCCAAGTCGTTTAATCAAATCAAATACTGTATGTGGCATTTAACTTTCCCTCTCTCCAATTCCTTCACCATAAATCTTCCTCACTTGATTACTGAATAAGAGACCAAGCAGTATGTATTCCTTTAATTTGCAAAACAAAGTGGGCCTGCCATTAATATTATGGGCTCCCAACAATTAATTGCTTTCACCCTCAATTTTTTCTATGCTCTAAAAATTTCAACTTTACCTATAAAATTAACAAATCACCACGTTTCTCGTTTTTAAATGTAATTAGTTAATTTAATATAAATAATGCAATTAAATTCAATAAAATTATGCAAAATAAAAATAAACACATGAATTTACGCAGACGTAGATGGATTATGAAAACAAGCTTGTTTGACAATTTTCACGTTTAAATAGACTGGTCAGTTTGAATAGTGAACTTTTGCACATTTTTAATTTTTTTAAATTAATTATATTTACATTTTTACTTTATATTTTAACATTATAAGTTATTTTTGAAATGTTTGGTAAAATTTATATATTTATGAATGATAATTTTAATTTGTAGGAGAATATGTGGTGTGAATTATCATGGATGATGATTTGTAAAAAGTTATTTGTGTAATTAATAAATGGACTTTATTTGTGTGATACACATACACACACGACACATACACACACGACACATATAAGGAGTATGATATATGTTGTAGTGATAGCCACCTAATTCATTCGTGTTTGGTGAATTGTAAAATGTAGTACGTAATATTATATGCATGCAATATAGACAGCACTCTGTTAACACCAAAATACCACATACTATATGATATAAAAAAATAGACAATTTAGGTTGCATTTGAATCAAATATATTATTCAACATTGTTTATGTACACATGCAGACTACCTGGTGGTTATATACTTCGAACAATTATATATATATATATATATATATATATATATATATATATTTTCACGTTTTATATTAAATGATGCATTGTAGAGTTTAAATTGATTAGGCTTGTCTTAATTATTTGAACTACCAAAACATGAATCCGTCTGATCTTCCTAAAAATTGATGTGTATTGAGTTGCATTGTTTTAAAAAAAAAAAAGTAATATGAAATTTAATAGTACTATACAATAAATTTATAGAGTCGACTTAAAACTAATTACTAATAACAAGTTATAAAAAAAAAAAGTTGGATCAGATTACATTTTTGCAGCACCCTCCAATCAATAAATAAATATATATATATATATATGAAGTGTAAATTATACTAAATCATAATTTGGTAAGAAAACGTTTGATAAAATCATCGACGACAAGTGTGTAGGTTTTATCAGTGGGATGAAAGCTGTCCCAAAACACATAGTCCTCAACGTCAGGACATGTAAATGCATCAGCAAATTTGCACAGATATAAAACTTCTATGTTCCCTGTCCCACAACATCCCTTATCTCCTACCTTGAATCCTGTTACACCAATATTATATTTCAAATTTAAATTCAGGAAATATGATTATCTGGAAGATTAACCACCTACCGTATTTGTATGGGTTGGTAATAAAATTGAGAGGAAGGGTGAAAATGTCTATGTAGATGATGAGTGCATCGGGGAATTCATTGTTGAGGGAATTCAATTCAGCTTCTAGCTTATTATTGTACAATTTTGCAACATCGTTGTATTCATCGATGCAATTGCGTTGTGGTCCTCCTCGCAACGTTCTCTGCGATGGAAGACATCCGATTGGGGGCAATCCCGCCACACTCACTCTACGAACACCAATTTTGTACAACTCCTTCATTCACATACCATCAGTGTTAAAAAATAATAATTAAAACGTGGTAGGTAACACTCTTGTACACTTTTTTTTATAAAACAGTACTTAAGTTGTTAGTTTGGGTAGGCCCGGGTGCATAACTGCTTATAAGTACGTACCTGTATGAAGCTGTTAGTTAGGGTTACTAGTAGATTAACATAAGATGGAACATCGTAGTGAGCCTTTCTAAAGGGTGTGGTAAAGTAGGTGTTGATAATATCGTTGCTTCCAGCAGATACTACTATGAGACTTTGCCTCACTATTTCTGATGTTTTTTCCTCTCCAACAGTGTTTTTCACCTTTGCAATGTATTCTTTAAACAGCTCTAACTGGTCCGATAACGACAACGCTGACTGCATTTGTATATTCGTCACAACAACGAATATAGTTAGTTCACTAATTAATAATTTAAATGTTTCCGAAAAATTGGATTAAAAAGAAAGAAAATTACCGATAACTCTGATGTTAAAGGGTCCCACCCAGTACTACCAGATGCAAAATTAACCCCAGTTAAAAGATCTTCATCTTGTAAAGATGGATCAAGATATGGTGGTAAAACAGGTTTAACTCCCAATTTTTCAGCTGCAGCATTTAATTAAGTAATTAATAATAATCATAATCAGAAAATGATATTATAAGGACAAAAGAAAATATTCCCGCAACTATATTGTGAATCTTTTAACTACACAACACGATAATGTAAGGCATAAAATCCAAATTCACAATTATATTGCGGAGCTCTGGATCCAAATCCCTTGTTTATATATACGTACGTACCGAAAAGGTCGGCAGGAACTTTGCCGTTGGAAAATCTTCCAGTTGGCTTTCCTCCCATAAAATCCTGACCATAAGGGGGGTAATTGCTTTTAGCTATAGTTTGGATGTAATTATTATTCCCAGTATCAACAATTGAATCTCCAAACACTATGACTGCTGGGATAGTTATGTTTTGTGGTAGAGAAATGGGTGCTGCTTTAACAATCCATGCCTGAAAACTACAACACAAAAGGAGAAAAAATAGTTTCATGAAACTAATTATAAACTCCATTTCTGTGGTACGTTTGGAATGTGATGTTTTTTGATGATATACAATTCTCTCTATTTATTGATGAATTCATACAAAGTTTTTTATTATTGTATTCTATATACCTGAATATAATATGATAAAACTCATTAATGTTTGAGTGGTTGTGGAAATTCAACTCAACCAATCTTCTACTCACATTTAACAAGAAAACGTTAGTTCTTTGCTGGATGAAGATTGAAGGGTCAATATAGTGGTATCAAATAGAACATGGCATTTGTGAGGCCGATAACGCCTGTTTTGGAGATTATACCTTTGGCAGCAAAGCTTTACTATGGAATGATAGAAGACATATTCTTGTATACAATTGAATTTTAAGTGATTCTCAACTGTTCATAAAGTTGATTTAATTTGGCAAGCCTCTAATCCCATTGCACTATGTTGCATAAAGTTGTGAGGAGTAACTTCGGAAAATAATTGATTCTACTCTAGTTTGTAGAGTTTGCAAACACCACCATAGTCATGGTTATACATAAAACCCATGACATACTACTCATGAACCATAGAAGTTGAATGCTAGTAAAGGTTGGCATCGTGAAGTCTTTTAATGGGAATGAAAATGATCAATTTACCTTCATCATACTTCATATGAGGTAATGAGACTCAAAATAACGTAATCATTACTCCATTTAATTAACTACCTCCCTTCCTATAATCATTTCACTATTCCTAAACCAACCATCATTTTTTTTATCCCCATTTATTTCTAGATTGGAGAAAAACACTAGCAATATCATTGAAGATTTTGAACCAAGTGCACCCTTAATACTGCTACACTAGTAAAAAAGGTCAGTATCAATGATCCTCACCACCCATCCAGAACCAAGTAGAGTTCTTTTCAGTGTAACATCCCTCTACAAATGTACCGTTATGTTCTCCAGCTCAAATAATGTAAACGGTTAATAATTATAGTCTCTGTTAACTGACTCTCTCATGATATACACAAAACATTCATCTGACAATTATGACTCATACACAAGGTCAATTTATACAAATCATCAATTCAAAGAAATTTCCATATACAAGGCCTAATAATAATAGATGCTACCCTTAAATATACATACTGCAGTCAGTTTATTTTCGACTGATTACTGATAAAACACTCAAAGCAGAAGCTAACTTACATATTTTCAACAAACATATCGCATATCAAACGCGAAAAGACTATTAAATCCAGATAAAAAGACAACCAATGATTCGAAATCCTCAACAAAACCAAATAATTTGAAAGAGAGGAGTACCGGATTGCGGCGGGTAGAAGTAGGGGGCCAATTGAGGAGACCGTGAACCAAGTCCTGAGTCGATTTGGCGAAGCCTTTGAGCTTTTGGACAACTATGGTCACGGGCTCCATTTATGCTCTCTCCGCCTGCCTACTGTTCGACCAAATGCCCAGGTGAGGTAAATGTTGGGGTTTACGGAATTACGTTTCCGGATTTCTAAGTAAAAGCGCAGGAGCTGTGATTCAAATTAAGAATAGCGTTTCTGATTCCGCAACTCGCATGGGGAGGGGAATTTTTTCACTATTTTTTCAAGGCAAATATACATACGCATTAGTGATCGAGTTTTTTTTTTTTTTAAGGTAAAATATTTTCCAAATTAAGAATATTGATTGAACAGATTTTTTAAGAAATTTATAATCCAATGTTTTATATAACAAATCTTTATATAAAACTTATAATTGAATTTTAAAGGATTTAAATATATTTTAAAAAAATTTAATTGCACCATTTAGTTGAGCTCATACAAAGGTAACCTTATAGGGTTAGAGATCGAATATGAACTAGGGAAATGAGAGATAGTACTTAATTTCATGTTTATCTTGAAAGTCCAAAATTTTAGGTATTAAAATTGGAAATGTAGCATACAATTTAGGTATCTTCACAAGCTGAACCATCCTCCAAATTCATAACTTAATCGATGCAAAAATTGTATGGGTTAGAAATTTGAGATAATCATATACTTTTTCCATCTTAATGAAAGCTACTCTCAAAGTTAAAAAAATATAATAGAATAAATAAATGTATTACACGTGATGTGATTGAGAGAAAAAAAAAATATAGTGAAATGTAAGACAGTAGTTTATTAAAAAAGAAATGAATATTTTTTATTGAAACAGACGAAAAAAGAAAGTTGAATAACTTTTATTGGAACGAAAATAGTATGCAGCAGATATTATTTACTCTAAGATTCATTTCAATACAAATAAGGACAATTTTTTTAAGCATTACTATTAGAGTCATATTAGATTTAAAAAAACATGATATATACAAGAAAGAGTCAAGATATGTATAATCGATTAAAAAGAGTATCCACTATAAATAACGTACACACACTAAACCTTAGAATCATGGATTGAGTAGTGAATGTGTAAACACACTCTTCTTGTCGTATATACTACTACTCCCTCTATCCCACACAGGAATTTACACATTTTACATATATGGATGTTCCACATCAATTTGCACACTTCGTAAAATGAAATATCTTCACAACCCTCACCTTTGAAATATACTCATATTTACCCATATGTCATTACTTTTCCACACTCAATCTACTTTTTACTTTGGTAAAGTCTAGTATGCACTCGAGTCCATAGCAGACCAACTCTTTTACTTTACTTTATTCATAAAACTTTACAAAATTACCCCTCAAAACATCAATCATTACCCTTTTTCTTACACATTTCTTAAAATGTGTGCCGTCAAAGGGTGCAAGTTCCTCCGAGACGGAGAGAGTACAATTTAAGCTTCCAAGGGCCAAGACCATTCAAGTGAAGAGTTCGCCAACTGTCTCAATTATTATTTTTCTTACATTACTTTTGAATTTTAATTCACTTGTTGATAAAATGATTTGAGTTTTTTTTTTTATATATATATAATACACTTAATTAATACATCTTATCCTTTTTTAGATTAACAAATTCATAACTTAATTAATACACAAGTTGCATGTGTTATCTATTTATAGAGATAGATCGAATCTAAAAGATGGAGGTAAGAGATAAAAAAAATTCAAACTCTAGCTCCTCATAACTAGAACTCAAAATGTTATGATTTAGACAATGATATTCTAACCACTTGATCGATTTCGCATTATCTTTAAAACTTGATATCTTGAAATAATAAACAATAAACTTAAAGTCCAGGGGAATATAGAGATTGAAAGTTTTGAGAAAATATTGAAATTTGAATTTTAAAAACATCTAGAAATTCGTTGATACAAATGAGTTTTAATTTACTTTTGAACATGTTTTGGATTTTAAGATCATAAACCCGTTTTATTTCGAGATTTAAAAATCAGTTTTTAAAATTCATTCAAAATCACCCCTATCAAATATATTGATTTTACATCAAATTAGATTTATATAATATTACTCCAATCATTATAATCTTTTTCAACAATAATATATACATTCAATCATTACACAATCAACTAATCATTACTCCATATAATCTCACTCAATAATAATATAATTTTACTATTTGGCATAAAGTTAAAATCTTCTATTATTCTAAAACTAAAAAAAATACACAAATTACTATTTATCAGAATTTCAGAAACTCCAAAATTTAAAATTTGATTTTCAAAACTAGCTCAAAGTAACATCACTGAACTTTTTAGTACACTGTTCCCCGAATAAGATTTAAAAAAAAAAAAAGTTGTTTGACTGAAAATTTGTGATTTTTTTAATTATAAAAAAATAGACAAATTAGGTAGCATTTGAATCAAAGATATTATTGAATATTGTTTCTGTACACATGCATACTACCCGGTGGTTATACATTTCGATCAAATTTAATTTTCACGTTTTGTATTAAATGATGTTTGTAGAGTTGTTTAAATTGATTAGGCCCATCTCTATTTGAACTACCAAGATGTGAACCCGCCTGATCGTCCTGAAAATCGATTTTTATAAAGTTGGACCCAGTATTTATATTATTAATAATGTGTATTGAGCTTGCATTTTTTTTTTTTTTTAAGTAATATGAATTTTAATATACAATAAATTTATAGATTCGACTTAAAACTAATTACTACTAATAATAATATGTACTATTATTTTCTTATTTATATTAAATGTTACTCAATTTAAAATCTAAATAGTTGTCAAAAAAAAAAAATTGCTTAGATGAATTATGAGGCAAATTTGAATTAATCTTACACATTAATCAAAAGCACTCCATTATATTTTTTAAAAACATATGCTCTATTAGGATTAATATAAATGCACAATTAATTCATAGACCTCTTTCTAAAATAATAATAATAATAAAAAACCTTGAATACTTGTTTTTTTTTTTTTTTTGACAGGTTGAATACTTGTTATTTGTACGTAATAAATGAATCAAACAAAAATTTAGAACCCAAACGTCACGTTATTCAACATAAGTTTAATTCCAAAAAATTGAATTTCGCATTTCGTGTACAGCCCACGCGCGAAAGTACAACAACAAAAGATTAAAATGGATCAAATTAAATGACATTTGAAAAAGTACGTACCCCCAATCCATAATGCACTTATTCAAAAAAAAAAGTGAATTGTACATTAATCAGCAGTGTAACCTATTACATATTTTGGCAAGGAATTGTTTGATAATCTCATCGACGAGAAGTGTATAGGCTTTTTCAGTGGGATGAAAACTGTCCCAAAATACGTAGTCTTCAACGTTGGGACATGTAGATCCAGCAAGTTTGCACAGATATGTGACTTCTATGTTCCCTGTCCCACAACATCCCTTATTTCCTATCTTGAATCCTGTCATCATACAATATTATTTAAATATTTTTAACAACATTATTATGGAGGAAATATCCAAGATTAACCACCTACCGTATTTGTAGGGGTTGGTAATGAAATCGAGAGGAAGGGTGAATATGTCTATGTAGATAATGAGTGCATCAGGGAATTCATTGTTGAGGGAATTCAATTCAGCTTCTAGCATATTATTGTACAATTTTGCAACTTCGTTGTATTCATCGACGCAATTGCGTTGCGGGCCTCCTCGCAACGTTCTTTGGGATGGAAGACATCCCACCGGTGGCAATCCCGTCACACCGATTCTACGAACCCCCATTCCGTACAACTTCTTCATTTCCACATCATATATAATTGAAAAGTATTAGTTCATACGATGAATAATAATCTAATTAATACTTTTTTTTTTTTATTTAATCACTTTATTTTATGGACGTACCTGTATGAAGCTTTTAGATTGGCCTATTAGTAGATTAACATAGGAAGGAATATCGTAGTGAAGTTGTCTAAAAGGTAAGAGATAGTAGGTGTTGGTAATATCATTGCTTCCAGCAACTACTGCTACGAGACTTTGACTCAATATTTCTGACGTTTTTTCCTCTCCAACAATGTTTTTCACCTTTGCAATGTATTCTTTAAACAACTCTAACTGGTCCGAGAACGACAACACTGTCTGTACTCATATATTCATCACAAAAATTCACTAATTAATATATACTGTAATATAATTAAATGCTACGTACCAAAAATATTCATTAAAAATAAAAAATTACCGAGTACGCTGGCGTTTCAGGGTCCCACCCAGCAGCCCCAGATGCAAAATTAACCCCAGTTAAAAGATCCTCATCTTGCAATGATGGATCAAGATACGGTGGTAAAAGTGATTTAATTCCCAATTTTTCAACTGCACCATTTAATTAATTAATTAATAATAATAATCATAAGGACAAAAGAAAATATTTCTGACACTATGCTGTGACTGCACAACACGGTGTTGTACTGCATAATATCCAAATTTACAATATATACGTACGTACCAATAAGGTCGGCAGGAACTTTGCCGTTGGAAAATCTTCCGGTTGGATTTCCTCCCATAAAATCCTCACCATAAGGGGGAAAATTGCATTTAGCTATAGTTTTGATATAATTATTATTACCAGTATCAACAATTGAATCTCCAAACACTATGACTGCTGGGATAGTTAAGTTTTGTGGTAGAGAAATGGGTGCAGCTTTAACAACACATGCCTGAAAACTACAACACAAAAGGAGAAAAATTAGTTTCATGAAACTAATAATTATAAACTCCATTTTTTCTGTTGTACGTTTGGAGAGATGTGGTGTTTTTTGATGATATAAGTCTCTCTATTTATTGCTCCAGAATTCATATTGTTTCTTCAAGTTTGTTTATACCTGAATATTATTATAATATATATGATCAAATTCATAAATGCTTAGTGGTTGCGGAAATTCAAGTCAATCAATCTTCTACCCAATTTAACAACAAAACCAACGAAAAATACTAATCAAGGATTAATCACCTCTCATTACTTCTTTGTTGGGAGATCGTTTTCTAATAATGAAATGATTGAAAGCAATATATAATTGAATGTAGATGTACAATTAAAATTTGAATCATTTTATATATTCTAACATTAGAAACAAATTAAAAAATTTAATTTTAAATATCTTTGTCTCATTCGGGAGCATTAATTGCACTATAGTAACTCAGAAGAATATTACTCCTCCCATTCTGAGGCCTTGATGTTAACTTTATTTAAAAAAAAAAAAAAATTAATTTGCTTTTAATTAAAAAAAAAAACTTAGTTTCACTAAAAGCTGTTAATTGAGTGCAAATTATATACGTGCGGAAATTATGGTTATAAAAAAAAGACGCACGAGTTGATATGATTTGAGTACTTCATTTAATATCTTTCCAATTCGGGAACCCCGTGATTTTTCTATAATAGTAATACCAGTTAGGAGTTAGGACTTTGTTTGACCCGGCGCTGCCGACGACTCAATGCATATGTTTTGATATGAATTATATCTCGATTTTCTGCGTTTTATATTATTCCCTCCATTTTTTAATAAGTGTCACTTTGACTTTTTAACTAATTTTAAAATAAGTGTCATTCTGGGTTTCTTTCTTTAATTTTGACTACTTTACCCTTATTCATTTACCATATATATTGTTCATAAATAAATTCCATAAATATTGTTTATACCATAATTAATTTAGAATATGAATACTAGCTACATTCTTGACCACATTCTTTATAAAACAAAATTTCTATATAAAAATTAGTTATAATTAATGAAGGGTAATATAGACCACACTTTATAATCTTAATTTGTTGAAAAAAAGTTAAAGTGACACTTATTAAAAAATGGAGGGAGTATGTTATACTAACAGATTAAAAAAATCAGAATTTACGTGGTCACCAACAACAATATGTTATTGTCTCATATGTTGTCTTTGAACCCGTTAATTTGATGTCCCTATAGTGTCAATAGTGTATTCCACCTCCACAATACCTCAAAATTGTTTTTAAAATTTCATCTTGAATTTTCGTTAACAATTTCACATAAATGAAGATATGAGGTTACTGTTTAATTAAATTTAAAATAAAATTTATATTAACCGACAAAAACACACTTATTATGCGTATATCATATAATTGAAAGGCGAAACTATATATTCAAAACAATACAACAAAATACAGCTTATATATGTTCACCATTGCATTCAATTTTTGTATGTATGTGGCATAGCTGTGAGAAATTATATATGTTAGGTTGGTTGTGCATGTATTGATTTCACATATAAATTATATATGTTGTTTTTTTTTTTTTTTTTGTGTGACAATAAAAGAAATTATATATGTTGGGTTGGTTGTGTATTGATGTCACATACTACAGTTCGATCTACATACAATCACCACCATATACGTACACACATTGTGCGACCCACGATAAATAAACTCAAATTAGATATTTTATACTATATCAATATAGCAAAATACTACCACATAAAGATATGCATATTGATAATGCGATAACACAATTAAAGGGGTTAATTTGTTTTTTTTTTTGAAGATTATAGAGAAAATGAATTTACTTTAGTTATAACTTCCCCTACAAGTCTTGCACTTGAAATGGATATTGAACCTATTTTTTCAAAAAAACTAAAAATTAGAAGAAAGAAACAATTTGATGAAAGATACAAGATGGAGATGATACACAATCTTGTGAAGATTCTTTTAGAATTAATTACTTTTTTGTTGTTGTTGATTTTGCTATTGTTGCCTTAAAAATAGATTTAAACAATTGCAAACATATATATGATAATATTTTTGAATTTTTATTTGATTCAAATAAATTAAAATATGATAATAAATTAAAAGAATGTTGTCACACTACAAAATATTTCCCAAAAGGCATCGGCAAATGGCATCGGCAGGCCGGCCGATGCGAAAAGGGGACGGCATTTAATGCCCGATGCAAAATGGCATCGGCAGTGGGCCCCGATGCGAAATGGCATCGGCAGTGGGCCCCGATGCCATTTGGTAACGGCCCCCCCGATGCAAAATGGCATCGGCAGTGGGCCCGATGCCTTCCCCGATGCCCTAATTGAATATAAATTAAACCCCCTTTCTTCCAGAACGTAACAGCCGCAACCCCCCTCCCCCAAACCTCCATTGCTTCGAGTTTTACACCTCCCCACTCAAAAATCACCTTCGTTTGCGGATCGAACTCGGTTTTTGGCCATTTGTGTTCTACACTTCGACGGGAGCGTTTCTACGGTAATTTTTTTCGTTTTCATTGGTTAAATTTGAAGTTATATGTGTATATATAGTTTTAGTATATATATGTATATATATGCATATATGTTGTATGTATATATAAAATTGTTAGAATTGTTAATTTTTATGCATGCATGTGTTAATTGTAAGAATTTATAAATTGTTAATTAATTATGTTGTGTTAGGCATGTATTTATATGTACGAATGTTTTAATAATTAAGTTATATGAATTTATTTGTTAATTAGGGTGTTAGAATTATATTTGTGTTATATGTCTATATGAATTTATTTGTTAATTAGGGTGTTAGAATAATTATTAGAATATAATTAGAATTATATTAATTGATTTTAATAGAGTTGGGAAATGAGACGTTGGTTGTTTGTGTGTTGTAGCTAGACGTCGATTGACATGGATTATTCAATTCGTAGTTGGATGTATAGTCCAAGATTAGTGAATGGGATTATGAACCCCGGATTTGTTAGTGGAATAAATGAATTTATTGAATTTATTTATATTTTAGTGTTAATCGTTACAGTGATGTTCATATATAATATTTTTTAATTGTTACAATTAATGTTCAATGTTAATAATGTTTTAATGTTCATTTTGACAGATGAGTGGTCGTCGACATGGTTCTGGACATGGCTCTGGGCAGGGTTCTTCTGCACGGGGTTCTTCTGGACATGGGCGAGGTAGAGGTAGAGGTAGAGGAGAGCCGGTGGATGAGACACCGACTGTGCAGATACCACAGGGTTTTTATATGCCCGATATGACTTCGATAATGTTGCCCCAGATGCCCGGAATGAACCCACATTCCTATTACACTCAGGTGCCTCAGTTGCCTCATATGGTTCCACATCCACAGGAACAATCCCCTCCACCGATACATTCGCCAGTTAGACCTCCGTCTGTCGGGACACAGGCCAGCATGTCGACTGATGCACCCGACAGTCGCATCCGACTATTTATCTACCAGGATACGTAAGTGTATTATATTTAAATTTCATTAGACGTATGTATAACATGTTTATTAATAATTTTTTATTTATTATAAAATACGTGTAACAGGTTGATGCCTTCAAATTTAATTTCGAGGACGATCAGATCGATAATGTACCGGAATATGGAGCTTGGTGCACACGCCTGGGCTATGGTATCACCCGGCACGGTACAGCGGTGGTGGGATACATTCCAGGTATAAAATAACTTTACATTAACATTTTGTTATTTTGTTATATTAATTTTTTTTTCAGACCGAGGTCAGGTGGGACCCTGAAGCCACATCTTCTACAGAGGTGTACCGACTCTTTCTTCAAAGAGCTGCAAGTCGGTACACTAACATGTTATCAAAAATCAAGAAGGCGTGGGTGAAGGATAACAAGAGGCCGAGGTGGGATGTGCATGTTTGGAACGACTTAGTTCGTCACTGGAACAATCCCGAAACAATTAAGAAGAGCGAGCAGGCTCGTAAGAACCACTTATCCGAGCCTGGAGGTCCGGGTACTGGCCATGGTACTCATAAAGGTGGAGCTCGTGGAGCAGCAGAGGTCGCACGGCGCATTGTAAGTATTTGTGGTCAATTATATATAATTAATTTTAGTTAATTATTTAGACGTTTATTTATTCGTATATGTCTTCGATTCAAAATACAGGAGGAGAGGATGGGACGCCCTGCATACGACTGGGAGATAGTTGAATATTACCACCGTTACGAAAACGGGACATACACTTGTGGCCATATGGGTGATTTACTTGTAAGTGTGTACATATATATATATATATATATATATATATGTATTTAATTGTACTTGAAAATGTATTAACCCACTAAAAAATGTGCACGTATAGGACCAAATACAGGACGAGCTCACCAATAATATTACAAGAGATCCGTCAGATGAACCTAGTTCAGAGGATGGTTCCCAGGCCCCACCTATACCCGAGATGTCTGAACTGTACGTGAAGAAGGTCGGCAGGTCTCATGGACGTGTTAGGGGCCTTGGACAAGTAGGCAAGAACAGACGGGTCTCCTCCGGTCCTGGCGAGACGTCAAGTGGTACGGCTTATGGACGATTCACCCAGGAAGACATGAACAGGAGGATTGCTGAAGAACGGAGAGTCAATGAAGATAGAGAGCAACGCTTACTGGAACAAATGCGGCAGTAGGAGGAGCGCTTACGCAAGCATTTTGAGGAGCAGCTTGCAATGATGATGGGACAGATGGGTGGCCGGATGGGTCAGATGGGTGGGATGGGTGGGGAGCCGAGGCCGCCGATGCCGTCGGGGGCGTTGCACAACGTTCATGATAGTAGTCAGGTTCAGGATCGGGATGATACTGAGGATGATGGTGATGGTGATGAGGAGTGATACATTTTTATATTACTTTGTTACGTGTGATGTTATTATATTACATTGACGTTGAGGATTAATTTTTATTTTAATGTTGTGTGTGATGTTATTTTAATTGACGTGAACATGCTAATTATGATTATAATTAATGTTGTTTGTGATATGATGTTATTTTAATTGAAAATGAACTAGAGAATAATTTTATAATAGATGAAAATATTTTTAATTATATGGATAAGTGAATTCATATTTTTAAATGGATAAGTGAATATAATTATATATATTTAATGTTATGAATTGAAAATTAGAATGCATTTAAATGATGTGATTAGAATAAATTTAAATGTATAAGTGAAAATAATTATATTCAATGTTGTATGTAATTATAATGTTGTGAAATTAAAAATTAGAATGAATTTAAATAGTGTGAATTGATACCGTAAATAAATTATTTAATTTGAAAAACATAATTTAGAAATAATTATGATATGCTTTGATAAATAATTTAATAAGCCACAATTAAAGTTAGAATGGATTGAATTAATTAAAGAATTAAAATGTTGTAAATTGAGGATTAGAATAAATTTAAATAGTGTGAATTGATACCGTAAATAAATTATTTAATTTGAAAAACATAATTTAGTTAATTTGAAAAACATAATTTAGAAATAATTATGATATGGTTTGATAAATAATTTAATAAGCAACAATTAAAATTAGAATGGATTGAATTAATTAAAGAATTAAAAACTCAAATTAAATTGAATATATATTAATTGCATTCACAACATGTCGACTAAAAGCTCCTAGCCTAAACGGCACACAGGGGGCGCTCAAAGGCTTTCGAGACCGCGAGGTCCCGAGTTCGAACCCCACAAATCGCGAAAATGGCCAGATTTCCGAAAAATGGGATGGCCCAGCGGTGGGGGGTGGGTGTTGGTGGCCTATCGACCTGGGTTCGAAACCCAGTTTCGGCTTTTTTAAATTTTAATAAAAAGGCATCGGCAAAATGGCATCGACAGTGGGCCCCGATGCCATTTGGTAACGGCGTTTGCCCCAATGCGAAATGGCATCGGCTGTCCCCGATGCGAAATGGCATCGGCAGTGGGCCCCGATGCCATTTGGTAACGGCGACCTGCCGATGCCATTTTGCATCGGTTTTCCCCAAATCCGATGCCATTTAAATGGCATCGAACATAATTGGCATCGGCACACTGCCGATGCCTTTGTCGTTGCCTTCATCTCTGGGGACGGCAGATCCGATGCCTTCCCCGATGCCATTTCTCCATTATTTTGTAGTGTCAGAATCTAGAGAACACTTTGAAGCATGACAACTCTTTAGATATTGATTCAAATGATTTATTTTCCGAACTAAAAGTGTTGCAAGTAACTTTATCAACAGAAAAAAAAAACGGCCCTAGAATTTCTTGAGTTTGTAAATGTTTTGGGTTATTATCCTAATGTCTTAATTGCGTATAGAATATTGTTGACTATTCCTGTCACTGTGGCATCTGCAGAAAAAAATTTCTCTAAATTAAAATTGCTAAGAACATATCTACGATCCACTATGTCACAAAAAAAATTAAATTGACTAACAACTTTATGTATTGAAAAAGATATGCTAGAACAAATTAATTATGAAGATATTATTGAAGAATTTGCTTCTCAAAATGCTAGAAAAAGTTATTTTAAATGATTTATTTTTATAAAATTCATTCATTTTTAATATGTGCATACGTATTTCACTTATTTTATTTGATTTTTTTTTTTTAGAAAAGGGGTCCATTTATTTTGTTTGTCTCATGCCTATGGGTAGGTTTCTCCATAATTATACTTTCTCTTTTTTATTTTTGTTTTCTCTACATTTTAGTTATATATTTCTTAAAGCATTTGTAAAAATCAAATGTGACAATTACAGAGGGTAAGGCTAGCTATATAAATTGTGGGGTTGGCCGGTTGAGGGCAACACAAGGATGTATGGTGCGGTGCATATTCATGTCCATGTGAATGTTACATTTGACAACACTATATGCAGTCCATATCAATTTTCCACCCAAACTAAAATTGATGCTGGATAATTTAGTTACACGAATGCACTAAAATTAATACGGATACACTATTGTATATATAGTATGAAAATGTATAATTTATATGAACAATTATTGTACATGATATGGGCTTAAATTGATTAATTCAATTACTAATTTAGTTGTGTGTACTATATATTGACTATTAAATTTAAATTATTAGTTGAATCAGTTAAATTAAATATATTTTAACAATATCATGTGGTAAAATGGAGTAATTTTTTTTTTATGAAATGTGATAAGTTGAGAATTTTAAATTGATGAAAATTGGATAAATTTAACATTTTCAACTCGATAGATTTTTAGCCCACCTAATTTTATATTTAATCAACATTTATATTTTTAAACAAGAAGATTTAGTCGATATATATATTTGATATATCAACATATTCTTTTGAGTTATAACATTGTAATTTATTTATAAAAAAAAAAAAACACACACATTTAGTGGGTTTTTTTTTTATTAATGCTCACAATTGGGCTTCTTCACAAAATTCTGAAAGAGTGAATGCATATAAAAAAACCATCGATAAAACTAAAAAAATAAACGGATAAAAACTTTTAACATACGTCTCATACATGAAACATACCTCATTTTATCAACTCATTAGTTTTCAAGGCTTCAACTAAATTACAGTATATTTTAAAGAGTAACGTAAATAATGAAGCATCATTTCATATATGAATCTTACATAAGAGTCTCTCTAAATAAAATTGTTAAATAAATTATAATGAAATAAGAATGTATTTCAAATACTTGTTTATTGTAACAAGGAGCATATATAAATGAAGAAGAAAAGATAATAGGAATTATGAGACAAAGTTCTTGATGTATTGTTTAAGAATCTCATGTACAAGAAGTTTGTAGGTTGTTTCTGTAGGATGAAAACTGTCCCAAAATACAAAGTCAGATACATCAGGACATGGATATTTGCACAAAAATGCTACTTCAATTGTCCCTGTTCCACAACATCCCCTGTCTCCAATCTTGAATCCTGTTACAACATTTGTACACTTTTAAATCTTGCCAAAAAAATCTTTAATTAATTTTAAAATAAAAAAATTAGTACCATATTTGAGTGGGTTTAGAAAGATATCAAGAGGTAGATTGTATGCATCTCCATAGGCTATAACTGCATCAGGGGATTGTACGTTGATAGAGTGTAGTACATCTTTGAGTTTGACGTTAAATAACTGAACGACGTCGTTGTATTCCTGGACGCAATGTCTTTCGGGCCCTCCCTTCAAAGTTCTCTGTGATGGTAGGCACCCAAGTGGTGGCAAACCAAGAACTAGTATTCTGCGTGCCCCCACATTGTACAACTCCTTTTTTTTTCACATATACAAATCAATTCACGTAAAACAATTTTACAGTACACAAACTTATTTACTACTATCACGTTATACTTTTTTTAATGAAAAAACTAATAATACTTCCTTCCTTCCATTTTAATTGTCCTTCTACAAAAGAGAATTTGTTCAAAAATAATTATCATTTTGCACTAGTCTATAAAAATTATATACAATATATTTCAATATTTGTCTTTCTACTTGTTTTTAATTAAGCAAATTTACACGAGTTAATTTAAAAAGGGGGGGGGGGGGGGGGGGGGGTAAAGGTGTCACATACACATATAACAAACTAAAAACTACCTCCATTTCATTCTTATAAATGCCACTCTGAATTTTGTTCTAAATTATTTATCTTTTTAGCTATTTTCAATTCATTTCTACTCAATTTACCTTCATCCAAATATTCCTTATAATTTTTTTATTAATATTTTTTTCTTATTATCATCTCTCATATCTTTGACAATACTAGGTCATAAATTGTTCTTTTCTAATTTGTTTAATTCTTTCCTATGTCATAAATATTGATTTAAGAGTAAAATTGTCTTAACTTCAAGTTTTTTAATCTTTTTGTAATCGCTAAGAAACGAAAGAGAGTACGCTTTAATGATACAATTAAAAATACACAATGCAAATCAATTATACAACAAATTTACTCGCTCCATTTACATTTAATATGACTTTCTCTTTATATGCAAGTTTTAAGAAATATTTATTATTTATTTAAACAATAGATATGCAAAGTAAAATATAAATGGTGTTTATTATTTATTTAAACAATAGATATGCAAAGTAAAATATAAATGGTGTATTAGTGTATTGGAAAAATAAATATTTTTATTTATAGAAGTGTACATATTAAGTGTGACAACAAAGAAAAAAAAAAAAAAGTGTACATTAAATGTGGACGGAGGAGCATTAAACATTGCATAACAACTTGGTTACAAAATCATACTCTCTTCGTCCCTCTGAAAATTATGCATTTACTTTATATACAGTAAAAAATAAAAGGTAGAAAAGTAGTAAGTATGACTGTGAAAATATTAAGAAAGTATAGTATTTATTTATACCTGGACAAATGTGGAAGCGTAGCTGACGAGGAAGTTAACGTATGAAGGAATATCATAGTGAGGCGATCTGAAAGGTGTTAGAAAATAGGTATTTGTAATGTCATTGGCTCCAGTAGCTACTGTAATCAGACTTTCCTTCAATATTTCTGATGCTTTTTCCTCCCCGCCTATTTTCTTCACCTTTTCTATGTACTCTTTGAACAGTTTTAACTGGTCTGATAATGATAGTACTGACTGCATTATACCCCTCAATTATATTAATATAAAATTGAGAAATTCATCTTTTTAACTCATATTTCAATTTTTGGATAGCAATGCTTTTTTTTATTATTATTATTATTTTACGTTTGTAAATAAATGATAATGTTTAAGTTAAAAGTAACTATCATTTTTTATTTAAACATTATCACTTTTTACTCGAACATTATTACTTTTTACATGGGTCAACGACTAGTTCTACGAAATTAATATTACTACCAAATCGACAAATCAAAACACAAGAAGTATGATTTCCTAGAGACAAATCTTGAAAAAATTACCGGGAGTTGAGATGTTAGAGGATCATATCCTGAAGCTCCAGATGCAAAGTTAACACCTGTAAGAAGATCTTCATCTTGCAGAGATGGATCTAGGTATGGCGGTACAAGTTGCTTAACTCCCAACTCTTCAGCTGTTGAAAATTAATAAATTAAAAAAACAAATTACAGCAAAAAAAAAAAAAAAAACCAATCAAATTGAAAAAAAGTACCCATAAAATCAGGTGGCACTTTTCCATTGGAAAATCTTCCAGTTGGTTTAGCTCCCTCGAAATCGTTGCCATAAGGGGGATAATTGCATTTTGCTATGGTTTTAAGGTAATTGTTGTTTCCAGTATCAACTAACGAATCTCCAAACACTACTACTGCTGGGAATCTAATGCCTTGTGGTAGATTCATTAAACCTAAACAAACAGAGAAACTAGAGAACACAAACAGAGCTAAAATGAAAACATGCATTTTCTTCTTCTTTAATTTCTTGAACGACTCGTTTTTACTAGTAACTTTATAGCAATCTTTACAGCCCTTCAATTTATTGCACTCCCATGCTGCCGCCTTTGACTCTAATAATCTACATTTCAGCAATTTGGCAACATAACTAACACTCACATGCTAAGTTATTCAAACGGACAGCTAATTGAAAATAACTAATAAATTCCTCCATCCAAACTTTGTATCTAGGTATTCGTATTTGGTATCCTTTAAATTATCATACAATTTAATCATAATACTCTCAAACTCGTCTACTTTATACATAAACTATCAATATTTTTTACTATAAAGTTTAGAGATGAAGTACTATTCATTGAAAAAACAACTAATACTCTTTTTGTCCCGAAATAATCTCACATATGAAAGAACACACATTTTAAGACGGAAGAATCTTCACATGTGAGAGTGTACACTTTTTAAGAAAGTTGAGTAATGAGTAGGATATCGTAGTAGAGTAATTTGTTGGATTGTTGTACGTGTATACTCAAAAGTAATGATATTCTTGGGTAAAATTGTAGATATTATAAGGATGTAATTAATGAACTCTTTTTTCATTTTGAGGGCTGTAAAAATTATTGTAAAACAGTCGAAAATTTATTTTGCAAACTCACTAAAAACAACTAGTAATACGGATGTCACATTTATGACTGAATTAAATCGTCATGGTGGTAGGTTCCAACAATAGATGTCACATTTACTATTGACAATAGATATACATTCAAAACGAAAGAAATGTGGCATGTACATTAAATTAATTAATTATAAAGGAAAGAATTATCAAGATCCAAATTTCAGTACAAATTATCCAATTTGATCACTTTTGGTATGACCAGAATGAATCACAACATTTCACAAAATGAGACTTTTTATGTTGTTCTTGAGGATCTCATGTACGAGTAGTTTGTACGCTTTCTCCGTAAGATGAAAGCTGTCCCAAAATACGTATTCGGACACATTCGAACACGTATATTTGCAAAGGAATGCTACTTCAATCGTCCCCGTTCCACAACAACCCTTGTTCGAATTCATGAATCCTGCAGTCATAAAACAACATTTAATTTTGTATTTAGTATGAAAGTGACACATTACCTACAACTAATAATATCAATTTCTAGTAATCACATTCATACATATGAGTCCAAAATATACCATATTTGTGTGGGTCATGAATAAGATCAAGAGGGAGACTATAAACATCAAGGTACGTGGCCCTCCCAATCGAGTATTGGTTGTTGATAGAGTTTATTTCGTCTGACAACTTGTGATTGAACAACATTGCAACTTCATTATACAAATCTATGCAATTCCTTTCGGTCCCTCCCTTCAATGTCCTCTGAGACGGGAGGCATCCCAGTGGTGGTAAGCCGAAAACACCAATTTTACACGCACCTAAACTGTATAACTCCTTCAAAAATAATATATAAAAAATCATATTATTATCTCATCATACTTATAATCTTAGAAACTTGGCTCTGAAAGTACATTTTTAATCTTACATTTGATCCCGCCATTAGTTGACCGTCTGTAAAAAGAGTAAACTACTTTGGGGTACAAAGTATAATTATCTAAAATTTATCAAGTATATTTAGCACCTCAAATAGTTGATTCCACCAGTAAAAGTAAAACAGTGGGATCAAATGTGAAAGTAAAATACGGAGTACATTCAGGATCAAGTTTGACCATGAGTAAAAGAGATGACCAAAACAAAAGGGAAATGTAAATTACAGGGAGCAAAATTGATATTATCCCCACATTTTACTCAATTACCTTGACGAAGTTGGAAGCGTAGGTGACTAGTAAATCGGCATAGGAAGCGACGTCGTATTGAGATTTTCTTACAGTCATCCCAAAATAGGTATTAGTAATGTCATTGCTACCGGCAACTACTATAAATAGGCTTTCACTTATTAACTCAGATGTTCTCTCATATCCACCTATTTCTTGCAATTTTACTATGTAATCTTTGAACAACACAATCTGATCCGATAAAGCCAACACGTGCTGCATTACATACATATATAAATGTCAATTGAAATCAGAATTTTGTTTTATTAAAAATAGCTAAACACCAAATTTAATGAAATAAGGAATCAGTAGCCCGAAAAATGTTAGAGATGTGTTAATTTTAACAAGAAACAAACCACAAAATCGGAGGTTAGGGGGTCGTAGCCCGCCCCTCCGGACGCAAAGTTGACTCCGGTCATTAGGTCTTCAGCTTGCAAAGATGGATCAAGATATGCTGGTAAAAAATCCTTAATCCCCAGCTCTTCAACTGTTGAAATTCATCAAATTTGATTTAATTTAAAAAAAAAAAATTGTAACACACGGACGTGACACTTTTACCTATTTTTGCGACACTTTTATTCAAAGTATTACAAAATTATGTAAAAGTATCACAAGACTGTCTCATGCAAAACTTTTTTTTAAGAAAAACAGAGATGGTAGAGAGAGAGGAGTTTGCATGATTGATACCAATAAGGTCGGGTGGAACTTTTCCATCGGAAAATCTTCCGGTGGGGCGGCCGCCGACGAAGTCCTTGCCATAAGGAGGGTAATTAACCTTAATAAGTGTGTTAAGATTATTGTTGTTACCGGTATCTACTATGGAATCTCCGAACACGATTACTGCTTGAAATGTGGTGTTTATGGCTTCAGAATCAGCTACAAGCTGAACAAGGGTCAAAATTGGGCATAACAAGAAGAAATGCATGCTAATGTTCATTTTTTTGAACTTGTAATTAATTCAAAGAAGAGTACAATTTTTAGATGCTTTAGTATTTATTATGAATGTGTAACTTAAATATCGTCCATGCTATTAATTTTAGCAGTTAATGGAGGATTATTTTAGGATTGAATTTGCAAGCTAGTTTCCAACTGCAAAAGTGAGCAGTTTGATCAGTGCAAGTATGGGATTGTCAGTCATTGGAGTTTGTAATTCCAAGTTTGACGACTGTAGAGTATGTATGTAGACTCATCTAAGTCTTTTTCATTAATTATTTCAAATGGGGGCTCGAAAAAAGAAAGAAAAAAAAATCAATGGAATTAGTTGATCTGCTCATCTCATGCAAATTCAGTTCTTGGAGTTGGGAGCTATCAACTCGTTACAAGATAAAGATTGTGAAATTTGTTTGTTGAGTTTTCAAACACTTCTAGGTTCATATGGATAACAATATGTGGTACTCCTATTACCTTATAATATTTTGTTCTTTATAATTTTTTATCATTTTTAAAATGGTCCTTAAAAACAAAATTATATGAATTTAGTTTCAATTATCTGAATTCTCGAAACAACATCATTTTTTGATTATGTGCGAAGTTGCTAACTAAAAACAACGTCGTTTCAAAATTTCTGACAAATTTGAAACAAATTTAATATATATATATATATGTAAAAATAATTGATACTAAGTTCATACGTTTATATTTTCTTGATGTCTACCCTGATTTGTGTATAATGGGCACTCATCTGCTTCACTTATTTTCTTTTTCCTTTATATTTCCTCTTTTCTATTTTATTAATGGAAAGAGATCCAACTTGAATGAATAATAAATTAATTATATATTATTATTAATAATAAGAAAAATAATAAAATAAATAAATAAATCATGGCATGATATGAGAGTGATAGTGTATGGGTAATTTATTTTAAGAAGAATAAAGGAGTAAAATAAATAAATAAATGATGAGATGACAGTGAAGGTGTATGGGAAGTTCAATAAATAGATAACTTTCAACTAACAACCGTCGGCCGACCACATTAAATGTCTCAAAAATCCATGTGCAATAGCTAGCTTAATACTCTACTCATTTTCCTTCACAAACCAATCAGCTATGAGTCCAATCCTCATCCACAAATTAGCTAATTTTTATTTACTCCCCACATTTATTTTTATTTTTTTTAATGAGTGTCACTTTGACTTTTTTCAACAAATTAAGATTATAAATTATCATCTATATTACCCTTCATTAATTATACTCCCTCCGTCTCATACTTGAAGACACATTTTACTATTTTTGGTCTTCCATACTTGAAGGCACATTACCTAAAATAGCAAAAACACTTTTAAACACTCCCCTTAAAACATCACAATATTACAACAAATGTCAATACTTTATTACACTAAAAAGTAATTTTATTACTACTTGTAAAGTTGAAAAGTTTTTACTACCCCCACTTTATCTTACACAATATTAATAAACAATTCATTCATTAAAACCCGTGCCCAATTGGTTTGAGCCTTCAAGTATGGGACGGAGGGAGTAACTAATTTTGATATAAAAAAATTTGTTTGATAAAGAATGTATTCCTAAATCAAATTAATTTTGGTATATACAAAATTTATGTAATTTATTTATAAACAATATATATGGTAAATGAATAAGGGTAAAATAGTTAAAATTAAAGAAAAAAAAATTTAGAATGACACTTATTTTAAAATTAGTTAAAAAGTCAAAGTGGCACTTATTAAAAATGGAGGGAGTAGTATAATTGACCATGCAATTCATTCCCAACTATCACCTCGTTGTAAAATAATTAATATTTTTCTAATAAAATAATTAATGCATTTAATGAAATAACTAATAGTATTATTTAAAAACGCATAGAAAATGTAAATCAATAATACGATAAAATTAATTTACCTAAAACTCTAACCTGAAAAAATGGTGGACAAAAGAGAATTATGAAAAAGAAAGGACTTCAACGTTTTATTAATAATTTTTTGAGACTTTAACCTTTAAAATTAAAAATATATTAAAAAATGTAAAACAGTTTTGAGATTTAAATAATAAAAGACTTCAACATTTTATTATAATTTTTTTTTTAAATTCCTTTCCATAATTTAAAAATTAATGAATAAACTATTTACTAAATATTTCTTTAATTAAACCAAATTACTTGAAAAAATACACTAAATTATTTTATAAATATATTCTGAAGATTATGATTAATTATTAAAAATTTAAAGATAGTATTAAAATTTTATTTTTGCCCTCACTGCCCACATCGAGGGTGATATTTTTTATTATATTATTTTTTTGTTTGTGTTTACAATTTATCCTGTGTAAGCATAATTTTCCATTTGTAAATAAACACCCATTATTCAGTTCTCACCTAAAAAAAAGAAGCCAAATTAATTATAACTACATTTTTTAAGTTTTAAGAGACGCCATTAATTATTTATAACGCGCGCGCGCACAGGTACAAAATCTTAAATGTATTTAACTCAAATGAAGGATCACAAATTACAATATACAATCTGAAAAGGAAAAAGAAAAAAGAAAAATGAAATTGGAGAGCATGTACGTAATTACATTATAGAAAGACACACGCATCACCCATTCAAATCATGATAATTAAACTATACAAATTTTTGGATGTATTTTTGAACGATATGGTCAACCAAAAACTTGTAAGCCTTCTCAGTGGGATGATAACTGTCCCAAAATACGTATTTGGACACATCTGCACATGTTCCAATGTATTTGTTACATAACGTTGTCACTTCAATATTTCCAGTACCGCAGCAACCTTTCTCACTTACTTCAAATCCTGATCAAATTTAATTTTAAATTAATGATCAAAATATTATTATGGTTTGATATTAATTTGCAACTAGTATAATTCTATTTATCAAATTACATTATTAACACTATGTTTTTTGAGTATATATTTTTTTTATCAGTGAAAATAGAGCTGATTGGTCAATTTCACATAATACGTACAGATTGCAATCGAATAAATAAAAAAATGGGTACCGTAGTTGAGAGGGTGTTGGATGAGATCGTAGAAGGGGGTGTAGACATCAATGAAGACAAATCTGGATTGGGGCATTGATGTATCTTTGTTGAGTGAGTTAAGTTGGGAGGAGAGTTTGAGATTCACCAATTGGGCTGCTTGGTTGTAATTCTCTGCGCACGCCCTCATGGACCCCCCAGCAAGGGTTCTTTGAAATGGCAAACATCCTATTGGTGGAATTGAAAATACTGCAATTCTTCTTGCCCCAAGCTTATAAAGTTCCTAATTATATTCCAAAACTTAATTTTGTCAATTAATTGGAACAAGTATTATCATCAACTCAATAATAATGTTTAATATAAGAAACAACACTATTTTGCATAATTGTGGGAAAGAAAGAATAATGACACACAAAATCAAGCATTATTACTTTTGAAGAAGATATATAGGTTGTGAGACCCCTCCCTCTATATGCACACTAGTTGTTGAATAACATTTGTATAAACTTATGTTTACGTTAATTTTTTTTAGTGTCACTATTGTACATATAAAGTATCACTTTTAAAAAAATTACTGTATTTTTAAACAGTGACACTTCGTATACAGAACACACGGCAGAGTGGCAAAATAATAATGTATGTTAGTTACTTACCTGTACAAAAGAGGAAGCAGATGCAGCAAGAAAATCAGCATATGAAGAAATATCGTATTGAACGCGTCGAATGCCGAGAGTGTAGTAAGTGTTGGCCAGGTCATCGCTTCCAGCTACCACCAAAAATACACTGTTGCTTAATATTTTGTTACCACTTTCTTCCCCAACTTCCCCTTTAAGCTTCCCTATGTACTCTTTGAATTCCTCCAATTGATCACTTAATCCTGTCACTGACTGTACGTATTTCATTTTAGACAACAATTTATCTACAGCATTTAAGGGATGAGCCACAAAATTCACGCATCTATCAAATGTCAATCACTCGCAAATTTCGTGTAAATATAGTAACACACACTTGTCTATATAGTACGTAACACATGATTTGTTGCAAGCGTGTTTTTCTATTTGAGGCAACATCTTTACAATATTTTTGTCATTATTTTTAAGGAAATTAAATACGTGCAACATTTAAAATATGATTTATTAAAGTACATAGACATATTGTACATTACAAATTGGGTTAATTGCAAAATTAGTGCCACAAGAAATTTTCGATTGCACCTTTGGTCTCTTCATTACAGAATGGATGAAAACTAGTTTTGCAATGAACCTCACAAACTTGATAGAAATTTTGAACGAACAAAATGACCTTTTCGTGAATTATTTTTTCCCAGTGAGACCTTTATAAATTTGAGTCAATAATAAAAGAATTGTTTAGTAGTAATGTGTGCTAGGTAGCTACAAATACAAATAGCTAGCTAAATAACGTCATTATTAAACATGAATAAAATGCAACACCGATCGATAGGAGTGTAAACATACCACTAGTTTAGATGTTTGAGGGTCGTATCCACAGCCGCCAGATGCGAAGCTGACACCGGTTGGGAGATCATGAACAGTCAGATTTTTGTCTTTGTAAGCCGGTATTATATCTTTGATTCCCAATTCTTCAGCTGTTATTCAAGTACAAATTTTTTGAGATCATGGATATAATAGGCAACAAAATGTTTTGTTTTTTTTACTTTGGGGGTTGAGTATTAAGAACAATAATTTTACAGGTTTATGAATGTACGACACTTTATTTCAAAATCATTAAATATAAAATAATAGGATCCGAATTAGCCCAAAAATCGGGCTCCAATCGCTAGTGAATTTGTTCTACTTTTAGAGATTTACAAGTTTATGAATGTAGGACACTATATTTTTAAAATTTGTAAATGTAAGATAATTGTACATGCAACTCACATGACATATATTTCAACCCGATTTGGGGCACTTGATCATCTTACATTTACAGATTTTGAAATTATAGTCCTTAAAACACAACCCCGTAAGGGAAGGTAGCCGCGTATAAGAAAACATGATTTTGTAAAGTAAATTACCAATTAAATCAGTAGGTGTCTTGCCATTGGTGAACCTGCCAGTAGGAATTCCACCCACAAAATCTTTACCGTAGGGTGGGAAATTGGAATAGATTAGGGTTTTTAGTAAGTTGTTATTGCCCTGATCAACGATTGAATCTCCAAATGCAAAGACACCTGGAACTGTCATATTCTTTGGTAGCTCTATCACCCCCTCACAACCACCCCCCAACAAAATAACTACAATTACAAATACACACATTTTAATAATTCTATCATCACAACGAGTAAAAACCAATGAATTATAAACAAGATAATTCATTTTAATTTGTCAACTACTGACACTTGTTTTTTTTGGATATATATGCATGTGTTACATCATATATATACTAGTTTCTTTTTCGGCAAAGATTGTATAGTTAATTAATGTAACGAGTGTCTTTTTCAAAAAATAAATAAAAAAATGATGTGTTTGTTTTATAATTTTGTCAAAATATATTCCAAACAAACTTGGGTTTATTTGGTATGGGTTGGTAACACTAGATAGATAGCATAAGTGAAATCCCAAAATTTTGAGTGTCGTGATGCAAATAATTTCTTTGGTTAGAATCATGATATATATACTTTTAGTGAAACTTGTCCTCAGAGAAGACAAATCATCCTGTAAGACAGACGACCAAACGGATTGTTAGCATATACTTATACACTAATTTAATTTGAATTTTTCTTATTAACTGGTTTTTTTTTTTTTTTTGCATCATATAGGATGCTCCCAAAATAATTAATAGTGATACTTGTATGGAGTAGTAATACTTTAGTCGGGTTTTTTTAGAAGAATAAGTCGATCATTTTTATAAATATTATACTTGTATGGAGTATTACTTTGAGAAAGAGTGGTCACATAAATATGGTTCACAAGAGAATTATATCAAAATATTGTGCAGTAGGATTGATTCAGAAAAAACAAGGACACACTTGTCCAAACCAGAATAGGGGACCTTACATTGGCATAAATTATCAGTATTTTTTATTTTTATTTTGATGGGGCATAAATTATCAGTATTTTTTTTTTATTTTTTTTTGATGGGGCATAAATTATCAGTATTATATAGGAGTAGTTGTTACTTGGCAGATGGCATTAAAGTCAATATATTAAAAAGTAATTATGCCTATGTATCTAATAAGTTTTGTGATATATAATTGTTCAAGGAAAAGGGGGTGGTTAAACTACAAAGAATCTGCACCTTTATCCAATACTCATAGAGATGTGAGTGTTAGCTGGTAGGAAATGCTTGGCATTGTGTGCGCTAATTAACTTACAAATTCTAACATAAATTCCTTGTACACAGCGACCTTAATTTCAAAAATATAATTTACTACTACGTACTCAATGCTTTTATTATTCTTGAAACATTCGAATTAAATTTGATAGTTTGCAAAACAAAATTCTCGTATATCTCTTCTGCCATTTAAAAATAGAAACATTATTTCGTTTGTAACTTGTTACATCAATTTTTTTTTTTAAGGCAATCAAATAAATTTGATGTTCCTGAATAGTAAATAAAACTGGAAAAGCTCTCGTCCTTGTCCAAGGCTTTACATATGGACCAGGGCTCTTATCTATAAGTATATTTTTAAGCCATCAGCTAGTTAAAGCTAATTCAATCGTGTTTTTAGAAAAGGGAGAGATTACTCTGTAAAGACCACAACATCAGACTTATTTCAGACACCAAATGCAATAAAATATCAATCATGAATGAAGCAAAGTTAATTTACATTTAGAGACGAGAAAAATGCAACATGTACAATGCAAAATAACACCCCAAACCAAAAACATAGTCTTCATTGAAAAAGCTCAAATGTTCCGCTCATTCCCAATTGTCTAAAAGACACCCCAACGAGAGAGTTGGTGATAAATTTGCTATGTGCATGCTTCAGTGGCCACTCACAAGAAAAGGATGCTGGCAAACTCCACACTCTATCGTCTCCGAACCTGAACTCGGAACTTGAACCTACACCATCACAATCAAATTCATTCCAATTTAATTGTCGTTTTAGAGGAAATTCATTTCAAAATATCTGTCGCGTTTGGTTTTACAAGAGAGTGCCCTTATCTAATTTTTTGAGATACAATGGCTCTAAAAAAGAATCTATGTAAAACACCCAAGGGTATATTAGTCATTTTATACAAATAGTATTAAGTGACTTTCTTAATCTACGTGAAACGCCCAAAAGCAACAGTTAAGTTTGAACGGAGGGAGTATAAAATTGAAGACGAGTAGACATAGATCAAAACCTGTAAGTGGACTGTACAAGTTGGGCAGGCAACCTCTTTCATTCGTTTTCCAGAACCATCTGATCTTGAGCCTGAAAAGAAGATATACCAGTATGACTAATCGGTGATATATGCCTAAGACCCACCATCAGAAAACTAAACTGTAAAGGCAAGAAAGAGAATGAGTTTAGGCTCAGGTGAAAAAGATGAGCATAGATCATTTTCAGCAAGAGTAGGGAGGGGAGAAGTAGACACCTGATACCAAAATACAAAGTGCATGTCCTTGAAATCAACATAAGGGAAAAAAAAAAGATTGTTTTGCAACTAAATGCACAGATAGATGCCACAGAGAAATAGGTATGTATCACATCCGATCTTAATCTTATCTACTCAACATTAAATTTTACCTGATGACACCTTGCAGCTTCTCTCCATCTCCTCCTGTAATCAAATAAAAAATAAACCATCTTGAAAACTTCAAAAAAATAGGCCAGCAAAGTAAAGTGGGGAATAAACTTAAAATGAGATTTGCCAAACAAACAATGGACAATATTATAGTTTCAACCAAGCTGATCAAAATATTTTTTAAGAGCTCATGGAGAAAAATTACTCTGGTAAGGTAACAAAACTTCCATTAATAGAAAACTACAATAGATAAAATAGCATTACCTATAGCAGTAAAGTAAATTGCAAAATTGGTCCCATATGAATCAGTTTTCTCAATTTTAAATTTTTAAAATGATTATGTGCTGCTCACGTGAGCTCCCGGAATTTCATGTAGCAAACGAACTACTGACTTGGCATCTTTTACTAGACATAATGAGGCCACCAACATATTAAATTCAATTTAAAAGAAAATCACAAATATATTTTCATCCTAAAACAAAAATTTGTCAATATAGGACTAAAATTGCAGAAATTTGAAAATTATGAGACTTGATTGGGAAATTAATTCGTATGGGACTAAAATCACACCAACAACCAATAGATATGGGACCAATTTTGCAATTTACAATATAGCGGTTTAAAAACTAAAAACATTATTCTTCACCAGTGCATATATAAATATAATACTAACAATAAAGCCATACAAATGACAAATAAGATCTGGAATCTTTGTAATTCCTCTATCCAAGAACAGCAGGAGTAACTTATAGGTTATTGGTCCATCATGAGTAATGTGTCAAATGTTACCTGCAGTTTCTTGGCGAGATCCTCATGACTTTGAACAGTTGGTCTATTAGAAGCTTCCTTAGCACTGCTCAGTCTACGAGAAACTTCAGCCTACAGACAAATTTAATAGAAATAAATCTCACTACACAGATTTTTCTACAGACCATCTCTCAAAAGCCAACAACTACAAGCATGAAAACACTCATCATTTCGCAAATTATTGGACTAAAACCAAGATTGTACTCTCGTTGACTATTTCTCTTTCAAACATATAAGGAAGTCAACCAAGCAATAGTCTAGACTGCTGTAAACCTAGGGCAAAGAGTCATACTCTCAAAAGTTTGCAGAATTACCAAAACGGAAAGAAACATCGTTTTACATACGAAGCATCGGTCAAAGAGTCATACTCACAAGAGTTTGTGAATTATTAAAATGGAAAGAAACATAGTTTGTTCATACCAAGCATCGATCACAAACTCTAAAAACAGGAGCACTGTCATCAGCAGTAAGAGCAGTTCTACCCTGAGTGCACTTGCCGCAAAATATATCTCCACAGTTCCTGCAATGATGCTGAAAACAAAGGAGACTGTGGTAATACTGTAATAGATAGAGATAACATTATAGATCGCCATGTAACTTTGGCCGTGTCCAATTTTAGTCTGGCATGTTTTTACTTCTCCAATTTGGGTCGTTTTTGGTCCTTTTGGTATCAGGTGTGGTCTTTTAGGTGTCAACTATGGTCCTTATGTGTCCAATTTTAGTTCTGCATGTTTTTACTTTTATTCAAATTTGGGCAAAAATTGACACCAAAAGGACCAAATTTTGGAAAGTAAAAACATACAGGACTAAAACTGGACATGGACAAAGTTACAGGACGATCTGTAATATTATCTAGTACTAATTGATATGTTACCCCATGCAAAGATCTATAAAATTCACATGCTGCATAAGCAAAGCAAAAAATGGACTATGTGATGCATTCAAGAAGGGGAAGGAAGCATATTACGAGGAGAAAAAAGTAAATCAGATATGGCATACCCTGCGCACAAAAGCACCAAAGTCTGTTCCACAAGCTGTGCATTTGGTTACTGCTTCATCAGGGACCTGTTTGAGTTTGAGCAAACGAAGCTTGAGTTTCAATTAAGAGAAGAGCATACTAGCATAGTAAGGATTCTTTAGAAAGCATAAGTTAACTTATAGGACCTTCCCAGTTTTCTGTCATTTCCAAAGTTCTAAATAAAACCCATTTATAGTAGAGAATGCATAAGATGAAAAAAAACTCAAAACTTGCCGTGTTAAAATAGGACTCAGATGATCAAAGAAATCAGGAAACTTTACCCAGTGATCCTTCTCTTCGTTGACAGGCTTTATCAAATGCAAAAGATCAGTAAAACCTTTCTTCTTCTCTGTAGCTTGTTCAGCAACCTTTGGATATTCAGATGGACGGGTTCTTCCACTCATCTCCTTATACTGCAATTTCAAAGCATCATTCTAACACAGTCTACTCACTAATTTAATCTATTCCTGTCGCGCAGGTGTGTAAAATCATATGGGTGGCAATCAAATTATGAGTTCAGAGCTACACAAGAAATTGCTAGTCAGCAGCTTTACAGAGCTACAATTTTGTTTTATTTTAATAAAATAAACAGGGAAACCATTTAGACAGTATAAACAACTTCAAACCTGTACGATTGCAGCAGTGACTGTATCCAAAAGGGTGTTGGTGGTATAGCTGTTTGACTTCAATCTAATGCGCCTTGACTCAATGTCCACAGAGCTTTTCGACCAGAAAGCAAATATCGATGAATCAATAGCCTAAGCAAAGTAAAACGAGCAGCCCAGTGAGCAAATTCAAAATAAAGAGATAGCATACGTGCACAAGTAGAGAAAAAAACTAAACAATGAGTATGGGAAAGCTTTATTTTATCCGATAAACTCTTAACAAATACAGCAATTCATTTAAGCAATGACTCTTGAATAACTGTAACACAAGCATGATCATCTAGTCCAACAAACTTCTTCATTTACCCAAATTTACCAAATTCAGTAAGCAGAGTCTATTTAGTCTGTTAAAACTTTAATATATATATATATATATATATATATATATATATATATATATATATATATATATATATTGTGTGTGTGTGTGTGACTGTGTATTACATTGGAGTTGAATCAATCATGGACAGAAATCAATTCCACCTTATAACAAAATTGAGCTTCTTAAGAAATGTTGGTCTTCCAATAATAACAGTGAAAATGCTATATGAAATAATGCGAGCATGAGTCATAAATAACAATCCTCCCAAACCCAACACCATTATTGGGGAAAAAGAGTAAGCCAAATCATACTTCACATTTGGTAATTGTGTCAAGAAGATAAATTCTTAATATGCGGTTGGTATTTGGATCCAGCATGCGAATTCCATCCAAGCCAATCTGAAAGGAAGTACATTTGAAGTTAAATATTGTACTAGATGCTGATCATAACTAAAGATATGAAAAATAACTGCTACGATATCAATGCACATAACAGTAAAACGTCTCAAGAGAATCACAGACTAATGACCTCAAGGAATCAATAAACTACTGCAATAAAATTACAACTGAAATATAAATGTCAAGATCATTCTAAAAGCATAGGAAAAAGAAGTTATTTTCATCAAAATTAAAAGCAGAGCAACCATTGTCCTAAAACTAATGTAATTACAAGATATAAAGCATGGAAGGATAAACATTTTCCAATAAATTGTAAATACAGAAGAACAATCAAAGGTAATATTTATTTTTTACTAATTACACTACCAAATAGCTAATCAATTTCGATTTTTTTTTTATTTAAATTATTGATGCACTAAGGAGAACAGTCTATTATTCTACCATGCAACTAGGATACTCTTTTATCGATGAACAATTTTTAATCATATCTTTACTTTTCATCTTTATCATTTTACTTTGTACAGTCAACTCTTTTATTTTCTCCTTCAATGATACTTTTCACTTTTTCTGTTTATTCCCTATCTTTTCATCCTTCTTCCACTATTTCCCACAAGGCCTCTCCATCTTTCACGTTATCACCCAGTGACAACCATTGTACTGCCACGTACCCTGGGACCCACCTCCAGCATCTCCACCTAGCCAACCGTAGCAAGGCCACTAACCAACCACTGCCACCCCCATATCAGGCAACCTGATCAGTACACACGACAATGTGTGCATGTAAGTCTGGTACATTTAGATGAACGTATGATGTGTAATTTTTTACATAGAATATGCAAAGTCGTAAAAGCGCTAAGCAAAACTTGGGCCTAGTGGCTAGATGGTGTCAGAATGGGGTTAGTTGAGACCTAGACGAGATTAAGCAGGGCCGGGCATCGGGAAAAAAGTGGAGGCAGCTGAGGCAAAGGGCAGCCTTGCTCCTAGGTAGGGATTTTTACAATAGTGAGACTATGTGTACATGCCCGTTTAATGAAGGGAGCATATGCATGTGCGTGTATGTGCATGTAGAGTGAGTATGAATCAATGTGTGTGTGTATGCACTATGCACGCGCAAGCATCTATGTCACACATGCACCCAAACATGGAGAGAAACCAAAGAGGAGAGAGGTGCCTCTAAACTTGAAAATCTTTAGGGTACTATCATCACACAGAATCCGTCATTCCTCATCTCATATTCTGTGTTACTAATACATATATGAGAATGACGTCACTAGTATGCAAGTGGCATGTTATCAATTGGGATGGTAATTGAATATTTAATGCAAGAGGAACTGAACTTGTACATATATACCCTATATTTTAATTTTCTTGACTGGTAAAAACTCTAAGCCACTTTTGGAGAGGCACAAAAGTCATGTTGCTCTTTCTGATCACTGTTCCAGTATTCCATCAAACAAATAAGTGTGAGTGCCAGTATTTTTTTTTCTAAATAAAGTTTTTTTTTTTTTTTGTAAAATAGCCATGCCTCATTATCGGCTTAGATATTCAAATGTCGGGAGGAAAACATAAGGCTAAATGTTGCTCATCCAAATAATAGAGAAAAGCTTATGATAGTGCGTTTATTGGGGTGTACACCAGGAACCCATTTTTTTTTCTCTACATATTTTGGGTACCTTTCATCTCCATTTACCATTTCAGAAAGTTGTTTCATTGCGACTCCATTTCCTTTATCCTTCACAATAGCAACAGTCCTTCAACACGAATATAGCATCAATAACTAATTATTCAACCTCCAAACCCATAAAGAAGTGAATAGTGATCCAATCAAACCAGGATACACAGGGTCCAAAAAGGAAATTAGTTACAACTGCCTCAGTGTTTAGCATATCCTCAATCTCATTCCTCTATGCCTAAGAAATACTTGAACTTGATGTAGTTCAGGCTAGCCTACTTATTTTCCTCAAGTGGAGAGAGACTTATAAGTAACTTTTCAACACTCTGCATATATGGCCATTCCTTTTTTAAGGCCACAGTCAAACAAGGAACAGGGGGCAAAGGAAAAGATTAAAATGGCAAAACATTTTTATTTTCTAACCAAATTACAAAAATAGAACATTAGGAATTTAAGAGAGAAAATGCAACTTAATCATAACCTCTAAATTGACAGAATTCCCCTCAAAACAACGTATAACTCTTAACGAGAAAAGCAAAAAAACAATTAAAAACATGCAAATGACATGTGGTTATCACAATTCACAACCACCCAAGCCTGAGTTCCCGAACCAGTTCCATTCAATGCACCAAAAGCCCATATATGTGAGAAAGATTAAAAGAAGTTCAATAGAAGATAGGACCATCTCTCAACCTATATTATATCTTTAAAACAGTAATACACAAGAATCTACAGGCTAGTTTCCCATTACAAACCTGGCAAAGAACATCCATGGTGCTCTGTCCACCACTCTCGGCCAACAACTTCACCCTAAACTTCTGAACCCCACTCTTCGCATCCTGCTGTGTATCTGCCTTTGGAACTGCCCTCACAACTTTCGACCCGGAATTTGAACTTCGCTCTTTACCCGAAGAAGAAGAATTGTACCCAACGGGCCTGCCAAAATCATCGAACGCAGACCAAGTGGAAGAATTCGGAGCCGTTCCCCGAGCCCCATACGGCTCACTACTACCCTTATAAGCATAAACCCCTTCGTTATTACCATAGGCAGTGTCAGCTCCATATTCACTGAAGCCGCTCTCAGCTCGCTTGCCATACGATTCCGCCCCCAAATCTGACCTGCTACGGCCCAAATTCACGTCGCGATTATCGTACGGCGTTTCATAAATATTGGAATTCAGTTGAGAGTATAGCGCAGGTTGTTGAATCGACGGGTAACGTGAATTGGTGGAAACGGGATTGGGATTGGGATTTGAGGTATAGTTAGGCGCCGGCTGATCGTATGAAGAGTGATACGCCGGCAATTGAGGATGCGACGGGGGTTGATGGGCCCCATGGGCTTCGAATTGGGGGAAAGAATACGACGATTGAGGTTGCGAATACGAAGTCGGTGCCGGGAGAGGATCTGGAGATTGCGGGTAGGAAGAAGAATTGTGTTGGTACGTAGAGGAGTAGTCAGTGGATGACGGTGGAGGAGTGTAAGTGTTGGCGGAGAACGGCGGGGCGGATGCGTACGACGGCGCAATAGGGGCGTAGGACGGTGCAACGGGGGCGTACGACGGCGGAGCGGGGTGAATGTGTTCGGTAGGATTGGGGTTCAAATTAGGATTTGGATTAGAGTTTAGGGTTTGTGGATAGTGTTGGTGGTGGTAGTAGTTGTAATCGGCGTTGTGCATCGTGAGAATCCGGCGATGGATGGATTTGATTGACTTGTTCGTCCACGGCGATGGAGAATGATTGCACAGGGTTTTTGTCTATTTTTCTAAGAATCGGAGCTTTTAAGGGAGCAGGTAAAACGCTTTATGTTAAAGATAAACACGCGTTTTAAAGCACAATGGAAACCAACCGACTTTGTTACTTTCAATACGCCACGCAGGCCCCACTTATCCATATGTAGAAGTTTGTTTATAAATTAAATACTCATTCCTTTTCTCCTTCTCATGACTTCCAGGATTTAAGGCCTAGGTAGTGGTGCTCTAAACACTTCGAACTATCTCACTTTGTCTTATCCATATGTAGACAAAGTCTTGTATGTAGAGATGTTTATTGCCCTACACTTTTACAGTAAAAATTGGGGTGTTATCATTCTAAATTTAAGATAATAATTATTTTTGTAAAAATAATACTGTATATGTATATTTTAAGATACTTCTATAACATAAAATTAAGATTTCTATTAAAATATATATATATATATTAAAAACATGTTTATTAATTTATTTAGGAATCATAAAAAAGTTGATATTGATATAATTTTCTAATTAGAAATATCATATTGTAAACTTAGGAGTTACACTTATATGTATGAGTTCTTTATGTGATGAGTTAGGAGAGAGAAAATCTCTAAAATCTAGGATACACGATGTCGCCATATTTCATAAGGCTCTGCTACAGTGCTTCGAGTCGACAGTGGTTGAACACGATATGGCGCACTCATTTTTTATATCATTCATTCTCGGAGCTTTAAACAAAAACACAATACAAAACAAGTTACTTTATGTTCGTATGTGTTACAACACATATTATTATGGGGGATACAAATATTTATATGATTCAGAGTAGAAGATAACATCTAGAAAATAAAACGAAACAAATTATAAGAATTCACACAAATGTGGGATACATATCTCCGTAATTGGATATAATAAAACAAGGAAACAACAAATTGAAGGTCTCCAATTATTATATTAGAAATAAAATCGAAATTCTCAAAATAAAAATTAACAAACAATTTTTAAACGCATTGAACCACCCAATTCCACTTTCTCCTTAAGCTTCCATCGACTCCATGCATTGCAGCAGAACCGTAGGGGTCACGGAGGTTCATGCGTCCAGATTTTAGAAAGTTTTCTCTCGCCCGACTTATCACATAATGGACCTGTCGAGATCGCGACGATCTAATATTCATCATCATGTTCAACTATTGTCGACTTGAGATGCTGCGATAGAGCCTTAGGGAATACGTTGGTGTCGTGGTGAACCTTTTAATTTTCTTATTTTAAAATGACATGGAACAAAAATGACACGTGGTAGAGAAGTTTTAGATTAAATTGATACATGTACAGAGCAAAATTTGTTTCAAATCTCACTTAGCATAAGGCTAGAGAGTCTATCCCCTTTAGATATACTATATAGATTGCAATCATACATTATGGCACCAAAATATTTTATTTAGTCTGCGTGACATTACTGTTGTACGTGCTTTCATCGGGTTGACTCGGATGTGGACTATTTGTTAGCACGAAACAAACATGTATAATGATCGGGGGTTTATTACGTGTTTAGGGAGTATTTATGATGATCTTGATGATCTTATGAAGAACAAAGCAAGAACAAAGTAAGAACAGTGATGTAGCTTCTTGGAGAAGCTAAAAGCTTGAGAGCTTTGGGAGAGTTTATTGCTTAGGGTAGTGTGATTTTGTGGAATGGTGTAACTTCTGTACAAATGAGCCCCTTTTAGGCATTATATAGTGGTTTCTGGGGGCTGCCCGCCCTTTACACGTGGCACGCCCTCATTGGACTTGTCTTCTGCTTGAAAAGGTGATTTGATGGCGCATTTAATGCTAAACCGCCTCTGGTGCTCGTCCTCGCCGAGATGCCGAGGAGCTGGGATATGGTGGTCGCCGGAGGACCTGATTATCTAGGAAGGTGGTCGCCCAAACCTTCGAGGTGTGTGGTCGCCACGCTTCATGCTGTCTCCCAAGGCTTCAACACTTAGACTTTCTCTAGCTATAATAGGCGCGTGCTCGCCACTCATTTGGGCGAGCAGCTAACTAAACATGTGTTCGCCAACATCTTTGAACGAGCACTTAAACATATTAAATACACCTATTCTATTACATTTTCTTGGTCTTGTTGACTAGTCGTCGCACGACTTTGTTGACTAGTCCTCGCCACGTAAGCTGGTGACTAGGATTGACTTGTCAAAGATTGACTTCTTTGACTAGGTATAACATTTGCCCCCTGCTCGCCTTTCTTCGTATTCGTAGAATGGTAAGGCGAGCAATCTGATCGTCTTCTTGGAAGGTGGATTTGTCTTCGACAAACAAATCCATTTTGAAATCTTGATGACGTAAGTTGGAGGCGGTCGCCTCGTTTCCTACGCCGAGCACGCTTTTCGAAGCGACTTTAATGATGATTGATGTGACATGTGTCAGGCGCGTGATCGGCGCCCGAAATTTGAAATGCGCGCGTGGGGCGCGTGCCGACCTCAAAGGTCGCGCGTGGGGGCCACTTTCCGAACTCGATTTCGGAAATGACCCCAAATTTTTGGGGAAATTATGATTTTGACCCCGTTTTTTGCACATAGGTCCCTGATCGACTTTGCCTATAAATATGACCTCCATCTTCCTCAAAACACTTTTCACTTCTGCAACTTTTTGAATCCTTCTTTGAGCTTCCTTCCAAGCTTCATTCTTCAAGCTTTTCCGGCGTGTTTTGGGTGGTTTTCGATCGTCAACAAGGTAAAAACATACATTTCTTTCTTTAAAAACTTATTTCTCCCCCATTTCTTAAGAAAAAATGGAGGTTGGTGGTGGCTCCGGTGATGGTCCGCCGCCGTTGGTCGGTGGCTCCGAAAGCTCCGGCGACGGAGACCGTTTGGCCTTGGCCTTGATGGAGAGGGCAGCCTCTTCGGACTCTAGGATCCACTCCCCCGAACCCATAAATGTTGGAATTCGCAATCTTGGAAAAGCAGTGGTCGTCGACGTCGATGAGCTCGACGAATCTGATAGGGACGATGCCGGCAATGATGCCGAGGAGGGTGGCAGTGAGACTAGTTCTGATCTGCGCGACCAGGGTTTGGATCGAGGGGTGGGCGAACAGATAGAAATTGCCCAAGTCGAGGAGACCTTGACGAGAAGTCTCCGCGAGGACTTCGAGGAGGTTGTTCAATATGCGGAGAGCATAAAGGACATTTTGAGTGGTAGAGAAAATTTGGACGGCGACGAGGTATCGAGGGAGGCCTACTATAAATATTTCTGCGAATACCTTCCTCGAGAGGTTCCTCGCCCGTACCGAGAAGCTTTTCAATCAAGGTATGAAGCAAGCAAGTATGCGAGTACAGTCTCCTCGACCCAGCTAGAAAATTCACGAAAAAAGTATCAATTGCCGGCCGACGTTTGCTTCTTTGTTCCTCGCCAAGATGAGAGGGCCGACCAGCCGCCAGAAGGGATGGTCGCCGTCAACATCGGCATGATGGAGGCAGGGCTGAGGTTCCCCCTGCACCCCAATATCTCAAATTTCTTACACTTCTTAAGGGTGGCCCCTTCTCAAATTTTACCGAACGGTTGGTCGAACCTGATCGGAATTCTTACACTGTTCGGCCTGGTGGCGGCCGAGAATGGATGTCGGAACACATGGCTTAGTCCGAAAGAGATTAATTATCTCCTTCAGGCGGCCGAGGCCGGAGAGAAAGTAGGCTATGGATACTATTATGTAAGAGGCCGTGATAATTTTAAGTTGGTTGAAGGGGTTCCCAACAAAATTAGAGATTGGAAGACCAACTGGTGGTGGGTAGTCGGGGACTAGAAAAGTCCGGTGAGGCCGGATGGGTCCTCTGCTCGCATTCCCCTCGAGACCGAATATCGAAGAATTTGTGGTAAGTCTTTTTATTTCTGCTCGTTCTTGTCTATACTAACTAACTCCTCGTTTTTGTAGGTGAAACTGTTCTCAAGAAGACCGCCGAGCACCGTCTCACGCCCCTCTTCCAATACCATGTTTGCTGCGTTCTCAATCGTCGCTACCTGGAGAGGTCCTGTCGCTTTCTGAACAGGGAGTGTATGCGCGAGCGAGCAAGTCTCAGAGTACCTCCTCATCACTTCACTCGAGAGTTCCCTCCAGGTATCAACATATTTCTAAGTTTTTTTGTGAATTTGCTAAGTTTTGTGAAATTGTTCTTCGTAAACACTGACTTCTCGCCTTTCTTTCTTAGTAGTGGTTCCAGAGAGAGTTGTCACTTATCTTCCTCCCACCGTTGAAGTTGATCGCATAAAATCGAGCAGGATGCTTCAACAAGCAAGATTGCTCCGCGAGCGCAAGATCGTTGATGGCTCTGGCAAGAAAAGGAAAGGGGCGGAGACCTCGGGGGCTCCACCCAAGAAGGTTTCTAAACCAACCCGAGGGGGTTCTTCTCGCCCACCTGCTACCGAGCAGAGGGCCGAGCCAGTTGGCGAACAAAGGATCTCGCCGAGGAGATCTCCTCCGCCGAGGGGTAACTCGCCTCCCCCCACACAGGTCGTACCCCCTCCTCCCAGAAGCACTCGATCGCGAGAGACTGCTGCGAGCTCGTCGGCCGAGCACAGGGCTCAAGGGGATAACACACTTCTCGGCTGGGACGCCGCAAGGGTTGACAAGTAAGTTTCCTCTCAACAAAATTTTAGAAAATTTTCAAGTACCTTTTTCTAATTTTTTCCCTCTAATAGTGTTGCCGACTACCGGGTCGTCGAACCTTTCAATCAGAACCTCCTCGGCTTCTACCGATCGCGGAATTCGGTCGACAAAGAGCCCCTGAATCCGATCGCACTTAGGGCTGTGAAGAATTTGCCTCGATCGCTGACGACCACTCTGGTCGACGAGGTGAACAACCACAACTCAATGGAGAATGCGCGACTGGTCGCCATAGATCTGAGCTGGGCATCTTACACGATGCAGAAACTCGCCATCCAGATCGCCGAGAGCCGCAAAACCAGCGAGGACAGGAGTGTGAAGCTCGCCCAAATGGCCAAGGCCAAAGCTGTCGTCGAGAGGCAGCTGGTCGCTTCTGAGGAGAAGGTGGTCGACCTTGAGACAAAGCTGGCCGATGTCGAGGCAAAGTTGGCCGATTCTGAGGCCCAACTTGAGACGGCTCGAAAGAAGGATCAAGAATATCTCCAAGAGATCGAACGTCTCCGTGCTCGCCTCAAGACTGCCGAGGACGAGGTAAGAACTCTTACAAACAAATCTGCAACTGATGAGGAAGAGTTGGCCACTCTTCGGCAACAGTTGGTCGACATGACGAATGAGCGAGATGAAATCAATGAGCTCGCTGGGGGCGTGGCCATTTTATCGGTGGCGCTCACTGCCCACGGGCTCATTCATGCGCTTAAGGAAATTCATCCGGAAGTGGACGTAATTCCGCTTGGCGGGTTTTTGGACGACCTCCTAATGAAGGAAAAACCTCAACCGGAATCGGAACTCCCCCTACTTCCT
Organism: Galeopsis tetrahit; assembly: GCA_963675135.1. Lineage (NCBI taxonomy): Eukaryota > Viridiplantae > Streptophyta > Magnoliopsida > Lamiales > Lamiaceae > Galeopsis > Galeopsis tetrahit. The sequence continues at coordinate 57,898,100 of OY776131.1, forward strand.
TTGATGAAATTGGGACTCCAGTTCCCTCGACTCTTGGGTGTTCCGGTACTTTTCGGGGACCCTCCACAAGCCTCCCCACCCCAATAGGGCGAGCAGAGTGCTCCTGCCGAGGTGGAGGCCGTGGACGAGGAGGAAGATGCCGGCGAGCAGGATGCTGCTGCCGATGGGAATGCTGTAGAGACTTAGTTTCTCTTTTATTTTGTTTTTTTAGGACTGTTCGGCCACTAAGGCCTCTTTTGTAATTTCAGCCTTTCAAGGCTTTTTAATGAATGGAACTTTTTGCTTATATGATGTTTGGTTATTTTGAGTGATCGTTCTCGTTACTGCTTTTCGATTTATGTTATGATTATTTTTTGCAAGCATTTTTTAAGAAAGAGTGGTCGTCTTTTCTTGCGAGCATCTTTAAGAAAGAGTGCTCGTCTTTCCTTGCGAGCATCTTTAAGAAAGAGTGCTCGTCTTTCCTTGCGAGCATCTTTAAGAAAGAGTGCTCGTCTTTTAGAGTTAACCATTCGTCGGTTAAACTCTTTTGTTTCATAGGTAGTGATCGTCGTCGCCACTACCTTGCGAGCATCTTTAAGAAAGAGTGCTCGTCTTTATTTTGCGAGCATCGTTAAGAAAGAGTGCTCGTCTTTTAGAGTTAACCATTCGTCGGTTGAACTCTTTTTGTTTGATAGGTAGTGATCGTCGTCGCCACTACCTTGCGAGCATCTTTAAGAAAGAGTGCTCGTCTTTTGTTTCCTAGATGGCTACGCAGAGCCTTTTCTAAAATTTCCAAAATTTATCTAACACTTGATGGAAGTTTAAAACTTTACTTGTATTGAAATGATGACTAGATACAAACTATACAAATATAAAGAAATTAAAAACTTACTGATAGTACTTCTTCAGCTTGACCGCGTTCCACGGGTACTTGCTCGGCTTGCCCTCGAGATCTTCTAGCTCGTACGATCCGTTCAGGAGTGTGCGCGTTATTCGGTACGGACCCTCCCAAGTCGGGCCAAGTATGCCAATGGACTGCTCCGTCGCCCTCCGAAGTACGAGCTGGCCGATAGTGAACTGGCGAGCACGTACTTTGGTGTTGTAGTAGCGTTCTGACCTTTGCTTGTACACCACGTTCTTCTCGTCCGCTGTTAGCCTTTGCTCTTCTAGGAAGTCCAAGTCGGAGAGCTGTGCATCGTTATTCAACTGCTCGTCATAATTTGCCACTCGAAAAGTTGGGACCTGCCCCTCTGCTGGTATGACAGCTTCGGTTCCGAATGCGAGCGCGAACGGAGTTTCACCAGTAGAATTCCTCGTGGTCGTCCGATATGCCCACAGAACCATGTGCAGCTCGTCCGCCCATTTGCCCTTCAATCCATCTAGCTTAGCTTTCAAGGTGTGCTTGATGATTTTGTTGATCGCCTCTACTTGACCATTTGATTGTGGATGATAGGGTGTTGAAAAAATTTTCTTGATGTTCCACTCTGAGCAGAAATCCAGCATGTCGTGACTTGTGAATTGACGTCCGTTGTCCGTCACTATCGCTCGTGGTAGGCCGAACCTGCAAATTATGTTTTTCCAAATGAAAGTTGTCATCTGGGCCGTTGTGATGGTCTTCAGTGCCTTTGCTTCTGTCCACTTGGTGAAGTAATCGACTGCTACGACTACGAACGTTACCCCCCCGACGCCAGGCGGGAAAGGTCCGATGATGTCGATGCCCCACTTTGCGAAGGGCCAAGAGTTGTAGACGGAGATGAGCTCGTCTGGAGGTGAGTGAATAGCGGGTGCAAAAGCTTGACATCTCTTGCACGCCTGGGCGTAATGAATTGCGTCCTTCTTCAGTGTTGGCCAAAAGTAGCCTTGCCTCATGATCTTTAAAGCGAGCGCTTGCCCCCCTGTATGATTTCCACATGCTCCATCGTGGATTTCGTGCTTGACGATCTTCGCTTCGTCTTCTCTGAGGCATTTCAATAAAGGCATTGAAAAACCCCATTTGTACAGCTGGTCGCCAATAATTGTGTACCTTGCGGACCTGAGTTGCAATCTGGTTGCCTTCACTTTGTCTGTCGGGAGCTCGCCGGTCTTGATGTACTTGGTGATCGGCGACCTCCAGTCCTCGTCGCTGGTCGCTTCAACCTGCAAAATTTGACCTCTGTTCACCGATGGGGAAGAAATTTTAGTGATGGTTGCTTCTGAAAATATTGCTTCCCCCTCTGAAGTGGCCAGTCGAGCTAACGCATCTGCTTGCGTATTGTCCTCCCTAGGGATTTGCTCGATGTGGAATTGATCAAATTGCTCGAGTAATCCTTTCACTAGGTCTTGATACTTTATCATTTGATCGCCGCGAGCCTCGTAGTCGCCCGTAATTTGACATACAACCAGCTGAGAGTCAGAAAAAAATTTCAGTTTTCTGGCGCCCACGGCCATAGCCATCTTGATTCCTGCAACCAGAGCCTCGTACTCTGCTTCGTTGTTGATCGCCCGATACTCGAACTCGATCGCCGAAGCAAACGTCTGTCCGGTTGGGCTGGTGAGGACAACTCCTGCCCCTGCTTTGGTGCTCGTCGACGAGCCATCGATGAACAGTGTCCAAGGAAGTTCGATTCCCTCGTCCAATTTCTCTGGGAAAGTGAGCTCTACAATGAATTCTGCCAGCACTTGTCCCTTGATTGTCGTTCTGGGTGCGTAGGTGAGCCCAAATTGCCCGATTTCCACCGACCATTTCAAAAGTCTTCCAGTGGTATCCGGACGATGCAGTGCTCGTCGGAGAGGAAAAGTTGTGAGGACGACCACCTCGTGGTCGAACAGGTATTGCCTTAATTTTCTGACGCTCATGACTAGTGCGTACGCCAATTTTTCCATTGGAGTGTATCTCAACTCCGCATCTCTCAGTGTTTGACTTACGTAGTAGATAAGCAGATGTGTGCTCCCCTCAGCTCGGACGAGCACTAAACTGATCGCACAGTCAGTGGCCGCCAAGTACAGATACAAAATTTCGCCGGGGACTGGCTTAGATAGGATCTTCGGATCCGATAGATATTTCTTCAATTTCTCGAAAGCTTTCTCACACTCATCGGTCCACTCGAACTTTCCTTTTTTCAAAGCGTCGAAAAAAGGTTTGCAACGATCGCCCGTTCGTGCAATGAATCTATTCAGCGATGCAAGGCATCCTGTCAACCTCTGTACTTCTTTCACGTTCCTTGGGCTTTGCATATTAATGACTGCTTGAATTTTACTCGGATTCGCCTCGATGCCCCGCTGGCTAACCAAGTGCCCCAGAAATTTTCCTGAGCTAACTCCAAAACTGCATTTCTTTGGATTTAACTTCATGTTGTACTCTTTTAGGATATCGAATGTCATGGCAAGGTGGTGTAGGTGAACCTCTTTCCGTAAGCTTTTAACAACGATGTCGTCGATATAGACCTCCATCATCTCGCCGATGTGTTTCTCAAACATCTTATTTACCAGTCTTTGGTACGTTGCCCCCGCGTTTTTCAAACCGAAAGGCATTCTCTTCCAGCTATACATATCGAGCGCAGTCATGAAGGCCGTATGTCGCTGGTCGTCGGGATGCATTGCAATCTGATGGTACCCTGCGAAGGCATCCATGAAAGTTAACATCTCGTGCCCCGCTGTATTGTCTACTAGGTGATCAATGTGGGGCATCGGAAAGTGATCTTTTGGACAGGCGTCGTTTAGATCTGTGAAGTCTATACACAATCTCCACGACCCGGTCGTCTTTCTGACGAGCACTGGATTTGCCAACCACTCGGGATCAGTTCCAGTTTTCTCGATTAATTTGTTGTCGATCAATTTCTTGATTTCGACCGCCAAAGCTGCACTTTTATCAGGCCCAAATTTTCTTCGTTTTTTGGTGATGGGTCTCCTTGCTGGATCAATATTCAATCTGTGGCAGGCATGATTCGTGGGAATGCCCACCATATCTTCGTGCGACCAGGTGAATGCACCGATGTTTTCTTTCAAAAATGCGACCATGTCTGACAGCAAATGTTCTGGTAAATTCGAACCAATGAATACCTTGAGTTCTGGACGAGCTTCGTTTAAATGGATGGTTTCAAGGTCCTCCGCTGAAGTTGCCCGCTCTTTAGGCTCCTTCCAACGAGGATCCTCGATTCCGAACTCTGGCTCAAAGCCTAACCTAGGCTCCAGATCTGGAAAGTTTTCTGGAACCTGGTCGTCGGGGAGCTGGTCGCCCGAATCTGTCTGCTCGTCGATTTCCATTGGGGTGTGGTCGTCCACTTCCATGGAGGCGTGCTCGTTCGCCTCCACTTGGTGGTCGTCGGAACTACGACTGCACTCCCCAACTTCAATCTTTCGGTACTTGCTAGGAAGACCCTCCAAGTAGTTCACTTGTTCTGTTTGTGTTTGACACTCAATATACTTTCCAACCATAGTACTTTCCTTAGAATGACGCTTTGCAAAACGGACGAGACACTCCCTCGCCCGCGTCTGATCGCCCTTGACGGTTATAACTCCCGCCGGGGTTGGAAATTTTACACAGTAGTAATAAGTAGAAACGGCCGCCTTGAACTCGTTGAAGAAAGGTCGGCCGAGGAACACATTGTAGGACGATGGCATGTCGATGATCAAGAAGTCGAGCTGCCTAGCATGGTGCATCTCAGGCTCTTTTGACGATGCCAACTCCAGGGATAGTCTGATTTTCCCAATGGGAAGGTTGCGCGTGTCCCCGAAGCCTACGATTATATCATCGCAAGGCTCGATGTAAGCTGCATAATCACCGAGAGCATCCAAAGTATGCTTGAATAGGATGTTGGTGTATGCCCCAGTGTCGACCATCATGCGATGGACGTTGGTTCCCATGATCTTTCCCGTGATGACCAAAGCATCATTGTTTGGGTACACCACGCCGTTCAGGTCGTCGTCCGAGAAAAGGATTTGGTGAGATAGAGGCTTCTTGGCAGTCGGAGCGACGCACACCTGATGGACATTGTTCAGTGCTCGCTGCTCACTCTGAGCTCGGCGAACAGATAGTTCTTTCCCGGATTGAGTCCCTCCAAAAGGGCCTTCTATCACATTACAGGCTCCGCCCACGTTATCGATGACGCCACCTGGATTGCTCGGCATGGGAGGAGTCAGTTTGGGACGGTTCAACTGTTGGCGCAGGTCATCGCCGTCGTCGCGGCGTTTCTTCCCCCTGTTGTCGCCATTTCCAAGAGGCTTGATGAACTGGGCAAGCTTACCCTCATTGTACAGCTTGAAAAGGTTTCTCACCAAGTCTCGGCACCCATTGGTGTGGTGGCCGATGGAGTTGTGGTAGTCACAAAATTTACTACCATCGAGGTTGTCATCACTTGTATGCATTGGCTTGGCATGGGGGAGCAGATTCTTTCCCCTGACTGCATTGAAAATGCCCCTGGGATCAAGAGAGAGAGATTCTCTGAACTGGATGATCTCAGGAGACTCCTCGAAAGGCCTGAAGTTCGCTGGGCGAGCACTGCCAGCTTGAGTGGTCGCCTTCTTGGGCTGGGACGACTCCCAGTGCTTGTATTTTTCTTGGGCCAGACCCTCTTGGACGCCTCCGGCTGCTCGTTAGCCCTGGCGGCGTCCATGATTTCCTCCATCTGGATAAAGTTCCCAGCCCTCGTGCGGAAGTCCGCATAAGAAACTGGGAAAGTAAGATGGATAGATTCCCAGAGCTTGGAACCTATCCTCAGACCGGAAACAGCCGAGATCAGCTTTGTCTCATCGTTCACGGCCTCCCCATCGATCACCAGCCTATCAAAGCGCTCGATGAAGTCCTTGCCTGATTCATTTAGGGACTGGCGAACGTTTGCCAAACGTTGCTTTGAGGTTGGGCGAGCAGCAATGGACCCGTAGTAGGTCAGAAAGTATTGTCCCAGCTCAAGGAATGAGGTGATAGATCCGGGACTCAAAGTTGTGTACCAACGATGAGCCCGGTCTCCCAAGGTTAGGGAGAAGTTTCTGCATTGGGTGGCGTCCGTTGCCCCGATTGAGGCCATGTAGTTGGAGTACTTGAACAAGTGTACTCTGGGGTCGGACATCCCATCATATGCCGCCATGGAGGGCATCTGAATTTTTCTTTGAATGGGGGCGGTAAGGATTGCAACGCTTAGTGGAGGTGCGGGCAGAGTGATTGGTGGGGTGGTCCCTAGCTTCGAGGCGACCACCTCTGCTCGCAGAGCGTCCATCTCTAGCTTCATCAATTTTTGGGCTTCGAGGAACTAGGCGATTTGCCCCTCCTCGGCGGTATGTGGCTTGGGGACGACGTCCTCGTCGCGTCGGCTCCCTTGGGATGCGGCCGGGCGATCATCATGACGTGATCGCCTGAGAGAGTGCCTATCAGAATGGTGGCTGCGATAACTCTTCGCCGGAGCTCGCGAACCCTTCCCTGGTCCCACTCTATGGAGAGCTGAGACTCTGTCGCCCTGATCTCTCTGGTCAGCGCGATCTCGGTGGTCGGCCCTGCCTGGTCGGCCGTCCACATTGAAAGGCACTCGGCGAGGAGCCCTTCCATCTTTATCATCCATTAGGTTGAAAACCGAATTTCTGTGTCGCGAGTCTCCCGTGTGGCTATTGTGGGAGTGCTCGTCAGCTCTGTTTTTTCCTTTGTCTTGGGGGCGAACAGGGTGTGAGTGATAGGAACGGTCGTCCTCCTCATTCCCCTTGGCTTTGCGAGCTTTGTCGAAGGCCTGATCTTTGGCCTTCTCCAGCTCTTCTTTCTCATTCTGCCTCCTCTTCTCCATGAGGAAGTCAGAAAAGTCTTTCAAGTGTTGGGGATCTTTCAAAATGTCCCCCACGTTCAAGTTTGCAAACGGATTCACCGGCGGCGGAGGGGGATCGTTCCCTCCGGGAGCAACAAATCCGTCATGAGGAGTTTGATGAGACATCGTTTAAAGAGTGTCTACTGGAGATTATTACAAAGATATGGTTGTTCTTTAAGCTTTCGACGCTTAAAAAACGAAAGATTAGAGTTCTTGTGCAGAAGAACGTGATGTTACAACTACTTACTAGCAAAGTAACAACAACTAAAGCTTAAAAACAAGATTACACGGAGATCAAACTCCAAAATATGTCTCGAATATCGCAAATATTCAAGAACACGAAGAACACGAAAATACGTAAATAAAGCTTTAAACGGTGGAACTACCGATTAAAACTTGAAAAACGGAGTTTGCTAACCGATCGCTCGATGATCGGACGAAACTGAGATGATGAACACGTAAAAGGACCCCTCCTTCTAGCGTCAAATGTTGTACGTGCTTTCGTCGGGTTGACTCGGATGTGGACTATTTGTTAGCACGAAACAAACATGTATAATGATCGGGGGTTTATTACGTGTTTAGGGAGTATTTATGATGATCTTGATGATCTTATGAAGAACAAAGCAAGAACAAAGTAAGAACACTGATGTAGCTTCTTGGAGAAGCTAAAAGCTTGAGAGCTTTGGGAGAGTTTATTGCTTAGGGTAGGGTGATTTTGTGGAATGGTGTAACTTCTGTACAAATGAGCCCCTTTTAGGCATTATATAGTGGTTTCTGGGGGCTGCCCGCCCTTTACACGTGGCACGCCCTCATTGGACCTGTCTTCTGCCCGAAAAGGTGATTTGATGGCGCATTTAATGCTAAACCGCCTCTGGTGCTCGTCCTCGCCGAGATGCCGAGGAGCTGGGATATGGTGGTCGTCGGAGGACCTGATTATCTAGGAAGGTGGTCGCCCAAACTTTCGAGGTGTGTGGTCGCCACGCTTCATGCTGTCTCCCAAGGCTTCAACACTTAGACTTTCTCTAGCTATAATAGGCGCGTGCTCGCCACTCATTTGGGCGAGCAGCTAACTAAACATGTGCTCGCCAACATCTTTGAACGAGCACTTAAACATATTAAATACACCTATTCTATTACATTTTATTGGTCTTGTTGACTAGTCGTCGCACGACTTTGTTGACTAGTCCTTGCCACGTAAGCTGGTGACTAGGATTGACTTGTCAAAGATTGACTTCTTTGACTAGGTATAACAATTACTCAAACCTTTTATTCTATTTTCTAATTAACCTATTACTTAAAATTCTAATCACAAATTTAAGGTCACAGCTAATAACAAACACGAATTTTTGTTTGACATACCAGATATAATTTTACGTCTAAAATGTCGTATTATAAAATTTATAAAATTTTATTTTTCTCAATACACCCCATTCCTATATCCATATAATTCATCACCCTCAAGACTAAATTCATTTACCATATCCTCCAAAATTACACTTTCTTGAAAACTCATACTAGTACAAATGAACTAAATAAATAGGTAGACAAAAAGAACTAATTCCGATAAATATTTTATAAGTTTTCTTATGTATTTTGTCTGCTAAAAAAATTCACATTGAAATGTATAAAATTGCGACTGAAAATTGGAAAAAAGTCAACCGACCAGAGTCGACATTTTGTTTGTTGACCACCCGTAGTGGACCATTTGAAATTTTGACAAGTATGATCGACATTTGTAATATTGACCAGAAGTGATCGACAAAAAAACGTATTGAAGAATAGATTGTTTAAATTGTATCAGGACAAACGTACGCATGTGCTGTTTGATTTGACAAATGCATCCATAGGTGTTCAATCTTTAACACATGAGAGAGCTCGAGCATAGCAAAAAATGCAAAAGGTGGTAAAATTTACGTCAAATTAGTATGTGATAAAATCTTAGGCCAACTAGATATCAAATGAGTTGTTTTGTGTTGTATATCCTTAAATTCATTTGATAGTATTATTATTTTAATTTTTGTTGTGAAACATCTTTTTGACTTTATTGATCATTGGAACTTTGTTTTTTCTTCATGATATTTTTTTCAAATCACTTACTTGTGGCCCGTGGGCTGACTTATTAGTTACAGTGACTCATTCTTTCAAAACAATTTATTTAAATGACTGATTTGTAGTGCAGTTTATTAGGATCTTAATTATTTTGTGGAATGGACGTTGAGACAGATTTAATTTAAATGTAAATTTATATGTATATTAGAGATTTATTAATGATCCTTACGCAAGTTTGGTTTAATGGGTGATGATGACAGGCTAAGCTGGCCGTTTCATATGTTTTACTGTATTGTATCTGTATTTGTGAGTCAGTTTCACAAATCCCTTTTTCTTTTGCATCAAAGAATCCATCCCCTTTGAAACATCATATCACCTCTCTTCTATTTCTGGAATTTATACCCCTTTCAGTAATAAAGCAAGATTCTTTTTTTTTTTTTTTCCTATTCTTTTCACCCCTCCCCTTTCTCTCCATCAACCTCACTTTAGTCAACTCACACAAAATATATTAATATCAATTTTATTTGCTATTTCCACAAAAACATTTCCGACTGAAATAGATACTATGCTGAAAGAATTCCGTCTCATCTAAAAGTCCGAACTTATAGAGAGGTGGGGAATTAATTCTTGTATGTTAATTTCAATTGTATACTTAATACGTTTCAACTTTGTTTAAGATTTTCACTAATCAAATTTATATGAAATTTCATTTTTTTTCTTGTTTATTCAAACTTAGAATAATAATAGTCCCCACACTCCACTAATCATTCATGATTTATTTTGATCTCCAACGCCTTAGTATTCTTCTCTCAAATTGTAGTATCATACTTTTCACTTTTTTATCTTAATATTCCAGTAATTTATTTCATAGCTTGAACTTATAATCACTTGATTCAATTAAAACAAGCAAATATGAACTAATGAAAGGTAATATGATCACAATTCACAAGCCACACATAAAAAAGAAAAGAAAGAGATTTGATTTTTAAGTGAAAAAAGCTTGGAAAGTAGAATTCTTAATAGTGTGACAGAGAGAGGACAGTGCTCCAAAAAGGGCTCACACAGTTTGTTGCTGCACTTTTTACAACACCCCACATTTCTTCCTCCTGTGCTGCTGCTGCTGGAACAAAACGACACCGCTTTCAGCCTCTTGTTAAGATCAGAAACAATGGCCTCTCCCTCTCCCACCCTCTGGCTTCCATTTCAACAAATCTTCAAGATTCCTCCTTCTGCTTCTTGCCATTGCTATTTCTTCATCTTTCTGCACAATCACAGCCTCGTACTGCTGCATTGTAATTGCTTGTATCCGCCCTTGTTCTTCTCAATCTCATGCTCTGTTTTTTCCAAGTTATATAGTAGTATTAAACAAGAATATTGAAAAGACATGAAAGAATTCCGTCTCATCTAAAAGTCCGAACTTGCATAGAGGTGGGGAATTAATTCTTGTATATTAATTCCTAAGACTCCCCCTCACTCGTGGGTCAGATTAACACCTCTTACCCTTTTTTGGGAGGAGGCCCATCGAGTGGACAATTTAAATGGGTAGAGTGCTTTCAACAGGAATCGAACCCAGTTCGTTTGCCTGGTCCGTCTCATCTAAAAGTCCGAACTTGTAGAGAGGTGGGGAATTAATTCTTGTATATTAATTCCTAACAAGACACATACATACATTAGCATTAGGGAAAAGAAAATACCTGGAGTAGGTTAAAGCAATCCATGTCGAGCCTTTGCTTCTCAAATTCAGATTGCAGGATATCCACTGAAGAAGAATCGTGATAGTAATTGAAAAGAGGATGAAGATGGTCAAAATCCATTTTAGAGGAGGATATTATGAAAAGAGAGGGAGGGAGGGAGTAGGTTAAAAGCTTGTTACTTGGTCATAGTAATAAATAAATATCTCTTTCTTGCTTTGGAAATTGGGGTACCCCTTTTAATATGGAGATGGAGATACTACAAAAAGTTGAAAAATATTACAGTAAATTGCATTCAGGGACTTGGTTTATTAATAAAATTATTCTCTAATTTAAAAATAAATCGCAAATCAATTTACTTCGAATCACTTTTTTCAATCATCAAATCGAACTAGGCAGTTGTTGGTTCAACCAGTTTGACAAGTGGTCCAATCGTTAAAAAAAAAAAAAAAAACTAGTATTATTTTAAAGTTTCAATGTACTCCGTATATAAATATACTAGTGCACAACCCGCGTATTACCCGGAAATTTAAAAAAAAAAATATGTACAATATTTAATAAACAGAATAAATACTGATACGCGGGAATTTTAAAAAAAAATATGTACAATATTTGATAAACAGAATAAATACTGATAAAGAAGATTTACATTAATCTAAATATTTTTAATTGTTTAAATAAATAAGAATATGGAATAACATAATTTTTTTTTTTTGAATTAGATCTAAAGCCTAGGTAGTGGTGCTCTAACCACTTGAGCTATCCCACTTTGTCATGGAATAACATAAATTAAACAGTAAAAAATAAACAAAACTCCAAAAGACAAACACAAATTACGTCGATGGATCAACGAAACGTCTAATGTGATGACGGCCCTCAACTTTCGATGGGCTAAGTGACGGCCCTCAACTTTCGATGGGCTAAGTCTTACTTCGTTCACCGACCAACCATTGAATATATTTATCAATTGTCCAGAATTTGGCGCAAACCCATTAAACACATATCTTGAATAAACTCTCCAAATGATTGGAGCAATTCGTCAAACAAATAAAATGAGTCAGTTGTCAGTATTAAAAAATTATTTACTGATAAATATGCAATTAGCCAATAAACTAACCTTCAATTAGGCAATTAACAAACTAACGTTCATACGATGAAGCATAATCAAATATATGAATTTTGAAATAATAGTGTTGGAGAGATACCACGTAATCAGATTGATTATGAATTAAATATAATAGAGAAAGTATTAGAAAAACTTTGGGGAGTAATAACATAAATTAAAGTTATAAACAATACATGTTTAAGATTAATGTTTCTGCTTAATGCGGATTTGGTTCTCTTTGTTTGAGATAAAATACATAATTTGACATTAAAGAATTAGAAAAGTGAAGAAGAAAAGGAGGGGTGGGGCAAATGAAAGCGCATGGAAACTTACGAATAGATGAATTAAAGATTTATTTATTTATTTTTAAAATATTATGGAGTGGAAACAAAAAATAGCAAAAACAATTATGGAGAGGAAAGAAGCAAAAATCAACCTACATGGGTTTGATTTGAGTATTAAATCGAATTTTTAAAACATTAAAACATACAAGATCGTTTCAAAGTGCATTACAAATATTTCAATGCATATACAATGATTTTAAAAAAAAATACTCTCTGTATTTCATTGTAAGCTTTCTACTTATTTAAACTTTCATAATCACGTTAAAAAAACAAATAAATCATTATATGCTTCTTATTTATTTAAATGTCTTTTTCATATTTATCTACTTTTACATTTTTTTTTTCTATATATTTTTATCTACTCACTACACATTTTATAACGTATTCTTTACCGTGGAGTATAAATCACAATTTTACTACTGCATATAATAGTAAAGTACAGAGGAACAATTAATGGTGAAAAAGAAAGAAAGTGAAAAGAGGCCTTTTATGGAGTTTGTTTGTGGCCAAAATAATGTGCGAAAGACCCGAAAAAGTAAATAGATTATGAGAGAAAGCGAGCTGCAGAGATTAGGTTAGGTGCAGTGCAGTAGTTGCAGAGAGTAAGTACTGAGTTTAATCATGATCGGTCATCAAATATAAAATTTATTTCTCAAACCTCTACCTACACATTTTACACATAACCCAAACTCATCTTTTTTCACATTTTATCCATAACCACCACGACCACAATCAACATTTAATAAATTATTTCTTTTATAATATAATAATTATATCTATTATTAATTTTTTTATAATATTTTTACAATATTTAGAAAATATATACGGTCATTTAAAAAATTCATAACTATAATAAAAAAAATTATCATACACTTGAATTTTTTTTACAAAATTCAACAATAAAATTAAAATTACAAAAATTAAAATACAACTTAAAATAAATAAATCGAACTACAAATAAATGCTTAATTACAACAAAACAAAATATGCAAATTACATATTTAATTATCAATTCCGAATTTTTGTCATGCTCAATCAAGTTGTTCTTAAGAGCGGCATGGGCTTCTCTATTACGAAGTTGTTCCCTACTAGTCATATAGAAAATCAACATTCAAATTTATTAATTTTTTATAATATTTCCACAATATTTAGAAAATATATACAACTATTTAATAGAAAAAAAATTAAAATATAAAAAAAATAATTAACACAATTTAGAAGAGAAAAGAGAGTGTATAAAATTGTAATCCAAAACATATCAAGATTGGTCCCTATTTATAAAAAATTTAATTTTATGAATTTTGGTATTTTTTATTTTTTTAAGTAAATAAGTGAAAATTAGAAATTATCTAAATAAAATATAACTGACGAATAAAAATTTAACACATAAAAACTTGACACGTGGACTTTTTGGGAATAAAAATACCCCACCAAAAATTTTGTTGTTCTTGATTGTTTTCGGTCGTGGGACGAACATGGTCGTCAAATAATATGGAATTTTCCCTTTTTTTTTTTTTTTTTTATATGGAGCAATTTTAAGGTAGAAGTTTGCCACATAGGTGACACTTCAAAAAATTTAAACTCCTAACTCAAAAATATTATTCTCTTCCAATGCTTCCTGCCTTCAAAGTAAATATTATGGGTCCCACTATTAAATTTGAATGACAGAATTTAAACGCCTACACCCGCATGTGTAGTCCACCTGCTAGCCATATGTCCTTTTTTTTCCTAGTTTGGACTGCGCGCTCCTTCTCCCCCACTCTCCATTTTTCTCTTCTTTTTACTTCTACCAGGTAGGAATACTTCTACCCAAATTGTTCTTCCCATGTCACATCACCTACCACACAATCACTCCTTCCTTCATTTTGGGTGAGGGGTAGAAATCCACATAGGATTCCTCACCCCAGATGCCCAACATAGCCTGAAAGAGGAAAGTACGTACACATGCACATTTTGTGACACCCTGTAGAGATGTAAACACACACTCATCTAATAATTGTAAAAAAGGAAATACAAAATAAAAGGTATTTCATATATGGAGTGTAACAATGTTTACAAAGCTAAAATACATTAGGAATACAAAAGAGCCTAATCTATATTTATAGACTAAGTAACAACTAGTAGTTACTAACTAACCACTAACTATTCAAACTAACTAACAAAGGGAAGTTACAAAAGGAAACAATACATGTTTATTGTGTTTAGTATAAGCACACTACTTTATATTACCCTTTACACCCCCCCCTCAAAATGAGAGTGGATGTCAATCAACCTCATTTTGACAATGTGAGTGATGATCAATCTCCAAACGTCGAGAATCGACCGAAAACAACATAAAAATCCACCAGCCACATATGCTTCATTCTTGAGCACTCGTTGATGAAAGTACTTTGCACAGAATTTGGCAACTACCTTACCTCCATGTCCATAATAGACACCAATAATCGAATTCATCCAATCCGTGGTGAGAATTCCACAAATATTCCAAAAAAAAAAAATGGAATCGTGATAAACACGAAAAAAATCGATTTCGAATTAACATGAAATCAAATATAAAACTCACGAGGATATAACTCGCAAAGAAATGAGTATTAAACTCAAGAAACACAAAAAAGAATTCGAATCAAGATAAAATCGAATCCAAAAATTCACGAGCATAGAACCCGCAAAGAAATTGAGTATAAAACTCAAAGAAATGAGCATAGAACTCTAAAAATTCGAATCAAGATGAAATCGAATTTAAAATTCACGAGCATAAAACCCGTAAAGAAGAAATCTCGAAAAGAGAAAAAAAATAGAAATCCAAATCCATCAAAGATTTGGCAGAAATGAGTATAAAACTCAAGAAATTCGGAAATTTATTCATACCGAATTACGGAAACGTACCTAGATCGACGAACATATTTAATCGATCATAAATTAATCCATACATAGCTCCGATACCATGTAGAGATGTAAACACACACTCATCTAATAATTGTAAAAAAGAAAATACAAAACAAAAGGTATTTCATATATGGAGTGTAACAATGTTTACAAAGCTAAAATACATTAGGAATACAAAAGAGCCTAATCTATATTTATAGACTAAGTAACAACTAGTAGTTACTAACTAACCACTAACTATTCAAACTAACTAACAAAGGGAAGTTACAAAAGGAAACAATACATGTTTATTGTGTTTAGTATAAGCACACTACTTTATATTACCCTTTACACGTAAACACACACTCATCTAATAATTGTAAAGAAGGAAATACAAAACAAAAGGTATTTCATATATGGAGTGTTACAATGTTTACAATGCTAAAATGCATAAGGAATACAAAAGACCCTAATCTATATTTATAGACTAAGTAACAACTAGTAGTTACTAACTAACCACTAACTAAGAAGTTATAAAAGTAGTTACAAAAGGAACAAAACTACTTCATATCCTTTACACCCCCCTCAAAATGAGAGTGGATGTCAATCAACCTCATTTTGGCAATAGTCGTAATTCTGAGCAAAGTGCATTCTCAAATCGTACCATGACGCTAGTACACACAACCAACCACAATAAAAAAAGAATCCCCAATAGATGAAGTGCAATGATCAATCTCCAACTGAAAGTCAAAAGCCCCATAACCAAGCGTTACTAACCAACAACAAATCTTACCAAACGTCGAGAATCGAACGGAAACAACACAAAAATCCACCGATTCCGAGCACAACAACTCAAAAGTTAATCGCCGACGAAGAATAACCGCAATCAGCCTCCAAAAATAACTTCCAATCGCCTCCGAAATTGCCAAAATACAACAATCCCCAATCGACGGAAGTCAGCGGCAGTTGCACAAAATCAAACCCAAGGCAACGAGCAATCGCGTGATAAACACGAAATAATCGATTTCGAATCAACATGAAATCAAATATAAACTCACGAGGATATAACTCGCAAAGAAATGAGTATTAAACTCAAGAAACTCAAAGAAGAATTCGAATCAAGATGAAATCGAATCTAAAAATTCACGAGCATAAAACCCGTAAAGAATAATCTCGAAAAGAGAAAAAAATAGAAATCCAAATCCATCAAAGATTTGACAGAAATAAGTACAAAGACTCAAGAAATTCGGAAATTCATGCATACCGAATTGCGGAAACATATCTAGCTAGATTGACAAACTTGTTTAATCTCACTCCCACTATTTATGCCTTCCAATTGCCACTCCCACCGTTTAAAAAAAAAAAAATTATAAATAATTGTATGTGTTTTTACTTATTTTTTAATATTATATATGGGGAAATTAAAATATTTCTTTTCCCAATTATTTTTAAATTAGAAATAAATATGTGTTTTTGAATAATTTTTTATTGTAGATATTATATGTATATATGTGTGTGTTTTATAAATTTATATTCATATCGTGTATTAAACAATAATATGTGTAAGCCAACAAACACAGGTAGATATCGAGCAGATTTTGGGAGTTACGAGAGCGCTCGACACGGAAAGATATTTGGGACTGCCTTCTTTGATCGGTAGAAAGAAGAAGGCAATTTTTGGCTATATTCGAGAGAGATTATGGACTAAGCTGCACAATTGGAGGGACAAGAAAATCTCGAAGGCGGGGAGAGAGATTTTAATTAAGAGCGCGGCTCAGTCGATACCAACTTTCTGCATGAGTGTCTTTTCGCTGCCATCTACATTATTAGATGAATTACACCGCATGCTAAATTCATTTTGGTGGGGCAATGGAGTTGACCCTAAAAAAGGACTGAAGTGGTCAAGATGGGAGGAATTATGCAAGTCAAAGAAACAGGGTGGCATGGGGTTTAGAAATATGCATTTGTTCAATGCGGCACTTCTGGGAAAAATGGGATGGTGCCTCATAAATGATCCGGACAGCCTGGTGTGTCGGATATTGAAGGCAAGATAATTCCCTAATACGAATTTTCTGAATGCGGCAGTAGATCGCAACCCGAGCTATACTTGGCGAAGTGCATGGTCGGCAAGAGATTTAGTCAGACGTGGGATTAGGTGGAAGATAGGTTCGGGAGAAAGCATTAAAGTATGGGGGCAGCCGTGGATAAATGGTGACGATAATTTTTTCGTCACCACACCTCCCAACGTTGAGCTCCAAGACATCACAGTTGTTGATCTGCTGATTCCCGGAACGAGAAGATGGGATGTTGAGTGCCTGCAGGGACGGACCCAGAATTTTGACATGAGGGGGGCCAATAGTACTAATACATGTATGACATA
Source organism: Galeopsis tetrahit (assembly GCA_963675135.1). NCBI lineage: Eukaryota > Viridiplantae > Streptophyta > Magnoliopsida > Lamiales > Lamiaceae > Galeopsis > Galeopsis tetrahit. Next base: position 57,915,277 of record OY776131.1, read on the forward strand.
ATTTTTAGATAATATATTTTTTTATTAAATATATAACATTTATTGTTAAATATAAATAAATACATATTTTCTTCGTCCAATAATAACTTTTACACATTATTTTTCACAACATCTCATAATAACTTTTACACTCTTAAAATTGAAAATTCTTTATAACCCTCACAATATTTTTAATTTTACACAAAATGTCACAACTTTTAGACTTACTAACTTATACATACACACAAGTTAAATTATTTTATTTTTTAACTTTATACATAAAAAAATTTATAAAATTACCCTCCAAAACATACTCATTATTATACTTTCTTAATATATTTAAATAATTAAATCTACTTTCACTAGTTTGTTATATACTCGTACTTTGTTATAGAAAGTGAGAAGAATTTGAGAAGTCCGACTCAAATGAAAAAAAGAAATGTTATTGGGCTTTTGGGCTGGATTGCAGAACGTTAATTAACGCATGAGAATTTTCTGTATTTGATTTTTTGTATATACTCCGTATAATACATATAATAGTAAAAAAATGAAAAAATTTGAGGGGGGCCAGGGCCACCCCACACCCTTGCTAGTTCCGTCCCTGAGTGCCTGGAGATGATCTTTTCAGAGGGAGACGTAGGGCGTATCTTGAAGACATCCATAGCGCCGCAGGGTCAGGGCCGGTCCTAGGAATATCTGGGCCTGAATCGAACTTTTAAAAAAAGGCCTCGTCCTTCATATTTTTTATTCTATACGAACTTAGAAAACATAATGTAAAATCATTTTTAAATGACTAACAATATAGATTTTTTTTACACATTTTAGAATTTCTAATTTTTAATTAATAGATTTTTTAAAATTTTAAATTATTTAATTTTAAGAGATTTTTTAGATTTTTAATGTGATTATTACAAATTTTAGAAAAATTAATGAGATTTTTAGAATTTTTTATTTAGACAATTTTAGATTTTTTGAATTTTTTTATTTTTTATACAAGTAACTTTTAATGAGATTTTTAGAATTTTTTAATATTTCAATTTTTCGAAGAAAATGATATAAATTGAATAAAAAATGGCCTAAATTGAACGCTCTAAAACGTAATTGAAAAAGTGAAAACTTTAAAGATATAAACTGAATTAGACCTTAGTTGAGACTTTTTTTCTCCTAATTTTTCCTTCCCTTCTTTGCTAATTATTTTTAGTTATATTAATATTTTATATTATAATATATATATATATATATATATAAAAGATATCTAAAAAATGGGCCCCTAAAAAAGTGAAATATTTCTGGGCCTGAATCGATCGCCTCGTTGGCTTAACATTAGGACCGGGTCTGCGCAGGGTTTTCAAGACAGCTTACAATGGTACGCGACGAGAGATGGAAAATACTCTGTAAAGTCGGCCTACATGTTGGCCGAGCGGATGATCCAGAGTAACGAAGCGGAGTATTCAAGGGACTGGTCTTCAATATGGAAAATCAAGGCCCCGCCGAAAATACTTAATTAATTTCACGTGGAGGTTGGGTCGATCGTTTTTTATAACACCACCTGTATGTTATGCAATGATGGAATGGAAACAAAGTGGCATGTGTTCGTCGTGTCTTGCTATGCACGCCGGGTTTGGAGAACAGCAGGGCTGGGGACTTTGGTTGAAGAAATTGCAAATCAAGTTGATGGGTTTAATGAGTGGCTATGGAGGATTCAGGAAGAGAATGTTGGATGGGCCATGGGTTTGCTATGGAGAATAGAGAGGAGTAAGTGAGAATGCTAGATGGATCCCGGCTAATGTGAGAGCATATTTGGCCGAATGGGAGCATGCACAAAATCGATAGATAAGTGCTATTCATAGCAGAGGGTGGCATGGCACAAACCCCCATTGGGATATGTGAAACTAAATACAGACGCTCTGCGTTTTTCAATGAACCAATGTCGACGGGGTGCGGAATGGTGGTTCATGACGAGAATGGAGAGTTCGTATGTGGGAGAGCCATTCTTATTCCGGGCCGTTATGAGGTAGACGTGGGGGAGGCCATGAGCCTATATGAGGCACTATCATGGATTAAAGAGTTGAGATTTGTCAGAGTATTGATCGAGGTAGATGCTACGCTGGTCCTCGATGCAATCAAGAGTAGGAAGGAAGTGAACACGGTGTTTGGCAATTTTATTGATCTATGTGTACGTATTTTGGATTCTAGACCTTTTTTTTTCAATTAGTCATGTTAATCGAAAAGCTAATTTGGTAGCTCATAGTCTCGCCAGAGCGGCTAGGTCGTTACCTAGTCCTTCCAGTTGGGTCGAACCTCCAAGTTTTGTGGATGGTCTTCCGCACGATGTATGCTCTTGCCAATAAATGAAACGTCTTTAGTTTCAAAAAAAAATAAAATTATATTCATATTAATGTATATAAATATATTTTTAAGTATAAAATGAATATTAAATGTTATTTTAAGTCACTACATATTCAAATTATTTAATTTCAAAATAAAATTTTGTGTATTAAATTAATTTTAAACCAGCCATGACATGAACTTTTAATAATAGTACAATTTTTTTGTAATATTTCAATTTACTTGTTATTGTGGTGGAAAGTTGGACTGGTTGTTCATCCAGATGCTTTGTAGTTTGTATTCCTCTTAAACTAGTGTTAGTTGATTTATTTTAAGAGATTTAATCACCCATTCAACTAGTGTGTTTATTAATAAGTACTTCCTCTCTAAACTTCCCCAAAAAAAAAAAAAAAAAACTTCGAATTTCTAAAATTTGTTTTAATTAGTCCTTAAATTGTCCTCTAAAGATTGTATTAAAATACACATCCTGTATTCAATAAAAATAGAAGTAAAATGACAAACTTTGAAAGTTAGAGATTTTAATTAAACACAATAAACGCAACAAAGCAGAATTTAAGAGTTTGCATGACAACTAACTAAACAAACGTGAACTCAATCCACTAAAAACTTAAAATTGAATGTTCTCAAACTGCTTCATAGAAAGAAAAAATAAAATAAAAGGTGAAAACACAATTAGAAAGATGAGGACTAGGGCTCAAACAACAAATACAAAATGTTTGGTAACGAAGTGGGAAAAAAAGAAAAAAGTCGGTCATAATTAAAGTGATTCAACCATGACCAAGAGGATGAAAATAAGCCAACACACAAATTTCTCCAAAATAATCATTTAAATTGAGAAACAGCAGGCGTTCAATGCCTTATTATCAAGCCTCGACCGGGGGAGCCCATCGCCCCCAAGAGATATATGCAAAGTAGTACAATTTTGCAATGAAAAAATAGACACGCACCTTTAATGCTCGTGCAATCTTGAAAATGGATGTTTGCTATCTAATTGCCTAAAAAGTGTTCACTATAGTTGCACTTCAGTCAGAAGAAAATTACCACAAGACAGAAAACTGCATTTAAATTATGCCTGAATTATGGAAGGTTCTCCCACAGCAGCTTCCATTCGAGAGTACCAATCACCAATGCGTGTGTGCTCTACCATGTCTTTACCAGATCTGAGGTAGCGAATGGGTTTCAAAACACCGAAAACTGCCAGGTCAGCTAAGTTGGGCTTTGTTCCACCTGGCGATAGAAGATGAAATAAGAGAAATTATCCGCAAATCTTTCATCCCATTTTGTTTTGTCATTTAAGAATGTTTCACATGAATTTAAAAAGTCATTAAATAGCAACAAGTATATGTGTAATGTAATTATGTAACACTTTTACCCTTTAATTGCCTATATGGTAATTTATACATTCATTTAATGCATACTATCACAATAATTGTCAATAAACAAGTAGAAGGGCAAAATTGGAATTTGATATTTGATACTCCTAGATTAGTGCAAAATAAAAAAAAAATTGGTTAAAAAAATCTTCTCTAGAAAGACAAACAAAATGGGTCAGAGGGAGTATATTGGGAGAGTAAAGTTAATTCACAAAGTAGAGGTAAAACCAACCTAGAAAATCTCGACCGTTGAGTGCATCCACCCATGTTTCTGCTGCCTCATATAAGGCGGTCCTTTCATCAGAAATGTTATATTTTTTCTTCAATCTCTTTGAGATAAAATACATTATAGCTGCTCCCGCGTATTTTGCAGATATTCTCTCAGTAAAGCTGAAGTTGCCTGCACCGTACCAACAAAAAACAGCCAGAGTTGAATATAAGAAATGAAGGTACCAATGCTACCCTTGAACAGAGGGAATAATCGGATTCATTTGGGATTAATTTTAAGCTTCATAGTATTTCATAAATGTTGTGCTTACTCTTGAAGTATTTCATAAACTAAATTCATAAACTCAAAACTATCTCATCTAGCAAAAATCCAATTCCTACATGATCCAACTTCTCATGAACTAAATTCCAATACTTCTTCAACGCTTAAAATCCATAAATTATTCATGACTAATTTAAGGTTTTTTGCAAACAGTTGCCAGATTCAATAGCATTGTAAAGCAGATATACAACTCAACCAACTGAAGGCCCAAATACTCTCCTCTACCGATTGAGGAAACAAGCACACACAAAGTTGTTAAAGGCACGCCTGAGGTGCGAGGCACAAGGATCAGTGCCTCTCCGTGACAAAGGTGGATGATGTATGCCAGGCCCCTCTGGTCGAGCCATATAAGGCGCGCCTCGGCTATAATAGGGATTTCAGAGACTAGAACTAGTACTAACGGGAAAAAGTCAGCAACCTGTGCACCTAATAGTGCAAGTTCTGTGCAATTTAAGGGCTCTAAACAAGTGGAGAAGGGAAAGGGAAAGAGTGTGAAAGGATCCTCTTCTAGACTTAGAGATGAAGAAGAAGCTGAATTTGACTATTAGGAAGGTGAAGATGAGGAGGAAGAAGAATTTTGTGATGAAGATACCCAATTTGATGAGGAGGAGGAGGAGGGGGATTATAATGATGTGATAATGAGATGATTAGTTTGCTACTTGTTAGCCATTGATTTGGATGTTTATTGTTTGCTACCTGTTAGCCATTAAATTGTGCTACTTGTTATTGAAGTCTATGCCTTTGATTTGTGTCATTTTGAGGTATTATGTGCTTTTGAACTTAAATTTATTAGTTCATTATATGCTAATAGCCTAATATGTTTAATTTAAGTTAATGTAGTAGTAATATTTTTGTGAGTTTTGCATTTATGTACAAAGGTGTGCCTCAAGCGAGCCCTTAACAACTATGAGCACACATACAGCACACAGAGAAAGGAGGGGGAGATATCAATAGAGACTTCAAACGTCAAGAGTACCGTTACCATATAAATTAGCAACTACAGTTGCAGAAAACCCACATTAATATACTGATTTTCAAAGACATCCCCACTTTCATCTTTCATATAAAATAAGCAGAGCAACCTAAAGAATGATTCTCTTATATTTTCATTTTAAATCTTTTTCTTAAAAGCATTTCTTTATTATTACATGATCACACGAATTTGTTTAGGTGCTTATCTTCCTTCCAAAATAATGCGCAAATAAGAAACATTCTGGATTTCGAAAAACAATAAAACCAACAACTGGGATATTAAAACCTGACCTTTGGTAGTGATGTATTCAAATGACTCGAGGGCTTCCGAACTAGTCCTATATATATTCGGCGACAATAAATGCACCAGGTAACTGTCCACCCAGCTGCAATCATAGCATTAGGCAACTGGTAATTACAGGAATGTGATATATAATGTTAAGGTAAAAAATAGGCTCATCAATTGTAGAGCAACTTTATTACTAAAGTATCATGATCGGTGGCAACTGTGGTAAATAAGATGTGAAGTATGTAACTAACACCAGAGAACCATTACTCTGGCCCAAAATAAAACATTGACAACATTTGAACGAACTATTATCGCATAGCTCATCACAACATTGAATGATGTGGAAAGTGGATTTCAGACATATTCCACAAAGAAGTCAAACGTTCTATAGCTGACAACAGTCTGTAGTCATACCTCCGCCACTTCTTCTCTTCATCTTCCACAACAGAATCAATAGCCCCATGAGGATTAATCTTTTTCTTCAACTCATTAATTATATCTACATACAAACAAAATTACAAAGTTGATTCCAGAACTGACAATATACATCTACACCATATTTTATTTGATGACATATGCAGGTTTGGTAGACATTTAATATGTTAAATACCTGTTGAGTTCACCAGCCGCTCTCCATCAACAACCACTACAGGCACTTTTTTGTAATCAGACCACTTAAGTTCCTTTTTGCTAAGGGGGTTGACCTCAACAACCGTGTATGGGATGTCAAAGTAGTCCAAGAAAGCTGAACACGCACAACACATAAATACAGAGCAGAGTTAAAAACATAAATATCTAATGCAAACAAAACTCTGCATGTAACTATTCATTTGTGTGGCTCAAAAAGTACACTCAGCAAAATGCACAATATTATGATGCATTCATTTAACACGCTCTCAAACTGCACGCATTGCACACTTCTAGAATCATATTGCCTCCTCCAGTAGTCATGTACAACAATTAGTTTGGGTCATTTATAAGGGAGATATGGATCAATGCATCCTCTAGAAAAGGCAGGGTTCAGCTCTTGATGTGATAATTATATTAGATGCTTGCAAATTTTCATTCATTGCCAGAGTCAGACAACAAAAACTTATCTTGCACCTTCTACATGGATTATTAATTGAATTGCAATTCCTTGACAGGGTGCTCTGGGTCTAAAACATTTTCTATTAACAATCTGGTTTTACCCAACACATTGTCGCAAAGCTAATACACACGCTTCTTGTGTTACAAATTTGGTAAAGATTCCAGACTATTTGCTTTTGCATAATACATCTAAGATTTCGAAAAATCCTTTTTTCAGATTCATTTCTAATTTCTCCAAAATTTAACACACAATATTGTTGCATGTAAAAGCTCAGAGGAGACATTGCATATAATCAATTAATTGAATATCAATATTTCTGATAGGAAATCTTATATGCTAGGTATCAGAAATTAAGCATACATTTGTTAGGTAGAGCTTGTCAATGACGGTAGAGATAGTGCTTCCTTTCAACCATTTTAACATTAACCTTGTGTGTTGATTCTGGAAGCCAGCATACCCGAACTAATTATAGATAAAAAAAAAAAAAAAACTAGTTGATCTATGCTCCGATTACCTAATGCTGTGAAAATCATACCGAAATATTCAACTTAAACATTGAATGTCAAAAGAAGTCACCTATGTACTACGTCTGCGATCCCAAACCCTGCGTATTTATTAGATGCAACAAAGAAAAATGGATTTCTCACACACAACCCAACCCCCATTAAATCACCAGAATATACTGAAAGCGAGAAGCAAAAGTGATAAATACCCTTGACTTTGTTACAGAAAGGGCAAGCTTCAAACTGTTATATAACAACGTCGTTCGGCATGTATTCCGACTGCACGGGCTCCTTGGCGCGGACCTCTTCCACTGATGCGACGGCAGCTACAGAGAACAACAACGTTCCCATAATGGAGGCGCGTGTGGCTCTGCGACCGGGATTATCGCCGGCGATCCTTCTATACCAAAACCAATGAGATCTATCCGATGAGCTGTTGGTGGTGGTAGTGCCGAAAAGAGCTGTCTGGAAGAGGCGGTGGTGGGAAGACTGGTTTCCGGCAATTGAAGGAGCGGTGACGACGCCGTCCACGGCGCGGCGTACGGCGGCGAGTCCGATAACCCTCCTCATTCTCGAAATGGCTAGAATCGGAAATTGGTAGAAGGGATTTTTTTATTGTGGTTTATGAGAGGGTTTTAGAACCAGTACACGTCAGCGAAAAGTTTTGGCCATTAATTAATACTGCTATGTGCCTTATGGTGCAAGAATCGACTCGGCTTAGGAAGTGTGAATTAACGTTGTAAACGAGTAGAACCGAGTCGTACATGTAACTAGAGATGCCAAAACCGTTCCGAATCGATTTTTAACGGAGTTATATTTTTTTTAGAACATTAAATTACCACAATTTTGAATTTAGTCCATCAGATTACCACTTTTTTAATTTAGTCCATTAAGTTTCGATTTATTTTGATTTTGGTCCAGTTATCTGCTACAGCAGGTTTCACAGGTCATTTTTTAAAACACACCCCATAAAATGATATACACACCTCAAATGTTAAACACACCACACTAAAATTTAAAAATCATTTTTTATTACTATACACACCCCCAACTATTTCCTATTTAATAAATTGCAAAAAATAATTAAATTTTAAAAAATTCAAATTAATATGAAAAATATAAATAAAACCTATAAAAAATCGTCCAAATCTTCGAAAATTAAACAAAGTTAAAAAAAAATAATTGATTTAAATAGTTTTGAAAATTTAGTTGATTTTTTACTATTTTTATATTTTATTTAGCCTTATTTTCGACGTTTTTTATACAAGTTAGAACGCAAATAAAACATTAATAAAGAAATAGAGTTTTAGATTTTTTTGTTTTTTTATTTAAATATTTCTTTTATATTACATTAACCTACTAACACCCCATGAATTTTATATACACTCCAAAAGTTAAACATGAAAATTAAAAATCTAATATAGTTAAATAAAATCATAAACATATTTAATAAATTGTCAAAAATAATTTAATTAAAAAAGTAAGAATTTAAATTAATATGAAAAATATAAATAAAACCTATAAAAAATACATAAATCTTCAAAATTTTGATAAAGCTAAAAAATTAATTAATTTAATTAGTTTTAAAATTTTAGTTGATTTTTTAATACTTTTAAAGATTTTTTTTATTTAATTTAATAATTTTTTAAAGTTGGTTTTTTTTTTAATTTATTACAAATCTTCAAAAATAGTAAAAAAATCAATTAAATCTTCAAAACTAATTAAATTAATTCAAGTTTTTAGCTTTGTTTAATTTTCGAAGATTTTAGTGATTTTTATAGGTTTTATTTATATTTTTTTATATTAATTTGAATTCTTACTTTATTTTTTTTAATTTAATTGTTTTTAGCAATTTATTAAATATATTTATGATTTTTTTTAACTACATTTGATTTTTGAATTTTTGTATAGTGTATAAAATTTATGGGGGGTTAGTAGGTTCATGTAATATAAAAGAAATATTTTAAAGAAAAATAAAATTAAAAAAATTTAAACCTCTATTGCTTTATTAATGTTTTATTTACGTTCTAACTTCTATAAAAAACGTCGAAAATAAGGCTAAATAAAATTTAAAATTAGTAGAAAATTAAATTTTCAAAACTAATTAAATTAATTATTTTAGCTTTGTTTAATTTTTAAAGATTCATGCAATTTTTTATAGGTTTTATTTATATTTTTTATATTAATTTGAATTCTTACTTTTTTTTAAATTTAATTATTTTTTACAATTTATTAAATAGGAAATAGTTGGGGGTGTGTATAGTAATAAAAAATTATTTTTAAATTTTAGTGTGGTGTGTTTAACATTTGGGGTGTGTATATCATTTTATGGGGTGTGTTTTAAAAAATGACCTGTGAAATCTACTGTAGCAGGTAACTGGACCAAAATTAAAATAAATCGAAATTTAATGGACTAAATTCAAAAAGTGGTAACCTGATGGACTAAATTCAAAATTGTGGTAACTTAATGGACTAAAAAAAATATAATCCTATTTTTAACCGAAACTGAAACTGTGGCAAAATTAGAACCGTGCAATTCAAAAGAAAAAAGTTCTCCCTTCTCTCTACTCTCCTCTTCACTCTAAAATTCTAGCTAAAATTTAAAACTACTTTCACCACTCCTCCACCACCAACCAAAGTCGTTCGCTATCATCACTACACCCTTCGGCTCGCTACTGTGCTTTTGTAGTTGGAATCAACGGGTCAACCTCCCCGACGGAGCTACGGTGATTGATCGGGTGAGAGATCCGTTGATCTCATTTATGTTTTTTTTTTAATTTCTAGTTTATTTTTTTTGTAATTCGTAGTTTGCTTTATTTTTTTAAGTTTTGTCCGGCCTCCTCCCTTTTGAGTTTGTTTCTTCTTGCATGGGTCTCCTCGGCTTTTCTACCTCCTTGTCTGGGTGTTTTTGTGGTTCGGTGGATCTTGATTTGGTTTAGGTGTTCTTAGCCTTTTTTTTTCTCACTAAATTTCTTGATTTGAGAGTACCCTAGTGTGAGGTGTTTGTTTATTTTGAGAATGGAGATTTGAGCTTATTTGTGGGTAAAAGATTTTCTTGTCTTTCCACTTCCTCACGATTGGATGAGACTGCGTTTTTCGATTTGATCTACATCGGGTTGAAGATCTAGTGCTTAGATATGATTTGATATATTGTATTTGTGGATCTTGGATCAACAAAAAAAAAAAAAACTCGTTTCGATTCCAATATTTCAAGAATCGTAACTAGACATGCTAAAACTGTAACCGAAAAACCGTTGAATCGTCAAACCAGCCGGTTACGGTTAAAAAATCGAACCGTAACCGGAAAATGGTGGTTCGGTTTCGATTTTGAATTTTATTTGTATAAATTTAAGTTATATAGTTTGTATTAAATTCTAGTAGAGTATTTTTTTCAAAGAGAGTTAAAACGAAAAAAAAAACGAGTGAAAACGGAGTTAAAATGAGAAAAAAAAAGTAAAAAAAAAAAAAAAAAATCGTAACCGGCGGTTTGCCGATTCAGTTTCGGTTACCAATTTTAACAAACTGTAACCGACGGTTTTTAACTGTTGTGCATGTCTAATAATAACTGTTGATTCCACGGTTCGAACCGATGATTCTCCAAAAAAAATTTAAAGAATATTATATATTCATATTTTGATGGTCCAAGTAATTATTTGGATTTCAAATAAATAATTTCTGTTTGCTGTTGTTGATTGAATGTTGATGTAAAACTATTACTTCCTCTTTGTGTAGTTTCTTATTTTGTCATTTTGGTCCGTTCGTTTATAAGTTTCTTATATCCTTTTTAATAAATATATTTTAATTTTTTATTCTTACACTTCAATTTATATCTTACTTTTATTACTCTCTCCGTTTTTTATTAAGTGTCATTTTGCCTTTTTAATATTTTCAAAACAAGTGTCATTCTACATATTTTTCTTGAATTTTGACAATTTTATCCTTATATATTATACCCTCTCTATTTTCTTTACCTTGATTTAATCTTTTTTCTTTTGGAATATAGTACTATAACATAAATTATGGATAAGCCTTAATTATTATATACATGAATATCACCTACAATATTGACCACATTCATTACTAAACATAAATTTAATATTAAAATTAGTTATCATTAATGAAGGGTAAAATGGTCCATGATTATATATCTTAATTTGTTGAAAATTGTTAGAATGACACTTAATTAAAAGTGGAGGGAGTATTTATCTCATTATCTTTCTCAATCACATCTATATTTATAATTTAATAGGTTATCGTTTTATGAACTGATGATTGATGGCATTTTAATGCAGATAATCCTATAGCATAATTTTTTTACGAAAGAGTTTTAAAAAAACTACTTTATTTAAAATAAAATATAAACATAATAACGTTTCAAACTGAAACCGGCTAACACTACAAGAAAATTGGCTTATTAGTACACTAATAAAAAAATGTAGTGAAACTTAATCTATTAGTACACAAACTTTCCATAACATAAAACTACACAACTTTATAACCTATTAATACACTAACAACTAATGTCATAATAAAATACACCCTAATAACACACTATTAACTTATACATGATAAAACACAATTATAACATTTGTGACTAGTGTCATATTAGTCTTTATAATTCAATTTTGAACTAAAAATAAATTATAAACAGATTTAATATATTTTTTTTAAAAAGGCAATGACGTGGGAGTAATTTTGTACCGCCAAACATCATTTATATAATAATATTTCATAAAGAATATTTATTATTAACATATAGTAATAATTATATCCAATTTAATTAGGGTTGGTAAAAAAAATCAAACATTATAATTAAATTTAAAAAAACAGTAGGTTATCGATCTCCTTCGCCCAAGCAGTTCCTTTCCCGCTCCGCTCTTTTGTCCTTCGCGGCATAATTTCTCCTTCGTTGCCGCTCAAAATTATGCTTGTGTGATCTTCAAGTTCATCTAAAATATCAGTGTAAGTTCGAATCTACGAAGGGCAAGAAATTGAATCAGTCTTTTTTAAGGAGGGTTTAGGAAGAGGGCAAATTGAAAATTGGGAGGAGAAGCTCCGAATTCAATCCCAGTAGCTTTCTCGTATGTCTCTGTTTTTTGAGGAGGAAATCTTATACTTGGTTTTCTTTTGGTGGATAATTTATATTTAGTCATGATCTTACATATTATTGCTTCTCCGATTAAGCCGCCATTATCAGACACGAAATTTCATTTAAAAAGATTGAGAGTAGATTGTTCACATTATGACATTATCCAGAGAGGAGTTAGTATTTTTTCAGTTTAGGGATTACAACATTCCTTGATAAATTATGTTCTCAATCTTTTTATGGTGTGTTTGTTTCACATTATTTGGCTCTTGACTACATTATTACACATAAAACAATTAAGCAGACGCATTGCGCAAATGCTGAATTATGCCAAAATATAACAATCCACATTGATTGTAATCTTCCACCTCTTGTCTCCGGATCGATAATTGGTGTAGAAACAGGTTTTTTCTAATGATTTGTTGTTTTGAACTTGAATTTTGCTCGATATATCGTGACTTCGTGAGGATTAGCCTGTTTGGACCCTTTGTTGTAAAATTGTGTTTCGTCTCGTGTTTCTATGAAATTGGTGAAGGAGCTAGAGATTTCTTTCATAAATGGCTACTAATTGGGGCCTTTCTAGGAAAAGGAAAAAAAAAAGGTTTATTTCATACTTGGCAATGCATGAATAGTTGCTTGATGTTCATACATGTTGGTCGGCAATCATCAGTCTAAGTGATTAAGCTGAGATTAGTTCTTCGTTGTAGACAAAAGGTTTCACCTCACTTGCATGTCTCAGTCATTTTAGTGCTCTGACACAAATTTGAGTTAGCCCTTTTGTTATACACAAATGTTTGGCATTTACTTGATCTTCTGCATGCGATTGCATTAAAGGATTTTCCACCACCCATAATATGTTTGCTATTATAAATCAATGGAGAAAGAAAAGAAACTTTGATGCAGTATCTGTTGATGGAAATGATCCTTCTTTATCCAGATTGCTAGTCTGATTGTTTACATTGCTACATGTCGTTGCTAAGCTTGAATGCCCTACTGTCAGTCAAAATTGGGCCTTGCGTTTATTACAGGTGAGACATGTTTATATATATTCCTCCATAAATAAAGGCACAAAGATGCATACTTCCAAGAGATTAAAAGTCCATTTGACTTCTGAAGAAACTTGAATGACACTGTAGAACACAAAGTTAACAATTTCATAGTCAATCTGTTGTGCTTGCTCATACTTCCTATAAAGTTTGGTTAAGTTGGATGATATTTTAATCAATCATGTTATTGCTATACCAGTGTTCCTTATATTCTTCATGACATCTTGATGTAATGTTACATATTCTGACAAGGACTTATCAATTGTTTAGGCTACGCTTGATGAGTCTTTATATGAACTGGCTGGAGAGCTGGTACAACTTCTCAGTACCTTATTATTTTCTTGAAGATAACTATTTTTCTCATGTCCTCGTTTTGACCTCTTTTTTAATCATTTCTTTAGGTGAGATTTCTACTAAAGTCAGGAAGAGAGATTCTCCAAGATTCTTGGGATATTTTATTTTCCCATCTAGTTTTAGGAAGCAACCACAGGATGGTCAAAGGTAAATCTAGGCCTTACTTTGTCATCCCTTTGCCTTAATTGACTCTTTATAGTAATTTCATTTGTCTGTCTTCATCAGCTTTATTAATGCTTGCTGACTTTTTCTTTCTTCTTTTTCTTTAAATCAATGTTTAGCAGTCCCTCATTCAAAATGCCAAGTGGACATATTGCTTCTGTTAAAAGTATTTTAGAAAACCATGGCATCTATTTGATGTCTGGAAATGAGCTCTCTAATCTTATTGCATTTGTGAAAGGCACACAATTTGATCTAGTAGTATGATTCACTCTCTTTAGTTCTTTAGAAGAGTGTTCATTTTTCTATGTTTGAGATTTAGAAGCATAATAGAATCTTATTACAGGAGTATCTCCAAAGAGAAAGATATGGAAGTGCTCGTCTGGAGAACTTTGCTTCAGGGCTCGAAATGATAGGACAAAAGGTAATCTGTAGAGTTCATGCTCTTGATTTGGAATTTGTTAAATGCTTTCGTTGCTTGCGGCCTTTTAAAGACTCTTGTTGCCTAATTAATTGACCATGGCCAAGCAATCCTCAAGACCTTGCCTTGCGATCTCTCTTTTTTTGTCTAGTTGATGGACTAATTAATTTTTATTACAATATGGCCTCAGTTATCTGAAATTTTGGCTCTAATGCAATTGAATTTCTCACCAACTTACTGTCTTTTCTCTGTAGCTGGATATGGGAACTTTGCAGAGTCGTAAACTATTTGTTTCTTGATCTACCTATGTCCTACAAGAAAAGTACATCTGATAATGGTCTCATCACTTTTTGGAAATCATTTGAATACCAAGTTTCATGCATGTAATGGTGTATAATATCCTTGGCATCACTGCCAAGGTTGATCAACTCATCCTGTAAATGTTTACATTATTCACTTTCCTTTTCTTCAGGTCCTTTACGATTTGTTTAGGCATGATTTACGATTGTGGACATCATACAGCCTAACCATGAAGGTATGGATTGATCAAATGATTTTGACTGACGCATCGAGTTCTTTTCTGTTTTTTTACAGTAAATGTAGGTTTCTTTACCTTTGGGGTTATAAAAAAATGGAATTTCTCCACCTGTTCATTATAAAAGAAATAAATGCGTTCTTTTTTACTGATTTCTGTCTTCTCTTCCATGAATCTCGAGGCTCACAGAAGCTTGTAAGTCAAGGCAATGGATTTATGAAGCTTCACTTCACATGCTTGAGAAATCCCTGTGTAGAAAAGACAAACTTTGTTTTTTCAAGAAAGGGCATCTTTATCCTTTAAATATGCAGAAATGGTTTTATCTTTTTATTTTTTTCTCTCTACCAACTCACTGTGCTTTTCCTATCGTATAATACTGTGAAGGAGCATGAAGCCTTTGCCAAATTCCAAGATTTACTGGCAGTGTATATCTTGGGGTTAGACTGTGATATGGTATTAGCTTCTAAAGATCTTGATTACTCTGATATAGTGTGTATATTTTTAAAAAATATGCAATGTGTAGATTTTATACTCTTTGCTTTTGCTGTAGTTTAAAAACAAAAATATTTTTCTACGTTTATTGAGGCTACTACGTACAACAGTTGCCTCTGCTGCTAAGACGCAGGAAAAAGCTCTGAGGTTGAGCATGAAAGAAATCTAAAGGCATTTTGTTGCTGCTGCCAAAATGGTAAAATACTTTTGAACTGCCTATCCTTAAAGATATATTGGTTGTTTAAGTATTTTACAAGAGATGTTAGAGATATCATGGGTGAAAGCAATTATTGATTCACTGATAAATGCAGGGGTCAAGCTAATATGAATTTTCAATTAGTGTGTTTGATCTTGCATTTAACGTTGCCTACTTCAGAAACCATAGAAACGACATCATGTGATTCAGTACAGTTTTTGTATTGGATTACAAAAGGAAACATTTTTTTTCGATGTATAAATGAATTTTGCTCTTTACAGCTTATGATTGTCACAAACTTAATCTCCTGGGTGTTTTGATGTTGTGTTTCATTCAATTCACGTTCTTCCACGAATGATCGATATTAGTTGTTTTGTTAAAAAAAAAAATTATTAGTTTAATTATTAGTATTAGTTTTCACATAAAATTATTAGCTGTGTACAATTGTAATGTATAATTGATGTACAAGAGATATACTCTGCAATTGGTCAAATAACTTATACAATATAACAGTAAATTATACACATATATAACGTTTAGTTGTATGAAAAATACATTTAACTCAACTCCATCTATAATTAACCTAACTTTTTTTCTTTCTTAAAACTAGATTCACAATGCTTTTCATATATGATGAGCACCAATAATAATAGTAGATTTTCAAGCTTTCCAAAAATAACAGGTTCTACAAATTGTTGCAACAACTTGAACACATGAACATGAATAACAAAAGTAAAGTTGAGTCAAAGGTTAAATTGGTGACCGCAAAATGAATATGTCTTGGTTAGTGCTTACGATTTGACGTAAATGTTTTCAAATGATTTTTGTCTCGTTCACGAGCAACACCGCAGTGTCAATAGCTTTGACGAACTTAACGGATGTGAGAAACTGAACTTCACTATATATGATCTGATGCAAAAATGCTATAAATTTTCTACATAGTGTTTTTTTTGTAGAATTTCAAGTGTAAAAACGGCCGATTTCAAGTGTTGTATGCAACAATCCTTAAAAGTGGTGTGTTTATCCAAACCATGTCATTCATAATCAGTCCATATCAAACTTGACTTTAAATTTGTAATTGTAACATGCACAAATTACAACCTTACTTGAAATGTCCATGAACATGGACACTCAATTATAGTTTAAATCAAAAGGTCACCCAATTAAGTTGAACCTTCCACTGGGCTTCCAATTATTAACTTAGTTAATATCTTATACACGGGTGGTTCAGTGTACCATATCGATATCGATCATTTCAAAAATATCGATATTTAAAACTTTGATATCGATAGCGTACCGAAAATTTCGGCATAACAAAATTTCAGTATGAAAATTGCATATCATATATCGTACTAAAAATTCAAACCGAATTTTCGGCATATACGGATTCATAACGAAAATACTGAATCATTGTACCTCATAACGAAATATCGGTATACCAATTCATATCGAAAATATTGAACTACCTTTTTATACCGGTATACCGATTCATACCAAAATATCGTATACCGATTCATATCAAAAGAATTGAACCAACGTTTCATATCAAAATACCAAAATTAATTATTAATGTTTTAAGTTTTAAGTTATATTAGTTTAAGATACAATATAAACTTATTATTTTATTAAGATTTCGATATTTTGGTATTTATCAATATACTGTTTCATACCGAATACCAAAATATTGTGGTATGACCATTTTTCATACCTTAATTAATTAGTACTAGTATTTATTTTTAAAAGCTCAATTAAATTAAGATTAATTTAAGAAAGGTTGGAGGCCTAGCCCTAATCCCTTTAGTCCGCCTCATAGGAACACAGTATTGAACGAGTGGAAGTCAGGAAGTTACCAGCCTTGCACTACTACTTGAGGAATCAAGAAACAATCACCCAAATCTTATTTTTATTTTATTGAATTGTGCCCAAAATATTTTAAAAAAAATCGCGGGAGGAAACCCGCCAACAATTAAAGAGAAGATTATGGATCGTGGGTCGTGGTTTTTCCACGAACAATCGACGTTTACAAATCGAAGGTAATTAGCAAATGCAAACCTCTCTCACTTTTTTTTTTAGAACTGCAAATCAAAATTTATTTTCTCGATCTGGCTAGTAACAGAGTCTCGGTTGATTGCCCTTATTTACCTACTCAAATGTTTCAAATTGCTCAATCCTTCTGAACAAGCCGGTCTATTCTACGTTTTGAATCGAATTCGTAAGAGATAGTAGCTAGCTATCCGATTTTGTATTAGTTTCTTATTTGATTAATTTTGGAGCAATTGATTGATTAGTATATATCGACATCACTTGTTGTTTATGGGGCAAGTAGGAGATGATGATAAGGATTCTGTGTAGAAACAAACTCCAAATTTATGCTGTTATTTTCTAGGTTTTGCTATTTTATTTAATTCTCTGTTTAATATTAAAAATGTTTCAAATGGTAGATTGAATAGTTCAATTTTGAGGGATGATTTCCACTCAAAATCGATTTCTTTGAGTTAATTGATTTTTATTTTTTTATTTCAGGGGCAAGTTTTGAATTTACTGGTTGTAGAACCACAAATAGTTGATAAGGTATTTCATTTTGCATGCCTTCAATTTCGATGTCATTTATTTAGTTGATTAGATCAGAAAAGTGAACATAAATGGACAAAAAATAGGCCAAAGTTACTACTGAAATACTTATGTAGAATTTTATTGTTCTATTGTGGAAATTCTATCTGCAGGTGGATATTCTAGCTATTGTGGTGTTGTTGTTGTACCTAGTACATTCTCCCTATTTTGTTAGTATACTTTATCATGGTTTGCAAGTTCAATATATATGGTGTTGTGTAAGAACAATTTTTTTTTGTGTTAATATAATTTAATCTGCAGCATATTGAAGATTTGATGCAAGAGAAATTCTCATTGCAACGTGCTCTTGAAGCTTCTTGTGCCCTAGCCGAGTCTTTGACTTCTGAAAATTCAGCTTTGACAGAGGTTTAATCAACAGGTTTGGATTTGCCAGGCTATATTTGCATAGGAGTTTTACTTACTGTTCTTATTTGCATTCATAATTTGTTTTGTATGTGATATATGGTTAAACTTGTATACTTTATCTATTTTAGTTATTTGCAAAATATCTTTTGGTTGCCCATGCTTCCAATCACTGTAATTCTCACAATAATATTAATACTTACCTCACATCAAGTTGAAGTGGTTAGAAAACCTTCTACTGAATTTACTGAATCATCTCCAATTAACGAGTGCATATTTTTGGAAGAAAAGTCTCCCAATTAACTATAACATAATTGATCATTTCTAATTGTCTGTACTTTGTTAATTCCTCTGAAAGGCATGTAATTTTTTCTTACATTTTGCAGGTATGGACCGTATGGTTAGTAAAATTAAAAAAAAAGTATACCAACAAACTTTAGTGTTCGAGATGAGCCAATTTTGCAACCACCTAGAATGTTGTCAACAAGAGTTCATGGTCAGTTTTTTACGTACATGTTAAATTGTTGGGACATGAGTATGAATTGATTCTCTATATGTTTCTTTCACATATAAATTGGGCAGTATATGTCATTTTTCCTTTTGCAATTCTGTCACATTAATTACTAAAAATGTGGTGCAAAATTTCTCATAATGTCTTTACTTTCGGTCTAAAGCATGTATGATGGCTGAAGCTTAGAAATCTAAATTTGTCCTTTTTGAAGAAGTGTTTTTCTTCTTTCTCCTTATGCCCTATTTTAGAGAGATCAAATGTTTTCTAATATTTTTCCTACAAAAAGAATATTAAGTGTTTGCCATATTGTACTCGTACGTAATTCGTAAAGGTTACAGTGCAATATGAGTCCTTACTTTGTCGAGTGTATGAAAGCCAATCTACAAATTTTATTAATTGCCACCACAGCTTCTAAAGCCAATCTACAAATTTTATTTTATTTGCTGGTATAGTAGATTAAATTAGACATGTAAATTGTCGAAGTATGATCCTGCACCAGATGCTTCCTTTTCATGTTTTCTGGATAATAGCACTGAATTGTTAATGGGCCTTAACCTTGCAGTTTTATGCCTTTGCAAAACTATGCATTAAAATTTACAATCTAGATTTGTGTTATCACCAGTTTTCTACTACAATATAATTTACTTTCCTAGACTAGTTATTTGCTGGCCTTTTTTTTCCTCAGTTTTTTCACATTTTTTTGTTTCTAAGAACATGGTTCTGTTACTGTACATGTTGGGTTATATTTTTCTAATATTCATATACAGCTATTATTTACCTCACATGCAGGGGTTTGTGCCAAATTATCTAGTACAACTTTGTGAAATGATGTTCTTGTAGTCATAAGCCAGTGAAAGAGTTACGAGTTCTCCTACCATGGCTAGTCTGCCAAACCAGGTTTCCATATTAAATGTAAGCATCTCATATAGTTTAATGTTACTAAGTTATATTAAAATTTATAATCAGTTGCCAGTTCAAAACTCTTTCCTCTGTTTATTTGTTACCTACTACAAGTGGTGGATATAACTTATCAGTCTAGCAGATCCAAGGCAGCCAGTATATATGCACAAATGTGAACAATATTACTTTGGTTTTATATGATTGACGAACGAACCTGCAGAAAGAAGGGAAGCATATATCAAAGTTGTGAATCAGTTAACATTTGTTAGACCATCTGCTTCCTACATTAAAAAACGAAAGATTTATTTCTCACATTTGAAAGTTATGCAGGTAAGAATGTGTTCCATCTGCTTACAAATTCATTTTTCATGGAAATTTGTATCTCCAGTCTTCTAGTTGTCCACATAGAAATTCATAATTATTACAAATCTTGATTGTTATCGTCATACTCCCTCCGTCCCATGATTATCTTCACATGTGAAGTGGCACGCGAAATAAGAAAAGTGAATTTAGTGGGGATTTTGAGGGGTAATTTTGTAAACCTTTATGTATAAAATAAAGAATTGAGTTGACTTTTGGGTATATGTGGAGAAAAAGTAATGGCATTTGTGTAAATTTGAGGATTTTGTGAGGGTGGAGTATATAAAGGGTTTTCCATTTTAAGGGTGTGAAAGTAATTGTGGGACGTCTTAAAAAGGAAAGTGTGAAAGTAATTATGGGACGGAGGGAGTAATATTTTCTTGAGGCGTATGATGATTAAATCATTCTTTGCCTACATTGTCTAATTGTGAATTGAAGAGCTTTTTTTAATTAAGTCTAGCTAAGTTCTTGAGAACGATGAGAAATTTATTTTTTAAATAGCATGCACTGTACAATCAATTTTATGTCTTAAAAATGTTATGTATTTTTGTAGGGACTGGAGGAGCTGAATATCTGGATTTTATAAAGATAGAGACTGGTTGATTTGTTATTACTGAATTAGAGAGCCTCTCATACTCTCAATTCAAGGATTAGAGAGCCTCTAATACTCTCAATTCAAAATTTCAGTTTTTCTTTTTGTTCTCAGAATGACTATTTGTATAGAACTCATGTAATCTACTTTCAGAATGTTATCAAGTATTGTGTATTTTAGTAAGACAGTGTGTTTAATTTACTTTGGTTAATAAGAAGACATCTTCTTCAATTCTTTTACATAAAAATATTTTTTAAATTTATTGTTATTATGGCTATTATTTAAATATTATTATAAATTGTATAATACTGTATTAATTAGTAATAAAAATAGTAGTCCGTAATAATAAAAAAGACTTTTAAAATAAATGTATCATGACAATTAATAATGTACTATTAACTAAAATAGAAAATTATTGTAATTAAAAATAATTTTAATAATAAATATATCATGACACTTAATATTGTATTATTAATTAATATTAAAAAATGATATGATTAATTAAGTGTAGTTCAAAATACATTTTTATGACATTTAAGAATGTCTTAATAGATTGATATCTATCCTTACATTAGCATAGATGACATTTTAAGGAAATGTCATGAGAAATCAAATGTACTAAAAGGTGGTCAATAATGACAATTGTAAATGTCATAAAATACCATTTTTCTTGTAGTGTAAAGCAAATGCAAGATTCGGTTACGATTACAACATTTTGAAATCGTGGAACCGTCTTTTTGAAACAGTAATCGACGATTCCGGAACTGTGGGCAAGTCTTGCATGTAAATGATGTGAGCGATCAAGTTTCGTTTAAAGTGATATCGAGCTTCAAAATTTAAGTTTAAACTTATTTGATAAATAATTGAGTCGAGCCTGAATGAGCTTAATCGAGCCAAACACAAGTCAAGTTCGAGTAATTTGACATTTTTATACTTGCTTGAATTTTATACCTATCAAATTTGGGACAAGGTTTAAATTTTGTCGAACATAAACGTATATTCAAATTTATTTGAAATCAAAATGTCGAGCTTAGCTAAAATGAACTTTTATCGAAAATTATTTTGAATGATTTGATTTGATTTGTAACACTAATGTGAAAGGTGGCTTGATTAAGGGGTCGGGGTGTTTTGGTGTGATAGGAATTTTGGAGGAATGAGAATGATGGTAAGAAAGATGAAACAATAATGGGTATGTTTATTGTTATTAAGGGGTGTTTGGTAAAATTGTACAACTTGAAAATAATGTGAGATTATACAAATTTCTCCCAAAAGGTATGGTAAATTCTATAGTTTTTTTTGGGAATCAAATTTACTACGGAGTATTGTATAATTTCAAATACACATTATGACTTTATTACTCAATCTCTACTTCAAAATCATTCAACTAAACGCTTTCTATAGTTATTTTGATTAATACATGAATTACTATTATTATCATATATGTTCATTAATTTAATTAAAAACTTGATTATAAGAATATTTCACTTAACTTTTTCTATTAGAATTGCTACAGTATTATATAAATTTATGATGCTTAAATATAATGTAATGATAAAAATTAATAATTTAGAGAATTGACAAATAAAGTTAGGAGGGAATGAAACTTGGTACTCGCAAAGTGAAAAAAGAAAAGGAAATTCACAATTTTTTATATGAAACATTGTTGGCCTTCGAAGTCAAACATAAAAGTGGGAAGACAAAAAGAGTTGATGTAAAAATTGAATATATAGGGAAAGAATTTACAATATACAAGGAAATAGTCAAAGACAATATTTACAAAATATATTTTCCTAAATAATCTAGAGTATATTAAGTAAAGTCAATATTGTGATCTTTTTTCATATTAACCGGATCTTCATTCCTATCACCCCCCTCAAGCGAAGTATAGGATTTGAACGAACGCAGAGCTTGGAACGAAGAAATTCAAAGGCTGGGCGAGGCAAGCCTTTGGTGAAAATGTCGCTCACTTGCAATTCAGAGGGAACAACCTTGGTTGCAAGGCAACCGGAGGAAACCAACTCACGAACAAAGTGTACATCGAGATCAATGTGTTTGGCACGTTTGTGAGCCACAGGATTCTGACTGAGGAAAATTGCACTCTTGTTGTCACAAAGGAGAACTGGGCAAGAAGAGGACAGAGCACGTAGTTCACGAAGAAGATTGGTAACCCATACAATTTCAGCTGCAGCATTGGTCATGGCACGATACTCGGATTCACAGCTCGAACGAGCCAAAGTGGGTTGTTTCTTTGCACTCCAAGAAACAAGGGACCCACCCAAATAAATAGAGTAACCATAGGTAGAACGACGCGTCTCAATACAGCGAGCCCAATCAGCATCAGAGTAGCCAAGAATACTTCTATGAGCTCGAGGGACAAAGGAAAGGCCAAAATGAGAAGTGCCCTTAACATAACGAAGTATACGCTTAACAGCCGAAAAATGATCAATAGTAGGGGCATGAAGGAACTGACTTCCTAGATTTACATCATAAGACAAATCAGGTCTAGTAATCGTGAGATACTGAAGAGCCCCAACCAATGACCTGTAAAGTGTCGGATCCGGAAATGGTGTGCCTTCCGAGACCAAAGAGTGGCCGGCTGCTAAAGGGGTCGAGATCGACTTTGAATCAGTAAGAGCAACACGATCGAGTATATCACGGGCATACTTAGCTTGGCCCAAAAAAAGACTTGTAGAAGTGCTAGTGATCTCAAGGCCCAAAAATTAATTCAGATTGCCAAGGTCCTTGATAGCAAATTCCTTGTGAACGCGAGTGATGAAGCGACGCAAGAAAGGCGGATCATTTCCTGTAACAATAATGTCGTCAACATAGAGTAGGAGATAAATGATAAATCGGCCACTGTGGAGGATAAAAAGAGAAGAGTCAGCACGACTAGCACGGAAACCGATCAAAAGCAAGAAGGTGCTAAACTGATGAAACCATGACAAGGGGGCTTGGCGAAGGCCATAAAGGGCTTTCTTCAAGCGGCAAACATAATCCGGAAACTTAGGATCCACGAAACCAGGAGGCTGGGCCATAAAAACGGGTTTCGTTAAAACACCATTAAGAAAAGCATTCTTAACGTCCAACTGACGCAAACCCCAATTATTATGAACGACAAGAGCAATAATAATACGAAAAGTAGCAGCTTTGACAACAGGACTAAAAGTGTGAGAGAAGTCCAAACCAGGAATCTGAGTAAAGCCCTGAGCAACAAGTCTAGCCTTGTGACGTTCGATTGTGCCATTAGCGTGGAATTTGGTGCGAAACACCCACTTAGAACCAACAATATTAGCATCAGGGGGACGGGGAACCAAGTCCCAAGTGTGGTTGTTGTGCAATGCATCAATTTCTTCTTGCATGGCGGCAAGCCATTCCGGGGACTTAGCAGCGGATTTAAATCCCCGAGGAACAATAGAGCTGGTTAAAGCAGATAACAGGCCTGTGGAGGCAACAAGAATAGGATATTTGGGTTTAAAAATTCCAGATTTGACACGCGTTACCATCTGATGCAGTGAGGTGTGTTGCGGCCGAGGAGGCCGAGGGGCAATAGGAGGTGGCGTGAGTGAGTGCTCGACAGCAGGAGTTGGCGCGAGGGAGTGTTCGGCAGCAGGAGGGGCCAAGATTTCTGGAGCAGCAGGTGGGATTCGAGCAATGGCCTCAGGCAAAATGGGCTCGGCGGGATCCTCGTCGTCGAGGAGGCATGGAGCACATTGAGTGGAAGTCCTGGAAGATTCTGTAAAAGTGCAAATATCATTAGGTATAGCAGTAGAGGTTGAAGACAAATTCCCAGAAAATGGAAAACAAGACTCATCAAAGGTAGCATGTCGTGTAATAAACACCCGTGAGGAATCAGGATCGTAACACCGATAGCCCTTATGATTACCACTGTACCCCAAGAAAATGCAAGAACGACTTCTTGGGGAGAGCTTGTTCGAGGAATAATATCGAAGATATAGGTAAACTCGACACCCAAAAGGTTTGAAATTGTCATAGTTTGGCGGAGCATGATAGAGAAGCTCAAAAGGCGACTTGTTGTCCAAAACTGAGGATGGAATGTGATTAATAACATATGTGGCAGCAACGAAGGCATCAAACCAAAAAATAGCAGGAACATGAGCATGAAACATCATGGAAAGACCAGTCTCAACAATATGACGATGCTTGCGCTCAACACGACCATTTTTTAGGGGTATAGGGGCAGGATATGCGATGATGGCTGATCAAAAAAATTACGAACCCGTGCATTGATAAATTCTGTGCCACCATCACTCTGGAATTCCTTAACTTGTCCAGAAAACTGAGTGCAAATAAATTTGTGAAAACGGACAAGAGTATCATAAAAATCTGACTTGAGAGCCAAAGGATACATCCAAGAGAAGCGAGAGTAATCATGCACGAACACCACATAATATTTATATCCATCAGAAGAGTTAAGAGGAGCATGGCCCCATAAATCACAATGAATTAAGTCAAGAACTTTAGAAGCACGTTTATCATTCAACTTAAAAGATAAACGCTTGCTCTTTGCAAACTGGCAAGAGGAGAAAGGGCTAGGATCCGGCAAAACAGAAGTAGCCGACAAATGACCTAAAGAATTTAACAACTTAATAATTGAAAATGAGACATGCCCCAAACGTAAATGCCATAAGGTAAAAGAAGCCTTCAATTTGTTGGACTTGAGGGCTGCGACCAATGCAGGATGACCATGCTCCAAAAAATATAATTCATTAGCACATCTACCCCGGGCGAGAGGTGCCTTCGTGACCCGATTCTGAATAGTGAACATTTTATCAGAAAAAAACAACATCAACCGGATAATCAGATGTGAGTTACTGATAGATAAAAGATTACGAGTGATATGAGGAATCGCCAAAACATCAAGCAATTTAACGTCATTAACCAAAGAACAAGTACCAATATGAGAGATTTGAAGAGAAGCCCCATTGCCCACAACAACATCACCATTACCAGTGTACGACGCACAAGAGTCAAGATCATGAGGATTTGTTGTCATGTGTGCAGATGCACCCGTGTCGACACACCAATCAGGCGAATCAGAAGTACGGCAAGAGGCCCCAAAGGCCTGGGCCAGATTTGCCGCATTAGAATTAACGACGTTGTTGAAGCGCTCCGGGCATCGGCTGGCATAATGTCCTTTTCTCGGCAGATCTGGCATTTTGGGACAAAGGGCGAACAGTCTGTGGTGTTGCGGTCGTACGAGCGGCGGTCGACAGATGATTGCCCCCGAGAATTTTGGGGGCGGAAGTTAGGGTTTCCGGTTTGCGCGGCAGAGAAGGGGCGACTAGCCGGGCGGGGGCCATTGTCGCGGCGGTGAGAGTGGAACGTTGCAGAGGGTGCATCATTCATGGCCGTATGGAGAGTATTATAGGCCTTCGCCTGATGGACCAAATCACGGAAAGGAGGAATCGGGACCATGGCCATGCGGACATCACATAAGTTGGTGAATTGGGGGCCAAGACCGCGCAAAAAGTAGTGGCTTTTATCTACTTCATCAACAGATTTGCCTATTGCCGAAAGGTGATCACATATGGATTTGAACTTACGACCATAGTCATTGACGGAGAGAGAGCCCTTACGAAGGGATTTACAATATGACGATGTAAAGTGGCCTCTCTCTAGATAATTGAAAGCTTTCTAGATTTTTTTTCATTCACATTGGAGGACACCAATTACTTTGTTAGAACTCTAATGCTTCATATTGTCGTCGTCAAGAGTGAGCGTCAAACGGACATCCATGGATGTGCAATCTGAAGCGTCTACTCAAAGACCTCTCTATATAAATGATACTAAAGGTACTACTTATTCTACCATCTTTTTCGTAAACAAATTTGTGTTTAATTGAGTATAGAAGATTTGCATTGTTGTTTTACTTTGTTTTACATTGAATTCTACAAAATTATGAGAAAATGTGACTAGAATGGATGCCAGTGATTATGAATGTATTTGCATGTCATTTATGGCTAGTACATCATTTTTTAATGACCTTACTTTTTGTCAGTTTTGTAATTTTATAAAATTCTTAATTCTTTATTGTTCTGTAAGTTAATCTTGATCTACATTCCACACACCTCGGTCATAATATTATACAAGTATAATGGTCTAAAATTGGGGTGTATACAGTAATTTAAAAAAAAATTTAAATGGGAATGTGCATAGTAATTGAGGTGTGTGTATTTGCCTAAAACGTTTTTTTTGATGGGTGAACTAATTTAGGAGGTGTATTATATAACCGTAGTCCTGACTATTTTTGAAGCCCAAAATAAAGGTAACCAATCCATAGAATCTAACTCGGAGCCCATGGGCCGTGAAAGATAAAACCTGTAATAAACATAAGTCGAAGGATCAAAGTGCAAAGTAGAAACCGCGTTAAGTCGGTGTGCTCTCGCCTATATATACCCCTTTAGCCCCCTTAACGCTATTTCTGAATCGTTCTCATCTCTATTTATTTCATAGCCGAAACCCTAACCCTAGGTAACGGTAGTTCCCCGCCTTTCGGTAATCTCTACCCTGTTATTCACCAAGATTTTATCTAGATCTACAGCAGACCCTAAATTTTTTCTCCAAACTAGTGGAATTTATTTTGTGTCGGCAAAGATCTTCGATTCAATCTCGGAAACATGTCTCGGTGCTTTCCGTACCCACCACCCGGTTATACTCTAAGCATTGCCAGGAAAGAGGCCTTGATTGAATCGATTAAGGTTTGTTGAACCGAGTACCTTAATTGATTTATTCATGAGCATGAGTTCTCATCGATGTAAATGAATGGGCTTGTGATGGGTTTTGTTAATGTATAGATCCGACATGTATCTCGAAAAGAAAACGATATTGGACAGTTCTTGTATCAGGGTTTTGTTTTGTATATGATTGTTAGATTAATTTCAATGTAATTTTCTCCTGGAGTTGTTAATAATTGTGTGTTCGGATTTTTGGTGTATTGACGGTTAGATTTTAAAAAAAGGAAAACCCGAATTCAATTCAATGTAAATTAAACCATAATTTCTTATAAAGATTCTCTTCTGTGCTTTTTTAAAGTCTCGTTACGTGTAGTTTCTGGCACACCTGATTGCAGTTCCTTGGATGATAATGGAAGTGAATTATGATATAAGAGTTGAATTTCAGTATTCTGAAATTCTAGTCGGAGCAAAGTCTGATATTTTGAGGTGTCTTGTAGCAAAATTACTGATGGGATTCTAAGATTCTTTGTGTTGATGGTGCATAGAGATGCTACCATGCACGTTATGGAGGTTGTAAGTGCATGTGTGCATGAATGTTTTGTGAGCGTGGTTATAATCCAGAGCTTGGTGTGTCAGAAACTCAGTACCTGTGAATTGGTTTATACACTGAGTCTAAATTTTTGCTCTTCTGCCTTTTGGGATTTTAGTGGTAGATATGTTGGGAGATATTTTGGTAGGTTTTGTGAGAGGTTTAGTCGAAGATATGTTTGGATAAGTTGTGTCTGTAGGCATGCAGACTTATTACATGATTCTAGCTTTTGAACTATGCTTCAGCCTGTTACTTTGTGAGATTATATAGTTGATAGGGAGATCGTATATGAATTATATTAAGATCTTTGATTTTACCTGTTGTGAGTTGACAATGAGGTTTGGAAGATATAGAGTTGTGTCCTATTTCTTTTTACTACTGGGATTTTTCTTAAGAATTAGCATTCTGGTATTAGCATGATTTGAAAACATGTTTGGAACATAAATTAAGCTTGATCATTAGGCAACAAATTGAGAATATAAGCTGTCTAAGTTTGAATTCTGTGAAGTACAATCAAGGTTCATGAGGATTATTATGACTTTGTTTCTCAGGTTGCTTTAGGTTCTATACATTGATTCCTCGTGTATCTACCCTTTGGACTTTGATAGGTTTTTTTGTGCATTACAGTTGTTGTTGGTCAATTTGATTTAACAATAGAAGATTGTGTTTGTTGCTGTTGCCAACAAGATGTGTAAACTGGTTGTGCTTTGGATTATCTGAGTTTGCTTGTGTGATTCAATTTGGCTAAATTCTTGGCTGTGTTGTTTAATTTGTTTGTGATTTCCAGTCAACTGTTTAATCTCCATGTCTCAATACTTAGTGTCTGAACTGTTTTCTTTGATTTTTCCTGAATAAGCATTTTCCTCCAAACTAACATAAAAATTGCTATTCCCCCATTTTTATCTTATTTTGAACATATTCCTCTGCACTTCCTTTTTACAAGGTTGAAGATGAGAAAATTAAACTTTCTTTGTATTTTTACATGTTAAATTTTATGTAATTTCAAAGGTCAAAACTTTGCGAGTGACGTCCTAAATGTTTTACTTGGATTTCTTTTTT
Organism: Galeopsis tetrahit; assembly: GCA_963675135.1. NCBI lineage: Eukaryota > Viridiplantae > Streptophyta > Magnoliopsida > Lamiales > Lamiaceae > Galeopsis > Galeopsis tetrahit. The sequence goes on from OY776131.1 coordinate 57,944,350, forward strand.
CCATTTTTTTTTAAAAGCATGGCTCTTTAGCTGTATTTTCTTATCTTTTGGTTTAAACCTGATGGGATCACTATCCTTACTGAATTGGGAGAGTATGGCATGTTAGCTTTTGCAAATTATGCTGGGTGCTAGGTTCTTGGTTTTGGATTTGTACTGATTACATTTAAGTGAAATTATGATGAGCTGTCTCTTCATATCCTGGGCCACATCACATTTTGAACTTCCTGGCCTAAATTTGTTATTTTGGTGCTTAAAGCTCCAAAAGCAAAAGGTGAATGATGAGGAACTGAGGAAGAAGGACAGGAAAAGAGAGAAGAAAGAGAAAAGGAAAGACAAGAAAGACAAAAAAGAGAAGAAGGAGAAGAAAGACAAAAAAGAAAAAAAAGAGAAGAACAAGCCCGATATTGTCCAGGGACACATTGTTGAAAAATTATGGTTACAGTCAAAAATTGAACCACCCTTTGATAAGGGAAGCAAAACTGAGTCTGAACAGCTGGAACGAAGCAGTCTAACAGAAGAACATGAGAAACCTGTTTGTTTACGTGTTCCTAGCACTTCCTCAGATAGCACGGAGAATAGTAACAAGAGGAAGAGGCCCTCTTCACCCGGCGATGTTAACCATGGTCATGGTAAACAAATGTTTTTAATATTTATTTTTGAGAACTATAAAAAAATGTTATTTGTTGATGAATTTCTGCTTATTTTATGAATCAGGTAATGTTATTCGGATTAGGCTCCCTTTGAAGAAGCTGAAACAGTTGGATGCTTCACCTAACGAACAACAGCCCTGCTCTACATCTGGAAGGACTCATTTCCCCTCCCAAGCAAAAAGCGATTTTGCTTCAAGACTAAGAACTGAATGTCCGCTGGCCAGCAAAAACGTAGAGCCGAGCCTTGTTCTAAAGATTGATAAACAAAGGATATGTCCCACCTCTAAGCAAAATGTGAAAATTCCAGTTTCATTAGCAAATGATGCAATTGTGACTCCAATGAAGAAAGAGGAATCACTGTATAAGAATCTAATCGAGAACTGGGTCCCACCTCAGTTACATAATGGGTGCTTAAGTTTGGATGATAATGATTGGCTCTTTTCAAGCAAGAATGAGAGAAGGCGGGTATGCAGAGATGATATCATATCTTCTTGTTCTACTAGCTCTTCAACGTTATGGCCTGTGGCAACGTACTTGCCGGAAGTTGATGTGTTTGCATTGCCTTTCACCGTTCCGTTTTGAGCTTTGTGAATGAGAAAGGATTGTATCTTTCTTGCTGCCAGATTGAATGCCCGTTACGGCTTGAGAAAAGTGGATATGCAGAGAGGGCGCTGGCATATTATCAAACAGACCACTTCTCTAGGCCTGTTGGGATGATGTTGCTGCTGCTGCCCGAGGATTTTTGTTGTGATTGTTCCTTGGGTGGTAATATGATGAGTTACCTGTTTTTTTGCACCAATGATACTTAATGGTGTTGATACTAGCAAGACTCATTGTATTCAATTAAATGCAGCTGTTGGGAGTGATGATTCGTATTCCTTCTTGCCTTTTCTTTTTATCAAGATTTTGTTATCACTTGTGTATATTTATAGGCAAATTTTGTAGAAATTGATGAAATTATAATACATTTTTGAATCGATAGTTGGTTAGGACCCCTCTTAGCTTAATCCAGTTGTTCAGTAGTAAATGTTGTATAATTTACGTAAAATTTACTGTATTAGAGATTAGTTCGTTTAGGCCCTCGTTTAATTAGTTAAAAAGATCAAATAAAATGAGTTTATTTGATTTTCGTCTCCATTTTTTTTTGTCGATGTATAAAATTCTATTAGAAACGCAAATTGTTTTATATGGTTTAATTAAATTATTCAGGCCATTTATTATTTTAACTTGCAACGTTTTCATATTTTAATAATCTGGATATATATTTGATAGAACAATGTTTCGATCACATGTATTTTAACTGGCTTAAGCTTTACCCGTATTGATATTTTTTTTTAAATATAATAAAAATATCTCACTTATGTTATACAGTATTTTCTAATATTATTTTCTAATTTCAATACACGTAAGTATTGATTTTATTTTTTTAAATATAATAATATCTCACTTATGTTATATTTTGTAATATTATTTTCTAATTTCAACTATCAACAACAACAATTATAATAATATTATACTATTCGTTTAATAATAAAAATTAAAATAAATTAATTCTATTTAATAAAAAAAAAAACAATAAACCAATTCCAATAATTTAAAAAATAAAAATAAAATAATAATTTCCAACAACAATATGGAAAGCTCTGGGTAATTATGCCACACAAGAATTTGTGAAGAAAAAATGAAAAAAAAAACAAAGAACAAAATATGAGCATGAAAAGTGATGTACGGTAATTCCAACAGAAGGCTGTGGAGTTGCGAGGGAGAGAGACGACGTGGAGGGCAAAATGATGATATCAAACGGAATCGAAGACGAGGAGAAATGGCTCGCCGAAGGCATCGCCGGAATTCAGCACAACGCATTCTACTTGCATCGTGCTCTGGTAGATTCCGATCTGATTCTCTTCAATTCAATAATTTTATCAAATCAATGACAAGGGAGAAACACAGCCCTAAATTCTCAAATTAAGCAACTCAATTGTGATTCAATTTGTTTTTTTGGGTGTGAAAAATTCAGGACTCGAATAATCTGCGGGAAGCACTCAAATACTCTGCGCAATTGCTGTCTGAGCTTCGAACTTCGAGACTCTCGCCTCATAAATATTATGAGCTTTGTAAAGTTCTTGGACCCATTCTTAAGTAATTTATCAATACATGTTAGCTGTTACTTATGAGAATGAGTTTTTCTTTTTGAATTTTCTGGTTGATCTTATGGATTTGTTTTTGGGGGTTAGATATGCGCGCATTTGATGAACTTAGGAGGTTGGAAATGTTCTTCAAGGATGAAGATCGTCATGGTTGTCCAGTGGTTGATCTATATGAACTTGTTCAGCATGCCGGAAACGTCCTGCCTAGACTGTAAGTTATTGTGGAATTCAGCTGTAAATTAAGTTATTAAATTTTTTATATTTTGCCTATTAAATCTTAGTTTGCTTAGTAAGCACCAGCTACTCGCCTGGTTCAGGCATGTATGCTGAGTTTTTTGTGCTTTATATGCAATATGCATATGCTCACTTATACTTGAGCACGAATTTTAGCTAGATAGATGTGTGACCATTATATCCATTAGTCAACACACTGAGAAGATGCATAATTTTCTATTCCACCATCAACCTTTTAGTATTAACTAGCACAAGTACTCGCCTGTGATGAGTTGTATCTTTTTTTCTTAAAACAATTTTATACCACTGTAGCATGTAAAAAAAAAATAAAAAATCATATTTTGTATCCCCAGATAGGGAAAAATGAACTCTAATAGTATAAATTAAAGAATATAATTGGGATCTAAAGAAATTAGAAAGTCTTGCTGTTCTTTGCTGTTGGCATATTGTTTAGTATTGTCTTGAGCATTTGCCAATTTAATTGATTTCTAGACTGCTGAAGGATATAATAGTGGGAGTTTTCAAATCTAATACTCCCTCCGTCCTGCTATAAGTTTTCCATTTCTTTTGGGTGTTTTGATTAAGAAATATGATAAAATAATAGATGTAGTACAAATGATGTGATTGAAAGAGAGAAAATAATAGTAGATTAGTATGAGATAAAATATAATAAAATAATAGATATAGTACCGGTGATGTGATTGAGAGAGAAAACATAATATGCAAAAAAATGGAATGAGAAACTTATTGTGGGACGTCCAATAAAGGAAAGTGAAAAAGTTATAGAGACTGGGTGAGTAGTGTTTATTTCCTGAAACTCGAGGCCTCATTTTCTTTTGTGTGTGTTCTTGTTTTAGGTTATTTGGTTGATAAAATGATATATACCCACATGTTAGAAAAAAAGAGTCTACCACACTTTGCCACATAGAAAGACTAAAATGCCCTTAATGAATTAAATTCTCTCCCACCTTTTTTTAATGCCGTGGAGCTCGAGACATCACTGGAGCTTCGAGATAAGTCATGAAGATGCGTGGAGAGGGAATTTTAGTCAGTTTGTTGGTCATAGTAGTATACTTCATGTTTTTTTCTGAAAGAGTGGGTATTTTCATCTTTGGCTAAGGAAAGTGGTCATAAAACTACCTACATAATGTTATCTGTTCGTACTGTTAAGAGGAAGCATTATTCTAGGCTTGATAGATGGCCATTATTTTTGTTTTGTGAATATGTAGGTATCTTCTCTGTACAGTTGGATCTGTTTACATAAAGTCAAAGGAGGCTCCCGCTAAGGATGTTCTTAAAGATCTTGTTGAAATGTGTCGAGCTGTTCAACATCCCATCCGTGGGCTCTTTCTGCGGAGTTATCTTGCTCAAGTTAGTAGGGATAAGTTACCTGATATTGGTTCAGAGTATGCGAGGTACGACAATAACCTTCTCTCTTTCATTTTGCAACAAGCAAGATATTGCAAGATTTTGACTGTGTTCACCATTCCCATAGGAGAGGCAACTGCTTTTCCTTGATACATAAAAAGTATTTCTGTTTCTGTTGAAAGTTGAAACTCTTCTTGTCATCACTTGATTTTCACATTTAAAGTTTCGCCTGGCTAATCATTCATGACTAAGTACAATATTTTTCTTCATCAAAAGTATGATATTTAGTTCATTTTTTTCCTTTGAGTTGTATGCTAGATTTTTTTCTCATTTGCATTATGTTGGCCATACTCCCATACCCATTACTAAGTGGTTTAAGATTTCTGGAAGTAATGCTCCATTTCATAGAAGTAAGTAACAATGTTATTTTACTAACTTTCATCTACAACTTTGAAACTGTAAATATACTTGAAACTTCCATTTATAGCTCTGATCAAAACTCAATGGCAATTAAGAAATGATCATTGAAATTGGGATGGATTCATCTAAGTAGCTGCTATATGGCCATGCTAAGATACAATTGATTTTAATGCACGTTTATGGCAATAAATTACTCCCATCTCCCAAATTTAGTTCTCGTGGTCATGATTTTTAGATGAGAGTTGAAAAAATGAAAGTTTCAGTAATTTCTTGTTGTTGCCTTCAAGAGTGGTTGAGAGGCAATGGGGCAAAATTGTTCAATAGAGTATGATGGATTGAAAATATCAAGTTAAATTTCCAATTATACTACACGAGTTAAAATAGTAATGCATTCATTTATGAATTGTTGATGCCATAGCTTTTGTTTTCTTTAATAAGTGAGTCAATTGCTTTGCTTATAGTGAAGGTGATAGTGTCACGGAGGCTGTAGAATTTGTACTGCAGAATTTCATAGAGATGAATAAACTTTGGGTCCGGATGCAGAACCAGGTTTGTGAAAAACCCTCAGAGTTCTTAATAAGATCTTACTTTGAACATGCATGGCATCTGAAAACTTGCATGCACAATAGTGAAATAAATCACAAAGGCATGTTTGGGCATGCAGGAGTGATAATGCTTATGATGCACATATTTGCTTTGGTGATCCTGAGTTGAGGCCTTTCCGGATTTCTGGTCTGCAGGGACCTTTCAGTGAGAAAGAGAAACTTGAGAAAGAACGGAGCGAACTGCGTGATCTTGTAATGCTAATGCTTCAAAGCAGTTGTCTAATTCCATTGTATCTTAATCCTTTTAGTTCGATGAGGGTGATTCTCATCCATCTCGCTGTTGGTTTAGGTGGGGAAGAATTTACATGTCCTCAGCCAGATCGAGGGTGTTGACCTTGAAATATATAGAGAGACAGTTCTTCCTAGAGTTTTGGAGCAGGTGGGTAATCTAATTGTTGCACATCCATCTTGTGAGGATCTTATAATATGTTTTATGCTTTCCTTTAAATTGCACATTCAAAATGCTCATTGCAGATTGTCAATTGTAAGGATGAACTTGCTCAATATTATCTAATGGACTGCATAATTCAAGTCTTTCCAGATGAGTACCACTTACAGACCCTTGAGACGTTATTGGGTGCCTGCCCCCAACTTCAAGTGAGTTGTCAATTTTGCAATAATTGTTTTTGAAGTTAGATTGTTCTCCTTTGTTCCCTTTTATTCTGAATGTAATGATGAGAATATTATCCTTGTTTCATGGACATTGCTTTGCAAGTGGTGCAGAGTGAGGCAGTCTGTTTACTGAATTTCTCCTGGATCTTACTTAAGACATGAAGACTAAATGAAATGTCTTTGTTTTAGTGCAAAGGATATACATAGTTTATTGACAGTTGATGTTTTGCATAATGGTAGCTGTTGCATGTTTTACTTAACTGATTTGAAATATAATGCAATTGTGTAGAGAGCATAACTTGATTCTAAGACTATGTTTATTGGTAACCTTCTCCAACCCAACCCAATCAAATAGCATAATAAGACAAAAAAAAAAAATCAAAGCAAAAAAGGAAAAAGAAACTAAATACTATGACTTGGGTTGGCTACCTAACCCAAAGTCGCAACTGTTTGCACTAAAAAATGAAGATATTAGTACAAATAATAGTACTTTTTAATTGTTGGGGAGAGATATGTGGGTTGGGTTGAGTTGTGAATAAAGTTGGAATTGAGTGGAATTGCAAGTTATGTACATGATGAGAGATAAATTTTTTTATTAAAAGGTTGGGTTGAGTTGGGTTGTGAATAAGCATGGTCTAAGCAATGATGGAGATCTGATACAGTAACTTGTATCGAGGCACTGATATTGGGTATACATGGTGCTCCCAAACTTGTAGATTTGTATGAGGAAAAATTTGCTCACATAAAATGCCTAAATCTTTTATCATTCTTTGCCAACAAAAAATCTTTATATATTCGGTTCCTTTTCTCTTTTCTCTACAGGGCATCAATGCAATTAATAAATATGCATTTTGTGATGTTCTCACTTCTGCACTTATTTTTGCCAATCAATTGAGGGAATACAGTAGAATAAGTATTAACATGAGTACAATATTCAACATACTAACATACAGTATTATATTCATATTATCTCTAGACTAAATGAAAGAAAAAAGTCATAAAATAAAGAAGGAATTGAGGTTATATCTGGATTAGAGAAGGTGTACAACTGGCTGTTGATATTAGAGGCGAGGAAAATGTTTACTTGGTGTACTTTACAACGTGAATAAAGGAAAGAAGGATTAGAGTTGAGAAACTAGCTAGGGTTACTTAGTTTTTGTTATGCCAATACATATACAGGAAGATTATTGGTTCTGTGATACTTCACGACACCAGAGCTTCTTGCAGCACCAATATGGAACGTTGTGGGTGGTGGTGGTTGAGCCTTTGAGGATGAGACACTCCCTCACTCTCTGGATGAGAATATCACATGTTTTCTTTAACGAAAGTAGCCATGTCTTATATACTATCTATATTATATTCACTTTTCAATTGTTTGACCATCCTTACGACTCTGTAAACATGTTGCTTATTTTTAAAGTGAACCTATTAGATGTTTTCCTTTGGTTAGTAATTAATTTTCTGGATGTTGCTTTATTTTGATTTGCAGCCTACAGTTGACCTAAAAACAGTGTTGTCCCAACTAATGGAGAGGCTATCAAACTATGCTTCTTTGAATCCTGAAGTGAGTCCTTTTCATACTCAACAAATTTCTAGTTTTCTTTCATGTACATTCTATTGACTAGTATTCCTGTTACAGTTATTACCAGAATTTTTACAAGTTGAAGCATTTTCCAAGCTGAGCATTGCCATTGGAAAGGTAAAATAAGATTTTAAAACAAATCTAGTTCTGGCAAACTTAATTTGAGTTTATTTATGTACGTGAATAGGGTATAATGTTTTACGCAAGTGATGCATTTCTTGTGCATTACTTATGGTGGAATGTATTAGCCTTGCTGATTTCTTGAGTAACAGATTGACAGATAAAAATAATTTTGAAAGAAACACCCTTGGTTACAACTATGATTCAGTAGCATGGAGTGTTTGGCACTTGCTTACCTTTTCCACCATATTCTTACTAAAAATATACAAGCATTTAGAAATGCTAAAGAGTTGAAATGCCTTAATACATCCATCTTTGAGGAATTAAAAAGTGGTGCAGAAGATGTGTTGGGTAGCTTGTTCTGTTAACTAATTTTCTAAGTATCGTATCACTTGCTAAATAACTGAATTAAAGATCTCATCAGTTCTCCCCAATCTGCCCCTTTTACCCTATAATGCAACCGTCTGCAGCCTTTTGTAGATGCATAATTTCCTGTCTATAGAACATTATCATTACCCTCCCCTTCTCTATATCGAGATTCCCAATGTCTTCAAAGTTAGAGTTTCAATATTTAGAGTTTTAGATGAATTTAATTCCTACCTACAAATTCTCAAATTTATCCTATTACTACTTCTGGGTTATTATTAGAGTGACATTCTGTAAATTCTCTATTGCAAAACCTTTCAATTCTAATGCCTATCTCCAATCATGCGCAATAAACATTCAATAATGGTATTTCTGTAGTTGCTTGCCCGTTATTAAAATAAAAAAGTACGGGCTTAGAGCTGATGCTTGCCTACAGTAATTGAAAATTCACACAATATTCCACTGGCATTTGTAATGTTTTAACATTTTATACATAGCTTTTAGCTTTGCACTACTAGATATAGATAAAAATCATAGGAGAAAGATGACATATAAGTTGTTATATACCTATACTTTTCTGTTGAATATGAGTGTTCAAGGTCTTTAATATTGCATAACATATGGCCATATGGGAAAGCATATTCTAAAAAGTTGGTAGAATGTATCTTATAAATGAAAAGAAAGTACTCTAAAAAATTTAAATTGGAAACCCTACTTGACACAGAGATAAGATAGCTGTGATTGAATATAATACAGATGTTCCAAACATACAAAGGTTTGAGTGTAGTAAAATATGATCTATTTATAACTTAAAAACATCCCCTGATTCTGGGCTTTGGGCAGCTTTCTGGAACATTGGCCATCCCTCAGGAAGATATGTCTACTTAATATGCGGTATTTAGGTAATATTAGTCTAAGCTACTGATGCAAATCGTATATTGGCCATGCCTATCTGTTCATGACATGATATAACTTTCTTGAAGTTGAGGCGTTAACTTTGAAATGTTAATTTATTTTGAGATGAACAAATACTTATGTTTGGAATACCATTCTGTTCACATTTTAAAGAAAAACTTATTTGGCTTATGCAGGTTATTGAAGCACAAGTTGACATGCCTATTGTGGGAGCTATAACTTTATATGTCTCTCTTCTGTCTTTCACTCTGCGTGTGCATCCTGATAGGCTAGATTATGTGGATCAAGTGCTGGTATGTTCCTTTTAGAGTTGGGCCTATATATGCTTGAAATTTGTTGGTTCCATCATTATCTAGTAGATTCGTGTTCAGGCAGAAATTATTTTGTCTCACCAAGAAAGAATATTATTTGTTCATTAATGTTAGCACTGGTCGTGTGGATGTGGATTTGAAATTCACTGGATTTCATCAATTATTAGAACAGGGAAATTAACTTCTATAACCGAAGTCCATAATATGAAATTTAATATTTGACCACTTTCTACCTTCTGAAGGGGGCATGCGTTAAAAAATTATCTGGAAAACCAAAGCTGGAAGATAGTAAAGCAACAAAACAAGTTGTTGCCCTTCTGAGTGCTCCACTAGATAGATATGATGATATCGTCACAGCTCTTACACTTTCTAATTATCCCCGTGTAATGGATCACCTTGACGCGGGAACAAATAAAGTCATGGCTATGGTTATCATACGAAGCATTATGAAAAACCGAACTCATGTCTCAACTTCAGATAAGGTATAATTCTCTTTAGTTTTCTGCTGCTTTTGGGTTATTACCTGCCATAACCTAACATAAGTTTGTGGTGCAGGTTGAGGTATTATTTGAACTGATAAAAGGGCTTATAAAGGATTTGGAAGGGATTAATATGGATGAGGTATACAGAAAACTTATCTGCAATTGCACTTTTTCAAGGACATATTGCTTCTGAAAAATCTGATTTTTTCTATTTTCACAGCCTGTTTTATTTTTTCCCCCTTCCAAGTCTTTGCTTATATCATATCTTTCCTTGTTTTATGTGTTTTGACCAATAGATTGATGAAGAAGATTTCATTGAGGAGCAAAATTCTGTTGCTTGCCTCATGCACATGTTGCATAATGATGACCCAGAGGAGATGATAAAGGTAGTACATTCTGTTGCTAAATTTCAGTTTTCCTTTATACGTTGCCTTCATTTTCATCCTACTTCAAACTTTCAGAAAAGAGGTGTTATTGTCCCCCATTTTGACTGATCACAATATTTTAATTAACAAAATTTGATGGAAGACCAATACTAAATGATATACCAGTTTACAGTCTTGAGGGTGACATGGTGAGTTCTCCTGAGGAATGCTATGTATGAATCCAAAAGATTTTGATTATTTGCTTTCTGTGCAGTCCTTTCCACATTTACTTTCCTAACTGCAAAGAAATAATGTTTTGGGGCTTTCCATTACTTTGAAATTATGGAATGCCAATTCATATAGTTTACAATTAAGGTAGTTCTTTAAACGGTTTCAGAGTGAGGAATATCTAAATGCATGAGGTGTTATGCTAAGTATTGTTTTGTTGGATGGTGCCAGTATAGTGGACTCATATGTGGAGTGTACTTGGCTTGATGTACTTCTGACCTTATTTTGACTTTTGTTTTAATAAACTATAAATATTTCTATGCCTCTTGTATCTTATCTATTATAATTGTGAAATTGTTTTTATGCTACATATTACTGTCTTCTAGTATATACTCATGCTGAACTTGTAATATTTTTTTTTTTTACTTTATCAGATAATATATACTGTGTGGAAATATATAAAGACTGGAGGTCCAAAACGCCTATCCTTTACAGTTCCACCTCTTGTGTTTTCTGCCCTCAAGGTATGCTTTTTCTGGGTCGGAATTCCCTCCACCCTTATTTAAGTCAAAACATGATAGTGCAGAGTTGGGTGGGGAGAACAGAAATACCTGCTTGTATTTTTGATTTTTCAATTAAACTGGAGCTCCTAGATGCCTCTGCAGTTTCTAGAAAAGCAGGAATATTCTAGAGATGCCCAATACAAGTACCATAGATAATCAAAAATAGATTTGAATTAGTTATTCGTGCTATATTTATCACATTTCTTGTAATGGTTATCTAGCTTCAGAACTTTCATTTTTTTTTAATGTAAAGGAGTTCGATCCACAAGATTTGTATTCTTTTCTTGGGTTGTTAGAAGGTGTGAAGTTAGTGGAGAATATTAGGAGGTGGATTTTGAAATCATCTGGTGCATTCTCTTGTAAATTTAATAGTATATGTCTTTTTGTCCTATAGATCTACATCCCTTTTCCAATATTTCAAATCTATTTATGGGTCATGCCGTTTTCTAAGAAGGTTCAAATCTTCTATGGGTCATGCCGTTTCCGCAACTTAGCTGTTTCTTTCCACTTTAGCAAGTTATACATGTAAAAGGGGTCAGGTGCTAAGGGGAGCCACTGTACCTGCTTTGTGTTGGTCCCTTTGGCTAGAGAGTAGAGAGGAATATAAGTTTTTTTTAGGATCAAGAAGAACTTATAGATGATTTGTGTGAGAGCTGAGTTTAAGGGTGGCTTGTGGGTTTCAAACCATATATGGTTTAATGGTTGTTTCCCTCGGATATTGTTAGACTGGTTTTTTTTGTTTGGAATAAGAGGTGAAGAGTGTATATATATGGAGTATATGGCATTGTAGTCCTGGATTTGTTTGTTCAACAAACATAAGAAAAGTCCCAATGGAGCTTCCAAGCTAAACTATTTTAGCCTATCAATTTGGTTCTTCTTCATACTTTTATTTGGGCATTAATGGCTAGTATCTGTGGTTTCTTCGACTACTCATTAGTCATTATGTTTGAGTCACTTTAGCACGTCTTGGTGGAGTAGTTTCAAGTGTTAGTAGTTTGTTTGAACTATTCAAGGATCATCATCTTGCAATTTTATTAATCAGGGTTATATGCTTGGTAATTCAAGCATTTTATATTTTCCTTAAAGTACCCTCAATTTTCACTGAAACTCCACACCTGTGATGTGTTTTCTTGGTATAGTTGGTGAGGAGATTGCAAGGCCAGGATGGAGATGTAGGTGGGGAAGAAGTTCCAGCCACTCCAAAGAAAATATTTCAGCTCTTAAATCAGGTAATAAATGTTCAAACTTAAATATTTCTGACTTGGGGTTTATGTGACTTATCTTGTTTCGAATAAAGCAAGCACAATTGCAAATACCCAAGTTTGGTATTTCTATTTTGGTGTAGTTGACAAGTGCAACAACAATATTGGATATATGCTTTCAGATGTATATTTTGTGTTATTCTAATGCCCTTCGTCAGTTGTTTTACCATTGATGCAGAGTTGAAGTATGTTAACTTTTATTTGTCGCAGATTATTGAGGTTCTCTATGTTGTTCCTTCACCTGAACTGGCTTTAAGGCTCTACTTGCAATGTGCCGAGGTAATTATTTTTATGATATTTTCAACTTTGCTGAAAAGTGGATATAAGTTTCAGGACCTAATAGAGGCACACTGTGAACATGAAAAAATGAAAAAAGAAAAAAGAAAAAGGACTCACTCAATGCTCTATAAGCTTGTTTGCATTCTGGAATTTGAAAATTTAAAATTGATCCAAAATCTTGTCTGATATCAATAGAGAAGTTTGTTTCGGGTACATTATAGAATGCTACTATGGGATAATACCATTTTTGGTCTCTAAAGTTTACTTATTTTAAGTTTCAATCCCCAACTTTCACTCGCTATCAATTTTGGTCTGAAGGTACACTTTTACTCTTGCATTTGGTCCCACAGTTAGTTGACTGACTGTTGACTGATAAAATCAACTATGTAATTATTTGAAAATTATTATCTACAATTAGCACCCCCAAATAATCATTAATTACATTTAGCACCCCAAAATAATTACAATTAGCACCTACAAACAGTTGATTCTGTTAAGTCAACAGACGACTAACAGTGGGACCAAATGCGGGAGTAAAAAGTATACTTCCAGGATCAAGTTTGATAGTGAGTGGGCGACTAAAACTGAAAAAACAAGTAAACTTTAGGGACCAAAAAGGATATTATCCCAAGCTACTATTGTAACATTATTTTTTACTGTCCCTAATAATTGCAAGGACAATCTAATGGTGGGAGGACCAAGTAATCTTACATTTTTATGATATATACTTGTCTTTCATAAAAATCCAAGATACTGTCTTAGGTTGTAGGGGTTATCCAGGCTCCCTTTAGGTTTGATCATATTACGAAAAAAATTACTGCCTGTTAATACATGCGTGGATATTATGTTCTATTTAACCAAGTTTTTTAGACTATAATGCCCGCTCAGGTGTACCTATAGGCTAGATATCGTAATGTATAACTGAGGTGCTGTTGATCTCATTTTCTATCAAACAAAATTTTAACTTTGAATTCATCCTTTTTGGTTCGGTTTTATTGTTTCCTTTCTAACTTTTATACCCTTCCCTTCTTTAAACTAAAAAAATATTTTTCTTTCCTTTTACCACTTTATGCAATATAATCTAAGTTTAAGTATTACCAAGATGTACTAGGATTAATAACTTTTACTGTATATTGTCGAAAAAAAAAAAACTTTTAATGTATTAAAAAAATTAAATAATTTTAATTATGATTAGATACATAAAATATACCCTGTCAAAAAACGGATACATAAAATATAGGCGATTAGTAAAACATTGTAATATGAATAATATGGTTATAATGGTCGAGTATATATTAACCAAGTAAATGAATAAAAGGTTTACAGGATTCATCATTCATGTTTTATTTTCTCTATTCATATTTAGTAAATTAAAGTACTTCTCCTTTCATTCGTTTTTCTTTTTTGCCCCTGCGCATTCTTCATTCTACACCTAATCATATGCCTGTATGTATACATGTGAACAGATAACTCCCCAAACCTAACAATATGTGCAACAAATACATGTGTTATGGGCAGTGATGGAGCCAGGATTTTGCTCAGGGCCCCCAAATAACGACAGAATAAATAAATATTTTGCCTCTTATATTTAGCCAAAACAACAATTCGTTACAATCTAATTATCTATATAAAGTAACTGTCATAGAGATAAACACAAATCCAATACAGCATATTATAAACTTTAAATATAAAGAATTTATCTCAGAATTCGCAACTATTTGTTCATTTAATGAAAGTTTGATGATGTATAGCAAACTCTAAACCCAACAAGGTAACAAAAGGGCAAAAGAAGACAACAAAGACAGAAAGATTTAACTATAAGCATTAGGTATTAAACAAAAGGAAATTTGACATTAAACTCTTTTGGGGGGATTACTTTTAGTTCACTGCACGTTGCACTAAATAAATCTGAAGAAGAATTTTTTTTTAAGGGATTAAAATATAACTAATACACCTTTGATTTTTTTTAAAACCTCAGGGGTGTGTGGGTACCACCTAGCTCGCTCCGTCTAGGATCATGGGTGCATGATTTTGATAGTATCACAGCTGTTATTCGTGTCTTGGGTGTGTGTTTGATCACACACATGTAATCGAGGAAGTGATAGTAGAGGGAAAAGTGTCCTAAAATTTTAAATTTGAAAATTGAGGGGTAATGTTATCGCTACAACATTAATTTTGATTCTTTCGCTTGCATTTTGGGGGTTACAAGGGCCATTTTGCACTTTCCATCCATTTGTTTGAAGATTAATACACGCAGGTAGCTAATGGATGTCTATTTCTTTGTGTTCATTTGAACATTTATATTTACAGGCAGCTAATGACTGTGATCTCGAGCCTATGGCTTATGAGTTTTTTACACAGGCTTTTGTGTTATACGAGGAAGAAGTTGCTGTACGTATCAAATATATTTATTATACCATTTTTTTCCCATTGAGCAATTGTTTTAAAATAACTTTCGTTACTATACCACCCTATAGGATTCTAAAGCCCAGGTGACAGCTATTCACCTCATAATCGGAACTCTGCAGAGGATGAATGTATTTGGTGTTGAGAATAGAGATACCTTGACTCATAAAGCCACAGGGGTAACTTTATCATCTTTGCTGACTACCATTTTCTATAAAGGATTATTTGCAATATAAATCACGACCTTTACACTTTTTTTCAATTACAACATATATTTTTAAAATTTGCAATTTGATACATGACCTTTTAAATTGCAGCAACTTTATCACATGACTATTTTCCGGTAAGTCCTGCTGATGTAGCAGTGTATGAAATTGCAAAAAATATTAGAAGGCTGTGATTAAAGAAAAATAATAACAAAAGGTCGTGAAGTTGCCACATCAACTTAAGTTGCCTGAAAAGAGTCATATGATATAATTGCAAAATTTAAAAATACTGTGCATCGAATTGCAAATTTTAGAAACTTATGTTGTAGTAATTGAGAAAACATGAAAAGGTCGTGATTTTTTTTTTTATGCTATTAATCCTTCAAGAAGTCGTCGTTCTTCTGCACCCTAATCTCATTTTCTTTTATTTTTCAGTACTCAGCTAAACTGTTAAAGAAGCCAGATCAGTGCAGAGCAGTTTATGCATGTTCACATCTTTTCTGGGTTGATGATCAGGATGGCATCAAAGATGGAGAAAGGTAGCCTGTGCATCTAAATAGTTCCATTATTTATGTATTAACACGATCTTTAACGGCATAATACGTAATCAGAGATTCCTGAACTATCAACTTTATTTCGATAGGTTCCTAAACTCTTTTTTTTGAAATCCCTCAAGTATTGAAATTCTATTTCACGAGCTCCCTTGAGATAAAAAAGAAAAAACAGGATTCATCTTAATGGTCCCATTAAATCATACATACATTAATTTTACTAATATCTCAATGTATGTTGTGCAAGCCGTTGTTCTTCAGGTCATGGTACGAAAAATACCTTTTGTATATAATTAAAATAAAATGACCTGTGTATTATTTAACGGAACCATTAAGGCTACTCAATAAGTTCCGTCAATTGACATACTGAGGGAGGTCATGAAATAGAATTTCAATATTTGAAGGGCTTTTTAAAATAAAAATGGTTTAGGGACTTTTTGATGTATTATGTTATCTTTGACTCCTCATTTACTATTTATTTATCAATGGATAAATAGCACATTCATGTCAGATGCGTTTTCTGTATAATAGGGTTTTGCTTTGCTTAAAGCGTTCGCTAAGAATAGCCAACGCTGCTCAGCAGATGACAAATGTTACCAGGGGTAGCAGTGGACCCGTAACACTCTTTGTTGAAATACTTAACAAGTTAGTTGGATCAAACTCTTGTAATCTACATTACAAATGTTAGGCCTATGCCTGTTTTTTTTTTATTGATCATGTGGATATATACATGGCAGGTACCTTTACTTCTTTGAGAAGGGGAACCCTCAGATAACAGCTTCTGTCATTCAGGGCCTGATTGAATTAATTAAAACCGAGATGCAGAGCGACACATCGACTGCCAATCCCGTATCGGATGTATTCTTCACGAGCACGTTGCGATATATTCAATTCCAAAAACAAAAAGGAGGTGCTACAGGCGAGAAGTACGGTGAAATTAAGTTAAGACATGTTGATGCTGCTTTCGATATGTGATGATTTTCATGAGATGAAGTGTTGCTGTGGGAGGATGATGAAGTTATCATTAACTGGGTGAAATAAAAGGTCGAAGTTGCCCAGATTTCTCATAGAAGATCTGGGGTTGTAATGATTGAATCTCCGTGGAAAGGGAAGTGAGCAGGTGGGGATTAGTTTGTTACAAAGGCATGATCGTCTTTCATTGTGTATAACATACTGTATTTTGTAAACTAAGAATTTGTTGTTTCTAACACTGGAGGATTACATTTGATTTGACATTTGCTTGCATGATTTTGTCTTATCTTATGCATGCATTAGTTAAATATCGATTGATCATAATTCTTGGAATGAGATATTGTCTCACGGCAAATTTATAAAAAAATCGTCAATCAGTCTGATAGAACAGGATTAGTGGTTGAGTAGATAAAATATCTATTTCCTGTAAATCTTCTCATTATTAGTATGACAATATTGACCCGACCCGTGAATACTCGCCCTGCACTGCGAGCTTTGGATCAGGTTGGACCTGCCCCATTTGTGAACAAACCGAGTTTGGGTTTTATGTTCGGCCCGAATTATATATATATATTTTTTTTTATTAGTAAAATACACACACGAATTCTTAAATTAAATTTTTTGAAAAAAAATTAAAATTAGTCTATCAGTTTCTTTCAAGAAAAATAAAATAAAATATTACATACCAATTCAATCTTTTGCCCTCACCATTATTGATGTTCAAAGACTTTAATTTCATGTTTGTTACTAATTGTCATTGTGTGTATATTTATATTGTTATGGATTGTTTCAATGTTTATATGCATAAAAAATATTATTTTCAATTGTAAAAAACAATTTAAAAAATTCAATATGACATAAAAAAACGGGGTGGGGTGGGTCCGCCCCCAATCTGTCCGGGACAACTATCTAGGACCTGTACAGGGACGGGACGGATCCGGGGCATAATATATCCATACGGGGCAGGTCCAGATATTCAACTACCCGGCCCGATATGCCCCCATTGCCATCCCTACTCAATGTACTCATTATTCACATTACAAAGGATTTTTGAAATGCAACATTTGATGGAATAAGCCCCTTTATACCAACTAGTATAGAATCACAAATCTCATGTTTCATTATTCACATTACAAAGGATTTTTGAAATGCAACATTTGATGGAATAAGCCCCCTTTATACCAACTAGTATAGAATCACAAATCTCATGTTTCAGGTGGTGTTTTCAATCAGTGAGAATCACTTTTTAAAGATGAACATTGTCGGAGGCATAGCTTGATAAACTATGTGGATGTCAAAAAGGGAGGCTTATGAAGACGTCTCATTCTTTCTTGTTATGAGCAAAAAATGATTTTTCAAAAAAAAAAAAAAAAAAAAGGTTTTGAAAGAATAAATGATATTATAAAAAATAACTTTTACGAGGATAAATGTTATGGTGGATCTAATTTCTTACGGCAAACAAGTTTGCTAAAGACCGACTCATAAATGATGAAAAAGAGTGATAAGAAAGAAGAACATAGTTGACAATTAAAATGTATACTACATAACATAAGGCCGTCTGATGAGCATAACAATAAAATCTACGGAGGTGCTTCTCCACTCCACGATCTCATCGTTCTTGCGTCGAAACTTAACATCCATTCGACATGGCTGCATTCACATTAAGCATTACGTTATTTTAGTGAAACCGACATTTTAAAATGATATGATCTTACTTACCCATATTACAAAATGGAGCATCCTCCTCTTTGTGGTTTCCTCTTTTTCTTGTTCTTTGGTGGCTGCAATACTATCTTGATGGCTGCATCGAACACTCCCTTCACATTCTGCCAACACAAATCCGACTTTTGAATTCTAAAACCTTTTTTTTTACCTTTCTTGAGCAGAAAATGTAGTGTATGTAAACCTTACCTGTTGTGTTTTAGAACTGCACTCTATATATACAAGAGCTCCAATCAGTTTCTTGAGTTCCTCTCCCTACATGGTCATGCGGTGGGGTTTCATCAAACGTTGTAACAAAACGAGCACGATCAAATGGTGTGAAGGACGTACCTGAGCTGTAGTGATTGGAACTGCTCCAGGATGATCATCAAAGAATTCTTGATCATCTCTTAGATCTGTACACATCAACAACAAATCCAAGTAAATTACTACTTGCAATCACATTCTTCTATGAGAATGGAATGTGAATTACAATCAGATTGATGATTACATTGTTAGTGTTTTGCTCTAATCTTGGGTAGGCGGAATTATACGGAAGATAGTTAATCAAAATGGGGTAATGATTAACTTATTTCGAGTCTCGTCACCAGGTACAAAGTATAAGGGAAGTGAATTAATCACATTTTTATTCTCATTAATTACCACAATTACCCCATGTTCATTTCCATTATCATTCCAATTGAAGAATTTTAGACCAAGCGCCACCTAAATTAAATCACTTCTTCGAAAAACACGCAAAATAACTTGTAGAAATCATGATCACATAGCAATCGTAAGAGACTCTCCATCTTTCACCTAATACAGATTCTAACAATACTAAGGAACTAATACAGATTAGTTATATATGGGTCAGGACTCAGACAAGCAAACAAGCATCCTTGGAATGGACATGCTCATTAATTAAAGAAATGTACACAATTAGGCAATGTAATACTAACATGAAAGATATAAAAAACTTACCAAGCTTTGTTCCAACAAGAATTATCGGAACACCAGGAGCGTAATGCCTCAACTCTGGGATCCACTAAACAAATATGAAAATAAGAAGAAGAATGTGGCATCAGATTACCAAACGCATTTGATTATATATAAATCAGTTTTATCGTACAACTGGTTCGAAACTATCACTTTATAGTATAACAAGTAATACTTTTGAATGAAACAACTAATACAGTTTAGCAATACACACAAAATGCAACAAACCGGTTGCATGATAAAACTGATTTATACAATAAGATTTTGTCAAAACAAATTGAGCATTAAAACAAGATATTGCCATGCCATCTAAAGAAGTCTGACCTTTTTTGCAATATTTTCGTAGCTGGCCTTGCTAATAAGTGAAAATGCAAGAAGGAAAACATCTGCTCCACGATAGCTCAAGGGTCGTAATCTATTATAATCCTCTTGACCTGATTCATCATACAGTGCACTAAGAATGCTTGAAAAAATGGAAAATGTTTCAAAAAATATACGAAAAGGAATTTTACCTGCAGTATCCCATAATCCCAAGTTGACAGTGCTACCATCCACGACTACGTTAGCACTGAAGTTATCGAAAACAGTTGGAACATAATCCTGTATTACAAGGCCAAAGCAAACCAGGGTAGAATTTTTTTATTAATAATTCTAATGATCAATAATAACATTAATAATTTCAACAATCAATTATAAAGTTTGCAACTAAAGGGAGTTAAAAAGTTCTTTTGGTCTCATAGCTTGTCTACTTTCCAATTTGGTCCCAAAAAGTCCACCTTTTCGATTTAGTCCCAAGTGCCCCAAAATAACCAGAAAATTGAAAACAGCCTTCTTCTACGTCACGCGAATGTCATGCGAGGATTTAATTTGGAGCAAATTTGGATAGTAAGCAAGTTATGGGGTCAAAATTGGACATTCTCGTAAAACAACACCGTTTTCAATTTTCCATGAGCCAAAATTGGACAAATTTGTTAATATGGGGACTAAATCGAAAATGTGATCTTTTCGGGATTAAAATTGGATAGTAGACAAGTTACAAGACAAAAAAATAAATTAAATTCCAACAAAAGGCAACATTAGTTTGAGTAAGTATCTTTAGCAACATAACAAATATCCATAAAATGATAATTCAATGAACATAGAGGCACAAAAAACAGCAAGACAGAACCCAGAAAATAACAAAACTCTACTCAGAACACTATGGTGTTAATATTTTATTTACAATTCCACAAATATGAAAAATGTAAAATTTGATGTGGTGGAACTCTTGATCTTCAAAAGATGTAGCTTCATATCACAAGTTAGTTAGCCAATCAGCTCATTTTACAGCAATTTAAGTAATTCAAACAGATATGAAAGCAGCATCAACATAATAGTACATCATAAATGACAGTTTTTCTTCATTTAATAAGCAATAAAAGAAGGATAAATCAAGAATTAGGATGAGAAGATGAATTGAAGGGCAGAATCAAAAAGGGGGAAAAGTGACTGACCGTAGGAAAAGTGTTGCTGGTATAAGAAATCAACATGCAAGTTTTTCCAACAGCTCCATCACCCACTGTCACACACTTTATGAATTTTGTTGCACTCATTTCGCCTTAATTTGCTCTCTCTATCTCTAGTTGAAATTGGAAAAAAGAGTTGTTTGTTTCTTCAAATGGAATGGAACCCATGTCAACAAGATTCAAGAATATAATTTGGATATGAGAATTAAAAGCATTCGAAGAATACCTGTGCCTTAATTTGAAGTTGGGAACAGAAATGCTATTGCCTGTATTTTGCTGGCAAAAAGAGGAGACTTTTGTCACACCATTTTCTAATCTCATAAATCTTTTTCTTCGATTGGATGGATGGATGTGTTACTGTTGGACCACCTTTGATTCAAATTTCTATTTACTAATTTTGATTTCTTTCCAAACTTACTTTTTTCGTGATAAGAATGGCTTTTTTAAAGTTATTTTTTTCTTGCCTAAATCCATCCTTATAATGTTTTACTTAAAAGAGTAAAGACAGCATACCCAAAACACCAACGGTGCCCGTGAAAGTTCATATAAAAATAATTAGATACTAAAAAAAACTCCTCCACCCCCAATCAAAAAATTAAAAAAAAGAGTAATAATTTATGTAAATAAAATGAAGTGTGCAAATAATTATTTAATGAAATGGGATCCCTAGAATCCTAAATTTCAAAAAATGGAATGAGAAAGATATTTCAAAATGGAAAGATATCAAACTAATATTATTTATCATAATGGATATTTTTATGAAATGAACTAATACAAACGGTTTTATTTTAGCATTCACCGAAAATTATATGAAAGTGGGGTCATCAATTATACTATACGGCAAAGTAAATCCAGATAAAAGAAGTTGAAATTGAATTGAAGAATTGATAATAAGATTCTCAATCAATTGTAATTCTGTTGATTAATTAATTGAATGACCACATGGGATGAAGCTGAAATCCAAAGCTCCATGTGCATTGAGTCACCAAACCTCTACCTACTCTAAGCCCACCCACCCACCCACCCCCTCATTGAATTTTTTGAGATTCGATTGGGTGGCCCTTGTTAATTACACAATCCAAGATTGTAGTATATAATAGTAATATTATTGCATTGCATCTATCATCATGTGTAAGATATGGTACACCACTCACTGCTCCATTTGTCTCCTCTCATAAATCATCTCCATATCACATCTCCACATAAATAGTAAATAATAAAATAATAGATGTATGATGGTGAGAAAGAAAATAATAAATTAGTAGTATAAGATAAAGTATGATAAAATAATAGATAAAGTATAAGTGATGTGATTGAGAGATAAAAAATTTTTGCCAAAAATTGAATGAGAAACTTATTGTGGGACATCCAAAAAAGGAAAAGTGGGAGTCCCTGAAAAATTTGTATAATCACTCTCGCAATATACACGTATTTATCCTTCATGTAATATTTTTTGGGCTCCACCATACACTCATTCAAACTAGATTATTTACTTTATATAAAAAAGTTTACAAAATTATGCCCAAGACTTTAATTATTACACTTTTTTCTTAAATTATGTTTCAACAAATTAAAGCTTTTTAGGGTAGGAGGGAGTATTGTATCAACCTTTCATATAGATAAATGGTGCTGGTGAATGAACAAAATGTATTTTGTACAATCTTAAAAAAATCATCAATTTTAAATACTCCAATTATCAAAATTATATATAAATATATGAGAAGAAATAAGTGCATTTCATTCAAAATGATAGCCGCACAAAATATATTTTGAGTTTTGTGATATATAATGTTGTGAATTTTTACTTGCTTGCTCAAGTTGTAAATTTTTTGTAACTTTGTCATGAAAGTTTTATATTACAATTAAACCAACTAACAAAACAACGCCATTTGCTATCAATCATGCTAGAAGCGTTTTTTTTTTTTGGACAGGAATCGTGCTAGAAGCGTTGAAACAATAAAAGAAATGCGACTCTAGCTCAGAAAATGACATTAAGCAATTTTTTGTTGGTGAATGGACTCCTCTCCTTATTCTTGATACTTACCAATAATCTTCCAGCTTCTTTCAGCCAACCGCTAAATACAATACGTTAATTTTTATTAAAAAATACAGTAATTGAAAAAATACTACTACATGAGATATCACTTATACAATGCTCTTTGTTTGAAACCATCACTTATACAATGGTGAAAACACAACAAAAGGCCAAAATCTATTGTGGCAAACTTGTGTTGATATACAACGGATATTTTAGTATATGTAGATTATCATTCTTATTGTATGGGTACGTGCTTCTAATTTCTTTCTTTTGGATTATTTTGGAATCACTTTATAAAAGGGAAAATGAGAAAGGTGCAATCATAACTAGGGAAGGAATTGAATTGAATCGAATCTGAATTGAATCAACTCGCGCGAACATTAAAGTGTTTGAGTTTGTCTTGTTTATTTTCGAACCAAACTCAAATTTATTTATCGAATATTTGTTGGTTCACAAGTCATTCCTTGCTTAATGGAGCCTAAATGAGCTCCCTAATGTGACTTATAAATTTAATTACTCCATCAATTCTTTTTCTTCTTCTTCATCTTAAAAAAAAAAAAAAAAACCTTCCCATTACTCAAACTCATGAACTCATATTTTTTTTCTGTTAAATCCATTAATTCATTATATTTTTTTTTATAAAAATCACATATATTAGTTAAATTCTATAATCTCATTTAATTACACATTTTTAATATCACATTTTTAATATCTATCTTAAATACTAAGTATAAAAAATATATTAAAGTAAAAATATTAATTATAATTTATGCAAATTAGCTCAAGAACTTACTAACGAGCCTATTTGTGAGTATGGATGACAATGAGACGGGTCTAAACCCGATTCCGCATAAGCCAAATCTAAAATAAAGAGTGTATATACTAAAATTAATTTATTTTTAAAAAATTATGCGGGGTATGGTGGGTCATCCCTATTTTTGAGCTAAAAAATCAAATATGATTGGGCTTTACTTTATTTGTTTATAGGGCGCGGCTAAAGGCACCCGGGTTTCCTATGAGTACACCCACAAAACAGATGAGGGCACCCACCTGGAAAATCCAAATTTACCCTCCCCTCAATTAAAACCTCATTCTCCCTTTCTCAATTTCAGACACCCCTTTCCCACGAATCGCCTTTCCCACAAATCGCCGGCGGCGAGGCCGACACCCCCCTTTCCCACAAATCGCCGGCGACGAGGCCTTCACCCGTCGGTCCAGATCCCTGACCCTCCCCGTTCGCGGCCGCAGCCCCCGCAGCCTCCCTCTTCCCCCTTTTCCCTACCACCCACGCGATGCAGCCCCAGCCGCCGCGACCCCACCGCCGCCCTCTCCCAGCCACAACACCAGCCGCCGGCCGCCGCTGCCAACGCGCCCCCTCCCCGCAACCCCGTCTGGCCGCCCCTTCCCTCTCGTTGGCCCCGCCCTCGCTGCGGCGGCCCAGCCACTGCCTTGGGCCGTTGCGGCCGTCTACTTTTTTTTTTTTGTATTTTTCCTCCCCTTCGCGGCCGTTCGCGGCCGCAGCCTCTCCCCCTCCTCTTCATCGCACGTCGCCGGCACCTACGCAAGGTAAGTTTTTTTTTTTAATTTTTTTTTTACAGAAATTAGGGTTTTGAAAATTTTAGAAAATTTAGGAAAATTAGGTTTTTTAGTAGTTCGGGAATTATTTTCGAACATATCGAGTTTGTTTTGGAAAAAATTCCGAACATATTAGGTTTGTTTTGGAAACAATTTCGAACAACTTGAGTTTGTTTTGGAAAAAAATTCGAACAAGATGTTCGATCTTTTTTTCCGAACAAATTTGAGTTGTTTTGGAATTTTTTTCGAACATATTGAGTTTGTTTTGGAAAAAATTTCGAACATGTTTGTTTTGGAAATTTTTTCGAACAGTTGGTGTTTTTGATTAATTTTTGTTGCAATTTTGGAGTTTTTTTTTTTGAAGAATGGTGGCGGTTGTTTTTTTTTTTTTTTTTAAGAATGGTGGCGGTTGTGGTGGCGGTGTGAAATAGAATGGGTGGTGTACTCATCTTCATTTTTTCATAAATTTTGAAATTTTTTTACTTTAGGGGTATATTGGACATTTCACATGTTCTGAAAGTTGAAAAAAATGTTTGATGGGTGTACTCATAGGAAATCCGGGTGCCTTTAGCCGCTCCCTTGTTTATATTAATGACCATCAAACAAATAATTTAGTGACGGTTTGGTTTGATTAACATCGCAAATCACAACCCAATCCGACAAGAAAGATTCAAAGAACCAAAATTAAAAGTTGGCGTGTAAGGCCCATCAATCAACCTAATTAAACTAAAAGAAAAGGGTTGGGGTATATACCCCTCCGGCTTTGTTTAATACACTCCCCCTTCATTTTTTTTAATACAATATATATATGAAATACCAATTTTGCCCTTTTTACTAAATATGTTAGATACATACACACTCCCAACAATTTAAATATAACCCTAACCCTAAAATTAAGTCGCCGCCCGCCGCCGTATAACCCTAACCCTAAAATTAAGTCGTCGCCCGCCGCTGCCACCACCACCAAATTCTAACACCCCATCAGCCCATATCACCATCTCAAATAAAATTTAGAAATTAGAAAAAAAATCTTAGTATTTTAAAAAACACTCCAGTCGACACTGGTTCGTCGATCAAAAATACTCCGGTCGACACTGGTTCGTCGACCAAAGATACTCCGGTCGACACTGGTTCGTCGACCAAAGATACTCCTGTCGACACTGGTTCGTCGACCAAATTTCGAAAGAAATTTTTTTTTAAAAAATTGAAATTTTCGACCATTATTGATCACCTAAAAATACTCTCGTCGACAATAGGCTGTCGACAAGAATGTTTTTGAGCGACAGATAATGGTCGAATTTTTTTAAAAAAAAAAACAAAACAAAAAAACCTGTTCTTCTTCGCCGGCGTCTTGGGTTCAAGGCGGCGGAAAACGAGCGTCGCTGGGGGCGGGCACGGGTGGGCCGCGACGGCCAGGGGCGAGCTGGAGCGGCCGCGGCGGGGGCGATAGGCGGTGGAGGGCTGTTGCAGAAATTTAAAAGAAATGGGAAGGAGAGGAGGGCGGCGGTGGCGAACGAGGCGAGGGAAGGGAGGGAGAGAGCGACGGAGAGGGGATGGAGTGGGAGAGCGACGGAGAGGGGAGCGGGAGAAAGAAAGTGAAAAAAAAAATTTGGAGGGGGAAGAGAGAGGCGGTAAGTTGGGGAAGATGAGTTTGGGGAAGATGAGAAATTAGGTTTAGGGTTTCAAGGGGGTGTGTATGTATCTATAATATTTTATTAAAGGGGCAAATATGGTAGTTCATATATATTCAATTAATTAATGGAAGGGGGAGTGCATTAAACAAAGCTCGAGGGTATATACCCCAACCCAAAAGAAAATCATACTGGGCCACAATCAATAATTCTGTTCTTTTATATAATTTTTAAAATTAATACTCCGTATAATAAATAATAAATTCTTTCAACTTTTAGAAAGTGTTTTTAAGATGAGACCTTCTACATATAGTCAGAGTGTCGTATGACTACCGTAGTCAATTTAATCTGAACCATTAAAAATCAAATCTAAAAGCTTAAATCTGATGACCTGTTACCTTTTGAAATTTGTGTTGAAAATATTCAACGTATGTCATATTTATAATTAATTTAATTAATTAAAATATATAATTTTGAATTTACAGTTTCATCCTTAATTTAATAAAAATATTTATTATATTAATTAATTTAATTAAAATATATAATGATAAAACTACTTATTTACCCTTATATTATTATTAAAATTAATAAAAAAAACAAATTAAATTAAATTAAAGAAGTTATAATCTAGAACATAATAAGTAGGTTTTAACACGCACTCCACTTCAGCCCTTTCGCCGCTGCCCTTTCGCCGCCGACGAACAGTTGCCCTTCTGCCGCCGACGCGCCGCTTCCCCCGCCGACGACCATCTCCTCCCCCCTTAGTTTTCTTAATTTGTAAGTTTAATATTATTGTGGGGTAGGTGAATTACCACCACTGAACGTTGCTTATGTATATCTTCATATTTTTTCTTACTTCCGTCATTTGTTATGAGTATTTGAATTAACATTGTGAAATTGTTAAAATTGTGGTTGAGTTGTTGAGTAGTAATTGTTTTTGAAATTGCCTCAAATCAAATAGAAACATAACTGCTCAACAAGTGTTTGACAAAATGCTTCAAAGAAAATTTGAAACATAATTTAACAAAGGAAGTGTCTATTGAATGCACATTCATAACCATATTCGTTGTTTGAATCCTCTAGCTAAAAGGACATAATGTAGAGTTGAATCATCATGTAAAGTTTTGAATTATATATTTAATATAGTGTTTAAATTGAATTTTATGTTTATAACCACATGGTATTCCTCGATTTTATGTTAGAAGCACATGTTGTTAGTTGCCGTAAATGACATTAAAATAGGTGATTGAAATATATAATATGAAGATGTTGCATAACATTGGAAAATGTAGTAAAATTGGAAGATGCTGCATAACATGTCTTTTAATGTGTTTCTGTTGCAGTTTGTATGTACAACAACGTTCCACAATGTTCTCACACGTTGGATATGAAGATATCAAAGTGGATGATGAATCACACGAGGAGCACATGAGTTCAGAAGAGGGATCGGATGAGGATTTTGGGTATGCCAATTTAAAAAATGCTCCCATAGACGACAATACAATTTTGGGCATAACTTTCGCTTCGATGGATGACTTGTATCGTTTTTTAACACTTTTTTAAACCACTTAACAATACGATCCCCACAAGCGTATGGGTTCGATTGTAGTACGCAAGTACGACCAAGTAGATTTTCGTTCCAATGACCTAATTGAGTGAAAGTGAATCCCTAAAGTTATAAATTTTCATGCTATTGTAGTAACTAAACGTGTTTGTTGGATTTTCGGGAATTAAAACACAAGTATTAAACTAAATTAACTAAGATAAACAAGAAATAAACAAAAGTAATAATAAGCTATCTAACTTTCGAGAGAAAGTGCAAGAGAAAGGTATTGCCTCGGGTGTTTCCGTTTAGTGGGTAATTCAATGAGTTAACGAACCAATTGCATGAATTAAACTATGGTTTTGGATTAAGCTAAAGGCTATCACTCGTGTGTGTAGACCAATCCCTTGTGAGGCTTAGGTGAACACGTGCATCGATTAGTAATTATATAGTCTAATCAATACCATAAGCTCCTAATATAGTGTCTCATAAACACGTTCAACACGGTTACTAATGTTTATGAGACGCCCTCTCACTAATCTAATAGACGATCTCTAATCGACTAGTGTCTAGTGTCGTCGATCTAAGCAATCAACCCGCGGTCGGTGTAGCTAATTACTATGTTAATTCTAATTGATTAATTCAAGCTCATACACACACTCTTAATCATGCAACCCAATACGGTCGTTGAAGTCGACAAAACTAACAATGCTAGCTAATAGGGTGAATTAATCAATTGAATCATGAAAATTACAACACTAGAAACATATACACCCAATTCCTAAGCTAATCATGCAATTAATCTATAATTACACTAAACACCCATCAAAACATTCACACCCAAGACAATAAGATTTTAGCCCATGGTTCTAGAAGAGAATTCCATGGCTAAAACAACAAATAACATCAAACTCATAGTAAAATAGCAAAAGATTGAAAAAATTAAGAAAATACTAAATTGAATTGCAAAATAGAATAATATCACCTTGATCATGAGAATTTAGCTACAAACCGATGTAATAGACGATGCCCGATGATAATCGTAGCTTGATTCGAAGTAAAAACCACTATTCTATCTAATCTAATGAAGAATCTAAACTAAAAATGAAGAACACCTACAACTATGTGAATGTGTGTGTGGAATTGCTTGTAAAAGGAGTAAGACCCCTTTCTAAAACTCAAATTGGAGCTATTTATAGTTGGGGTAGAAGTCTTGGACGAAATTTGCACTTAGGTCCCTCGAAAATGGGCCAAAACCCCCCGAAATATGTAGCAAATGGCTAAAATAGGGCTTGGCCGGGTGAAAACGACCCGGCCGGGTGGTTTTACCCGGCCAAAATACGAAGGTCTTGATGGAAAATGGCATGGCCGGGTGAAATGACCCGGCCGGGTGGTTTTACCCGGCCAAAATACGAAATGGGTGAACTAATCCAAAATGTGGGTGTACAGCACTGTGGCCGGGTGGAAGTAACCCGGCCGGGTAGAAATGTGGTCCGGCCTCGTCATTTTTCGTTCCTTTGTATCTCGAGCTTCTGACCTCCGATTGACTTGATTCTTTTTTTCATTCCACTCCATTTTTCGAGACGAATCCAATGGTGCAATCCTCTCTTCAGTACAGTGGAGTATGGTCGGTGTTTTGCTTCCAAAATACATCGTTTTTCCTACAAAATCGACAAAACACTACCTTTCTCTTATTTTGACCAAAACAATGATAATCAATCAATAATTCAATGAAATCAACATCAAATGAGTTTCAAATATGCATCTAAATCGTGTAAATTCCACCCGAATCAATGGAAGAAGCTAATGCATTTTATAAGATATACGCAAGACGAAAGGAATTTATAAGCCGAAAATGCCACACTGATCGGAGAAATAACATTATCAAAAATATGGCGTGGGACTGTTCCCGGTCTAAATTTTCTAAAGCTACTACAAGACATCCAGGACATAAAATTGGGCGATGTCCAAATAAAAAGAGCAACATTGATCGAGAGAATGATGAAGATCTCAACAAAGACGATGATTCTAAAAACGTTAATTAATGTTGATCCTACCAAAATAATTAGTGTTAGATTTTTTTTATGAATATTGATCATATGTATTTCAGGAATTTTATTGAATTGCTGATTTTTTATTTAAATATTAATTTAATATTTTATGTGTTGTTTAATCCACGTCATAAGATACGTTTATGCTAAAATTAAGTGTGAACAATAATCATATTGAATTGAGATAAAATATGCATTTTATACGAATATGAGAAAGATGCTTGTGTGTCTTCATTACTACTCTATTTGTGGCTCGAGCACGTGAACAAGAAAATAGCTTCTTTTTTTTGTTTTCAAGGTTTACTTAACATCGATATCGACCGTGCAACCAGGCATGGCTGTTGGACCGTGAAAGTGAGCACCTACAACACATTTTTTGGATTGCACGGTTTAATGAGTATCGACCGTGCAACTGTGCATGGTTGTTGGACCGTGCATGCATGTTTCTATTTACACGGGTGACTGAGTATCGACCGTGCAACTGTGCACGGTTGTTGGACCGTGAAACTGAGAATTCTTCCAGTACATGTTTCTATTTACACGGGTGACTGAGTATCGACCGTGCAACTGTGCACGGTTGTTGGACCGTGCAACTGAAAATTCTTCCAGTACATGTTTCTATTTACCCGGGTGACTGAGTATCGACCGTGCAACTGTGCACGGTTGTTGGACCGTGCAATTGAGAATTCTTCCAGTACATGTTTCTATTTACACGGGTGACTGAGTATCGATTTGGGGAAGAAGAGTCTAAAGTCGCGATTTGGAGGAGAATAATT
Organism: Galeopsis tetrahit; assembly: GCA_963675135.1. Taxonomy (NCBI): domain Eukaryota; kingdom Viridiplantae; phylum Streptophyta; class Magnoliopsida; order Lamiales; family Lamiaceae; genus Galeopsis; species Galeopsis tetrahit. The sequence goes on from OY776131.1 coordinate 57,974,810, forward strand.
TGAGGTCGCGATTTGGGGGAGAAAACACGAGGTCATGATTTGGGGGAGAAGAACCCTAACACGGCTAACTCGACTTCTTCAATTCAGAATGTTAATTTATTTAATTGTTTATTTTTAGGTTTAATTCATTTTCGAATTAACAATTAAATTTGTATTAAAAAGGGTTGGATAGTAATTTTGTTGTTTTTCGTAAATTTTAGTTTTTTAAAATAAATAATTTTATAGAATATAATAGAAGGATAATATAGTAAATAACAAAATAAAATTTAAAAAATGATTTAATTAATTAAAACCTGTATAACAGGTAGCAGGTTCATACGACACATACGACGCCACATGGTGCATTTCGACGCGCTGACTATATAGTCACTTTATACTATTTGACTACACTAAGAAAAACCCTTTTAAGATGGGAGTATAGTTTTCTTCCTTTCTTTATTTTTTTAAAAAAAAATTCGTCATCCGATTCATATACTGAAATACAAATTAATTTGGAAGACCATTTCGATCGTCTATTAACGGGACTGTTATGCACGGTCAAAGAGTCAATCGTTGAAAAGTCAAAGTCATGGTCCTAGTCATCAATCTTTGAGACAACCAGTCAATGGACGACCAGGGGAATAGTCATACGACGACTAGTCAACATTGTCAGTCAATAATTTTTATACTCGTCGACGAGAAGAGATACACGAGATCTTGGGAAGCACAAAAAAGTAGAAGGCGGGTCTTTAATTAAGACAAGTTCCCATATTCGGTCTAGGAGTATGGCGATCAACGACCATGAAACATAGGACCAGTGGAAGCAACCATTTCCCCTTAAAGATATGACTTCCAAGGGAGTTTTCTAGAGGATGCTCTCCTCACCCATGCGAGGACGAGCTAGCATAGAATAGCAATAATGCAATGAACATTATCCGAGGCGCATTAAATGTGGTTGTATTTAATTGGCTTTATGATTAGACCTTAGGGCGAATCACAACCCGCCAACTGTAAAGGGCATGTAACCTTTATTCTACTATATAAGTTCATCTAAAATGAATAATAGTAAGTACAAGTTGAATTCATTACACATAAATCATGACACATTCTCTCTCATCTAATTATTCTCTCAAGCTTCCTCAAGAAACTATCTCATAAGCAGATAAGCTGGGGGTGTTATTCATTGTTCTTCATACACTACAAAAAAGAGGTGTTTTACCGACGGTTATGCCGACGGATATTCAGTCGGTATTGGCTCTTGCCGACGGATTTACCGACGGATTTCATTCGTCGTCGATGAATTGGTCGGTATTGGTTACCGACGGAAAATATGCGTCCGTCGGTATATACCGACGGATTCCCGACGGCTTCAAACCAACCCGTTTTCAAACTGGGTCGCCCGTACCGACGAATTCAATTCCGTCGGCAGTCAAGCCAACCCGTTTTCAAACCGGGTCCAGTTTCCGTCGTTAGATCCGTCGGTATATTTTGGACTTAAATTTTATTATTTTAATTTACCGACAGACTTTTCCGTCGGTAGATCCGTCAGTATATTTTGGACTTAAATTTTATTATTTTAATTTACCGACGAAATTTTCCGTCGGTATGCATCAATTTGTTTTTTAAAAAATGATATTCCGTCGGCTCGCCCGTCGGCATTACCGACGCTAAACCGACGGAATAATCCGTCGGTAAGTACCAAAAATTTTAAAAAAAAAATTATTTGTGATCGGGATCCGACCCGATCAAAATTGCTTAAATAATTCAATACACAAATCTACATTTGATCCAACAGAATAAACAAAATCGAACTCAGTTGGGTGACATAAATCTACATTAGATCCAACAAAATAAACAAAATCGTCGTCCTTTGCTTGAGCAAACAGCAACTTGTTGGTTGATTTTTGAAACATTACTTTCAATATCATCCTTTTGGCTTTAGGCGTTGCTTCAGATTTTATTGAGTAGGAGATCAGACAGTTGTTGATTAAACTGTCCTTCGCTGACTCCATCCCTGCCATTTCAAAATCAATTCCAAAGAATCAAGATTTAATTGTCATTTTATATATTTAAACATAAATTAAATTATCATAAAAATTGAACATACCTCAACAGAGATCAAGTAACTTCATTAGGCTCGCATAGTTTCGGTCGGTCTCAGCAAATATTCGATATGCTGGTAGTTCAAAGATAAGAGATTCAGTGTATAAAACACAGTTAAAAACTACATATTCTTAAACGAAAATCAGAAAAAGTACAATACAAAACCTAAAGTACAACATAAAACAAACGTATTCCTACATCTTCTTAAACTAAAATCATCACTTACATAATATTTTCAGAAATTCGAAAAGCCTTCGTTCAAGTCCCAGACTATACACTTACGAACAAGCCATACAAATTTAAACAAAGCCCACATACATAATAGGATTTTCCCTTATTTACAAATCAAAATTTGATAACAACTTACTGAATTTCCAGTGTTTACAAAGGCATAGAGAGCTACTAAGATCAAACAACTAAACAATAAACATTAACATACCTAGAATTACACAAACCTAATTTTGTGAAAAAAAAAAAAGAAGTACATCAACCCAAAAAGAAAAGCATAAATAACACCAACAAAAAATAAAAAAACATTATCACAACACACACAATTGCATAGTTGCACAGAACAAACCATCACAAACACATTATCTGTATAGAAGATTTCGAACTTTGCCCCCAACCCACAATTTGATAAATTAAAAAAAAAAAAAAAACAGATTTAGTGCAAATATCCTCGTAGGAAAATCCAAAACCCTAATTTTTTTTAGATATGTAAAAACGTACCTTTCAAACGAAGACGGCGACGGCAGAGGAGGCGGTGGGCGACGACTGCAGGTAGGGAGAATGGGCGGCGGCCGCGGCCACGACAAGGAGGGGATGGGCGGTCGCAGCGAGAGAAGGAGCACGAACGGCCGGAGAAGGGGGTGGCGCCGCTGCGAATGTGGGCAAGGGGCAGCATGTGGTGAAGAAAATAGAGAGACGGTCGGAAAATACGTGGAGTGGGCAAGGAGGAGACGGTCGGAAAATACGTGGAGTCGGGGAGAGGGAGAGGGAGAGACATAGAGAGAGGGAGGGAAAGAAAATACGTGTGAAATGAGAGAAAGATACATTTATATTCGGAAATGGCGACGGATATTTCGGTCGGCTTTGGCTCGTTGCCGTTAGCGACGGAAATGGCGACGGATATTTCGGTCGGCTTTGGCTCGATGCCGTTAGCGACGGAAATGGCGACGGATATTTCGGTCGGCTTTGGCTCGATGTCGTTAGCGACGGAAATGGCGACGAATATTTCAGTCAGCTTTGGCTCGATGCCGTTAGCGACGGAAATGGCGACGGATATTTCGGTCAGCTTTGGCTCGATGCCGTTAGCGACGGAAATGGCGACGGATATGTTCCGTCGCCATTGGATTTTTATTACCAAATGATAAATAATTAAATTATAAGTTAATAAGTTATTTGTTCAATAACAACATTACCGAATGATAAATAATTAAATTATAAGTTAATAACATAACCAAATGATAAATAATGAAATCTTATAAATTGTACAAAATAAAATAGCTAGGTTACATTAATTTAATATTCATCTTCATCTTCGTCTTCATTTTCATTATTTGCCACATCTTCCTCTTCCTCCTAATCTTCTTCATCCTCCCTCTCGTCATGTTCATCCTCCTCCTCATGTCCACTATCGTTTTCAATAACAATCAATTGTGGATTTGCAGCCGTCAAGTCTACCGAAAGATTAAAATCTCCCGCAAACACTTCAGTTTGATTCTCTATTTGTTCCATTTGAAACGGAGGTTCATCTTCATCGTTGTTTTCCTTTTGGGGGACCTCCACCATTGACCTTGCCTTCACTTTGCAAACAGCGTGCCATTCTCTATTACGTTTTCCAGCTCCTGGATACGTGCAGTAGTAGACTTGAGATACCTGAGAGGCAAATACAAACGGATCATCCCCGCTATACTTCCTTTTCGAATTAACATCCACAAGCTTGTACTCCGGATGAATTTTGGTTCCTAAAGGGGATGTGTCAAACCAATGGCACTTGAACAACATTACGGTTTTCACTAGATATCCCGGATATTCAATTTCAACGACTTCGTGCAACACCCCAAAGTAATCACTTGCATCTGCATTGTAATTCGCACCCCTAAGACAAACACCACTGTTGTTAGTCGTTCTTGTTGATGCATACTCTGATGTATGAAACCTGTAGCCTTTCACAATATAACCGTTGTAAGTCCTCACACACCGTAGTGGTCCTTGGCTGAGATCCTGTAAGAACCGGCTCTGAAAATCGTGCGATTGTCCCTATACGTACAGTTAAAATTAACATTAATCAAAACAATTATTTGTTCACGTAAAATTCAATTAATGATACTCACATAACGTTGGAACCATCGGGCAAATTGACGTTGAAGACTAGTATCTATGTCTCTATCTGAGATGTTTTGATCTGCATGTCGTAGTTCTTGTGTATACATCCTAATAATTCACAACACAATTAGATGATAAATGACGCACGTTTAGTGCTATTTAATTAGATGATAAATATATGAAATACTTACTCAATGTAAGGCTGAACTTCATCACAATTCAATAACACGTACTTTTGTGCTATTTCAGCCTCTGTGTTTGTTGACCAATATCGTTTAGTGGCTTTTCCTATAGGTCGCCCCTTAGACTTGAATACAGAGAGCATGCCATCGACTTCTTGTTGCGTACCTCTACCATCGAAGTTACGTGGTTCATTCCTGATCCTCGTGTTGACATGGTCTTCAAAATAATATGAACAAAACATGCCAACCTCTTCATTCAAATACGCATTAACAATCAATGCTTCGACGTTTGCCTTTTGTTTAGCATTGCGCTTCAAGTTGTGGATATACCTAAAATTATAATAGTTAACAAATTAAAATAAGGTTTCTTATACTAAAAACTAATTAAATGAGAGAAATAGAATTGTTCACCTCTCAAATGGGTACATCCACCTGTACTGCACTGGACCACAAATCCTAGCTTCATACGCTAAGTGAACAGGTAAGTGTTCCATCGAGTCAAAGAAGCTAGGTGGAAAAAAACGTTCCAACTTACACAAAATAACTGGAATGTCTCGTTCCAAACTATTCATATCATCAACCTTGATTGTTGTAGACGTTAAATCTCTAAAAAAAGAGACTTAATTCAGTGACAGCCCTCCACACATTCAGAGGAAGAAATTCTCGAAACGCAATAGGTATCAAGCGCTGCATAAAAACATGACAATCATGACTCTTCATCCCTGCAACTTTGCCTTTTGTTGTGTCTACGCATCGACTCATGTTTGACACGTAGCCGTCTGGAAATCTTAACTCTTTAATCCACCTATTGCTGGAACACGCCGGCGAAGGCGGTCCGTCACCAGGATCGTTGTCGGATGCCAAACGTATAAATAAATAAATAAAACCTAAACATGCTTCTAAAACATAGTTTAGATCTGTTACCCTTGAAGATCGAGGCGTTGATTCCAATCTACAGATCTTCTAGTCTGTCTCCCAACTTCGCTCGAACACCGGGTGGACGGCGTGCTATCAAACGTGGAGAAGGTGCCTCAATTTCGTCTCCTTGAAACCCTAGCCGTTTTTCTCTATTTCGTGTGTGCTAGGGTTTCAAAACTATTTTGAGGCTCCTATTTATAATCTCCATAAGTTCATGGGCCAGACTAGGGATCCATTAGAAGGTATAGGGGTTGGGCTTCTTACAGGCCCAAATACTCTTATGTTCAGCCCAGAACATATAATTTGGCCCGAGAACATTAATTCATTCCACTAGAGAATTAATGTTGCACTCCCGTCCTATCCCGAACTGAATCAGGGCTTCTATTAGACTTTATAATTCCCCGTGTTTAAGATATCGCACGTCCATTAATTATTAAAGCTTCTAACTTCTTTAAATAATCAATTTCTATAATTCCTTGAGTAGTACCACTCAACCTTGTTGTCGTACGGATTAAATCCACCTGCAGGGTTTAATACGACAATCCTTTATGAGTTTCCTCAAGGGGACATCATCAGCCTGGATGTACAGGACACGGTGCCCTAATGCCAATAAGTAGACATCATGCGAGCGTGCCACTACCCAAAATACAGAGCGTGAAGAATCTATCAAGATTCTCACCTATGGTACATCAAAGTAGTGAACAAGCACCCCACACATCTAAATATCACACTTAGGGTTAAGAATCATAAAAGTCACCAAGACTTCTAGTTCTTCATAACAGTCAGAACAGAAGAACATGTCTTATCTGTGATCCATTCAATACGCCACAGCGCACTAGTATAAACTAATGGCCAAGACAAACCACTAACAAGTTTATACTACAACTTAAACCAATAGTTTTGTCCATAACTATCTCAGTTGTGAATACTGTTTATATCTTACAAGGGACTGACAATGTGATCTTCTGTGTGACTACAAACCCACCACATCGTCTACAATGCAAGATAAGCAGACATACAAGTAATCACAAAGAATGCAATAATGTGAAAAACTATTTATTTCAGATAAAAGGAAATCGAATATACGTCACAAAAGCCCACTAAAAGTTTGCTTTACAGTATACACCAACAATCTCCCACTTATACTAAAGCTTAACTTTTAGTATACACATAAAGACATCAACATTTCTCCCACTTATACTCAAAGTCTAGCTTGTAATACATCGTAAACCAAGACCCTCTACATGTTTCTCAAAGACTTTTATTGCCAGCGTCTTTGTGAAAGGATCAGCCAAGTTATCCAACGACGCAATCTTAGCTACAGTCACGTCTCCTCGATTTACGATATCTCGTATAATGTGGTACTTTCGCTCTATGTGTTTACTTGCTCTGTGGGCTCTAGGTTCTTTCGAGTTTGCCACTGCACTTGCGTTATCACAATAAACAGTGATACACATCGGCATACTCTGAGATACCCCTAATTCCAGAAAGAAATTACGCAGCCAGACAGCCTCCTTTGCGGTCTCTGAGGCAGCTACGTACTCGGCTTCCATAGTGGAGTCCGCGATGCATTTCTGCTTCACACTTCTCCAAGATATGGCTGCGCCGCCCAGCATAAACACATAACCCGAGGTTGACTTTCGTTCATCTCGATCAGCTTGGAAATCTGAATCGGTATAACCCAAAGGAATCAAACTATTTGACTGGTATACTAGCATATAATCTCGAGTCTTTTTCAAGTACTTGAGAATATGCTTAACAGCAGTCCAGTGTCCTTGACCAGGGTTAGACTGATATCTTGCTACCATGCCGACTGCATAGCAAATATCAGGCCTCGTACACAGCATCGCATACATAAGGCTTCCTACAGCCGAAGCATAAGGAACCTTAGCCATATCCTCTATCTCCTTCTGTGTCTTAGGACACATATCTTTAGATATAGGGGCTCCATGTCTGAAAGGTAGTACACCCTTCTTGGAATTCTGCATGCCAAAACGAGCAATCACGGTATCAATGTAAGACGCTTGAGATAAACACAACATTCTCTTTTTTCGATCACGAGTGACCTTAATACCAAGAATGTACGATGCTTCTCCCATATACTTCATTTGAAACTGTTCTGAAAGCCACACCTTTACGTCTGATAATACTTTTACATTGTTGCCAATAAGAAGAATATCATCTACGTATAGTACTAAGAATACCACTACGTCTCTGTCACTCTTCTTGTACACACAACTTTCATTTTGACATTGTTCAAATCCAAAAGATTTGATCACCTCATCAAAACGAATGTTCCAAGACCTGGAAGCTTGTTTTAGCCCATAAAGAGACTTTTTCAACTTCCAGGCTAGATGCTCTTGGCCTTTCTTCACATAACCCTCAGGTTGCTGCATATAGATGTCCTTATCCAAATTTCCATTAAGGAAAGCTGTCTTGACATCCATTTGCCAAATCTCATAGTTCATGTGATTAGCTATGGATAAGAGAATCCGGATCGATTTTAGCATGGCTACTGGTGAGAAGGTCTCGTCATAGTCGATTCCTTCTTTCTGGGTAAAACCCTTTGCCACCAACCGTGCCTTAAAAGCAGTAATCTGCCCATCAGACCCTCTCTTACGTCTGTAGACCCACTTACACCCAACGGCTTTCTTTTCGTGGGGAAGTTCACTTAGGTCATACACTTCCATAGCATCCATAGATTCAATTTCTGAATCCATGGACTTGTGCCAAGACTCTGCATCTTTGTCTTTGGGGTCGTTATCATCATGTTCATCGCTTGGAATCAAGTCAAAAGACTCTCCCACAAACATGAAACGATCAGGTTGGCGAACAACCCTCCCACTACGACGAGGCAATGTATACAAAGGTTCATCAGAGTCGCCACGTTGTGCAGTCTCTTGTGGTATTTCCTCTTGCACACTCGGTGTGCCATTGTCTCCTCTCAACTCATTTAGAATGACCTCAGTATTGGACTTATGCTCATTCATATAGTCTTCTTCTAAAAATCGGGCATTGGTACTCACCACCACCCTCTGATCATTAGGACTATAAAAATAACTACCTTTCTTTCCCTTAGGGTATCCTACAAACAACCGTACTTCAGTTCTAGGTGCCAACTTATCAGCTTCCTTGTTCAGCACATGTGCTGGACAACCCCAAATCCGAATGTGGTTTAGACTAGGCTTTCGCCCAGACCACAATTCAATCGGGGTTTTTGAAACCACTTTAGAAGGTACATAATTTAGAAGGTACGCTGCTGTTTCCAAGGCATAACCCCAAAAAGAGGTAGGTAATGAAGCATAAATCATCATCGATCTCACCATATCTAATAGAGTTCTATTCCTTCTCTCAGCCACGCCATTCTGTTGCGGAGTACCAGGCGCGGAGAGCTGGGATCTAATCCCGTTCTCTAATAAGTATTGCCTAAATTCATTGCTAAGGTACTCGCCACCACGATCAGAACGCAGTGACTTGATACTCTTACCATGACGGTTCTCCACTTCTGCCTTAAATTCTTTGAACTTGCCAAAGCATTCAGACTTGTGGCGCATCAGGTAGATGTATCCATATCTTGAGTAATCGTCAATGAAAGTGACGAAGTACTCAAAGCCTCCTCTAGCTTGAACAGTCATAGGCCCACACAAATCAGAGTGAATCAATTCCAACACATCATTAGCCCTATTTCCCTTGGCCTTAAAAGGCCTCGAGGTCATCTTGCCTTCCAAACAGGATTCGCAGACTGAGAATGGTTCCACTTGGAGAGACTCCAAAAACCCACTACTTACTAGTCTTTGAATCCTTCTTAGGTTGACATGACCCAGTCTTAGATGCCAAAGGTATGTTTGATTCAACTTAGAACCTTTCTCTTATTTAATGATGATGATGATGAATGAGCTTCAGTCACAGTATGATATGCACACGTAATAGTATAAAGATTGTTTTCCAACGTGCCAGAACAGATTAAAGAGTCATTTCTCATAATAACAACATTGTCATTAAAAATAACTGAGCATCCATCCAAAAATAACTTCGAAACAGAAATTAAATTTCTCCGAAAATTCGGCACGTATAAAACGTTCTTTAATACTAAAACAGAATTAGAAAAACATAAGTGCACGTCTCCCACTGCAACCACCGATACTATCGAAGCATTGCCCAAACTAATAGTAATCTCGCCCTCACTCAGTTCCCTTGTCTGCAGAAACCCCTGCAAGGTATAACAAACATGGTCAGTGGCTCCTGTATCTACTACCCAAGAAAAGGCAGAACAAGCCGCAAAACATGTTTCAACAACTAAAGCGAGAGACGTACCAGAGTTGTCCTTTTTCAGGAGAGGACAATCACACTTCCAATGTCCCGTCTTGTTGCACTTGAAACATTTGCCCTTCGGTTTTTTCACGCCACCAGAAGGTGCTAGTTTCTTGCTCCCACTGCTTTCACCACCACCCTTTTTCTGTAAAGGCTTTTTCTTCTTCTTGCCATTAGAAGAAGAAGGTCCAGCCTGAACAGTAACATTGGCTTGTGGTCGTTTACCCATGAGACCCTCCACCGCGACCAATTCCGTAAGAAGCTCGGTTAAAGTATAATCCTTCTTACTCATGATCGCGTTTACACGGAAGTTCTCAAAAGACTTTGGGAGCGAGTGTAGGATCATATCGATCTTGGTGTCATTATCGATTAACCCTCCGAGGACCTCAATCTCATTCAGATATTCCATCATCTTGAGACCGTGGTCCCTCACGGACGCTCCCTCTGGCATAGAGGTTGACATGATCTTCCTCATAGCCTCAAAGCGGGCAGCCCTATCTTTCTCACCAAAAAGCTCTTTGAGGCTCAACATCATAGTTGCGGCAGTAGGCATAGTTTGATGCTGCTGTTGTAAAACATTTGACATCGAGGCCAAAATGTAACAACGAGCCATCTCATCAGCCTTGTGCCACTTCTTATGAGCCTCCCTTTGCTCTTCAGTAGATTCGGCTCCCAAAGGGGCAGGAGCAGGTGTATCGAGCACAAACTTGTACTCATCAGCAACTAGGACAATGTCCAAATTTCTTTTCCAATCCAAGTAATTTTGACCAATTAGCTTATTTTGATTTAAGATAACCATAAGTGGGTTGAATGTCACCATAATGTATCTGAAATAAATAAAATGCAAGCAATGAATCACATAAGTTTGAAGCATAAAACATTGGAAACCTTCAAAACCAATATTCAACACAACCTCCAACAGCCCAACAAACACATATGCAAGCCACGTTAGGGTGGTCGTTTACACATTTATTCATTGATCAGACATTCAGTCTTTAATTTCAATATCACGTCAACTTATCCTTATGACGAATGAAATTAACAGTCGAACTTTAACTGGCCATGTGAACTAGAACAGTGACCCCGTTGGGGGGTTATATTCAAATTCACATCTAAGTGATGACCACAATTTAACAACAGTTATCTTGAATTATTCTTTACTGATGAACTCATGGATGACAGATCCGTTAGGGAAGATCACACACTTCATCTAAAGATTAAAACAGTTTTATTAGAAGTCTTAACTAGTAAGCTCGTGAATGTTGCACCCGTTAGGGGAAGACTCCCAAGGTCCCACGAGCAACATACACCTTACTTAAAGACCAATTGTGGAGGCCTATAAATTAATTAAAATTCAATTATCTCACTTAGTCATTTAAACTTTGAAGATTATTCACAGGCATAACAAATTAACTAAATAATACAAACATGCCAATCATAACAAGATGCGATAAATAGAGGTAAAATAAATAAATGCACATCTATCGCAACCCCTTGAAAAACCTATAAAAAAACAGCCTACAATAAGCTATTACAATGATAAAACAGTGGCGCGGACAGATGTCTCGCATCGGCCTCTCACGCAATGCAAAATCTCGAATACACGTCCACCGACTAAAACTGGAAGAAAACTTCATCAAGACGTTGAATTAGGCCTCGCCACTCGTCGTCACAGCTATCACAGCATAGCTGTGACTCCTATAGATCTCGTCGAGACGTTTCCGAAAAGGTCTTGTGGGCTGAAAACGGACATCCGAGTCAAAAGTTATGGCCAAAACAGTTTTCACCATCCAAGGCCATAACCCGAAAAACTCAGATTACTGCTTTCAGATCTTCCATCGACACCGCCCGTTCTCACGATCAAAAATTACAATATAAACGAGCAAAACCCTACTACAGTGATCTATGAAATAGTCCTATACTACCCACACTTATTATCTGGTGGGAAAAACGATTACATAACACTAGGGTTGCGATAGAAGAATAAAAAAAATTAACCAACAGAAACGCATACGTACATGAAACAAAATAAATTGAATCATACAATCATACGTTTCAGGCAGAGCCAACAATCCACGAATCCAGGCTCTGATACCAATTGCTGGAACACGCCGGCGAAGGCGGTCCGTCACCAGGATCGTTGTCGGATGCCAAACGTATAAATAAATAAATAAAACCTAAACATGCTTCTAAAACATAGTTTAGATCTGTTACCCTTGAAGATCGAGGCGTTGATTCCAATCTACAGATCTTCTAGTCTGTCTCCCAACTTCGCTCGAACACCGGGTGGACGGCGTGCTATCAAACGTGGAGAAGGTGCCTCAATTTCGTCTCCTTGAAACCCTAGCTGTTTTTCTCTATTTCGTGTGTGCTAGGGTTTCAAAACTATTTTGAGGCTCCTATTTATAATCTCCATAAGTTCATGGGCCAGACTAGGGATCCATTCGAAGGTATAGGGTTTGGGCTTCTTACAAGCCCAAATACTCTTATGTTCAGCCCAGAACATATAATTTGGCCCGAGAACATTAATTCATTCCACTAGAGAATTAATGTTGCACTCCCGTCCTATCCCGAACTGAATCAGGGCTTCTATTAGACTTTATAATTCCCCGTGTTTAAGATATCGCACGTCCATTAATTATTAAAGCTTCTGACTTCTTTAAATAATCAATTTCTATAATTCCTTGAGTAGTACCACTCAACCTTGTTGTCGTACGGATTAAATCCACCTGCAGGGTTTAATACGACAATCCTTTATGAGTTTCCTCAAGGGGACATCATCAGCCTGGATGTACAGGACACGGTGCCCTAATGCCAATAAGTAGACATCATGCGAGCGTGCCACTACCCAAAATACAGAGCGTGAATAATCTATCAAGATTCTCACCTATGGTACATCAAAGTAGTGAACAAGCACCCCACACATCTAAATATCACACTTAGGGTTAAGAATCATAAAAGTCACCAAGACTTCTAGTTCTTCATAACAGTCAGAACAGAAGAACATGTCTTATCTGTGATCCATTCAATACGCCACAGCGCACTAGTATAAACTAATGGCCAAGACAAACCACTAACAAGTTTATACTACAACTTAAACCAATAGTTTTGTCCATAACTATCTCAGTTGTGAATATTGTTTATATCTTACAAGGGACTGACAATGTGATCTTCTGTGTGACTACAAACCCACCACATCGTCTACAATGCAAGATAAGCAGACATACAAGTAATCACAAAGAATGCAATAATGTGAAAAACCATTTATTTCAGATAAAAGGAAATCGAATATACGTCACAAAAGCCCACTAAATGTTTGCTTTACAGTATACACCAACACAATTCCTGTTTTTGTGCCTTATCTAGTGTGTAGCAAGCCTTTGAATATTTACCTGTACGGGTATCCTGTTCCAACTCATCACGGCGACAGATAGTGTTCAACTCTTCCCTGGACTTTGGAGTATCTTTCGTCTTGCCTTCTGTGTTCATGATTGTGTGAAACACATTGTCAAACACATTCTTCTCAATGTGCATGACATCCAAATTGTGTCGGAGCAATAGTGAACTCCAATATGGCAAGTCCCAAAAAATACCCTTTTTCTTCCAGTTACCTGGGATTCCTTTGTTGTGTTCTTCTGCATTTTCCTCCGTAGTTTTTTTCAAACCCGTCCACTCAATCTCATGTAACAGACTTTGTCCTGTACGATTAATAAATGTTAGAATAAATGTAACCCAAAAAAACATGTTAAAATAAATGTATAAAATACCATTTCGAAGGGGCGGTCGATTGTTTGTGACTGTTCTATTCTTCGTGAAGTCCACCTTATTCCTTCGAAATGGATGATCTCGAGGTAAAAACCTTCGGTGATTATCGAACCATGAAACTTTTCTACTCTTCGGGAGACTGAAAGCTTCAGAATATTCCATACAATACGGACAAGCTTGCTTTCCGGCTGTACTCCACCCGGACAACATAGCATATGCAGGAAAGTCGCTAATGGTCCACAATAAAGCAGCACGCATCGTGAAGTTCTGTTTCCTAGAAACATCATACGTTTGGACTCCGTTATCCCATAGGAAGATCAAGTCTTTAATAAGAGGCTGGAGATAAACATCAAGTTTATGCTTTGGATTCGACGGACCAGGCACCAATATAGTCAGAAACATTGTTTGAGGTTTCATGCACATCCATGGAGGTAGATTATACGGAGTCAGTATCACCGGCCACAAAGAATACTTCTTTCCATAACTCCCAAACGGTGCAAAACCATCAGTACTCAAGCCTAATCTCACATTCCTCGATTCACAAGCAAATCCTGGAAACACGTTATCAAGGTGTTTCCAGGCTTCAGAGTCGGACGGATGTCTCATATCCCCAGTCTCAGTATCTTCAGAATTTCTTGCATTCCACGTCATGTGTTGAGCTGTAGCACTAGATTGAAACAATCTCATTAAACGAGGAATGATAGGAAGATAATACATCCTCTTATGTGGCACTTTCTTTTTTGTCTTGCTCGATTGACCACCTGGTCCCTTCCGTCGTGGCTCTTTGTACCGGGGATGGCCACACATTCTACACATAAGAAGATCGTTATCGTCATCACCCCAGTATAACATGCAACCATTCACACAACAATCAATCTTCTCAACCGGCAAACCCATATTCTTCATCAGTTGTTTGCTCTGATGAAACGTCGTAGGTACTTTATTATCGACATAATACCTTTCCGTCGGTAAAAGACGCGTATAAAAAAAATAAAAATTACAGAAGAAAAATATATACACACTCAAAACAACCTACTTCTTAACAAACATCAAAAAACAAAAAAAATACAGAAACTCATGTCTTCATCTTCCACATTCATGAAAATTATGGTATGCCATTGTGGAAAAGAAGCTCGTGTGTGCATTTCGAAGCAAGAAAAAAGCAGAGGTAGACTATTTTATACTTGCCCAGATTCACTAAGTGGTCTTGGATGTTCCTTTTTTGTTTGGGCTGATGAACACGAAATCCACGGACAAGGAACGTGTTCACACGGAATGTTTCCGGGCATGGTGAGGAGAATTGACTCACTTTTGCTTGAAAATCAAGAGCTCAACAACAAGCTGAATAATGCAAAAGTAGTTGGTGAAATCTATAAGGATTCATCTGATCACCTAACATCAGAAGTAGAATTTCAAGCTGGACAAGTTCAAGAGCTAAAGAAGCAGAGGAACTTTCTTATCATGGCCATAATATTATGTGTTCTACCCTATATGTTCAAATTTATAGGCTGGATGTAATCATAAGTTTATGTCTCTAATATGTATTGCTAAATTTATGCCTCTAATATGTATTGCTAAGTTTATGTAATGCTAAGTGTATGCATGTAATGTAACCACAACAACAACCTTTCTTCAAGGCAATTTTCAATGAAAATGTTGTTTATCTATCACATAGAGTCTCCCATCACATTCACATTCACATAAACACAAACATGAAAAAACAGAGTACATTCAAACATAAATGAAGATCCAATACAGATCACCTCCAAAATCACACATAAAACATAACTAAAATTAATATACACATTCTTAACAAATAAAACACACATAACTAAAATTAAACAACTAATACTTAAACATAAAAGTAAATAGTTCAACAATAATGCAGATAAAAATAAATAGTTCTACAAGACATAAAAGTAAATAGTTCTACGAGACATAAAAATAAAATTGTTCAACAGAAATAAAAAATAAATTGTTCAGAGACACTCATGAACCAAAGTTCCACAAATCAAGATCAACGTCGGCGCCACCACCGAACTGCTGACCCATGATCTCATCATCCTGCTGCATGGTCGGGACATAGGCTGAGTGGGCTGGGGGGGCTGAGGGGCCTGGGGGAACAGACACGTTCACGTTGGCCGTCGGTGGAGGAGCTTGCATGGTTCTCTGATAAACCTCCTCGATCCTCTCGTCCGACCACCCCATCTCTCGACCCATATTCACATGCATCACATGCATGTAATGGTTGAATTGTGCCATCGTCACATCAGGAGTTGGGGTGGAAGATACGGAACCCTGCGATGCCGTCTGGGACGGACCAGCGCCGGACCTGACATCAGCGCTCATACGACCAAGGCCCAGAACCCGTCCGCGGGTGGTGGGGGCAACTTCCAAATAAGCCCGGTCCACCTCCTCGACTGTAGGGGCACTGCTGGTTCCGGCTTGAGTAGGGTCAACTTGAGTTCCGATCTCGGCCATCCTCCGGTTCATCTCCAACTACATAATTAATAATTTTAAATTAATAGAATAAATTATAAAAAATGTATTTAATTAAACAATTTTATTACTTACGTGGAGGTTAGTTGTGTGCCCGTATGTGGATTGCTGTGTATCAGCATTAAACGGATGAGCAATGCTCATCTGGTCCAAGTGAGTGGGTACACGCCCCGTATCCCGTTCCTAATAATTAAATTTATGTATTATATATATTAAATATATAATTAAATTTATTGAAATTAATTAAAAAATTAATAAACACTTACAATGACCATCGACTGCTCAAGGATGGACCGGGCTCCAGTCCGATGCCTGGACATCCCACCCCCAACGTCGGATCTCCGGTTGGCCTTAGCAATCTCACACTTCCTGATGTACGCAGGATCCAGCCACTCCCTCGTCAATGAATCCCACAACACAACATCACTATCATCCTTACCCAAGCTCTGCGTCGTCCCATCGCTCCGCCATGCCATTCTCCATTCGTACATTAAATCCTTATACCGCTCTTGCGCCGATTTACAGAAATACTTGAACATAGCCTGGTCTGAGTACATATTCCGATCCCAAGTGGTTTGTTTCTGCACATATAATAAATTGTTTATTATTGAACAAATTAACAAACATTAATTAAATAATTAAGTAATTAATTACTACCTGAAATTCCTCGAAGTACGCCAACTTTTTTTGTTTTGGGACCTTCGACCAGGTAATTGCACCCGCAGAGATCGGTAAAGAGCCAAAAGCAATCGTGCATGCCCTGGAGACCTCGTTACCAGGTAACAATCTGTGACATTAATTAACAAACAAAACACATTATAAATTAAAACGAATGCGAAATTAATTAATTATTAATTATTAAACAATAAAAGTATTTAATTACTTACACTCCTCCACTTGTAACCCAAACGCGCTCCCGGCCATCCCGAGCAGGAACAACAGGATGGTCCCGGACAGACGAATGAGACGACGGCTGATCAGGCGACGGGTGTGGAATGGGTGGCGGATGCGACGATAATGGTGTTCGTGGCAGTGTAGGCGCCGACGCCTCGGGTCTAAGTTTGGATCGACTCTTCCTCGATCGGCTACGTGACCCGGAGGCCCCGTGAGATCCCGAGCCACCAGAGGCACCAGCACCATTTCCAGTCATCTATTTAATTTAAACATTTAAATTAATAAATTATATATATAATACTAATTAATTAATAATAAATTTCTTAATTTAATAAAGGGAAAATATCAATTTTGGTCACTCAGTTTTACCTCTTTTCATATTTGGTCACCCACATTAAGTCACTATCAAAACTGGTCATCCACTTATTATATTCTATCAAAATTGATTACTCTGTTAGTCAATCTGTCATTGACTAACGGAGAAAGAGTTTTGAGCCGTGAAATTTCTCAAAGGTTAAAAAATTTCATGGATCTTCCAGAAACTAATGAAACAAACGCAGAACAAGAATGAAACATGGACAAAAATTACCAATATTTAAATTATATTTATAATAGGTCAGAATTCTGATGCGTAGAACATGATATAATAGATCAGAAGGAATTCTGATGCATCTTGTAGAACGTGATTCGTTGGTTTACTTTTTATTTTTATTTTATAGATAATTAGAAAATGAGAAACTCAGGAGATAGAAATTTATTTCAATTAATTTCAAATGCCCAATTGTTTGATTAACATTTCAAGAAATCTGCAATAATGATCTTAATAATAGAAAAATATTTAGAATGAAAAATAAATTTATGAAATTTTCTTGAATGAATAATTTTAGAAAATTATTTACAATTAATCTTCACCACAAATTATGATGAATTGAAATAAGTTTATATCTCCAATTATTATATAAATTGAATATGAAACCAAGAATTGGAAAACAGAGTACAATTGTTTAAAAAAAAAAAAAACAGAGTACAAAATTGCATTCTATCTCTTGAGTTTCCCATTTTCTGTAAAATAAAAGGTAAACCAACAAAAATAAATTCATAATTGAGTTAAATAATTATTAAAAACTTACTGTAATTTTCTGACTACCCAACAATTGCATGAGAAAGAATTCTCATTATCTATAAAATAAAAAGTACGATGGATTGAATCACGTTCTAGAAGATGCATCAGAACTCCTTCTGACCTGTTATAAATATAATGTAAATATTGGTAATTTTTGCACATGTTTCATTCTTGCTTTTGCGTTTGTTTCATTAGTTCTAGAAGATGCATGATAATTTTTTAACTGGTTTTGAGAAATTTCACGGCTCAAAACTCTTTCTCCGTTAGTCAATGACAGATTGACTAACAGAGTAATCAATTTTGATAGAATATAATAACTGGGTGACCAATTTTGATAGTGACTAAATGTGGATGACCAAATATGAAAAGAGGTAAAACTGGGTGACCAAAATTGATATTTTCCCTTTAATAAAAAACAATAATCTAATAAATTAAAATTTAATCCCTAAATAATAACCTATTTTAATAAATAATTTTTTATTCAATCAACAATACCTAATTTAATCAATAATAACCTATATTAATAAATAATTTCCTATTTTATTCAACAATAACTAATTTCCTATTTTATTCAACAATAACTAATTTATTCAATAATTTCCAATTTTAATTAACAATTTTCTATTTTAATTAACAATCTATAACCTAATAAATTTAGTAACAATTTTTTCTAACTTTAAAATAACAATTTCCTAATATAATTAACAAAGCCCCTAATTTAATCAATAATTTCATAATTAGTAAATCAACAATATTAATCTAGCTAATTATAACGTACAATATCATAATTTAATTATGTAATTAACTCCACTCCAACGTATATGCAAATTAAACAATAATATCAACTATATATATAACATCAATTATGCAAAACATGCAATATCGATCTTAACAAATCACATCAATTTATTATAAATAACTATATACATCAACTAGTAATTTGTTCTTCAGTTTATATACAAAAAAAAATTGCCTTTACCGACGGAAATTTCCGTCGGTAATGACCACATTTAATTTTGGGAGTCGATCAAGAGGCGGTTAGTTAATGCGGGTCGGTTACAGACGGAAATTTCCGTCGGTAATGACCACATTTAATTTTGGGAGTCGATCAAGAGGCGGTTAGTTAATGCGGGTCGGTTACCGACGGAATATTTACAATACCGACTGAACAATCCGTCGGCCGGTGACCCAAAAACGACACCGTGTAGAGAGTTCTGAGTGTCCGTCGGCATATCCGTCGGTATCCCGTCGAGAAAGCCGACGGAAATTGAATTCCGTCGGCAGAGTCTTCTGACTTTGAATTCCGTCGGTACAGCCGTCGGAAAGGTAATCCGTCGGTATACGTCCGTCGGCATAAACGAGCGTTTTTGTAGTGATACTTTGATCATCCCTTTCACTTGTTTTAATCCACATAAACCCCATTATATATATGGATGTTTGTTAGTGCTTGATAAGTGTACATCTAGAAAGATCATCCAAAAGCACAAACAATAGGAACTTCAATTGAAGTTAAGAGTAAA
The DNA here is from genome assembly GCA_963675135.1 of Galeopsis tetrahit. NCBI lineage: Eukaryota > Viridiplantae > Streptophyta > Magnoliopsida > Lamiales > Lamiaceae > Galeopsis > Galeopsis tetrahit. The sequence goes on from OY776131.1 coordinate 57,994,432, forward strand.
ATTTTGTATAAACCGACTCAATATGATGACATGCCAAACTGAACACTTGTTGATGAATGAGCATATAAATTCAAGGGATACTCTCATACTCATACTGCGAATTCAAAAACGATCCAAAAAAATTCGGTTCTTCTTAAAAAAAAAAAAAAAAAAAAGGCTCGGATTCAGCATTGTTTGTATACGACAATATAGAGAATGCAGAAACCCCCCATTTACCAAATATTCAAGTATCCATCTATTACTAAAATGATATTTGACCCCTGTCGAAAAAAGAAGAAGGAATATTTGAAAATATTCGATTCGGTATCAAATTCGGTTATTTTAAAATTCTAGTCCGTGTTCTTACCGAAATTCAAAACGGATCGGTTCGTACTTTATTTTTTAAGTACGGTTCAAAATTGAATTGAGAGAATTGGTATGTATTGGAAATTTGGAACGGAGAAACAATTTTTTTGTTTTTTACTTTTTTTTATTACTATATATTTATTCGTCCTTGTAATAGGAATTTCCGTCTCATCTAAAAGTCCGTCCGCCCCTTTTGGGAGGAGGTCCATCGAATGGATAATTTAAATGGGTGGAGTTGCTTTCAGCAGAAATCGAACTGAGACGTTTGGGCGTGAGCCTTTTGACTCTGATACCATGAAAAAATTTCGTCTTATCTAAAAGTCCGGAGGTTCCTATTACCTTGCACAAACACATATACATAAGCATATACGTTTTCAATCCCAAACAAAACATTGGAAAATAGTGACAATGGATTGTTAAATTTTTCTAAAGAAAAAATGGGTAACGAGTAATTTAAAATTATATATGAAAGCAAATATGAAAAAAAAACGAGTGAATTGACTTTGCATATTTCGTTCAATCAAACAATATCTCGAATAATCGATAATTATTCAAACTACAGAATCGAATTATATAGAAAAACCTTAAAGAGAATTTTGATATTTAACTAATTTTCGAAATACTCACAATTGAAAATTACAAGTCCAGGTATTACACAACCGAAACCATAGAATATTCAATTTACATAATTGAAGGAACGAAAATAATTGATTCCATAGTACAAAAAAAAAGAAAATAATTGATTCCAAATAAAAATTAATATTCAAGGTTACATAATTGAAGCTGGAACTGAAACCCCTTTACAACGGAAGAATAATTGCGCCACCTCATTCCAAAAAACACATGAGCTGTTCACAATTACTCTTCTCATTTAAAAACACATGCAATAATTTATAACATAACATTACACAACTATAATTAATCACCGGAGGCGGAGGAGTCGCCTGAGATCATCGGTGGCGCCGGTATCTATGCCGGCAACAGCTTCAACTTTGCAGCTCATCACCGCCTTTGGCCGCAAAAAAAACGTCGGCAAAGGCACGCTGCTCGGCGGCGGAGAGATTGTAAACGCCGCCGACCCGGAAAACACGTCGGCCTCTTGTTTTGGTGATGATGAGGATATGAAACACAAAACATCTTTAGGCAACTCTTTTGGATCCGGCCCTAGCGGCTTTGTGTTTATTATGCCTTTTTTAGGCGATTTTTTCTCTTCCTTTTTCGCGTATTTTGATTTCTTGGGGGTGAGAGAGGAGTCTCTTGCTCTGTGACCGTTGCTTGGTACTGTTTTGGTGACGGGTAGAGGGAGAAGCGGTGGTTGTGGAGGGTAGGATTGGAAGAGATACGGCTGCTGAGCTGGCAGAAGGCCATTGGCCGGAAAATGCTCAAATGGCCTTGAAATTAAGGGATGTTGGATATTCCTAGGGTTTCTAAAATGAGATTTGTAGGGGGAAAGAGATTGATCTAAAGATCCATGCAATACAACCGCATCCATTTTTTGTTATTTAAATTAAAATAAAGATGAGATTAATTCAACAAAAAAGGAGATTCAAAGGCAAGAATTAATATACAAAAAAAAAAAAGGAAAAACTATAAAGAAGAATTATATTCTGGAGACTAAAGCTATATAGCTAATGTTAGAATTCTAATAGAGAAACTAGAGAGAGCAACATTCATGAAGCTTCTTTGGGTGTCATTATATAGAAGACAATTGTGCAACGGCTACTTTATTTAATTCTATTTAGAATTATTATTATTAAATTTTATAAACCGACAACAGTAGCGGTCGGGTCGGCTGATGCAAGATTTCCAGATTCCAAGTCCTGATTTTTCGAAGATCCACAATTTTTTATTTTTAAAAAATTTGAGGAGTAATATTAAATTACAGTAGTATATTAAAGGTGGTAGGGCGGCAGCCGCCAACTAAAGTATAGCCGTTGGATTATGAGAAAGAGCCGTTGTCGCGAGGATGACCGTTGGATCTTTGTCCCCGTTTTGGGAAAGTGATGTCCGAATAAATCTGGCCATACACGTTATTGGTGCCAGTCATTTCGATTTGGCGGATTTGCCCTGCCTCCAAGGGATTGACTTGGAACCTATGAAAAAACACCATATAAATAAAGAAAAAGGGGAATATGTTATTTTAGTCTTTATTAGAAATATCTTTACTTATGTTGGATAAATAAATAGATACAAATTTGAGTGCATTTGGTGTATTGTATGTATGCTCACTGAAATTAATTAATCCGATTCGACATTACAAAAAAAAAAAAAAGAGTGATACTTTACATCTATACCATTGAAATTGATCTCTAATGAATTTGATCAAATGTTAAGGTCAAAGATTAAATTGGGTAAAATTGAACATTAAAATCAAAGTATATTTATACCCCCAATTTGCATAGACAAATTTGACTACAAAATTATATTATGAAAGTATTAGCTTATGGAAAAAAAATTATTCATTCAATAGTTTTAGTTGGAAAACAGATATACTATAATTATAATATAAGATATTTTGTTACTATATTTCTTATTTTATCTGTATAACTATGACATTTTTTTTTTTTTTGAAATTACATTTTTTATTATTATACAAAGTACTTAATTAAATTTGAACAATTACAAGCATGGTAAAAGAGACGAGTACAAATATGTTTAAGAAGTCATTTGGCGATTTTGGAGCTTTTAAGTTGTGAGAATTACTTTAGGTGTGTGAGATGACAATTTAGAAAAATAATAATCTCGACCCACTCACAATTTAGTGTTATATTTTTTATAGATGTATCAAGAGAATTTGTAATCAAAGATGCGGACCAAATAAACAACCTCGTCTGCCTCACTAATCACATAAGATAGACAAATCACACTAAGCAAGTTTGTATACACCGTTTCTTCCAAAGTTTTCCATAAACTTTTGACACATGTATAAAAAATATAGTATTATACGTCCAATAAATTGTTAAGAGTAAAATTTTGCTCAGAACCATTTTTTTGTTCACAAAATATATGTTTATTCTATTTAAATAATTAATTTTTAATTATTTTTTCTACTTTATTAACAAGACTGAGTATGTACCGACAATATTCTTTACTCGTTATTCCACATATATTTTTTATAATTAAAATATGATTTTTTTAAAAAATACATATAAAAAGAAGTGAGCAAAAGTTTACAGGACAGAGGGAGTAGGTAAAAAAAGGTAGGATATAAATAAAAAAATGTAAAGAAAAATGGAAAAAACAAAAAGTAGAAAGAGGTTAAAAAGATAAAAAAAAAAAAAAAAAAAAGAGACTGAATTAGACGGTGAGTGTTGCCAAAACAGGAAGTGAGTAACTTTCGATAGAAACATCCAAAATGATAAAATTAATAATTTTCAAAATGACGGAGGAAGTATGGTGCCGTTTGGTTTGGGATGGTGGTGGATGAGATGAGGATGGAGATTGGAAAAATATGGATGAGAGTAATCCATGAATAGTAATTGAAAAATAGGAGTGGATGGAAAACTTTATGTCAAATCAAGTAGGAGAGAGAATAAATGTGTGGAAGAAAAGTAGGAGAGAGAATAAATGTATGGAAGAAAAGTAGGAGAGAGAATGAGTGATTAAAAGAAAAGTAGAGTGATGTGATAGTATAAAAATAGGTATATAGATGTATTATAGGAGTGGATGAGTATTTAAATGAGTATTTGGATGGAGAGGGATGGGATGAGGGATGACCCATTCAAATCCGGATGGGCCAATCCCAAACCAAACACACCCTATATGTCTAATAATCAAACAAAAATTTGTGTAAGACAGTTTCATCATAAGACCATTATCCCTTATCAATATAAATTTATCATCTTTTAATGTAAAGTGTGTCACTTTTTAAATGCTTTAAATTTATACACTTTACATATATATTTTAAAAAGTGATAATTTTTTAAAAAAAGTAATAACAATCAAATATAAAGTAATACCGATCTCACCACCAGACATCTCACACATATTTATGTTACTCAATAATCAAATGATGGAAAAAAAAAATCAACATATTTATGTTGCTGCATGCATGCAGATACCAATTAGTTTGAAATTATCTAACAATAAGTTGGTTGATTAAGAATTCATTTCTCAATTAATTTTTAATTAAGGAAGTTGGCTTCCAGTTTCTAAATTGACGATGACTTGATGAATTCATAGTCTTTCCCTATAGACTATAGAGGAGGGTATTGGATAAATTCAAAACCACCAAAAGCTTAATTTCCTTGCCCTTTGCAATAAGTTATACTCCATCATCCGTCAATTTTGATTAAATTAATGTGAACGTTATTTATTAATATTAAAGATATATAAAATAGAGGGTATAAAGTATTTTAAATAATAAAGTATGAGTAATAAATCAAATATAAAAAAATTATTTTATTACCAAATTAAGAAATAAAAAATCTAATTAATTTGAAATGTCTAAAATAGAACTGAGTGAGTATATAATATTCTGCATACTAAGGTGTTTTGGCGATATTTATAACTACAACCAATGGAATATTTGTATAATTAACTTAAGAATAATACTTGTGTGATAATTTACACGAGACGCATTTAAAATTTATAGACTAGGATCAACAAAAGTCCAAGGTTTTGGTTAAAAAATAAATGTGTAGAGAGGAGTGTAAATAAATTTTCAAGTAAGTAACCTCCATTAATATTTGTATCTTCCTAGGAAACTGCTTGAAGAGGCCATATTTAATTTTGGACGGTGCATGCTATGTCACCACCCCTATATTTTCTTATCAAAATAAATCATTAACTTTACCTACTATATCAAATTAAATAAGACTTCATATATATTGTATTAGTAATTTTCTCAACTCTCTTCGTACTATTTCAAAAAAAAAAAAAAGACTAATCTTTTTTAGATAATAATTAATGTACACTAGCTCATGCCTGGTCAGTGGCGGACATGATGCGTATACATGGATTAATTAATTTAAAACTAGTCAATTATTCTGTGATGTTTTTTCTATATTTTTATGAATTGTTAGTTGTCACACTTTAAGAAACATATTTTATTAATTCTTAATTAAAATTCGACTCCCTCCCAACCCAAATAGCCTAAAATTCCTTTTTTTTGGTTTTCAAACAAGTTATTCAATATGTCAAAAAAAAAAAAACAAAAAAACAAGTTCTACAATATAGCAACTCATCTTTGTCATCGAGAATAAAATGCCTATAGTAGATTTTTCCATTATAATCATACTTACTTAATGTTTAATATTAATTATTTGGGACAAAAATGAGGTTTTAAAAATTTGAGATGAAAAAATAATCATTTTAAAAGAAAAATCTCAAGTTTTAAAACTTTGTAGTAAAAATGATTTTTTCATTTCATCTCAAATTTTAAAAACTTCATTTTTGTCCAAAATCTTCTCATTTAGGTCTCAAATTTTTAAATTTCAAAAGCTACAATTTAGATTACCTCATGTCAAATTCTTTTCTCATTTAGATATCAAAATTTTGAACTCCCATACTCTCTCCATTCACTCCAAAGGTTTACGAAAAGGTTCTTAAATTTTAAATTTTTTGTCTTTTCCAAAATTATTTCATCTTTCAATCTCAATTTTTAAAGACAATTTTGAAGGGAGAACGAAATTTTGAAAAGAAAAAATAAAAGTCTTTACTAAAATTAGAGTTAACCGATCAACTTTCAGAACTAGAGACAAAAAAAATTGGATAAAATATTTTTCAAGTAAAAAAGAAATAATTTTGGAAGGAAAATTCTAGCTTACTCAAAATCGGAGTTCATGTCAATTTTAAAAGAAGAATGAATTTTAGTGAAATATTTTATGAAAGGAGGTTATTCGAGATTTACTGAAAAATCAGAGTTTCAAGATAATTTTGGAGAACGAAATTTTAAAGAGAAATATATATTTTTTTTTTCTAAAATTAGAGGGATGAAGTATTTTTCAATTAAAGGCGAAATATTTTTGGAATGAAAATTCGAGTTTACTCAAAATCGAAGTTTATGTGAAACTCTATTATCTTCCTCTCATAAAATATTTCTCTAATTATGGGGATGAAATATTTTTCAAGTAAAGAGAAATATTTCTGGAAGGAAAATTAGAGTTTACCCAAAAAAAGAGTTTCTTATCAATTTTAAAAGAATGACGATTTTTAGAAAAATGTTTTCAAGGGAGAAGGAAGTTCGAGTTTTATTGAAAAAATGGAGTTTCAAGACAATTCTGAAGGGATTACGAAATTTTGAAAAGAAAAAATAATTTTGAACTAAAATTAGAGTTAATAAGTCAATTTTCAAAACTAGAAACGAAAAAAGAGGGATGCAGTATTTTTCAAGTAAAGGAGAAATATTTTTGAAAGGAAAATTCGAGTTTACTCAAAATTAGAGTGTCATGTCAATTTTTTTTTTTTTTAAAAAGGACAAATTGTAGAGAAATATTTTTATGGGAGGAATAAATTTTTTACTAAAATAAGAGGGATTAAGTAAGGGAAATTTGAGTTTATGTTTACTCAAAAACGGAGTATTATTTCAATTTTAAAAGAAGGATGAATTTTAGTGAAATATTTTCAAGGTAGGAGGAAATTCGAGTTTTACTGACAATCGGAGTTTCAAAACAATTTGAAGGGAGAACAAAATTTTGTTAAGAAAAAAAAAGTTTATACTAAAATTAGAGGGATGAAGTACTTTTCAAGTAAAGGAGAAATATTTTGGGAATGGAAATTCGAATTTACTCAAAATCGAAGTTTAGGTCAATTTTAAAAGAATGACGAATTTTAGAGAAATATTTTATGGGAGGAGGAATGGGGATGAAATATTTTTCAAGTAAAGATAAATATTTTTGGAAAGAAAACTCGAATTTACTTTAAATCAGAGTTTCTTGTCAATTTTAAAAGAATGACGATTTTTAGAGAATTGTTTTCAAGGGATAAGGAAATTCGAGTTTTATTGAAAAAATAGGAGTTTCAAGACAATTTTGAAGGGTTGACGAAATTTTGAAAAGAAAAAACAAGTTTTCACTAAAATTAGATTTAATAAGTCAATTTTCAAAACTAAAGACGAAAAAAGAGGAATGTAGTATTTTTCAAGAAAAGAAGAAATATTTTTGGAAGAGAAATTCATGTTTACTTAAAAATGGAGTTTACTCAAAATCAAAGTTTCATGTCAATTTTTTAAAACATGGACGAATTTTAGAAAATTATTTTTATTGGATGAGGAAATTTGGGTTTTACTGAAAAATCGGAGTTAAAAAAGTTAATATTCAAAACTAGAGTTGAAAAAAAGTGGGATGAAATATTTTTCAAGTAAAAAAGAAATATTTTTGAAAGGAAAATTCAAGTTTACTCAAAATCGGAGTTTCATGTCAATATTAAAAGAAGGACGAATTTTAGAGAAATATTATTAAGGGAGGAGGAAATTTTGACCAAGACAATTTTGAAGAGAAAAAACAAGTTATTACTAAAATCAAAGTCAACGGGTCAATTTTCAAAACTAGAGATAGAATATTTTTCAAGTAAAAGAGAAATAGTTTTGGAAGGGAAATTCGACTTTACTCAAAATCGGAGTTTCATGTCAATTTTAAAAGAGGGACGAATTTTAGAGAAATAGTTTTATTGGGTGAGGAATATCGAGTTTTACTGAAAAAAAACCAAGTTTCATATCAACTTTAAGGATGAATTTTAGAGAAATATTTTAAAGGGAGAAGGAAATTCGAGTTTTACTGAAAAATCGGAGTTTCAAGACAATTTTAAAGGGAGAACGAAAGTTTGAAGAGAAAATTCGAATTTACTCAAAATCGTAGTTTTATGTCAAATTTAAAAGAAGGGTGAATTTCAGAGAAATATTTTTTAAGGGAGTAGAAAATTCGAGTTTTACTGAAAAATCGGAGTTTCAAGAAGAAAGAACAAAATTTTGAAGAGAAAAATCAAGTTTTTACTAAAATCAGAGGGTTGGAGTATTTTTCAAGTAAAGGAGAAATATTTTTGGAATGAAAATTCGAGTTACTCAAAATCGAATTTTTGTGTCAATTTTAAAAGGACAAATTTTAGAGAAATATTTTTAAGGGAGGATGAAATTTTTAAGAGAAAAAACAATTTTCTACTAAAATCAGAGGGATGAAGTATTTTTCACGTAAAGGAAAAAAAAAATTTGGAAGAGAAATTCATGTTTACTTAAAAACAGAGTTTCATGTCAATTTTAAAATAAGGATGAAATTCGTGTTTTACTGAAAAATAGGAGTTTCAAGAGAAAACAAAATTTTGAAGAGAAAAAAACAAGTTTTTACTAAAATCAAAGTTAACGAGTCAATTTTCAAAACTAGAGATGAAAAACATGAAAAAAAGGATGAAATATTTTTGAAGGGAAATGTTTCTGGATGGGCAATTCGAGTTTACTCAAAATTGAAGTTTAATGTCAATTCTAAAAGAAAGGCGAATTTTAAAGAAATATTTTATGGAAGGAAGATATTCGTGTTTTACTGAAAAAATCGGATTTTCAAGACAATTTTGAAGGGAAAACAAAATTTTGAAGAGAAAAAAACAAGTTTTTACTAAAATCATAGGGATGGAGTATTTTTCAAGTAAAAAAGATATATTTTTGGAAGGGAATTTCGAGTTTACATAGAATTGGAGTTTAATGTCAATTTTAAAAAAAAGACGAATTTTAGAGAAATATTTTTAAGGAAACAAGAACTTTTGAAGAGAAAAAACATTTTTTTACTAAAATCGGAGGGATGGAGTATTTTTCAAGTAAATGAGAAATATTTTTGGAAGGGAAATTCGAGTTACTCAAAAACGGAGTTTCATGTCAATTTAAAAAGAAAGATGAATTTTGGAGAAATGTTTTTAAAGGAGGAGAAAATTCAAGTTTTACCGAAAATATCGAAGTTTCAAGACAATTTTGAAGTTTATCTAAAACAGAGGGATGAAGTATTTTTCAAGTAAAGGAGACTATTTTTGAAAGGAAATTTCGAGTTACTCAAAATCAGAATTTCATGTCAATTTTAAAAGGACAAATTTTAGAGAAATATTTTTAAGGGAGGAGGAAATTTGAATTTTACTTAAACATCGGAGTTTCAAGTCAATTTTTAAGGGAGAACGAAATTTTGAAGTGAAAAGGCAAGTGTTTAATAAAATCAGAGTTAACGAGTAAATTTTAAAAACTAGAGATGAAAAAAAGAGGGATGATGTATTTTTCAAGTAAAAGGAGAAATATTTTTAGAAGAGAAATTCGAATTTACTCAAAATCGGAGTTTCATGTCAATTTTTAAAAAAGGACAAATTTTGGATAATTATTTTTAAAGGAGGGAAAATATTTTTTAAAGGAAATTTCTAGTTTACTGAAAAATCGGAGTTTCAAAACAATTTTGAAGGGGGAAAATATTTTTAAAGAAAATTTCTAGTTTACTCAAAATCATAGTTTTATGTCAATTTTAAAAGAAGGAAGAATTTTAGAGAAATATATTTAAGGGAGGAGAAAATTCGAGTTTTACTGAAAAATCGGAGTTTCAGGAAAAATTTGAAGAGAAAAAATAAGTTTTTACTAAAATCAGAGGGATGAAGTATTTTTCAAGTAAAGGAGAAGTATTTTTTGAAGGAAAATTCGATTTTACTCAAAAACGAAGTTTCATGTCCATTTTAAAAGAATGATGGATTTTACAGAAATATTTTCAAGATAGAAGGAAATTCGAGTTTTACTGAAAAATCGAAGTTTCAAAACAATTTGGAAGGGAGAACGAAATTTTGAAGTTTTTTCTAAAATCAGAGTTAACGAGTCAATTTTCAAAATTAGAGATTATAAAAGAGGGATGACGTATTTTTCTAGTAAAGAATAAATATTTTTGGTAGGGAAATTCGAGTTTACTCTAAATCGTAGTTTTATGTCAATTTTAAAAGAAAGACGAACTTTAGAGAAATATTTTTATGGAAAAAGGAAATTCGGGTTTTACTTAAATCAGAAAAGGCATGTTTTTACTTAAAAATTGTAGTCTCAAGACAATTTGAACGAAGAACAAAATTTTAAAAAGAAAAGGCATGTTTTTACTTAAATCAGAGTTAACGAGTCAATTTTCAAAACTAGAAACGAAAAAAGAGGGATGTAGTATTTAACAAGAAAATGATAAATACTTTTGGAAGGGAAATTCAAGTTTACACAAAATTGGAGTTTCAGGTCAACTTTTAAAGATGGACGAATTTTAGAGAAATATTTTTATTGGATGAGGAAATTCGAGTTTTACTGAAAAATCGGAGTTTTAAGACAATTTTGAAGGGAGAAAGAAATTTTAAAGAGGAAAAGCTAGTTTCAAAACTAAAGATGAAAAAAAGAGAGATGTATTTTTCAAGTAAAGGAAAAAAAAATTTGGAAGGGAAATTCGAGTTCTCAAAATCGGAGTTTCATGTCAATTTTAAAAGAAGAGCGAAATTTGGAGAAATATTTTTAATGGAAGAGAAAATTCAAGTTTTACTGAAAAAAATTGAAGTTTCAAGACAATTTTGATGGGGGGAAGGAAATTTTGAAGAGAAAAAGCAAGTTTTTACTAAAATTAAAGTTAACGGGTCATTTTTCCAATACTATAGATGAAAAAATAGGGATAGAGTATTTTTCAAAAAAAAAAAGAGAAATATTTTTGGAAGGAAAGTTCGAGTTTACTTTAAATCGGAGTTTCATGTCAATTTTTAAAGATGTATGAATTTTAAAGAAATATTTTTATTGGATGAGAAAATTTGAGTTTCAAAACTAAAGATGAAAAACGGTGGATGTAATAATTTTCAACAAAAGTAGAAATATTTTTGGAAGGGAAATTCGAGTTTACTCAAAATCGGAGTTTCAAAACAATTTTGAAGGGAGAAAAAAATTTTGAAGAGAAAAAGCAAGTTTCAAAACTAGAGATGAAAATGGTGGATGGAATATTTTTCAACTAAAGGAGAAATGTTTTTGGAAGGGAAATTCGAGTATATTCAAAATCGAAGTTTATGTTAATTTTAAAAGAATGACGAATTTTAGAGAAATATTTTTAAGGGAGAGGATATTCGATTTTTACTGAAAAATGGGGGTTTCAAAACAATTTTTGAGAAAAAAAGAATGTTTTACTAAAATCCTCTTAACGAGTTAATCTTCATAATTAGAGATGAAAAATAGGGGATGGAATATTTTTCAAAGAGAAATTGAGTTTACTCAAAATCGGAGTTTAATGTCAATTTTAAAAGAAGGACGAATTTTAGAGAAATATTTTCAAGGGAGGAGAAAATTCGAGTTTTACCGAAAATCGTAGTTTCGAGACAATTTTGAAGAGAGAATGGAATTTTGAAGAGATAAAACAAGTTTTTACTTAAATAAGAGTTAACGAGTCATTTTTTTTCAAAACTAGAGATGAAAAAAGAGGTATGAAATATTTTTCAACAAAAGGAGAAATATTTTTGGAAGGGAAATTCGAGTTTACTCAAGATCGGAGTTTTATGTCAATTTTAAAAGAATGTCAAAATTTAGAGAAATGTTTTTTAAGGGAGGAGGAAATTCGTGTTTAACTGAAAAGGGTTTTTTAAATTTGATATTGGAGTTTCAGGTCAATTCACAAGGAACATGCACACATATATAAGTTTGTGATAAAATGAAAGCATGCTTGTATGGGGTGTGAGATGATTTGGCAGTAAGAGAAGCTAAGGATTTTTTATGAGCAGATAATTAATTCGACTAAAAAAGCAATAAAGATTCTAGAATAAGCTATACTTACCCGTGAGAACGGCTACTGAACTCATTAGCATTGGTGGATCCGACTGATCTTACTTGATTTCCTAATTTTAGCAGATTCCAAACCTCATCCGTACATAGATGTGAGCTTCAACGAGTCCAGGGACTTCCTGAGTGTCCTCAACTGATTGTTTTATCTCCAATCTGAATTTGCAAACCATCACAGCATAAGCATACGATAACGTAATTCGACTAAAAAAGCAATAAAGATTCTAGAATAAGCTATACTTACCCGTGAGAACGGCTACTGAACTCATTAGCATTGGTGGATCCGACTGATCTTACTTGATTTCCTAATTTTAGCAGATTCCAAACCTCATCCGTACATAGATGTGAGCTTCAACGAGTCCAGGGACTTCCTGAGTGTCCTCAACTGATTGTTTTATCTCCAATCTGAATTTGCAAACCATCACAGCATAAGCATACGATAACGGAATTTGCATTTGTTTGTTGTGTGATCTGCAATCAAATCAATTCTCAATTATACATTTTAACACACACATGACTCACACTTTCTTATGACTCCAGTCCCTCATTCCCTTTATTATGACTCCAGCCGAACCTATTATATTGTGAACGGCTTAGAGATAATTTATTGCATCAATGATTTGAAATTAAACAAAGTCATATTAGCTGTGTAACTTAAAATTAGAAGAACCAAGGCAAATTATAAAGGCTACAGGCTCAACCACCAAGCGCATGAAGAAAATAAATGATAAGACATACCAACACTGAATTAACCAGCCCGGAAAAAGATTGAACAATTAAAAACAACAAAATTGAGCTACTGCAAAAAGAAATGGGTGGCTGACTTTAACTTTTTGCAGTCATGAAAAAGTGTGGTAGTAAGCCCTAACTAAATTAAAATCGTAGAAACTAAGCAGAAACTTCACAAGGATGAACAAAGAATAAAATGAAAACAGAACAGAAGAATTGCCTCCTGTTGGAAGCATGGAAGAGTTACATAAAAGTAATTTTCAACCTTAGTAAATACGCGCACAGAATTTGAAACAGCTCTCTACCATACAAGGCACAAAAATTGATCCTTATTTGAGACTGATAGCATTACTTCACTAAATAGAATGCAGCGGAACTAAAATCTCGGAGGAAATAATAACCTGAGTGATTATTGATGGAGCTGACTGGCCAGATGATATGAATGCATCGGGGCTTCTCTTCCAAAGGAAGATATACCTTGATGAGGCTTTTCTGAAGGAGGCATATCCGAGATGATAATAATTATCAAACTGCCTAGAAGGAGGTATAAAATGCGGATTGGATACATAACCAAGACCGGCAGGTGCATTAGGTGGATAAGACTGAGGCGGTGGAGCCCAAGGCTGGGTAGGAGGCATTTGCATCTAAAAAGGATGTAAAAAAAGGAGCAGTTATGATCCAGAAAATATGATCAAATAACCAAACTATGATCAAATAACCAAGGATGTAAAAGTCCATCTGGGACGAAGTTTGAGGGTCTAATTATGATTTAGTACATGGACACTAGAAGATGCTAGCCAAGTTCGAGTGTCCGCTGTTCACCCAAAAGATTTAGTACATGGACACTTCAAGATGCTAGAAAACCTGATTATTCTCAGACACAACATGAAAATGCAACCACTTCCATACATACAATATAAACTGTTGTCAGGTAACTAGGATGATCAGTAATAGAATATTGACAATCATTTCTAAAGAAATTATATCTAAAAAAAAAAGGAAAAGTAATCATCGAGGGAAACAGAATGAAAGATGCAGTTCAAATTCCCAATAAAAAACATGTGATAGAATTTCAGTGAGCAAAACCTGTTCCAAGAACCCTAACAATGCAATTTGATTCTTCTTGAATTGATTAGACAGTAGTGCCTTGTTTTCCAATCGAACTTCCTGCTTGAGAAAAATCATTCTCCAGTCCATCCACAACACGTTTAAACACCCTAAGAAGACCATAGAGAAGCAGCAGGCTCTTCCTTGGCAGATACGATAACCTATCCCAAACAAAGGACGGCATCAGCAAACACGTAACATCAAACTTATATGGAATTTTGAAATACGAATGAATTTGTGAAAAAATCACAAAAAAAAACTGATATTATAAAATGCCATTTAAAGTGAGAAAATTCTCAAGAAGTTAAACAATGAATTCACAACACATAGCCTGCACGCAGACAAGTATTTCATAACAAGATGTTAAATCAGACTTACAGCTCTTGTCTCTTCGCATGCTTTCTTTATGTACTCTCCTTTACGGCCAATTACACTAGTACCAACCTTCTGTGCAGGCACCAACATCCTGAAAACACTCTCGCCAGCCCACCCTGGCTACCTTTCTCCACCTCCATCAGGATCTCCATGAGCAATTTTAAAAAACGGAGTTATCGAGTCAATTTTTAAAATTAGAGACGAAAAAAAAGGAATGAAATATTTTAGGAAGGAAAAATTTGAGGTCGACTAAAAATAAGAGTTTCATGTCAATTTTAAAAGAAGGGCGAAATTTGGAGAAATGTTTTTTAAGGGAGGACGAAATTCAAGTGTTACTCAAAATCGAAGTTTTGGGTGAATTTTAAAAGGACAAAATTTGGAAAAACATTTTTAAGGGGAGAACGGAATACGAGTTTTACTCAAAATCAGAGTTTAAGGTCAATTTTAAAGGGAAGACGAAATTTTGAAGAAAAATGACAAGTTTTTTTGTTAAAAATGGAGTTATCGAGTCAATTTTTAAAATTAGAGATGAAAAAAAAAAGGGAAGAAATATTTTTCATGGAACGGAGAAGTATTTTAGGAAGGAAAAATTTGAGGTTTACTAAAAATAGGAGGCTCATGTTAATTTTAAAAGAATGACGAAATTTGGAGTTTTACTCAAAATCGGAGTTTTAGGTGAATTTTAAAAGGACAAAATTTGGAAAATCATTTTTAAGCGAAGAACGAAATACGAGTTTTACTCAAAAGCGGAATTTAAGGTCAATTTTCAAAAGAGGACAATCTCAAAATTTTAAAATTAGAGATGAAAAAAAAAAAGGGGATGAAATATTTTTTCATGTTATGGAGAAATATTTTAGAAAGGAAAAATTCAAGGTTTACTAAAAATCAGAGATTCATGTCAATTTAAAAAGAAAAGGCGAAATATGGAGAAATGTTGTCAAGGGAAGGACGAAATTAATCGGAGTTCTAGGTCAATTTTAAAAAGATGACAAAATTTGGAGAAATATTTTTAATGGGAGGACGACGAAATACAAGTTTTACTCAAAATCGAAGTTTAAGGCCATTTTAAAGAGAGGACGAAATTTTGAAGAAAAATGACAAGTTATTTTTTTTAAAAACAGAATTATCGAGTCAATTTTTAAAATTAGAGATGAAATAAATGGATAAAATATTTTAGGAAGGAAAAATTTGAGATTTACTAAAAATAGGAGTTTCATGTCAAATTTAAAAGAAGACGAAATTTGAAAGAAGAGTTTTAAAGGTGAGGACGAAATTCAAGTTTTACTCAAAATTGGAGTTTTAGGTGAATTTTAAAAGGACAAAATTTGGAAAAATAATTTTAGGGGGAGAACGAAATACGAGTTTTACTCAAAATCCGAGTTTAATGTCAATTTTAAAAAGAGGACAATCTCCAAATTTTAAAATTAGGGATGAAATATTTTCATATTATGGAGAAATTTTTTAGGAAGGAAAAATTTGAGGTTAACTAAAAATCGGAGTTTCATGTCAATTTTTAAAAAAGGGCGAAATATGGAGAAATGTTGTTAAGGGAAGGACGAAATTCGAGTTTACTTAATATAGGAGTTCTAGGTCAATTTTTAAAGGAGGACAAAATTTGGAGAAATGTTTTTAAGGGGAGGACGACGAAATACAAGTTTTACTCAAAATCGGTGTTTTAGGTGAATTTTAAAATGACAAAATTTGGAAAAACGCTTAAGGAAGAAAATTTTGTATTTTACTAAAAAAAGGAGTTTAAGTAAAATTTTTAAAGAAGGATGAAATTTGGAGTAACATTTTTTAGGGAAGAATGAAATATGAGTTCTTTTCAAAATCGGAGTTTAAGGTCAATTTTAAAGGAAGGACAAAATTTTGAAGAAAAATGCCAAGATTTTTGTTAAAAACAGAGTTATCGAGTCAATTTTTAAAATTAGATAGGAAAAAAAAAAGGAATGAAATATTTTTCATATTATTTAGAAATATTTTAGGAAGGAAAAATTCAAGGTTTACTAAAAATAAGAGTTTCATGTCAATTTTAAAAGAAAGGCAAAATTTGGAGAAATGTTTTTGAGGGGAGGACGAAATTCAAGTTTTACTCAAAATCGAAGTTATAGGTGATTTTTAAAAGGACAAAATTTGGAAAAACATTTTTAAGTGGAGAACCAAATATGAGTTTTACTCAAAATCGGAGTTTAAGGTCAATTTTAAAGAGAGGGCGAAATTTTGAAGAAAAATGACAAGTTTTTTGTTAAAAACGGAGTTATCGAGTCAATTTTTAAAATTAGAGATGAAAAACAAGGGATGAAATATTTAATGAAAAGGAGAAATAATTTTGGAAGGAAAAATTTGAGGTTTACTAAAAATAGGAGTTTCATGTCAATTAAGAAGGACAAAATTTGAGTTGTACTTAAAATCGGAGTTTTAGGTCAATTTTAAAAGGAGGAGAAAATTTGGGATGAAAATCGGGATTTTAAACTAAATTGGAGTTTTCGGGGTAATTTTAAATAAGTTATTTTTGAAAAAATTAATCGGGAAATTCATTATTTTAGTTGTTTAATGAAAAACAAAAGAATTTTCAAAGTTGAGTTCAAATGGAGAAAATTTTAGGGACGAAACATAGGGTTTTAATCTAAATTGAAGCATTTTGGGCAATTCACAAGGAATTGCATCATATTAAAACTGAAAACATGCACACACATATAAGTTTGTGAAAAAATGAAAACATGCCTGTATGGGGTGTGAGATGATTTGGCAGCAAGAGCACAGATCACATCCGCAAGAACAGCTAAGGATATGTCTATGAACTGAGGCTCCTTCAAACGATCTCCTTCATTTTGAAGAGAAAAAAACAAGTTTTTACTAAATTCAAAGTTAATGGGTCAATTTTCCAATATTATAGATGAAAATAGAGGGATAGTATATTTTTCAAAAAAAGGAGAAATATATTTGGTAGGGAAATTCGAGTTTACTTAAAATCGAAGTTTCGTGTCATTTTTTAAAGATGTAGAATTTTAAAGAAATGTTTTTATTGGATGAGGAAATTCGAGTTTTACTGGAAAAATATAAATTTCAAGAAAATTTTGAAGGAAGAAAGAAATTTTAAAGAGGAAAAGCTAGTTTTTACTAAATTCAGAGTTAACGAGTCAATTTTCAAAACTAAAGATGAAAAAAGGTGGATGTAATATTTTTCAACAAAAGGAGAAATGATTTTGGAAGGGAAATTCAAGTTTAGTAAAAATCGGAGTTTCATGTCAATTTTAAAATGACGAATTTTAGAGAAATGTTTGTAAGGGAGGAGGAAATTTGAGTTTTACTGAAAAATCGGAGTTTCAAAACAATTTTGAAGGGAGAAAGAAATTTTAACTTAAATCAGAGTTAACGAGTCAATTTTCAAAACTAGAGATGAAAAAGATGGATGAAATATTTTTCAACTAAAGGAGAAATGTTTTTGGAAGGGAAACTCGAGTTTACACAAAATCGAAGTTTATGTCAAATTTAAAAGAAAGACGAATTTTAGAGAAATATTTTATGGGAGTAGGATATTCGAGTTTTACTGAAAAATCGGAGTTTTAAGACAATTTTGAACGGAGAACGAAATTTTAAGGAGAAAAAAGCACATTTTTACTAAAATCAGATTTAACGAGTCAATTTTCAAAACTAGAGATGAATAAATGGGGATGAAATATTTTTGGAAGGGAAATTCGAGTTTACTAAAAATTGGAGTTTCATGTCAATTTTATAAAAATGACGAATTTTAGAGAAATATTTTTAAGGAGGAAATTTGAGTTTTACTGAAAAATCGGAGTTTCAATACAATTTTGAAGGGAGAACGAAATTTTGAAGAAAAAAAGCAAGTTTTTACTTAAATCAGAGTTAATGAGTCAATGTTCAAAAGTAGAGATGAAAAAAGATGGATGGAATATTTTTCAACTAAAGGAGAAATTTTTTTGGAAGGGAAATTCGAGTTTATTAAAAATCGAAGTTTATGTTAATTTTAAAAAAAAACGACGAATTTTAGAGAAATATTTTTAAGGGAGGAGAAAATCATAGTTTCAAGAGAATTTTGAAGAGAGGGAGAAGGGAATTTTGAAGAGAAAAAACAAGTTTTTACTAAAATAAGAGTTAACGAGTCATTTTTTTTCAAAACTAGAGATGAAAAAAGAGGGATGGAATATTTTTCAACAAAAGGAGAAATATTTTTGGAAGGGAAATTCGAGATTATTAAAAATCGAAGTTTCATGTCAATTTTTAAAGAATGACGAAATTTATAGAAATATTTTTAAGGGAGGAGGAAATTAGAGTTTTACTGAAAAAGGTTTTTAAAATTTGAGATTGGAGTTTCAGGTCAATTCACAAGGAACATGCACACATACATATATAAGTTTGTGATAAAATGAAAGCATGCTTTTATGGGGAGTTAGATGATTTGGCAGCAAGAGAAGCTAAGGATTTGTTTATGAGCAGATAATTAATTCGACTAAAAAGCAATAAAGATTCTAGAATAAGCTATACTTACCCGTGAGAACGGCTACTGAACTCATTAGCATTGGTGGATCCGATTGATCTTACTTGACTTCCTAATTTTAGCAGATTCCAAACCGCATCCGTACCATAGATGTTATCTTCAACGAGTATAGGGACTTCCTGAGTGCCCTCAACTGATTGTTTTATCTCCAATCTGAATTTGCAAACCATCACAGCATAAGCATACGATAACAGAATTTGCATTTGTTTGTTGTGTGATCTGCAATCAAATCAATTCTCAATTATACATTTTAACACACACATGACTCACACTTTCTTATGACTCCAGTCCCTCATTCCCTTTATTATGACTCCAGCCGGACCTATTACATTGTGAACGGCTTGGAGATAATTTATTACATCAATGATTTGAAATTAAACAAAGTCATATTAGCTGTGTAACTTAAAATTAGAAGAACCAAGGCAAATTATAAAGGCTACAGGCTCAACCACCAAGCGCATGAAGAAAAAAAAAGATAAGACATACCAACACTGAATTAACCAGCCCGGAAAAAGATTGAACAATTAAACAGTAAGGCTCTCATGCTCTCACCTAAAAACAACAAAATTGAGCTACTGCAAAAAGAAATGGGTGGCTGACTTTAACTTTTTTGCAGTCATGAAAAAGTGTGGTAGTAGGGCCTAACTAAATTAAATCGTAGAAACTAAGCAGAAACTTCACAAGGATGAACAAAGAATAAAATGAAAACAGAAAATAAGAATTGCCTCCTGTTGGAAGCATGGAAGAGTTACATAAAAGTAATTTTCAACCTTAGTAAACACGCGCACTGAATTTGAAACAGCTCCCTACCATACAAGGCACAAAAATTGACCCTTATTTGAGACTGATAGCATTACTTCACTAAATAGAATGCAGCTGAACTAAAATCTCGGAGGAAATAATAACCTGAGTGATTATTGATGGAGCTGACTGGCCGGATGATATGAATGCATTGGGGCTTCTCTTCCAAAGGAAGATATACCTTGATGAGGCTTCTCTGAAGGAGGCATATCCGAAGAGGGATAATAATTATTAAACTGCCTAGAAGGAGGCATAAAATGCGGATTAGATCCATAACCAACACCGGCAGGTGCATTAGGTGGATAAGACTGAGGCGGTGGAGCCCAAGGCTGGGCAGGAGGCATGTGCTCTGTACGAGAATTAGGCATTTGCATCTAAAAAGGATGTAAAAAAAGGAGCAGTTATGATCCAGAAAATATGATCAAATAACAAAAATGTTCGTCCCAGATGGACTTTTAAGTAGAACAAAGTTTGATTAGCATTTCTATCCCACGTTATTTGAGGGTCTAATTACGATTTAGTACATGGACACTAGAAGATGCTAGCCAAGTTCGAGTGTCCGCTGTTCACCCAAAAGATTTAGTACACGGACACTTGAAAATGCTAGACAACCTGATTATTCTCAGACACAACATGAAAATGCAACCACTTCCATACATACAATATAAACTGTTGTCAGGTAACTAGGATCAGTAATAGAATATTGACGATCATTACTGAAGAATTTTTTTCGGGATGTTTAGACATGTGAAAGATGCAGTTCAAATTCCCAATAATAAACATGTCATAGAATTGCAGTGAGCAAAACCTTTTCCAAGAACCCTAACAATGCAATTTGATTCTTCTTGAATTGATTAGACAGTAGTGCCTTGTTTTTCGATCAAACTTCCTGCTTGAGAAGCTGGTACAAGCAGTCTGGTTGAGAAGAATCATTATCCAGTCCATCCACAACACGTTTATGCACCCTAAGAAGACCATCTACAGCAGGAGGCAGAGAAGCAGCAGGCTCTTCCTTGGCAGATACGATAACCTATCCCAAACAAAGGACGGCATCAGCAAACTTGTAACATCAAACTTATATGGAATTTTGAAATACGAACGAATTTGTGAAAAAATCACAAAAAAAAAAAACAACCGATATTATAAAATGCCATTTAAAGTGAGAAAATTCTCAAGAAGTTAAACAATGAATTCACAACACATAGCCTGCACGCAGACAAGTATTTCATAACAAGAAGTTAAATCAGACTTTTTAACTTACAACTCTTTCTCTTGTTCCTGGAGGACCATCAAGAATTTTGATCCGAGCTCTTGTCTCTTTGCATGCTTTCTTTATGTACTCTCCTTTACGGCCAATTACACTAGTACCAACCTTCTGTGCAGGCACCAACATCCTGAAAACACAACTCGCAATATTAAACCAACACGCAAAGGTATATCGAAGAAAAACCTTTTAAGGAGACATTTGGAATCCACATCAAATATGCGTCAAAGGCACACTGACGGAGTTCCTTGGATTTACATCGGCAAGAAAAAAAAGCAGCACAGTCGGCCACCATCAAAGGATCCATGTCCGAATCCGCCATTAGTTGCAGGTTATTGGGGAAATGGTGTTCTTTGCCGTCAAAAACTGAAAATATGTGCACGTTCATTTCAATTAGTCGCCGAAAACGACAGCCATATTACCGGAATCGATCGACGGGACAAATCGGATGAAGAAAAAGGCAGTCGTTCATCAACATCTTAAGAGCCATAGGCTACTGCACAAACCAACACATATTGCCCTAAAACAAAAACAAAAACAAATTCAAAACAAAACAAAACAAAATCAATAAACGTGTTCGGTGTTCGAGATCAAGTAAGAACACGAGAGTGAAAGAGAAAAACCCTTACCTTACCTTCATCAATTTCACGCCAAATATTCAAGTTTGCGCGCAGATTACAAATTGAAATTGAAATATGGAAATTTCTGAAGTAGTAGCCGTTAGGGTTGTATATATGGAAAATTGACAGCTTTTATTTTTCAAGAAAACGCGTTTACATAACTGGCGACTTTAATTGTTTTAGAATAAGGCCCATTAGCTGGTTCCAACTTCTTTTTTTTCGGAATACGGCCCATTAGGCCCATAACTTGAGGTTTATTAATTTGGGTTTCAAATTTTGAGGATTTATTACTATACTATACATGTTTTCATATTAATCATATTAAATACAATAATTGAAATTAAACGAAAGGAACTCAATTTATTTTTTAACTAATTAACCAAACAATTTATATAATTGCTTTAATTTTTAAAATATCAAGAAAAATAAAAGAAAAAATATTTAAGTTTACTATATCTTTTAATATGAATAGCAATAAATCAATTTACGTTTTGTGTGCTGACGTGTGCGTCCTAGTAAATTTAGATGATTTCAATTATAGAATTAATAAAATATAATATGTCATAATTTTAAAGAGTTTAAATATTTAAAATAAAGTAATATGTGATAATTTTATTGGTTAAATAATATATATGTGACATCATTAAAATTGTGTTGCATTTTTTAATTATAGTAACTTACATTTTTTATTAAAAATTGTGTTACATTTTTCGGTAATATTGACTTACACTTTTCAGTTATAATAACTTACACTTTTTATTAAATATTGTATTGCATTTTTCAATTATACTGACTTGCACTTTTTAATAATATTGTGTTGCACTTTTCAGTTATAATGACTTACACTTTTCACTCATATTGTGTTACATTTTTCAGTTATACTGACTTGCACTTTTTAATAAATATTATGTTGCACGTTTCAGGTATAAACACTTACACTTTTCGATTATAGTGACTTACACTTTTTAGTAATATTTGAGTTGCATTTTTCAGTTATATATGACTTACACGTACCTTTTATTAATATTGAGTTGTACTTTTCAGTTGTAGACACTTACACTTTTCGGTTATAATGACTTACACTTTTTAGTAATATTGAGTTACATTTTTCAGTTATATATGACTTACACATTTTATTAATATTGTGTTGCATTTTTCAGTTATATCAACTTGAACTTTTTAATAATATTGTGTTGCACTTTTCATTAATATTATGTTGCACTTTTTTTAATTACATGAAATGGATTAAAATAAAAAATAAAAAAAAGGATATGAGAAAAATTCAAACCGTGTCAATAAAAAAAATACTCATAAAAGAAAATTTAAAAAAAAAAGCTTTTTTAATTGCTTGGTCGAAATAAAAATTAAAAAATATATATACGTGGCACTAGAGTTCTTAAATATAGTCGAGTCTATATGAGATTCTACCTTAAAAAAATACATAATTAGTTACACAATAAAACTGGTACAATAAATTTTTGTCTAACTTTCACATATTTGCTTTAAAAGGGGCTGATCATTTGTAAGAATACAAAGAGATGTAACAAAAAACAAGTAATTAAATCAATTTTAGAGCATCTTGCATTGTTATTTAATAAATATTACACTTTTATGCATTTGTATTTAGTAATCACAAATATACTTTTGAAATTGAATTCAAATGTAGTTATGTAGTCAATTCGTTATATGTGTGTTTAATTTGAGATTGAGACAAAATCCCTCAACTATAAAATAATAGTAATTCAAGGAAGTGAGATAAATTAAAAAAAGAAGTAGTAATTCAAAACTGATTATAAGTTCAAAAAGTGTGTTTATTCCATTTTATATTTTTGTTATGTATGTGGAAGTGTGCTTCTTTATCTCTTACAACAAGAATCCGTTACATCTTCGATATTCATCCATTATAAAAGAACGGAACAATTTGAATGCATAACCCAAAAAAAAAAAAAAAAATTACACCAAAGGACACCCCACTAACATTTTTAGTAAATTATGTTCAATGTTAATGTAGAATTAGTCAATTTTTTTTAATTTAAAATTCGTAATCAGCATATTCATACTATTTTTTTTTTTTAGTGACGGTAATTAATCAATTGCATATTCATATTTTTATATGCATACTTTATTTTATTTGGTTGGTAAGTCACAAGTAAAAACAAGGTACGAATACAAATGTATATTTATGATGAAAAAACATTCCTTCAAAAGTGAACTCCTATTTCCGGGAGACATGACTTTCAAATAATAAAAAATCACATTTTAATCCTTTAAATATGATTAAATATAAAATTGATTATTTTTAAGAAAAAATCATAGTACCGTAGTATTTTTCTCTTTTTAAAAATATTAATAAAAATTCATTGTACTGTAGTATTTTTTCTCTTTTAAAAAATTCATAGTACTGTAGTATTTTTCTCTTTTAAAAAATATTACTGTAATTTTTATGAATTTATAAGATTCCAGCACAATTATATTTTAAAGAAAAAATAAGATTCAAATATTAAAGAAGTTTCATCTAATATATATTATCGTTTTACATAAGACTCTGTTATTGTACTTACATTTATTTTTAGCTCCATTCAGTTAAAGGTATTTCGTAGTGCAATGCATAATACAATTACGGAGTATTTTTTAATATTATTTTTCTCTAGTTTTCAAAAAATACACAAAGAAGAAGTAGTGGACGGTAGACCCTTAGGGCATGTTTGATTCATGGGTTTAGTGGTGGGTTTGATATGTAAACCCGTCTTCTCACATGTTTGGTTTCTCATAACTTTAAACACCTTGACCCGAGTTTATAATTTGATCCGGTCTTTATAAACTAGATTCCATGGGTTTAGACAACCTAGCCTTCCCTTGGGTTTATCTAGCCTCCCCTTAAATTTATCTAGTCAACCCACCACATCTAAATCCATATTATCTCAACCCATAAAACAAACATGCACTTAAGATTAAAAAATAATTGTATTATGCATTGCACAGCAAAATACCTTTAACTGAATGGAGCTAAAAATAAATGTAAGTGCAATAACATAGTCTTAAGTAAAACGATAATATATATTAGATGAAACTTCTTTAAAATATAATTGTGCTGGAATCTTATAAATTCATAAATAAATAGTACTACTCCATATATAATACGGGGAGTATAATAAATAAGATATGAAAACTCTTACATAATTTGTTATCTTATAATAATTCGAATAAGACTTGTTGAGAGTGTTTCGTCCGGGTTGAGAGTGTTTCGTCCGGGTCAATGTGTTTTTTAAGTGGAAAATATAGTATTTTTTAAATAAAAAGCGGAGTATTATAATATACGATTTTCTGTAAAATGTACTTGCAGCTTGCACAAAAATAAATCTTTACAAGAAAATAAAATTAAGAGTTAACGAGAAAATAAATATCGGGACGATAATTACTCAAAAAAAACTTATAAAAAAATAGTTTTCCTAAATTTCTTTTCACAAAAATATGAAATATTTTTTATTATGGTCAAATGAGAAAAATTTACAAATTTTTAGAAATTATCTTAAATAGGCATATTTATCATGTGAAAAAATATTTCACAGTTTTTTAATAAAAAAAATCATGTAATAAAAATTGATGAATTTAAATAAATAATCAGCTCACATCCAATTATCTTAAATATAAAAGCTTCCCAATATATATATATATATATATACACAAAAAATAAATCCTTCCTTTTAAAAAAATAATTGAGTGAGCATAAATTCAAAATATTCAATGTCAAGTACATCTTTGACAGCAAAATACAATTACAACACAAAATCATAAAAAACTAGATATTTTAGAAGATATTTTATTTGTGAGTATAATTTTGTAAGTATTGCCGTTTTCTCATACCAGTACTACATTGGTTGATGAGATAAAAACATTCAATTTTGTTTTTTGTTTTATGGTAGTGAGATCAGAAACCAAAGTTTTTGTATATAATTATTGATGATTAAATAATGAATTATTTTGTTAGCTAATTTTTTTTTTCTTGAATATTACGTATTTAATTTTAAGTTTTTGTATGATATTTACAAATAAGAATACGTGAATCTAAATTCTTGGTTAATTTTATGTTCGTTAATAGATTCGCTCAATAAGCACATAATCTTGATTGATATATCTATAAAACTGAATAGTGTTTACCGGGAGTATATATATATACACGTGCTGAGCCCTAACCGACTAACAAATTAAATAACCAAATAAATATATGAAATACGATTCTAAATATATGAAATATGATTCTAAGCATGAAATACGCGATATGAATAAGCATATAACACTCCTCCTCAAGTTGGCGCGTGAAGATCTCGAACACCCAACTTGGCACGGAGAAACTGAAATCGCTCAGTACCAAGCGCTTTGGTAAACAAATCAGCAACTTGGAGGTCCGTGGAGACCATGCATGGTCGAACGTCTCCCTTTGCAACTCGTTCGCGCACAAAAAACAATCAATTTCTACATGTTTGGTGCGTTCATGGAAAACCGGGTTCGTTGCAATATGACGTGCCGCCTGATTATCACAAAAGAGTGGAGTAGGACCCGTCTGAAAAACGTCAAAGTCCTTTAAAAGCCATCGTAACCATACTACTTCACATACCGTAGTTGCCATGGCTCGATACTCTGCCTCCGCAGACGAACGAGCGACGACTGACTGCTTCTTGGTCCGCCAAGAGATAGGTGAACCGTCAATTGTCACGAGGTAACCAGTCGATGATCGTCGTGTAAATGGGCACCCGGCCCAATCAGAGTCGCAATGGGCTTGGATTTCAAAACTACCTGATGCACTCAGGAATATACCTTGTCCAGCCGTCTGTTTGATGTACCGCAACACACGGTGCACTGCTGCAAGGTGCGTTTGACGCGGAGCACCAAGGAATTGGCTCAATTGGCTCACCGCGAACACAATGTCGGGGCGTGTAACTGTAAGATATAGAAGGCGTCCCACGAGGCGACGATATTGAGTGGCATCCACGAGGGGGCTGTCATCATTGGGCTGTAATTTCAGATTTTGTTCCATAGGAAACGCGCTTGGCCGTCCGCCTTGAAGTCCGCTTTCCTCCAATATATCCAAGGCATACCTGCGTTGGCTTAATACGAAACCCTCAGGTGGACGAGCGACCTCAATGCCTAAGAAGTACTTTAGCTTTCCCAAATCCTTTATGCTAAACTTCTCATCTAGATGTTGCTTTACGAATGAAATATATGCAGCGTCATTGCCGGCTAACAAGACGTCATCGACATAAATTAGTGCGGAAACGTAGGTGTCCTTTCTTCTAAATATGAATAAGGAATGGTCAGCCCGGGATTGCCGGAATCCAATGGCAATGAGGGCTTGAGTAAATTTTTCGTGCCAATTCCTGGACGCCTAGCGGAGTCCATAGAGGGAACGCTCGAGTTTGCAAACCCGGGTGTCGCCGTCCTTAGCAAAACCCTGAGGTACGTGCATGTACACGGTCTCATGCAAATCACCATAGAGGAAAGCATTATTCATGTCTAATTGATGGACTTCCCAATTTCGTCTGGCTGCAATAGTCAATAAACATCGAACCGTGACAAGCTTGGCAACAGGCGCAAATGTCTCATGAAAATCTATCCCTTCAACTTGAGTAAAACCTTTTGCGACTAATCGAGCCTTATATCGCTCCACCTCTCCATTGGGTTTGTACTTGATTTTATAAACCCATTTAGAGCCCACGGCCTTCTTCCCCGGCGGAAGCGTTGTCAATTTCCAAGTGTCGTTTTCTTCGAGAGCACGAATCTCCTTCTCCATTGCCTCACGCCATAAAGGGTCTTTAATGGCATGGAAAAAATTTTAGGCTCGTCGCGGGAGGTGACGACTGCCAGGAATGCCTTGTGGGAAATTGAGAACCTGTCATATCTAACAAAATTGGCAAGAGGGTGTGCCGTTGGTTCCGTCGGGTGATCTATGGATGGTGGCATATCTGTAACATATGCATCAAGGTGTTTCGGGCGTCGTTTAACTCGAAGACTTTCTCGTGGCCTAGGTTCTGCGTCAATTGGTGCAGCAACGTCAATAGTGGTGTGTGGATCGTCCCTTTGATTTGCATGCAGATCGCAAGGGACATTAGTGCATTGTTGATCAATGGTGGGTGCTGGACGTCGAATGAATGGCTGGGGCATGGTGGATGGTGTATTTGAAGAATCATAAGCCCCTGTAATGCGCTTATATGCTCCTGCAACTGCTTGTGGAAAATTCATATCCCCAAATCCTTGGAAAGGAAATATATTCTCAAAGAATGTGACGTCACGAGAGCTATAAAATTTTTGACTGTGCAGATCGAAAACACGATACGCCTTTTGACCATTCGGGTATCCAACGAATATACAAGGGCTTCCCCTCTCATCGAACTTGTCCTTACGACGGTTTTCATGAGCGTACACCAAGCACCCAAAAATTCGAATGTGACCATAAGCTGGTTCCTTGCCAAATATCTTTTCATAGGGGGTTTTATGAGAGATGACGGCCGACGGAATACGATTAATGATGTAGACGGCCGTGAGAACGCACTCACCCCAAAATTCAATCGGAAGCCCGGATTCAAAACGAAGAGCCCTAGCCACTTCCAAAATGTGCCTGTGTTTACGCTCTACAATGCCATTTTGTTGGGGCGTGTCGGTACAAGAACTCTCAACAAGAATACCATGATTATTGTAGTAAGCTAACAATATGGACGATCGAAATTCTACGCCGTTATCTGATCGAACACGTCTAACGTTCAGTTTAAATTGTGTCCTTACCATGTTGCAAAATTTAGTTAAAAGATTAGGCACCTCTGATTTATGTCGAACAAGGTACACCCAAACCCCTCTACTGAAATCATCAACTATTGATAAAAAAATATCGTGCACCAGTAAAAGTATCGCATTTATAAGGCCCCCAAATATCACAATGTATCAACTCAAAACAACAATAACTTTTGCTCGTACTGACAGGAAACGGTAAGCGGGTTTGTTTAGCTCGAACACAAGAGTCACAAAACATAGTATTTTTTTTTTAAATTTTGTAGTGAATTAATGAGTCGCAACTTCCCATTTGATGCGTGCCCTAGTCTCTTGTGCCACAAATCTGAACTCAAAACAGCGCCCAAAACAACCCCATGCGGCTTTGTGGGCTCCATGTAATATAAACCACCACGACATTTACCCACTCCAATCAGCTTCTTCGAGTGTGAGTCCTGAATAATACAAAAATCCCGGAAGAAAGTGAATATGCAACTTAATTCTTCAGTGAGTCGACTTACGGATATAAGGTTACAGTGAAATTGTGGAATATGTAGCACACGGCTAAGGTGTATGCCATTGGCTAATGTGAATTTTCCAATGGAGTGCACCGGAACAATTTCACCATTGGGAATTTTAACGGACGGTTCATCATGATTTTCAACGACATCGATTAATTCACTATTGTCACATGCAATATGTTCAGTGGCGCCCGTATCAATAACCCAATAATAATTTTGTTTTTACCCCATACCTGCCATGTTCACGCTTGGTCCAGAATCTCCGCCAGTGTCTCGTTCATTGCGCAAGAATTCCGTTAGACGCTGAAGTTGGTGAGCGCTCAATCCAGGCACGGGACTGGAGTCAGAGTTAACTTGGGCAGCTTGCGACGATCCCGAAGGTTTGTCCCCTTGATATCCAGTCGAGCGTCCATCTCGACTGCCCTTAGATCGTCCGTCTTGTCCACGCTTATTCCAGTTGGGAGGGTAGCCAATTCTCTCAAAACAGGTGTCATATGTGTGGTTGTTCTTGCCACAATGGTCGCAATGGCGGCCCTCTTTCGGATTTTGGCGACGGCTCGGATCAGGGGCCTTCTTGGATTGGGCTTGAAAAACAGATGTTTCAGTGGCTGGTTTTCTAGCAGAGGAGATGGTTTGATGTTGTTCATCCTCTGAGACTAAATGATACGCTGCACTTAGGGACGGAACAGGTCGTGTGCTCAATATTTGGGTGCGAATGGCACTGTGTATATCGTTCAAACCCATCAAGAAATCGTAAAGACGATCTCGATCCATACACACATTCAGCTGCTTCAACAGATTACACGTACAACCCCCGCAGGAGCAAGTGGGACTCGGTGTGACAGAGCTTGCTTCATCCCAAATTCGACGTAATTTACTATAGTATCCGGATACGGAGTCATTACCTTGTCGAATATCTCCAAGTGCACATCGCAGTTCATACGCCCGGGGTGCACTTTCCTTGCCGAATCGTTCCTCGAGATCCACCCAAATCTCACGCGCTGTTCTGAATTTTACACTCTGTCGGATCTCTGGTTCCATGCTGCTTAATAACCAGCCTTTCACCATCGCATTTGCCCGCTTCCAATAGGGCAAGTATGGATCAGTGGACGACGGCATCGGTATCTCACCATCTACAAAGCCAATTTTGTTCTTTGCGTATAATGCGTTTGCCATGTCGTCTAACCAATCACCGTAATTCCCGTCTTTGAGTAGTACTCCTACAAAGATATCTCCGGGCTTGTCGGACGCATGAAGATAATACGGCGACATAGAATCAATCACAACAGTCGGTGATTTTGTAACGCTGCCGGTGCCGCCACTCTTGTCCGCAACCTCGTCGTCGGACATGATTTACTTGCTTTGCAGTAATCAGAACGGATGATCACAGAAGGTCGCATGTGATTCAAGATGTATCACCAGGAAAATCGCTGCTCTGGTACCATAATAGATTCGCTCAATAAGCCCATAATCTTGATTGATATATCTCATAAAACTGAATAGTGTTTACAGGGAGTATATATATATACGTGCTGAGCCCTAACCGACTAACAAATTAAATAACCAAATAAATATAATATATGAAATATATTAATACGATTCTAAGCATGAAATACGCGATATGAATAAGCATATCAACATTCGTAGATGAAAATTCTTGACTCGTGCCACGAACACGAGCGATGAAATTTTTTTAATTCATGGGCAGATCTGTTGGCACTTGGCATTACTGGACTTTAGCCTACTGCCTTCTAGACAAACTTTTTTAATATAATACTCCCTCCGTCTCATATTTGAAGACCCATTTTACCATTTTGGGTGTCCCATACTTGAATATATTTATCTAAAATAGTAAAAATATTTTTAAACAATCTCCTTAAAACATCACAATATAACAACAAATGTCACTATTTTATTACACTAAAAAGTAACTTTATTACTCCCTCCATCAAATTTTATTATGCCCACTTCTCCGGGCACAGATTTTAATGAATATTGATTAGTTTATTCATAAAGTAGATAAGTTGAGGGTAAGATGGGGTATTGTGGGGTTCATTTGTAAATAAATGATTGTTTATGAATAAGGTGAATGACAAAGTGGGTAAATAAGTGATGGTAGAAGGGTGAAGATAAAGTAGTATGAATAATATTGTTTCCAAAAAGGGTATGGGCATAATAAAATTGGACAATCAAAAAAGGAAAGTGGGAATAATGAAATTGGACGGAGGAAGGACTATTTATAAAGTTGAAAAACCTTTATTACTCCACTTTATCTTACACAATACTAATAAATAATTTATTCATTAAAACTCGTGTACAATTGGTTTGAGTCTTCAAGTATGAGACGAGGGAGTAATTTATATTTCTTGTGCATTTCTTGTATTCTTTATTATTTTTCTTGTACGATGATGTAATTGTTGGAGGTATTCCGATACTCAGGGGCGGACGTACCTTTATTGCCCCCCTCAAATTTTATTAATCAAATGGTGTATATATGTGTGTTAGTTTTTTTTTTTTTTTTTTTTTTTTATTATGTTTAGCCTTCCCCAATTAATAAACTAACTTAAGCAGCCTAGTAATTGATTTGATTTATTTTCTTCGAAGCCCAATCCATTCATCTGCTAATTTAATTCTATTAAAATAAACAATAAATACTCACCAGTTGTAATTGTAATTTATATATTATTCGTTTTATTTTGTTATTTGTTAATGCACTATATTATTTTAATATTCTTCAATTCTCCAAATATTTAATTCATAATTGGCATTTAATTTAAATTAATTCTTCAATTATTAGTTGATGTATTTATAAAATTTATTTTCTAGGTCAAAGATAAACAAGAATCGATATAACTAATTGTAGACTAAAACTTAGAATTTGGAATTTAATATAGTCTTTCAATTAATTAATTTGTACTCCTATTTGACTATTTCGTTGATGAAAAAGCTATGGACAATTGATTTATTCTTTGAAAAAAAAGAATAAAAATACCCAAGCATCTCAATCAAATCCATCTACTCCATCAATATGACCATCAATATGGAAAGGGTTAGAAGAGCATATATCCAAACTGGACCGGGTCAAATAATACTTTTAACATGTTGTAAGTTTAATGTTATATTATGAAAATTTTATGATAATTAATACTATATTATATATGAGCTTAATAATGTATGTTATAAATTTAATTACTTTGAAATTTTACTGTTGGTCCCCTCAATTACTCGTCCTGGACCCGCCCCTGCCGATACTCATTAATACAATTTTTGTAGTTTTGAAAAATAAAATATAACAATTTTTATTTTACATCATAATCTTCCTTATTTCAAGTAAATTCGTAGTTTTCTTTATAGATATCTAAATAAAATGCCTAATAAAAAGTAAAGTTCAACCAAAGTAAAATCTGATTGTAATTAAATTCTTAGACTAGTCCATCCCAATTCTAATTTTTGGATCGGCCCTATCATTATTTTCTTTTAAGACAAATTCTCTCAGAAAATTCAGTGTATATATACATTTGTATTTTAATGCTTAATTTATTCAATTTAGTATTTGATTCAACATTTAATCTAATCGATTGATTGCTCAATTTTAAGTTATACATGCAACCAATTGTATCCAAGTATTACCCTAAATTAAGGGGATGTTGTGGATTCTCTAAAAAAATCTAGACTTAAAAAATATGGGGTATTGAATTCGAATTTTTAAAAGTCTTTAAAAATTTTGAGGTATTCAATTCGAATTTTCAAAAGTTTTTAAAAATTCTGAAGTATTCAATACGAATTTTACAAAATTTTAAAAAATATTTGGGTATTCAATAGTATATATAGATTTTAATACTCTATGAAAATTTGTTGAATTCTCCTAAAAAAATATAAATAAATTACACTATCCAAAACCTCTCCTAAAAATCAGAAATTTCAACGAATTCTCTTAGAGAACTCTGTAGACAAAATGTCAGAAGTAAGGATTTCAATATTGACCCAACCCGCGGAAACTCATCCCGCCCCGCGAACTTTGGATCAGGTCGAATCTGCCCTGTATTGAGAACGGGTCGGGTCTACCCCACCCCGTATGTAAACGGACCGGGTCTGGGTCTTATGTCCGACCCACAAGTATTCGACCTGACTCAAATTATTATATAAACTTTATATATATATATATATATATTTTTTTTTTTAATTGGTAAAATACTTTTTGTATAGGCAAATATTTGTTTGTACAATTTTTTCAAATGGATGAATGTTACCTATGAATTATGGTAAATATAGTATAATATTAGTTCAAATAGGATATAGTATTAGTTCAAATATAATATAGTATTAGTTCACATATTGTAGTTATATATATATATATAAAACATGAAAAATATTTATATTATTGTGAATGGTTTCAATGTATATATGCATGAAACATATTGTTTTCAATTGTGATAAACAATTTAAATAAATTAAACATGATATGGAAAGGGGGGGGGGAGGGCACGGAGCGATTATCTAGGACCCGTATGGGGCATAATACATTAGAACGGGTCCGGGGCATATATAAGTGTGTTCCATATACATTTACATTAATAGTTCGAAGTTTATGAAAATCTATGTAATTCAATAATAAAAAAAAGGTTTATTTCACAATCTTGTCCAGTTTATGAAAATTCATATAAATTAATAAAAAAATTCAATCAAACTTTACCTGGATTTTATGAATTTTCTAAATCAACATACTTTTTAAAGTTAAAAAAAAAATTCAATAGAATCCCAATTGAATACTCCCCTAAATATTATGACGTTAATTGACCACATAACTCCGAGTCACAACCGATTGTACTAAAAAAAAAAAAAAAAACAACAACAAAATTTGCTGGAGAGATATATATGGATTTGGTTTTAGTTGTAAATAAAATTAGAATTGACTTGCATTATAGGTTATGTATATGAATGAGATAAGTGTATTTTTATTTTTATTAGAATGTCAATTAAGTTGAATTGTGAATAAACATAGTATAGTCGAAGTCAAGAGGTTGTGAGGATAAAAAAGAAGGCTAAAGGCCTAAAGCAGATAACTACTGTAAGATTGTTATTTGAATTATTGGTCATTAATTTTATTTTATTTATATATCCTCCCTTGGAATTAAGTTTAGATGAGCGACCTTAGGATAAGAATACATTGTTTCATGTCCCTTCTATACATAGACGATGAGAAGTGATGAAAATTTATGTGGGTTATGTTGGAATTAATGAGTGAGAAATTAATCTGGAATTTCAGATTAGTGGTCAAGAGTCCCTTCCCACGTGTGTGTGAATTCAGGCGCAAGTATCTCCACAATTCTCTCCAACCTCCAGCCCTGATATCTGTCTATAAATAAAGACTCTTCCCTCATTCATTTTTTACGCTGAAATTTGCCCATGCTTCTCTACTCTCCTCTCGTCTCTCGTCTCTCTGCAGTGTTGAGCTCCCAAAAGTCATACACTGTTCTTTCTCGTGCCGGATTTATTTTCGTGTGTGTTCAGTTCGTACCTAGTACGTTCGTTGAGGCTTCGTCTACAGTGGTGCTACTGTTTACGAAGTAGAAGTCGTTTTACCTTTGGGAACGGAACGCCATACCAGTTGAGCACTACCTGGGCGTATTCTGTTCTCTGCGGGAAAAGGGTTTCCCTTGACTCTACTTGTGTTACTACCTGGGCGTATTCTGTTCTCTGCGGGAAAAGGGTTTCCCTTGACTCTACTTGTGTTATCAGATTCTTCGATATTGCAGTATACACTATCAGGGGTATAGTTTCCAGCAATCGCAGAACAAAATAGTATTAATCTACTTTCGGACTTAATTAATTAAATCTATTTTTGAACCTAATTAATGCGCTGCAATATATTGAATTTAATTAATTACTGGACAGTATATTGATTAATTAATTATTGGGTCTGGCTTCGTGGATAACATCTCCGCTTGGGCAGAATTGATGTATTCTGAAAACATTGGAGCAGATAAATTATTGGAGCAAATAAATTAATTAATTAATCGGGCGCAGCTTGGACCGAGTATTCTGAGAACAGAATTTAATTGATAATTAATTAATTAAATTTTGGATAATTACTGAGTAATATCCAAATTTAATTATTAATTATCTCTTGGGATTGATAATTCTCCAGAGAATCGAGCCTGACTATTCTATATAGTGCTAGTCTTGGAAACGAGGAGAAAGGGATTCGTCTCGTGCTAGTCTTGGAAATGAGGAGAAAGCTCATCTCTTTAAATACTAGAAATTCTACGAGGAGAAAGCTCATCTCTTTAAATACTAGAAATTCTACGAGGAGAAAGCTCATCTCTTTAAATACTAGAAATTCTAAGGCTCGATCTAAGGCTCCAGATTAAAGTTCTGGGAGTTCTGGGAGTTCTGGGAGTTGGTTTGGTTTAAAGCTCCAGATTAAAGTTCTGGGAGTATTACCGTGTTATGCAGGATTCTGAGATCCAATTAAATTGGAATTGTACATGCGCTGGAAAATTGACTAATTACATCAATTAATCAAATGGATTTAATTTAATCAAGAGGATTAAATTGTTGATTAATTACATCAATTAATGAAGTGGATTAAATTTAATCAAGTGGATTTAATTTAATCAAGAGGATTAAATGGTTGATTAATTACATCAATTAATCAAGTGAACTAAATTTAATCAAGAGGATTAAATTGGAATTGCACCTTAACATAGAGAATTGAAACATGATGTTATTTCTCCTATATACGACAACAATTTCAGAAGAAGTGGCAAAGTTTGGATTGAATTTTGGGTTGTAAGCCAGATGTTATTTCTCCTATATACGACAACAATTTCAGAAGAAGTGGCAAAGTTTGGATTGAATTTTGGGTTGTAAGCCATCAATTCATGATTGATTCAAATTGACTGTATCTATTGACTGTATCTTAAGCTGTCAACAAAAATTAATTAATTAATTTTTGGGCTCAAAGAAGGAGTGTCAAATTATATTTGATATGAAATTAAATATTTGTGTTCAAGAGCATAAATTTGTTTTGAATTTAGTTCAAAAGATTTTGACTAGTATAATGTGATCGAAAATTATGCTCGAGTCACGGGTGACAATAAAAGTAACATTTGAAATTGAATTTAATTTTGGTATGTTGACCAAATATTAAATTATTTTTGAAGTTGAAAATAATTCTAATAAAAGAAAAATCAACGCTAGATTTTTTTTATTGTATCGAGGTTGTGTCCAGATTTGGTGAATAAGAGAAATTCACAAATAATGTGGCAAACAACTCGAATGTGGGGAAATGCATCTCCTCACATAGATAAATTCGAATGTGAGGGAGAGAGGTCTCCGTCGACATGTTTGAATGAAAATGAGTAGCTAAGGTGTGACCTTAAAGCTAAATATGGAAAAACCTAAAATGGTTGAATTCAGTGGAATGTTTTCCACAAGTAATGTGGATTTGTTCATCTTGAAAAATCACATTCGAGTAAAAGCTCCACACGAGGAGTGAAAAAGTACTTTATTAATTTTATTGATGATTGTAAGAGATTCTGCTACGTTTATCGTTTAAGAAGTTTTAGAAGCTCTTAAACTTTATAAAATTGAAGTAGAGAATCAATTGGATAATCGAATTAAATCAATTCGCAGTGATAGAGTTGGAGAGTATGTAGCTCTGTTTGAACAATTATGTGTTTAAACAGGAATAATTCATCAAACGACAGCCCCTTACTCACCTCAGTCTAATGGTGTTGTGGAAAGGAAAAACCGAACACTGAAAGAGATGATGAACGCTGTGTTAATCAGCTCTGGTTTACCTCAGAACTTGTGGGGGGAAACCACTCTGTCGGCTAACCACATTCTGAATAAGATACCACATAAAACTAAGGATCAAACTCCTTATGAAGTATGGAGGAAACGAAAACCTTCATACAAATACCTCAAAGTGTGGGGGTATTTGGCCAAGGTTGAAGTACCACTTCCTAAACAAGTTAAAATCGGCCCTAAAACAGTTGATTATATCTTTATAGGATATGCTTCAAACAATAGTGCCTATCGATTTCTGATTCACAAATCTGAAATACCTATATGACAGAAGGCACTACAATTGAGTTAAGGAACGCAGTGTTCTTTAAAAATAAAAAGCCGTTTAAGGAAAAAGAGAAAGTGAGCTCGAATAAAAGAACTCATGAAGCAACAGATGACACTGCTGGTCCTTCCACTCAAGAGAGTGAAGAACCAAGACGCAGTAAGAGAGCTATAATTGATAAGGACTTTGGTTCAGACTTCATTACTTATGTATTGGAAGAGGATGAACCTAAAACTATAAAAAAAGCAATGGCAAGACCAGATGCACCCCTCTGGAAGGAAGCCATAAAAAGTGAATACGAGTCTATTCTGTTAAATCACACATGGGAGTTGGTTGATCTCCCTAAAGGTTGTAAGCCCTTAGGATGCAAGTGGATCCTTAGAAGAAAGTACAAAGCAGATGGATCTGTTGAAAAGTACAAAGCTCGTCTAGTTGCAAAGGGTTTTAAACAAAAGGAAGGGTATGATTTCTTCGATACATATTCACCAGTGACAAGAATCACCTCCATTCGTGTATTAGTCGCTATTGTTGCATTGCACAATCTCGAAATACACCAAATGGACGTTAAGACTGCGTTTCTTAATGGTGAAATGGATGCTGAAATATACATGCATCAACCTGAAGGTTATGTTGCACCTGGAAACGAGAAAAAGGTATGCAAACTCGTTCGATCACTGTATTGACTTAAGCAAGCTCCAAAACAGTGGCATTTGAAATTTGACAATACGATGTTGTCAAATGGGTTTCGAATTAACGAATGTGATAAGTGTGTATATGTGAAAGATACACCAAATGGATTTGTTATCGTATGTTTATATGTCGATGACATGTTAATCATAAGTAACAATCACAATATCATAGTTAATACGAAGAACATGTTAAGTAAAAACTTTGACATGAAAGACATGAGATTAACAGATGTGATTCTTGGAATCAAGATAGAGAAAACGTCTAATGGAATTTTCTTGACATAATCTCACTATGTGGAGAAGGTACTAAAGCAATTTAATGCCTTTGACGATCCACCTGCTAAGATACCTTTGGAACTCAATGTTCACTTGAAAAAGAATAGAGGAGAACCAGTAGCTCAACTGGAATACGCAAGGATCATTGGAAGTGTGATGTACATTACGAACGGTACACGCCCTGAACTTGCATGTTCGGTAAACAAGTTGAGTCAATACACGAACAATCTAAGTCAAGAGCACTGGAAAGCACTGAAAAAGGGTATTAAGATACTTGAAGTACACCCTTAATTATGGGCTTCACTACACGAGACATCCAGCTGTAGTCAAAGGATACAGTGATGCAAATTGGATATCAGACACTAAAGATTCGTTATCCACTAGTGGATATGTATTCACTATTGGAGGAGCAGCAGTGTCGTGGAGGTCCAAGAAACAAACGTGTATTGCCCGTTCCACAATGGAATCAGAATTTATCGCTTTAGACCTAGCCGCTGCAGAGGCTGAATGGCTGCGTAATTTTCTGGAAGACATTCCATGTTGGAACAAACCAGTACCTTCTGTGACGGTACACTGTGACAGTCAAGATGTCATTGGCAGAGCTATGAATGTCATGTACAACGGAAAGTCGAGACACATACGTCGTCGACACAACTCCGTTAGAGAATTGATCACAACTGGAGTAATGTCCATTGATTATGTGAAATCAAAGGACAATATAGCGGATCCGCTCACGAAGAGCATTAACCGAGATCAATTGAACAAGCTGGTAGAAGGAATGGGTCTAAAACACACAAGAAAAACTAAAGCAATGGAAACCCAACCATGATGACTGGAGATCCCAAGAACTTGGTTCAATGGGAAAACGAAACTGTGGAAGTTAGTGATAAAACACTTGAAAAACCACGACTATTCCTGACAGCACAACCTCAAGTGTTAGCAACCCGTAAAATGTGGTAAAGGTTGAGTCTTTGACTCTTAATAATTCCTAGAGTATAACGGGATACTCGAAAGGAGGTTACCTATATAAATGAGAAGTGAGGGCCGCTTCGACCAAACATTTATGAACACAAAGGACGTCAATGGCCAAAACGGACAAAAACGTGAGAACGTTACGAAGACGAGATTGAAGTGTGCCGACACTGTTGATTAGGTATACACTATGGAGGAGGAGTTCAAGGCACTGCGTCCACTAAGCCGCCGGTGTACCCGATAGTGTTTGGCTACGGAAAGTTCAAAGCCAAAAACTACTTTTCCGGAAGCACGAAGATCTCAATCGAACTGAACACAGAGTCTGATGTTGTATAGACACGATTTTCACTCATGTGGGGTATTGTTGGAATTAATGAGTGAGAAATTAATCTGGAATCTCAGATTAGTGGTCAAGAGCCACCTCCCACGTGTGCGTGAATTCAGGCGCAAGTATCTCCACAATTCTCTCCAACCTCCAGGCCTGATATTTGTCTATAAATACAGACTCTTCCCTCATTCCTTTTTTACGCTGAAATTCGCCCCTCTGCTTCTCTACTCTCCTCTCGTCTCTCTGCAGTGTTGAGCTCCCAAAAGCCATACACTGTTCTTTCTCGTGCCGGATTTATTTCCGTGTGTTGCCGGAATTCCTTTCCGTGTGTGTTCAGTTCGTACCTAGTACGTTCGTTGAGACTTCGTCTACAATGGTGCTACTGTTTACGAAGTAGAAGTCGTTTTACCTTTGGGAACAAAACGCCATACCAGTTGAGCACTACCTGGGCGTATTCTGTTCTGCGGGAAAAGGGTTTCCCTTGACTCGACTTGTGTTATCAGATTCTTCGATATTGCAGTATACACTATCAGGCGTATAGTTTTCAACAGATTATATTTCCCAAATCTAATTTCATATTATTCTCAACTTTTTTCTAATCATATGTCAAATTATGAATATCAATCTTAATTGTAAATTCATAAAGTTCAAGAATGAACTTCAAAAGTTCACAAAACAAATAAATTATACTTAGATCTCGGATTTGAATTCCAAAAGGTTATTAAAACAAATGATTTCAATTACTACAAGTTATTACAAATCATTTCATTTGAGATAGTATAGGATCTTTCTCGAAAAAAAAAGATAGTATAGGATCCATTGCTAGACAAATTTGAAGTCCAATTTAATGCAAATGAATGTCATAATAATTTGCAATGTTTGATTTACTCATGCTCTTTAAGAATAGAACCTACTTTGAATTTTTATTAATATTTTTAAAAAGAGAAAAATACTACAGTACTATGATTTTTTTACTTAAAAATAATCAATTTTATATATATATAAATTCAGATCTTATATAACTGAAAAAGAACCTAAAGCCATATGAACACAAGCCGTTCAAGAGGCCAGGACCCCGGGGTAAAACCTTAGTCTAGGAAAAGGTAGCCCC
Organism: Galeopsis tetrahit; assembly: GCA_963675135.1. Classification (NCBI taxonomy): domain Eukaryota; kingdom Viridiplantae; phylum Streptophyta; class Magnoliopsida; order Lamiales; family Lamiaceae; genus Galeopsis; species Galeopsis tetrahit. Next base: position 58,034,656 of record OY776131.1, read on the forward strand.
TCTAAAAATTAAGTAAATCTGTAATGATCAAAATGAATGTCTTTGAACAAAAGGTTATGGATTAAATTTGGTGACTCATCTAGCCATGTGGATCTATGTGTCTCAATTGTTGCCATTGCATCTGCCCAAAAAGGAGTCCAGGTGATCTATATAGACAGCAAGTAATAGTGTCAACTGATGCAGAACTGAATTACTTCATCTTTCAGAAGGAAGGAGACTTATTTCAAAGCTGTTATCCAGCCACGTACCTTCACCAAAATATTTGGAGAAAAAAATTTAAGTTGTCTGCATGGTTTCATATTCAAGTACGTCAAGAATATGGTATTGAATACATTTGGCCCTGAAAACCTTAAACAAATGATTCCAGAGATTGAGGAAGCATCAAATACCAACTTAGCTGCCCGGCAACTTTCATGATCCACCACTCTCATAGTCGTGCTCAGGTAGCTCACACTCAGTATCTGATTCATCAACATCTGAAACCATGTCTCCCCATCGGCCCAAAGCAGCTTGGGCCATGCGCCTATACTTTGGAGAGTTTGAGTTGGTCACCTTAACCAACGAGACTTTTGATTTGGCCTTTGATTGTGGGGCATGTTCAATGGAATTCTCTTCCTCCGATAGAGTTTGTGGAACCTGTATGACTGATTTGAGATGAGCCGGGCGCGTGGTCGATCTCGTTGTCTCCGAAGTGTCCATACTCGCTGCCCCTCTTGACGATTGTCTATCGACTGGGACACGATCTGGGGAGGCGTCTAGAGCTGAAAACCTGTTAGATTGCTGAGAGTTCGTCGATTTCACATCCTCCTTATGTGTAGGCCGTTGCCGGGGACGGCCACGACGGCGTGTTGGCTGAAATTCATGATCTGGTGCAGAATTTGGGGTTTTAGGTAGGTCCTCTTCCGCAGATATTGGCCTAGTTCGTGTCTTGCAATTGTCCCATGAGTATCCTATAACCGAGCAGTGCCGGCAGAAGGGAGGTGGATTTTCATACTTAAAGAATGCAAAAGATCGGTGACCGTGTCTTTCAATCAGTATCTTTTCCAGCTTCTCCTTGGAAAAATCGATCTCCACCAGAACCCTGATGAAGTGCCCCATCGAGCCATCGAGGGAACGGTCATCAATCTTGATCCGGGTTCCCAAAGCATGAGCCATACCGATGATTAATGACTCTGTCCAGTATTCAAAAGGCAGCTCGTATATACGGATCCACACCTGTGCAACTGAAGTATTCACTTTATACGGATTGAAATCTCTCACCCATTTCGAGAGGCGGAAGACGCCTGGACTCAGGAACCAATTGGCTCGCTTCGATGCCAGCAACCTATCCGCATCCTGGCTGAAATGAACATTGAAATACCCAAGTCCGAGAGGTATTAACCGCCAAGAACCTCGGATACCCCATACTTTTGATAATGCATCTCTCAAATCCGGCAACGCCCATGGCTTATCGCGCTTGGCATGCGTTAGGCGCCCGATGAAGGAGTTACTGCACATTGCGACGTGTTCTGCATATTCCGCTTCATCCACCGTAATAGAAACAAAATCTCCGTTCTTCGCAGGCATGTGTAGCGGTCGCGGAAGAACGTGATTTTTCGTTGCGTTAGCCCGATCCGCATCTTTGATCCCCGCCGTGAGCGCATCTTTGAAGCTCGGTCGCGGGAGCGGTTTGTTGGGTTGTGGGCAATCAACCAAGAAATCTTTCAGCCATGGGAGAACCGAGCAAAGGCCCGTAATCGTTGAGAGCTTATCCAATTCCGAGTGGGGAATCGCCGCCGCAGAATCCATGACGGCAACCAAGAAATTAGAAAAACCCTAGCATGTAACTGTCTCCGTGATCGCCGGAGCAGAAATCTCAAAAAAGAAAATTAAGTATTTTCATTTAATCATATTTAAAGGATTAAAATGTGATTTTTTATTATTTGAAAGTCATGTCTCCCAGATAGGAGTTCACTTTTGAAGGAATGTTTTTATAATGGGAAAATATCAATTTTGGTCACCCAGTTTTACCTCTTTTCATATTTGGTCATCCACATTTAGTCACTATCAAAATTGGTCACCCAGTTATTATATTCTATCAAAATTGATTACTCTGTGTCATTGACTAACGGAGAAAGAGTTTTGAGCCGTGAAATTTCTCAAAACCAGTTAAAAAATTATCATGCATCTTCTAGAACTAATGAAACAAACGCAAAAGCAAGAATGAAACATGTGCAAAAATTACCAATATTTACATTATATTTATAACAGATCAGAAGGAGTTCTGATGCATCTTCTAGAACGTGATTCAATCCATTATACTTTTTATTTTATAGATAATGAGAATTCTTTCTCATGCAATTGTTGGGTAGTCAGAAAATTACAGTAAGTTTTTAATAATTATTTAACTCAATTATGAATTTATTTTTGTTGATTTACCTTTTATTTTAGAAAATGAGAAACTCAAGAGATAGAATGCAATTTTGTACTCTGTTTTTTTTTTTTTTAAACAATTGTACTCTGTTTTCCAATTCTTGGTTTCATATTCAATTTATATAATAATTGGAGATATAAACTTATTTCAATTCATCATGATTTGTGGTGAAGATTAATTGTAAAGAATTTTCTAAAATTATTCATTCAAGAAAATTTCATAAATTTATTTTTCATTCTAAATATTTTTCTATTATTAAGATCATTATTGCAGATTTCTTGAAATGTTAATCAAACAATTGAACATTTGAAATTAATTGAAATAAATTTATGTCTCCTGAGTTTCTCATTTTCTAATTATCTATAAAATAAAAATAAAAAGTAAACCAACGAATCACGTTCTACAAGATGCATCAGAATTCCTTCTGATCTATTATATCATGTTCTACGCATCAGAATTCTGACCTATTATAAATATAATTTAAATATTGGTAATTTTTGTCCATGTTTCATTCTTGTTCTGCGTTTGTTTCATTAGTTTCTGGAAGATCCATGAAATTTTTTAACCTTTAAGAAATTTCACGGCTCAAAATTCTTTCTCCGTTAGTCAATGACAGATTGACTAACAGAGTAATCAATTTTGATAGAATATAATAAGTGGATGACCAATTTTGATAGTGACTTAATGTGGGTGACCAAATATGAAAAGAGGTAAAACTGAGTGACCAAAATTGATATTTTCCCTTTTATAATTGAAGAGTGTAAGTTAATATAATTAAAAAATGCAACACAGTTTTAATGATGTCACATATATATTATTTAATCAATAAAATTATCACATATTACTTTATTTTAAATATTTCAACTCTTTAAAATTATGACATATTATATTTCATTAATTCAATAATTGAAATCATCTAAATTTACTAGGAAGCGCACGTCAGCACACAAAACGTAAATTGATTTACTGCTATTCATATTAAAAGATATAGTAAACTTAAATATTTTTTCTTTTATTTTTCTTGATAATATAAAAATTAAAGCAATTATATAAATTGTTTGGTTAATTAGTTAAAAAATAAATTGAGTTCCTTTTGTTTAATTTCAATTATTGTATTTAATATGATTAATATGTTTTCATATAGTCTAGTAATAAATCCTCAAAATTTGAAACCCAAATTAATAAACCTCAAGTTATGGGCCTTATTCCGAAAAAAAAGAAGTTGGAGCCAGCTAATGGGCCTTATTCTAAAACAATTAAAGTCGCCAATTATGTAAACGCGTTTTCTTGAAAAATAAAAGCTGTCAATTTTCCATATATACAACCCTAACGACTACTTCTTCAGAAATTTCCATATTTCAATTTCAATTTGTAATCTGCGCGCAAACTTGAATATTTGGCGTGAAATTGATGAAGGTAAGGTAAGGGGTTTTCTCTTTCACTCTCGTGTTCTTACTTGATCTCGAACACCGAACACGTTTATTGATTTTGTTTTGTTTTGAATTTGTTTTTGTTTTAGGGCAATATGTTTTGGTTTGTGCAGTAGCTTATGGCTCTTAAGATGTTGATGAACAGTCGTCTTTTTCTTCATCCGGTTTGTCCCGTCGATCGATTCCGGTAATATGGCTGTCGTTTTCGGCGACTAATTGAAATGAACGTGCACATATTTTCAGTTTTTGACGGCAAAGAACACCATTTTCCCAATAACCTGCAACTAATGACGGATTCGGACATGGATCCTTTGATGGTGGGCTGTGGGCATGTGTTTTATGGTGGCCGACTGTGCTGCTTTTTTTTCTTGCCGATGTAAATCCAAGGAACTCCGTCAGTGTGCCTTTGACGCATATTTGATGTGGATTCCAAATGTCTCCTTAAAAGGTTTTTCTTCGATATCCCTTTGCGTGTTGGTTTAATATTGCGAATTGTGTGATGTCCCTGGATTATGTGCTCATGTTATGTTGGTTCTGTGATGATGGTTTTGATTGTTCTGGGTTCTATGATGGTTATTGTTTCATTTTTCGGCCGTTTTGCCTTAACTGTTTCACACTTTAATTGTGTCCAAGTTTGTATACTACCCTGTATAATTGAAGTAAAAAAAATCTCACCTCCACTTTGGCTTGCTTGCATATTTTCATATCTACAAACAAAATTTTGAAAATAATATTTTCTGAAACTTCAGTTACTCATTCTTGACTTAGGTTTCCAAAATGTCAGAGATAGCTCTTAGATACCTGAGTCTCCTACGATGAATGGAAGCCTTAGTAATGGAAACTGCATAAAGCCTCACATTGAAGGCATGAATGAAAGTGCTGAAGAAAAGCAAAGGAATGACCTCACTGGTTGTTGCTCCCATAAAAGCAGTTGAAACAGAAAATTCTGAATCACAATTGGCAAATCCAAAAATAGAATACACTGAATCTGAGGATTTGAAGGATTGCCTGAAGGTGAGAACATTCTCTATGCACCTTCACAGTTCATAGGGTTAGTTTACATGAATTTTGTGCTCATGTTATGATGGTACTATGATGATGGTTTTTGATGATTTTGATGGTTCTGCGATGATGGTTTTGGGTTCTTATGGTGTTTTTTTTTTTTTTGGCTCTGTGATGGTTTTGATGGTTCTGTGATATCCCTCTGTCTCTATGAGCATGTTCTTGATGGTTTCGAGTTCTGAAATTTAGTTAGGGCCTACTAACACACTTTTTCATGACTGCAAAAAGTTAAAGTCAGCCACCCATTTCTTTTTGCAGTAGCTCAATTTTGTTGTTTTTAGGTGAGAGCGCGAGAGCCTTACTGTTTAATTGTTCAATCTTTTTCCGGGCTGGTTAATTCAGTGTTGGTATGTCTTATCATTTTTTTTCTTCATGCGCTTGGTGGTTCTTCTAATTTTAAGTTACAAAGCTTATATGACTTTGTTTAATTTCAAATCATTGATGTAATAAATTATGTCTAAGCCGTTCACAATATAATAGGTTCGGCTGGAGTCATAATAAGGGGAATGAGGGACTGGAGTCATAAGAAAGTGTGAGTCATGTGTGTGTTAAATGTATAATTGAGAATTGATTTGATTGCAGATCACACAACAAATGCAAATTCCGTTATCGTATGCCGATGTTGATGCCGATGCTGATGCTGATGCTGTGATGGTTTTGATATTATAAAGCTAATATCTTTTTTTAGAATGTCGGTTTCACGGATCATTGTCCCTTTTTTGAGAATGTCGGTTTCACGGATCAATGCCCCTTTTTTAGAACGTCGGTTTCACGAATCATTGTTCCTTTTTTTAGAACGTCGGTTTCACGGATCATTGTCCCTTTTTTGAGATTGTCTGTTTCACGGATCATTGTCCATTTTTTGAGAATGTCGATTTCACGGATCATTGTTGCTTTTTTTAGAATGTCGGTTTCACAAATCATTGTCCCTTTTTTTGAGATTGTCGGTTTCACGGATCATTGTCCCTTTTTTAAAAAAGTCGGTTATACGGATCATTGTACCTTTTTTGAGAATGTCGGTTTCACAGATCAATGCCCCTTCTTTTAAAACGTCAGTTTCACGGATCATTGTCCCTATTTTTAGAACGTCGGTTTCACAGATCATTGTCCCTTTTTTTAGAATGCCGGTTTCACGGATCATTGTCCCTTTTTTTAGAACAACGGTTTCACGGATCCCTTTTTTGAGATTGTCGTTTTCACGGATCATTGTCCCATTTTTTGGGAATGTCGGTTTTACTGATCATTGTCCCTTTTTTTTGAGAATGTCGGTTTCACGGATCATTGTCCCTTTTTTTGAGAATGTCGGTATCACGGATCATTATCCCTTTTCTGGGAATGTCGGTTTCACGAATCATTGTCCATTTTTTTGAGAATTTCGGTATCACGGATCATTGTCCCTTTTCTAGGAATGTCGGTTTCACGAATCATTGTCCCTTTTTTTGAGATTGTCGGTTTCACGAATCATTGTCCCTTTTTTGAGATTGTCGGTTTCACGAATCATTTTCCCTTTTTTGAGAATGTCGGTTTCACGGATCATTGTCCCTTTTTTAAGAATGTCGGTTTCACGTATCATTGTCCCTTTTTTGAGAATGTCGATATCACGGATCAATGCCCCTTTATTTAGAACGGCGATTTCACGGATCATTATCCCTTTTTTTAGAATGTCGGTTTCACGGATCATTGTCCCTTTTCTAGAGAATGTCGGTTTCACGGATCATTGTTCCTTTTTTGAGAATGTCGGTTTCACGGATCAATGCCCCTTCTTTTAGAACGTCAGTTTCACGGATCATTGTCCCTTTTTTTAGAATGCCGGTTTCACGGATCATTGTCCCTTTTTTGAGAACGACGGTTTCACGGATCCCTTTTTTGAGATTGTCATTTTCACGGATCATTGTCCCATTTTTTTGGAATATCGGTTTCACGGATCATTGTCCCTTTTTTTTAGAATCTCGGTTTCACGTATCATTGTCCCTTTTTTCGATTGTAGGTTTCACGGATCATTGTCCCTTTTTTTGAGAATGTAGGTTTCACGGATCATTGTCCCTTTTTTTTAGATTGTCGGTTTCACGGATCATTGTCCCTTTTTTTAGATTGTCGGTTTCACTAATCATTGTCCCTTTTTTTAGATTGTCTGTTTCACGGATCATTGTCCCTTTTTTTGTAATTGTTGATTTTACGGATCATTGTCCCTTTTTTTAGATTGTCGGTTTCACGGATCATTGTCCTTTTTTTTTTTAGATTGTCGATTTCACGGATCATTGTCCCTTTTTTGAGAATGTCGGTTTCACGGATCATTGTCCCTTTTTTTAAAAATGTCGGTTTCACGGATCATTGTCCCTTTTTTTGAGAATGTCGGTTTCACGGATCATTGTCCCTTTTTTTGAGATTGTCGGTTTCACGGATCATTGTCCCTTTTTTTGAAAATGTCGGTTTCACGAATTATTGTCCCTTTTTTTGAGAATGTCGGTTTCACGGATCATTGTCCCTTTTTTTAAAATGTCGGTTTCACGGATCATTGTCCCTTTTATAAGAGAATGTCAGTTTCACAGATCATTGTCCCTTTTATTAAAAGAATGTCGGTTTCACGGATAATTGTCCCTTTTATGAGAGAATGTCGGTTTCACGGATCATTGTCCCTTTTTTTTAGAATGTCGGTTTCACGGATCATTGTCCCTTTTTTTTAGAATGTCGGTTTCACGGATCATTGTCCCTATTTTTAGAACGTCGGTTTCACGAATCATTGTCCCTTTTTTTAGAATGCCGGTTTCACGGATCATTGTCCCTTTTTTTAGAACAACGGTTTCAGGGATCCCTTTTTTGAGATTGTCGTTTTCACGGATCATTGTCCCATTTTTTGGGAATGTCGGTTTTACGGATCATTGTCCATTTTTTTTGAGAATGTCGGTTTCACGGATCATTGTCCCTTTTTTTGAGAATGTCGGTATCACGGATCATTGTCCCTTTTCTGGAAATGTCGGTTTCACGAATCATTGTCCCTTTTTTTGAGATTGTCGGTTTCACGAATCATTGTCCCTTTTTTGAGATTGTCGGTTTCACGGATCATTGTCCCTTTTTTGAGAATGTCGATTTCACGGATCATTGTACCTTTTTTAAGAATGTCGGTTTCACGGATCATTGTCCCTTTTTTGAGAATGTCGATATCATGGATCAATGCCCCTTTATTTAGAACGTCGATTTCACGGATCATGATCCCTTTTTTTAGAATGTCGGTTTCACGGATCATTGTCCCTTTTTTGAGAATGTCGGTTTCACGGATCAATGCCCCCTTTTTTAGAACGTCGGTTTCATGGATCATTGTCCCTTTTTTAAGAATGTCGGTTTCACGGATCATTGTCCCTTTTTCTGAGAATGTCGGTTTCACGGATCATTGTCCCTTTTTTTAGATTGTCGGTTTCACGGATCATTGTCCCTTTTTTAAGAGAATGTCGGTTTCACGGATCATTGTCCCTTTTTTTGGGAATATCGGTTTCACGGATCATTGTCCCTTTTTTTGAGAATCTCGGTTTCACTGATCATTGTCCCTTTTTTCGATTGTCGGTTTCACAGATCATTGTCCCTTTTTTGAGAATGTAGGTTTCACGGATCATTATCCCTTTTTTTTAGATTGTCGGTTTCACGGATCATTGTCCCTTTTTTTAGATTGTCGGTTTCACGGATCATTGTCCCTTTTTTTGTAATTGTTGATTTCACGGATCATTGTCCCTTTTTTTAGAATGCCGGTTTCACGGATCATTGTCCCTTTATTTTAGATTGTCGGTTTCACGGATCATTGTCCCTTTTTTGAGAATGTCGGTTTCACGGACCATTGTCCCTTTTTTTGAGAATCTCGGTATCACGGATCATTGTCCCTTTTCTAGGAATGTCGGTTTCACGAATCATTGTCCCTTTTTTTGAGATTGTCGGTTTCACGAATCATTGTCCCTTTTTTGAGATTGTCGGTTTCACGGATCATTGTCCATTTTTTGAGAATGTCGGTTTCACGGATCATTGTCCCTTTTTTAAGAATGTCGGTTTCACGTATCATTGTCCTTTTTTTGAGAATGTCGATATCACGGATCAATGCCCCTTTATTTAGAACGACGATTTCACGGATCATTATCCATTTTTTTAGAATGTCAGTTTCACGGATCATTGTCCCTTTTTTGAGAATGTCGGTTTCACGGATCATTGTTCCTTTTTTGAGAATGTCGGTTTTACGGATCAATGCCCCTTCTTTTAGAACGTCAGTTTCACGGATCATTGTCCCTTTTTTTTAGAATGCCGGTTTCACGGATCATTGTCCCTTTTTTTAGAACGACGGTTTCACGGATCCCTTTTTTGAGATTGTCATTTTCACGGATCATTGTCCCATTTTTTTGGAATCTCGGTTTCACGGATCATTGTCCCTTTTTTTTAGAATCTCGGTTTCACGGATCATTGTCCCTTTTTTCGATTGTAGGTTTCACGGATCATTGTCCCTTTTTTTGAGAATGTAGGTTTCACGAATCATTGTCCCTTTTTTTTAGATTGTCGGTTTCACGGATCATTGTCCCTTTTTTTAGATTGTCGATTTCACGGATCATTTTCCCTTTTTTTGTAATTGTTGATTTCACGGATCATTGTCCCTTTTTTTAGATTGTCGGTTTCACGGATCATTGTCCCTTTTTTTTAGATTGTCGGTTTCACGGATCATTGTCCCTTTTTTTAGAATGTCGGTTTCACGGATCATTGTCCCTTTTTTTGAGAATGTCGGTTTCACGGATCATTGTCCCTTGTTTTGAGAATGTCGGTTTCACGGATCATTGTCCCTTTTTTTTAGAATCTCGGTTTCACGGATCATTGTCCCTTTTTTCGATTGTAGGTTTCACGGATCATTGTCCCTTTTTTTGAGAATGTAGGTTTCACGGATCATTGTCCCTTTTTTTTTTAGATTGTCGGTTTCACGGATCATTGTCCCTTTTTTAGATTGTCGGTTTCACGGATCATTGTCCCTTTTTTTGAAAATGTCGGTTTCACGGATCATTGTCCCTTTTTTTTAGAATCTCGGTTTCACGGATCATTGTCCCTTTTTTCGATTGTAGGTTTCACGGATCATTGTCCCTTTTTTTGAGAATGTAGGTTTCACGGATCATTGTCCCTTTTTTTTAGATTGTCGGTTTCACGGATCATTGTCCCTTTTTTTAGATTGTCGGTTTCACGGATCATTGTCCCTTTTTTTAGATTGTCGGTTTCACGGATCATTGTCCCTTTTTTTGTAATTGTTGATTTCACGGATCATTGTCCCTTTTTTTAGATTGTCGGTTTCACGGATCATTGTTCTTTTGTTGAGAATGTCGGTTTCACGGATCATTGTCCCTTGTTTTGAAAATGTCGGTTTCACGGATCATTGTCCCTTTCTTTGAGAATGTCGGTTTCACGGATCATTGTCCCTTTTTTTGAGATTGTCGGTTTCACGGATCATTGTCCCTTTTTTTGAAAATGTCGGTTTCACGAATCATTGTCCCTTTTTTTTAGAATGATTTCACGGATCATTGTCCCTTTTTTTGAGAATGTCGGTTTCACGGATCATTGTCCCTTTTTTGAGAATGTCGGTTTCACTGATCATTGTCCCTTTTATAAGAGAATGTCAGTTTCACAGATCATTGTCCCTTTTATTAAAAGAATGTCGGTTTCACGGATAATTGTCTCTTTTATGAGAGAATGTCGGTTTCACGGATCATTGTCCCTTTTTTTGATAATGTCGGTTTCACGTTTCATTGTCCTTTTTTTGAGAATGTCGGTTTCACGGATCATTGTCCCTATTTTTAGAACGTCGGTTTCACGGATCATTGTCCCTTTTTTTAGAATGCCGGTTTCACGGATCATTGTCCCTTTTTTTAGAACAACGGTTTCACGGATTCCTTTTTTGAGATCGTCGTTTTCACGGATCATTGTCCCATTTTTTGGGAATGTCGGTTTTACGGATCATTGTCCATTTTTTTTGAGAATGTCGGTTTCACGGATCATTGTCCATTTTTTTTGAGAATGTCGGTTTCACGGATCATTGTCCCTTTTTTTGAGAATGTCGGTATCACGGATCATTGTCCATTTTCTGGAAATGTCGGTTTCACGAATCATTGTCCCTTTTTTTGAGATTGTCGGTTTCACGAATCATTGTCCCTTTTTTGAGATTGTCGGTTTCACGGATCATTGTCCCTTTTTTGAGAATGTCGATTTCACGGATCATTGTACCTTTTTTAAGAATGTCGGTTTCACGGATCATTGTCCCTTTTTTGAGAATGTCGATATCATGGATCAATGCCCCTTTATTTAGAACGTCGATTTCACGGATCATTATCCATTTTTTTAGAATGTCGGTTTCACGGATCATTGTCCCTTTTTTGAGAATGTCGGTTTCACGGATCAATGCCCCCTTTTTTAGAACGTCGGTTTCACGGATCATTGTCCCTTTTTTAAGAATGTCGGTTTCACGGATCATTGTCCTTTTTTCAGAGAATGTCGGTTTCACGGATCATTGTCCCTTTTTTTAGATTGTCGGTTTCACGGATCATTGTCCCTTTTATAAGAGAATGTCGGTTTCACGGATCATTGTCCCTTTTTTTGGGAATATCGGTTTCACGGATCATTGTCCCTTTTTTCGATTGTCGGTTTCACGGATCATTGTCCCTTTTTTCGATTGTCGGTTTCACGGATCATTGTCCCTTTTTTGAGAATGTAGGTTTCACGGATCATTATCCCTTTTTTTTAGATTGTCGGTTTCACGGATCATTGTCCATTTTTTTAGATTGTCGGTTTCACGGATCATTGTCCCTTTTTTTGTAATTGTTGATTTCACGGATCATTGTCCCTTTTTTTAGAATGCCGGTTTCACGGATCATTGTCCCTTTATTTTAGATTGTCGGTTTCACGGATCATTGTCCCTTTTTTGAGAATGTCGGTTTCACGGACCATTGTCCCTTTTTTTGAGAATCTCGGTATCACGGATCATTGTCCCTTTTTTTTAGAATGATTTCACGGATCATTGTCCCTTTTTTTGAGAATGTCGGTTTCACGGATCATTGTCCCTTTTTTGAGAATGTCGGTTTCACGGATCATTGTCCCTTTTATAAGAGAATGTCGGTTTCAAAGATCATTGTCCCTTTTATTAAAAGAATGTCGGTTTCACGGATAATTGTCCCTTTTATGAGAGAATGTCGGTTTCACGGATCATTGTCCCTTTTTTTGAGAATGTCGGTTTCACGTTTCATTGTCCTTTTTTTGAGAATGTCGATTTCACGGATCATTGTCCCTATTTTAAGAACGTCGGTTTCACGGATCATTGTACTTTTTTTTTGAATGTCGGTTTCACGGATCATTGTCCCTTTTTTTAGAACAACGGTTTCACGGATCCCTTTTTTGAGATTGTCGTTTTCACGGATCATTGTCCCATTTTTTGGGAATGTCGGTTTTATGGATCATTGTCAATTTTTTTTGAGATTGTCGGTTTCACGGATCATTGTCCCTTTTTTTGAGAATGTCGGTATCACGGATCATTGTCCCTTTTTTGAGATTGTCGGTTTCACGGATCATTGTCCCTTTTTTTAGAATGTCGGTTTCACGGATCATTGTACCTTTTTTAAGAATGTCGGTTTCACGGATCATTGTCCCTTTTTTGAGAATGTCGATATCATGGATCAATGCCCCTTTATTTAGAACGTCGATTTCACGGATCATTATCCCTTTTTTTAGAATGTCGGTTTCATGGATCATTGTCCCTTTTTTGAGAATGTCGGTTTCACGGATCAATGCCCCCTTTTTTAGAACGTCGGTTTCACGGATCATTGTCCCTTTTTTAAGAATGTCGGTGTCACGGATCATTGTCCCTTTTTCTGAGAATGTCGGTTTCACGGATCATTGTCCCTTTTTTTAGATTGTCGGTTTCATGGATCATTGTCCCTTTTATAAGAGAATGTCGGTTTCACGGATCATTGTCCCTTTTTTTGGGAATATCGGTTTCACGGATCATTGTCCCTTTTTTTGAGAATCTCGGTTTCACTGATCATTGTCCCTTTTTTCGATTGTCGGTTTCACGGATCATTGTCCCTTTTTTGAGAATGTAGGTTTCACGGATCATTATCCCTTTTTTTTAGATTATCGGTTTCACGGATCATTGTCCCTTTTTTTAGATTGTCGGTTTCACGGATCATTGTCCCTTTTTTTGTAATTGTTGATTTCACGGATCATTGTCCCTTTTTTTAGAATGCCGGTTTCACGGATCATTGTCCCTTTATTTTAGATTGTCGGTTTCGCGGATCATTGTCCCTTTTTTTGAGATTGTCGGTTTCACGGATAATTGTCCCTTTTATGAGAGAATGTAGGTTTCACGGATCATTGTCCCTTTTTTTGAGAATGTAGGTTTCACGGATCATTGTCCCTTTTTTTTAGATTGTCGGTTTCACGAATCATTGTCCCTTTTTTGAGGTTGTCGGTTTCACGGATCATTGTCTCTTTTTTGAGAATGTCGGTTTCACGGATCATTGTCCATTTTTTGAGAATGTCGGTTTCACGTATCATTGTCCCTTTTTTGAGAATGTCGATATCACGGATCAATGCCCCTTTATTTAGAACGACGATTTCACGGATCATTATCCATTTTTTTAGAATGTCAGTTTCACGGATCATTGTCCCTTTTTTGAGAATGTCGGTTTCACGGATCATTGTTCCTTTTTTGAGAATGTCGGTTTTACGGATCAATGCCCCTTCTTTTAGAACGTCAGTTTCACGGATCATTGTCCCTTTTTTTTAGAATGCCGGTTTCACGGATCATTGTCCCTTTTTTTAGAACGACGGTTTCACGGATCCCTTTTTTGAGATTGTCATTTTCACGGATCATTGTCCCATTTTTTTGGAATATCGGTTTCACGGATCATTGTCCCTTTTTTTTAGAATCTCGGTTTCACGGATCATTGTCCCTTTTTTCGATTGTAGGTTTCACGGATCATTGTCCCTTTTTTTGAGAATGTAGGTTTCACGGATCATTGTCCCTTTTTTTTAGATTGTCGGTTTCACGGATCATTGTCCCTTTTTTTAGATTGTCGGTTTCACGGATCATTGTCCCTTTTTTTGTAATTGTTGATTTCACGGATCATTGTCCCTTTTTTTAGATTGTCGGTTTTACGGATCATTGTCCCTTTTTTTTTAGATTGTCGGTTTCACGGATCATTGTCCCTTTTTTTAGAATGTCGGTTTCACGGATCATTGTCCCTTTTTTTGAGAATGTCGGTTTCACGGATCATTGTCCCTTTTTTTGAGAATGTCGGTTTCACGGATCATTGTCCCTTTTTTTGAGATTGTCGGTTTCACGGATAATTGTCCCTTTTTTTTAGAATGATTTCACGGATCATTGTCCCTTTTTTTGAGAATGTCGGTTTCACGGATCATTGTCCCTTTTTTGAGAATGTCGGTTTCACGGATCATTGTCCCTTTTATAAGAGAATGTCGGTTTCACAGATCATTGTCCCTTTTATTAAAAGAATGTCGGTTTCACGGATAATTGTCCCTTTTATGAGAGAATGTCGGTTTCACGGATCATTGTCCATTTTTTTGAGAATGTCGGTTTCACGTTTCATTGTCCTTTTTTTGAGAATGTCGGTTTCACGGATCATTGTCCCTATTTTTAGAACGTCGGTTTCACGGATCATTGTCCCTTTTTTTAGAATGCCGGTTTCACGGATCATTGTCCCTTTTTTTAGAACAACGGTTTCACGGATCCCTTTTTTGAGATTGTCGTTTTCACGGATCATTGTCCCATTTTTTGGGAATGTCGGTTTTACGGATCATTGTCCATTTTTTTTGAGAATGTCGGTTTCACGGATCATTGTCCCTTTTTTTGAGAAATGTCGGTATCACGGATCATTGTCCCTTTTTTGAGATTGTCGGTTTCACGGATCATTGTCCCTTTTTTGGGAATGTCGGTTTCACGGATCATTGTACCTTTTTTAAGAATGTCGGTTTCACGGATCATTGTCCCTTTTTTGAGAATGTAGATATCATGGATCAATGCCCCTTTATTTAGAACGTCGATTTCACGGATCATTATCCCTTTTTTTAGAATGTCGGTTTCACGGATCATTGTCCCTTTTTTGAGAATGTCGGTTTCACGGATCAATGCCCCCTTTTTTAGAACGTCGGTTTCACGGATCATTGTCCCTTTTTTAAGAATGTCGGTTTCACGGATCATTGTCCCTTTTTCTGAGAATGTCGGTTTCACGGATCATTGTCCCTTTTTTTAGATTGTCGGTTTCACGGATCATTGTCCCTTTTATAAGAGAATGTCGGTTTCACGGATCATTGTCCCTTTTTTTGGGAATATCGGTTTCACGGATCATTGTCCCTTTTTTTGAGAATCTCGATTTCACTGATCATTGTCCCTTTTTTCGATTGTCGGTTTCACGGATCATTGTCCCTTTTTTGAGAATGTAGGTTTCACGGATCATTATCCCTTTTTTTTAGATTGTCGGTTTCACGGATCATTGTCCCTTTTTTTGAGATTGTCGGTTTCACGGATAATTGTCCCTTTTATGAGAGAATGTAGGTTTCACGGATCATTGTCCCTTTTTTTGAGAATGTAGGTTTCACGGATCATTGTCCCTTTTTTTTAGATTGTCGGTTTCACGGATCATTGTCCCTTTTTTTAGATTGTCGGTTTCACGGATCATTGTCCCTTTTTTTGTAATTGTTGATTTCACGGATCATTGTCCCTTTTTTTAGATTGTCGGTTTCACGGATCATTGTCCCTTTTTTTTTAGATTGTCGGTTTCACGGATCATTGTCCCTTTTTTTAGAATGTCGGTTTCACGGATCATTGTCCCTTTTTTTGAGAATGTCGGTTTCACGGATCATTGTCCCTTGTTTTGAGAATGTCGGTTTCACGGATCATTGTCCCTTTTTTTTAGAATCTCGGTTTCACGGATCATTGTCCCTTTTTTCGATTGTAGGTTTCACGGATCATTGTCCCTTTTTTTGAGAATGTAGGTTTCACGGATCATTGTCCCTTTTTTTTAGATTGTCGGTTTCACGGATCATTGTCCCTTTTTTGAGATTGTCGGTTTCACGGATCATTGTCCCTTTTTTGAGAATGTCGGTTTCACGGATCATTGTACCTTTTTTAAGAATGTCGGTTTCACGGATCATTGTCCCTTTTTTGAGAATGTCGATATCATGGATCAATGCCCCTTTATTTAGAAACGTCGATTTCACGTATCATTATCCCTTTTTTTAGAATGTCGGTTTCACGGATCATTGTCCCTTTTTTGAGAATGTCGGTTTCACGGATCAATGCCCCCTTTTTTAGAACGTCGGTTTCACGGATCATTGTCCCTTTTTTAAGAATGTCGGTTTCACGGATCATTGTCCCTTTTTCTGAGAATGTCGGTTTCACGGATCATTGTCCCTTTTTTTAGATTGTCGGTTTCACGGATCATTGTCCCTTTTATAAGAGAATGTCGGTTTCACGGATCATTGTCCCTTTTTTTGGGAATATCGGTTTCACGGATCATTGTCCCTTTTTTTGAGAATCTCGGTTTCACTGATCATTGTCCCTTTTTTCGATTGTCGGTTTCACGGATCATTGTCCCTTTTTTGAGAATGTAGGTTTCACGGATCATTATCCCTTTTTTTTAGATTGTCGGTTTCACGGATCATTGTCCCTTTTTTGAGAATGTCGGTTTCACGGATCAATGCCCCCTTTTTTAGAACGTCGGTTTCACGGATCATTGTCCCTTTTTTAAGAATGTCGGTTTCACGGATCATTGTCCCTTTTTCTGAGAATGTCGGTTTCACGGATCATTGTCCCTTTTTTTAGATTGTCGGTTTCACGGATCATTGTCCCTTTTATAAGAGAATGTCGGTTTCACGGATCATTGTCCCTTTTTTTGGGAATATCGGTTTCACGGATCATTGTCCCTTTTTTTGAGAATCTCGGTTTCACTGATCATTGTCCCTTTTTTCGATTGTCGGTTTCACGGATCATTGTCCCTTTTTTGGGAATGTCGGTTTCACGGATCATTGTACCTTTTTTAAGAATGTCGGTTTCACGGATCATTGTCCCTTTTTTGAGAATGTAGATATCATGGATCAATGCCCCTTTATTTAGAACGTCGATTTCACGGATCATTATCCCTTTTTTTAGAATGTCGGTTTCACGGATCATTGTCCCTTTTTTGAGAATGTCGGTTTCACGGATCAATGCCCCCTTTTTTAGAACGTCGGTTTCACGGATCATTGTCCCTTTTTTAAGAATGTCGGTTTCACGGATCATTGTCCCTTTTTCTGAGAATGTCGGTTTCACGGATCATTGTCCCTTTTTTTAGATTGTCGGTTTCACGGATCATTGTCCCTTTTATAAGAGAATGTCGGTTTCACGGATCATTGTCCCTTTTTTTGGGAATATCGGTTTCACAGATCATTGTCCCTTTTTTTGAGAATCTCGATTTCACTGATCATTGTCCCTTTTTTCGATTGTCGGTTTCACGGATCATTGTCCCTTTTTTGAGAATGTAGGTTTCACGGATCATTATCCCTTTTTTTTAGATTGTCGGTTTCACGGATCATTGTCCCTTTTTTTGAGATTGTCGGTTTCACGGATAATTGTCCCTTTTATGAGAGAATGTAGGTTTCACGGATCATTGTCCCTTTTTTTGAGAATGTAGGTTTCACGGATCATTGTCCCTTTTTTTTAGATTGTCGGTTTCACGGATCATTGTCCCTTTTTTTAGATTGTCGGTTTCACGGATCATTGTCCCTTTTTTTGTAATTGTTGATTTCACGGATCATTGTCCCTTTTTTTAGATTGTCGGTTTCACGGATCATTGTCCCTTTTTTTTTAGATTGTCGGTTTCACGGATCATTGTCCCTTTTTTTAGAATGTCGGTTTCACGGATCATTGTCCCTTTTTTTGAGAATGTCGGTTTCACGGATCATTGTCCCTTGTTTTGAGAATGTCGGTTTCACGGATCATTGTCCCTTTTTTTTAGAATCTCGGTTTCACGGATCATTGTCCCTTTTTTCGATTGTAGGTTTCACGGATCATTGTCCCTTTTTTTGAGAATGTAGGTTTCACGGATCATTGTCCCTTTTTTTTAGATTGTCGGTTTCACGGATCATTGTCCCTTTTTTGAGATTGTCGGTTTCACGGATCATTGTCCCT
Organism: Galeopsis tetrahit; assembly: GCA_963675135.1. Classification (NCBI taxonomy): domain Eukaryota; kingdom Viridiplantae; phylum Streptophyta; class Magnoliopsida; order Lamiales; family Lamiaceae; genus Galeopsis; species Galeopsis tetrahit. The sequence continues at coordinate 58,052,747 of OY776131.1, forward strand.
TTTTTGAGAATGTCGGTTTCACGGATCATTGTACCTTTTTTAAGAATGTCGGTTTCACGGATCATTGTCCCTTTTTTGAGAATGTCGATATCATGGATCAATGCCCCTTTATTTAGAAACGTCGATTTCACGTATCATTATCCCTTTTTTTAGAATGTCGGTTTCACGGATCATTGTCCCTTTTTTGAGAATGTCGGTTTCACGGATCAATGCCCCCTTTTTTAGAACGTCGGTTTCACGGATCATTGTCCCTTTTTTAAGAATGTCGGTTTCACGGATCATTGTCCCTTTTTCTGAGAATGTCGGTTTCACGGATCATTGTCCCTTTTTTTAGATTGTCGGTTTCACGGATCATTGTCCCTTTTATAAGAGAATGTCGGTTTCACGGATCATTGTCCCTTTTTTTGGGAATATCGGTTTCACGGATCATTGTCCCTTTTTTTGAGAATCTCGGTTTCACTGATCATTGTCCCTTTTTTCGATTGTCGGTTTCACGGATCATTGTCCCTTTTTTGAGAATGTAGGTTTCACGGATCATTATCCCTTTTTTTTAGATTGTCGGTTTCACGGATCATTGTCCCTTTTTTTGAGATTGTCGGTTTCACGGATAATTGTCCCTTTTTTTTAGAATGATTTCACGGATCATTGTCCCTTTTTTTGAGAATGTCGGTTTCACGGATCATTGTCCCTTTTTTGAGAATGTCGGTTTCACGGATCATTGTCCCTTTTATAAGAGAATGTCGGTTTCACAGATCATTGTCCCTTTTATTAAAAGAATGTCGGTTTCACGGATAATTGTCCCTTTTATGAGAGAATGTCGGTTTCACGGATCATTGTCCCTTTTTTTGAGAATGTCGGTTTCACGTTTCAATGTCCTTTTTTTGAGAATGTCGGTTTCACGGATCATTGTCCCTATTTTTAGAACGTCGGTTTCACGGATCATTGTCCCTTTTTTTAGAATGCCGGTTTCACGGATCATTGTCCCTTTTTTTAGAACAACGGTTTCACGGATCCCTTTTTTGAGATTGTCGTTTTCACGGATCATTGTCCCATTTTTTGGGAATGTCGGTTTTACGGATCATTGTCCATTTTTTTTGAGAATGTCGGTTTCACGGATCATTGTCCCTTTTTTTGAGAATGTCGGTATCACGGATCATTGTCCCTTTTTTGAGATTGTCGGTTTCACGGATCATTGTCCCTTTTTTGAGAATGTCGGTTTCACGGATCATTGTACCTTTTTTAAGAATGTCGGTTTCACGGATCATTGTCCCTTTTTTGAGAATGTCGATATCATGGATCAATGCCCCTTTATTTAGAACGTCGATTTCACGGATCATTATCCCTTTTTTTAGAATGTCGGTTTCACGGATCATTGTCCCTTTTTTGAGAATGTCGGTTTCATGGATCAATACCCCCTTTTTTAGAACGTCGGTTTCACGGATCATTGTCCCTTTTTTAAGAATGTCGGTTTCACGGATCATTGTCCCTTGTTTTGAGAATGTCGGTTTCACGGATCATTGTCCCTTTTTTTTAGAATCTCGGTTTCACGGATCATTGTCCCTTTTTTCGATTGTAGGTTTCACGGATCATTGTCCCTTTTTTTGAGAATGTAGGTTTCACGGATCATTGTCCCTTTTTTTTAGATTGTCGGTTTCACGGATCATTGTCCCTTTTTTGAGATTGTCGGTTTCACGGATCATTGTCCCTTTTTTGAGAATGTCGGTTTCACGGATCATTGTACCTTTTTTAAGAATGTCGGTTTCACGGATCATTGTCCCTTTTTTGAGAATGTCGATATCATGGATCAATGCCCCTCTATTTAGAACGTCGATTTCACGTATCATTATCCCTTTTTTTAGAATGTCGGTTTCACGGATCATTGTCCCTTTTTTGAGAATGTCGGTTTCACGGATCAATGCCCCCTTTTTTAGAACGTCGGTTTCACGGATCATTGTCCCTTTTTTAAGAATGTCGGTTTCACGGATCATTGTCCCTTTTTCTGAGAATGTCGGTTTCACGGATCATTGTCCCTTTTTTTAGATTGTCGGTTTCACGGATCATTGTCCCTTTTATAAGAGAATGTCGGTTTCACGGATCATTGTCCCTTTTTTTGGGAATATCGGTTTCACGGATCATTGTCCCTTTTTTTGAGAATCTCGGTTTCACTGATCATTGTCCCTTTTTTCGATTGTCGGTTTCACGGATCATTGTCCCTTTTTTGAGAATGTAGGTTTCACGGATCATTATCCCTTTTTTTTAGATTGTCGGTTTCACGGATCATTGTCCCTTTTTTTGAGATTGTCGGTTTCACGGATAATTGTCCCTTTTTTTTAGAATGATTTCACGGATCATTGTCCCTTTTTTTGAGAATGTCGGTTTCACGGATCATTGTCCCTTTTTTGAGAATGTCGGTTTCACGGATCATTGTCCCTTTTATAAGAGAATGTCGGTTTCACAGATCATTGTCCCTTTTATTAAAAGAATGTCGGTTTCACGGATAATTGTCCCTTTTATGAGAGAATGTCGGTTTCACGGATCATTGTCCCTTTTTTTGAGAATGTCGGTTTCACGTTTCATTGTCCTTTTTTTGAGAATGTCGGTTTCACGGATCATTGTCCCTATTTTTAGAACGTCGGTTTCACGGATCATTGTCCCTTTTTTTAGAATGCCGGTTTCACGGATCATTGTCCCTTTTTTTAGAACAACGGTTTCACGGATCCCTTTTTTGAGATTGTCGTTTTCACGGATCATTGTCCCATTTTTTGGGAATGTCGGTTTTACGGATCATTGTCCATTTTTTTTGAGAATGTCGGTTTCACGGATCATTGTCCCTTTTTTTGAGAATGTCGGTATCACGGATCATTGTCCCTTTTTTGAGATTGTCGGTTTCACGGATCATTGTCCCTTTTTTGAGAATGTCGGTTTCACGGATCATTGTACCTTTTTTAAGAATGTCGGTTTCACGGATCATTGTCCCTTTTTTGAGAATGTCGATATCATGGATCAATGCCCCTTTATTTAGAACGTCGATTTCACGGATCATTATCCCTTTTTTTAGAATGTCGGTTTCACGGATCATTGTCCCTTTTTTGAGAATGTCGGTTTCATGGATCAATGCCCCCTTTTTTAGAACGTCGGTTTCACGGATCATTGTCCCTTTTTTAAGAATGTCGGTTTCACGGATCATTGTCCCTTGTTTTGAGAATGTCGGTTTCACGGATCATTGTCCCTTTTTTTTAGAATCTCGGTTTCACGGATCATTGTCCCTTTTTTCGATTGTAGGTTTCACGGATCATTGTCCCTTTTTTTGAGAATGTAGGTTTCACGGATCATTGTCCCTTTTTTTTAGATTGTCGGTTTCACGGATCATTGTCCCTTTTTTGAGATTGTCGGTTTCACGGATCATTGTCCCTTTTTTGAGAATGTCGGTTTCACGGATCATTGTACCTTTTTTAAGAATGTCGGTTTCACGGATCATTGTCCCTTTTTTGAGAATGTCGATATCATGGATCAATGCCCCTTTATTTAGAACGTCGATTTCACGTATCATTATCCCTTTTTTTAGAATGTCGGTTTCACGGATCATTGTCCCTTTTTTGAGAATGTCGGTTTCACGGATCAATGCCCCCTTTTTTAGAACGTCGGTTTCACGGATCATTGTCCCTTTTTTAAGAATGTCGGTTTCACGGATCATTGTCCCTTTTTCTGAGAATGTCGGTTTCACGGATCATTGTCCCTTTTTTTAGATTGTCGGTTTCACGGATCATTGTCCCTTTTATAAGAGAATGTCGGTTTCACGGATCATTGTCCCTTTTTTTGGGAATATCGGTTTCACGGATCATTGTCCCTTTTTTTGAGAATCTCGGTTTCACTGATCATTGTCCCTTTTTTCGATTGTCGGTTTCACGGATCATTGTCCCTTTTTTGAGAATGTAGGTTTCACGGATCATTATCCCTTTTTTTTAGATTGTCGGTTTCACGGATCATTGTCCCTTTTTTTGAGATTGTCGGTTTCACGGATAATTGTCCCTTTTTTTTAGAATGATTTCACGGATCATTGTCCCTTTTTTTGAGAATGTCGGTTTCACGGATCATTGTCCCTTTTTTGAGAATGTCGGTTTCACGGATCATTGTCCCTTTTATAAGAGAATGTCGGTTTCACAGATCATTGTCCCTTTTATTAAAAGAATGTCGGTTTCACGGATAATTGTCCCTTTTATGAGAGAATGTCGGTTTCACGGATCATTGTCCCTTTTTTTGAGAATGTCGGTTTCACGTTTCATTGTCCTTTTTTTGAGAATGTCGGTTTCACGGATCATTGTCCCTATTTTTAGAACGTCGGTTTCACGGATCATTGTCCCTTTTTTTAGAATGCCGGTTTCACGGATCATTGTCCCTTTTTTTAGAACAACGGTTTCACGGATCCCTTTTTTGAGATTGTCGTTTTCACGGATCATTGTCCCATTTTTTGGGAATGTCGGTTTTACGGATCATTGTCCATTTTTTTTGAGAATGTCGGTTTCACGGATCATTGTCCCTTTTTTTGAGAATGTCGGTATCACGGATCATTGTCCCTTTTTTGAGATTGTCGGTTTCACGGATCATTGTCCCTTTTTTGAGAATGTCGGTTTCACGGATCATTGTACCTTTTTTAAGAATGTCGGTTTCACGGATCATTGTCCCTTTTTTGAGAATGTCGATATCATGGATCAATGCCCCTTTATTTAGAACGTCGATTTCACGGATCATTATCCCTTTTTTTAGAATGTCGGTTTCACGGATCATTGTCCCTTTTTTGAGAATGTCGGTTTCATGGATCAATGCCCCCTTTTTTAGAACGTCGGTTTCACGGATCATTGTCCCTTTTTTAAGAATGTCGGTTTCACGGATCATTGTCCCTTGTTTTGAGAATGTCGGTTTCACGGATCATTGTCCCTTTTTTTTAGAATCTCGGTTTCACGGATCATTGTCCCTTTTTTCGATTGTAGGTTTCACGGATCATTGTCCCTTTTTTTGAGAATGTAGGTTTCACGGATCATTGTCCCTTTTTTTTAGATTGTCGGTTTCACGGATCATTGTCCCTTTTTTGAGATTGTCGGTTTCACGGATCATTGTCCCTTTTTTGAGAATGTCGGTTTCACGGATCATTGTACCTTTTTTAAGAATGTCGGTTTCACGGATCATTGTCCCTTTTTTGAGAATGTCGATATCATGGATCAATGCCCCTTTATTTAGAACGTCGATTTCACGTATCATTATCCCTTTTTTTAGAATGTCGGTTTCACGGATCATTGTCCCTTTTTTGAGAATGTCGGTTTCACGGATCAATGCCCCCTTTTTTAGAACGTCGGTTTCACGGATCATTGTCCCTTTTTTAAGAATGTCGGTTTCACGGATCATTGTCCCTTTTTCTGAGAATGTCGGTTTCACGGATCATTGTCCCTTTTTTTAGATTGTCGGTTTCACGGATCATTGTCCCTTTTATAAGAGAATGTCGGTTTCACGGATCATTGTCCCTTTTTTTGGGAATATCGGTTTCACGGATCATTGTCCCTTTTTTTGAGAATCTCGGTTTCACTGATCATTGTCCCTTTTTTCGATTGTCGGTTTCACGGATCATTGTCCCTTTTTTGAGAATGTAGGTTTCACGGATCATTATCCCTTTTTTTTAGATTGTCGGTTTCACGGATCATTGTCCCTTTTTTTGAGATTGTCGGTTTCACGGATAATTGTCCCTTTTTTTTAGAATGATTTCACGGATCATTGTCCCTTTTTTTGAGAATGTCGGTTTCACGGATCATTGTCCCTTTTTTGAGAATGTCGATTTCACGGATCATTGTCCCTTTTATAAGAGAATGTCGGTTTCACAGATCATTGTCCCTTTTATTAAAAGAATGTCGGTTTCACGGATAATTGTCCCTTTTATGAGAGAATGTCGGTTTCACGGATCATTGTCCCTTTTTTTGAGAATGTCGGTTTCACGTTTCATTGTCCTTTTTTTGAGAATGTCGGTTTCACGGATCATTGTCCCTATTTTTAGAACGTCGGTTTCACGGATCATTGTCCCTTTTTTTAGAATGCCGGTTTCACGGATCATTGTCCCTTTTTTTAGAACAACGGTTTCACGGATCCCTTTTTTGAGATTGTCGTTTTCACGGATCATTGTCCCATTTTTTGGGAATGTCGGTTTTACGGATCATTGTCCATTTTTTTTGAGAATGTCGGTTTCACGGATCATTGTCCCTTTTTTTGAGAATGTCGGTATCACGGATCATTGTCCCTTTTTTGAGATTGTCGGTTTCACGGATCATTGTCCCTTTTTTGAGAATGTCGGTTTCACGGATCATTGTACCTTTTTTAAGAATGTCGGTTTCACGGATCATTGTCCCTTTTTTGAGAATGTCGATATCATGGATCAATGCCCCTTTATTTAGAACGTCGATTTCACGGATCATTATCCCTTTTTTTAGAATGTCGGTTTCACGGATCATTGTCCCTTTTTTGAGAATGTCGGTTTCATGGATCAATGCCCCCTTTTTTAGAACGTCGGTTTCACGGATCATTGTCCCTTTTTTAAGAATGTCGGTTTCACGGATCATTGTCCCTTGTTTTGAGAATGTCGGTTTCACGGATCATTGTCCCTTTTTTTTAGAATCTCGGTTTCACGGATCATTGTCCCTTTTTTCGATTGTAGGTTTCACGGATCATTGTCCCTTTTTTTGAGAATGTAGGTTTCACGGATCATTGTCCCTTTTTTTTAGATTGTCGGTTTCACGGATCATTGTCCCTTTTTTGAGATTGTCGGTTTCACGGATCATTGTCCCTTTTTTGAGAATGTCGGTTTCACGGATCATTGTACCTTTTTTAAGAATGTCGGTTTCACGGATCATTGTCCCTTTTTTGAGAATGTCGATATCATGGATCAATGCCCCTTTATTTAGAACGTCGATTTCACGTATCATTATCCCTTTTTTTAGAATGTCGGTTTCACGGATCATTGTCCCTTTTTTGAGAATGTCGGTTTCACGGATCAATGCCCCCTTTTTTAGAACGTCGGTTTCACGGATCATTGTCCCTTTTTTAAGAATGTCGGTTTCACGGATCATTGTCCCTTTTTCTGAGAATGTCGGTTTCACGGATCATTGTCCCTTTTTTTAGATTGTCGGTTTCACGGATCATTGTCCCTTTTATAAGAGAATGTCGGTTTCACGGATCATTGTCCCTTTTTTTGGGAATATCGGTTTCACGGATCATTGTCCCTTTTTTTGAGAATCTCGGTTTCACTGATCATTGTCCCTTTTTTCGATTGTCGGTTTCACGGATCATTGTCCCTTTTTTGAGAATGTAGGTTTCACGGATCATTATCCCTTTTTTTTAGATTGTCGGTTTCACGGATCATTGTCCCTTTTTTTGAGATTGTCGGTTTCACGGATAATTGTCCCTTTTTTTTAGAATGATTTCACGGATCATTGTCCCTTTTTTTGAGAATGTCGGTTTCACGGATCATTGTCCCTTTTTTGAGAATGTCGGTTTCACGGATCATTGTCCCTTTTATAAAAGAATGTCGGTTTCACAGATCATTGTCCCTTTTATTAAAAGAATGTCGGTTTCACGGATAATTGTCCCTTTTATGAGAGAATGTCGGTTTCACGGATCATTGTCCCTTTTTTTGAGAATGTCGGTTTCACGTTTCATTGTCCTTTTTTTGAGAATGTCGGTTTCACGGATCATTGTCCCTATTTTTAGAACGTCGGTTTCACGGATCATTGTCCCTTTTTTTAGAATGCCGGTTTCACGGATCATTGTCCCTTTTTTTAGAACAACGGTTTCACGGATCCCTTTTTTGAGATTGTCGTTTTCACGGATCATTGTCCCATTTTTTGGGAATGTCGGTTTTACGGATCATTGTCCATTTTTTTTGAGAATGTCGGTTTCACGGATCATTGTCCCTTTTTTTGAGAATGTCGGTATCACGGATCATTGTCCCTTTTTTGAGATTGTCGGTTTCACGGATCATTGTCCCTTTTTTGAGAATGTCGGTTTCACGGATCATTGTACCTTTTTTAAGAATGTCGGTTTCACGGATCATTGTCCCTTTTTTGAGAATGTCGATATCATGGATCAATGCCCCTTTATTTAGAACGTCGATTTCACGGATCATTATCCCTTTTTTTAGAATGTCGGTTTCACGGATCATTGTCCCTTTTTTGAGAATGTCGGTTTCATGGATCAATGCCCCCTTTTTTAGAACGTCGGTTTCACGGATCATTGTCCCTTTTTTAAGAATGTCGGTTTCACGGATCATTGTCCCTTGTTTTGAGAATGTCGGTTTCACGGATCATTGTCCCTTTTTTTTAGAATCTCGGTTTCACGGATCATTGTCCCTTTTTTCGATTGTAGGTTTCACGGATCATTGTCCCTTTTTTTGAGAATGTAGGTTTCACGGATCATTGTCCCTTTTTTTTAGATTGTCGGTTTCACGGATCATTGTCCCTTTTTTGAGATTGTCGGTTTCACGGATCATTGTCCCTTTTTTGAGAATGTCGGTTTCACGGATCATTGTACCTTTTTTAAGAATGTCGGTTTCACGGATCATTGTCCCTTTTTTGAGAATGTCGATATCATGGATCAATGCCCCTTTATTTAGAACGTCGATTTCACGTATCATTATCCCTTTTTTTAGAATGTCGGTTTCACGGATCATTGTCCCTTTTTTGAGAATGTCGGTTTCACGGATCAATGCCCCCTTTTTTAGAACGTCGGTTTCACGGATCATTGTCCCTTTTTTAAGAATGTCGGTTTCACGGATCATTGTCCCTTTTTCTGAGAATGTCGGTTTCACGGATCATTGTCCCTTTTTTTAGATTGTCGGTTTCACGGATCATTGTCCCTTTTATAAGAGAATGTCGGTTTCACGGATCATTGTCCCTTTTTTTGGGAATATCGGTTTCACGGATCATTGTCCCTTTTTTTGAGAATCTCGGTTTCACTGATCATTGTCCCTTTTTTCGATTGTCGGTTTCACGGATCATTGTCCCTTTTTTGAGAATGTAGGTTTCACGGATCATTATCCCTTTTTTTTAGATTGTCGGTTTCACGGATCATTGTCCCTTTTTTTGAGATTGTCGGTTTCACGGATAATTGTCCCTTTTTTTTAGAATGATTTCACGGATCATTGTCCCTTTTTTTGAGAATGTCGGTTTCACGGATCATTGTCCCTTTTTTGAGAATGTCGATTTCACGGATCATTGTCCCTTTTATAAGAGAATGTCGGTTTCACAGATCATTGTCCCTTTTATTAAAAGAATGTCGGTTTCACGGATAATTGTCCCTTTTATGAGAGAATGTCGGTTTCACGGATCATTGTCCCTTTTTTTGAGAATGTCGGTTTCACGTTTCATTGTCCTTTTTTTGAGAATGTCGGTTTCACGGATCATTGTCCCTATTTTTAGAACGTCGGTTTCACGGATCATTGTCCCTTTTTTTAGAATGCCGGTTTCACGGATCATTGTCCCTTTTTTTAGAACAACGGTTTCACGGATCCCTTTTTTGAGATTGTCGTTTTCACGGATCATTGTCCCATTTTTTGGGAATGTCGGTTTTACGGATCATTGTCCATTTTTTTTGAGAATGTCGGTTTCACGGATCATTGTCCCTTTTTTTGAGAATGTCGGTATCACGGATCATTGTCCCTTTTTTGAGATTGTCGGTTTCACGGATCATTGTCCCTTTTTTGAGAATGTCGGTTTCACGGATCATTGTACCTTTTTTAAGAATGTCGGTTTCACGGATCATTGTCCCTTTTTTGAGAATGTCGATATCATGGATCAATGCCCCTTTATTTAGAACGTCGATTTCACGGATCATTATCCCTTTTTTTAGAATGTCGGTTTCACGGATCATTGTCCCTTTTTTGAGAATGTCGGTTTCATGGATCAATGCCCCCTTTTTTAGAACGTCGGTTTCACGGATCATTGTCCCTTTTTTAAGAATGTCGGTTTCACGGATCATTGTCCCTTGTTTTGAGAATGTCGGTTTCACGGATCATTGTCCCTTTTTTTTAGAATCTCGGTTTCACGGATCATTGTCCCTTTTTTCGATTGTAGGTTTCACGGATCATTGTCCCTTTTTTTGAGAATGTAGGTTTCACGGATCATTGTCCCTTTTTTTTAGATTGTCGGTTTCACGGATCATTGTCCCTTTTTTGAGATTGTCGGTTTCACGGATCATTGTCCCTTTTTTGAGAATGTCGGTTTCACGGATCATTGTACCTTTTTTAAGAATGTCGGTTTCACGGATCATTGTCCCTTTTTTGAGAATGTCGATATCATGGATCAATGCCCCTTTATTTAGAACGTCGATTTCACGTATCATTATCCCTTTTTTTAGAATGTCGGTTTCACGGATCATTGTCCCTTTTTTGAGAATGTCGGTTTCACGGATCAATGCCCCCTTTTTTAGAACGTCGGTTTCACGGATCATTGTCCCTTTTTTAAGAATGTCGGTTTCACGGATCATTGTCCCTTTTTCTGAGAATGTCGGTTTCACGGATCATTGTCCCTTTTTTTAGATTGTCGGTTTCACGGATCATTGTCCCTTTTATAAGAGAATGTCGGTTTCACGGATCATTGTCCCTTTTTTTGGGAATATCGGTTTCACGGATCATTGTCCCTTTTTTTGAGAATCTCGGTTTCACTGATCATTGTCCCTTTTTTCGATTGTCGGTTTCACGGATCATTGTCCCTTTTTTGAGAATGTAGGTTTCACGGATCATTATCCCTTTTTTTTAGATTGTCGGTTTCACGGATCATTGTCCCTTTTTTTGAGATTGTCGGTTTCACGGATAATTGTCCCTTTTTTTTAGAATGATTTCACGGATCATTGTCCCTTTTTTTGAGAATGTCGGTTTCACGGATCATTGTCCCTTTTTTGAGAATGTCGATTTCACGGATCATTGTCCCTTTTATAAGAGAATGTCGGTTTCACAGATCATTGTCCCTTTTATTAAAAGAATGTCGGTTTCACGGATAATTGTCCCTTTTATGAGAGAATGTCGGTTTCACGGATCATTGTCCCTTTTTTTGAGAATGTCGGTTTCACGTTTCATTGTCCTTTTTTTGAGAATGTCGGTTTCACGGATCATTGTCCCTATTTTTAGAACGTCGGTTTCACGGATCATTGTCCCTTTTTTTAGAATGCCGGTTTCACGGATCATTGTCCCTTTTTTTAGAACAACGGTTTCACGGATCCCTTTTTTGAGATTGTCGTTTTCACGGATCATTGTCCCATTTTTTGGGAATGTCGGTTTTACGGATCATTGTCCATTTTTTTTGAGAATGTCGGTTTCACGGATCATTGTCCCTTTTTTTGAGAATGTCGGTATCACGGATCATTGTCCCTTTTTTGAGATTGTCGGTTTCACGGATCATTGTCCCTTTTTTGAGAATGTCGGTTTCACGGATCATTGTACCTTTTTTAAGAATGTCGGTTTCACGGATCATTGTCCCTTTTTTGAGAATGTCGATATCATGGATCAATGCCCCTTTATTTAGAACGTCGATTTCACGGATCATTATCCCTTTTTTTAGAATGTCGGTTTCACGGATCATTGTCCCTTTTTTGAGAATGTCGGTTTCATGGATCAATGCCCCCTTTTTTAGAACGTCGGTTTCACGGATCATTGTCCCTTTTTTAAGAATGTCGGTTTCACGGATCATTGTCCCTTGTTTTGAGAATGTCGGTTTCACGGATCATTGTCCCTTTTTTTTAGAATCTCGGTTTCACGGATCATTGTCCCTTTTTTCGATTGTAGGTTTCACGGATCATTGTCCCTTTTTTTGAGAATGTAGGTTTCACGGATCATTGTCCCTTTTTTTTAGATTGTCGGTTTCACGGATCATTGTCCCTTTTTTGAGATTGTCGGTTTCACGGATCATTGTCCCTTTTTTGAGAATGTCGGTTTCACGGATCATTGTACCTTTTTTAAGAATGTCGGTTTCACGGATCATTGTCCCTTTTTTGAGAATGTCGATATCATGGATCAATGCCCCTTTATTTAGAACGTCGATTTCACGTATCATTATCCCTTTTTTTAGAATGTCGGTTTCACGGATCATTGTCCCTTTTTTGAGAATGTCGGTTTCACGGATCAATGCCCCCTTTTTTAGAACGTCGGTTTCACGGATCATTGTCCCTTTTTTAAGAATGTCGGTTTCACGGATCATTGTCCCTTTTTCTGAGAATGTCGGTTTCACGGATCATTGTCCCTTTTTTTAGATTGTCGGTTTCACGGATCATTGTCCCTTTTATAAGAGAATGTCGGTTTCACGGATCATTGTCCCTTTTTTTGGGAATATCGGTTTCACGGATCATTGTCCCTTTTTTTGAGAATCTCGGTTTCACTGATCATTGTCCCTTTTTTCGATTGTCGGTTTCACGGATCATTGTCCCTTTTTTGAGAATGTAGGTTTCACGGATCATTATCCCTTTTTTTTAGATTGTCGGTTTCACGGATCATTGTCCCTTTTTTTGAGATTGTCGGTTTCACGGATAATTGTCCCTTTTTTTTAGAATGATTTCACGGATCATTGTCCCTTTTTTTGAGAATGTCGGTTTCACGGATCATTGTCCCTTTTTTGAGAATGTCGGTTTCACGGATCATTGTCCCTTTTATAAGAGAATGTCGGTTTCACAGATCATTGTCCCTTTTATTAAAAGAATGTCGGTTTCACGGATAATTGTCCCTTTTATGAGAGAATGTCGGTTTCACGGATCATTGTCCCTTTTTTTGAGAATGTCGGTTTCACGTTTCATTGTCCTTTTTTTGAGAATGTCGGTTTCACGGATCATTGTCCCTATTTTTAGAACGTCGGTTTCACGGATCATTGTCCCTTTTTTTAGAATGCCGGTTTCACGGATCATTGTCCCTTTTTTTAGAACAACGGTTTCACGGATCCCTTTTTTGAGATTGTCGTTTTCACGGATCATTGTCCCATTTTTTGGGAATGTCGGTTTTACGGATCATTGTCCATTTTTTTTGAGAATGTCGGTTTCACGGATCATTGTCCCTTTTTTTGAGAATGTCGGTATCACGGATCATTGTCCCTTTTTTGAGATTGTCGGTTTCACGGATCATTGTCCCTTTTTTGAGAATGTCGGTTTCACGGATCATTGTACCTTTTTTAAGAATGTCGGTTTCACGGATCATTGTCCCTTTTTTGAGAATGTCGATATCATGGATCAATGCCCCTTTATTTAGAACGTCGATTTCACGGATCATTATCCCTTTTTTTAGAATGTCGGTTTCACGGATCATTGTCCCTTTTTTGAGAATGTCGGTTTCATGGATCAATGCCCCCTTTTTTAGAACGTCGGTTTCACGGATCATTGTCCCTTTTTTAAGAATGTCGGTTTCACGGATCATTGTCCCTTGTTTTGAGAATGTCGGTTTCACGGATCATTGTCCCTTTTTTTTAGAATCTCGGTTTCACGGATCATTGTCCCTTCTTTTTAGATTGTCGGTTTCACGGATCATTGTCCCTTTTTTTAGATTGTCGGTTTCACGGATCATTGTCCCTTTTTTTGTAATTGTTGATTTCACGGATCATTGTCCCTTTTTTTAGAATGCCGGTTTCACGGATCATTGTCCCTTTATTTTAGATTGTCGGTTTCACGGATCATTGTCCCTTTTTTGAGAATGTCGGTTTCACGGACTATTGTCCCTTTTTTTTAGAATCTCGGTATCACGGATCATTGTCCCTTTTCTAGGAATGTCGGTTTCACGAATCATTGTCCCTTTTTTTGAGATTGTCGGTTTCACGAATCATTGTCCCTTTTTTGAGATTGTCGGTTTCACGGATCATTGTCCCTTTTTTGAGAATGTCGGTTTCACGGATCATTGTCCATTTTTTGAGAATGTCGGTTTCACGTATCATTGTCCCTTTTTTGAGAATGTCGATATCACGGATCAATGCCCCTTTATTTAGAACGACGATTTCACGGATCATTATCCATTTTTTTAGAATGTCAGTTTCACGGATCATTGTCCCTTTTTTGAGAATGTCGGTTTCACGGATCATTGTTCCTTTTTTGAGAATGTCGGTTTTACGGATCAATGCCCCTTCTTTTAGAACGTCAGTTTCACGGATCATTGTCCCTTTTTTTTAGAATGCCGGTTTCACGGATCATTGTCCCTTTTTTTAGAACGACGGTTTCACGGATCCCTTTTTTGAGATTGTCATTTTCACGGATCATTGTCCCATTTTTTTGGAATATCGGTTTCACGGATCATTGTCCCTTTTTTTTAGAATCTCGGTTTCACGGATCATTGTCCCTTTTTTCGATTGTAGGTTTCACGGATCATTGTCCCTTTTTTTGAGAATGTAGGTTTCACGGATCATTGTCCCTTTTTTTTAGATTGTCGGTTTCACGGATCATTGTCCCTTTTTTTAGATTGTCGGTTTCACGGATCATTGTCCCTTTTTTTGTAATTGTTGATTTCACGGATCATTGTCCCTTTTTTTAGATTGTCGGTTTCACGGATCATTGTCCCTTTTTTTTTAGATTGTCGGTTTCACGGATCATTGTCCCTTTTTTTAGAATGTCGGTTTCACGGATCATTGTCCCTTGTTTTGAGAATGTCGGTTTCACGGATCATTGTCCCTTTTTTTGAGAATGTCAGTTTCACGGATCATTGTCCCTTTTTTTGAGATTGTCGGTTTCACGGATAATTGTCCCTTTTTTTTAGAATGATTTCACGGATCATTGTCCCTTTTTTTGAGAATGTCGGTTTCACGGATCATTGTCCCTTTTTTGAGAATGTCGGTTTCACGGATCATTGTCCCTTTTATAAGAGAATGTCGGTTTCACAGATCATTGTCCCTTTTATTAAAAGAATGTCGGTTTCACGGATAATTGTCCCTTTTATGAGAGAATGTCGGTTTCACGGATCATTGTCCCTTTTTTTGAGAATGTCGGTTTCACGTTTCATTGTCCTTTTTTTGAGAATGTCGGTTTCACGGATCATTGTCCCTATTTTTAGAACGTCGGTTTCACGGATCATTGTCCCTTTTTGCAATACTAAAAACTTTAATCGAATCACGAACAAAACTCAGATATAGTACTTACCCTTGATCTTCAGACCGATTTTTGTGCTATTTAGATGTTTCAATTATGATCGATAATCTCACTTCTATGTTTGTGTGATTTTGGGTGAAATCTTTAAAGGACAATTCTAGCTTTCTAAGAATGGAATTCGGGTGTTCCAATTTTGGTGAAATGATTTCATTACTTGAAAAAACTTTGGTGATAAGAGTTTTTTTGCCAATAAATTGGGTGGTTTCGATTTGCAGCTTCTGATAGCCATTTTTTAACTACAAAATGAAAGGGGGTTGACGAAATAATTCACTTACGTGGTAGAATGACTTTTCTTCTTCATTGGCCGATTCAAGGAAGACTCCCCATCTTTGATGATAACATTGGAACACAAAACAATATATTTACTGGAGTACATTGTTTCAGAAAATTTATTTTGGGCACCAAAAGTAAAATATAAGAATTGATATAATTTTATTGAAAAGTGTTTACGTGAATTTTTTTATAATGGGAACGATAAATGACAATAAATTGTTTCATGTGATGCAAATGTATTTATTAAGTTTATTTTATAATTCCAGTTTTATTATGTAGATAAAAACTTATATGCAATATTGATTAATTAAGTTAAAATTTGTGGGTCAACGGGGATCAACGTAGGTCAAAGCGGGTCAATCTTAATACTATTTATTTTCACTCTAAACTATTATCTTACTACATGACAAAAACTATGTTACTACATAACATAAATTTTATCATTACAAGACCAAAAGTTTATTAATGCAAGTCCAAAAATCGATTTTTGGACATTTAGTAATACACTTTTACGATTTTAAATCTATTTTTAAAATCACTAAAAACTCAAAGTAAATATCACCTAAATCTATTTTGGTGATTGTATTTTATGACTTTTTAGTTTATTCATTTTTTCTTGATGGGTGATGTTGCTGAGCAACTCATAGGTCTGTCCATGTCCAGGGTCTAAAATTCTCCTCAAAAATCGAATCATGTTTTACTAAACTGGTCTGAGTCTTAGTTCCTTTTCAAGAATCGGACATTAAGACCAGATCCATTGCAATTGTCATGAATCAATACTAGTAAATTCGAATTCCATAAATATTTGAAGTTAGTAAATCGTTGAAAATATAAAGCATATTTATTTTAATTTTATTAAAAGGCAATCAAGAAATAAGCTTAAAAAAATAGGGACCCTATATTAAATTGCTTACTTCAATATAAAACAGGGAGATTTAGGATTCTACTCTCATATATTGGATATATAAATAATATACTAAGATATATTATATACTTTCCTAATTAGATTTTATTTAGTTGTTAAGATATAGATTAGATATCTTATTATTTGTATCTATATATACTTTCTTATACTTCTTTACAATTCAATCAATGAAAATATAATTTCACAAATCATTGTTTCTCTCCACCATACACATGTCCATGCATCTAATCTATGATAATATATTAATATGTATTTATAAAATAAAATTGAATCAAAAAACCATAAACAAACCGGAGACTATTTTGTAAGATTTGGGATGGGCCATGCCATGTGGCCTAAAAAGAATCAACTTCTTTTTGCCCCACAAGATAAGGGCACTAAATCTTAGGCTTTGCTCACGACCCCTTTTACGAATTTATAATTTTATTTTATTAAAAAAAAAAATACACAAAGAAGAAGTAGTGGACGGTAGACCCTTGAGATTCAAAAATAATTGTATTATGCATTGCACTACAAAAAAACCTTTAACTGAATGGAGCTAAAAATAAATGTAAGTGCAATAATTCTTTAATATTTGAATCTTATTTTTTCTTTAAAATATAATTGTGCTGGAATCTCATAAATTCATAAATAAATAGCAGTATATAATACGGGGAGTATAAGATATGAAAAGTCCTACATAATTTTTTATCTTATAATAATTCGAATAAGAACATGCCGAGAGTGTTCCGGGATGATAATAAGTAGAGTATTATAATATGCGACTGTCTGTACAATGTACTTGCAGCTTGCACAAAAATAAATGTTGAAATAAATGTTGACTAGAAAATAAAATTAAGAGTTAACGAGGAAATAAATACCGGGACGATAATTACTCAAAAAAAAAAAAAAATAGTTGTCCTAATTTTTTTTCACAAAAATGTGAAATATTTTTTATTATGGTCAAATGAGAAAAATGTACAGATTTTTAGAAATGATCTTAAATATAGGCATATTTATCATGTGTAAAATATTTCACACAAGTGTTGCTCAATTTTTTTTAATAAAAGAAACTATGTAATAAAAATTGGTGAATTTAAATAAGTAATCAACTCACATCCAATTATCTTACTTATAAAAGCTTCCCAATATATATATACGAAAAAAATAAATCCTTCCTTTTAAAAATAATTGAGTAAGCATAAATTCAAAATATTCAAAGTCAAGTATATCTTTGACAGCAAAATACAATTACAACACAAAATCATAGGAGTAAAAAACTAGATATTTTATTTGTGAGTATTGTCAGTACTACGTTGGTTGATGAGATAAAAACATTCAATTTTGTTTTTGGTTTTTTGTTTTATGGAAGTGAGATCAGAAACCAAAGTTTTTGTATATGATTATTGATTAATTAATGTATTATTTTGTTAGTTAAATAGTTTTTTTTTCTTGAATATTACGTATTTAATTTTAAGTTTTTGTATGCTATTTACAAATAAGAATACGTGAATCTAAATTCTTGGTTAATTTTATGTTCGTAGATGAAAATTCTTGACTCGTGCCACGAACAAGAGCGATGAAAATCACTTTATTATTTGTTGATCATAATTCCAATTTAATTCATGGGCATGTCTGTTGGCACTTGGCATTACTGGACGTTAGCCTACTGCCTTCTAGACAAACTTTTTTAATATAATAATTTTTATTTCTTGTGCATTTCTTGTATTTTTTTTTTTTTTTTGTATGATGATGTAATTATTGGAGGTATTCCTGATACTCATTAATACAATTTTTGTCATTTTGAAAAATAAAATATAACAATTTTTATTTTACATCATAATCTTCTTTATTTCAAATAAATTCGTAGTTTTCTTTATAGATTTTTCTAAATAGAGTAGGGTTCCAGAAAATCGCATATATAATGGTAAAGACGGATTTATTAAAGAAATTAGACGGTGGTTTAATGGTAAAAACATGGTATTTGTTTTATTACAATATCGCATATACTATGTTGCTCTTCACTACACTGATACTCAATCTATTGATTCAAAATCTATTGATTGCTCAATTTCAAGTTATAGATGCAACCTTCGGATTTTCAAAAGTATCCGGCAGAGACGGGGATCGGATTTGGGTCATATGTTCGACCTATAAGTATCCGACTTGATTCGAATTATTATATAGTATATATATATATATATATTATTGGTAAAAAAAAAAAAAAAAAAAAAATATATATATAACATGAAAAATATTTATATTATTGTTAATTTTTTTTTATCAGTCAAATGAGATTTTATTAAAATAAAAGTTTAGGGATAAGAAATTACCCAGAGCATGCCAGTACATATTACAAGATACAAACAAATTCAAAAGGAGTGCCTATTGCTCCTAAGAGCATAAGAAATTATGTGGATAGGAAAAATATTGTTTTCAATTGTGAGAAACAATTTAAATAAATTTAACATGATATGAAAAAATGGAGCGGGGTACGGAGCGACTATCTAGGACTCGTATGGGGGCGCGGGGTGGGTCCGGGGCATATACAAGTGCGTTTCATATACATTTGCATCAATAGTTCCAGCGTCGGAGTTTATGAAAATCTATGTAAATCAATAAAAAAAAAAGTATATTTCACAATCTTGTCAAGTTTATGAAAATCCATATAAATTAATAAAAAAAGTTAGTTAAACAATTTTTAAAATTAAAAAAAATTCAATAGAATCCAAATGTCAAAGTCTCATGTGCACTCAAGTACATGGTGTACTTGAGTAGACCTAAACCGGTCAACGATCAAACTTTGAATTATTTTTTTTCCAGAAAAAGTGTATGCTTTTTTTTTTTTTTTTGCAAAATGAAAAAGTGTATGTCAGTATATTGAAAAGTACATCTTTATTATTATTATTATTTCTGAAAAAGTGTATGGTAGTATATTGAAAAATGAATCTTCGTTTTTTTAATGAAAAATGTATGTTACTATATTGAAAAATGCAACATTGTTTTTAATGAAAAGTGTATATTACTATATTGAAAAGTGCAACATTGTTTTTAATGAAAAATATATGTTATTATAACTGAAAAGTGTATGTTATTATAAGTGAAAAGTGTATGTTTTATAACTGAAAAATGTAAGTTATATTAATGAAAAGTGTATGTTATTATAACTGAAAAGTGTAAGTTATATTAATGAAAAATGTATGTTATTATAACTGAAAAGTGTATGTTATTATAATTGAAAAGTGTAAGTTATTATAACTGAAAAGTGTATGTTATTATAATGAAAAGTGTAAGTTATATATTAATGAAAAGTGTATGTTCTATTAATGAAAAATGTAAGTTATATATTAATGAAAATTATATGTTATTATAATGAAAAATGTAAGTTATATATTAATGAAAAGTGTATGTTCTATTAATGAAAAATGTAAGTTATATATTAATGAAAAAGTGTACGTTGAAAAGTGTAGGTTTCTATTAATGAAAATTGTAAGTTTGACCGATCAAAGTCCACCTAAGTACGTGATATATTTGAATACACTCCCTTAATATTATTTCGTGAATTGACTACATAACTCCGAGTCACAACTGATTATACTGAAAAAAAATAAAATAGTTGGAGATATATATATGGATTTGGTTTTAGTTGTAAATAAAATTAGAATTGAGTTGCACTATAGGTTATGTATATGAATGAGATAAGGTTTATTTTTATTTTTATTTTTATTTTTATTAGAATGTCAATTAAGTTGAATTGTGAATAAACATAGTCAGATAGTCGAAGTCAAGAGGCTGTGAGGATAAAAAAGAAGGCTAAAGCAGATAACTATTGTAAGATTTTTATTTGAATTATTGGTCATTAATTTTATTTTATTTTATTTATATATCCTCCCTTGGAATTAAGTTTAGATGAGCGACTTTAGGATAAGAAATTAAGAATACATTGTTTCATGTCCCTTTTATACATAGACGATGAGAAGTGATGGAAATTTATGTGGGTTATATTTCTCAAATCTAATTTCATATTATTCTTAATTTTTTTCTAATCATGTTTCAAATTATAAATATCAATCTTAATTGTAAATTCATAAAGTTCAAGAATGAACTTCAAAAGTTCACAAAAACAATTAAATTATACTTAGATCTCGGATTTGAATTCCAAAAAGTTATTAAAACAAATGATTTCAATTACTACAAGTTATTACATATCATTTCATTTGAGATAGTATAGGATCCATTGCTAGACAATTTTGAAGTCCAATTTAATGCAAATGAATGCCATAATAATTTGTAATGTTTGATTTACTCATGCCCTTTAAGAATAGAATATATTTTGAATTTTTATTAATATTTTTTTAAAGAGAAAAACACACTACAGTACTATTTTTTTACTTAAAAATAATCAATTTTATATTTAATACTATTATTTAAAGGATTAAAATGTGATTTTTTTATTTGAATGTCATGTCCCCAGAATAGGAGTTCACTTTTGATAAACATACATTTGTATTCGTACCTCGTTCTTTAATTGTGACTTACCCACCAAACATGTCCTAAATAATCTCAAAATTGTTCACTAATTTTACCTCGAATAATTGTCATTCCTTTTATTTATTCCGTCCATTCCATGTAATAATTAATAGAATTTTAAAGGGTAATTTTATAAAATTTTATGTATAAAATAAAATTTACATTTTAAGGGTGTCAAAATTATTGTAAACTGTTTTTTTTTTTTTTTTTTTTTGAAAGCTTTGGAACCCAAAATTATTGTAAACTGATCGAAAATGAAAATGTGAAAGTTTTTTGGTGAGTATTTATTTTGAAAGCAAATTCTCACTCAATTTACAAAAAAGCCAAATATTGCAGTTGTTTTCACTCAAATTTCTGATTAGAGTCCGTTGCTGCCAGTCTGCCACTGATAAGTGATAACCAATCTTTGCCCTCGCTCTCTGTGCCACGTTTCTCCCTTCTCCATAGCACCCCCACACTCTCTCTCTCTCTCACACACACACAAGCACACTTTCTGTTTCTGCTGCAAAGATCAAAATAAGACTAGTACAGTGAGTTTTCTGCATTGAAGATTTTTTTTTTGTCCACATGCAGATTTTTGCTCTTCTTTACCCTTTTCTGACTGTATCTGTATGCTTTGTTATTCGATTCGATAAGGTCTTTTTGAAGTTTCTTCCCGGAGGTTGCGTATCGATGGAATGTGGGGTTTTTCTGTTTGAGAATTTTAAGCAGGTTTATAAAATTTTAGGGCTGACTCTCTTGTTTGCTTTCGGCTTCAGAATTTTCTACTCCGATAGTTTTTCCTGGGCTTTAACTTCGTTTTTATGCGATTTGAGATGGAAACCGGCGAAATTGAAATGTGAGTTTTATTCAAAAAATGTTATTGATGGAACATTTCGATTATTGAAAATTCTGAAGGAGATTTCGTGCGACAATGGAAAATTGATTGATAAACCGGAAGAGGACGATAATGGAAAATTGAACTCTCACAATGGTGTCGAGGGTAAAATAATTACTGGTTCTGGTGAGGGATATTGTACGGACGATAATGACGATGATGAAACACAGTGTACAGAGGAAGATGGGGAATGTGACGTTTCAACACTGAAGAAATTGCTAAAAATTGAGCGACGGAAAGTGAAAGCAGCCATTGCCGAGTTAGCAAAAGAAAGGGCGGCTTCTGCAACTGCTACTGAGGAGGCAATGGCGATGATTTTTCGGCTTCAGAATGAAAAAAACTTAATTGAGATGGAATCGACTCAATTCAAAAGATTGGCAGAGGAGAAACAAATCCACGACCAAGAAGTGATTCGATATCTGCAATGGCTAGTGTGTGATCACGAATTTAAACGAAGCCTATTGGAAGACAAACTGAAATTGTACAGGAGAAAAATGAAGGAAGAATTTGAGGAAGATGAAAGTTCTTTCAACGGCAGTCTCTTGGATGCTCTTGAGAATGTGCTGTATAGCTCGCTTGATGCTAATAACTTGTCACCGGAGTAAGTTCTGGTACAGCCACTCTCTCATGGAATTTTGATTCTTGTAATGGAGGAATCAGAAACTGAATATACCTATAGCATTTAATAAGAACATTTTGTGATAAAATAGAGAAAGAACATCATCATCATCATCATATATCTACTGGTCCCCCCATAAACTTTCCTTAATGATTGAAAAAATCGAAAAAATTATATTTTCTGGTGCTCTTAGTGTTGTTTTAGGATGTTCTGATGGTTTGGATTATCAATGCTTAGTGTGGTTGTGGTCCTAAGTCTTCACTAATCCCAGTTTTTCTTGATTTTTCTGCTATCTTGGGCTTATTGCTGAATGTTTTCATCTCTCTGGAAAGTGAAATTATATATATATCATAGATATCTGGAAAGGTGTTCTTTAACTGTTGCTTTACTAATGAATTTTCTTGTAATCTTCATGCTATTAGTTTTAGCCAGTTATAAATGAGCTTATTTTGGACTAGTGGGAAACCTTTTTTATCATCTGTTGCTAGTATATACCAACATAAAAATGAAAACTATACTAAGTAACCCAACTTTTTCTTGAAATTATAACTTTTCAACTTGCCACTAAGAAATTATAGATCCCTGAGTCTTCTAAGTTGTAGTTATCTGAGCTATATGTTCTGCTGTTAACTGAAGTGTAAAAAGTTAATGAATTAGAGGGTCATGGATGTGTTTATGGAAGCAATCAAAATACGTTCGGTTTTAAAAGCCTCTCAGGATACCTGTTTATTGTCCTGGAACATAGTTTTCTGCCTCTGTTGTTACTTGTTATGTGATAGAATTGGCATTCTGCTATCATATGTTAACTGTTAATTTACAGTCTCTTGATTCTTCTGCTGTTAATGTAGAATAATCCTTCTGTATGTAGAGAAAAACCACACAATGAAGAAATATATGAAGTCCCTTGTGTAATTTACAGAATGGAAATGTGAGGATCTAGATCCTGTTCATACAGCTAGTTAGTAGTATCAGTTGCTTTTCTCATTTATCCCATCCAATACATAAATCTATTCATCAATTTATAGATATTCCTTTAGTAGATCAATCTAAATATATGAAGTTTCCTTCAGTTCATACTGCATTTGCATGTCTGTATATAAACCTGTTCTACTTTCTCAAACTTGCAATTGTGTCTGATTGTGATTTACCTATAAGAAAGAATGTTGCTGTCTCACGAGATGGGCTTGCCTGTATATATTCAGTAATCTTGTTTGAAAGTTTGGAAAAAACTCCTGTAATAGAATTATCAGGTGTTCTTCTCTAGTATTATACTACAGTAATAGACATGGAGTGTTGAAATTATGTATTCGTCCAATCTTAGTTTCTTCTGATCTGTAGTGTTACTTTTCATTAGTTTGGAAATTTGGGCATTTATACGAGTTATGATGGTGAACAATGTATAATCAGTTTTGAATTATTACTTTTTTTCTTTTTTTTAATCTATTACTATTACTCCTTATTTTATAGTTGAGGGATTTTGTCTCAATCTCAAATCAAACACACCTAACGTATTGACTACATAATTACTATACATTTGAATTCAATTTCAAAAGTATATTTGTGGTTACTAAATACAAAGTGTAATATTTATTAAATAACAATACAAGATGCTCTAAAATTGATTTAATTACTTGTTTTTCGTTACATCTCTTTGTATTTTTATAAATGCTCAACCCTTTTTAAAGCAAATATTTGGAAGTTAGACAAAAATTTATTTGTACCAGTTTTACTGTATAACTAATTATGTATTAAAACACTGTAATTATTTTATTAAAATTTATTACTCCAGTTTGTTATCACTTGTTGTTTTACTATAAAAGGTAATAGTTTTGTAAATTTATATTGTGTAATTAATTGTGAGAATTTTACTCTCCAAGTAATATTTGTGTATTTAATTTCTGTGAACAAAAAACAGTAAAGTTGTAGTAGTTGATAAGTATACATCCAATGACCAGTTTTTCAAATATTACTCTTTTTCTCCATTTTTTTTTCCTTTGCCACTTAAAAGTGATCCCATTATTTACTCTAAAACTTAATATTTCACAAAAATAGGGAGATTGTACAAGGAATGAACAAATTCTTTTTATGTTCGGTGTAACATGTGTTGTGTTCATTGAAGGAAAAAATGTAAGAGCGCCGTTTACGGTGATTTGAGTATGTAAAACACATGTCTATAGGTGTATTTGTACGTCAAGTAGAGTCGATGTACTTGAAGATCGAAAAATCAACTAAAGAAGACGTGACTTGAAGTTATATATAAAAATTTAAAGACCAATTGTCACATTTAAAACTTTTTTTCCAACAAACTTTGGATTGAACTTTGTCTGACTTAATAAATTGAGAGATGGAAACAAACTTTATTAACTATTTACATATTATTTAGTTACTTTAATTGGAAACAAGATTTAAGTAAATCCATAAATTCATATTCTCCATAATTTTATACAAATTTAATCATGTAATATCAACTTTTCATTTTAATAAACTCGATTTTACTATTTATTTTGAGGACCGGGCCCAATTTAGGTTCCATTTAGTGATTTTTTTAAAATAATTTTTTTATTTTGAGACTAGAACGGGCTATGGGCCGCCTCCCAGCCCGAATACGAATGACCAAGGTGAGGTAATTTGTGGACTTTTGGAGAAGTCAAAATTAGGGTTATCGCTACCTCCAGTTCTCCATCGTTGCTTCCACACTCTTTTAGAAAAAGAAAAAACGGAAAACCGAATAAAATAAAATAAGCTGAGGAGACCGTTTCACTTCCCGACCCGGGAAAGTTCGGCCTTCCGTCGCCGTTTCATCTCCGTCACCGGTAAAATCCTTTTTTCTTGTTTTTCTCATTATTATTCTGTCAAAAGCTTGAATTCCCATAATATTTAATGTACCTCATTTGATCAGCAATCTCTGTTTTTTTTTTCCAGGAATATAGCGTATCATATCATTGTTTGTGCGAATAAGTTCTTCTTCAAAAATTTCAGTTAAGTGAATGCAATGTAGATTGTGAAGGATCGTCCAAGGAGTTAGTTTTATTCACTGCTGAATGTTGTATTTGAGGTATTGAAAATTTTCAAGTATATTGCAGTGTGCAAAGTTCATTAGGTTTTGAGTCTGTATGGTGGTCATATATATCTTGTACTCTTACAGTCTTACTACCTATTTCATTTTCTAATCACTGTTACTTGATGATCATTTTTTCTGGCATTGTTATGGTTGAGGAATGCGTGACAGATGCTCTTGCTCAGAATTTTAACACTAATGTCAATCTTGATTTATTGCATGTACATAAATATGTAGTTTTATATGTCGTGTGCGTAGGCATATGCTAGTACTACTACTTGATTCATCAGATTTGCTCAATCCGTGAAAGCAGGTATTGGAAATTGTTATGCTCATAGAGGTTTACTAACTTTTCTTGATGAGTTATCAAGCACAACTGTCCTTGCAGTGCTCCGATCTAATGGACCGATTAAGTTGTTAAAGAATATTGCTGCCTTGCTGGTATCTTAAGATGTTCGAAAACAGGTCACAGAGGACTATGCCAGGGAAGATTAATTGGAAAGCCTGATTAATAAGGAAATATGTGATTGTGAAATATCATCAAGAGAGAATTTCCATGTTCAACCAAGTAATAGCAAATTTATGCATGAGGATTGGAGTTCGTTATTTAGTAGTTAGTCATCCACATCGTCCATCGATTGATTATATTTTATTTATCACAGTACAATCATTAATTTCTTAGTGTGGGCTTGTGAGTTACTCGTTTTATCAATGCTAGAACCAATATGTCTATGTTTAGCATTCATATCATTATCCGTTTAATGTCTATATATAACTTCTCTTCTCAGCTGTTTAATCAGCATGTAGGCTTATATGATTAAATTATGTTAACTTCTTCGTTACAATAACTAGAAGATTTTATTCTATATGTGATTGGTTGTGTAGGTCTGCTATTTAGACCAGTTACATGGAGTTTGATGAAAATCCACAGATGCTTCCACCTCCCCCTGGGAGTTTTATTGATCGTGAAGAACTTATTCAACATGTAGGAGAGTTTGCCCTCTCTCAGGGATATGTTGTCACCATTAAACAATCTAAGAAAGAAAAAGTTGTAGTCCTTGGTTGTGACAGAGGAGGTGTTTATCGGGATAGACGTAAACCTATTGATGAGGCCACTGGTGAACATCTGCGCAAGAGGAAATCTGGCTCTCGACTTACGAATTGTCCATTTGAGCTCATGGGTAAGAAAGAGGATGGCTTGTGGGTACTTACAGTTAAGAATGGGTCACACAATCATGAACCAATGAAGGACATGTCTGAACATCCTTCTGCTCGTCGCTTCAATGAGAAAGAAGTCGTACTCATTAAAGAAATGACAGAAGCAGGCTTAAAACCACGCCAAATACTTAAAAGACTTAGACAAACAAATCCCGAGCTTTTATCTACACCGAAGCATGTTTATAATGTGAAAGCCAAGCTCCGTCAAGGGAATCTTACAGGTCTGAGTTTCTTTTCAACCTTCTCAATTTTGGTACGTGTTTCAATTCATTATTTCTGTAACCATGGTCATAGTGGACCTTCAAAATTATTAAATCATATAATACATGATATTATAACTCACATTTTTTTATTATAACAGCCTTTAAGTTATTCTAAAGGTATGTCTTACATTGTACTTTCTTGTGACCAAGAAACTTATTAATAGCACGATGAGATAATTTATAGTAAAGTCATCAAATGCCTGTAGGGCTTGTTGTCAATTAAGAATCTTGTGTTTTATTGAGTGTATGTATAACAAAAAGTGTAAAACCTTTTACTTGCCTTAATTGCCTACTTAAACATCTGAATTTAAGGAACTGTGTTGTTGAAACCCTATTATCAAGTCACTGGTGTCGATGTCCTCACATATCAAAGGCTGAATATCTTTTGCGTTTACCTGCAAATTTCCTTTTTATGACTTTTGTAGCAGTGAGGAGATTGAAGACTCTGAGACCTCTTACAGCTGCCGAGGGGAACTCTGAACCTTCAACATCTTCAGAGCCATCATGGAAGAAACGTTATCCCCCGGTAATTTCATATAGTCCAAACTGCTTCATATCTGTCAATATCTTAACTGATATATTTAATGGCAAGACAGATCCATAAATGTTATGCTTATGTTCGGAGTTAATTCTTATTGCTTAAGATTGATCTACGATTGGTTTCCCTGTAATCGAGTGCTATGTGGTTTTCAAAGTCGAGATTTTATCTAACCTCTACTATTGGACTTTTCTTCTATGTGTTGCAGAGGGTTCCAAATCTCATTGGTGGTAGATTTATTGATTCACATTCGTCAATGTCTATGGATGTGTTAAATCCTGTGAGTGCAGAAAAAATAAATGTGTCGCTCTTCTTTTTAAAGTTTCTATTCTAATGATTGAAAACAATTATAGGCTACACAGCAAGTTGTTGCACAAGTTCCTTTATCCACTGGTGAGGAACTTAAGGCTGCAATATTTGCAGCAAAAAGAGCTTTTACATCATGGAGAAATACCCCTGTTACAACTCGTCAGCGCTTTATGTTCAAGCTTCAAGAGCTCATTCGACGAGATATTGTAAGTTTGTGATCCTCTTACCACTACACTGTTTCAGTTTATAAGGATAAGTCACTGGAGTCGTCATAGTTTTTTCCAGGATAAGATCGCTAGCAGTATAACAGCAGAGCAGGGCAAGACATTAAAGGATGCGTTTAATGATGTAACACGTGGGATTGGTGAGTTCATCTTTTATTATAATTTTTGTTTCACCTGTTGGAAAATTATATTTTGATGGATTGAATTAAAATATGTTTCTGAAATAGTCTAATTTTCTTCTGAGTAAAAACATAAAAAATTGGTTGACCTTATAGGCATATACTTCTAATTTCCTTTCATTGTCCATTTCCAGCACTCTGCAGTGATGTCAGTTGGTAATTCCAATTGCTATATTTTATGCAGAGCTTGTTGAACACACTTGTGGATTGGCAAATTTGCATTCGGGAGACTTCTTTTCAAATATATCAAATGGAATCGATACTTACAGCATCCGTGAGCCCCTTGGTGTTTGTGCTGGGATATGCTCTTTCAATTTCCCAGCCATGATTCCTTTAATGGTTTGATTTTGTTTCTCTATCCCTTCTTCTTTGGCCAATTAATATTTCTTTCTTATGTGTACTCATTGGGGCTCACGTTATCATATTTCTTTTTATGTTTATTATCATCTAGCTTTTGGGATAACAATTGTTAACTGTACCTTGTCCGGATGGGTTTGTTTGGGATAATAAGCAGATAATATTTTCAATTTTCCAGTAAGGAAATTAGTTCCCTTTTTTATATCATTTATAATGTGCAACCATCTTGCACCTATTAAACTAATCAGAACAGAATAAACAATGGTAAAGACAGAAAAGCATGTTAGGAGCAAGCACTAAACCAACTCATGTGAAGGACCGGAATAGTTCTTAAGCAGATTTTAGTAAAGATGGAAACTTTTTTTATAATTATTTTCTTAAATGGTGCCATACTGGTTTAGAGTTGTCCCACTTGTGGTGATCTATGGACTAGGCATTGGATGAATTCAACTTGTCATTAAGTTTGCTATTCTCTTGCGCAACCAAGCTAACCAGGATGTAAAGAGAGAAGAACCAGAAAGTCTTGGATAATCCTTTAAAAAATTTATGGTGTATGGGTTTTGTAGGCTTCCAACATACAAATTGATAAATGTTGTAAATGATGTTCAGATGCTCTGGCATAGCATCAAACCTAGTTTGGACAGAAAATAACTGAACATAATGCACTAAAATTGATTTATAATCAGAAAAGTTGGAACTCCTGAGTTGGGGGTGAAGTAGAATTCCTGTTCTTTGCTCTTGTTTCCATTTTTGTAGGCTGACTATGCAAGTTGTGTGTTGCCGATTTAGAAGATGTTCCACTTCAAATTTCATTCTGCTTCTCCATATACTCTTGTTATTGTTCGCAAGTCTCATAGGTATCACAGTTTTCTAATTATCACTGCTCTGAAATTCTCTGCAGATGTTCCCAATTGCTGTTACATGTGGCAATACATTTATATTGAAACCTTCTGAGAAAGCACCAGGTATAGGATGTAGCATTTAACATAAAGCATATATGCAGCGAATTGTGCTATCGTGTCGACACGATAAAGATACATGTCAACATGACACGAACACGATAGCAACACAATATTTTTTCGTATTGACGTGACATGACACGATAACGACACAATAAGAAAATAAATAAATAAAAAATTG
Source organism: Galeopsis tetrahit (assembly GCA_963675135.1). Lineage (NCBI taxonomy): Eukaryota > Viridiplantae > Streptophyta > Magnoliopsida > Lamiales > Lamiaceae > Galeopsis > Galeopsis tetrahit. Next base: position 58,082,371 of record OY776131.1, read on the forward strand.
CATTTAAATGTATATAAATTACAATATTTGCTGAAATATTAAAAAATATTGTGTTATTATCGGATACGTGTCACTATTGTGTCAGGTCAGTAACATGTAACAAGTTGTTAATGGGTTAATGTGATATCTGTTAAATTATATCGTGCTTATCGGGTTGACACGAACATGATAAGGCCCAACACTAACCTGCAATTTTCGTGTCGGATTCGTGGCGTTTCATGTCGTGTCCGGAATTGCTAACCCTAATATATGCCTTACATGAGTAGTATTTGATTTTCAGTGCCTTTTGTCTCTCTTGTCAACTTTCATAAGTAAACATATGAGGAATGTTCCAACAATTTTTTGCCATGTGTTGCCTTGTTGTGCTTGTAATATATATATATATATATATTGGATCACAAGCTATTTTCTATGTCCTCATTATACAAATACCATCAGTCTCTTAATAATCACCATTTCCTCACCATTGCTTTCAGGGGCCTGTGTGCATCTTGCTGAGTTAGCAATGGAGGCTGGTTTGCCCAATGGTGTCCTAAATGTGATACATGGCACAAATGTGAGCTGAGTTTGTCGTTGCAATCTTGCTCTTTCGTATCATTGTTTTAATCTCAACCCGTAGAGATGGCTTGCTTTCATGAGGTTCTTGGTTAGACATTGTTTGCATGTATGATGGTGCCTGACTTTGCTTCATCTCAGGGAACCTTTGTTGGACAATGTGTGTTCCATTATTCCATATAATCGACCCCACATAGTAGGATTTTTTATTTTTTTGTGCATATCTAAGTTTAATTTTATGATTTTGAAATCTTGTAGGACATTATTGATGCCATATGCGATGATGATGAAATCAAAGTTGTATCATATGTTGGCTCAGATGCAGTGAGTTTCATTTTAGCATATTCTTTTCATTTGTAACTGATATTCTGTATGTAACTCATATGATATTTCATTCATGATAATGCGATATAGTTTCTCTTGGAACATTCTATAATATCGATACTCTGGCAGGTACCTTTATGTTTAACATTTCAATGATGCTAAATAATCAAACTCATCAGATTCAGATTGTAGCCACAATGACCCCAGAATATTTGAAAGTAAAATTGGGAACCTTGATCTTAGTAATGTAGTAATGACCCCAGAATATTTGTTTTATCTAAAGAAAATGTTAACCACGAGCTATTTATGGTGTATTCTTTGACAAACTCTCTAATACATGCACTGCATAGTAATTTATTATACAGAAAATGTGGCATTTTCCCAAATTCTGATACAAAGTTTATTTATGATTTTATTCTAAAAATGTTACTTTATACAAATTATGACACAAAGAATATATATGATTCGTTTTATATGTTTGATCGTCATGATCTCATAACAGATTTTCATGTTAGTATTCGCTCAAAATACATAACCACTAGAATGCACAAGTTTCATGGTGCTAAAGTTGCACATAGTTGTTTCCATCAGTAATTAAATTTATATATGCATGTTCAGTTAACACTTAGGGTTATTAGAGACTGTTATCATATCCTCACATAAACTCTATATTTCCAGCCTGGAATGTATGTTCATGCAAGGGCTTCTGCCAACAGTAAACGTGTTCAGGTGAAAGATTCTCCTTCTTGTTCAGCAAGTGTGTTTGTTGTGGCCTGAAAATATCTATTTAACTTTTTTTTATTTGTTACCATTCTCTTCAGACCAATGTAGGTGCCAAGAGTCATGCAGTTGTCATGCCAGATGCGAATATGGATGCAACTATAAATGCTTTGGTTTCTGCTGGCTTTGGCTCTGCAGTACAGAGATCTACAGCAATCAGCACTATTATTTTTGTTGGAAGTTCAAAGTCCTGGTATGCCCTGCATCAATCATATCTTTGGTGGTGGTGGTTAATCTTTGTGGAAATATCTTGTGGTGTCAAGTTTATGAGAGTGAAGCCTGATCGAGGGGCTGGGGAGGGGGGGAAGGGTGCATAGAAGTTCACTATGAAACTTTCACTATATGATTTATTCCAGAAGGTTGCATTTGGATTAGATTTGAGGATGGGTTTGAAACCATTACTAGTTTTTTGAATTGATATGAGTTAGAAATCCATTTTGAACTAATTTTTGGGGATTTGAGCAGATTTCAAATCCAAACGTGGGTGGATAAAATTCTTTCATTTCAAATCCCTCAATCCAAATGCAAGGGTCCTTATATATTTGCAGCAGGACTACCATTAACAAATAATATGATTAATTTGTTCAGCTACAGTTGTTGTATTCTATATTACTTCTCATTATTCTGGATTGTGCGATATGCATTCTTTCATTACCTGGTGTTTTTCTGGCATGTATCAAACAATCTTATTAAGAGTCCCACGAGAATTTTGTATTACATAATGTTGGTTTAATTTCTTCAGGGAAGATAAGCTAGTGGAGCGAGCCATGTCACTCAATGTAGATGCGGGAACTGAACCAGGTGTGGACCTTGGTCCAGTGATTAGTAAGCAGGTGCGCAGAAAGCCAGAAACTCTCTCTCTCTCTACATGATATTTTGTTTGTCTTATATTCATTATCTTGTATATTAAGGTTAAGGAACGGATATCCAGGGTGGTCCAAACATTTGTAGATAATGGTGCTAGATTAGTTCTTGATGGGAGAAAAATTGTGGTACGTCTTCATATCTCTTACTCTACTTTTCCCCTTTTTTTATGAATTCAGTCCTATATGAAAGGTATAGGCACCTCTAGTGTATTTAACAGTGTAAAAAATGCTTGGGGGGGACTGTGACAGAATAAAAAAGATCTGGAAAACTGTATAACACAAAATTCTTGTTTGTTCTTCTCAAATAGTGAGTGATATTAGTCATATGACTTATCGCGATGGTCGGATTAAGAATGGTTTATTATACATCCCCCGGGTTTGAGCATTTGCAGTATAGATTCATGGATCTGATGCATTTGCTGTCTCCGATTATTTGGGCTACATCCCCCCCACCCCCCCCACCAAAAAAAAACCCAGATGTATATTGTGTGTAAACAAAATCTCTTATTTGTTATTTCCCTCAATTTGCTCTTTTATTTGGATTGTGTTAGATAGTTATTTCGCAAATACTCTCAGAACTGTGGTAATTTAGGTCATAATCTCTTTATATAAAATTACAGATACCCAATTATGAGCTTGGAAACTTTGTTGGTCCTACAATCTTAACTGATGTCACTGAAGACATGGATTGCTACAAGGTATATAGTGCTTTAGCAGAAGATATTAGTGTATCGAGCTGTGGAAGGATGAACCTCATATAGTGACAGTGTTTTATCTTGATGTCTACAGGAAGAAATATTGGGTCCAGTGCTTCTTTGCATGCAGGTTCATATTTATTCCTATCTTATAACATTGTCTTTATTCACGCTTTCTTGCTGAGTTCATCAAATTTATGTCTCTTCCCTGACCTTTTCATGCCCAGGCTAGAAGCTTAGATGAGGCGATAAGCATTGTTAACAGAAATAAGTAATACAGTGTCCTCACCTATTTGTAAGTTTTATTTTCCTACATTTTCTGACTTTGGTTTAATTGTGTAACTGGAGAAGACATGGACATGGAGCCTCTATTTTCACATCCTCCTGTGCTGCTGCAAGGAAATTTCAGATTGAGATCGAGTCTGGACAGGTTAGCCTTGCTTTGAGGAAAATATGCCAGGTTTCCATTTTTGCATAACAAAATGCCTATGAATATGATAGCATATATTAACAGTTACAGTTTCATTGGTCTAGTTTAATTCTTCTATGTACTGTATTCCATTGTTTCCAAAATACTCGTATGATCTTCTGACATTAAAATATATTCTGTCCTGATGCTGATTTGGTTTAATTAAGGTTGGTGTAAATGTGGCAATTACAGCCCCATTGCCTTTGTTCTCATTTACTGGCTCCAAAGCTTCATTCACCGGAGATGTCAACTTTTATGGTAAACACACTAAATTGAAGGCATCAAGGAAGAGAAATTATAGTCTTTTTTAGCAAATTATTGATTTTGTGTTGCAGGCAAATCTGGAGTTGAATTTTACACCCAGGTGAAAACAGTGACTCAGCAATGGAAGGATTTCCCATCTTCTTGTGCATTAAATACAGATGATGCACCGAGTAGCAGTGGAGATGCCCATGCATTTCATTCGATGGACTTCCGTAGCAGTGATGTATCACTGGGCTTGCATTTGAGAGATTTCTCTAGTGGCGATGGGGTATCTCTACCACTACATCATGAAGGGATTTCCCTGCCCTTACATTCAAAGGATTTTCCAGGTAGTGATGGGGAATCTCTGGTAGAACAATCCCCAGATAATATTCCAAATAGTGATGGAATATCTTCTGCAATTCCTACCTTGGATCAGGATGGCTCACAGTGGACTCTACACTTTTAGTTGGTGACTATTTTCTGGATTCCTTGGCTGATTATTCCACTTGTTTCCTCGGCAATATTTGGAGCTGTTCGATATTTGGCTCGATTGCTAATGCAACTTGTTGATGGTTTAGTTGATTGATGTATTCCAATTTAGACACAAGTAGACTTTGATGAAGTTTAGAGGATTAAATTTAATTAATTGTGTAGCCTAGAATTTTTGTAGATTATATGGTAATGAATCAAATGCTTGTTGATTTGTATGTAGTTATCAATTGTCCGCATTGAAGTTAATTTCAGTTTTATTTTCAATCAAAGTAAAGAAGACCACAATTCAATCATATTTTAAGGTATTGATTTGGTGGTCTACTTAATAAATTTTAACACAAACTTTCAGATTTGAATTTTAATTTTGCTGTCTTGTTTCATCATTATATTTTTGTTGGCAAAGATTTCAAATTCACTCATGTTTGCATCTATTTTACTGGAGTTGGTGAAAGTTATTGATTGTCATGTCATCTCCAACGTGGACAATACATGTATATCCCAATCAAAAAACAAAAGCTACCTAAAATATACGTAACTTATTCTCCCCTTAAAAAAGGGGGAAAAAAAAATAAAAAAAAATTGACAGACAGACAAACCAGATTTTTAACGCTCCGATTCTCGGATTGCGTGTTAAACTTTATTTATTTAAGAGTACGTTTATCTAAACTAATATACGTATTTATTTTGACATATGAACCATTAATCTAAATTATCATACCACCAATAAAAATGAAATTAATTTAAATTTAATCTAAGCTATCAAACAAACATGACATAGATACCGTTATAAATATAATTGGGTTGGGAGTATAATACTTATTTACAAGAAATTCCAGCTCAATTCGCAATAAACTAATCCAAAAAAATTTATTTTAAAACACCAGGGCAGCAGAGTGTCTCACTGCATTTCACTTTCGCTCTTCAGCAAAAACTCAAGAATCAAGATCAAGATGATGCAGTTTTCAATCCAACGAGGTAACCAAATCAGTTTCTTATTCAAGATTTTGTTATGATTGAACTCAGGAAATGAATAGTGATTTCTTGATGGGTCTGATGGTTAGTTGAGTTTCTCTCAACATTTTCTGGGCGGGTAGCATGAATTATGATGACTTAATTGACTTGCATCTTGAAGTTCCTAATTGTGTGTTTGATTCATTCCCAACCATTTTTTTGTGTCTTTTTGGCATATGTTTATGGTGTCTTTAAAATGTTTGTTTATGGTTGGTTATATGCAGTAAGAAACATGAGGAGGTTAAGTCCTTCGATATTTGGGGTTGCCAATTGTCATTTCTCGACTGCTGTTGAACCATCTTCGAGGCACGGCAAATCGATTGTGAGTTTTTGCGTTTTTTTTCTTTTTTTTTACAATTCTTGTTTCTTTTCTGTTTAATTTCTGGTTTTAAAAATTTGAGAGAATAGAGATTGGAAGTTTTAATGTTATAGTTTATGCTTACTTTGAAAACTTCGATCGGAAACTACTTCAAGAATGCTGGACTAGTTATGAAGCAAGATACAAACTCATTCAAGTTCTTTTTGAGAGAGAGGAGGGGGATATGGGATTTCCTTCTTTAACAGTTTAATTCATAGGGGGTGGTATGTTAGAGGCTATAATAGTATTGAATATCTATTGCTCACATGCAATACAATGTAAACATCTTCTCCTCTGTAATAGTGTGAGCTTTTAGAGGATATAGTCATTTAATAGTGTCAATATTCAGCCCCTCACATCTCGGAGTTATATGTCTGTGCAGAGGGTTCCAAATCTAATCGGTGGTAGCTTTGTAGATTCACATTCATCTGATACCATTGATGTCATAAATCCGGTAAGTAATGAGGAGATAAGAAAATATCATTTTCTTGTTTGGGTTGTTAATAGTTATCTGGATTTTCTTTTTCTTTCTGAAATTTTGAGTGTAGGCAACACAAGAAGTGGTATCTAAAGTGCCCCTGACAACAAAAGAGGAGTTCAATTCTGCTGTATCTGCTGCAAAAGAGGCTTTTCCATCGTGGCGAAATACACCAATTACGACACGACAGCGCATTATGTTTAAGCTCCAAGACCTTATTCGTAAGAACATGGTTAGTGGGTTAAATTCTATCAACATAATTCCTTGTTGGCTCATATATGGGTGATATTGAGAACAAAGATTGGACTCTTTATGTAGGATAAACTTGCCTTGAACATTACCACAGAACAAGGAAAAACATTGAAGGATGCTCAAGGAGATGTGTTCAGGGGCCTAGGTCTGTACTCTTTGTATTATTTATTCTCTTAAATGTGCAATAGGTATTGGTTGTTGTTGAATCCTTGTTTTCTTAAAGAGGTGGTGGAGCATGCATGTGGAATGGCAACTCTTCAGATGGGAGAGTATGTTGCAAATGTGTCAAATGGAATCGATACCTACAGCATTAGGGAACCCCTTGGCGTCTGTGCAGGAATTTGCCCCTTCAATTTCCCTGCAATGATTCCGTTATGGGTATGTTTGCATTTTTTTTTAATTAGTATTTTTCAAGATGTTTACATTTCTTACAGTTTATATCTTTATGCCTTTTCCATTTCGTTCTTTCTTTCCTCTGAGGTATAGTTTGACCTACTTAGGATTTTCTTTTTCATTAATAAATTTATTTTGTGCTTTAATAAGCAATCCTGGATAAAAAAATATTTTCTTTCTAATGTCATGTGGCAGATGTTCCCAGTTGCAGTCACGTCTGGAAACACCTATGTCTTAAAGCCATCTGAAAAGGACCCAGGTTATTTATTTTATTTAAGTTTTTCATGAGTTTAGTTAACCATCTTATTCATCTAACCTTATTTTGTCTAATGACTTATTGCTTTTGTATTTGAGTAAATGGTGCTCAACCTTTTTCTCTACTTTGATATCAATATATACATCTTTTCACTTCTGAAATATATTTACAATGTTGATTACAGGTTTTCTTATATTTACTAGTTCCTAATTTACTTCTCTCAGCTTCTTTTCCTTCTTTTTTCCTTTTCAGGGGCCTCAATGATTCTTGCAGAGTTGGCAATGGAGGCTGGTCTGCCCAATGGTGTCCTGAATATCGTCCATGGCTCGAATGTATGATCCGTATTATACAACTATTTAGTACTTTCCTCTTGAGTGCTCAGCAATCACTTTAAATCAGAAAACAATGTCTGGCTAATCAAAAATCACAACTTTCAGTCTTGTTCTGATATTTTTCATCTTTATTTCAATCTCTTGCAGGATACTGTTAATGCAATTTGTGATCATGAAGATATCAGGGCTGTGTCATTTGTTGGTTCAAATACAGTTAGTAATCTGACTATGTTGACTATTCCTTATGTTTCAAATTGAGTGTAGTAGATTGTCCCATTCCACTGAATTTTTCTTTCAGTTGATAAATGCATGCATGCTAGAAGATTTGTTCATCTACAATATATATATATATATGGAGTATATTATATGTCATCAGTCCAAATATGTAATGCACCAACACCAATATTAAATATACTATCAGTCCCCAATGCCCCCCAACCCCACCCAAAAAAAGAATTGTATGAGTCAATAAACTTTTGAAGTGTATAAGCTAGATTAATCTCAGTCACAATATTTGATAAGTTGAAGTTCGTTATCAAGACAACATATAGGTATTTGTGCAAATTGTACAACAATGAGACATGAGAAAGAACATCCATGTCCATGTTTGTCAGTGAAAGATCCATTAGACCCTGTTTAGTAGTGAGCATAGTGATTTAGGCAGGTACTTCATCTTAGCCTTCCCTACTTCTTTGGCCCTCATTTTGCCACCTTATACATCAACTTGTCAAAATCTCGCATGCATGCATAAACAAGTTGTGTAGAAGCTTGGGCTCCCATTTTCCTCCGTACAGCACCTAATCTTTTATTACATTATTAGTTATTCATAAATCAAGCAAGGTTAAGCACCTTTTTGTTAGAAATAATTTTAAAGAAAGGAAGTATCAGAATTTGACTTGAGGTTGATTAGTGAAAGCTCTTTCAAACTCGATCTGTTACACAGTTTACCAAGCATGAACAACATTTATTCTTTTTGTGAATTGTGGGGCTTATTTGGATTTTCATTTCCAAGGCTGGAATGCACATCTATTCAAGAGCATCAGCTAGCGGAAAACGCGTTCAGGTCAGTGTGATGATCCACTCTCGGACATTATGATTACGTTTCCTTATAAAAGGGTATATACTTGTCAAATCATTTCTAAATGAATCTTGTATATTGACTGCTTCCCTAACGACATATTCAGTCCAATATGGGAGCAAAGAATCATGGAATTGTGATGCCTGATGCAAACATCGATTCCACCTTAAACGCTTTAATTGCAGCTGGTTTTGGTGCTGCTGGACAAAGATGCATGGCTCTTAGTACAGTTGTGTTTGTTGGAGACTCAAAATTCTGGTATTCCAATCTGTTATATTCCACTCTTTCTTTCAGTTCATTCTTTTCCAGTCAGCAGATAAATTACTGGCTTGGTTATTAGGAGCATCATATTGAAAAATTACATGGAGTTTTTTTATTTCGTTGACCATCCTTCTACTCTTGTATAAGGGGAAAATGTTTTATTCCAAATATGCATGCCATTATCAAATCCTTTGGATCTTTATAGGGAAGAAAAGCTAGTGGAGCGTGCCAAAGCTCTTAAAGTAAGTGCTGGAACAGATCCTGAGGCAGACCTCGGTCCAGTCATTAGTGTGCAGGTGAGTTCATAGCCAACTTTCTAACTGAAATGATTGAATGTTCATCAAGAAGTCTTCGATGATTGATAAGCTTTGGAAAGATTTTTTTTGCATTTATTATTCCCGTGGTTTCTGTCCTGTTTCGTTTCTTTAAGCACTTGCCTATAATCGTAGGCGAAGGACAGGGTATGCAAATTGGTCCAAAGTGGGGTTGAAAGTGGAGCCAGACTATTGCTTGACGGAAGAACCATTAAGGTACTTGTTTATTTATATCCGCATAAGAGAGTACTGAAAATTAAGCCTCATAAAAGGAGTTTGTTTATATTCCCCTCTGAAACCAAACCAAACAAAGGAAAGCATTTTCCTTTATCATATCTTCGTAAAATCTGAGGTCCAAACACTGAAAGGAAATGAGCAGTTAAAAAGAACTTAAACTTGTTCAAGAAAACTCATCTTTCTACATTTATAAGTTGCACTTGGAAGTATCAAGACTTCATTTTTAACTGATGTAACAACAATTTTAAGAATGCAGGCTATATCACTATTTTAATTCTGAAAACCTAGGTATTAATTTCATTTTAAAAATTCAGAATTACTGTTCATAATGTTGCTAGAGACAATGCATCATTATCAGTGGTTTGTCTTGGTAAGACCAATGAGCTTACTGTTGCCTTCATTGATGTCTAATAGGTTCCAGGATACGAACAAGGCAACTTTGTTGGTCCCACCATCTTAGCTGATGTCACGGCTGACATGGAATGCTATAAGGTATTGATTGCTGTCTTATTTCTGTTTAACCTTGAAAAAGTACAAATTAATTCTCCTCTCGCTGTGGCTTCCAGGAGGAGATCTTTGGCCCTGTTCTTATTTGCATGCAGGTATATAATTAACTCTTCTTTTTCCATATCATAGTGTTGTGTGGGTTCTTGTGCCAAGTAATATTATCTTATTCCTCCTCTCAGGCGGACAGTTTGGACGAGGCCATTAACATAGTCAACAGAAATAAGTACTTTCTCTCCCTTGTTCTATCCAATCATCAAACTTAATTTCCCTCGTTGGTCAAATCATCTTTGAGTACTACAATGTCGTGTGTGTGACTTAGTTATAATCCGAAATGCAGATATGGAAATGGGGCAGCTATTTTTACAACATCTGGTATAGCTGCAAGAAAATTTCAAACTGAAATAGAGGCAGGCCAGGTACCAAATTTCGACTTATTTCTCCTCTTGACATTTTTATATATGTTTCAGTTGCTGAAGTGAGCTTTCATCTTTCAGGTTGGTATCAACGTCCCTATTCCTGTTCCGTTGCCCTTCTTCTCATTTACTGGCTCCAAGGCTTCTTTTGCTGGGGATCTCAATTTCTATGGTGAGTCTTTCTCTCGCATTCTCATAGCATGTTTTGCTTTCAATTTTTGTTACGATTTTATCTGATGGGGTTGATTCTCAGGTAAAGCTGGAGTTCAGTTTTACACCCAGATAAAGACAGTTACTCAACAATGGAAAGATTTTCCCAGCGGTGCTGGAGTTTCTCTAGCAATGCCCACTTCTCAAAAATCATGAGAAAACAAATTTCGTCAGCTTGTTTCGAAATTGCTCTGATCTGTACACAAAGTAATATTATACTTTGGTTGTGTTTATCTATGAATAAAATTAAGTAAGTTCCAAATTCTGAAAATCCTTTCTGACCAAGAAACATAAAAATAACAGAACTTTCAGAAGATCCATTTTCAAAAAACAGACATCTAATACATAATTTGTGGTTCCTGGGAGATGCCAGGCGCAGACATAGGCATACCTATACATACATTAAACGTTCACTAATAAGAGAAATATCAATCATATTAGTTTCAACATCCACATTCACCAAAAAGACCTAAGATCCCAGGCGCGTAGCAATTTCCATCACTTAATTCATGCTTGGAGTTTTTGCGATATTGGACAAGTGTCGTTTTCCCTTGACATGAGAAGCCAGATCAATGTCGCTGAGCAGCTTCACAGAGCACACTTTGCAGTAAAGACTGAATATCTGATTGTTGGCCTGTTTTTGGCTGTCTCTTTGGTTGCTATTCGAAGATGAGGGTCTTGAATCTCCTGCATGAAACTTACTTCCTTTGAGGGACTCTGACTTGGATCTGTGCTTAGACCCCTGGAGATGAGCATTTAAAGTCGTTTCACTTGTGGTTGTCACTTTACATATATCACACACCCATTCTTGCTGAGGTTTCCTGATGGGAGGAATCTCTGCGGGCCTGTCACTCGTCTCTGCATAATGCACCTGCAGTTGCAAACACAAGTTACTAAACATTCTATCTAGTATATTTTCACTATACACTGGTAAACAAGCCATAGATATTGAATACATCAACCTGTGCATGCAGAATTTACCTGTTCTGATGTTGCAACATTACTTTTCTCCTCTGTTTCTAAAACTAGGACATCTCTCTCTGACTTATTGCATTCTTGCTGTATCAATAGGCAAACAATTTGTTATGTTTTCTTTTCACAGCACAGCACATACTTCGATTACAACAGTTGCTAACCTTGTTTGCGATGAGCCTTTCCAAAGCTTCCGAACCATTTTCTTTGATATATTGTTCTGCTACATCCAGTCATAACATGTTTGTCCTCCTTTCGCTTGTACAACTTGTCGATAAGTGCTTGTACATCGACAGATAAGACTGGACGAACAAGAATGTGGTAGGCATGGCATGCACCTCGAAAGCGAGGCATCACTAACCAGATAATAGCTATGAGCCTTATGCTATCCCAGAATGGTACCCTGTCAAAACAAATGAAGATTACAATAATATATACATTTAACACCAAGAAGCAGCTAAGGATTCTATTACAAAATGCTTACCACACAATTAACTTGAGAAAGGTAAATTCAAAGAGAGAGATTAAAGAAAAAAGGGTCCAATATATGATCAACTTTTTCATGTGATATTTAGAATCAGCCTCAACTGCCTTGATGGAAGCAAACCTGCAAAATCACACTATAGTAAGGGTTTCTGCAAGCAATTGTGTAAAATCAAAGTGCATGCATACACACAGAATTAAAGAAAGCCATAGAACTTACAGAGGATAGCCCAGAGCAATTACAGGCCTGTAAAAGACATGATCCGAATCGTAATCATCATCAATTTGGAAAAAAGTAAATGACAGAAATATACAAAAATGGAAGAGAGAAACATACATACCAGGCAAGATAATCGATGCATACAAGAGCAAAATTGAGGAGCAGCATGAGACCCATTTGAATTTTAACAAGAACAAATGCAAATGAAGAGCAAAGGCAGAGAGAGTGGTGAAAAGTCTTTATGTATTCCTCGTCTCTTGGTCTTACTAAAGTAAGTGCCATCAATAATCATTATTCATTTTTTAAGTGTTTTTTTAACATTTGAATTATTATTCAAAAATCTCACGTACCATCAATCTTGATAGTATTAAGTTTGTGTGTGATTTCCGAGATGCATGTTGGCACCGGTGAATTAATAATTTTTCTTTGTTTTTTGGTAATTTGATTATATGTGAGTTTCCGATATGCATATACGTTGACTCAAATTTGGACTATTAAGCCTATTCATGTTGTATATAATGTTGGGTTGCTGTTTTTTTAACTTCATGTATTAACATTTTCGAGTACTTCATGTACTCTTGACTTCTTAAAAAAAAATTATAATAATCTCATTTGAGCAGTGTTTTTTTATAAGTATATAATTTGCTAATGAAAATATACTATGACTGCAATAGATGTGAAAAAAAAAAATTGGATTCTAATCACAATCCATCTCACATATCTAATGAAAATATACTATGCCAGTGTTTTTTTCTTTCTTTTTACTGCAAATATGTATTTATGGAAAATATGAAATCTACATCTACATATCCAATTTATGGAAAATATGGTGTAGAAGTATTTCAGAATAGTTATTTGAGTTGAGGAGAAGCTAGAATCATCATCGGACTTGTATTTTAGTGATTTGTCTCACATCATCGACATCTTGCACGTGACTCCATCGCTAGATAAAATCTCACGTGATATTGCATCCACGTATGTCTCTGACACACATCTGCATAATTTTAAATTAATAATAACGATAATATTAAAATATTGCAAGTGCAAATTTCCTGTCTCTTTTTTTTTTCTATGTTTTTTCCTTGCGTAATTTTGTTCAATTTATTTGATTATGATGGTACAGTATATATTCTATTCTGCAACCATACACACATGATTATTCGATTTGTCCTAATATATAAATCGTACAAAAAAGAAGGGGAAAATAGGTGCATGTTAAATGACACGTACTAAGAAAATTAATATTGTCAATTTATTTTCGATTAATCTAAAAATGTCCTCATTATTTCTGAGCTAAATTAAGTCCTGGAAAGCGATATAAAACCATAAATTAAACATCCCAATCATGAAATATCACTTCAAATCATAGTCTAGGTTCATTGAACTTGTAATTAGATGTTTAATGGGATAAATGATAAACCCCCACTATCATACATGGGATGGAATGGAATGGGATCTATTTGTTAGGGAAAAAAACACTACCTTCCAAATTTTCCAATATTTATTCATGTTCTTTTTTTCCGGTAATTTTGAAACGAGCTTAAATAAGTTTGAACAAATTTTATTTGATTTTTTTAACTCAATTGCAAAAATTATACTCCGTATTGAACAAAAGAATTGATACAACTAAATCAAAATCACAACCAAATATTCAAAGCAAGTAGTGGAAGACCAAAAACACAAAACCAATGTCGATTCAAGTCAAAAAAATATTTCAATTTTTTAGGGGTTCATTTTTTAAAATATTTTTTTTATAATATAACTATATAAGATGACCATTATAATTGTTTAGACAAGTCATATTTATGTAATAGCTTGAAATATCATTGTCGAATCATTTTAAATATTGAGCAAAATTATACATTGTTGTCTTTTAGAGCATCTCCAATGCAAGGAATGAATTTGGAGGTATGAATTTGACACATATATGCCACATGTGTGCCACCTCAAAAGTTTCATACCTCTTCCTCTAAAATACTCATTCCTCCCCAATGCTTCCTTCCCAAAAAATAACTATTCATGGTCCCACCATCAAATCATATGGAGTATTTATTTTCATCATCTCTATTCATTATTTATTTGAGAAGATGCATTTACTCTAAAATTATTAAAATTATAAAAATTTATTTAAGCATATTGTGATTTGTGATCCATTTTAATTTATTATAATATGATTTAATAGCAAACCTTATTTAAAATTTTAAAAAACAATAATAAAAAATGTATAGATAAAATGAAATGAAATCTTCAAATGGTAACATTCATTTATATTCTCTAAATAAAATTTAAAAATAAAGATAAAAAATATATATATTGTTTAATTAAAAAAAAGTATGTGGAGGGACCACAAATACCTCACCTCACGCAAGAGGGCGAGAGTGTTTCTCACACACCAATTAAACTCTTTCTCTCTCTCAAGTGAAACTCACACTTAAATTCCCCACTCTCACTTTTCTCCCCATTTTTTCTCCTTCCCAAGAAGCACTACTTGTTCCCCATTCCTCCTTCCTTTGCCACATCATCTATTCCACAATCACACCTTCCTCACATTTTGGGAAGAGGTATGAATCCACATGGGATTGCTTCCTCCCATTGGAGATGCTCTTATAAATTGATTTACATTATGTTTCATGAATTTATATAGAATAAAAAAATGAAGGGATGAAATCTTATTTTAAAGTTCAATTCAACTCAAATATTCCTAGAATCGCCTGGCCAAATGAAAGACAAATCAAAACTCCGAGAGTCATATTTCATTACATTGAAGCTTCTCTAAACGGCTCTCAACCATTTGCTTGCATCAAAGTTCAGTACTCAAATCAAACATCCGTCTCAGTAGGGATCCCAAAATCACTAACGTTAGATAAATTAACCCACTCCTCCCCTATGATTAGTAATTCCACATATGCATGATAAATAAGTAAAAAATTCTCGGGCCTTGCATTAATCTCGAACCACAATTAATCATACCAAACGTTTGATTCGTTGGAAATAAAAAATCAATCAAATTTAATTCAACCTAATTAAGCAAATAAATCCTTGTTTTATTATAATTTACTTATATAAGAAAAGATGAGACGTGAAAGCTAGTTGGACAAAAAATACTAGCAAGATCAGCAATTCAATCATAACTCCTAAGGAGAAGGTTAATGGCACGTGTGAGGTTATGGACGAATGGGTAGGGCTGATTAACGAGAAATGGGGTTCACTTGTGTACACTTTGTTTGATGAATTAATGCAATCGAGTCATTATTTTGATTCGATTATAATTTGATAGGTTAAAAATTCAATTGAATATTTTAAATTTTATTTAAAATCACTTAAAATTCGATATACAAGAATTTACTATGATAAATTGTTGATCATTTACCAGTCTCTTAGAAGTTGAAACTAGGCACCTCACGTTAGAGTGTAAAATTTAGTTTCTCCTTTCATTTTTTTATTTTATCTGTAAAATAAGTTATGAAAAATATTGTACTTTCTCCATCACATATCTCACACTTTTTTTTTTTTTTTTAAACGATTCACAATAATTTTCACACTTTTAAAATGGAAAAAATATTTTTTAAACTTCATATTCACAATTTTACACAAAACGTCATTACTTTTGGATTGACACATACATACATAGAAGTCAACTCACATGCTTGAAATTTTTATGTTATACTTAATTGATTAAATTATGCAAGATAATAATGACTTTAGTTGTTACAGTCTTTAATGTTGTTATAAAACTCCATAATTTATGAAGATAATAAAATTATTGCTAATATATATATATATATATATATTAAAATATAATAATCTATATTCTTATTTAATATAAAGTAAAAAAAAATTAATTATGCAAATAATCATCGGTTTTATGGAAATATCTTATAGATTTGGATTTAATTTTAACACGTGTGTAAATAGTTAACATTAAAATTTTGAATTAATTCATTAAGTTTATCTGTTCTTGTGCCTAAAGTTTCGATTAATAAGTTTTGAATTAATTCATTAAATAATTAGCCTTAAATTGCATTAAATTTTTTAATTAATTTATTAAATAATTAGTGTTAAATTCTCTACACATAAATTTAGATTTCTTACAATTTTGACTAAAAAGTAGCAATACAAAATTTTTGCAAATAGTGAGACTTTTAACTATTTTGTTATAAAGATCAATCAACAATATTCACTCGTTAATGTTAAGATAAAAATAACACATAATTTAAAATAATTAGATTAAAAAAACGACAATACAAAATTTGATTTTAAAAAAGGTGCGAGACTTTAAAATTTATATTGAGATTTTGGAACTACTTTAAGCATTTTTTTAATTCAGATTTCATTATGGTGTTAATTTAGCCATTTTTAAAATAAAAATAGAGTTTAATTTAGATTTTTACTTATATTTAATTGATTAAATTATGCAAGATAATAATGATTTGTTAAGATTTTTAATGTGGTTATAAAATTCCATAATTTCTAGAGATAATAAATAAATGCAATATATATATATATATATTTTTTAAATATAATAATCTATATTCTTACTTAATACAAGTAAAAAATAATTTAACTATACAAATAATCATTGATTTTATGGGAATAACTTATATATTTGGATTTAATATTAACTAAATAGTTAGCATTAAAATTTTGAATTAATTCATTAAATTTATCTATTCTTGTGCCTAAAATTTTGACTAATAAGTAGCAATACATAAATTTAAATTTAGGTTTAGAATTAGCAATAATTAACATTAAAATTTTAAATTAATTCATTAAATAATTAGCATTAAATTGTTGCATAAAACCGCTCACATTAATTATTCAAATTAATTGTAACAAATTAAAAAATTAAATTATATATTAAATGTAAATATTTTGAATTGTTATATTAAATTTAATTTAAAAATACTTAACAAATAAATAAATAACACTAAAATAACTCCAAAATAAAAGATTCACATAAATTTGTAAGATTGCTAAAATGTAGATCATCAGGAATTCAAGAAATTAAACTTCTAATTCGTAAACTTATATACATTACAATTAGAGAAACCCTAAACAAAAAAATAATCTAAATTTTTTCTTCTCTTTGATATTGTCATTGTCGTAAGTTTTGATATATGATGAACCTACAAAATAAATTAAAAGTGAAATATAGAAAAATATCAGTGACAAAATTAATTAAATCGAGTCAAATAAAATCAGATTTGATGAAAGTCTTATACCCATAAACCCAAATTGCTAATGATCTCCATGCATGTTTGTAATCACATCAATTAATAGAAAAAACATTCAATAGTAGAAAATATCTCAATGTTTGTAATCACATCAATAGAAAAAACATTGAATCGTAGAAAAGAAAACATGGTGATATTAAAAGAAAAAATATAAATATAAATTTATAGATTTAGAAATAAGAATGTAGGGTTGAGATGAAAATTTTTAAAATGAAGGGTTGAGATTAAAAGATAAAATTATAAATTGATGAGAATTCAGAATTTTTGAAATTAAGAGATTTTAAAAAAAGAGTTTGAGATAGAAGGGGTGTGGTGGTGACATGTGACAATAGAGAAGTTTGCAAATATATAGAATTAAAATTCTATACTCTCCCCGTCTAAAAAAAAATAGTCTACTTTCCATTTTTTACACAAACTAATACATTTTGGGTATATAAAATTTATTTCTTACATTTTTGACAATATTATTAAGTAATCTCAACCATCACTATGACTATCTTTTTTAGATAGACTACAAAATATCATTATTTTTGAACTTATGCATATTCACAAGTTAATTAATTTTTTTACTTTATACAGTACAGAAATATTTATAAAATTATTTCTCAAATTATTATACTATTTAATATATGTGTTCACATATATATAAAAGTTATAGAATCAAAAATCTACATAAAATTAATCCAATAGTATGTCTAAGTAATTCATTAAGAAACACTTAGTGACATTCGCTTATTTCTTGTGGTACTTCTTGTACCATTGTAATCCTATTTGGGGTTTAGGGTTATATGGCGAACATTAATTGAGAGAATCCGGAAAAAGCTTTTAGGTTGGGCTAGGCGACACGTCTCTATAGGCGGGAGAATCACTCTCCTTAAAGCGGTGCTTACAGCTATGCCACTATATTATCTATCGTTCTTTAAAGCCCCGGTGTGCGTTATCCAAATAATCAAGAGGATTCAAATGAACTTTTTATGGGGAGGGAAAGAGAACTGCAGAAAAATAGCATTGATCAAATGGGAGAAGGTATGCAAAAATAAAATATTTGGAGGATTGGGAGTGAGAGACGTAGGCATTTTTAATAAGGCTCTTCTATATAAATGGGTATGGAGATGGACCAGAGAAGAGAACGCATTATGGGTACGGATTCTGAAATCAAGATACAATCAAAGTAGTGAGGGTGGGGAGAGAAATCGCACAAAGCACGGATGCTCCTTATGGTGGAGAGAATTCGACAAACTCAGGAATGGATCCGAGGGCGAATTATTTTACGACAATATGAAATTCAAGCTAGGCAATGGATCCTCAGTTAAATTCTGGACCGATCCATGGCTCGATAACAGAGTAAGCCTGAGCGAAAGATTTAATTCTCTCTATGATATATCATCAAACAAGGAGGGCTATGTCAAAGAATTTTTCCAACAAGACGGGGAAACTTGGGGTTTTTATTGGGATAGGGTGTTTAATGCTAACCTTTGGCTCTGTATTGTCAGGTACAAGATTGATAGCTCGAGGAAGGACACGCTTGTTTGGAAGAATTCACCGAAAGGCATGTTCAGCACAAAAAGTATGTACAAACTGCTAGCTGACCAGGAGGACTCAACGGGACCGACAGGCATACTTTGGCCGAAAGTGTATCCCTTCAAAAGTATCGGCCCTTTCATGGAAAGCTCGGCAACCGCGGAGAACCTATTAAAGAGAGGCATTAATCCGGACGCAAACAATGGGCTGTGTCGCAGATGTAACAATGCATTGGAAACTGGAAGTCATACATTCATCACTTGTTCAAATTCATTAATGGCGTGGAGTGATATCCACTCCCTTTAGCCTATTCTAATTCTATTGGTGACCACCTGGAGGAATTTTGCAGCAAGGGTGGAAACCCAAATAAGAGGAAGATTATGGGCCTTAATATGGCAATGCACTATATGAAAAATTTGGAGAGCTCGGAACCATCTTATATTTAATGGCAAAGAGTGGACTACGGATGAAATCACGGAGAGTATCAAATTTAGCACCTGGAAATAGCTCAAAGCACACAAAATAATTGAGAACTCTTATCACGATTGGGATATAGCTCCATGGATGTGTACTAAATAAATTACAATCCATCTGCACTTTAGATTTTTTTGATACATCACTATTGTAACAGATTTTGAGTACTCTTTACTCAGATATGGTATATATGCATCACCTTTACTTTCCAAAAAAAAAAATCCTATTTGGGGTATTTAATAAAAAATTCTTTCACCGATAAAAAATAAATAAATAAAAATTTCCAAATGTACGTAACTGAAACAACTTATAAAAGCTCGGTATTTAATAGCCAATAATCATGAAATTTAATTAAATAAATTATAATTGACTTAAATTTAATGACATGTGTTTAGAATAATTATTTTATAAATATTAAATATCAATAAATGTAAATGAATTAATTTAATGAAATTTAATTTTCTAAATTATACTCGCTCCGTCCCTAAAAAGCTTGCACATTCACTTTCACAATATACATGTATTTACCTTTCATGTCTTTTTTTTGGGATATTATACATTTAATCAAACTACTTTATTTACTTTATATATAAAAGTTTACAAAATTACTTCTCAACACTCTAATCATTACAAATTTTTTCCTAAACTCCGTGCAAAAAAATGCAAAATTTTCAGAAACATAAATAGTACTCCGTATTTCATAAAGTTCTAAAATTTCTTTATATTATATGTGTATTACTGTATTAGTCTACTTAAACTAAAAATAATTTGTCGTAATTATTGACAACATAAATTAAAAGAATTTAGTCAACAATAACAAAAAAATAAATAACTCACTAATTTTGTAAATTTAAATTGAAAATATGTAAATTTAATTAAAAAAATGAATTTTAATTAATCAACATTAAATAAATATATAATCAATAGATGTATACTATAAATAGGTTGATAATATGTTGTACATTAATTACAAAAAATCAAATTAATTTTTAAAATATGCAATGAAAACTTATTAAAATAATATCATCAATTCATCATGCAAACAAATTTGAAATATAACGTTATATCATTATATAATTATTAGAATATTATAATTTCTAAATATTGTGCCAAATTTTTTACTCATCATATGCCAAGATTCTTGCTCATTATTTAAGTCATGGTGGTAAATTAAAATTATTGCATAATGCATTCATGATATAAAAGTGGATAATTGAGCCGTAATTATGTCTATATATTAAATACTAATTATATTATTTCCAAAAAAAATTGTATTATTAATTAGGAAATCTAAATTTATGCGGTTATGAGCAATTCAATGTTAATTATTTAATAAATTAATTCGTAAATTTAATGCTAATTATTGCTTGTTTTAAATTTAAATCTAATTTTTTATATTGCTACTTATTAGTCGAAATTTAGACACAAAAATAGATAAATTAATTCAAATTTTTAATACAAACTATTTACACACGTGTTAATATTAAATCCAAATCTAAGGTATTTATATAAAATTGATTGTTTGAATAATTAAATTCTTTTTACTTCATATTAAATAAGAATATAAATTATTATATTTAAATAAATATATGTATGTATATTACATTTATTTTATTATCTCCATAAGTTATGAAATTTTATACCACATTAAAGACCTTAACAACTAAGGGCATGATTGGTATGATGGAATAAATTTGAGGCTGAATGTAATGAACTTAAGAATGAAATGAAGGTGTAAATGGAATGACATAAGAATGTAATTCCTATTGGTATACCATTGGAATGAATGTGGGAATAAAATAGTAGTATTTTTTAAAATTAATATTATTGATTATTGTTAAAAATATATTATTTTTATTTTTAATATTTTAATAATCATTATTGACTCTCTATTATTATTATTAATATATATATATTTCTGATTTTATTATTTATAATAAATGTATATTTTATATAAAAATAATGTTTTTATTTTTAAAATAAGATTATCAATATTTTTAATATTAAATAAATTTAAAAAATATTATTATTATTTATATTATTAAAAATTATTATACTATTATTTTATATTATTGAAAATAATATATTGTATATACTATATTGCACTCTGTATTATTTATATTTAAAAAAATGATTTTTATGTTATTATATTTATAATTTAATATTATTGAAAAATAATATTATTGTTAAAATTAATATATTATTATTTATATTTTTTTAATTTATTATATTTTTATTTTTAGATTATATATTATATTAATATTAATATTTTTATTTTTATTAAATATTTTTATTTTTTACTATTAAATAATAATATTATTATTAATTTTTATTGCAGGATTTATTAAAATATTGATTCCTTCCTTAAACCCATGGGTAGGAAGGAATGAGAATTCCATATATTTGGGAATCACCATTCCACAAGGAATGATGATTCCATTCCATAAATCATATCAATCGTCAAATTTGGAATAGATTCATGAATGGTGATTCATTCCTGACCTATTCCACCATACCAATTATACCCTAAGGTCGTTATTATTCTACATAATTTAATCAATTACATTATTTCATTCTTAATAAATTAATTTCACTAATTAAGTAAATTATAAGAAAACATTATAAATTCGTTAGTCGATTTTTTCCTTTAAATGTAATGTATGTTCACAAATATTTATAAAATTATTTCTCAAATTATTATACTTTTTAATATGTGTGTTCACATACATATAAAAATTATAGAATCGAAAATCTAAATGTGTAATTCAAATTTATACAAGGCTTTTGTCTTAAAAAATAAAGGTGAATTTTCAATAAATAAATAAAAATAAATGTAAATGATGATTTAAAGTAGACGAATCTCCAACGTGTAATTCAAAATTATACAAAATCTTGTCTTAAAAAATAAAGGTAAATGATGATTCAAAGTAGAGTAAATATTATATTGAATGACGAACCTCAAACGTGTAATTCAAATTTATGCAAATCTTTGCCATAAAAAATGATTAATTCTTTTGATTCAAATTTATGCAATTCTTTGCCATAAAAAATGATTAATTCTTTTATTCAAAATTGGGTGTATTGTTATATTTGAATTTTAATATTTAATTTATCCAATATAATTTTTAACTCAACATTTAACTCCACTTTCACTATTCACACAAATGTCATTACTTAAAAATCAACTCATTTCTTTACTTTATACATAAAGTTTTACAAAATTATCCCTTAAAATTTCACTAATTATTACACTTAAAGTTTTACAAAATTATCCCTTAAAATTTTACTAATTATTACACTTTCTTAATATACGTGTTCATCTAATTTCTGGGACGGGAGAGTATTAATTATCTAATTAATTTTTTGACCAAAATGAAATTATAATCAAATCTTGAATGCACATAAATATGAGTCTACAAAATAAGGAAAAATGATGATTTAAAGTAGAGTAAGTCAACTTCTTTTCCAAGGACAAATAGGTAAATTCAGTAGTCGATTTCTTCAATCTTAATTGGAGCTTCAATTCTATAAATTAATCAGCTGCGGTGTGAGAGGTTTCACATAAAACCCAATTTCATATTCCCCGCCGTCCTCCTCCTCCTCATTTTCTCTCTCTCTACACCTCCATTAATCACATATATAGAGAGGGAGAATGGGAGGGCAAAAATTCGCTGTACTTCTGTGCGCGGACGACTCAGACTACGTGAAGAAACTGTACGGCGGATACTATGGCGTATTCGTGAGAATGCTGAAAGAAGAAGGTGAAAGTTGGGACGTATATAAGGTGGCGAGAGGCGAGTTTCCGGCCGACGACCAGATCGGTGATTATCAAGGTTTCGTCATCACTGGAAGCTGCAATGACGCCCATGGAAATGACCTTTGGATTTCTAAATTGCTCACTCTCCTCAACAAATTGGACGCCATGAAAAAGAAAATTCTAGGTATTTGCTTCGGTCATCAGGTATGTCTTCTCGATCATCTTTTCCCCCTTCTTTATTACTCCTATTTAGTGTATTTGTTTCTGTTTTTGCTGCTCCACTCTGTTTAGGCCTTGTAAATTGCTCCAGTGTATATTCCTAATTAAAATCTATTGATCCCCTTTATTCATTTAATTAATACTATCATTCTTTTCTTCTAAAAATATGCAAAACAGTAAATGAGGTAATATAATTGTTCATGATAAAACAATTAAATATACACATCTATGACATTGCTGGTGCAATCGGTTTGTTTGTTTCGATCATGACGTTTCCGCTTCGCTGGTGCTGCTGTTGTGTCATCAGCTCTCCCCTTTGGTTTTACGAGTTTGGTTAGACAGTTGTCTTTTTCTTTGCATCTCTTTGACGTGACCTGCTTAATTTTAGCCCCACTAGTTCTTAATTTACGGCGGTGTTTGTGTATAAATTCTCAATTACTTTCATCCTTTTGCAAGCCTCCGTTAAAAAAATAAATACTCGTATATAGTATATCGCGCTGAATCTCGCCTTAGCAATTAAGGATTAGGCGTTTGTTCTAATTAATTTTTCACCCATAAGTTAATTAAATAATTTATTTGTTTTTCAAAAAAGTGTTTTACGGATGACGATGTCGTCGGTGACAGCATTAATTAATCCTGTCATGCTAAGCTAATTATCGCAATTATCTGCACTGACACGTATATGCTAAACTCCATTTATTATCCTCCTTTAAGTCTTTAACAATAATCTACTCCTATTTTCAATTCTTGAATTCTGAAAAATAAAATAAATAAAAATAGGTAGTATTTAAGTTATTGTCAGAGGTAAAGTAAAGATTCAACTCGCATTAACCCTTTTTTATTTTATTTTTTTAATTTAGAGACTATAATAGAAGAGGTTAGGTACTAATTACTCACATGAGATGTTTCATTCCTTTACTAGATAAATTCGGGTTACGTTGAGTACATCCATAATTAGTCAGTGATAGTTTATTATTTTATTGAGGACGTATTTAAGGAACTTGTAATTAAGATATTATAACTAGTGGGATTATATAAAGGGGAGATAAAATAGGGAGAGGTCGAGGGGGCCACAATATATAGCAGTCTGTGACAACTATCAGAAAAGCTGTCAATCTGCCTTTGTTTATTTAAAGTAATTAGTTGCTTAAGCCGAACATATTGTCTGTAAATTAATTTTCAGTTTTAAAATTGTCACCTTGAACAGTTTGATGGGACCTATGTGCAAGCATATTTATTATATAAATTGACACGGCCGAATTAGTTTGTTTGTTTTGCACATAGTTCTAGAAAAAGCTATACAAACTTTCAAGACAAAGACAATGACATTTTTTAAGGTCATGGTAGTATTAAAGTTAACACTTTTAATTAAACTAAGATTTAAGGTTATGGTAATAAAAGTAAATCCGCTTTTTAACCCTCTCTACCCTCCATATCTTAGGAATTGAAGTTTCAAGAATCTAAATTGATATACTAAGATTGTCTTTAGTTATTTTATTTTTTTGTCACATGGGGTGTGGGGCGATTTAAACAGGAAACAAATAAAAGGGACAGTCTTTATCCGGCCCCAATAAAAAATACGGTACAATCATCACTCGACTTTATGAGAAAATATGTACTCTAATATTTCTGGTCCAAAATTGGTTATGACAAGGTAAAACGTGGAAAATATACTCCATTATGAGTAATGTCGAATTGTGCAACAAAGGTATTTATTATCATTGTCAGAAACGGCAGCATCTATCCTTTTCCCAGCTCGCGTCTCTTGATTTATTGTGGTCCAAAAGATTATGCGGCACAAACCTTGGTATGATTAGTGGAAGAATTATATGTATGATTAGTTATTTTAACAGATTCCCTTTTATTTTTGGCCCCCAAGAGTTATTATTTTATTTACCCATTTCTCTGATTTATATTTCCCCTCCATTTTGATGATGTAAGTTTAGTATAAATATGCATATGTAGATGATAACAAGTTCCCTTTGAAAGTGAAGACAAAAGGATTAAGGCCATCTTGGTAGTAACATATTAAGTATAACATTAATTTAACTGTGTGTAGAGTAGGTTGCTACAATTATTAGACAATGTTTTTATGGGGTATGCAACTTAGTGGGATGTAAACAATTTGTCCAGTTGGTAAAGGCCATTATATTCCACGTCAGATCCACCACTAGGTTATGTTTTCCCATATGGTTAGATATCTAAGACCACTAATTTGTGCTCCAAGGCATGCATGATAAATGCTTTATAATCTCGATGGGACAATATATATATGTGGTATTTTAAAATTGGTAAAGCATAAAAAAATATGTGCTAGATTAATAAAAAGTGAGAAATATGAGATAAAAATGATGATGTGAATTTTTTTTAATATTAGTTTCCTTCCAATAGCACGTATATGAATATAATCTGGTTAATGAAAAAAGTATTGTGTTATAGTTTTGATAAAAAGTGAGAAATATGAGATAAAATTGATGATGTGAATTTTTTTAATATTAGTTTCCTTCCAATAGCACGTGGACCAAACATCACATTTTATTTTGTAATTCTATATGTGACACGTAAGCCTTGATATATACAACCATATCAATATGGTCCAAATAGAGTTGCTTGTGGTGTCTTTTCAGTTTCATTAACTTTTCGAAAAGCCAATACATGCGTTTGAAATTCTTGTTAGATTAATTTATGAATAATTAGAATGAATTAATATATGCGTCTAGTTGGTCTGCCACCTTGACCCTTTTAATTAGTTATAATGCTCCATATTTTTTTTAGGCCAACTAAAGTAGTCAAAGAAAAAGGTGGTTGCGTATGAACATCATGTGA
Organism: Galeopsis tetrahit; assembly: GCA_963675135.1. Taxonomy (NCBI): domain Eukaryota; kingdom Viridiplantae; phylum Streptophyta; class Magnoliopsida; order Lamiales; family Lamiaceae; genus Galeopsis; species Galeopsis tetrahit. The sequence goes on from OY776131.1 coordinate 58,108,604, forward strand.
TCACCCATATATATACTAAACATCGTGACTGTGTTTGTTCCTAACAAGCAAATGATATGTGGTTGGTTAACGTCACATCATCAAAAATGGAAAAATTGTGAACAGAATTTGTTTAAATGATTTTTTTTAAACCCAATTAGGATTTGTGATTGTGGGATGATTAGGATGTCCAGTTCCATATGATCACATGCATGCTTTTCACAACGTGCCTATGCTTATGCATAATTTTGGTTTGTGCTTCCCCTGTTAATGCTTGGATATGATTATCATCTTTACTTTACGTGACGATTAGATATTGGGACGAGCTCTGGGAGGAAAGATTGGGCGCGCGAGCAACGGATGGGACATTGGAATCACAAAAGTTCATTTTCATCCATCACAGATCTTCACTTCTCTTAACATGCCTGCTTCCCTTTCTGTTATTGAGTGCCACAGGGATGAGGTAATTCCTATATTATCATATGGAGTAGTATATATAAGTACATTGTAGTAGTATTTAATTAAGTTGAATAATGCCATAGGTGTTGGAGCTTCCACCGAAAGCAGAGATTCTAGCATGGTCGAAAAACACGGGTGTTGAAATGTTTAGGTACGGTGATCACATTATGGGCATCCAGGGTCACCCCGAGTACACAAAGGACATCCTTTTGCACTTAATTGATCGTCTTTTCAACCGTGATCTCATTGAGGTATTGTACTAACATCTTTTGTGTAGGAGTATAATATTGTTGATTAGATGTTGCTTATACATGTATATATACCCCACTTCAGGAGTCTCTTGCTGAAGCGGCGAGGACGAAGATGGATGCAAATGAACCAGACAAGGATGCATGGAAGAAATTGTGCACCAGCTTTCTCAAAGGAAGATTGTGATCGATGAGAAAGAATTCAACAACGTACTAGGGGTCCTGAAGAAGATGTAAATAGTATAAGATAAATATTCTTGAGGACGCAGTTTGGCAAGAAAATTTAGTCTTAATTTGTGTTGAAGTTGGACATTGTTAATTTAATTTCCTGTCTTAATTACTAATGGCTTGAACATCTTTTATGTTTTTACATGACTAATTAGATGAGATGCTGGAAATTAAACTCAATGGGCACTTTCAAAGATTGGTAGGGACAAATATGATCAACACTAATTGAGAATCCTATCATCAGTCTGTGACCAAGTAAGATAGGAGATCACTGAATCTATACCAAAATTAGTATCACGTCTCATTTACTTTTATAATTGTGTTTTAGTTAAAATTAATATCATATTTCAATCAAATTTGGTGTTACATTAGAGGACAAATATAAAATAAAATTTTTAGTTCAAATTAGTATCACGTTTCAGTTAAATTTAGTGTTATTTTCAACTTTTTTCCTTTTTTTTTTATGAGGGAAAGAGACAAAGAGAGGTGCTATGTTTTGAAAATATTTGTTACTATATGTAATCCATAGAATATTATTTTATTTTATATAGGAATCCAAACTCAGAAAAGTAGGTTAAATATTGGGAAACAAGAAACATCGATCCATACTAAATTACTACATTTCTATGACAAAAAAACGCACTCAGCAACTCGACTTCCTGCAGCAATTAGCCAACATATCAACGTAGTACTGGCACTTTCCCATGTCATCAAATTCCTGGTTATTCAAGCACTGCAGAAAGAAAGAAAAAAACACAGTGAATTATTTTCAAAATTCATAATCAATAAAATATTGTAGAAAATGAATTAAATATAATTACCGGAGATTCATAAAAATTAAAAAAACTCCACGATCAGTTTAATCCCCCATAATATATCCAAAAAGTAATGTTTTGTAACCAATTTGTACCAACTACTTCTATTTATTCATTGCAGACATAGACATAGTAGTGAAAGGGACTTACATCCTCGAATGCCTGAGACTGAACACTGTAACTAGCATCAGTTGTAGCAGACACAGCAGCATCCACTCCCCTGTTTGCTACACCCATAATTGTACTACCAAATTTCTTTACTACAGAAATCAAATCAAATTATGAGAACATAAAACTATATTCTCCATTATATTTTTTTAATATACATATATATATATATGGATTGATCACCTGAGCTACTCAGAGTCTCAGTTTGTTCAACAGAAGCAGGTGGGCTCATGATGATGATTAGCCAACTGAAGTACGGAGTATAAAAAAGGAAAGATAGATAAAATTACAATGGAGTGCGCATGTCATATATACACATCAAAACAGGATGTTAACTTTTGGGCCAAGAAATCGCATTCATCGCTAGTATTTCTTGGAGGAGAGGCTATCACCTTCATTTTTTCTTTTTATATTCCTATCAATCCATCATTTAACTACTCTACATATATTGCAGTTTTGAAATGGAATATTGAAAATGTAGTGAAAAAGGATATTTTCGAAATTAAGTAAGTATAATACGTTTATACATTAAAAAAAAATGCGTATATACATAAGTCCGTCTGGCAGGCCGCCTATGTCAGAGACTGGCCAGGTGCGCCTATGTCAGTCCATGTCAGCGCTCCTTCCCAATGTTTTGACCGACCGTTCCATACTCCAATAATAAAACCCCTCTCTCCCCTTCATAACTCATTCATCTACTCTAATTTCTGTACTCTCTAATTTTTCTTTCTACCATTATTCATTCTCTACCTATAAATATTTTTTTTATAAAACTCCTCTCCTCACTCTACCGAAAATTCTGAGAAAAAATCATCAGGTTTGTTTTTATTTTGTATTATGTTGTTATAGTTTATCATATTTTGTCAATTTGTTTAAAAAAAAAAATTTATTCTTCTCAGGTAATTTAATTTGCTTAAAGATTTAAAGCTTGGAATCTGACACAAAAAAGTCTCGTGTATTTAAAGAATTGAACAAAATCAAGAAAAAGTATTTTTCTCATTTTCTTTCTTTTGTAAAATATAATAGTATTGTTTTTCAATTTTATATATTTGTATGCTTAATATAGTGAATTTAGAGTTGTTAGTTAAGATTAATTCGTGAGTTATATTGTGTTAAATATGATTAATTTAATATTTGAGTGTTTAGGTTAATCAAAAAAATAAGTAGAATTATTGGATTGATATTGAAAATAAAATATATTTAAGTGGTAATATTTAGTTAAAAAAAAAAAAGTTAGAATTTTTAGTGTTATAAAACTAGGAAAATGTAATGTGGAGAAAGAGAGGATAAAACATAATGTATTTTGTGAGGTGAGATGGGAAAGATGGGGTAGTGGAATGGTCAAAAAGTTGTGTCGTCAAGTTGAGCTGACAAATCTCTGACATAGGCACTACTGTCAGGCGCGCGGCTATGATACAAGACGAATTAGGAATTACGAGTCAAGTCTGTGAAACACATTGCTCTGTGTTGTCTTTTCACTCTTAGCACGCCCGACCATCTTTGACATATACGTATATTTTTTTTTTGGGACTTTTCTATGCCTAGTTTCGAAAACATCCTCTTTTCTCTGCATTTTCAATATTTCATTTCAAAACTACAATATATTAATAAATATTAATTATTGTATACAATTGGATGTATATATACAATTAAATTTTAAGTGAATGTTCGATTTAATTTTTACATTAGAATTAAATTAAAATTATAATTCAATTGCACCATATAATTTTTTTTAATTTTTTTGAACGATAAAAGATGTTATAAATAACTGTCAGTATAAAGAGGAACTCAACCCGTATAATTACAAATAGTATCTATAGTACATCATGGTGTTATATTTGATCCGCGTAGTCACAAATGAATTACTACTCAATAATGCAGATGAAGGGTGGCAGAACCAGGCTGCAGGTGATGAGTTTGGTGTCTAACATATTTTGCCCTCCCCGCCCGCTTCCATAGAACAATATTGTGGCAACTTAGACAAGCCAAGTCCACACGTACTTATTTTTATATTCTCATTTTCTTCTCTACTTTTTTGTCTTTCTCCCTTTAATTTCAATGAGTTTCTAACATTTTCCTCACCTTGCAAAAACGTGTGCCTCTCTTTGTTGCATGGAGTGTATTCCTAAATTTATATATGGAGCCATGCTAATTTTTAACCATCTGTAGCATTCTTGCCATAAGTTCACACAATGATTTACATGTGGCTTCCATATCTTCATTTGGTATGACTCATGATTTCACCGCTATGACTTACCAATTGCACCATATAATTGAATGCATGTATGAGTGACTCATAAATAAAAAACAGAATATTCACTACATTATGTTCGACTTTGTTGGAACTAGGGCTGAAAATCAAACCAAGCTATTCGATACTCGATTCGAGATCGTTCGGTAAAAGCTCGTTTGAGCTCGATTCGACATAGATATCCAACAAGCTTTAACATATATTTACATTCGGTATGGTCCAAAGCTCGGCTCAAGCTCAATAAGTAAAAAAAGATAAATTTAGTGTAAAAATGTCAAACTACTCTAGCTCGGCTCATGTTCGGCTCAAAAAAAGCTCGTTCGAGCTCGGCTCGTTTAGTTATCAAACAAGCTCAAACACTAATTTCAAAGTTCGATAATATTTCAAACAAGCTTAAACTGCATCGCGTTCGACTCGACTTATTTACAGCCCTAGTAGGAACTTGTGGGGCCCGGCATGGATGCCACGAATATAAGCGAAGCATGTAACATTTACAAACATAACAAACTTTCAAAATCAATTTTTAAAATTATAGATAATATTGATTTCCTTGCACAAGTGTTCTTTGAACAAGATATAAGTAAATTGTTTGTTTTCCTTTGTCAGTTACTGAATCAAACCTTTTAAGTATTTTTTTTCAAAAATCAAAATCAAGAAATTTCAAAGCAATTATGAAACTCTGTTTTTTAAAACAAAACTCAGAAATAATTCGTCTTACCACTCCCAGGGACTAGCAAAAGAAAGGGGGAAACGGAAAAGCAAAATGCAGGTGCACATCCAATTAGAGAGAGCAAAACAAAGCATCATGGTTTAACAACCACACTTTTAAAATGCATTTTATTCCCAGATGTAGTCCAAAGCATTTAGAACCACAGTAACAACAGTTCAATGCATTAAGAAATCACAGTAACAAGAACATCAGTTCATTGCTGGACATTCATAATAAATATTCAAACAATGTTGGACATTCTTAATAATTCATGTTAAAAATTCAAAGAGTATGATCAAATGTGGTGAAACAGGGCACTGCATTTAGGAACTCATCATGGAACCAGAGCTTCTGCGGCAATCAGACAACATGTCCATGTAGAACTGACACTTGCTAATGTCATTTCCAGAGGTGTTCAGGCACTGCAAAAACATAACAAAAAAACAGCCCTTTAATTTCAATTCAATTCAAAAGAATGGGATGCCTAACACAATACAAAGAAAGTCATTAAGCAGAGACAAGGGAATAATCCTACAGAACATGATAACAGAGGGTTGTGGTTAGTCCTCCACTTTTAAGATGCAAGATAAGACGCATAAAAAAGGCTCTGTTCACCACATAACACCTAGCCTAGTTTATTTACCAATTTTTCTGGTCCATTCACCATCAATGACCAACACTCTACAATAATAAATTCAAGAACTAATTATGCTTGACCTGTAACATCAAGAGAAGGTTTTTTATGCCAAGTAATTCCCCCAATTAACCATTAAGACCATTGATAAGTAGTTCCATTCAGAATATCTAACACAAGATTAAAACTAATATATAAAAAAAAAAAAAACTGGGTAAAGTGATGGTTGCACTTACATCCTGAAATGCCTTGATATGCATACCACAAGCATCAGATCCACCCATGCTGGGTGCAGCAGATGCTGGAGCAGCTGCAGCTTCAGAGCCAACTGTCTCGTGTTGAATTGTACGAGGACCCATAATAGAATCAACAGCCCTGTGTGCAACAGCACTTCCAGTCCCAAATGCCATCCCTATATCGAAGTAAAAGATAAACAATAAAATAACATTTAAAAGGTATGAACATCATTCAAAAAAATGTTTCAGCTAGTGACTCCATACCTTGAGCTATGGTAGAACCAATGCCACTAAGCATGGATCCTCCAGAGCCGCTCTGAACAGTAGCTGGAGGAGGAGCATTATTCACTGCAATAAACAATAAAATAATATTTGAGCTAGGATACTGAAGGTGTAAGCCTGAGATTCAAGTATAGCAACTAACAAGTACTAATATAAGAGATGCAGAAAGAATCAAGTTCAAAAGAAAAAAATTGTGAACCAGCACTGTTTTATAGTAATTGTTAGTGAATAAAGTAGTAAATATAAGCAATCAAGATGCAACTCAAATACTCAAATCACCTTTTTGAGGAGGTGGGCTACGTGCTGGAGCTGGACGAGGGGCTGGGCGGGCAGATCTTCCTGTAAATTTAGAGACACCAATAGTTAGATGCTACCAGATAGAATTATATTATGCCAACATTTCACTGTAGAACATTGAATCTTGTATCCACAATCTATATGTCAATTAAATACCAATAAACATAAGCAAGTACAGATATAGATAAACAATTGAAATCAGTTCACAGTCCATTTTTTCCTTTACAATCACAGATCAAAACAAATTGACCTGAGCAGGACAATTAGGTAGTCTTACAAAGAAAAATGTATGCAACTAATCTTACGCAGGCAGGGTTGCAGGCAGGGTTGGACAGTAAGGTCCTGCCTAGGAAGGGTCAGATCAAGTCAATTATAACAACCTTATTAACCAGCTGAAATTGGGAGGAGATGGGGGAGAACCCAGAAATATCTTCAAACACAACAATAATGCATATCAATTATCAAACACAGTTAACCAATGCAGGATTGCATTTGGCTTCAGAAGGCAAACCTGTGCCTTTTAAACAGCCTAAACTAATTGGCTGGACGGTCAAATCAGCAAAAAGACTAATAAAACTTAATTCAAGTTTACCCAATAAATCTCATCCGAAATCTAAATCAAATATTCAAGCTTGCATAATATCCGAGCAGGTGATCTATATCATTTTTTTAAATGAGCCAAATTCGGGCGATGGAGGCAGATGTACCCGTGACATCATATTAAAGAGAGAATAACAAACAATCCGTCATGTACGCCGATATACAACAAATTTAACTGAAAATGGAACGAAATACGCACTTTTTTTAAAGGATGCACAAATTCCATAAAATTGGAAACCCTAGACAGCCAGCCATACATCAAATCAAGAGAAGAAAAGGCCCTACAATACAGAAGTAGAAGATCCTACGAGGTCCAATATACAAAAATCTAAAATTTACAGCCAACATCAACCGAAACTCGGGGGACCAAAACGAATCCCATAAAAAATAGATCGTGGAATTTATCGATGGTAAAGGTAGAAATAAAGTCAAGAACCGAGAACTCACCACCAGAGCTACGGCGAGGCATGATTACTGTTTTCTTTGTTTGTAGGCGGTAGATATGAAACCCTTGAATGAGAAGCAGCGACAGACAATGCGAAATGTGTAACGACCTGAGACAGAACCTATATATAGAGATATATGCGCGTATACGCAAAAATCCTCTGTATCGAGGTTCCGTAAGCCCGCTACGTGTCAATATAGGAACCGTTGATAAAATTTTGGGGCCAATTACTTGCGACTTGTGAGGGCATATGCTTTCTAGAATTCTCGAGAGTATTTAGCACTCCCTCCGTGCACTGTAAGTTCCTCAATTTCCTTTTTTATGATGTCTCACTATAAGTTTTCCATTCCATTTTTGGCATATTATTTTCTCTCTCTCAATCATATCACTTCTACTTTATCTATTATTTTATCATACTTCATCTAATACCCATCTATTATTTTCTCTTTCACCATCACATCAATTATACTTTATCTATTATTTTATCATATTTCTTAATCAAAACACCAAAAAAGAAAGGGGAAGTTTATAGCGGGACGAGGGAGTATTTTTCATTGGACAAAATCGCCTCTGTGTTGAATGCATGCTGGTCAAAATACTCGCGTTAAGGATCCATCATTTTCGGTATTTTGCTCCATTTTTTTTTCTTATTATTTTCTTGCAAGCCTACATACCAAGAACAATTCCTTTTTTAGCGTATATTCCGGGACACGCTATTATCCGCTACAATTTTCGGATGATAAATTGTTGTATGCAAGTGAATATATCATTAGATTTTAAATAATTTAAATATATTTTTAATTATTAAATTGAATTTTTGATCGGCTAAATTATAATTATGAATATGATGCACTTTTTTTTTTTTGACGGAATGAATATGATGCATTTGAGTACATTAAAATGTTATGAATATATTATATATAAAATTATACACTAAATAAAGTAATAATAATTACAATATTATCTTTTTTGGAAACCAATTATATTATCATTGGAGCCAATTCATAAGAGTTTTTTTTTTTTTAACCCGAGTATTGTCTTTTTTAAATAAAAGTGATTGTGAGGTGCAAACTTTGTTTGCAAATAGCCGGCCCCATAGTGTTTGCCTCCCTCTTTGGACTACTCACACCGTGTTGGTCGAAGGAGGCGTTGGACCTGTCGAGCCACCATCTTTCGCAACGCTTCGAAGTGCTCAATCGAAGTGGTCGACCACTTCGTGTCGAGTCCTGGCGCGTGATTGATGGTTCTCGGGTCGAAGTTGATCCCTTTCGACCCATTTCTCATTCATGGGTTGATTCTAGTTTGGCCTTAATTTCTAGACTCAGCCAACCATCCATGGACACACACCACTCAGTAGTACACTAGATTCAACTTTTACCATATAATTATTAACTAAAACTATGCTATATTATTATAACCCATGAATGCAAGTGATCCCAATTTTTAAACTAAGTATAAGACCATCTCTCTTGCAATAGTATTTCATTTATAAAAAAAAAAAAAAAAAGTACAAACTTAAACTTGGTGTAGAGAGAATGAGTTAATCATGCATCATCAAGTTCCAAAGGCTTGAAATATTTTCCATCTATAAGATAAGTACCAATACTAAGACGAACTGCCCACACATCCATTGGCTTCCTCGACACGATCCTGCCGGCCAAATCATTAATTCATTAAGGGCTAGTTTGGTTTGTTAGATATGATAAATATATTAGGATTAAATTGAGTGGGATTGCACTGTTCACAAATTAAAATATTGAAATAATTTGTATGTTTGGATTGATGGAAAAATAAACTCACCCTCTAACCTAAGATTAATAATCATGCAAATGTGGGAAAAAATGGGAAAATTGACTCGGGCCCAAATAAATTCTCGGGCTTTAATTTAGAAAACCAAACAATGAAAAAAGTGGGATAAAAAAGTATTTCCCACATTTTCCATCAAACCAAACATACCCTAAAATAATTAAAATTTGGTTGAAATAAATAAATAAATTTTCATTACCTGCCGACATCGCCGGGCTTAACTAAACCGGCGTTGACGCGCAAGCAAGGGACGGAAGCAGCCGTCTTTAGCAATTGAGGGGCCTCTGTAACGATGATGGGAGACCCAATCTCAAGTTTCAACTCCGACTTGCAGGTCATCAGTCGCATTCCCAATCCTGAAGAAGAAGAAGAAACTGGGGTTGCTGCTAATGAAATCCGAGTTGCGACGGAAGAGGAGAAACTCAACGCCATTATGGACGACATGAGATGAGATTTTGTGGTGTGTGGCACTTCACTTCTCACCACTATCTAAAACCAATTTATGCCCCTCAAAATAAAACAAATATATTATATGGCATGTTTCTCGTCTGGCCCACTAACTATGGGCCTAACTAATGTGTTCATGTAATTTAATTTTAAATAATTTCAATGAGTCTTCAATTGTATAATTGATTTTTTAACTCGTCTTCATAAAAATTAAAATTACTACTCAATTACATAAATTTCACCATGTAAAGCCATCCACTATAATCAAATTCAGAAAAAAACTGGCTAGTAACTAGTAAGCGAGGAAGTCAAATGCAAGTTGGGTGAAGATGAGGAAATGAGCTGATCACCTTTTGGTGGAATGCAATGCCACAACTCTAATTTGGTGTTAGAGTAAAAAAATGGCTCAAGGTTAGCATGGTATCTCACAATATATATCACTTTTTGCAATTTAATGAAATATTAGGACGAGATAAGTTGAGAAGGAGAATAGCCTCGAGTAGGGGTGGGCATTCGGATGGACAATTTAAAATCAAATCATTTGATGCTCAAATACTATTTTAAGTCACGCAGTTTACTTAAGGAGTCCATAAATTTAAGCAAAAACGATCTAAATCAAACATTTCTTACAAACTATTCAAAATCAAATCATTTGATGCTCAGATACTATTTTAAATCACGTAGTTTACTTAAGGGGACTATATATTTAAGCAAAAACTGTCTAAACCAAACATTTCTTACGAACTATTCAAAATCAAATTAGTTGAAGTGAAGTGTGTCTCAATCCTGCGTGGATGTAGATCATTTTATCAAACCACGTAAAATTTCGTATTCATATTTTTCCTTTAATTGTTTCATTTCATTTGATTTATTGTGAGTGGTGATCCAAAACATAACAATTGACGCAGTCCGTGGAAAACGAAGATAAACCTCAAGATTCAAGATGAGTTCAATGAAGATGGAAATAGAGATATTCACAAGCAAGAATAATTTTGCATTATGAAAGGCAAAGATGAATGCATTATTATCATATCATGGATTGAAAGATGTTCTAGTTTCTCTTGACCCCTGCATTTGATGTTGATAAGGTCAAGGAAGAATAAATGAAGGAGAAAGCTCATAATATTGTGATTTTGATTCTTGAAGATGAAATTTTGGAATAAGTGATTAAGGAGAAGGATGTGACAGTTGTATGGAAGAAATTATACAATTTGTATTTGACTTAATTTGTGTCAAATCGAATGTTCATGGAAATGAAACTCATGACTTTCAAGATGTCAGAGGACAAGGCACTTGGTGAACAATTAGATTAATTAGATGAGTTTAACAAAGTTGTTGATGATCTTAAAAACCTTGGAGTATTCTTAGAGTGTGAAGAGAAGTCTTCCATACTCCTAAACTCATTACCTCAGTCGTATGAGATTTTCAAAGATACCTTACTTATTGCCAAGCAAGGGAATGTTAACTTTGATGAGGTCTTATCAGCTCTCAAAAATAAAAGTTTGCATCTGGCAAATTCAGATAAGAATGTCAAAAATCAAGGAGAAAGCTTGAACGTGAAGTTCAAGATTGACAAGAATGAAAAGAAGAAAATTCAAGACAAGAAAGATGATGACAAGCCAGCTGTTAAATCCAAGTTTGAATTTATTGAAAGGAGAAAGTGCTACCAATGTCGGAAGGATGGGCACACCAAGAGAAATTGTCCAGAATTGAAGAAAGCTACCGAAGTTCATAAAGCTGATGTAAGTGAGGCAAAAGATGGGTATGAATTGTATGATAGTGCTAAAGTAATGAATTTGACTATTGAGGACCAAGTCATCTGAGGCCAAGACAGTTGAGAAGCCAGGTCGTTGACTGTGACAATTTCCAGGAATAGTTTTTATACAGTTAATTCGGTTGCATGACAACTAGAAGTTAGTTATTAGCAGTTCAATGTGGTATTATACATCTATAATTCCACCTTAGTTTATATGGGAAAAGTTGTTGAGTAGTTGAGTGGATTAAACTTGTAATATGTAACAATTAATTCATATTAGTGAAGTGTGTCTCAATCCTCTGTGGACGTAGATCATTTGATCCTCTGTGGACGTAGATCATTTGATCGAACCACATAAAATTTTGTGTTACTGTTTTTTCTTTAATTGTTTCATTTCATTTGATTTCTTGTGAGTGCTCTCTTTCAGTTTAACATTTGAAGTGTTTTGTGGTGATCCAAAACATAACAAACTCCATATATTATTTATTTTAATTCCATTACACTCATTAAAGAGCGGAGCCAAGCTCGTTTCTTAGTTTGTTAATTTTTATTTAAATTGTTAACAATCCAACTGTTTGGCTACTTAATTAAATGAGCTTGTTTTGATTTTCTCCTCAATATTGACTCATCATGTCTCAAATATTTAAGGACGTTCTTTTATCAAATCAAATGATATAGATCAATTTAGGATAAATATATAATGCAATGAAATCTTATGAAAAATAAACACAAGGATTACATTTTCATTAGTAATATACTAATATCGAGGTAATGAAATATGTACGGAAAAAAAAAAACTTTTGCCTATAATTTTATTTTTTTCACAGCCTGGCGCAGTAGCGCTTAAGCTTAAGGCTTAAGGCCTTGCTTAAGGAAATGCTTAAGGCTTAAGCTACTTCTCTGCCGTTATAAGTTGCCCTAACTGTGTCATTTTAACTTTCTCAATCCTTGTTTCTTGGACTCCACACGCAACTCTCCTCAGCAATTTCAGACGCTCCCTTTACAAACCCTGAAGTAGGGTTTTAACTTTCACTCACAATTTCCCTTTGCATATTCCAGTTGATAACTTCGCAACTTACATCATCTAATTTCCGCCCTCTTTAATTACTCAATTCGATGGCGAACGATCAATCGTCGGCGTCGACCGGTGGCGCAGCCATGCCACTCGGACACTCGGTCATACCCATTGTCAATAAACTGCAGGATATTTTCGCGCAGTTAGGAAATCAATCCAAGATCGAGTTGCCCGAGGTGGCCGTGATCGGCAGCCAGAGTAGCGGTAAATCAAGTGTTTTGGAGGCTCTCGTCGGCCGTGATTTCCTGCCACGCGGAAATGATATCTGCACGCGCCGCCCACTCCTGCTGCAGCTCGAGCAAAGACAACCCAATGCTGATGGCACGGTGGAAGAGTGGGGAGAGTTCTTGCATTTGCCGGAGAAGAAGTTCTTTGATTTCAATGAAATTCGGAAGGAGATACAGGTTATTGTTGTGGAAATTCTGGTCATCGAATAATGTATCTCAATTGAAAATTTACTGTGGTTTAATATGACAGAAATGGATTAGTTTTAGCATGACAATCTGAAATGACAAAATAAAAAAATAAAAATATATATATTTAGTTTCTAGTTAAAAAAGGATACACCCTAAGTATGTCTCTGGATCCTTTTGTGTAATGTCACATTTTGATTCTGTTGGAGGAATTTATATGGTTTTAGTTGTGGAACTAGAAATCCTCAACAATTAAGGTGTTTCAGTTGTTGAACTATAAATTGCCCCTCTGATATGCATGCACGTGTATTCCTTAATCATTTTCAATGAAGGATGGGATGCAATTAGTGAAGCTATATTTTCTTACGATTCATAGGAGACTCCATAACATATAATTTCTGATGCTACACTGTCCAACCTATGGGGCTGTATGTGATCACGTTCTGCTTAGCACTGAAACTTTACCCTAGTGTCTTCTGAAGATTTACCACTTATTGGAAAATCTCCAGTTTCTTATGAATTATGAACGCCAATTTGGTCATGCAGTTTTGGCACACAGTCCAACAATGCAGCAGCTATTCGATTTAAATCTGCTCAAAGACGTTAAGTAGTGGATTTATGTATCGAAACAATCTATTTCACATTTAGTGCTTGCCTTGAAAATTTAACCCCACGCTGCCTTCATTGCATTGGCAGTGATTATCTTTTGCTTCTGCTTCCTTATTTGTTCTGGAGTTTGTTTAATTTGTCTGTCTATTGAAGTAGACGATCTTGTGTTTTGTTTAGGCCGAAACAGATAAAGAAGCAGGGGGTAACAAAGGTGTTTCAGACAAACCAATACGCTTAAAGATTTACTCTCCGAATGTTCTTGACCTTTCTCTTGTGGATCTACCGGGCCTAACAAAAGTTCCTGTTGGTGATCAGCCATCTGATATCGAGTTTCTTATTAGAAATATGATAAATAAAGTTATCAAACGGGAATGTTGCCTGATCCTGGCTGTAACTCCAGCAAATTCTGATCTGGCTAACTCAGATGCTCTTCAGATGGCTGGAATGGCAGATCCTGATGGTCCGTTTGTTATTAATAGTTTCTCAATTTTTAGCCCCTGTAGATTTTTTTTGGATTCTAGAAGCTCACATGTAAAAGTCTCCAACTGCAGGTCATAGAACAATTGGTGTAATTACAAAGGTAAATATCTGTAATATATATATATTTTTTTATATTTCCAGTTTTCTTGTGTTCTTCTTCACGATTTTTATGTTCTCTTGCTGCTCCAGTTGGATATTATGGATAGAGGTACTGATGCACGCAACTTTTTGCTTGGAAAAGTGATTCCTCTTCGGCTTGGCTATGTAGGCGTTGTGAATCGCAGCCAGGAGGTAATATTTTCAGTTTCAGACAGATGATCTTACATCCATTATTGTTCCTTTTTGTAACTACATTTTGGATCAGGGCTGAAATATTAGTTGCTGCAAAATTTACACTTTTATGTTAGGACTTCGATATTCGACTGCTCAACTTTCTTCTGCACGTACTTGGACCTTCTTATCTAATATCAATTCAGGATTTCACTGATGTAATTGAGGTGTTACCTTTCATGTTTTAGATGTTTTGAGTGACATCTTTTTTTCTTGTAGACAAAATAACAAACGTCTATTTAGTTCACCTATACATATATAATCACCAATAAACAACTCACATTTTCCTGTACCTTCTATGGAAATTGGAAACATTCTTTCTAAAACACTTTCTCTGAAACACCAAAACACATTTTCTAATGTTTTCTACTTGATCATGTTAGTTAAAATTTAAAAGCAATGTTATCCACTGTCTCAGTTCTTTAGATGCAAGGGGTAATATTATGTAATAGCATCTAAGGAACTTCCAGAATGTATGTCTTGAGTTAACCATTGAATAAAAAGCTTATGTTGGGGTAAGCAAATCAACATTGTATTTAAAATCACTAGGAAACTCAAGCTTCCTTCACAGTGTGTCTATTGTGTTTAAACAGGATATTCAGCTGAACCGGAGCATCAAGGACGCCCTTATTGCAGAGGAGAAGTTCTTTCGCAGTCGTCCAGTATGTCTTCAATTTTTTTTTTCCCGATTCGATTACTGCCCTTCTCATGCAATTAATGTGATAACTTGTGAACCTTCTTTTGGTAGGTGTACACCGATATTGCTGACCGTTGTGGAGTCCCACAGTTGGCCAAGAAGTTGAACCAGGTAATGTTATATCATATATGTGTCCCCTACTGTAATTAGTGTTTAAAGTTTAACTAGTTTTAGCCTCTTTTACTATTAGGATTTCTGTAACATGACTTGTTTCCCACTTTTCATTTAAAATTTACTCTTTGGGAATTAGGCCTTAGTGTTTTTACAGAGTTCATCTACATTAGCTCTCTTGCGCATAACAATACATTTCAAGGGCACACACGTACTAGTGCAATGTCACAGTGCATATCTTGTTGACGTTATTTATCGCAGGACTGAGGGCAAATATCAGAATGCCTCTATGTAACTAATATGTAGAAGTTGAGTTGTAGATATGGTTTACTTTGAGAGAAATATAGTTGGCAATCTTTTTTTTTTCGACACTAGTGTGAAGGATATTTTGTAATTGTCAGCTGATGATATAATCTCTCTACTCTTAACAGATCCTGGTGCAACATATAAAGACTGTTCTCCCTGGGTTGAAGTCGCGCATTAGCGCCGCACTGACCTCTGTTGCAAAGGAGCATGCTAGCTATGGAGAAATTACAGAGTCAAAGGTATCTAATCTCACTGCCTATGGCCCTTTAAGTTATTGTGAGGGTTGTGCTTTGGATTTCTTACTCAAGAAACAAATAAGATGCTTACTAGGTTTGAAGTTAAACAAAAACTGTTCTTATATTTCTGGCATTTATTGATATCAGCAACCATTTATCCTCGTGACATTACTGTTAATTACTAATTGACTATTTTGTGTTGTTTGTTGTTTCTCAACAATTAGTGTACAATTGATAATTCTTTACCCTTTATTATGAACAGGCTGGCCAGGGAGCACTAATACTTAACATTCTTTCTAAATATTCGGAAGGTACATGGTGTCTGTTTCTCTACGTGTAACATATGTGAGAGATTCAAGTATGTGCTTTTGCTTATTTTTACTTGCTGAAGCACATATTATACACCTTCCGTTAAAGCCTTGAATGAATTGAGCTATATTCATGATCATTTTGTTGCTTAACTACTTGGCCTCCACACTCCATAAGGCTTATTTGTAATCACACGTTCATGCATTGATGTATTTAAATGATTTTTTTCTCCCTCTGTCCCACAAAGATAAGACCTATAATTATTTTCACGCAGATTAAGAAATGGAACTTATTATAGTTAGAACATTTATTTTTTTACTTTGTTCTCCCATTTTGCCCTTATATGTCTACTCATTTCCCAAGGAAAATACTAGTACCTAGATTTTGATTTAAAATAAAACAATGCACATTAAGTATTGGCAAAGATGGAAATGAAAAATTAAATATAGTATGCAGCCTATCTTTGTGGGACGGACGAAAAGGTATAAAAGGTTATACAGTATTTCATTATTATAATATTTGCAGCCGTAGTTGGGACGTTTTGAAATACAATCCAGGCACTGTACATTCCTGCTTTATCATTTGTATTTATCTCTAATGTTACTTGATACCTCAATCATTTTTATTCTGTTGATGCCAGAAGTTCATTCACTTCCTATCAGAGATGGAAGGATCAGAACTTGCCCTTTTGATTGCTAAACACCTTCTTTCTTTTTTTGTTGGGAACAGCATTCTCTTCAATGATTGAAGGCAAAAGTGAAGTAATGTCAACATCTGAGTTGTCTGGTGGAGCCAGAATCCATCATATTTTCCAAAATATTTTTGTAAAGGCACTGGAGGTTTGTCCTATTGATCTGAATGCTGTGAAATCCTGGACTATAAATTCTACTGTAATTTAATTTGCAAGTTGAACTAACATGAGTAGAGTTACCTCAGTCCATTATGCTGTCAACTGATTGTGCAATTGGATTTTCAGGATTAATATATTGCATTGTTTCCTTGATAATACTAAGTCAATTTTTTAGCTATGGAAATTCTGAAGAATAAACATGAAGAAGTATTTATCTTGTCATTTTATTCCCAGCAATTAAATTTTGTTTCTTCTTAAAAGAAATATGAAGAAGTATTTACTGTGCAACTTAAATGAGGGGTCAAGAAGCAAAACAATAAAGAAGCATTTCCTACACGTTTTTGCTTTGCATTCTTCCAATCACTTATTAATGAGACATAGTATTGCACTGTAATCGAAGATATATCAGTAGGCAGTTTGCCAATAGTTAAGTACAGTCTTGTCTACTTCAAATAATTTTTCTTTATGGAGTAGGTTGGATCTTGTCTGTAAACTGCCTAACAAATTTTGATGCGAAGAACCTTATTTAATTCTAATCAGCAACTAAACAAAGTTATGCTTTATATCATACTCTTTTTCTATGTTCTGCAGGATGTAGATCCTTGTGAAGATTTAACTGATAGTGACATCCGTACTGCCATTCAAAATGCAACTGGTACCAAGTCTGCACTCTTCGTACCAGAAGTAGGTTTTGTGCCTAGATTATCATATCTGTTGTAGATATTTTAACAAAATCTCAAATCCAATATGTTTTCACTATTATTTCTTCCTTCTAGTGCTTAGCTTGCAAAATAATTTAAACTTGTAGGTTCCTTTTGAAGTTCTTGTTAGAAAGCAAATAGCACGTTTATGGGATCCAAGTCTTCAGTGTGCCAGATTTATCTATGATGAGCTAATCAAGGTGCATATTTGGTATCAAATTCAATACAGAGTAGATGCAAACCTACAACCATCCCCTCTGATTTGGACCTTTACTTCATTCTTTCTGTTTATAGATAAGTCACTGTTCTATGGTAAACGAGCTCCAACGATATCCAGTCCTACAAAAACGCGTGGATGATGTTGTTGGAAATTTCCTCCGAGGAGGTCTTGAGCCATCTGAGACAATGATAGGACATCTTATTGAAATGGAGGTAATGTGAATCATGGTGTTGTGGGCCTTCATTATTTTTTATACCTTATATCTTCTTGAATTCTATATTTTTGTGTAGATGGATTACATAAATACTTCCCACCCAAATTTTGTTGGTGGGAGTAAAGCTGTAGAGACTGCATTGCAACAGATTAAGTCATCCGGTATTGCTGGCCCCACTGCAAGGCAGAAGGTCAGTGCACTTTAATTTTCTGTACTGAAATCGTTTGCTTGTAGGTTCACTTGAGTCTTTCATTATTCAGTGAGTTGCTTGTAATTCAGGATTCAGGAGACTCAGAGAAAGCTCCAAATTCGGACAGAACCTTAAAAGCTCGGGGTTTGCTTGGTCGACAAGTGAGTGGAACTGCTCCAGAGCAAGTAAGTTATCTGTTGCCATTAGAACCCCGCACAGATAATTTTTTTATTTTTTTGTTCAATTCACTAATTGCTTTTTTGTTGATCTTTACATGGAATAAAGGGTGTTCGTCCTGTTGCTGATGCTGAGGGTGCTAGCTCAGTTGGTAATTTGCCATTTTCTTCTTTTGTAGGAATTTCTTTGCGTGATTCAAAAAAATAAATGAGGCTGATGTATAAAATTCCATGGACTGAAAAAGACACTGATGTTTCACTTCAAATATATTGGCAGTAATCAGATGCCAGTTTTCTTTTCCATCAAGTGTATTTTGGCCTTTGGAAATTGTTTACATGCCTTTACTCTACTCAATACCTGCTTGTTTAGTTGAAATTGACCTGTGTCCTGATGTACAGGAACCTAGTTATAAGTGTGTAGATTAGAAACACGTGATTTAGGGGCATGTAGACCTTATCTCTAGGAGTTTACCAAGAAGGTTAACACACTGAACCTAAGTACTCACCGCCAGGGAGTAATGTGTATAAAAGAGCAATTTCCCATGAGATTAATTAGATAATAAACTAAAACATATTTTGGTCCAATATATCCAAATTCCATTGCTGGATCCATGTCTCAAGCAATTAGCTTGTGCATACATTCTAACTGCGCGACTATCTCGGATTAAGTCCTGATGTCCGAATTATGAATGACTAATCAGTTAACAATGCTGGTGCGACTTGGGGAATATCTTCAATATTTGGCGGACGTGACAACCGTGCATCAGTTAAAGAGAGCTCAACCAGCAAAACAGTTAATGAACCTGTTCAGAGCATGGAGCAGGGTAATTCAATTATTCACTTAAGAGAGGTACAGATTTAAAGTACCCTTTCAAATACTATTAGTTCCTGCTGATACATTTCTAATTGGTATTACTGCACTAACATGTTTCTTCTCACCTTTGTTAAAGCCCCCTAGTGTACTGTTGCCCTCAGAAACTCATTCAGAGCAAGGGACTATTGAGATTACTGTAACCAAGTTGTTATTAAGGTCGTATTATGGTATTGTGCGGAAGAACATTCAGGATTCTGTACCAAAAGCAATTATGCATTTTCTGGTAATTATTTTTTTCAATTTTCTGGATTATTGTTCACTCTGTTGGTTTTCTCACTTCTTCCGTGCCCTTTGCTCTTGACTTAATAAATTGTGACTTTTAACATTCTTGAGTGATTCCCTACTGTATCTGTATGGTATTGCATGTGCTCTCAAATCTGACATATGTATTCAGCAGCACTGTAAATTTTCTACCTAGTTTCACATTCTATGTATGTTCATCATCAATTTACCTGTTCTTGAAATTTCTCACAGGTAAACCACACCAAGCGAGAGCTGCATAACTTTTTAATTCAGAAACTTTACAGGTATTTTCCATATCTAGCTTTTCTCTGCATACAGATAATTGTGTACAATAAGTAGAATCTGGATGGTAAACTGAAAAAAATTGAGCTTCTTGTTTTAACTGAAGCAGGACATGTCAATCAACACAGATATATGCTAGATTTGAACATTTGATCACCTAAGATGACACCGTTTTCCATTTTGCATCCAATGTACTGATATCTGTTGTGTACTGCATATGCTTGACAATTTTTTTCTATTTTGATGCATAAGTTGTGATTTCTGGTCTTTGCTGTTGTTTTTGGCAGAGAGAATATGTTTGAAGAAATGTTGCAGGAGCCAGATGAGCTCTCCATCAAGAGAAAACGTGCCCGTGAGACACTACGGGTCCTGCAGCAAGCTTTACGGGTAAGTGCTTGATGTATCTGAGTTGACCCTCTACTTTATAAGTCAATGGGTGGCAGTTGTATCACCCCAGGCACGTCCAATTATGAGTGTGATGTCAGTGTATATATCCTTGAGCATAAAAAGGGATGGTTATAATAAAATTTTCACTTGGGCCTTTTGGCATATATTATTTGTTCGAGTACATGAATTGTTATGATTTTGCATGCAGACGCTGGATGAACTGCCACTTGATGCTGAGACGGTTGAGAGAGGGTACACCTTGAGTAATGACCCAACTGGGTTGCCAAAGACCAATGGGCTTCCGCCGTCATCCTTTTACAACACATCTAGTGCTTCTCCTAAAAAACCCATGTCAGGCGAGCTGCAATCATCATTTTATTCAGATATTAACTACAGCAGTGGAGGACGTACAGGTCTGTATCCAACTGTCGAAATATAGTTTTTCCTTAAGATTATGAAAGAGGCTAGTTGAGGTTAACCATTTTTTGTAATTTTTTTTTCTTATCTATACAAATAACAGTTAGTACTTTCTCAAGTATATAGGGTTGGTTATAAATGCCCCTAACCATTTTTGTTAGCTGCCCTACAGCTATTGTGTACAGTGTGCATCTTACATTCTGATCTTCTGCTTAATAAAGCTCTATTGATAATGGAGTATTATTTGTTCTAATTTCTGCGATTAAATCAGCTGAATTTTGTTTGTACTGCTACTGAATCCGATTTACTTACTGTATATGGTTGTATTTTTATACGTGTGAAGGGTTTTGTTTGGATGGATAGATATTTCCTATAGACATTTGATAAACATTTTGCTTATTATGGCATCCGATATTTTCACTACATACGAATCCATTTGGACAATTATATTAAAATCCTTGGGAGCGGATCCTCTTTAGTTACAAATCTTTAAATTTCTTTCAATATTCACCCTTCATTGCATCAATTACCCACTCACACTCACCTGTTAACAAAACCTTCTCCTCAATGCATTCTTCTTTTTTCGTTATTTCCAAATGCAACACGACTCACTGAATGTATATAAATAAATTTAGGCATACAACCTTATTGGAAGTAAATTACCTTTCATTTTTTGTATTGATTCTCCATGTTCTAATATTTTTTTCTTCGGAAACTTAAGAATTGCTTATATGGCCTTCATTTTCGGTTGCATTCTAAATACAAGTGATTTTACTTACTAGGCTAATTTTAAGTTTATGGATATTTTTCTTATAAGCTAAAGACTAGTAGGCCATATACTGATTTGTAATCCAGATTAAAGTTAATGCGAAGAAAGATTTTGCATGCCATCAAGTCTGTTTCCTAATCTAATTTCTTCCAAGAGTTGAATTACATGTCACAAAAATAGTTACCACGTGTTATATATTAAGCCTCTGCTATACATACTATACCATATTCCCACATTAAACTGAAAGAATACTTTTCCCAAGATTCTTAAGGATCAAATGTTGCTGTTGCTCATACTGAGTCGAATTAAACTCGTATTTATCACTGTGTGCAACCAACTTAAATAAAAGAGACAAAAGATTAGAAAAAACAAACGTAAAGAAAAATTAAAATGGGATAATAATAAATAGAAATCGTCATGCAATTTTAATTTATTGTGTTCCAAGCTAATGCTGAAATTGGGAAAAAATCATTAACAGCCAACACTCCCTTTTCTCTTACAAAAAGCACAACTACCAACTGAAACAATTCAACTTTCAAAGGCCATCATGTCTCTTGTATTTCTGCCTATATACACATTATTACTACTCAATACTATCATCCCCAAATCCACTGGCTTCTCTCTGGAACTCATACACTACTCCTCCCCAAAATCCACTCTTTTCCAGACTCATTTCTCTAACAACACCACTTTTAATCAAGAATCCCTTGATATTGCAAGGCCCGATGTTCATATGCAAGCCTACAATTTCATGGTCAAGGTTGGAATCGGAACATTCAAATCAAAACCACCATTCATAGATTACTACTTTGATATGGATACTGGAAGCAGCCTCACATGGATGCAGTGTGAAGGTTGTACCAAATGTTTCACCCAAATCCCCAATCCTTTTCCCTGTAACAAATCTGCAACTTTTCAGCCTATTCTTCATCCTCGGTTTAACAATCCTTTAACCTACAACAAAATATATGTTGATGGTTCCTCCTCTTCTGGAATATGTGCAAGAGAAACCATTCATCTCAACTCCAACTCCAAAAAAGGTGGCACCATACGCGTCCCTGGCTTCTTCTTTGGATGTGGGGTCGTAAACAAAATGGATTACGGTAAGTTAAAGAACAACAGAATTGCTGGAATCATGGGCTTAGGATGGGGGGATCACTCATTTGTGAACCAAATCAAAGAAAGCAAGGGAAGGTTTTCATATTGCCTTCCATATGTAAACTTACAACTAAATAAACGGAGGCCTAAGACATATCTAAGATTTGGTGATGACATTGTAGAACAGAAAAGTAAAGCCATCAGCACAGAGCTAATCCAGGTGCAGGGCATTGAACCGTATTACGTGGGGCTGGAAGGCATCAGCATCAACAAGAAAAGACTGAATATCAGCCGAGATGTGTTTGATGGGCCTAAGGACTATAAGGGTGGCTGCATGATCGATTCCGGTACACTATACTCACATATTATCCAACCTGCATACACCATATTGAGACAAGGGCTGGAGGATTACTTCTCCAGAAACAAGAACCTACAAAAGGTTGTGATTGAAGACGGAGATTTTTGCTATGTTCGACGAAAACCAGAAGGGTTCAAGAATCTCCCCGAAATATCCTTCCATTTTAAAGGATCAAAGGATGGCCTCAATGTAAGGCCTGAGGGTGGTTTTATAGTTTCCAAGTTTAAATCATTGCAGGGAAGAGAGGGATTTTGTCTTGCCATTGCACCTTCGACAGATATGAGCATTATCGGAGCTCATCAGCAGACAAATCAGAGGATCATCTATGACACTAGGATAAAGAAACTTTTTTTTTATCCTGAAGATTGTTCCAAAAATTCATAAATCATGTAAAATTTGATTCCCAAATATGAACACCAATAATAATAAAATTTAACTCATATTTTGAGAAGTAAAATAGAATATAAAGGGCCCTGATCTTAACTGACTTTCCCACTAAGAAGGTATAAACAGTTAACAGTTTGGCTACAATTACAAACTCTTTTTAATTGCATTTTTCAAGAAAGTTAAGCCCTTGAAGATGGCAAGTGTTTGCGGTTACAGATGTCCAGAAAGCTGCCTTTTCATGGCTTTGATTTTGATTTTAGCAATCTCAATCATTATCACCAGTACAGTGCTGATGCAGCCAGCACTTGACGCGGTAATTTCTTTATCAAACTCTTTGATACTTACTAACTTGATACACAAATTTTAATACTAGTATTATGTTTATTCAAGATTTTGGAGAAATCGGAGCAGCCTGAGAAGAAGGTTGATGATGATGTTTATCATTCGGAGGAGGTTTTCCGGATTAATTACGGTGAAATGGAGAAGAAATTCAAGATCTTCATATACCCTCAGGGAAAAAGGTGTTCCAATTATGAAGCGACGGTTACCAAGTATGCAAGTGAAGGCTATTTCTTCAACAACATCAAACAAAGCACTTTTTTGACCAATGATCCTGATAAAGCACACTTGTTCTTCATTCCCATCTCTCTCCAAACATTGCACCAGAAGGTCCCTCTCTCTCTCTCTCTTTGTGTAATTTAAATTCGAAGCGTTGTGAAGTAACTGCATGCATCTTTTCACCAAAAAAAAAAAAAAAAGGTTCAAGAGTTGCGTCTGTAGCGAAAACCCGCCATTAAAATGTATAAATAAGTAGTTTTGTGTGCATTAAAAGTGGAATATCAACTTGTGAAATCTGAAAGAAGAAGTTAAAGAACATATATAAAATGCAAGGTGTGGAGGCAGAGCATGGCGGATGGGGGGTGGGTTCGGTTGTGGCAATGCTGTGTATTGTGATACTTCTGGTTTTCTTGCCGGTCGGAATGGCGCCCGGCCCGGTTCAGCCTCCATCTTTCTCCATCTTCTTCATTTTCCCTATCTTGATGGCTCTCATTCTCATCTACCTTTCTCAGGCCTCTAAGACCCGTTAGTTAGATTATTCTACAATGATGTAATTTTTTATGATTTTGATTGAGAAATGTAACAATGAAGTTTCAATATTATAAATAGTACTCTTTTTTTTTTTTTGTTTGGTTTATTGTGCTGCTTCTTTTAATTTTTCTTGCAATCGATCACACGTTGTGTTAAAATGTGGTAAAAGTTGAATTGTTCAGGAACCGTCCTACAACAAAGTAGAAAAAAAAGCAGAGAAGTGTTTGAAGATCTTAATCGACAAGTACCCTTACTGCATTGATCATGGTGTTAGTATTCCGATTCTGGAGAAGAACACGATTCGGATTGTGTGTTCGTCTACGTATAACAGTGATGCTTCTCGGTTCATCCCACACAAAGATTTGTCACTTCCCTCTGTAATGCAGCCTTTTACTAAGCCACCACCATCTGTAGTCTCAGGAAAAGACGTGCACAAGAGGAAAATACTTGGTTTCTGGGCTGGTGTTTGCAATTCTGAGACGAGAAAGTTAATGGTGAATCTGTGGGGAGAAGACGACGTACTCCAAATCCAGAATACTACAGTTCTGGTGCAAGGAAAGATGGCGGATTTCTACAGGGCTAAATTCTGCGTATGCCCCGTTGGATCAAGAATCACCAACAGTCGAATCACGCTGGCGATTCACCATGGATGTGTGCCTGGTACGTAATTGATTGATTGATTTCAATCTGTTTTCGATATTGATGAACAAGTAGTGTGTGTTTCACATTGACAGTGATTATGGATGATTACTTGGACTTGCCATTCAATGACATTCTTGATTGGAGGAAATTCGCAGTTGTTTTGATGGAAGAAGACGTTTACCGTCTCAAGGGCATTTTGAATGCAATAGCATTTTATGACTACACAATGCTGCACACCAATCTGATTAAGGTAAGAACCATTTCTCAAATTATGCATGTCATCAATGCTAGTTGTTGAATAATATGAGAATATGCAGGTGAGGAGACACTTCGAGTGGAATTCGCCGCCTGTCAAGTACGACGCCTTCCACATGGTCATGTATGATCTCTGGTTGAGGCGTCACCTTGTTAAATACTTCTGATGCAATTGTACCATCCCATCAATGGTTAATAAATCAATAGCATACTTAATTTGGTGATTTTGAACCTCTTTAGCCTTGTGACATTTTCTCGAGAACAAAAAGTTAGCAATTCCAATCAACGTCAAATATTTGAAACGAAAACTTATAAAAGGTTGTATGTACAATCTCACTCCTCTCTGCATTTGTTCGCTCATCGTCTTATATCTCAAATTACAATTGGAACTGCCTGCCGATAAAAACACAACTTCTTACTTGGTAGCAGCAGGTACAATGGTGGTATCTTCGCCATTTGCTTCACCATTCAGCTGTCAAAGGAAACACAGCAAATTAATGATATACTGTAATAATAATTGCAGCCCAAGCAGCAAAAACCTCTCCAACCTAAGCTTCTTCACTAACCTTCATAGGATGATGCTGCTGCATCATAATGGGAACTTTTGAAAGGTCTCGTAAGATTCCCTGCAACATCGCAGCAAGTAATAACAAGTTTATTTGAGCAGCAATAAAACACCATTTTGATTAAGAGAATCTTCAACTGAAAAGTAGCTATATCGTGGCAATAGTATACAATTACAGGAAAACAAAAGGAAATACAGAAAACTTCACAAATCTGCAAAGTTAGTAGTATCATATGGACTCATTAGTGTGCCACTTATTCCAAACGATAACCAATATCAGATCCAGGTATTAATGCATGTACAGATGTTCTTTAGTGTGCGTCCCTTATTCCAAACAGCTAGGGCGTGTATACCTATATCTTATTGTCAATATAATTTACATATGATATATATACAACACACAGATAATTGTGTATGTCTATATGTGGCCTGAGTCGCCTGACCTATACAGTACCTATGATTTTACATATACACAGAGACCCAGACCATTGTATTAATGCATGTACGGATGTTCTTTAGTGTGCGTCCCTTATTCCAAACCGATAGGGCGTGTATACATATATCTTATTGTCTGTATAATTTAGTTTACATACGATATATACACAGTACACACACAGATAATTGTGTATGTCTATATGTGGCCTGAGTCGCCTGACCTACACATTACCTATGATTTTACATATACACAAACAATTACCTATGATATACCCAGACCCAGACCATTTACCCCGCATAACATATGAACTTTACAGTAACAAACAAATAAAAAACAAAACCAAAAAATGGATGGCCTATATTCTATTTATATTACTCCATAATAACACAAACCTTGTTAGCCCACTTGAGACCGCATGCATTACACAGAGTTCTTGGTCCATCTGGACCTCGTCGCATCATAGGAGTGCCCTTTGAGCTGATCCCACAATGCCTACATCTGTTGGAAGTGAAGCAACAGTATTATTTCTAGAAAGTCACCAGTCCAGGAAGCAAGGAACCTATTTTTGGATTCACCCGTTATAAATAACAAAATTAAAAATCTAGGCACTCACAAGGTTTCTTGCTCTTCTTGGCCTGAACCTCCATTCCAATCTGCAGAAGATGATCCCGGTTCCTCAGGAATTGTTTTGGATGATGTAAACTGGCCTTTCTTACGTTGCATCCTGCAGATTGCATATACACGAGACAGATAAATTTGTTAGGCAACAACTGCAAAGAAACTACTCATGCCAGAACCAGACATCGTGATATCCTAAGAATTGCGAATTTCTTCCACAGATATAATAACATTTAATCTAATAGCCATTTAACATCACTCGGATTTCAAAATCACGTCACAAAATCGCGGATTTCTTCCACAGATATAATAACATTTAATCTAATACTCCCTCCGTCCCGGAATTGTTTGCACCACTTTATGGGCACGCAAACTAAGAAAAAAGTGTAATGAGTGGAGTGTTGAGGGGTAATTTTGTAAAGTTATATGGATAAAGTAAAAAGGTGATTGGATTGAGGGTAAAAGTAATGGCATTTTGTGTAAATATGTGAATATTGTGAGGGTGGGGTTTAAAAAAATGTTTCCTTTTTAGGAAGTGCAAACAATTGTGGGACGGACGAAAAAGGAAAGAGTGCAAACAATTGTGGGACAGAGGGAGTAACCATTTAACATCACTCGGATTTCAAAATCACGTCACAAAATCGCGGATTTCTTCCACAGATATAATAACATTTAATCTAATAGCCATTTAACATCACTCGGATTTCAAAATCACGTCACAAAATCGCGGATTTCTTCCACAGATATAATAACATTTAATCTAATAGCCATTTAACATCACTCGGATTTCAAAATCACGTCACAAAATCAAAGTATAAACAGGACTTCTCGGTATGTACTTCCCCACATGAACCAAAAAACATTTAAGAATAATGATCCATTAAGAATGAGTCAGATAGGTGAAACAATAGCAATAAGGCCTTGTTTGCTTGGTGGGTTGGGTAGAGGTGGGTTGGGATGTGTAAACCATATCTCATATTTGTTCACTTTTTCACACGTGGATATAAAAGTTAAATGTTAAATGCTACCACAAACATGGGAGGAGACGTGTTTACACACCAAACCCTACCCTAAACCCATCAAGAAAACAAGACCTAATAATCTGACATATATATGCTGAAGTAGATGAAACAACAATTCAAAGGCTTTTCAACCTGAGAGCAACTTCCTTGCGGACAGTATAACGAATCTTTTTTTCAAAACATCGTTCTTTCCTCTTTTCTCTAAACCGGTTTAAAGAGGCTGCCCTTTGTGGTTGACTCGACCTTCCTGGATAATCACCCATTGTCTATTGAAGCCAATGCAAAAGAAAAACAGTATTAATTAATTTGATGCTACATTAAGGGATTTGATTAAACTAAGTTGTTCATACCCTATGATTTTGAGGATTCATCCCAGGAGAAGGAATACCACTGGGCACTTCGTACCCACCCAACAATAACAAAACTGCCTGAACCTGACATACGGAATAAACAACTTAAATTACTCCTTGCAGAAGACAATAGGCTTATAAGTGTAGAAAATGCCAAAATCCAATACAGAACATGAACAGCTTATGTAACCCTAGAAAGGGCAAAACATAGTCAACAGTTCTAAGCCAAATTCAGATGCAAACATAAATCTCATTAACTGAAGACAGAAAGAAAATTAGCATTATTGAAAAGGGCAAATAGTTCATGGAAATAAAGGGTTAAGCTAAAACACGAATTCAGAGACTAAGCCAAATTCAGATGCAAACATAAATCTCATTAACTGAAGACAGAAAGAAAATTAGCATCATTGAAAGGGCAAATAGTTCATCGAAATTAAGGGTTAAGCTAAAACACGGAATCTGATTGACTGGAGAGAGAAGAGGATAAAATCGAAAATTTGAAAATAAAACCTTTTCAGGGGAAACTGAGTCGAAAACATAAACTTCACCCTGAAACGATAGGGTAAGCTGGTCGGCTCCACCATCCCCAGCGGCGGGGGGCACCGGCGGAGGCATATCGGGGGCATAGAGAGCGTGAGAGTCAACCGGCTCGAGGA
This sequence comes from Galeopsis tetrahit, assembly GCA_963675135.1. NCBI lineage: Eukaryota > Viridiplantae > Streptophyta > Magnoliopsida > Lamiales > Lamiaceae > Galeopsis > Galeopsis tetrahit. The sequence goes on from OY776131.1 coordinate 58,137,329, forward strand.
CGGTGCCGTCAGCAAGCGCGTGGGGCGAGTGAGCGCTATTGGGGGGTTCGTACCTGATCTGGGATGGAGCGTTGTCTAAGGCATCGTCGCCATTAGAGCACTGAACGACGTCGTCGTCTTCATCGTGGTCCGCGATACGAGTTCTACCCTGGTGCTGGTGGAGATGTTCGTTGGCGGTGTCATTCATGGAGGCGTGTTGTGGGCCGTACATGGGGAGCTTCAAGATTTGCCTGAGTCAACTCGTTTTACGGGATGGGTTTTTATTTTATCAAAATAATAATAATAATATTATGTGTAAAAGTAAAAGCAAACTTTATTTGATGGGGGAGCCAAACAAAACAGCCCATTATTTATACCCGTTTTACATCACGTCACTCGTTTCACATGGTACAACGCCAGACCAATGGGCCTCATTTCCTTGCCATCTTTATGGCGTGGGCTATATGCCCCTTCGAATGTTAGATGCACTCCCCTTTTATTTATAAATTAAAGGGTTAATTTTAAATAAATACACCACCTTTAGTATCAGTATCAATTTAATCACGACATTTACAATTTTTTTTTAAAACTCCAACCTTTCATCGTGTTGCAATTAGATACACATTTTTTTTTCTCCGGTCAACAATTGATGATGTGGCTTGTCGGAGCTCGCCACGTCATATTACACATATTTTTTTTTCTCAATAAAGATTACACTTTATAAAAATATAAAATTTTATAAAAATAAAAATAAAATTGCATACGTCTCCTCCGCTTCTCAAACTAAATCAATCAAGTTTTCTTCTACCATTCTCAAACTAAATCAAGTTATTCTCTTCTAACCATAAAAATTAAATAAAAATAAAACTCTCGACATCTTCGCCGTCTTCTTTGCTTCTCAAACTCAATAACAGAGTTCTGATTATGCGCCTCTCTCTAACTTCTCAAACTCAATCAATCACGTAGTCCTCGAACTAGTTGAACAAAATAATAAAAAACCACCAACAAGGTTGTCTTCAGCATACACCCAAATACAATAATTAATTGAGGTCCACCAGTTGAACAAAACAACAAAATTATTAAATAATTTAAAAATTCCCGAAGAAATAAACAACCAAATCACCAATGGTCATGATTAGATGCGTGAGTTTTTTTTTTTTTTTTGATTTTTTTTTTTTGTATGATTTTTATGGTTAGAAGAGAATAACTTTGAAAGTGTGTGTGTGTGCGAAATCAGAGATGTTGTCTGTCGTGTTGGCACAACCTAGACAACACTATGCAGCGGAAATTAAAATGCACGTAGTGAAAATAGAAGTATTCAAAATTTGCGTAGATTATAAAATAATCTACGCTGTTCACTATATAAAAATATGTGAAACGAATTACAACCTCTTAGAGGTGTACAAAAACACTTCGATGAGTGTATATAATTTACTAGATCCTATGAAACTATCTCCCTCATAGATCTATGCATATAACCTAGTAAATAAGACCATGATCAACACATTATTATTCGGGTTTACAATAATGTGAGGATCTACAAGAAGAAACAAAGATATTCCTAATTAGAAGCGTATAGAGCGTTCAATAGTGTAGTAATCTAATTTAGCTTTTCTTCTTGTGTATCTTGTGTTGAGGCAGCTGCGGTATTTATAGGCTTCATGCACGAACTGCCATCAACTCCCATGATCGCCTCAACCTTGAGATCATGCGGTTAGGAACTTCTCTCCACTACTCCTAGAATTTAGGGACTTGTTATACCATGTCTAATAACTTCTCACTCCCACGCAATGGCATGACTTGGTGTTGCCCACGTCTTCTAACTGCTCTGGGGACATCATTAGACAACAAGCGTAAGATAAGAGTTAGCGAGAAAAGGAAGGGCAAATTCTGATGTTGTCATAAGTGTTGGGAACATTAAACACAACACTCGGTTGTTAGTGTTGGATCATTAAACAAAACACTTATTTCAACATCAACAAACTTGATTTAGTTGAGAATGGTAGAAGAAAACTTGATTTAGTTGAGAATGGTAGAAAAAAACTTGATTTAGTTTGAGAAGTAGAGGAGACGCATGAAATTTTATTTTTATAAAATTTTATATTTTTATTTCTATTTAAAGTGTAATTTTTATGGGAAAAATAAAAAAATATGTGTAATATGACGTGGCGAGCTCCGTCAAGCCACATCATCAATTGTTGAGCGGAGAAAAAAAATGTGTATCTAATTGCAACACGATGAAAGGTTGAGGTTTTAAAAAAAAATCGTAAAGGTCGTGATTAAATTGATATTGAGATGAAAGGTGATGTATTTATTTAGAATTAACCCATAAATTAAATATACATGTAAAATATCCAATTTTTCATTTTAGTAAAATATTTCAAAATTGATAAACTTTTCCTAAAATTAATTCACAACCTAATAACCCTAACCCTAATTTCAGTAAAAGCAGTCGTCATCGCCCTACCTCCGTCGACAGCCATCGCTCCACCTCTGGCAGCCGCCATCGTCCAAACAAATTTAGAAAACAATTTTTTTTATTAACCAGTGTCAATCGACACTGGTTTGTCAATTATAGTTTATCAACGAAAAACACTATTATCGACAACATTTTATCGAAAGAAATTTAAAAAAAAAATCAAAATTTTAGACAAGAAAAGGTCGAAAAAAAAAATAAAAAAAATTTGCATGACTTTCGCAAAACGAGCACAATGGGGGAGAAGGTGGGAACAGCGGTCGGCTTGGGTGGGGGTTCGGGGGGCGGCGACGTCGCTGCTTGTTGCATAAATTTTTTTAAAGAAAAAAGAAAGAGGAGGGGACGACGGTTTGGGTGGGGTAGGGCAGCGGGGATGAAGCAGCTAGGGGTGGGCATTCAGTTGGTTCGGTTCGGTTTTGACCTTTTTTCAACCGAACCGAAATAACCGAAATTTAAAAAAAATGAACCGAACCGAACCGAACCGAATTACAATTAGGTTGGTTCGGTTCGGTTAGAACCGAATTTAAATATATTACTTTTTTCAATTTCTTCCATATTCTCAATACTTTCTTCAACCTCAACTCGAAAAGACATTTTTTTTGCGAAGCCAATCTTGAGCACAAATTAGACATTGCACTATTTTAGGATTTAATGAACTTCTAAATGCATCAAGTACTCGTCCTCCCGTGCTAAAGATAGATTCTGAAGCTACCGTTGAACCAAAATAGAATGTTGAACTACGGTGGTGGAAGTAGGGGGAATCGTCAGAAATGGAAATGAATGTTTAATTGTTTACTGTTAGATCAGATCTAGGGTTATATATATATATATATATTAATTAATTATATTTATTTTTATTTATAGTTCGGTCGGTTCGGTTTATTCGGTTTTTAGAAACGAAAAAACCGAAATTTAAAAAAAATTCAACCGAACCGAACAACCGAATAAACCGAAATTCGTTGGTTCGGTTCGGTTTTTCAGTTTTTTCGGTTTTATGCCCACCCCTAGAAGCAGCGACGTCTTTGGGCGAGGGAGAAGGGGCAGCGACGCTCCCTGTATGCATGCAGAAATGAAAAAAAATGATGGAAGGAGGAACTTGGGTGGTGGGCGACTTAAGTGGTGTAAGGAAGAAGAAGGGTTTTGAATTTAAATGAGAAATAAGAAGGAAAACTAGTGTTTTAGGGGTGTGCATTTATCGTATAGAATTTTAAGAGAAAATGGTATAATAGATCATTTGGAGGGCGCATCTATGTAATGTGTGTTTTGAAGGGTACGTGTAACGGGGACTGCATCTAACATTCATGGAGGGCAAATAACCAACACCCATCCTTGTTCCTTGACCCAATATCGTCCTTTCATGCTATAAATGAGTGTATGGAAAATAATTATTCTCTTGTTACCGTTTTTAAATTCATTTAGCTCATTTTCACGGGTTTTAATAACTTTAATTGAATATTAATTAATTTATATATAAAGTAGACGTTTTACTTATAAATAACGTGATTAGATAGTGCAAATTATATTATTAAAAAAAAACTATATTACCTAAAACAATTACATCAAAATAGATTATCTTTTAATTTTTCATATTTTGAAATTGTTTTGTACTTCCTTCCACTTATTACTTGTGCACTTTTCTTATTGAAACTTTTCAAAATTACACTTTTAATATGAAATACCCACAAAGTTAATAATCACATAACATCATTTTATTTTTTAAATTGCCACTCATTTTTTTTTTATACATTTCACTTTACAACTCATCAAATCACCTAAAATACTCCTCATTTATCTTACATCATCAACCCCTAAATCTCATTTTCTTAAAAAACGTATCGATCAAACTATGCAAGTTATTCCGGAACGGAGAGTGATGTGGATAAAATGTGTCGTCTAATCACATATTGACACGTGGTCTCCGAGTAAATTATATTTAATCCAGTTATATATTTATTCTTTATTTATCTTCATTATTATATTTATTATGGGCTTTGGAGATATTGAATTGGACCTAGAGTGAGCCCAAAACATGTCAATGCAAATGGGCTGAATCAGCCCTAAGAAGAACGAGTCAGAGACCCTTCCTCCCTTATAGCAAGCAATTGGGCCAGAATTTGGATTCTCGCTATAAGGACCTGGGGAGCTCGAGCACCTCCAGGTCCTCGAGGTCTGAAATCCCGAAACTTGCGTCCCTATCTTTGACCGTGCAACATAGATGATTAGTGGGCAAAATTATCTGGCCCACTCCCACCACTTTTGGAGTTCAGACGCAGGAGTAAGAGGAGAGGGATTATGGGCTTAATCCATAGGGTGGGAATGGATAACACTTCCCCTATGAGGTATTATTTAAGCTTTTCACTTACCGTTCTTAATTAACAACAACCAACAGACTTAACCAACGAGAAATACCTTATTTCTCACCGGAACGATACCCGCCATTCTTTATAGTGAAGCTGTAAGAGTTAGATCAAAGCTAACCTACCTTGAAACCCCATTCTCTCCGATGCTTCTACTGTGAATTGTAATCGAGCCACATATATACTTCTACTGTGAATTGTAATCGAGCTACATATATACAAGGATTCTTTCTCACTGCTATTTTCCGACCATCTTTCTGACTTGAGCGTCGTAGGCCCAACGCCGGGGACTCTCCAGTCGGGTTTTTGCAGGTTTCAAAGACACACTTACGTAATCTTGACGTAAGGGTAGACAACTGTTCCAACCGTTGTGTGTGTGTTTGACACGTGTTTTTACCAACACGTTCCCCTCAAGTATAAGAGGTTCGTGTGTAATAAAAGCAAGGCCCGGTTAAATTATCGATCCGTGGGACTAGATTGTGAAAGTAGCCTTAGTGTGTATGTTTTTCTTTGAATATAATGAGAAATCATGTTTTGTGCAAGAAAATGTAAATGGAACTATCAAATGACAATCAATGATGAGCAATAACTAAGATATGATGATAAAAATCAAGTGAGAGGGGTAGTGTTCGGGTGTTGGTCCTTGTGTGGAATCGATATTAAAAGTCGAAGTTTATGTGTAATTCATTGGATGGAATTTGGTAGAAGCGATCACTAATGCATATATCGAGCAAGCACCTAGGATCGAGAGGATGAATAGAAGGTTTCTTACTCGGGTAATCACACGACTAGGGGGTTCGACTCTACCTAAATTATACTAAACTAATCCCTAGATATGCTTTTCCACTTGAATACTAACAACCAAGCTCCTATGGCCTTCTCATTAATCACTTAAATGTTAATTAAAGCAATTAATGTAGATAAATGGGGTTCTAATGAAATTTACCCAACTCTCGTTACGATAAACCAATATTAACTCATTCACACGACTCTCAACCCTCGATTATACTATCTATCCCAAATTAACCAACTCTCGTTGCATTAATTGAGTTTCTAACACAACCTAATAGTTGAGTTCTTGCAAATAATCTAACAAAACCCATAAACCTAACCAATAAACCTCCCAATGAATTCCACAATCAAAATCAACCTAAAACATTAATTCCATCACAATTATACAACACCCAAACACCAATATGCTTAGCTCATGGCTAATTTAGGGAAATTGAGGAAGATAAGTGAGAAAACAAACATACCCATGCTTAATAATAACAAAATACTCAAATTAAAATAAGATATCACATCTTGTCTTGCAAATATGAAATAAACCTTCAAAACTTCAACACAATCTTCAATCTCTACCTTGGAAATGAAATTACAACTTCAAAGATAACCTATCTATGGAAATTCACTAAGTTCTATGGCTAAAACTAAGAAAAACAAGCAAAAGATGGTGGAATTTTGATTTGTGGAGCTTGAGTACTCTTCTAATGGCTGCCTCTCCAGAAAAATGAATTTGTGGCCTTTTATACCCTCCCCCTTGAGCTTGGCACGTGTCCCTAGGTCTAATTTGGAAGAGGGCAAAAAATGAGCAGTGACTCGGCCGAGTGGTCTTGATAAAAAGCGTGTTTACACTTTTGTCCACCCGTGACTCGGCCGAGTTGTGCCACTCGGCCGAGTGTGCAGAAATGTTGAAACTCTCAGATTCGGCCGAGTCTGAGCACTCGACCGAGTGTTCAAAAATCGAAAATTTCAGTTTTTGGCCCGACTCGGCCGAGTTGGGCTCACTCGGTCGAGTGACACTCTGTCCTTACTTTTGCTTTGGACATAACTTTTGATCCGGAGGTACGATCGGCTCGATTCTTGTCTCATTACGATCCTCTCTTCGATGCCTTTCATGTGGTTGCATCTTTGGAATGATCCCACGGCTGGATTTTTCGTGGTTTGCTTTGAAACTTCTCGTATTACCTAGAAATTAAACAAGAATGTTCGTGTATCAAAATTTCAAGAATTAACCAACTATCACACGATTCTTGCAAGAATAACTTGATATTTAGAGCACAATTCATCCACAAATTCGAGCAATCTCACGACAAATCAGTGTTCTTTTTTGACACATCATAGATCATAGGGAGAGTAATAGCTAACTGAGCTTCACTGGCAATATTTCAAAATGCATTATATATGAAGTAAATTCTACGTAAATATAAAGTTACCAATATATCCCAACAAAAGTTCCAATATTCAATTACATCACCGGTTTATTGACATTGATGTTCTATACCCATTTTGATATATTTGCAGGTTTATATGCAGTATATAAACTAAAATTCTAATAGCAGTAATTTGGATATATTACAATTTATTCAATTAAATTTTTTTAACCATCAAATTAAAACTAAGTTAAAAATTGTGATTAGGTAAAATTATTTTACATTTGGATATTTCTATTCTTGCTTTTTATATTTTACAGCCCTTCTGAAAAGTCCAACTATAAAATCAGAAAGCATATGTGATTGTGATGAAGAAAGAGAAAAAATAACTGAGAAGAAGAAGAAAAGGGATCGCATCAACAAGAGGAATCATGAATGTGGAAGAAGAGGTGGAGAAACTCAAAGAAGAGATCCAACGTCTCGGCAAACCCCAACCTGATGGCTCCTACAAGGTCATCTCTCTTCTCGATCTCCTTTCAATTTTATTATATATGCAACAATCAAACAATTTTCATTCTGTGTTGATCTGATTCCCATCTTCATTTCGTAGCTACTCATTGTGTTATGTATGGTATTTTCTGATAGTAGAATTGCTTTTTTGGATGTTTTCTTCATGAAATTTTGTAACTGATCTGATGTTATGAATTATCCTCTTTTCCTGATATTTGAGATCCAAGATCATTGTGTAGCTCGGGACATTTTTATGTGATTGCAATGCCAGTGAGGATTAAAAAATGATAAGAAATTCTGAAAACTTGATTGTTTGAAGACTTGTAACAGTCGAAGTTTTTTGATTTTAAATCGAGAGAGATGAACCAAAAGTAAACCGATCTCATACTGATTTTCTCTTTATATGATTATAGCATTGAGGTTACTGATCAAGATATTTAGCCATTAGCCCATTAACAGATGGATGGTTAGTTGGTATCCTGCTGATGTCTAGTTTACAAGTAGTTATTATAGCGCCATGCCTTTAACTATACAGATGAAGGTAGAATATAGTTCTTTTCCTTTTGTTTAGACATGTTGACAAAAAGATTGTGTTCATAGCATTGGGGGTTTTACCCTAATGGAGCAATATTCCTCCCCTCATTTACACAACAAATGTTTGTAATATTCCTTGACCTTGTTGTTACATTACAGCTCCTCTCTCCATAGGGGGGCCTTGTTTGATGGATTGCATCTGATGTCTGTCTATATACAGGTGACATTTGGTGTACTGTTTAATGACGACAGGTGCGCGAACATCTTTGAAGCTCTGGTTGGGACTTTACGTGCAGCTAAGAAGCGTAAACTCTTAACATATGACGGCGAATTGCTCTTGCAAGGAGTCCATGACAATGTTGAAATTATCCTCAAAGCTCAAGCAGCTGCAAGTGATGCTTAACTTGGAAATTGGACAGGGCCAATCTGTTGTGCCTGCTATATGAAGTAATTATTATATATTCAAACTGCAAAATCTGTGTGTTGTATTTTCAATTATTCAAAATGGATCCTACCAACTTTCTGATTTGAAAAGACAACGGCATTATCTTTGGATGTATTTCATGATTCTGAATTTACCTACATCTGTTTCTGGGCTTCTAAACCTGCTGGAATGCATGTAGTGATAGACCCTTTTTACCTCAACTCAGAAATGCCAAAAGTTTGCAAAACAAATAGAACAAGGAAAAATACCAAAACTTGTAACGATCACGGCCTATAAATGGTAAACCGCTCAAAGGTTAAAACAGATAATTATTTTCCTCATCTATACCAGATCACATTTGTATATAAACGAGTAGACTTGTGACATTGCTAAGCTATCAACCGATGCTACTGTTGCACTTGTGAAAGTCCCCTCTCAGAGAACATTACCAAAATGAAAAGAAAAAAACTCGTCAACAAGATGGTGTTTATATGTATATTATGATCCAGTCAGCATGAATGCTTGGAGCAGGCTCTGTGCTGCTTGCGTCTCATCAGGTGTCCCTGATATAACAACTGCTCTCTGTGTTGCTCCGGGAAGAGGATCATGCACAATGACCTTGGCTCCAGATATCTGATACGTAGTGTATATTGATGAAAGGTGAGATCCAAAACAAGACATCGAGAAACAAAACAAAGTAGATGAATAAGTTACCTGTCTCAGCATAGTCAAATTGCTACCATTATCCCCATATATGGAGCCAAAATCCGAATCAGGGACAACAATCTTTACAGTCAAATTTGCTGCAGATGTAGGTCTGCTTCCGCTGCTTATACATATATATAAAAAAGTTATGGCAAGGTTTTTTTTTTTTGGGGGGGGGGGGGCAATAATGTCAATTTTGCCTTTATAAAAAGTCGACCACTTAAAGTTGACAACATCAAAGAATGGACAAGTTACAAACAACGGATAATTGTTGGTTTAGAGGCCATCACCGGATCAATATTAGTATATATATAATCAACACAAACTGAAACACATAACCCAAGTCCCTAAAAAGGGGTCAGAAGGCAAAATGGCAATAGGTGTTTCAGTTTAACTGGCCCTGTTAAATTGTATTTTGTAGAGGGCCAGTTAAATTGAAACGGAGGGAGTATCTTGCTATCTTCCATGTATAGTGGAGTTCACTTGTTGGTACCATCTCCTGCAATATGTCTTGATGAAGGTCAGACTTTCTACAAGCACTTCTAGCCTTTCTGTCTTATATTTATAAGTAATCAAAAAATAAAACGAATAGAAAACTTGAGTTTACTAGGGCGAAAATGCAGTAGCATAGATTCAATTGTCCTCGTCCAACCAACATCATTTCTCTTTATTTTTTATTGTTAATTCTTCTTCATCATTCCAAATCCAAAGAGTCTTACTCATCCAGCCTAATTAATCTTTCTGCTGCTACATCATTTCCTCTTCTCGGTTTGGTAAGCCGTTCCTCTATCATTCTTACCCCACTGTTTCATTTCTGAATTATTTCTTAGAAATGACAACAATCAGCGAACTACAATGTAAATTACATCTTAGGTCTGTAAGGAATAAGAAAGCACTCTATTATTTATCAACACTTTCATAATCATAAATCCATTTATATCCTACTGGATTAGGTATATGAAACAAAAGGCATTGCTAACCCATATTAATGTCACCACAGTGGTAGGTGATAAGCAGGGTTTATAAAGATATATGCTTTGTGCTAACCTGCCAAGTTCAACACCACCATTAACTGAAGGCAATCTTCCGCTATGAGCCATAAAACTTCCCTGGTTTGAATCAGAAACTGTCTGCAATAATTGTCATCCATAACAACATAAATTTTCAGCAGAACCATTAAGACACACAAAAGGATAGGAAACAATGATAATCAAACTTTACCCTTGATGTGAATACACTTGGCGATGACAATCGATCTTTATCACTGGAAATTGCAAGATGATTCACACTCTGGATCAAGGACTTGTGATCATCGAGATTGTCTGAATTACCCATAGATAAATGGGATCCAAAAGTAGGGTGATCCTTTGACCTGCCATAGGCCCCATTCTCTATCCTCAAGGAATTACGATTCCCATTTCCAGTCAAGATTGTTGTGGAGAATATATTATCTCGCAGTCTACCAGTCACCTTATATAGAGCATCTTGTACATTTGCAAACTCTCCTGTAATCTATAAGAAGAATAAGAAGCCATTAAAGCACATCTTTGGCAATCTCTGGGCAAGAGGTATGATATCCACTTCAAAGGCATCAAGGATAGCTTAAACCAATAGATTTACATTGTTGCCTGCCAACCATAGACTAAAGTTTGCAGGAAAATAATCAAAACAAGTTATAATAGATTTACTAAGTGACAATGTCAGGTAAGATAGTCATGGATGGCACAAACATGTACTTATACATCAAAATCTATGAGGTTGTAGCTTAAAAACTCATAAAAAGGTATATAAATTAATACCACAAAGTCTCAGTTGTATTGATTGATGGGATCTATTACAATGCACTAATAAAAGACTGGGTTACCTGTAAAACTTCAAAATTTTCTGAGGCACACTTTGGGACTTGGTTACCCCCAATTATTCTTAGGCCAGTACCAGTCAACTTTCTCATCTCTGAAATTATTGCACCACCTTTTCCTAACAGGCAACCAACCTGGTGTAATGGCACCATAAGTCGAGCAATAGGTGGCCCTTTTGCATCAGAATCGGATCCTCTCACAAGACCATGCTCCATAAATCTATTAAACACAAAACCAGTTGCTTTTTGTGCTGGTGAGTATTCAGATTCTGCGCTCTATGAAACAAGACACACACACAAAAATATCATAACATGCTTATGAAACCGAAAAATCATGATACAATAGAGATAGATTCACCTCCATTGCAGTAATTGTTATCACTCGTTCCTCACAGTCTGCCAAAGTTGGCCCGATTGATATCAAAGCACCAGTTTCATTTTGAAGAGTCTTGATAATTGATCCTCCCTTACCAATAATGCTACCAACTCGTTCAGTGGGGCAGAGTATCTTAAAACACACTTCTTGTTGTGGTATTCTAGAGGTCACATCAGTGACCCTCTCAGTCTCTAAAGATGGACTGCCTTCCCATGCATGAGTTACAAAATTTGAAGGCGTTGATTGTAGCATTTGGCTCCGCTGCAGGGGTAGATCTACAGTTTGAATAGGCATGAATTCTGGGCTGGTTCCATATGTTCTTGTTTTCTCGGGTGGTAGAAATTCTTGAAGGCGACCAGTGATAGCAACAAGTGCTTTCTTAACACCAAGAAAGAGGCCTTCAATCTGAAATACATCAATCAAATATAAAGTCCAGGCAACAATTAATGGCATATTAACCTTTACTGAACCACTTTTAAAGCTGAGAAGACAGCAAGTACAAAAAATAACTAAAAGTTCTGTCGGAATCTAATGTTCGGAGTAAAAATCATTAATTTTCTTATTGCATACTACCCACTCCACAGAAACCACGCATAAACCTTTAAAATTTCTAACTGCATATTACCTACTGCACAAGAACCACCCAATTAGACATAAATCAACGAATGTTTTAGTATTAAGGTATATGTCTACAGATAAGGGTATCAAACTTACATACCAAGTACCACAAAATGAACCGTTGCAAGGAAACCTAGACGTCGAAACAAAGAAAATCAGTATCTTATTCTCCCTAATGTTGTTTCATTGAAAGAAAAACAACCTGCTCAAAATTAGCTTCATTATTTATCCTCTCTACTTACAAATACCTATCTCCTCGACGGCAGTATCTTAATGTTGTTTCATGGAAAAATTCTACAACTAATTATGCAAACAATGAGTAAATGCAAGGAACTCAATCTTTATTCATTAAGGCAAACTACAATTCAAATATACAAACAACACAAAGCTACATTAAGTGCACAGTTCATCTGAAAAAGGAAAGAACAACAATGTAAATTGAACATTAAACTCGTATTTAGTGCAGCTAAATGAATTATTCCTCACCTCCACAATTTCATCCATGGGCGATGAACCTAAAGAAAACATTTCCACTGCCAAAACCTTAATTCTGCACCCTGTTTCCCTCCTAATTTTCTCCACAACTTTCCCTCCTTTACCTATAACCGCCCCTCCCTGATTTTTGCTCACCAGCAGCCTACATGAGACCACTCCCCCAATCCCTGCGACGGCGTCCCCATCGGCCGCCACCTCTACCACCCTCTCAAACACCCTGACCACGCCCTCCTGCGCGGCGGAAACATCAAAATCAGTTGTAGTGCCCCCATTATTCTCCTCTTCGGCAGAAAAGTTAATTTGTTTGATAATGGATGCTGAGGCGAGAACGCTGATGATTCTATTGTCAGTAGAATCGGGCGGGTCTTCGACCCGGATTCTGGAGTTGGTTAGTTGCTGAAGTTGCTTGATGATGGAGCCGGATTTTCCAATGAGGCCACCGATGCGGGAGGCGTGGCAGAGCAAGCGGAAGAGAACATGGCCCGGAGGGATGAAGAGCGGCGGCTGCGGCGGCTTGAAGCGTTTGAAGGCGGTGGGCGGTTCGTACTGAATAGTGGCGGAAGCAGTGTAGATAGGGTTCTTTACTGGTGGAAAGACGACGGACCTTTCCATAACACCTTTCCAATTCCAAGTATTTCAGTGAGTGTATTATTCTCTCCTTTTCATGAGTTGGTCTGATTTATTTGTTTACAAGTAAGCAAATGGTTATGGCGGAAGAAGAAGAAGATCAATACCAAAAATATTGGCACCAAAATCTTGGAATTTGCGTTGAAAAATCTCCTCTCAATCTCTCATAGCTAAACTTCCAATTTCCAAATCGGTCTCTCAAACAGACCTTTTTATTTCATTTGTTTTTTTAGCCCACTATCCTTCTTTAATTTTCTTTTTCCTTATCTATTTATGAATCTACCTCTAACAAACTTATAGACATGGACCGAAATATTTTGAATATTTTTTTTATATATTTAAATTTTGTATAAATATATATATACAATAATAATATTGAACCTAGTATTGATAAAATATTTAAAAAAATGATAAATATCATATAAAATTATTTTATATAAACTATCACGAAATGTAAAATGTGTTCAAAATGTTTTATTAAATTTATATATTAAAATTTTGTTATTAATTTTTTACAATTTTTTTAAAAAATTAATATTATACTACACTTTTCACTTATAATATAATAAACTAAGTGTAGTATAATATTACTGTAATATTACTAAAAAAATGTATTATTACATTTTTCACTTATAGTGAGTAACATTTTTTTTAGCAATATTAGGGTGATATTATAATTATACTACACTTTTGAATTAGAGTGAGTGACATTTTATTTTATTTTTTGAAAGGGTGACATTTTTTTAGTAATATTACAAAAATATCATCACTTTTTTTTTTTAAGTTTCATAATACTATTATTTTTCACCAACAACAACAATAATAATATCAATTTCAATACCTATTAATAATAATAATAATAATAATAATATAATCATCAATAATAATATAAATATTATTACTAATAATCCTAAAGGTCAATAATAATTAACTCGAATGATTTCTATTATGTCTTCATTAAGTGTAATTTATCATGGTCGAACTTTTGTTAACATGATAACAAAATATCATAATATGTGTTTGTTTCTGATTGAGAAAAAAATATGAATTATGTGTTATAGTTATAGTTAATGCAGCACGATTAAAGCCCACCATTTACTCATGGAACTTGAAAAGTCTCCCACTAAGCCACTTTGTGACAATATATATAGGTCAATGACAGTTTCTTGTTTGTGACCTTCATCCCACTATTCTTTATAAATGTCAGTAATAAATACGTATAATTAAGTCTACAAGTAGAATTATTTTAATTGATCATAATTTATTTGATTTTATTTATGGAATGAGAGATGTGATATCATTTTACTTGAATTTTGGTATTATTTGTTATAAATATTAAATACACAAGTCTTTTTTTTCCCTAAAAAAGTCCTACTCTTACGACTTGTTACGTTTCAGTAGCATTAATATTTAATATCATAATTAAATAACTGCTAGAGGTATTTCCAACGAGCTAAGGCTACGATGGTCTTACAAAGGATTAATAATTTTACAATTTATTTCATATTCTATTTGAGACTCAATGTTTGGCGTTCACTTTAATTATTATAACTACACACTTATTTTCATTATGTTTGGAGTAAAATATAACTACACACTTATTTTCATTATTAAAATCACTGTTAAAAATTTTAAAAAATCATATTTTTATTATTCATCATGATATTAAGATCCATAGCATTAAAACTCAAACACCTAAAAGAAATGTAGTCTTATATAAACAATGTTTAGTTTTTTATTTGAATTGTAGCATGCTTATTAACAAATACTCCATCAGTCTCATACTTGAAGACACAAATGAATGAGTTCTTTATTAGTATTGTGTCAAATAAAGTGGGGTAGTAAAGATTTTTCAACTTTATAAATAATACTTCCTCCGTCCCATGATTATGATGTGAACGAGGGACGTGTACTTAAGAACGCGTATAATCGGATGAGACGGGCTAAACTGAAGGCAGCGGTCCAATCGACCCAAGGTGTGGGCCCAAGTGAGATTGAGGAATAGGAGCCCAACTGCTTGTTTGGATTAAATCTGCAATATTCAATATTCTGTCTTTTATTAGTTGTTGCGCCAATTAATTATGGCGCATGATAGGGTCTTTTTGCTATTTTTGCGGAGTTAGTTGTGATACTATAAAGGGTTGTATTTTTCAGAAGGAAGTTATGAAATAATAGATATTTTTCTTCGCAAATCTTGTTTTGCACAACGACGTTCTTGTTGGCCTGAGCCAGAGACTCGTCGAGATCTCATTAGAGTTCGTGGTTCTCATCAAATTGGTGCTCTCATTGAGAGTTATCGAGAACCGCGAAAGGAATGGCAGGAACTCACCGGGAAAGAATCGAATTACTGGAAACACAAATTGAACACTTGGAGGCTGGGTTCTCGGGCATCACCCATCAGGTTGAGAAAAACAACCAGACCATGGGAAGAATGGAGAAGATGATCGCGAAGTTGCTGCGCAAGAAATTATCAAGAAAGGGATCAAGCTCGTCATCCGACGAGTTGATCGCTTCAGATACTAGTTCAGATGGGGAAATCAACCCAACACGGGCAGAAGAAAGACATGAAAGAAACCCACACGACAACAGGACGAAGGAGGATAGAAAAAAGCCAAAACCCAAATTATTTTGTCCCACATTCGATGGATCTGATCCCATCACGTGGCTCAGTCGAATAACCCAATACTTCGACTTGAACGAAATTGAGCGCGAGGAGAGAGTTCGTTACGCGGCTTATTATCTTGACGGGGAAGCCAATATGTGGTGGCAATGGTTAAGTCGGGTGTACAAGAAGAAGGAAAGAATGATTAAATGGAAAACCTTTGAGAAAGAACTATTGACACGATTCGGACCATCGGAGTATACAGATTACGACGAAGAGCTCGCGCATATCAAACAAACGGGGACCCTCCGTGAGTATCAAAAGGAGTTTGAGAAATTGGCGAGTAGAGTGCAAGATTGGCCAGAAAAAGCATTGGTAGGTGCGTTCATCGGGGATTAAAAACAGAATTGGCATCAGAAGTACGTATATACCGACCCAAGACATACACGGATGCCATCGAGATGGCTCGATTACGAGACGATCACTTGACAGCCACAAGGCGTACGAATCGGCTCGAGCCAAAGAAATTGAGTTTTGGCAATAGCGAGAATAGGAGTGGAGGAAGTAATGTAGCCGGAAACACAACAGGTACTAAGACTATACCCTCAGGAGTTAAAAGGTTGAGTTGGGAAGATATGCAGAAACGGAGAGAAAAGGGGTTATGTTTTAATTGCGACGAAAAGTTTACTCCCGGGCATAAATGCAAGACCAAACAAGCCTTCTTGATCGATCCGGGAGAATCAGATTCTGATAATTCCGATGAATTCAATAGTGGAAAGGATGAGCAAACAGCGGAGATTTCGGTGCATGCTATATCTGGAATCCATGGACCAAGGACCTTGAAGTTTGCCGCACGGGTAAAGAATAGAAGAGTCATCACTCTAGTTGATAACGGATCTTCACATAATTTCATTAACCAGAAATTAGCTGAAAGACTCAATTTAACGGCAATAGAGGTGGAAGCCTTCAAGGTAAGAGTAGCAAACGGAGAAGGAATCGAGTGTAATAAACAATACAAGGAAGTACCAATACGAATGCAAGGGGTAACGATTAAGGCAGATTTATTCGCGATGCCCTTAGTCGGACCAGATGTGGTATTGGGGGTGCAGTGGCTGGAAGGCCTGGGGAGAGTGGTCTCAGATTACAGCAAAGGTACGATGGAGTTTAAGTGGGGGGATGGTATTGTCACATTGAAAGCAGGAACAGAGGAACATCCAATGGAAGTAGGGCTCAAGAGCATTGAAAGAATGAGGAAACAAGGATCTCTATGTTATGTTGTATACATTGAGAATTCACAGCTAATCAGGGAGAAAGAAGAACATGAACAATCAGTGGAATTAAAAGCAGTAATAGAGGAGTATGCTCAAATCTTTGAAGAACCGCAAGGATTACCCCCAAAGAGGAAATTTGACCACAAGATAGTACTAAGAGACGAGGCGCAACCAGTCAACGTGCACCCCTATAGGTACGCGCATTTTCAAAAAGCTGAAATCCAGCGACAAGTACGGGAGATGTTGGATAAGGGGTTGGTCCGGCCAAGTACGAGTGCATTTTCATCACCAGTATTACTAGTAAAGAAAAAAGAGGGCACTTGGAGATTTTGTACAGATTATAGAGCCTTGAACGCTGCAACAATCAAGGACAGATTTCTGATTCCTACGATCGACGACATGCTTGATGAACTCGGGGGCGCAAGGTACTTTACTAAACTTGATCCCAGGGACGGGTACCACCAAATTAGATTAGCTGAGGAAGACATACATAAAACCTCTTTTAGGACACACCACGGGCATTACGAATATTTGGTAATGCCGTTTGGGCTGTGTAATGCTCCATCTACATTTCAGAGGGCCATGAATGCGATTTTTGAGCCACATCTACGGAAGTTTGTTATCGTATTCTTCGATGACATCCTGATTTACTCAAAGACCTGGGAAACACATATGGACCATTTACGACAAATCTTTACGATCTTGCAACAACACGAGTTCTATGTGAAATTATCCAAATGTACATTTGGGAAGACATCGGTGGATTATCTAGGGCATGTTATTACAGTCGACGGCGTACGAGTAGACCAAGAAAAGATCGAGGCAATGCAGAAATGGCCAAAACCAAAAAATTTAACAGCACTTCGTGGGTTCTTGGGGCTCACCGGATATTACCGAAAGTTCGTAAAAGATTACGGGACAATTGCTCGACCATTGACAGAGATGACGAAAAAAGGTGAGTTTAGTTGGACGGAATCGAGAGAACAAGCTTTCAGTAGACTCAAACAGGCTATGACGACGACCCCCGTCTTGGCTATGCCCAATTTCACGATACCATTTGAGGTACACACCGACGCTAGTGACATCGGAATAGGGGCAGTACTAACACAGGCAGGTCGACCCATAGCTTATCTGAGCAAGCCATTGGGGCAAAGAAAATTAGAATGGTCAACTTACGTTAAAGAGATGATGGCTGTTGTCGAAGCAGTTCGCTTGTGGCGTCCATATTTGCTTGGTCGCAGATTTTGTATAGTGACGGATCAACAACCTCTGAAACATATGTTGGAGCAACGAATCGTCACTCCGGAACAACAAAAATTTGTATCGAAATTAATGGGGTTTGATTTCGAAATTCGATATCGACCAGGCAAACACAATGCCGTGGCTGATGCACTATCTCGGCGAGATGATGTACAAGAAATTAATGCCATCACAGGACCAATTTGGAACATTTGGGAAGAAATCAAAACAGTAGCAGCGGTTGATGGAGAAATAAAATCAATCAGAAAAAAGATCGAGCAGAATGATGCAACTACAATAGATTGCGAATGGAGAGATGAGTTGTTATTTTGTAAAGGCAAAATATGGGTTCCAAAAACAGGAGACTTACGGCTACAGGTCCTACATCATTTCCATGACTCTAATATTGGGGGCCATTCGGGCATCTATAGGACATGGGTGAGAGTGGCGTCCACTTTTTACTGGCCTGGCATGAAGCAAGAAATCCGACGGTATGTAATGCAATGTGATACTTGCCAACGGGTGAAGAGCGATTCTCGAAAACCAAGTGGACTTTTGCAGCCCTTGCCTGTACCGAATCGGATTTGGGAGGATGTGACGATGGATTTCATCGAGGGCTTACCACGATCAAACGGGTATAACGAAATTCTGGTAGTAGTCGACAGGTTAACAAAATATGCTCATTTCATATCATTAGTACACCCGTATACGGCTAAGTCCGTAGCACGGCTCTTTGTAGAGTATATTATCAAATTACATGGCATACCCCGATCAATTGTGACTGATCGAGATCGTATCTTTATAAGTAACTTCTGGAAGGAGTTTTTTAAAATGCAGGGTACAAGATTAGCCATGAGCTCCGCTTACCATCCTCAAACGGACGGCCAAACGAAAGTAACAAATCGGACGTTGGAACAGTACTTGAGGAGTTTTGTGCACCAAAATCCAAAGAGGTGGGAGTCATTTCTGCCATGGGCAGAGTACTGGTACAATACTACCTTTCACGCCTCAACGAAACACTCGCCCTTCGAACTCGTGTATGGTCGGCCTCCACCACATCTAGTGAGTTACCCTGCTGGAGATTCGCCGAATGCAGAGGTGGATAGGGAGTTATGTGAACGTGATATGCTGCTAAGAGAACTTAAAGATACGCTTCATGTGTCCATCAATCGCATGAAAGATTTTCATGACAAGAACAGACGGAAAGAGACTTTTGAAGGAGGTGATTGGGTTTATTTGAAATTGCGGCCGTACAGACAACAAACTTTATCGCAGCAAGCATTATATAAATTGGGCAGCAGGTACTACGGTCCGTTTCGCAGCTGATCGAGTTGGGAACGTGCCGTACAGATTGAAATTGCCCGATGATGCACAAATTCATCCGGTGGTGCATGTGTCGCAGTTGAAGAGAAGGTTAGGCAACGGAGACATAACGGTAGGACGACTTCCGGCAGTGAACAAGGACGGCAATTTGATTATTAGACCTGCTCGTGCTGTGGAGTATCGACAAGTTAAGAAAAGTGGAAGGTTTCGGTGGGAGGTTTTAATCGAGTGGGAAGATTTGCCGGCGGAAGACTCAACTTGGGAGAACTTAGAAGAAATGCGAGATAGATTTCCGGAATTCATCCTTGAGGACAAGGATGCTCTTGAAGAAGATGGGAATGATGTGAACGAGGGACGTGTACTTAAGAACGCCTATAATCGGATGAGACGGGCTAAACTGAAGGCAGCGGCCCAATCGACCCAAGGTGTGGGCCCAAGTGAGATTGAGGAATAGGAGCCCAACTGCTTGTTTGGATTAAATCTGCAATATTCAATATTCTGTCTTTTATTAGTTGTTGCGCCAATTAATTATGGCGCATGATAGGGTCTTTTTGCTATTTTTGCGGAGTTAGTTGTGATACTATAAAGGGTTGTATTTTTCAGAAGGAAGTTATGAAATAATAGATATTTTTCTTCGCAAATCTTGTTTTGCACAACGACGTTCTTGCTGGCCTGAGCCAGAGACTCGTCGAGATCTCATTAGAGTTCGTGGTTCTCATCAGATTACTTGCACACTTTCCTTATCCTTATTGGTAGTAAAGACTTTTTAGCTTTATAAATAGTACTCCCTCCGTCCCGTGATTACTTGCACACTTTCCTTATCCTTATTGGTACGTCCCAAAATTACTTGCACACTCTTAATATGGAAATATACCACAAAATTAATAACCTCACAATATCATTTTATTTTTAAATTTGCCACTCATTTTTTCCATACATTTCACTTTACATATCATCAAATTTACTTTACACATCATCAAATTATCTAAAATACCTCTCATTTATCTTACATCATCAACTAAATTCACCTTTCTTAAACAACGTGCCGGTCAAACTATGCAAGTTATTTCGGGACAGGGGGTAATAAAATTACTTTTTAGTGTAATAAAGTAATGGCATTTGTTGTAATATTGTGATGTTTTAAGGAGATTGTTTAAAAGTGTTTTTGCTATTTTAGAGGGCTGACAATTCGTGCTACCGTGTCGTGTTTCGTGTCAACACGATAAGGTCAAACACGAACACGACACGATAAGGATATGTGTCGACACGACACGAACATGATAATTTTCGTGTCGACACGATAACAACACGATAATTTTTGTGTCGACCTGACACGACACGAAACACGATAACAATACGATAACGACACGATAAGGAAATAAATCAATTTAAAATTGCATTTAAATATATAAAATTAATATATTTATATAAATATAAAAAGTTATCGTGTTATTATCGGATACGTGTCATTATCGTGTCGTGTCATATTAGGTAAATAATAAGTTAACGGGTTGTTAACAGGTTAATGGGTTACCTGTTAATTTTATCGTGCTTAACAGGTCGACACGAACCCAACACGAACCCAATAAGGCCAAACACTAACCCGCTATTTTCGTGTCGAATTCGTATCGTGTCGAAAATTGCCACCCCTAAATTTTTAGGTAATATATCTTCAAGTATAGGACGCCTAAAATGGTAAAATGTGTCTTTAAGTATGGGATGGAGGGAGTATTATATTTGTGCTGGCTTACATTATTGGTTTATTTTCAGTTATTAAATAGAATTGCAGAGATAGTATTTCAACTTTATCAAGTGGATTATATGCTCGCAAAAACATATCAGTGGATAATTGTTACTCCAATAGACAAAAATTTATTCCGTGTCAAAACTGAAGTCTTCATTTTAGACTTTTGTATCTCTTGCACAATATAAAACTTTATCCCTACATACAGTAGAAGAATTAAGTGAGAAATGGTGCTACAAACAGTAGAGATTGTGAAAAATGAGATTCCCTTTGAAGAGGAATCAGTGTTCCTGTCTGAGGATTCTAAAGCTGGTTTGGTTCTCGTAGACATCATCAATGGCTTCTGCACCGTTGGATCAGGCAATCTGGTAATTAAAGGAAGAAACAAGTCTGAAATTCATATATAGCTTGTGAGAATTCTTTATGTTGTATGTTCATCTTTACTTTATTTAATAAGGCCCCAAGTGAGGCCAACAGGCAGATTTCTGGGATGATTGAAGAATCTGTGAAACTCGCAAAACAATTCTGTGGCAACAAATGGCCTGTGCTTGCTTTCCTTGACTCACACCATCCTGGACAGCTTGAGCATCCTTATCCTCCTCACTGCATCATCGGCACCGACGAATCCAACCTCGTTCCTGGTAATAATTCATTACCAATATAAACTTCCAGATCATGAATACCAACTTTCTGTTTTTCTGCTAGCTCTAAGGTGGATACAAGAAGAGGGAAACGTGACGATAAGGCGCAAAGATTGTTATGATGGATTCATAGGTTCAATTCAGGAGGACGGTTCCAATCTCTTTGTTGATTGGGTGAAGATGAACAAGATACAAACTGTGAGTATTTTCTTGATCCAATCACTACAGACTACAGTCACTATAAACAGGTGATTCGAATTGTGGCAGTTGTTGGTCGTAGGCGTCTGCACAGACATATGTGTGCTGGACTTTGTCTGCTCCACGTTATCTGCTAAAAACCACGGACTTCTCGACCCCCTTCAGGATGTTGTCGTTTACTCCAGAGGATGTGCTACCTTTGATTTTCCAGCTTCAGTTGCAACCAACACCAAAGATTCATTAGCTCATCCCCAGGTATTGCTGTGGGCTGATAGAAGTGAAAGTTTGAGTCCATATTTAGCTGTTTAATTTGTGCGTTGATTGATGCATCACGTGGGGCTTTACATGGCGAAGGGAAGAGGGGCCAAGATTGCGAGGAAAGTTACCTTTCATGATCTCAAGAAGAACAAGTACTAAGATTCTGTAGCAATTAGTTATGAGTGGAGAGTGCTTGTTTAATTTATGTATCATACAAATGCAATAACTACTGTGACTGTGAGGATGAAAGAATACTTCATATTTATAATATTTTATGTATCACAAAACTGATAGCAACCCTGTTCATACACGGTAACAAATAAGGAAATAAACAACTTTTACTGCCAATTCTCAGCAAGAACCATAACCACTCTCCATAGTTGAGAAAGTAAACAAAAGAATAACATATGAGAACATCATGTCATTATATTCCCATGTAAAGGTCAGAATTTGAACTAAATGACAACAGGTTCCGCAGCAATATATACGCAGCATATGACATAGAAATATATACATTCTGGGGTGAAGTTAGCAAGGTTTCGCCAAAACGTCTGTTAGATGAGGCTGTGTTATCCAGTGTAATTATTCTATTACAGCTCAAAATTTTGGTGGTTAGTTACACAAAGATCCCCAGGGTCCACAGTGCTCAAAGCAACAGAGTTAGTTGCGTGGGATTAGGCCTGATTGCTGAAAATTTCAACTTCTCAACTTCAGGGCCCCACAACCACGCATAAGCTGTAAAACAAAGTACAATAAAACCATCAATTCAAGTACCAGGGCTTTAAAGCAGAGCAACTACCACACAAGGGAACAAATCATTGGTGACAACAAGCTTACTTGTCGTTAAGTTCATAATAGATCTCTGATGCTAATATGTTGACAACTTGGTTTATCTAAAAACCTGAAACTGTATTTCTTAAAGCCTCAACTCTGATTTCTGAAGCAGAATACTGAAAACTAAATCATGGAATTGTTACTTAGAATAGTTGGTGACCACCGTAATTATCACTATTATTCAATAAGGGGAGTTAAATGAAATCTCTCAGTTGCAAAACAAACCATCTGCTGGTAAGAATTTACAGGTTAAACATACAACTATCCTCTTGGTTAAATTTAAATCCTCCTGTTTCAGGAAATTCCAAATAATCAAGGGAATAGGTATAAGAGCAAATGGAACTAACCTAATAAGAACAAATAGAAAAGAATTTCAAGAGATTTTATGCAACAAGAACTCAATACAGTAGCCTCAGTCGATTGAAGAACACTAAGAAGTGGTATTCAGGCGCCCAATAGACAAAGCCAACAACTGGCCCTCCTTTGATATACTGCAACAAATTAGATAAATCAGTGTAAAGAAGCTACCTAAAAAAAGTCGAATCTAGAGTTGGAACAACTGGGGTGTAAGTGAGAAAATTTAAACCTTTCCATCCAATATAACAAGCTCGCCATCAACCCATCGAGGATTCTGAAATCCAGGCTCAGCCAACCTTCCCTGTCCTCTATATCGAGCAATCTACAAGTGAAGCAACTAAGAATATTATTCAAAATATTAATATTTATTTAAGATTCTCAATGCAAGTGTTAAGAAACATACCACTCCAAATTCTTCAGGGATAATCCCTTTATGTGGGAGCTGATACTTTTTTCCAACTTTCGCTCGAAATGCAACCTGCAAATGAAAAGATAATGTGCTCCTTGAAATGCAAGAATCCAGGTCAAAGAAAATGTCCTTTGAATATGCAAGAATCCTGGGGGACCTTAATTATAGTCTTTTCATGTAATATTAGGTTCAACTTTGGACAACATATTCCAAGCTTTAGAAATTGTACTAGCACACAGGCAAGCTCTACGAATTAACCAGGGAGCTCTAAGCTGAAGTGTGCGCCTCCAGATATATGCATAACCATCACTCACCAATTACATAATAAAACCAATCTTAAAAGTGTTAACTGATATAAGTAGGTACTAGATGCATGTGCTATAAAGTAGCATTTGCAGTCCAACATCACAAACACACAAATGAATGAATTACCTGGCCAGCTGGAACATAAGCATCTCCGGTTAATTTGACAGCTTCAACATACTCATAAAATTCAATTTTTGATGATTTTTTTGTGCTTCCATCCTCTTTCCACTGGCCAAATCTACGCTTCAAATGAATAACTTCTGAAGAGTAAAGCCCATGTGCACCAATATATAATCCTGAAAAAGAATATATTTCAGTGAATAAACTAAAACAGACGGGGGGAAATGGTGGCAGCAGCAAAGAAAAGACACTGGGGAGGACATGTGGCATAGCACTCCACACACGACCAGGATAAAAATTAATCACCATTTAATGGATCTGGTGATGAAGAAACATCAATGCGATTAAATGTGGTGGATCCAGAGAGTGGCTGACGATTTCGAGCTTGATTGAGTGATAAATTTATTAATTCACCAACATCTTTAAGAACCTGCAATCAAAGAAAATAATGTCTCTAAGTGATCGATTCTGGGCAACAACACCAGTAAACAGTAAATGAATGTCCATGTGTCAAAGTTTGAACCAACCTTCATAGGAATCTTCCCTTTGCCAATGGACTTCACAAGATCAAGCATAATATGGTCAACACTGCGTTGACCTGGAAGCTTAGCTCTTTTGTTTTTTGTAGACTGTCCATCACCACTAGATACCTGCTCCTTCGCATCTTCTTCCACAGTAAACGTGAATGACATCCGACCATTTTTCTCAAGCCTTGCTGGAACACGAAGCAAGTCTTTAGCCTGTGCACCACGAGAAATTTTCTGAAGGAACCCATCACCAACAACGACCTCAAGTGCTATTTGATTTTGCACATCTTCCCCGCTCAATTCACTGCCAGAATCAAGTTTGATGTCATTATGATCGTCCTCATTTTCACTTTTAATTTCATTGTCAGAATCTACACTTTCTAGGTCATAGTCCTTCTCTTCCTCGTCTTCTTCTTCTTCTTCATCATCTTCTTCTTCTTCTTCTATTATCTGCTCAATCACCTTAGATATTATGTCCCTGTCCACTTTCTCTGGTGCAGTTACTTTAACAACCTTGACTTTCACACCAGGAATCATGTCCCGCAGGATATTATCGAAACCAGTATCATCATCCATGTCTTCACCATCCTCTGTATCTTCAGAGCTTCGGTCAAATAGCTTACTTTTTTTGTCTCTTGCATCATTAGAATCCAGACTTCTGGAACTTCCTGATGGCTTGAAGGATGGAACATAAAGATTTGGAGGAGCTCCTTTACGCTTCAAGTAAACAGCCTACAAATCAAGAGACACATATATCCTTAGTGTATCTGCAGGTAAAGAAGTCAAACAGGTATTCTAAATGGAAATGCTCATATTATTAACCAATGCGGCGCGCATATATAAATGAAAAAGGTGTAGTAAAAGATACAAAACTATTTCCCCCCTCAGAAATCCATCCAGAGAAGAAACAAAAAGATAGCAAAATTCAATACAAAAGCCCTTAACCAAGAAAATAGGAAAGTGTCCTGCATTTTAGATTGTTTATGGGTAATGACAACAATAGCAGCAATAGCATATGTAATATCCTCCAGATACTCCCATATTGATGAAAATTCTAACAGAAAGATGTGGTAACTTCTGCAGTCAACAAATTAAATTAATAACATTACAGAACAGTATGAGAAAGAATACACAGAACATGTCAACATGTAGACCGCGAAATGCAAGTGGATGCACATATAGATATCTAGTGAATATTACGGTAGATAGGAAGATACCTGCTGCTTATAATTGCCCCTTTTATTGTTTCTGAGATATACCTCAAACAAGGGGGCACCAACTGAGGCTGTGGCAAGCTGCCTGCCAAGAAATACAGATGGAAATAAAAGTATATTAATGGTAAATTCTGATCCTAAAAATAGCAGTAGAGCTATAAGGGAAGAAAAAGCACTCATAATGTTATATCTGCCTATCCTTATACTCATACACACACTATGCATCAATAAGTGACCAGAACCATGAAGGTAAGAAAATTCCAAGTCGTCTCCTTTCCACCTAATTTCATATCTTCGGAGTAATTTCCATTCGCAACCGGCAACCCCTTACAGCGTCAATATAAATGACACAAATCAAAAGTGATGCAATTTTTTATCTAGTAGGGGACCACGCCCATCCTCTTCTCTATCATACAACACACATAATCTATATCCAATAAAGCGGAAGTCGGCAATACACATGCATGTTTTTTATGAGCATGGGCAGGAAAAATGTATAAGTAAATTAAAGAGGATAAGATACATGCTACAAAGATGGATATATTAAGACAAAATAATATCACATACAGAACATTAGAATCTCATGTATAAAAACAAAAGGGATGCAACACAAGAATGTTCAAGTTTACATTGATGTTATATAGTTGATCTACATTTTCACTCACAGTATTCTAATTTAGAAAAACAACCACATTGTAAATTGTAAAAGGATTCTAATTGCTAAATAGATAATGCAAAGTCTTGCACAAGCTGAACCAAAACTCAACATCTGAACATCAGACATAATTTTACCTAGGACTGTAACTTCTAGCAATGTATCTTCCATACTCAGCACTTATATGAATAATCCGACCATAAGGATCAGTAGCATCTTCTGAAATTCCAGCCCACCATCCAACCTGAATGCAAGGTTTAAAAACAAAACTCAAATGAGAACCCAGTACTTTGGAAAAATAAACCATCCTGGCATAACTGGTATTCCCACTTGCTTTCTTATATGCTTCTAGCGAAGTGAGGGGACAGGCATCCAAAATCAAGTCCATAAAATATAGAGCACAGTTACATACTACTTCATAAAGAAATCTTGAACAAATTATTCTTATGACAAGACCAGGCAGTAGACACCTTATCATTTGAATTCATGTTAAAAGGTCATAATATCAGTTAGAAAATTCCATATTAAGTTGTAGCTGTAAAAATTTAGTAAAAATAGAAATCGCAAACGCCTTCTCAGAAACTAGTCAAGCACTTGTATATTAAAAGAGAAAGACTCAACATGTGCACTTGCATCATACTAAAATCATTAATCTAACTCACCAATCCAGCCCCTGCATAATCACGCATTAGAGCTGCATCTCCATATTGCTCTCCCTCCACAAATTTCTGCAATTAAATTAAAAAAATTACCACAGGAACTAAATAACAAACATGCACTTACAATTTCAAAAATACGTGGGAGTAATAAAAAGCTAAGGATACTCAAATACGGTGCTTGATATGTGGGTTTTGGTAAGGAGAAATGGTAATGGCTATATGGGCAATTGGTACAATATATAATGACCCCTTACTTTCCCTATTTTGAATGAAAGTAAAATCATTCACCACCAAAGTGTGAATGGAGATGCAGTGACAATGAGCATGTGAGTTTTTTTTTTTTTTTTTTTTTTTTTTTTTGTGGGGGTAGGGGGGAGGGTGTGGTGATGGTGGCGGTAGGGGGCAAGCACCTTTAGATGAGACATCACCCTGCCAACGGTGTCACTCGTGGTAGCCGCTGCAATTGCCACTTTAATCCTAGCAGCATCTTCATAATCCTCTCTCTCAATTGCACTGACTAGCTGTGACTGTTGAGAATTAAGGCAAGTCATGTTACCACTTAAACAACTGGTAAGAATGCTTAATGAGACAAAACAGAGGCATTTCTTTAGTAAAAAAAAAAAAAGTTTATGAAACATTTATATTTTAAAAAGGAACTGAGACTATGAGCGCCTTAATCGACAGACAATCCGCATATTTCTTCAGTTCGACAAAGATGTAATTACTTAAATTCTGCTAATCTCGTCACTTTATTATTCATCCTCACTTCTAATTTCTTCCGTCACATATAGATAATCTCACTTAAACATTTCTCTTTCTTCAGAATACAGCAAAGAAAAGCATAATATAAATATGTTTAACGGCATATGCTAAACGAAAGATACCAAGAAATAATCACCACAATAAGCAATATATAAACGCCTTGTGATAGACAACTAGTTTTGAAATTTGTAAAAACTTCCAACGAGGTATCTGCAAAGAATTAGACAATCGCCAATGAACATAGAGCACCTTCAAAATCGAGACAATACGTTCTTGCTCATCAACCTCGTCAAAATGTTTCCTCCACCTCTCCCAGTCCCACTCCTCCTCCTCGTCTTCGTCTTCCTCTTCCCACCCATTCGTCACCACCAGAGTTCCGTCCACGCTCTGATCCCTCAACGAACTCAAGTAATCATCAAACCGCTTAATCGCATTCTTGAAAGTCTCCTGAATACCAAAATCCCAGCGCCAAGAGTCGTCGGAGTCAGAATCGGGGGCATCTTCACCACTACTGTTTCTATTGAGGCAGGGGCAGGAGAAAGCGGAATCAGAAACCCTAGAGAGAGAAACCCCCGAAGGAGACGTTCTTCGACCGAACTTCGGGGAGCTTAATCTGTAATTGATGGAGTTCAGCTTGTAAGGATTGGGATCCGTACGCGGTGACTGAAACGTCGGTGGAGATATCGACGCCATAGCGGAGCACTGAGAAATTGATCGTTACAAAAATTACTATTATAAACACACAAATCGATGAAACGATAACCAAAATTGTTGTGTGTTATTACTGCTGTGTATAATGAAAGGGGAGAAATTGAAGGGGAGTAGAAGAAGGATAAGGATGCTGATAGTAGTGTGCTGGCATAGGAATAGGATATATGGTTTTCTTTGCGAATTCTCGTTAGAGGTTCTCAAAATTCCACATTTTTCTTCCCTCCCGTTTTCTTTATAAATCACTCCATCCATAATCTTTTTCATAAGTAAATTAGACATGCGCAACGTTTAGAAACCGTCGGTTACGGTTTTCGAAAATCGGTAAACCGTAACCGAACCGCCGGTTTGCCGGTTACGGTTAAAAACCGTCGGTTTGTCGATTTGCTTTTTTTTTTTTTTTTTTTTTTTTTAAATATTATCTTCGTTTTTGTTCATTTTTTATTCATTTTAACTCATTTTTTAGAAAATACATTACTAGAATTGAATAAAAATTATATAAATTAAATTTATACATTAAAAATAGAAGAATTGTGTATTAAAAAAAAAAAAAAAAAAATTTTTTTAAAAACCGGCAAACCGGCGGTTAACCGTCAAAACCGGCCAAACCGGCGGTTTGCGGTTTGTCAAAATGTCAAACCGTAACCGAACCGCCATTTTACGGTTACGGTTCGGTTTTTAAATCGTAACCGGCGGTTTTGCCGGTTGGCCGATTTCCCCGTTACGGTTTGAACATGTCTAAAGTAAATAAATGATTCTACTTTTTACATGTGTTTAGTGAAAAAATAATGACATTTTTATAAAATTGAATATATTCAGAAGATATAGGTAAAATTGTATAAAATTTATTAAGGAACATTTCGGAAAGAAAAAAGAAAAGTGTTGAAGTAATTCAAATGTAGAAGAAGTATTTAATATAGTTTAATATTATAGTCTATGGGCATGCATGGGTTTATAAATTTGCAACAATTCGTTCTCGCCGGGGCAACGGCCGCCGGCGGCGGCGTTGATCCTTTTCTCGATTTGGGTCATGTGATATTACTGGGCTTTTTCTGGGCCGAATTTTATTGTACTTAAATTTTTGGGCCTTTTGTCTACGGTTATTTGCACCTCCATAAATGTCGGATACACCAGTTAAATTTTTTAATTTTATTATTTATTTAAGTTTCATGATGTTATGTGGTTAATGTTTCATACTAGTTTTTATTTAATTATTCCATTTTAAAAAAAATAGTTGACTTCTTAATATTTTTATATTTTCTTGAAGATTTTTGTTTTGTTAATAAATCTTTTTAAGACATTTTTTGTAATATAGTTAAAATTTACTCCATCATTCCGAACTTTACAATTTTATTTTATTTTTTTTCACATTAATTTTCATACCTAAAAAAATTGATGTTTCTTATGCCTCTCAATGACAAAATTTCAACTTACCTAATTTATATGTCATTATTTTTTTTTTATATAATACTTTTACTTTTATCACTTGAACAATATTGAATTTACTTCAATACTCTTACTTTATTTTTAGTTTACATGTGTCCAAATTAGTATAAAAATTGATATGAGACAGGTGAAGTAATTTTTTTTAGGTGAAAGACATTAATAAAAGAAAAGGGAAAGTGGAAAAGTATTACTTCCTTCATCCTTCTTCATTCCATTGGTATGAGTTGTACTCTTGTGTACCAGTTACATGCATGTAACTACTATATCCAATCCAATATATGTATCTACTATATCCAATTCAATAACCCATTACAGATAACACATGACTCATTTATTATATTCAATCAAATAACTCATTACAAATAACACATGACTTATTTCATATATCAATTTAACACATAAATTTTTTCATGGACCTTTATTTTACTTCAATTAATTTTTAGTAATTTTATCATTAAAAAATAATACTCCATTAATTTTTTAAAATTTTATTTTTTATTTTACTCAATTGATATTTATATTTATCTTTTTAATATTATTTTTTTAATTTATTTTTCTTTCTATTTATCATTTGTGTTTCAAATGAAGTTTAATTTTGTTGGTACTATTTTACATTAATTAATTGGTGTATAATTTTCACCTTATCCTTTCAAAATTTTACTTCATTCCTTACAAATTTCACTTCGTTTTACATTTTTTAATTATTTTTTTCATTTGAACTTTCATTTTTTAATCACTTTATTTTAATTTTTTATGAATATAATTTTTAGTTTATAAGTGTTATGATAACCGTTGATAAGTATTACTGATATATTATTAGTTAATATGCAGTAATGTACGTATTAGTTCATATACAATATAATATTAGTTTATACTGGTACAAGTTCTAATTTTTTCGAGTTTCGAGTTCACATATTTTATGCTAATAGTTCAAATATAGTATAATATTAGTTCACATATTGTATAGTATTAGTTCACATGCTCTATGGTACTAGTTCAAATATAGTATAATACGGAGTATAAATTTAAATATTGTATAGTATTAGTTCATATATTAAATAATATTTTTATACCCACATTAATCTCTAGTACTATACAATATATTAACTAGTACTATAACATAGGCGTACTAATACTATGTCGTATTTAAACTAATATTTATATTTAACAAAAAATACATAAATTAACACATTTATAATTCTAGGTATACCATGCAAATTAATACTCCGCACATCAATATTAAAAAATTGATATTAACTAACTAGTAAGAAGAACAAAAGTGAGAATTAATCACACTGGACACACAATTCAATTAATAGATACGATCACACTCAATAAACATATGAATGCATCAACATGACGATGACCCCAAAGAAAATAATAAAGCTGATGCAATATTATGCTGGTTTCTTCTCCAATTCTCCACTCATTTAAGTTTCTAAATATAAATTTTATTTTTCAATTAGGTTATGTTATTAATTAGTTTTAAAAAACTTGTAACAAACCAGATATCATTTTAGAAATAATGAAGACATAACAAAATAATCATATTCATACATTTATACCCAAATTAGAAAAAAAATTATATTTTTTTAGTTTAGTTTTTTTTTTTCGATTTTTTTTGTATTTTTTTCCTAAATTTTGGTTGTTCTTTAAAAAAAAATCTGGAAATTTTATTTTTGAGTTTCATATTTTTTTAATATTCGTTATGTTTTTATATTTATTTTTTAAAAGTTAAAAAAATAGAATAATATTTAACTTCGTGGTGATTCATTGGTGAATCGATAGTCGGTGTATAATTATAATTTTAATGAGTTGTATTTTAATTTAATTGATATAATGGTAATATAGTATTTTACATGTATTTTTCTTTTAAAAAATTTGGGGGTGAAATTAATAAAAAAAAAAAAGGGTAAATAACTAATAAATCATATAAAAAATTGGATTTAGTTAAATGTATGTAACTTGTACACATAAGTAGGGAGTGTGGACTTAGTAAAAAAAGAGAGTAAATAGTAGTTACATACATGTAACTGGTACACACAAGTAATTGTCTTCCTTCATCCTCCTTCATTCAATTGTGCATTTAACTTATTTAATACTAGAGTTTTGAAAACTTATTGGATTTTTCACTAGTACTAGCAGTGAGCTATTTCGATTTTTAGAAGAAAAATAAAACCTAATCACAAAAAAAAAAAAAAAAAAAAAGATTCGGTTTGCTTTCAGTTAATAATATTTAGAATATGAGTAATTCAATTTCGTTTAAATTTATCATAAAACCATACCAAAATAAAGCAATATTTTATCTTATACTATATATTTTGTGAGTTTTCTCCGATTCTAAGCTCATACCTAAAAAAAAAATGAAGTTTCTTACACAACTTTTAACCACAAATTTCAACTTACCTATTGTAGACACCTAAATTTTATTGGTCCTCCAATTGATTTGAACCTCTAAAGCTCAATAAATTAATTTAAAATTCAAGACGGGCCTATAAAGTCCAACAAATCAAATTTGGCCCAGATATTATATTCTTAGCCCATCAAGTAATTCAAAATTTGAACTAAGTTCTAACTACTTAGCACAAATATCTCCAGTCCATCAAATTTGGCCCATAAAAACCCTAGGTTCTTCACCTATAAATAGAGGTCTCATTCCATTCATTTCACATAAATAGAGATTTTAGAGTGTTCTTCATCAGTCGAAGGAGCTTCAAAGTCGTTCTTCGTGCAAGGCGACGAGAAGCAGCATTCGGGTGGAGATTAAGGTGCTAAGCCCCTCAATCCGGTGTTCCTTCAAGGAGGATCTTCAACGGTGGTTATCCCGATAAAGTCCCAATAAGTCCCGGATAAGTTCCGAAAGTCCCGAAAAAGTCCCGATCCCGGATAAGTCCCGGAAAAATCCCGATAAGTCCCGGATAAGTTTCGAAGGTCCCGATAAAGTCCCGATAAGTTCTGAAAAGTCCCGTAAATCGACGTTTGATCCAAAATACAGCGTCAAGCCCTTGGATTATCGTTACAAAATCCCGAGTTCAAGAACGATCGTCAACGACGTTCGACCCAAAAGTCCATAAATTCAACGTTTAATCTAAAATACGGTGTCAAGCCCTTGGATTAACGTTACAAAATCCTAAGTTCAAGAACGATCTTCAACGACGTTCGTCCCAAAAGTCCCTAAATTCAACGTTTAATCCAAAATACGGCGCCAAACCCTTGGATTAACGTTATAAAGTCTCAAATTCAAGATCGAAGAGAATTCGGCTGCGGATCCAACTCCAAAAGTTCAAGAAGTTCAAGTGAATTTCAAGAAGAGAGAATCGGAGAACAAATTAGAGATTGTAACACGCAATATTCATCGGTTTAATCCGAAAGAAATAACATCGTTTTGCATTTTTGCGTTTTTACATACAATTCACGAATTTGTGTTTACACCTATCTTCTACTATGTCATTATTATTTATTTTATATATTCTACTATGTCATTATTATTTATTTTATATAATATCTTTACTTTTATCACTTAAACAAGGTTGAATTGGATTCAATACTATTACTTTTTCTTTTCAATTTATGTGTTATGAAGTTAAAAAAAAAAATATTGTTTTTTAGGTGAAAAACATTAATAAAAAAAGAAAGATTGGACAAGTATTGTTTTCTTCATCCTTCTTCATCCAATTGTGCATTTAAATTTGGTACTAAATTTAATATTAGAGTTTTGGAAACTTATTGATTTTTTTTTAAAATTTTGAGAGAACTTATTGGATTTTGGTAAAGTCTAGTATGCACTTGAGTGTTGTGCACCTTAGTCTAATAGTCTAAAGAAAAGTGTATGTTATTAAACTGAAAAGTACAACACAATATTACTAAAAAGTGTAAGTCACTACAACACAATATTAATAAAAAGTGTAAGTCACTATGATTTAAAATATTGATTTTTCTTAATATGTGTGTAAAGTAAGTCAGTAAAACTAAAAAATGCAACATAGACTAGGGTGCACAACTAGGAGTGAGCTATTTCAATTTTTAACCGAAAATTAAACCTAATCGCACCAAAAAAAATGGATTTGGTTTGCTTTCGGTTTCTACTAATGTAAAACCCACGAATTTCGTGGGGATTGTAAAAAAATTACTCCAAAAAAAAGGTAAAAGAAAATATTGAGAAGTCCTATAAAAAGGGAAAGAGAAAAGAATTGAAAAAAAAACTGTAAAATAAAATAATTGTAAAACGTGAGAAAAGGGCACGGCTAAATATACCCCCAAATTTTCTGTACGCACCCCAAAGAAATTTAAGACTAAAATATCTCTATATCAAATAACTAAACTACCCTTATTATCATCTTCTTCCTCTCGTCATCTTCTTTCTCAAAAAAAACTCTAAAACATCAAGCATAACCTTTATTCCCAACTTATTTGGAAACCCGTGGTCATTTTATAAAATTAATACTGCTGTTTTCTGAACTTGAATCCCAACTTTGATCATATTCTTATGACAATTTTTTCTCAATTTTAATCTCGAACAAGTTAAATAATTTCGGGTTAATTGCAAAATAAATCACGACCTTTAGTGTTTTTATCAATTACAACATATCCTTTTTTTCTTTGCAATTTGATACACGACCTTTTTAAGTTTTACAATTTAATACACCGATAGATTTTTCGGCCAATTTTAGTATGATGTGGCGCCGGAAATAAAAAATTCGCCACATAGACGGCCAACTAATTAAGTATTTATTATGAAAAAACCCCATTTAATAAATTCAAAACTCTAATAAGTATAAAATTAAACCATCAACCTTATTTGCATAGTAAACCTAAACGTACAAGTGGCTCTCAACTGCGCACAAGAAGACGGAAATTCTTTTAATACAGAACTCGTACGCATCCTTGCCAATGGTGATCCCTATAATCCTTACTTAGTAAATTTTATAGTCCAAGATTTTTAAAGCAAATACAATTTTTTGTCTTATTAAGGATTTTGGGTTGTTCTAGATAAAATAATATCCTTCCAGTAAATAATACTAATATATTATTGAATTAAATTAATAATTTTTCTAATCGAAAATTTGAGCAAGAGAGCCATTGAGAAACAAAAAATGAGTTATGATTTAATTTTTTAAATAATTTTGTGCTTAATTATTATTTATTTTTTTAATTTATATATATATTAGTTGGCAGTCTACGTGGCGAATTTTGTATTTCCGGCGCCACATCATATTAAAATTGACCGGAAAATTTATCGTTGTATTAAATTGTAAAACTTAAAAAGGTGGTGTATCGAATTGCAAAGAAAAAAAGAATATGTTGTAATTGATAAAAACACTAAAGTTCGTGATTTATTTTGCAATTAACCCAATAATTTCTAACATTTTCTCTGTGAGCGAACATAACACGAACTGTGAACAAGGCCAAGGAAAAACCAGATAAGATTTTCTTCATGCTTCTACCGAAAATCACAAATATTTCTTAAAAAAACAGGAACTTCATGACAGTTTCTTAACAAAATCCACAAAAATTGAACCCTAAAAAATGAAACCCTAGAAACTAAAAAATCGAATGAAATTGCAGAAATGAAGTTGACGCAGTTGGATACTTTGAATTATGATAGATTGAGATTCTTGTTCCATTTCTTTGTTTGACAGAGTATTCCGGTAGAAATGAGGGTTTTGTCCTATTCTTTCGTTTATGTATTTTCTATTTGGGTTCATTTTGTTTATTTTATTTTATTGTGTTGCAAGGGTATAATGGTATAATATTGGAGTTTGTTTAGTAATTAGAAGAAAAATTATATTTACAATGGGGTGCATATAGTAGTTGGGGTGTGTACAGTAGAACCGGGGGTTTGTTTAGCCGCGGCCGTGAGAAAAATAGAAAATTAGAAACGGAGAAAAGTGAAATGCCACGTAGAAGTAGGAGAGAAGAAGATTCAGAAATAGTATATAAGGGTAGATATGAGTAATTCAATTTCGTATAATTTTATTACAAACCGTATCAGTAAAGTGGAGTAATATTTTATCTTATATATTTGTGAGTTTTATTCAAATCTACTTGGGATCATTCTCACTTCTTCTATTTGAAATTTTCAATTTTGGTGTTTCTTTAAAAAAATAATATTTATAATTTCTTATTTTTAATTAAAGTTGACAGATTTTTTTAATTAGTTAAATTACAGTAATAAATTAAAATTTAGTCTGTACTAGTACTATATAATCATTAAATGAAGCCCTAAAATTTTGCCCCATACCCAGAATCCCAATTTTCTTCCCCCAACCCATATCGGTCTCACACAAAGTCACACAATCTCGATTCTCGTACGCCTCTCTCTTCTCAATCACACCGCCGTCCCCTCCGGCCTGACGGCCAGTCGCCACCCACATCCACCTACAGTCGCGATTCACAGCGGCACGCCGGCAGATGGCAGACACACACACGCACGCGGTTCGTTTGTTGCCGTCACTCGTCAGCTTGTAGAATTCTTTTATTGTGAAATTATAATACTTCATTACGTTTGTTTTGGTGCTTGAAATATTCCAAACACAATGAACATGAATGTTACAATCTGTTTTTTTTTAGGAATGTTATAGTCTGATTTTTTTTTTGTTAAATTATACTCCCTTGTTCCATATTCCATAGTAATTTGCACACTTTTCCATATATGAATGTCACATACCAATTTGAACACTCCATAACAGGAAATATTGTCATAACCCTCACCCTCAAAATATACACATACACATATTTATGCATATGACATTACTTTTTCACACTCAACCTACTTTTACTTTACTTTACTTTATTCATAAAAGTTTACAAAACTACCCTCAAAACATCACTCATTACACTTTTTCTTACACATTTATTAAAATGTGTGCCATCCCAGAGGTGCAAATTCCTCTGGGGACGGAGGGAGTATTGGGAACAGGAGATTAATTTTTTGCTACAGAATGTTATAGATTTTATATGGCTCTTATATATGATATGGATTTTATATATATTAATTTTTTGCTACAGAATGTTATAGATTTTATATGGCTCTTATATATGATATGGATTTTATATATGTGTGGCTATTGCTAGTTGCTACAGAATGTTAAAACCTGATTTTTTAGGAATTTCTTTTAGTGTGAAAGTTGTGTCAGATTATTGTTTAGTGTGGAAGCAGTCTGCAGATTAATTTCTGATTTAAGATTGGGAAGGCAGTTTGTTTATTCAAATTATTTCTCTTTTAAATATTTATTTTTACAGATTTTTGACTTTTCTGTTTTTGGTTTTTTACCAAAACCAAACCTAATATATCTGTTTGGTTATTTTTGGTTTTGATACAAGTCGGTTTCGGTTACGGATAGTCAAAATTCAGTTCTTATTCGGTTATGGTAATTCGGTTCAGTTCGGTCTATGCACACCCCCATTTACTACCTTTTGTTTCCCCTGTTGTTTTTCAATTGAATCTTACGGAATTTACTTTAAAAGGGATCTGGAATTAACCTAATATTGTTGTTTTTTGCTTTAAAGTGTGATTCGTGGAGTTAATTTGGTAATCTCTGCTGCCATGGATCCACAGGGTCAAACCACTTCACTTCAACGACTTCAGAATGTTGAAAAGGTTATTTCTTCATATCCCTCTATCAATGTTTATGCACAACCTAATCCAGTTATTTTAGTGTCGTTAATCCAACAACTCCACATATAAGTAAATAATTTGTGTTCTTTGTATTTGCAGAGAATTGTGAGGGTATTAGAGCTAGCCGGTGGAGTAATGGAGGAAATGGCAAACCCTAGTGGCCCCAAAAAGGAGCTCGTCAACAGCCATTGCAGTGAGTTCATGCAATTAGTCAAGGTCTTGCTCTTTTATTCTCCCAATTTCTTGGGAATGTGTCTAATTACAAGTTTGAGGGGTAGGAATACTAAGGATTTTAATTTAGGGATATTGAATTATGGATATTTAAAATTCTTGTTACCATTTTTTAAATATTTGTTTAAACAGGACATTCAGATGACTCTCCGTGAGGAAATTAAGAGTGCATGTGAGTATCGTCCATTTGAGAAGTGTGACTATGTTCCAAGAATATCGAATGAGATTTGCTGCAAGAAATTGGAATATGTCATTGCACAACTTGATGAGATAAAGCAAACAATTGATGAAAGTGGGGATGCTGCATACTCTATGGAATTATGATGATATCATTTGGGGCTATGAAAGTGTGGCTGGTTGTGTATTGAGTTGGAAGCATTGATCTAGAACCGTCGTCCTTTTTTAGTACAATAGTAGCTTTAAGAGGGCTAATTTATTTTGAAGCTGTATGAACTCATGCATGTGCTACTAAATGCAGAAATAATTGAGGAAAGTGTAACAAGAAATCTTTTTGAGTTTATTGATATGATAACTATATTTATCGTGTTCCCTCCCTCCCTTCTCACTTCAAGTTTCATTTGCTTTTATTACTGTCTGTTTCACCTATATATGCGCATGTTAATGTGCTGTAGAATTCTAGTAGCTATATTTGATTCTAAAGCACCCTTAGTATTTGATTTGATCAATGAAGGATGCTGTCCAATATTGTGCTTATGCAAAATACTTTGAATATCGACAGAACTTAGTCTTGATCTAGACAAATTTGAACTTATTTTCCCCGAAGTTTGACCAACATTTATGGATTACATAAGGCAATATCAGAATGAATTGATTGAAATCTCTGAATTGCTATCATGGTTTTTCTATAATTATAATCCCTGCAATGCCTTGTTACATTGATTTTTGGCACATACAGTGGTGGTAAATGCCCTCTTGCAGCCTTACAAAAACTGCACAAGGCTTACAGGCTTTCTGTACACTGGCTGCATTAGCCATCTTCTTTGTATTATTGTATATTTTGATGTTGATTCTATTAAAGCAATATCATACCTGCTATGATCTGCATGCCTTATATACATTTTCCCTCCAACAGATTAGCATGTATAGGTGTCAATGCAATCTTTCTGTCTGCTTCTTTGGATCCGCACACCTTTGTATATGATTTATTATGTTCCTTTCCCTGGATGAAACACAATTTATCATCCATTGATGATCTCATTCTGTACGAAAGTAATATTGCGTTGTGTAGAAACTGTAAGAGTACTCTTATAGGAGTAGTTGGTAATTACTTAGTTCCAGTCTCAAGAAATTGGTTTTATTGTGTTCAAAGTACAAAGACTGTGAATTATTTCGTTTTTGCAGTGCATCAGGGGCCTTATTTCCTGCGAGCAAGAGATGTTTATCCACAGCATATCCCATGTACCTGTTTTCCTGGTAAGTTTCCTTGTATTGTTGTTCGGGAGATCAAATTTACTTATTAGTAGTTTAAAAGAATTGGATGGTTACACATGAAGGTATCATAATTCATAACTTCTCAAGAAGATATTCACT
The DNA here is from genome assembly GCA_963675135.1 of Galeopsis tetrahit. Classification (NCBI taxonomy): domain Eukaryota; kingdom Viridiplantae; phylum Streptophyta; class Magnoliopsida; order Lamiales; family Lamiaceae; genus Galeopsis; species Galeopsis tetrahit. The sequence goes on from OY776131.1 coordinate 58,177,114, forward strand.
GTAGTTGTCTCTTTGCCTATGGTGCTAGTCAATGTCGTAGAGACAACTAAACAGGTATGCTTGATCATTCAGATCATTAATATTTAGTAGTATCCCTGTTCTTTTTTGCATAATGCTCAAAGTTTTTTTTTTTGGATTTGCATCTTGTTTTCTTTTGCTTGTATTTCTCTATTTGAAAGCTCCAATGATGAAGTTAAATTTCTATTATCGTTCTAATTACTGAACTGCTCTACCTTGTGTAGCGCTATAAGTTGAGCTGAAGGGAACTGAGGAGCTTGCGATTTTTTTAATCTATTGCTTTTAAGCTTTTCCCACAAAATACATTTTATTACATAAGTTCATAGCTAATGTATAAGTTTTAGTTTCAAAATTATTGTTCTTGTCAAAAGATGTTAATTTATAACTTCATGTGTATTTTTTTTTTTAATTTCTTTGTTCATGTGTAGTTGCATATAGCTAATTTTAAACTTTTTTTGAAACAGGGATTTTTGAACAGAGGTTTCCCACTTGCTGTAGTAGGGATGGGAGGTGTCCCCAACTGGACATACTGGGGATGTGTCCCACTTTAATTTTTGTACTTAAATTAAGTCATTAAGGCTATGTTTGGAATGAGTTTCAGTGGAATGGTTAAACTTTTGAATATCAAAGATTTGAAAACCTTGAAGTATATTGTTAAAATATAGGATTATGTTGAGATATCTTTTAATTTAAAATAATGCCATATGAAATTTTAATCAAAACAAGAAAAAACTTGAAGTTATGTTCATAATAATCGTAGGATATCTTGAATTCTTGAATTAAACCACTCATTTTATATGATGATTAAGATTAGTACGATAATGGGATTGATTATTAAAATTTGAGTTACTTGAAAGAGGATATTTTATTGACCTATTAGATTTTTCACGTTTTTGCCATTATATGACTTTTTTTTTGGTAACTTGTTGTTTTCAATTTACAAGACCATGATAACATAAATTAATCGAAAAAAAAAAAAAAAAGATTATATGTAAGACTTGACAATTGGATGAGAAAACACCGGCTATTTCCCCCACTGGGATCCTCGCCCCGTTTCCCATGACTCCATGACTCATGAGGACCCAATAAATTTTTTACCAATTTATTAGTATTATTATTGTATGGAATATTGCACAATTATATACATATTTAGTTGCATTACATAATGCTATAAGATAAAATTTCATCCATCCATCTTGTATAGAGAATCATAGTTATTGTTACTCAATCGTTCATTCTCAAGTTTTCCTCTTTTGATTAATTACTTAAGTGTTACAATTGAGTTACTTATCAACATTTTTTGTTCAACTAGTCACTACTCTATTATTTTCTTTCAATTATTCATAAAAGAAATTAAAAAAATAAATGAGGATCGGAGAATCTCCTTAAAAACGGGAATTTAAATATCAAAATATATTTTAAATATCAAAACAAATAAAAATTTGTTAGTTCAAAGTTTAAATTTCGATCCGCGTCAAAACAACAACCCTCAGAGGTCTTGGTTTGACTGTATTGTGTGGAGGAAGAATCTCAAAATTAATGTGCATAAATTGGACTTCACATCATTAACTAAAACAAGATGAAAAGGTAAAAAAATAAATTTCAGTGATTTTTATTATTATGAATTCCGAATCAATTTTCCAATTTTCTCAATGAAGAAGGCCATTAAAAAATTATGGAACAATGGTTGTGGACTTGGGGTTAACTTCTGATTTGATAGTAAAAAAAAAAAACTTAATTTAAATTTAAACCTTCCAATTTAATTTGTTTATTAGTATTATCTCAAATAATCTTTACGGCCCTTTGTTTTGCTAATTTCGGTCTAAGCCAAACACGACCTTGGTAAAATCAGTCCAATTTTCAAATAAACATCTCTTGCCGCTCATATTCTCCGACAAAATTGAATATTGAAGAGCAAAACTGGCGGCCTTCAACAAGTGACGAATACTCTCTCTATCGACAGGTGAGATTAATTTGCTTTGTCTACGGATCTAAGAGTTTTAATTTTAATTGTCTAGGGTTTGAAAATCACGTTGCAGTTATGTTGTAGTTATACAGAACTTCGAAATCTTCTGTAGATGAGTTAATGCTTCTACCGTTCGTCATTTTATTATATGCCAGATTTTTTATTTTTAATCTTGGTCGAATTCGTTCGATCTTGAAGGCGGCCATTGTTCTGCTCTTCAATATTCCTTTTGCAGTTGTTTGGGCTAAGGATTTAGGTTTTTGATTATGGAAATGAGATTTGGTGCCTGTTAATAAGTGAATCTTAGCTCTGTTTTTTATTTTGAATTAAATGTCAGGTCAATATACTGCAGTTATTATTTACAGATATGTAGGTGTGTGTGGTTGCATATATGGTGTACCTGGTGTATTTTCCACAAAATAAAGAAATGATTAATGTTTTTTCACGATCTAAATGCACAAGTTATGTGTAGAGATAGCTCAAGAAGTAGCTTAGAAGAATAAAAGTTAGATTTTCAATTTGTATGGTGCTGTTAACTTTTATTTACTTTTCATCACCGTCTTCTTCCTTTTATTTGAAATTGCATCATTCCAAAATCTGATATCAAATTTACCGAAAACTGAATTCCCGTTATTTATGGCATAGATCTTGTCTGATACAGCTATTTTTGTCTCTTCCAAGTCTAGCTACAGTATTTTTTAGTTAGATTGACTAGGATGGGTTCCTACACATAAAAGTTCAAACCTTGATAAGAAAACCAAGTATGGAGTATACAGTTTGATGTATAAATTATGGCCAATACATATCTATGTTTTTTAGTTAGATTCTTTTAAATTCTGAAAAAAGTATGAATTATAGAATAATAAGTCTTATTCATTTGTATTGTTTTTCCTGAAAATTGAGTCGTAATCAATTCTTTTACTTATCTTCAGTTTGATCACAGCTTACTTGCACCAGGCGAGTAACTCGTATTGAGAAGTGAAGCAAATAGACAAGGCCAAGATGTCAGATAGTTTGGTGAGAGCCCATGTTGAGCAAGTATCCAAAACAAAACAAGAAAAGTTGGAGATTGATAAACTAGCCCAGGAACTCCATGCCAAGTCTGATGAGATATGTGAGATTAGGCAACTGTACGAGGAACTCCAATCCAGTTTGTACAGAAAGGACTTGTTTCTCCAGCAGATTAGTTCTGCTAGTGAAAAACGTCAAGCTGAATCCAATGAGAAAATTTCAAAGTTGGAGGGTGAAAACAGGGACCTAGTCTTGTCCTTAGATGAAGCATTAGTAAGAATTCAGGACCTGGAGAAGAAGTCTCGTGCAAGTTCTGAGGAAATTGCTGGTCTTAAGAGGCTTTTAATGATTAAACAAGAGAAGAACTCTGAAGTGCAGAAGAATACATCAAATGATCTGAAAGAGAGAGATGAATGCATACGCAGATTGGAGGAGGACATTAGGGCTAGAGAAGATCAGTTGAAATGGAAAAATGAGCAGTTCTCACACCTTGAAGAAGCACACGAGAAGCTTCGTGGTCAGTTTCAGGCAAACAAGTTGGAGTGGCAGAATGAGAAATCCTCACTTGTTGATGAAATTTCTTCCTTGCAAGGTAGTTTGGATGCTCAGATTAGAGTTTCTGAAAGCCTGGAGACCCAGTTGAGGATGTGTAATCAAGCCTTAGCTCGTGAAGAAAGCAGAAGGAAAGTTCTTGAAATTGAAGTGTCTGAATATAGATCAAAACTTGAGAATCTCTCCCTTCAATGTGAAGAGAAAGAATCAGAGATTTTGAAGTTAACTATGAGGAGGGATGAAGACATTGCAGAGCTACGGACTGTATTGAGGAAAAAGGATATGTTTGCTAATGAAATGGAATACAAAATTCAACAGTTAGAGCAAGTCAATAGTGACCTGCAAGCATCTCTGAAAGATATTCAAGAGGATCAGCTTCGTAATAATGCGTCATCTTCTTCATTGAAAACCTTGAAAAGCAAGCTTAAGAGCCTGGGCCAGTTGCATAGTAATTGTGCCACAAATCTCAAAGAGAAGGAGGCTGAGTGGAATTCTCAGATAGAAAAACTGACCGGAGATATGAACCATTGCTTGTCCGAGATGGCTGTAAAAAATAAAAGCATGAGCGAGCTCCAGAAGGAATTGGAAGATTGCCACTGTCTGTTGGAGGTAAAGAGCGAAGAAATTTTTGCTTTAGTATTGGTTTTGAAATCTGAGTTTTATGATGCTTACTCAAAGCTGTATGATGCAAAAGATAAGTTGGATACGGAGATTATGCAAATTGAAGAGAAAAATATGTTTCTAGATCAGCAATTGCAGTTAAAGAACACTGAGCTACACAATGTTTGTGCTGAACTGAAGCAGAGCTCTGATGATGTAGCAGGTTTAATGGAGAAGGCCGAGTCTTTAGAATCTTTAAAGGTGATCGATAATCTTGTGGAGGAGGAGCTCAGAAGATTGAAAGCAGTGCTTGACGAATCTAATGAATGTCGAAGTCACCTGGAACAGCAGTTGCTAGAATTGGAAAATACAAACAGAGAGAACATAAAAGATGCTTTAGAGATAGTGAACTCTGAGCTGGCCTACAAAACTTCTGAACTTGCAAAGTATAAGCTCGAGTTGCAGAATGCAAAATCTGAGGTAGAAATTCTAAAATCGAATTTGAAAGAAAATGAACAAGAGATCACCAACCTGCTTGTCACTGTGAACGATAAAGATGCTGGAATTGGTAAATTACAGGAACAGATATGTGTGTTAGAGTCGGGAATTTTAGCCAAATCAGAGGCTGCGGAAATAGTCAATGAAGAGAAGGATAAATATATTAGGCTTGCTGAAGATAGGCAATGCTGCATCACAAGTCTCCAGAATGAGATTGCTCAGCTAAAGGACAACTTGGCTGAAAAAGAATCTGCAAACAGTAGTCTACTAATTGCACATAACACTCTCGAGAGACATGCGTCCTCTATTAAGGAGAAAGACCTTAAGATACAAGAACTTGAGAAAGAGCTTGAATCATTGAATCAGGAGTTGAAAATTGCTATCAAGTCTCTTGCAGAGAAAGAAGATGTTATGCTTGAATTCTCCAAAAAGAAAATCATAGAGGTTGAAGACGCAAACATGGTCATTGCCAACTTGGAGAATGAAGTGAATAGCTTACGTGAAAAAGTGGAAGCCCAAGAAAAATCATTGCTTCAATCTGGGCAAGAGGTTGAAGAAATGAAGACTTTGACAAGTCACCTAGAGCAGGAAAAGAGGTGCTTTGAGGAAGACAGGGAGAATTTGCTTGAACAAGTTGAGGGCATATGTGAAACAATTGGAGTCCTCTCCACAGAGGATGTGAAATTGATGGGTATTTTGGGGAAATTGGTACACCTTTCTGAGGAAGGCAGTGATGGATTTAACTGCACAGCCGTTTCACCCTCAAGAAAATCTAATCAACTGAGTTTTGATCAAAGGACTCCACTGACAGAGCTAAATCTTTTAGAATCTAAATTCATGTAATTTTGTTAGTGATGTCGTTTGTTTTGTTTTTGCTACTGCTTCTCCATTTGAAGAGACACGGGCTTTTCGCTGATGAGTTTTTGTGTAACAAATAGATATTAAGTGTGAGAATTACTAATAAAGTTTGTTCTTGCGTTTGTTGGTTTTTTTTGGAAAGCAGTAAAATTTTATTATGGGCATCAGAAATGCCCAGCTATAACAGAAATAATTACAAGACAGTGAAAAAAGAGCTGCTTACAGCATTGCAGCAGCAAGAGACCCTAACCATACACAAAATTTTGGTGCTCTATTCCAGTCCTTGATAGAACTCCATTGATGAATCAGAACTTTAGCTTTGAGCCTTCTTGCGTTTGTTCGTTAATGCTAACTAACCTTGATAATGACAAGAGTCCATCTCATTAATAGAAATAAGATTCTTCTTATTTTTACGACAAAAATAAGAACAAAAATAGGTGTTTAATTGATAATGACAAGAGTTTATCCCATTAATAAAAATTAGATTCTAATCACAACGAAAAAAATATATTGAGAAGAGTCCATCTCATTAATAGAAATAAGATTCTTCTAATCATCAATGAAAATAGATGTTAAATTGTAATGACAACAAATATACTACGACAAGAATGGGAGTTGGTACACTGTAAGGGGGCAAGGGGCGGGTGTGTGGTTGTTGACATAAACCCCAACGAAATTGCTTCAAAATTAATGTTGACACAGTGTTTTTTAAGGATACACAAGAAGCATCATCTTGAAGTACCCATGATGTCTATATTCTTACTTTGAATAAAATCACTCTTACAAATCTTAAAAAAGAAAAGATAATGACAAGAATCTATCTCATTAATAGAAATTAGATTCTAGTGACCACCGGATGTTAAATTGATATTAACAGAAATGAATTGGTCTAAATATGTGAAAGTCATTAGAAATTAAACTACAACAATTATGATGGAAAAATTGGAACGAAAATAAAAGATACACATATTTGTTGGCTCATCCTAAATGATCATAAATATGTTTCTCCCTGAAAATTCAGAATGTATTGAATTATTGCATATACAAGCCACACCAGCTAATTTGCTAAACAATGAATTGTATGTGTATCAAATGAGTTATGAACAAGGCTAAGGTAATCATAAGCTTTCATATAACAGAAAAGGATGGATAGTTCATTGCTCCTCTGTTCCTGATGAACTTGATTTTTTCGAGAGATTTTGCCGTTGTTGCTTCTTCTTATTCAAAGGTAAACGTTTCTGTGAAAACTCTGATAGACCCTGTCTCAAAGCTCCTAGATTCACACCATCGCCAACCAAGATGCTCGTGGCGCCCATATTAGAAACCTATGTGTGATAATTACAAAGTAAAAGGTGTTGCAGTTAACAACAAAGAAGTTCTCCAGTAACTGATAACTACAAGGGAATATATCTTACCGCAACTATATTGCGATCCTCATCATCAAAAAAGAGCATTTCAGTGTACGGAATGTTAGTCCTCCTATTAATTCTTTGAAAGTGGTCAGTCTTGTGGCTCCGACTGGAAAATATCTCCTGAAAATTTAGAAAATATTCAAGCATGGTGGGCACTTGCAGAAAACATTGGTTAAGCCCTTCAAAAGGCAATATGCATGTTACATTAACATCATGTTTCTAGGATGAGCAAATTTTTGCTTAGCAAAAGCAGTAAAGACTCCTTGTATTGCACACCAAGTCCTACACCTTTCATCTTCATGAGATAACCAAAATATTATTCTGCATAATAGATGTGCTTTTTTTTCTGAAAAAACTATCATTCTCTTGTGCTTCCCGTGGTGTTAAGTCACAGTCTCCTCTTACATATTCGGCGTGCAAATATGGTGGCAAGCCAGACCACCGTATCTGGAGGTGATATTATAGAAATAGTCCGAAACATGAAGTACTACCCTAGTCGTTGAGAGATTGATTCACTATCACATTAATTACTAGTACAGAAACAAACAAGTAGACAATCTCACAGAAGCTAGAGAAACAAGTGGGACACATTCAAGCCACTAATTTGAACAGTATAGGTTATATGCATTTATGAGGAGCACATATATTCAGAAAGATACAAGAGCCCCCACCAACCCCCCAAAAGGGAAACAAAAGTAGATGGACAGAGATATAGTCAAATAAAAAGTCATGGCATACATTTTGTTTATCAAAGTGGACTCCTAATGCTATAATTTGCTTACCTGAGCATCAAACATTGATTTTATCCTCAATTTCTCAAGGAATGTGTTAGCAATATCAGGAGTTGGTGATCTGGAGGCAATAGCAAGTTTAACACCTTTATCCTTAAGTGCATAGAGAATACCATTGGCATGAGGATATAATCTCGGCATATCCCTCTTGGATCGACATTCACTTAAAATAAAATAGATAAACAGAATAAATTCAGTATCATAAACTTAAGCAAACAATATAGTCAAGCATACAACATGCAACGCAAAACAGCTTCGAGGAAAAAGAAGAGTTATTTCGCAATTTATATCTAGTGTTTTTGTAATAAGGCACAATATATTCTCCAAGAATGTAGAAATAAATCCCGCTACCCTTTAATTCAGCTATCAAGAATGAAGCCTAAATAGGAACGACAAATTTCAAATTGTTCTAGCAATATGAAGGATTGCTCAATCATAGGGCAAATATTTTGTTTCTCATCTCGGCGTTGCAAACCATGTGGATAATATAGATATATTTTGACTAAGAATTGAAGATTTTTATTGATGCAACACATTCTAACTAAAAATTAAAAAATCTTCAAATTGGATATTTCTGCAGAATGCTATATCCATGGTTAGCAATTGAATCAGATATATATTGCCAAGGAAAAAGTTTGAGCTTAAATAAATAAAAGCATCCATTATGAAACTATAAAATATCGGAAAAATTCCAGAAACACATAGAAGAAAGACTAAACACAAAAAATAAGGGCAGCCATAGCATAGTTAACCATCTGAACTGCGAAATGAAGTAGAATTTTACAAGAAAAATAGAAATAAATAAGTAAAAGTGAAAAAGAATAAAGATGAAGGAAAGTACCAGTAGAAAGGCCAGAGAGTATAATCGAGATCGAAGACGATGAGGCGAGGCAGCAACTCAAACAAACCTAATATTTCCATTGCTTCCTTCTTCACCCCATCGTCTCCCATCTCCTCTAATCTCCCTCTCCCTTACTTCTCTTTGTTATCTTTATGATGAATGAATGGTATTGACTTGAGAATTTTCAGAGGAATTTTGGTTGTAAAAGAAAATAAATTGGCTCCCACATTGCTTTTCAACCATTCCCAACAAATTAACTTTCATATTTATTGTTCACCTATTTTTTAAAAATATTACTCCCTCCGTTCAATTTTATTATGTCCACTTTTTTGAACACGGGTTTTAATGAATATTGATTAGTTAGATAAGTTGAGGGTATAATGGGGATATTGTGGAGTCCATTTATAAATAAATGATTGTATATTGAGTAAATAAGTGATGGTAGAAGGATGAAGATAAAATAGTATAAATAGTATTTTTTCAAAAAAGGGTAATAAAATTGGACAACAAAAAAGAAAAGTGAGAATAAACGGAGTATAATAAATAGAATTTTGAAATATAATTTTATAAAAAAATAAATAAGTGAGTTGACTTATGTGTATGTGAAATAACATGCTGTTACCTGTTGGGGTTAAATTTTGGGTCGGCCCAATTAGGTTGGGCTGCATGATTTAAAAATACATATTTTAAATTAGTGTGGAATTTAATTTCTTACAATTTTAAATAAAAAAAATGCTATGTATTCATTCACTCTTTTAGATGGTGTAAGTTTATGAGGGGAAGGGTAGTCATCCATGAACACACATTAACGATTCAATAGGTGGAATACAAAAAGTGTCACAAATAAATCAAACTTATCTTATTGAGTGGATAATATTTATTGGGAATGGGTAACGTACATAACAACAATATTGAAAGTGGATTAATTAAAGAACAGGTTGAAACAAGAGAGTAGAAATACGTTGTTTAATATGAGGATTTTGAATTCCATGGCCATCTCCATGTTGGTACATATACTGTGCCATTCTTCCAAGATCAGCCGCGCTTCTCATAAAATCCTTCGAGAATATTCCAGAATCTTCCGAGTTCATCTCTTTCCACGTCTCCCATATCATTTTCTTTACCTTCTCTCTTGCCTCTTCTCTACCACCACCGCTCTCATTCATCAAGCACTCCACTGATTTTGCTACATCCCCTCTTTCCATTTCATACTATATATATAACAAGTTAATTATTAATAATTTCTTATGGAAACGAAATTAAATTAATAAAGATGTACGGACCGGAGACGTTCCCAAATCATTTGCCAGACGTAGAACCATTGATGAGCATTTAACAATGTTGTGATATTGGTACAAGCTTTGGACAACTTCCTTTTGTATTGGATTTGTGATGAGGAAAAATGCATGGGATAGAATTACAGGAGCTGATATAGAAATCCATGCATTCTCCATATATTCTTCCACTTTTGGCGTATACCCTGTTGCGTACCACTTCGCTTCCAGTGTATACGCTCTGCATAAATCTGCCCACTGCAACATTTTATAGTCGATAATATTAATGAAACGTAAAAAGTGGAACAAATGAATCGATTTAGCTAGCTCACCGATTTTCTTAGATGTGGAATTACGAGAATGCCCTGTTCTTTAAGGACATGGTATGCCATCTCGTTAATGAAGTTGTTGAGTGCCGAGAAACAAATTTGCATATACTTTGGGAGTTGATCCATAGCTTCTTCACTCGTATCCCATCTGACACAAAATTAATTAATTAAGCTCCTTAATTATATAATTTAAATGATTTAATTAATTAATTACCTCTGAATAACGTTGTTGAATTGCTCTAGTTCTTCCAAGGTACCATAGACATCAAATATATCGTCAATTATAGTTATCAAGACATTGACCTTTGTGGCCATAATTCTTGAATATTCAAATTTAGGCTCGAAGAGCACACCAATTGTCCACAAGTAACACTCCACCACTCTATCTCTAGCAAATGGTAGCTTTTCACCAAGCCCCGTTTCCTCCCACCATCTATATATATCAAAATTAAATAGTATAATAAATTATTGTGTGGAATTGATTATATACTATCAATTAACCTGGAGACGTGCTTAAGTTCTTGTTGGTGTTTTGCTTGAAGAATGTTGAAGTCCAATTTTGCAAAGTCGAGCACATTCGGATTCATGTCTGCAGGCCTCCTCCCGTAGGCGTCTATGAACCATCTTGCGTTTGGCCTTTTAGGCCTCCAATGTACGGGGAGCTCCAAAGCGCGTCGCACTAATAACGAAACATGTTCATTGACTTGATCATCATCAAGTTTTTTCTCAAGAAAATTGGTGGAAAATTCCTTTGCAAGCTCTAGGGTCTTTTCACCCTCTCTTAGTAGGAAAGATGCTTCATATAGTTGTAGCAATCCTAGAGTGTCGTCGCCAAGGCTTGCCTTGAAATTACCCTCTTCGTTCTTGAAACAATCAAATACCCCTGTATTTGATGAAGGAGCTTTGATTTAGAATATTTAACAAACAATTAATTAATTTCAATATTAATTCAAGATATAGACATGTTGCATGCATATTAATATTGTTAAGTAATAAATCACCTTGAGAGACTTTAAAACCATGTTGTCTCAATAGTCTGAACCCAAGAGCAGTTGAGTACAAATCCCTTTCTTTTGTCGACTCGTAATTAATCTTGTACTCAAAATAAATACGATTTAACATTTGATCGATTTTGTCCTTAAAACGATAAGATATCCCGAGTCTCTGCAAGTCGTCAATCAACTCTAACTGTCGAACATGTCCCATCCGTTGACGATGATCATCTAGTACCATCTCCACTTGAACCATCAGCTTACAAGCCATCTTCGAGTACCTATCTTCCTATATATAGTAACCCCCAAAATTAGAATAATTAAATAAATAAAACTGTTTGGTCACCCTTCCGGTTATGAAAACACTATTTATATTAATTACCTGGTATTCACTGGTGAGCGATTGAATAAAATCGAAATCCCAAAGGGGAGGCTTGTAGTTTCCGGATCGCCGTTGTATAATTGGGTTCGTCAGAGTACAACAAGGCTTAGCATTGCGACGGAAGGTACAACTCTTAGGTCGGCCATTCACACATCGCAGTTCCATATTTGTTTGGTAGAAGCTAGTACTTTGATGCTTGGCTGATTTGTAGTGACTAGGAATAGGAATAGGAGTATGCATGATAAAGATAGACATTTTATCAATCAATTGCTCTCTTCTTTAATCGTGTCCCACTTTAATTTTCAATTGGGTGTTTTCTATTTATAGATTAAATATATGTACACTTATTGCATAATCTTAACTAAAATGACATCTCAACAACCATCACGCACTTGTGTCGTGTGATTGCAAATTAAAGTCGATTTCTAATTGGGAGTTAAGTGAGGGTAACCGTGGTGTATATTATACTACTATTCATTGTTGGCAAGTGGGATAAGATCAAAAACTATACTTAAACAAGTATAAATAAATTAAATAATGACTGCAATGAATGGATATGCTTAATTTTGAGTTTCCGGCTTTAATTTAACATCTCATCACTACTAACTTATTACCACAATGGTCCGCTGTAACCACAAAATATGGTACATGTGTCATTTTTTTTATGTTTCACGTCATTATAATGTGTTGAGTAAAAAATTTGATTGGAAAATTATATATATATATATATATATATATATATATATATATATCATTTAAAATTCAATTATGCAAACGGTATACACCAAATTATATAATACAACTTCATATCACTTAACTATTTAAAATATTGAGATAATTCTAAATAAATATACCATCTTTAGTCTCAGTGTCAATTTAAACACGACCTTTATGATTATTATAAAAAAACTTCAACCTTCCATCGTGTTGCAATTAGATACACATTTTTTTCTTCCGGTCAACAATTGATGACCTGGCTTACCGGAGCTCGTCACGTCAAATTACACATATTTTTTATTTCCACGTCAGATTACACTTTATTAAAAAAAAAAAAAAAAAAAAAGACTCACGCTTCTTCTGCATCTTCTCAACTTCTCAAACTCAATAGAGTTATTCTTCTACGTTTTTCGATAATTTACGATACCAAGGGAACCCTTAGACCTCAGAGTTTGAGATGTGGAGAAGACGCAAGAAGTAGGATTTATTATTTTTTTTTCTATAAAGTGTAATCTGACGTGGCGAGCTCCGGCAAGCCACATCATCAATTGTTGGCCGGAGAAAAAAAATTTGTATTTCGTTGCAACACGATGGAAGATTAGTTTATTTTTTATTTTTTATAATAAACATAAAGATCGTGATTAAATTGATACGACTCTAAATGTGGTGTATTTATTTAGAATTAACCCTGAAATATTTTACGTTGGTTGAAAAAGTTGTGGTTCCGAGTTACACGGTGGCGGTGTTCCGTGATTAGGGGTAGAAGGAATACACCCTAAACACACACCCTACTCATAAGTTAATTGTCAGTTATTTCTTGATATAATGTTGAACGAATTCAATGTATTGAAGCAGCTACCCATACCATACAAAAGAACTTGAATCATGCATTTAGTAATTTGTGATGTCGGTTGGTCATGCATATAGGATGCAGTGATGTGTTTCAGAAAATTATATAATTCATTTTTTATCTTAAAAAAAAAACCATAACAAAAGAACTTGTAATTAATAATTAGGAATACTTGAAATTCAAAGACCCTCATTATTTGTGGAATATAAAACATGACATATTACAATTATTTAATTTGTGGAATTGACAAAATTAAACATGACATATTACAATTAACCTTTAAAACATACGTACGTAAGATAAATAAATACTCTATTTATCCTAAATAACTGATGATCTAAATTTTCATTTTTTTAAAGAATGACTATAAAATAACAAATATGTCTATGAAAAGAAAAGTAAAATGAGAGATTTGTGAAATTGGTATGTATATGGGTAAATCACGAAGAAGATGAAGAAAAAGTCTAAATCACATGTTAATTAGAAATAAACTTCCAACCTAAAACATAGTAAGTTATTTAGGATCGGAGAGTGTACAATATTCTTTTAAAAGGGAATAAATTACAAAAAAAAAAGGCCTTGATTAATTTGCTTCAAATTTTACGACAAAAATAAGAAGAAAAACCCATCGCGCGCAACCAAATGTGCGACATTTTTTTTCCCGGTATTATTAAAAAAAATAAAAATTTGCCTTTCAAAAAAAAAAGAGGCTAAACCTAACCCAGCCCTGAACCAAATCCAACCCAAACTGAATCATTTATCATCTAATTTGCTGCGATATCGAAGTATTATGTGTGGCTTTTAGCCACTTGAGCTAGCTAGGAGTACTTTTTGTTTATTTGTTGATATAAATTATACAAATATACATATTTAAAAAAAAGTCCAAATTTGAGATGACAAATATTTCCGTTGCAAAAAAAAAAAACAATAAAAAATTGTTGCAAAATCTATCGATTTTTTTTTAAACTGTCATAAATTTGAAACGAATTGAATTTCCGTTGCCAAAAAAAAAAAAGACTGCACAAATTTGAGTCGACTTAAAAAGTTGTCACAAATTGCAACAACCTTTATTTTTCTCGCAAATTTTGTTGACATTTTTAATTTGACATTTAGGCGGAAATTCATCACAATTTGCAGCAGTTTTTTGCGGCCGTCGCAAATGCCGGTCTCTTTTGTAGTGATAGAGAGAGATAGTTGGTTGTTCACAAAAATAGAAATAAATAACTAAACAAGAGACACTTAAAATGAGAAAATAAGTAACTTAACGAGGGATTGAGGATCGACCCCTTACTTGTCACTACTATGAGTAAGTAGGGTAATCAAAAGTACTTATATTTATTTTATAGTAGTAAGTAGGGTAATCAAAAGTACTTATATTTATTTTCGACGCACCTCTACCGTGCGCCGACCAGTTCACAACATAACAAACCAAATATCATTGAGCTTGTTGTTCTTTTATGCTAACGAACAAGTTAAACAAGGTTAATAATTACTACTCAAACCGAGACCTGAATAATTCTTGAATGACTTAGTTTGATTACATCTCGATGTAAGACTCGAACAAAAAGTGTGCGATGCAGGGCCGGTCCTAGGAATATTTGGGCTTGAATCGAACTTTAAAATAAGGTCCTATTCATTCATATTTTTTATTCTATACGAACTCATGAAACATAATGTAAAACAATTTTTAAAAGATTGATAGTATATAATTTTGTTCAATACTTAAAATAATACGACATTGGTGTTCCAAGTAATTACATAAATACAACCCGTCACTACAAAAAAGAGGTATTTTACCGACGGTTATGCCGACGGATATTCAGTCGGTATTGGCTCTTACCGACGGATTTCATCCGTCGTCAATGAATTGGTCGGTAGTGGTTACCGACGGAAAATATGCATCCGTCGGTATATGCCGACGGATTCCCGACGGATTCAAACCAACCCGTTTTCAAACCGGGTCGCCTGTACCGACAGATTCAATTCCGTCGGCAGTCAAGCCAACCCGTTTTCAAACCAAGTTTTCAAACCGGGTCGCCTGTACCGACGGATCCCAAATCAAGTTTTCGTCGGTAGATCCGTCGGTATATTTTGGACTTAAATTTTATTATTTTAATTTACCGACGGAATTTTCCGTCGGTAAGTATCAAACTTTTTTTTAAAAAAATGATATTCCGTCGGCTCGCCCGTCGGTATTACCGACGCTAAACCGACGGAATATTCCGTCGGTAAGTACCAAAATTTTTTTTAAAAAAATTATTTGCGATCGGGATCCGACCCGATCAAAATTGCTTAAATAATTCAATACACAAATCTACATTAGATCCAACAGAATAAACAAAATCGTCGTCCTTTGCTTGAGCAAACAGCAAAAACTTGATGATGTAGACCAGAGTGCTAAGGCATCGAAGGAATCTAATGGTGTTCCGGAATTGGCAGAGGATCGATCAAGTAAGAAGCAAATAGAATTTTGCTGCTGATTATGACAACTATACCCCTCACTAGAATGGTTGAAAAAACTCTCTGAAATATTAAAACAACGTAGTAAACATTAACAAAAACTTATATGAGAAATAATTTAACAAGAATGTGAGTATATTAATACGTACCGTGGAGTATATTAAATTGTCCTTCGCTGACTCGACTCCATCCCTGCCATTTCAAAATCAATTCCAAAGAATCAAGATTCAATTGTCATTTTATATATTTAAACATAAATTAAATTATCATAAAAATTGAACATACCTCAACAGAGATCAAGTAACTTCATTAGGCTCGCATAGTTTCGGTCATGTTGGTAGTTCAAATATAAGAGATTTAGAGTACAATAAATAAATCAATAATTCAAATTTGTTAAGGTTTTTCTTTTTTTCTTTTTAATTTGTGTTTGCAAGGGATAGAATAATTTATCTTGTAAGAAGTAATACTATTGCTAATAGAAATAGAAATAGCTCTACAATAATCCATTGATACTATTGCTGTTTCAACTTCCCCAGAATCCGTCATTCTCCTAATTCTATTTCAAACAACAGACGAATACAAGTTGGTTCAGCACAACCATCGGTACAAAAACCGAGCAATAAACATGATAGGATCAAATCAAGAGTTAGATCTCAAAATCAATTTAGCAGATTTTGAAAAGAGTTTAAAAATTGAAAAAATCACCTTATTTTAAAACGCGCTTTGTAGGGTGAGACCTTTGGTAAGGCGTGGCAGCAAATGAGAAGGAGAGCAAAGTGAAAAACAATGAATCACTATCGCCTATCGGCCATAAACCAAACAGGTTCCCCGTTTTACATAGGCATATAAAAGATTTTTAAAAATCGTCAGCATAAGGCTATGTTTGTTTACGGATTTGAAGATCTTTCATATAAATCATATAATCAATGTTCGACGATCGTATTTAAATTTAAATAATGTTCGAAGAGATTTATTATATTAATATTTAAAAAAAAGAAATTTATAAGAAGGACTTATACATGAGATTATTTTTAACATTTACAAATTTATGAAGTATTATAATTTTATTTGAATTGTATTTTGATATAAAGATTATAAAGTAAAATACAAACTTAAGAATAAATTCAATCTCATACATAAAAGTCCGTTTCACACAATAAAAGCAAACAAATAATGATAGTCGTAATCTTCATTAACAAAAATAATTCACCCAATTCTTTCTTTTCCCTTCCAAATAAAATAATTTTTTCTTCAAATTCCAAAAGGAAATATAACACTACCAACAACAAAATTCTTAATTATTCAATGGTTTGAGATCGAAGTGAGTGCATACCAGTAGCAAAGTGTGTACTGCTGTAAAGATCCACCGCCTCTTTCCTCCAAGAATTGCCGCAATCCCGTCGCGTCGCCGCCGCTTCCTATGGTGGAGAGGTTCATTAAGAAGGGTGGGGGTGGGGGAGAGGGAGAGGGAGAGACATAGAGAGAAAATAAGAAGGTGGAGTGGGGGAAATAACGCGTGAAATGAGAGAAAGTTACATTTATATTTGGAAATGCCGACGGATATGCCGACGGATATTTCGGTCGGCTTTGGGTCAGTGCCGTTAGCGACGGAAATGGCGACGGATATGCCGGTCGGCTTTGGGTCGGTGCCGATAGCGACGGACATGGCGACGGATTCTTTCAGTCGGCTTTGGCTCGTTACCGTTAGCGACGGAAATGGCGACGGATATGTTCCGTCGCCATTGGATTTTTATAACCAAATGATAAATAATTAAATTATAAGTTAATAACATAACCAAATGATAAATAATTAAATTATAAGTTATAACCAAATGATAAATAATGAAATCTTATAAATTGTACAAAATAAAATAGCTAGGTTACATTAATTTAATCTTCATCTTCGTCTTCATTTTCATTATTTGCCACATCTTCCTCTTCCTCCTCATCTTCTTCATCCTCATCTTCTTCATCCTCCCTCTCGTCATGTTCATCCTCCTCCTCATGTCCACTATCGTTTTCAATAACAATCAATTGTGGATTTGCAGCCGTCAAGTCTACCGAAAGATTAAAATCTCCCGCAAACACTTCAGTTTGATTCTCTATTTGTTCCATTTGAAACGGAGGTTCATCTTCATCGTTGTTTTCCTTTTGGGGGACCTCCACCATTGACCTTGCCTTCACTTTGCAAACAACGTGCCATTCTGATCTATTACGTTTTCCAGCTTCTGGATACGTGCAGCAGTAGACTTGAGATACCTGAGAGGCAAATACAAACGGATCATCCCCGCTATACTTCCTTTTCGAATTAACATCCACAAGCTTGTACTCCGGATGAATTTTGGTTCCTAAAGGGGATGTGTCAAACCAATGGCACTTGAACAACATTACGGTTTTCACTGGATATCCCGGATATTCAATTTCAACGACTTCGTGCAACACCCCAAAGTAATCACTTGCATCTGCATTGTAATTCGCACCCCTAAGACAAACACCACTGTTGTTAGTCGTTCTTGTTGATGCATACTCTGATGTATGAAACCTGTAGCCTTTCACAATATAGCCGTTGTAAGTCCTCACACGCCGTAGTGGTCCTTGGCTGAGATCCTGTAAGAACCTGCTCTGAAAATCGTGCGATTGTCCCTATACGTACAGTTAAAATTAACATTAATCAAAACAATTATTTGTTCACGTAAAATTCAATTAATGATACTCACATAACGTTGGAACCATCGGGCAAATTGACGTTGAAGACTAGTATCTATGTCTCTATCTGAGATGTTTTGATCTGCATGTCGTAGTTCTTGTGTATACATCCTAATAATTCACAACACAATTAGATGATAAATGATGCACGTTTAGTGCTATTTAATTAGATGATAAATATATGAAATACTTACTCAATGTAAGGCTGAACTTCATCACAATTCAATAACACGTACGTTTGTGCTATTTCAGCCTCTGTGTTTGTTGACCAATATCGTTCAGTGGCTTTTCCTATAGGTCGCCCCTTAGACTTGAATACAGAGAGCATGCCATCGACTTCTTGTTGCGTACCTTTACCATCGAAGTTACGTGGTTCATTCCTGATCCTCGTGTTGACATGGTCTTCAAAATAATATGAACAAAACATGCCAACCTCTTCATTCAAATACGCATTAACAATCGATGCTTCGACGTTTGCCTTTTGTTTAGCATTGCGCTTCAAGTTGTGGAGATACCTAAAATTATAATAGTTAACAAATTAAAATAAGGCTCCTTATACTAAAAACTAATTAAATGAGAGAAATAGAATTGTTCACCTCTCAAATGGGTACATCCACCTGTACTGCACTGGACCACAAATCCTAGCTTCATACGCTAAGTGAACAGGTAAGTGTTCCATCGAGTCAAAGAAGCTAGGTGGGAAAAAATGTTCCAACTTACACAAAATAACTGGAATGTCTCGTTCCAAACGATTCATATCATCAACCTTGATTGTTGTAGACGTTAAATCTCTAAAAAAGAGACTTAATTCAGTGACAGCCCTCCACACATTCAGAGGAAGAAATTCTCGAAACGCAATAGGTATCAAGCGCTGCATAAAAACATGACAATCATGACTCTTCATCCCTGCAACTTTGCCTTTTGTTGTGTCTACGCATCGACTCATGTTTGACACGTAGCCGTCTGGAAATCTTAACTCTTTAATCCACCTACACAATTCCTATTTTTGTGCCTTATCTAGTGTGTAGCAAGCCTTTGGATATTTACCTATACGGGTATCCTGTTCCAACTCATCACGGCGACAGATAGTGTTCAACTCTTCCCTGGACTTTGGAGTATCTTTCGTCTTGCCTTCTGTGTTCATGATTGTGTGAAACACATTGTCAAACAAATTCTTCTCAATGTGCATGACATCCAAATTGTGTCGGAGCAATAGTGAACTCCAATATGGCAAGTCCAAAAAAATACCCTTTTTCTTCCAGTTACCTGGGATTCCTTTGTTGTGTTCTTCTGCATTTTCCTCTGTAGTTTTTTTCAAACCCGTCCACTCAATCTCATGTAACAGACTTTGTCCTGTACGATTAATAAATGTTAGAATAAATGTAACCCAAAAAAATATGTTAAATGTATAAAATACCATTTCGAAGGGGCGGTCGATTGTTTGTGACTGTTCTATTCTTCGTGAAGTCCACCTTATTCCTTCGAAATGGATGATCTCGAGGTAAAAACCTTCGGTGATTATCGAACCATGAAACTTTTCTACTCTTCGGGAGACTGAAAGCTTCAGAATATTCCATACAATACGGACAAGCTTACTTTCCGGCTGTACTCCACCCGGACAACATAGCATATGCAGGAAAGTCGCTAATGGTCCACAATAAAGCAGCACGCATCGTGAAGTTCTGTTTCCTAGAAACATCATACGTTTGGACTCCGTTATCCCATAGGAAGATCAAGTCTTTAATAAGAGGCTGGAGATAAACATCAAGTTTATGCTTTGGATTCGACGGACCAGGCACCAATACAGTCAGAAACATTGTTTGAGGTTTCATGCACATCCATGGAGGTAGATTATACGGAGTCAGTATCACCGGCCACAAAGAATACTTCTTTCCATAACTCCCAAACGGTGCAAAACCATCAGTACTCAAGCCTAATCTCACATTCCTTGGTTCACAAGCAAATCCTGGAAACACGTTATCAAGGTGTTTCCAGGCTTCAGAGTCGGACGGATGTCTCATATCCCCAGCCTCAGTATCTTCAGAATTTCTTGCATGCCACGTCATGTGTTGAGCTGTAGCACTAGATTGAAACAATCTCATTAAACGAGGAATGATCGGAAGATAATACATCCTCTTATGTGGCACTTTCTTTTTTGTCTTGCTCGATTAACCACCTGGTCCCTTCCGTCGTGGCTCTTTGTACCGGGGATGGCCACACATTCTACACATAAGAAGATCGCTATCGTCATCACCCCAGTATAACATGCAACCATTCACACAACAATCAATCTTCTCAACCGGCAAACCCATATTCTTCATCAGTTGTTTGCTCTGATGAAACGTCGTAGGTACTTTATTATCGACATGACAAATCTCACTGCATAATTGTGTCATTTGCTCATATGCTCTGTTAGATAGCTTGTTCTCCGTCTTGATAGCCATAAGTCGAGCATTAAATGACAACTGAGAATGAGAATCACACCCTGGGTACAAATCTTGATCGACTAATTTGAGCATCTCATAAAACTGAAATGCTTCATCCGTTGGTTCCTCCTCTATATTTGACATACCGGCTTCCATCACCATTGTTTGATACATATCGGGTTCTTCCACCCCAAACTCTTGATCGTTACTGGTGCCGACATGCTCAACGTGTACTGGTTGTTCATAAATTGCAATAGTGTAATAGTACAAGACTTGATCAAAATTATAAGGCCACCGTTGTTCGCCATGACTTGTCCAATTATAGTAATTATCAACGAACCCATTCATAACAACGTGGCATAAGACTTCATCAATGCTTTTAAATGATCTATTCTTACATTTCTTAGCATTACACGGCCACCTAATACAATCCTCAGACATGTAATGTGGGTGTAGCTTTGCAAATTCAACAAATGACACGAGTTTATCATAAAATTCAACATTCACATTTCCTAAAACGAGCCTAGGAGTACAATACATCCACCGACGATCCGACAATTCCATCTGTTAAACAATTTGACCAAATTAAAATTACACACTAAAAATTAAACACTAAAAGTAAAAACTATGTAGTAAAATTACACACTAAAAAATTAAACACCAAATTAAAATTACACACTGAAAATTAAACTATGTACACTTAATTAATAGAAAAACATACCTTAAATTTTCGCTCCAATCCAAATTTTTCCCTTAATTTTTTGCTCCACTCCAAAATTTTCGCGTGTTTTGAGGTTCTGGATCATTTTTCAATACTACATGCCGACGGAAATGTCAGTCCGTCGGTATATCGCGCGCCTAAATTCCGTCGGTATTGTCAATACCGACGGATAATTTCAGTCGGTACCAACGATTTCAAATGCATGTCAAATCAGTCAGATTCCGTTGAACAAATTTCAGTCGGTATTTACATTGCCGACGGAAATTATCCGTCGGCATTGAACATGTGTCTATACCGACGGAATACCTTTCCGTCGGTAAAAGACGCGTATAAAAAAAATAAAAATTATAGAAGAAAAATATATACACACTCAAAACAACCTACTTCTTAACAAACATAAAAAAACAAAAAAAATACAGAAACTCATGTCTTCATCTTCCACATTCATGAAAATTGTGGTATGCCATTGTGGAAAAGAAGCTCGTGTGTGCATTTCGAAGCAAGAAAAAACAGAGGTAGACTATTTTATACTTGCCCAGATTCACTAAGTGGTCTTGGATGCTCCTTTTTTGTTTGGGCCGATGAACACGAAATCCACGGACAAGGAACGTGTTCACACGAAATGTTTCCGGGCATGGTGAGGAGAATTAACTCACTTTTGCTTGAAAATCAAGAGCTCAACAACAAGCTGAATAATGCAAAAGTAGTTGGTGAAATCTATAAGGATTCATCTGATCACCTAACATCAGAAGTAGAATTTCAAGCTGGACAAGTTCAAGAGCTAAAGAAGCAGATGAACTTTCTTATCATGGCCATAATATTATGTGTTCTACCCTATATGTTCAAATTTATAGGCTGGATGTAATCATAAGTTTATGTCTCTAATATGTATTGCTAAATTTATGCCTCTAATATGTATTGCTAAGTTTATGTAATGCTAAGTGTATGCATGTAATGTAACCACAACAACAACCTTTCTTCAAGGCAATTTTCAATGAAAATGTTGTTTATCTATCACATAGAGTCTCCCATCACATTCGCATTCACATAAACACAAACATGAAAAAAAAGAGTACATTCAAACATAAATGAAGATCCAATAAGATCACATCCAAAATCACACATAAAACATAACTAAAATTAATATACACATTCTTAACACATAAAACACACATAACTAAAATTAAACAACTAATACTTAAACATAAAAGTAAATAGTTCAACAATAATGCAGATAAAAATAAATAGTTCTACAAGATATAAAAGTAAATAGTTCTACGAGACATAAAAATAAAATTGTTCAACAGAAATAAAAAATAAAATTGTTCAAAGACACTCATTGACCAAAGCTCCACAAATCAATGTCTTCGTTGCCAACGAAACTGCTGACCCAGATCGACGATGTCATCATCTTGCTGCATGGTTGGGACATAGGCTGAGGAGGCTGGGGGGGCGCCTGGGGGAACAGACGCCGTCGGTAGAGGAGCTTGCATGGTTCTCTGATAAACCTCCTCGATCCTCTCGTCCGACCACCCCATCTCTCGACCCATATTCACATGCATCACATGCATGAAATGGTTGAATTGTGCCATCGTCACATCAGGAGTTGGGGTGGAAGATACGGAACCCTGCGATGCCGTCTGGGACGGACCAGCGCCGGACCTGACATCAACGCTCATACGACCAAGGCCCAGAACTCGTCCGCGGGTGGTGGGGGCAACTTCCAAATAAGCCCGGTCCACCTCCTCGACTGTAGGGGCACTGCTGGTTCCGGCTTGAGTAGGGTCGACTTGAGTTCCGATCTCGGCCATCCTCCGGTTCATCTCCAACTACATAATTAATAATTTTAAATTAATAGAATAAATTATAAAAAATGTATTTAATTAAACAATTTTATTACTTACGTGGAGGTTAGTTGTGCGCCCGTATGTGGATTGCTGTGTATCAGCATTAAACGGATGAGCAATGCTCATCCGGTCCAAGTGAGTGGGTACACGCCCCGTATCCCGTTCCTAATAATTAAATTTATGTATTATATATATTAAATATATAATTAAATTTATTGAAATTAATTAAAAAATTAATAAACACTTACAATGACCATCGACTGCTCAAGGATGGACCGGGCTCCAGTCCGATGCCTGGACATCCCACCCCCAACGTCGGATCTCCGGTTGGCCTTAGCAATCTCACACTTCCTGATGTACGCAGGATCCAGCCACTCCCTCGTCAATGAATCCCACAACACAACATCATTATCATCCTTACCCAAGCTCTGCGTCGTCCCATCGCTCCGCCATGCCATTCTCCATTCGTACATTAAATCCTTATACCGCTCTTGCGCCGATTTACAGATATACTTGAACATAGCCTGGTCTGAGTACATATTCCGATCCCAAGTGGATTGTTTCTGCACATATAATAAATTGTTTATTATTGAACAAATTAACAAACATTAATTAAATAATTAAGTAATTAATTACTACCTGAAATTCCTCGAAGTACGCCAACTTTTTTTGTTTTGGGACCTTCGACCAGGTAATTGCACCCGTAGAGATCGGTAAAGAGCCAAAAGCAATCGTGCATGCCCTGGAGACCTCGTTACCAGGTAACAATCTGTGACATTAATTAACAAACAAAACACATTATAAATTAAAACGAATGCGAAATTAATTAATTATTAATTATTAAACAATAAAAGTATTTAATTACTTACACTCCTCCACCTGTAACCCAAATGCGCTCCCGGCCATCCCGAGCAGGAACAACAGGATGGTCCCGGACAGACGAATGAGACGACGGCTGATCAGGCGACGGGTGTGGAATGGGTGGCGGAGGCGACGATAATGGTGTTTGTGGCAGTGTAGGCGCCGGCGCCTCGGGTCTAAGTTTCGATCGACTCTTCCTCGATCGGCTACTTGACCCGGAGGCCCCGTGAGATCCCGAGCCACCAGAGGCACCAGCACCATTTCCAGTCATCTATTTAATTTAAACATTTAAATTAATAAATTATATATATAATACTAATTAATTAATAATAAATTTCTTAATTTAATAAAAAACAATAATCTAATAAATTAAAATTTAATCCCTAAATAATAACCCATTTTAATCAATAATAACCTATTTTAATAAATAATTTTTTATTCAATCAACAATACCTAATTTAATCAATAATAACTTATTTTAATAAATAATTTCCTATTTTATTCAACAATAACTAATTTCCTATTTTATTCAACAATAACTAATTTATTCAATAATTTCCAATTTTAATTAACAATTTTCTATTTTAATTAACAATCTATAACCTAATAAATTTAGTAACAATTTTTTCTAACTTTAAAATAACAATTTCCTAATATAATTAACAAAGCCCTAATTTAATCAATAATTTCATAATTAGTAAATCAACAATATTAATCAATAATTTTTTATTCAATAACCTATTTTAATAAATAATTTTTTATTCAATCAACAATACCTAATTTAATCAATAATAACCTATTTTAATAAATAATTTCCTATTTTATTCAACAATAACTAATTTATTCAATAATTTCCAATTTTAATTAACAATTTTCTATTTTAATTAACAATCTATAACCTAATAAATTTAGTAACAATTTTTTCTAACTTTAAAATAACAATTTCCTAATATAATTAACAAAGCCCCTAATTTAATCAATAATTTCATAATTAGTAAATCAACAATATTAATCGAGCTAATTATAACTTACAATATCATAATTTAATTATGTAATTAACTCCACTCCAACGTAACGTATATGCAAATTAAACAATAATATCAACTATCACTACAAGAAACAGGGGGAATAGCGATGAAAATTTTGCGACAAATCTAAATTTCATCGCTAAAATCAATTTTTAGCAACAAAATAAAAAATTTCGTCGCTAAATTCTTAGATTTAATATTTACAACAAAATTTATATATTTCATCGCTATATTAGCAACAAATTGCTTCATTTCGTTGTTAATAATCAAAATAGCAATGAAAATTATATTTCGTCGCTAATATTTTGCAATGAAATAGAAATTTTCGTCGCTAAATTTTTAAATTTAATATTTGCAACAAAATTTATATATTTCATCGCTATATTAGCAACAAATTTCTTCATTTTGTTGTTAATAATCAAAACAACAATGAAAATTATATTTCGTCGCTAATATTTTGCGATGAAATAGAAATTTTCGTGGCTAATTTTTTGAAATTAATTTTTGGAACAAAATTTATATATTTCATCGCTATATTAGCAACAATTTGCTTCATTTTGTTGTTAATAATCAGAACAACAATTAAAAATTATATTTCATCGCCAATATTTTGCGATGAAATGAAAATTTTCGTGGCTAATATTTTGCGATGAAATAAAAAAATTCGTGGCTAATTTCTTGAAATTAATTTTTGCAACAAAATTTATATATTTCGTCGCTATATTAGCAACAAATTGCTTCATTTTGTTGTTAATAATCAGAACAACAATGAAAATTATATTTCGTCACTAATATTTTGCGATGAAATAGAAATTTTCGTGGCTAATTTAGTGAAATTAATTTTTGCGATGAAATTACAATATTTTATCGTTATACTAGCAACAAATTACTTCATTTTGTTGTTAATAATAAAAAAACAATGAAAATTATATTTCGTCGCTAATATTTTAGCGACAAAGTTGAAATTTGTATGACTAATTTTGTGGATTTAATATTTGCGAGAAAATTAAAATATTTCATCACCTTATTAGCAAAATAATATTTTATTGTTAATAATCAGAACAATAATAAAAATTATATTTCGTCTCTAATATTTTAGTGATGAAATATAAATTTTCATGTTTAATTCTCGTGAATTAAAAATGGTTGTCGTTTAAACATGATAAAGGAAAAAAGTTTGAGTGCATGCACAGTGTGAAACAATAGAGACGAATCTAACACTATCATGTTTGAAATAATAGGATCAATATAATTTCATTTACACTCATTAATTTGACATATTAAGTTTTTTGTTTGATTTAATTTGGGGTATAATTTCTTGATTTCATTATATATAATTTGTTTTATATTTTTCTATTTTTCTGTTTTCTTGATTTCATTAATTAGTTGTTGTTGTTTCTATTGAGCATGAGGGAAGAGTACTATTTCAACTATGCATATTAAATCTAAAAAATCGGTTTAAATGTTTAATAATTCTCCAAAATTTCGTGTCTTATATAAATTAGTTTGAATGTTTACAAAAATATTTATAAATATGAAGATGCAAATGAAACTGGACATAAAGATGAGATGATGATGAATGGATGTAATATTTATTATTTTTTTGGAATTGTTAAAGTAACATTGATTTTTTACAATTGAAATTGTTTTAAAAATTACAATATATATATATATATATAATTGTTACAAGTTCAAAAATTAATCAATTAATATATGTGAAATAAATTAATTAAATGAGTAAAATTAACTAAACTAGTAACAATTGAATACATATATAATTAATATTAAAAACTGAACTAAAGAGTTGTCTGCCCGAGTGGTGGGCACCCATAGCTGGGTGCCCATCCACCCGGGATCGATTCCCACAAAGACCAAATAAATAGTCATTTAAATAAAATGGGGAGGGGTATGCGGGTTGGGTGCGGGTCGGTTGGGTTGGGTTGGGTGCGGGTGTGGGTCGGGTGTGGGTGTGGGTCTGGTTGGGTTGGGTGTGGGTCGGTTGGGTCGGGTTGGTCGAGTGCGAAAGTGGGTTTAGAGAAACAATATGAAAATCGGATATGCATAGCCAAATATTAGTGACAAAAATATAGGTTTCATCGCTAATATTTGCAACGAATTTAAAATATTTATCGCAAAAAATTAGTAACGAAATGAGGAGCTATTATTTTAGACACGAAAAAATTTTGTCGCTAATTCTAATATTTTCGTCGCTAATGTGAGTTAGCGATGAAATAATTTTGTCGCAGGATTTGTTGCTATACACCCGTCGCTAACGTGTTTGCGACAAATGTTTGATTTTCCTCGCAAAATTTTGCGATGAAATTCATATTTTCGTCGCTAATATTTTGCGATGAAACTCAAATTTTCATCGCTAATATTTGCGACAAAATTAATTTTTTTTGTCACAAACACGTTAGCGACGGGTGTATAGCAACAAATCCTGCGACAAATTTATTTCATCGCTAACTCACGTTAGCGACGAAAATATTAGAATTAGCGACAATTTTTTTCGCGGCTAAATTGCAGTTTTCTTGTAGTGTATATATATAACATCAATTATGCAAAACATGCAATATCGATCTTAACAAATCACATTAATTTATTATAAATAACTATATACATCAACTAGCTATATATAGACAATTATCCACTTACAATATCAACTAATTAATTAGATATATCAACTACATACATTCAAAATAATTAACTATATACATCAACTACAAACAATTTCATATGAATCTATATAACAATTTAAATTAACACATGCAATTTAATTCATAATTATAGGCAATACAATATAACTTAAAAATTAATTACTAACAAATTAAGAAAGCGTACCGTATAGATTTTCTAATCGAGTTGAGAGAACACCTCGGCAGAGCCTCTTCTTCGCGCAATAGAGGAGATAGAAACTGGGAGGAGGGAGGAGGCGGGGGGGGGGGGGGATCGACCTTCTTTCTCTCGAAAGAGAAAGAAGTAATCTGTTCTTCAGTTTATATACAAAAAAAAATTGCCTTTACCGACGAAAATTTCCGTCGGTAATGACCAGATTAAATTTTGGGAGTCGATAAAGAGGCGGTTAGTTAATGCGGGTCGGTTACCGACGGAAATTTCCGTCGGTAATGACCAGATTTAATTTTGGGAGTCGATCAAGAGGCGGTTAGTTAATGCGGGTCGGTTACCGACGGAAATTTACAATACCGACTGAAAAATCCGTCGGCCGGTGACCCAAAAACGACACCGTGTAGAGAGTTCTGAGTGTCCGTCGGCATATCCGTCGGCATTCCGTCCGGAAAGCCGACGGAAATTGAATTCCGTCGGCAGAGTCTTCTGACTTTGAATTCCGTCGGTAATCCGTCGGTACAACCGTCGGAAAGGTAATCCGTCGGTACAACCGTCGGAAAGGTAATCTGTCGGTATACGTCCGTCGACAAAAATGAGCGTTTTTGTAGTGCGTCTAACCGTTTTAGTAACAAAAGTATTAATCAAGTTGCTCAACAATTCATTGATAAAGAGCACTTAAAAAATGATAACTCAAAAAATAACTCATTGCTTTCAATATCAAAAACATCGTTATGTGTCAGAAGATTTTGAAATTTTTTACAAGACCGCGGCCAACAATTCAGAACTTCACAACTTTTTCAAATTGAACAAAAATTAAAAAAATCTTTTGTACCTATCAAAAAATTGGATTACACTTAGACCATTTTCAACAAAAAAACATTATCATACAGGATGGGAAAAAAATGCTCATCGGTTTTAATTAGTCGTCCATGAAAAGTTTGCATAGTCACCCTTCACGATATACACATATTTATCTTTTATGCAATATTTTTTTTGGGTTCACCATACATTCAATCAAATTACTTTATTTACTTTATATATAAAAAATTATAAATTACCTCCAAAATTTTAATTATTACACGTTTTTCTTAAATTTCGTTTCAATAAATGTAAATTTTTCAAGGACAGAGGGAGTACTGCTTACTGAACAATGCACATGCCACTTTGCCAAAATCACCATATATATATACATTAATAGCATATAATAAATCACCGTACCTAACAATATTAATTATATATGTCAACATCAATACATATTATATATATAATGATTATAATTATAATTATATATTGGGTTGGTCTAGTATGCACTCGAGTGCATGTTATGCACCCTAGTCCATGTTGCACTTTTCAATTTTACTGACTTACACTTTTTGGTAAATGGTGTTGCACTTTTCAATTATTAAACTGTATAATAATATTTTTAGTAATAATTAAAAAGTGCAACACCATTTATCAAAAAGTGTAAGTCAGTAAAACTGGACTAGGGTGCATAACATGCACTCGAGTGCATACTAGACTTTACCTTATATATTCATTGATTAAATTTAATTACCGTATCCAATGAAAATTTATACAAAAAATTCAAAGACCTGTCTAACCTAAATAAGGAAAAGTCAAACTACAATCACATATTCGTAGTCAGACAAAGAAATGAATGAATTTATGGTGATTTATTTATGCATGGTGATTTTGGCAAATGGCATGTGCATTGTCTAGAAAACGTCCCATCAACTTTTTTTGTTTCTGTATAATGTTTGTGGTTGATAATGTAAACAATGGAACATAAGAATGATTCAAAATGGAACATATCAAATAATTGTGCAAAGGAAAAAAAAAAAGGATAAAAACACTGATGAATATTATTAGAGGACCCATCGAGTTATGAGTCAAATAAATCGGCGACCAACATGGCCATCATGAATTAGCAAAAAAACTATATTATGCCGTCGTTAATTGTGACAATAAATTTTGTGTATGGTTACATTGTGAATTTTTTAGGATTTTGATGTAATTTTGAGAATTACGTCGTGATTTTTGTAATTTTTTAAATTTACGCTGTAATTTTTGTAATTTTTTATCAGTCAAGCTAATTGGGTTTGAAATTGTGAAAAAATAAATTACGGGTCTAATTTTATTAGCCTGTAAAGTTGCGGTTCTCATTTGGATATCTCCCAAAGTTCAGCCCAAAAAATGGGTATAATGTGACTTTCACATGTGAAATTAGCCCGAAATTGGGTTGCGAAAAAAAAAAAGTTACTGATCTAATTTTGTCACCCCGTAAAGTTGTGGTCCTCTTTTTGCATTCACCCAAAATTACAGTCCTAAAAAATATTTTCCATACTAAACAGTGTATTAGGCCAGTAACTTTCACAAATGGTTAAAGATAGTAAAAAAAATAGTCTCGTAATTTTATTCATTACTTAACTAGTTATGTCGATGTTTTTTTTTTTTTTTGCAAAACGTCATTCTTGGCACATACCATGAGACGATCAATTTGCAAAAATGTAAAAGTTACGTGACAAAAAATGTACCAAAAATGATTTTGTTTAGCAAAGTTGGACGAAATTGAACAATTTACAAGGTTATGAGATTTAATTGAAAATTTTAAGTATCTTAAAACGATTTACTAACGTTTTTTCAACCCTGAAAGTTAATTTGTCCATTCATGAACATTCATCATCAATAGTTTGGTGATTTTGGCAAAGTAGTCACTATGTAAGATCAATTAAAAATTGTATTTCTCTATCAAGTGAATTGTGTATAATTATAGTAATGAGATTAATCCAACTTGTAAAAAAAAAAAACCTAGAAATAGCACATATATACAACATGCCACATTAATTTTGGTACTTGAATATTGGTTTATGGTATTGTCAATCAATATCAAGAAGAACTGACAAAGTGGGATAGCTCAAGTGGTTAGAGCACCACTACCTATGCCTTAGGTCCTGGGTTCGAGTCATGGGGAGAGGAAATGAGATGGGTATTTAACTTGTAATAAAAAAAAAATATCAAGAGGAACTTTTATTTTTGATGAAAATATCAAGACGAGGTCAATTTGTATATATATATATATTTTATTTTTTTTTTTAAAAAAAAATAAAAAATAAAAAATAAATCCCCTCCCCACCTCAAATGTTGAGTCTCCTTATATTTATGATATGAATGAATGTACTTGGGTAATCCAAATTTCGGAAATAATTAACACATGTGCTTGTAAAATTGCACTTGATTGTTTTTTTTATTAGAAAGCATTCAGGAAACTAAATAGTTTTCCAACCCTGTTTAGATATATATACTTGTATTGAGGTTAAAGTTATTGATTACAGCATGTTTCTAGGTTTCATTGAGATTAATTTATGATCCGTAAAATTGTATGCATCTCAACCTTGAGTCGTGTTTAGATTGGAAGAGTTAAAGAATGAATTTGTAATACATAATTGTGGTCATTTGGATTGAAAGTTGTATCTCTTATTTCTAACTTATAGCTAGCTAGCTAGTAAACTATGAAATTAACTCTAAAATTGAGTGGAATTAAGTTTGCATAGGTGTTTGATGAAATGTCAAAAATCAATTTGGTTGTTTTATACTATATGTTTTGTCGATTTTTGTATCAAAGGTCACTTGATATCTTGAATGCAATCAATCTACTCTCAATCACTATGTTATTTGAGTGTTCAGAGTCCGAACTAAATTTTGATTCTGAGTCGCCCTTGACTGCACATGCCACTTTGCCAAAATCATCATATACATTAATAAATCAATAAATGTCGGACGTCGACATAATAAGATGAATATAGGGATCATCTCTTCTCTCCCAATCGCCATCTCCAAACCTAAATATATATATACAGTAAATTGATCATTTATTTCCTTGCTTGGCTACAATTAGTAGTAGTAGTTGACTACTATTCTTTAGCAATAGCAAGTCTTTGAATATGTATATTGTTATACCTAGTCAAAGAAGTCAATCTTTGACAAGTCAATCCTAGTCACCAGCTTACGTGGCGAGAACTAGTCAACAAAGTCGTGCGACGACTAGTCAACAAGACCAAGAAAATGTAATAGAATAGATGTATTTAATATGTTTAAGTGCTCGCTCAAAGATGTTGGCGAGCACATGTTTTAGTTAGCTGCTCGCCCAAATATGTGGCGAGCACGCGCCTATTTTTAGCTAGAGAAGTTAAGTTTTGAAGCCTTGGGAGACAGCATGAAGCGTGGCGACCACACACCTCGGAGGTCTGGGCGACCACCTTCCTAGATGATCAGGTCCTCCGGCGACCACCATGGCCCAGCTCCTCGGCATCTCGGCGAGGACGAGCACCAGAGGCGGTTTAGCATTAAATGCGCCATCAAATCACCTTTTCGGGCAGAAGACAGGTCCAATAAGGGCGTGCCACGTGTAAAGGGCGGGCAGCCCCCAGAAACCACTATATAATGCCTAAAAGGGCTCATTTGTACAAGAAGTTACACCATTCCTACAAATCACTCCCAACCCAAAGCAATAAACACTCCCAAGCTCTTAAGCTTTAGCTTCTCAAAGAAGCTACATCCTTGTTCATCTTTTGTTCTTGTATTGTTCTTCATAAAGATCATCATAAATACTCCCTAAACACGTAATAAACCCCGATCATAATACATGTTTGTCTCGTGCTAATAAACAGTCCACATCCGAGTCAACCCGACGAAAGCACGTACAACATTTGGCGCTAGAAGGAGGGGTCCTTTTACGTGTTCATCATCTCAGTTTCATCCGATCATCGAGCGATCGGTTAGCAAACTCCATTTTTTAGGTTTTAATCGGTAGTTCCACCTTTTAAAGCTTTGTTTACATTTTTTAGTATTCTTCGTGTTCTTGAATATTTGCGATATTCGAGACAAATTTTGGAGTTTGATCTCCGTGTAATCTTGTTTTTAAGCTTTAGTTGTTGTTACTTTGCTAGTAAGTAGTTGTAATAGCACGTTCTTCTGCGTAAGAACTCTAATCTTTCGTTTTTAAGCGTCGAAAGCTTAAGAACAGTCATATCTTTGTAATAATTCCCAGGAGACACTCTTTAAACGATGTCTCAGCATACTCCACATGACGGAATCTTACCGCCCGGAGGGAACGAACCACCTCCGTTGCGGCTGGTAAATCCTTTCGCCAACTTGAATATGGGAGACATTCTAAATGATCCCCAACATCTGAAAGATCTCTCTGACTACCTCATGGAGAAGAGGAGGCAGAATGAGAAGGAAGAGCTGGAGAAGGCCAAAGATCAGGCCTTCGACAAAGCTCGCAAAGCCAAGGGGAATGAGGAGGACGACCGCTCCTATCACTCACACCCTGTTCGCCCCCAAGACAAAGGCAAAGATAAAGCTGACGAGCACTCCCACAATAGCCATACAGGAGACTCGCGACACAGAAATTCGATTTTCAACCGAATGGATGATAAAGATGGAAGGGCTCCTCGCCGAGTGCCATTCAATGTGGATGGCCGACCAGGCAGGGCCGACCACCGGGATCGCGCTGACAAGAGGGATCAGGGCGACAGAGTCTCAGCTCTCGATCGAGTAGGACCGGGGAAGGGTTCGCGAGCTCCTGCGAAGAGTTATCGCAACCACCATTCTGATAGACATTCCCCCAGGCGATCACGCCATGATGATCGTCCGGCCGCATCCCAAGGGAGCCGACGCGACGAGGTCGTCGTCCCCCGAGCACAGACCGCCGAGGAGGGGCAAATCGCCCAGTTCCTCGAAACCCAAAAATTGATGAAAATGGAAATGGATGCCCTGCGAGCAGAGGTGGTCGCCTCGAAGCAAGGGACCGCTCCACCAATCACTCTGCCCGCACCACCACTGAGTGTTGCAATCCTTACCGCCCCCATCCAAAAGGAAGATCCAGATGCCCTCCATGGCGGCATATGATGGGATGTCCGACCCCAGAGTACACTTGTCCAAGTACTCCAACTACATGGCCTCAATCGGGGCAACGGACGCCACACAATGCAGAAACTTCTCCCTAACCTTGGGAGACCGGGCTCATCGTTGGTACACAACTTTGAGTCCCGGGTCTATCACCTCATTCCTTGAGCTGGGACAATACTTTCTGACCTACTACGGGTCCATTGCTGCTTGCCCAGCCTCAAAGCAACGTTTGGCAAACGTTCGCCAATCCCTAAATGAATCGGGCAAGGACTTCATCGAGCGCTTTGATAGGCTGGTGATCGAGGGGGAGGCCGTAAACGATGAGACGAAGCTGATCTCGGCTGTTTCCGGTCTGAGGATAGGTTCCAAGCTCTGGGAATCTATCCATCTTACTTTCCCAGTTTCTTATGCGGATTTCCGCACGAGGGCTGGGAACTTTATCCAGATGGAGGAAATCATGGACGCCGCCAAGGCTAACGAGCAGCCTGAGGCGTCCAAGAGGGTCTGGCCTAAGAAAAATACAAACACTGGGGAGTCGTCCCAGCCCAAGAAGGCGACCACTCAAGCTGGCAGTGCTCGCCCAGCGAACTTCAGGCCTTTCGAGGAGTCTCCTGAGATCATCCAGTTCAGAGAATCTCTCTCTCTTGATCCCAGGGGCATTTTCAATGCAGTCAGGGGAAATAATCTGCTCCCCCATGCCAAGCCAATGCATACAAGTGATGACAACCTCGATGGTAGTAAATTCTGTGACTACCACAACTCCATCGGCCACCACACCAATGGGTGCCGAGACTTGGTGAGAAACCTTTTCAAGCTGTACAATGAGGGCAAGCTCGCCCAGTTCATCAAGCCTCTTGGAAATGGCGACAACAGGGGGAAGAAACGTCGCGACGACAGCGACGACCTGCGCCAACAACTGAATCGTCCCAAGCTAACTCCTCCCATGCCAAACAATCCTGGTGGCGACGTCGATAACGTGGGCGGAGCCTGTAATGTGATAGAAGGCCCCTTGGGGGGAACTCAGTCCGGGAAAGCTCTATCTGTTCGCCGAGCTCAGAGTGAGCAGCGAGCACTGAACAATGTCCATCAGGTGTGCGTCGCTCCGGCTGCCAAGAAGCCTCTATCTCACCAAATCCTTTTCTCGGACGACGACCTGAACGGCGTGGTGTACCCATACAATGATGCTTTGGTCATCACAGGAAAGATAATGGGAACCAACGTCCATCGCATGATGGTGGACACTGGGGCATACACCAACATCCTCTTCAAGCATACTTTGGATGCTCTCGGTGGATATGCAGAATACATCGAGCCTTGCGATGATATAATCGTAGGCTTCGGGGACACGCGCAACCTTCCCATTGGGAAAATTAGACTGTCTCTGGAACTGGCATCGTCGAAAGAGCCAGAAATGCACCATGTTCGGCAGCTCGACTTCTTGATCATTGACATGCCATCTTCCTATAATGTGTTCCTCGGCCGACCTTTCTTCAACGAGTTCAAGGCGGCCGTTTCTACTTATTATTACTGTGTAAAATTTCCAACCCCGGCGGGAGTTATAACCGTCAAGGGCGATCAGACGCGGGCGAGGGAGTGTCTCATCCGTTTTGCAAAGCGTCATTCTAAGGAAAGTACTATGGTTGGAAAGTATATTAAGTGTCAAACACAAACAGAACAAGTGAACTACTTGGAGGGTCTTCCTAGCAAGTACCGAAAGATTGAAGTTGGGGAGTGCAGTCGTAGTTCCGACGACCACCAAGTGGAGGCGAACGAGCACGCCTCCATGGAAGTGGACGACCACACCCCAATGGAAATCGACGAGCAGACAGATTCGGGCGACCAGCTCCCCGACGACCAGGTTCCAGAAAACATTCCAGATCTGGAGCCTAGGTTAGGTTTTGAGCAAGAGTTTGGAATCGAGGATCCTCGTTGGAGGGAGCCTAACGAACGGGCAACTTCAGCGGAGGACCTTGAAACCATCCATTTAAACGAAGCTCGCCCAGAACTTGAGATCTTCATTGGTTCGAATTTACCAGAACATTTGCGGTCAGACATGGTCGCATTTTTGAAAGAAAACATCGATGCATTCGCCTGGTCGCACGAAGATATGGTGGGAATTCCCACGAATCATGCCTGCCACAGATTGAATAATGATCCAGCAAGGAGACCCATCACCCAAAAACGAAGAAAATTCGGGCCTGATAAAAGTGCGGCTTTGGCGGTCGAAATCAAGAAAGTGATCGACAACAAATTAATCGAAAAAACTGGAACTGATCCCGAGTGGTTGGCAAATCCAGTGCTCATCAGAAAGACGACCGGGTCGTGGAGATTGTGTATAGACTTCACAGATCTAAACGACGCCTGTCCGAAAGATCACTTACCGATGCCCCACATTGATCACCTAGTAGACAATACAGCGGGGCACGAGATGTTAACTTTCATGGATGCCTTCGCAGGGTACCATCAGATTGCAATGCATCCCGACGACCAGTGACATACGACCTTCATGACTGCTCTCGATATGTATAGCTGGAAGAGAATGCCTTTCGGTTTGAAAAACGCGGGGGCAACATACCAGAGATTGGTAAATAAGATGTTTGAGAAACACATCGGCGAGATGGTGGAGGTCTATATCGACGACATCGTTGTCAAAAGCTTACGGAAAGAGGATCACCTACACCACCTTGCCATGACATTCGATATCCTAAAAGAGTACAACATGAAGTTAAATCCAAAGAAATGCAGTTTTGGAGTTAGCTCAGGAAAATTTCTGGGGCACCTGGTTAGCCAGCGGGGCATCGAGGCAAATCCAAGTAAAATTCAAGCAGTCATTAAGATGCAAAGTCCAAGGAACGTGAAAGAAGTACAGAGGTTGACAGGATGCCTTGCATCGCTGAATAGATTCATTGCACGAACGGGCGATCGTTGCAAACCTTTTTTCGACGCTTTGAAAAAAGGAAAGTTTGAGTGGACCGATGAGTGTGAGAAAGCTTTCGAGAAATTGAAGGAATACCTATCGGATCCGAAGGTCCTATCTAAGCCAGTCCCCGGCGAAATTTTGTTTCTGTACTTGGCAGCCACTGACTGTGCGATCAGTTCAGTGCTCGTCCGAGCTGAGGGGAGCACACATCTGCCTATCTACTACGTAAGTCAAACACTGAGAGATGCGGAGTTGAGATACACTCCAATGGAAAAATTGGCGTACGCACTAGTCATGAGCGTCAGAAAATTAAGGCAATACCTGTTCGACCACGAGGTGGTCGTCCTCACAACTTTTCCTCTCCGACGAGCACTGCATCGTCCGGATACCACGGGAAGACTTTTGAAATGGTCGGTGGAAATCGGGCAATTTGGACTCACCTACGCACCCAGAACGGGAATCAAGGGACAAGTGCTGACAGAATTCATTGTAGAGCTCACTTTCCCAGAGAAATTGGACGAGGGAATCGAACTTCCTTGGACACTGTTCGTCGATGGCTCGTCGACGAGCACCAAAGCAGGGGCA
The DNA here is from genome assembly GCA_963675135.1 of Galeopsis tetrahit. NCBI lineage: Eukaryota > Viridiplantae > Streptophyta > Magnoliopsida > Lamiales > Lamiaceae > Galeopsis > Galeopsis tetrahit. The sequence goes on from OY776131.1 coordinate 58,214,516, forward strand.
GGAGTTGTCCTCACCAGCCCAACCGGACAGACGTTTGCTTCGGCGATCGAGTTCGAGTATCGGGCGACCAACAACGAAGCAGAGTACGAGGCTCTGGTTGCAGGAATCAAGATGGCTATGGCCATGGGCGCCAGAAAACTGAAAATTTTTTCTGACTCTCAGCTGGTTGTATGTCAAATTACGGGCGATTACGAGGCTCGCGACGATCAAATGATAAAGTATCAAGACTTAGTGAAGGGATTACTCGACCAATTTGATCAATTCCACATCGAGCAAATCCCTAGGGAGGACAATACGCAAGCAGATGCGTTAGCTCGGCTGGCCACTTCAGAGGGGGAGGCAATATTTTCAGAAGCGACAATCACTAAAATTTCTTCCCCATCGGTGAACAGAGGTCAAATTTTGCAGGTTGAAGCGACCAGCGACGAGGACTGGAGATCGCCGATCATCAAGTACATCAAGACCGGCGAGCTCCCGGTGGACAAAGTGAAAGTGACCAGGTTGCAGCTCAGGTCCGCAAGGTACACTATTATTGGCGACCAGCTGTACAAACGGGGTTTTTCAATGCCTTTATTGAAATGCCTCGGAGAGGACGAAGCGAAGATCGTCATGCACGAAATCCACGATAGATCATGTGGAAATCATACAGGGGGCAAGCGCTCGCTTTAAAGATCATGAGGCAAGACTACTTTTGGCCAACACTGAAGAAGGATGCAATTCATTACGCCCAGGCGTGCAAGAGATGTCAAGCTTTTGCACCCGCCATTCACTCACCTCCAGACGAGCTCATCTCCGTCTACAGCTCTTGGCCCTTCGCGAAGTGGGGCATCGACATCATCGGACCTTTCCCGCCTGGCGTCGGGGGGGTAACTTTCGTAGTCGTAGCAGTCGATTACTTCACCAAGTGGACAGAAGCGAAGGCACTGAAGACCATCACAACGGCCCAGATGACAAGCTTCATTTGGAAAAACATAATTTGCAGGTTCGGCCTACCACGAGCGATAGTGACGGACAACGGACGTCAGTTCACAAGTCAAGACATGCTGGATTTCTGCTCAGAGTGGAACATCAAGAAAATTTTTTCAACACCCTATCATCCACAATCAAATGGTCAAGTAGAGGCGATCAACAAAATCATCAAGCACACCTTGAAAGCTAAGCTAGATGGATTGAAGGGCAAATGGGCGGACGAGCTGCACATGGTTCTGTGGGCATATCGGACGACCACGAGGAATTCTACTGGTGAAACTCCGTTCGCGCTCGCGTTCGGAACCGAAGCTGTCATACCAGTAGAGGGGCAGGTCCCCACTTTTCGAGTGGCAAATTATGACGATCAGTTGAATAACGATGCACAGCTCTCCGACTTGGACTTCCTAGAAGAGCGAAGGCTAACAGCGGACGAGAAGAACGTGGTCTACAAGCAAAGGTCAGAACGCTACTACAACACCAAAGTACGTGCTCGCCAGTTCACTATCGGCCAGCTCGTACTTCGGAGGGCGACGGAGCAGTCCATTGGCATACTTGGCCCGACTTGGGAGGGTCCGTACCGAATAACGCGCACACTCCTGAACGGATCGTACGAACTAGAAGATCTCGAGGGCAAGCCGAGCAAGTACCCATGGAACGCGGTCAAGCTGAAGAAGTACTATCAGTAAGTTTTTAATTTCTTTATATTTGTATAGTTTGTATCTAGTCATCATTTCAATACAAGTTTTTAAATTTCCATCAAGTGTTAGATAAGTTTGAAATTTTAGACAAGGCTCTGCGTAGCCATCTAGGAAACAAAAGACGAGCACTCTTTCTTAAAGATGCTCGCAAGGTAGTGGCGACGACGATCACTACCTATCAAACAAAAGAGTTCAACCGACGAATGGTTAACTCTAAAAGACGAGCACTCTTTCTTAAAGATGCTCGCAAGGAAAGACGAGCACTCTTTCTTAAAGATGCTCGCAAGGAAAGACGAGCACCCTTTCTTAAAGATGCTCGCAAGGAAAGATGAGCACTCTTTCTTAAAGATGCTCGCAAGGAAAGACGAGCACCCTTTCTTAAAGATGCTCGCAAGGAAAGACGAGCACTCTTTCTTAAAGATGCTCGCAAGGAAAGACGAGCACTCTTTCTTAAAGGATGCTCGCAAACAAACAAAAGGTAAATTGAAAAGCAGTAACGAGAACGATCACTCAAAATAACCAAACATCATATAAGCAAAAGTTCCATTCATTGAAAAGCCTTAGAGGCTGAAATTACAAAAGAGGCCTTAGTGGCCGAGCAGTCCTAAAAACAAAATAAAAGGAAATAAAAGAGAAACTAAGTCTCTGCAGCATTCCCCTCGACAGTAGCTTCCTGCTCGCCGGCATCCACCTCTTCGTCCACGGCCTCCACCTCGGCAGGAGCACTCTGCTCGCCCTGTTGGGGTGGGGAGGCTTGTGGAGGATTCCTGAAAAGTACCGGAACACCCAAGAGTCGAGGGAACTGGAGTCCCATTTTCATCAGAGGGAGCAGGGGGAGTTCCGATTCCGGTTGAGGTTTTTCCTTCATGAGGAGGTCGTCCAAAAACCCGCCGAGCGGAATTACGTCCACCTCCGAATGAATTTCTTTAAGCGTATGAATGAGCCCGTGGGCCCACCGATAAAATGGCCATGCCCCCAGCAATCTCATTGATCTCATCTCGCTCTTCCGTCATATCGACCAGCTGTTGCCGAAGAGTGGCCAACTCTTCCTCATCAGTTGCAGATTTATTTGTAAGATTTCTTACCTCGTCCTCGACAGTCTTGAGGCGAGCACGGAGACGTTCGATCTCTTGGAGATCTTCTTGATCTTTCTTTCGAACCGTCTCAAGTTGGGCCTCAGAATCGGCCAACTTTGCCTCGACATCGGCCAGCTTTGTCTCAAGGTCGACCACCTTCTCCTCGGAAGCGACCAGCTGCCTTTCGACGACAGCTTTAGCCTTGGCCATTTGGGCAAGCTTCGCACTCCTGTCTTCGCTGATCTTGCGACCCTCACCGATCTGACAGGCGAGTTTCTCTATGGTGTAAGATGCCCGGCTCAGATCAATGGCGACCAGGCGCGCATTTGCCAAAGAGTTGTGGTTGTTGACCTCATCGACCAGAGTGGTCGTCAACGATCGAGGCAGGTTCTTCACGGCCCTCAGTGCGATCGGATTCAAAGGCTTTTTGTCGACCGGATCCCGCGACCGGTAGAAGCCGAGGAGGTTCTCGTTGAAAGGTTGAACGATCGAATAATCGGCAACACTAATAGAGAAGGAAAAAATTAGAAAAAGGTACTTGAAAATTTTCTAAAATTTTATTGAGAGGAAACTTACATGGCAACCCTTGCGGCGTCCCAGCCGAGAAGTGTGTTATCCCCTTGAGCCCTGTGCTCGGCCGACGAGCTCGCAGCAGTCTCTCACGACCGAGTGCTTCTGCGAGGAGGGGATACGACCTGTGTGGGGGGAGGCGAGTTACCCCTCGGCGGAGGAGACCTCCTCGGTGAGATCCTCTGTTCGCCAACTGGCTCGGCCCTCTGCTCGGCAGCAGGTGGGCGAGAAGAACCCCCTTTCATTTTCTTGCCGGAGCCATCAACGATCTTGCGCTCGCGGAGCAATCTTGCTTGTTGAAGCATCCTGCTCGATTTTATGCGATCAACTTCAACGGTGGGAGGAAGATAAGTGACAACTCTCTCTGGAACCACTACTAAGAAAGAAAAACGAGGAGTTAATATTTACGAAGGTCAATTTCACAAAACTTGAGCAATTTCACAACTTAGAAATATGTTGATACCTGGAGGGAACTCTCGAGTGAAGTGATGAGGAGGTACTCTGAGACCTGCTCGCTCGCGCATACACTCCCTGTTCAGAAAGTGACAGGACCTCTCCAGGTAGCGACGATTGAGAACGCAGCAAACATGATATTGGAAGATGGGCGTGAGACGGTGATCGGCAGTCTTCTTGCGACCAGTTTCACCTACAAGAGCGAGGAGTTATTCAGTATAGACAAGAACGAGTAGAAATAAAAAAACTTACCACGAATTCTTTGATATTCAGTCTCAAGGGGAATGCGAGCAGAGGATCCATCCGGCCTCACTGGACTTTTCCAGTCCCCGGCTACCCACCACCAGTTGGTCTTCCAATCTCTAATTTTGTTGGGAACCCCTTCAACCAACTTGAAGTTATCACGGCCTCTCACGTAATAATATCCATGGCCCACCTTCTCTCCGGCCTCGGCCGCCTGAAGGAGATAGTTAATCTCTTTCGGGCTAAGCCATGTGTTCCGACATCCGTTCTCGACCGCCACCAGGCCGAACAGTGTTAGGATTCCGATCAGGTTCGACCAACCGTTCGGCAAAATCTGAGAAGGGGCCACCCCTAAGAAATGCAAAAAGTTTGAGATACTGGGGTGCAGGAGGAACCTCAGCCCTGCCTCCATCATGCCGATGTTGACGGCGACCATCCCTTCTGGCGCTGGTCGGCCCTCTCATCCTGGCGAGGAACAAAAAAGTAGACGTCGGCCGACAATTGATACTTCTTTCGAGAATTCTCTAGCTGGGTCGAGGAGACTTTGCTCGCATACTTGCTCGCCTCGTACATTGTTTGGAAAGCTTCTCGATGCGGGCGAGGAACCTCTCGAGGAAGGTATTCGCAGAAATATTTATAGTAGGCCTCCCTCGAGACCTCGTCGTCGTCCAAATTTTCTCTACCACTCAAGATGTCTTTTATGCTCTCCGCATATTGAACAACCTCCTCGAAATCCTAGCGAAGACTTCTCGTCAAGGTCTCCTCGACTTGGGCAGTTTCTATCTGTTCGCCCACCCCTCGATCCAAACCCTGGTCGCGCAGATCTAAATCAGTCTCATTATCACTCTCCTCGGCATCATTGTCGGCATCATCCCTATCGGATTCGTCGATCTCCTCGACGTCGACGACCACCGCCTTTCCGACATTTCAGATTCCAACACTTATGGGTTCGGGGGAGAGGATCCTAGAGTCCGAAGAGGCTGCCCTCTCCGCCAAGGCCAAGGCCAAACGGTCTCCGTCGCTGGAGCTTTCGGAGCCACCGCCCAACGGCGGCGGACCACCACCGGAGCCACCACCAACTTCCATTTTTTCTTAAGAAATGGGGGAGAAAGGAGTTTTAAAGAAAGAAATGAAAGTTTTTTACCTTGTTGACAATCGAAAACCACCACCTTGGAAGAAAGCTCGAGAGAAATTCAAAATTTGCAGAAATGTGAAAGTGTTTTTATGAGGAAGAAAGTCCTAATTATAGGCAAGTGTTGTGCAGGGACCTATTTGCAAAAAACGGGGTCAAAAACACAATTTTCCCAAAAATTTGGGGTCATTTCCGAATTCGAGTTCGGAGAGTGAGCTCACGCGCGACCTTTGAGGTCGGCACGCGCCCTACGCGCTCAATTCAAATTTCGGGCGCCGACCACGCGCCCGACACGTGTCAGATCCGCATTTAATAAAAGGTGCCTCAAAAGTCGTGCTCGGTACTGGAAACGAGGCGACCGCCTCCATCTCACCTCATCAAGATCTCAAATTTGATTGTGTTGTCGAAAACAATTTTCACCTTCCAAGAAGACGATCAGACTGCTCGCCTTACCATTCTACAAATACGAAGAAAGGCGACCAGGGGGCAAATGTTATACCTAGTCAAATAAGTCAATCTTTGACAAGTCAATCCTAGTCACCAGCTTACGTGGCGAGGACTAGTCAACAAAGTCGTGCGACGACTAGTCAACAAGACCAAGAAAATGTAATAGAATAGATGTATTTAATATGTTTAAGTGCTCGCTCAAAGATGTTGGCGAGCACATGTTATAGTTAAGCTGCAGTGATATATTTTTAACTTTGGGGATTCCAAGTCTGATACCACCGGAGAATCAGGCGGATTCTCCTGGACTGGCCGTGCCTACTTTGATGAGCAAACGTGTGATGGGCGTTTGATCCTAGATTTTCTTTGTAAATGTTGATTTTTTTTGTATTTAATTAATTTTTGTGGATGATCTGCAGGTGAAAATCTCAACACCACTCCTTACCTGGAATCCGTTGAACCCGATTTTTCGAGTGGAGCTAATTTTGCATATTCTGGGGTCCCGCAATTACATGTGCCCTTTAGTTTGGACTTTCGCAACCGCTCACTTCATGACCTCCGGAGCAAAGGTACTGACTGCTACACGTACATTAAAACCCATCGATCTTTAAAAGTAGCTAGTACTTATATAAGTGGTTTTTTGAATGTGCAGGACAGGTATTAATTAATTCCAAGAATTTGTTTGGAGAAGATATTGTGGCTATGGTGGTCCCCCGTACAACGTGGACACTAAGCATGGCCAATTTTGCATATTCTGGGGCAGCGACTCTCCCGCAGCATGTGCCCGGCCTTGATCAGTTTGGACATTCAAGTCCTTAAATTCGCAAGAGACCTACGGATACATGCAGTACTACTGTAAATCTTTAAATTAAACTAGTTAGCTAGGCACTTAAAGTAGTTTTTTGAATGTGTAGGGTATCACCGGAAATTGTTTGGAGAAGAGGACTTTGGTAATGCTCTTTACTTGATAGACATTGGACAAAATGATTAATTTGGTGGGTGCAGCTTTTCATATGATGAAGTTATTTCCAAAATCCCCTGTTTTATAGCAGACATTTGGAATCCCATATTTCCGCTATGAAACGGGGGATTTCGAAAATAACTTCATCATATGAAAAGCTGGAGCCAAATGCACCCGCCAGATCATTTTGTCCAATATCTATTGAGTAAAGAGTGTTTTTAAAGTTCTCTTCTCCAAACAAATTCGTAATACCATGTACATTCAAAAAACTACTTAGCCAACTATTTTTAAAGATATACAGTAATGTAGTAGTATATATATAGGGTCAATATGGCATCCACGAAGTGAAACCCAACAACCTTTTTTTTCTTCCATGTTTCATCTTGTATGAATGTGTGTGTGTGTGAAGTGAGATGGGAATAGAAGTTGTGGCCCCAAAATCAATTAATTAATGTAAAGGTGGTGTATATATATATATCAAAACTGAGTGAGCACAAATGGTTCAAAATCTGTTACATCAGTATCAATTTATAGCGACTCACAAAAGTAAGCTAGTTTTATTAGTTGATCGATACACATTTAAGGAGCTTGTTCTCAATCGTGGTAAGAATTTCCAATAACTTTGTGGGCCTTAAGCCATTTTCAGATGCTAAACTTGATTTTATCCGAGATTTCGTCTGTAGACCATGATCTTTCGTTAAATATCAGATCGTTTCGAGCTCTCCATAATTTTCAAATAGTGTATTGCCATATTGATCCCAGAACTTTCTTGTGCTGCAGAATTCCACGAGATGATTATCTAAGGAATTGGAGTATGTATGTATTGTGACTCTCCACAACCACCAGTGGATATTACTCCAAACCAGTAGGGCCTTTGGGCATGTGATGAACGTATGGGTTATTTAATAAAGAATTGCCATAATTGATGAACCATCAACCATTTTGCTTGAAAAATAATTCATTGCCCCAACAGCTTGAGGAATACGTCTTTTTACTGTTTTAGACAGATTTTATTGTATTACTAGTACTACATCTGCACCCACGATATCTTTTACACTTTTGAATTTTTTTTTTTTTTTTTACAGGGACTTTTGAAATGTTCGATACTTTTTACACCTTTAAAATAAAAAAAATATTTTATAAACTTTATATCTATAATTTTGAATAAAATGTCAATACTTTTGGATTCATACAATATACAAGCTAACTCATTTATTTACTTAACATACAAGATTATCCCTAAAAACTCTACTCATTAATCATTATTACACTTAAAAAAATAAAATAAAAAATCACTTCTCACAAGTATTTCGAAATAGAGGGAGTCTACTTAATAAAAGGAATAAACTCAGTTACACTTAAAAAAATAAAATAAAAAATCACTTCTCACAAGTATTTCGAAATAGAGGGAGTCTACTTAATAAAAGGAATAAATTCAGTCAAACAATTAATAATAGTAATTATCATTATTTTTACAGCGTAGGCTGCAAGTGTTGTTAAGTAGAAGGTATTATGGTCTCAATATAATTTTCCAGGAATACTCATTTCATATGGAATAATTATTTCCAAAAATTTAAAAATATTAAATAATTTACATAGAAGAATATGAAATGAGTATTCAATACAATAATTTACATAGAAGAATATGTAAAAAATAATTAAATAATTTAATATTTTATGGGAATAATTATTAAATAATTTAAGAATATGTAAAAAATAATTTAAATATGTAAAAAATAATTAAATAATTTAATATTTACATATAAAAATTTAAGAATATTAAATAATTATTCCCATAAAATATTAAATAATTTACATAGAAGAATATGTAAAAAAATAATACTCCATTTAAATTTTAAGTTTTGCGAAATTATTAAAAATTTATATAATTTTTAATTAATTTATATGTTTTTAAAAATAATACATGTTCAAGGATAATTTAGTCATTTAAAATAAATTTTAAAAATTCCTTACATTTCATTTCATTGTAGCATACCAATCATGAGATTAGAATCACATAAGGAATATATTTTTCATTCCTTCTCAATACCAATTGATGCGGCCTAAATATATCGTCCCCTAATATAACGACACGTGGATATAAGACGAATTAACCTTGGTTGCTATGGATAATAACTTGGTAGAAGAGATTAATACACCCTCGGATAAAGGAGAAGAAGTGGGTCTAAACCTGATTCTCGGCCTGTATCCTGAATCCAAATATCTTTGCGCTAAATACCCTTGGTCCAAATATCCCTGGCCCAAGTATCCGGGGGCCAGAAGAAGATTACGGGAACGTTTTAGTCAAGAAGGCCCAAGACGAATAAGGGGAAGTTGGACCACAGTAACGAACACCCAAGATCTCGGGGAGGAGGGCCAGTCGTAGGACCGAGTCTTGAGGAGGCAGTTGAGAGAGAGTGGGGAGAAAGATTCTCCTTTCCTCCCAGGTAAACAACCAGGTATATAAGAAGGTTTTTCTATTATTTTGACTACGTTTTTACATACAGAAGTAGTGTACATAACTCTTATACAAAATATACTTGAAAACACTACGATTCTTGCGAGAACTTTCCCTCGACTCTGGGAAAAGTTCCTCTTTGATTGTCTAGAGAACCGATCTGACTTGAGCGTCAGAGATTCCTCGCCGGAATCCCTTCCGGCGTGTTTTTGCAGGTTCTTTGGAGCTGAAGAGAGGATTTCTTGTGAGAAGGTTTGCTCGGAAGTGACGGTTCATATACGAAAAGGGCCTTAATCCGGACGGAGAGATTCGTTATTCCACCTCGTTACTTTCCGACGCAACACCAATAATAAGAATTATCATTCTTATTTCATTACTTTCCCATCATTATTCTATTCTTAAGTTCATTCCATTGAATCCTAATACCATTCCATCATACCAATCATACCGTTAATTTAATGTTAAAAGGGAAGGAGGTATACATATCCTCTAGGCGTAAGTGCCTTCTTCCATAATCACACTAATCGTCATAATTTGTGACATTTTTATATAGCTTATTCAGTATTCTGATGGTTTATACATAAGTACAAGAAAATGAACTTCCATTCCACACATCAATCTATCTTGTCTGACGGACTTAGAAATTTAAATTTTTAAATACGATAATTAATTTTTAAAATATTATTTAATATTCAAAATTTTACTCGTTGGTGTACATAAGTGACTTCTCTAGTAAAATACTGAAATTTTAACTATTTAAAAATGTCGAAATTATAAGACATATATTTAAAATTAAATAAAAATATAAGACATGTTATTATAAAACACTGTAAAATACTGAAAGGTCGAAATTCATTTGAGGTAATAGTTATAAAAATATATATATATGAGTAAAAATTAATAGATAAATTGACAAGGGGGTAAAAAACATACTTAATATTTGACTTAATAAGAAAAATATACGTTATTCATCAAAACTCATTATGCTAATTTATTCGAATACAGATTTTAATAAATATTGATTAATTTATGAATAAAATATATATGTTGGGGGCATGATTGAGTGTGTGAGATCTACTTATAAATAAAGTGTATTTATGAATATATCTAATAACAATTTGAGTAAATAAATGATGGTTAAAAAGTGAAAATAAAATAGTTGACTAATATTTTTTCAAAAGGGGAATGAGAATAATAAAATTGAAGGGAGTAATATTTAAATAAAATAAATTACAATTAAATTTATTTTATATTTATATTTATAATATGTCAAATAAATAATAAATTCCTCCTTCCCATGATTACTAGCACACCTTTCTTTTTATTGAATGTCCCAAGATTACTTGCACACTTTCAATTCATACATTTTATTTTACAACTTATAAAATTACTTAAAATATCCTTCATTTATTTTACATCACTAAATTTTTATTTCTTAAAAATCGTGCTAATCAAATTATGCAACTAATAAAGGGTTGGGGTATATACCCCTCCGCTTTGTTTAATACACGCCCCCTCCATTTTTATTATTTAAATAATCATGTAAAATATCTATTTTACCCTTTTAATAAAATACAAAAGATACATACACCCTCCATAAATTAAACTAATCCTAATCCTAATTTTAATCCTAACCCTAATTTGAAAGGTATTAGCCGTCGTCCACCTAACGCCGCCGTCGCCCAAATAAATACTCAGAAATTAAAAAACATAACATAAAACTAAAAAAAAAAAAGTAAAACAAAAGTCGACCAAAATTTCTTCGGTCGACACTGATTTGTCGACCAAACACACTCCGGTCGACTCTGGTTTGTCGACCAAAAACACTCCGATCAATAGGGTTTTTTCGAAAGAATTTCAAAAAAAAAAATTAAATTTTTCGACAATATTGAGTTGACCAAAAACACTTCCGTCGATAAACCAGAGAGCGTTTTTGGTCGACTCAATATTGTCAAAAAAAAAAAAAAAAGCTAGAGGAGCAACAGAAAAAAATGGAGGAGTCGACCAAAAACTGCATACCTGGGGCGGCGGACGAGCGGCGGAGGCTGGACGAAAGGGAGGACGAAGCGTCGCTTCTTGGGGTGTGGCGGCGCCGGCGCGATGGAGGAGGAGGAGGAGGCGTCGGCACCGCGCGATGCGATGGAGGAGGAGGCGGCGGCACCGCGCGATGGAAGAAGAGGAGTAGGAGGCGGTGCTGTTGGGTGAGGCTGTGAGCTGGCGGCGCTGGACGAAGGCGGCAGGCGGCGGCGGCAATATGTGTGGTGGAGAAGGGATGGAGAAGAAGATGAATGGTGTGGGGAAGAAAGGAATATGAGAAAATTAGAGTTTTTGAGGGAGTGTATTTATCCTATACAATTTAAATAGATAAGGGTATAATAAGTCATTTAGGGGAAGTGCATCTATCTTACACGTGTTTTGAGGGGGTGCGTGTATCGGGGGAGTGCATTAAACAAAGCTGGAGGGGTATATACCCAACCCGAAAGAAATTCATAGTTGGACAACTTAAGACCAAATACAAAGTGAAAAATTAAGCCCAATAGAACCGTTATTCTTCAAAGGCCCAATAGTTAGTTAATAAGTTACTACTCCATACACAAGCACTGTTACACATATGAGTAGATTTAAAGTCTATAAAAACTTTGAGTTAATCGTTGATTTTTTATTTTTTTTTTCACTTTTCAATTGTAATAAGTTACATTTTTTAATAATATTTTTAATTGTGATGAGTTACACTTTTTGTGGTAATGTTATATGGCACATTTTAGTTATATGAACTTGCACCTTTCAATAATATTGTGTTGTATTTTTCAGTTATAATAATTTACACTTTTCATTAAATATTGTGTTGCACTTTTCAGTTATACTGACTTGCACTTTTTAATAATATTGCGTTGCATTTTTCAGTAATATTGTATTGCACTTTTTAGTTATAATAATTTACATTTTTCATTAAATATTATGTTGCACTTTTCAGTTATACTGACTTGCACTTTTTAATAATATTGTATAGCATTTTTCATTAATATTGTATTACACTTTTTAGTTATAATGACTTACACTTTTCAACATACACGTTTCAGAAAAAAAAAAAGTAAAATAATAAAATAAAATGAAACTATACAATGTAGTACTATTAGATACTCCGTCCCACAATTGTTTGCACTCTTTCCTTATTCGTCCGTCCCACAATTGTTTGCACTACTCAAAAATGAAACCTTTTCATAAACTTCACCCTCATAATATCCACATATTTACACAAAATGTCATTACTTTTACCCTCAATCCAATCATTCACTTTACTTTATTCATAAAAGTTATAAAATTACCCCTCAACACTCCACTCATTACATTTTTTTCTTAGTTTGTGTGCCCATAAAATGGTGCAAACAATTCTGGAACGGAGGGAGTAGATTTTTTCTTTCTTTTTAGGGTACCCCTGTCCCATTCTAGGTCCGCCCCTGGTCTATGAGAATCTTGCAAATTGCATTGCAATGTCGCCATAATAAGAAATTGGCTTATTTTTCTCGGACCATGTATATTATATTTTAGTCCAAAAAATGTAATATGATCACTCGTGATCAGAAGTTGGAATTATTCATTTGTAAAGATAAGTATTTTTTTTATTCATGACTTTATATATGTACCACATAATATATGGATGACCATATATACTTGGACACGTACAATTCATTTCTCGATCATCAATACAACATTAAATCAGAACTAAAAATCAATCTTGAAAATTCAAACATACTTGATGGTACGTACTAGTAAGTAAGGTCTACCGAATAGGCTCAAACAACAAGCTCGAAATTTGATTCTTGGCCCTAGAATTTTGAATTCCATATGCATCTCCTTCATGGTATACGTAATGTGCAATTCTCCCTAATTCAATTGCACATCTCACAAAATCTTGTGGGAGTCGACAATCTAATCCTCTTTCTTCGTTCATCTTTTTCCACGTGTCACTTATCAAAGTCTGTATATGCTCCCGCGCTTCTTTATTATCAACACCCCTTTCGTTCATGTAACATTGAACCGATTTTGGAACATCGCCTCTTTTCATTTCATCCTATATATTGATTTAATATTTAATAAAAATTAAAGTTTGAGACTGATCAAAATTATAGGTAGGTTTGATTTACTAACCGGAGATGTCCCAAGATCATTTGTAAGTCGTGCAATTGTTCCGGAGTATTTTACTATATCGTCATTTTTGAACAAGCTTTCAACGGCTTCTTTCTCTATTGGATTTCCCAAAGCGAAAAATGCATGGGTTATCATTACAGGGACTGATATGGAAATCCATGCGTTGTTAATATACTCTTCCAGTCTTGGTTTATATCCCTCTGCATACCACTTGGCCTCTTGTATATATGATGTGCATAACCCTGCCCACTGCAACAAATAATATTGAAAACCAATTAAAATAGTTAATGACAGATCGCTCCTACCTATTTCAATTCATGATTCGAAATAAGCATCATGTGTTAAATTTGAATAGAAATATATAGGGGGTCATAATTTATGTTGAATTTGAAATTTTATTTTTTGAAATTTGTACACATGTTAAATTTAGTAATTGATAAAGAAAATTAGTAGAAATGAAAAATAAGGAGAGAAAATGAATATGAGAAATAGAAAAAAAAAAATGAGAAAGAGAAAAAAAATAATTGGTAGAGATAATATGGTTAAGAAATGAGAGGGAAAGAAAAAAGTGAAGATAATGTTAAATTCTTATAAATGGAAGTGAAGATAACGAGGATATATAAATAATGATAATTAATGAAATGGAAAGACATGAATATTACTGATTTTCTTAAATATGGAATGATTTGAACTCCTTGTTCATTGAGAACATCATATGCCATCTCATTGATGAAGTTGTTGAGTGCTAGGAAGCACATTTGCATATACGTAGGCAGTTGGTCTATTGCTTCAATATCCCACCTTAAAGGAAATTAAAGGAGAAAAAAAAAAGGTTAATTAGCTAGTATATATTTTAGGGGATACAAAAATTAAATATCAATTTAATATAATATGCCTAACCTTTGAATAACATCATTGAAGAGTACTAATTCTTCCATGGTGCCATAAACATCAAACATATCATCAATAATGGTGACTAAAGCATTAACCTTAGTGCCAATTATTCTTGAGTATCCATATTTAGGCTCGAACAATCCAATTGTCAATAAGTAGCTTTCCACCAGCCTATCTCTTGCAAATGGCAGTTTCTCAGCCAGTCTTGTTTGCTTCCACCATCTTTACATGAATTAAAAAAAAATTTAAAAAAAAAAAAAATGTGTTCAAAAAAGAAACCCAAGGTGGTTAATGCAGTGATTGCGATATTACATAATTAATTGCTTAAGAAACAAATTTGGTATTGATGAAAATTAATGGCCCATCACAAGTTAAATCAGTACTAGGAGTGTGGTGGCATTTTAAAATGTCCCAGAGAGGAGAGCCCACCTTGATGTAACTTGAAGGTGAAATGGCATTATTGCCCTTGACATACTGCTGTCTCTTCGAAATTTATTTTTTAAAAAATGATTATTGGAATAACTGCATTATTTTCAGACAAGAATCGGATCTTTATTTTTTTGTGTACTTTTTTTTTTTTATATATATATATATAAATTTGAAGAGAGACACAACCAAATTGAGTATGTCCATTACTTTTATATTTTCATGTATTATTTTATTATTTATTTATCTCTTTCTAAAACTTATAATAAATTTATTAAAAGAAACGAAGAGAATTTATATCCATTATTTTCCAATTTCCTTAACTTTCTTAAAAAAAGATCGGGTTGGTGGGCTCGGAAAAGGATTAGCATTTGAGGTTTTCTATTTCATTTGCTATTTCATCTCGTTTATAAAATAAATCAAATGATGACATATGTTGAATGTTATGTAACACCAAAAGAAAATACTAGTTGGAGTACAGGATTCTTTTTAAATAGTTAAGGGTGTTTGCAAACTACCAAATGAGTCAGATTTTGTTTTTCTACACGAAAGTTACTCCTAATCTTTCTTTTTTTTTAATTAAAAGTTCTTGATTTTGCAAATACGCTCTTAATCCTTCTTGATTTTAGCGTAGAGTATATTAATTTAAGATATTAATAAACCCCACCATTTAAAAAAATATTAACAAAACACATTCATTCGATTGCACGCATCTTAACATAAATCACGTGGTTTATCACATGATTGCATGGACTCCTTGTCTCCAACGTTAAATGGTGGGGACAGGTCCATTATTTTCTTTTAAAGAAAAAAAACCAAATATATAGTATGTAAAATGAAATTAGGCACACGCTTCAGTGATATTCTCACCCTAAAATAAACTTGTAAGTTAGTCCTACTTTTATTCAATATTTTGATGTGAAATAATTTACATGTGATATACTCCCTCTGTTGCACATATAATGCATCTGTCTCACAAAGATAGACATATTATAATATATTTTATTTATCCTTTTGAAAATTATTCATTTTATCATTTTTTTGTTTCATCAAAAGTATTAATTTTTTATCTTTTCTACCTTTCTACTTTTTTACTTCAACAACCTACTACACATTAATCAATGTGCAAAAAGTAAATTAACAACTTTTACAACGAGTGAATAAGTATAACATATTATTAACTTTTTATTTTCATCTCTACCCCTATTTAATGTATTTTATTTTTTTCCAAATCAATATCTAGATAGTAATAATTACTTTGAAAAGTGAGTAGGCATAAGCTTAAAATTGAAATACAAATATAGTTTAATGTTTAAGTAAGGTGCAATTGAATGGGGTGTGCTTTCTCTATGTTTGAAATTTAAATAATTTTTAAGGGGTCAGTCGATACATAGCACAAAATTCTGACTTTAAATGGGGTCTTCACAAGGGGACAGTGAGATTGATCCTCCGATTTAGTCGATTCTTGGACCGAATACCAAAGCATAAAAAAAATGAAAATGAATAAGTACCTGGATAGATGTTGAAGCTCTTGGCGATGTGTTGCTTGAAGGATATTGAAGTCTAGTTTGGCAAGGTGAAGCACATCCTCATTCATGTCTGCTCTTGTTTCATACAAACCAATAAACCACCTGGCGTATGGTCTTTCAAGTCTCCAATCAAGTGGGAGCTCCAAAGCATGCCGCACCATTTCATCTAATATGATTCCATTCTTACCCTCCTCATCCAAAACTTTCTTCCGCAACAAATTCGACGAAAACTCTCTTGCTAGCTCAAGGGTATTTTCGCCTTCTCTCATTAGGAAAGAAGCTTCGTACAATTGTAACAATCCCTTCACATTCTCCCCCAGGCTTTGCTTGAAACCGCCCTCTTCGTTCTTGAAACACTCAAATACCTCTGCAACGACGATCCAGAAAATTAAATTAGTTTCCATTAATTATTTTTATTAATTTCTTGCTCGATATATATATAATCAAATTGAGGACCTTGAGAGTCGACTTTAAAACCGTGTTGTCTGAATAATCTGAAGTGGAGAGCTGTTGAGTACAAATCGTTGGCATAATTAGGAGCTGATTTGTGGTGGTGGAATATTCGTGTCAAGATTTGGTGGATTTGTTTGTGAAAATGATACGAAATCCCGAGCTTGTGAAGGTCGTCGATCAACTCGAGTTGTCGTAGCTGCAGGGGCTCTATTTCTTCTTCTCGACGTTCCAACAACATTCTCACATGCACCATCAGCTCCGAAGCCCTGCTCCAATACTTTTCTCCCTATACATACTTATATTTAATTAATAAACAAAATTAACTAGCTAGCTAGTAATTGTACCGTATATTGATGGTCCAAAGATTGAATGTAATGGAAATCCCAAAGGGGAGGCTTGTAGTTTCCAGATCGTCGTATCGCGGGCTCAACAATATTGACGACGGAGGAGGAGGAGGAGCAACTAGGGTGCAGGCGGCGTGGAGGGGTACAAGAGAGTAATTTTGAGTAATTATTCCTAGTAGTATCAATTACTAGTTGTTGATAATGATTTGGCCTGTTAGCCATCACCATTCGCATCGTAATGCCAGACATTTTTTTTTTTTTTTTTTAAATCTAATATTCTTTCTTGGAATTAAGATGATTTATTTGATGGACCGAGAGATAGGAGGCATCTCTCTCTATATATAGCAAAACAATAACAATATATGGTACGTGCTTTCTTTCAATCTCTATATATACATGACTAGTACTCTACTGTAGACTGTAGTAGTATTATTCATGTGTTTTTGCCTCCCTCGTACAGGAGAGTGAGTGAGTTGGCATTGATTACACATGTTTTCTTTCTAAATTGTTTCAACCACACAACTTGCATGTGAACAAAAACGAAAAATATATATGTACCTATCTTGAATTCAAAAAGAAAAAAAAACGACTTTTTACCCACATGTTTTAAGACATACGTACATATTTATTCTTCTAGTAAAAAACAGTGTCTGAATAAATATTTCACTTATTAAAATGGAGTACCAATTAATAATCCATCATCCCACAATAACATACTTTGATAGATATGTGGACTCGTATTAAGAAAGTATAATAATTAAGTAGGGTTTTGAGAGATAATTTTATAAATTTTTAGGGGTGTTTGTTTTGGGATTATGTAGGATGGGAGAAATCCTGGATGGAGAAATTATGATGAATATTGATTATGTGTGTTTGTTTAGAAATTTTGAGTATGATATGATGTAACTTTATGTCAAATCAATTGTGTAATTAGAGTGTGTGATATTGTATTATAATATTATATAATGTAACTTTATGTTAAATCAATTGTGTAAAAATCTATGATTTAAGTATTATTATTATAATAGTATAATATGTATGTATTATTAGGGGTGGATCCATCCGGATGTGTGAGTCCCAAAACAAACACCAACTTATGTTTAATAAAGTAAATAAATTGGTTGAATTATGTGTATGTATGAGTCAAAATAATGACATTTTGTATAAAGTTGTGAATATTGTGAAATGTGAAAGTTAGTATGAATGAAAGGAGTAGCTCCTAACCATAGTGCATGAATGTAACTTAAAGATAATGAAATTTATGATGTGTATGCATGAATGTAACTTAAAGATAATGAAAGGAGTGGCTTCCTAACCATAGTACATGAATGTTTAAATCTCTGTCTCTCTCTGTTCATTTCCTCCCTCGTATCAATAAAATTTTCAAATTTCAACACACTGAAAAATCCTAGCCTCTTGTTCTCGTTTTGTGATAATAAAATTTGCTTTTATATATGAAGTTATATACTTTTCCCTCTAAAGTACGGGTTGCAGTTTTATGGTGACTTAATAATATGGGTTTAAATTTATGACACTTATTGAATTTCTGTATTTGATATTTTAAGATGACGACAAATTATTAAATTAGTTACGCATTAAATCTAAAATTATAAATTAGTCAATATTCGTTAATTAAAGTCTGGCATTAAATCATATCAAGCATGAACGGGTGTTGAGCAATAAAAATCGTGAAAGAGTGCACATGACATGTTTAGGACAGTCGATAATTACAAAGTTAGTAAGTACATTTTGCCTCGGATATTGTTACTTATTATTAATCTTAAATCTTAAATTAATATTCTTCTTTCTTGGTAATTTTGGGAGTTTGATGGACCGACGAGGTAGGTAAGGAGTAACTATTTATTGAATACGGAGTAATATATAATAGAAGCTGTTGTTTTGCTTCAGTCGCTATTACTAAATTGCTTGAACCACACAATTATTTGTGCTAGCTAGTGGAACTGCAAAGTGTCGGTCGATATTGGCGAATGTCACTTGTTGTCCTCTTCTAAATAAAATTATTCAATACTATTTGTATTTTGTTTTTAAAAATTGTTTATATGTGGTTTAAAATCTATTATATTAATACATGTGAAAAAATAAATGAAAAATTTTATAGGTTAACCCGCAATCCGTTATGAATGGAGTTGGATTGAGTATTTCTCAATCCGTCCCGTTAATCCGTTCTGATAGTTATACTTGTATAAGGAATGGTGATGTCTTCTAAACTAAAATGACATTTTGATTGGATGATTATTGTAAATTTGTGATGTAAATGATATGGGTTGAATACCCCATATACTCGTGTGAAATATACATTTTACCGTTCAAAAAAAAAAATTATACTTATATAAGAAAAAAAATCATACCCATCTATTATTCTTTTTTGAGAAAGAAAATTCTGCTTTTGTGAAGTTATACTTATATGCATACATTTCCCTCTAAAGTATACTGATTGTATGGTGAATACTATATTGGTGTAAATTAATGACATTGTAGTTACTCGATCGATTTAGGTATTTGTTGTTGCATAAACTTTTGTATTTAATGTTTTAAGATGCATGACAAAATATTACTCCCTTTCCATCCATAAATTTAACTCTTACAATATTTACAATTTTATATAAAAAAAAAAATTTATTTATATGTATACACAAATCAACTCATTTATTACTTTATACTCCGTATCTAATAGTTTACGATATTAGAATCAGTTACGTGAGCTATGAGATGAATCTATTGGTGTAAATTGAATCAAATATTATATTGATGCTTGGTAGGGAGGTAGGGCTCCTCTACATATTTTGATTCCTTAAAATCAATTCGAGTTCACTATTCCTTGATATTTTGGGTGGTACCTCTCATTCCACACCTCAAACAAATAGGCCTTTTTAATATATTATTCTAGTTTTATTATACTAAGAGTATATCATATTCAACTTTAAATTACATTTGTGAGAATTTGAATGTTAGAAACTTTTTTAAGAGCTTTTCTTGTGACAATTTTTTTTTTTAATGAAGGAGATTTAAAGCATACTATTAATTTTTATTGTATATAAAACTAGTCAAGGGCTAAAAATAAATAGCACTACGTATATATGTGCTATACGAGATGATCTCACAAGAAAACGCGTGTAAGTTTTTAATTCATCTATTAACAATTGCCAAGGTCTAGTATACACTTGAGTGTATGCTATGCACTCTAGTCCGACCTGCCGCCCGACCCGACCCGCTCTGCTCATTCGGAAGGCTTTCTTGAACTCGTCGTCGGAAAAATCAGCGCTGCTTACGTGCTCCCACCACGCCTTTGACCGGCTTTTCACCCACAAACGCCGCTGCTGCCCGGAAGCAGTTGTGAGCTCCGACCGGGCCCGTTTAGGATTCGATGTGTCGGCTGGATCAGTAAAATCGAAATCGGTAATGGGGTCTTCCATTTTGCCAGATTCTTGAATTTGTTTTTCTAATAAATCATTGGGTCGTTTTTTGTTGGAGGTTGGGAAAGAAGGTGCAGAGTCCAAATCTTGAAAAAAGGAAGTGAGAAAATGTTGTGGAAATTTGGAAGAATGAGCAAGTTGGAATCGAACCAGCGACATTATGTAAAATTAAAGGAAGAGGTGCCACTGGACCACAAGCTATTCTATGTATTGCTTCTGCTGTATGCACTCGAGTCCACACTAGACTCACCCTTCACAATTTATTTTATCATATTGTTTGCTTGCATTTACTATTAATTTCGAAAAGGACAATTGTATAAATTTAATCACCTTGCTTAAGAGGGTAGATGAAGCATTAATCATGAGATCGAATATTTAATCACTGCTCAATCATTCGTTTATTTTTTTCAGAGAATATGAAGCGTGTGCAAATTAAATTCTCGATGATAAGAGTCTTTATCGAAAATTTCGTTTTACTTACTTTAAGTCTAATTCAGTTTTTATTTTTAATTTTTTTATTTAATCCTTTTTTATTCAATTGAATTTCCAATCAAATAGATCAATTATGTCCTTTAAATTTAAAAATTAAAAATCTAAGTTCTCATTAAAAAAATGAAAATATCATTAAAAATAAAATGATATAAAATAAAAAATAAAAATAATCTCATTAAAATTTCTAAAATTTAAAAAATTTAAAAAAAAAAATGAAAAATATGTAAATTAAAAATTAAGAAATTTAAAAAATCTCATTATAAAATCTAAAATGGAAAAATCTATTTAAATTTTCTAAAAATATAATTAATTTTTTAAATGAGTAGATTAGAAATTACCAATTCTAAAAATTTTATAGGAATAATCAAAAAATTAATATTTTATTAAAAATCTCACTTGATTCAAATTCGTCGCCATTACAGATTTTCTTGAGGTATTGGTCTTATATAGAATTAATTCCTTATAAGGAATTGAGTTGACTTGGTCAACTTAAATCTTAAATATTCAACAATATTGTGAACTCTACATATTCAAGATTATTGTGAATAAAAATTTTGACTTGGTTAATTTTTTTTTATTATTATTATTTTTTTTTTGTAATTTTTTTTATTGATAATTTTTTTTCGAAATTG
Source organism: Galeopsis tetrahit (assembly GCA_963675135.1). Classification (NCBI taxonomy): domain Eukaryota; kingdom Viridiplantae; phylum Streptophyta; class Magnoliopsida; order Lamiales; family Lamiaceae; genus Galeopsis; species Galeopsis tetrahit. The sequence continues at coordinate 58,235,873 of OY776131.1, forward strand.
TGTGTGTTGAAAAGTGTAAGTTAATATTACTAAAAAGTGTAACACAATATTACTAAAAAAGTGTAACACATTTTTTTATTAAAAAGTGTAAGTCACTATAATTGAAAAGTGCAACACAACTTTTAATGAAAAGAATAAGTCATTATAACTAAAAAATGCAAGTTAGTATAACTAGAAAATGCAAGTTAGTATAACTAGAAAGTGCAACACAATATTTTAATGAAAAGTGTTATAACTGAAAAGTGTAACAAAATACGAGTAAAAAGTGTAACATAACATTACTAAAAAGTGTAAGTCACTATAACTGAACATATTGTTGAAAATTGTAAGTCACTACAACTGAAAAATGCAACAAAATATGACTAAAAGGTGTAGCATAACATTACTAAAAAGTGTAAGTCAATATAACTAAAAAATATTGTTGAAAATAGTAAGTCACTACAACTGAAAAGTGCAACAAAATATGTGTAACATAACATCACTAACAAATGTATGTCATTATAACTGAAATTATTATTGCAAATATTGCAAAATAACATGCTAAAAAATTGTAAATTGCATGTTACACTTTTCCTTATTTTCAACATGCACTTTTATAATTAAAAAAAAATATAGTGAAAATTGTTAGATGTAAGAGTTGAACACTAGACCTCAACATAAAAAACATTATTCTCAACCGTTTAAGCTACATAAATTATCATACATGTTTTTCGCGTATTTTATTTTTATTATCAATTCTACCAATTTTTTAAAATTACTCAATTCCACAAGAGAACTACCCTTTCTTGAGTGGAAGCTCCACGCTTCCCAAATCCGTTCTACTGAAATTTTTATAAAAATATGAATTTTAAAAAAAATTATTTAGAGAATTTTCAAATTTTAGAAATTTTATTTTACACATATTCTGATTTTTAGAATAGTAGAATCTAAATTTTTTAATTAGATATTTAGAATTTTTAATGGAATTATTAAAAAAAATTAAACTTAAAAGACGTAAATTGAACTATTTGGCCGAAATTTCAATTTTCTAACAAAGAGGATGTATATTGGACCAAAAAAAAAGGTAAATTGGACCCACTAAAACTTAAAAAATATAAATTAAATTAAACCTAAGTTATCAAACATTAAAATAAATTTTTCTATACTTATAATATCAATACATGTATATTTGATTACACACGTTTTAATTTGGGAAATTTTTTATTTTTGTCTTATAAGTTTGACATATTTCAAAATAAATCATTTAAGTTTCAACTTTACAAAATACGTCATTTACCTTTCAATTTTAATCATTTTTTACTTCAATTTTAGTCTTTTATCTTTTTAAAGAATTAAAATTGCTAAAATGTCAATTAAAAGCTACAATTTCATAACTTTTGACCTAAATCATCATCTTACCCAATTAACAACTAAAATTTTGATTATTGATTTTAGTTTAAAATTAATTTCGGTTATGCTTTTTAATTTAAATAAAATTTTAATGAGTTTAAAAGATTAAATATTTTATTTTCATCATAATTATATGAAAATAGATTTTACTTGTTGTGTAGTGCAATTTTTGGGTGATTTAATCACCCACTATATAGTCTATACCAACCAGGCAACCAACCATTCATTTTAAAACTTTATCCATGAATAACATGTTAGCGCCTACATTATTTTAACAAATTCAGGTATGCAACTTAATTGTGAGTGATTTGTATATATTTTTATTTGTTTAGTTGATTTTTTTTGGGCCCTTAATATTAAAGATAAATAAAAAAAAAAATTGATTCAATATCACTTTTTTTTTTTTTTTGAATTAAATTAAATACCCATCTCTTTTTTCCCCTCCTTGAATGTACACACTCAGTTATTCAATAACTTATTTGATGTCATGATTGCTAATTCACAGCCCCCAACAGCTTGTAAAATGAGTATATTTAAAGAGATTTAATTTTATTAGGGTCCGTTTGATACCAGATACAATTTTAATGCGAAAAGTGACATATAAGAGGCCCGCTTACTAAATTAGTGCGAAAAGTGACATATAAAGGTGTATAAAGATAAAATCTTGTGTGATAGAAAGTACAAAAAAGTGGGCTAAAAACACTTAATTCTCGTGTGATAGCATGTATTAAACTCTATAAAGCTTCATATAGAGTTTTTTTTTGTTTGATAGAATATTCAATTCACCATATAAAATAGATCAAAATGATGAAAAGACATTTCTACCCTCACTATTCATCACTAATTCATTGTTTGATGCACCATATTACTTCTGATACATCAACAAAATCAAACATTCTTTATACATTTTCATTTGCCACTCTTCGACTTCACGCTCACACTTCCCGAGTTCCCCATTTCTTCGTCTTTCAAAGCTCCCGACTACACGGTAAGGTTCTCTTCATCATACTCCATTTCCCTCCTCGTCTGAGTTTCTTTGTCACCGCTAACAATCTGTTTTTCTTCTTCCCGTTGCAGGTGTGTTCTCCATTTTTTTCGGCGTCAATGTCTCAGTCTCATGTAATTTTATCTTTGTTTTTTTGAAAATTTCAGAACTGGTTGTCGTATGAAGTACATTTCTTAGCTATTAAACGATTATGTTGGGTTGGTGTTTTAGTCGATAAAAATTTCGCACTGCATGTTGAATATGTCATTTTCTTCACTGTTTGCGAGGGTTTCTAGTGGATTTACCGTTTTCCCCTTCCATTTTGTCTAAATATGTTTTAGTCTGAAAAAAATTAGGGCTTGTTGAGTTCGTTTTATCATTATTGCTTTGAATCGGTCGTAGATGGAAGGCGGGGCCTCGAGTTTCGATAATTCCCCACCAACGGGGAATAAGAGGTACAAGGTCAGAGCGAACAAATTGACAAATGAGAACAACAAGCGGAAGAGACGAAACTGGACTGACGTAGAGGAGTCCGTTTTGCTCAGCAAGCTTAAGGAGATTAGGAAACCCAATAAGACAATGATAGTGACAAATATAAGTACGATCACAACCAACAAACAGATGATTAGATGATTTGGGACTCCAATTAGATTAACAGCAATAGAAGAAGAATTTATTGGTTCGTTGCCACTTGTCGATGTGCTATCAGTTTCATCTGCATTGGACCGGCGATGCAGTTGAGAGCCTGAATCTCGGACCAAAGGAGCCTTACACGAACTTGAACACATCTTACTTGAATTATAAGTTTGAGTAGTAAGGAATGTCGGAACATTACCGGATTTATCATTCCGATGATATTCATCACACCAATAAAAGTGCTTACTATGCTGAAGGTATCTCGGGCACTTGTAGTAGTATCTACCCGGATGCTTCGAACTTTCACCTGCGCACTTTGTGATCATATGTCCATTTCCACATGAACACATCGGAGGGTCCATTTCCTGAAAGCTTGGCGAAACACAAGTACAACATATATAAGAGACGGGATTAAAAATGATGCATGCAACAACAATTAAAAACTCAAGCAGTCAACAATTACAAAGCCAATCCAAACAGACACAAATTATGATCCCCAATAACAGCAATGGCACAGTTTCGAATGTCCAAACAAGCAATTCACACAAACTCAAATGTCTTCTCCGGATCTCCAATTATCCCACATTTCCTGAGCCAAATTCTCTCGCCAGTCGTTAAACTGGACCGATGACTCAACGGTATCCACAACGTCGTCATTCATTTCATCATCGGCAGGGACATCATCATGTAAATCAAACATTTCCTCGATTGGATCAACAGGCATTTGAGAGCGGCAATAATTATGGAGGAGGAAACAAGCCATGATAAGTCTAACTTGAACCTTTGTAGGATAGAACGATGTACTTCTAAGTATTCCAAAACGCCTTTTCAATACACCAAAAGCCCGTTCTATGATATTACGTGCCCTAGTGTGTCTCATGTTGTAATGTTCATGTGGATTAGTTGGCATGCCGGTATTGGGACCCCACTAACTTAGATGATACCGACAATTACGGTAAGGAACAAGAAAGCCTTCGCTGTTGGGATAACCGTTGTCACACAAATAGTACTTCCCTACAAAACACAATTTAGGTGAGATGCATGTGAAAATTTCAGGTAAGCAACATATTAGACGTACACATACTTACCTTTAGGAACTTTGAGACCATGAGGCCTGGATACAGCGTCGCGAAGTATTCTGCAATCGGCAGCAGGCCCTTCCCATCCCGGAAGGACGTAAACGAATCGCATTTGTGTGTCGCATACTCCTAGCACATTGGTAGAAACACGGCCCTTCCGTGTTCTATAACGTGCTCTATCTTCACAAGGTACATGAAGATCAATAAATGTTCCATCAAGGGCACCGAGACAACCCTATCAAAAGAAGTTGAGGATACAGTTAAGACGACAAATATAACATAAGCAACATATAATGCAATTCAAGACAGAGGAAATGTATACCAAGAATTACCTTGAACCATTTCCATCTTGAGTCGGTGGAGTCATCAGATACAGGTACAGGCTTAACTAAGAACAGATGATGCAATTTCAAGACAGCTTTCAATACTAGGCGGACAATGGTGGATATTGTTTGACCAGACCTTTCAAAATCAAATGCCACAACCCTATTCTTTTTATGGTGAGCAAGAACAGATAAGAACACTGAAACTTGCTCTTCAACACCAACATACTTTCGTCTTTTCAAGCCCCCTAATTCGTTCAGTAAATAACACAAATGTGCAAACGCATTTCGATCCATCCTTAGATTCGCAACACAATCAGAATCGCGAGTATGGACCAATCTATTCAAGTGTAAAATTTGCCTAGGGATTCTAGAAATCATACCCCAAGTAACGGTGCGCCTTCTGACATTTCCGTTTCGTCTAGTTATTAGGATTATGAGTATACATGTAAGAATGAATTGTTGGTGCAAGATCTCTTCAATTAATAAGAACATCAGAAGTTTTTTTTTCATCGAAGGGGTCAGCATTGTATAGATAGGAATTACCTATACGAACAACGAATAATTAGATACTCAAACAGATCACACAACAATGTTCCCAGAGCACACAAGCAATACAAACGAAATCAAAACCCATATTTAAAGATTCCAAAATCCATAAACCCAAACTAAAAAATTCACACTAACCTGTTTATAATGAAAAAAATGCGGCGGAACCCTAATCCCACAAAGATAACCTACACGCAATCGATCTGGGTTATTAAAAATCTCCACCAAAAAAATACTAATCTGCAATAACTAAAGCAGATCGAACATTCAAGTGAAGAAGCAAATCAAACCTTCAAGCTTTACGTCAAGTAACCAAGCGAGCAGCGAACACACACCTAAAAACCACAAGAGAATGGTGAATACGAAAAAACGAAAGAGTAATTAAAAAAATTATTCTTCGATGTTGCGAGTTTCACCAGCGATTAAAAACCCAGATCGATTGCGTGTTTCACCAGCGATTAAAGATTACTCTGCGCACGGAGGGTTCACTGCGCGACGGCGACGGCACCACGGAATGAACGTGACGGCGGTGGTCGGTTTAGGTGGGAAGATGAAATCGCCAGAAGAAATGAAAATGGAAGACTCGATCTAATTTTTTGAAAAATGAATTAGGGTTTGGGTGTTAGCAAAAAAATCGAGAGGCAATATAGTAATCGTGCTTATACGGGGAAAAGGCCATATAGCTAATACTAGGGGGGGGTTAAATAATTTTTTGGAGCTGGAACAGTGATTTGGGCATATAAGGCCTATATAAGGGCAAAAGCACCACTTTTTAATATAGTGGTTTTGGGCCTATTCAAGGCTGAGATATAAGTCTGTTTAGGCTATCAAACAACTCAGATGTTGTTATACAGGTATTAAAAAGGCCTTATTTGCCCTATCAAACTGACCCTTACAGTACTGCTTAATGTAGAAGGTATAGCCTCAATCAAACAAGTTACAATAACGGTAATGATACTTACACTTGAGATGTATGATACGTAATGGTAAAAAAAATTGTTAAAAAAATTTAGATCGTTTAGAATTGAAATTAAGCAATTAACCATTAATTTGATTTGATTTTTTGAATATATTTTTTTATTTGTTCAATCACTTGATTTTAAAAAATACAATAAATTGAGTTTAGACTCAACCCATTTCATTTTACAAAAATCATCCACACCATTCCCATAGTCTTCAAAAAAAAATTCTTAACAAACACAAAATTAGAAGAAAAAAAAAACGATGTTCGAGATTTTTTTCGGACAAATCAACATTGTCCGAAAAAAAGAGTTGTTCGACATTTTTTCTCGAACAAATCAACAATGTTCGAAAAAAATGAGTTGTTCGAAAAAAAATCTGTAACAAAATTAAGATGTTCGGAAAAAAAAAATCCCAACAACAATCATTTGTCCGAAAAAAAATTCCCCAACAACTATTATTTGTTTGAAAAACATTCCCCAACAACTATCATTTGTCCGAAAAAAAGAATCGAACATCTCAGATTTCAAAGAAATTGCAAAAAAAATTGTTACTTTTTACTCTAAACCCTAATTATCAATTTTCAATCGAACACATCAAAATTACAAAAATTACAGTAGATTTATATAGATCTGTGTTTTAAATTACAAAAATTATAGATAACTTAAAAAAATTACAAAAAACATACTGGAAAATTATGGCCGACGGCGTGCTTTGCGTGGCTGAGGAGGGGCGGAGTCGCGTGCGACGGGGAGGGGTGCGAACGGCGGCGAAGAGGTGGTGCGTGTGCGATAGGGAAGGGCGGCGTCCGCTGCGAACATGGCTGGAGGAGGGAGAGCGGCGGCGTGTGCGACAGGGAGGGGTGTGAACGGCGGCGGCCTCTACGAGCGTGGCTGGGGAGGGGGGCGGCCGCTGCGAACGTGGTTGTGGAGGGAGGCGGCCGCTTGGAGGGGAGAGGGGCTTGTCGGCGCCGTTTGTAGAGTGGAGAAGAGAAGAGAGGTGGGTGCGCTGGTTTGTGAAAAGAAATGAGGGAGAGAGTATTTAATTAGGGTTTGAGATGAGGGAGCAATTTTGAGATTTTCATGTAGGTGTTCTCAACTTAAGGGTGTGTACTCATCCAGTGGGTGTCCTCAATAAGTTGGTGGGTGTGTATAACCGCGCCCGTAAAAATATTTGGGATGGATCAATATTTGTATGGGCCTGTTTGGTTCAACTTCTTGATTTAGCCCAAAGATCACACATATGATATACTTTAACTTATAAGTACGCGTGTAAAACTGTAAATATATTTGTAATTTTAAAATTTTATAATGATATATTAAATAGTAATCATTAAGCATGAAATGGTTTTAGTCCCCCTAACCCCTCATTATATAAAGGAGAACGATACCTTTAAAAAAAAAATTAAAAATTTATATAATTATAAAATTTCCTCTTAACACAAATATTTAAAACAAAATAGAGGTTCAAAGCACATTTATTAAGGGATGTAGTAATATTTTTTGGCTGCTGATTCAAAAATGGGTGGGGGCTATTAACACCTCATACAATGTTATACACACCCTAAATGTTAAACACACTCCATTATAATTTAAAAATCAAATTTTATTACTAAACACACCCCATTAAAATTTAAAAATCAAATTTTATTACTAAACACACCCCAGTTCTTTCATATTTGCCCTTTTAACACTTAAAACAAAATACAAATTGAATAAAAATCAAAATAACATTACTCTGTATTAAAATTAATTAAATCTTAAAAATATATTTAAAAAAAATATCATCCGTCAAAAAAAAAAATGAAAGATATTAAAAAAATATTTGAATAATAAAATTAATTAAAAAATCTAAAACATTATCAACTAAAATTTCAAAATAATTAAATTATTTTTTTAATTAAATCTGAACAAAATTAAGTAAATAAAAAAAAAAACTCTTCAAGAATAAATTAAAGAGATTATTGACTGCATGATACATATTTTAATTGGCCCTTGAGAGGTAGAAAGTACAAGTCATTTTTTTAATCTCTAACACTACAAATTGTCTTGTAAATTGTCTTTCCTACCCTTCATCTATTCACAGATTACACTTCTTCTCTCTCCTCCCTCTCAAACAATTAATATTGTCTTCTCTCTCCCATTTTCAAATATTTGTTTCTCTCTCTTTTCTCTCACAAAAACACACACACACACACACACAAGATCTGAAATGGGGCTTGAGACGGCGAAGAAGGCAGCGAGACGTTTTCGCAGCTCGTCGAGTCGAAAATGGCGGCCGTTTGGGTATTTTGAGACTGCGAAGAAATCAGCGAGACGCCGCCGGTGCAGAGCCTGAATGCTCCGTCAAGGGGCTCGTCTTCTCCGATCTGCGCCGCTCACGTGATGGCAGCATACTGTCGTTGCAAAGCTTGAATGCTCAGTCGAGGGGGGCCTTCCGCCGTCATTGCAGAGCCTGAATGCTCCGTCAAGGGGCTCATCTTCTCCGATCTGCGCCGCTCGCGTGATGGCGGCGTTCCGTCGTTGCAAAGCTTGAATATCGGCGGATCTAGGAAAAGAGATCAAGGGTTTTTTAAGAAATAACCGAACTCATTGTGGGAGCAAATTCTGGGTATTTCTCCATCCATTTTGTGGAAGCAAAAACCCCTTTTGTCATGATCTGTGATCTGGTTTTTTTTATTTTGGTTCCTCTCTCTAAAAACCCCTCTACTTTCTTTACCTTAGGAAATATCGTTAAAGACAAAGTGGGATAGCTCGAGTGGTTAGAGCACCACTACCTAGGGGAATAGGTCCTGGGTTCGAGTCATGGGGAGGGGAAAAGGGATGGGTATTTAACTTGTAATCAAAAAAAAAAAAAAAGGAAATATCGTTAAAATTCAGCTTCTGATTTGAGTCACATGAAAAAGCTCATTCAAGACCCTGATGATGCTTCCTCTGTTCCTACTACCAAGGTTCATTTGAGCTTTGATGATGCTTCCTCTGTTCCTACTACCAAGGTTCATTTGAGCTTTTCTGTGTGCTTTTTATTTGCTGTTAATGTTGTGTATTTTCAATTTTGTGGGTTGAGTGTTAGATTAATGTACAGTGGGTTATTTCTAGTGATTCTTGGGGTTGTAAGTGTTTCATTTGGAATTGGATTCTTTTACTTTGAAAATTTTCTATTGGCTTTGGCACTGTTATCTCCTACTTAAGTTTGACACTGTTATCTCCTAATTAAGTTTTGCATTCTTGTTGGTGAACTTCTTGTTTTTTGTTTCTGAATTTTCTTTCTCTCAAGGCCCAGATCTATGAAAACCGAGTTTTTTACTCTATTTTCAAAAAAGCTTTTAATACATTGTTTATTTTTAATTAAAAAAAAGGTTTAAATTCTAAAGAGTCGCTTATGGTAGTTAAATGTTCCAATAGTGTTTAATTTTTTCTAAATTAGTTGAATGTTGTTATTTCGTTTTACACAAATGAACATTGTCGAGAGGAGAATACTTTGTTGGGAAGTTGAATATGTAATAATTAATATAGTATTTTTCTGGGTTGTTGTGAATGGATAAACATAATCTCGGTGTTCAATAATATATCTGAAATTCAATATATATGTATAATTATATTAAATATATATATGGATGTTCAATATAATACACATTCTAATTGCAAAGATTTTAGTACGATTTCTCTACTTTTTTTGTTATTTTATTTCATTTTCGAGTCATGGGGAGGGGAAAAGGGATAGGTATTTAATGTAATTCAAAAAAAAAAAAATTATGTCACCGTATTCAATATTTAACAATATTCAATATATATCGATATTCAATATTTAATTATATTCAATATATACAGATATTCAGTGTTCAATATTCAAATATTTAATTATGTAAAAGATATAAATTAAAATATTTGAATAAAGAAAAATGAACTAAAAAAATTGGCTTAAAAATTTTGAAAAAAAAAATTCAACAAAAAAATTGAATAAAATATAAATTAAATATTTGAATAAAATATAAATAAAAAAACTAAAGAAAAATAATTTGAATAAAAAAATTGAATTAGGTTGATAAAAAGGTATGATTTGACAAGCCAAAGAAGAAAAAAGATTTTTAACTAAATTAAAAAAATTTAATAAAAAACCTGACTTAAATTTTTTGAAAAATGAATAAAAAAAATTCAAGTTAAATTTGAATTAATTTTTTTTTTTTTGCGTGAATTAGAAAAGCTAAGAAATTTGAAGAGACAGTTATGAGGGAATGATGGGAATGATGGGAATGATGGGACAGTTCGGAGGGAAAATGCACTTTTTCCCCTTCCAAGTCCAAGGCAGAATTATGCTTACTCCTTATTTTGAAATTGAAGGGCTCTTTAATCTTTCCCCCTCACAAATTGTATCTCCTCCTCTACTTTAAACTGGTAGTGTCAATAGATTCTTTAAGGCTCCCAATTGTATAGCTCCCCAATTTGCCCATAAATTAAAGCTACAAATTTTTTAAAAATATTAAAAAAAAAATCAACTAAATTTTCAAAACTTATTTAATTAATTAAATTTTTAAGATTTAGGTATTATTTAATTATATTAATTTGAATTTTTTCTTTTTTAATTTAAATATTTTTTACAATTTTATTTATAGTATTTAATTTTTTTATTTGATTGTTTTTATTTATTTATTTTCGAATATTTTTAGATTTATTAAATCTTCTCAGCCTGTTTTTTCAAAAAAAATAATTGATTTATTATTTTAAATATTTAGTTGACTTTTTCAAAATATTTTTCAAATTTTTATTACGTAGTATATTTTTTTCAGATTTTTAAAATTATTTTACTCTCTATTTTATATAAGGATTACTTAGTCATTTTATATATGTCTATTTTTGTCTTAAAAATGATGAGGTATGTATAACATTGTATAGGTTGTTAATAGCCCCAACCTTCAAAAATTTACCTGCTTATGCTTATCAAACTCATGCAATTTACACTTTCCTCTAACCTAAATTTTAAATGTCACCTTAAAACAAAAATGGCATGACATAAAAATAAAAGTGTCATGTCTTTTTGGGCTGTGTCGTACTCCCTCCATCCCTATTTAATTTCTTCTTTTATTTCACGAGTTAATTTTAATGTGAAAATTATTTATTAATTATTTTATGTAATGAAATACAGCTTATGAAAGTGTTTTTTATTTTAATAAAATAATTTGAGGGAATAGTTTAAAAAAGTTCACATGCAGAAAAATAGAGTAAAAAAATGGACCTGAATAAAAATGATGTAATGGACAGTGGGAGTACTAATTTAGGTTAAAAAAATCTCAAAATCAATTTATCATTTCAAAGAAAAGAAAAAAAAAATGTGTTTTAAGTGGGAAATTTTTTATTTTAGTCCTATAAGTTTGAAACATTTCAAAATAAATCATTTAAGTTTAAACTTTACAAAATACGTTTTTTACCTTTCAATTTTAATTCTTTTTTACATCAATTTTAATCATATAAAATGTCACATCACTATCTCTCCTCTATATATATTAAAAAAAAATAGAGTTAATAACACTTACCTAAATAAAGAGAAAAATAATTTTAAAAAATAACTTGAGAAAATAAGAAAAAATTTGAGACATACAAATATTGATTCATCCCATAATTTTAAATTTCAAGTTATTTTTTAAAGTTATTTTACTCTTTATTTATGTAAGAGTTACTTAGTCATTTTATATACATTTATTTTTGTATTTAAAATTATGGGTGTGTATAGAGTATTTTTTGGTATTATTTGCTCTATTTTTTTAATATATATAGATTTTTTTTTTTTTTTTGACAAGAAAGACAGTTGTTACAATGTGTTAATCTTTCGTGGTATCGTAAGCTATCTCTCTAACCCATCTAGGGACATCTGCTCCAGTCCAGGCGTGAGGATGTGGAGAGGTGGTGGCGAATTTGGCTAATATGTGCGCTAGCGTGGTCTTTGTTCTTGGGAGGTACTGAATCCTACCGATCTGCTCTTGGCTGAGAAGGGTTCTGAGCGTGTGTACGGATTCCTCTTCCGGTCCGAAGTACCTGTTCGTCGTGTTCCGACCTGCGAGCACAGTGTCCTGGGAGTCCGTTAGGACCGTGATATTTCCCAACGATATGCTGCTTATCGCTTGGATTCCGTGTATCACTGCTTGCACCTCGGCGCCCAAGATCGAGCCTGGGGGTGGTATCTTTGTGCATCCTGCCGTGATAACTTCGTTTTCTGCATTTAACAGTCCATACCCTACCGAGTATTTGTTTTGGTCTTCGTCAAAACAAGCATCAACTATCAGCTTATTTCCATAGAGGGCATTGGGGTTTTGTGGCGCTGCCATTCTGTTTCCAGTTGGGGTTATTGTTCTCTTAAGCACTGATGTCGCTTGGAAGTCCCAGAAAAGTGCCTCCACCCACCCAGTAGAGAATTTGGGTGGTGGTGTTCGTCCTCCCTGTATCCTTGTGGGGTCATGCTGATGCGTGCAGCGGTCTCGCCAGATTGCCCATAGCCTCATGCAGAGGAGGCTAAATTCTGTCGATTCCATACTGGTCTCAAGGTTCCAGAGCATGTCCCCTAGGCTGTGTGTTTTCATGTCCTTTAGGGTTTTCCACAGTCCGCAGCTTTTCCATACCTCCTTTGCTGCTGTGCACCTGATTAGTGCATGTGCTTCGTCCGATTTGGGATATCCACATATAAAGCATCTCGGGTCGATTGGCACATGGCGCTTCGCGAGGTTTGCTTCGGTCTGAATTATCCCCCATGCCACCTTCCAGATAAATATTTTGATTTTGGGGGGGATGCTCAGATTCCAGATTGTTCGCCACCATGCCTTTTGCACGTCATAGTTTGAGGGGCCTGCTTCGTCTGGCTTCTGTAGCGTTGCTGTCCTCGCACATCTGTAGCCCGAAGATGTAGAATACTTTCCGGTCTTTTGCCATTTCCAGTATCTTTTGCCTTGTTTTCCCACACCACCAATTGGGATTTTTAAAATTGCCTTCGATTCATAAGGCAGTAGGTGGGAGTCCAGCTTTTGCTCGTCCCACTTCCCTTCCGGGGTTATGAATGCCGATACTTTGTTGTTCCCCCCATAAGAGACGCTTGATTTGATCGTTCCTCCCGTCAGTGAGGGGATCCATGCATCCCACTTCGTTCGAATAGTCGTGCCATCCCCCACCTTCCATAGGAGGCCATCCTGAAGGAGGTGTTTGCTCCAGCAAAGCGACCTCCAAACGTACGAGGGGTTTGTTCCAGTTGCTGCGTCCATGGGATCAGTAAATTTATAGTACCTTGCTTTGAATACTTGGGCTACCAGAGTGTCGGGATATGCTATCAATCGCCACATTTGTTTCGCAAGTAGTGCGCGGTTGAAGTCGACCATATTTTTGAACCCCATACCACCACTGTCCTTATCTTTGCATAGTGTGCCCCAATCCTTCCAATGAATCTTGTTTGAAGTTTCTGTTGCCCCCCACCAGAATCGAGCGCACATTCTCTCTATTTCATCACACAGTGTAGTCGGGATCCGGAAGCATTGCATTGCATATGTCGGGATGGCTTGTATGACTGATTGGATGAGCACTTCTTTCCCCCCCTCCGAGAAGTGGCGGTTTTTCCAATTGTCAAGCTTTTTGGCTACCCTATCTCGGATATAGCCGAACTGCATTCGCTTGCCCCGTAGTGTGAAAGTGGGGAGGCCGAGGTAAACCGAATGGCCTTGACAAACTGTGATATTCAAGGTGTGTTTTACTTCCTCGATGTTGGCCTCAAGGGTTTTTGCACTGAATGTCAGGGCTGATTGGCCTGATGCCCTCTCATACTTTATTAGGCAGTCTTTGATCGTGTTGCAGTCTCCATGTGATGCTCTGAAAAATACGAGGCTGTCGTCCGCGAAGAATAGGTGTGTGATCATGGGGGCTCCTCTTGCCACAGTGACTCCTTTGATGTTACCCTCTGTCGCTGATTGTGTGAGAAGGGACGAAAGGCCCTGGGAGCATATGACGAATAGGTAGGGGGAGAGGGGGTCCCCCTGTCTGAGATCCCTGGTAGGGTGAACCTCTCCATGTACTTCCCCATTGATCTTGAAGGAGTATGTTACAGATTGGACACATGACATGGTCAAGGTGATCCATTTTTCCTCAAATCCCAGTTTGTGCATAATTTCCCGTAGGTAGTTCCACTCGACTCGGTCGTATGCCTTGCTCATGTCAAGCTTGAGGGCTGCATATCCGCTTTTGCTCTTGTTGTTTCGGAGCCAGTGCATACACTCGAAACCCAGAAGGACGTTGTCCGAGATTAGCCGGCCTGGGATGAAGGCGCTTTGATGGGGGTCAATGATTTTTCCCAGTACCAAGCGAAGACGGTTTGTTATGGCGCGGGCTACTATCTTGTACACCACATTGCAGAGGCTGATAGGGCGGAATTCTTTCATGTTTGTTGGGGCTTTGCATTTCGGGATCAGTGATATAACAGTGTTGTTCCATTGTTGTAAATCTGCTCCGTCATTGAGTACTTTTAGTACAGCCTCTGTGATCCCTGGGCCCACTATGTCCCATGCTTTCTGGTAGAATAGAGCGTTGAATCCATCCGGGCCAGGCGCTTTGGATGGATGCATATCAAATAGAGCCTTGCGGACGTCTTCCCCCTGAAATGGCGCTGCCAACACCCTGTTCATGGCTGGTGTGACTAGATGTTGCACCGAGTTTGTTACTGTTTCAATTTCTGTGTTGCTAGGGTCCGTCGAAGTGAACAGGTCCTCATAATATTCCGTAACAATTTGGGCGATGTCCTCCTGTCTTGTATGCCACTGTCCAGTGCTGTTTTGCAGCCCAATTATCCCATTCATGCGCTTTCTCTCTGTTGCCGTCCTGTGGAAAAAAGTGGTGTTGCGGTCTCCACAAGCAAGCCAATCGTTGCGGGATCGCTGCTGCCAGTATACTTCTTCTTTATTCAGCAATTTCTCCAGCTTTGCTTCTAGGTGCGCTATGCTTCTGTCATTCCATTGGGTATGGTCTTGGTCGAGGTGGGTGTTAAGAGCTTGTCTCGTAGCCTTGATTTCGCGGCCGAGAATACCCACAGTATCTCGCGCCCATTTGGTTAGCCCCGATTGGGCCAGCTTTAGTTTCTGTTCCAGCTTGGCCTCTGCAGCTGTCGTTCCCCACATGCTCCGGACATTGTCCAAGAAAGTTTCTTCCAGTAGCCATCTGTTTTCGAAGGTGAACCCTTTCCTCCTCTTATTCCAGTTGCTAGTTTGAGGCTGGTTGTCTTTCCAGCTGATCTTGATGGCTCGATGATCAGAGCCGTAGTACTCTAGGTGCGTAATCTCGTATGCTGGATGGTTTTCCATCCAAGTTGGACAAGCAAAGTACCTGTCAATCCTCTCCATAATGAGGTCCGATCCTGTTCGCTTATTTAGCCAAGTATATATTGGACCCCTGTAGCCCAAATCACAGACTCCCACATCTGCCATTACATTGCGGAATTCTTCCATATGAGAAGGTGTTCTGTCATTACCCCCTTGTTTTTCTGTTCCTATTAGAATCTCGTTGAAGTCCCCCCCAATGACCCAACCCTTGATGTTTGGGATGTGGTGTTGCCTTATTTTTCTAAGCAGTTCCCACGACTGGTGTCGTTGAGCCCGTTTAGGGTGTCCATAGAACCCAGTAAAGCGCCAAGAACAATCATCCACATAAATAATACTATCAATATGTCCAGAAGAATACGACAAGACCGAAACATGGATATTATTGAACCAAATGAGTACAAGACCACCACTCCGCCCGTAGGCATCAACAGTAAAACAATTTTGGAATCCTAGCATGTGTTTCCACTTATTACATATCACTTTATTCACCTTAGTTTCGGAAATAAAAAGTACGTCGGGGTTGTGCTCCGCCACAAGGCGTTTTAGGTTTCGGAACGCCCGTTTTCCCCCTAGTCCACGGGCATTCCAGCAAACTCCACTCATTTCTGTCGGCGGGGTTGGTGCTCGCCAACCTCCGCCGCTGGTAGTTCATGTGCGCTCGATGATGAGTCCACGCACAATTTTTTGTGTCCTCCATTCGCTCTTGCTTCCTCTTTCCAGTTCCTCTTGCGCCCTTCATTTGGGTCCAACAAGTCGTCCATGGTCATTCCATCTTCCATATCATCAGGTTGTTCCTCTTCGTCATTTTGTGGCTCTTCATTGTTTTCCACATAGGCTAGTACTTCCCCTGTGTCAATATTTCGTTGCCCCTCTGCTCTCATCCACGGTCCGTAAGCCCTTCCCACATCTAGTGCTTTCTCAGTCCAGCAGTCTCTGTCCACGTGGTCTAGGCGCCCACAGATGAAGCAGAAGTCCATTAAGCGTTCGTAACGGAAGAAGACAGCTGTCCTCCGCTCCCCCACTAATATCGCAGTTCCCCTACACAGTGGGATACATATGTCGATCATCACCCGGATGCGCAGGCAGCGCCCACACGCTGAGCCGTCCGCTTGGCAGTCAACTTCTAACACCTGTCCAATCGCAGATCCCAGTAGGACTCCCACATGGCGTGTCATAGCCCTGATTTGAAGGCCATGAATTTGGACCCACATCGGGACCATGAAGAGGTTCAGGTCGGAGGGCCGTTCGTCTCCCCTAAGGCGAACCAGGATAAAGATGGTACCTTTGAAGTTCCACGGTTGCCTGTTGTAGATGAGAGATAGTGATGTGACACGTAGCATTTTTTAATATATGTGGCACCAAGTTTGTTAATTATAATTCCTTCTTCCTCCAAAATATAAATGATTAAAATTAAAAGGTAAAAAAGTAAAGTTGAAATTTAAAGTTATAGGACTAAAATAAAAAAAATCACATTTAAGTTGAATGAATAAATAGGAGAGAGAGAAGAAAAGGGGGAGAGGAGGATAATGGGTGGGCGAGTGATAGCATTCCCGCCGGCGTATTCAGTATGTTCCGCAGCGATAACCCACAAACCACGCTTTTTGGTTAACTCGCGTCCATTTCCCTTGAATCTCAACCTTGGATTGCAGAAATTTCCCAGAAATAGTTTCAAGTGCTGCAGTACTGGTGACTCGGGTACACCTCTTCTTTCTTTATGGATTGTTTTCAGTGTCTATTTTGTTTTGTGGTTATTGTTAACAATTCTAGTGGTGCTTCGTAGATGCTAGTATATCTTTTGAATTAAACCGGTATCTACCTTAAATTTGTACCTACACACTGGAATTGGATAGTTTGTTTAATTTAATTTATAGAGGCGTAGGTGTAACTGTTTCGGTTGATAATGAGTTTGTTAGCAGATTAGTATCCTTTGGTTTTCTGTATAAGTTGAATTTATTTCCAGTGTTTGATATCAAGGAACTGAAATATCAGATGTCGTTGAAAATATGAATTATGTGGTGAGCAAAAAATTACAAAAGGTGTCTTTTAGTTTGGAAGGGATTTCAGAGACAGCAACTGATCATACTATTGTATTATCTGAATTGTGGAAGAAAAAGTAGGGCAGATTTGTGAGATTGATAATTGGGGAATTTCTTTAGCACAATTGTGACTCTATCCTGCAGACAGATAGGATGCTCATAGCACATTCTAAGGCTAACATTTTCATAACTTAATAATATATTGAGGAGGCACTCTGTTGCGAGATAGTCTCACGTGTGACTGTCAAAATTCATCAATAGTCGGAAGTAAAAAAATCAAGTTGATGTAGTGAATAAGTGAGTGAATACACTTACTGTAATTTGGATCAGCCTCTCGCATGACTTTGTCTAATGTATTGAGTTCTGTCTTTCTTAGTTCTTACAGTTAAGTTATTGAGTAAAACTAGCTAGCATTGAAGAACAACTGAAAGTTAAATCATTTTATTTATAAGTTTATAACTTATTCGTATCGGCTAATAGAGATATTCGAGGCATGATATAGTACAGGCATAAATAAAATGTACGTAAAAATGTACTCCAATACTTATTAGGATACATACAAATATAAGGAAATAGGATATTACTTTCTACACACTTACTTTTTGCACAACTTTTCTAGATGCTCTTTATGTGTGTTTCCTATGCAATCAGAAGCTGTGAACTTTGAAATATATGACTCAACTTTTGAATTTTCTTTAACATGTAGTCAAATGCAATGATGATGTAAAACCAGTTGAACATGGGGCAAAACTGTTAATAACACATCAATTCCGATTTCAAAGATATTTTTGATTTAGCAAATACCACATTTTGCAGGTGAGAATGAGAGCAAAACAATTCTAGATGCATTTTTCTTGGGGAAGGCAGTGGCAGAAGCACTTAATGAGCGCATAGAGTCATCTGTGGGCGAGTTTCTAAGCATAATTGGCAGGTTGCAAGCCGAGCAGCAAAAGCAAGTACAAGAGTTTCAGGTATTATTACTAATTTAATCATATGTTTGATATATTTCACATGATAAAGAGATATTATAAAAAATTAAATAAAAAACAATCCTGAAGACGTTTTAATGTTTTGAATGGCATCACTAAGAGATAGTGGGTTCTGTTCTAAGATACTACTTTCCGCGTATTGATAGTTTTGTATGTTTTGTTGTGTTCATACGACCAATTTCCTTGTCTAGTGGAGATTAGAGAAGATAGATATTGTCCTTATTCTGCACATCATTGAGCAAAACATGTTATTTATATTATATTCAAGTTGAATTTGGAAACATTGTTGATTTCCTTAGAATTATGAGAGTAAAAGTCTGTTGATTGTAAACTAGCCACCAACACCTGTCTCTACGATCATCCTATCCTAGAGAGCAGAAAAATATTTGTAGAGGAAAATGGCATGTTTTTCAATTTCTCTTCATTCTCTCTTTTTTTTTCCCTGTGTTGTGCCCTTAATAAGATTTCTAAGATCTGCAAGAAGTATAAACCTAAATAATATTCTGAATATATTTGTTTGGTGGTAAAATCATGAGAAATGATGGGTGGAGTGCAGGAGGACGTGTTGGAAAAGGCTAGAAGGGCCAAGGAGCAAGCCGCTCGGGAAGCACAGGGACTCAGTCCGATTTCTAGTACGGTTGAGATATCAAAAGTGAATGGTGTTGCCTCAAACTCATCTTCTGTTACAGATAACATCAACTCTGTGGTCTCGCAATCAAAAAATTTAGATGGTGAGGATGATCCTACAAATGAGGGCTGATTATATTTCTGATCAATATTGTATCTTATTATAATCGGGGTTTGTATAAATATAATAATAAGATAACTAGAGACGATATCCTGTTTGTCATACCCCTTGCTAAACTTTATTGGTCTTGCTTTTTAAATTTATTTATATGTAAACGATTATATTAATTACATTAGAGAAAGGAATAGAATATACGTATATCGACTGGTACTCGATTTTATGGACTAAAAACAGCCAAAATTACTCAAGTCAAAATACAAGTTTAATGGCACCATAGAAACTTGTGATAAAGGCCCAGCACAAAATCTGTTGCTCTGCTGAGGATAATTACTTTGTTTTTCACACAAAAAACAAGGCTTATACACTATCAAATCGATAGGTCTTGATAATGATTTCACATGTGTCTCAAATTTCAAGGGCAGTTGAGGCGATTCATTTAACCCTCCATAGTTCTTCATCCGATTTCAGATTCTTAGATTGATCAGTTTTTTTTCAAAACTTTTAATCGCTTTTATTGTCAAATCGTATTTAGGGGTGTATCATTTCGATGGCACCCTAGTTTTTTGTTCGACTTATGAACTTATGACCTTTTTTTTTTTTTTTCCTTTTAATCCAAAACGCCTTTTGTTGTCCTTATGAAAGTAATGTTTAGAAATTAAATTTTATCTTGATATAAAGCTCTCATACGAAATAAACTACAGAGTATGTTAGAATTGTGCAGCATAGGTACAGAAAAAAACGCCTCTTTATAAGACGTACGGTACAACATTTTTAGGCTAGTTTCTTCACTCAACTCTTATACGTTCTAGTTGCCCAGAAAAAAGAAGCCTAAAAAATGCAAATACAAAACATACTGTAGATAACTTTTTCCACACATTCCTAAACTGCACAAGACAGATACTTCTTACACACACTTTGCTGCCATTTTTTTTATAGGATACACTTTTGGTTCCTGTGAAAAAAATCTCACACTTTGGGTAAATCATTTTCGATCCAATTCTAGTTTTACTATAAATTACCTTAAACTCGTTTTATGCTTAAATTATTTATATATTTAATTTTTTTGAAGTTTTAGAATAATTAGAGTATTTAATTTTAAAAAATAAACTCTCAAATACAGTCACTATAAACTCGAATATATACATTACATAACTACATGTTTGTATATATGTATAGGAGACCGTAGAGCTGCAGTAACAAAAATCAAACAAACAAATAGAAACGTGTTAATATATACGAAGGAATCTTGTTTGAACGGAATTTTACTTTGATTTTTAGTTTTAAATCAGGTTACCCTTCAAAACATAATTTAATTAAAACTCATATACATCATGTACGAGTTCATTTCAACTAAATTGTCTCCCTCTATGTATACAATAGCTACCGTACATTATTTTTTGGTTTACTCTATATATGAGGAACCCCATACTTTGCAAAATCATTTTTTATTTAAAAGTTGTGAGAGGAAATTCTAAAAATAAGTGATTTCTAAAAGCAGTTTGTAAAATTTGCAAACACCCCGACAGCCTCGAGTGAAGATCCGTCATCAAGATAAAGTGACTATTTTCTTTAGAGTTTAGGTCAATATGAATATTTTTCCAATACTAAAATTTGTAACCTAGAATTGAAAAGGTGCAAACAAGTAGGTAATCACCCCTATCAGACAATTTCACTGTAAATTAAGTGACAATTCTAGTTATCATGTCTCGTATCACAGGGCATTCTTATCTTTTTCTTTAATATGAGACGACATTGAAAATCTTACAATTCACGTGTTAGGTAACGTATGTTGGGGCAATCCATATTACTGTACTCATGCACTGAATCGCTGAGAAAATGCATGCATTCAGTTAACTGTGGAAAAAGAAGGGGAATCAAGTTCAATAACTCGTCTACATACATACAACTTGTTCTAGGTTTTGTTACCTCCGTATTTGCAAGTTTTGCTCATTCATATTTGAAGGCCTAATCTTTGGGATGCTCACCGACCCACTTTCCTCTTCAGAGTCTTCAACGATACATGATTCAAGAGCAAAATCCTCACTTGACGATGAACACTTGACAAGAGCAGCTTCAGGGACACAATCCATCATGATTATGGACTCATCAGACCTAGTTTTAGAAGTCTCCATTTTCTCAGTAGTCCTGTGCCGACACCGTGTGGGAATTGGTGTATCAAAATGACATTTGATTGTTTGCTGATAGTGGTTTGTTACAGTTAGTTTCACAACTAAAATGATAACATTGAGAATAATGATTTGGATTGGTTCCACTTTTATATGGCAAGAGAAAAGGGATTACCTCCATTGGCAGGCTCAAGTTACTGAATTGATGTAACATGGCTACAGGAGATTTTATAGGATGATCATCAACAAAACATGATTCTCTCACACTATTTTTCTCCATCAACATTACACTGCTATCAAAACTCTGAATTTTTTTGTTTTCTTGAGCAGCTGGAGTATCTTTAAGGGGCTTATCTTCAACTATTCTGTGGATCACTTTTCTAATATGATCGCGTTTTCTGAGCGAAACCTCAGCGGGAAGAAACCAGTCCTTGTTAAGCTGCAGGAACAGAACAAATTTCATTATCCTCCACTAAGATTTTCCATGAGAGAATTTGGGGCATATCCCAGACTATGGTATCACAAGCAGTTCAGAGAAACTAAAAGAACAAGCACATATGCGGTCCTAGTGCAAGAAAAATACATTGCAATAATTTGGTTGCAACACAAGAAAATAGAGCCCCTAGAACTATGTTTTCAGTCCAACAAACACAACACCAGTGCAACAGTTCCTTTACTTTTCTGCAGACCCATATGCTCCCCCTTCTTGTGCAACAATCAAAATTTGGTTCTTTCTTTCATAAGATGTCTCCAGGACTTATCAAATTCACATGACTGTGTGTGTGTGTGTACGCACATGTATAGACAAACTAAATCAACCAAAATACCAAATACTATCATCACAGAATTCATTAAATTGCTAGGGTCAATTTCAGTTGAGATTTCTGAATAAATAAGGAAATAATGCATTTGATATAACCATGTTCAGAACACAGATAGAGTAAAAACAGGAATTAAAGTCTAAACTGCATTCTTTTCATCTTTTTTGAAGGATGAATTTATTAATCAAACAAATCCAACATCTGCTTCAACAACAAAACTTACCGACTCAGGAAGCTCACAGTGCATTCTTTTTTCATAATTTGCTAAAGAGGGACATTTCTTTCTTCTTGGTAAAGGCACACAAATATTTGACCGTATTAGGGCATCACTACATAATGTTACACACAATAATATGAACCAACAGACCAATGGGAAGTTCATAAACCAAAAGTAACTTTCAACAAACTTTCAGCTCCAGAGAACAAACAACTCACAATGTCAAAAAATTCCATTGTGCTAGAGTTGGAAGCCTGCTCCAGAAAAAGTTCTGCATAGTGAAGCAAAAATAGACCACAGTCGAACCAGTTTTCTTGCTGTGGTAGCTGAAAAGTGAGATAGATAAGAGAAAGGAAAGTCAGAACAGCAAAGTTGATTTGTGGAAATAAGCTGTTTAGCATTTGATTAATGATGATTAGGGTAATAAAACCTGCAGTGAAACAAACTCCAAATTCCTGAACTTCATCAAAATATCTTCCTCAAGCTTATTCCCCCGCTCTTTCCATTCTTCCAGCAAGTAACTGCCATTTAAAGGTACGAACAGTTCAACATAATCCAGGTAGAAAAGACCTCCTAAGTTTCCCAAACACAGGCAAATCCAAAGGGACAGTAAAAGGTGCTCGACAATCTTTACTGAATACCTAATCTCAAAACACCAAAGTATTCTAAGCTTCTCACTAGAGAATACCAAGAAAGTCTGTCATATCAGATGCTATGTTTTCATACACTAGAATTTTTCATAAAAGTTGAGATTGAGATTTTGTTTGATTAGCCAATGTTTTCTGTTGATGGTGAACATAGAATGCCATATCAGATCAATTTAATAATCCACAAGAATCAAAGTTGCATTTATATGAAAATTCTCGTTGGTGAATTAATAATATAATTGAACTTCAATAAATGGGGACTTAAAGAAAACTGACATTCAATCACAGCAGAGAAGTTAAATAAATTCTGTGCAAATCCTTAAATTGATCAGGAAATTACAGTGTATAGTGGTAGGCATAGCAAACACAATGCATTACCAGTCAAGCAATACTTTAAAACACACTTTTGAGAATGAAATGACTTTTAGGGTACGTTGATAAATAAAGCCCTAATCACTGCAATATATCTATTCTGAAAACCATTAGGGGATTCTTGAAGGTATCAATTACTTCAAAATAAAACTGGAATGTCTTGAGCATCAAAATTCCAAAATCCAGCAGCTTACCTTCTAATAAGATCCTCCAAACCTCTGTGGCTTCCTCTAATAGAATCCATGTGTATAATGCACGGCACCGTAGGTGACTCATCAATAACTTTGTCTGCACAAGAATGTCCAAATTTAAGCAGAAAGTACAAATAGACTGAAAGAGATGATGTGTGAGGATCATGCCTCTTAGGTAAGCAACTTTCCCAGGATGGCAGATGACAATCAAACTCCAATGCAGGCTAACAAGAAAGGGGAAAAAGCGACATTAGACAACCAACTGAAATATCTATATGTTTGAAAGCTCCATAAGAGAAAAAATTATTACCTGAAATTTACAGGTAGAAATATGTAATCTGTTTCAAAAATGTTTACATTCCTTGTCCATTTACGAACACTTTTGAAAGCACCTCCTACTTCTCTGTCTCTTGATGAATCTCGACGCAAAGCACCAAGCTTCTGAAAGAAAAATGTGTTGAAAAAATGAAACCTGTGCCGCTCCTCTGGTCTGATTTTATCTGAAAGATATCTGTCATTAAACCAAAAGATGCAAGTTATATATTACGTTTGACAAGTTGGTTCACTTGGTAGAGGAGAGGAACCACTATCCCTTGTACTAGAGTCCTTACTAAAGAAAAACACTATCTCACGTATCAAATTAAGCAGAGGAGAGGAACCACTATCTCACGTATCAAATTACCTGTAATGCTGATAAAAGCAAACCACTTGGGAGAGTAATATAACAATAAACTTTTAATAATAAACCCAGCATTCTACATCCAATCATCCAATCACTACTACTATTGTATTAAATGTTCAAGAGAGAAACCAAAACTTCAAGTGCTCAAAGGCTTAAATATGATACGACTCATATGAGTATTCAGAAAAATGGCAGTTGTTACTGAATTTAACTGGAAAGATCAAGAACAGGGCAGTACTAAAAAGTTTTCACCTGAACAGAGATTTGAGTCCAAAAGAAGAGGACAAGAATAAAGCACAAGTATTGGACAGGCTGGAAATTTATATTTAAAAGCCACAAACAGGTGGAATTTTTTTAAAAAGGGACAAAAACTTTGAGATTTGGGAATTAGAAGATTATAAAGCAATAACTTGCAGTAAACGTGAAGTATAAAAGAGATAATATACTAATTAGACCACCAAACTCACTTAAAGTAGAAGTCAATGATGGTGTCGTTGATGAAAGTCCCAGGCTGTAACAGGTCAATATCTCTTCTACTTATGAAGACTGCATCAGGATCCCCATCTGGATATACTAGGTCTTCAAATGGCTCTTTAAAATTACATTCACTGCGATTCAAGTGAAAAACATTTCGCTAGTACTTTAGTGAAGCTAAAATTTAATAAGAAAATTATAAAGAATTTGTACACAGTGGGAGGGCACGGTAACATTTTAAAAGTCATAATTGAATGATGGGAATATGAAATCAAAAGATGCAAGTACCAAATTCTGTTGCTATAGTAACTAAATAATCTTGCACATAATGAAGCGAAAAAAGTAAATTTGACAAAGTAATGAGTTTAATTATATGCAATGAACAACAATACTCCTGGCCCAATGTGAGAATTTCACAAGTACGCATACGCAATGCTTAAGAGATCACAGTATCACATGAAAATATGGGACAAAGAAGACCTGCTGACAACAAATATGCTTCTGTTTCCACCACTTTCTTCATTACCAAAAACAAAAGTGCCACCTAAGAACGTTTGCCTCCAAACAAATATCATTCTTCAGATTTATGTGGATTAGTTGGATATAAAATTTTCAAATTTCTTGTCTTCCTCCACAAATAGGGCACCAGTTGCAGTCGGGGTGCTCATATATAGTTCAGAGGCCCAAAGTAGAAGCACCTATCACTTGTATAAACTTCACCATTTAAAATATATGAATTAATGCTTACCACTTACCTCAAACATGTGTAAATGAAGTTTGAAAATTACATTGCTTTTATCAATGAAACATCAAAAGCAGCAAGCAATATATAACAAAAGCAATTCAGAATATCTCCATAAAACGATCAAGCACCTCACCTCAAACAATGAGGATAAGGCACAATTGTCTTGGGTAAGACAATTTGATTTTAGTAGAACTCCTCCTACAGTTTCTGTTTATCACCCTCCCCAACTAACCTAATCCACTACAGTTGAATCCCACCTGTTTTCAAAACAACATTATCTTCCTTGTTTAGCTTAGGTGCTTAGGCGAGAAGGGATGCATTTGAATATGAAATTACTTTTCCACAGGATAGAAGCCATAGTGAAAATGGAACAAAATTTTCAAATGAAATGTGTAATCTACTAACTTACCTTACATTGATTTTCCAAGAAGCTTTAAATTTTGGATCCAATGATTTAATTTCTTCTTGTTTTTTAGACCACTGAGGGTCATCATGAATAACAAACTCTAGTTCCACACGGCCTGCAACAAGGAAAAAACTTAGACCTAAGAAGAGAACCAATTAATAGCATTTCAATATGCATGCCAACTATCACTTTCGGGAGACTTCTCTAGAACATTTTATTAACATGTCCATTGGGAAGAATAAAGTATGAAAACAGAAGAAAAAAAAAACTCTCAATAAATATCAAACTGAAATGTGCATCAGGAAGTGATATGATTAAGGAAAATACTGATGGTGGAGAGTATTTAGGCAAAGATCAAATAAGTGTTGAGGCCAGATTTAATCTATTTGAGCAGATTGATCCCTAAAACAGTTTCAGTCACCAACTTCTTGACAACTATTATACGATTATTACACAAGTAACATGAGTACTTGATGGGAGTTACGGTTTCATTAATCAATTAAATCACTAAAATGCAAGCAAACAATGAACAATCAAATGTAACCAGCTATGTGTTGGAAAAAAATTGGTCTGTTAACTCTCTTAAAGTAAATACTGGGAAACATGGGTCTGTCTTAACAATTCCATAGTCATCTTCCAATTAATCCAATATGAGATTCATCATAGCTATGTGTCAGTAAATCAACCTCTCTTTCACAATGTTTTCCAAGTCCTAATATCTGTATGTTCATCCAATACAATTCACGATAGGTTCATAGACCACAATTTCCTCTTGGAAGAAAAGGAAGAGTACAAAACTACAACTACAAGCTATATTAAGCATTTCAATCAAGAGTGTTGGGTCAAACAAGTTACTCAATAAAGGAGAAACTAAATTCGAGACACATGAAATACCAAAAACTTTAAACTTCATCAACTGAAGAGGAAAAAAAAATCAAGCAGGTATAAATTACGAAACAGCAAGGTTAATGAGTACAAAACTTTCTCTCTCATACTTAACAATAAAAGAAAGCAGTGAACTTCTAAACAGTAAAGAATATATTTATCAACATAATATAACAATCAAAGAATAGTCTATACAAAAGTTGACACGTGAATAAAATGCAAGCAAATTTAGAACTCTATACATTGTACAAATTGACAAAATGAGGTGAAAGTCAAATCCACTAAAAGTAATCAATAACAAATAACCTGAATTCCAATCATCAGTTTCACCAACATTTGTGTTGTTGGATTTCATGTGTAGGTTCACAACATTGACTTTAACCTAAATTCAGAAATTCAAAAAAGGTAAGATAATAATGATACTCGCCCATATAGAAATCTAATAGCTTGCATTCTGATAGGTTAACTATGCTCACACTTTCACATTGCTGGCACTCAATATTTAGAATAACAGAAGTCGGCCATTCAAGACAACAAGTTTTCGTTCTGTCACGAAGGGGTGACCCCTTCAATCTGATGCACTTCTGAGAAAAAGTCAATAGACATCTCGTATAATAATCTTTCCCGTATTTAACATAATTGGGCTCAACAGCTACTACTGTTTCCTGCAAATGGGAAAAAGGGGGGGGGGGGGAAAGAAAAAGAAGAGCAATACATAAATGAAGTGCATATGACTCGTACGGTGAGAGAGAGAGAAAGAGCAGGCAAAGTTTGCATCCATAAAAACCAGAAAGGAGAAGAAATTTATACACATACGTCAAATATCATATGAGTTGAATACTTGAATCATTTTCGTGGTATATCTACTACACAAGGAAATAGATAAAGCTATTTATACAAACATCTCACTCATGCATACAGAACATAAAAATCAACATTTCCACGCATCTGAATATAAGTCATTTTGAAGTAATACACTAACACAATCATCACTGTCAGCATCATACTCTGATGAGTGATCCTTTAGTGAACCTGAAAAGGAGCCAAGAAACACATAAGTAGCAATGGTTCCTAAACTAGAAATGGTAGTGAGTTAAATCACCAAAACTATTATGAAACTATTTCACTATTTCATATAGATGCGTAGACAACCTTCATTCTCTGCTAGATTAAAAGAACTTGAGGATCTAAACTCCATGTTTCCATCTTCACTAGATTCTACATAGAGTATCTTATTCTGCATACAAGGAAGATCAATGACCACTGGGATACATGTAGTCAATGGGTAGATTTAAGATAGAACAAACTAAAAGCGCAGGTAACCCTGAAATGACGAGTAAAATACGATGTGCACTATTTACATGCTTCTTGACAGCTGTATAACATTCTGGTCTTCTGCTTCTTTGTGCACATGATTTTTCCCCACAAGAATACTCAGAACCTTGAAACTTTGGGAGAGAAGAGTGCTTTGATCCATATTTTAAAGAACCAAGTGACAAAGTAACATCTGTACTAAAAGTTTTATCTTTGAAACCGCTTTCAGCAACATCGAGATCTATCGTGTCATTCCCAGAATCCTTTTGCTGTCCTTGTGCAACTGCAAAAATTGTTACAGAAGAAGTCTCAACATAATTAATGAAGAGATGTACTCTAATTAATAGATACTGGCACAACAAATGCAGAGAAGTGTTTAAACTTAACATAAAATCAGTGAACTGTGATGTGAAAATAGTAAAACTAGAGAACGTTTGAACTTTGGTTGCTAATTTTATTTTTGAACAGATGTTATATTTACCCACTACAGAGAAGTTTTAATCTATATAAATCCCAATACCACTATTATGCCAATGCTTGCAATGTGGCTTTTAACTAAATTCAGGTTTTATGTTACACCTAATCTGAGATTATAGGGATCTAGCACGTAAACTTCCACGTTTTGACTTATCTCAATTTTTATTACAGAACGATGCCTCATGTGGTGTTTGAAACAAGCTCTGCTCATCTCTGTTTCATTTTAGTCTTATACACACGCACATGTATATGACTACCTCGACTTTGCTTATCATTTGACTAATAGATCATACAAACTCTCTTGCACACTTTGTTTTCTTTCATACTACGTGGCTCTCATTTATCCACCTTGCTACTTACACTCAAACCTTTCTATCTAGACTCCAAAATACATGCACAGACTGAATCATCAGAGTGCAACGTCATTGTAAACCTAATATTTCCACTTCTCCATTTGCTTTAATCGTTCACATAGCATAATTTCAAATTGGGGACAGGCAATAAAGACGAACATCGTCACACAACATTACTTCATCCAAGAAACTATTACTTGATGACCAATGAAGCAAACTTATTATAAGAAACACACATTTTAAGATAATCAATGTCTATGATTTCTTAAGTGACTGAAGTATATAAAAGCCCCTACAGCATAAAATTCAAAATGTACAATAAATTTACCAAACTTCCAAAGTTTCCCGTTAAAACACTAAGGCCGTCGTTTCAAGCCCAACCCATTCGACCAACATAGCAAAGTACACACTAGGCACAAACAAAAGCATGCCCCACGGTATCATCCAACAATTAGAATTTTAAACGTCACAAAAGGCATACTATTACGTGTATGAACTTACAGGTCTGCAGAAAAGCGTAATAGTCAACGTTTTTCCGGTCACTTAGTGGTTTCTTGCTAGGGCTTTTAGTTCTGAATTTGTCAAGGGTTTTGCGGGATTCAATCTCCACCCGACGATCATCCTCTGCGAACTCAAATGCAGCGTATTTGTCGTTTTTGCTCCCACTCCCGCCACCGCCAACGCAACAGTAGTTGTTGCTTCTTGCGGCGCCACCCTCAGAGCGAACGGGAGTTTTCTTCCTTGCGTTTTTCCTCTTTTCCTTTTTGCCCTTTCCCATTGTGATCAGTAAATTTGAAAAACCTTGGGGGAGAAGAAGGGTTGCTGTTTAAACTTAAATAGGAAAAAATGCTTTATAGTGGGAAAGGATATATATACACCATTCCAAAGCTGTGATATGTTTCGTATTCTGTTCTCGGATTTTGAAATTTAAAATTGATTAATTAATATTCAATCACGGTAATTAACTAAAGAACAATTACACAAGAATTGAAAAATAAATATTTTTATACATTAATGTGACATAAAATTAAATTTTTTACATATTGAGAAAATTAAAAAACATAAACACATCTAAAACTCAAAACGAAACATTGAAATTTTGGTATATGTGTGTTTATTTTTTTTTTTTTATGTGGTCAAAATATGTCGTCCTATAAGATAACGACACGTGTATGAACGATGAGTTATCCTTATCAAGTATTTGTACTTATCTCATAAAATGATGAATACACCCTTGACTATGTATTTTGTGAATAACCCAATGAACCTCTTAACTCTTAAGAGCCCGGACAAGCCCATAAAATAGTCAAATTTAGCAATAGCAGGACGTTTGGGCCAAGTCCCTTGTGAGATAAATGGAAGTCTCCGTTTGGATGGAGGGATTTGATTAATGGATTTCAAATTCTCCATTCAAATCCACCCCACTTGTTTGGATAAAAAAACAAATGAAAGAATTTAAAATCCTTAGCATATTTTTTTAGTTAAAATTGAGAGGATTTTAAATCCTCCCTAAAACCATGTCATTTGAAATCCATCTATTTTCAAAACCTTCCATTTGAAATACCTTCTCAAATCAAATCCCTCCATCCAAACGCAACCGAAGAGTAGTTCATGGGCCCAACTTCATTACAGAGATATGCTTAGCCCTCGGCCCATATTATCAGGCTAAGCCTAGGGCTACGTGGACTGGGGCCTGGTCAATCAGAAGAGGAGGTAAGCTCCGAGTTCTGAGGAAAGTTGAGGCGTGGAAAGTGGAATTGATTCCGTGAAGATAGGAGCTGACGAAGTGGAAGGAAAAGATGGGTCTTGGACCGAGTCCAGGACTGGGTAGTTGAGAGAAAATGGGAAAAGATAATATTTTCCCCCAAAGTACGATTCTGAAGTATTATTATGGAATACATTGAATACACGAACACACAATTAAGAACACAAGCACTTGAGAGTGATAGTTCACATTGATTGAGAGAACAATACACTTGATATCGTATTATTTATGAGAGAGTTTCCCCGTGATTCAGGTAGCTCCATCTTGATTCTCTCGAGAGTATTATCTGACTTGAGCGTCGAAGATTCCACGCCATCTTGATTCTCCCGAGAGTATTATCTGACTTGAGCGTCAGAGATTCCACGACGAATTCCCTCCGGTGTGTTTTTGTAGATCTACGAAAGCTTTGGAAGAATTTATCCATACGAACATCACTCGAGAGTTATAATTCAGTTCGAATGATTGGCAATCACTACTCGTCATTTTCTGACACAATAATTTTGAAATTTAAAGGGTATGTAATAATATAAATGTATTGAGAATAAGAAACTAATGCACGGATCATAAGAAAATAAAAATGATAACCATTTTAGAATTGAATCAAGAATATAAGCACAATTTGAAACACAATATTTTTTTACAAATGAGTACCCCCAATCTTTTAAAATCAAATAAATATGGTCTCCATCTAATTAAATTGGGCGTGGAAGTCCTTGCGTCAAATAAAGTTTTTATGCATTGGACATTGAACCTAAAATGGTAATCTTCCAAAAATACTAGTAATTCTGAATCTTTATTGGTTGAAGTGTGGCCTCCATTTTAAAATTTCTATAATTTGAATTTTGAAAAATATTTATTTGTTCTTTTCTTCCTTCTCCCTTCTGTCTTAACAATCTTTTTTTTTTAAATTTTAACTATCTTCTCTTCTTTTTTTTTTTCTATCCTTTTTTATTTTTCTTCTTAAGGCAAATAAAGTTATATATAAAAGGAAAAAGAAAATAAATTTAAAAGGAATAAATTTTCAAGTCGAATCAAATAAAATATATTAATATTATATTAATTTTTTTTATTATATAGAATAATTTTTTTTTTCACAATCTAGTGATAATATATGAGTGTTGCACTTTCTAGCGGGGCCATCCCATCTCAGAAATTGTTATCGGTTTCGAACACCTAAAAGTTAAAATATCCCCAAAATATTACAGCAATGTGTGGTATCTACATTTCCAAATCTCACCAAATTACAACAAAAAAAAAATACAACTTTTACACATTAAAAAAAAAAAAAAAAAGGATTGCAGAGCCTGATCAATATTATTAGAACTCTGAATTCTAAAATAACTTAAAAGTACATCAATCAAACTAAATGAGGAGTGAAAAATTATGCTTCTCTACTCAGTCACTGTTGGAAAAAGGTAAGTTGCAACAACATTTTACCATTCATCACCATCAATATTTAAAATGATCCATGTTATTTTGTTGTAAGAAACTGTACCCTAACCCTAACATACACTTTAATTAGATTTTTGTACATAAACTTTAACTATCTTTCTATAGAAGAAATTTTGTTTCGAATTAATTGTCATTTTACACTTTTCAAATTCAAAATTTATCTTTCTAACTGATTGTTGTGATAAACATCGCATTAAGTAGGGATCCACAAAAGACAATGCTATCATCTGAAAGATGAAATAGAGAGGATGATTCAAGCTGGACACCTCAAGGAGTTTATATCCAAGGATAGACCGGGCCCTCGAGGGCATAAAAGAAAAAAGTATGAAAGGAAACCAGAAGATGATAGAAAGGAACCAAAAGATGATCTTAAGGGTCACCCCCGCCACCTCAGAAGAGGGGAGTGATCCACATGATCATGGAAGGGCCCACTGATGGGGACTCCTTCAGAAAAAGAAAGCAAAGTGTGAGATCTTTAAAAACAGGACAGAAGATGGAATATAGGGAAGTAGGGCATATGATAGTCACCCCTAATATTGAATTTGGACCAGAGGATGCTGGAGAGACCAAAGAGCTCCACAACGATGCCCTAGTCATCACCACTGACATTGTAGGGTATAACGTAGCTCGCATCTTCGTGGATACGGGGAACTCAACTGATATTATGTTCTTGGAATGTTTCAATAAGATGGAGTTAAACGTGAAGCTCAGACCAGTAGAGACTGCACTCTACAGATTTTTAGGGGGTGACATCCAACCCCTCGGGTCTACAATGCTGCAAGTAGGGCTAGGGAGTGCCCCAAATAGGCGAGTTCAACTGATAGAATTCTTGACAGTGGACATCCCCTCATCCTATAATGTGGTGATAGGGAGGCCCAGTTTGAATATATTCCATGCAGTGATATCTACCTTCCACATGAAGATGAAGTTCCCTGCCTCTGGAGGGGTAGAAGAAGTACGAGGTGACCAATACCAAGCCCGGAAATGCTATGTTGAATCAGTAAAGATGGCAAATAAAGTTGTAGTTCGAGGACTGAAAAGATTCAAAGGTGATGACCCTGAGTTGAAGAGGGAGAGAGTAAGCGAGCTGGCAGGGGAACAACCTAAGATTAAAGCAGACGAAGAGTTGATGAACATTGAACTCTACCTAGAGAAGGTCGGATTCACCACCAGAATTGGCACTTAGATAGAGCCCGAGGTGAGGGAGAAAGTGATAGCCACCCTCAGAAGGAACGTGGATATTTTTGCCTTCTCTCCAAAAAACATGACGGGTATCCCTCTGGAGGTAGCCATGCACTATCTTAACGTGGATCTGAAAGCCAAACCAATCAAACAGAAGCTGAGAAATTTTAGTAAGGAGAAAAACGCCATTGTAAAGGAAGAAATTGATAAATTGTTGACCTGCATGCCATGTAAAGAGAGTTCAATTCTCAAAGTGGATCTCGAATACCGTATTGGTATCTAAAGGGGCTGGCAAATGGAGGATGTGCATCGACTTCAGGGACCTGAACAAAGCTTGCCCCAAAGATCATCACCCCCTGCCCAGAATTGATCAGTTGGTGGATGCAACATCCGAATTTGAACTGCTCAGTATGATGGATGCATATCAGGGATATCATCAGATCCAATTGAACCCTCTCGATATTCCCAAGGTATGTTTTATTGCTACATGCGGTATATTTGGGTTATATACGAATGCCTTTCGAACTGATCAATACAGGAGCCACCTATCAAAGAATGGTAGATATCGTATTTCATGATCAGATCGGTAAAACATGGAGGTATATGTAGATTACATGTTGGCAAAGAGTGTCAAAGATGAGGGACATGTGAAAGATTTGGAAGAAATATTCTAGGTTGTCAGAAACAATGGCATTAAACTGATGAATCCAGCCAAATGCTCGTTTGGAGTAAGATATGGAAAGTTCTTGGGGTACATGGTAACCCAGAGAGGGATAGAGGTTAACCCTGCGAAGGTGAAAGTTGTGCTCGACATGCAGCCCCCTCGGAACCTGAAGGAGCTGCAAACCCTGAATGGAAGGATAGCGGCCTTGAGTAGATATATAGACAAGTCCGTTGAGAATCACTTGTTTAGAACGCTGAGGAAATGATCGAGGTTCGAATGGGACGGAGACTGCCAAAAAGTCTTCGAGGAGCTTAAGCTCCACTTAGCACAGCTCCCGAAACTAACGAAACCCTCCCAGGGTGATACACTCCTTCTGTATCTCTCCGTGGGGGAACACTCATTGAGCACCGCATTGATGAAAGAGGAGGGCTTGACCCAGCAGCCCATTTACTATGTTAGCAAGGTTATCCAGGGAGCTGAGGGTCGATATTTCGAGGTTGAAAAGGCCGCTCTAGCGTTGGTGGTAACGACTAGGAGATTACGCCCTTATTTTTTATCTTATAAAATTGTTGTGCGTACTAATTACCCCTTGAAGCAGGTGATTGGTAGGGTTGATCTGTCAGGAAAAATGGTCAAATTGGTTGTGGAGTTACAAGAGTACAACATTGATTTTGAACCTCGGAGGGCCATTAAAGCCCAAGCCTTATCAGATTTCATCCAAAAATCTACAAGGCTAGAGGAAATGGAGGGCTACAAGCCCACGAGGCCAAGGGGAACTAGAGAATCCCCCATCTTACTCGAGATCCAAGTGGATTACATGAACTTATAAAGTCGAGACATGGCTGAGGATTTGATTTAATAACTAAGTGTGAATTACTTAGGGAACTAAAGAGTTCTAGACACGGACTCCACCGTTGCTTAAACAACTAAGAAAAGGCTGAAAGCTTTCGAGAGCTAAGTGGTCATTATATCAGGATCTAAAGGGGTTCAGGATATGAACCCCGTTACTTGATAAATTATGATGAGGCTGAGTGTTAAGTACCAGCCGTGTGAAAGTTTTTGAAGTTCACAACATGAATTATTTTGATTAATACCCCTGAGATAGATGAACCGCCAGGTGTTTCGAGCACCAAAACCCTAAGGATTTCTTGAAGTCCAGGGTTACAAGTTGTGTGTAGCCATGCGATGGCTGGAGTTTTCCCCTTTTCAGGTCCTAAAACAATTGACACATCGAAAGATTGCCATAACTTTTAAAGACTTTGGAGAGGAATGAAAGTATAAATTGAAGGTTGGAAGAGATAAAATTTCTATCCACGATAAGCTTCGAGGCTTGGGAGAGTAGGAGCTATATGAGATTATTAAAACCAAGTAAGTGTAAAGTTCAATACATTTTACATTTTAGATCTGACACATCTTAGATTTCCTACTAACAAAGCTTTAAAACTTATATGTGCTAAAGAGGTATTAGAGATATGCCTTACATGCTTTGACCAAAAGATGTGAAAACTTAGCTATAAGAGATGTTAATGTTAAATAAATTCACATTCCTAAGTACAATATATGATATGCTTGTGAATGAAAAACAACACATATATGGTATGAGACGTAAAGTGCAGGTACACGCATACGAGGAAAATATATAGAGCAAAAAAGCAAGTAAACTAAAAGCATTCAACACTAGGGTTGCAAGACCCTAGCCCTCCAAAAAAAAAAAAAAAAAAGGGATGTGGAGTCCCATGAGAATACCAGAAGGGCACGAATGCCCTAGAAATCGTTTAAGAATTGCAAAATAAAAAGAGTTTATGATAACAGTAAGTAAAGAGAGACCATCAGACTTGAGGGGAAGAACCATCTCTAACCACTTCTTCCTTACCACCAACTCATTCAGCTTGGCCGCTGGAACCACCTCTCTCCTCCCTTGCCTCAGGGGCCACGATGACCAAAGGATCTGGGTTATCTAAATGCACAGGGTACGCCAGGCTCTCCGCAGGCTTCAAATCTTCCACTCCCAAAGATAGCTCCTTGAGCTCCACTATAGCCTTTTTCATTCATCCCAGGTAGCCACCAAGGGGTATTGATGTTTTCTTTGGAATCTCCGGGGAACTTAAGAGGAGAAGCTAACTCATCTAAGCGGAGGGCGCGAGTATAAGTGCCATTAAAACCCTCGGCGGAATGCTCAGCCACAGCATTGGAGAACCCATGGTCGATGAAATGAGGGATGTAAGTCCACACTGCCCCCAAAAAGCTGGCGCTTTTCAGAAAAACTTCTAACCATTCCCTATGAAGGGTCCCCAAAAATGTTTGCCCTGCCTCAGAGGTAAACAAAGAATCAATGCATAACCTTACCCCTCTGGAAGGAAGTTCAGCCTCTAGACGCTGGAGCTCGGACCCTTGTTGATCAACTTTTGCACGGATAGAGGAGGTCTCATTAGACAGGGTTTGGACTTGCTTTTGAGCCTTGTTCTTTTCGAACATTGCCTCTTGGAGCTTCACTTCTATCAAATCCTTCTTTAGCCGCTCCTGGTCTACCTGACTCTGAAGGTAATCACAGCGTTGGATTGATTGGAGCGCTTGATCAAACACTTCCGAATAGAGGAGCCCGAACTACATAGAGATGAAAGACGAGTGAGATAAATACACATACTCAAACCCTCGAAAACATAGGAAAAAAGAGAGTAGAAGGGTACCTGAGAGAAGTCGTGTGCTGCCTGCACCATCTTTTCCTCCGTAGTCAGCCCTCCAAGAGATCGGAGAGTGGTTGGAGGGAGATGGCGGTAAATGAAGTTGGAGAGATGCTCAATGCCGACAGAGCAAGGTGAGTCCAGATCAATAGCGTCTGAAGGAGTGCTAGCCCGTTTACACTTGACCTTCTTCTTTTTCGAAGTACCCGAATCAGGAAGCCCTGAATCAAAAACCACTTTACCAGTGGATGATCTGGTCCGCTTAGCAACCGAGCCTGGAGCAGGCAT
The DNA here is from genome assembly GCA_963675135.1 of Galeopsis tetrahit. Lineage (NCBI taxonomy): Eukaryota > Viridiplantae > Streptophyta > Magnoliopsida > Lamiales > Lamiaceae > Galeopsis > Galeopsis tetrahit. Next base: position 58,272,649 of record OY776131.1, read on the forward strand.
CCCAGAGCCCGATGGGGCGGGAGCTTTCGAGGAGCTCTCAAAAGTAGGAACGTGAGGCTTGTTGACCATTGCTAGGGGGGCAGCGTCCCTTGAGATTTGTAATAACCAACTCATGACTGTAAAAGATGGAAACAGAGTTTAGAGCTACCAAAGGCATAACAAAGTGTGCAATGAATCAAACTACAAAGGATGGTATTACCATCGCTTGGGCCTAAAGGGTAATCTTGACGATCAAAACCAAAGTGAGAAAGGGCTCGAGGGTTCTTGCAAATACCCATTATGTCAAAGAACCCCCTAGCCTTAACATGTTCATTGATGTTTCTTATTACTGATAGGTCATGTGGAGAATATGCAGTGAGAGAAGGGTAGCGTACTCCATGGTTCTCGTAACCAAGAAACCATTACTTGACGATCAATGAAACAAATTTATTATGAGAAAGACACATTTTAAGATCTTTAATGTCTAAAATTTCTTAAGTACCTGAAGTATAAAAGCCCCTACAGCATAAAATTTGAAAATATGCAATAAATTTACCAAAGTTTCCCGTTAAACATTAAGGCCCTCGTTTCAAGCCAACCCATTCAACCAACATAGCCAAGGAAAAAAATAATGTCGAGTCTTTGGGCTTGCGTCATCTGGGAAATTTGGAACAGCAGGAATACAAAGAGATTTAAATGAATTGGACTAGATAAAAAGAAGCTGGTGGAGAAGATTAAGATCAACATGTGGTCATGGGCAGGAGGCCAAAACTTATTAACACAAAATTCGTCAATCTCATCTTGGTGTTGTGACCCATTCTTATGTCTAGTTGATTAGATATATAAGGGTGGTGTTTGGTTTGAGATTGTGGTGGATTGACTTAGGATTGTGGTGGATTGGATTGGGATTTGGGTAATCCATGAATAGTAATTGTGTGTAAGTTGTTGTTAGTAGTGAAAAAAAGTAAGAGAGGGAATAAGTGTGTGAAAGAAAAGTAAGAAAGAGAATGAGTAATTGAAAAGAAAAATATTGATTTGATTGTATAAAAATAGGTGTATAAGTGTATTAAAGGGGTAGATTGATATTTGAATTTGTATTTGAATTGAGATTGATTGAGAGAGATTGGATTGAGATTGAACTCATCCAAATCCGGATTGACCAATTCCAAAACAAACACCGCCTAAGAGCGGGAGGTAGAATAGTTAGAAAATTTTGGTATGGAGGTAGCCGATGTAATATACTTAGTAACTTATATATGTACATGTAAGGGTTGAGTACCTCAAATACTCGAGGCTATAATATATTTTTACCGTTAAAAAAAAAATAGCCGACTACACTCTAGGCACAAACAAAAGCATGCCCTACAGTATCATCCAACAATTAGAATTTTAAACGTGACAAAAGGCATACGAACTTACAGGTCTCAAGAAAAGTGTAATAGCCAACGGATTTGCGGTCGTTTAGTGGTTTCTTGCTAGGGCTTTTAGTTCTGAATTTGTCAAGGGTTTTGCGGGATTCAATCTCCACCAGACGATCATCCTCTGTGAACTCAAATGCAGCGTATTTGTCATTCTTGCTCCCACTCCCGCCACCGCCAACGCCGTTTTTCCTATTTTCCTTTTTCCCCTTTCCCATTGTGATCAGTAAATTTGGAAAACCTTGGGGGAGAAGAAGAAGAAGGGTTGCTGTTTAAACTTAAATAGGAAAAATGTTTTATAGTGGGAAAGGATATATATACACCGTTCCAAAGGGGAAAATATCAATTTTGGTCACCGAGTTTTACTTCTTTTCATATTTGGTCACCCACATTTGATCACTATCAAAATTGGTCACTCACTTATTATATTCTATCAAAATTGATCATTCCGTTAGTCATTCTGTCATTGACTAACGGAGAAAGAGTTTTGAGCTCAAAATTTTCAAAACATTAAAAACTTTTGATGCATCTTTTAGAAACTAATGAAACAAAAGCAGTAGTAAGAATGAAACATGTGAAATGCGTTCTCATGCGGAATTTTCATTATATTTATCCTTGATTAGAAAGAATTCTCAAACATGATTCAATCAACTTGCTGGGTAGTCAAAAAAATTTCAATAAATTTTTAATAATTATTTAACTCAATTATGAATTCATTTGTTGTTGGTTTACTTTTTAGAACGTGATTCAATAAACTGGTAGTCAAAAAATTTCAGTAAGTTTTTAATAATTATTTAACTCAATTATGAATTCATTTGTTGTTGGTTTATTTTTTATTTTACAGGAAAATGAGAAACTCGGTTTACTTTTTATTTTACAGGAAAATGAGAAACTCAAGATAGAATGAAACTTTGTACTCTTGTTTTTTTTTAACAATTGTACTCTGTTTTTCAATTCTTGGTTTCATATTGAATTTGTATAATAATTGGAGATATAAATTTGGAAAAATATCAATTTTGGTCTTTTTCACTACCCAGCAAGTTGATTGAATCACGTTCCAGAAGATGCATGAGAATTCTTTCTAATAAAGAATAAATATAATGAAAATTTCAAGATGCATGAGAATTCTTTTGACCTATTACGGATAAATATAATGAGAGTTCCTTCTGATCTATAAGATAAAACTAAGATTCTTCAATGGGTATTCACGCTCCGGTAGGTTCCACATGTTTCATTCTTGCTACTGCGTTTGTTTCATTAGTTTGTAGAAGATGTATCAGAAGTTTTTAATGTTTTGAAAATTTTGAGCTCAAAACTCTTTCTCCGTTAGTCAATAACAGATTGACTAACAGAATTATCAATTTTGATAGAATATAATAAGTGAGTGACCAATTTTGATAGTGATCAAATGTGGGTGATCAAATATGAAAAGAGGTAAAACTGGATGACCAATCTCCACCAGACGATCATCCTCTGTGAACTCAAATGCAGCGTATTTGTCATTCTTGCTCCCACTCCCGCCACCGCCAACGCCGTTTTTCCTATTTTCCTTTTTCCCCTTTCCCATTGTGATCAGTAAATTTGGAAAACCTTGGGGGAGAAGAAGAAGAAGGGTTGCTGTTTAAACTTAAATAGGAAAAATGTTTTATAGTGGGAAAGGATATATATACACCGTTCCAAAGCTGTGATATGTTTCGTATTCTGTTCTCGGATTTTGAAATTTAAAATTGATTAATATTCAATCACTGTAATTAACTAAAGAACAATTACACAAGAATTGAAAAATAAATATTTTTATACATTAATGTGACGTAAAATTAAATCTTTTACATATTGAGAAAATTAAAAAACAAAAATTTTCCTAACTTTAAAAATTAGTTAAAATTCAAAACGAAACTTTGAAATTTTGGTATATGTATGTTTGTTTTGAAATTTAAAGAGTGTGTAATAGAAAATTAATTTATGCAATAATTTTAATGTATTGAGAATAAGAAAATAAAAATGATAACCATTTTAGACATTTTTTTTTAAAATCCAAGGGAGATTAGATTCTATTATTGCAAACGCACTGAGGCAAGGATAGTCCAAGCACAAAGTTTGATGGATCTATCCAAACATAAATACTATTGAAACGGCGAGATTCTCTTGCTAAAGTATGTGCCACAATATTTGCATCACGCCTAGCAAACGAAACCGAAACATTTTCGAAATGAGCCAAAAGTGCTCGACAATTGGTAACATAATCTCCAAAACACGAATCAATGGTGTCATTTGAGTTTATAGCGTCAACTACTATTTTAGACTTGAATCAAGATTATAAGCACAATTTGAAACCGGCCAATATTTTTTTACAAATTAGTACCTCCAATCTTTTAAAATCAAATAAATATGGTCTCCTTATAATTAAATTGGGCGTGGAAGCCCTTGCGTCAAATAAAGTTTTTATGCATTGGAAATTGGACCTAAAAAGGTATTTTTCCCTGAATCTTTATTTGTTGAGGTGTGGCTTTTTCCTCCATTTTAAAATTTCTAAAATTTTATAATTTGAATTTTGAAAAATATTTACTTGTTCTTTTCTTCCTTCTCTATTTCTTCCTCAAGAGTCATTTTCTAATTTTTACTATTTTATATCAATTCTACATTTTTATTCTAACTACCTTCTCTTCTTTTTTCCATCTTTTTTTTATTTTTATTTTTAAGATAAATAAAGTTATATAAAAGGAAAAATAAATTAAAAGACATAAATTTTTAAGTCGAATCAAATAAAATATATAAATATTATATTAATTTTTTTATTATATGGAGTACATTTTTTCACAATCTAGCTATAATGTACGAGTGTTGCACTTTCTGGCGGGGTCATCCCATCACATAAATTGTTATAGGTTTCGAACACCTAGAAGTTAAAATATCCCCGAAATATTACAGCAATGGGTGGTATCTACATTTCCAAATCTCACCAGATTACAACCAAACAAAAATACAATTTTTACACATTCAAAAAAAAAAGATTGCAGAGCCTTGATCAATATTATTAAAACTCTGAATTCTAAAATAACTTAAAAGTACATCAATCAAACCAAATGAGGAGTGAAAAATTATGCTTCTCTCCTCAGTCACTGGAGAAAGGTAAGCTGCAACAACATTTTACCGTTCATCACAGTCAATATCTAAAATGATCCATGTTACTATTTTGTTGTAAGAAACTGAACCCTAACCCTAATATACACTTTAATTAGATTTTTATACATAAACTTTAACTCTCTTTCTATAGAAGAAATTTTGTTTCGAATTAATTGTCATTTTACACGTCCTTTAATTCTAATTCAAAATTTATCTTTCTACCTAGCTAATATATTGTTGAGATAAACATGCATTAAGTAGGAATATTAAGTACTAATGTCACGTTGTACATATATTTATTGTTATTTAATAACTCTTATTTCGTGTAAAACGTGTCGATTAGAGAATATGTAAGGAAAAGAAGCATACATACCCCAACTTGAGAGAAGTATCTGAGTTGTCCCCCTCAGGACCTAAGCCATGGCAAGTTGTGATGATAGACTCTGAAGAATTTCCTTGCTCTACTATGCTCCCATTTCTTGATTTCTGCACCATTTACACTTCATTCAACAACTATGTACCTAACATATATATATACACACACTATATATATATAGTGAGGAAGGGATCACCATATCGGCTTGTTGTTTCAGCAATGAATGTTCTTCTAGTAATTCTTGCTCCTGAAGAAACACATGGAGTCAAACTCAGGTTAATCACTAGTATATAACTTAATTATTTATATTGAGTTTGTATATACGTATGTAATGTATATGAAGAGTTAATTGGCTCCATAAAATCTCAAAATTGATTCCCTAGCTATCATTACTCTTGGTCAAATAATACTAGCTAGTATCTGATAATTCAAAAGGAGGAGTCAAGTTTCAGAACATGCCCTTGTCTTCAGCCGGCTCAGCTCATTCACAAGCCTCTCGTTCTGCAAAACCCACCCATCAAAATTAATTAGCCACATATAGTACGGGAGAAATATATTTTAAGGATCGTAACTTTTTAGGCTGGCAATGTAAACTTTTAAAAATCGCAAATTGAGGTCAGATTAGCCCGGTTTGACCTGAATTTTTTGCCTCAATTCACGACTTTTCAAATTACGTACCAGTCTAAAAAGGTTGCAGTCCACATTAATTATGTCTAGTTAAAAAAAATCCCCATATATTACTATGAAGTGGAAAAGTAATTAAATAAATGAATGAACCTTTGTTTTTCCAACACGGCTTAATCCAGTCTCCACCAATTTCTCTAGCCTCATCAATTCATTCAACCCAAGTTCTTGGATGTCTTCTCCTCCAAGTTGCCTATATATCAAATATATTTTATATTTTAAAAGCATGCACATTAATAAATTACTATAAGAAGATTAATGAATTCAATTAACATGAAGGTGCATGCGTGTTTAGGTGTCCTACTTTAGCTCTAAACTCATCTCCGTAAGTTCCTTGCTGATCGCTGCATGATTATCGCCAGCCCCCATCTAAAACATTGCAATCCAAATATGGGATTTATTAATGTACGTACGTTGATCAACACATATCACATGCACCATATACTAACCTAGCTATTTGAGTTGAGGGGCTAATATATATATTAAACGTACAGAACAAATGTACTAGTAATATATTTGGAATTAAATCATTAATATTAAAGTTATAAAATTTAAATCATATTTTGAGAATTTCATCATTCTGCTCAATAAATTAAACTCATAACTATACTTTTTCATTTGAGTTTGTAACACAGTCATGTTTGCAAAAATCTTTTTTTTTTTTTTCTCAAATTTTGCGAGAAGTCTTTTGAAAAAAGAAGATTATGTCGTTTACCCTATATGAAGTAGTGCATTATATATATATATATTCCTGGCATGCATTATTTCATGATGAATACGTAGAGCTAGATAGCTTACATGAATACGTAGAGGTTGTTGTCCAAACCGATTAGACTTGTCTGGTAGCACACTATGCCTTTGAATCACTTGCATCATGCTTCACAACCCAAAACATATATATATACAACATCATATTAACATATAAAAATACCATATCCATTTCATCTTACAACCTACACTAATCCGGTTATTAATTGTCTATCACGTGAAGAATAACAACAAATGAAAGAGTATTAGTTAGAGTAGTTAGAGAAATAGTTCATTTGTTAGTTGTAACTTCTATTTTAGTATTTGTAACTTCTCACTTGTAAACCTCTCTCTTATATCGAGGAGGAATGATAATCATTTTCTCTATTAAAATTTGATAATGTAATTCCATCTAATTCTCTATCCAATGTAATTTTCGTCTTCTATTAAATTTATTCTTGTTATGAAATTTCACATGGTACCAGAGATGTGCATCGATCAATTTATGATCAATTAAACAAGTTCGTCGATCTAGGTACGTTTCCGCAATTAGGTATGAATGAGTTTCTTGAGTTCTATACTCACTTCTGCCAAATCCTTGATAAGTTTGGATTTCTATCATATATTTTTTTCGTTTCGAAATTTCTTCTTTACGGGTTCTATGCTCTTGAGATTTGGATTCGATTTCATCTTGATTCGAATTCTTAGAGTTTTATACTCATTTCTTTGAGTTTTTTGAGTTCTATTCTCGTGAGTTTTAGATTTGATTTCTTTGAGTTTTTTGAGTTCTATTGTATTCTTCGATCGAATTCTTAGAGTTCTATTCTTTGCGGATTCTATGCATGCGAGTTTTAGATTCGAATCAAATTCTATTGTGTTCTTCGATCGAATTTTTTTTAGAGTTCTATACTCGACTTTTCTACCCTAAAAATATGAGATTCTCTATTTTCTATATTCTAGAGTTTTATACTCAATCTAATCTTTTCATTTCGTGTCTATCACAATTCTATCTTCATTTTTTTAATATTGGTGGAATTTTCATGCATAAGTTGCATCATTTGGCTACTATGTACCCCCATCTTCCCAATATCAAAATCAATTTATGAAGCATAGTTCAATGTGTTGTCAAATTTGGTTTGATGATTTTTTTTAAGAAGTTCAAGATGAAATTGTTTACCATTTATGTCCATCTCGTGGAAGGGTGTGAAGAATAACAACAAATATAATTCCATCTAATTCTCTATTTAATGTAATTCTCTTAATATGTGCTATTTAAATTTCTTGTTGTTATGAAATTTCACATATCACACAATGTTAGTATTAATTTGGTACATATATATATATACATGTGTCATTCCGCTTCAATTCAAGTGACTGAAGATCTATCCGACACTAACTACGTACAAAATCTTTGACCACTTCCCATACTAAATTGTCATTAATAATAAGTAATTAACTCTAAAACCTTTTTAGCTAATTATTAACATCTACTTAATTAGATCATTAATCTACGAATATCTCTGACTTTAAACAAATACTCCTTTAATGAGTAGTTAACTACTAGCTTGACAAAGATTTATTGTGTAAATCATTTAATTAAACTGATCTAAAATACTCAAACCTCCATGCATGCATATGTGTAATTAGACTGCTCTGGTTATTGATTGTAATCAAATCCCCATCACATATCATCCAGCCTCCTACACCCAAATTAAACACTAAAAACCCAAACATACATATATATATATAATATAAATATCACAATATTTGTTTGTGTGTGTGTGTGTTTGCCTGTGTAGGGTGGTGGTGGTGCAGATTTTCTCTTTTAGGATTCCATGTGTATCTGAATTTCATGACATATGCACTTAATTTATTTCACAGTACCATGCAAGATTTACATTAATCCACATTAAATTAAATGAACTTATTAAATTGAATTAACTTTAATAATTTTGTTATGATGATATTGGAAGTCCATAGCTCCAAATATATCAATACAAATGGAGCATTAAATATTCAGCTTTTAATTAATCATTAATGTTGAAGGCTCTTTAGTAAAGGGGGTTATTACACGATTGTAATCCGATAGTGTAACCAAATATAAGATAAGTAAAATTATGTATAACGATCACGGTATGATCATGTTGAATTAAACATGACAGACGACGAGGGGGAGGGCACAATTATGTGTTAAATTTAATTTCAGTAAGTGTTTTCAACATAAAATGGGGCTAATTTTTTCTTATTTTATCAAATTGTTCAGAAAATATATCTACACATTTCCACACATAAAAGTACTTCTAAGAACACAAGTGAACTGTTCATGTTGGAAAACAACAGCAGCAGCTGCAACAAAGGTTAATTTACTCACATTTTTGTACTTACATTTAAGAGGATCTAAGGTTAATTAATTTACTTACATGTCAATTTTCTATCCATATTTTGAAGGACCAATTGATCCTCTTACAAATATGGATACCGTGATCCTTATAACGATTTTCTAAAAAAGGACTTCCACTTACAATGTCAATTTTCTATACATATAACGATTGTACGTAATCCGATAGTGTAACAAAATATGGATAGAAAATTGACATGTAAGAGGATCTAAGGTTAATTTACTTACATGTCAATTTTCTATCCATATTTTGAAGGACCAATTGGCATTTTTATAAGATTCTTGAAATTTGTTTCCTATATATAGAGTAAATGTTATATGAAGAATTATGGTTAAATCGTATAGGGCAGATAAAGCTTCTTGTATAGATTACGTGTGTATTCAAGTAAAACACATACAAAATGAAACACTAAGTAAGTATCCAAGTTACAAACTTACATGAGATGAATGAGTCTTGAAAAAATAAATAAAAAGAAATGTCTTGAGACCAAAGTATATATCGGTTAATTATAATGTGATTCTCATAAATCAATTTACTCTCTATTAACAATAAATCCCTCATTTTTTTAATTTACCAACTTGCATTTAATTAACACATACATACATGCATATATAGTTCCTTTTGCACATCGATCCCACAACCGACACTCCCCTCCCCCCAAAAACACACACACAAAGGAGCATATATAGAAAGGAGATTTTATGAGAATATATCATGTATAGTTACATATTTTTGAGAATATTATAATAATCCTTTTTTCATGACTTTTTACAGAAAAAAGACAAATTGAATGATGAAGCAGACAGATAGTACGAAGAGGGGTCATGACTAGGGACCTAAACAACAACATTACCATCAAATCGCAACTCTCGTGATACTACAGAAGTTTTATCTGTAAAATTATTACTAGTATTTCCCAGTACAAATTAAACACACACACATATGAGAAAGCATATGATATACAATTAATTAATTAAGTGAATGAATTAAGAGAGGGGGAGAGAGAGACCTTGAGCTAGAGTAGTCAAAGAGCTTGCCGGTGGCTGAGAAAACAATGAGGGCAATCTCGGCATCACAGAGAGTGGAGAGTTCTTGAGCTTTCTTGAAAAGCCCTCTTCTCCTCTTTGAAAAAGTAACTTGTCTCGTCGTCAAGTTGTCAATCTTCTTGATCTCAATCTTTTGCCTAACCATTGAAACTGCACACATATGATATCAACAAACAAACCCTTATTCCCATTAATTAATTAAACAAAATATGAATTGAATCTTTTACTAATACTAGTAGCATTCCATATGAAAAGAATTAATAATGCATGTATAGAAATAAGAAATTAAAAAAAGGAAAGGAAAGGAAAGGTTTTGAATAAGAGTGCATTGCTAGCTAATTGAGGCCAGGACAGGAGGCACCTGCAATTTGCAGAAGAGAAGACAAAGGCACGCCAACCCCAACCCTAGAGAGAGAATTTATTATTAAGCAGCATAAAAAGCAACCCTCTGCAGGATAGATATACTATCAAGTTTTAACAACTTGCCCCTTATAGAATGCCGTGGGGTGGGGGGACCTATATATATAGGAATAAATGAGACTGTCTTCTTGACCTCACAATTTCCATTACATATAATGTAGATAATGTGTGTTAAAAGGTTAATATATACTCCAATAATTAATTTTTTTATGTTATCAGAGTCACGAGGCTCAAGCCCACACCTCATCTTGGGTTCGATTCATGTTGAAAACAATTTTACTATTTAAACTGTTCACTTGATGGAACGTAGAGATAATAATTATTTCAATTTTACCATTTAAATTGTCCACTCCTTCCCAAATGATAGATGTGAAAACACTTTCACGACATCAACTAAAATACAAAGAATGAAACAATGAATTGATCTTATATAATTTGTGACTTGCTTGTTATTCTATTTAAATCATGTTTTAAAATAAATTAAGGTTTATACACAACAGAGAATTTGGACTTATGTCATCTCATACAATAATTTTTCATAAATTTAAGGATTAATTTTATTGGAATGAGGACGTTGATATCAGTGCTTTACATTTCCTCCCTCCAGTATACTATATTTTGGCGTTTGTGACTTGTAAGGACAGAAAAAGGGACAACATATTGGTGTTGGTTTGCGAGGAAGTATTTTTTTAACTGAACTAATTAACAAATTTCGTTTAAGTACTACCATATTCCTTTTCGTTAATTTTCATGTTCATTATATATAATACTAATCTTGTCAGTCATTTCAGTTAGGGCTTTCGAATGAAATAATATTTTCTTCTCCTCCTATACTTCTGTTTTGTTTTTTTAACGAAAGATTATAAAATATACTCCCTCGGTCCCACTATAAGTTTTCCATTTTCCTTTTATGGATGTCCCACAATAAGTTTCCCATTTCATATTTTTTCATTTTTGGCATATAATTTTCTCTCTCCCAATCACATCACTTACACTTTATCTATTATTTTATCCTACTTCACCCACACTCATCTATTATTTTCTCTCTCACCATCACATCACTTGTACTACATCTATTATTTAATCATATTTCTTAATCAAAACAACCAAAAGAAAGGGGAAACTTATACCGGGACGGAGGGAGTAGTATTATACGTAGAGTGGGTTAAATAATTAAATGTAGAGACATATAATAAAGAGAGAAAAAACGATAAATTTAGATCGAAATGTCTAAAATAAACAAATGAAAATTTTAGAGTGCGACGGAGGGAGTATTGTGTTATACTTTGGTTTCATCTATAGAAGTCTAAGTTGTTTGACTCGTTTAATTCAAGGGGATGACCAACAAATAGAGTGAGAACACTTTAAAGTCAATGAAGACCGGTCAACTATCAACAATTTGAGGGATGCTCGTCAACACCATTATCACTATATTTATATTATGTTCGTCCATCTCAAATGTTAAGCTTTGATCGATCACTATATTTGCCTCAGTGAATGAGCTCTTCATATGTGGCTGCCCACTTGAATGAACAACTACCTCGATTGTAAAGATGTTCCACATAAATTGTCTTGTCCTATGTATAACCACTACAAAATAATGCAGAAATGGCATCGGGGAAGGCATCGGATCTGCCGTCCCCATAGATGAAGGCAACGGCAAAGGCATCGGCAGTGTGCCGATGCCAATATGGTCGATGCCATTTAAATGGCATCGGATTTGGGGAAAACCGATGCGAAATGGCATCGGCAGGTCGCCGTTACCAAATGGCATCGGGGCCCACTGCCGATGCCATTTCGCATCGGGGACAGCCGATGCCATTTAGCATCGGGGAAACCGCCGTTACCAAATGGCATCGGGGCCCACTGCCGATGCCATTTTGCATCGGGCCTATTGCCGATGCCTTTTTATTAAAATTTAAAAAACCCGAATCTGGGATTCGAACCCAGGTCGATAGGCCACCAACACCCACCCCCCACCGCTGGGCCACCCCATTTTTCGGAAATCTGGCCATTTTCGCTATTTCTGGGGTTCGAACTCGGGACCTCGCGGTCTCGAAGGCTTTTGAGCGCCCCCTGTGTGCCGTTTAGGCTAGGAGCTTTTAGTCGACATGTTGTGAATGCAATTAATATATATTCAATTTAATTTGAGTTTTTAATTCTTTCATTAATTCAATCCATTATAATTTTAATTGTTCCTTATTAAATTATTTATCAAAGCATATCATAATTATTTCTAAATTATGTTTTTCAAATTAACTAAATTATGTTTTTCAAATTAAATAATTTATTTACGGTATCAATTCACACTATTTAAATTTATTCTAATCCTCAATTTACAACATTTTAATTCTTTAATTAATTCAATCCATTCTAACTTTAATTGTTGCTTATTAAATTATTTATCAAAGCATATCATAATTATTTCTAAATTATGTTTTTCAAATTAAATAATTTATTTACGGTATCAATTCACACTACTTAAATTCATTCTAATTTTTAATTTCACAACATTATAATTACATACAACATTGAATATAATTATTTTCACTTATACATTTAAATTTATTCTAATCACATCATGTAAATTCATTCTAATTTTCAATTCAACACATTAAATATATATAATTATTTTCACTTATCCATTTAAAAATATGAATTCACTTATCCATATAATTAAAAATATTTTCATCTATTATAAAATTATTCTCTAGTTCATTTTCAATTAAAATAACATCATATCACAAACAACATTAATTATAAACATAATTAGCATGTTCACGTCAATTAAAATAATAACATCACACACAACATTAAAATAAAAATTAATCCTCAACGTCAATGTAATATAATAACATCACACGTAACAAAGTAATATAAAAATGTATCACTCCTCATCACCAACACCATCACCATCATCCTCAGTATCATCCCGATCCTGAACCTGGCTACTATCATGAACGTGGTGCGACACCCCCATCTGACCCATCCCACCCATCTGACCCATCCCACCCATCTGACCCATCCGGCCACCCATCTGTCCCATCATCATTGCAAGCTGCTCCTCAAAATGCTTGGTTAAGCGCTCCTCCTGCTGCCGCATTTGTTCCAGTAAGCGTTGCTCTCTTTCTTCATTGACTCTCCGTTCTTCAACAATCCTCCTGTTCATGTCTTCCTCGGTGAATCGTCCATAAGCCGTACCACTTGACGTCTCGCCAGGACCGGAGGAGACCCGTCTGTTCTTGCCTACTTGTCCAAGGCCCCTAACACATCCATGAGACCTGCCGACCTTCTTCACGTACAGTTGAGACATCTCGGGTATAGGTAGGGCCTGGGAACCATCCTCTGAACTAGGTTCATCTGACGGATCTCTTGTAGTATTATTGGTGAGCTCCTCCTGTATCTGGTCCTATACGTGCACATTTAAAAGTGGGTTAATACATTTTCAAGTACAATTAAATATATATTTGTTATATGTATATGTACACACTTACAAGTAAATCACCCATATGGCCACAAGTGTATGTCCCGTTTTCGTAACGGTGGTAATATTCAACTATCTCCCAGTCGTATGCAGGGCGTCCCATCCTCTCCTCCTGTATTTTGAATCGAAGACATATACGAATAAATAAACTAAATAATTAACTAAAATTAATTATATATAATTGACCACAAATACTTACAATGCGCCGTGCGACCTCTGCTGCTCCACGAGCTCCGCCTTTATGAGTACCATGGCCAGTACCCGGACCTCCAGGCTCGGATAAGCGGTTCTTACGAGCCTGCTCGCTCTTCTTAATTGTTTCGGGATTGTTCCAGTGACGAACTAAGTCGTTCCAAACATTCACATCCCACCTCGGCCTCTTGTTATCCCTCACCCACGCCTTCTTGATTTTTGATAACATGTTAGTGTACCGACTTGCAGCTCTTTGAAGAAAGAGTCGGTACACCTCTGTAGAAGATGTGGCTTCAGGGTCCCACCTAACCTCGGTCTGCAAAAAAAAATTAATTAACGAATTAATATAACAAAATAACAAAATGTTAATGTAAAGTTATTTTATACCTGGAATGTATCCCACCACCGCTGTACCGTGCCAGGTGATACCAAAGCCCAGGCGTGTGCACCAAGCTCCATATTCCGGTACATTATCGATCTGATCGTCCTCGAAATTAAATTTGAAGGCATCAACATGTTACACGTATTTTATAATAAATAAAAAATTATTAATAAACATGTTATACATACGTCTAATGAAATTTAAATATAATACACTTACGTATCCTGGTAGATAAATAGTCGGATGCGACTGTCGGGTGCATCAGTCGACATGCTGGCCTGTGTCCCGACTGGCGAATGTATCGGTGGAGGGGATTGTTCATGTGGATGTGGAACCATATGAGGCAACTGAGGCACCTGAGTGTAATAGGAATGTGGGTTCATTCCGGGCATCTGGGGCAACATTATCGAAGTCATATCGGGCATATAAAAACCCTGTGGTATCTGCACAGTCGGTGTCTCATCCACCGGCTCTCCTCTACCTCTACCTCTACCTCTACCTCGCCCATGTCCAGAAGAACCCTGTCCAGGAGAACCCTGCCCAGAGCCATGTCCAGAACCATGTCGACGACCACTCATCTGTCAAAATGAACATTAAAACATTATTAACATTGAACATTAATTGTAACAATTAAAAAACATTATATATGAACATCACTGTAACGATTAACACTAAAATATAAATAAGGAATATAATTAAGGAATTAATATTTAGATAACATTGTCTAACAAAGTAATATTTAGATAACATTGTCTAACAATTAACAACATCATTCATCTTCATCATCTTCATCTTCAGCTTCATCTTCGTCGTCTTCTTCTCCGTCTTCTTCTCCATCTTCTTCATACTCTGCCATTTCCATCATTGTACCGGTGTCATCAGTTAACATGACAGGATCATCATCTACTTGCACAATCATTTGAGTCTCTATGTTGGTCCGCTGCACGAAGCATGCCGTAAAACTGTGCCGCATTCTCGTTAGGGGGTTCTTCATTAAGTGCCTCCTCTTCCACGTCGATTCCAAAATCAATGTTTGGGCCACCCATTAACTCTTCTACCATAGTGTGGTACGAACTAGGTCCCGCTGGGTCAACGTCGTTTGAAGTTGACGCATATTCATTAGTGTTTTGATATGGACGTGGACCCCAACTCTCTTCCCCGTGATAAATCCAATTATAATAATTCAGTGTAAAACCATTTCGATATAAATGAGATTTCACTTCATTAGGATCTCTATAAGTTTGATTTCGACATCTAGCTTTCGAACAAGGACACCTAATTTTTCCTTCCCAAATCGAATTCGGATTACTAGTAGCAAATTCAATAAATTCATTTATTCCACTAACAAATCCGGGGTTCATAATCCCATTCACTAATCTTGGACTATACATCCAACTACGAATTGAATAATCCATGTCAATCGACGTCTAGCTAGCTACAACACACAAACAACCAACGTCTCATTTCCCAACTCTATTAAAATCAATTAATATAATTCTAATTATATTCTAATAATTATTCTAACACCCTAATTAACAAATAAATTCATGTAGACATATAACACAAATATAATTCTAACACCCTAATTAACAAATAAATTCATATAACTTAATTATTAAAACATACGTACATATAAATACATGTCTAACACAACATAATTAATTAACAATTTATAAATTCTTACAATTAACACATGCATGCATAAAAATAAACAATTCTAACAATTTTATATATACATACAACATATATGCATATATATACATATATATACTAAAACTATATATACATATATAACTTCAAATTTAACCAATGAAAACGAAAAAAATTACCGTAGAAATGCTCCCGTCGAAGTGTAGAACACAAATGGCCAAAAACCGAGTTCGATCCGCAAACGAAGGTGATTTTTGAGTGGGGAGGTGTAAAACTCGACAATGGAGGTTTGGGGGAGGGGTGTTGCGGCTGTTACGTTCTGGAAGAAAGGGGGGTTTGGCCAATTTATATTGAATTAGGGCATCGGGGAAGGCATCAGGCCCACTGCCGATGCCATTTTGCATCGGGGGGCCGTTACCAAATGGCATCGGGGCCCACTGCCGATGCCATTTTGCATCGGGCATTAAATGCCGTCCCCTTTTCGCATCGGCCGGCCTGCCGATGCCATTTGCCGATGCCATTTCGTTATTATTTTGTAGTGAACTAGGATAAATTTATTAGTTAAATCGTCAATTGAATATTTAACAGTGAATCAACAAATTTTAAAAGATAAGGTGACACATAGAGCAACATGTGTCCTTCTCGAAAGTCACATTGTCCGAAACAGGTGCATGTAATACTTATATACAAGTCATTGACCAAGTAATAAAACACAACCTGATTCACATACAAGTAAATGATACTCCATCTGTCCTGAAATAATTTTCACATATCGGTGGATATGGCATCTTTTCTAGGTTGTGGAGTGGGAACTCTCCCAATGAAATTTATTGGGCTGCAAGTGGGAACCAATCATAAAATAATAGAAGCATGGAGAGATGTAATTCAGAAGGTGGAAAATAGAATTAAATTGTGGGAGGATCGATAAATTTCCTTCGGAGGCAGAATTATCCTTCTCAATGTGGTGCTCAACTCGTTGCTGATTTATTATTTATCCTTTTTCCACATTCCAAAAAAAACCATGAGAGAACTCATTAGATTACAGATAAATTTTTTATGGGGAGGGAGAATGCTCTCTACAAAAATTCCTTGGGTCTCTTGGAATGATATTTGTAGATCGAAATCGGATGGGGGATTGGGCGTAAAAAATCTTGAATTCTTTAATAATTCTCTTCTTAGCAGGTGAGCATGGAGAATCCGAGATGAACCCAACGCATTCTGGGTTAGAATACTTGACTCCAAATATGACATACAATCGACAACAAACTCCGCACAAATGGCGAACAGGAACAACGCATCAAACTGGTGGAAAAACCTTTTCGATATGTTCTACTCCAGCTCGGACGTCAGCCATTGGTTCGCGCCGAACATGGCACTGAAACTTGGGGATGGACGCCTCGCCTCTTTGTGGAAAGACAGGTGGCTGAACGACCCTCCATTATGTGAGTCTTATCCTAGGTTGTTCTCACTATGTATTAATAAAGAAGCTAGAATTATTGAATCTGGTACATGGGTGAATGGCATTTGGCAATGGGACATTAAGTGGAGGCGTGGTTTATTCTCGTGGGAAGAAACATTGGCTAACCGATTACAATGCTCGATAGAAAACACTAAACTACAGGAACACTTACCCGACAAATGGACGTGGTGGTTGTCTAGGGATGGTCGATACACAACCAAATCGGCCTACAAGAGCCAAACGTTGATCGCGTCGACGCAGATCCTCCAAAACGATGTCCAGGCTGCTCTCCGGATAATCTGGAATGGTTTAACCCCCACCAAATTTTCGAGACTAGCTTGGAAGGTTATTCGGGAGAGACTTACCACACTGACAGAATTGAAGAAGCGACAGATCCTCGGTGACAGAGATAACCTATGCTGCCCCCTCTACGGAAGCGAAGAAAAAACCACCCAACACCTCTTCTTTGAATGCAACTTCTCTAACAGACTATGGAGGCTCTGCCACTCGTGGTTTGGTCTCATTACTGCCCCACACTCTAATACGGCAGCACACCTCCATCAATTCCACGGCCTACTCGAGACCAAAAAAATAATCCACACATTAGAGTGCCTCTGGTGTGTGATGGTTTGGACCATTTGGAAGACAAGAAATGGAAAGGTCTTCGCAAACGAGGAGCCAAAGCCGGAAAAGATTTTCGATGAATTTAGAGTCATGACCTAGGGTATTATATCCCAACACAAGGACTGCCCACAGCCTTTTACTTTCAATGACTGGTGTGCTAATCCTAGATTAGTATGTGTGTAACGGTGTAACTCAAAGGTTAGGGTGCTACTATTTTATTGAAATTAGAGAAATTGTTAGGATCTTGTAACATCTGAGTGATTCACTCAACCGAGTACCACTGGTACTCTAATAATAATATCATTTTCTCCCTTCAAAAAAAAAAAAAAAAAAAGTGTTGACTTGTGCGTAGTGTGGACTCAAAAGTAATGTCATTTTGTGTAAAACTGAAGATATTGTGAGGGTGTGGTTTATAAAGAGTTTTTCATTTTAAGGATGTGGAAATCGATAAAGGGTGTAGTTTATAAAGAGTTTTTCATTTTAAAGATGTGGAAGTTATTGTGGGACGTTTCGAAAAGAAAAGTGTGAAAATTATTGTGGAACGAAGTAAGTAAATTTTAAACATTAAAACACATTAATACAACTTTAGATCTTATTTATTAGACAAATCTCTAGCAACATAAATATTTACTTAACACTATATTGAATTACAAACTCAATTTTAACGGGTGTGCTCATTGACTTTCAATTTTCTCAGAGAGTGGGGAGAGCTCTCTCTCTAGAGAGTTGCTTCTCCCTCACTCCACCGTCAACCAGTCATCGGTGTCGTTGTCTTGCTGCCGCCGTCCTCTTGCCATCGTCACCATCCTGCTTCCGTCGCCGACGTCCTTCTGCCTTTGTCGCCGTTGTTTCGCCGTCGACGACTTTTTTATTTGGGTTTTCGTAAGTTTTAGTTTGTAGATCTTCAGATCTACTTTGTTCTTCTCGGAAAGCTCTCACCGCCGCCGATCTTTTTGAGTTTCTCTGTTTTGTATGTAGTTTTCTTCTCGTTTGTTGTTAGGGATCAACGTATAAATTATTCTTAACGGAGCCACGGTGACCGTTCGGGTATTTTTTCGTTGATCCCGTTTTATGTGTTTTTTAGATAGTGTTTTTATGTTTTTTCCAGCTTTTAGTTTATGTTTTCTGCTTCCGTTGCGCCTTGTGCTACTCCATGGTGGTTGTGAGACTCTGTTCTTGGTTATGGGGCTCCTCTGAGATAGGCTCAAGAGTCCTTGGATCTGTGTTACTTGAATTTGGTACTTTGGTGAAACTTTGTCTATTTATTGTGTTTCCTTTTTTTGACATGAGAACACCTTAGTGTGGGGTTATTTCGATTAAAGGTTGGAGATCTGGATTTTTTTATGGTAAAGGGAACACTCGTCTTTCCCCTTCTCACGATTGGAGTGGACGGCGATATTGATGATCTGTGGTTTGAAGATCAAGATCTTTAGCTTTAAAGATGTATTTTATTTGTTATGATCTGGTAAACCTTCCTAAAAAAAACTTAATTTTAACGGTATATATTTACTTTAATATTTTTTATAAGCAGGGTTGACGCTAACTTGGTTGATAGTAGGACTATAGAAATTGCTCTAATGAAATGGAGAATTCTTGATTTTTCCACGGGTGAGGTGGAGGATGTGGAATTATCACTACTTTAAACACAAAAATTAAAAAATATAATTAAATAATTATATGTACTAGAGTTGATGTGATTTAGGGAATGGATTATAAATAATAAAATGTAAAATCTTTTAGTAATTGTTTCACTTATGAGGCCTGGTCTAGAGAGCCCATTCACTGTTTCTGAGCGTCATTCCAGGTTGTAGAGCTTAGGGAGCTTTCTGTTTGAACTATCTTGTACTTTTTTGAGTTGAGGTATTCCTTGATGCCTCCAAATAATATTTGCCTTTTTCCAAAAAAAAAAAAAAATGTAAAAGAAAATAATTTATCAATAAAAAAAATTAATATTTTTTATTGAAATGATAAAAAATGAAAGTTGAGTTGAATAACTTTAACTGCACGTCAGGGATATTACCTATTTATATATAGAAAAAATAATACTCCACAAAGTAAAGAAACTTAATATGCAAACTCTCATAAATAAAAATATTTATTCTCCTAATACACAATTCACTAAGTTTTTACTTTATCGTCGATTTTATATATAAATAATTAATATTAACTTTTTATGAAAATGAATTATACACTTTTTACTCTCCTAATACATACTCCCTCCGTCCCAAAGTTGAAGCCACAAATCAAATTGGCACGAGTTTTAATAAATGAGTTGTTTATTAGTATTGTGTAAGATAAAGTGGGAGTAATAAAGACTTTTCAATTTTATAAATAGTAGTAATAAAGTTACTTTTTAGTGTAATAAAGTAGTGACATTTGTTCTAATATTGTGATGTTTTAAGGGGAGTGTTTAAAAGTGCTTTTACTATTTTAGGTAATGTGGCTTCAAGTATGGGACGTTCAAAATGTTAAAATGTGGCTTCAAGTATGGGACGGAGGGAGTAATAGATAGCTTCGGAAAAAAAAATACATAATCGACTATTTACTTTGTATGGAGGGAGTACGATTCTACTATTTGTCTAAGTACTAGTGGATTGTGTATTTTATGCCGCGTGTATTTTTTTAGTAATTAAATTGCATCATACAAAAAAAATAGAAAATGAATTTAGACAAGGCGTCCTGTGCAGACGGAGATTCCTCTGAGGACATTTCAAAGAATGTATTTAAAAATATATGGATTTCAAATAATTTTAGTGAAAATTTAAAATTATTTAAATTTTAATTTAAAATAGATGATAAGTATTTGAAATTCACTTATTTACTTTTTATTTTAAATAAATGAAATGAATTTAGATTGTGAATTTAAAATCCATAAATCAAGTTTCTGCAATGTAGTCTAAGGCTCCATTTAGATGAGTGAATTTGATTTGATGAGTTATTTCAAATGAAAGGTTTTAAAAATAGATGGATTTCAAATGACATGATTTTAGTGAGGATTTGAAATCCTCCTAATTTTAACTAAAAATTGTGTGGACAAAAACTAAGGATTTGAAATCCATTCATAATCCAAACAAACAAGTGGAATTGATTTGAATGATGTATTTAAAATTTATAGATCAAATCCCTCCATCCAAAGGGAGCCTGAAGGAATATAATTTTTTTTGTGACAGTTTTAATTGTTCTTTTTACTACTACTATTTAATTTATTAACATAAATAATTGAACTTTTGGCGTTTGTTTGGTGGGAATGACCGATACACCCAGAAGTTAATCCTGTTGAGATATTTGTTTGCAAGGTGGAGAATTATTATTGTGAACAGGATTTAGATTTCCGTACAACATTTAAAGGGGCAATAAAAAAAAAGGTGTGGTGACCATGGTCCATAGGGCAGAGGGTGGGTGGGTGGGTAATCAAGTGGAGAAAATTATGGCTGGACTGTACCGACTACCCAGGATGTTTCCCACATAAATGCACTTCCCTACTTTCTTTCTTTTAATTGATCAATTTTCCTATTTTTGTTTTTCTAACTTAATTGACTCTTTTTTAAGGTTAATATCTCATTATTTTTATATTTTTTTTGTTCCCTTTAAAGGTTGTCAATTTCTTTTGGTACGGGTATTGAAAAAATATAGTAATAAATGTATAGTAGTTGATGAGATAGAGGGATATATAGAAAAAAAAGTTGAGATATACTCCAATTAATATACTATGAGAAAATTTTATTTTTAGTCCTATAAGTTTGATAAATTTCAAAATAAATCATTTAAGTTTCAACTTTACAAAATACGTCATTTACCTTTCAATTTTTGTCCTTTTTTACATCAATTTTTATCCTTTATGTTTTGTAAGAATTAAAATTGGTAAAGTTGGTGCCACATATATTTGAAAAAGCAACATCATCATGTCACATCACATTATATTAAAAAAAAATAGAGATAATAACACTCCCAAAATATTCTATACACACCCCATAATTTTAAATACAAAAATAAATGTATACTCCGTATAAAATAACTAAGTAACTCTTACATAAATAAAAAGTAAAATAATTTTAAAAAATAACTTGAAAAAATATGAAACAAAATAAATTTCAGAAGCAAAACACATGGTGCTACATATGTTAATTATGTTAATCTTATTTTACTCTATTAATTAAAACGTATAACTAGATGCAAATAATTTTTTTGGGTGAGGCTACTAACACCCAATACAATGTTATACACACCCCACTAAAATTTAAAAACCAATTTTTATTAATAAACACACCCTAATTATTTCCAATTTACCCTTTATCCCTCAAAATAAATACAAATTGAATAAAAAATATAATTTAAAATTCAATTAAATGATTAAAAATATAAATTTTAAAAATTAATTAAAAAAATATTCAATAATACGAGAAACTAAATAAAATTTTAAAATATAGTAAAAAATCAAGTGCATATTAAAAAAAATTTGAATGAAAAATCAATTAAATCCAAATAAAATCTAAAAATATTAAATAAATCAAATAAAATTTATAAAATAATTAAATTAAAAATACTAATTAATGATTCAATTTTTTAAAAAACTAAATAAAATAAAAATCAACTCAATCAAAAATAAATATTAAGAAAATTAAATAAAAAAATAAAATCTTACTTTTTTATTGATTTTTTTAATTTACTTTTTTTTAATGTTTTATTGAATTTTTCAATAATTTTAATTTAATTTTTTTTTTTTTGATGATTGATTTTTTAATTTCATATTCTATTTAATTTTTTAAGATTTTTTTTCAAAAAAATTAATTAATTTATATAAATTAATTATTTTTAAAGATTTTGTTAGTTTTTTTTTAAATACTTTTAAATTTTAATTACATTTTTTTCAGATTTTTCATGTTATTTTTTAAAATTATTTTTCTCTTTATTTATATAAGGGTTATTTAGTCATTTTATATACATCTATTTTTGTATTTAAAATTATGGGGTGTGTATAGAATATTTTGGGGTGTTATTAGCTTAATTTTTTTAATATAATGTGATGTGGCATGATGATGTGGCTTTTTTAAATATATGTGGCACCAACTTTAACAATTTTAATTCCTACAAAACATAAAGGATAAAAATTGATGTAAAAAGGGATAAAAATTGAAAGGTAAATAACGTATTTTGTAAAATTGAAATTTAAAGGATTTATTTTGGAATGTATCAAACTTATAGGAATAAAAATAAAATTTCCTCATATACTATCAAACAAGAGTGTTGGGTGCAAGGGAGATAATTTTTGCAGGTATTATGGTATTAATATAAATTAATTAATTAGGAGGTGGGAGCATTTTTCAGGTATTAATATAAATTAATTAATTTACACCTTTTTATGGGTCTATTGAAAGCTATAAGCCTCCTCCTTAAATGGTACTAGTACGATACTCACGTAATTTACGCGAGATTATAAAATTAAAAGGAGAAGTTAGAGGAGAGGGAAAATTAAGAAAAATGAGAAGAAAGAGAAAAATATTTTAAAAAATAAATTAAAATTACAAAATTTAAGAGATGGTGAAATGGAGTCCGTTTGGAGGAGGGAAGAGGTTTTGTGATCAGTTATGGGCTTTCAGCCCATGTTTAAAAAAAAAAAAAAAAATGGATTAGCTCCAACTTTAATTATTGGAAATAAACGGTATAACAGTTGTAAATTTATGCCAATTAAATTATTTCTTTAAAATAGTACTCCTCCGTCCCACTATAAGTTTCCCACTTTTCATTTCCACTATAAGTTTCTCATTCCATTTTTGGTATATTATTTTCTCTCTCCCAATCACATTACTTCTACTTTATCTATTATTTTATCATACTTCATCTAATACCCATCTATTATTTTCTCTCTCACCATCACATCACTTATACTTTATCTATTATTTTATCATATTTCTTAATCAAAACACCTAAAAAAAAATGGAAAGTTTACAGCGGGAGGGACGGAGGGAGTATATTTTAATTATTACTCCCTCCATTTTTTATTAAGTGTCACTTTGCCTTTTTTAATATTTTCAAAATAAGTGTCATTCTACACTTTTTTGTTTAATTTTGACAATTTTACCCTTATACATTATACTCCCTCCCTTTTATTTACATTGATTTAAGTTTTTTCCCTTTTGAATATAGTACTATAGCATAAATCATGGATAAACCTTAATTATTGTATACATGAATATCACCTACAATATTGACCACATTCATTACTAGACATAAATTTAATATTAAAATTAGTTATCAAGGGTAAAATGGTCCATGATTACATATCTTAATTTATTGAAAATTGTTAAAATGACACTTAATTAAAAGTGGAGGGAGTATAATTCATCGTCAGAAAAAAGTGCAGCTGATCTGAGGTAAGGGACAGTGAAATGGTAAATTCTAGAAAAAATAAAAGTAGTTTTTTTATAAAAGTAAAAATAAAAAAGTAAACTAGAAATAAAGAAGGAATCACCAAAAGAAAAACTTACTGGCAAAAGGAAAAGCCTCAAGTGGGATCGAATCTTGTACAAAGCCCGAAAGTGAAAATATGAGCCCATTACTGAGCCCAAGACAAATATTCACAAATTTTGACATATTAATTACAAATATGTGTATAATATACTATATATCACATAATTAAGAATTAAGATCTCAATTTAGACTTCAGTCAGAATTAACATCAATATATTTTAAGAAACCAATATACAAATTAAAAGTAATCTATTGAATATTCACATTATATATAAATTGAAGGGTTAGCCTTATAAATATTTCATACGTGCATTTCATTTCAATTAAACCGAGTCAAAATTCTAAGTGTATTTAACCAAAAAGTCAAATTAAGATAATTTTAAAAAATTCGCAGATCATAAGCTCGGATTCGGGTTGCCCAGAAAATTCGTGAGTCGCAAATATATGGTTACTACATGATCAAAATATTGTTACTACAAGGTCAAAAAATTACCACTACAAGACCAAAAATTTAATACTACAGGTCAAAACATTAATATTCCGACAAATTCACCCAAAAAATTAAGTGTCCAGAATATTTTTTTACATGTATTAATACACTTTTGACCTTGTGGTGATAAAATTTTGGTCTTGTAGTTACATTGTTCTAGTCATGTAGTAGCCGAATAAGTCATAATTATTTTAGTAATTTTGCCACAAAAAAAGAAGTGTTCAGAATATTTTTAAACTTGTAGTAATACACTTTTGGTCTTGTAGTAATATATTTTTGATCATGTAGTAAGATAATATTTTAGAGCGAAAAAAAATATTCTAATTAAGGTTGACCCGCTTTAACACATATTTAACCTACAAATTTTGACTTAATTTACCTTAATGGATCAATAAGCAATATTGCATGCTTTTAATTCAAAGAACAAATAAATAATTTAAAGGAAACTATTTAACAAGGCTAGAACCTAGAAGATAGTATTATTCAATGTAAAAATATGTTTGTATATTAACTTACACATTTCTAAAAACTTGCATAAATTATGTCACGATTTATTGTCTCACTATTTAATATATTTTGAAATTTTAATCTCATAATTCAGAAAATATCATCCACATATATATGTGTGTGTTAAGTACAAAAATATTTGTATCAATTAATATTTTCATATCTTTAACAAAATTTTGAAGCGAGATTAGGGATTTGAAGAATCAAATGATATGTAATATGTATACATTTTTTCAACTATTTCATAATTTATTCCACAAATTGTATGAATTTAATTTATTTCACATAATTCATAATTTTGTAATATCTTCTATAATATTTTATATCAATATATAATTTTCAAAAAAAAAAAAAAAACAATAGAGAGACAAAAATAATTCTGAAAAAAAAAGTCTATTTTAATGCCCAAGAGATCATGGAAAAGAAGAAGAAGAAGACCACTGTCCAAGGAAGAAAGACAACCAAATTCCATAGCAATGAAAAAGGAGAAAATATAGAAAAGTGAAGACAAAACAATAAATATGTTATATAACTTAGATTTAGATTTATGAGATCAATGACTTTAAATGAGCAGAAAACATTTCAAAATAAGAATTAATGTGAACCCTGTTGTTAACTGGAGAGTGTGTAGATACAATTAAGGTCGTTAAATTCGTTATTATTTGCTGTAACTATCCAAAAAATGTAATTAAGTTAATATGTAAATTTAAATATACAATTTTTTTAGTTGTTCACATCTTATATGTACACTTATATAAATAAAAATATTTTCACGAGCTCATTACTTTAGAGCCAAACCCAGGAAAAAAAAAACTGCCCCCACAAAATCAAACGGTTAACGCTTAAAAAAAACACTGAAAAAGTAGAAAAAAACCATTCCCGCCGCATCTAGAGAAGTGAGAAATCCCCATTTCCGCTCTTAACCCTAATTTAATCTGGATTTATTGCCCCATTAGTTAATTAATCATTCCTTGTTTTACGGAGGTTAACGAATCTTTCTCGGTTTGGTCGCAATCAGATCGTCTGTTTTTACAGTCCATTCGATTTTCTTTACATGTGCATTGTTTTCTCCGCCTTTCTTGGAGAACAGGTGTCTTCTCTATCCACCCTACAACAAAACTAAGCAGTTTATATGCACTATGCTCCCTTTACTTTCCATTTATTGTTCTTCAAACTAATTGCTAGAGGGATCTGTAATGGCTAAGGCGTTTTCTCTGTCTTCTTCTCTCTATTATTCGCCTTCTGTGGATCTTGCCGACAATTCTGCTAAAACCTCCAGTGTATTGTTCCTGCTGCTCTTTTCCCTCTTTATCAGATTGTTATTGAACATATCTGTAATTAGATGATCCAATTTCTTGAATTTGATTTTCTTTTTGATCTGGTTCACAGCTAAGATCTCCGGAAACTGAGCAGGGCCGCTCGAGAATTTTGAATTCTTTCAAGTAAGTGGATCAAAGTTCTAATCTTATTCTTTTGCTTAATTCCTGATTGCCCGTGATTATTTTTTTAGTTGCATGTGATCTCACACTCTTGTGTCTTGCTATTTATTCACTTGATTGAATTAGTTGTTGTTGATTCCTTGTGACTGATAATTGAGTTGTTGGTGTTTGATGAAATGTCTGTGAGTAAGTTTATCTTCTCCATTGAATTGTACCAGCCCTATCAAATGTAGCATCCTGTCTTGTGAATTTTTTCTTGATATCTGACCATCTTTAAGTAGATGATCTGGTTCTTAGTTGTGATTATGTGAGATTAGAATTCGAGTTGTATCGTTTTTTGTTATCGGGTTCAGAAATGGGCTTATGAAACTTACAGTTGAGGTTGAAGTCTTGTGCATAATTGCCCTGAACCTGCTCCCAGTACATTTCTGAAGCTAGTAAAATCTAATCATGGCTAGCCACGCATCAAATGATAGAGTTCATCGGGCAATAAAGAGATAATAGTGAATACATCGTTTGAAAACTCTTGCCTACTCAAAGCTCTAATCATATTGTTTTGTGGTGGTTTATAGGACGTACTTACTATTTATGATTAATGACTTCCATGCAACACTCGTGGTTCATCCTGAGAGATAAGCATGTTTTTTTTTTTCGGATTTAAATTATGTGTGCAGGATAAGTTGATATTGTACTAATACAATCTCTTATGTGCTATATGAATGCCTTTAATGGATATAGACGGAATCCAGTTGTAAGATTGAAGGCGATAATGGAGTCTCCTGGACTAGCTCAGGAGACCATAAATAACAAGACTAAAGTCTCAAACGTGGGTGATGAGGAGTCTGATCATTTCAAGGAGTTGAGACACAGATTTCTTGGTTTCAAAAAGGATAAATACTTGTAAGAGTTTTTCATCTTGGTCTACATAAAAGTAATTAAGAATGAAAAACATTCATCCAATTTTTTTTGTAGGAGCAACTTAGAACACTACCAAAGTCTTGCTGAGGCCCAAGCACCGAAGGTGCTTTTATATTGATGTTTCTTTTGTTGATTTTTTGGACACCCTAATGGAAATCTGACATTTGAAGTACAGTTTATGGTGATTGCTTGTGCAGACTCACGAGTTTGTCCCTCCAGCATCCTTGGATTCCAACCAGGAGAAGCCTTTGTGATTCGAAATGTGGCAAATTTGGTGCCCCCAAGTGAGGTCCGTTTCTTATATATTTTTGAGCTAATAGCACTTAAACATTGAAGCAGGAGTGTCATTCTGCAGATAAATTTAGTGTGTTATGTATTCTCTGATGCAGAATGGACCTACAGAAACAAACGCTGCCCTTGAATTTGCTGTAAATGCTCTTGAAGTAAGTAAATCATCTGCTTATAACATGCCAACCTGCTTATTGAAGACGCTTTTGTGATTATTGAGTACTTGTAATTATGGTTTTCTCTATTATTCTGCGAATGGGCCTATTCTTTCTGGTACCCATTCATGAATAACACAAAAGATATATTAACAGTGTAAGTTTACGCCGCATAGTCAAAGAAGCTTAAAATTTAATTATGGTCCAGATATAGTCTCAGGTTTATCATATCCCTAATTTAGCCTGCTGTCTCCAGAATCAAAATTCTCTTGTGTAAATATGTGTGATTATACTTTAGCAGAAATTCGCTGTCCCTTTTGTGGGAACACGAGTAAGATATATGCATAAGTGTGTATATGGTGGTGCAGGTTGAAAACATACTGGTTGTTGGTCACAGCTGTTGTGGAGGGATTAAAGCATTGATGAGCTTGCAAGATGATGTTAATTCAAGGTTCTGCTATCTTTCACTGATACGTGCATAATCCATTATTTATCCATCTGAAACGTCTTTATGTTTCTAACAACCATTTTTGTGCTCTCCAGTAGCTTCATTAGAAGTTGGGTGACTATTGCAAAGCCTGCTGGGTTAATAGCAAAGAAAGCTGCTTCACACCTTGACTTTGATCAGCAGTGCAGACACTGTGAAAAGGTGGTTTGTTTGAATGTTGTGTTTGCTTTTGCTGTTAAAACAGGGAAAGAAATAATATGTGCTTTTATTTAATGAGATCAAATAAAATAAATATTTCACTTAATACATGTCTCTCTGGTTATTGTAATTCATGGCATCCTGCCTTTCTGCACTTCAAAATGAAGATTTGAAGTGATTAAGCAGAAAATCAGTTGTTACATCTCTCGAATAGTCTCGAATAATTTCTAGCCATAAATTTATACAATGTGGACACAATATGTGGTTAAATCGAATTAGAACACATATTCCGTAGGACTAGTAATAAATTTGGTTTTCTAGCTGAAACTTGATTTTATTTTGTGTTCTTTTCTCTAGGAATCGATTAACAAGTCGTTGTTGAACTTGCTCACTTATCCATGGATTGAAGAACGGGTAATGAGGGGGAAGCTTTTGATCCATGGTGGCTACTATGACTTCATCAACTGTACATTTGAAAAGTGGACCCTTGACTACAACGGCAGTAATGACGATGCAGGCTCGTTCAAAAACCGTGAATTTTGGGCTTGAGTTTGTTGGCATAGATTTTTATTTTTTCCCCATCTCCTGTTGAAAGACAGTTTGTATTGCAACTTTCATTGTGTGGGTAGTTTGCTTTAATACCTTTTACATGTTTACAATAAGAACACAATATTTGTTTCAACATTTCGAAAACTTTGTCAGCTTATGTAACGTTGTATGATAGTATTAGTGCAGGTACTGAACTGCAGATTAAAGGCAGAGGCATCAATACCTCTCTATCTTTACTTCGTACGTGTCTTCTTGATTAAATAGGATGTATAAATCCATGAAGAACAGATTCTTGTTTGAGATGTCATTTATGGTGCTTCTTTCAGTGTGTCACTTTTTGTATCGAATTTTTCCATCCCAAGAGTGATCGATAAAGTGGAGCATCGAGAGTATTACTTACGAGTCATGCTTGTATGCATTCAATTGCATAGTGCAATTGAACCACACTTTTGATTTGTTCTATATGGAGGACAAAAAAATCAATTGGACAAGTAAAAAATTATCTAAACTCGATTCATTTCGGTAGGTTGCTCAAAGGAGAAAAAGGGAGGAAGATGACCGTTTGTGTGTGGGAATGGAGACCTAATTGAAGCTGTGGAGTTGGATGGAGTTAAAATCTACCAGGAATACATTGGTAAATTTCAGGGACTGGAGCTACAACCCCAGATTAATTATAGGAGTTTTAGGATGTGTAATGTGTTTAGATCTGCTTGTTGTTTTCTGTGTTTACTTACTTCTTCATTTATTTATTTTTGCTGCGTTATTTCTGCTGTAATGTAACATATCTAATGACCCAAAATCTGTTTTGATTATTATATATTTAATTCCTGATAAAACAGTGTTTTTTAATCAAAATTATTTAAAATTCAATCATATACTCAATTACATATAAATTTTTTGGCAAAAAACATACGAATACCTTGATATCCAGCATTATGATGGAATTAGTTAAACAGAAGGTCTCACTTCTCCCTTGCACGAGACACTATAAATACTTCATCCCTTTTGAAACAAAATGTTTTTTTTTCCCTAAAATATATAGTTCATTTTATTTTTTCAAGAGGGGTAAAATGTTCAAAGTATTTATATTTAATGAATGATTATTGTTTCAATGTTCAATAATATATTCTAAGTTTATATAATAAAAAATGACCATCATTTTAGAATGGAGGAATACAATTAAGTTTGATGAAAGTTTAAACATAATTAATATAAAACTATTCATAATTGATATGACATAATGTCTAACAAAAAAAAAAAAAAGTCTTACATTACAAGTTTACCTTTATTCATATATGCAAAAACGCTAAACACACTAAGGAAGCCTCCCAATTTTAGATTAATCACTTAAAGCAGAGGAGGATATGAGATCTCTAAAGTTATATGAGGTATTCATGTGATCTCCTCTGTCTTGAACTGAACTCTTCATTTTTTCAAGAGGGATTTTTCATCTCTCCGCTTTTGACTAGCTAGAAGAGAGCACACAATCACAGAGAATCAAGAATATCACTCACAAAACTTGAGAACTACATGGAGGATAATTCAAATGTGTCAATATTGTGTCATGACGTGGCATATTTAGCTACAAGCCCTGGAGGAGAAAAGTAATTCGTACTCTTAAGAAATAAAGGTATAAAACCTCTTACATGTTCATTCTAAGCAGGTAACCCTAAAATTTAACTTCATACTTATATTAATTGCTCATTACTCGTGAGATATTTATTTTTCTTTCACAACAATCTAACTGACTTGAGTGTCGGAGAACTGTCACCGAAGTCCTCTCCGACCCGATTTTTGTGCAGGTCATCCACACCGAATATCATCATGTTTGAGGTCTGCCACTCAACCGTGAGCAAAACTTGGTAACATCAATCATATTTGTACCCAATGAACTTGACAGCGAGACACGTTGCATTTTCTAAATGCAAAATTCTGACAAAAACATTTATTGAGTAGCACTTGTTATTTCTCTCATACTGTCGGCCCGGTCTTAGTGTGAGACCAACGAGCCAATCGATTCAAACCCAGGAATATTTCAATTTTTAGGGACCCATTTTTTAAAATATCTTATATCTATGTATATATATAAGACGCATAAACATTAAACAGAAGTTAGAAAGACGGACGCTGCTAAAAACTAAAATGAATCAAAGAAGTTGCGAAGTGCTAATGATGAAAGATTGATGAGGTCTTGTATGAAACTTCAAAATTCTTGAAGTGTTATTTATCAAACGGAACAAACTTTGCAATTCATGTGATGAATTATTTGAAGAAAACTGATATGTGTTTTTCAAATGCATACATTGCTTTTAAGATTTTGTTGGCGATATCAGTTACAGTAGCAAGTGCAGAAATAAGTTTCTTAGAGTTGAATCTCATTAAAACTTACCTCCAATCAACCATGTCACTAGAAAGATTGAGTGGACTAGCAATGCTATCAATTGAACAGAAAATTATTGAGCAACTTATTATTCTGACTTGATTAATACTTTTGCTACTAAAGTTGTTAGACGAGTCATATTTATGTGGAGTAATTACTTGGACCACCGTTGTCGTATTATTTTAAGTATAGAACAAAAGTATATATTGTTAGTATTTTAAAAAATATTTTACGTTATGTTTTATGAGTTCGTATAAAATAAAAAAATATGAAGGAATGAGACCTCATTTTAAAGTTCGATTCAAGCCCATCTGAAAGTGTGTGTGCGTGCGAAATCAGAGATGTTGTCTATTGTGTTGGCACAATCTAGACAACACTATGCAGCGGAATTTAAATTGCACGTACTGAAAATAGAAGTATTCAAAATTTGCATAGATTATCAAATAATCTATGCTGTTCACTATGTTAAAATATGTGAAATGAGTACAACCTCTTTGAGGTGTATAATTACACTACGAAAGTGTATAATGATTTACTAAGTTCTATGAAACTATCTCCCTCATAGATCTAATCACACAACCTAGTAAATAAGACTATGTC
This sequence comes from Galeopsis tetrahit, assembly GCA_963675135.1. Taxonomy (NCBI): domain Eukaryota; kingdom Viridiplantae; phylum Streptophyta; class Magnoliopsida; order Lamiales; family Lamiaceae; genus Galeopsis; species Galeopsis tetrahit. The sequence goes on from OY776131.1 coordinate 58,305,072, forward strand.
CTAACACACTACTATTCGGGTTTATACTAATGTGAAGAACTACAAGAAGAAACAAAGATATTCCTAACTAGAAGCGTATATAGCGTTCAATAGAGTAGTAGTCAATTTCAGCTTTTCTTCTTGTGTATCTTGTGTTGAGGGCAGCTTCTGTATTTATAGGCTTCATTCACGAACTGCCATCAACTCCCATGATCGCCTCAACCTTGAGATCATGCGGTTATAGAACTTCTCTCCACCACTCCTAGAATTTAGGAACTTGTTATACCATGGCCTAATAACTTCTCACTCCCACGCAGTGGCATGACTTGGTGTTGCCCACGTCTTCTAACTGCTCTGGGGACATCATTAGACAACAAGCGTAAGATAAGAGTTAGTGAGAAAAGGAAGGGCAAATTCTGATGTTGTCATGAGTGTTGGGAACATTAAACACAACACTTGGCTGTCAGTGTTGGATCATTAAACATAACACTCATCTCAACATCAACACATATATTCCTAAGACCGTCCTGCATGCATACTGTATAATTTATTTTGGTATTTTATAATTATGGTTATTATGAATTTGAATGATCATGTGGAAAAAACAAACTTCTGGATATACCAAAGCCACCAGGTACTAGGTAGAGTTAGAAAAATGAGCTTAAGGGAGCCTCTATTCCATATCTTATTCATCATTTTTGTAATTGAAATGAATAATTTTTTTTATTTTTTTTTAATTATTGTAATTAAAATTTGAGAAGGAAAAAACTAGGAGGTTTTTTTTGTCTTATATTGAAAAATGTCAAACTTATAAAATATTAGAATGATTATGCTCTTAACGCGTGCATGCATAGGGTGTAAATCTTAACTGAAAATGGCTTGCGAATCTTGAATGTGTGTAAGCGCATATTTGAATGCCACATCGATTTGATATATATATATATTTTTTTTATCAATTTAAAAAATATTAATGGTTTATGTATAATTATAAATATAAATTATATAAGATGGAGGTTATTATGGGAATATTAAAAGGGGAACTTGGAAATGGTACTATTTAAGTAGTTGACCTGATTTTAAAAAAAAAAATCCTATAACTAATTGATTCCATTTAAAAATAATTTTTAATTACGTACTTCTCGAGCTCGGCTATTGGATTTAAAAGATAAACTTTGAATCAAAAGGTCAATTTAATTTAGGCCCAGGCTATATACCCTTCCAGCTTTGTTAAATATACTCCTCCTTCATCTTTGTTAAATGTACAACCTTTTACTATTTATTGATTTAATATTCATGTTAAATATCAAATTTAATTTTATAAAATATATCAAGATATATACACTCCCTCTAATTTTAGGAAAAGATAACGCCACTGTCGATGAAAAATACTTTTGTTGATGAAAAAGGCTCTTGTCAATGAAATTTTTTCGAAAAAAAAAACTAATGATCGAAAATATACACTATTATCGACAACTATTTGTCAACCACCAGTTGTCGAAAATAAATAAATATATTTTTTTAATAATAAAGTGAAATCAAACCTACTTTAAAAAGGGACGACCGACTTGGGTGGACAGAGGCGGGGCGTGGAATGGTGGCAGCCACAGCGAACGACAAGGCATGGAGTCGGAGGTGCGTGTGGGACTGGGAGGGGCGGTCGACGACGGTGTGGGGGGCGGGATTTACTAGAAAAAATAATAAAAATAGATGGAGGTGGGGAGGTCGACGATGGCGCAACGGCAGGTGGGGGAGGGCAGGCGACGCGACGGTGATGGGGGTGGGGCTAGTAGACGACGTAGAGGGAGGCGACATGGAGTTGCAGGAAAAAAAAAAAAAAAAGTGGATGGCGGCGACAAAGGTTGGAGTGAGGGGTTGTGGGGAGGATGAAGAAAGTGGGGGAAGAAGAGGAGTAAAATAGGGTTTTTCTGGGGTATATGTATCAAATGAGGAAGAAAATGGTATAATATGGTTTTTGGGGGGAGTACATCCAACATATGACACATTAAGAGGGAAAATTCGGGATGTATATTTAACAAGGCTGGAGGGGTATATAGTCTGAGCCTTAATTTACTATTTAAACCTAAACGGGCCCATTATCTTTTCAAAGGCCACGGCTAAATGCCCCGTTTATTATGTTTTCACCCTTTTTTTTCCAACACTACCTTACCTCAAAACTCTAATTTCACTAATTTTACTACTCTACCTCAAAACTCTAATTTTACTAATTTTTTCTTCATTTCTTCCATCCAGCTCTCCTCCCTCTCCGCCCCCACACGTACGTCGTCGGTGACCCCACACATCGTGCCCATGGAGGCGTCTTCGCCGTCCCCCATCCAAGCCCAGCAACACCTCTGCGTCGCGTCCCCTCTGTTGCCTAGTCGCGTCGCAGCTACCCCGACACGCCATCGTCCAAGCCTAGGTGAAGCACACCCCTCTTTGTTTCTTTAGTTTTATTTTTTGATATATGGTAAAAGATATAGGGTGTTCTTTTTATTTTGATTTGAGATTTGAATCTTGCTTCCTTTTCTTCGTTGGATTTTTGCTGAGAATTGTGTTTGGAAAAAAAAAATTGTTCATCTTGTTTCCATTTTCTACTATTTTTTTTCGATTTTTTCGGAAGACATTTCCAAAATATTGATTCGTTTTCGGAATATTTTTTTGAAAATTTGATATTGTTTCTTAAAAAAATCCCAAAATCATTTTTTTTGAATATTTTTTTCGATTTTTTTTCTAATATCGATAATTTTTTTCAAGAATTGCATTTTTACATATTTTTTTCAAAATGTATAAGTGACTCGGTGACAACTCGGCAGCATTACATTTTTTGGACGTGAAGTAATAAAAAGAGGGGGCCATTTAACTGTGGCCCTTTCCAAACCTAAAAGGCCCATTTACACTTTCCGAAAACAGGCCAATCAACTCTTAAATGGGTCTGACTATTTACACCTCCATTTCGGTTTAGAACACTCCCCCCGATTGATGCACCCCTAAAATATGTCAGGATGGATGCACATCCCTTTAAATTGTCTTAAATACCCTTTTATAAAAAAAAAACTATCTACTAAACACACCCCACCCAAAACCCTAATTTTTTCTCTCTTTCTTCTTTCCTTCTTCTTCCTTTTCCCTTCCCCTTCCCCACCTCCATTGCCGTCCCCCACCCCATTGCCGTCGCCCACCACCCTTGCCGGCCACCACCCACCTCTGCCCTCCCTCTCCCCCCTTCCCTCCCTCCTGGCCTGCAGAAAGACAAAAAAAAAAAAAAAAACACCAGGTTCCAACTGCCCCCAATCTCACAGGTATGCTGTTTTTTTTTTTTCTTTTCTTCTTCTTCTTCGACACACCACTGCCTCCAATCTCACAGGTATGCTTTTTTTTTCTTTTCTTCTTCGACACACCAGAGACGCTCTAATACATTCTCGTCGACACTCTGGTGTTGACGAAAATGTATTTTGGTCGATCTAAAGTTGTCGAAATTTTCCAATTTTTTTTTAAAATCTTTTTTCATCCAACAAATGTCGACCATATTCACTCTCGTCGACAACAGGGTGTCGACGAGAGTTTATATGGTCGACATTACACTATCGATTTTTTTTTTTTAAAATTCGACCAAACTTAGGTCAACCCTATGCATTCTGGTCGACAAACCAGTGTCGACGAAAGTGAATATGGTCGACACTGGTTTGTCGAAAATTTAAAAAAGAAATTTGAAATTTTTTTAAGTTTCTGATTTTTTTTTTGTTTGGTGTTTGGTGGTGGTGGTGGTGGCGGCGTCGACGGCGGCAATGGTGGTGGCAGGGTAAAATTAGGTTTATGGATTAAATGTGAATGAGGGGTGCATTTAGTAGTGTAATATGACTAAGAGGGCATTTTTGGTATTTTACATTATTATTATAATGTAAAACTGAAAGGGGGAGTGTTCTAAACCGAAATGGAGGTGTAAATAGTCCCACCCCTCTTAAATTAGGGCTTATTTAAAGGCCCATCTGCTTGAGAAATACGCTTAGCCCATTGGCTTGAGAAAAACGGTTAGCTCGATTGCCCGAATCGTGAATCCGGGTTCGTGCGTGTGCCTTTATAGTCTTTTCTTTTCTCTATTTAATTAATTAATTAATTTATTATTTATTTATTTATACTTATGCTCTTTTTTATAGAAGAAGAGGGAGAAAGACCGCAAGAATCCAGAATGGAGAAGAAAGCAGATGAAGAAAGCTGAAGAGGAAGAGAGAAATTGAAGAACAGAGTATATAGGGAAAAAAATGGCTCTTTGGGCCGACAGAACAGGTGAAGATGCTTCCACCAGCGGAATCGCCGCCGAGGACGAGAGATTAGCCATTGGTACGTTGATTTCTTAAGCCCAAAATCAACTAGGGTTTTTGTTTTATTTTTCCGCGAATGCTAACCCCAATTCCTACTAGGTTTTTTTATTTTGTTTTGTTGTTGATTGATGTTACCATGCTGCCTATGCATAGTTACAGTTCCTGTCACGTTTGAAATTCTTGTCTTTTGGCAAACTACTAAAACTTCTTGAATTGGCAGACGATGAGGATGAGTATGAGGAGGCTGAAGGGGGCAACCGCCTACTTGGATTCATGTTTGGAAATGTTGATGGCGCGGGTGATCTTGATGTTGATTATCTTGATGAGGTGATATGCTTCTTTTGTTTCCTTCTCTTATTTTCTACTGAAGCTGAAGAATGACCATACTATTAGCCGTTCTCTTGTTTTAGTTTGCTTCAGTGGTGTGGTTTTCAAAGATCACAATTTTAAATGCTCACTCATACTACACGGTCACTGAATTAAAATCCACGGATCAGCTGAACCAAAAAAAGTTAGGAAATGCTAGCTGCTAGGGCACTTATGCAGTTGCCAAGAGTGATTGCCAATTCTATTCTTCTGTCTATCTTAGAAAAAAAAGCCATAAAACCAGTCCTTATTTAATTAAATTAAAGGTATATTGGTTTCTTGGAAATTCAATAGATTGATTCAGTAAATGTCGTGCTTGGTTTTGACATGTATGTGTACATCAGATGCTTAAATTTACTTGCCATTTCCACATTCTGAAAAGTTCCGAATGGAGATTATATGATTTGAATTGGAATTAGCTATGTGGATTTGATATGGATACCATTTTCTTCAATATTTGAATTAAAAAGAATAGATAAGTAATGGATGTCTATAAGCTTTTCTTTGCGGATGTTGACGGAATAACAAAATTGGAGCACTGATAGGCTCTTGAGAGTTCTCCAGATTTCTGACTATGGAAGAATTGGGTTCCCATGATCAAACAACTTAGCTTAGTTTACTTGATACCGACCTGAATTAATTTTTTCCCATTTATTTTCATCTGGTATGTTTTCGTGTAACCATTCAGAATACCTGGGTCACATCTCTTTGTATTGTTCATTTTCACTATCTTACTCTTATAGAGTACTGAGAATGATGGGGTCACAGTGGGTCACACCATGTTCGGTCGCTGAACTATTTTCTTATAATCTTGGCAGTTTTATTAATAACAATTGTCAAGTTTTATGGGGAGCTATAGCTTCAGCTTTATGCTGGCCACTTTGACTCAAGAGGAATATAATATTTTTTTTAGAATAATGAGGAATCTCTAGAGTAAGTCTGGAATAGGTTTAGAGGTAGGGTTGCTTGGTGGGTTACTAACTAAATTGAGATTAAGTTTATCTTGTGTGAGTTGTGTCGGGTGATTGGAATTGTATCCTATGGCTTGAATGTTTTCATCATTGTAGAGATAACTCATTCCTTTGTACTTTATAATTTTTGTCGATATAAACTTACTGTTTCTTATAAAAAAGTAAATGAACAGTGGGCTAGTGGTGGTTGTTTTCCCCCTTTTTCAGCTTAACCAAGATCTCGTGAATGATAACTTGATTTTGTAATTAATATATATGCTTGATGTCTTAGCGTGAGCCACAACCGTTGATAAAAGTTTTAGCTGGTTACAAGATGAACTACTACAGGGAGTTGTTTTGCTTTAGCTTGATTTTTTATTTTTATTTTATCGTATTCATTGAATTGAAAATCATACATGATGATGAGCCAATAGGAGGAAGCATATAACTACATAACTATTATTCAGGTATCTATTTACTAACTTAATTGCATTTGGAATTGTTGTGGTGTTTATTTTGTTGATTGAGCTCAAGTTTTATTTCTAGGTACGTGTTTTTGCTTACAATCTATGATTGTTTTGTAACCTCTAAATATCTGCTGGAACTCAGTCTGGTATTTATATAAATTTCTATAAGTTATGCTTAGAAATCCGACTGTTAGTTAGAGTTAATTGATTGTTATAGTTCTCAATCAGGAAAGCATGTTGCCAAGACTTGATATCAAGTTTGAATATACAGACATATGGTACAAGGTTGTTGATGATATTTTTTGTTTTTACCGATACTGAATAGGCGAATCATTTTGGATCTTGTATATATATATAAATCTGAAACTTTTATAAACCAAAGGGCCATTGATATAGCTCTCATTGGACTCTATTTGGTTACGAGCAACAACTGTGGGAAGACAGCTGAGTTGTGATGCCCTTCCGTTAATCCTCTCTCTCTTTGCTGGATCATTTTTATCAGGGTGATGCGTGTCTTAAATTATGACTTTTGTTTCAGGATGCTAAGGAGCATCTTGCCGCACTGGCTGACAAGCTTGGTTCATCCTTGACAGAAATAGATGTATGAAATCTCGATCCACATCTCCACTATGGTTTTAAGTGCTATAGCAGATTGTAGTGTGATACCTTAAAACTCAATTTGGTGCTGTCCTTTTGGATGCTGTATTTCTAATGATTAATTGCAATGATGTTTTTTTTCCTTTTCAAATTTTCAGCTCTCCGTAAGATCTCCGCAGACACCATCAGACGCTACCGATCAAGGTGATGATGTAACCATGGAAACTCATACACTTCTTAAATTTTATTTAGCATTTGTTCCTTTTTCTATGCAGCTCCCTTCTTTGTGTTCCAAAATGTTCACGATCTTGTTTCTTGGTTGTGAAGGGGAGTATAAAATTATTTTTTGAACAGTGTTATACTACTTTGAGTTGAAGATTTTAATCCTTTTGTCCTGGTACTGTATTCTCGTTATCAAATGTGTTTCTTTTCTATAAGATATAAATTTATACGAAGATTAATTGTGGGAGCATGTGCCTTCTTTTTTCTTTAGGGCTATGTTTTCTGCTGGAATGCTGATGCAATAAGATTTTGATGCATGCACTTGAGTTCTTGACACATAGATAAAAATATGAAGTTAGAATTTAATGAGGGAGTAATGGGGTGCTCCTCAATTGCAAACACCCCATCTCATTCCTTTCCCATTCTCCCATTCCCGAATCACCCTATCAAGCACCCTTGGGTAATGAATTACTAAAATTGATATAGATCTGCTCTAATGCGTATTACCATATGAAAATATGTATAATATTCATTGTTAACATCCCAAAACATACCACACCTTTTATACTAGTCTTTAAACCCCTTGAAATTGTTTAAGTAATGTAGAAACTCAAACTCCAGATATTATGTCAAAGTTACTAAATTACAAAGTTGGCTGATCTGCCTACTTTGCCACTGTAGCACATTAATTATTACCTGTTTCGAATTATAGATGCTCAAACAATGTGCACAACTCATTATATATATACTTTGAAATCCCCATGTCTGTTTATACAAGTACAGTCCCATATCCCTTCACTCGTTTTACAATCATAATTAGATTCAGCTAATGCTAGACAGCTAGAGACTTTTGATTCAGCACAGTTTTTTAAAGTTTATATTCAGTTTTAAGTTTCCATTGCTTTTTTTTTTTTTATCAGAAAATGTGCTACTACAAATTCTTCCCTTGATGTGTATGTGGTCCTAATTCATTCTTTTTTATCCCGTTTTCTCTCCCGTGCAAATAGACTATGACAAAAAGGCAGAAAATGCTGTCGATTATGAAGATATAGATGAACAGTATGAAGGACCAGAGATTCAAACTGCTACTGAGGAGGACTTTTTGTTACCCAAAAAGGATTTCTTCTCCAAAGAAGTTTCAGTAAGTTCTTTGCAGAATACAAATTCTGTGTTTGGTGATGAAAATTATGATGATGAAGATGATGATTTGGAAAATCAAGACTTGGGAGGGGAAGATAATGCTGAAACTCAACGGTTATCTCCGTCAGGTATTACTCAACTTCACACCGCCTGTTGGCCCTGTTCCAATTAGTTAGTGCATTGTGTTTACTAAATTTTTGGTGTTCTTAGTTTGATAAGGTATCCCAAGGATAGTGAAGTATTCCTATTAGAAGGTTGGGATTGATTTATGTTTTAGGTGGCCCTTCATGTTCAAAGGCAAAAAGATTAGACATATATTTGTTCCTAATTTGGTTAGAGATTGGAGTCTAGCTCTTTGAAGTCAATGTGTAGCTTTTTCAGTGGATGCCTTGTCCAGCAGTGCAAACAATCTTGTTTCTTTTTTTAATGGAATGTTTTTTTTTTTAGATGCTTTTGGTAGCACAAAAAGATTTAGATGCATGTAAAATGGACTCAATCCGAATTATGTGAAGCTCACTACAGCGTGTGTGAGGTCACCAGGTTGGAACCGTGTAAACAAACAAACAAACAAATCGAGCCTTTAATCCCAAATCATCGGGGTAGGCTACATGAACCAATTATAAAATCATGTTGGGTCACATGCAATTATTAATCTTCTCTACGTGCTTCTCTCTTTAAGTAAATCTTCATTAAGTCTCCTAGACTCCAAATCTCTACGTATGAGTTAAAGCTACGAACCAGGTTTGAACTGTGCATTAGGTATTATTTACTGTAACATTAGAGAACTTTGTTAGACATAGGGTGGTAGGAAGATTACAAGCAACAAGTGAGGAAATGGATTGCACACTGTTGGTTTTCTTAAACATACAGTTGTTACCTTTTCTCATGACAGGTGAGCAGAACTACAGTCATGAAGTGATTTCTCAGGAGGAAAGTCTTCCTGATGATGATCATGCTCTTGAAATCAATGAAATGGAAGATACAGATCTGGTAGATTCTGAGGAGGTGAGTTTTGCAATTGCTTCCATGTCAAGTATCCGCCTTGATATAATTTTTGTTTTCATTAGTGCTTGCATCATAATGATGAGGTCATATTTACTTTCTCCTTTCTCTATTATAACATCCCTAAAATGTTGTCGTTTCTCTTAATTAGAATAGAAAAACAGTCATGCTAAATCTTTTCATGTAACTGCTAATGGTTGGTTTGACATGCGTGTACCAACACATTTTTCTGATGATGTTTATGTGTGTTGAGTAATTAGAGTGCTAAAATAGCTGTAGTTTTTTTTTTTTTAATTGTGCATGTTTGGTTTGCTCCATACGGATTAGGTCCGTCTTCGTAGAACATGGACTCGTATATAGTCTTTGTAATCCCTAAACGGTATTCAATTCCAAATATTGCAACCCTGGAGAAGATAGAGCTAAATCATTACTGCGAGTATCGCGTTTTCTTAATATCTGTTTCAAATGCAACATGAATTCTGACTTGCTCTTTGTACTTTCATGGAAATCCTCTTGGCTGCTTCACCTCATGTGTTGACTTAGATTGTAATTCCTAATTTTTGGCCTCCAAAAGGAGTTAGTCGTAGACGTATATGTTCTTTTAGCCAATTCAAAAAATCTTATCTGCTGTATGATTTGTAGGAGGTGAGAAGGGCCCTCCATCCCACACAGTGTAATACTATCTACTCATTGGGAATAACAAACAAACAAATAAACAAGCCGAGCCTTTAATCCCAAATAATTGGGGCAGGCTACATGAACCAATAATAGAATCGCGTTGAGTCGCATGCATGAATTGCGTTTATCTGCTCATGGGGAATACTAGTGGACAATCTTATGCATGCTTTATGTGTTTTTTTTTACTTCATTGCGATTTTTGCTCGAGATGAATGGAAAGCCAATTGCGTTTATTTATAAAGCTGCAAAAAAGAAAAGAAAAAAGAAGCCAAGTTCTTCCAGTATCACCAATCCAGAACATAAGCTGTGGTTAGGACTCCCTGGTTTGTCAAAGTTTGAATATCATAATATATATATAAACTGACCCCCATCTCCAAACTCAATATTATGAAGGTATATGTTTACTTTAGCTGGAAATAATAGCTGGATGTGAGTATGCGACTCTGTATAGATTGTCATTGAGTATAAGTTATTCAGTGTTTCTGCAAGCACTTCATTTGCTTTATAGTGTGCTTTTGTATTTCAACTGGTGTTTGAGCTTCACAAGATTAAGCAGGATGATTCAGATTCATTGGAAGAGATAAAGGGTGGTGACATGTCTCCACTGCTTCCTGTTCTTTATGTAGAGGATGGAAAAGCTATCTTACGATTTTCTGAAATTTTTGGTGTTCACGTCCCCTTGAAATCTGCACGAAAAAGAGAAAGCCGATATATAATATCAAGAGGTGTGTATTCTTTGGTTCAACTGTACAGGATCTTCTTTACATGTTCTGGTTGTTCTTTTAATTGATGCAACCTTGACAATTGTGTTGAAAAGCAGTCTGAGCTTCTCCCATTCCTCTCAGTGTTTTCCCACATTAATTCCCTTTGAGTCTGTTGGTTTTAATATTGGTGTACAAAATCTAAATTTATGACTAGTGCTCTGTTAACTGGTTTCTTTTTGCATTCATTTAGAGAAATACAAGTCCATGGATTCCTCTGACGTTGTTGAGGAAGATGAGGAGAAATTTATGAAGGCACCTTGTCGAGATCTTTCCTGGATGAGACGGTTTTATGCAAAGAGTGATATTTTTACATTGGGTGTCGAAGGTGACTCGATGAAATCTGGAACTGTCGGGGTATCAGGAAGAATGCCTGTAGGAGTTGATGAAAATAGGAAGGATTCTTGTGTTCCTTCTGAACCAATGAAAGATGACCTGTCATTCTATAATTTTCCAGAATGGAATTCACTTCTCTCTCACAAATTCCTTCCCCTTGATCAGGAAGATTGGGAAGACAGAATCGTTTGGAATAACTCTCCGTCTTCTACTGATAATTTTGTAGAGAGCTGTGAGCTGTCTGGACCTGATTCTGACTCACTTGGTGATAAGGAGAAGGATTTGAAAGCTGAAGCAAAAACTTTCAGATCAGAAATCCAGAATGAACCTCATGATAAGGATCAGAATTCCTTTCGAAATAATTATTCCATTGTCGTGGAACCTTTTGGCTGTAAAGAATATACTTCAGAACTTACAGTCTCCGGATGTAGAAGTCATCCCCAACTTCTAAGGTTAGAGTCTCAGTTAGATGAAAATAATAAAGACTCTGGAGCTGTAAAAGATGTTGCTGCTGAAGCAAAGCATTGCAGTGATGCTATAAGACGTTTTAGTGAGCTCACCTTACAAAACAAGGATGTAGTGGATGGATCATGGTTAGATAATATTGTCTGGGAACCAAATCAGCCTATTGCCAAACCAAAACTAATTCTTGATCTTCAAGATGAGCAGATGCTTTTTGAACTTTCAGATATGAAGGATACCAAACAGCTACAGCTTCATGCAGGAGCTATGACTGTAGCTCGCTCTCTACATTCCAACAATGGAGATTCTGTCGAGCTGCATAATCATGGAATGCTATCAGCTGGGCGGTTCAATATATCTAATGACAAATTTTATTCAAACAGGAAATCCTCTCAGCAGCTGAGATCTCATTCGAAAAAGCGTTCTGTTCATGGACTCAAAGTTTTGCATTCAGTACCTGCACTTAAGCTGCAGACGATGAAAGCTAAGCTAAGCAAGTATGACCTCCGTTTAACTTCTATTTCTTAGCCTTTTACTTTGTATGCTTTAATGGTACATTGCTGCAGATCAAATTCATGACGGTTTTACCTTGGGGCCTTATTGCAATCTTATCATCAAATTGCATGTCAGTACTAAATGTGGATATCCAAATACTGAAATAACTTATGAAACTATGATAATACATATCTTTGTTGTAATGTGCCGTGGGTGTTTGATTTTCATGTGCTGTGTTGATTACAGTTTTTGGCTGTTTTAGCATGTCATTTAAGCTTTAACAAGAGGACAGGCGAGCCTGAGATTCTTGCTTACTGTTGAGGCCCTTCTATTAACCGAATATAACTGATGCACTTTCCTCTCAATCACTTATGCCTTTGACACTCATAATTTATGACAATGTTTAATGATAGTTAAATTCCAAAGTCAATTAACACTGTCAGCATTGTCCAATGGATTTATTTCCTGCTCTGATATCTTCTTGCCTTATTTCTGATGAAAAATTACTTGTAGCAAGGCATAAAGATCTTGAATGGAACAGGTTCTTTCCATGCTAGTTTCGAGACTTAGCTTTTCTGGCACTCCTAATTTAGGTTAATAATCAACGAAGATAGCATGGAAAGCTAAATTTGTTGTATTTCTGGATGTAGCTTGCTTTAAGTAATATTGGTAACATTAGTAATTGAGCTGCTGGCTGTACTAGTATCAGAATTAACTATTCTGTCATAAGCTCTGGTTTCTTTTAATAGTTGTTTCAATTTTAATGAGTGTTGCATGTTTAGGGATAGCCTTGTTGTCAATGCTATGAAGATGGCAACCTTACAACTCGTTTATATTAACGTTAACAGACAGACAAACAAACTCATTTTTTCATAAGGAAAAGGATAAAATTTTATACTACCTGCGTCCCACAAAGATAGGCCTATAGTTATTTTCACATGGATTAAGAAATGTAAGTTATAATAGTTAGAAAATTAAAATTTTCCGTTTTCTCATTCGCCCTTATGTTTTACTTGTTTTCTACAACAATTACTAGTACCTAGATATTGATTTGAAAAAAAAAAAACAAGATACATTAAATAGGGGCAAACATGGAACTGTAAAATTAATGATGTACTCTGTATTAAATATAGTAATTGGCCTATCTTTGTGGGATGGTCTAAAATAGAAAACAGGCATAACTTTGTGGGACAGAGGGAGTATTAATTAATGATGAGCTGAGTATAAGTGGACGAGGGATCCTTGGCAAGTGTACAAACCGCAACAGAGAAACACACTCTTACTTACACTACACTTGATTGCTATTTTTCATTCTTTATGACTACTTTTTCGGCTTTCCTCCAATTAAGTAGATTATAGTTTCCCTTGATGTATTAGCCATAGTTACCTCCAGTTTTCAGATAGTCAATGGTGTGCATATTATTTTATGAGCCTGAAATGATTACTTGGACTAATGATAAATGATTTCTACTATTTTGGAAAAAAATGTCACTTGTTAATTTGCTTGACCCAGATAGCTGTGGGACGGTTCTTCCATACTTGATAGTTTCTTAATTTTGCTAGATTGTTATGCCTCAAGTTCTGTCACGTTGTAAAGCCAATCTTTCAGTGTTGTCATATGCTCTAGTTTTGAAGAGATTGCTCTTTTGCAGCAAAGACATCGCTAATTTTCATCGTCCAAAAGCTTTGTGGTATCCCCATGATATTGAGGTTCCATTTAAGGAGCAAGGGAAACTAGCCATGCAGGGACCAATGAAAATCATTATGAAGAGCCTGGGCAGCAAAGGAAGTAAACTTCATGTCGATGCAGAAGAAACCATTGCCTCTGTGAAGGCTAAAGCTTCAAAAAAGTTAGGTAGGCTGTTTTTGTAGTGATATTATGCCTACTTCTGTGTATTTTGATTTTTAAAGTTAAGCACTGTTAATGTTGAAATATGTGTATACGTCAGTAGTAGTTATTTGACAGAAAATGTATCTTTTTATGCAGATTTTAAACTATTAGAAACGGTGAAGGTTTTTTATTCTGGGAGGGAGCTTGATGATGATAAATCTCTTGCTGAACAGAATGTTCATTCAAACTCAGTGTTGCACCTTATTCGCACAAAAATACATCTACTACCCCGAGCACAAAAGCTCCCGGGCGAGAACAAGTCCCTGCGTCCTCCTGGGGCATTTAAGAAGAAATCTGATCTTTCAGTAAAAGACGGACATGTTTTCCTAATGGAGTAAGTTATTCATTGTTTCTGTGTTTTTATTTTAAACTTATTCATTGCATGCTTATCAAGTTATAATCTCTCTCAGAATCCTTTTTCTTATGTTTCTACAGTACTTTGTGACTTTTGTTTTCCACTGAGGGAAAAAAAAAGCTGTAGTTTTGGTTTATGCATTCGCCACTCGTAACATTGTTTGACTTTTTGGTTACCTTGCATGTATGTGCCAGATGGTCATGAAAAATTCATTGTATCTAACATATCAAAACCTGAATTACATAATATCTTAGCCCATATGTTTCTAGTTATGCTTTTGCTTCAGCCATCTCCTTTCTAATTTATTTTTTACCTTTTTACGCAAATAATATTAGCTAGAGTATGCCCCTTATGGTTTTCGTCTTGTAAATTATATATAATTCAGGTACTGTGAGGAAAGGCCTTTACTTTTGGGTAATGCTGGAATGGGTGCAAGGCTCTGTACATATTATCAAAAATCTGTACCTGGCGATCAAACGGGCAACTTGCTGCGAAATAGTGATAAAGGTTTGGGGAGTGTTGTCATTCTTGATCCAGCTGATAAATCCCCATTTCTTGGAGATTTAAAACCTGGTTCTACCCAATCATGCCTTGAGACTAACATGTATAGAGCACCTATATTCCAACATAAAGTGCCATCAACTGATTATCTACTGGTGAGATCTTCAAAGGGTAAGCTGTCCATCAGACGCATCGACAGGATTGATGTTGTTGGACAACAGGTTATGCTAGCATTCTTTCTATATTTGTTCTTGTAATTTTAGAATGGCCTTTTTAACGGGCTTTTCTATCCTTTACTTCTTTTGTGTTATAGTCCCCCCCGGTTCTTGGCTTGATATTGTATGTTTCCTGATTTGTTCTATTATTACCATTTATAGGAGCCTCACATAGAGGTAATGTCTCCTGGGTCCAAAGGTGTTCAGTTCTATATCATGAACAGGCTATTGGTATACATGTATCGTGAGTTTCATGCTTCTGAAAAACGTGGTTTGCATCCTTCTATACGTTCAGATGAGTTGTTCTCACAGTTTCCTAGCTTGTCTGAAGCATTTCTTCGGAAGAGACTTAAAAGTTGTGCTGATTTACAGGTATTACACCCTGCAGTTAATTTCCCTCACCCCACCCAATTGTAACTTTCACATTGAGCCATAGAAACAACTTGGGGGGGAGGGGGGAGAAGATGCATAAGAACTCGAGACTTCAAATGTTGACCATACAATAAAAGTAAAGAAATGCCAAAAAAATGCATGTCCTCTTGGTTCTATTGGCACTTGTATTCTATATAACTTGCTTATTTGGCATTTCCTGAGATAAACCTTTGTTTCTTGCATGAGCTACTAGAGAGGACCAAACGGACATTTTCATTGGGTCATGAAACGCAACTTCCGCATTCCTTCAGAGGAGGAATTAAGAAGGATGGTCACTCCTGAAAATGTGAGTACTTATATCTTTTATGAGTTTTTATTGATGATGGAACCTTTCAGATTTTTAGACTGTATAACTTCACAAGGATAATCAATTAGCTGGTGATATTATTTACCATCTTTGCGTTAACAATCAAACCGGAAAAGAATAGATGATCCATAGTAAAACTTATACATTGTCTCCTCATATGTGCTTTTGGGATATGTTTTACATCAGTTTGGAGTTTTGATTCTCAGACAATTAAATACTGGTGTAAATGTTTTGACATCTTTAACGTATTAAGAGGTTCATAGTTTTCTTAGATGCTCGTAAATGTTGAAGCAGTAATGCAATAGTAAATCTGATAGTTTGATTGCAACTGTTTTTATGCCTCTACTTTATGAGCCGAAGACATGAATTGTGTCTGGAAAATGAATAATTTGATATTAACGTTTTAGCTTATGCCACTTTAAATTGCTCAGATAACTTAAAACTGATATAGATATTTCATCAAAACAAAATATCTTTCAACTTGATAATTTGAAGTTTGGAGTAGGGAAAGAGAATGCATAAAGTTTACGAGCTTCAGAATTTCAAGTAATTCATGACACTATCAAAGTGCACGAGTGGCAAGTGGCAACAAAAACGTTCATATACAAATTTTCACCTAATTATGTACTAATGTACCAAGAAAAAGAATATGTACCAATACATTTTCTTCCTCTTACAACCTTCAATTTTTGCCTTAGGTCTGTGCATATGAGAGCATGCAAGCTGGTCTATACAGGCTCAAACGATTGGGAATTACAAGGCTGACTAATCCCACCGGTCTTTCATCTGCAATGAATCAGCTTCCAGATGAAGCAATTGCTTTAGCTGCTGCTTCACATATCGAGAGGGAGCTGCAGATAACACCATGGAATTTGAGTAGTAATTTTGTTTCCTGTACAAACCAGGCAAGTAATATCTCCATTTCTTCACTTGTGATCACGATTTCTCACCTTCACCGGACCCCTTACCAACATCTTAGATTTATCAATGTCTTTTATGCTCCAGAATATTCTGCAAAGAAGCAACTAAGGTTTTCAGATTGTTATGCCCTGAGGCAATCTCGACTAGATTTATCTCAGCATTAACCTTATATAAGTTTTTATACAAAATTCCTCTTTTTTATGATTTATTCAGGCAAAGACAAAAGCACACCAATATATTGTGTTGTTTGGAAAGGGGTTGTCTATGGTTTGTAATAACTTTTACTCAAGTTGATGTCACAACGGATATTGCTTGTTTAATTCAACAGAATTCTACTGTGATGAGTTGTAAACTTGAGCTCTCTTTCCTACCAAATTATACGATTTGGCTTGTATGGTAATTCAGACTGTTTCAGGGACTGATCTGCACGTTTTTTGTTCAGGATAGAGAAAATATTGAGCGTCTTGAAATTACGGGTGTTGGTGACCCTTCAGGAAGGGGCCTTGGTTTTAGTTATGTTCGTACAACTCCCAAGGCTCCAATATCAAATTCAATGGTGAAAAAGAAAGCTGTTATTAGTAAGGGATCAACTGTGACTGGAACTGATGCTGATCTACGTAGATTGAGTATGGAAGCTGCTAGGGAGGTGCGTGTAATTTACATTAGATTTCCACACAAATGCTCATAGACATTGAATAGAATAGTCTGTTTTGGTTCTTAAAACTGTTAGAAAGATGTCATTATTTATTAGGTCTTTTCACATTTGTTCATAAGCCCTGCTATATATGTTTTTTCTTTGTTTAATGATGATGCTGCGATAGATGATGTCCCTGCAACAGTAAAATATGGAACATGGAGTTTTAGACTAACATATGACAGTCAGGAATATCTTCAATTAACAGAGAAAGAGACTTGTTGCTTTATGAGAGGTAGAAAAGTTTATTCGTTCTCAATCTTTTACTGAGATATGTGTGAGATCTTGGTAGTGTTGCTAGATTGTGCCAGTCCTGCTGATGGATGTAATATCATTACACAACAATATTTAGCATTTTTAAGGTACTTGTTTTGGGGGATGCTCTTGTTAATACATCATGCTCTCTTCAAACCACAAAATACTTCCTGGACTCCTTGTTACCCCTATCAGGATAATATGCTGAACTGATTAACATATTGCATATTGGTTTGGAGGAGATACACCTGTGAATATGATTGTCAGGAATGTTAATTAATAATTTTTCTCTGGGTCATGCTTATATGATTGTATTTGTGTGTAGCTTCTCCTGAAATTCAATGTTCCAGAGGAGCAGATTGCAAAACAAACTCGATGGCACCGAATTGCTTTGATACGGAAGCTGTCGAGTGAGCAAGCAGCATCAGGTGTCAAGGTTGATCCAACAACAGTCAGCAAGTTTGCTCGTGGACAGAGAATGTCCTTCTTGCAACTGCAGCAGCAGACTAGAGAAAAATGTCAGGAAATATGGGATCGACAGCTTCAAAGTCTCTGTTCTGCCGATGGGGAGGAGCATGAGAGCGAATCAGAGGCTAATAGCGACTTGGATTCATTTGCTGGGGATCTGGAAAATCTTCTGGATGCAGAAGAAGGTGAAGATGGTGAAGAGGATAATTTTGATTCCAAGCATGATAGCGTTGATGGTGTCAGGGGATTAAAAATGCGAAGGCATCCATTTCAGACTCAGGCAGAAGAAATTGAAGACGAGGCTGCTGAAGCTGCGGAATTATGCAGAATGCTCATGGATGGTACTTAGCTTTTATTTATAATGGATGCAAGTTATAATTGACATTTTTCTGGCATTGAAGCAGTTCCTATTTACTCTGTTGAGGAGTTTCCTGTTAGGTCCATTGGCATCCCCTTGGTCATTGTGAAAGCAGGCCTTCCTTAATATAACAATAAGAACAAGTGAACCCGTTTTTGTGTGAAATATTCACCAGTATCCCACAGTTGTCACAGATACTTCAATATTTTGTTCAGCTCTTTCAACTTAGGATTTTTCATGTGCTACTCCTTAATTATGCCTTTTATATTTGTGAACTTGTATTTCATGCGAATACAATCTAACGTTCAGACTATTCTGTAGATGACGAAGCTGATCGAAAAAAGAAGAAGAAGACAAGACCTGCTGTGGAGCAAGCTGGGCTGTCAATGATGTCAAAGTTTGGTCCTGAAACTCCTGATGGAACTAAGAAAAACAATGCAATTTCCAAGAGAATCATGCATCCTGAGGGATCCTTTCCAATAATGGAGAAAATTTCAAAAAATCAAATGGAGGTCTATACTGTTTTGACATGTTTCTCCTTATTCATGAATATGGCTTCGAGGTTAACAATACCTAGTTTGATTGTTGCATTGATTCTCTAATTTCTGATCATAACTTTACAATTCTTACGTTTAGTTACAGGGGGATAGCTTTTCTGCAAGTAGGCATCTGCTTGGGAAAGTCAAATCCAAGAAAAAGAACGAGGTTGATCCAATGGGGCAGCTAAAAAAGGTGAAGATACTGGCTGATGGGATCAATGTAAGTTGTGAGATATCGAACTGTGATGTATGCTCAAATAGGAGTCTCATCTCATTGGTTTTTGACATGTTCTGCTCTAATATCTAAACTAGGTAATCAAGGAGAAGAAGTCTGCAAGGGAAAGTTTTGTCTGTGGAGCGTGTGGTCAGGTATGCATCAGTTCAGAAAGAAGTATTGTTTTAAGTCGAGGTGTTGAATCTTAGCCTCTTTCCTACCGCAGCTTGGTCATATGAGGACAAACAAGAACTGTCCCAAGTACGGGGACGATTCTGAAACACGAGTAGAAAGCACGGATGTTGAGAAGCCATCAGTGAGACCTAATTTTGTAGATCAAGCAGAGCTGAGTCAGCCGAAACCTCTTATAAAGAAGCTCGTATCAAAAACCGGGGCAAAAATTGGTGGGTCAGAAGCACCAGAAGATGATAAACCTACTTCAAAGGCGAAAATTCTGAAGGTCAAGTGCGGTGCAACTGACAAGCTTCCAGATAGAAATACTCCCCCAAATTCACAAAGCTCTGATCGACCTATTATATCGGATGCTGAAATCGGAAGCAAATCTATTGTTAAAGTCAATAAAATCACTTTCTCAAACAAGATGAAACCCGAAGACGTGCTGTTTGAACCTGCTAAGCCCTCCATTGTGATAAAGCCACCAGTGGATGGAGACAGAGAAAGAGATCAGCCTCGCAAGAAAATTATAATTAGACAACAACCAAAAGAGATCATTAGTTTGGACGATAATAGCCAGGACGGAAGTTTTGGTATTGAACGCAGAAAAACAAAGAAAATTATTGAATTGTCAAGTTTGGACAAGCATATGGAACGTGACAACAGCAGACACTTCTTTGAAGAGTCATCAAGAATGAGGGATCCAGATGGTAGCCAATCGTGGGTTGAACAGAGAAGGAGAACAGGTGAGAGACAACAAGAAGAAATATACAGGAGGGCAGAAAAACTAAAGATGATTGAGGATCAGTCGAATGAGTTACTAAGATATGAAGAATCCATTCGAAGAGAAAGGGAAGAAGAGGAGCATCAAAGAGCTAACGCAAAGAAGAAGAAGAAGAGAAAGCCTGAAATGAAGGATGATTACTTAGATGATTTTCCTCCTAGAAGAAATGACAGACGAATACCAGACAGGGACAGAATGGTGAGACGGAGGGTAGAACCTGATTATGGGAAGCATGCTCAAGACTTTACCCCGGCTTCAAAGCGGCGACGAGGAGGAGAGGTGAGTGGCCTTTTATTCAATCAAATTCCTTTACACTGCACCAAATGATTGAGTTATATCCTTAATTTAATGTCTCTTGTTCAGTTTCAACAACTGTAATTGAGCCCCACACATTTAATTTCCACACATGAAATAGAAATATAGGACTAATATGTAGATCTGGTTGGTAAACTATGCAGTCCGTTTGTTAGTTAACTATGGTTTCAAGTTTGTTTTAGAAACTACAATTAGGCTTAACATTAAATGTCAATTTACCTATTCCCAAGGCACAGACTGGAAGGTCAGATTGTGTACCTTAGAACAGTAGAAAATACAAGACGCTGTTATACCAAATCCTTTTTGACATTAATGTGTAGGTTGCCATGAAAATTCTGTTTGTCTTGAAATCTTGAAAACACTCGTAGGCTTTTCTGTATCCAGTTTTACATTTGAGACAGGGCACCATTTATTTCACTAGTTTTCATCATGGTAATTATTTTCTAGTGTAAATCAAAGCTTTTTGTAAAACTATCACAGGTTGGTTTATCAAATATCTTGGAGAACATTGTGGAGGCACTCAAGGCAAGGAAAGAAATATCCTACCTATTTCTTAAACCAGTAACGAGAAAGGAAGCTCCCGATTATCTGGACATAATTCATCGTCCAATGGATTTGTCTACAATCAGGGATAAGACAAGGAGATTGGAATACAAGAGCCGTGAGGACTTCAGGCATGATGTGTATCAGATTGCGTTCAATGCCCATGCTTATAATGACCGGCGGAATCCAGGTATTCCTCCTCTTGCAGATCAACTTCTCGAGCTCTGTGACTTCTTGATAGACCAGTATGATACAGATTTGAAAGAAGCCGAATCTGGGATTGAATAGATAGGTATGATAGATTTCTTTTGCACTTGTTTCTAAATCATTTTTAGCACAATTAGTCAATAGCTTCTTTTATTGCTACGAGTTGACAATTTTGTGTTGAGAAGGATGCCAATCTGTATAATTTTACCCTTAGCTTTTGGTGTTTGTATATCACATGTGCAGTTTAGTTATAGTTGAGAAAATGTATGGTAATATAGTACTAATTAAAATATGCACATAACATCCTTTTTTTTTTTTTTTTTAAATTCTGGGTGTGTACGTTTTGTTGTTGTATGAATTTGCACTCTCCCTTGTTTGATTTTCTTATTCAGTTTCAAGTAAGTTATGTAATATGAAGAATATTGTAGTGTTTACACCAAATCAAAGTTTCTGGGGCAGAAAATTGAAGTTCCAATGTGTAGTAGTTAAAAATCGTGACCAAATCAAAGTTTCTGGGGCAGAAAATTGAAGTTCCAATGTGTAGTAGTTAAACATCGTGAAACCATTGAAAAATTGAAATATCAAATTCAGTGTATTTACATATACATCAGTGACTTTTTATTCCTTTCTTGCCCTGCCATTATTCATTTACATTACAATAAAACCATACAACTACCGAGCCCGGTTCTCTTTGCTGAGAAACATAAGATATTATAAAACACACGCACTCAAAATCACAGCACAGGGAAAAGGATCAGACAATTCAAGAAATATGAAAGGCAACGATACCTACCACCATTGATGCACGGCTATCCCTCTGTCCCTCACTCTACCATACAAAGCTAAACACTGCCAATACGCCCTCTTGTTCCTCATCCCGCCCTCTTCCTCCCACTCGTTCCTGCACTCCATGAACAATTCGTCCACGACACACATTGTTTGGTCCCTCATCATCTGCTCCACCACCTGCGCCTCTGCCTTCATCACTACATAGTCTTCGGGACTTAAATTAATCTTCCTCATCAAATCAGAAACAGATCCATCATTGTCCAAGTAAACTTCAAATTCTTGATCCCTCATGGGATAGTTGTTATAAAACCAATCTAGTGCCTTTGATTCGTCTGCAATGAACACTCGTCGTGGATACTCATCTAACGACTCCTTGAGCAAATCAGGGAGGAACTTGATTGGTCTTTTCGCCATTGCTGCTCTATTAGGGGGCTCCAGATAGACGTCCTCCAACCCCTCCAATGCAGCTGTCTTCTTCTCGGGAGTAATCCCACATAAAACTTCATTTACAAAGGAATTCTCCGGCTCCGCCCTATTTAACGATTCATCCATTTTCCTCATTGCCGCAACCGTTTTGTCGAATCTTCTGAGGTACACTATCTTGAATTTCTTGAGCAATCTCAGCTCATACGAGGGATCAAGCCCTAATGGGGAGATTACGAGTCCTCCTTCTTTGAGAATTCCGTCAACAAGATGGATCCCTCGGACACTCGAAGCGTAAACATAATCAACAACCTGGCGCTCACTCGCGTTGTTCTTCTTCCCGACTCCGGTGAGCAAATCAAGACCGTTGTTCCTGAGGAGGTCAAGGTCATCTTCAATGGCATCGCCGAGCACAAAACCCTTATGGCCTCTCTTGAGGAGGCCATCGTCAAGCAAATCGCGGAGGATGATCGGGAGAATTTTGAATCCATCAGCAGAATCGGCGGCATCAGATGCGTTGGGAGAGGATCTGATTATAGAGGCAAGTGAAGGCAATGCGAGAAGAAGCATTGCGAGGAAGAGAGATCTGGATATAATACGCAAGGAGCGTGAATCGGGGAGCTTGATTATCAAAAGCGTGCGGTGGTCATGATCATGTACTACCGCATTCTTGGGTCGGTACCCGCGAAGACGACCTGATTTATTATTATCCATGGAAGCTTTCCAGAAAGAGTGATAAAACAGCAGAGAGGAGAGAAAAAGAATGGAGTTTCAAATCTAGCGAGTGCAAAATCTGGCAGCGGTGTGATTTCCACCCACGAGAGCGACGCGGCTAATTTGGATTCCAAACCAGCAGAGAAGTAACAGTTGCTTAATTCTAGCAATCTCCATAACTTTTGTTAGTTTGTTACGAATTTTGTGTGTTGGTTTCACATGATAGAAAAAGCCCCAAACTGGAAACTCAAGCACCAGAGGAGGGAGGAGTGATGGCGTGAAGGAAAACAGAAAAAGGAAAACAGTAATGCAGCTGATAATCAAAATTTATATATATAGTGTAAATGTTTGTGATGCGTGTGGGGTGAGTGAGGTCTGGTGTTTCTCATTTCTCACCCTACTATAATTAAGGAGGAATTTTGGCTAGAGGCTAACAATTTTAAAAAAAAAAATAAGAATTTAGTTTTTATATTATTAGTTTTTTGTTTTTTAAAATCGCTATTTTAAAATAAAAACAGTTGTAATTTGATATAAATTCGGGGATGGTTCGTAAATGGTTGTAATTTTAAAAATGGGTACTAGTAATTTTTTTAGAACCAAAAAATGAGTAGTATTTGAAATATGATGTGTTTTGACCAAAATTTTAGTAGTTTGAAGTATTTGTTATTTTTTTTTATTAAATGTCAAGTTTAGATAATTTTAAGTTGATTTATGACCATTGATCAACATTGTTTTAAAAATAATTTATTAAACTACACAAAACCATTTTTAATAATAACTAAGTAAAAGGTAATTTTAAGCAACTAGTTTCACCCCTTAATTACTCAAACAAATTCCTTTAAACTTTTTTGAGATAATCCAATTTGCTCTAACAATTTTTAAACAGCAATTCCTTAATTGTGAACTTGTGGTTGCATTTTAAAAAGTATGTCTGCTTGTTTTTTACCGTACTTTTTTTCTACATTACTTCTATTTAAATTTCTATAATTTTTTATTTAGTTTATTTTTCCATTTCCTTCTTGATAATTATTCATTTCTTCTTCTTTTTTTTTCCCCTCATTTTTCTCTCTATCTTAAAGATATTGGAGGGTAAATTCATAAAATTAATAAATATGTCTCTTAATTCTAAATAAAAGACAAAAAAAAAAAAAAAGACAAATGGAGGGAGTATATCATAAAGAAAGTAGGTACTATATTTATTTTCAAACCCTATGGGAAGCTCCCGTTATTATTTTTCAGAATTTCGTTTCTTCTAATTAACGTGCCCCCTTATTTTTCTCAAATCTCGAAGCAGTCCTTTGTTTATTTCTCAAGTAAAATTGCTAAAATATGGTGATTATGGACAACATTAAAAGGTAATATCTTCGTCCCAAAACACGAAAAAAGTTTGCAACTTAATATACAGTGTATCTTTTTATAACATTGTTCTAGAACATGATCTGATGATTCAATGGAAGGAAATAAGTGAGCAACATTCTTAATCACACTCAATCTATTCATATAATTATTACATAATAGTGTTTGTGTGTAATGTGCATATATTTTTTATTTTATTTTATTACAAATTAACAGCTAATTAGCAGAGTAATAAAGTAGCAAACATTATGGGTGACTGGAAATAAATGTGGATAAAGTAGAGTTGGCTATATTGTCGAAAATTAAAAATATGGTCCCCAAATAGTGTGATGATGTTCCAATAATCTCACAGTTGGATTTGGGAGTTTTCAATAATTCCATTCCTATCACGGGTGCCCAACCCTCACACCGACACTGGAGTAGTATTTTAATTGATGATAATATTATACCTCCGTCGTTCGCCTATTATTTTCACACGTGAAATGACACATAAAAGAAGAAAAATGAATTTAATGGAGATTTTGAGAAGTAATTTTATAAAGTAAAGAAATGAGTTAACTTTGTAGGACAAATCTTAAGGTAGTCACATTTTACAAAGTGACTACGCAGTCACTTTATCGAATCGCGCCATGTGGCGTCGTAACCGTAAAAACGACCTGCTACCTGTCATAAAAGTTTCAGTTATTTTTAGCATTATTTAAATTATATTTTGTTATTTACTATATTACCCTTCTTTTTAAATTTTATTTATATTTTACCTGCACCCACTAATTTAATGAGTGCACCCTCTAATCATATTTTTACTACAATTATCTGCACCCGCTAATTTAATGAATTCACCCCCTAATCATATTTTTACAACAATTATCTGCACCCGCTCATTTAATGAGTTCACCCCCAAATCATTTTTTTTACAACAGTTATCTACACCCGCTCATTCTATGAGTTCACCCCTAAATTATTTTTACCACAATTATCTGCACTGGCTCATTTTATGAGTTCACCCCCAAATTATTGTTTTACCACGGTTATCTGCACTCGCACATTTTATGAGTGCACCCCAAAATATTTTTAAAAAAATAATCACATTTAAAAGACTATATTATCCTTTTATTATTTTACACAAAATATAATAAAATAAACTCTAAAAAATCAATTCACCACCAAATCACCCATATTTAAAAAAAAAAAGCGTAAAAATATAATTAATAAAAAACTATCGAAATTAGCCACAAAATAATATTATAGGTATAATTTTATTAAAGTCGATTGGCGGTGCACCTAAATTTTAATTTTAATTTGATGAGTAAAGGACCTGCCGGAAATCCATGCATGTCGGCGGGTGACCCAGCCACCACC